>OW799215.2:12995138-17795138 GCA_941918905.2 Xestia sexstrigata | reverse complement strand
GAGTCCTAACGAATATATCGTCATATCTCGAGCAGTTTATCAATTTATCCGAAACACATTATAACAACTTTTCAATTTCTCTTATATGCGGGCATTCGATATAGAGTGACCATGCTTTTGATTGATGGTTGGACAACGTTTGAAATGGTGTAATGGGATTTCAACTTTCAAAAGAAACTTGGCCTTAGAATCGAAAATTGTTTAACATGGAACAAGCAAGTTGATTATATTAGAATCAAAATTTCCTCACTTATTGGATCGCGGATACATCGCGGAGTGATCCAAAAAGTGAGGAAATGTTGTATGTGAAATTTTATATGAAAGTCAATGTATGTCAAAAAACTACGGTCAAACATTTACAATTCACTCGTCAAATCATATTTATTATACCACATAAAAATCTGGGGTAGCGCCAGTAAAACAAAGCTACAGGAACTGCAAAGAATGCAAAACAGGATTATAAAGACCCTGTTTCGCTATCGATATTTGACACCAACGTACAAAATATATGAAGACACAAAACTGATGAATATTAAACAACTTGTGTTTTAATTATAACAATAATGGATGGAACCATTCACACTAACGTAATATTCACCAAAAAATCTCAAATATCTAAACGCAGTCTTCGTCGACTCAGTTTACTTGTCCTGTCAAAGACACGTACAAATTACGCTAGAAAGAATATCACCTATGAAGGAGCACAACTTTATAATAATTTACAATCCTGTATAAAAAATGTAAGCTCTTTCAACGGTTTTAAATCAAAACTATTACTCGTAAATTATATTATTGAAAGCACCCACAAATAATGTTGCTAGACTACCAATTAAGAATAAAACCGTTGAACGTGTATCCCAACCGATTTAAAAATTATGTAATTTAAATACTAAGAATTAAGAATATTTTAAGATTAAGAATATCGGTGACAGTTACCGTATAGAATAAGTTTATTACATTATGGTATCTTAAGTTCTCTCATATAAGTGGCTCTTTTGTCTTTTCGAGAAATTAAACCCAACATAAGTGATAAATATACCTAGTAAAAAATGACTGCCTTATAGATCGGGATATTTTTAAATGCACATCTGTATAATTTTTCAGCAAACTAGGAAACTCCACTAATTAACTGAATGCATACCAGAAAAATGAATGCTGTGCAAAAAAACCAATCGATTAACTAAACATGTACTGCAAAAAAAACTAAAAAATAACTTATAGATCTAGTGGTCGCAAGTGCGGCTATTGCGCATGGGATTCTGGTTTCGATTCCCGGGTCGGGCAAAATGTTATTGGTTTTTTCCGTCAGGAATTTCTCAGTAGCCGCCCCGGAGTCTGGATTTGCGCGTGGTTGACGGCAATAGGCTCGCCCCCTATTACATGGGGCTTAAAAATGAGTGGCAAAATGTGGGTGTACGATTAGGTACACCTCTGCCTAAGCCTTCGGGGATTACAGGCGTTGTTGTGTTGTTTTATACAAAGTTTGATAAAAAAAGGGTTTATTTAAAACCACCGAAAATCGTCTACTATTTGCACCCTACCTCACCGAGTTTAAGTGCCTCGAGTAATATTGAGCCTTTCATGAAATTTCATGAAAATGTTTTTTTTCAGTGTCGTACTAAGAGGGTACGATTACGACGCCAACACACTTCCCACTTCCGCGTTAGGTCCAAGTGTCTATAACGTATCTAATCCTCTAAAAGCGTTAACCAATTTCATCACCATTTCCCTGAGACCTTACAACTTACACACCATGGAAACTGACCTTCACCTTTTACTTCTGGGTCACGAGTTAACTGTGCAAGCGACACGATGGTACATACGTCAATGGGATTTTTTTACGAATGGGACATTCTTCGTCAGGTCCTGTGGAGAAACATATAAAACAAGTTGCTTCAGCATGTCACGAGTCAAGGTGCGGTCAGACTGACTAGAGCAGACTCCGGACTTGCCGCAGACATCGGATCGTGACAGATGCTTCAGTAAATTATCTGTCAAAGTTCAAGGAGCTCGTGGCTAAATAATAACAGCCGCTCGGGGTCGATCTTCAGGTTAAACTGCGCTTGCCTAGGTTGGTACGTGGAGGGTGACTGCCCATTGTATACAAAGTTTCCTCCGTGCCGCGGAAAGTCATGTTTAACAGGTCCTGGTTGTCATTTCAGTGGCCCGAAAGTCTGACAACCATTTCTTACCCAGCAGGCCAGTACTAACTGAGTTGTGGAGGTCAGATAGGTCCTTTTGGCCTAGTACAGGACAAATTTCATTTCATTTATTTTTTTTATAATTTTTTCTTTGTCAAATTTTTATTAGTTGTAGTGTTAGTTTAACCATTTTTATTTGTGTGTTTTGTCCCGTGCGGGCTAATAAATGCTTTTTCTTTCTGTCTTTCTTTAGATAGGCAGTCGCTCCATGTAAAATACTGATATTCAACTGAATCGGACGGTAAGAACGAGAGAGCCGATAACAACATAGTTGAGAAAAGGCTAGGCAGACAATGATCTGTCAAAGCTACGTGTCTAGAGTCTGTAATCAGTCCGAACCTATCTGACCGCACCGTCACTGAGACGCGACTTGCGGAGCGACGGTACTCACGCAAAGAAATCAAGTGAAGCGTGTTCGTACCGCTTGATGCAAGTTGCATCACCTGAGGCCGTGGACTGTGTCTTAGTGTGCGGCCAGACTGGCAGTGCGGTGTGGGGTGCGGTACGGGTGCGGCAACGCGCGCGGTTTGCCTGGCCAGACTGGCAGCGCGGTGCGGCGAGCGGCGCGGGTTCGGAGATCCCCGCTCCCGCCAGGGTTACCAACTTATGGGTTTTCCCCCCAAGTTTAGGGGTAAATCAGAGGGATGTGATTTTTATAGGGGCGTTCTATTTTTAGGGGTACTTTTAGTCCTGGGCTAGACTGCAAACGCGGGCGCGGTGCGGCATACTCAAACACATGAACGAACTTCATTGGAGACTTGGACTGTCCATAGTGGGAATGCGGGCACGGGCAGCGGCGCGGGCTACTACGCGCGGACGAGGGGCTATTTGATGATTTCACATCCAAAAAAAAAGGGGGATTTTCAAGTAACTGAGGGAATTTTGACTTAGCTTGAGGATCAATATTTTTGGGAGTTGGTAACCCTGGCTCCCGCACTTGCCGCCCGCGCCCTTACTGCGGCCACTTGTATGAACAAGCTATGGCTTGAGCTGCCGCGCCAACTAGCCTGCGCCGCAGCCCGCGCCCGCGTGCCCACTATGGACACTCCAATGAATTTCATATGTTTGAGCTCGTCGCACCGCGCCCGCACCGCACCCGCGTTTTCAGTCTGGCCGAGCACTTAAAAGGGGAAAATCCCCGAAAAACAAAAACCCAGAACACCCTACATTCATTTTTACGTCAACAGAATATAGTTAGGAGCAAAGTTTTATTTTTTGCCAATAACCCCTAAGGGCGAACAAGTTATATTAGTTTTTGAGTTAAGTGCCCAAGATTTACAAGCCAAGGGGCCTCCGAGCAAGATCGAGAATATTTCCAGCTTAGAAATGATGTTATTATGGTAATCTTTTGATTTTGTTTTTTTGCGGGAATTACGGCCTGTTCTGGGAATTTTGAGGTTCATTTTTGTTTATCTTATGAATGGTTTTGAGCAGTACAGTTCTTCCTCACTGAGTTTTAGTCAAAGTTCGGCCTTCTATAGAGTGTCGATACTCTGTCAGTCACACTTGTCTGACAATCTCTTTCTAAGGCCTGAATTCCTGCCACGCTGACGTCGGTCGCGCACGGTCGGTCGTGACGTCAGCGAGAACAAAATACGGCTATCGGTCGGCGTCGCAGTATGGTGCTTTACAGAACACAATGTATTTAAGATATTTTTCTGTGATTTGGACGACACAGTCAATCAAACACAATTGAGTTTCTCTGTAATAAAAGATTTATTGTGTTTATTTTACATGTACAATAAAATTCACATAAAATAAAGTGTTTTAGTTACAAAACCTTACATACCTGTAATAATAAAAACGACATTTAATGTTAATAATCTCAATGTCAGTTCCTAAATCACAATTAGATTATTCTTTTAAGAAATTAATTAATAATCATTTTCTCACAACTATCGCGAGACGCATATCGGTTACTTTTACCATAGATTACAAAATTCATTTGTCAGGCTCGAAGAGGTTTGTTGCAAAATTTAAATTAAAGAACATTATATTTTTCCTTACATGTATACTCGTACGCGCGACCGACGTCAGCGCAGGAAGAATTCAAGCCTTAAACTCCTTGAGTATGATTAACATCTGAGTATCACTTTCTGCCCAAGAGAGAAAGGTGAAGAAAAACATAAAATGTTGTCCTAAGTGAAGACACAACAAACATATTACGAGCATTTCGTTTAATGAAGCATTCGTGAAACCTTCCGTTACCAAACAAACATACAAAAGGTTTAATTATGACACTATCAATATCTTCAATCGGCTCGATTCTTCGAACATTGCCGTTCATTAAAATCGTCTTATTTCCAAGTTGGAACGAAGCATCTTTCAGCAGGTACAGTCACGAGCACTAATGTGGAAACACTTACTCAAATAATTCAAAAGCGTTTTTTTCAACTTTGAGATAACACCTATTTCATCATCATTGTAATTGCAATCAATACAGTAAGAGAAAATCTCTTCTATAAGTTGCCAAGTGTAAAAATATTAGTGCTCACGACTGTACAGTGGCGTACATTAATAATGCAACCCCATTTATTAGCGACTCTGTTTGTGTCAACTGTCTTGATGTTTGTTCATTAACTGTTCTCATTAGTAGGGGACACAGAGTAAGTAGGGTCAGAAAATGCAGGGTTTGTTTAAAAGGGGGTTTGAGAGGAGAGTTTTTGATGATTTTATGATAACAATCCTATGAAGATCGTGCAGTATTTTGAATGAACTTACTGCTTATCAGATAATAATTGTTACATAACATCACGCCTGGAATCCATCAAGGGTTAGGCAGAAGTGTACTTAACAGTACCTACATCCACATTTCACCAATTATGTTTGATTCCCATGTAACAGGGGACGAGCCTATTGCCATTAACAAGGCACAAATCCAGACTCCGTGGCTGTTATTGAGAAATTTCTGATGGAAAAACCCAATTACCCTTTGCCCGACCTGGGAATCGAACCCAGTACCTCATGCTCAGTAGCCGCGCTTGTGATCACTAGATCAAAAAGGCAGATAATAATAATTGTGTTTAAATACATATTAGCTTTTGCTCGCAACTTCGCCCTCGTATAGGTCGTAAATTATCCCACGTTAACGAACTACCGGGATAAAAACTACCCTATATCCTAACCCAGGTCTATCTCAAATGAAGGAAAACATCGTGGGGAAACCGACATGTCATGTGTGCGCGCCTTGCACGCACTGAATGACACTGCTGACAAGTTCGATTTATTTTCCTGCTCTCTGAATGAATTCACAAAAACAATGTTGTATGTATTATGTTATTTAAAATAGTTTAATTAATTACCACACTAACGCATTAGGAATTCCCTGTAATGTTAGTTGTGTTTGTGATAAATAAATAAATAAATAAAACTCCTAGAACCAAAAATTCGAAGACATGTTACTTCTACCAATCCGCACCGGGCCCGTGTGGTGGATTATAGCCCATTCCCTCTCATAGAGAGGAGGCCTGTGTCCCAGCACTGGGAAAATTAATAGGCTGATGATGATGATGATCCTAACCCAGGTCATTGTCTAGTGGTGTGCCTAATTACATCGAAATCCATTCAGCCGAAAAGACGGGGAAGGGTAACATACGGAAAGATAGCCATACAGACGCGGGTTACTTTCGCGTTTATAATATTAAGTTTGGATTGAAATATGAAGTCAAACTTGGTATATTCATAAGAGAAATTCTATTGACTACCTCGTTGGTATAGAGGCTGTAAGCGCGACTGCTGAGTAAGAAAATCCTGGGTTCGATTCTGTGGAAACTTTTTAGTTGAGACAACATTTTCAAATTGATATTCGAACATGTGTTTTTGATAATGACTTGTGTCATACACTTGCAATAAAAATCTTCTCTGTGCAAACAACGTTTTGCTTCCATATCGTAATTATCTAGCATATTTCATCAAAAGATTCCCGGGCAAAGCTTTATTGGGTTTTTCCATTCGAAATTTCTCAGTAGCAGCTACGGAGTCTGGATCTGTTCCCGGTTGATGGCAATAAGCTCGCTCTCTATTACATGAGCCTTTAACATAACTGGCAAAATGAGTGTGGGTGTACTATTGGGTACACTTCTGCTTTATAGTACATTCTAAATAATAAATATAGTAAATTCAACTGAATCTTGTTACCTATACTTTAAAGATATGAACGAAAAAAAACAAACAAGCACGCACAATCGTCCACTCTAGGGACTAAGTGCGCGGGGTCGCGGAACTGTTCGGGGTCGCGGGACTGTTCGAAAGAGATACCGTGGCCCCGGAACACAAAGGGCGATGAAGGAACATGGATGGGTTTTAGTCAGTAAAAGTCTGATACTCCCTCCTGCTCCGCCCAGAGCGGGAGAAGTCATTTGATGATTTCCCATCCGAAAAAAAAAAGGTCTCAAGTTATTTATTTTTTTAGTCCAATCAATAGATTTTTTGTAAATCGCAAAAAACCACTCATTTCGCACTATTCGGCCCGCAGTGACTGACGTTACAACCACTTTGTAGTGCAAGCTGATTAGAACTTTATTCTAACAGTATTTCAAACGAAGTTTAAACCACCACAAATATAGTTGCTAATTTTAGGGTTACACAGGGCCTTCAAAAGTTATTGCAATTTTAAAAGAGTGGTACTTATTTTTGCAGGCCAGTGTAGTTCGAATAAATTGCGAACCGTCTGTGGACATGGCATGCTGACACATTCTACAGGGGCCATGTCCGCAATTTGTCTCGCGTACATGTCTTCCTCAATGCTAATTAAGTAAGTACTAGTTAAATGAAATCGTATGTCTTTCTTGTACAATACAGCAAAATAACAGCACATGGTTCAATAAATCATCAATATAATAAGAATGGAATTCAACAAATATAAGTAACGCGCCGATCCACACCAGCTTCGCCCGGTGACGGCTTTCTGTAAAAATTTTCAACCCCTATTTCCACCGCTTATTTCAAAATTCTTTATTAGGATATGCCTATACGTGGTAATAGCTATCTATATGCCAAAAAAAAAGGGACTAAGTGCGAAAATCTAAACCCCATAATAGAATAGAAGAAAACAATTGCAGTGTAAGATTTGGCACAGTCCCATGCCCCGAGGATGAACTCAAACTACTTACACGACATAATCTACAGTGCCACCTCTATCCCTCCTTACTCTATGACCATGAATTACTAACCTCTCCCCGCGTGAGTGCGTCCGTCAGCCCAGAGAGCTGGCTGCTTACCACCGCTTACGGAGAACACTCTGAACACGCACTACTTACCTGATGGATCAGAGCTCAAAGGGAATAGAGATACGTAAAGGTATATCTGACAGTTGAAGCCTGAGAATGACGTTCATAAATTGGCCGTTGATAAGCTGGAGTGATGTTTGTTAGCCTTTTACATTTTCTAATTATATTTGTCACTCTTCATTAGATTTAGGTACTGAATCATTATAATTTTTCAGGTTTCACAGATTCACTGCAAAGTGCAATTTTTCATCTTGCTGGCGGAAAACGAAAAAAAAAACGAAAATCGAAAACGAAAAACTCGACAGCAAAGATTTATCTTTGCTGTCGAGTTTTTTACGATTAATATCCTTAGTGTTGGTCACCATAGTTCTTATTCTATCAACAGAAAAAAGTAGACAAAAGAGCCAAGAGTGAACTGTTATAGTAATAATTGTTTATTGTTTAGTAATGTCCCCCGCCCCGTCTGTCTGTCTGTCCCTATGTATGATTAGATATTTAGAACTATGCAACGGATTTTGATGCGGGTTTTTTTAATAGATAGAGTGATTCAAAAGGAAGGTTTTAATGTAAAATTAGCGGGCGGGCGAAGCCGCGAGCATCAGCTAGTTCTTTTATAAATTTGTATGCCCATGAGGCTGATCACAGCATGAACTCACTGTATATTGTAAGACTTATTATATTGTAACCTGTGTATCACAAATAAACTGTTTGATTTGATTTAATTTGCCAGTCGGAATCAATCACTACCTGCCATTAGGGTTTTGCCTTTTGTTTTTCGGATCATTCCTTCTATGTCGATTCGCGAAACAAATGACACCTTCATCAAGTGAAAATGCCAGTGCCTCTTGCAGTTAGAAAATTATAGGCATGTGAAGAAAAAACAGACCGCAGTGACTCTAAAAAGGCACCCAGTCTGCGTAATTAGTTGAAAAGAAGTTACCTTGGTAAGAATTTAGATATACTTTGGTGTTTTTTTCTCCACGTTGTGTATCGTTGCGAAAAAGTATTTCTAATATTAGTCAAAACACTAAGGTACAAGTAAACAAAAACTATAATTAACGACCCGATGTGACAGAACACGGGTAGAGATTCGTCCCGAGCGTGTGCCTCGTCTATGCCTCGTCTGGATTTACGCCTCGTTACGTGCGCGTCTGTGACTCTGTGGCTTATGGTACGCACATAAACTGACGGAGATACAACGCAGACGTGTGGGGATACACGGGGGAATTTAGTGTCGAGCTGGACGTGCTCGATTGGAAGTTACTGTTTAAGGTAGCTAAGTAATTGGTGAATTTAAAATGTACTCCTTCAATGACACCGAAAAATACTTGACACCAAACCTTGACACACTAAATGACACTTACTTAAGTAAGTAAGTATAAATCATAGAACACAAAATGAAGTTTATCCCTCTACCAACACTTCAAACAATCAGATCAACGATCGGCCCACCAGAAATATGATTATGCATCTTTATCGTTAAGTAAACTGTTTAATTAGTCAGTTGGCTATAAATCTCCCATGCTCGATAAAATTTTGATGGGGTATTTATCGGGACTTTCACCTTATTTTCAGATCTCAAATGTTTCGTGTTCTACGGTATTCGAGCCCGTGTGTTTCAACAAAAGTAATGTAAATGCAAGGGTATCAGACGCGACTTACCCGTAATGTAGACTTTTTTTGTCAATGCTCTTCGGCACATAAATCATTTGGGTTCACTCCCAATAACATCTCATTTGCGTTTTTGTATGTTTGTACAATGTTTTTGTGTGTAAGCCGTCTATATCTTTGCCCTATTTTTCGTATATTCAAAAATCTAAGATTTTTATTTCAGGACAGAGCCCGGCCTTGCAATGCCGCTTCAAAATAACGTTACCATGCTAAACAACCGTGCTTTGTAAGTAAAGATGACTCCACATTAAGCGGTCATGAAGGTCTTGTTGTTATTGCACTTTTGTATAAAACAGGTTATTTTGATAACCGAAGAGAATTTGTTATCCTTGTGGATCTACAATAACGTAAGTACTAAATCCATAGTAAAAGTTTGTCAGGATGTCCGTAATAGATCTAATACTATACTAATAAATAATATCATAATTTGAAGATTATCTAAACCTAGGTAAAGTTAAGGGATAATCTTCAGAATTCCTGATTCGATTCCAAAAACTGTTTCATTTATGTTGGAGACAAAACGTAGCACCGTGCACCGTGAGCCACTGCGACCGGAGGGCGACAGCGGGGAGCGGGGAGCGGGGGACGAGGCACCGAGAGCCGCCGCCGCCGCCGCCGCACCAGCATTGACACATACGACACGGACCAGAGGCGCGCGTTCTTTTTATCAATATACGAACCTACCTATATTTTTACAGTCCGCTATTTTATTTCAAACACCTCTGAGAATCACCATCATATGGTCCTCTCACCGTGGAAAAGGAAACTAAGGACGTCTTGAAGCTTATTTGGAGATTATTCCGTGTAAAAATCAAGAAACTTTGGCGAGTCGTACGCGCCGGCCATTAAGCGACGACTTTCGAGAAGGTCAAGGAAGGACATTTGAAGGACGAACAAACCGTCTCGTCACTGGGCAAAGGATAAGACATCTTGTGAGTTCGTTCCTATTTATTCCTCTTATTCCATCTTCTTTTTGCTAGCCAAATTCAAACACATTTTGCTAAAACTTGAGTCAGTGCTTTGTGCATTCTTCATACGTTACTATTCATAGAATATTACCTGAGCTGTTGTCTATAATATTTTAGTTTAGACAAATTATTTATTCGAGACTTTTCGCTAATTGCAGTCGTAAAACCCGAGCGTTGAATGCCTATCGCATGAATCATCTTGTTTACTTCAATCGATGCGCACAGTCATTGAGCTTAGCTACCTGGTTATAATTTTATAGTTGCTTACAATATCTTTATTACGTGTAACGGTGCATCAAGTAACTTGTTATTTTAAATCAGCTGCTGCCATTACCACGATTTGAGGTTTGCTTGTGATCATGTCTGAACTTAAAAGTTTAATTAAAAAACGCTCAGCTATAAAATCAAAGCTTACTATTTTTGGTAATCATATTAAATTGATTGAAACTTCTAAAACCTTATCGCAGTTACAAATCATAGATTTAGAATGTCGCTTACGAAAATTTGAGCCCTTATGCGAGGAATTCGACACGTTACAGACTGATATCGAGATCCTATCTGACGAGCCACCAACCGAAGAAGTTCCCGCGGAGCGTGTGCAGTTTGACAACGACTACTACCCGCTGGTGGCCAGGGCTAAGAGCCTGCTTGCTTCCGGAGGAAAGGGCAGCGGATCTGTGGCGGAGTTCAGCGATGCAGAATCAGGTGGGCGAGTGAGAAATTTGGTTAGGCTACCGAAAATTGACTTACCACATTTCAGCGGTGGCTATCAAGACTGGCTCGAATTTAAAGACACATTCCTTTCTCTTATACATAACAGTGATTGCATAGATAACATTAATAAATTCCACTATTTACGGGCTACTCTTAAAGGAAATGCCGCTTTTATTATTAAAAACATCGATTTTAAAGGTGACAACTACAAAATTGCATGGGACTTATTGTGCGAGCGATTTGATAACAGTCGCTTACTGATTAATAATCACTTACACGCTTTGTTTAACGTAGAACCTATTCGATCAGAATCATGTAAGTCGATTCAAAATCTTATTGACGTAACTAACAAGAACATCAGGGCTCTCACATCATTGAAAGAACCCGTTTGGGACACGATCGTAATTTATATGATGTCAACTAAACTTGATAGTGTGACGGGTCGAGAGTGGGAAGAACATAGAAATACATTGAATTCATCCCCAACCCTATCACAGTTCATAACATTTTTAAGTAAAAGAGCCGAAATAATAGAAACTTTAGAAGAGAATAATAAAAATAATAAAACAAAATCAGAACCCGTAAAAGCGAAAAGTTTAGTAATAAATAATAATAATAGCACTAATAGCCAAAATAAAGATACAAAATTCAAACGTAAATCATGTCCATTGTGTGACGATGAGTCGCATCAGCTGTTCAATTGCGAATCGTTTAGAAGTCTTCCTGTAGAATCACGGATTTCAAAAGTAAAAGAGTTCAAGGTTTGCTTAAACTGTTTGCGCTTCGGTCACGTAGCAAAGAAATGTTTTTTGTCACACTGCAAATATTGCAACGAAAAGCACAACACTCTTTTGCACTTGGAAAAATCTGAGCAATCTGTTTCTCGTGATTCATCATCTTCGTCTTCAAAAGATATTGTATTGACAACTGATGTTCTACCGGTTACTACTCCGACGCGTGTTTTCCTTTCCACAGCGTTGGTGAAAGTGGTTGACGGCAAGGGCAACAAACACACCGCCAGGGTGATCTTGGACAACGGTAGCGGAATAAATATCGTTTCCGAAGCTTTCTGCAGTAAGCTGGGTCTGCCGAGGCGGGACGTGAGCTCCACGGTATCAGGTTTTAATAATCATGTATCCCATAGTACACAGTCTTGCAATCTCACAATTGAGTCATTAAATTCTAGCTATAGGAATAACATTGATTGTTATGTGTTTACCAACGTCACCACAGCAGTGCCAATTACATACATTGATACACGACATATTCAAATCCCAGCAGGCTTATGTCTATCTGACCCCACATATAATATTCCTTCTAAGGTCGATCTACTTATCGGGGCAGACATCTTCTGGGATATTCTGGGTAACAAAAAGATTAGCTTAGGCAAGCATCTACCCATGCTACGTAGTTCGGAGTTCGGATGGATAGTCACTGGTCACATCTCAAGTCCGAAAAGTACATTTAGTCAATGTCTTTTTACTCAAGGTCAACTTGATATTGATCTCACTCGTTTTTGGGAAGTAGATAGTGTTTCTCATGAGCATTCTCAATCCGCAGAGGAACGTGCGTGTGAGAATAGTTTTACTGTCAACACAACTCGTAATGACGACGGTCGCTTTGTCGTCACCATTCCTCTAAAACAAGACCCCCTGCTCTTAGGGGATTCTTTTGACATGGCTAAGCGACGTTTTTTATCGCTTGAGCGAAAATTCGAACGAGAACCAATATTCAAGGAGAAATATTTAAACTTCATGAAAGAATACGAGCAGTTAGGTCATATGACTGAAAATAAAGTTCTTTTTCCATACAGTGACAATGCCAACTACTACCTTCCTCATCATGGCGTACTTCGGGAGTCCAGTACAACAACAAAGTTGCGTACAGTCTTTGACGCTTCTGCCGTCACCACTTCAGGAATTTCCTTCAATGAGATTCAGATGGTCGGTCCTACAGTCCAAGACGATCTCTTATCGATTCTCCTCAGATTCCGCCAGCATAAATTTGTAGTATCGGCAGACATTGAAAAAATGTTTAGATCTATTGACATTGTACCTAGTCAACGCTCGTTACAGCAAATTGTATTTAGGTATGATTCATCGCATCGCTTAAAAACCTATACACTTAATACAGTTTGTCAGGGGACTGCATCAGCGCCATATCTCGCGACAAAATGTTTGAGTAGCCTGGCATCCACAGTCAGCGATAATAACGTCAAATATAGTATAGCTCACGACTTTTATTGTGACGATTTATTAAGCGGGGCTTGTACTGTAAGCAAAGCTATAGAGTTATGTAAGGGAATTATTTCCACCTTAAACTTAGCAAAATTCAATATTCGCAAATGGAAATCGAATAACGCATTCATTCTTAGCGAGCTGCTCTCAGGTCAAATTATTGATTCAAATACAGTTTTAGATCTATCAAATAACAACATAAATGCAGCATCAAAAACATTAGGATTATATTGGCTTTGTCAGCAGGATACCTTATCTTTCTCAATTAACATTGAACTTCACGAGAAGGTTACCAAACGTCATATTCTTTCCGTTATAAGCCAAATATTCGACCCATTAGGCCTTGTAGGGCCATGCGTGGTCGAAGCTAAGTTGATTATGCAGAAATTATGGGTCAATAAATGCTCTTGGGACGAAGAAGTTTCGTCAGAGATATTATATCTCTGGTCTTCATTTGCTAACACATTACCCTGTCTTAATAAGTTACAAATTCCTCGTTGGGTTCTTAGTGATCTTTGTGTAAAGATTGAAATCCATGTATTCACAGATGCTTCTCAAAGTGCGTATGGGGCATGCGTCTACATTCGGTCTGTGTGTAACTCGGGGATTGTACGTGTTCAGCTCTTAGTCTCGAAAAACAAGGTTGCACCGATCAAACCCACAACTATCCCACGTCTTGAGCTGTGTGGAGCCTTATTAGGTGCAAGATTGTGTACTAAGGTACAAAATTCACTTACTTTAAACATTAACATGTGTCGCTTTTGGTGCGATTCTACGATCGTATTAGGGTGGTTATCCACCCCTTCAAATCAACTTAATCAATTCGTACGTAATCGTGTTAATGAAGTCAAGGAAAGCACCAGCGGTCACACGTGGAGCTACGTGCCGTTCAAGGAGAACCCGGCAGATCTCGTTTCTCGCGGGGTGAAGGCTGATATTATCAGCGACGCCTCGTTGTGGTGGTCGGGCCCCTCGTTTTTGCTCGAATCGGAGCGTTGTTGGCCACAAATGCCCAATGAAACCCAGAAACGGGACCTACCGGATCTCCAACCTTGTCTTGTTATAAATAATGACGTTAGCAAGAACGATGACGATAAACTATTTACAAAACTTATTCTTAAATATTCACAATTTACACGTTTAAAAAGAGTTGTAGCCTATATATACAGATTTATTCATAACTGTAAAAACAAAACAAACAGATTCTACGATCATCTTTCTTGTGAAGAATTGCAAAATTCATTTAATTTTATTATACACATTGCTCAGTTAGAAATGTTCCCAAATGAATATCTTATCTTAAAATCAGGTCACGCATTACCAAAGAAAAATAAATTAATATCATTGACCCCATTCTTAGATTCAAATGATATCTTGAGAGTAGGCGGTAGACTTGATAATTCACCTTATAGCTATGACACAAAGCATCCTATATTATTATGTAGCAAACATCATTTAACGAAAATCTTATTTCACATGCATCACTTGAAACTTTTACATGCTGGACCTCAGCTATTGTTGTCCAGTATTCGACAAACTTTTTGGCCTTTAGGAGGAAGGAATCTGTCTAAGTCCATAGCGAAAGGTTGCATAAAATGTTTCAGATTTAAAGCCAGCAATGTTCAGCCCATTATGGGGCAGTTACCTGAGTCCAGAACTACACTGGAATTCCCTTTTTTACATTGTTCGGTGGATTATGCAGGCCCAGTTAAGATAGCTAACCGTAAAGGTCGAGGTTGCCAACTGATTAAATCTTACTTGTCCATTTTTGTCTGTTTAGCTACAAAAGCCGTGCATCTAGAACTCGTCACAGATCTTACTAAAGAGGGATACATGGCCGCTTTAAACCGGTTTGTGGCTCGTCGAGGGAAGCCTCAAAGTATAACATCGGACAATGGAACTAATTTTGTAGGTACATGTAACGAGTTACATCGCTTCTTACAGGAATCAAGTTCCCAAATTAGTTATGAAGTCGCCCAAGAGGGTATAGACTTCCTCTTCATTCCGAGCTACACCCCCCATTTCAATGGTATGGCTGAATCTGCAGTCCGTTCCACTAAATATCATCTTCGTAGGCTTCTCCAACTTACGCATTTCACGTATGAAGAAATGCACACTTGTCTGACTCAAGTGGAAGCCATCCTTAATTCTCGTCCTTTAACCGCCTTAAACTCTGATCCTACAGACTTCACACCTTTAACACCCGCTCACTTCCTAATAGGACGATCACTTGTGTCAGTTCCACATCCACAGCTGACAGAAAGAATAACAAGTCTTGAGCGATACAAACGAATCGAGTTCGTCAAACAACACTTCTGGAAACGATTCTCCAACGAGTACGTCACCACTCTGCAGCAAAAGACGAAGTGGCCTACTGCATCAAGCGAGATCAAATTGGGTTCCTTAGTCCTTATAAAGGACAAAGCGCTACCTCCCTTACGTTGGGCCCTGGGTCGCTGTGTGGCCGTTTTCCCAGGAGCTCAGGATCAAGTCGCTCGAGTCGCCGATATAAGGATCAAAGGAGGAACCATTATTCGAAGGGCGTTTAATAACATTTGTCCCCTTCCAGAACCTGCTTGTTGTATCAGCAGACTACCTGCCTACTTCAACCCGGGGAGTATGTTGGAGACAAAACGTAGCACCGTGCACCGTGAGCCACTGCGACCGGAGGGCGACAGCGGGGAGCGGGGAGCGGGGGACGAGGCACCGAGAGCCGCCGCCGCCGCCGCCGCACCAGCATTGACACATACGACACGGACCAGAGGCGCGCGTTCTTTTTATCAATATACGAACCTACCTATATTTTTACAGTCCGCTATTTTATTTCAAACACCTCTGAGAATCACCATCATTTATGAGAAGCTACATTATATACGAGTGTCATACTTCACTACACATTATAAAACAAAGTCCACCGCCACATCTGTCTGTCTGTTCGCGATAAATTCAAAAACTACTGCACCGATTTTCGTGCTGTTTTCACCAATGGATAGAGTGGTTTTCAAGGAAGGGTTTAGTATGTGTACAAGTGCTAAGCTTATTTTTCAGTTCGGTGGTTTTGACGTACGCTATTTTAGTGCGCTATCTGTAGAATATTCGTATTGAGTCTCAGCATAGTACCTATATCTTGTATGTATTTATGTACAAAACTCCTATAAAATGCCATCTCCCGCCGACGAGATTCGATACATGTTAACTGAGAGCCGCGGGCATTCTCCTCAACTGCATTTACTCCAATCTGATGCAGATATCTATCAAATATTTGGTACTAGCTTTTTGCCTGCAGTTCCGTTTGCTTTGAGGGCCGAAATTATCCCACGGGAAAGAACTGCAGGGATGAAAATTATCCTATTTCCTAAAACAGGTCATGGTCTACACGTGTAACATTTTTTTCATATAAATTCGTTTAGCTGTCCCCACATCTTGGCTGGTAAGAGCTGGCTAAGAGTTTCCGAGAATCGATGCTGAGTGGCGTGTCATTGGAGAGGCACTAGACAACTGTAGTCAGATGATATTCTTCTTCTTCGTCATATCGATGATTCCATAATTGAAGTTCGACCAGAACTCTGCCTCCTCGATGGCGTTAGTAGTGAAATGAAATGAAATGATGTTTATTTTTGCAAGTAGGTTCTTACAAACACTTTTACACGTCATTTTTTTTAAACTAGATGGGGCTGGTGTTTCATACGTGACTACTCTGAGAAGAAACAGCCGAAACAAACTCAGAGGTCATAGTCTCTTTTGAAGTCCAGACATAATCTTGTTCAATTCAGATGAGGACTATGCAGATTAGTGTCTGAGATGGTCGTAGTGGCTTCGGACAGGTCACTCAGGGTGTAGCAGGTGAAGTTGCATAAAGAGCAGGAGAGGAGGTGAGACATCGATTGTTAGGTGGCCTGCAGTCACACTTTCAGGAGTGAAAATTTAAAATATGTTACTTTCGTATTTAAAATATGAGCATGGTTATTTGGTTAAGGATATAAATATAGGATGGTTGGTAATTGGGTGCATTCCTTAAAATGGTTGATACTAGATCTAATTTACAACAATTTTGACCCCAATAACTTGGGGTCCAAACTGGGTTTTTTTGAGAAATCGAACTTTTAAAGTTGACAGTAGATTATGTTTATGGAAAATTTGAAAAAAAAAACTGTCAAAATAGTTGCTAAGTAGGTCTAGTATCACCCAATTTAAGGAACGCACCTAATTACCAATCACCCTGTATTCGTGATCAAATCTCTATATAATATTTATAAACGACATGATTTCATGGCGAAATAGACTGTCAGGCCTTTTCCTAGTAATTTCCGATACGTATAAGTTAGCAACCTTACATAATACATAACATAATGACACGCCTACTTTCCTCGAAGGGGTAGGCAGTGTGGATACTAGCTTTTCCCTATGTCTTCGCCCGTGTTTAGTTTGGAAAGCGCTTGGAAGATTTTTGTATTTATTTTATTTATTTATTTTACTATTTATGTACACACAGAATACAACACAGGAAAATACATTAAAAATATGAGTACAAAGGAACTGCTTATTTCTTAAGAAATTTCTGCCAGCAGACCTGCAAAAGGAGAAATGAAAAATAAATGTAGACAATAGTGTGTGAAAAAAGGAAGAGAAAAGAGATTATGTGCCTTAGGTACCTAACTTAACTTATTGAGATATATAAATACACATATAAGTGAATATTAACATATACTTATATAAATACATAATGCTAAGATATATAGACTAATAAATATAAATATGTATATAATAAATCATGGTTGAGAGGAAAGGTAATGCTCTTGCACTCTGGATTTAAACAGTGAGATGGTCTTCAAATCACGAATGCTAGGCGGAAGTGCGTTCCACAACCTTACAGCATGGACGGAGAAGGAATAAGAGTAATAGCTGGATTTGTGAGGATGGGATTTAAGTAGGGATCGAAGGTGTAGGATATTGAAAAGGAGACATAAGATCCTAGTGTTCCTGCGAAGGCGGATTGGGAGCCACTTGAGTTCTTTGCGAAGGTGAGAAACGTGGTCATATTTACGGAGACCAAAAATAAAGCGAATACATAAATTTTGCAAACGCTCAAGCTTATTTAATAGCTCGTCAGTAGCATCCAGGTAACAGGCATCAGCATAATCTATTATCGGCTGAATAAGTGTTTGTGCCAAAGAGATTTTAGTCTTCAAAGGCAGGAGACTCTGAAGGCATTTCAGCGAATGAAGAGAGAAGTGAACCTTGCGGCTTACCTCATTGACTTGAGCTCGCCACGACATATAGGAGTCAATAGTAACACCCAGATCTGTATAATCGATGCGAACACCATGCAACAACGGCTGCACCACGAACAAATCGGCTGCCTATTGTATGAAGCGTGGCCGGATTTACTTCCGCCATTTTGTTTTTTTTTCAAAGTAGCGGCCACAAGCGGCCCTAAGACTTTATTAATCAGTAGCTGGTGCCAATAAAACAAGTTTTGGATGAGACAAAATGTCTAAAGTGTCACGTTTCCAAGATATGAGCTATCAAATATTAATTCCATTCACTGATGGCATCTTCAGTACAACTTTGATTTGATCAGACACGCATAAAACGTGTATCAATCGATAGCTGATATCAATACAAACAAGTTTTGTCTGAGACAAAATGTTTTAAAGTGACAAGTTTAGTTTAGGTCTTACGCGTAGCCACTACGTTGAAAAAAAAACAAAATCGCGGTATGCGCCGGTAAGATACTATTGGTATAAAAAGTATTACAAATCAATCTCGGCACCTCATACTTAACAGTATTGGTTACCAAAACCAATAAGGCATTTCATACTGATAATTAATTAAATTAAAAAGCGTTTATTCGTGGCGACATCGTATTAATACATTATACGAGTAAAAGACAAATAAAACAAAGACAAATAACGCTTCCGGCCCTGGTGCAAGCCATGGTCCGGAGCGAGATGGAATGGGACGCCGTCACCTCCTTCTGCGAAGCAGTAATGCTAGAGAAGGAGGTGGCGGAACGTGAGAGGGAGAGAACCTCACAGCGTCCCGGCCGCCGCGGGAGACGCCCGCGCCCCGGGCGTCGGGGGCCACCACGTGGCCCCCGGCCACCGTAGGCGCGGGCCTGTGGACGGTGGGCTATGGGCTAGCTCGCCGTCCGTCCGTCTCATGACGACAGGCCGTGTCGACGGCGCGTTCGTGTTCCACGCGCGCCTCAAAGAGAGTCAGCAATAGGAAGGGGTCCGCAAGGACCGATGCCTGCCGGGGTTGCGGGACTGTTCGAAAGAGATACCGTGGCCCCGGAACACAAAGGGCGATGAAGGAACATGGATGGGTTTTAGTCAGTAAAAGTCTGACACACCCTCCTGCTCCGCCCAGAGCGGGAGAAGTCATTTGATAATTTTCCATTTCGAAAAAAAAAAAAAAAAATGTTACCACTACTCTAGGTACTTTTCCATCAATATAACGAACTAAACTACATTAAATAAAACTAAACACTAATATTTTACAATAGCACAAAAGGCTGACCAGTAGTGAATTGAAACGCCACAAAAATTCAAAATGCTAATAAATAAATAAAATTAATTAAACTTTATTTTAGACTAAAGTCCATAGTTTTGTTAGTATTTTAGTAACAATGATGCTTATGAATTAGGGTAGTATTGTTAGTATCTTAACAATAAACATTTTAACTTAGATAGTGTTACGAGCTGGGTATGGGATAAATTAATTACTACCGAAGAAACACCAAATAACTTTAATAATCACAAAACACTTATAACTCAATCACAAATACACTACTGATCACTATTCGCTTAGATATCGCACTTCTAGTTCAGTTCGATTCGCTTCGTACTGTAGCCAAAATAAGACTGACTGCTCCCACAAACACGTCGACTATTTATATGGCGATCGAACGTTCGAGAAATATCCACGACTTCCTAGAATCTTCTAGACAATTCCACAACTTGTACAGAGGAAAGAAGTAGGTACTTTATGCCCTCGGCGTACGGTCGAAACTACAATGATGTTCTTTTGTAGGTAGTTTGCGAATTTGTATCTACATCATTCGGGACTCGTTTTACCTACCTACCTACTATTACCTACCTACCTACTACCGTAACTGTAGGTAAGTACGGGTACGACGTAACAATAGTATACCTATCTAAGTTAAAATATATTTGTGTCTATATTTGTTAGTAACAAAGAAAACTTATGAACTATGTTAGTAATATTTACTCTAAACAAACAAATAACATCCTCAACCGCGCAATATAATATTTTCAACTGACGGGTCCGACCCAGTGATTGGATTGTAGATGTCAGATTGGCAGTCGCTCCATGTAAAATATTGGTATTCAGCTGCATACAGTTTGCCTGGAAGCCGACCCCAACATAGTTGGGAAAAGGCTAGGCAGATGATGATTGTTATCCGATATTAAAAAAGGTCGGACTGCCTCGTTGGTGTAGTGGTCGAAAGCGCGACTGCTGCGCATGGTCCTGAGTTCTATACCCAGGTCGGGCAAAGTGTTATAGGGTTTTTCGATCAGAAATTTTTACTAGCAGCCACGGAGTCTGGATTTGGAATCAGATGATAGCAATAGCCTCGCCCCCTATTACATGGGACTTAAACATAACTGGCGAAATGTCGGTGTACTATTAGGTAAACCTCTGCCTCTCCTTTCGGGGACAGGCGTGATATTATGTTATAAAAAGGTGTATTTTTTATTCATTTTAATCTCCAGCTTCACCTAAACAATAGCTTATCAACACCACTATACAAGTCATCCCCCCGGGCCATTGGCTGAACATAGTGCCATAACGTAACATCTGAAGTTAAATTAATATATCTATTATTAACAGGTCCCACACAACTTTGAGATTGTTTACTCTCTGTTGTTTTGTGGGGTAAGGCATGAGCAGTCGCGAAAAATAACAATAAATTTCTAACCCTGATATCTCAGGGTTAGAAATTTATTGTTATTTTTGCTATCATTCAAAGACTGCTTGCTTGGGGTTGGAGTGAAAAGATAAACTAAGATTAAAGATTATCAATATATATATACAAATGGGATCACTATTAAAACCAATGAGGTGAAGGATATGAGATTGAGTCGCGCCCGATATGCTGTTCCAGACGTACTTACTGTTTTACTTGTAATACAAAAAATATTGAAAGCATAGAACGCGGTGTCGCAATTACGGTGACATGTTCATTATTGTTCGGTGATTGACCCAAACACTGCTTGAGATTTTCCAGCAGATTTACAGTACTGTCACTGTAATCAGTACCCAGAGTAAGAGTGAAGAACAAAGTTGTTTCCTTCCGTGTTTGAATAACACTCTCCGCACCGCAGTGAAGCAGTTCCAGGCAATTATTTTAACCTGTATTGTCCAAGAAGGAAAACATCGTGAGGAAACCGGCATGTTTTAGAACCAAAAATTCGAAGACATGTGACATCTACCAATCCGCACTGGACCCGCGTGGTGGATTATAGCCCATTCTCTCTCATTGAGAGGAGGCCGTGTCCCAGCAGTGGAAACATTATAGGCTGATGATGATGATGATGATGATGTATTGTCCAACTCTTGGGCAGCGGTCTACCCATAGCTTTGCAATATTTCTTCTGTGCGGTTTTTTTATCCAATTTCCCAGAAACGCTTAAAGATCGTTGCTCAAGCTGTTCCCAATTTTATATAAATAATCTCCAGCTCCTTCGTAGCGTTTTAATGGGATTCTACGAGTATGTTGAGTCCGTCAAAATGGGGTGGGCAACTGGTGGAACTAATGGCGCTAGCAGCGCATGTACCAAACATCGTCATTGGTTGAATATCTGTCAATGTCATTTCATATTTCAAAATAGATTGACCTCATTGGTCAGATTGGGTCCAAGCTATGGACGCGCCATCTACAATCAGCTTTGACCAGCCTTCCCCATTTGGTGACTAGCTTGGCACTTATAGTGGCGTCCATCAGCTCCTGGTTTGTGCTAACAGCAGGACAGGCAGGACACGTTATCATGTATTTAAATAATTACAGATTAAAAATACTATTCTAAATTCCCTTTGTATATAATAAGTCTACAACTTGATCCCCACAACAATGTTCTAGCATGCATATTATTGTAACAGTGGATGTAATAATTAATTTTAACGCTCGCGACTCATGCACAAAATTATAGTTGACCTGATTAAAAGTTTCCATTATGGCTAATTACTCCAGTTGTGTTGCTGGTGAGGAAAACTATCGGAGTATTCAACCTGCTTGGAGTTTATGAGGTCAGCAGTTCTGTTTAGTAGTAACGTCAAGTGTAAATGTCACTGTCAGTTTGACAGCTGTCATAAAGTATGGTAATGTCAACACTAGGAAGCTATCTTACCTAAGGGCTCGGTTAGGAGACGCATCATAATTTGTACTCATAATAATTGACTGAAATAAAACATTTAATACTTTCAGAAAGATTTGTTATTAATAGAATTAAATTACAAGCAGAAGAATTGCTTATTCGACTAACCTACTAATATTAACTTTGACCGTTGATCTCTTAGTCGCAAGCGCCACTGCTGTGCCCGATGGGTCCAGTTTTTGATTCCCTGTTAACGCACCACTGTGCGACGCAGTACGCGAGCCCTCTGTGCGGTGCAGCGGGGGACGAGAGCCGCGCGGCGCCGCCACATCGCAGCGACGCCCGCGCTGCCATTCTGCTCGGGTCACCTGAAGCGCTTGTGCGCATCACTATTATTATAATTTCTAATTTCTTTATTCATTTCATTTGGTTGAGCAATATAAGTTTATGAGCAGACTCGCCTATTATTTTACTGTGACCCATAAAACTATACACTCAAAACATTCATCGTTCATAATTTTTTAGACAGTACAGTAATCATTAGCATCATCATCATCCCTTATTTGGGGTCGTCGCAGCATGTCTTCTTCTTCCATACTTCCCTATTACCTGTCAGACAATATAGTAATCACATAAGAAATTTGTCAGGTCAGTAGAACATGATCTTTGGACTTTAGTCAAAGTTGCAATTTTTATTCCTTAACTCTCATAGTCCATGATGGCAATTCAACACGTCCGGGGAGAGATCAGGCGCAGGATTAACGGCTTTTCCGAGACACGGAGGGGTCTCAATTTGTAATGGATGGTCACACACCCACGCATTGACTTCAGCAAGAGTAGCTTAACCTGTAATCAAGCCATGTGGCTAACGAGCATTCTTTGAGGGTGGAATCACATTATCGCGCACCGATCAGCGTTTTCGAGTATCTCTGTCTCATTTTGTCACCTAGAATAGCAACTCATTAAAGTGAGAGGTGCTCGAGGAGCAGCGGTGGCCCAATGGTGGCGGTCTCGGCTGTCATTTATAGATCTCTGACAGTCGTCACAGGTAGCCAGGGGTCTGAAAGTCTGACTATTAATCTCACCAATGGGTATCGTATTACCCAGTACTAAATGGGTTATGGAGGTCAGATAAGCAGTCGCTCCATGTAAAATACTGGTATGCAGCTGCATCCGATTACACTGGAAGCCGACCCCAACATAGTTGGGAAAAAGGCTAGATGATGACAAGTCTAGCTTAGCCCTAACTTCTGTCGCCTTTTACGATATGAACATATTCATACAAAGTAGAAACGGTCTAATTTAGCGGTGAGCGGTAATCAAACGCGGCGTATGCAAAACCAGCGGTGATGTTAATTGAATGAGCTTGCAAAAACTGAACTAAACGTCGTTTAAAATGTTAATATGGGTGTGTAAAGTGTTCTTCATTTCGGTGGCAGAACATTCGCATAGCTGTCCCGGATTGGAATATTTTAATTGATAATATGGACAGAACCAGTACGTATGTATTTCATAGTATTTTTTTTAAAGTTTGCCTTAATTATAATATACTATCTGATATTTAACCAAGTTTATAGATGTTTCGTTTTTAAAAATCGTGTCAGTAGGGAACTTTAAAAAATTCCATAATCTAGGTACTAGTAAAATCGTTTGTCCTGATTGAAGATGACTATATCGACTCGCGACTCTCTCTCTATATCCCGCGTGGTCGGTTATAGCCCATTCCCTCTCATTGAGAGGAGGCCGTCTCCTAGCAGTGGGAACATTATAGGCTGATGATGATATCGACTCACAGCTCAAATAACTCGACGGATTGGGGTAATATTTGGCATACAGATAGCTATTACCACGTAGGCATATCCTAATAAAGAATTTTGAAATAAGCGGTGGAAATGGTGTTGAAAATTTTTACAGACTGCCGTCACCGGGCGACCTTATATTTGTTGAATTCCATTCTTATTATATTGATGATTTATTGAACCATGTGCTGTTATTTTGCTGTATTGTACAAGAAAGACATACGATTTCATTTAACTAGTACGATAGCATTGAGGAAGACATGTACGCTTCAGGGAAACTGTTAGAGACAAATTGCGGACATATTATGGCCCCTGTAGAATGTGTCAGCATGCCATGTCCACAGCCGGTTCGCAATTTCTTCGAACTACACTGGCCTGCAAAAATAAGTATCACACTTTTAAAATTGCAATAACTTTTTAAGGCCCTGTCTAACCCTAAAATTAGCAACTCTATTTGTGGTGGTTCAAACTTCGTTTGAAATACTGTTAGAATAAAGTTCTAATCAGCTTGCACTACAAAGTGGTTGTTACGTCAGTCACTGCGGGCCGAATATTGCGAAATGAGTTTTTTTTTGCGATTTACAAAAAATCTATTGATTGGACTAAAAAAAATAATAACATAAGACCTGCTTTATAGTTATTTCAGTTAGTATAAAAAGTTTCATGATCTAATTTGAAGTATTTTATGATTGCCAGCGGTTTATTGTTCAGTTTAGAGGTAACTTTGGGATTTTTTTCTATTGAGAAAATTTTGTGGAATCGTGATTTCGCTATACATAGGACTTAACATTAATCCTCAACTTTACCATATGTTTATTTGAAAATTAATACTGCAGTATTTTAGGCGTAACGGAGGATCATGCTAAGCCATTTGAGGTAGTATAGGCCCTTAAGTACGCAAGATACACTTGTAGCGTCTTCATTAAATATGTATTAATATTATAGGTATTACTCTAGTGAACTTAGTATGTAAGTATTTTAAGTTAACTGTACCGCTACTAAGTACCGCTAGCTTTAGGTTCTCACGGCAATCCTACAGATGTTTTATTGCTTATGCAAGGATAACAATAGTTAATGGTAGGGCCTTGCCCAATTTGCTTATTGTTTATATTACGAGTAGCTTTAAGAATTTATAGTAATAAATAGCCTTTGATATTTTGTTGAGATGCCGACGGTTCTGTTTCTTTTGTATTATGTTTAACTGTGCTATTTTTATTTTGTTACCTAGCTGCAGAAACCTTTGTATAGTTTTTAGTTGGTAACGTGCCGCTCCGACCGTATCCCAAGTTTTTTAGATAATTGTTAAAATATAGAATTCAGTCAGTAACTTTTCGTCTCCGCGTTCGGTCGGTCGGCATTCTTGCTCCTTGTAATTTATTTTATTAAACTTACTCCATCACTAAGTAAATCAAGTACCTACTTATTTTGCGATTCCCACAACGTCGACACTAGTTAACCGACCTACGTGAGCGAAACACTTTCGAAACAAAAAGGACTCGAAAAAGAGTTTAATTTTGTACATAAAAACTAATAAAGCTGATAAAAATTGTTATGAAACGTTTTTTATTTTAAATCTCTAACTTCTATATTTTAGAAAAAAAAAAAAAAATTAAAAAGTGTAGTACTTAGTTTTGTAGGCCAGTGTAATTTCACTGCTTTCTTACTTAGACCTTGCATGACAAAGTTTCTAATACAAGGCTTTTCTCTGCTTACGAGTCTTCATCATTATCTTCCTGCTTTTGTTTCATGTTATTTGGTGTCGGCGCTGTTTTTCTACCATTCTCCCCTGTGAACCGTCACGCACCTTTTACTTTTATATCATCCCTGACACAATCCATCCATCGTTTCCTTGTGGTCTTCCTCTCCCTCTCCATCAACCATCAACATTTATATTCATTACTCTTTTAGTCACATGCGATTCGTTTCTCCTCATCAAATGTCCATACCAAGACAGTCGATTCCGTTTCAACTTTTCTGCACATAAGAATCTTCAATACATAATAATTCTCTCGCAACTCCAACCCCAGAGTCTTTAATTGCGCCCAGTTGATGGCAATGGGCTCGCCTCTTATTAAATGGGACTTAAACATAACTGATGAAATGTGGGTGTACTATTAGGTACACCTCTGCCTAAACCTATGGGGATTACAGGCGTGATGTTATGTTATGTTGATAGAGTCTTCTGAAAATAAAAAAAAACCTGTCGTTGCATTTTACAAAAGTAAACCCCACAGAGAAGCCCTTTTTTTTTTTTTTTTCGGATGGGAATTTATCAAATGATTCCTCCCGCTCTGGGCGGAGCAGGAGGGAGTGTCAGACTTTTACTGACTAAAACCCATCCATGTTCCTTCATCGCCCTTTGTGTTCCGGGGCCACGGTATCTCTTTCGAACAGTCCCGCGACCCCGGCAGGCATCGGCCCTTGCGGCCCTTCCCTTTGCTGACTCTCTTTGAGGCGCGCGTGGAACACGAACGCGCCGTCGACACGGCCTGTCGTCATGAGACGGACGGACGGCGACCTAGCCCATAGCTCACCGTCCACAGGTCCGCGCCTACGGTGGCCCCCGACGCCCGGGGCGTCTCCCGCGGCGGCCGGTACGTGAGGTTCTCTCCCTCTCACGTTCCGCCACCTCCTTCTCTAGCATGACTGCTTTGCAGAAGGAGGTAACGGCGTCCCATTCCGTCTCGCTCTGGACCATGGCTTGAACCAGGGCCGGACGCGAGAGGTCGCCACCGCCGATCGCCGCTTACCCCACAGAGAAGCCCTGGATAGTCATTCGGAATCTCCTCTCTTTCTCTGAGAAAGAAATTGTTCCCGCATCCGTTTCGTAATGTGGAAGGAAATCTGTTGAAAACTGCACCAGTCATGCTATAAGACGGTGTAAAAATACTCTTAACGAAGCCGAAAGGAGCTTGTTCCCCCCGCCACGGCGATATTTTTTTTGTTCTAAACAATACCTGGGAACCTGCTAGTTACGGAGATACTGGGGTCAAAGTCCAACGTTTTGACAAGTTTTTTTTTAAGTACTAGTTTCTAAGGTAGGTACTTTACTTTAAATACCTCCATGACCTGTTTACTATTTCATGCATACATCAATACAATGTTTTGAGTGCGTTACATTGAGTTTTATCGCAAAACTAGATTTTTCACACCAAAAAGAAAAGTCGTTTCCAAACAATAATTTTTGCGTACAGTTACTTACTTCGATGTTCAGAATGCTTGGTTGCCGGCATTATGAAGTGTCTGTTTACACCTTGTATACTAGAAACTGTGAACAAAGTACCATCATAATTGTTTTATTATCCTTTTTCTTCCACACATCTTAATTAGAATCCATTCAATAAAGTTTTCTCTGACTCGTGAACCAAAAAGTTACAGCCCGCCTCCAAAGCTAGTCTACAATTTAGTCTGCCACAGCGCAAATCAAGCTTGTGCCATACTGGGGCCTCGCTCAAAAGTAAACTACTTTAAATTAATTAAGGCAGTGTTTGTTTCCCTCCCCGCTCGGCGTATTACATCAATCACGGCGTATTAATTCACTGACGACCAAGTTTCCCATACGCCGGGAGTTGGGAATACGTTATGGCGTATTGCGGGAATAATACGCCGTTTCGGGTTGGTGCTAGTTTTGGGACTAAATATTTTATAGTTTTGTTTATTTGCTTTAAAAGATTAATAATTTAAGAAAATAATATATGGAAAATGTGTATTTTACATTAATTGGGGTAGATTAGTTCACTGATGATCAATGTCAATGAACGGTGGAAGTTGGAAATAGAAATAATATACTTTAGAATAATACAACGTTTCGGGTCCATTCCTTTCGTTTTAAAAATAGTTTGAGTGGTTTTACGTTTTTTATTTTCTTTTCTTCAAATGAAAGTAATGAATGCCGTCAATTTATTACAGAAATTAAGCCAATGTTACCCACCAACGCATATTAGGTACATCAATCAGAGAATATTAATTCAGTAATTGACTTAAGTTTTCATGAAAAGCTTTGAGTCGGGATTTGGAAATACGAAATCGTGTTTTGTGGGAATATAACGCTGTTTAGAGTTACAAAGTAGGTACTATTAAAATATAGTGATAACTCAGAGTTTAGTCTTCTAAGTATATAAAAAGAGGTGCTAATAGGCTAGTTTCCACCATCAATAAATTGCAAATCTATTTAGTCCGTCAGTTAGAGTATTGGAAAATAATGGACACGTATTTTTTGTTTTTGTTAATCAATGAATATTGACAAAGATAAAACGCATCAAAACTCGGGAGTGGGGGCTCGTGACGTCAAAACGCACTAAATATTATAGCAAGGCGTGACGTATTGACAATTTTAAAAGCGTCTTATCTTCGTCAATTTTCGTTTATGTAACAAAAGAAAAATACGTGTCAAATATTTTTTGATAATCTAACTGACGGACTAATTAGATTTTTTGAGGGCACAAGCCTATTATGGCACTTCAATAAGTACAGCGTTTAAAATGTTTTGAAAATTTGAGAAAAAATCCGAGATTTTTTCTGTCACTCACTCACGTTTCGAATGATGAACAGGACAGCTATCTGTCAGCCCTGTCAGGTCAACTTGTTAGTAATAAAAAACTTGCCATCTGTTTTGAAATATCACACACACACATACCTAATTTCTCGGAACATAAAACTCATTAAGGCAATGTTTGTGTGTCTCGAAGTATACATCAATCAGCCCTTAATTAATTTACCACGACTAAGTTTACTTCGCGTAGTCCGGGAGTTGGGAACTTGGGACAATTGGGTACAATACGCCGTTTTGGAATATTGGCGTTTCGTTTTGTTTTTATTTTTTTATTTTTTAGATAAAATTAATTGGTACACCATATTCGTAATTCTTGTTTCCAAAAACGGTTTGACCAATTTTGGTGTTTTTTTACTACTTGGGTCATCTGAATGGTCCTTAGCTACGGGACACTATGCGTGTATAGCGATAGGTGGCGTTGCTGACGATAATTGACACAATACAACGCCTGTCGGGTCATCTTGTTTCTTATAAACATATGTTGACTACGCATAGTCTAGGAGTAGGGGTATGTAACTAAGTACGATACGCCGTAATGATTAGAACTTTTGAATTTCGTTGAAATCTTCTTTTGTATGATGATGAAAATGGCTTTTTGTCAAAATTATTATTTGTTATTTTGATTGTAATTTTAAACAAACACGAGTTGCTGTTTTCGTTTAATTAAGAAATCAGCAAATCATTTAAAAACAATCTTGTTAGCTTTTTTTAATTCCAAAAAAATCTTGTTACTTGTCGAAAAATATGGCTACGAACGATATTTTTCGACTTTCAAGAAGACACTTTAAAGTCAAAAAATATATAATTAGAATTTAAATAACTTGACGTAAAAAAAGTTTACAAATAATTCGTTAAGTTCGTTCCAGACTCCTGTCCTACACCGCTAGCAAGCTACTAGTCTTGCAAACACTGTGTCGTCGTATATCATTCATATTTGACTACACCTGCGTTGACTACCTACGATTTTGGACGCGTAATGTCGAACATTTGTTATCTACGAATGATATTCCTATGATTTTATCATTTGTAGGCTTGTGGATACAGCTCGAAAACGTAAAAAGATGATTATGCTAGTTCATGCCTAATGTGAGGAAAGTTTTGAGTATGAATGTGGATGTGTGGATATAACGTTTGCGTGAGTGGAGTTGGCCGTAATCCTTCATGCAGGCCTGTTGCGGGGTGGTGGATATCACCATTTCCAAAAATTTTTGGCACTAAGACTTGCCAGTTTCCTTTCGATGTTTTGTTCTTTACCGTTTTAAGAATAGTGGAGACGAAACAAAAATTACACAAAGTAAAGCGACTGCCCGTACCTGCCTATGTTCCACTTCCAACCCATGACCGTCATATGCCTAGCCTTTCCCCAACTGTGTTGGGGTCGGCTTCCAGTCTAACCGGATGCAGCTGAATATCAGTATTTATCATGGAGCGACTGCTTATATGACTTCCACAACCCAGTTAGTACTGGGTAGTACGATACCCCTTGGTAAGACTGTTCAAACTCATGGCCAATGGTATGTAAGTCGGGCCACTATTGGCTGGCTCCTTTAGAGCAAATAACGTAACATAACATCACGCCTGCAATCCCCGAAGCGTACCTAAAAGTACGCCCACATTTCGCCAGTTTTCTTTTTCATGTATTAGGGGGTGAGCTTATTTCCATCAACCAATCCTATAAAGCATGATGAAGGGAATAGTTGTTATTTTTGATTATAATGATTCAATAAACACCAAGGTTTTCGGCATACCAAAAACTAACGCTTATTCTTTTTAAGACTAAACTAATTTTGTTATTTTATTATCTTTCAGAACCCGCAGAACTAATCAGCACGCACAAACATTGGACTAAAAGTAAGCTATAAATTCACTTTATTTGTTTTTACTCCGTACAACTTAACTGCCTTCGAAAATTAATCAAAGCGTGGTCGAATATAGGCCCTAGATTTAATTCTGTTTTATTAAATTTTTCATTTTAAATTCACAGGTAGCCGCAGTATAAAATACTAGCTTATGCTCGCAGCTTCGCTCCCGTTATGTTCGGTAATTAACCCACGAGAACGTTTTAAATGTAGGTAGCCTATAGCATTCGGGGATAATGTAGCTTCCCGTTAGTGAAATAATTTTCAAAAGCGGATCAGTATTTCCGAAGATTACCCCCTACATACAAACTTTACAATATTAGTAATTAGAAGTACCTATAGATTTCCGATACATTTTAATACGTTTAAACTATTTCATATATTACACTATTTCATATTGAAACGAGAAATAATGCCGTGCCGTAACACGTTTTCAGAGCTCATCTGAGAAATCGGGGTATACTTCGAACTCGAATAAAATTCCACGTAAATTCTAATCAAAATTCTACGTATTTTCTAACCAATTCCAGCTCTCTAACTAAACAGTATTGCGCAATACGCGTCCCCATACGACTTACTTATGAAAGTTTCGACCATTTAATATATTGAAATAGTTTGTGGCGCGCATGCTGTTTACATTTCCTAATAGAATTTGTTTTAAGGAGTTTTGTAGAACGTTCCATGTTTTTGACTTAAATTGTTACGATGAAAGTGCTCATAGAAACTTGGAACGGATGTATTTAGGTTCCTGCTTTTATGGTACAGGAGCTTTTAGCTAATTCATTTGTTTCTGGCTAATTAAACGTGTACCAATGTTGTCAAGTGGCACCCGAGTTCACCTGACCGTGGCATCACTTTGGGCCCTAACAGAAGCGCTGTGACATATTTTTTTAATGTTACAGCACCATGATGGGACCTTTGGATCTCCAGGACCGGTTGGTATACAGGATCAATTTCGTTTAAAGTGTGTCTTTTTGATGTGAATAGTCTTTAAAATCAGTACCATACACGGGGTACCATGTTAGAAAACCGGACCGTAACGAATTGGCGTAACGAATTGGGTTATATCGTCTGACATTAATAACTACAAAACTATTCATAATAGAAACATGAATTTAGTGTCATTATTTAGCGTATACAGTCAGCTCACTGCTAAGATCTTGAGTTTGCATCGGGGCCGGGCGGAGCGATGTGGGAGGGGCACTGAGTAGAATGCGCTCTCGCTGGATTCTATTCAGTATAACTCACGACTCATACGTAATAGCGCGGTGATTCTTTCGTGTATTTACAGAGTTCGTTTTTATTATTTTTTCTTATGTTAATTTTTTTACCGAGGGTGGACATAACCGACGAAGTCAACGCGAAGGTGGTGTGATGATCATGTTCGTGGGGCAAGCAAGGGAGAAAGGGGAGGCATTTGCCCAGCAGAGGGACACAAAATAAGGTGCTAAAAAACAAAACTTAATAAAATTTCGTTTCATTGTTAATTTAATCATTTTGTCCTGTGCGAGACAAAATATCACTTTTTATTTCTTTCTTTTCATCTGCCACAGGTCATCTGTAAGTCCATGGAAATTGTACCAAATAAAGGGGGTTGCCTTCCATCAAATAAGGTAGTTCTGATTTTTTTATATGTTGTATAATATGATGAAGAAGTTATATCAAATCCAATTTTTCGACCTCCGAAACCCTCCGAATCATTGTTATTTTTTTTGAATTTTTGCAAACTTTGAACAGCTGTATCTTAGAAGCTTTTTGGTATAACGTAATCAAATTGTTTCATTTTGTTGCAAATTCTTAAAAAATTTCAAAGTGACTTACCGTAGCAAAAATCCTTGTTGGAAAAAATGACAAAAAATGGACGAATAATTAATTATTGGTAATTATGGTTTTTCAAAAATTTTACAATGATCCAGAGGGTTACGGAGGTCGAAAAATTGGATTTGACATAACTAACACCTACATATAAAAAAATCAGGACTACCTTATTTGATGCAAGGCAAAATGTACCAATTCCATGAACTATGTATTATGAGTGGCCATTCTATCCAGTGTCTTAGAGACCGCACTGGAACCGCACAGAGATCTGTCATAGGAATATTGATGACAGTCGTTACGGGTTTCATCAATATTCCTATGACAGCTATGTCAGGTTTCTGCATAGAAACCTAAAAGTCTGCCCGTTTTCCATATTATGAAACACGTTTTATTCCAAAATGCAACTAAATAAGGAAAGCAAAATGCGCTGTAAGTTTAACAGCTCTCAAATGATTCCTTTATTATTTTGTTTCGAATGTTAGAATACCATATTTGGTATTTGCACTACATATTGCTTTAACTTTTTGAGTTTGTTAGTTTTATCATTTGTAAGTCTGGATGTAGGGGGGATATCTTCGGAAGTACTGATCCAATTTCAAAAACTCTTTTACTAATGGGAAGTTACATTATTCCCAGTGTCATACGCTGTATTTAAAACGTTCCCGTGGGTTAATTTCCTGCCAAAATGCGAGCAAACCCGCAGGCAAAGGCTGTAAATTAATATCTGATCTGCTTATTATCAAACACAAGATTTAAACGGAGTCTTTACGAAGCCGTCAACCAAGCAAACTAAGTAACTCTACGCAAATTAAAGCTGGGAAACGACTTTTTTTAGGGTGAAAAATCACGTTTTACGGTAGGACTCACACAAAACACTGCGCAACACTGTATAACGCACACAAAACACTGTGCTGATGGATGCATTTATGCATACGGGGGTCGTAAAAGTAAAGTTATATACATTAAAAACATGTATTAAAAAAAAAAAACTTGGAACTAATCCGCAATAGCTCCGTAACTAGAAGACATGGTCAAGAACAAAAACATCAGAATGACGAGGCGAACAAGTGCGTCTCGGCTTCGAGAAGGGTATTTTTACCCATAATAAAGCGAGATAATAGAGCGCCCATAATAGAGCGTATGGGACTCCCATGCATATACTTAACTGGTCGGTACACAATATCTGCGTCATTGACAGCCTTTTCCACTGCCTACAGTAAAATATACACTTTATACGCTATCCACATTTCCGCAACACGAACAACCGACCTATAATTTTTCCCCAATTAGTTGTTTATTCGTTATTTCCTGCCTGAAAACTAAATAGCAGCAAAAACGTTGAGTTTTGGAGCAGACATCAGCGTTGTTCGGAACGGTAACGAAAGCTGATGGTATGTCAATGTTTGCATGCTAGTCGATTGGTACAGAGTAGGAATAACAGTCTGACCATTACGACTAGTTAGCGCTATTGTGGTCAACTGGCTAGCGATAGTAACTTTGTGGCAAGTTCATACATCGCCACGGCTTCCGCTATTCGTTGGGTTTTTTTTATAATGGGACAAACCCGCCACACTATTCCCAAACCACTGCAACTCCTGAAAGCCAGAATCAACATTGGCGACCACCAGGAAAATGCCGAGACAATAAAGCTCGACGAAGCTCTGAGAAACAATTTTATTCTTTGGGTTTCGTGTCAGTCCGTGAGAAGATCATTATTTTATCATGTCATTGCATCTCTCGTCGCAGATGGAGACACGTACAAGAGCTAGCTAGCCCAAAAACATGACTTTTGATATGATTAGTGATTTCCACACTTTTTGCAAACTGATAGCGTTTCTAATGTTCAGGACTTTATTGGAATTCATAGATCATGCTTCATTATCGCATTTATTAATTCCACTTAAGGAAATGAGTATGAAGTTATAACTACAAGGTGTCGCTTTGCATATGCTAATGATTCTCGACCCGAAACATTAATAAAATAGGTAGATTTTTTTATTTTTTATTAACGGTAATCGATAAGTGTGAACCACCCGTATTAAAACGCAGCGCGCCCTACAACCGCGCCTTCAGACACACAAATAAACGCCCACAGAGACATGTCGCGCGATGGGTGATTATGTTCTGTTTCTTTCGTGTTATGTATTCTGAAATACTATCTTTAAACAATTTAAAATAGCAGCTTTATTAATGATTGACCATGTATCGTAATTTAAATTGATTATTTATGTCTTTTGTGACGAGCTTCTGAATTTTGACTAAGATGCAAAACCACAAAAAAACTGCAACTTGTATATTGGTCCAACAACTGATTCTTCTATACTGTGTCAGAAAGCTTCATTACTTTGTAATCGATTGTACAATCGCCAATTTGGCAGTTTTTCGTAGTTTTATTTCCCTGCAACAGTTTTATAGGCCGACCTGATTATTTATGAGAAAAATACAAGTAAAACATTAAGTATATAAAGAACATAAAGTCCCATGTAATAGGGGGCGAGATTGTTGCCATCAACCGGGCGCAAATCCGGCCTCCGTGGCTGCTACTGAGAAATTCCTGATGGAAAAACCCAATAACAATTTGCCCGACCTGGGAATCAAACCCAGGACCTCAAGCTCAGTAGTCGCGACCACTCCATCAAAGAAGCAGTTAGTCTGACATACTCCTACATAATATATCTAACTTAATATATTCAAATCAAGATACACGCATCTTATTACACCTATAATAGGCATTGAATCCAGCCTCTCTATTGACTAATTGATTAGTTCCATCGGATACGTCTTACAGCTCGCTACATGCTTGTTACTGGTAACTGGATTTCGTTCTTAGGTAATGATGCAGTCTACACTATTTATTTGAACATAATTATGGAAGGTTTATGTACAGAGGGCAAAACAAATAAGTAAACATGGTCGTCAGATATAGTTGCAGATTTTTAGAAACTATTTCATGTCTTTAGATGAAATTTAATAATATAATATTTACTGAATATTTCTCTCAATAATTTCATTTCATTCGAAAACATCCATCGGTTTTTAAGAAAACTTCAACTATATATTTCGACCCTCGTTACTTTGGCTTTGTCCTCTGAATTAAATTAATTTATAAGTATCACTATCACTCATCGCCTGCCTAGCCTTTTCTCAACTATGTTGGGGTCGGCTTCCAGTCTAAACCGAACCGAACCGAATGCAGAAGAACACCAGTATTTTACATGGAGCGATTGCCTATTTGACCTCCTCAACCCAGTTCAATATCACAAAATATAAAGTCCCACACTGTGTCTGTCTGTCTGTATGAACGTGATAAACTCAAAACCCCCGTACCCCCTGTACCCTATCACTATGTTTTCCTATTTATCCCAAAGATTGACTGGTAGAGAATGCCTTGTGGCATTAAGTCCGCCTATGTACCATTATTGTACATGAAGTTTAAATAAATAAATAAATAAAAACTACCGAATGGATTTTCAAGCGGTTTCACCAATTGGACGGAGTAGTGATTTATGATAAAGGTTTAGGTGTATAATTCATGGTTTTGTGTAAATTGAAGATGTCGGGAAAAAGTCATGCCGACGATGACGAAGAGCGGACGATACGCAGCGCATCTTCCGTTAGACCTGCGCCGGCTTTAAAATAATTACGACAAAAAAACAAGACTAAAGTATTAGTAAGGCCTGAATTCATGTCGCGCTGATGTCGTCGGTCTCGTGCGTCGGTCGCGCGTACGAGTATACACTGTGTTCTCTAAAGCACCATACTGCGACGCTGACGTCAGCGGCGCGTATTTGCTACTGTTTTTCTTGCTGACGTACGCGACCGATCGTGCGCGACCGACCGTCAGCGTGACAGGAATTCAGACCTTAAAGTTCATCTTAATTAATATGAACTGCATAAACTAATATTTATTATGATTCTAAGTCACGCACAATGGTCCACTTTAAGGACTAAGTGCGGAAAGCTAAACAACATGGTAGACATGATTCTAAGGACTTTTGTATGCATTTTTTTTTAATGACCGTACATACGGTTACGGTTAAAAAAAGAACATCGACGCGGCAAAAACAAGGCCTTGATGTACTTCTTCAGCAACTGGAAAACGTTTATCAGCCCCGTGACCTCTAAAATACAGACCTAAGTATTTTGATAAATGATTCCTCAAAACCATTCATCTTGATCTTAGGTATCTCGGGAGATATACGACATTATCGCTTTTTACTCAGGCTGCCCATTTTTTACCTAAAAACACATTTTATCTGTACGTAAAAGATGAAGATCTTGTTTTGAGAAAAAGGATTAGGGTTTCGTGCAAAAAAATTAAAACCCCCAAAATTGTTAGCAAAATCCGATTCAAATAGGGATATATAAAAATCTCGTGTCACAGTGTTTGTTATCGAACTCCTTCGAAACGACTTGACTGATTTTTATGTTTTTTTTTGTGTATTTGGTAAGTCTGGGAATCGGTCGTAGGATTTTCTATACCATAATTTAGATGGTAGAATAACTTTTACCATAATATAACGCAGACTAAGGTCGCAGGCAATCATCATCATCATCATCAGCCTATTAATGTTCCCACTGCTGGGACACAGGCCTCCTCTCTATGAGAGGGAATGGGCTATAATCCACCACGCGGGCCCAGTGCGGGTTGGTAGATGTCACATGTCACCGAATTTTTGGTTCTAGGACATGCCGGTTTCCTCACGATGTTTTCCTTCACCGTTTTGAGAGCACTGGTGATGAAATAAATTACACAAAGTAATGCGCCTGTCTGGGTTCGAACCCAAGACTTACTGTTCGTAAGTCGGGGCCGCCACCACTGGGCCACCGCTGCTCTCCGCAGGCTACAGCTGGTAATAAATATAGTTCTATCTGTCTCTCGTTACCAGTTCATTCTACATCCCTATTCCAAGACTGAGCTCAGCTCAGCAGCATATGCTGTTAGAAAAATCCGTCAATTTACTGATATTGATACCGCGAGGCTAGTCTATTTCAATTATTTTCATAGTATTATGTCATACGGTATTTTACTATGGGGACGGGCTGCAGACATCGAGTCTATATTTATTCTGCAGAAAAGAGCCATCAGACCCATTTATGAATTACGTAGACGCGATTCTCTAAGATAACTGTTTAAGGAAATGACATGATCATGACAGTACTTTGTCAATACATCTATGAAAACATCATGTATGTTAGGAAAAATCGGCATTTATTCAGTAGAAGAGGTGACAGACACCACTATAACACTAGAAATAGGGACCAACTAGTTCAGCCAGGTTTGCTAAAGTAGATTCATCTTTCATGGGGTACTGTTTGAAATGTTACAATAAAATACCTCCCCACATTCTTCAACTGAATGAGACGAAACTTAAATCTTGTATAAAACGCACACTAAGTAGGCAAGTATATTATAAGTTGGGGGATTACATGGATGATAAAAATGCTTGGCTAAATGCTGGTCCTACTTCACAACCATAGGGGCAAACTAATTGATTGTACTGGTCGGGCATTTGAGTCTATACACACGCAAAGAAGAAGAAGAAGAAGAATTGATTCCCATGTTGATGTATTGTGGAAGCTGCAGAAGATTGTAAAAATATACTAGCATTGTATAGATTCCAGTTCTTATTATTATATAATTGCATAGCACATGTGTGAGTACTTTGTATTGTTCAGCTACCATTTACATTTAGTTATCTTTCATTGACTTGAATATGCCTTGGTGGCTGAGAGAATGTCATGCTCATTCAAATGTCTCGCTGATGGTGGCGGGTGTGTCGGGTCATTTAGTTCCCTTCAATATGGTTGAGTTGAATGGCGCCGATGGTACTCCCTTAATTCTTCTAAAAATTTTTGTCCGAAAATCATTATCCATAAAACGTTTGTTATATACTTCAGTAACCATAATCTTCCAAATCCCGAAATTTTGTTTTACATAATAATCTTTATTTCTAAAACTGTTCTGTCATAATATCGAATACTATAATAATTGAATCTTCTAATTTTACATGCCATAAAGTCAAAGGTCCTAAGTATTTTATTTTATAATGTGTATTATTCTGAATGTATGTCATATAAGTATAATAAAATTTTTGGTCCTAAAACATTTGCTAAAACCTAGGTTTTAGTGACAGAAACGAATCGCTGTAAATCTGACCCCATGCAGACAAGAGTCTGCCCTAACCCTAGAGTGTAATTTAAAATCGCGTAGGCACGAAGGGGCGAGGCGGCCCGCTAGTTGAGGAGCAGGTGGTTGTAACACTCGCCGCCGCTGCCGAAGCTGCGGTGGTGAGCGTTAAACACATGTGCGACGATAAGCTCGCGTGGGACCGCCGGAGCCCCGTAGCGCCGGAGCCGTGACAGAAACCATGCCTGCTGCATGTTGCTTGCATACTGTATGCGTGCTTGCATGCTGTATGCTTGCTTGATTGATTTTCTGCCTTTTAGTGACTACCGATATGAAATGTATGCCAAAAGAAGATTCTAACTGTGATCTTTCTGCAATACGATGGTTCTAGTTTTTAATTCTTACAAATTTCATAAGAGCAATATTGTATAAAAATGTGTTGTGTTGAGAGAAGTTCATAGCATAGCAAAAGCTAAGTAATACTTAACCTGTAGTTACCCGTAATTACAGACACAATTCAAATAACAAAAAAAAGTAAAAAAAAAAAAGTTAGGGCACTTTAAATTACGAATAAAAAAGTTAGGTAATACAATAGAGAACCGGCGCCGATACACGCGTCATGTTCGTGAACGGGCGCTGTCGGTTGAGACTGGTCATCTCTTAGCTGCCAGGGTTCATTTTAATTCCTTTAATTTTAAATTGTTGATTTAATCTTTTACTCTCGACGCTCTTAATGTGCACGTCTTTCTACATCGTTCTCACATATATGTATAATTTCAAAATTAATGATGTAACCAAGATTTTGTAACAATATTTTGATTCAAAAGAGTGTCCATGGAGTTTCTTGCCCGTTCTTCTCCATAGAGATCTACGCTAGGGAATGGGCAACTACAGTACTTTCTCAAGTTATTATGCCTTGTGACTGGGACTGTAGCTTTGTTTTTTATTTGTAATTTTGACATTCAAAAGTGCCGTAATGGTCTAATTGAAATAAATGCTTTGAGTTTGAAGGGTGTAAATAGACTCTTAACGAAGCCGAAAGGCACTTATCTTCTTGTTACTGCGATATTTTTTTTGTTCTAGACCATACCTAAAAGTCAGTTCCAACTTTTTCACAAGTTTTTTTTAATACTAGTTTTGAATGTAATGTGATGTAATGTTGTGTAACTTTACTGTGTTAAATGCGTTACATTGAGTTTTACTGTAAAATTAGATTTTTCACCCCAAAAAAAAGTCGTTTCCTAGCAATAATTTTTGCGCAGTTTCTCAGTTTGATGTACAGTATGCTTGGTTGACGGCTTCGTGAAGGGTCTGTTAACACCCTGTATACGCATATTTTTTTTTTTTTTCGGATGGGAAATCATCAAATGACTCCTCCCGCTCTGGGCGGAGCAGGAGGAGTGATAGACTTTTACTGACTAAAACCCATCCATGTTCCTTCATCGCCCTTTGTGTTCTGGGGCCACGGTATCTCTTTCGAACAGTCCCGCAACCCCGGCAGGCATCGGTCCTTACGGACCCCTTCCTACACCCTGTATACCCTTACCAGTTGCTAAAAAAAGTTGTTAAAACCAAGAAAGGTTCAAATAACACGGCACGCTAATAAGTTCTAACTTCCGTACATACAATACTGGATACAAAACAAAACACATCGCTTTAATCAAAACAAAAGAGATACGCATCGAACTTGTCTAGCGCACTGCCAGCCGAGATAAACATGTTCACAGATTACAAAAACCATGTGGAAGCGAAACTTATAGGCACAAAATATGATGATGGTCGTCAACGTACTCATACCAACATCCTGCATGGAGCTTGTAAAGCTAACTGTCAGTTGGACCAGATTCTTGGAGAGTCATGCTTTACTTACTAGCTGCCGAATGCGCGTAAGTCATATATTTCGGAACAATATACATTATTCCAATAATTTCAGTTTGTTTATACACTAACTCACGTCTGTTTCTTTAATTGGACACAAATAAAAACATCCCTATGATAATTTTAACCTTTTTAACATGTGGTACACAACATTCAACAGTTCCTTATCAAAATCTTATCAATATTGTTATGAAATACTGTTATTTTTTAGTTGTTTTGTGTATTTAACTGTTATTTACAAAAAAAATGTGACTTGTTTACTGTTTATGCCATTGAGACCAACTAGGTAATTTAACTAATTAATCTCAACATATTTTACTGTATTTTTATATAATTTAATCATAGTTTTATGATAAAATACAAATATTAACAAATCTGTAATAGAATCGTACGATGTGACGTCACTTGTTTACCACCGGCTATAAAAGCCAACGCTCCGCCGTACTCGGCACTCTTGCCCTACAGGCACCCACAGGATTGTCCGGTTAAGCAGACGACAACCTCTCTAGGTTGAACTGCGAGATGCCATTTCGAAAAAAAAAAAAAAAAAAGTACTCGGCACTCCGGTAAAGCAGTAGCCAGTCTCCTGACTGAACTGCGAGATGCCATACATAAAAAAAAAAAAGAACTCGGCACATTCGCTCCGGAGCAGCCACACCGAACGGACCTAAGTTAAGTAACCTTATAATAAACCTTTTTATGTATGTTTAGTAAATGTTTTATGTGTATACTTTAATTGGTCATGTATAACGTAAGTGTATAAAATTATTTCTATGTCCATAAAATAAATTGTTAGACTAATCTGCTTACTAAAAATTGTGTATATTCTTTATAAATAAATACCTAATAAATAGCTAATTCCAATCTGTTTCAAATATCTGAATATAAAAAAAAAAAAAAAAACTTTGTCCCTATGTAAGTCTATTATTTTTAGCAATTTTAAATATATTTTACCTCTCACGTGCGTGCGTGCTTTTGCTTGAGTTGTAAAACAGCATGTGTTAGGTTTTTTCAAGAGATGAGGCGCAACGAAATGTAGGAACTAAGGAAAAGTCTTTAACTACTGAATTAGACTTTAGAACTTAAGTATATCGCACGTGTAATACAAATGCCCCAAAATTGTGGGTAAGCATAACATATTTCCCACTGCTGGGACCTGCTTCTTTCTATAAGAGGGTGTGGGGCGTAATTAACCACGAGGACCCAGTGCGGTTCAGTACGTTGAGGTATAAACGAGTCTAAAACAGGAGTTTCGCATCTTCACCTTGTTATCCTATGACATGTTATCAACTAGGTGTGTTCGAGCAAAGTTAAATGCGTTCAATATAAGTTCTACCGGCTCGCCGGAGTTACTTGTAATTCTGTTACAGACACACAACTTTTATAATGGGGTAGATGACACACCTATCAATTGAGATACTTTTTGTCAAAACGCGGTTCTCTCATAGATTTTGTATGACAATAGCCAACTGTGACGTCACTGTTTATTCAACTCAATGACTAAACTATTTATTGATTTCAAAGCAACTAAAAATCGAATTTGGCAATTAATTGAAAATAAATCGGGTTTTCAGGCCCAAAATAAAGTGCTTTTTTTAGGGATAGGTGTCTGGGAATTATTGTTTTATGGTGTCATCTAACCTATTACGTGGTGCACCGGGTTATGGTGTTAAGATTGCCAATATTTTTGACACTAGTGATTCAAATCACTAGTTTGAAAAATATATTAATTGGTACTCTTTAAATCTACCCATATTAGGGCCATTTAAGTTAGTATTGAATTTGCGAAAGGGCTCGTTTCTCTAACTTTACTTAAAAGTGACATAGGTATATTTTAACAAGCTAGACTCCTTGCTAAGGAATACTTGGTCCCAACTAGAGAGCGACAGAGGAAGCACCGTTAAAAAGGATTAGGCCCACAGTAGGACATTTAATAAATGTTAAGGTCTCTCTCTGATGTTCCTGGAAATACCTTCTCTTGACCTGTATGTCATACAGGATAACAAAGGGATGTCAACATACTAGGAGCTATGGGGATTTCTTAGTAAAGTCCCCTTATGTCCTGCAGTGGGTTAATCGTCGCTGTAGCTCTAACACCACGTAAGTCAAAAACAGCAACTTTACTGGAGAATGAAAAAACTGCATTCAATTCAATTCAATTCAATTCATTTATTTAATAACGATTTACTTCGTGTCTGAATGTCTATATCTAAATTATGAACATCAAAAAAACATGCAATCCATATTAAAATCATTACAATCAAATTATCCAAATTAAATTAAAATCAAAATAATAATAAGAATAATAAAAAAAAAGGAGAATAAAATAAAAGATTCAAAAAATAATGTCATGTGTCAATTCATAAAATACAATAAAAATGTCCATTTCAAGTCAATAAAGAAAATTATACTTTCGAATTTTGTACTAATTTATAATTTCTCAATAGAATATACAACACTGTGACACTTGTTTAACAAGAACCGTTTGAGCGTACTCTGAAACCCACTTGTATATACTTGTCTTTTTATTTCTGTCGGCAGTTTATTGAACATTTTTATAGACTTGTGGTAGGCGCTATGCTTTGCAACGTTCAGGTGAGGCACTTGCTTCATCTGTAGATCTTTTCTTCTTGTACTCTCTCTTTTTTGCATTTCATTTCGTTTTGTACGGTTACCTAATTCATGCTGACTGAAGACAGTCAGCATGAATTAGGTGACCGTACAAAACCATTTTTAAATGTGTGTTCTGTTCAAATTAGATAGAGACGTTGCTTTGTTCTGATCGGCTGAAATAGCGCGTATTCCGATCCTCTAGCAAATGGCATCAAACTGCTAAAATAGCAAAAAATGGACTTACGTGCAACGACGAAATGTTATGCTGAATATTTCATAGAGGACATAGAGGACTCTATCATAAGCAAAAAACTTTGAAAACAGATTGAAAATAAGCCATTTCATTCATGAGTGAGTATAGGGTAAAAGTCCTTAAGAGGCAAAAGCCGTCTTTCCACAGCTTTTCTTTAATAAATAATTAAAAAACATCATTAATTATTTCCATAAGAAATTAATCGAATTTCCCGAAAGCACCATTGGTTACCTGCTAACATTTGTGCGATTTTGTGCCACATCTACGTTTAAAAAGCACTGAAAAGTAGACTTAATTTTGTAAGGCAAACAGTTGAAAATAGGAAATGCTGTTTTGCGATATATGGCTGTCTGGAAATAGGAGAAAGGAACAGAGGTGTTCTAACATTTTCTCGTGGCCAGTTCTCGTCTGACGCTCAGCCCGATCGGACGTGTCGGAATCCTTGGGGTGGGCGATTTTCGTGTTCGCGTATTTTAATAATGTTCGTATAGTTCTCGTGCTGAAATAAATACAAAAAGATAACGAAAAATTTCAAAAACATTTGTGTTTTGAAAGTGTAAGTTTCAGTTAATAGAAGACACAAATTGAACTGCCCACTTTCCTAAGATCATCTAGAAAAAGGTAAGATTTTCTATTCAGGGTTTTTCCACTTTCCGTTTCGTTTCCGAAGCGTCCTTTTCACTTTCGTTTTTAATGAAACGATGTATTTTGTATTGAAATGGTTAATTATACAGATTTTTCCTTGAGGTGGAGGCACAAAGACGAAAACGGAAAATATTATTTTTGAGTGAATGCTTTATTTTTACCTGATTGACATTTTTTTTTAAATGAATGGTTTTTTTAAATTGAAAACGGTCAGGTCGGATGGAAAATAATAGGATTTTCAGATGAATAAGTTGAATTTTCCTGTTCATCCATACCTGCGGAAAACAACAGACTGCGGTCGGTAAATCAGACTAAAAGCATTCGTGATAATACGCTTTTACTCGTTATTTATAGGTCCACTATTAAGGTTATCCCAGCAGTGGGAACATTGAGGATTAGAGTTAGACAATCAACGTTGTATCAGAGAAAGACAATTCAACTTAAACACGGAAACAAAATTCAAATTTTAAACTACTTTCCCAAAACATTTATCAACTTCGAGATTAACCCCAAAAGTTTAGGTACCCGACAGACCTCCAGCAATATATTTAGCAACATTTTCTATTTCATTCGAACAGATGTGATAAAAAGGGATTGATACTAAATCAAAATAACTTAGGGAACTACCTAACGTTTTGCGACGTGACAGTAAAAGTACTGATGTTAGGGATTTGCTTTATATCGTATAGATTTATTTTTTTCTTGCTCAGACGGGTGGATGGGAAACTGTCGAATGTGTATACTTATCATCGTGGAAATCGTAAAGTTAGCGAGAGGCAAAAGATTACTGTTTTAGGCGTAGGGTAAAGCGTGAATATTTTACATTTTTGTATAAGGAATAGTTTTTTTTCTAGAATGTAGATGGCTATAAGAGTAGAGGAAGACCAAAGACACGATGGATGGACTGTGTGAAGGATGATACGGCTAGAAAGGAGGTGTCTGCTGCGATGACCAGTAATAGAGAAGTATGGGAGAAGAAGACATGATGCGCCGACCACTAATAAATTGAGATAAGGGAATGAGAATGAATTTGATGATGATGATGTTGGTAGGGGTTTGTTCCACTACTTCTTCTTCCCAAATAAATTACTAGGAAGTGGCGAAGAGGGGGCGTTTTGGGGGGACTGTCTCTTGTAAATTTTGAGGTTGAAAAATTGCTGAGTTATCAGCTTAATTTGCATAAATGACTCTTCATTTGATTACCAAGAGATACCCAGTTATTAGGTTGTGGAGGAGGCAGAGGTGTACATTCCCATTGAGCCAGATAATTGGGGCCGAGCCTATTGCCATCAAACGGGCACAAATTTAGGCTCCGTGGTTGCAACTGTTAATCCAATAAATTGTTGTCTTTTACAGTGTCGTTATTGCCTAAAGAATGTAGCTTTCTTTGCTTTCTGATTTCTAAGGTTTGAAAACAATGTCGTCAAAGTAATTAAAGGTTATTAAAAGGTCCTCTTAAGTCAAATTATATTGGATTTCTCGCATTTTCGTAACATCTAAGGGGACTATAATGAGTAAAAGTATTTTATAACCCATTTCAAGGAATTTGAAATCTTTTAAGGGATATCTACACGGGTGACAAAGTCAAAAGAAATTGTATGAAGTGTCGGTTAATTTGATAAAATAGCCTGGGTGATAGTCGTGTCGTGGGGAAGGTTTTGAGGATGAATGTGGATAGCTATAAGAGTAGTGGAAGACCAAAAACACGATGGATGGACTGTGTGAAGGATGATATGGTTAGAAAGAAGGTGACTGATGAGATTATGAGCAATAGAGAATAGAAGCATGTTTATGAGTCCGGGTAACAGGCTACTTTTTTTTTCTTTCAAGTTTTTGATTCTACTTGCTTTTGCTCTTCTTTATCGTGTGGTTAGTGCCTAACCTGGTGTCAGAGTTTGCCGCCCATGGGCCTCTGACTTGACTTTACATGCCATCGAGAAATGTCACTCAGGCATGCTGGTTTCCTCACGATGTTTTCCATCAACGGAGCAAGTTATAATTATATAAAACGCACATGAATCCGAAAAGTATGCGGTGCGTGTCTTGGGTTGGAACTTGAACTTTGTTTTAAAATCGCTTTAATAACATTCAGAATTCTAAGCATAGACAATAGACATTGCTAGCTGAATGAATTAATTCTATTAAACTCTTACAGAGGAGTCTTACAGAACAGTTGGTAATTTGTAATTTAAATAGTAGGTTTCAAATTAAATTTTAAACGTATAAAACTGACATCAAATATCTCTGGGAAAACAGCCAGATGACTGAATAATTTGAAATTAAATAGTCAAGTAGGTATTTGATTTCCATGTTTCTACTGAGAATTCGATTTAACGGTCGTAAATAAATTAAAATATAATTTAATTTGAAAGGTTTGGTAATGATTCCAAGTTATGTGTCGTGGTTCCCATATTCGAACTCAGCCAAGCAATTTACTTTGTGTAAGTAATTAATATAATATGCCTCGTTGGTTAAGTGGTCGCAACCGCAACTGCTGAACATGAGGTCCTGGGTCCGATTCCCGGGTCGGACAAAGTGGTACTGGGTTTTTCGACCAGGAATTTTTCAGTAGCAGCTACGAAGTCTAGATTTGTGCCAGGTTGATGGCTTAGCGCCTTCAAATCGTTTGGTATTTTTACAACAACTCAACAGCATTAAAAGCTTTTCTGTAGCTAATGTCAAATCAACAATTATTCGACTTTTTTACCATTGTTTTGTCAATTAGAACTTGTAGATCTCTGAAGATAAGTTATTTGCGGAAATTCATGATGCAAATGTTATGCAAAATGTTTCGTTTAAATTCTACGAAAAAGATTCAGGCCTGGATGCAGGATGCAGCACCGAACATGCCAAAACTTTACTCATGTAGTAATCACAGGTTTGGGGTGCATGGCATGCTAATTATTTTTAATTTTCCTGCATGTGATTTCTGCGTTTTTTCGCGGAATTTAAATTAAAATGTTTTTCATAACATTTAATTTAGAACTCTGAAACTTGCATAGTCCGGACTCATCAATACGTGACCAGTAATGGTCTGACCTTCCAATAGGATCACGATTTACCGTTCTTAGACAGCCAATAAACTGCTAATAATATCGTATTTCATTAATTTGTTTTCGTCTCTAAATTATTGGTAACAAGCCAACTTGTCTAACATAATCCTGTATGTAATAACTTTTGGGTCTAATCGTGTAGGTACATGTTATTATTTATTAGCTATTAATACGGTAATGCGAGGGGCCGAACGATTTTGCGAAAATTATAGATTTCTGGTAGTTATCGTACTGCTTACTACCTATGTAGTGCACGTTCTTTAAATGATATGGTGTAGTTTACTATTTGGAAAAGTGCTGTAAAACTGCTTGTAAAGATGGGAACAGACCGCATCCAATTAAGTAACAAACATTAGGTGTGCGAGTGTAGTATACATTTTTTTTTTGGTTAATTAAAAACGTTCAACTTCCAAAAAAAAAACACTAAAAAGCGGAAAATAACTTTTCTTTCGGAAGCCGGTGACTTGTGGTTTCATTGACTTTTCGACTTACGGAATTATGGTCTTTTGTTTTTTTTTTGGCAAAAATGTTTTTTGGTTTATTCTTTTTAAGTTGTAGCATTCCACACAAACTCTTCTCATGTAATCGATCATTTTGTATTGTAACTAGAAGATATTAGGAGATCATCAACATAGACGAAGATAACAAAATAGAAAGAAAGAAAGAAAAAAAAGTATTTATTAAACTCACATATTACATAACATAAAAAAAGATAGAGTAGACAAAATTATATAAAAAAAGTAAACATAAGAAAAATAAAACAACTTACTAGGTCCAACCGTTCCTGAGGAAATCGGTGGTGACAGACGGACAGACGGACAAGAAAGTGATCTTATTATAAGCGTTCTTTTTTTTACCTTTTGAGGCACGGAACCCTAAAAAACAATCAAACTGGTCCTGTGCAATGCCAAAAGGCTCCTATTTCAGCTAAGTGCTGTGACATTAAAAAAAAAGCCACAGCGCTGGTAATCTGATAGGTCCCAAAGTGAGGCCACGGTCAGTTATACGAATATAAATTTATATACAACAACAACAACATCAGCCCATAACGTCCACTGCTGGACATAAGCCTCTCCCATGATATACGACACCCGTAAGTGTTGGTTGGTTGGTTCTATTCTACTCTGCTGGATACCACACGGCCTCAAAAAAGACAAACCAAGATGCAAGTGCCTTAATAATAAGGCACATATTTTTTCTTTTTGCTTTTATAAAAAAGCAAAAAGAAAAAATATGTGCAGTGTCCCTTTTTCAACTAACTTATAAAAGCAAAGGAAAACATAACAATATCGTGCAGTATCTTTTTTTTTCAACTAACTCAAACACGATATTTTTCTTTTATCTTTATTGTAGATTTCGAAAGTTCATTAAAAGTTCACTACCTACATTATTTCGCTAACGTAAGTTCGTTGGCACTTTCTAGTGTCACAGAGAATGCTGGAAGTTGGAGGTGATAGGTATTTTAATAATGTTTCACTTCGTGTGAAATATGTCTGGGATGATAACCTACGTGTTGTAAATTTTGCTAAGTTGTATTTTGTATTTAGCTCATCAACTGCCTAGACTTTCCCAACTATTTTGGGGTTATAAACTAATAAAGTGCTTACGTTACCGATTTCCCAGATTCCAAGCAACAATGCCACATTCTTATATTAAAAGTAAAATTAAATAATCCCACAATTCCGTATCCCACACAAAAAAGGCATCGAATATTGACTAAAAAAAGCAAATAATCAAATAAGCTTCAAAAAGACATGAAACGTTTCCCTGGCCCCAGTCTAAATATATTTGATGGAAATTCCTTTATATTATGTTTCTTTGTATTGAAAACAACATTAACAATGAGTTTTACCTTTGATCGGGTAGGTATTATTAGATTATACTTAGCTTTCGCTCTGGCTTTGTCCGTGTTCAATTTGTTTTAATGCAAAAAAGGGCATAGGAATGTTACCGGTTGATTTTATGTTATTGATCTTTTAGGGATTGGAAAATTGGATAGAATTTATAATTTTACGTATACTTTAGCGCTACTGTTGAGAATGAGTTCCAGAATTGGATTACTGGGTCGGGCAAAATGTTGTTGAGTTTTTTAACCGACTTCAAAAAAAGGAGGAGATTATCAAGTCGACTGAATTTTTTATTTATTTTTATTTTTTTGTGTGTATGTTCAGCCTTTTATTCGCCAATTGTGAACCGATTTCGATGATTCTTTTTTTGTTTGGAAGAAAATTACTTCGCGGTGGTCCCGTTTAAATGTGGTGAAGATCTGATGGTGATCTTCGGAGACATGCAATGGAACTCTTCAATTATAGTTAGTATGACCAACACCCACATTTCGTACCTTAACTCTTCGGAATTACAGGCGTGATGTTATGTTATGTTAAAAAAAATGTATAGCTAATATTTGTATAAGATATTACAACAAAAAATGGTAAAAAAAAAACTTTTTTGCAAAAAATAAAACCGAACAACAATTCAAATACACAACAAAGTGAAAAACAACTTTAGCTTCAGAAGTCGGTGGTAAAGAAACCTTAAATTTAAAAAAAAATTACCATTTTTAGTTGTAATATCTTATACAAATATTAGCTATACTTTTTTTTTTCAACAGAAAACTCAGTAGCAGTCCGGACTATTGTACTATTGATGGCAGTAGGCTCGCCTCCTAACGTGTGGGACATGTAAGTTGTAGGAAACATAAAAAAAGACTATATGGTTCAGCGAAACTAAACTCCAGTAATATCCCTTATAACCAGTCATCAAACTAACGTTATATTTTCACACAAACCAGCTTTTACCCACCCCTTCCAGGGGGCGTAGGCAAATTATAAAGGCCCCTTTGATCCATGGGCACCGTTTGCCGTGGCAAACTATTCGGTAATTGCGCGATCATGACTGGCAAAAATGATGGCTTTGTCAGTCTCCTTTATAGTAGACAAATAACGCACTTTTTGGTATTAGCCTTTTTTAGGAATATCGGAGCGGTGGCGGTGTTAAAAAGTTTTATTGATCAGTTTTGGGGTTGATTTCTTTTGTATGAGACATACCTTCCAAGTTCAAAGGTTTTAAATATAAGTTTTAAGAAGTTTTAAGCTAAAAAATCGTTGCCTGTTAAATTACGTATTTAAAAGTAGCTACTAAAACATAATGATAACTAATTAGATGAAAACATCTCTCTCATCAATTAAAATAACATTACTCTTGTAATTCCCGAATGATTAGGCAGAGGTGTACCTGTCCGGGGTTGCGGGACTATTCGAAAGAGATACCGTGGCCCCGGAACACAAAGGGCGATGAAGGAACATGGATGGGTTTTAGTCAGTAAAAGTCTGACACTCCCTCCTGCTCCGCCCAGAGCGGGAGAAGTCATTTGATGATTTCCCATCCGAAAAAAAAAAAAAAAAAAAAAAAAAAAAAAAAAAAGAGGTGTACCTGTGCAGACTGATGACACTGTTGTTGGTATTACCCTTTTTTATAGAAGATTCTAGGTATACGTATTGAAAAGTTTAGGTTTTTTTTAGCTTGATTTCTTTTGGAGGTACTGTACTGAAGTTTGTAAAAGTAATCAATAGTTAATTCGTTTTCAAGGCTGTCTAAACCTATAAAGTTTGAATTAACAAGTATTTTTTTTATCGCGATCTTTACAAATTTCATGTATATAGCTTACAGGATATTGTATCCTGTTTTCATATAAATTAGAAATTAAATAAACATAATTATGCATGTTCCTGTGACGCTCCCAAATTCTATTTCAGATAAGCGAATCAATTCAATCTAGCGCCAAATCTCACGTCAATTTGTGTTTGATTGAATCTTAGTACTCCGTGTTGGTCAGCCAATCATAGCAGCTAACTTGATAGTTGACAGCGTCTGAATTGATTAGGCTTCCAGATAGTCGAACGGTAGGCCGTAAGTGAGTGGTAATAAAGCCAGGACAAGCTGGTCTCTTGTTTTATTGAATCTTTGTACTACGTCAGCTCAAGTGTACGAAGTGTCAAAATATTAATGTAAAAATGGGTGTTTAAATTATAAACCATTTTGTATTTGACTGCAGCACAGAAGACCAAACGCAACATTTTCCGAAGAGCGATGGAACGCAGCATTCTCAATATTCGACTCTGTGATTGAATGCGCAACACCTTAATACGGTCTAAGACAGGCATTGACAATGTTGGTCAACAGTCTGCGAATTTAAAATGGGGCTGGGCATGAAGATAGTCACAAAATGGCGGAGTTATGATGGGCGTTGTAACCGAGGCTGGCCCAAGAAAAGCTGCCGTGGAAAAGGCAAAAAATTAAGAAAACTGGAAAGCCACGGGGAAGGCTTTTGCGCAGCAGTGGGACCGAAATGGACAGACATGTCCGTCCGCACGTCTATTCAAAACAAACTGTCATTCTCCAAGATGGCAAATGTATGTCAATATGAAAAATAAACAGATTGCACATACAAACATATTTTGATACAAACATTTTACAGTGTGCATATCATTAAAGCTATGTAGGTCAGATAGTGTTTCTCAGTGTGTTAGTGAGCAATAGTGAAATAAAAGAGGTCTATTTTCTTACGTCGACACAAGCTTTACGAGAATAGTTGAGAACTTGATGAAAGGATAAGCCTGTCGATTCAGTACGTTCGCCTTTAATTATTTATTTACTTTGGCTTGCTTATTTTTATGAGAATACATAATTAAGCAAATGTTGTGAGGTTTTTGTTTTCGTTAATGACTTTTTTCAGTATTCATTACTGAAGTTTATCCATTCGATTTTGTTCTTAGTTCGATATTTAGATAATTGCGTTCCTGAAAATTAAAAAGATTTATATATATATAACGGAGAACCGGGACCATTCGGATTTTTAGAAATCGTGACGTCAGCAGAGCTGACGTCACCATCTCCACCACTAGGCTCACTCATTGCAAAAATGAATACACACAAATTTATCCACACACGTTATAATTTTATTAATAGCAAAACACACTTAAAAACAGCCTTAAAAGCTAAATTAATAATTGAAATTGTACTCACAAGATCCACAAGATATTCTAGGCAGAACAGAACTTATCTTCACAAAATTCTCCATTCCAATGTGGCCTCGCAACGGCTCGTCATTTCAATACTAAAAATGGCGTCGTCGTGGCGAAGTCATTACACATCTTCATTTTTACAAATTGCAGATAACATTGATTGAAAAATCAAACTATGATTTGTTAATTAGTTTTACTATTTTTAGTACTCGATTTTAACATTAAATGATTTCTCTATCGTTTAAAACATTTAACTGAATATTTTAAACGCGCGCCATATTTTTCGCTTGACACAGTAGTTCAATCAACTATTTGTTAAACAATAATCAAACAGAAATTATTTTAAAACTAACGCTTAACGCTTATTAATAAAGAAATGAATTTAGCAATAGATAACTCGTTTTTAAACCTAAGTTTAAATAAACCTTCGGTTATGGTTTGCTGTTACAAGTAACTGCAAATCATAACACGGCTTTTTATATTAAAAAGTAGCAAACTGACTACAATAATTAAATCTAATTTAATTTAAACCTATCCAGTCATATTTAAATGTTACATTTGAACTTAAAGTTAATGTTTTCAAAGTTTACGTTAGCCTTGCGTCGACATATATTTTATTAGTTTTTTTTTAAGACCGTGTACAAACGAGAAAACAAATCTCACTAGTTCAGTTAACTGAACTGGTCAACTGAACTAGTGGGAACAGAGGTCAAACCAAATGTATAACCGGCCGCCGACTTCGCAAATGTTTGAAAAAAGAAAAGCCAATCAGTCGGCGGCTGAATGAAATCTTTCGTACATTTTGTACTGGATACTCACAGTCGGCGTCAGACTATACGCGTTGGTGTGAACATAGTCTAGATCCTTATTTACTAATACTAAACAAGTAGTAGAGAAGTATGGAAGAAGAAGACATGCTGCGCCGACCACAAATAATTTGGGAACAGGGAAGGAGAGTGACATTGATGATGATATTACCTACTGCGGGTTACCCAGCCCCAGGTCCAGGTCCAGGACCCAGGTTAACTGTTTTTTTGTTGTAAATAGGCAGTCGCTTTATGTAAATTACTGGTATTTAGATTCATCGTTGTTCGTATTGATTTGATTGAACTATTTATTGCTTGATAATGAGTATTATTACTATTATTCATTGCATTTTTTGCGTTTATGTTTATTTTTACTAATGATTAATGTTACTTGTATGGAATTAAATAAATATTATTTATTATTATAGATGCATCTGGTTAGATTGGAAGCCAAGCAGTCTGGTTAGATTGCCTATAGGCAGAACAAACAGTAACAAATACTTTACTGGCTCAAACAGAACATATTTTTCAGCCCCACAGAGCGTGTAATGTAATGCGCGTGAAGTTAACAATGTGTATCGCGGTGTATAGGTACTCGTATCAAATAGATGGCATATTATCTAGGTGTTGCCAGCTGTGATTATTTAAGAGATTTTTTTTTCGAGGACTATAATAAAAACTTTCGTTGGTGTGATCACTAGGTTACAATCACGATTTCTGAGCATGAGGTCCTGGGTTCGATTCCCAGGTCGTGCAAAGTTTTATGGGTTTTTCCATCAGGAATTTCTCAGTAGCAGCCACGTAGTCTGGATTTGTGCCCGGTTGATGGCCATAGGCTTGCTCTCCATTATATTGCGCTTAAACAAAACTGGCGAAATGTGGGTGTACCACTATTGGGTACACTTCTGCCGAACCCTTCGAGGATTACAGGCGTAATCTTATGTTATGTTTTTAGGGTTCCGTACCTCAAAAGGTAAAAAAAAGGAACCCTTATAAGATCACTTTCTTGTCCGTCTGTCCGTCTGTCACCACCGGACCGAACGGGTAGACCTAGCAAGTTGAAATTTATACTGGATACTGAGGTCTATAGTCCTTATTAAGAGTATAAAAATTAAGGTCCAGAGTCAACACAATAAAAAGATATGGGCAAATTTAGATTTTCACGAAAACTTGTAAGTACCAAAATTTACCTTAATTTTCAACTTTTTTTATATTTCGAAATTATGTAATATTGGGTCACTTATTGACATCAACATTAATAGTTTATTTAGTAGATAAAAGACGTGTGGCTAAATATTAAAAGCCGCAGAGCGACTTAATCGAAAGTTAAGTTAGGTTGGCTGATGTCGGTCCGTTGATGGGTAACCGTACTTTACATATAGAGACCATTCCGTGCTGTTGGTCCTGGCTGTCATTTGTAGAACTCTATAAGTCGTTATGGGAACTCGAAAAGTCGAGAATCCTGAAAGTTGGATCCAACCTTACCAAGGGCTTTTCAATCACTCATGTATATTTCACGGTGCAAACATTACATAACATCACGCCTGTAGAACATCAACCGGGCACAAATCTAGGCTCCGTGGCTGCTATTGAGTAATTCCTGATGGAAAAACCCAATAACAATTTGCCCGACCGGGGAATCAAATCCAGGACCCCTCATGTTCAGAAGATGCGATTGCGAGACCTAGACCAACAAGGCAGTCAAGTCATTACCAACCTCTAACAAAACAAACGCAATGCATTTATCTCCTGAACAAACAGATGCACATACATATCTGGCTCACCAAACAGAACATATTTGTCAGCCCCACAGAGCGTGTAATGTAATGTGCGTGAAGTTAATCATGTGTATCACGGTGTGTATCAAATATGTAGATACTAAATTATCTAGCTAGGATGTTGGCGGTGTTGATATAATTCAAGAGATATTTTTTTCGAGAAAAGTTATCATACTGGGTGAGTTTTTACCCGACTACGGCGAAACCAAAAGGAAGGGTTATGATTTTAGCAGTCTATGTGTGTATGTTTGTATTTACGTTTGTTCCTCGGTAGCGCCTAAACTATTCATCCAATTGTGATGAATAAGGTGTCAATCGATTCGTTATTATAGCCCGGGTAACATAGGGTACATTTACATTACCATCAACAATATGAAGAGTCGATTTTACCTTGCAAAACCTCGATTTTAATTAGTTCGTGATTTTTCAGTAGTCGGGTTTTTTAGTTGTATACCACAGAAATTCGTGTTGAATTTAGCATTAAGAGTCTAGGAAGCAAATAACAGTCACACAGGATGATCGAACGTTAAGCAACGCTTACTGACGTCTGTCGAAGATGGGTGATCGTTTTATACATATCGAGATCATAACTCAGAAAGTTCCTCAGAAAGTACGTTAAGCCGTTGGTCTCGTCTATTCTACATGTCTACGTAAATGATCCAGCTATTTTGATTCGGGTAATCCCGCCATTCATTGACTGCTAGCCATTTCAATGACCCTGGCTCTTTTCCGGGTAATTTGTTTTTAAAAGTATTTAGAAAACTTTTAGCGTAAACTGCCACAAAGACTGCCTCAGAAAGTACGTTAAGCAGTTGGTCTCGTCGTACATATTTAAGTCAATGATCCAGCTATTTTATTCGGGTAATCCCGCCATTCATTGACTGCTAGCCATGTCAATGACCCTGGCTCTTTTCCGGGTAATTTGTTTTTAAAAGTATTTAGAAAACTTTTAGCGTAAACTGCCACAAAGACTCCTGACTTGTAAAACTGCTCGAACCTGAAACCCTCCACCCTTCCTTAGGCCATTAACGTCACCCCAGTACTTGAGTTTGAGTAATTATCGCTATAACACCTTATTGTTTTAATAAAGAGAGTTGACGACGGGTTTACTAAACAATAGAAGAATTTTGGAACGATCAAAAATTCTCGGCGGAAAATTTAAAATATTTTTGGGATCAAATTCTTTTGAAAATTTTCCTGTCGTTTTACGAGTATCGACCTGTTCATGAGCTCAGAGGTCCTAGCACGAGCGCGCGGTGTAAAAAAAAAATGAAAAAAATAAAAAAACGTTTATGCTTCAACTTAAATAACTTATTCTAGTTACAATGGGCAGAATCCATTTAAGCAAATAGTATGCTTATTTTAGGATGCTCCGCCTTTCCCCAGGTTATGTAATTTTATTTAAGTTATTGAACCTGATCATAATATTAAATGAACTTATACAAATAAAAATGCAGGAATAAAATGGGTACAAAGTATTTTTTATACGAGTAAAAGAGAAATAAAACAAAGACAAATAACGCTTCCGGCCCTGGTGCAAGCCATGGTCCGGAGCGAGACGGAATGGGACGCCGTCACCTCCTTCTGCGAAGCAGTAATGCTAGAGAAGGAGGTGGCGGAACGTGAGAGGGAGAGAATCTCACAGCGTCCCGGCCGCCGCGGGAGACGCCTCGGGCGTCGGGGGCCACCACGTGGCCCCCGGCCACCGTAGGCGCGGGCCTGTGGACGGTGGGCTATGGGCTAGCTCGCCGTCCGTCCGTCTCATGACGACAGGCCGTGTCGACGGCGCGTTCGTGTTCCACGCGCGCCTCAAAGAGAGTCAGCAAAAAGGAAGGGGTCCGCAAGGACCGATGCCTGCCGGGGTTGCGGGACTGTTCGAAAGAGATACCGTGACCCCGGAATACAAAGGGCGATGAAGGAACATGGATGGGTTTTAGTCAGTAAAAGTCTGACACTCCCTCCTGCTCCGCCCAGAGCGGGAGAAGTCATTCGATGATTTCCCATCCAAAAAAAAAAAAAAAAGACGAATAACACGCTGTTATGTAAACGTCTCAGGTTTACGAATTGTAGGCCTAAATTCTTGTCGCGCTGACGGTCGGTCGCGTACGGTGGGTCGTGACGTCAGCGGGAACAAAATACGGCTGCCGGTCGCCGCTGACGTCAGCGTCGCAGTATGGTACTATATTGAAAACAATGTATGATCATTCGCGACCGACTGTGCGCGACCGATTGTCAGTGCGACCAAGAATTCAGGCCTTAACAGGCCTTACGACTCGACTTGCGATCTGACTGGCGTCAAGCCACACGCACCGTGTGTGTTTCGCTTGTTTCCCTCGCGTGAATGCATACCGCGCGTTGCAAGTCGCGTCGCGGAGTGTCGTGGCATGTTCTAAATCCGGCTATAAACGACAGGTTAAGCATGTGCAGTATTGCTGTACGGTTCGATTGTATATGCATGCATGGACGTGTGTAGGAGAAAATGGCTGTGCAGTTATCTTGGTCTGTACAGGCGACCTAGCGAATATCGAAATATATATTTGTTCCGCTTGGTTATGCATGTGTGGTATGACTGCGCAGGCATTAACCGAGCGTGTGTGGCAGGTGCATACACAGCCAGTTCAGTTTTTTTTTTTTTATATCAGGTAATAAACCCTACAAAGGAACCATTCAGTCGTGTGTTGCCAATGATAGCATGCTTGCAAATAAGCCAACATACGGGCTTGCAGTTGCGTATGTGTTCTCTCTGAAACTGAGTTTTGCATGCACATTTAAAACCGTCATGCATAACATAAATTGTCTATGGTTGCCTTAACCAATTCCTTCACAGTCACTGTTGTAACATGCGTGTCGCTAGAGCGCATAGTTTGTGCCCACGCGGCAAAATTTTCCCGTGTTTTTATCGGAAGGGATGAATTTATGTAGAACATTTTTATTGATTGGCCTTTGAATTTGTTCTTGATTGAAAGGTTTGACCTAGGGTGTTTAACAATTGGAGTTTGGTACCGCCATCGGCTTTTTATATTAGACCGAAGGACGTTTTTATCGTTGGTTTGAATTTGATCAATTATAAAAGCTTAAGAATTATGTGTTGTATTGTTAAATAAAAGGAAATTTACTTTTGCTTTTTCAACTGGTGGGGTCTATCGTCAATGACGATACCCAAAATTCACCTAGAATTTGATTAGTCTGTATTTTAATGGCATGGTGACTTGTGGTCGTAAACACGACTGATGAGCGTTTTGAGTTCGATTCTCAATTCAAGCAAAGTGTTATTAGGTTTTTCCATCAGGAATTTCACAGTAGCAGCCGAGGAATCTGGATTTGCATACAGTTGATGGCAATAGGCTCGCCCCTATAATTAAAAATAAATAAAAATGGCCTTTATTTACTTAACATTAACTCAAAACGAATTACAGGGTCGCTCCTATTAAATGGGACTTAAACATAACTGGCGAAACGTGGGTTTACTATTAGGTAGCTACACCTCCATCTAACCTTACGGGAATAACAGGCGTGGTGTTATGTTATGTACATAAATATGTTGGTCAATGGGGATCCGTACACAACGCGACTTACGCGCATAAGTTGCGTGGTATTCTGACGTATCTATCAAATTTTGGAGTATTTTCGTCTAAATATTTAAAATGCAACCAGTTTAATAATTAACTCGTTACGAAGTAGAAACCGTTAAAAGTTTGCCGAAGTTTGGCTTCGTTTTAAAGAGTAGCTCGATTCTAGTTGGCGGAGTGACGCGGCAGAAGGCATCGGTCCCATAGTTGACGAGGAAGCGAGTCGCTATCGAGTTTTCTCTACAATAGATGTAGGCCCCGTGTGAGTAAAAGAGATACATATATTATTAATAGTTGATATCGCTGTCTCTTCACTGTCCGGTGAGGACTCCGCTAGTCTGTCTCTACTCTTGTTTGGGGACAGCCAGATAGGCAGCTAAATCATAGGTATGGAATTCAATCCCAAGACACACCTCTAATTTTTCGGATTCATGTATGTATTCAATAGTCATCATTTGCTTCGGTGAAGGAAAACATCGTGAGGAAACTAGCATGCCTGAGAGATATTTCTCTACAGCAATGTAAAACCAAGTCTGGGGCCAAAACTCTGACACCAGGTTAGGCACTAACCACACGATAAAGACTAGACAGACTAGACTAGACTTCGGGACAGAACATTTATTTGGTAGTTGATTGTTCCGGGTCTGGCTCTTTGTATATTTGAGTGTGAATGTTTGTAAATACACCCACGATACAGTAGAAATTTCTAGCAACGTTTAAAAAAAAAGGAAAAAAGAACTCGATGTTTGTTACTCTCGCTCGCTTGTCGCTTTTCGTCAGCGGTGGGACATTTCTCTTCAAGAAGAGCTCAATTTCAGCCGGTTGGAGTGACTTGCCGGAATACGAGACGCCTCTATTAAGAGATGAGCCATTTAACGGCAGGCTGCTGGAAAATATAGCTGTCATTGTGTGGAGTTTGGAAAGTGGTTCGGCATGGAATCTTGTCGTCTTTTTGGATGAGTTTTTTGAAAATGATCGTGTATGAGTCTGGGAGATATTCGTATTCAACTGCATACGGTTAGATTGAAATCCGACCCCAGCATAGTTGGAAAAAGAGAAACGCCAGTCCAGTCTAACCGGTTGCAGCTGAAAAAAAGTAACGACTGGGTATCTCACCTCCACAACCCAGTTAGTACCAAGTAATAAGATACCCCCTTTTTTTTTCGGATGGGAAATCATAAACTGACTCCTCCCGCTCGGGGCGGAGCAGGAGGGAGTGTCAGACTTTTACTGATTAAAACCCATCCATGTTCCTTCATCGCCCTTTGTGTTCCGGGGCCACGGTATCTCTTCGAACAGTCCCGCAGCCCCGGCAGGCATCGGCCCTTGCGGACCCCTTCCTTTTGCTGACATCTCTTTGACAAGATACCCCTTGGTAAGACTGGTTGTCAGACTTTTGGGCCACTGACACCCTGTAATGGCTTTTAATGATCTGAAAATGAGAGCAAGGACCAACGGCTTAACGTGCTTTCCGAAACATTGAGGAAACTCGGTATGTAGTAGATCGTCACCCACCCATCCACGGACTGACCTTGGCAAGAGCGGCTTAACCTTGAAAATCGTCATTGTTCTGTATAAATATCCTAAGTTAACAATCATGACAACATACTAAATCCCTTTACTGCAAAACGAGCTCACAACCCAGCTACCAATTCTTCAAAACGACCCTAGAACTAAAAGAATTACTAGTACTACATAAAACTTAACATTTAAGACCTGACCCGACTACCCAAGATGAAAGTACGGTAATAAATCTCGCTCGCAACGGAAATTAAAATGATGCTTTACTGCCAGCAGATTAGGGTGTAATTTAGATTGAAGACAGTATTTCGTTAATGCTTTTTTGTGATAGAAGGCATTAGTGTTTGGGTTTATGTGATTAACTGTTGTGAGTATTATGTTGGTACTTAGGAGATAAGGACGGTGTGTTCCAGAAGTTTAGGGAAGCACCTAAATCTATAGCAGGTTGATGCTTCAGAAGTAACTAGTTTTATAACTTTTTCAATTAAGGTAGAAACGCCACGACTTTTTCATGAGAAAGTCATTAAATGGGATTAAATAAACTTAGAGGGTTGTATTGATGATTTTAACTCGGTAAGGTCATATTTGTTACGGTCGCGAATCATATTTTAATCAACATACAACTTGACGCTGATTTGCAAATTGCAAAAAACTATACAATTCGAATTTCACGGGCTAACCCTGTCGCTTGCAATTTAACGGCATCTGTCTCGTTCGCTCTAGTGGTAATGGCAATGGTGTAAGCTGTACTGCTGAATATGGCGTCCTGGATTAAATTCCTGGGTAACCTGATCGGGAATTTTACGTCATGAATTTATTTCTCAGTGGCAGCCCGGGCGATGAATTTCTGTAGTGGCTTGCCCCCTATAACTTGAGATTTAAACATAACTGGCAAAATGTGGGTGTATGATTAACTGCACCTCTGTTTAATCCTTCTGAAACTGAAGACTTGATGCTATGTAGGACTTTTAACACTATTCAGATACACTTTTCATATAAATTTAGTCCCTCTGGATCGTTTAAAACAGCCAACACGAAGTGATCAAGTGTGGTCAATGCAAATTCTTCTTTAAGGAAAAGTACCTAGTGTACCTACTCAAGCTAATTTAAATATTCATTTACTTATTTAATTATTTAACATTTTATGTACATTCTAAATACAGAATGCAACAGAAGAATAGGTACCAAGTTGATGCTTATTGTTAAAAAAATCTCTTTCAGCATAGCCTGCAAATACTTTCCATAATTAGAAACAAAATCTCGTTAATTTCAACATAAGTCTTTGACCCTTGCTCAAATATTACGTATCCCTTTCGTATCATCGGCTAAAAACAAGTGAATTTCGTAGGTACCATTCGAAAGGTACATAAAAGAAGGGATAACCAGTATAGCCACGAGTGGTTTTAAAGGTCATTGTAAATACATAATGAAGGGTTTCAGTTTCTATCTTATGTGCCAGAAATCCTGTATTCATGGGTTGTCGTTAAAAACCTTATTTTTGGCATGGTTGAAATGAACTTAGTATAATCAGCCTTTAAAGTCTCCACTGCTGGGTAATTGACATGAATTGAGCGAGTGGGCTGCGTAATTCACCACGCATTTTCTGTTCTGAGACGTATTTGTCGCAAGATTTTACCCCACGTTTTTGAGATTGATGATGAAATCTTTATTTAATATTATAAAGAGGTATTTGTTTGTAAGTTTTTATGTAGGTAGGGGTAATCTTTGGAACAACTGGTCTGATTGCGAAAATTCTTTCACTAACGGGAAGCTACATTATACCCAATTGTCATATGCTATATTAAAAATGTCCCCGTGAGTTAATTTCCGTACATAACGGGAGCAAAGCTGATTTGTTTACAAAAAAAAAAAGTACCTTCTCGTTCACAACCTAGACGCAACTTGTGTCATGTGACCGGCATAAGTATATTCAGTCCGTTATGTTCCAATTGCTGGGACGCAGGTCCCCTGTCTGTGAGAGGGTGTGGGCTCTAATCCACCAAGCCCACCGTTTCTTTTTGGGTGTCACATTTCTTCGAATTCGAGGTTCTCCGACATACCGGTTTTCGCACGATGTTTTCTTTCGTGAGGAAATCATTTACTCAAAGTAAGGTGCATATGCCTAGCCTTTTCCCAACTGTGTTGGGGTCGGCTTCCGGTCTAACCGGATGCAGCTGAATACCAGTATCTTACATAGAGCGACTGCATATCTGACTTCACAACCCAGTTAGTACTGGGTAATACGATACCTCTAAGCAAAACTGATTGTGAGACTTTCAGGCCACTGACTACCTGCAACGTCTATCAAAGATCTACAAATGACAGCCGGGACCATCGGCTTAATGTGGTTAAAGTAAGGTGCAGGTCTGGGTTCGAATCTACACGGCCTACTCCGAATTCCACGTGGTACCCACTCCCTCATAGAGAAGAGATCTGTGTTCTGGAAATAAAATAATATAAGCTGATTAAGCATCAAAATTCACCTTTGTTTACATGAATTTCTTTCCAAAAACAAATCTTATCTGTAAAATAATAAGGAAAACCATTTTTTTTTCTTTATTCCTTACCAGGAATATCCGTTAATAACACCACCAGAAGTTTCCTTACAAAAGCATTACTTTCTTACTAATCGATCACCCGGTGACCTACAAAAATAAAGGCGATCCAAAGGGAAGGTTTGATGCATCGCCATCCCTGATTGAGGGTATAAAAAGAGGGATAATGTCGAGCCAAATCATGCTGGAATTATTTATGTGGTGTTTATTGTGTTGGCTGCACAAGAGGTTAGGTTTTGTATGTTGGTAACGCTGTTTTGCATAAAGGTGTGTTGAGGAAGCATTATTGGAGTGTGGTTTTGGTACCTACATAAAACGTAACCACTTCTCTCAATGTCTGCACACATACTGTAATATTAATGTAGTGTTTATTTTATTTTTCATTACTGAATGTACTCAGGGGATCGTTTCAAATAACCTATTATACTTGGGGATAAAGCAGCTTCCCGTTAGGAATTTTCGGAAACGGATTAGTAGTTCCGAAGATTACCCTGTACATACAAACTTTTACGTCTTTATAATATTAGCATAGATGGTTGTTTTTTGGGTTTTTATTTATTTATTTATTTATGTACACACAAAATACTTTACAGGACAATATATTTACATAGAAGAGCACAAAGGTACTGCTTATTTCTTAAGAAATTTCTTCCAGCAGACCTGCGAGAGGAAAGTTGGATAAGAAATGTAGACACAGTGTGTAAAAAAGTTAGACAAAAAAAAATTAAATTTAAACTTAAAACAAAACTATAATTATAATAATAAACATACATACAAATACATACACATATAATAAAATAAGAATATATTGTAAATATTTACCCATATACATACATATATATATGAAGAATATTACTGAGAAGAGAGGTAATGCTCTTTGACTTGTGGGTTTTCTTGGCGTACTACAATTTTTTTTGAAGCGTTGCCCCACACCTGCAATTTCTTCTGTATCGTTGGTTCGTTTTACAAAGATTTAAACTTACATACACAAACAGCTGGACCCGGAACAACTACCTTTAGGTCATACAAATACATATTTATTCTGTGCGGGGGTCTAACCTGCGCAGCGCAGCAGCAAATCGCTCCGCTACTGCGCCAACCGTGCCGTCTCGAAAATCTTCTAATGTAGGACACATCCTAGTCATGACCTTTAATTGTTATCTCTTACACTTTACACCAGGTGCGACAACAGCTTTTTGCTAAGAAAAAATACGTATCGAATATCCTTCCCGTTTTTTCCTCAATCTACTTTGCGGACCAAACTCGATTGATATTCAAGACGTTAAAAGAGCTATCACTCATCATTGCGGTTTCCGCTTTTACCGGGTTCCGTATTAAAGGTTTAGGCTCACTAATCATTTTCACTTCGCCATCTAAAGTAGGCATGTAGGTAGATAGGTACCCATGTCAGGAAAAAGTGCTAAATCGCATGATTTGGACAGAATTATTTATAGATGGCCGTCTAAAACGCGTTTATTTAAGATCTGACATGTTTTTCGGAAATGTGGCTGGTAGGTACCAGATAGTTTGGAGGGGCTTCTGGAGCTTGGGGCTTCTGACCACTCGTAACGGCGTCCAAATATCTACAAATGACAGCCGGGACCAACGGCTTAACGTGCCAAGGCACGGAGGAAATTTGGTATGTAATTTTGGACACCCATCCGCAGACCAACCTCGGCAAGTACTGCTTAACCTTGAAGAAGTCGTGCGGCTGTTATTATTTGGCTGCGAGCTCCTCCTTCATGATGGGTGACCATACTTTTCAAATGCAAGACAAGTTCTGTTTGGCTTTTTTTCATGAGGCAGGCTTTACGGGTACTCCGAATCTGAAATAGACATTCGATAATCCAGATCTCAATTAACACATTACTGTTTAGGTACAGGTGTACCTAATAGTACAGCCACAGTTTGCTAGTTATGTTTAAGGCCTATGTAAAAGGGGGCGAACCTTAATAAAATAGTTAAAAAACCTATCAAACGTCAAAAAAACATACCATTGTGTTTACGCGATCATAAATCATTGAATAACGACTGAAAGCTTCAAATAAAACCTTCATGTTATGTTCAAACCCATTAACTCAAAGCAGAATAATTAAATAATTACAAAAAGCAATAAAAAGCGCATGAAATAATTACTATTAATTATTAAACTTGCTATAAGTGCTATGAATGTCGAAGTACGGAAATTGACTGCGTTTTTCATAATTATTCTTGTTATAGAGTTATTAAGAGTTTTAAATACTTAAGTAGTCATATAAAATGTAGTTTAAGAATATGAAAAGGACTTTTAAATGTTGAGCAAATGAAAGTGTTGTCTGCGTTGTCGTCTTTACAAAAGAACATATTTTTTATGTTTGTTTATCTTCCTTGGCTTTCTGAATCGTGGTCTTGAGGGCGCCAGCGTTATTGCTGAGGTCTTTGATACGATACCCGGGACGGGCAAAGTGTTATGATGTTATTGGGTTAGAGCTAGGATAGGCGAACGATTAATTAGATTATCGTTCACTGAAGAGTATTATGGCTCTGATTTTGGCGGAACGACATTACAAAGGACCAGATTTACATTGGTCAAGAACAGTGGCGAGTAGCGATTATAGTTGCTGCCAGTTAAGATCGCAATAGCGGTCATTGCCCTTTCCCTAATATCTCTTCGTACAAACCAAAAAAAACAATGTATCGTTTTTCATTGGACAAAATGTTGAGATCACGATATATGACGATTCCAGACTTGAACAGGCTTATTTTAGGATATCAAAGTTAAGAACTTTAATAAATGTAGGTGGGTCAATGACCGTTATTGCGATCTTAACTAGCAGCAACTATACAAGTATAGTGGGGAGTGGCGAAAACCCAGCCAGTGACTGTTGAGTCGCTACACTGTCCGATCGGTTTCCACCACTGTTCTTATCCACTATCCTTATTTACTCCGCTCAACACTTGACCAAAGATTGCATCTAGCGAAGATGAGAATGTTGAGATGGATGTGTGGTATGACAAGAATTTATAAAGTAAGGAATGAGTAATTTTTAAAGTTGCGCCAGTTACAGTAAACTTGAAAGGGAATCGACTGTCTTGATATGGGCATGTGATGAGGAGGGATGAATCGTGTGTGACTATAAGAGTGATGAATATAGATGGAACGGGAGAGGAAAACCAAAGAAACGATTGATAGATTTTGTGAAAAATAATATGTAAGAAAAAGGCAAGTAAATGATAGCGTGACAATTGACAGGGGAGAATGGAAGAAAAAAAACGTGTTGCGTCGACCCCAAATAACAATGATAGAGAGATGATTTTAAATTGGAGTTTACGCTGAGAAAACAAGTGAAGATCGCGCGTAACACTTGACGCATGTCGTAATGCCTAAGGTCGTGAGCAAGGCTTAATGCTTGGCTCAGTAACATTTTGAAGTTAAAAGATCTGGTCTATAGTTGGTGCCAGATAAGATGAGAATAGCGGTCATTGCCCTTTCCCTAATATCTCTTCGTACGAACCTATACAAATAAACCATGTATCGTTTTTCATTACAAAAAATGTTGAAGATCACGATAGATGACAATTCCAGACTTGAACAGGCTTATTTTTGGTTTTCAAAGTTAAGAAGATTAATAAATGTAGGTGGGTCAATGACCGCTATTCTCATCTTAACTGGCACCAACTATAGCGGGAAATGAGCGCGACTCTCGCTAGCGGCTGTAAACCGCCAATGACCATAAAATTACTGGGGCGTACGCACGCGTACGAAAAACGTGACGGTTATTGGGCGGGTTCGTTTATTTCGTAGCTTGACCAAAAATAGGTTAGTTTTTTGTCAAATTTCTTGTTTGGAATTAATGTAACGGATCTGCCCTCAATGGCGTTACACACTTTCGACCATCATACGCAGGATTAAAAAAATCGGCCAAGTGCGTGTCGGGCTACGCGCAGTGTAGGGTTCCGTAGTAGCGCCCGTTATATTTTAGATTTTGTTTTCCAATGCAAGACTTTACCCGTTATAAGCAAGCAACTACTTGATCTTAGTCACTTTAATAGATTTATTCTAAATAATTTGTATTTGGTACAAAATTATTCAACACCCAAGTTCAACGACTATTACTGCTAAACTAATAAAATTATCTTAACCGCTATAGTTTTTCTTCAAAGTTCATTAAATGCACTATCATTATGTTTTTTCCTGATTTTTCATACCAGCAGTTTAGCTTTTAGAGGGATGGGGACGCCCTACCGGTGCAAAAATTTGCACTTTAAAGTTTAATATATCGTAAAAAAAAACATCTCCACTTCACATGTATCGTGTACCCTAAAAAAATATTTCCCAAAAATTTATTTTAGCCCTTTATCGGCGTAATTGATATACACACCCCTACAAAATTACAGTTTTCTAGTACTAACGGTCTCTTAGCAAAACTTCGCAAACACAGACAGACTGACGGACATGACGAAACTATGGTTCCTTGTCAGGACTACGGCAGGTGTTCGGCAGTACCCCACTTTATGTATACTATCTGGATGTACCTATTCAAAATTGAGCACTGCATTATTTTTTATTACTTAAAAACATAATATGTATTTCTCTAGGACATATTAATTCCAAAAAACTAATTCCACGCTTGTTTTATTATTCTGTTATCCATTCATAACATCTTAATTGGATTTTTTCATTGACTAGGGGAATGCCAAACACAGTCCATTATTATAAGCTAAAACCGTATTTCAACAGCAAAAATAACGAACTCCTAGTCTAATAGTCTTTTGTCTAAAACCAGCTAAATGCGAGTTGCTCCTATGAGGTCTATATACTATACACCAAATCTCTAAGGGGTCATTGTACTCCAAAGACATTCAAATATATTAAAGTCTTTTTAAATCTCTTTGTTGTACTCATAATTATGAACTACTTTTACTATGGGACTAAACCCTAAATCGCGAAAAAAGATAAGCTGTTCCCTACAATAAGTTCGCATAACTCGTCAAAATGTATGGAACACGTTTTTTTTTTTTAGTAAAATGGCCTCTTAGGAGATTTTGTGTATGAATAAATAGATAGACCTTAAATAGGGTTCCGTACAAAACGTAAAAAACACAGATTTCTTGTTTGACAAAGTAAAATAAGGTTTAAAAATGTGTGTTTATTGTTTGCATTATTTGTTGATAGAGCGGTCACAGTAAATTAAGTACACACTCTGTGAATTTTACAAATGTCTACCCTATTAGGGTTTAGACGACACAGCCCTGTGACAGACGGACAGACAACGGAGCCTTAGTAATAGGATCCTGTTGGCGCCCTTTTCGTACGGAACCCTAAAAAAGCTTGCTGAAAATCTCAATTAGACTTTGTGATTGGCTAGGGAATGAAATCAAAAGTCCTTGACCCAACTGCAGCGTTTCACAAAAGAGAGGACTTGTCGAGTCTAATCCCAGAGGCAATATGAACGTTATTGCCACAAAAAGACAGATATAGAAGGTCAGTTTCATACAACATTCGACAATGTACGCACACATAGACACGCTTTCACGTACAGCGAGTGCAAGTGCACTAGCCACAAGAATTCGGCGTTTGAAGTCGGCATTCGCACAGTCACTGGCACATCAAGTTTCCTGCACAAACTGTCAAAGTTCTCCAAATGATTTGAAACCATAAAATGTTCATAGTTAAGTTTAAAATCGAACAAGATGTGTCAGTTTGTAGTAACTTGAAGCGCTGCGCCGGCCAACCATACCCAGCAGACAGACCCGCTCTTTAGACGCCACCGTGATGTTAGCTAATCCATATTTTGAATAACCAGTATAGTATTTATGCTATACTTACACTTTATATTCATCATTCATAATACTATTTATCATCCTTTTTTATTTGTTTCTATGTTTACACTCAGCAAATCGATCTAAATACGATTATAAATAGCTGAAATAAAATATTATTACTCATAATTTTTATGTGACACTTACGTCGAATTGTCAAACTGTCCGTAACTTTTTTATTTTTCTTTCTGGCTTAGTCTATTGATGGTTACTTTTTGGTTTATACCATAAAATACAATATTTCAGCTGCACATATTGATAAAAATAATTTAAACTGTCTAACCCAAAAAGTAACCATCAATAGACTAAGCCACCATTCCCTGATCGCCGAAAACACTGAGCCCAAAATTTTGGAAAAAATACAAAATATAGTGCGTTGCTTGTAAATAACAGAAAAACCTATAAAAAATCTATCAATTGAAAATAAAGTGGTAAACTCAATATAATACGTTCACTTACGGAAAATTGTTGTACCTATTGTTAAACATACCACAATTGAATAAAAACATTTGACTTTGGCATTGTACGGAACCCTCTCCACGCCAGTTCAAGTCGCACTTGGCCGGTTTTATGTAACTGGCACCACTTTTAAACTTCCTCATCTATGCTCATTTCTTTAGTTATCCATTAATGCCACTCCACACAATCATCCATCTCAACATTCTCATCTCTTTTGCATGCAAATTTTTTCATCCGTGTCTCTCGCGACGAAGCTGACCTTCTGTTTCGTTTGTTTTGTGTGTGTGTTGCAGGCAAAACTGAATTCATGACGTGTTTACTTTTAATATAGTGTTGGCAGGAAATGTTTGACGGGAAATAAATACAGGCGTAGCTTAGCCATGGTTGTTGAGGGGCGTCTGCTAGCGTGGGGTGAGATTATTTATTAGTTTTCGGTTGGGGAATTATTTGTATTCTTGCATGACCACCGTAGAAACGAAAGAGAATCGACAAATCTTTTGTTCATCTGTCATTTTGTCGATCAATGACAGATGAACAAAAGATTTGTCGCTACATGCTACGCGGGTAGGTGTTGGAAAAATTGAGTAGGTAGCTATAGATTATTTGTTCTTCCGTGTTGTTTTAAGCTAAGAAATGAAAACTTTATTCAGAGTGGGTAACATGTAGGCTCATGTTGAACTCGGGGTTAGATGTTAGTCGCTGAACATTGATTTATTGACATCAACATTTATATGGTGGATAATCTATTTCCGCATCATGACCAAAGCGATAGTCGCGCGAATACTATCAGCTGGTACACTGACCTTAGTGGTGAAGTTCTTCGGAACGGTCAGGTGCGTAGTACTTGCAACCGGCGTGCGTGTATGACCAGATGTATGAACGTGGATGAGGCAAAAGGAGTATGTAAGGATCGTAGCGTTCTGTGGTTTCTGCCTACCCCTATAGAAAAAAGGCATAAGTTTATGATTGAAAAAAGAAAACAGGGACTTTAAAACTTAGAGAACATTTTTCATACCAGCCGTCCTTGTCTCTGAAAAGAACGAATTAAAAAAAACGTAAGCTTCTTATGTTTTGCAGCAAATTGTGCCGACAACAGAAGTTTTTTTTTTAAGCGTAGTTTCTCTAATGCGACGTAGAAATAATTTTGTTAAATAAATGAATAGTGGGACTTAGGTTTAATCAACTAGTTTGTAGGTACATAAATAATGGTTAGAAGTAATGGAGTGTTTTAAAAAAAACTTGCATGATAATGAGCATTGTCTGTGTCGATAGTCTAGTGGTTGAAAGTCCGTCTGCTTAGCGGTGGTGTCTTGGGCTCGATGCCCTAGTCGAGCAAAGGGTTCGGTATTTGGTTTTTCTACAGTAAATTAACGCTGACTATATTTCACATTGCAAGTCGAAATTCGTGATCGGTGGTGGCCAATTTGTAGCGCCCCGGTGTCCTAGATCATGGTCCGAATCCAGGCAGACACTTTGGGCAATTTATTTCATCATCGCTGTTCTCAAAATGGTAAACAAAAATATTGTGAGCGAACCGGTATGTCTCAGAAGCAAGCATTTGAAGACATCTGAACTCCACCGGTCTGCACTGGGCCCACGTGGTTTATTTTGGCCCGCTACCTCTCACAGAAAGGAGGCCTGTTTCCCAGCTGTGGGACGCTATAGGGTGATTATGACTATAAAGAGCGTAAACAGAATTTTCACCAAGCATTCTGTACATCAAACTAAGTAACTTTATGCAAAAATTATAGCTGGGAAATGACTTTTTTTTTGGGTGAAAAATCACATTTAACGGTAAAACTCAATGTAACGCACTGAAAACATTATGCTGGTGGATGGATTGAATAGTGTGGGGGTTGTGGAGGTGTTTAAAGTAAAGTTCTTTTATTAAAAACATGTATTTAAAAAAAAGTGTAATGTTGGAAATTTGACGCCCAATATCTCCGTAACTAGAAGATTCCCAGGTATGGTCTACAGCAATAAAATTATCGCAATGATGGGAAGAACAAGTGCCTTTCGGCTTCGTTGCGAGTCTTTTTACACCCTTTATAATAACCAAATAGGTATTAAAAACTATGTCGAAATTTTGGACTTCGCTTGTTTATTATTCATTCCTTTCTTTTATACACTCTGACATTGAATGATTTGACATGAATACTTATTTCAGTATTTTATTATTTTTTACTTTTTATTTTATTTTATGTTACATTTTCTTACTGACTTGACAGGAATATTTACGTACCTTACTTTTTTATTATTATTGACGTATGATTTTTGTGATTTTTATTGACATTGATTTTGTAAATTATTATTAATTTTTTTTGATTATTGTGAATGTGGGGACTATGTGGGTTTCATTTTTATATATTTTTTGTTTGTTTTCTTTTTTTTTCCCACAACTGTCTGGCAGTTTGAGTACTATAAGCGACCTACCCAAATGTCCTTTCTTTCAAACTTCCCTCCGCGCACTCGCTCGGGTTGGATGCAATCTATTTCGCTGTTGATTTTAATTACGATTTTCGTGTTCCGTGATCGATTCCCGGCTCGTGAGTTGTTACTAGTTGTGTGCTATTGTGCTAAGTGCTGGTATCGTAAGTTTTTTAGTGTTTTTACGTCGGTTTTACTGGTATCTTAGTTAATTTCGTTTACTTTCGGTGAGTACATTTACTTTCTTTGGTGTGTGGGTACCTCTAAATAATTTTATCGTCCGTTAATTCTGTTACTTTGCTTACGTTCTAATAGTTTATTTGAATTTCATAATTTATAATATGTTGTCCATTAATGATGACCCGCCTGATCGTGGCAGAGATGCATTCCATACACCCGGGTCGCCGACGACCTCCGCTAGCTCAACAAAACGTTTGTTTCGCGAAATGTCTCCTTCGTACATCTCGCCCGAGGATAGGTCAAAACGGCTACACACATCTAACTCAATTGAGAAGCCTTCGCCAATATTAAACGCCAGTACTGCGAGCAATGACAACTATTGCGATTTAGTTTCATCGGCGTCTGCATATCTCTCAAAAATTAACGACCTTGTTAATGATCAAGGGTCCCGCATTAATGTCGCAAATAAATCAGCCATCATGGACATGACTCAGCGCGTAACGGCCATTGTTTCTTTGTTAGCCATAAAATCATCCTCCAACGAAACCAAATTAGCCAATGCGAAACGCGAATTGGATAAAATTAAATTAAATCCTACTAACGTCAATACTAGTGATTATAACAAATCTTCGTATGCGGATTCTTTGAAACTTCGTCTACCTAAAGTTGGGCCAGCTGTTGAGTCGCGCGCCCCCCTTCCGTGCGTCGTCGCCTACCCTACCGCTGAGCGGTTAGCCGATTACTCGTCATCGTCCGCGACTAAACAAGCGCTAATGAAAGCGATTAAGCCTAGTGATGACGGATTTCAAATAGTAGGCGTTAAGAAAACCGCGAAATCTGGCGTTGTATTACGTGTCGCTAATGACAACCAAATAAAAAAGTTGCAATCGGTCGATGCTATTAGGTCCGCCGGCTTAAGACTTGAAAAACCGAAAGGCCGAAGGCCTCGTATATTAGTTAAGGACGTCCCATCCTCAATGGAAGACAATGCTTTTCTGCACGCGCTATACCGTCAAAACATTAAAGACGAGGTGCCAATAAATGAGGATGATTTTATTAAGTCTACTAAAATTATTCGTAGGCGTTCCTTAGATAATGGTCGCAAGTGGATAGGCATTGAAATCGAGTCCACAGTTCGTAAACATTTAGTGTCCACCAAAGATAAATTATTTATTGATTGGGCGACTTGCCGTTTCATCGATGATGTCGAAGTAGTTCGTTGTTTACATTGCCAACAGTTTGGTCACGTTAAGAAACACTGCGTTAATAAATCACCTACCTGTGCCAACTGCTCCGAAGCACATGAAACAAATAACTGCCCGCACAAGGATAATTTAAATTTTATACCGACTTGCGTGGCGTGTAAACGTTTTAAAAAACCGTTTGACCATCGTTGCGGGTCTCCCGAGTGTACCACGTACAAACTTAAGCTCGAACAGTTAATCCTCAACACCAACTACTAAAATAATGGATAGTTTAACTATAGGACAATTAAATCTCCACAACGATAGGGTGGCGACCTCTGAATTAGACAAATTAATTATCGATTATAACTTAGACATAGTACTTGTTCAAGAACAATACCAGAACGCTCGCTTACGTCACAAAGTAGTTCAGCTGGACAGCAAAGCACGAGCCGGAATTTACGTGGCGCGTTCTTCTAACTTTACAGTAACGTCTTTGCGTAACCTCATGACGCCCCACTGTGCCGTTGCGGAAGTCTCATCAGCTTCTTTTAAAGTTTACGTTGTGAGCTGTTACTTTCAATACTCAGACCCTGTTGCTCCTCATATACATAACCTCCGTCATGTCTTACAGTCACTCGCGGGCTGTAAAGTTATCGTTGGCGCTGATGTTAACGCGTCATCGTCTCTGTGGTATGGCAAGGTTAGGTCTACGGATTTCGACCGACGTTGTGCTGTTGAAGATTTTATAGCTGAAATGAACTTATCAATTCATAATACCCCAGATGCACCACCTACTTTTTGCAGCCCAATGGGCGAATCTTGTATTGACGTCACACTTTCTAGTGCAGACGTACGCTTGGATAGGTGGCGTGTCCTACCAGATGCGTCTTGTAGTGATCATCGCCTGATCGTGTACGAATTTGTTCCGGTGTCTTCTCAAGGTCCATCTCATATCACTGGTAATTTTAGATATAAAAGTAAAGGCGCGAATTGGGAATTCTTTAGCTCGCTTTTTGCGTGTCACGCCAAAGACTTCACTCGTGATGGGCTGTCAGCTGAAGAAAGTGCTGAAATTATGTCAGACACCTTCACTTACTGTGCTGACATCGCCATTGGTCGCGCATCTATGACCAACATCCATAGATGTGATTGGTGGTGTGACTACTTAATTGAACAACGTAAAAGCTATCGCCGAGCGCGTAGGCATTTAAACAAGCTTAAAAAACAAAAGGTCACCGGAGACCCACTTAACTTTGCTTTAAATGCGTTTAGAGTTGCCAAGTCCCGCTACAGAGCATCGGTGGAAAAATCCAAGGGTAATTTACTGCGAAAAATAGTAGAAAAATTAGATAAAGAAGGTCCGTGGTCTCCTTTGTATCACGAATTCAAAGCTAATCGATCAGTCGACCTGGCGTTTGTCCAGAACATTAAAGTCAATAATAAACACACCACCGGTATTGAGGAAACAACCGAAGTTCTATTAAATAGTCTGATTCCTGATGATTCGCCGGTAAATGACAATGACTACCATCAACAGATCAGAGCGTGGGCTGCTGTGCCACCTAAATCACCAGCGTCAGACCTTCCATCCATTGACGAATTCATTAATGTTGTCAGGAAACTGCCTCTTAACAAATCATCAGGTGAAGATAAAATATCTAATCGGATGATAATAGAAGCGTGTAAAACAGCGGGCGACGCCATTCTATCTGTTTTCAACCGATGTATTGCGGACGGCGTTTTCCCTCGCGTATGGCGACGTGGCTTTATACGAATAATTCCAAAAAGTGGTGATAAGCCACCGGACGACCCTAAGTCGTACAGGCCCATAACCCTACTGCCATCTTTAGGAAAACTCCTGGAGCGCCTTATCGTTCCACGTTTGCTGCCAGACGGGCCAAAGTTTCATAACAACCAATTCGGTTTCACCGTGGGAAAATCTACCGTAGACGCGGCACTTTCTGTTAGAAAAATTGTTAATAACTCGGAACACAAGTACGTGGTTGGAATCTTTTTAGATATTTCCGGGGCCTTTGATAACGCATGGTGGCCGATGCTACTACTTAAACTGAAGAATCGTGGCTGCTATAAAAACATCTATAATCTTGTTTATTCTTACTTTTTAAATGGTTCCGCGAAACTCAAACTCGGTCATTATTCTATGTCAAAGTCCCTTACCATGGGATGTCCTCAGGGGTCGGTAATCGCTCCGTATGTATGGAATTTAGGTTTTGATGATTTTCTCGCGATTCCCCTTCCTCCCGGCTGTTCATTAACCGGTTACGCGGACGACGGCCTGCTGCTCATTCAGTCGAGTACTCGGGCTGGTCTCGAGAATTTAGCTGATACTTGCCTACGATTAATATCTCAGTGGGGCGATCGAAACCGTCTGACCTTTGCACCGCAAAAAACTTATCAACTAATTTTAAAAGGTAATCTTAAATCGTGGCCTAGTATTAAATTTAATAACGTTCCCGTGAAAAGAAAGCAATCCGTGTGCTACCTTGGTTTGGTCTTAGAGAGAAATTTTTCATTCATAGATCATATAAAAACTGTCGGTGAAAAAGCTAAAAAGAACTTTTATGCCTTAACGAGAATATCAAAATCTACGTGGGGTCTGTCATTTATAACTTTAAAGACCATTTATGGGGCTACTTACTTGGGGTGTATGTGCTACGGGGCACCTGTCTGGGCCGATAGGGCCACCATAGGAGCGGCACGACGTAAATTGCTTCAAAGCCAGCGTTTGGCTTTGATATTCTTATGCAAAGCGTATAGGACGGTTAGTACTGAAGCCTTACCGGTACTTGCAGGTGTACTTCCAGTTGATCTTGAAGTGCAGCGACGGGCTGCAATGTACTATAACGCACGTGAGACCGCGGACGCAGACTTTTTAACCCTACGTGACCGTGTTAAGATTGCTAGATTATTCAAACCACAGACCGACGTCTGGGAGGAACTTTTGTCTGAATGGCAAGGTAGGTGGGATAATTCCATCAAGGGCCGACACCTCCACCAGTTCTTTCCATCCGTTCGTGAGCGGCTGGCCAGGACATGGTTGGATGTTGATCACTGTGTTGCCCAATTTCTCACCGGTCATGGTAACTTTAAGAGTAAATTATTTTCCTTCAAGCTTGTTGACTCGCCTTTTTGTCAATGTTCCACATCTGACTGCGAATATGAACAATCAGCACATCACATTTTATGGGAGTGCAGTCTTTGGCAGAATGAACGCAACATTATGTTGGATAGTGTACAGGTTACATCCGGAGTTATTTACTATACAGACCTTGTGGAAACTAGAACAAATTTCCGTGCGTTCAAGCGTTTTTGCCATACCTATTATTGGAATCAAATATAACAGCTCACAACTTAGGACCCATTAATGTTAATATTTATCCGTGGTGCTAGGCAACTGGGCCTATCCCAGTTGTAAACGTCCCTTTGTGCCTATTGGCCTTGTTTCGTTCTGTCTCCTGCTGAAATGGAGGGAAGTGGAAATTACGGTTTTTTCCTACTCCTCCACTATACTTTTCTGATTAATTTCGTTGCGGGATCCAAGACAGTTAAATTCATTCTCTGGGACTTCGTCGAGCTTCATTGTCTCGGCGCTTTTCTGGTGGTCGCCACTGTTGATTCTGGCTTTCAGGAGTTACAGTGGTTTGGGAACAGTGTGGCGGGCTTGTCCCAAAAAAAAAAAAAAAAAAAAATGTCCTTTCTTTGGTATTGTTCGTCGTTTCGTTGAGCTCCTTGAGTTATAAGTCGAGCTACACGATAACTGACAAATGCTTGCACTGACTGGACAGGTCCACTCAAATCTGTGTGGTTCTTTCTTCAAAAGACCATCTCAGACACTAATCTGCATAGTCCTCATGTGAATTGAGCAAAATTATGTCTGGACTTCAAAAGAGACGGCAGAGTGAAGCCATGTGGTATCCGGCAGAGTAGAATAGAACCAACCCATTACACTCACGGGTGTCGTATAAGGCGACTAATGTCTGAGGCAGAACACCTTGCGCCTAGTCTTTCATCACTGCGATCTCCAATCCGCCTGCCAAGCGTGGAGATTACGGCAAATTCCTCCCATCATGGGAGAGGCTTATGTCCAGCAGTGGACGTTATGGGCTGTTGTAGTAGTAGTAGTCAAAAGAGACTATGACCTCTGAGTTTGTTTCGGCTGTTTCTTCTCAGAGTAGTCAGGTACGAAACACCGGCCCCATCTAGTTTAAAAAAAAATGACGTGTAAAAGTGTTTGTAAAAACCTACTTGCAAAATAAACATCAATTATCATTTATCATTTATGAAGAAACCAAAACTCTGTAATATAACTAAACAAATATGACGAGACTAAACAATCATCAAAATGTAAGTACAGTTCCCTAATACACCCTTTACGTGTTCAAATCTAACTCGAATATAAATCAAATTATATTTAATATTCAAACCCAGCTCTACTTATTCAACTACAATATTAGTACTAGAATATCAAATCAAATCGCATTGTGTAGTACCTATATTAACTTAATCAATTCATTCACAATCAAATCTAAATATAATTGTGCCTTGAATAAATTTAGGGCTAGATTAAATACAGCCAAAAACTAAATCGATTCGACTTTGTTCTGTTATTCGGTTTTTGTGAATGAATATTTTATTCATTCATTCTTGTAGAGGTGGTAAATGAGTTGGTCAGACTTTTCGTTTAGTTTCCTTTAGTTGAGATAGATAGACTGAAAAAAAGGAACCATAATTATAATTATTTTTAAGGACAAAATAATTATATATTTTTTGTTCATCTGTCATTTTGTCGATTCTTTCTTCGAAGAAACCCGTTTCTACGGTGGTCATGCTACGCGGGCAGCTGCCATAGCACGCCGGTTTTTTCATATTTTTATAGAACTTGGATTTTATTTATTTATTTATTAAAAAAAAGTTTCTTATTCACAATTACAATTTAGATATATTTTGGCCTACATTGTGTCTCACTGCTAGCCAATGTGGAGAACATTGGCCAGCAGTGAGACACAATGTAGGTTTGTTTGGTTTGTTGTTTAATGTACCGTTCTCTTTTCAAAATTCTCATCCTCGTGCGATCTTTAGTCAAGTTGGCACTGCGTACGCTTATTAAGTTTAGTAGTTTAACACCTAATGAAACCAAAAGAAAATTTACATTGTTCTTTCAGTTTCAAACTACCCAGCTTAACAAAGATTAGGCTGTGTCATCCCAGTGCTAGGCAAAGGCTTCTCCCCAGGGCTTCCAAATCCTTCGATCCAGGGTCTATGTGTACCACTGGTCATTGGTTCTGTTCAGCTCGTCCTGCCACTCCTGTGAGGTCTTCCACGTCGCCTTCTGTCAGTGTCAAGGCTTTACATCGTGGATATTTTGGATCAGCCTCTAAGCTCAAGTGGGACTGGGCTGGCCATGTCTGCCGTATGCCCGACGAGCAAAGATTTTAATCGGGTGAAATCGGGGCTTCGTAGCCATCAGACGTAAGCGTGCTGCGTCGCTACTGCAGAGGGTCCGGGGCAGCTCAAACAGTCTCCTGAATGTCATTGCGGGGAAATTTGATTGCCCGGATATGCATTTCATGTCAAACCTACATGTTGTACTAACATAGTTTTTAAAGGTCATGTTTACTAACAATTTATATGGATGTAAAATAATTTATCTGAAATAAAATGATTATTATTATTTAAAACAAAAACTGCTTAAAAAGGCCTAAAACATTTTAGTTTCTTTTAAATACAACAGTGTGTCCTAACCCTCCGAAAAGTCTGACACTAATAAAATAGGACCGTATCCCCAAATCGATAAACATCAATAAAACATGGCATCCTAAGGTAATATTTAATTCAGACAATATATTGAGAGCGTCTAACCCTTCGATTGTTCGTACGATTGGTAACCTTACCAATGCCGACTAGTTAATATTTAATACAAACCTTTGAAGGCGTTTAATCAAACTTGAGTATTGTATTTTTGGTAATAGCTACTTTTGTGTCAATGGCATAGTTTTACAGAAATAACTATGTTTATTAATGTAGTAATGTTATTCTATTGTTCTTTAGTACATTGTGTATTAAGGACGGTAAGTAAGGAATTACGTTCGTTAGGCTCTAGTAGAAGCCCGAAGTCGAAGACTGAGGGCTTTCTGAGTCGAGGTTCGTAATTCCCGTACCGCGCGTGATACATACAATGTTTTTCATCACATTTGCGAGTAAATAAATAAAATTATCGGGCAGAAAAATTAATATGTACTCGTAGCGAGATTGCAATAAAATTCCTGTTTAGATAACATTTTAAGTCAATTTTTTTATTTCGATCTGATGTAAACTCCTTGCTTGAACTTGAACCTGCATGACCTGTGTGCAATGCTACAAATAAAAAAAAAATACTTATCGACCTTGGGCTTCATGGGAAGAAAAAGGGTCGACGGTTTTATACGGGGCATTGCGGCCAAGTTAACCTGCAGGTTATGATACTGTTTACGTGTAAGTGTGATCAAAAACTATACGTATGTTAGTATCTAGACAATAGGAAATATAATAAAATAAAATAAATAAAAAACATTTAATTCGACTATCACAAACTCATAATAGAAATCATAGGTACAAATTCATACAGTCACATTACATACACAATATTTTCAATTTGCAACAGTTTCAGTTTAAATTCAATCAAATTAAATACACAATAAAAATAAAAACACTAATAAAAATAATCGTAATTAACAAATTTATATAATAAAAACAGGTCTGCTAGTCGCATCAGCCTGCATGTCACATGCAACAGCGGGAGATGATGGAGCAATCAAGCCTTCCCGCGAGCGCGGCCAGCATACTGTTAGCGCTCCCCCGTACTTTCGCGCTCCATTACTTGAGCATAACTGGCAAATTGTGGGTGTACTCAGGGTACACCTTTGCCTAACTTTTGGGGGATTGAGGCGTGTTGTGATGTGTTTTCTAGATCAAACATAATTAATTCAAATTCAAAGTTTTTATTTCAAACTAGTTTATGTCCGCGGTTTCGCCCGTGTGGAGTTCGGCGATGGTCCCACGGGATCGTATTGCGACAAAAGTATCCTATATGAAATGATGATCAACGGATACACCTTGACTTTTTATCTTGTTTTCCGTTTTTTGTGAAGTAACCAACGACTTATTGTCGGGCCCTACGTAACTTGTCCCCCATACCTAAGTACTAATGCTGTAACTTGATAATATTGTAAAATCAAATCATTTTAAATGAGTACCTATCCATGGAGTTTCTGGCCAACCGGCCATTGGCCACTATGGAGAAGAACTCTTCTCCATAGGAAACGACCAACCGAACCAACCGTGCACCTTCTTATAAGGCAATACAATAAAAACAATTACAATATATAATAAATAAAATGTAATGCAATGTATATTTAATTATATTATTTATTTTATTAGCAATTTACATACAAAAAGGTTAAATTTCTAGTTGGATGTTGAAAATATTTAAATACACGATGACAAAACGAGTCCGCGTAACACTGGTCAGTCGCAGCTGAGAATTTACAAATAAACTTACGTCTATAAAAACTTATTTACTTTCTATGCATCTTTCCTATTAACGACGCGCATTAAAAACGCTGCAGAACCGCAGCGTCACCTGAACCCAGTGCTTCAATAAAGTATGCAAATGTTGGAGTAAATTCTGCGGCGAACAACAACGTCGGTTTAACGTGAAACATAATTTAGCAAGTTTATAATAGAGGGCGTCGTAAATGACGTGAAATTCGAGTACCCGAGCCGAGTGGCAAACTATAAATATTGGGGACTTGGTCACTTGTTAATAATTAATTATTAAGTTGGTAGTTTGTTTTGTGAGTGCTCGAATTTTCGAAATAAAACAAAGACTATATTTATTTTTTAACATGACATAACATCACGTATGTATTGTATAACGGGCTGGTGTCCGCAACTCCACGTCAAAGCGCGTATTTTGCGTATGGGCTATAATCCACCACGCAGGCCCAGTGCGGATTGGTAGATGTCACATGTCTTCGAATTTTCGGTTCTAGGACATGCCGGTTTCCTCACGATGTTTTCCTTCACCGTTTTGAGAGCAGTGGTGATGAAATAAATTACACAAAGTAATGCGCCTGTGAGGGTTCGAACCCATGACTTACTGTTCGTAAGTCGGGGCCGCCACCACTGGGCCACCGCTGCTCATCACGTATGTAATATCTGAAGGGCTAGGCAGAGGTGGAGGAGGCTTGTGTACATAATAGTACACCCACATTTCGCCAGTTATGTTTAACTCCCATGTAAAGGGGGGTTGAGCCTACTGCCATCAACCGGGTACATTTCCACCGTGGCTGTAAACTGAGAATTTCCAGATAAAAAAATCTAATAGTTGCCCGACCCGGGAATCGAAACCAGGACGCTTGCGACCGCTCGACTAATGAGGCAGCCTTTTTTGATTAACCTAAGGTTATTTACCTCAACCGCCATAACTTTATATTAATTATGCAGACTGCTCAATTTCAAGTTTAAGTTTACCCGCCCGCCCGTTTGCCCGTTTTTATATTATATACCGCGCCATATTTACCGTCTTACAACGATGATAACAAAAATAATGTCATCCATTATCATCTGCCTAGCCTTTTCCTAACTATGTTGGGGGTCGGCTTCCGGTCTTAACGCATGCAGCTGAATATTATTATCGGCAGTATTTTACATGGAGCGACTGTTGATCTGACTGCTATCTGACCTCCAGTTAGTACTAGGTAATACGATAAGACTGGTTGCCAGACTTTTAAGCCACCTTGAAAAGACTGTTAAAGATCTACCAATGACAGACGGGACCTAGCTTAAGGTGCTTTCCGAGGCACTGAGGAAAGTCGGTATGGGTCGGTATACCCATCCGCGGACAACCTAGACAAGCACGTCTAAACCTAAAGATCGACTAAAGCGGCTGTAATAATTTAGGCTCAAGCTCTTCATAAATAATGTCATCCAACGCAACTTGCGTCGATACCCTTGCGCCATTCCATATTCCTAGCACAGTGGGCGGCGTTGGGGCTGCTGCTGCAGGTGCTAAAAACACCTTAAATACAATAATTTAATTGGTAGTTATGTATTTGAGCCGTTGGGGGTTGAAACAAACACTAGGGCCATGGGGTCCGAGTGCCCACCTAGTATTTCAGGAAATCGCCAAACGGTTGGTCGACTATTCGCGTGACCAGACAGCGGGCTTATTTTTTGGCCAAAGAATCAGCATCGCCATCCAACGTGGCAATGCTGCCAGCCTTTTGGGCACTTTTCCTGTTGACAGCGATTTGGACGAATTTTTTGAAGCCCTGTAACTGTTTTGTTACTTGTACATATTTTTATTCCTATTTTAGAGTTGTAGTTGGTATATAGTGTAAATAATACTGTTATCTTCCAACTGGTTGAAATATTTAAGCGAGAATTTCAATATCTTCGTTTGAATCTGCTTCCAACCAGCCGGCCATAATTGCGTTACCACTGAAACCCACCTTGAATACACCACACATGTCAAGCTTATGAAAGATTATAGCAGTATAATAATTAAAATCCTATTCAACCGTTCCGCCATTTAATTTCAATTACAAACCAGCATTAATTTAAATGAAATTAATAAAATTTATTTGCAAATTATCGTAAATTGCTTAATGATAATAACTTAATTATGATTGTAATTTATGAGTGATAGATAGTCTTTTGGGAGTTGCAGTAGAGAATAATATTGTGATAAAGAATGATAAATGAATTTCAATTAGACTGTTATTTTCGCGTGGGGTGTTAAAAAAAATCAAATTGGGACTTACGATGCCATCTCAGTGTTTTCGAATATTCCTATGTGAGGAGCTCGTGGCCAAATAATAACAGCCGCATGGGTCGATATTCAAGGTTAAGCAGTGCTTGCCGAGGTTGGTCCGAGGATAGGTGGGTCTATTACATTCCGAATTTCGTCTGTGCCTCGGAAAGCACGCTAGCAGCTGAATAAGAGTTTTAAAGAATCGAGTTAAACGGTGTGCGATTTATGGGGCTTTATAACAGACGTGAACTGCTGATGATTTTGTTCAAGTTGCTTCCTAATATACTCATAATTAGTAATTGCAAGGGGAATCAAGTCCAGGATTCTATGAGCTTACAACCACTGAACCAACGACGTCGACTAAACAGCAAATACCATTATCTGCCTAGCCTTTTCGCAACTATATTAGTTTCGGCTTCTAGTCTAACCAGATGTAGCTGAATACCAGTATTTTACATGGAGCGTTTGCATATCTGACTTCTACAACCCAATTAGTACGACAACACGATACTCCTTAGTAAGATTGGGTGTCAGACTTTCGAGTAACTGACAACCTATAGCGACTGTCAAAGATCAACGGCTTAACTTGCTTTCCAAGGATAAAACTCGGTATGTTATGATGGTCACCCATTCAAGTACCAACCTAGGCAAGCGCAGTTTAACCTTGAAGATCGCCCCGACCGGCTGTTATTTAGCCACGAGCTCTCAACTAAATAGCAAATATGTCATCAATAATTAAATCTTATAACTTTTCTGGCCCCTTATTAAGCCACTAAATGAAGTAGGCCCTCAGGCTAATAATATTATTTTTACTCCCCGGATTATATGCGATCCAGGGTTTATATAGGACAGTAATGAAATGATAGAGGACGCTAATCCTTTTTGAAAGGTGTTTCTCGAGGGAGAACCGGGCTTATTTAGAGGAGGATATTTTGATAAAGACATTTTTGACATGGGGCTTAAGTGATGAGTTGGGGGCGTTTGAGTGTCTGTGGAATTGTGGGGTCGGGTTTTGGTGGTCGGAGTTGTCGGGATGTCGGTTGAATTTATTTTGGGATTTTGTGGTTAGGAATATTTAGTATTGTCTCTGAGGTAGATATTGAGATTCTTGTTTATACATACACTATCAGCATTGTAGTTACTTGGTAACACGATACTCCTTGGTCAGACTGGTTGTCAGGTTTCGGGTTTCTGACAACCTGTGACGACTGTCAAAGATCTAGGAACAGCCAGCACCAACGGCAACGGGTGAATTTCGAAGCACGGAGCACTATCATTCCTGATATTTATTGATCCATTTCATATTCTTTGAATTTATCGTACAAATAGTTTCATAATATACTGATTCGACTGTGTGAAGCCTACACGACCGCTACGCCGTAGCATGATGCTACGCCGTAGCAGTAGTAGCATTCTAGCACATAGGATTTAAGTTTATATCAGTTATGCGAATATTTTATCTGCATCCAAGGGAGAGAGATGTGAATCAAAGGGAAGCAGAGTGTTTTTTGGAATTCCGTTTAATTGTTTAACCCAGTAGGCAGAAACCATAGAACACTGCAATTCCGGCCAGATCCAGTTTTATTGGTTTAAGTTAGAAATTACTTGCTCACAACACCACTTATTAAAAAAATTGAATCCTCAATGTTTAACCGACAATTCTGTCTATATTTCTACCGGTCACCGTCCATCAAAACCCCTCCTCAACATTTTGCAAAAAAAAAAAACAATTCCGTCCCGACTTTTCCCACGCACCATGATAAAAGCCACGCTTAGACCTAATCCATCTTCGTACCCTCAAGAGACCAGAAGTTCTCAGCATTTTTCATCCCCGGATCACCATAAACAAACACCAGGTATATAAAATTCTTAATTAACAAGGGAATGTCGAGCTCTCAGGTTTTAATATAGAAATATGAAAAAAATGCTAATTTTTCTCTCTGTTTTAGTACTAAAGCGGCGGTCGCTTATTATGCTGGACGTTGTTATTAAAAACTGGAAGTTTGTCAACAATTCAGGGTTACAGGAAATGAGGTGTAGTTAGGATTACGGACTGCCTTATTGGTTTAGTGGTTGCAAGCGCGACTGCTGGTCTTGGGATCGATTCTCAGGTAGGGCAGTGTTATTGGGTTTTTCTAGATGGAATATCTCAGTAGCAGCCACGGAGTCTGGATTTGTGCCCAGTTGATGGCAATAGGCTCGCCCCCTATTACATAGGACTTAAACATAGGGGGGATTACAGGAGTGATGTTATGTTTTGTGTGACGAGGTTGAGAGTATTTCTGCATTTTAGTCACTTACTCATGTTGGCGAGCTCTTGTTTAAATAATAAATAGCCACACGGACCGATCTTCAAAGTTAAGTTTCGCTTGCGAAGGTCAGTCCGTGGACACCGTACGTTAAGCCGTTGGTCCCGGATGTCATTTGTAGATCTTTGACAGCCATACCCATTGGGAAGTCTGGCAACCAGTCTTACCAATGGGTATCGTATTACCCAGGTCTAACTGGGTTGTGGAGGTCAGAGAGGTTAACTTGATAAACAACCGGATAACACTTTGCCCAACCAGGGCCTCATGCTCACCAGTAATGTTTGTGACCACTACTTGGTGTAGTTCGAGACAGGATCTACTTTGAAAATATATTGCAAACTGGTTACCTCGTATCCTAACCAAAGCGATGGTCGGAAAATCCTCCCTTTTCTATGGAGGATGAGAAACTATCCACCAGGATCCTCGTTCCAAATATTCTGTATTCTGTATCGCCTTTGAACCCCCTCTAATATAGGAGTACTCTTTGACAAGTGATGCACTTGTGAATTTCTGTACTCTATCGGTTCTCAGGAATGTTATAAACGCCCGCTTCAGACAAATTAAAGGGTATCGAGGGAAATCATACGTTTGTGAACTAGCAATTTCTCGCAGCTCCCATTCATTTCTCGCACATGAGTTTGCTTTAAATTGTTCGGGGTGCAAATTCCACGGAGATCAACTCAGTTACTGCAGTTTAGTTTTTATTAGGTATTTTAGCTAGGATATCACACGTTATTTTTTTACGAGATTACAAACATATCTTGACGACCGAATTTGCGCAGCGGTAGTGAGGCTGCCTTACGTTCTTAGGGTCCCGGGTTTGAATCCCGTTAGGAGCAAATGTTTGTGTGATGAGCATGGACAAATTATTATGTTTCCGAGTCATGGATGTTTATATGTATAATAAGTATGTATTTACAAACAAAAATTATCTATGTAGTATATCAACTATCTGGTGCCAACGACATAAGCCTCGTTGCTTAGTGTGGCACTAGATGGCGCTGTGTGTAATGTCCAGCGATATTTATTTTATTTATTTATCTACTTGGGCCAGTTAGTCTCTTTCCAGTTCAGACAAGATAAGGAAGTCACAAGACGAACCGAAAATGCCTGGAAGAGCTACTGGTCCATGAAAGAGCTAATGAAAGGAAATCTTCCTTTGTCACTCAAGCGTACAATCATGGACACTTGCATTCTTCCCATTTTGACATATGGATCCAGACTTGGTTTCTGACAAACATTAAAAAGTCCAAGCTCAAGGTTTGCCTACGTGCAATGAAGCGCAGCATCCTAGGTGTCAAACTTACCGACCATGTACGCAACACCACACTGCGTTCCAAAATACAAATCACTGACGTTGCTCAAAAAGCCGCTAAGCTAAAGTGGGACTGGGCTGGCCATGTCTGCCGTATGCCCGACGAGCTGTGGGCCAAAATAACCACGATGTGGAGCCCGATACAGCCAGAAGGCGACGCGGTAGACCTCGCAGGAGATGGCGGGACGCCCTTGATGACACAGGCTAACAGTAACAGTATGAAAGATTAAAAATAATGATGACAGTTGATTTAGGTCAGTATGAATATGTGAAATTATTCTCTCAAAAAAACAACGTGATGGTAAATAATATAAATAAACAAAAAAATAAATTAAAAAAAAGGTAATGGATATATGTGAAAATAACACCGTTTCTCTAGGGAAGCAGTGTCCACGTTATGAAAAGAAGTAGACAAATCAATTAGATAAAAATATTTTTAATATTTTGGCTAGTCAATCCTGATTGCTAGAACTATCGTCAGCTACATAATAAGTAGATTCTGTCAAAGCATGTTTCCACAGAAAACACAAGAATCCTCTATTAATTAGCCCTTAACCAAATACCAGAACACACCCAATGAAGCTTTCAATAAATTATGTAACCCAACATGGTGTTTTGCGTAGGCGGGGGTCACCACAACTTTCACGACAGTTCAATAGATTGAGCTTGACCCCCGACCTTTGATTGATAGTCAATATATTAACTGCTTGGCCACAAGCTACGCGTAGTGACTCGCGCCCGTAACACATACATGCGTGTTACGGGCGCGAGTCACTTAATGTAGTGTCCAAAAGACTTGAAAAATTTAACCAATGTTCCAATTTTGGCAAGGGGCAGCTGAGTGGTTAAGTACTTACTAGCTTTTGCCCGCGGCTCCGTAGGAATGATCATTCGCGGTAACGTGCTTCGAAGTCAAGTAGTATCGCAGTGAAGATCTATCGCGGTAACGTGCATCGCAGTGTAGTGGCTTCGCAGAAACGGTCTTTCGCAGTATCGTGCATCGCAGTGTGGTGGCTTCGCAGAAACGGTCTTTCGCAGTATCGTGCATCGCAGTGTAGTGGCTTCGCAGAAACGGTCTTTCACAGTATCGTGCATCGCAGTGTAGTGGCTTCGCAGAAACGGCCTTTCACCGTAACGTGCGTCGCAATTTAGTAGCATCGTATAATCATTTATCGATATTTTGTGCGTCGAGATTTCGTATTTACTTGTACCGAGTCGGGTCGTATGCACAATTCCCAGTTCTCAATTGTTTTCTATTTTATTTCGAGTAAAAAACCCAATAAAACAAACATATTGTCATGTGTTGCCGGTGAAGCAATGCTTGCAAATGAGCCAACATACAGGCTTGCAGTTACGCATGTGTGACATAAGGAACTCGGTTTTGCATGTACATTCAAAACTGTCATGCATTTGCATAACCTATCGTCTATCAAATATCCCGTTTATTCAAGTCACATTGCCCGAGGTCGTGAGCGGCGTGTTACGGTTTTTATTATAATTATTATTGCTTGGAAACGTGCATTTATTGATATCGTTCCGGGAACTGTCTATGGGTAATATTGGTCATATTGCAATGCAGTTGACATTTCTAGTGAAATGTGGGCGTATAGGTATCCCTCCACCTACCATTTCAGGGCAAAATGGCATGATATTATTGTTAGCCCTGTGGGGAGCATCAAAATAGCCTCTATCAATGACGGCTTTAATGCTGTTTGCTATTATAGGTACCTAGTCTACTGACGGGGTACTCCGGAAATGTAAAATGACACCAATGTGTGATGTGTGTGTGTCAATGTGTGAAATGACACCACTGCTTGTCTCTGCATCACCTAAAGGTCCGCCACTTTGTGCTTATAGTGTTAAATGAATAAATAAAGGTATTGTAATCATACCTTACCTATTAATTAGTTTTCTTTTTTGGTTCAGTTCGAATATAAATAACCTTTTATATTTCTGATATGTGTGACTATTATTGATTATTACGTCCCATCATTGAGTTCACCGGACGAGAATGTTAGCGTTGGCTGTGGTTTAGCGGCTCCTGTGACCTTTGTGCTGGTGTTCAACACTGCATCACTGTTACTGGTTATGTAGACTATAACTGGAACAGTTAGTTATTATAATAATAATAATAAAGCCCTTTTACTCCGAACTACGGTCAAATTGAAATTTTTGATTTTATAACATATAAATTTTGATTTTATAATACGAGTATATCTCGCAGTTCAGCGTGCCTCTTGGCATAGGCCTCCTCCAGCTTTCTCCATTGAACTCGGTCTTCTGCAACTCTGGTCCAGTATGGACTCCATCTTGTTTTCGGATGCCCATGTCTTCTAATGTCCCCTCTGGTATCCAAGAGGGGACATTAGAAGACAGGGGCGTCCGTCCGTAGAAGGAGGGTTACTTGTTTACTCCATTTATTTATTCTTATAAGTCCTGTCCAACTCCATTTTAGATGTTCTATTTGAGGTATTATATCCGTTAATTTTGTCTTCCTTCTTATTTCCAAATTTCGGATTCTGTCACTAAGCCTGATGTTCAACAAGCTTCTTCCCAAAACTTTTTCTGTTTTGGCGGGTTTTTCTCTGTTTGTCCGTTAATGTCCATGTCTCGCAGCCGTATGTCATGCAGGGGAGAATACTAGTGTTGAAAGTCTTTCTCTTAATATGTATGCCTAGATCTTTATTCTTCATTATTTCCTTCAAGGAGCAGTATTTCTTCCAACCGCAGGCTATTCTTTTGTTTATTTGCTTGGAAATGGAGTCTTCAGGAGATATAATTTGTCCTAGGTAAACATATTCTTTCACATATTCAAACTTGGTTCCGTAGGCCATTATGTTGCTTTCCGTTGCGTTGGTCATTAGTTGAGTTTTATCTGCATTAATTTCTAAATCTACTTCTCTGCTTTTTTCTGCTAAGTCTTTTACCATATTTTCTAGTTTCTTAGGATCTTCTTCTATCAAGATAATATCATCTGTAAATCTCACATGATAGACTGAGCTCTTGTCTATATCCTCTGATCTTTAAATACACTATCCATAATAAACTTCAAAATAAATGATAAACCTGCATCTTCACCACAAAAAACAATTAAAAACAGAAAAGAATCGTCCCATTAACTTGGAAATGTTCGACTGCATCTAACCCTCCCCGTGCCATCTATACCGATATTACGCCAGTATACTGCATCGGGTCTAATTGGACAAAGCCATAAATTCCGCGTTTTAGTGTTATTCTAGAATATTTTTATAATCATTATGTTCTTTTGAATTGACTAGTCATTCAATGCAATGGATGACCATGAGATACAATCCATCCTTTCTTATTGATCCTAGCATTTATCGTATTCGTTTGTATCGATTCAAAATATCGGAATATCGCAGTCTGTTGTATCGATACTTAAGTATCGGATTTCATCGTGCATCACTAACATCGAGCGGTTCGGCATTATTTCTATGTCACTCCTTATTGTAACACACACATCGTAGTGGCATCGCCTCTGCTTTGGATTAGCTAGAAAAGAATCACTTAAATCGGATCAGAAATCACGGAGAAATCGGTGAACATCTACACCTAAAAAAAAGATGCTAGTTGAAAACACATAGCCTCGTTCTTTTTTAGAAGTCAGTTAAAAAAATACCGAGGCGTTGCTGATTCCGTGCAGTGCTTATAAGTGAGCGTTGACCTCAAAACCGACCAGTATTGATAGAAAATGAAACTAAGTTTTTGGTAAATGGTTTAATTATTAAGTAGATATAAATCAATATCAAAATACTAAAACATAAAACAAACTGAACAAATAAAGGGTGTAACAAGACCCTTAACGCAGCTGAAAGGCACTTCGTTCTCCCCGTCGCCATTGCGATCACTTTTTAGTCTGGACCGTACCATACCTTTTAGTTATGGAGATTTAAGGGGTCAAAATTCAAACATTTTCACAATATTTTCGTAAATACATGTTTTTAATTTAGGATTTTTTAATTAACACCTCCACGACCCCTGTACTATTCAATCCATTTATCAGCACAATGTTTTAAGTGCTGTACATTGAGTCCTACCGTAAAACGAAAATTTTCATCCCAAATAAAAAAGTTTCCAAGCAATATTTTTTGCATAAAGTACTTTTTTTGTACATGTTTGCTTGACAGTTTCGTGAAGGGTTCGTTTACACCCTGTATACAAACTAAATATTAAAGAAAAGCCAAGCGTCACGCGTGTACTTGCTAGGCCTGTGAAGCGTAGAACACACTTAAATCATAGATTATATAAACAAAAGGCGATGAAAAATTTATGTAAGAAATAAGTGTAATGAAATGAATGTAGTATAATGAAACGAAGCTAGACTTAAAGCGTAATGACCTTAAAGCTAGGCCATCTCTGTAGGTGGCCTAGCTTTAAGGTCATTACGCTTTAATTCATCATTCTAGGGTATAGCTTTCTATAACCTACAATTTTGTCACCGGTGTTCTGACATGTCCGCTTTGTGCTCGGAGTTTTTCGGGCAAAGTTGGATATGATAGCCAGTCTAGACCACATGAAAGAGTAGCACACCAAAGCTCTCGACAACCAGAAGAATGCATTCGATGACCTTCTCCCTAGAAGGTCATCGAAAGCATTCGCTGTGTCCGAAATCGGCTAGACGGCATTCATCAAAATAATGAAATGAATGTTATGAAAGCAAATTATTGAAATGTTAACTACGTAATGTTAATATAAATTTTGTGATAATTACGATGAATTAACTTTAATGTTCTATGCATTTATTGTAGAAATAAAGGTTTTTTTTTTTTAAATGTTTTATGTAAACGAATGCATATGTTAATGAATTACCTTTTAGATTACACTTCAACAGTAACGGTAATTTTTGCGCTAGGCTTTCGCCAATTTGTCAGCAAATCAGAGAGAGTCAGGTTTCTTTTCGTTGAGTAGTACGTGGAGGCGTTGTTAGACTGGGTAATATTATGAGCAGTGACACTGACAGTTTTGGCAGCTTCACAACGGGATCCCTCGTGATTATCACCACATAGGCAGAATGGCTCATCTTCCTCGTTCAGGGAACATTCACCGTCGTTCATACAATAACTATGGCACGCGTCGATTTCACATCTCTTCCCTGAATATCCGGTGTTACAACTGAAATAGGAAAACCGACAATCGTGGTTATTGAAAGTACTTAAAAACTACAAAATCATAAGTAGGGTTAATTATAACTAGCTATGCCCCGCGACCTTCATCATCAAAATAAAACATCCGCATTTGAGTCGGATTTTGTTTTTTTTTTTTTTTGCTCGGAGCCCTGATCTTTTTAGGTTTCCTTAGTCCTGACAAGAAACCCTTATAGTTTAGTCATGTCCTTCTATCCGTCCTTAAATATATTCTAACTGCCAGTAAAAGTCCCGTCAAAATCGGTCGAGCCGTTTCGGAGATTAGCCGTAACAAACAGACAGATAGACAAAAAATAAAATGTTTTTTTTTATTTGTTATAAGTACCTTGTGTCCCAGCAGTGGGAACATTATAGGCTGATGATGATATACTTTCGTATGCATTTAGTAAAAAGTTGTTATTTTGACATTGTAAACAGACACTTCAAATTTATTTATTTGTATGGATATAGATGTTTTTTATCTAGATATTATACCTGCATGTAGGAAGTCTCTCTTCGTTGAAACTGCAGTTCCCTTGGATACAGTAGTTCAGACAGGTTGATACCTCGCATCGATCACCTACATAATTTCCTTTGCAGCGGCAGACTGGGTCACTCTTATTATTCAACAGACAGTCACCGTTGTTAAGACAATAATCATGACAGGAGTTGAAATCACACCACTCTCCTGTATAGCCGGCATCGCAACTGAAATTGTCACAATTAATATGGTTAGTGAAACGTCTTTCCAAACTCAAACTCAAGGCATTTATTTCAATTAGACCGTTACAGGCACTTTTTAATGTTAGAAAAACAAAGAAGCGAAGCTACAGTTTCAGTCACAAGACATAATAACGTTTGAAAGTACTGTAGAGAATTATGGGCAAGAAACTCCATGGACACTCTTTTAAATCAAAAGATTGTTACAAAATCTTGGATACATGTTGAGATTATACGTATATTTAAAAAGACGACTATCACAATGAGTATAATAAAGTGTTTTACCTGCAAATAGGAAATCCCTCATCATTGATGCTACAACTACCATGCGAACAATACATGTTCGTACACACTGAAACATCGCATCTCTCTCCGATGTAACCAGGTGTGCATTGGCAACGGGATTGTCCATTACCTTTCGTACCATTAACACAAAACGGTCCTTCATATTCTTTAGCGATTTTTAATGAGTCGTTGCTCACGGATATATTTTGCACCAGACTTGTTAGAGCATCGCAATTCGTAAGTCCTCGAACTTGGTCACCAATTTTATAGTTGGCGGCTATTCCAATAGGTATTTCTGTTTTAATATTGAACTTTTTTTTTAAGTTTTTTCCATTCTTTGTTTCTTCCCATACGGTAGGGGTTTTGCTCCAGACCCACGAGATAAGGGACGTATTTGAAACGAACAATACATTTGACGGATTGGCAAATACTTTTTCATGAACTTTAATATTAAAATAACTAGTAACAAACTTGTTTTTGCCATTCAAATCTGCACTATAAGTTTTGAATCGTGATGGATTCTCAGGCTCGACCCAGAACATCCTCTGTGTCTGTTGGTCAATAGCTAAGCTGTGAGGTTCTAGTGTGTAAGTTGTGTTGATTGACACTGAAGTAAGATTCAGAACAACTTCCCTCTCAGAGCCATTGAATCGAGCTCTCTCTATTCTAGGCGTCGTCAGGTTAGTGTTCATCCAGTAAATATACCTGTAAAAATATACACACATACATTCATAACCGTAGCTTGTCCGTAGTGGGTTAAAAAGAAAAGCTATTTAGATAATCTCGAGAAGTAAAATTATTATCTGAGTAATACATAAATTAACAGCCATTGGTAACGTACCCTCGACAGCTATCCACGGCAAGATAAGTGGGGATTGCATCATCCATCTTGATTAAAAGATTCCCGTTAAAATTGTTCTTAGCTCCAGGTTTTAATGAAAACCAATTAATACTTTTTTCGTTTAAGTCACTGAAGAACAATAATTCAGTAGCTGGATCGAATGTGAGGCCGTGAATGTTTCTGCCATTTCTTTCTGTGATATATTTGTATTCCATGGTTGATAAGTTTAATCCACCTATAGCGTCATTGTTGCTCTGCTTATCGACGTATAGCAACATGTTGTGGACTTCGTCATAAGCTAATGCCCAGAGGTTTTGAGAATTAAAGCGTACGGTCTCCGTTTTAGTTGCGTTGGTATAAAATAGTAGCTGATCTCCCATAGATACAGCGATGTCTGAAATTAAAAATAACAGTTTACTTCAAACTGTAAATAGCAATTTATGCTTATGATATGTAAATAATCGGGTGTCCCAAAATTTACGCAAGTTCTTCTTCTTAGCGTGTCGATGGCAAAAAGATCATATGTGATGCCCGAAACTCAGCCACGCGAACCCTGCTCACTGATGCAGTAAGAAGGTCATTGAGTAAACAGGTGACAAACGGTGCAAGATGGAAGGTGTCTGTGGGGAGACGCTGCATATCGCACTTGAGATCTGAGCCTGAATGGGACGCCGTCACCTCCTTCTGCGAAGCAGTCGTGCTAGCGAAGGAGGTGATGGCGGAAAGAGGGAGAGAACCTCACGTCCCGGCCGCTGCGGGAAACGCCCCGTGCGTCATGGGTCACCACGTCGCCCCCGGCCACCGTAGGCGCAGGCCTGTGGACGGAGAGCTATGGGCTAGCTCGCCGTCCGTCCGTCTCATGCCGACAGGCCGTGTTGACGACGCGTTTGTGTTCCACGCGCGCCTCAATGAGAGTCAAACTACTTATAACCATAATTAAAAATATATTATTAGAATATATAAGATCAGAAATTAATTTAATACGATTTATTATTTTAGTTTTATTATTTGTTTTTTCAATAATATTATTGATTATTAAAGGGGTCCGCAAGGGCCGATGCCTGCCGGGGCTGCGGGACTGTTCGAAAGAGATACCGTGGCCCCGGAACACAAAGGGCGATGAAGGAACATGGATGGGTTTTAGTCAGTAAAAGTCTGACACTCCCTCCTGCTCCGCCCAGAGCGGGAGAAGTCATTTGAAGATTTCCCCTCCGAAAAAAATATAAAAAGGTCTGAGCCGATTTGAATTTGCCACTATTTGTGCGGTATCGTTTTTCCCAATTCCAACTGGGTAATAAAGGTCAGTTAGTCACTCCAGTTAAAAAACTGGTATTCAGCTGCATCTGGTTTGACTGGAAGCTGACCCCAACATAGTTGGGAAAAGGCTAGGCTAGTTGATGTCTTAAATAATAATTACGAATGTACCTATAGTTAAACTAATTATTTCTGAAACTGATAATGAAACTATGCTTGTACCTAATTAGGATAAATAAATGACTTTAAACATATAACATGTTATCAGAATGCCTATTTTTGGTTTCTGTGTTCGTTATCCTGTTTTTAATAAACATGTAATAATTAGTGACGGCCCGAATGGCACAGCGGTAGTGAGGCTGTCTAACGTTCTTAGGGTCTCGGGTTCGAATCCCGGTAGGGGCAAATGTTGGTGTGATGAGCATGGACTTTTGTTTCCGAGTCATGGATGTTTATATTTATAACTAGCCGACCCACGCAACATCGTCTGCATCACCTAAGAGAGAAAAAAGCACACAAAAGCAATAAATTTTCCCCGTTTTTGCAACATTTTTCATTAATGCTCCGCTCCTATTGGTTGTTCCATGCACGGAAATCATGCTATGTAAATTTTCAAAGCAGCATCATGTAGACTAATCAGGAGTACCTTATACTATATTAACTTTTTTTAAAGTCGGTCAGTCGATTTAAAAGTTATACTATATTAACTTTTTTTAAAGTCGGTCAGTGGATTTAAAAGTTATACTATATTAACTTTTTTTAAAGTCGGTCAGTCGATTTAAAAGTTATACTATATTAACTTTATTTAAAGTCGGTCAGTCGATTTAAAAGTTATACTATATTAACTTTTTTAAAGTCGGTCAGTCGATTTAAAAGTTATATCTGGTGAGCACATTTTTGGTCGTTAGTACCATTTTAGTACAATAGATGTCATTGTCGCTGCATCTTACATTTGATGATTAGTTCATCTTGGATACTTTAAATTCATATATGCATTACTTTTTGTAATTTATTTCATCACCGTTGCTCTCAAAACGGTGAAGGAAAACATCGTGAGGAAACCGGTATGTCCTAGAACCAAAAAATTCGAAGAATGTGACTTCTACCGATCCGCACTGCGCCCGCGTGGTAGATTATAGCCCATTCCCTCTCATAGAGAGGAGGCCGTGTCCCAGCAGTGGGAACATTAATAGGCTGATGATGATGATGACACGAAAAAAAAGATTAGGCAAAGGTGTCTCGCAACACCCTAGTACCTAATTGAAGTAAGGGTCGACCTCTAACTTCCGGGAGTTATTAAATGTATGGTTGGAAAATAAATACTACTGAAGATACCTCCTTTATCAAAATCGGAACAGTAATCACAGAGAAATTGGTGTAGAAACATAAAAGAAAAAAAAAGATACGGTGGAATACAGAATCTTCTCCTTTTTTAGAACTCATGGCTAGCAGTAGCTGCCTGCGTTGAACAAGCGATGGCAACAAAGGAGGGAGCAGAAAGGTAAAGGCAGACATTTTCCACTCTGACTACCCGCGCCCGAATATTTAGGCGCAGGAGGAGGGACAACAATGCTTTTTCCGGCCCTCATAAAATGGCCTGCTGGAGATGGAGTCGGGGAAGTCGATTGTCTAAGCAAATATACCCAATATGTAGGTTGGCGTCGCGAGGTGTTTTCGCGTGCCTCTTACATAGAATAATAGCACCTCGCCCGCTCGCTGCCCTTTCCTGCCTAAATCCAATTTACGAGCGGGGTACGCACTATAGCACCCCCATGACAACGGTAAAAGCAGCAGACAGACAAACGCCAACCTCTGTATGATATGGAGACGCCAAGAAGCAAGTTGTAGAGTCGGGAGAGCTTTTTGCGAATTGGCCATTTTTCGACCGCTGGACATTTTGCAAATTGGACATTCTGCGCCTAAACGTTCCTTAGGTCGACTAATTCATAAGTCTACAACAACAGGGCTAGTGAAGCAAAAACAAAAGTTGTGGCTCCCAACACATCCCCCTCCGACACATTATGTCGAAGTTACTGAAAAGCTCCCACCGGGAGCTGCCATGGCCCACCTGGAAGACCCCGAACCGATTGCAAGCCAGGTGCGCCGCTGCAGATACAACCTGGTCCGGTGGGGGTATTCCGATGAAGCCATGTGTAACTGCGGTGCCGCAACGCAAACTATGGCTCTCCTCCTGTCCTGCACACTGTGTGGTTCCACCTGCACTTTGAGGGATCTGTCCGAGGCCACGTAGGGCGAGTCAATTATTAAATAATTTTGTATTTTACGCAAAAAAAAAAAACCTATTGCTTTATCCTATAGGTTCATAATTTTTCTAAAAAAACCTGGCGCCTTATGGCCTGATGTACCTCATATACTATGAAAGAATAGTGGGGGGTAAAATAGGGGGTTAGGGGAGGTAATCTCTGGAACTTATGATCCAATTCTAAAAAATTCTTCCACTGGCAAAAAGCGACATTATTTGTGGGTGCTCTAAGCTATAAGCTTTAATAATAATTTATTTATGCAACTGTTGTATAATAAGGGGTATTAAAACACGAATGTGGGTTTATCATACGAGGCGAACCCGAGAGTGATAATAGTATCACATGAGTGTTTTAATACCTTATTATGTACAGTTACATACAAGGCTTTATCTACCATCATTGATATGAATCCTCCATAAAAGGTTCTGAAACCATAAGGTGTCGTAGTGTTGTAAGAAGTTAGAAGACTATGTAAATTTATGGAAAGTTTAATTGCTGAGTATTTAATACAAAAAACTACCTATGTATAGGTAATTGCGGCATTAGAAATATATTGTGGTGTGTTATCAACGCTTTTTGAAGATGGAGCTCATCATATAGAGGCCCTCCTTCTCCATAAAACTAACCAGTTGATGGCCCCGGTAGTTCCGACGTCCAACTCCAAATTGCTCCACTTGCAGCTCATCCCCGTCTCGTTTGCCCAGTTTCGCGTTGAAGTGCATGACAACGGTGAAGTGAGTTTTGTGATCATGCATGGCTTTAGATATATCCTCATACATGGTCTCCACTTCGTCGTCGGGGTAGACCTGTATGACCTTCAGCGAATATCTTGAGGATATTCTGAGTATAAGGTACGCCACCCTGGTCGACACACTCTCGATCTTCACCACGTTGTTCACAAGGGACTTGTGGACGATAAACCCAACCTGCACAATTCCTCCTCGAGTTCCGCTATCTTCTCGTCGGTCCGGAGTGTGTGTAAAAAAAAAAGAAAAGAAAAACATTTATTAGCCCGCACAGGACACAACACACGTGCATACACACGTGCGTTATACGTTGCCAGGTCCAGTCGTTGGTATAGGCAGCCGGATCCCATCCGGGGATTCTTCGCACCCCTTGCCACGCCGTAACCTCGACCGCTGCCGTAGTCGAGGGTAGACGGGCTGCGGGGTACTAAGGGCCATTTTTGTAATGCGGTATCCATTTTGGGGGGTTTTGCCATAATCACCACGCTTGGCAGGCGGGTTGGCAGTACAGTTCTTTCAAAAAGACACAGAGAACGCTGCTGCCCATTCTCTGGTAATCTCTTAGTCGCCTCTTACGACACCCACGGGAAGATGGGATGGTGCTATTCTTTACATCCGACACCATACGGCTTCAAAAACCCCCCGATGGTGCAACCAAAAACGAGATTGACTTCATCATGTCAACCAAGAAGCAAATGTTCAATGATGTCTCTGTGATCAATTCGGTGAAAACCGGGAGCGATCACCGCATGGTAAGAGGCACATTGAACATCAATGTCAAGCTAGAAAGGTCTCAACTGATGAAGTCTACGCTCCGTCCAGCGAAGATCCAAATCCCAAACCCCGAGAGCTTTCAGCTTGAACTCCAGAATCGTTTCGAATGCCTAGGAAGCTCAGTGGACGAATACAACGATGGGTTCGTGGAAACTGTCCAAACGACCGGGTCAAAGTTCTTCAAGACACGTCGTACAGATCAGAACAAGAGACTCTCCGATTAAACTCTCAAGCTCATAAAGGAGCGGCGTGAGATGATTCTGCAATCTTCAGACGAGGCGTTGAAATACCGGCAGCTCAATAGACGGATCTCTAAATCCTTGAAGAGCGACCTCCACCGCTTTAATACCGAGCGTATTAAAGACGCGATTGAACGGAATAAAGGTATTTACTAGAGATCTGGCTATTGGGCAGAGCCAGCTCACGAAACTGAAGACCGACGATGGCAGGATCTTATCCGCACGGAGCTTCTGAGGGAGATCGAGAGCTTCTATGGGCAGTTGTACACGTCAACCAGTAAACCCGTCGTAGATCTAGCAAACGACCCAAGAGCTAGACTAACCCGACACTATACGGAAGACATCCCGGACGTCAGCCTGTACGAGATTAGGGTGGCTCTGAAACAGCTTAAAAACAACAAGGCACCGCGTGATGACGGAATTACGGCCGAACTCCTGAAGGCGGGTGGAAAACCGGTACTTAAGGCCCTTCAGAAGCTGTTTAATTCCGTCATACTCGAGGGAAAAACGCCACAGGCATGGTGCAGGGGTGTGGTGGTACTCTTCTTCAAGAAGGGTGACTACCCGTCTGAAGAATTATAGGCCCATCTCACTTCTAAGCCATGTCAACAAGTTGTTTTCAAGCGTCATCACGAATCGTCTCGCGCGCAGGTTTGTCGATTTTCAGCCTCCCGAACAAGCCGGTTTCCGAAAAGGCTTTAGCACCGTGGACCACATACATACGCTGCGGCAGGTTATACAGAAGACCGAAGAGTATAACATGCCCCTCTGTTTAGCGTTTGTGGACTACGAGAAAGTCTTCGATTCGATCGAGACCTGGGCTGTACTGCAGTCTCTCCAACGGTGCAAATCGACTACCGGTACATCGAAGTGTTGAAGTGTTTGTACAAAAGCGCCACCATGTCAGTCCGACTTTAGGACCAAGCCTCGGAACCTAGCCTTCTGCAGCGAGGTGTGAGACAGGGAGACGTCATATCTCCGAAACTGTTCACCGCTGCCCTGGAGGTTCTGGACTGGAGAGGGCTAGGCATCAACGTCAATGGCGAGTACATCACTCACTTTCGGTTTGCCGACGATATAGTGGTCATGGCTGAGACCATGGAGAACCTTAGTACAATGCTCGATGACCTCAGTAGAGCTTCCGAAAGAGTGGGGCTAAAAATGAACATGGACAAAACCAAGGTCATGTTGAATGCCCATGTAACACCTACTCCTATTAAAATCGGAGACACTACACTCGAAGCTGTGGACGATTATGTGTACCTGGGACATACTGTCCAGTTAGGTAGGTCTAACTTCGAGAAAGAGGTCTATCGTCGAATCCGACTGATCGATCTGGCTGGGAAGCTGCGCGGTATTTCCTCGTGCAACTTACCGCAGTGTCTCAAGACGAAAGTCTATGACCAGTTTGTGTTGCCAGTGATTACATACGGGACCGAAACGTGGTCGCTCACAATGGGCCTTATCAGAAGGCTTAAAGTCACCCAAAGGGCAATGGAGAGGGCTATGCTCGAAGTTTCTTTGCGTGATCGAATCAGAAATGAAGACATCCGCAAGAGAACCAGGGTCACTGACGTAGCCCGAAGAATTGCCAAACTCAAGTGGCAGTGGGCAGGGCACTTTGCTCGCAGAACGGATGGCCGATGGGGCCGAAAACTTCTGGAGTGGCGACCGCGAACCGGAAGCGTTGGAAGACCTCCCACTAGGTGGACCGACGACCTGGTGAAGGTTGCGGGAATCCGTTGGATGCGAGTCGCACGGGACCGGTCAATGTGGCGACATTTGGGAGAGGACTATGTCCAGCATTGGACGTCTTTCGGCTGAAATGATGATGATGATGTGTTATCAAAGCTTGTATCACTCATTTATGCAAACCACAAAGTACTTAATACAATACTAATATCGAACAAAAATGGCGGGATATGGCGTGAATTCGAAATAACCTGTAAGTTATTTTTTGATTCCGAGGCTGTGTAAGGGCTACCACACACTTGAGACAGACTAATTATTTCTCGCTCGCGCTAGAAGGGAAATAGTCTGTCTCAAGACAGTTTTGTGTCAAGTGTCAAGAGTTGCTTATTGAAATTTATTACAACGTTATAACACCCGTTTGGATGATATTATGGTTATTATAACACTGGTTGTTTTAATGTTGGCAATAAGCTAACTGTTTCAGATACTTTTATAGAGGATTTATAACATGGGTGTAGATAGATTATATTTATATCCTGCATATTAACAGAGTTAACACAATTTTTTCGGACAAATACAAAGTCGCAGGTGAAGTGCTATTCGCATCGCATATACAAACATCATCTGCCTAGCCTTATTCAAACTATATTGGGGTCGGTTTGCAATCTAACCGGGTGCAGTTGTATACCAGTAATACACACGGAGCGACTGCCTGTCTGACTTCCACAACTCGGTCAGTACTGGGTCATGCGTAAACTGGGTAAGACTGGTTGTCAGACTTTTGGTCCACTGACTACCTGTAACGACTTTTAAATGTCTACAAATGACAGCTAAACCAACGGCTCAACGAGCTTTCCTAGGCACAAAGGAAACTCGGTATACAATGGATGTGGTCACACCACAGGCCGTCCTTGGCAAGTGCGGCTTAACTTCGGAGATCGTCCCGTGCGGCTATTATTATTTAGCCACGAGCTCCTCTTCTACTTAAAACTAAGCTGTAACTCGGCGTTAAGTCGGTTAAAAAAAATATGTGTCTCGTACTCACCCCAGGAGTGCGCCAACCCCACGTACAACGCTATCAACGATAGCGCACACTGCGTTTTAAACATTTTGTACTTTAGAAAAGCAAAGTTGTTTCGACAGCAGAAGAAGTTCGTCAGCCGCTGGTGACCGCGCGAGAAGTAGTGACACGAAAATAAAATGCAGGTTTTCTGCAAACTCGACAGGATAAAAACAATTGTTGCTTATCTCAGACCACAAGCATGTTTAAGGCTAGTGCTCTACAAATACCTAATTAGTGGTTACTTATTAATTTAAATAAAGGAAAAATGTATTTAATTTTTGTAGATTGGTCGGCCAAAATGGTTTTGGGTTTTTCTATCTGGAATATCTCCATTGCAGCTCGGTGTTTGGATTTGTGCCTGGTTTTTGGGAATAAGCTTGCCCTTACGCGCTTGTTAAACTTAACCATTAAAGTGTGTCTGTATTATTAGTAGGTCTATCTTACCCTTTGACGATTACAAGCGTGATATTAGGATAACAAAACACAATAACATTATTTTGTTATCCATATTTCAAAAATTATAACGTCTGTGGCTCTTTAGTCAATTGACCCCACTATTTGGGACCCGCGGGATGAGTTTACTAAATACATACCACCTTGAACTTATGGCGTACTTTTTGGGGTACATAATTTGTGCCATATAGCCCTCAATGGCAACAAACGTGTTATTTTTTTCCGTTTGTCGTCAGTGACTACAGTCGGGATTTTTTCCCATTTTTCGCTAGTGGTGACAAAGCCGGTGGTGTTGACTGGGAATAGACGGATACAGATGGTAACTGGACAAGACAAAGCCAAATGGGCTTTCGAGTGACTACGGGACACATCTCTCATTATAATAATTGGTTACAAATAATAGATATCAAGAAATCTTTTCTACTCGACTGTACAAATCACAAAATTGGTCAACGGGTCCAGTTGACTAATTCAAAATTGCACTAGGTCGAGGGGACCCGCGGGCCCCACCTGAGTGGGATCAGTTGACTAAAGAGCCATCCTTCGTTGATGCTTTTACAGAAAGTATCATACGTACACAAATAGTATGCCCCAGAAGAATGAAAATACACTTATCCTATAGCGTTTTAACTGGTTTGCAACTAGCATATTAATCAGTATCATCCATAGACATGAATAAATTCTTAAAATTATAAAAATACTAACTTTTGCCCGCTGCTTCGCTCGCGTTAATTTAGAATTTGACAATCAATTCGGGTTGTACTCTGCTTGTAATAATATAATTCAATCATGATTCGAAAGACACGTGGTGCTATCTAATTACCATAAATAAATAAATAAATATCGCTGGACATGAACACACAGCGCCATCTAGTGCCACATTAAGCAACGAGGCTTGTGTCGTGGACACCAGATAGTTAATATACTACATAGATACTTTTTGTTTGTAGAGCCGTAAATACATACTTATTATACATATAAACATCCATGACTCGGAAACAAATGTCCATGCTCATCACACAAACATTTGCTCCAACCGGGACTCGAACCCGGGACCCTAAGAACGTAAGGCAGCCTCACCACCACTACGCCATTCGGGTCGTCATAAGAACGTTATTGTTGTTTTCCTCGCGAACAGTACTTTTTTTCGGGATGAACGGTACTCAATGTCTATTTCTGTACACCTGACAACGTATATGCAAAATTTCAAGATGATCGGTTCAGCGATATTTTTTTTGTTCTGGACCATACCTGGGAGTCTACTAGTTACGGAGACATTAGAGGTCAAATTTCCAACTTTTTCACAAGTTTTTTTTCAAATACTAGTTTTTGAGGGCATAACTTTACTTTCAATCCATTACCCGTTTACTATTAAATGCGTCCATAAGCACAATGTTTTGAGTGCGTTACATTGTATTTTACCGTAAAATGTGATTTTTCACCCCAAGAAAAAAGTCGTTTCCCAGCAAAAAATTTTGCTTAGAGTTACTTAGTTTGTAGTACAGAAGTTTTGGTTGACGGCTTCGTAAATGGTCTGTTTACACCCTGTATAATTACGTGCGACGAGTATTTTTAACGTTTTTTGTTACGTAAACACCGCGCGGTCGTGCTAGATATCCTCTGATCAATTACAGTACTGCCTTACAAATAAATATTCAGTGTGGAAATCTAAATCCTCAACCGGTAGCTCAGTAAGACAATTGTTTCATCTTTCATATGTGGAGACACGTCTACTGTAAACTGTAACTGCCCATGCATTGAAAAGGTGTCTGAAACTAAATATCTTGGAGTTGTGGTGGATCAAGCACTGTCTTGGTACCCTCAACTTGAGCAGATTTCTGGGAGGATAAGGAAACTCAGTTGGATTTTTAAAACCCAGGCATATTGTTCCTACTAAAATAGAGAGCTCAAAGATCCGTCCCAGAAATCTCTTAAATGAAATATATGTGGCACAGGCCCAGTCTGTACTATTATATTGTATACCAATTTGGGGCGGTACAGCAAAAACAAAATTTATAAACATAGAACGAGCGCAGCGTGCATTAATAAAAATAATGTATTTTAAAAATAAAAGATTCTCCACCACAAGCTTATACCAAATAAGTAATTTACTCTCCGTAAGAAAACTGTACATAACCCAAACCATACTAAAAAAACATAAAACCCTACCATATAATGATAAGGAAAAATCTAAAAGAAGAAAAGATTTAGTTCTCCAAGTTCCCCAAAGTAAAACTAGATTTGCATGCAAACAATTTAATAAACGCTCTACTCAGCTGTATAACAAAATTAACAAACACGTTTATGTCTACAATAAAAGTTACCATGACTGCAAAAAAAGTTTATTAGACTGGATAAAACCACTTACCTATGAGGAAACCGAGGCACTCCTGGAACATGTTGGGTAGCCGAAATATACCACATATATCGCTCACTATTTAAAACAACACACCATACCACACCACACAGCATACACACCACACAACACAACACCACACCACACAGCATACACACCACACAACACAACACCACACCACACCACACCACACCACACCACACTACACCACACCACACCACACCACACCACAACACAACACAAAACATACCACACACCTCACAACATTCCACGCACCACATCGCGCGCCTCACCACATACCACACATAACACCGCACTACATACCACACCACACTTTACATCACTTGCACTGACTGGGAATAAGTGTTACAAGTTTTTTGTCTTTACTGTTACTGTTAATAATTTAAACTGCAACTTTTACTTATATAATTTTTAAATATCTTAAGATTAGTATGTATAAGCTAAATATAAATACAGAAAAATGTCTTACATTGCATATTTACCCTTAAGGTCACAGTACACTAATATCAACTCGTGTTAGTATAAGTGTACGACAATGATGTTGAAAGAGCGGAGCCTTCTAATACAGGCATTGTTTGCCTAAATGGGGGCTCCAAACACATTAACATGTAATGTAATATCTAATAACACAATAAACTATTTTGTATTTGTATTTTGTATTTCATTCGTTTTTAATACCTACCATTGTTTGGTCTCCAGGTTTGGTCTTTAGGATTGAAGACTACGAATTGTTTCTGATTTTAATGTTTTGTTTTTTGTTTCTTTTGCAGGTAAGATAAAGAACTCACGGAGTAGCAGTGTGGTATTTTTTTGATTTAGCAACAATGTCAAGAGGTTTTCCAACTTAATAATTGTGTCCATCTTTAGATTTATAGAAAAAAAAACAAACAATGACTGTTGGTCTGTCGAAACCTATAGACTACTGCAACGCTACTACTGTAACGATTTTGATGAAATTTCACAGTTGTTCTACATATGCCAAATGAAAAAAGGCATTGCAACGCGTGCCGGGGACCAACAAGTAGTTTATAAAAATTTAACATTAGGCTTTACTCACTAATAAAAATAAATAGGAGAAAGAACTTTATCTTGAACTAGGTTTTACTCGCGTTCGAACTCGCAAGAAACTACTATCGCTAATGCTTACGCTTGTGTTGTTAAGCTATGACGCTACGGAAAAACTTCTAGCTGCCCCAAAATAACTTGCTTGTCAAACGATACAATCTAGATACATCGTAATTCTGTGCATCCGCCTATTTACAATTCTCTCTTTTCCTTACTCACACGAACACACACACCCACCACTTGTACACACCCACCACTCACACACACACCCATCACTTATACACACACAAGTACTAATCCCTGATTGAATAATTAAGGGCGTATACTACCTTTTTTTTTCGGATAAGAAATCATCAAATGACTCCTCCCGCTCTGGGCGGAGCAGGAGAGAGTGTCAGACTTTTACTGACTAAAACCAATCCATGTTCTTTCATCGCCCTGTGTGTTCCGGGGTCACGGTATCTCTTTCGAACCCCGTTTAGTTGTTGGGGATTTATGGGAATTATCCTAAGTGCACATGCCGAACCGTATGTAGACCTTGTTTAATTGATTTTATGTTGCCACCACATTGCTGGTGAGAATCCACGCCAGCCGGCTGTTCCTCCTTGGATTGGAAGGTTCCATGCGCGTAACACCAGCCAAAAACCTACCTGGCGCCCTCTTAGTTATAGTTAGATATTAAGTAGTTTAGGTCTTAGGTTATCTATAGTTAAGTTCGTTTAGTTAAGTCATGTGTACCTTGCGCTTCCCTCAAATAAACTCTTAGTACTGTAACGGCGCTTTATTTAATACACAAACCACCAAGTATGGTACGTAACATGGCCGCAACCCCGGCAGGCATCGGTCCTTCCTATTGCTGACTCTCTTTGAGGCGCGCGTGGAACACGAACGCGCCGTCGCCACGGCCTGTCGTCATGAGACGGACGGACGGCGAGCTAGCCCATAGCCCACCGTCCACAGGCCCGCGCCTACGATGGCCGGGGACCACGTGGTGGCCTCCGACGCCCGGGGCGTATGCCGCGGCGGGGCCTATACTACCTCAAATGGCTTAGCATGATCCTCCGTTACGCCTAAAATACTGCAGCTTTAATTTTGAAATAAATATATGGTAAAGTTGAGGATTAATGTTAAGTCCTATGTTTGGCAAAAACACGATCCCATAAAATTTTCTCGATAGAAAAAATCACAAAGTTACCTCTAAACTGAACATTAAACCGCTGGCAATCATATAATACTTCAAATTAGATCATGAAACTTTTTATACTAACTGAACTAACTATAAAGCAGGTCTTATGTTATTTATTTTTTTAGTCCAATCAATAGATTTTTGTAAATCGCAAAAAACCACTCATTTCGCACTGACTGATGTAACAACGACTTTGTAGTGCAAACTGATTAGAACTTTATTCTAACAGTATTTCAAACGAAGTTTGAACTACCACAAATAAAGTTGCTAATTTTAGGGTTGGACAGGGCCTTAATAATCAATCACCACTGTTTTAATGTATATTCTTATCTTTTGGTTTTTGCTCGCTCAATATTACTTACCATATTAATTTGTGTACGAGTGCATAATTCAGATAATTCTGCTCAAATATGATTCCGTAGGGGTGGAAACCTGGTGTCCTGAAATACAGGCTTTCGCCTAGCTGAGGCACCAGTCTCCCACAGTATAAAAAATGCAAGTATTGTTCACGAAACCTAGTAATGTACCTATGTATTGTGGCGAGAAATAAGTCTTTATCTTATCGCGTTAAAAATAGCATCAAAGCTCATAACCCAAGTCATGTTCTATTCGAATTTAAAATTTCAACGGGTTTGTCCAGTCGTAAGGCGTGACAAATTATTACCTATTAAATTAAGAAAAAATCGCGTAAAATTCAAACACGCCTGAGAAATGTTTCTCGACGGCATGTAAAGCCAGGCCAGTGGCTCAAAGGCAGCATAAAAACTCTGACACCAGGTTAGGCGCCCCTCTGCAGGATATGCTTCACCTCCTGTCCTGCCCACTTGAACCTATCAAGGTCAAATCGAAGCAAATTTTTGAGGTGTACAGTTGGCTACTTACTGGTCTAACACAATTTAAGTTTATCGACACCCGGTTAGGCAACGAACCACACGAAAAAGATTATTAAATGTAATCCAATTCATCATTATTACTCTCCCAGAACAATATTTAAAGTCCCGGAAGAAACATTTGATATTTCTATAAGTGGGTCCGCGGTAATTTGAATACCTTGCCAGTCGTTGATGTTTTCCGGCATGACGCGATCAATCATTTACAATGTTGGCAACACTGTTCTTCGGGTGACCCGTTTTTGTGCGGTTGGTTATACGGAAAAATATTTGGGTGTCATGGTGTTGGTGTAAATGCTAAGTGAAGACGAGGGGGGCAAGTAGTTTTGTGGCAGTTCGGAGACCCAGAACGAACGCGTGACGTAAATCGAACGTGAATTCGATTGCTTTCGCCACAGTCCGCAATATCTTTCTGTCTGTCAGTCTAATATAGCCCGAGAACATAGCAGTGATAGCTTAGTGGTGTGACCGTCGTACTACCAAGTCTCGAGTTTAAACCCAAGACATGCACCTCTGATTTTTCGGATTCCTGTGCGTATTGTATAATTATCACTTGCTTCGGTGAAGGAAAACATCGTGAGGAAACCAGAATGCCTGAGAGATATTTCTTGATGTTAAGCCAAGTCAGAGGCTCATGGGCGGCATAGAAACTCTGAGACCAGGTTAGGCACTAACCACACGTTAAAAAATCCCTTCGGAGAGCCGCAGGAGGAGGTAGATTCCGAAGAAGGTTCCACTTATATTTATTCTGGAAATTTAGAGGCTTATAGCTTTGGCCACAGTTGCGCTGACGAATTTCTTAGGTGTAGATTTTGTCAGTTTTTTTTTTGTTTTTGTTTTCATTGCTTGTTTTGTCCTACCTACTACAATAAAACCACTTTTGTACTAATAAATTACTTTACTAATATCAAATAGACACAAATAACACAGTCTCTTTAATACAATCAGTATAACTTCTTGTTATAATCAGTGCAAACTTTCATATTTTAAGCTATTAGTTGGGACCTCTTACTAGGTCGACTGCCGTTTTTGAACTGCCCTAACAATCCCCAAGTGTGTGGCTCGTCTCTCATTTTTCCCGCCATACCGTTATTCAAACGGCATGGCGGTTGGCTGTGTTGCCAATAAAATTCCAGAACAAGAAATCATTGTCATGATTCATCATTGTCATTTCAATCATTCATTCATCACTTCAATCATTGTCCTACTGCATAAAAAAACGAGTGTGCTTTAGACCGTGTGGTCTAAAGCACACTCGTTGTGACTGAAGTAAAACTTAGTCAGATTTTTTTTTACTCTAAAACGTCCAGTCCCCAAAGAGGCATGTCACGTGACGTGTCATGTTGCGACTAAATACTATTTAAAAGTACCTCCTTTAGCCTTTATCCTTTACCAAACGTTTCTGCACAAAATGTAACTGCGGTTTTTTTTTGAAATAAGAACAACAAACAGTTACATTATTATATTACAACCTAAACAATGACCAATAACGATTAAACTTAAAATTGCTAGGATACACCTTAGAGTTTATATTTTAATAAATCTGTGGCAAAAAAAAAATTAGGTCAAGCAAGCTTAAACTAACATCATCTAGGAAACTGCAACAAAAAAACAAAACGCCACAATTCCTCCAAATTATTATCTCTTTACCCACAAAAATATAGAACTATTCACAACTAACAGTTTTTGAATATTCTAGTGTAATAAAAAACAAAACATTACGGCCCATATCTTATTTGATACATAATATTATCCACAATGCAACAACGTTGGCTGGCACGGTTCCAAACCCCCTAAATCATGGTCATCTCATAACATTTGATAAACATATCATTGCGGATTATTTCACTTCTGGCGTATCATAGTCCTATGAATCTGTGGAATGGACAATTTTCCTGTCATAATTATAGAAATATTGCGGCGTAATTTTCTGGCGGTATTTAAGGGTTGAATTTAATTTGGGTTGTATTTTGGTAAATTAGGTTGTTAATAAATTTGGAATTTAAATTAAGGATGAAGGAATTTGTATTGTTTTGTGAAATGTCTATTTTTGGTGATTTTCATACGACACCGAATCGCCATACAAATAAATAAAATTGAAGTGTCTGTTAGTGATATTAAAAAAATAGTTTTTTACTGAATGCATATGAAAATATATACGGCAGTTAGGTATAAAAAACACTTTTTTTTTTTTTCTGCATGCCTGTGTATTCTGTTTAATCTCCAAAACGGCTAGACCGATTTTGACGGGACTTTAACGGGAAAATATTACAAGGAGTAACTTAGGCTCCTTTTATTTTAGAAAAATAATTAGAGTTCCGTATAAAAAAAATTAAAACCCTTGTCAACAACATCCAATTAAAAACGGAATTTGTTAGGCCAGATAATGTTGCAATTTTCTACCTCGTTGATCTAGTAGTCGAAACCACTAATGGCGAACTGAGGTGCTCAGATCGATTTCTAGGTCGACATTTTTTTATTTTTATTTTAACCTTTACTGTCCCACTGCTGGGCAAAGGCCTCCCCGAATTCCTACCATATGCTCTTATCCCGGGCCTCCTCGGACCAGCCCTCACGTTACGTGTCCATATTGTCTCCCACCTCCTTATGTCGACATTAGGACATTGTTTTTGACGCATTCATAAAAATGTCGCCTTGCGGGCATTAGAAGAGACGTAGGCAACTGATTACTTTGTTTGAGACTGACTTTGACTGACATCAATCATTCGTGGCTTATGCTCAACATAAGCCGATACATATTCTCATATCAAAGAGATGTCCTCAAGCCATTTTTTCAATTGTCTTGAGGAAAAAAATTACTTGTGTTTTGCCTTATGACTTGGTCTTATGGATAATCATACTGTTTATAAGTTTGTTTGGCACTATCGCTTCTTCCTATAATTAAACAGGGTTAGTTTTCAATGACCAGCTAAAATTTGAAATTAAGATCTAGATTTCAAACCAAAAGTGTATTTTAAATATTGTTGTCGAAAAATATAAAATAAAATAATAGCATTCATTTGAAAATGTCCTAAAAATTTCCTAAATCATAAACCTAGTGGCAATCAATGCACTCGTGTGCGTGCATGCACCGCCAAATTTATGTGTGTGCTAACTGCTACCTACCTATCTAGGTTGTTGAACTCAATTGTGCTGTTGCAATATCCACACGTTCGCTTTTTAGTGGTGGACAGGAATAAAATTTAATTTAAAAAAAATGTTGTTTTTTTTCATTATATCGAAAATATTATCAATTCTAAACCATCTGTGAAAATTTGGCCGGTCATTGAAAACCTACCCTGTATATGGCTAAATAACGCTGGAACACCCTCTCATTATACTTTTCATTTCATTAGGACTGAAAAAAGGAACGAACTCCACTAAAATTATTATAATGTATTCGTGTTTAATCATACAACCTAACAATAATCGGACTTACGGGAGCGTGACGAAATAATTAGCTGTCACGAGCCAAGCTCACCCCAATGGCGGACGAATTAAAGTTCATTTACTATTTAATGGAATCTCAGTATTTGTGACGGGTGGAATTAAGTATGTGTCGAAATGTTGGACACAAATAACTGAGATTAATTAATAGCTAATTACAGGGTCGAGAACTCGAATAGAGAAAGTAACATGTTTAATTAAATGACGGGAAAAGCCGTTCAAATACTTAAATGGCGTGTAAAACATAAGTGTTTAACATTTACAGTTTTTCTGTGCCTTTTTTTACCCGACTACGGCGAAGCCAAAGGGAACGGTTATGATTTGAGGAGTCTCTGTATGTATGTTTGTGTTTACGTATGTTCCTCCGTAGCGCCTAAACTATTCATCCGATTTTGAAGAATAACGTGTCAATCGATTTGTTCCGGGTAACTTATGCTACATTTTAACCGACTTCAACATTCAACACTATCAGGAGTCGATTTTACCTTGTAAAGCCCGAATTAATTAAAAGAGCGTGATTTTTCAGTAGTCGGGTTTTTTATTTGTAGTTTATCACACAAATTCTTATTCTAGAATAGAGTTCACACGTGCAAATACTTAGGTAGTACATGTAGCACGTTGAACTTTATTCCAGAGGAAAAGCAAAACTACATGAGTTAAAGAAACATCGTTGAATACCGAAGAAGAAGAAGAAGAAAGAAGAAGAAGACGCAGAAGAAAGAAGAAGTTAGGTTTTTTAGACATTACTTTGTACCTAATCACAATGTTTTCCTATTTAACCCAAAGCTTGACTGGTAGAGAATGCCTTGTGGCTTTAAGCCCGCCTATGTACCACTATTGTACATGAAGTTTAAATACATAAATAAATAAACAAGGACTCGACGATCCAATCCCGTTGGTTGCCCATGTGTTGGTACTACCAGTATTACTACCAGTAATATCATCCTATCTTCCTTAATTGGTAACGAAACCTGCAGTTCGACTTCAAATTAAATGCTTCTTTCTACCAGATTAAAAAATGCAGAAAAAAGAACAAAAACTGTAGAGGAAAAGTTTTAGTTGGAAGCTTCAAATATAACGCTTTACAAAGTGGGACATTCGAAACTTGGTGGAAGTTTCACGAGACGATATTGTGTGAAAGGTGGACTGTGGCTTCATTTATTAGATGTAGCGATTTTTTGTTAGTCTACAACTTAACATCATCTGGATGCCTTTGTCTCATGTTACTTGGGGTCTGCGCAACACGTTTTTTTCTTCCATTCTCCTCTGTCAACCGTCACACTATCATTTACTCGTTTCTCTTTCATATCATTTCTCACACAATCCATCCATCGTTTCTTTGGTCTTACTCTCCCTCTGCATCCATTTTTAGTCACATGGGATTCGTCCCTCCTCATCACATGTCCATAACCGGCGCAAATTTCAAACTTCCTCTAATGTACTCGTTCCTTACCTTATCCATTCTTGTCACACCACACATCCACCTCAACATTTTCATCTCCGCTACATGCAATCTTCTCTCATCGATCTTCTTCACAGCCCAGCATTCCGATCCATACAGTACGATATGTCTAATCACGGATTTGTCTTGTCTTGTATTAGTCAACAACTTAACATTGCTCCGTCCGTATGGTAACTTAGCCATTGGAATGAAAATAAAGATTCAAATGTGAATTTTGTTTTAAGTAGTCGTGCTTAGAATAATTCAAATGTCACAAAGTATTCTTTCTTACCTGACCAGTATGTAGCTACCTGCACAGCACAGCTCTACAATTTGCTTCGATAATTGCTGAAAGGTGCAGGTTGGGGGGCACCTCGAGTCCTCACTGACGTTCTGTTTGGAATGTCTGAAATGTAAATGGTAACTAAGGAATGTCCTAGCTGATCTTTTAACCATCAGGACATAAGTTCAAGAGAGTTAGAAGTGGCAATTAAAGAGTTTATAAGACTTAATTAAATTGATATAAGAATCAGAGTTAGACTAAAGTCTTAAATTCCGTATAAGTTACAAAATAATAATATCTTTCAAGCAAATTAGATCCAACAGAAATTCTATAGAATCAAGCAAGCGTATGAATCATAAAGCAAGCCCATGGATTATAACAGCTTCCTATGATGGTTAAAGTTGTCATTCACGAAGAGGTAAAGAATTTAAGAGATAAACAATTTACTCGTCCCAAACTAAATTAAATCCATCGCCTACCATTCGTACCACGCACCAAGGAACTATAAGACAAAGCGGTGTTCGTCCCGCGCGCGTGAGTCGCGTCCCTGATTGTCGGGACAAAACGGGCACTGATAATTTTAGTGTCACGCGCGCAGTTGGAGGGTTGACGATGTATGACAGGATTGTCTTTTTGTTTATAGTAGAAAAAATTGGTGTGATGTTGGATTTGCAGGCTTGAGTGCCAAAGCTAGGTGAATACTATTCAAAATCTTTTAGCTGGTCTGTATAAAAGGTATTTCATTATAAGAACCATTTTTGAGTTCAGATTTGTGACCAGTTATGACTGAACTGTCTTTTAAGCTGAAAATCGGCACTTTTTGAGCGTCAAAATTTACAAGAGACAGTCTCCCAAAACGCCCCCACCCTTCGACACTTCCTAGTGTATAAATACAAAATAAATCTATTTGATTTTATGTTACTCAGGTAGCACTAAATAATTAGTTGTTAACCAATTGACATGGGATCACAGCCTCATCGTTTTTTCACTATAAATAAAGTACCTACCAATGCGCAAATGTAAAGTTAATGAACATAGGATTGGCGAGAGGGGTAGAATATAAACAAGTTGAACGCGTCCCAGAGGCGTGCGTTGACGAATTGAATGCGTCCCGCGGACGTGCCTTGTGTTTCTGATTAGGTGGAACTGTTGCTGCATTTAGAACTAAGAACTTTGTAAATTGTATAGTTGATTTTGTATGTATTTGGATTGCACCAGGTAGTTGGAAAAATGTATGGTGTCCTATTCTGGTATATTTCTGAAATTGAAAGATTTCCATTCAAATAATTGTTTTGAACAATCTAAAAATGCTTTAATTTATCAATCTGAGCCCTTTTTTTTTTTTTTTTTTTTTTCGGATGGGAAATCATCAAATGACTTCTCCCGCTCTGGGCGGAGCGGGAGGGAGTGTCAGACTTTTACTGACTAAAACCCATCCATGTTCCTTCATCGCCCTTTGTGTTCCGGGGCCACGGTATCTCTTTCGAACAGTCCCGCAACCCCGGCAGGCATCGGTCCTTGCGGACCCCTTCCTTTTTGCTGACTCTCTTTGAGGCGCGCGTGGAACACGAACGCGCCGTCGACACGGCCTGTCGTCATGAGACGGACGGACGGCGAGCTAGCCCATAGCCCACCGTCCACAGGCCCGCGCCTACGGTGGCCGGGGGCCACGTGGTGGCCCCCAACGCCCGGGGCGTCTCCCGCGGCGGCCGGGACGCTGTGAGGTTCTCTCCCTCTCACGTTCCGCCACCTCCTTCTCTAGCATTACTGCTTCGCAGAAGGAGGTGACGGCGTCCCATTCCGTCTCGCTCCGGACCATGGCTTGCACCAGGGCCGGACGCGAGAGGTCGCCGCCGCCAATCGCCGCTTCAAGGACACGGCGGTGCTCCGCCCACGCGGGGCACATCTCCACCGTGTGCTCCACCGTGTCCTCCGGTCGATCCTCGCAATGGAAACACCCGGGCGTTTCCTCCCGCCCGATTCGGTGCAGGAACGTCCCGAAACAACCGTGTCCGGTGAGGACCTGCGTCAGGCGGAAGGTGAGGACGCCGTGGCGTCTCTCAAGCCACTCCTCAAAGAGGGGACTTACCATCAATCTGACCCCTGAGGTCCAACCATCGCGCGTCGCTTCAATGTGGCTGTTGAATAAGTATTTACTTACTTTACTTGTATCTAAATTACTATAAGTTAGTAAAATCATGTTAATAAGACTAGCGGCCCGTCCCGGTTTCGCACGGGTGGACATTTATTTTCCTCTACTCCCCCCCCCCCTTATTTTTTCTAGTAATAAAACCCCGCATTATTTGTCAAATAATTTGACAAATAATGCGGTTTTTTTTATTTTTAAACGAATTTTCAAATTCGGTTCAGTAGATCCAGAGATTACCCCTACAAACTCACAAACTTTACCTCTTCATAATATTTATAGTTATGTACTGTTCAGTGGTTCAACTAGACAGACGAAAATAGTAATTATACCCTCTAAGTCGATTCTCGCTATATGCAAATGTAAGTAGGTAGCTAAGTAACGCAAATTACATCTGTTTTAACGGTTTCCGCTTGACTTCGTATCGAGAATGGTCAAGTACACTTAAAACAAAAAGTGAAACCCTTTTAATTTTACACAAATTATTTGTAAGCTTCCCTTAAGTGACAATATAAGTTTAAATTATAACTTATTCCAATTGAGGAAAAACAAGATTATTCTCCAAAATATTGACAAAAATCATGATAAAAATTTCTTCTAACACATAATATCCAGGCTAGTAATACTAATAATGATAATGGGACCTATAAACGTTACCTACTTAGGACTTCTTGTCACAGTCGCACATGTATGAAACAACACCACAATACCCCCGATTCTTCAAATTTTTCAACGGTCCTTCTTTTATCTTTATCGTGTTGTTGCCTAACCTGGGGTCAGAGTTTTTATGCCGCTCATTGGCCTCTGATTTGGCTTTACATGTCGTCGAAAAATATCTCGAAGCCATGCTGGCACTGAAGCAAGTGAAAATTATACAATACACAGATGAATCAAAAAATTTAGAGGTGCGTGTCATGGGTCGAACTTGAGACCTTTGACTTGGTAGTCCGACAGTCATACCACTCGGCTATCACTGGAACGTTCCTTCTACCAAACACTCTGTATGTATCAATATCCATCACGTTTGTAGAGTTTCGTTATCTAAATCAATTTGACCTTGAAAGTCTCTTCCTAAGTTCCTACAGCATAACCCTGAACAAGCCATAATCGTGACTTCAATTCCCAAACTCTGAGAACCCAGCTGCTGTGTCAAAGGTCCAAAACTAATTACAACTCAAAAGGAAGTGAAAAAAGGTACGTCTGTCGGACGTGTGAGGAGCATCCCTAATTGTTGGGACAATGTTCACGTGACTCGTCGAAGGTCAAACAAGACCCGTCTGGAGATGTAGGGTTGGGTCGAAATTTAGGATAGATGGTTTCTCTTAAGTTTAGGTATTGTACATAGTGTACTGTGTGAAATGATGTCAGAATTGTGGATTATCTCTTAACAATGATCTCATCATACTAAAATATATATTTTATGCATGAAATAAAATTGACGTTCGAGTTTTTGTATGGAAAAACTGGTATGGAAGGTATTTCCAAAAGAAATCAGGCATTTAAGAATCGTTAAAGAATGAACGCCTTGCAGCAAAAACCACTCAATTTTTAAAATTGATTTGAAAATAAAGGAATCATAGAAAACCGGTACGAAGCTCACGTTGAGTTAAAAAGTTAAACACCCAAGAAAAACAAAACGGAAACAACACCTAACAATACTGGGAACGCACATTCAAATGTTAGTAACGCAGATTGCATTGCAAAAAGGAGCCGAAGAGCAAATTACATACGCGCCGCCATTTTGAATTTTTGTTTTACGAATGCCGCGAAAGGGTTCACGGTTCCGTATGCATGTTAAAAATATGGTACGATAGCTGCGCTCCCTATTTTTTGAAAAGCCCCACTTATTAATCTATGATTTATGCGAGGATCATAGATTCATGATGTGCCGTCAAAAGGGGTTTATGGGCGATTACCTTTATTTTATTTAGAAAATGTTAGGGAGAAAGATGATATCAGATTTGAGAGGAACCCGGGGTTGCGGGACTGTTCGAAAGAGATACCGTGGCCCCGGAACACAAAGGGCGATGAAGGAACATGGATGGGTTTTAGTCAGTAAAAGTCTGACACTCCCTCCTGTTCCGCCCAGAGCGGGAGGAGCCATTTGATGATTTCCAATCCAAAAAAAAAATCGATTTTTTTTTCGTTCAGTATTTCAGGCTAAAATAGTAACATGGCCTACACCAGGTGACATTCTCAGTATCGATTCTCATTATGGTGATAGAAAAGTTATAAATACAGCCAAATCTACAGAAAAGCTTGTCAATTTTGTTTCAAGTTATTGTAGAATATTATATAGGACCATCGCGCGAACTGCCTCTACTAAATAAAAAAAATATCACGTAAATCGACGCAGTAATCAAGGAATAATCGGTGTAAGTACATACAAGAAAAAAAAGAGATTCTAATATGAATACATAACGTCCTCTTAGAAGTTGGTTAAATATAAAAAGCTTTAAAAACTTTTGCCATTTGCCTGGCCCTTAAATGTTCAAAAGGAAGGATTCAAATATTATACGTAATCCCATTTTTTTTTTCTTCCACAGCAAAAACTAAAGGTAAACTTATGTGAATAGTCTAGTAATGTGACCGTCGTCTGAATGCCAAGTCATAGGTCTCGAGTTCGAATCCAAGACCTCTGATTTTTCGGATTCATGTGCTTATTATATAATTATCACTTGCTTCGGTGAAGGAAAATATCGTGAGGAAATTAGCATGCCTGAGAGATATTTCGCAACGGCATGTAGAGCCAAGTCAGAGACCCGTGGGCGGCATAAAAACTCAGACCCGCCCAGGTTAGGCACTAACCATACGACAAAGAAAAGACAAGAACTAAAGATGTAGTCGAGAAAACAATTAATTAAACCGCACCGCAGATTACCAACATAGAAATAGTTTTCCCGGAACGCGAAATAAGCGGGACGAGCTAATCCGCACTCATTTTATCTTTTGCGAATTAATTCAGCTGCTACAGACTGGCTGGCTTGCAGACTTTCAAAATTATCTAGGATTTTATGCATTTTAAATGTGGTTTCATAACTGACCACTTTATTCATGTTTATTTTAAGCTAACATATTGCTTTCTGCTTCCTTGGTCCAGTCCAGTCTAGTTTGATTTGGGCACAGTGTTATTGGGTTTTTCTATCAGAAATATCGCAGTCTGACTGAATGACTGCCTCGTTGGTCTTGTTGTCGCAAGCGGGACTGCTGAACATGAGGAACTGGGTTTAACTCTCGAGTCAGGTAAAGTGTTGTTGGGTTTTTCCATCATGAATCTCTCAGTATCAGCCATGGAGTCTGGATTTTTGCCCGGTTGATGGCAATAAACTCGCATCGTAACGCGTAAATAAATCATGACTGGCTGTACCCGAAAAATACATCGCTGCTTAACTCTTTGAGGCTTACAAGCGAGATGTTATGATAAACTGCTATAACTTTGGTCATAAGCAATCTCATTTTAATATGTCTTGTAAAAGACCTTACAGAAATAAATATCATTTCATTTCATTCAACATGTCAATGTTGTCAGTTACACGCTCTCTATTGACGGCTTTTTCCACAAATCCCCCCTAAGAGAATTCCCCTCAGGGGGGAAAACTGAACTTTAATGTAAAAATAATCCAGAAAGTCCCCTTTTCATTTTGAGTTATTCCACTATTCCCCCCTGAGACAACGAAGAAGAAAACTTCGATACTCTCTTTTATTAATCGTGTTATTTTAAACTGGCTGTTGCCCGCAACCAACATATGCGTGAAATTATTATAAAATATGACTTAAATCGGATTTTGTAGACAATTTTAAGGGTTTATTTTTTTTTCTCGAAACCCTAATTCTTTTTCTAAAATAAGTAACGTCTGTTACTTCTTGTAACATCAGCTATGTGCCAGTAAAACTGTCCCGTGAAAAGTCCCGCCAAAATCGGTCCAGCCGTTTCGGAGATTAGAACGGAAAAAACTGACAAAAAAAAAACAAATGTTAGTACCATTTTAATATTATGCATTCAGTATAATTTTCAATTTTATTTATTTGAATAGATACAGCCGAGATACAGCCGTGTGGTATCCGGCAGAGTAGAACAGAACCAACCCATTACAATCACGGGTGTCGTATAAGGCGACTAATGTCTGAGGCAGAACACCTTGCGCCTCCGTAGACCAGAGAATGGGCAGCAGCGTTTCCTGTTAGTCTTTCATTACTGCGATCTCCAATCCGCCTGCCAAGCGTGGAGATTACGGCAAATTCCTCCCATCATGGGAGAGGCTTATGTCCAGCAGTGGACGTTATGGGCTGATGTTGTTGTTGTTGTTTGTTGAATAGATATTAAGTTGCACTTCTCCATGTATTCATGGTTAATATTAAAATAAGATCTAATTATAAGTTTTAGAAAAGTTTGGCTTTCTGTTTATCTGCGACAGTCTCTTAACTTCGATTCTAACTTATTCGTTGTTTATACATAACTACAGCACTTCAATAAATCCAATCACAATCTGAAGAATGTTTAAGAATACCGGTAATTATTTGCTCCATAGTTTGGTAAAATTCTGGGTTGAAGGTTGGATAAGCAGTCGCTCCATGTAAAATACTGGTATTCAGTCGCATGCTGGTTAGACTGGAAGTGGAACAAAAAATATTTGGGAAAAGGCTATGCAGATTATATTAAAATAGCTTTGAAAAAAAAAACTGTTTAACAGCGTAAACAACGCAGCAATGAATATTGTTGAATTTTCAAAATTAAAAACATCTCTGTTGGTGTGACGCCATTTACACCACAGGCTTTCTGCCAGGTAACAACAAAATTCATACATCACCTGTAGGGTAATTCACGTAACTAAAGAAGTGCTGTTGCAGTGCAGTTGCAGTTAAGTTTCGATCAAAACAACGCTTTTCGTATTCTCTACCGCTGTCAGATACGCTCGCGACAAGTTCGCGTCAAGCGAGCGCATTAACGGCATTCTACTGTTGCGCGTCTTTGGTGCGTGCTTCGGAATGCAACATGATCGGTATTCTACTAAGTAAGAAAAAGCACTAAAATCTGTGCTGGGGTATTATTTCAATATTTTAATAACGTCATATTCATTGAAATGTAATCGATTCTATTCGATTTTTTGTGAGTAATATATTTTCGCTCATATGGCCACACCATAAGTAAGTTTGGAAGAGTTTGGTTGTCGTACAGTTGACGTGCAGCTCACGCGCAGCTTACGCGCAGTTCAAAGATTACAAGAATAGTTTATCACTCGAATTTGAACTTAACTGCAACTGCACTATCACTTCATCGGCGCGTCATAAAACTACGTTAATTAGCCCTCTGGAGATCTAACCTAAAGATAAACTCCTGGGAACATCACCATAAATCCTACGATGAAAGATGGGACAGCAGCGGTCCAGCCATAAATTACGATGGCACTCGTGATTCAGCATGACTTTATGTGACAAGCCTAATTTATGAGTATTAATTACGAGTTCAAAGCGGTCTCATTTAGATTTGTTTAGCTTTATATTTAGAAAAGGTGAATGGGACGAGACATTTAGCTTGATAACCAAGAAGTTTTGGGGAAATCGGTAGTCATGGTACGGGCTCTGATGCGGGAGAATGAGGTACATTTTATGAGGAAATTTTTGAGTATGAATACATAAATATAAAGGGTGTAAAAAGACTCATAACGAAGCCGAAAGGCACTTGTTCTCCCCTGGGAACTTTCCAGTTCCGGTGATAATGGAGGTCAAAGTTCCAACTTTTTCACATTTTTTTTTAATACATGTATTTAATGTAAGATTGTTACTTTAAACACCTCCACAGCGCCCGTTTTATTTAATCCATCCACAATGTTTTGAGTACGTTACATTGAGTTTTACCGTAAAACGTAATTTTTCACCCCAAAAAAAAAGGCGTTTCCCAGTGATAAATTTTGTGTAAAGTTACTTAGCTTGATGGACAGAATGCTTGGTTGACGGTTTCGTAAAGAGTCCGTTTACACACTGTAAAAACTCACTACGCTCCTTACCTTTCTGAAGAACCTCACCAATAAGGTCAGTGTATGTCCTTCTAGGGAGTCGCAACTTACATTTGCCTTGTAAATTCCAATTATATCACTTCCTAACCTTCCTACCTCTGCCAAACCCTTCTGGGTTTACAGGCGTGATGGTCTATCATATACATGTGTGTTATGCTATTTAAGATGATTATTACAATAAAATTCGTGGTTCAAAATAAACCTCTTTATTATTTAGTTTCGGGTATAAAGTTTATTTACAAAGTAAATGGAACGAAAACTATAAGCCAAATTGTATTGCATTTAATTACGAACAAAAGGAGAAATCGAGAGGTTTAATAATAACTGCTTGACCTAAAAGGCGAGTTGTATTGAACCTCTGGTTTAATAAAAATGAACAATACTTTTACTGGAACCTGACCTAGGTACGATTTATTGGTACTCGTTAATCTCGACTCAAGTTTTAATGAAACGCCTTTTATAATAAACAAAACGAAATGAATCCTGCTGAAGAAATGAGTTTGATTGCTAGAACTTCCTTGAGAGCTTAAAGACAGCACTGTCATTACTTAGGCTTTCATCATCAACATCATCTGCCTAGCCTGTTCCCAACTATGTTGGGGTCGGCTTCCAGTCTAACCGGATGCAGCTGACTACCAGTATTTTACATAAGAAAGACTACCTATCGGACCTCCAAAACCCATTAAGTACTGGGTTATACGATCTCCTTAATAAGATTGGTTGTAAGACTCTCGGGCCACTGCAATGACTACCAGCAATGACTGTCTAAGGTCTATACTTACTTTCCAAGGCACGTAGAAAACTTGGTAAGTAATGGGTGGTCAACCATCCACAGGCATGTTTGCTGAAGCGAGACTGAATGACTTTTATGCCGTCATGCGCAAGTCCTGTGCATCTCTGCTGCGGCTATTCAGGGACAGCCCTAACAATATTTTAGCTACGCTGACCGACCAAATTGATGGGCTATTTATCAGGCAATAGGTAGGTAGATATTATTATGTCGCACAGAACGTCCATGTATTTTTCATGTACCTATTGTAATTTCATTACTAATTAAAAATAAGTTTAGATTGTACTGGTAGAGTATTGGAAAATAATGGACACGAATTTTTGGTTTCTGTAAATCAATGAATATTGTCAAAGATAAAACGCATCAAAACTCGGGAGAGGGGGCTCGTGACGTCAGAACGCACTAAAAATTATACCACGGCAAGACATTTTGAGACTTTTAATGGTTTACGTAACAAAAGAAAAAATATGGGTCAAATATTTTTGGATAATCTAACTGACCGACTAATTAGATTTTTTCAGTTCACAAGCTTATTCAATCAACAAATTAAATTAAAATTAACTTATGGGGCTTACAAGGTTTCAGAACATCCAGGCTCTAACCAGAATCTGTGTGGTTATATATTATTATCTCTATCTATTCTGAAACAGCCTACACGTGTCATCATTCCATCTCTACAAAAACAGCTCTTGAAACCTTGACCATTGACCATAACACATAACATAATTAAGAAATCAAAACTACAGCGTTCCAGACTAATTTATTTATCAAACTATAACAGTGGCGTAATAATGTTTTAGCCAGAAAATTACGCTCTCTATCATAATGACCGGGGCACAATATTCCGCTTATAATCACAGAATGCCAGGTAAACAGTACGGCCACTAAACAGGTGGGTATAAAATGCCAACTCCATTCAAAAAACGAAAACGTATTTGCGCCTAGCATTTGTTTAAGATTGATAGGAACTTGAGGACCTCGTAGCTAAATAAATAAAAATATCGCTGGACATTACACACAGCGCCATCCAGTGCCACACTAAGCAACGAGGCTTGTGTCGTGAACACCAAATAGTTGATATACTACATAGATACTTTTTGTTTGTAAATACATACTTATTATACATATAAACATCCATGACTCTGAAACAAATGCCCATGCTCATCACACAAACATTTGCTCCAACCGGAATTCGAACCCGGGACTCTAAGAACGTAAGGCAGCCTCACTACCACTGCGCCATTCGGGTAAATAATAACTGATCTTTGAAATAAAGGCGCGCTTTCCTAGCTTAGTCCGTGGATGGGTGACTACCCATTACTTACCAAGTTAAAGCCGTCATACATCGCTATATTATGAACGCGCCGCGTCTTCGTAAATGAGCAATCACTCGTTGTGTAAAATTATCTTGGCTGACCTTCTGGATTTCTCTGTAATGTCAACTTTACTGTCCAGTAACGACTCTATTAACTGGGACAGCGGGTTAAGCGCTTATTACTAAAATGGTTTTTAATAGCAAATTGTGGATTTCGTTCTAGTTTTTAGGGTTCGGTACCCAAAGAATAAAAACGGGACCTTATTACTAAGACTCCACTGTCCGTCTGTCAGTCTGTCTGTCTGTCTGTCACCAGGCTGTATCTCATAACCCTGGTAGCTAGGAAGTTGAAATTTTCATAGATGATGTATTTATCCGCTATAACAACAAATACTAAAAACAGAATAAAATCAATATTAAAGTCGGGCCAGGGTATCTCTTTCGAACAGTCCTGCAGCCCGGCAGGCATCGGCCCTTGCGGACCCCTTCCTTTTGCTGACTCTCTTTGAGGCACGCGTGAAACACGAACGCGCTGTCGACACGGCCTGTCGTCATGAGACGGATGGACGGCGAGCTAGCCCATACCTCTCCGTCCACAGGCCCGCGCCTACGGTGGCCGGGGGCCATCACGTGGCCCGCTCTTACGTTCTGCCACCTCCGTCGCTAGCATGATTGCTTCGCAGAAGAAGGTGACGGCGGCCCATTCCGTCTCGCTCCGGACTATGGATTGAACCAAGGCCGGACGCGAGAAGTCGCCGCCGAAGGGGCCCCCCTTATATATTTATTTTATTCTGTTTTTAGTATTTGATAACCCATGCACCAAACGTGTTTTTTTTTTGCGTTTTGTCCAATGTTGTATATAAAGGGTGTAAAACACCTCTTAACAAAGCCGAAAGGCACTTGTTCTCCCCGTCATTGCGATCATTTTTTTGTTCTACACCATACCTGGGAACCTTCTAGTTACGGAGATATTGGGGGTCAAAGTTCCAAAGTTCCCGTGGGGGTCCAACTTTGACAAGTTTTTTTTTAAATACAAGTTTTTAATGTAAGATTTTTACTTTAAACACCTCCACGACCCCCGTACTATTCAATCCATCCATCATCACAATGTTTTGAGTGCGTTACATTGAGTTCTATCACAAACCATGATTTTTCACCCAAAAAAAAAAGTTGTTTCCCAGTAATAATTTTTGCGTAAAGGTACTTAGTTTGATGTACAGAATGCTTGGTTGACGGCTTCGTGATGAGGTCTTTTACACCCTGTATAGATAATGGTACGGAATCCTTAGTGCGTGAGTCCGACTCGCACTTGGCTGGTTTTTTGAGCAAATTTTTGTTTAAGGAAAAGGCCTTGAGTTCGATTCTGAAGTCGAAGCAGGCAAAGTGTTTATTTTAAACTGCTATTGCAGTGCATAGCACACGTTTACCTTGTTTTACGTGTACTCATTCACCGACGCCTACTCCCTACGGAATACACAGGCGTGATGTTATATAATAAAAACATTTTGAATGGTAACGCGAGCGAGAATCAGAATAATATCCATTCGGTAATATGGTTAATGCAAGCGCACATTAACTGAATATTCAACCCTGCTTTAATAACGCGATGGGGTTACAATTTCATAGTTTGCACTAGTATTTTGAATTCGTAGAGCTTTTGTGCAACATAAGTGGTATTGGTTTATTTTTATGTGTTCAAAATCAAAATTAAAGCATTTATTTCAAGTAGGCCAGTTACAGGTACTTATGAACTTTCGAAACAAAGACAACAATGATATGTAGCTACAGTTCCAGTCACAAGGCACACAACTGTGAAAGTACTGTAGTTGCACGTGAAAAACAAATGGAATACTAGAGTTCTGTTTTAATGTGAATCTAACGGTCACAGACTATTTTCTCAATTGCAGGGTAGACGAAACTATACTATAAATACAACTACTACAGGGCGACCATACTTATCTGTACAGGCGGGAAAATGCAGTACTAAAATAAATGTACCATCATCTGCCTAGCCTTTTCCCAACTATGTTGGGGTCGGCTTTCAGTCTAAACGGATGCAGCTGAATACCAGTATTTTACATCGAGCGACTGCCTATCTGACCTCCACAGCCCAGTTAGTACTTGGTAATACGATACCCCTTGGTAAGACTGGTTGTCAGAATTTTTGGGCCACTGACTACCTGTAACGACTGTCAAAGATCTACAAAGGACAGCCGGGACCAACTGCTTAACGTGCTTTCCGAGACACGGAGGAAACTCGGTATGTAAGGGTGATCACCTATCCACAGACCAACCAAGGCAAGCACGGCTTAGCCTAAAGATCGACTCGAGCGGCTGTTATTATTTAGCCACGAGCTCCTCTAACTAAAATAAATGTACCAAGTTTGACATATTGATGTAGTTTTTCTTGACTAGCAGCGCCACCTTGAACTACACACTTAAACTGGTCATACTGTAGATTTTGGTTAGTTTATGTTTTTCTTATTAAATGGCAGTTCATTGTTTCGAAATAGGTAGGAATAAGACATACATTATCGGTATCTTTTCGCACCTACCTTTCTATCTACGAGTACACTTTACTTTTATCTTTCGATCTTTTATATCCATGTTATATGAGAAAGATAACAGATGAAATAAACAATGTATTGACACAGCTTGTTTGTTGACCGAATTTGGTCACCTAAATTAGCAATATAAATTAATGAATTGTTCAATGTACCAGCCTTAGTCCCGCATAATATAATTCTTATTTAATATGAATACCAAATTACCTAGATAGTATTGGTGTTCTTTTCCATCATTTTCCATCAGAAACTAAATTAATTTACTATTTTGTTTAACCGACTTCTTTTTAAATAATTTATCTTTCTTTTTTGTTATTTCCAAACGTACAATTACTCCAATTGAGCAATATTGTTTGACATTAACTTTGAACAAATATGCGCCTCAACATCGTACACATCTACACCACCGCTCCACAAATAGGTACATTATACAAATATATATATAATTATTGCCCTTTGAAGTAACATCAAAGCTCCATTATAATGATTTCTCGGAAACCTTATAGCAATCGATTGAAGGAAAATATTGGCTGTTGTGTTTGCTAATATTACCTAATGCGAAATACTAAACCGTCATTGCCTGTTTGTACATACAGGATGTAAACGCACCCTTTACGAACCCGTCAACCAAGCATTCTATACATGAAAATAAGTAACTCTGCGCAAAAATTATTGCTGAGAAACGATTTTACTAGTCGGCTTCCAGTCTTACCAGATGCAGCTGAATCTGGTTGACAGATTTTCTGGCCATTGACTACCTACTAAAGACAGTCAGATCAAACAGCTTAAAGTACTTTCCGAGACACGAAGTAAATTCGGTTACATATTAATTAGCCACGAAGACGAAGGACGTTCAATCCTTGACAAATATTATGATGTTGAACTTTTGTAAATAACAATGACAAATCATGGGTGAAGTTGGTAGCAGAAATGTTAGTCTTTTATAAATAATAAAAGAGACTGGTCTTGGAAGGTAGTCATTGATTTTATAATGATGGGTGGTCAGTCAATAACTAATGTATTTGAAGTCTAGATAGTGGAGGAATTTCTGGAAATTATTCAAGGCTATTTATGTGAAGGCTGTTTGAAAAAGAAATAGGTGGTTTTGTAGTTTAAATATAATTATGAAGGTAGTCACGTATATTCTATAGTTTATTAATTAAACTAGGTCAAATCAATTTTATTATATTTCTATCTATTTGTGATATTGTCAAGTTGGTAGAGATTTCAGTCCAGAATAAAACACAATAATTATCATGACATCTTGAATTCCGGGCTAAAATCGCGTCAAATCTAATCAAACAAATAACTACACACATCAAAAGTATCTAGGGATCAACATATATTTTTGCAATAACTTTTCTCCTGATTGATATTAATTAAAATTTTCTTTAAGGATTCATCAAATAAAGTGTTTTCGTTTGTCACAGTAACGATAAACCAAGTCACCTTTGCATTAATAAAGAAATTTGCCATTTTCCTAATAAAGGGATTTTTGACATTTGAACCACTAACATTAAAGTTCGAAAAAAAGACTGAAATAACAGTTTTCTTTAAAATTTTATTGGGTAACTTAAACAATTAATAATCCGTGTTTCTACCGCGAACACTAACAACACAAGAACATCGGTTTGGCATACTCAAAATGAGTTTATCCAAATCACGCTGTGGAATGGCCGCCCATGTTCGTTGCAACAACAAAAAAAGGTCTTCTTGCGACTGGATACCCTCCATATTCGGCAGAGCTCTTCTCTGTAGCATATCCCATGCTTGCTCAATCGGGTTCAAGTCTGGCGACTGAGCAGGCCAGGGCAGGACATTGATGTTAGCTGCGGCGAGAGTCTGTCTTACAACTCTTGCGGTGTGCGGTCGTGCATTATCATGCATTAACTGAAATAAGGGACCGATTTGCACTTGTAGAGGAACGATGACGTCTGATACAATCGTCTCAGCATAAATTTGAGCGTTGAGGTTGCCTCTGATCCAAATCAACTCAGTTCTTCCGCCGATCCAAATACCCGCCCATACCATGATGGTTCCACCACTATAAGGATGGACTTCCTGGCAGGATTTTAATCGCTGTTGGCGTCCAGGGGTTCTCCAGTGTCGTATACGTCTTGTATCCGGTCTCATACCAAAACGAGACTCATCAGAAAAGCACACGAAACGCCATTGTTCTTCTGCCCAATTTCTGTGTTCAAGAGCCCATTGATATCGAATCCTACGATTGTGCATTGCTATAGGTGGTACCCGTAGCGGTCTTCGGGAATGAAGGTTCACTTCATGCAAGCGGTTTCTGACTGTTTGGTCGCTAATTAAGTTCCCTGAAGAGTGATGAAGCCTCACGGCTAACATCATGGCGGTTATTGTTGGAGCTCTTCGAGTTAAGATTTGAATGTATCGGTCTTGTCTCCGTGTGGTGCAGCGATACCGTCCTCCATGGCGCTCAGCCACGGTACCAGTGCTTCGGTAACGTGTCCAAAGTCGACTGATAACACTCTGACTTGTATTCAGAGCTAAAGCTACAGTACGTTGCCGGGAACCAGCTTCTATCATTCCCACGGCTCTGAGCATTTCTTCCCTGCTTAAATGACGTCGCCGCTCCATAATAACGTTGGTTTTAATCAGTAGTAGGGAAACAGTAGCACTAATAATGTCTTCAATGCGTTGTATGTTTTTATAGGGAAAATATTGACAGCTTATTTTCATCTTTTACTCGAATTTGATTGAGAGTTCCTGATTCAAATTATGAAATGCACCAAAAAGGATCCATATAAATTTATAAAATCATAAATTTATTACAAAGCCACATCTCAATCTCAAGAAATCCGCATAAAAATGCTTGATCCCTAGACATTTTTGATGTGTGTAATTTCAGAAGGATTACACTGCAGAGGTGTCCCTAATAAAAGAACACCCATATTCCGCTATAGTTATGTTTAAGTCCCATATAATAGGGGGCGATCCTATTGTCATCATGAGAAATTCCTGATGGAAAAATCAATAACACTTTGACCGACCTGAGAATCGAACCCAGGACCTCATAGCAGCAGTCGCGCTTACGACCATTAGACCATCAGGGCAGTCCTAGGCAGTCAAAGGATCATCATCATCTGCCTAGCCTTTTCCCAACTATGTTGGGGTCGGCTTCCAGTCTAACCGGATGCAGCTTAATACCAGTTTTTTACATGGAGCGACTGCCTATCTGACCTCAACAACCCAGTTAGTATCGGGTAATCGATAACCCTTGGTAAGAATGGTTGTCAGACTTTTTGGGCCACTGACTGCCTGTAACGACTGTCAAAGATCTACAAATGATGACAACCGGTACCAACTGCTTAACGTGCTTTCCGAGGCACGGAGGAAACTCTGTACCTTAATGGGTGGTCACCCATTCACAGACCAACCTAGGCAAGCCCGGCTTATCCTAAAGATCGACCCGAGTGGCTGTTATTATTTAGCCGCGAGCTCCTTAGGCAGTCACAGGATGAAAAATATAAATAAATAGTAATTTTCCTAAACGTAAACACCAAAGCCAGCAAAAAAAATCGAAAGGCAACCTATATTAAAGAAAATAACATTTTGCGCCGATCTCAAGTAACATGGAACAAGGACAAGATGATGATGAAGCTTTGCCAAGAAGTGCGACAGTTCCACACTAAAATGATTAGTTACCACATAAATTACCAGTCAACTCCTTACGATAAAATTATCCAAAATTAGGCAGAAATGTGTCGCCAGGTCTAAGGGTTCTTACAGACGAGCGGCACGTTGCCAACGGCAGATAAACTGCAGCCGTCGCGTCGCCACCTGTCGACGGCTGCCGTCGACGCGCCGGGCGGCAGCCGCCGGAACGTCGACGACTGCCATCGACGATTGCAGTTGTGGCATGCCGCGTAAATGTGTGTCGACGGCTGCCGTCGACGAGCTGACGGCAGCCACCGACGCCACAACTGCAAGCGTCGACGGCAGCCGTCGACAGGTGGCGACGGCTGCAGTTTATTTGCAGTTGGCAACGTGCCACTCGTCTGTAAGAACCCTAAGGCTGTAAGTGCTACTTAGTAAACACCGTAAAATGAAGCCTGTTAACTTATATATTAGGTCAAATCTGCTACATTGACCTTTGACGGTGATACTCGTAGGTCGATGTTACTTGGAAAATAACTTACGACGTATCGATTTTGGGGTTATGTATGTATTGAGTTTTATAGGTTTTTTTATGAGTATAGGTAATATTGATAGTGTTTGTGATAAAAGTCAACGGCGCGCGTCAAGCCTTTGTTCTGAAGACATCTGGCCGGAAGTGTCATACTATGTGTATATTTGACCAGCTACGGTAAGTCCTAAGCAATAGGGATGACGACTCGACTAAAAAATATGATTCTGTTTAGTCCGTGCATCAGTTAGATTTTCGAAAAATATTGAATACGTGTTTTTTGTTTTATCAAATTAATATTAATATTTTATTTTTTTATTTTTGTTTATTCTTTCATATTTACGCTGTTTACATTTCAATTGCATAAAAATGACAAGTGGACGTGCGGAGTCTCCTATTACAAGCAATTCCTTGCTTAAAAGGTGATCTCCAATAATATGTATTGAAATGCCTATTGTAATTGATTTAAACGTATTTTTATTTTATTAAATAAAAATTGACGAAGACAAAACGTGTCAAAGATCATGAGTGGGGGCTGGTGACGTCACATTTGAGTAAAAAATGTACCCAAATGTGACGTCACACGAGTTTTCGACGCACTGCATCGTCTTCATTTTTTGTTTACGTGAAAAAAGAAAAAATATGTGTCCAATATTTTTTGGAAATCTATCTGACGGACTAGTTAGTTTTTTTTTGTCATGCCAATAGACTTGCCCGTAATATTGTAGCTATTACGGGCAAGCCTATTGCCATTACGGGCATGAATCAACACTATGCTCTACCTCATTGCTCCCAATCGCGACTGCTAAGCATGAGGTACAGGGCTCGATTTCCGGGTCAGGCAAAGTGTTATTAAGTTTTTCCATCGGGAATTTCTCAGTAGCAGCCACTGGGTCTGGATCTCTGCCCAGTCGATGGCAAGGATTGGGCTCGCACCCTATTACATGAGACCATAACATAACTGGCGAAATTTGGCTATACTTAGGTAAGTCTCTGCCTAATCCTCCGGTGATTACAGGTGTGATGTTGAACTTGAAGCTTCAAGTTCATATCAATCCTTTTGAAAGTCGTTAAGACGAAAAGTCGAAAAGAGAAAACCGAAATGCTTTGAAATCCATTGTCAGGTCTCTAGCTCCATTGGATTATGCAATTCCTATTAGCTACTGTGATTGGTTGACCGAGATAACAAATACCAATCCAATCACTTGACACAAGACTGAATAGGCTCCCGAAAACCATTGTTCCACACACGTCCAATAGGTTTGTCAAATTGACGGCACGCGGTCGGCGCAGTGGCTGCGCTGCGTGTCGCAGGTTCGATCCCCGCATCGACCAAAAATTTTCATGGCCTGCAGTTGTACCAGGTCTGGCTGTTTGTGAATGTGAGTTTAAATGTTTGTAAACGCACCCACGATACAGAAGAAATTCCTTGTCTGGGGCAACGTTTTAAAACAAAAATGCGATGAATCAATGAGTGCCTGAATCAATGAAAACATTTTGTTAAACATATTTGAGGCACAATTTTGTTAATATTTACTAAAAAGTTGTCTCTTTACGTTTGGTGTAATAACTATCAGTGACAGGAATACATCAACATGCTAGTATTTCATAAAAGAGAAAGCAGAGGTGTAGTAGATACCCTCATTCGCCAGACGTGTAAGTTCTATGTATAGCGGTGTATACACACGAACAAATCTAGTTTCAAGGCTTCCCAGAAAACCCATTAATACTTTGCTCAACTCTAGTATCAAACCTAGGCACACACAAGCAATTCTAGGTATAACGTAAGAAGTTCGGAATCTAACAAGTTAACTAACTCTAAGGTAGGAACATAATATCACAGTTTATTGGCTTCCAAGTTTCAATCCACAACTGACTGGAGTTTCTTAAAGCTAATATTAGACGTTTCACTTAAGTGAACGGTTCACTCGAGGCTGATCATTTTTATTTCATTCTAGGGCCCCGACATAACTGCACAAAACGACACATTTGACACCGACAAAACCTGATGAGCATGACAATTCATTGCATCTTTTCATTTTTATATTTCGATAATTTGGCAAGCGATTGGCGAGTGGCGTGTATCGAAATTCAACATTTTTCGGTCGGTTCACTAATGATATTTTTTCCTTTGTTTTTTTTTCTGTCGTTTTCACTTATTACAAACTAAAAATATGTAGATCTTAAATAAAAATATATACAAGTATCAAAATGGGAAAATAGTTACAGGGCGTCAAAAAATTCATTCACTTCGGTGTCAATAGGAAAACTGCCTGGAAGGCTGGCAGCATTACCACATTCTTCGCCAATGAATATGTTTAATTCTTCTTTTTACTACAACAGATAGGCAAAAACTGCAGAAAGTCACCTGCTACAATTCTAATATTCCTTTTGTTTCGTCCGAAATAACAAGCAAAAAGTGAATGAAGTGACTGATACCCGTTTAACAAATTAACTACTCTAATAATACTCTACCTAGTTTCCATTCGTCCACAAAACGAACCTGCTTACGTATTTTCCCCGCAGCCGAAAACGTCTCAACAAAAGCAATATTTTAGGCAAAGTGGGTAAACACTAGTTAAAAAGTTGCTAACACTTGGCCAATTTAACTTGGCTAACTGGCCTACTTTGGCCGGCTGTTTCAAGTGGCTACCAAGGAGTTTGTCACACCGTTCCGTAACACGTGTCGGTGAATAAGTTTGTGAGTTATTTGCTGTTGCGGTGTGAGTGGGGTTTTAAGTGGGATGTAGGACCTTAAATGTTTGCGAAATGTTATGTGCTACTTAAGTAAGAGGTGGTTGGTTCCTGGAAAAAGAGCGACTGTGTAGTTGCTTTTCCCTATTCGTCATAGGAAACTAAATTTTGGGATAAGTACGACTAATAACTTTCAAAATTGTCTCCACAAATAAATAATCCTATAAGGTGAGGACAAACGAGCGTAATTATGTGAGTGGCGTAAATTCGGTTTCAAACATAGTTGGGCTCATTTTACGTTGTCACTTGGCACAAACCAGACTTTCGTATGAAAATGTGACGTAAATTAAGCGACTCATACTCATAATTATGTTCTTTTGACCACGCCCTTAGTGTTCCAAATAAATGCTAGTTTGTCATCAAATATTGATTGACTTGAAGCTCAACCAAGCATATGTTTTTTTTTTTACCAGTATGTCTCTAGCCGTTCCCGAAAGGGAACAGAACATTGTTATTTTATTGTGTCTGTAATTGCGGGTAACTACAGGTTAAATCATATTAATAATGTTCTTTTGATATACTCTCTTCTTTCTTTATCGTGTGGTTAGTGCCTAACCTGGTGTCAGATTTATTATGCCGCCCATGGGCCTCGGACTTGGCTTTGATAACGCCTGATTTGTTGAGAATATTTCTAAGAAACTGGAGGGCATAGACAAAGGCACTTTCTAATAGTGATAACGATGATAACAGAAAGTATGTATGTTCATTCTTGCCTTTGTGGAAGAGAAATAAAATGTTTATTTAGTATTATTATTATTTATTATTCTGTTAAAGATGGCCACTAGTGAATGGACTTTAGCTTTGAGATCTCATATCTCGGAAACGTGACACTTTAGAACATTTTGCCTCGTAGAAAACTTGTTTGTATTGATACCAGCATATCGATTAATATAGGTGTTATAATTAGCCGCAATTTTGAAAAAAAAATGGCGGGAATTAGGCCGGCCAGGATTCAAACAAAAATCTTCAAAGCCCTTTGTTATAGCAATAAAATTTTCGTGGTGGTAAATGATCCATTCCCTCTCACAGAGAGGAGGCCTGTGTCCCAGCAGTGGGAACATTAATAGGCTGATGATGAAATGCTCGGAAAGATGCCTTTGCCTTCCTTGCAAGCGAGTTTCGCCGCGTAATGTACCAAATAATGTACATAACATAAAATTGCATTATACCATCTAACATTGTTTTAAAAATATAAAATCTCGAGGTACACTTGGTCGTAAAAGTCGTTCGCTGAAGTTCGCTCGGCTGATTGACATTTTTACGCGACCGTCCGACTTCAGTACATAAGGTCATAAAAATGTTATAAAATATTATTTTATAATGATACTGCTTTGACCCCGCTCTGTTGTTTGAGCAAGAAATTGGTTTAGTTTATGTTTCCTAGTTTGGAAGGTCTCGTGGCCGAATAATAACAGTCTACAAGGATAAGCAACGCTTGTCGAGGATGGTCCGTGGCGGGGTGACCATACCTACCTAACATACTGAGACTCCGTCATACATTGGAAACTACGCTAAACTGTTCGGCCCAGCTGCCAATTATAGATTTTTTGACAGTCGTTATGGGTGGTCAGAAACCTGAACCTACCTACATACTGAAATTACAGTCAGCTTATTGGGAACTTCTCTACAAACAAACGATTTCTGTGAATTTCAGATTTAGGTCACCTGTTTATTACTAATGGTCGTTTACATTGCGACCTAAATGAATATCTAGAAAAATAATCGTATTTTTGGAATTAGAGCTTTCAGCCCTAAGCCAAGCATTGAAAATTTACCGGTGTACGGTCGAACAAGCTTTTTGGTTTCAAAATCAAAGCATTTATTTCAAGTAGGCCAGTTACAGGCACTTTTGAATTGTCGAAACAAAGATGAAAATTAAATGTAGCTACAGTCCCAGTCACAAGACATAAAAACTGTGAAAGTACTGTAGTTGCCCATTCCCTAGAGTAGATCTCTATGGAGAAGAACGGGCAAGAAACTCCATGGACACTCTTTTAAATCAAAATATTGTATAAATATTTACAGTTTAACCCACAAATTACATTGTAAAATGTAAACCAAATAGCTTGTTCGACCGTACTTTTATTTAAGCATTATGTATTTTAGGTGTTGCCTAGTGTTCGTGAAAATGGATATCAGGATCGCTTATATTATACAGGTTCATGTACTGTTTAATATCCACGCTTTTGGGATTGCTAGGCTTAAAACTCCATTAAAATTAGCTTAGTATAATGAGCGGACACAGGAGAAATATTAATTTGGGTTACCCCCGCACTCACAGAAATAATTATAAATTAATCCATTGATAATGAATTGACCAGTATAGTAACAACATGATCCGTGGCTATCATTATTTTATATTGACATCATTCCAGGTAAAACTTTTCATCATCTGCCCAGCCGTTTCCCAACTATTATTGGGACGGTTTCCAGACTAACTGGATGCAGCTGAACACTAATATTTCACATGGAACGACTGCCTATCTTTTCTGACGGCCACAACCCAATTAGTACTGGGAAATACGAAACCCCTTGGTAAGAGTCGTTGTCAGACTTTCGGGCCACTGACCCCCTGTAGCGACTGTCAAATATCTACAAATGACAGCCAAAGGCATAACGTGCTTTCCGAGGCACAGAAGAAACTCAGTATGTAATGGGTGGTCACCCATCCACAGACCAACTTATGCAAGCGGATCGACTTGAGCGGCTGTTATAATTTAGCCACGAGCTTACCAAATTATACTTGAAATATTAACAATTGATTAACATTCGACCTATTTTCGACCCGTGCGTGTCAAGGGCTGTGTTTAAAGAATTATGTATACTTAAACCCTTTTAGGATCAGGAATTATGAGATTATGATGACATGTATTTTTGGGCACAGTAATCTCTTCTTGTTCACATATTCACTGTACGTTGACAACAAAAAGAGTGATCATGGGCATGACGACAGTATCAAAAAATAGCAAATCTATTTAGTCCGCTGGTTAGAGTATTAGAAATTAATGGACACGTATTTTTTGTTTTTGTAAATCAATGAATATTGACAAAGATAAAACGCATCAAAACTCGGGAGTGGGGGCTCGTGACGTCAGAACTAGCTAAAAATTATACCTAGGCGTGACGTATTGAGAATTTTAAAAGCGTCATATCTTCGTCAATTTTGGTTTACGTAACAAAAGAAAAAACACGGTTCAAATATTTTTTGAAAATCTAACTAACGGACTAATTAGTTTTTTTTTGTCGTCTCGCCTATTCTACGCGTTTATGAATGAGAGCTATAACGCTTGAAAGCCCGTAACGGTTAGGCAGAGATGTACCCTGATAGTACACCCACATTTCGTCAGCTATGTAATAGGGGGCGAGCCTTTTGCCATCAACCTGGGACATCATCTGCCTAGACTTTTCCCAAGTTTTATTAGGATCGGCTTGCAGTCCACCCGGATGCAGCTGAATACCAGTATTATATATAGAGCGACTACCTATCTGAACTCCACAACCCAGTTAGTACTGGGTAATACGATACCCCTTGGTAAGACTGGTTGTCAGACTTTTTGAGCCACTGACTACCTGTAACGACTGTCAAAGATCACAAATGACAGCCGGGACCAACAGCTTAACGTGCTTTCCGAGGCACGGAGGAAACTCGGTATGTAATGAGTGGTCACCCATCCACAGACAAACCTAGGCAAGCACGACTTAACCTAAAGATCGACCCGAGCGGCTGTTATTATTTAGCCACCAGCTCCTCAACCTGGGACAAATCCAATAATACCAGTATAACCCAGTTAGTACTGGGTAATACGATACCCCTTGGACTGGTTGTCGGACTTTCGGGTCACGGACTACCTGTAACGACTGTCAAAGATCTACACATGGTAGCCGGGACCAAAGGCTTAACATCCTTTTCGAAGCACGGAGGAAACTCGGCATGCAATGGATGGTCTGGTCACCTATCCACAGACTGACCTAAGGGAGCGCTACTTTACCTTGAAGATTGATCCGAACGGCTGTTAATATTAACCACGACCACTCAGAAACCTTGATGTTTTGTCGAATCAACCGCTAAAAACCAGGCGAAACAGGAGTGAGTCGCTAGTATTTATAATATGAAAATTAAACGAATTAATTTTCCGGTAACGGTTTTCATAATTTCGACGATAAATATGTTAATTACTCACCACATCATAATTGTCAAAATAATTGGATACATTTTATATCGTAAAACTTAGTGTAAATTCGAAAATAATTTAAGCATTTTAAAACTTTTAATCTCTTTTTTGTCGCGATGTAATTAAGGCCCGGACTGTTTGAAAAGTTTGTTATGTTTTTTTGATACAGTTGTTTTAGCTTGTTAGGAATTCATTTTTTTACAACAACTTGGTTTGGATTTCCGTAGCACTAGGTGACAAATAAATGTACATAATGCCCAAATACAAGGTGTAAACCGATCTTTCACGAAGCCGACAACCAAGCATTTTGTACATGAAACTAAGTGACTCCTTTTTTTTTTTGTGGTGTAAAATCACGTTTTACTCGATGTAACGCACTCAAAACATTGTGCTGATGGATGCATTTAATAGGATCGTGGAGGTATTTAAAGTACAAATATAATATAAAAAAAAACACTTGTGAAAACGTTTGAACTTTGACCCCCAATATCTCCGTAACTAGTAGGTGCCCAGGTATGGTCCAGAACAAAACAAAATCGCAATCATAGGGAGAAAAAGTGCCCTTCGGCTTCGTGAGTGGTCTATTTTCACCCTTTGTGTAATACTTGAAGAAAATTTAATAAGAAATTGAAAAACAGGGATGAAACCTAATACCCGTACGTCCAGCATGCCCTTTTTTTTTCAGATGCAATATTATCAAATGACTCCTCCCGCTGTGGGCGGAGCAGGAGGGAGTGTCAGACTTTTACTGACTAAAACCCATCCATGTTCCTTCATCGCCCTTTGTGTTCCGGGGCCACGGTATCTCTTTCGAACAGTCCCGCCCACCCACGCTGGGCAGACCTCCACCGTATGCTCCACCGTGTCCTCCGGTCGATCCTCACAGTGGTGACACCCGGGTGTTTCCTCCCGCCCGATTGGGTGCAGGAACCTCCCGAAACAACCGTGTCCGGTGAGGACCTGCGTCAGGCGGAAGCTGAGGACGCCGTGCCGTCTCTGAAGCCACTCCTCAAAGAGGGGACTTATCGCCACTATTGTGGCGTGTCCTGCACGGGGTTGCGACAGTCGCTCTCTCCATGTCGCCATGAGATCACGCCGAAAGTCTGAGCTTGCAAAAATGTGATGCGTTACAATATATAGCCTGGGAACGTGATGAACTGCGCAAGTGTCCCAGCACTAGTAGTTGAAGAACACCGTTTGGTTATCCTAAAAAAAGCAATCGTCCCGAATGGATGATTGTTCTACCCAACCAGAGGGTGTCCAATACAACTCTCTCGACGTTTCTTATAATATCGCCTTGTAAGACTAACATAAAAATAAAACCAATTCAAATAACACAATTAATTAAATTGAAAAGCCTCTTCATAACGGAGTCAGCAAAAATAAATAAAATGAGAGTAAGAGTAGGGTCCAGCGATTGTTTCGATCGGACCCTCCGTTTGCCCGTAGTTACACGTCCGAACGAAATAGTCGCATATATTCCGACAAGAATGTTATTGGACCCGATTTGTTCAGCTCGATGTTAGGCCTATGTCGAAGAGATTTCGATTCGAGTAAATGTTCTTGTATACCAAAAAGTTATAAAGGTCTTGATCGGTCGATGGCTATATTCAGTCTCTCATGGACATTTTTGGTTGGTTAGTGACGATCAACTCTGCATATTTATTTATTTATTACGTACAGTAGTTTTTAAAACCAGTAATACTAAATTAAATACCTAATCCTTTTACTCGGTCTTCTCGCAGAACCACAAACATTCTAACATTATCGTCTTCTATTCATCAGCAAACAAGTCCAATCCAGGGTTGGTCTCTACGAGCGTGTTGGGTATCGTAAGGATACGCGGTATAGGGGAAGTGGATCGAGCTACAGTGCGACTAAATGGGACATAAATAATGTATGTTTCCTAGAGCGAATATAATTATTTGGAACAAATATTTGACACAATTCCGAGGCGTTGGTATAACCATGTATAATTTTATACGCAATTGTTAGTTGGCCAACATCACGCCTGACTTTAAGGGAATTTAAATTCAAACATTCTAAAAGAAATTTGTAGGATACATATAATTATGGATAATATCCAAATACATGTTTGGAGAGGTTCCTGAGAAAAGCTTTTTTCACATTTTTCCAGCATGAGTGTATAGGTAGCCTCGTAAGGGTTCCATACACAAGCGCTGGTTTCGAGCTTGCACCGAACTAAGGCGACCGAACCAACACGACCGAACCGAACAAGAGCTCAACATAGTTCAGCGCTACAACACCCGGTGACTGAGGGGCACGACTAAACATGAATTTTCACGCATCAATTTTATTTTATAGCTACAAACATACTTAGTAGGCAAAACAAAGATAAAAAACTACAAACCAAGCACGTTTAACCTCCTAGATGCCAGCGTCATTCCTGAATAATAATAATATTCATTCATACAATCACGCGACAAAGATTGATGCTTGGGCTGAGAAATGGTATTAAAATAACGTTTAAATCTTTATGTAATACTAGCGGACGTCACGCGGTTTCACCCGCGTAGTTCCCGTTTCCGTGGGAGTACGGGGATAAAATATAGCCTATGTTACTCAAGGTGAATGTAGCTTTCTAATGATGAAAGAATTTTTGAAATCGGCGCAATAGTTTTTGAGTTTATTCATTACAAACATACACACACACAAATATCTTTCCTCTTTATAATATTAGTGTAGATTAATTAATTAATATTATATATATTATTATTATTATTATATAATAATAATAAAATATTAGTGTAGATGTAGATAGGTATCTTCCAGGAGGTTAAAGCCTTTAAATTGAACGATCAGCATCTTCTGCCCTTGTCTCATGTTAAAAACGTCGTTTCCCAATTGTCCTTTCTTTGGTATTGTTCGTCGTTTCGTTGAGCTTCTTGAGTTATAAGTCGAGCTACACGATAACTGACAAATGCTTGCACTGACTGTACAGGTCCACTCAAATCTGTGTGGTTCTTTCTTCAAAAGACCATCTCAGACACTAATCTGCATAGGCCTCATCTGAATTGAACAAAATGATGTCTGGACTTCAAAAGAGACTATGACCTCTGAGTTTGTTTTGGCTGTTTCTTCTCAGAGTAGTCAGGTACGAATTACGGCCCCATCTAGTTTTAAAAAAATTACGTGTAAAAGTGTTTGTAAGAACCTACTTGCAAAAATAAACATCATTTCATTTCATTTCCCAGCAATCAATTTTGCGTAGGGTGACTTAGTTTGATGTACAGAATGCTTGTTTGATGGCTTCGTGAAGAGTCCGTTTACACCTTTTATATCAAGAGAAAAAAATCTAGAGCCAAATTCTCGTTCTCAGTCTAAGAGAAAGACTGGATTTTGCCAATTAAAAGTTCACATCTTCACATAAAACTTAATAAAGTCATAGACAAAACGTGTGTGTTCAACAGTATAACTCCGTTCACCCCTTCGGGACTACCAACCTAGAGTAAATCCATTCTAATATTATAAATGCAAAAGTAAGTTTGTTTGTTACCTTTCACGCCTAAACCACTGAACCGATCATCCTGAAATATCGCATATGATTGTGTTGTCAAGGTGTACAGGAAACGGACATAGGGTACCTTTCATGCCGAAAAAAAGGACTATTCCCGCGCCACGTGTCATTTGAATCCTTTATTTATTTAATTAAATAGAACGGCCGAAGACAATTACACTATTTAACAATATAATTTATTTAACACAGTCATGCAATCTTCTCACAAAAATTCAAGCATTCCGACAGTATCACCTTCCATTCATTCGTAAACATATCAAGATCTGTGTTTGAGTTCAGGAGAGCGTTAATAGATAGATAGATAGATAGATAGATAATTACTCTGGACGCTCTTAGTGTGCACGTCTTGCTACATCGTTCTCACATATATGTATAATCTCAAAATTAATGATGTAACCAAGATTTTGTAACAATATTTTGATTTTAAAAGAGTGTCCATGGAGTTTCTTGCCCGTTCTTCTCCATAGAGATCTACGCTAGGGAATGGGCAACTACAGTACTTTCTCAAGTTAATATGCCTTGTGACTGGGACTGTAGCTTTGATTTTCTTTTTTGTATTTTTGACATTCAAAAGTGCCGTAATGGTCTAATTGAAATAAACGCTTTGAGTTTGAGTTTGATAAACCATTTATTTAGTGCACACAAAAGACATAGCACAACACACAGCAGTACAATTTACATGATTATAAAAAACAAGATGCCAATTTACAAAAAGAAAAACATATTTACGAAATTAGTATAGTAACACCATGACATACTTCAATTAAACTAAAATAACAAGTTACAAGGTGCGGTGTGCGTCTCAAGGTTGCACCAAATGGGAGTCCAGCTCAGCATGTGTCAGGCATGCACAGCACCTGACGCTGATATTCTGCTGGATCCCTGTAGTGACATACGGACGTCGAGCAGACGAGATAAATTGGTGTTGTGACAAAGCGTTATTCATGCGCGGAGTGAAATTATGTAATAGCGGCTAATGTCCGGGGAATAGGTGACTTGGAGTGTGGAATAGTACGGCATGTTGGAACAGCCAGTAAGTGGTGTTTCCTGCCACGACAGAAATGAGAGGTTTTCTTTTTGAGGGATTAAAAAAAAAATAGTTTCCAAGAACTCTCTAGATGGCGTTGAACTGACTACGTTAGTTGGTGCCAAAGCCAAAACGCTTGGAAAAAAAAACATTGCGTCACGTCACATACGCTCGTTGACTGACACTTTTGTTTGCTTAAGCTTCCGAATATAACCTAGTTTTCTCGCGCTTTGTTATAATCAGTTTTTTTACGTTCCGTTCCTTGCATTAACGTACCAAGTTCAGCGCCATCTATCCAGCGACTAGGGAAGCGCTAAAAAGAAAATCCCTCATTGTCTGGAACAAATAGCTTGCAGATGTCATTAAGCAGATCAGGATCATCAATAATCCCCCAAAGAATTTTAAATAATACAATCATCTGATCACGACCGTCTTACTTCTAGAGAATTGAAACCTAAGCAACCCTACAGGAATTTAGTGGGATACAAGAAATGATAAAACCCGTGCTTGATGAAGTGCTTGAAAAGGTATCTAAGGAATGCTTTTTGAACTTTTTCTAAAGCTAACGCATACTGCTTCTCAATAGGATTCCATATGCACGCACTAGACTCAAGTTTACTGCGGACTAATGCCCCATACAAGTTTGATAACGTGGGGGTTGTGGAAGTCACAATTCAATTCATCAAGATCATAATTGAATTATAATTATTATTACTCAAGCGGAGTACAACACGAATTGATTGTCAAATTCTAAATTAACGCAAGGAAACCCCAACCTTAAGTAAATAAAATAATATATTTTAATGTGAATAAAGGATTTTGAACGCCCGAACAACGCTTAACTCGGGGTAACCAAAATTTTCTTTCGCCACAAAATATGATTTTCTTAATTAGACTTTTGTCCGTATCATTGCGACTCGTAGGAAAACAAGTTATACAACGTAATGAGATCTTATGGAATTAGCGAAATATTGCCTTGTTGGCGAAAAATTAAGATTTTGGCTCTTGTATAATTTATTTTGTGTCTGTGATGAGATTTTAAATGGTTCAAAGGTAAGTACTTTTTTTTTTTTGCTTTTTGATGTTCAGGTAATAATAAACCTGGGGTGCGATGTCAGAAGTCCTCCACGTGTGTCTGGCGGTTGCTGGTCCCTCTCGATACGTCTGGAGGGAAGAGCAGCTGCTGGGCCGGTGCACCCTGGGCGCGGCAGTATCCTTCTCCGGGGAATGAGAGGAAATGAGAATTTCCTTTTATCCCTCGGGGAGAGTTACTGCCGCGGCTAATTATTCTGACATGGGTGGGGTCCTGCCAGGACCACCGGTGCGTTCCTCTGCGTGACCCTCTGTACAGCAGAGGGCATAGCAGAGGAGTGAGGGCGGGCTCGGTGTGCACTCACCCTGCCTCCGAGCAGACAGAGTAGGATGCGTCCTTCTTTGTCACCGTCAGTCTCGTAATCCCATTGTCGAAGTGCTGTGGATCACGTCTCGCGGCTTCGATAGGGACCGAGGGTCTTGGCTTAACCGCCCGGACTGCGAGGTAGAAAACCTCTATAAAAAGTTACCCCGAATCCCAAGCGGCGGCGCACCGCGAGGGGATGTATGGCTGACGGGTGTTCCCATGGAACGAATCAGTCGCTAGTGCTCACCCTCGCCAGGGTACCTGCAGACCCTCTGGCGAGTAATAAATACTCAAAATCTGCCCTTCTAGGTACAGGGGTCTCTGCCTAGATTGAGAATGTTTCCCCCATACTCGTGGGAACAATTATGGAAAAAACTATAACACCCAAAAACACCGCCGGTAACGGCAAGGATGAGGAGAGGAGGGATGCGGGGTCGGAGTCCGACCTCGTATCCAGCGATGCGAGCGCGGGAGGCTCAGAGAGCTCCCGCCGCGTGAGGGCCGGGACTGCTGCGGAGAACGGCAAGTTCTTCCGCAAGCGGTCCAGGAAGGATGGCGACCAAGCGTCATCATCCGGGGAGGAGGAGGCCTCGGCCAGAAAGATCCCCACCAACAAGCGTGGTGGGATCAGAGGCAGGGGGAGGGGGTTATCTGCCTCCGAAAGGTCGGTGAGACTGGCCGAAGAGAGGCGCCACCCGGGCATGACTGCTCCCGGGTCGGGCGTTGAGGCGGGTGCACCTGGCGGCTCCGATGCGGAGCGTAAGGCCAGGTTCGCAAAGGAGGTGGAAGCCGCAATAAGGGGCGTGGCCTTGAAGGTGAAGACATCTTCAAAACTCAAGGCCATACCCGCGGCTTCCGCCTCCATCATGGCGGCTGCAGAGGCCAACTTCGCAGGGCCTTCACCCCTTCCTCCTCCTCCTCCGATAGGTGGAGAGGAGTTGGCCAAGCTGCGGGCGGAGGTGGCCCGCCTGACGGCCACCACGGAGGATCTCCGAAAGGAGAACGCCAAGCTCCACTCAGACCTGGCTAGTCTGCGTGAGGCTGGCTCCCGCGTGGCGCCTCAGAAAGGGGGGCCTCAACAGCGACAGAGCCAGCCTGCGCCGGTGGAGAACCAGGTCCTGCACCTGGTTCGGCAGGAGCTGGCTTCCTTCCAGGCGCGGTTCTCCGTCCTGGAGGGAATAGTCCTGCGCCCTCCCCTGGCAGCAAGCAAGGCAGCCACGGGCCCGAAGGCAGCCTCCTACGCGGCTGCTGCGGCTACCGCACCCGGACCGGGGCCGTCCAGCCAGCCCTCCGGCAGGGCTGTGGCACCACCCGCCCCTCCTGAAAAGCCGGCTCCGGCGAAAGCGGCGCCGGCTAAGAAGGCCAAAAAAGGGAAGGGCAACGCGGCTGCACAGGTGGACACTGTGCCAGCGCCAGTGCCAACGGCGAACGGGCCAGCGCCTGCGGCACGGCAGCCGCCGCCGCAACCACCGCCCCCCCAGCCCCCCACACCTGCGGCTGAAGCCGGATGGCAGGTGGTCGGGGAGAAGAAGAAGGGGCGAAAGGCGGCCAAAAAGGCCCGAAATGAGGAGCGGCAGCGCCAGCACAGGGCGCGAAAGATCGCGGCTAGGCTCCGCGCCCCGAAAACCGCGGCTGTAGTGATAACACTACAGCCGGAAGCGGAAAAGAGGGGCGTGTCCTACCGCGACTTGCTCGCGAAGGCGAAGGAGACGGTGGATCTCGGGGAGCTGGGGATAACCGGGGGCCTCCGGCTTAAGGTCACCGCGACGGGGGCACGCATGCTGGAGATCCCCGGTGAAACCAGCGGCTCGTCCGCTGACGCTCTGGCGGAAAAGCTCAGAGCGTCCCTAAACGCGGACGAGGCCCGAGTGTCCAGGCCCGTGAGATGCGCAGACCTGCGCATTCTGGGTCTGGACGACTCGGTGACCAAGGAGGAGGTGGTGGCCGCCGTCGCCAGGTCCGGTGGGTGTCCTGCTGAGCAGGTCAGGGCAGGCGCCCTACGCCCGGACCTCACGGGTATGCATACCGTTACGGTATGCTGCCCTGTGATGGTGGCCAAAGCTATAGTGGAGGGCCGAAGGCTACTGGTGGGCTGGGTTTCAGCGCAGGTGAAGCTGCTGGAGCCCAGACCTCTGAGGTGCTATCGCTGCCACGTGGGACACCACGTGTCAGTACAGTGCGCCTCGGAGGTTGACCGCAGCGGCCTCTGCTTCCGCTGCAGCCAGCCGGGTCACGTGTCCGCAGCTTGCTGCGCCACGCCGCACTGCGGTGCATGTGCGGCGGCTGGCAAGCCGGCCGATCACCGGGCTGGAAGCAAGGCCTGCGCTCCACCCACCAAAGCCACCAGAGGCAAGGGTAGGCCCTCCGCCGCCACCGCCACCGTCGCCTCCGCCGCAGCCGCAACTGCCGCCGCTGCCGCTGTCGCCGCCACAGTGGGGCCCTCACAAGGGGCTAGGGAGGAGGAAGCGGCAATGGAGTGCCAATAACGGCCCCATTACGCTTCCTTCAAGCGAATATCAACCACTGCGCCTGTGCTCAGGATCTGTTGCTTCAGAGTATGGCGCAGTGGTCGATACACATCGCTGTGGTCGCTGAGCCGTATTTCGTCCAGCCCAGGGAAGACTGGGTGGCGGACATTAGCGGCTCAGTGACCATAGTGTCGTCGGCCGCCGCCGGTACCCCGACCCTTGAAGGTGTCAGGAGGGGTCGGGGGTGCGTAGCAGCACGGTTCGGGGAGATCGTAGTTGTGGGAGTCTACTTCTCCCCGAGCCGAACTCTCGCCGAGTTCCACAACTCTCTCGCAGAGTTGAGTGTTGTCGTCGGAAACCATTCCCTCCCCGTGCTTGTGCTCGGGGACTTCAATGCCAAGAACTTGGCTTGGGGTTCTCGTTGCACAGACGTGCGGGGAAGGATGGTGGAGGACTGGGCTCTGGAGAAGGGCCTGGTCGTCCTAAATCGGGGTTCTGTTCCCACGTGCGTGCGGATGCGGGGCGAGTCGGTGGTGGACATTTCGTTCGCTAGCCCCGCTCTGTCGCCGCGTGTCGTTGACTGGCGTGTCATGGAGGGGGTGGAGACCTATTCCGACCACCGGTACATCCGGTTTGACGTCTCCACCCAGACCTCGAGCGCGCCGGTCCAACAGGCCCCGAGTGGTCCGCGTTGGGCGCTGAAGCAGCTGGACCGGGAGCTCCTCCTGGAAGCCTCAATCGTGCAGGCCTGGGTGACATCACCAGACAGGCCTGCCGACATTAACAATGAGGCAGGGTGGTTCCAGGAGGCCATGTCCGATATATGCGACGTGGCAATGCCCCGAGTCCGGCCAGGAAGCGCCCGACGTCAGGTGTACTGGTGGTCGCGAGAGCTGACGTCTCTGCGCGAGGCGTGCGTGGCTGCGCGACACCAGTACGCCAGGCATCGCAGGCTCCGCATTCGCCCACCGAATGCGGCAGCCATCGAGGTGGAGCTTTATGAGGGGTACAGAGCGGCGAAGACCGCCCTTCGCGAGGCTGTCCTGCGGGCCAGGGACCTGGCCCGCGAGGAGTTGCTGGGGACTCTCGACAGAGATCCGTGGGGGCGCCCTTACAAGATGGTGCGGGATAAACTCCGCACCTGGGCCCCCCCACTGACGCAGAGTCTCCGGCCTGAGCTCGTGGAGGACGTGGTGAGCACTCTGTTCCCTACGCGGGGAGAACATCCCCCCCCGCCTATGGCTCCGCCACCTGCGGTGCTTGAAGCGGACCACCAGGACGACGACGACGACACTCCGGTAGTGACTGGGGTAGACCTGAGAGTGGCGGTACGCAGGCTCAGTGCCAAAAATACCGCCCCGGGACCCGACGGCTTACCTGGCAAAGCCTGGGTCCTGGCCTCGGAGGCTCTCGGGCCCCGACTGGAGGGGCTCTTAAGCGCATGTTTGGAGAGAGGCCAGTTCCCGCTTCGTTGGAAGACGGGGAAGCTGGTCCTCATTCGGAAGCCGGGGCGCCCTGCGGACTCTCCGTCCGCATACCGGCCCATAGTGTTGCTCGACGAGGTGGGCAAGCTCTTTGAAAGAGTAATTGCAAACCGCCTCGCCGAGCACCTTGCGGGGACGGGGCCGGATCTTGCGGAACACCAGTTTGGTTTCCGCAAGGGGCGCTCTACGGTGGACGCCATCATGCGCGTGAGAGCCCTCACGACGGGGGATGCAGTGTCCCGGGGTGGGGTTGTCTTGGCGGTGTCTCTAGACATCGCCAATGCCTTCAACTCCATGCCCTGGAGCTGCATTAGGGAGGCACTCCGGTATCACCGGGTGCCGACCTACCTTCGTCGTGTGGTCGGGGACTACCTGACGGATAGAGCCGTCATCTACCCCGGTCGCAGCGGAGAATGGAACCGGCGAGAGATGTCGTGCGGTGTTCCGCAGGGATCGGTCCTAGGGCCGTCCTTGTGGAACATCGGGTACGACTGGGTGCTGCGCGCCGACCTCCCTAGCGGCGTCAGCGTGGTCTGCTATGCAGACGACACGCTGGTGCTGGCACAGGGGGGGTCGCACGAGGCGGCGGCCGAAGCTATGACACGCGGGGTTGCGATAGTCGTTGAGAGGATCCGGCAACTGGGTCTCGAGGTGGCATTGCACAAGTCCGAGGCCATGTGCTTTCATGGGCCTCGGAATGCGCCACCTCCGGGATCCTTATTCACGGTAGGAGGGGTATCCATCGGTGTCGAGTCGACTTTGAAGTACCTAGGACTCGTCCTCGACAGCCGGTGGAACTTCGTGGAGCACTTCCGACGTTTGGCCCCCAAACTGGAACGGACTGGGGCTGCCTTCAGGCGGCTCCTGCCCAACCTGGGGGGGCCGAACGCCTCCTGCCGGAGGCTCTACGCGGTTTTCGTGCGGTCCATGGCCCTTTACGGGGCCCCGGTGTGGGCGCGTTCCTTGAGGCTGCGTGCAGCCCACTACCTGAACGCGCCCCAAAAGGTGGTAGCCGTAAGGCTGGCCCGTGGGTACCGCACGATCGCCCGCGAGGCGGCGTGCCTCCTTGCCGGATTGCCGCCATGGGATCTGGAGGCGATAGTCCTCGCGCGCCTGCATGAATGGCGCGCGGAGGCGCTTCGCCGGGGGGAAACTCCGCTGCCGCGACAAATTGTCGCTCAGCGGACAGACTTCCGGCGGGATCTCATGGCGACATGGAGAGAGCGACTGTCGCAACCCCGTGCAGGGCACGCCACGATAGTGGCGATAAGTCCCCTCTTTGAGGAGTGGCTGGAGAGACGCCATGGCGTCCTCACCTTCCGCCTGACGCAGGTCCTCACCGGACACGGTGTTTTCGGGAGGTTCCTGCACCGAATCGGGCGGGAGGAAACGCCCGGATGTTTCCACTGCGAGGATCGACCGGAGGACACGGTGGAGCACACGGTGGAGGTGTGCCCCGCGTGGGCGGAGCACCGCCGTGTCCTCGAAGCGGCGATTGGCGGCGGCGACCTCTCGCGTCCGGCCCTGGTGCAAGCCATGGTCCGGAGCGAGACGGAATGGGACGCCGTCACCTCCTTCTGCGAAGCAGTAATGCTAGAGTAGGAGGTGGCGGAACGTGAGCGGGAGAGAACCTCACAGCGTCCCGGCCGCCGCGGGAGACGCCCCGGGCGTCGGGGGCCACCACGTGGCCCCCGGCCACCGTAGGCGCGGGCCTGTGGACGGTGGGCTATGGGCTAGCTCGCCGTCCGTCCGTCTCATGACGACAGGCCGTGTCGACGGCGCGTTCGTGTTCCACGCGCGCCTCAAAGAGAGTCAGCAATAGGAAGGGGTCCGCAAGGACCGATGCCTGCCGGGGTTGCGGGACTGTTCGAAAGAGATACCGTGACCCCGGAACACAAAGGGCGATGAAGGAACATGGATGGGTTTTAGTCAGTAAAAGTCTGACACTCCCTCCTGCTCCGCCCAGAGCGGGAGAAGTCATTTGATGATTTCCCATCCGAAAAAAAAAAAAAAAAAAAAAAAAAAAAAGGTAATAATAAACCTGCTTATTTATTTCTGTTTTCATTATTGTTATTAAAAGTAGCTGGTGGTTTTGTTAATCTACTTCCCTTCTTAACAGTGGTTTTAAAGCCAGAAATGTATTATTATTTATGCGTTGTTAGTCTAGTGGTTGCAAGCGCGACTGCTGAGCGTGAGCTCTTGGGTTCGATTCCCAGGTCGGGCAATGTTATTCAGTTATTCAGTTTTTCCATTGACATCTCTCCTGTAACAGCCACGGAGTTTAGATTTGTTCCTGCCCGATGGATAGCATTAGGCTCGCTCCCTATTACATGGGATTTAAACATAACTGGCGAAATGTGGGTGTACTATAAGAAACGCCTTTGACTATCCATTAGGGGACTACATTCGTTTCGCTTAGTTCTTATGCCATTAATTTAAGCGCATTAAGCTCATTTATCTTTATTTCCTTTTTTGTACAGGCTTTTCTTTATTTGTGTCGAGTAAGCAATACGATTGCCATGTTGTGATACTGATTAGCTAGTCAGCTAAAATCCTAACAAGGCCGACTGCCAATAGTATGTGTCAGACATATTTTGAGTACTCATTACTTACCGTTTTCATTAACATTAAACGGGACCTAATCGAATTCCTAAAATATAATTGTACTGTTGGGATTCCAATCTAATTGGTGGTTTCTTTGCCGCGGAAAGCATGTTAACCCGTTGTTTTTTTTTTATCACTCTAAGCAAAGCTGCATCAGAAATAGCAAAGTGAAATTATTTTTTTAATATCTATAAAAAATACTAAGTTATAAGCATTTGAAACTGCTGATTAGACAGAAAGATCTGATACAGCGAATGACGTCATTCGCTGCATCGACGTACAAAATCCATACTAAATTCCGTTTATCTAGAAAGAGTTAGAAACAAAAGCTTAAATGGTTATAACTTTTGTGTTGTTTGGCCGATTTATGTCTTGTTTTCGCTTTTTGTCATTATTTTTATAGTACTATAGCATTCCGTATCGAAATTGAAAAAAAAAATATGTATGCATATTCCCTATTGAAGATCTTCGGAATCGGTTGTCAATTAACAGTCGTTAGGTAATGGCCCGAAAGTCTGACAACCAGTCTTACTAAAATGTATCATTTTACCTAGTACTAACTGGATTGTGGAAGTCTGTTAGGTATTCAGCTGCATCCGGTTAGACTGGAAGCCAACCCCAACATAGTTGGGAAAAGGCTAGGCAGGTGTCGGTATTAGTCACTCTAAGAAGTTATTCAAATAAAAGACAAAACATAGATAACGTTCTTTTCCATAAAAAGTAAACCTTTTTTCTTTTTACTCAGTCAAAGAAACGGTAAGATAGTAAATAAATACTTGATGTAGTGATGTCGATACTGAAATAGTGCCGGTATTTCGGTACCGTCCCATTGATACCGAGTTTACGATCTCTGTGGGGAAAATTATGTGGGTCTCTGGTAATTTTATTGCGTGGCAACTCTATACGTTTGAAGTTGCTTTGAAAAAATAGTTTGGCATGTGTTTAATACGCCAAGAAGGTATTGTTTTTCTACTGATGTAATAGTGAGCAATTTACTTGGTGCATTCCCGTTGACCCCACCGCCCATGACTCCACTGGTGGGGCCAGCGGGAATAGATTAATAATAATAATAATAATAAATATCGCTGGACATTACACACAGCGCCATCTAGTGCCACACAGCAATGAGGCTTGTGTCGTGGACACCAGATAGTTGATATACTACATAGATACTTTTTGTTTGTAAAAACAAAAAAAAAAATTTTTAGAAAATTAATCATTTTTTATTTTTGGTTGTTTGTGAATAATAAAATTATTTAATAAGTCCTCTCGTTTTTGAAGTATTGTCTATGACAGCTCACTTTATGTAAATGATTATATTGCTATCTTTTTTTTTTTTTTTTTTTTTTTTTTTTTTCGGATGGGAAATCATCAAATGACTTCTCCCGCTCTGGGCGGAGCAGGAGGATTATATTGCTATCTTGTTTAAGCTTCGATAATGACGATCCTCTGCTTGCAAATGACTTTGGTCAAGGATTACCATTCGTATTATGAACGTAATGGTACGTAACGTGATGGAAGATTTGCTTCGCTCTGGTAGGCCATCAACGTCTGCAACTGAAGTTAACATCGCAAAAGTGAAGGAAATGGTGACTGAAAAATCTCATTCAAGTTTGAGAGACTTAGCCGCCGAACTTTCTGAGTCTAAAAACCACTAATTCCGCACTATTCGGCCCGTAGTGACTGACGTAACAACCACTTTGTAGTGCAAGCTAATTAGAACTTTATTCTAACAGTATTTCAAACGAACTACCAAATATAGAGTTGCTAATTTGAGGTAGTGTAGGCTCTGTGGCATACGAGAGATTAAAGTATTGACTGTATTTATTTTGATGCGATCATAATTTTTTCTTGCATAAGCATAAAATCAGTCTATAATGTTCCCACTGCTGGAACACAGGCCTTCTCTTTATGAGAGGGAATTGGCTATTATGGGTACTACGCGGGCCCAGTGTGGGTTGGTAGATGTCATATGTCTTAGAATTTTTAGTTAATAATTCTGTAAGTACATACGTCTTACAGCCGCGAATAATATTTTAATCAACATACACCCTAACACTGGCCTGCAAATTGCAAAAAACGTAACAAAATTTGAATTTCGCGGGCTTGTTGGAGCATTCACCTTGATACACTGTATTCATTCTTCGTTGGGCAACGTCACCTTCCATTTAAGTTGTCGATACTTCGAATACTTAAATTAACAGAAAAAGGGACTTTTAACATAATAGCGCCACAAAACTTTGTCTCGACGACAAATAATTTATTTTATAAGTCAACAAACAGTAAATGTTGCCACTCTAACCGCGTACTACTTATTTTTCACGCTCCCACAACTGTCGAAAACTTTTTAAGTATTTTTACTCTGGTAACATTATTATAACTTCGCCTAGAAGTGTACAGGGGAGGACAGAAAAAATGGGCCAGTAAAATTTTATTTGTTTTTCGTTGTTTTCACGACAATTATTTGCAGTATGCCAATACATAAATAACCATGCCATGCCATGTATGTAAATATAGGTTACGTTGGTCAATGTTTTAATATTTTTCTTTGCGTTTTTAGAAATATCTTACTAGCTTCTTAAGTTTATCTTTGTCTGCGTTTCTTTATTTTTCATACAAACATCCAGGATGAAAAGTAGCTTAAGTCCTTTTCCAGGTCTCAGGCTAGGTCATTTTCAATTCTATAAAAATTGGTACAGTGCGTTCAGTATAAAATGGCGTGAAAAGTGTTCAGACAGAGTTACTTTCGAGGAATAAATACAAGAAAGTATTACTCAACTTAATCATAAAATGAATACTACATTAGTCCATAAAATATTTCTCAAGTCAGTTGTCACTATGCTCTAGGACGACAAAGACAAAGTAACTATGTCATTGAGATAACAGCCAGTGTCTCAGTCGGCATGTCAGATCATCAGTCACAAAGTGGCGGCTGAGTAACGTTTGGACCGCGGCGTGAATTTCAATACAAGTCCATCAATCAACTCAGTCAGGAGATAAAACTCTGTCGTAAATGTTTAAAGGTTATATTAGGGACATAAGTTGACATTAACAGCCATAAATCGATATTCAAGGTTAAGCAATGCTAGCTGAGGTTGGTCCGTGGATGGGTGACCATCTGTTACACACACCTCCCGTATGGTCTTTCGGACCATGAAATATTGAACGACTTTGTTCTACGAGTTTTAAAAATTGGACTTTCTATAAGAACTGACGCGATCAATGATCAACATTTGTATGGTAAAACTAAAAAAAAGTTACGAATTTGCTTTCGTTAAAAATGTTACATCCAGTATATTACCGAGTTTCCACCATGCCTCGGAAATCACTTTAAACCGTTGGCCCCGGTTGTCATTTGTAGATCTTTGACAGTCGTTACAGATAGTCAGAAGCCCGAAAGTGTGACAACCAGTATTAACAGGGTTGTTATCAAGTTACTGCAGAGTTGTGGAGGTCAGATAGGCAGTCTACCCTTTCAAATACTGGTATTTAGCTGCAGCCGTTTGGAGTGTAAGCCGACTAACATATTGGCAAAAGGATTCGCTGAAATGAGTCTATCGTCATTACTTTCCTTTTTGGCATTTTTAATAACTATTAAAATTGAGGAAGTTGATAGAAACAACAAAGCGCCTACTGCCATTTTTAGATTCTCTTGGAAAATACCAAAGTCTTGTCAAAAACACAAACCATTTTTTTTTGTAAACTGATCTTTTATAAGGACATTTTCAATAAATGTGTTCTTCGGTGTCACGTCTAGTACTTTCTTTCCATAAATCCGTTTCGTTAATCTTTCCTATAAATCAGCCGTTTTAGTTTAACAATGAGAATAAAATCTTCATTATCTTACGTTCTGATTCAGATAATAATTATTTTACTGCAAAATATTAAAATATTCAATCCCAGAGTAATAGCGTTTCGCTAAATTGTCAATTTGGATAAAATTACGATTTGAAATGTGTTTTTGAATTTCAGTAGTCATTTGCGACCTTGATATCTTTCAAAATGTTACTTCTCTTATTGTCGACCACCTCCTATCAGACCACACATACCTGCATGTAACCCCTATATGGTTATGTTAGGTAAGGTCATCATCACCATCAGCCTATAATGTTCCCACTGCTGGGACACAGGCCTCCTCTCAATGAGAGGGAATGGGCTATAATCCACCACGCGGGCCCAGTGCGGGTTGGTAGATGTCACATGTTTTCGAATTTTTGGTTCTAGGACATGCCGGTTTCCTCACGATGTTTTCCTGCACCGTTAGGTAAGGTAATACTTAGTAATAAATTCACATTTCGCCAGAAATATTTTAGTCCCATGTAATTGGCATTGCCGTCAATCGGGCACGACTCAGTGGCTGCTACTGAGAAATACCTTATGAAAAAAACCAATACCGTTTTGCTCGACCCGGGAAATCGAACCCAGCAGGACCTCTTGCTCACCAGTTTTAACTGCCATTTAAATAACCTAAGTTCGTAAGTAACTCTATGCTTTCACTTAAGTTAATTTCCTTAATTATAGTAGTTTTATAAGATAAGACATGTTATTATCACCATTACTACATATTATAAAACAAAGTCGCCCTGTATGTCTGTCCCTCTATGCTTAGATGCTTTAAAACTATGCAACGGATTTTGATGCGGGTTTTTTTAATCGATAGAGTGATTCAAGAGGAAGGTTTAAGGGTTAAGTATATTCATTAGCGGGTGGGCGAAACCGCGGGCATCAGCTAGTGTGTCTATAAGTTAATCATATTCATCTTCCTACCCCTGTTCCATTTTATTCGGGGTTGCCAAACACGTTTCTTCTGCCATTCTCCCCGTCACGGCATCAATTGCTTCTTTCTCTGTCATTAACCACACAATCCATCCATCTTGTGTCTATAAGTTAATGTGCTATTCAATTATAAAAGTTATGCTAGGTTTTATCCAGAAACAATCATGAGATATATTTGAAAACAGATTACATTACAGGAACTGATGGATTGATTATTTCTCTCAATTGTTTGGTTAGGATAAAAGCGACTAAAGACGTCTTCTCTGACCTTCACAATCTTTTATAAGAGAATTACACGTGTTCTATACATAACAGAAAGTTATCCTTATTTTCAATAACAAGAAACCGTTAATCTGCCTTCTGTAGGTGGCGAGGTGGTCGCACCGGTATTATGTCTATACAAAACATGGAGATTATTTTAGAGATACCTAAGGTTTGTTTGTACAAGGTTTGCCAACAACAATAGAGAGGCAGTTAATAAAACTATAAAATCCAATTCAATAATTTTTAACTTAACCAATGTCGCTGATAAAATTTTCACTTCCCACAAAATCCCCTCAGGCATTATATAAAATCATGTGTTTAGCACTAAATATCACATAAAACTGGCAGCACACACTCTCAACTGAACTCTAATGGTTAAGTCTTAAACCGAGGTTTAACTGCTATAGAAACCGTTCAGACTTTTAATACCCAGTAACTCTACTGCAGCCTTGGAAACCATTAATGTGGTTGTTAAATTGAACGAACGACGTTGTCGAAGGTTTTTAAATTGAGTTCGTTTAATTGCTATCAATAAAATTGAAGTGGGTACATAAAAATAAAGTAGTTTACACAATCATAACATACTCGTAACATCATGTCTGTAATCCCCGAAGGGTTAGGCCTCGGACACGAAGTCAGCGGGAGCGATGTGGCGGCGGCTGCGGCGGCGCAGGCAGTGGTGCGGTTCGGCGCCGCTGTACCCGGTTTTGAAGTCAGCGGGCAGATCGCGCGGCGCTAGAGCGGCGTAGTGTTGTGTTACGTGAAATTAGTATCTTTATTCGCAAACGAAATGTCTAAACAGCGATGACAACATCTTTTTGATACTAATTTCTTTCTAAAGTTTGATTGATTGTGGGCAAAAGAAGATGTAAATTCATACGTCAATGTAGACGCGCGGGCACTGCTCGTACGCCGCTCGCCGCTCTTACGTCACTTGCCGCCCACACCCCGCGCCCGACTGACTTCGAGGCCAGTTCCATATAAAAATATGCATGGAAAACAGCCGCCGCCGCCCCGCTCCCACTGACTTCGTGTCCGAGGCCTTAGGGGCAGTGGTGATGAAAAAACAAATTTCAGAGAGAAAACTATTTGGTCTACTACAACATATAGGGTGTAAACAGACCCTTCACGAAGCCGTCAACCAAGCATTCTGTACATCAAACTAAGTAACTCTACGTACAGATTATTGCTGGGAAACGACTTTTTGTTTGGGGTGAAAAATCACGTTTTACGGTAAAACTCAATGTGACGCGTTCAAAACATTGTGCTGATGGACGCATTTAATAGTAAACGGGTTATGGAGGTATTTAATGTAAAGTTATGACCTTAAAAACTTGTAATTGTTGAAAAAAAAAATGTGAAAAAGTTGGAACTTTGACCTCCATCTATATATATCTCCTTAACTAGTAGGTTCACAGGTATGGTCTAGAACAAAAAAAAAATATCGCAATGACGGGGAGAACGCCTTTCATCTGCGTTAAGGGTCTATTTACTCCCGTTATATCCTTAATACTAAAGAACAGAAAAAGATAACTACATCAAAAGTATTTTATAATAGAAAGGGCCTTCCTCTCCCGTACTTTTTGTACTGTACTCTCCTGTATTTCCCGAATGGTTAAGCAGAGGTGTACACATACATTTTGCCAATTATGTCAAAGTCCCATGTAATAAGGGGCGAGCCTATTACCATCAATCGGGCACAAATCCATACTCCGTGGCTGCTGACTGAGAACTTCCTGATGGAACAACACAATGACTCTTTTTTAAATAAAGAACTTTCTTTTCACAATGGAGTGGTGAAATATGAACGAAAATTTAAATTATTTTTTGAGATTTCATATAACTCAAAGTCGAAACAGTAATTGGAATTATTTTGTCAAAGGAAATGTTCGTATTCAAACAAGGAAAAAACTCTAAAGGCTCCTTAATCCAAAATTAAAATGGAAGTAAATAAGATTTAATGAAAATTCCCGATTTCCCCACAGTGTAAAAGTCAAAGAAAAAAAAACAGCCTGTTCATACAAAAGTGCCTACATGGTCAAAATGAATGGGACAGTTAATGTTTCTATACTAACTGATGAAAAATTCTAGTGTTGGTGTGTCATGTCAGGTATTACACCGTTTATTGACAAAGACAATCAAAAGTCACGCGATCTGTACAAAAATTTCAATTAAATTATTTTTTTAACATCTTCTACTTATAAAACCAATCCTTTCTAAGAAACCAAATGGATTAAAGTCACAATCTACACTTAAAGTAAGAAACACGAAGCCTCCTTTATTGCACAACCGTTGTTCTTATAAAAGGTCACGTTCTACGGAACTTTAAACTTTACCTGTAGGTGCTTTTTTCTGGCCGCCAGTGTACCAAATGAAATAGAGAATGCCAACAGAATTTTTAGTGAGCCGTGTCAGATGACTTTTAAAATATTGTTGGGTGTTTTAAAATGGCCTCCTGTTTATTGGATGCTTTGAACAGAACGTAGAACAACTGAATTTTGAAAGAGGATCTTGTGACAAATGTAAGAGTACTTAAGTTCACTATGTGATGTTATCCGTTGTCAGGAAGATCATCATTTTCCCAACTATATTGGGGCGGCTTCCAGTCTAACCGGATGCAGCTGAGTACCAGTATTTTACATGGAGCGACTGCCTATTGGACCTCCACGACCCAGTTAGTATTGGGTAACACGATACCCCTTGGTAAGAGAAGAAGATTAAACTAAATGCTTTGGCAACTATTTGCAAAATATAAAATAAATTGTCAATGCTTATAATACAATGTGTATTTTTTTTTGTCATTTAAGAAAAATAAATAGAATAAATAGGTGTTCATAGAAAAAACTAGATTCAAAGTTCAAAATACAAAAAAAAAAAACGAATACAGAAATCTAGTAAAAAAATGAAAGAGTATTTTTTAACAAGTGAAAAAAATCTCAAAAACCAGCAGCCCATCTAGATTTTAACCTAACCAGCTAAAATATCTTTTGCACAAAATTCAAGGCATCAGACTGCCTCGTTATGACGAATAATTTCCGCTTTCTGAGTAAAAATGGCTCCCTCTCGCACTGAGGTACCGCTGAGGCCATTATTTAGATAGCTCGATGTATCTCGAAGGTTCCAGAACCTTCTATAGCCTATAGATAAGCTGGAATGTTCCAGGATGAAGTGTTTTGGTTGGAGTTTTAAAATTTTGCTCAACGAAAATTTTGTGAGGTGATGTATCAAGCTTGTAAAATATGTGGAGTTAGGTTTTTTGTGATCTGGGAAGGAAAGAATAACATACCATCACGCCTGTAATCCCCGAAGGATTAAACAAGGTGTATCTAATAGTACACCCACATTTCACCACCCTGGCGCTTCCCGCTTAAGGGCTATTATCCCTCAAATGGCTTAGCATGATCCTCCGTTATGAAATAAAATGAAATGATGTTTATTTTTGCAAGTAGGTTCTTACAAACACTTTAACACGTCATTTTTTTAAAACTAGATGGGGCCGGTGTTTTGTACCTTACTACTCTGAGAAGAAACAGCCGAAACAAACTCAGAGGTCATAGTCTCTTTTGAAGTCCAGACATAATCTTGTTTAATTCAGATGAGGACTATGCAGATTAGTGTCTGAGATGGTCTTTTGAAGAAAGAACCACACAGATTTGAGTGGACCTGTACAGTCAGTGCAAGCATTTGTCAGTTATCGTATAGCTCGACTTATAACTCAAAGAGCTCAACGAAACGACGAACAATACCAAAGAAAGGACATTTGGGTAGGTCGCTTATACTCGTAGTACTCAAACTGCCAGACAGTCGTGGGGAAAAAAATAAAATATGTGACCCACATGGTCCTCACATTCACAATAATTAAATAAAATTAACAATAATTTACAAAACAAATGTCAAAAAAAAAAAAAATTATGTCACAATAATAATAAAAAAGTAAAATACATAGCAAAATAAATATTCATGTCAAATCAATACATGTCACATAAAATAAAGTAAAAAATAATAAAATACTGAACTAAGTACCTAGTCATGTCAAATCATTAAATGTCAAAGTGTATAGTGTAAGTGTAAAAGAAAGGAATTAATAATAAACAAGTGAAGTCCGAAATTTCGACATTCACAGAGCAAATTTCATTGGAGCAGCTTATTCCCAAGCCTTTTTATCTTCGAGATAGTGATTAACATGATAGTAGGCTTTCAGGTATAACTTCCGTTTTATAAACGATTTGAATTTATTTAGGCTTCATCATCATCATCATCATCTTCAGCCTTTAATGTTCCCACTGCTGGGACACGGCCTCCTCTCAATGAGAGGGAATGGGCTATAAATCCACCACGCAGGCCCAGTGCGGGTTGGTAGATGTCACATGTCTTCGAATTTTTGGTTCTAGAACATGCCGGTTTCCTCACGATGTTTTCCTTCACCGTTTTGAGAGCAGTGGTGATGAAATAAATTACACAAAGTAATGCGCCTGTCTGGGTTCAAACCCACGACTTACTGTTCGTAAGTCGGGGCCGCCACCACTGGGCCACCGCTGCTCTCATTATTTAGGCTTAGTGTTTGAATATTGCTCGGAAGTTTATTGTAAAAACGTATACATTGGCATCTCAACGTACCCCCTATTTTCTTGAGCCTCATTGCAGGAACAACAAATTTGTGTTTGTTCCTCGTATTTATGTTGTGGATATCACTGTATTTTTTAAACAAATTAATATTTTTATGTGCGTACGAAAGGTTTTCAGAAATAAACTGAGCGAGCACAGTAAGAATATTAATCTCTTTAATTTTTTCTCTGAGGGAGTATCTAGGACTTCATTTATAAATTGAACGAATTGCCCTTTTTTGTAAAACAAATATTGTCTGAATATCGGCGGCATTACCCCACAAGAGAATACCGTACGACATCACGCTGTGAAAATAACTAAAGTTACGCCTAAAACACTGCAGCTTTAATTTTGAAATAAATATAATATGGTAAAGTTGAGGATTAATGCTAAGTCCTATGTGTGACGAAAACACGATTCCATAAAGTTTTCTTGATAGAAAAATATTCCAAAGTTACCTCCAAATCGAACAACAAACCGCTGGTATTCAAAAAGTACTTGAAATTAGGTCATAAAACTTTGCATACTAACTGAACTAACTTTATAGCAGGTGTTGTTTTATTTTTTTAGTCCAATCAATAGATTTTTTGTAAATCGCAAAAAAACACTCATTTCGCACTATTCGGCCGCAGTGACTGACGTAACAACCGCTTTGTAGTGCAAGCTGATTAGAACTTTATTCTAACAGTATTTCAAACGAAGTTTGAACCACCACAAATAGAGTAATTTTACCGTTAGAAGAGCCTTAACACATAAACATTAATAACCTGCGTATAATGAAGGAACTCGCGGCTAAATAATAACAGCCGCTCTGGTCGATCTTTATGTTAAGCCGTGCTTGCCTAGGTTGATCCGTGAATGGGTGACCACCCATTCCATGCCGAGTTTCCTTCGTGAAAGTTTGACAACCAGTCTTAGCAAGGGGTATCGTATTACCCAGTACTAACTGAGTTGTGGAGGTCAGATAGGCAGTCGCTTCATGTAAAATACTGGTATTAAGCTGCATCCGGTTAGACTGGAAGCTGACCCCAACATAGTTGGGGAAAGGCTAGGCAGACGATGATGAAGTTTCATATAATTATCGCGCGTGTCGGCGTTATGGGAATCGCAAATTAAGTACTTGATTTACTTAGTGATGAAGTAAGTTTATTAAAATAAATTACATGGAGCAAGAATGCCGACCGACCGAACCCGGATATACATATGTACATTTGAACAATTATCTAAAACTTGGGATACGGTCGGAGCGGCACGTTACCAACCAAAAACTGTACAACGGTTTCTGCAGCTAGGTAACACAATAAAAATAGCACAGTTAAACATAATACAAAAGAAACAGAACCGTTGGCATCTCAACAAAAATATCAAAGGTTATTACTCTAAATTCTTAAAGCTAATATAAACAATAAGCAAATTGGGCAAGGCCCTACCATTGACCATTGTTATCCTTGCAAAAGCCCTGCAATAAAACATCTGCAGGCTTGCCGTGAGAACCTAAAGCTAGCGGTACTTACAGTTAACTTAAAATACTTACATACTAAGTTCACTAGAATAATACGTATAATAATAATAAATAATTAGTGAAGACGCTACATAATAATCAAAATATGATGTATTGTCAAGTTGTAAAAACCGCGCAAAGCAGAGTTCCTAGATTCTAAATAAGAGACGTCCGTAAAAATACTAATATACACATTCTTCTCTACTGTGTATAAAACTTCATAAACATTTTTGAGCTCGTATTCCTCTAAAAGTATTAATATCAAGCGCTGCATGTAGAATATTTCTTTAAAGTTATGTTCAAACTAGTTTCATGATGTTAGTTGACATACTTTAGAAAAATGTAACATATAAATTTAAGTTTATTCGAAGGTTAAAAATATAATTACAACCACTAAACTTGTCTTATATTGTCACTTACGGGATATCTTCCCTAATTATTATTTGTTTCGACGTTGTTGCAAGCGCCATGATCGCGAGTTGACTGGAGAATGCGGGTGGATGGAAAATAAATTGTTAGGAGCAGACAAATCTGTCTGTCTGACAAGAAGACGAAAGGATCTCATAGCACAGGTTCCTCAAACTAAAACAAAATTTGCTGCCATTCAATACAATAAACTATCGTGGCAACTTTATAATAGTATAAATAAAAAGATATATGTACACAATAAACAAGTAAACGAGTGCAAAAAAAAATCTAACAAATTGAATAGAGACACTAAATTACGCAGATACTGAGGCACTATTATTTATTATTTTCTGGTATTCAGCTGCATCCGGTTAGACTGGAAGCCAATCCCAATAAAACTTGGGAAAAGGCTAGGCAGATGATGAGATGATAATGACTGAGGCACTATTGCAACACACAAAATGAAACACACACAAACACCCACACAAACACACACATAAACACACACACACATAAAAACACACACACAAACAATGTTTATATCTAAGGTACTAAATAAATTGTATATTTCTGTGGAAAAGCGGAGTCTCCTAATACAGTCATTATTTGCTTAAAAGGAGGCTCCAATCACCAACTAATGTAAAAGTTTTTGGTAAAGAAATAAAGATTTTGTATTTTTGTATTTTGTACCCTCTTTCTTTGTCTTTCGAAGTCAAGAAAAACATCAGAAACTCAAAACAAATAATAATCACGGAAGATAACCCGTAAGTGACAGCATAAGTTTAGTTTTAAACCGTGAAAGCTTAAAACAGTCAACAACAACAACAAAAACACAACACAACAACAACAACACAACACAACAACAACAACACAACACAACAACAACAACACAACACAACAACATTACAACTACAACAACAAAAAACAACACAACAACACACTACAACTACTGCCTCATTGGTCCAGTAGTTGTAATTGCGACTGCCGAGCATGAGGTCATGGGTTCGATTCCCGCGTCGAGCAAATTGTTATTGGGTTTTTCCATCAGGAATTTGTCGGTTATCGGACATAAACATAACTCGCGATATGTGAGTGTACTATAATTGAAGGTACACCTCTGCCTAACCCTTTGGGTCAACAGGCGCGATATTATTATTTGTTCATTAAGTAAATTCTATGTCACAAGTCAACTTGTCTTTTCATATTTTATATATGTTTTAACTTTAAATAAAGCCAGTGTTTCCAAAACTATACACACAGTGCATATTAAATGACCGGCCCAAATATACATACATATAAAGGCGCCCCAGTCCTGTTGTCCACTTCACTTATTCATAAGTCGTATCTCTATGGTGACACAACTCTACTCCATACATATTAAATCAGCCGGGTACGGCCGTTCTGTGTAGTAAATCTGACCTTTCGTTGGCTTCCTAGTAGTTTTATTATACTGGTCCCCTTTTTGGGTGGCGAAGTGTACGGAATGTTAGGTTGGTAGGTTGTAAATATTTTGCTGTGGGTGTTGAAAGTGCCGTGAGTGAAGGCTGGCTGGCTTTCTATATTCAAAAACTTTTTTTTTTGTGGCAAAGTGGTTGCCTAAACAAAGTGACTTTGAAATACTAAGGTAGCAACGACAATACGACAGTATATATAAAAACACTGGTAATATTAGCTCATGCTTGCTTGCTTGTGTGTGTCAATATATATGCTTAACTTTTAATTTCATAAGAAAAAATTAAACGGAGAGCAGCGGTGGCCCAGTGGTGGCGGCCTCGACTTACGAACAGTAAGTCGTGGTTTCGAACCCAGACAGGCGCATTACTTTGTGTAATTTATTTTATCGCCACTGCTCTCAAAACGGTGAAGGAAAACATCGTAAGGAAGCCAGCATGTCCTAGAACCAAAAAATTCGAAGACATGTGACATCTATCAATCCGCACTGGGCCCGCGTGGTGGATTATAGCCCATTCCCTCTCACAGAGAGGAGGCCGTGTCCCAGCATGGGAACATTAACAGGGTGATAATGATGATGAATAAAACATTAAACATCGAAATAAAATAAAATATATTTTAAAGAAACTAAATAGCATAGAACTGTAACGCTACGCACACTACTTAAACTCGATATAAAGTCACAGCAAAACCCACATACTAATTACATCTACCTGCATTCTCCAGTCATCCCGCGATCATGGCGTTAGCAACAGCGTCCAAATATCAGGAGCTCAGAAAAATTTAAAAGCACGGAAGATAGATATCCCGTAAGTGACAGTAAAAGTTCGAACTAAGAGTGTTATTAAGATAAAAAAAATGGGCACCAATAGTAGATTATTAACCAAGGGGATAAAGCAGTGTCTTCTGTCGCGGGTGACGATTTAAATCGCGAGCGTAACGAAGGACTCGAGGATTACTCCCGAGCGTAGCGAGGGTGTTAAAAACTTAGATAACGAGCGACGCGTGGGATTTAAGACGAGTCCTGAGTGTAGCGAGGGATTTAAGTTCACCCAAGACTAAGACAGCTTTATCACCGAGGATAATACTCTACTTTTCGTACCATTTGCGAAAAAAATAACACAATAAAAAAAAAAAAACAAAAAAAAACAAAAAAAAGGTTTTTGGTTTTTCTTTCTTTTCTTCTTTTGGTTTTTCTTTACAATAATAATATGAGATAAGCATTTATTAAAAATAATGACAATTAAAAGTAAAAATAAATTAAAATAAACTTATCGTATATGTATTAGAAGAAAACAAAAACGCGGCAAATTCCTAGACTAATATTTTTTTGTCGGAAAAGCAAAGGCATCAAGCTCATACGGCCTCGTCGGTTGTCGTAATTTTATGTAATAATCATAACTGCATAATGAATGCGTATTCCTTTTACAAAAAGATGTATCATGCTTTATATACAAACTCAATGGTGTAAACACAGATGTAGTTCAGTATACATTTCGGTAAGTATTCCAAATTTAAATCACATTCTCCCCCTAGACGATGAATGAAATTCAGTACAATTTTCTTTCCCTGTTTTTAACAGATTAAAAATTACTATTGTTATGTTCGCTTTTTGTGGCATAGAATATCACTTTTTTGGTCAAGTGGTACGAAAAGGACATTTGCTTGCTGTGGTCTTGATGACAAGCAGGTAGCTACATTTACAACATTTAAGCGATAAACACGCCATATAAATACGTTTTCTTTCTTTCTATATCAATGATTAAAAAATTTACGACTTCATAAAGACATAACTTAAAAAGAAATCTCAAAAATTTAATTTTCTACAAAAACATACTGCAAACATAAATTAAATACTCAAACAATCAAGTCTAAAGCTGCTGAAAACAAAACAATAAAATATAAACCCTTCACTCAACACTCATTGTTCTAAAATGACTCGCCACTGCGGCCCGCAGTTACGTAGTTAATATCACGCAAACAGACAAACAGTTTAATTAAATCTTGGCCTGAAATTGCTTGAAATTGCCTGAAATGTTAATGGCTCGTGGCTCGAGCTTTGATGGTTAGGCTTTGTTGCAACATGGTATGATGTAGCAAATGTTTTTAAACACAAAATAATATCAAACCTGTTATACTCGAAGGTTTAGGCACAGGTGTACCTTTAGTACACTCACATTTCCAGTTATGTTTAAGTCCCATGTAATAGGGGCGAACCTATTGCCAATGACTACGTACAAATCCAGATTCCGGCCTGCTACTGAAAATATATGTTAATTTATATGTTTGTTAATCAATCATCAGATTTTGATGGGCACATTGGTAGACCATGAACTGTTTTAGACCATTGGAAACTTTTATCCTTAAAGTATCCGTTCCTTGTTCATATTTTCGACCTAAACCCGAACAAAGCTGCTAGCAAAGCTAGTCATTACTAAAATCTGGTTTTAAACCAAAATTTATGCTCAAACATCGTTTTAGAATACTAAAATAATGTTATCACATTTACAAGGTACTTGAACTAAATTAAACAACCAGGATTAGACCCTTACGGCGTGGCCACGATCTACATGCACGAGCGACAATGGCTACGGAAAATAAAATTAAAGAAGTTGCTAAAGCCGGCCAAAGACGATAGGGATATGCATGACAGTTTTGTATGTAAAGTCAAACTGTGCAGGCAGGCATGAACGTGCCTAGAATGTATAGTTATTCTGGCCTGTACATACAACCTAGAGAATATTGAAACTATTTTTTTTTCCGCAATGCACAGCTCTCAGTTTTTTGTTGTTTTTGTTGTTTCATATTTTTTATCAAGTAATTAACCCACTAAAGCAACCATATTGTCGTGTGAAGCAATGCTTGCAAATGAGCCAACCAGGCTTGCAAAATTACGTATGTGTTCTCTATGAAACTCAGTTTTATATGAAGGTTTGGCATGCACGTTTAAAACTTTCATGCATAACCTAATGTGTAGGGCCAACTTTACACCTAAGCCTTAGAGCACGGCATAAGTCACAGCGACGCAACGCGACGCCATGTGACAGTACTTGTACGAAGGTAACAAATGACAAACGCCGTGTCGCTTGATGTAAATCACCGTCGCGTCGCGCGTCGTAGCGTCTTAAGTGGCATCGCCTGAGGTTGTGTTCGGATTTTTATAAAGTACTTAAATAAACAGTCACGGTTAGACCCTTGATATTAAAATATATCACTGTTTATCCAGTTTTACAGTTATAAACGGACAGATAAACAGACTATCGGACAGTTTAATTAAATCGCGTCGTGAAATATTTGACTTGTGACCGCTTGGGTTAGTTTTTAGTATGGTTTAGTTATAGTCGGGTATTCTATGATTGCCCCATTTTGATATTTCTGTTATTTACGAATTCCATTATTTACGGTTGGTCAAGTTAATGGTAGATTAGATTGTGTGTTGAATTATTTGCTGATTTGTAAAAAATACCATTTTAGTACTTTAAAATCTCAACGGTATGCATACAATGTGCTCTGGAATTTAATTTGTACTAAAATAGATAACATTTTAGTGAAGGAATATTCTAGGCAATAATTGATAACTGTTGTTTGTTTTTATTTTACAGGTACGTTGGTTCTATTGGAGTTTGCTAGCCCACCAGTGCCAAAACTAAAGGTAAAACTATGAACATGAAAAATAAATCTGCTTTATATTTTGGAAAGATTGAAGGCCGATTGCACTATCTCACTCCCTTTATAAAATGGCTTATACAAAGTGGCCAGTAATCGGCCAATCATTTGAATCGTACGTTGGTTCGTTTTCGTCGTCGTTTTTGTAAATTGAACCCTAGAAAACATTTTCTAAAAAAGTTAGAGTGTTCAATGTTTAAACAGACGTAGGAAGCTGGCTGGACTAAAACATGTTATGAATACTTTTAAACAAGCAGGATCCACAAGATCACAGGACACACAGAACAGACAGATCACAGAACAAAACAGATTACAGATCTAAGGTTTTGTTTTTAATTATTTTAACGTAACTTTGTTGATTTTTAAATTTATAACTTGACTGTGTTTTTACTTTGACATTTATTATTATTTGCTTTTTTTTTTAATTATGATTTTTAATTTTATAGATTTTGACATGATTGTATGATTTCGATATTTATTATTATTTGCTTTTTTAATCATGATTTTTATTTTATTATTTTTCTTTTTGACATGATTGTATCATTTTTGACATTTATTATTAAATCCTTTTTTAAGTTAAGATTTTTATTTTTATTCTTTTACTATTTGACATGTATCATTTTAAGATTGATTACTAGTTGCTAATTTTGTAGACACTAATTTTTATTTTTTTATTTTTTTTTAATGTTGTGTTCGCCATTTAGTATCTTATTTAAATTCAATTCTACTGACTGAAATGATATAGGTATTTAAAAATCTAAATTTTAAAATTTCAAAACATTGGCGCGCCATTATGTGGCAAAACATGTCTGAACGATTTTATTTATTTATGTTATCCTACATGCACTTTTATTATTGTACGTGACACATGTTTTGAGCAAATAAATATAATGTTATCTTATTTTGTCTTAAGGTACGCATAGTTCTTAAGTTGAAATCTTTAAACCCAAACAAAATCGTGTGCCAAACTTACTTACAAATGCGACGTAAAGAAATATTCTCACAAAAAGTTTTAATTTCCCGAAGACCCATAAAACCCTAACAATTTTTAATTACTTTCAACTAACGTATTATTCCAGAACATAGATTCCTACGATCACATTTGCTTACAACACCACTTTATCATCTTAATGAACTCCCAAATAATTCTCTAACTGTAGTTCTACGTAATCGGCCGCCATCTTAGTTAAACATTCGTTAAGGATGAAGCGTTTTGAGGTCGGCTCCACCATATGTAGTTAAAATTTAGTAAGCTTTGTAAGAATAATGGTGCTTAAGGTTTTTATGATTATGCTGTAGGGCTGCTAAATTTTAATCTTGAGTTTTTTTTTAATATGTAGTTAGACGGTCTGGTAGTCGAAATTAGAAGAAAGTTTTGGTTTTATATAAGTTGTTAGTTGTACCTTTGGAATCAATGAGAAAAGTTACATAGGTACATAATTGAAAAGTTTCTTAATGGAGCTGGTTGAATAAAGTTGTACCGATGAATGCAAAGATATCTGCTTATCAGCAGTTGAGAAATTCCATTTTTTCACTCGAAAATTCGGGTTTACAGTACCTGTAATTTATTTTTCATGCTAAAAGGACATATTTTCCCAGAAAACTTTTCTAGATTTCAGCTCAATTTTACGCTTCTTTTTTTTAATATTCATAAACAATAAACTGACTTTGCAATTCCGTGCGCATTGCAAAATCGAGCTCCGGTGGGTGCCACAACGGTTTAAAACTGAGTTTTGGCAACCCTAACGGTAGTTTAAACAGAAAATTACTTTTTTCGCGAGATTACGAAGCAAATTGAGTCGTAACAATTTTCCACACCGAAAATGATTACTAGAACAAGAGCCTGAACGAATTGCGGGAATAAAAAAATAATATTTTACGGCGAAAAAGGTGGGAATAAAATTGAGAATATTTATCGTTAATCGAAGGTTAGGTTTACGGTTTTTCTGAGGTTAAGAGGATGCGTTAAGGTAACCTACAAAATTTCACATTTTTTTAAATTGCTAAATGGGCCTGCTCTTACCTCGATCACGTCTGATGGAAAGCGATGGATGAGGTCTATGATGGAACGAGCTTGCCCAGAAGAAGCATGTTCACGCTTGCTTTGAAGGGTTCTTTTGTTTTTGGCAGGTCTGTGAGGTTGTAAGTAGATGATTGATTTATTTACATCTGCAACAAAAATGTGTTTCCAGAATTATTATATTAATTAGAATCGTCGAAACGATTCTCTAAGTTGACGATGACCTCAAATGTCATAAGTTCATGAAATCATCATAATTTTAATAATTTTTTTATAAATACCTACATATTTTTTTAAAGTCGCAAATTAATTAATCGTAACAAGTAACTTGATGCTGACCTGTAAATTACAAAAAAAGGAAATGTATATTTTGCGGTATACCCTGACGCTTTCTACTTAACAACCTAAATTGGTTTCGTTATTTTATAGAAGGTTCGCAAGTTGATATTTTTCAGGAAAACTACGCAATTTGTTTCATGATTATTTTTGTGAAGGAAATTGTTTATCTAAAAATTAATTTTGAAGTAAACTTGATTGATCGGTTATTAGAGTCAACATCACATATAATATTTTAGGATACTCGACTAGTTTTTTTGACATCCAATAACGTCTATCAATGGCTCTAGAACGAGGCGGGGTGTAAACGTAACGTAAATATGTCCCTGTATAGGTACAGACTACAAATATAACTAAAATAATTATTAAAATACTATTAAAAGTAAGTACCTATATCAACGACGTCAAATAGGACACATAGGCGCCAAAGTACTTCTCCGCATCGCTGTCATCCGGAAACGTGCCCAGAAGACAGTCAACAACAGCGCGGTCACGTGAAGTGTCGACCATTCAGCGAGAGATTTCCTTAAAAAGGAGACAATCGGGCCCCATGACCCTCGTTTTGACCCCAAACGGTTGTTATGGTTAGGTTATACCTACTTGGACGCGAGGAACTTAAAAAAAATATTGTACAAATAACTTGCAAGTATTTCTGTATCTAAATCACTTTCGCTGCCACATTCAACTACTAACCCATTTACAAATACCCATTAATCCATTTATAAATGTCGAAACAGGAACAGGCTAGAGAGGGGAATATTATCCGAACCGCGGATATGGCGGATACGGGCCACACTGAAAACTTGGCGGATATCCGGGATTACGTCTGTAAGCTAGTTTTGTATACTCTAAAATGTAATATAAGCGTTAATTAATTAGCTTTCTGGTTAGTATAAAGTGAGAAGGGTTAAGGATTAATATAAAAGCTATATTTTAGTCGCTTTAAGGAACTTCTGTTAATAACCGCCAAGCTAACAGGCTACTTTGAGAAACGTATGACCACAAAATTAGTAATACAATAATTAATAGAATATGAAGCTTATGTGGTGTATCTCTGAACGATACATTGAGGTTATATAAGAACATTGTGAATCTGAAGAAGACTTGTGACAAAAAAATTAAAAGAGTAAGCTCAGGAGGTTTGATCATGTTGAGACACAATGACCTCATTCGTGAGATACTTCAGAAAGGCACGGAGTATACTCGGTGTATAATGGGTGGTCACCCATCCACGGACAAACCCAGCCAAGCGCGGCTTAACCTGAGATCAACCCGAGCGGCTGTTTTTATTTAGCCACGAGCTCGTCTCTTATTTTAATACTGTTATAAATGAGAAAGTTTGTGGGGATGGTTGGATGGATAGATGTTTTTTACTCTTTCACGCAAAAACTACGGAACGGATTTAGATGAAACTCGGCACACCGATATTTTATAATGGGGCAATCACTGAACGTTACGCAGGCGAAGCAGTGGGACTACGCTCATACCTCTAGGCAAGAACATTTAGATATACTTCGTTATGTGTTCTAACTCATTTGTGTTGGGTGTAGGTTAAATAGAAACGACTTATTACGACTGTAGTTTATTTGCGACTCAAGACCTCTATGCATCACGGGCGCAGCCGTGCGTAATACATAATAATACGCTGAGTAAGATTTACATTGTGTCCCTACAGTAGCCCCCTTCTTAAAAGAAATAGGTAGCTATACTAAGTATATTTACCACCACAATATTACAAAATGTACGGCTAATTACATGGTTATTATATTTAATACAAACTTCAATAAACTTTTACACACTCGATTTTTATGTTATAGGAGAAACGACAATATATGACACAAGACTATGTTTACAACCACTCAACACTAATACACATCTGGGTTGCGGGGTACAGTCGGTGGTTGTACTGTTTGCACTTTTACCACTGGCGGGCTCCACCCGGCCACGACTGCTTCCTTCTGAAACCAGTCCCGGACCCGTTTCTTACATTGGCTTCTGATCAAAAACAGAATCAGTATTCCCATGAGGACGGCGCACACGATCACAATAATTTCCAGAGAACTAACTTTTTCTCCAATCATTTCGTTAGACACCGTTTGTGCGATAGCAACGTTGTTCTGTTGTGGTTTACTTTGGCTGTAGCCCATTTTTATTCACAGAGGTATTTAGTTCTAAATTTAACAATAAAATTGTAGTTCTGGTCTTATTCACGCGATGAGTGAATTACATGTGTCTAAATACTATTTATGTATGCTACAAATTACATTCTACCATAATTACAATTCAACCTTATTTAGCAAATCTATATGAAACCTATGCATTTCGTTGACCTGAAACAACATCCTTTGACGTAAAAATTATATTTATCCATTGTTTATTACAAAGTGCTTCAAATTTTTCCGTAGGCAAAACAATTTACGTATTAACCTACTTGCTGATTGCACCTTTATTTTACTTTACTCGTATCTGCGTTAATAAAATTGTTGTATTGCTTATAAGTAGGAATCGAACCTATTTACTCGTAACGTTATGGCTCACTGTACCATAAGCTACAACATAGTTTTTATTCAACAAATCTTATCGGCTGTTTAACCGTCCTACCACTGCGCGTGGTGTAAGTTACATGCTTGTCGCTACTAGTCTTATCACTATTCAACTTACTAGTAGGGTTACTTACAACACAATGGTTTTCCTGCTGTTTAAGTGGAAGGGTTCCTTCGTTAACTACGTATGCCGGTTTTAACCTATCTATTGATATTTTAACGCGCTTATCTGCTATTTGTAATAAGAAATATTTATCCTTCCTCTCTAAAACCTGATATGGACCGTCATAGGGAGGCTGCAAGGATCTTTTAACCATATCTACTCTTACAAAAACGTGTGAACACGTCTTTAAATCTGAATGAACAAAGATAGTCCTCGCATCTCTCTGTTTTGTCGGTCTTGGCCGGATGTTTTCGATAACATTTCTAATTTTGTTAACATATTCGTTTGAATCAGTAACGCGCTGGTTTTTGTCGCCGTAAAAATCTCCGGGTAGCCGTAATGTTTTTCCAAATGTTAACTCCGCGGCACTGACACCGGTGTCGCTCCGCGGTGTTGCGCGTAAACCAAACAGAACTGTCTGTAACTCATCCACCCACGCGCCACTCTCCCTTCTGGCCATCAGTGCTGCTTTTAACACTCGATGAAACCTTTCTACGGTGCCGTTCGCTTGAGGGTGATACGCTGTTGTTCTTAATCTATTTATTCCTAAATATTTCATTAACTCATTGAACAAGCTGCTTTCAAATTGTCTGCCCTGATCGGTAGTAACTCTTATCGGGCAACCGTATCTGGAAATCCAGCCTTCGTACAACGCCTTGGCTACCGTACTAGCATAAATGTCTTTGATTGCAAAAGCTTCTGGCCAGCCGGTAGCCCTATCAACAACTGTAAGGCAATACCTATAATCATCGGGTGACGTCGGTAATGGTCCTACTAGGTCAACATGTATGTGTTCAAATCGTCCACTACTTTCGTATTGTCCTAGTCCCGATACCGTATGACGTATAACCTTCGATTTTTGGCATTGAACACAGGTTTTGGCCCACTTTCCTACGTCTGTGTTCATGCTCGGCCAAAAATACTTAGACGTCACTAATTTCCGAGTAGTACGAATTCCAGGATGGCACAAACTGTGCACCGCCTGAAATGCCCTTTCCCTAAAAGCTACTGGTAGGTATGGCCTAGCAACTCTAGTAGATACTTCGCACGTCACCTCACTTTGACAGTCGGGTAAAATAATTTGTTTAAATTGCATCCCAGTGTGTTCTTTCGATAAAAGCAACGTCAGCTCATCGTCCGTTTGTTGTGCCAATGCTAATTCGCTGAAATCGAGCGCTGACGGGCATGTGATAGTTTCAACCCGCGACAATGCATCCGCTACAGTATTGTCACTACCACTAATGTGCCGAATATTTGTCGTAAACTCACTAATAAACATGAGCTGTCTAACGCGTCTAGTTGTCTCCTTGTCACTCGGCTTTTTTGTGAACGCATAAACTAATGGTTTATGATCTGTGTATATTATGAAAGATCTGCCTTCTACCATATAACGAAAATGCTGTACCGCTAAATAGATAGCTAGAAGCTCCCTGTCATATGTGCTATATTTTAGTTGAACATCACTGAGTTTCTTAGAGAAATAACCTAATGGACGCCAGTGTGAGTCAACCTTAACTTGCAACACGCTACCAACGCAGTCGTTCGATGCATCCGCCCAAATAGCAAGCTCAGCGTTCATTACTGGATACGATAACACAGTTGCATTCTGTAGGCTAGTTTTGCATTTCGCAAACGCAGCGTCTGCTTCCGGCGACCAGTTAATTATAGACTTGTCTTTTTTCTTAGCCTTCTGTAAATATTTATTCAACACATATTGATATTCCGCTGCCCTAGGTAAATTGGACCTATAAAAATTCAACATTCCCAGAAAACGTCGTAACTGATCTACCGTGTTAGGTTTTGGGAAATCGATTATTGCCTGGACTTTGTCTGGCAATGGTTTGATTCCTGATGCCGTAACCTCGTAACCTAAAAATTCTAGCTTTTGTTTTCCAAAACAACATTTCGCCATATTGATAGTTATACCGAATTGATTTAATCGCTCAAATATCGCCTTTAAGTGTAACTTATGCAACTCGGGCGTCTCACTAGCTATGATGACGTCGTCTATGTAACAAAAGTAAAAACTAGATTCCGATTGACCTTCTGAACCTATCTTGAATTGTGCATCTAAATCTTGAAATACCAAGTTATTCATATAACGCTGAAATGTTTGCGCGGCATTCCGTAAGCCAAAGGTCATACGTGTAAACTCATACAGACCGAAGGGAGTAGTTATCGCCGTTTTCTCAATGTCTTCAGGGGCAATCAAAATGTTGTGATATGCTCTATTTATGTCTAAACGCGAGAATATGTTCTTATTGCCTAAGATATACGTGAAGTCATTTATGCGCGGAATGGGGTATCGGTCCGGTATTGTAATAGCGTTCAAGGCCCTATAATCACCACAAGGACGTATCTGGCCATCCTTTTTGGGTACCACATGCAGTGGGCTGGCCCAAGGGCTTTTTGACGGCCTGCATATTCCCATTTCCTGCATGCGCCGAAACTCCTCCTTAACCTTGACATATTTCTCTGGGGCTAGCGGTCTAGCTCGAGCAAATACGGGTCGTCCGTGTGTCTCAATGTAATGAAACACTGCCTGTGGGGGTTCCTCCCTAAAAGACACAGGTTTAGTGATCTCGGGGAAATCAGCTAGTATGTCCGAATAAATGCAATTGTTATCGATCGTAGTTAAGGATGGCCCCTTCCACGCTACAATAGAACCTATTGCACTTAAACTAGTTACTTGATCTATGAGACGTCGGCCGCTTATATCTACTAACAACTTATACTTTAATAAAAAATCTGCGCCTATTATAGGCTGATTTACATCTGCAACAATGAAATGCCAAGTATACGGACGTCTCAATCCCAAACTTAGGGTTAATGTCTGAATACCATAAGTTTTTATTATTGTGCCGTTAGCGGCATACAACGTACAGTTAGACTTATTACTATTACAATGACTATGCGAACGATTTTTTTTGACAGGTATTACGGACACGTTGGCTCCCGTATCAATTAAAAAACTCATACCTGTTTTCTTATCGCATACTACTAGGCGGTTGTATATCGTGCAACGTCCCGCCGTCGGCTGCACCAAGTCTAGTTTCCCGCCGACCTCTCTTGGCCACTGCTCCAATTGCAGGGTTTCACGCACTTTGTCGCCTTCTCTCTGTAACGGTAGTGGTAAAAGCACAACCAATTAGCACTCTTCCTCTCGCCAACTGCACTACCATGCTTCGATGTCGATCTTGATCTTCGGTCGTCGTTGGCCGAACGCGCTCTGCCTCTGCCACGCTCCAGACCTGCGAGACGCAGGTTGATCTTCGCAAGTTCCCCCAGGATTTGGTTGATGTCCGATGATACATCACTGCTCTTCCCTGTTGCCTTTCTCTGGACCTCCACTGCTTTGACTTCGGCTATTGTAGATGAGCCCTCTCCCGTACTTTCCAGCACTTTGTCTGCTATAGTAGCGAGCACATCTAAACTCTTTGAATCAGACACTGCCAGTACAGCCCGCACCGATGTCGGTAGGTGTGATTGCCACATCAACTTTAGGGTATCGTCAGGCATTTTCTCCCTGGCCAATTCACGCATCCGTCGTAGCAAATGTGATGGCCGCTGATCTCCCAACTCCATTTCACTGATCAGTTTTTGTAATTTTCTCGTCTCCGACTCCTCAAAAACCTCCAGTAGCCTTTCCTTCAGCGTCTGATATTTCCGAGTCTCCGGCGGAGCAAGCAACAAATCGCTCACCTGCTGTATAGCCGCCTTGCTTAACTTCGTGACAACCAGATTTTGTTTGGCTCCATCACTCAGTCTTTGATTTTCCACCGCGGCCTCGAATTGGACAAACCAGAGTCGCGTTTGGTCTGTCCAAAAATCAGGAATACGTGAAGAGACGGTTACGCTGGCCAACTCCCTTTCGTTGGTATCTCCGTACACGTCTTGCGCACGTGGCGGAACACTTTGTTGAGGATTCATTTTCTTTTTAGTCAATTTTAACACCACACCAAAAATATGAAAAAAAAAAAACAAAAATCACGTCGGGGTCACCACTTTAGATATACTTCGTTATGTGTTCTAACTCATTTGTGTTGGGTGTAGGTTAAATAGAAACGACTTATTACGACTGTAGTTTATTTGCGACTCAAGACCTCTATGCATCACGGGCGCAGCCGTGCGTAATACATAATAATACGCTGAGTAAGATTTACATTGTGTCCCTACAAACACAAAATCAATATTCGATTTTGTGTTCATGCCTCTCTTAGATTCCACTTCTAGCTGCACTATGGTCATATTCGTCGTCATCCAGACCCAATTAGATCTTCTTTATCTGTCGAACTCACAACAACACTGTTTCAACTCACGTGATGAACTTTTAACAAAATGGTCCGCGCGTGTATTATGTACTAGCTCCGTTTGGAGAAAACCCAGTTGTTTTTAGAACTAATTGAATCCTTCGTTTTTGGATTGTATATCTATTTCCTTAAGTATCTATATGCACGAGCTTTTCAATTCCGCTTCAACTATCGTTGAAATATACTGGATATTTCAACACTAGTTGCGTAAACCCTAAAAATATGCATGACAGAAACTCTTCACAAAAATCAACGCACTAATGCCCTCAGGATTTTATCTCACTCTATTCAAACCCTACCTCAAAATAACAACACATTTTGTCAGCTCCTCATTTTTTCCTAACCTCACATCACTCAAAGGGCAACAAGATATCTTTCAGACGTCTCCCCATAATACCCTAGTTTGTCGCTCAAGCGTAAAAAAAGGTATTATGTCCGTCGGAACATTTAAAAGGCAATTTCGGTATCATTACAACGTTTTGGTTATAATAGTGTGTGTGGCCAATGCTTCGGCACAATGGAGCCTTGTAGCCGTATCCGAGTATCCGACAGCGCAGATAATGTGGCCGAAGTGTCGGATATTTTTGATGATAAGCACAACACTTATGTTTGGAAAAGGGTGTGATTTTCGGTATTTTTGCCTTATCTTTTTTATTTTGTGTTTTTTTTGGTTTCAAATATTAAGTGTATAAGCTTTAGTATTTGGTTGTACGGTTGTCGTTTTATTGTTAGGGCCTATAAAGCGGTGACCGTGAAGTTTTGGGCTTTACTTTACGGTCACGGTCACGCAAATAATGTAGGTTTGGATACATTTTAACGTTGTTAGTGCTTTAATACAATTTACAACATTCTTCTAAACCTTTATAATAATACGTTAAGTAATTAAGTACGTTTCATGTTTAATAATACCTAGATTTTTGGGACCGAGGAGCCATAATTTGTGAGAGCGAGATAGTTTTCCTAAAACTCTTCATCATCATCATCATCAACCTATTAATGTTCCCACTGCTGGGACACGGCCTCCTCTCTATGAGAGGGAATGGGCTATAATCCACCACGCGGGCCCTGTGCGGTTTAGTAGATGTCACATGTCTTCGAATTTTTGGTTCTAGAAAATGCCGGTTTCCTCACGATGTTTTCCTTCACCGTTTTGAGAGCAATGGTGATGAAATAAACTACACAAAGTAATGCGCCTGCCTGGGTTTACTGGGGACTTACTGTTCGTAAGTCGGGGCCTCCACCACTGGGCCACCACTGCTCTCAAAACCCTTGCATCTTCAAAATGAAATATTTAAAAATGACAATGATCGGTGAGAAAAACATCTTTGTATTATCATCATCATCAACTTCATTCTCATGCCCTTATCACAATTTATTTGCGGTCGGCGCAGCATGTCTTCTTCTTTCATACTTCTCTATTACTCGTCATCTCCTTCCTAGCCATATCGTCATTCACACGGTCCATCCATCGTTTCTTTGGTCTTTTTCTACTTTCGTAATCATCTCACATTCATACTCAAAATTTTCCTTACGACATTTTCTCATTCCTCCGCAACACTTGTCTATACAGCAATACTTTTTCGTATTTGTAGATGAATAATTTCTTCCTTAGTTTTCTCATGAAGTGTGTCACTGCAAGCACTTCTTATATGCGGACTCAGTTATCTTGGGACTAATGTTAGGCGTTCCCTTTCTATGGATATATAAGGCAGACCAATTCTCTATGGAGATTAACTCATTACTTTTTACGACACCATGTCGTTCATATAATGACCGACCTTATCAAAGGGAAAATGAGGAATTATCTTTTTAAATAAAGTATGGAACAGACCCAAAATTAAATTGTGATTGACAAATATCACAATTTAATTTTGGGACTGTTCCATTCTTTATTTAAAAATATTTTGAGGGAAAAAGAAACAGAAAATATTTTATGTATTTTTAAGGGTTAACTGCCTCGTTGGTCGACTGCTGAAGACAGGACCTCATGGGTCCTGTGTTTGATTCCCGGGTCAGTCAAAGTGTTATTGGGTTTTCGTTCAGGAATTTCTCAGTACCTACCAGCCAAAAGGCAGATTTCAAAAGGGCTCTACCTAGGGCACGGCCCAAAATAAGTCCCATGTACCTAACATGGGACTTATTTTGGGCCGTGCCCTATAAAATGCATTTGTTCATTCGCTTTAATTTCCTCGACAGCCCAGCTAACACTTGGTATGATTTTCAGACTTTCGAGGTTCTTGAAAAAGGTCCGACTATAAAAGATGGTCCACGGACCACCGAGGTGGTCCGCACGAGTCTCGAATAAGGTCCTTAAAAGGTTAAAATGTTATTCGCACTTTTTAACTTCCACAGAAGATGGAAGCTCAACCCGACCTAATTGAACCTACCAGAGGCGAGGTGCTAATTTTTGAGAATCTACCGACCCATTCCTTTTTCCGTATGAATGATTGCAACATTTCTCGAGCTCACTTCGATCGCTTTTATATCCTTCACTATCTTAATTCTAACGGTTTTCATCCTATTTTTCATTTTTTTCATTCAAACTCAAACTCAAACTCAAAGCATTTATTTCAACTAGACCATTATGGCACTTTTGAAAGTCAAAAATACAAAAAAAAACAAAACAAAGCTACAGTCCCAGACACAAGACATAATAACTTGAGAAAGTACTGTAGTTGCCCATTCCCTAGCGTAGATCTCTATGGAGAAGAACGGGCAAGAAACTCCATGGACACTCTTTTAAATCAAAATATTGTTACAAAATCTTGGTTACATCATTCATGTTGAGATTATAGATATATGTGAGAACGATGTAGGATGCATTTTGTGAGATATAGATTCACCCCATATACAGGGTGGAATTTTGTAATGCCACCTGGAGGGAAAGTACTCTTAATACTGCAGATAGAAAATTTTACTCAAAGGAAACATTCCTTTATTTTTGAATAAAAAGCAAACTGCATTCAAAGATTTTCGAAAATTCTCATCTCCCACACCCGGGAATAGAACCGGCTAAAATCTGAAAAAATTATACCCTGTACTTTTATTGCATCGATCGTTAGGGTCAATTATAAGGATGAAATCTCTCTAACAAACATGATAAATTAAATGAAAGGAAAACCAGGAAAACTTAAAATTAATTTAATTATTTACAAAAAATGGTAAACTAACTAATTAGTTGCTCGAAATGGGCTCCTCTGACTCATGGATACACAAATTTATTCTTTTAACGAATTCATTTCTAGTAACCTTTAATAAAGTGTTGTGGTGAATATTATAAATCGTATTCTGAACTTCAACTCTCAACTCGTTGTCATTCGCATAAGATTTCATGTAAATTTGATTTTTTACATATCCCCACAAAAAAAAAATCTAATGGGGTGAGATCTGGCGATCTCGCAGGCCATCTGATTGTGCCGTTTGTACCAATCCAGGTATTAAAATGGTTATTAATGTAGGTAGTAGTGATTCTGCTGTTATGTGTTGGAGCACCATCTTGCTGTAGAATTATTTGGTTTCGCTCTTCCTCGGGGAATCCATTTAACTCGTTTCTTAAGAGATCCAGTATTTCAATATACTTGACAGTGTTTAAATGACCTTCGTACACGTGGACTAACACTACATTATTTCTCATAATTCCGCACCAAACGTTGAAAGAAAATCTTACTTGATTGTTAGTTCCATGAACACGAACAGGATTCACTCGAGACCAATAATGGTTATTGCGGCGATTGTACATGCCATTATTGCTGAAGTTGGTTTCGTCAGACCATACAATGTTACTCAAAAAAAATAAAGACACCAAATTGGTCCCTGGTCCAAGAAAGGTTGGGAACCACTGATCAAACATCTAGAAATGACAGCCGGGATCGTGATTGATTGAGCCACGGAGGAAATTCGGTGAGTAGTAAGTAAGTGGTCACTCATCCACGGACCACGAGCTTAACCAAACGATCGACCCGAGCGGCTATTATTATTTAGCCACGAGCTCTTCTAACTAATTAGCCCTAAATAATATAATAATCTTTATAATTCTTGTAATATAACGTATGGTTTCCTCAATTATTGCGGTGAATGAGCGAGAGATTGATTCGTATCGTGTATTTAATGGAGCGGCGAAATTTAATTTACTGCCTTCTTATTTGGTCTGATAAAGATACGCCATTTTGTTTATTTATTTAAGTATTTAAACTTCATGTACAAGAGTGGTACATAGGCGGACTTAATGCCACACATTCGCTATCAGTCAACCTTTGGGTTAAATAGGAAAACATAGTGATAGGGTACAAAAGAAAGTCTAAAAAACAAAATTTTTGTTTACTTGAATTTATTCGTAAAATTATTTTGACTTTTTATTTATATACTTATATTGAATTTATATACTTATATTTTGTTGACTTTTCGTTCAAAAAATTTTCTATATTTGCCAGCAGCTGTTGCCTTATTTTAGAAAATTAATTAAGGTTACTCATGCCAAACTTAAAAAACTTGAAATTGTTAACAAAATCCGATTTTATAGGGAAAAATATTTTTATAAATATTTCACCCAGACGAAGGTCGTGGGTATCAGCTAACATAACCTATAATCCTCGAAGGGTTAGGCAGAGGTGTACCTAATAGTACACCCACATTTCGCCAGTTATGTTTAAATCCCATGTAATAGGGGCGAGCCTATTGCCATCAATCGGGCACAATTCCAAACTCCTTGGTTGCTACTGAGAAATTCCTGATGGAAAAACCTAATATCAATTAACCTGACCCGGAAATCGAACCTAGGACCTCATGCTCCGCAGTCGTACTGGTGACCACTAGACCAACGAGGCAGGCAGGTGGGTAACAGCTAACACCAACATAAAATCCAATAACACTAGTTCCCTATCAACGATCAAAGGAACAATATGCATAATTTTTTATTTTTTTTATTTTGCTAGGGAATGTTAAAGTACTATAAAAAAATGACAAAAAACAAAAACAAGGCTTAATTCGACCAAACAACACAAAAGTTGTAACCATTTAAACTTTTATTTCTATCTCTTTCTAGATAAACGGAATTTAGTATGGATTTTGTACGTCGATGCAGCGAATGACGTCATTCGCTGTTTCAGATCTCTCTGTCTAATCAGCTGTTTTAAATGCTTTTAACTTAGTATTTTTTGTAGATGTTAAAAAAATAATTTCACTTTGCTATTTCTCATGTTTATTACGCTTTGTTTAGATTGATAAAAAAATCATGCATATACCCTATTACCAAGAACCACCACCTTCGGCAAAATCAAACGCAGAACAAACAATTAACTCACTTCACATTGCAAATCGGAGCCAATTCTAACAGAACCGATTCCTTAGAAATTCGGTATTTCTACCGAATTAACACGTTCGATGCAAAACGATTCGGATTCGGTACCGGAATACAAATTACCTATACCGTGTTCGGGAGACGTACCGGGTACGGTCTGCCCGGCTGATTTATAACCGGACCAAACCGGGCGTATTTTATTGTTATTACCGGTACGGTATTGTAAGAAATTTGCAAGTGTGAATGGAATATTTTTGAGGGTATTTGCATGATGATTTCTTTTGTGGAGTAGGGTAAAGGATATATAGCTAGCTATTCATAAGTAAGCAAGCTTGGTTTTTTGTTTCAATAATTTTTTTGGCAGTATACGAAGATCAAAGAAACGATGGATGGACTGTGTGAAGGACGATAATATACAGAATGACTTTTTTATCACTTTCCTAAAAAAAATGGGTATAGGTTGAAAAGGAATGTTTCCTTTGAGTAAAATTTACTATCTCCAGTATTTAGAGTACTTTCCTTCCAGGTGTCATTGAAAAATTCCACCCTATATTTTGCTATTTAGGTTTTTTGATGCTTATTGATTTTGGCTTCTCTTCTCTTCAACCATCGGCCACCCAATGCTGAGTGTAGGTCTCCTCCAAATCTCTCCACTGTTGGCGGGTTTGTGTCATGGCTATCCAGTTTCTTCCAGCCACTTTAATGAGATAGTCCCTCTACCTAGTCAATTGTCTCCCACATTCCTCCGTCCGATTTTGTCTTACCCTGTACCAAAGAATTCCTAATGTCTATTACCCAACAGCGAGATGATAACCCTGAACCAAAAACTTCGGGAACTCCTTTAAATTAATAAACACATCTAATATTGTTGCACTTAATTTACTCAACATTTCATAAGCAGCTCAACTTCGAGTATAAATAAGGAAACGACCCAGTACCTACGCATATTTGCCAAACTCCCAACTTCGGCCCAAGTTAAACATTTAATACAAAGTTTCAAAGATATTAACTTTGGTATTTGAGCACAAAAACTGGAAATATATTAATTTTCGTGCGTTTGTTAACCTTCCTATACTCGCACCAAATTTTATAACACCTTTAGGCGCGTACGGTCTGACAGACCAAAAGTTCAGAGCTCCATTAGGGGGTAGTTTTTTCAAATAACTTATACGGGGATATGTTGTTTTCTGGGGATATACCAAGAAGTATCGTAAACATGATAATTTACCAAAAATATACCTATCATTTACTGAACTTTCTGATAAATCGTATTTTTTGTAAACGTTGTAAACGTTAACGTTGTGTTAACAAATATATAAATTTTGTCTTCTGACAAACTTACATTTTCTAAGAGATACCATAAAAGCTATAATAAACACAAATAATTTTAGTCATCAGTTTCATAATTTAAATTTCAGTACTAAATCACAGAAGATAAATCCTGTAACACCCATACTCGCGTCGATCTAACAGACCGATATTCGCCTAATACGGCCATATGTGCTATTCGCACAAAGACAGTATTCTTCCTGAAATTATCGCAGCAACTAATAATGCAGGAAGGTCAAAATGCTATCATTGATTGAAGAAAAAATCACGAAATACTGTTTTATCGGTCTCAAAGACCAATGCGCGAGTATAGGAAGGTTTAAAGGGCGGTATCGATTCGGGAGTCGTGTATTTGCATTGTTACTACGGAAAAAGCTACAAGTGATAAGAAATCGATACTTAATAATATTTTTGGCTCTAACTGAGTTTTATGCCGGTTCTTCTCCATAGGAAACGACCAACCCGAACCGTACACCTTTTCTTGACGTTTAATAAGAGCCCGTGTAGCCTACTTATGTGAAATAATAGTACAGTATGATATAAGTGCGGTAAGTTGAAAATTACAGCCGAGGCGATATTGCTAGCCCGAGCCGTAGGCGAGGGTTACAAAAAAGCAGAGGCTGTAATTATCAAAGCGCACGTATGTCATACGACGTTTTATAACATATTTGCGAGGAAATAAATAAAACTCGGCCTTTTTTTTATTTTTTATTAAAGGGCTTTGTCGTTTAGCGACCACTTCGCCCAGTGCAGGAAAACAAATTACTTACGCTCTTATTGACACTAACTTACGATCTACTTATTACTAGCTCATACAATTCTTTTGCTTTCTCGGACACTGGAAAAGCAAGGATGGTATTACAAGTGCCAATATTATCGTACAAAAACATTTATTCTACTATTTTCATTCCGGACACACTCCATCAGGATATGAAAAACATCATCAATTACTCCACAGTCATCACAATTTGGAGACAAAACTTTCTTCATTAAATGATAGAACTTATTCGGACTTTCGTAAACGAATAAATCTTTTACTTGTTCACAAATTAGAAATTCGCGCGCATCAGCGCTTTTTTTTAAGGCAAAGACACAAAAAACAGCCAGTATTACTAATAAAGTAAATTAATATTTTTGTGTTTTTGTTACAGATAAATAGTTGTAATTTGTTGTCAAAATTAATTATATTAAAGAATTAAATGTTTATTTATTATATTTCATCTCCCAAAGTTAATTTTATTCATAAAATGTTGACCACTTCTCTGACATAAAAACTCTTTGCTAAGATTTTAAAAAGTACCGTTCGTTTTAGATGGAACATCTTGATAAACCGTCAGTTTTACATTACATTACTGCACAAGTACGTAATGAGATACATTACGATATTGAAATGAGTGAAATAAGAGACCCTTTACGAGCAAATGTGTTATAAAATATTTTTACTTTAACATAAAAAACGCATCATCAAGTCTGTAATCAACTAAGGACAAAGCAGAGGTTAATCTAATAGTACACCCATATTTCACCAGTAACGTTTAAGTCCTATGTAATAGCTGAGCACAAATCCAGACTCCGTGGCTGCTACTGAGAAACACCTGATAGAAATACTCAATAACAATTTGCCCGACCCGGGAATCGAACCCAGAACCTAATACAACAACAACATTAATTTATTTCCAGACAACTTTGATCCATAGATTCTGAATCAATCAAATCAATAATCATGTATGTTAGTCTGTAAGGTATATACCTTACAGACTAACATACATGTGATGAAATACAAACTGTGTTAATATACAGGACCTTAAAACTACGTATCACTTCACTTGTGCACTATGTCACAGTGCGTTCATGTGGCACTTGCCCGTGGAAGCGACGGAACACCACTCCGTGCGGCCAAAAGTCCTCCTCCAAGACGAGGTGCAGATAAAACGTTGGCATTCGCACCACGAACGCCTTAAAGTTGACGTTGCGGCGCGACTCCAACCGCTGCACTCTCGCCACGTACTTGATCTTCTGACGCACGTACTCCACGATGTTCTCCGCTATAGTATAGGCAGTCTAAGGTAGGCATATACATACAGGCAGGTACATTGAGGATGTTTATAAGGCAAAAAAAATCGCCTCAACTTATACCTTGTACCAAACTGAGCGAGGAGCGGTGTAATGAGTGCGCGATTGAGAATACAAAGTCAAAGACAGCAACGTTTTGATTGTCACCTCTGTTAGCATGTTGTGTTGTCTGTCATGTGATTGGTTAATTATAGATCAGAGGCTGGGAGTAAATACATGTTTTAATTGTAAAATTTTGATTTAATCCTACTTCATATTATAGTACTAATGGTAAGTATTAAGTGAAGACAGCATCGTTTTGATTGTCACTTCTGTTAGTTCTGTGACTTGTGTTGTTAGCGAGTGTTTGTCGTGTTGTCTTTCATACGATTGGTTAATTACAGATCAGAGGCTGGGAGTAAATACATGTTTTTATTGTGAAATTTTGATTTAATACTACTTCATACTATAATACTAATGGTAAGTATTAAGTGAAGACAGCATCGTTTTTATTGTCACCTCTGTTCGTTCGGTGACTGTTGTGTTGTTACCGAGTGTTTGTTGTGTTGTCTCTCATGCGATTGGTTTATGAGAGATCAGAGGCTTTCATGCGATTGGTTAATTACAGATCAGAGGCTGGGAGTAAATACATGTTTTTATTGTGAAATTTTGATTTAATACTACTTCATACTATAATACTAACGGTAAGTATTAAGTGAAGACAGCATCGTTTTGATTGTCACTTCTGTTAGTTCTGTGACTGTTGTGTTGTTACCGAGTGTTTGTTGTGTTGTCTCTCATGCGATTGGTTTATGAGAGATCAGAGGCTGGGAGTAAATACATGTTTTAATTGTAAGATTTTGATTTAATCCTTCTTCCTCTATAATATTATTAATGAAAAAGTTTGTGAAGATGTATGGATGTTTGTTACTCTGTAACGCAAAAACTACTTACCAAATTTAGATGAAGTTTATAACCTGGATTAACACATAGGATAATTTTTATCCCGGTAGTACGGTCTTGTGAGAAAATTACCGAACTCCATGCAGACGACGCTGCGGGCAGAAGCTAGGTCATAATAAAACAGTCAAAAATCCTGCTTAAGGAATAGTACTCTTGTGGGCAAGTATTTAATTAAAAATATTCTTTAGTGATCTTACCCACAGGTCAACATAGAGGTGCACAAAATTGTCTTCAAATCAATGATTTCGAAATATGTCAATGCTTCAAATATTTGATCTTCAGAAATCAAAAAATCTCGGTTGGTAAGGAAAATTGGGAGTAAACAGTGTGTTTTAATGGTATGATTTTGATTTAATGATTGAATAAACATCGGTAGAGCTTCTTGAATAAGTATTTGTACTTTCTGACTGGCTCGTTGGTCTAGTGGTCGAGACTGCTAAACATGAGGTCCTGGGTTTGATTCCCGGGTCAGACAAAGCGTTATCAGGAATTTCTAAGTAGCAGCCGCGGAGTCTGGATCTGAGCCCAGTTGATGGCTAAAAGCTTGCTTTTTTTTTTTTTTCCCGTCCTGCAGCCCCGGACTATTGGGTACACCTCTGATAACCCTTCGGATTACTGGCGCGATGGGATGTTATTTGAATGTGCTACAACGGTATTTGTTTACTGTGTACTTTGGCATAGGTTATCCAAAAATAATATTATAAAACGAACGTAACTCTGTCTTTCTGTATTTATGTTACCGTTCCATGAAAAGCACACATCGTAGTAACGACTGTCAATGATATACGAATGATAGCCGGGATCAACTTTATAACGAGCTTTCCAAAACATGGAAGGATCTCGGCATGAAACTGATGGTCACCCATCCACAAACCGACCTCAGCATCGTTGCTTAACCTTAAAGACCGAACTGTTCGACTGTTATTAATTAGCCAGCTGCACCAGAAAGAGGGAAAATGTGCCTATTATAATTTCTACTTAGCTGTTAAATTGATTTATTAACAGTTGAATTACTATTGATTATTTCCGCACACCGTCAGTATTTTAAATCTTCCAGATAACTTCACGCTTCATCTGTGATCAAATTAAATTATGTTCGTAACGGCCTTTCCTTATATTTTAGGGTACCGTAGTAAATCACTGAAAACGTTCAATTTATGTTTTTCACTACAACGGGAATAAACGGCACGGTTTTGGTACCCATAAACATGATAATTATATTTAAAATGGCACTATTACGAATTAAAAAACAGTGTTTTATTTATGAAATATTTGTATATTTTTTAAAACATTGCATTCCTTGCAGTTCATTTCAAATTTCATCAAACACACAACAACACACGTACAACTGGGTTGTGAAGGTCAGCTAAGCAGTCGCTACAAGTAAAATACTGGTGTTCAGCTGCATCCAGTGAAACTGGAAGCCTAAAACTGCCTACAGAACCCTTCACACATTTATACCGAAAAAAAACCGTCTGCCATTCATCCGTACTCATAAATTCGACCCTCGGATATTGAGTTCATAGCTAATATTGATATTCTCAAAGCCAATTGATTAGGTTAGGGGGGTAACAGTTTTTCGTCCTTATTTATATACCTATTCAGCTCACATTCACCCTTGGAAGGAAGACGTGTTCCTTTAGAAAGTTTTTATAATATTATTTTATTAATCAGAAATTTCTCAGTAGTAGCCACTTAGCCCCATATTACATTAAAGAGCCCTCTATTATCATCATCATCATTCATCATTTGCGACTCGCATCCAGCGGACTCCCGCAACCTTCACCAGGTCATCGGTCCACCTAGTGGGAGGCCTTCCAACGCAACGTCTTCCGGTTCGCGGTCGCCACTCCAGAACTTTTCAGCCCCATCGGCCATCCGTTCTGCGAGCAATGTGCCCTGCCCACTGCCACTTAAGTTTGGCAATTCTTCGGGCTACGTCGGTAACCTTGGTTCTCTTCATTCTTCTCCGAGCATAGCCCTCTCCATTGCCCTTTGGGTGACTTTAAGCCTTCTGATGAGGCCCATTGTGAGCGACCACGTTTCGGTCCCGTATGTAATCACTGGCAACACACACTGGTCATAGACTTTCGTCTTGAGACACTGTGGTAAATTGGACGAGAAGATACCGCGCAATTTCCCGTACGCTGCCCAGCTGAGTCGGATTCGATTGACCTCTTTCTCGAAGTTAGACCCTCTATTAAATTCCACTTAAAATATAACTTGCAAAATGTGAGTGTAGGTAAAAATCAAAATCAAAATCAAAGCATTTATTTCAAGTAAGCCAGTTACAGGCACTTTTGAATTGTCGAAACAAAGATGAAAATTAAATGTAGCTACAGTCCCAGTCACAAGACATAAAAACTGTGAAAGTACTGTAGTTGCCCATTCCCTAGCGTAGATCTCTATGGAGAAGAACGGGCAAGAAACTCCATGGACACTCTTTTAAATCAGAATATTGTTACAAAATCTTGGTTACATCATTCATGTTGAGATGGCATATTATGTGAGAACAATGTAGCAAGATGTGCACGTGTGTGTGATGTGCAAGTGTCCACAGCAAAAACACACAAACAAAAAAAATAAAATTCAAAATAATTCATTCAAATAAACCATGGCAACCAAGAGATGACCAGTCACAACCGACAGCGCCCGTTCACGGACATGACGCATGGATCAGCACCATTCAACTCAACCATTTTGAAGGGAACTAAATGATCCGACACACGCGCCACCATCAGCGAGACATTTGAGTGAGCATGACATACTCTAAACCGCCAGGGCACATTCAAGTCAAGAAAAGACGTAGGTTTCCAGTGAATGATAGCTTTCTAGTACATAGTACTCACACAATATGGGCTAGGCATTTATATAATACTAAAGAGATTGAATCTATACAATGCAAAGATAGTTGTACAATCTTCAGCAGCTCCAACAATACATTTTAATGCTATCAATTTATGCGCCCCTGTCCTTGTGGAGCAGGACCAGCATTGAGCCAAGCATTTTGATCAGCGATATAATCGCTCAACTTATAATATGCTTGCTTACATAGTGTGCGTTTAATGCATGTTTTACATTTCGTCTCATTCAGTTCAAGAATACTTTGTGGAATTTTATTATAGCATCTCAAACAGTACCCCATGAAAGATGAGTCTACTTTAGCGAGTCGGAAACCTGGCTGAACTAGTTGGTCCCTATTTCTAGTACTGTAATTATGTCTGTCACCCCTTTTACCAAAAAGGTGCAGATTTTTTCTGACGTACATTATGTTTTCGTAGATGTATTGACAATGTACCGTCATGATGCCAATATCCTTAAACAGTTCCCTTAGAGAATCGCGATTACGAAGATTATATATGGCCCTGATGGCTCTTTTCTGCAGAATAAATATAGACTCAATATCTGCAGCCCGTCCCCACAGTAAAATGCCATAAGACATTATACTATGAAAGTAACTAAAATAAACCAGTCTAGCGGTATCTACATCAGTATACTGACGGATTTTTCTAATGGCATAGGCTGCTGAACTTAGCCGCCCCGCAAGAGAAGTCAAATGAGAACCCCATTGTAGCCTTGAATCAAGCGTAATCCCCAGGAAAACCGTTTTATCTACGAATTCAAGTTTCTCTTTATTCAATATTATATCACAATCACTACTTTTAACATTCGGTAAAGCAAATCTAGTAGGGCATTATTCACGTCATCTAGATTTTGGGCCCGCCTATTTATCTTAAAAATTAGGAAAGTGTCATCAGCAAATAACACCATATTTTGCGGTTGGTTTTTCAGTAAATAGGGTAGATCATTTATATATACTAGAAAGAGAAAAGGACCCAATATTGAGCCTTGTGGAACCCCCATTTTTACTTTTAAACCCTGTGAATTAACACCATTTATTTGAACATGTTGTTGTCTATCATTCAAATAAGATTTTACCAAACTAAGTGCAAGTTTACCCAGTCCGTAATGCTCAAGTTTCAAAAGTAATGTGTCTTGATTTACGCAATCAAACGCTTTGGAGAGGTCACAAAAAATTCCTATGGCGTCTTGAGACTCTTCCCACGCAGTAAATATGTGCTTTAATAAGGTTACACCGGCGTCAGTTGTACAACGTCCCTTGGTGAAGCCATACTGTTGATCATGTAAGATTCTGTTGGTGTTAAAATGATAGAGCATTTGATTAAGCATTACTTTTTCGAAAACCTTGCTAAAAACTGGCAACACGGATACAGGTCTATAATTATTAGTATCTTTACTGTCTCCGGTTTTGAAAAGAGGTATGACTTTACTGTATTTCATTAAATCAGGGAAAACTCCTTGGTCTACACATAAATTAAAAATTAAAGCTAAGTAAGGGGCTATAGTCTCAAGTATGGATGTACAAACTTTGACAGACATTCCCCATAGATCTTCGGTTAGTTTGATTTTTATTTGCCGGAAAGTTTTAATAACTATCATAGGGTTAATGTGTTTAAATTTAAATTCAGCCAGGCAGCCAGACACATTCGCCTTTAATAAGCCAATTGAGAGTTCAGGTGAGGAAATAAGAGCCTCCGTTGTTTTTAGTGGTATATTGGTAAAGAAATTTACAAATTCTTGAGCTACTTCCTGATTTGAGCTTTTAGGACCACACGCTGTATCTAATGTGTAGCTAGTGTTACGTATTTTCTTCCTGTTAGTCTCGTTATTTATAACTTTCCAAACTGTCTTTATTTTATTTTCTGCTGTTTTGATCTTGTTGCTAATGTGCAGTGCTTTAGCAACCTTGCACGTATTTCTAAAAATTTTTGACTACTAGGTACTACTAGGTACTGCTCTGCTTAGCCCATAGTTATTGAAGTTTGCTTCTATCTGCCTACCTTTCAGGGATCTTCTTCTTAGCGTGTCGATGGCAATCTAATTTGTGTCGGCCCAGAACTGAGTTACAAGTTTGACGCTTTCGGTGCGTCCTTCAGTTCCTGTAGTGAACAGGTCAACCGGAAGTACCCTATAGGTTTTGGGTCGAAAACCTATAAGGTAGTTCCCGTTGACCTAGAATAACGAAATTTGGCGAGAAGCAATGTCTTACAGTACATGTAAAGGGAAAATTCCGAAAATTGAAAAAAATTTGAAAATTAAGTTACAATTTGGTACTTACAAGTTTTCGCAAAAATCTAAATCTGAAAACCGTAAATATGTAGTTAAATAAAAAAAAAAGGGATTTTACTATTACAAACTTATTATTTGCGGTTAGTGCAATAGCCGTCTCATGGGATCGAACAGCAAAGTTAAGTTTATACTTTAAAAAGTTTGTACGGAACCTTCAGAGTGCGAATCCAACTCACACTTGGCTTGACTTTTTTTTTGTCGTTGATGTTTGTTCTACAACATAGGCCCTATAATGATCAATCAAATAATTTCCTTAATGGTCAGACAGAACAACTATTATGTCAACCATTAAAATCGTAAAAAAACTATTATTTGGACCGAGAATCGATGAGAAGCCTCCGGGCATTATGAATCGTTTGTTAGCCGGTACGTCCCACCATTTCCTTTTGTTCCGAATGTTCGGATTCTTTTTACCCCTTAAAGTATACGTTTGAAGATATTTTTACGTTATGTTTTTAGTAAAAAGGTTTTATTTATATTAGGTTAGATTAAGGAATCAAATTCTTTAGGTCTTGACATATGTATGTTGCCTTGTAAAGGGATAAAACAGGTTAAAAATGATAAAAATATAATAATCATAAGTTTAAATTGTTGGTTTGATTGGATGATCCCTTCAGAGAATGCAGGAGCTATGTTCAGATCTCAAGTGTGTATGCGGCGTGTCCACAGACAATGGCACCTTCCATCTTGCGCTGCATGCCCTGACACCTGCGTACTTGACGATCTTACGACTGCATCTGCGAGCGGAGTTCGCATAGCTGAATTTTGGGTCCAATATATTTACTGAAAATTTGCCATCGATACGGTAAGAAGAAGAATGTTATCATGTATGATAAGTAATCTGTATACTTTATCTATCACTTATCAACAGTTAATCAACAAAAATAAAATCGAAAACAAACCTCCGCACAACATCAAATTGTCACCCAAGGTAATGTAATAGACACCAACAAGCATTACTGACAATATTCACTGATACCTCCATCGATCAAGCTGATCTGATGACGTCACTTCCTCTCAAATTATAGCCGCTCAACCTATCTGTCATTTAAGGTCGTATTTGGGACAACTTTTTATTTACAGAGAGTAAATGTACTCTGAGGAGCTTTTAGGAAAAGAATTTGAATGTATTTGCATGTATTAGGTGACAGGACCTTCAATTTGGGGAAGGAAAACTAGAAAATACGACTTGATTGTGACTCTGTTGGGCCATCAGTTGTTTTAACGACGACTGTGTGAATTAAATTGGTATTATTTTATGTTTTCTATAATTATATACACTAACACTCGTAATTACATAAAGTAATTAGTTTAACTTGACTTCCATAGTCAAGTTAAAGTAAGTATTTGCTTTAATTTGACTATATAAGCCAAGGTAAAGTAATTAGGTACTTCAGTTTACTTCACTACTTAAGCAACATTTTTATGCAATAGACTAGAATTTAAATGAAAGTAAGCACCGTCAAAGGAAGAAAATCTAAGAATTCTAATTTTTAACAGTTTTAACTTCAACCAATTGGATTAAAATCGTTTCTTAAATAACACTTTGACTTGTTTATAACTAGATACGGGTGTGAGTGATGTTTAAAATTGTAAGAAATCTGATTAAGAATTATCAGTAAACATTCCACTTTTCTATTCCATAGCTGTCGGTGCCTTATCAACACTATGATTAGCCGGAGATTTGTGGTCTCCATCTAGAGACATGTTACGTCTAGCCCAAAAGTCATTCGGTTCGACAGCTAATTATGGCCGACACATTGCATGGTCAGAGTGTCTATCTCATGCCTGTTCCATGCTGTTATCCTAATGTTTTTGTATCATATCACAATGGCAAATAGTCGTCATACCAGTACTCATCTATGTTCTAGTCATATCGTCTTCTACACAGTCCATCTCAAGCCAAGCAGTTATCTCTTTCCTCTTTTTTTCCTTTTTCCTCAATAAAATTGTATTGTCCCACTGCTGGGTAGGTTTCCTCACTTCTTTTTAATTGGGAAAATCCTCAGAAGTGGACGAAGGTTTCCTCGCTTGCATTCCACTCCCGATTAGCGGTTTTATCCGGCCAAACTCCCATAAATGCCTTTAAGTCATCTTGGCAGAGTTATTCAGACTTCCTTCGGAAGCGCTATCATACCTCTTAATACACTCAATTAACATAATACTACCTTCTATAAAACTAATCTACATTAAAAAGAAAACTTTCCTAATCAATCTCCTTTAGAAGCTAAAACGCGACCTAACCCAGGGGGCGTGCAAATGTATTGAAATGGTACATGTTGATTCACTTCGCCGTGCGCGATCTCTGATTACAATGTTACGTTGGGGGAAATAGAATCTACTGGTGGTTCTCGATTTGAACTCATTCTGTATTTATTTTTAGAACTAAGAACGGCTTTGGTGTCATGTATTTTATCAGGGGGGTTTGTCAGGCATGCCTGAGACATATTTCTCGACGGCATGTAAAGTCAAGTCAGAGGCCCAGGGCGGAATAAAAACTCTATCACCAGGTTAGACACTTACCACACGATAAAGAAAGAAGATTAAAGTTGTAAAAGAAAAGTGTAAGACTCGACAAGATCCATCATGCTTATGATGACGTTACAAAATGAACTTGATTACTGTATTTTCGAACAAAAAACTTGAGACGGAGACAAATCTTGGCCGATTCCACAAAATCTGCTTCAAAAGGTAATTATAAAATAATTGGTAACCTGAATTACGATTCAAATGTTAGTGGCCCAGCGGTATCCGTCGACCCACTTTACTTGGTCATACTTTATCTGATGAAATTCACCACAAGTGCTACGATTGGTTGATGGTAGAACATCATAAGGAAACACGTACGCACGTTCCCAATACCAAAGATTCGAAGACGTTGTGACATCCAAAAACCGCACTGGCAGCTCGTGGTAGACCACGTCACACACCGAAAGTCAGCAGTGGGAACAGTATAGACTGATTATCCAAATCGGTACCATTAAAAAGTTATACAATTCTGGCTCCTAATTTGGTCAGCAAAACCTTAGTAAGAGCCGCACCGACAGCCCACAACAAAAGACTTCTTCTCTGTCAGATTAGACAGAACCGTATAATATAGACACGTTAGGGATCTGGGAATTTCCCCGTACATCCCCTCTTTGCCCCTCTCCCTCCCCCCGATATATTTGTTTAGAAAAAAAGATAAGTTCTTTGTTCGCGGTGATGTTAAAGTGAATGGAACGAGATTGGACGAATATATTTTTGTAGCTTGTCAACGATATCTTGATTTTTGCTTTCTGAACATGTGTTTATTTGGGAATATTTTTTTTGTCTAGGTTTAGTAGATGACTGTTATAGCAGTCACTCTACGTTAAATACTGGTATTCATCGGGATCTGGTTTCTGACCTAGTTGATAAAAGGCAGGTAGGCAGATGATGTTGTTTATAAGCTTATTTGTTACGCGTAGTAAAGTGTCTACCTGATGGTAAAAGTTGATGCGGATGACAATGTAACTCGAAACTTGAAAGTTACCAGAGGACAATTGATTTCAAATTGTTTCACAATTTTATGATTAATCTACGATGACTTTCCAGAGGATTTACATATAAGTAAGCTTTCGCTAGCTTATGTTAACGCATGGGCCATGCTTGCAGTCTTTCTGAGGAATTGTATCCGGAACGAGGTGATCCGACAGAGTACCAGTGTTGTCGACATAGCTCACAGAATTAGTAAGCTGAAGTGGACCTGGGCCGGCCATATTAGCTGTAGAACCGATGACTGTTGGGGTAGACGTGCTCTCGAGTGGAGACTGCGAATCAGCAAGCGTATGGTGAGACGCCCTCAGGCTCGCTGATGCGACAATCTTCGTGGGGTAGCTGGTAGCAACTGGATGAGAGTTGCCAAGAATCGAGCTAAGTGGCGTAGGATTGAAGAGGTCTATGTCTAGGAGAGAAGCGGAGGCCCAGTGGTGGCGACCCCGACTTACGAACAGTAAGTCGTGGGTTCGAACCCAGACAGGCGCATTATTTTGTGTAATTTATTTCATCTCCACTCCTCTCAAAACGGTGAAGGAAAACATCGTGAGGAAACCGGCATGTCCTAGAACCAAAAAATTCGAAGACATGTGACATCTACCAATCCGCACTGGGCCCGCGTGGTGGATTATAGCTCATTCCTTCTCATAGAGAGGAGGCCGGTGTCCCAGCAGTGGGAACATTAATAGGCTGATGATGATGTGTAGGTCTAGGTATTTTGTAGGCTGATGATGGAATGCAATACATTTAGACTTCTCCATATAAATGCCATTGATGCCACTTTGTCTAGTCTTCAAATAATCCTATCAGAAAACACAGACTCAGCAGTAGCATTCGAATTCATAGTACTCGTACTAGAAGGAGCAAGTTCTTAGCCAATTTGCGTTTCCAATTATCTACAATTCACAGCCACAATTCGGTTGGAAACAATTTGACAGCTGCGGTGTGTGACCACGAGAACAATGCGATGCTGATGAGTAGACACGTGGTTATGGGTGCGTTTTGATTTAATGATAGTGTGGTGAAATAATTATTTATAGGGAGTTTGGGAGTTCAGCCGCAAATAAGCGCATCGTCATTTTCCTGCCGTTATTTTAATATATTTGTGGTCGGCGCAGCATGTCTTCTTCTTCCATACTTCTCTATTACTCGTCATCTCATCAGTCACCTTTCTAGCCAAATCATCCAAGTCCATAAATCGTTTCTTTGAAAGTAGCTGAATTGAATACACGTATTATACATGGAGTATGGAGTGGCTGGTAATTTGACTTTCACAAACCATTACTGCACAATATTGTAGGTAACGACTGTCTAAACTCTACGAATGTCAGCCTGAGCCGGCAGTCTCGACAGAGATAACAACAAAATAACTAACTTTTGATTGCTAATTACTAACGAATAAATTCGAGATTCGAGAAACGTCTCTACATCCAAGATGCGTTTCTCGCAAGCATCGTTATTGCAACCAATTTTTTATTAGCGATTTATTCGTTATCTCTGTCGAGACTGCCAGCCCTGGATAAACAGCTTAAAGAAATTTTTGAAACACGGAGGAAACTCGGTATGTACGTCACCCATTCAGGAACTAACCTCGGTAAGCGTTGCTTAACTTAGAAAATCGATTTGTTTGGTTATTACTCGTATATTATTTAGCTACGAGTACGGGCCCCTTTTATACCAATGCATGTGAACTAAAAGTACTGTAATAAAAATATGTCACACATTCACACAAACCAGTAGTAACACCCCGGATTGAGGTCGTACTCGTATCATGATATCAGTTCGCTCTAATGCCCGAAGCCATTGCCGAGAGTACACGAAGTTACTTCGTATAGATGTACCAACGTCTATAACAACCATTGGAAAACGCTTTAGATTGGAAATTGTTCTATTGTCATTCAATGTATGGTATGGTACAGGATCTACAAGGATATTTTGGCGCTGGAATGGCATTGACAAGGGGTGTTGTTGGTTAATTTTCGTGAAATGTGAAAAAAAAGTCCCATAAAAATATTTATTTATTTATTTAAACTTCATGTACAATAGTGGGTGGACTTAATGCCACAAGGTATTTTCTACCAGTCAACCTTTGGTTTTAAAAGGACAACATTGTGATAGGGTACAAAAAACAATAACTACTGGTTTTCGAATACTAATAAACTTATATTGATACTAATACACAAATAAAATAAACTAATACATAATTTAAAACCAAGCCGTCTGCCAAGCCTTTTCCCAACTATGTTGAGGTCGGCTTCCATTCTAACCAGATGCAGCTGAATACCAGTATTTTACATGGAGCGACTGCCTATCTCACCTCCACAACCCAGTTAGTACTGGGTCATATAACGATACCTACCCCTTGGAAGACTGGCTGTCAGACTTTCGGGCTACTACCTGTAACGGCTGTCAACTATCTACAAATGACAGCCGGGACCAACGGCTTAACGTGCTCTCCGAGGCACGGAGGAAACTCGGTATGTAATGGGCGGTCACCCATCCACGGATTAACCTAGGCTAGCGCGGCTTAACTCTGAAGATTGACCCGAGAGGCAGTTATTATTTAGCCACGAGCTCATTTTAATACCAATAAAAAAAAAACCTGCCAAGTGCGAGTCGGATTCGCGCATGAAGGGTTCCGTACCATTATCCATTAGACAAAACGGCAAAAAAATCACCTTAGTTGTATGGGAGCACCCTTTAAATATTTATTTAAATTTAGAAATTTATTTTTAAAGCGAATAAACAACTAAATATTATGTGAATAGTTCAAACATCTACCTGTTGCCGTTATTAATATCAAGCAAAAAGCGGCACGAAAACACACGTTTGTTGTAAGGGAGCCCCCCTTAAATATTTATTTTATTCTGTTTTTAGTATTTGTTGTTATAGCGGCAACAGAAATACATCATCTGTGAAAATTTCAACTGTCTAGCTATCACGGTTCATGAGATACAGCCTGGTGACAGAAAGATAGACAGACGGACAGACGGACAGTAGAGTTTTAGTAGTAGGGAACTTTTCTTTTAAAAGTGAATTTGCTTTCAACTGAATATCTCGAACAAAATACATTAAATTGCTCCAAAGAGCTTCTTTCAACAAAAAGAATGTCCTAAAATATAATTCCACAATCAAAATTGACGGCATCATTATTCCGTCGATACAATTACGGCGGACTCCGGAAACGGCAATACGCCTCGGTACGACCTTCCGTATTACCCCATTTGGCGTATTTGGCGTATCGGAGCCGGGTCTGCGTTTCATTATGAAAGTCTATGGCCTGATGAAACGTAATAATTACTTTGGAATTGGACAGTTGATGAGTTCTATAGAATATTTAAATGTTGTTATTTGAGAGTATTTTCGAGGTGGATCTTGTTCTATTTAGTAGATTAATGAGTACTTTTAGGTAGTGAATGGTTTTGCCAAGGAAAATCGATGTCCGTGAACAAGTGCTAGGCAGATGGTGACTGCCTATCTGACCTCCACAACCCAGTTACTACTATTGGGTAATACGATACCCTTTGGTGAGACTGGTTCTAAGACTTTCGGGCCATCGACTACCTGTAACGACTGTCAAAGATCTACAAAGGACAGCCGGTACGGGGCTTAACGTGCTTTCCGAGGCACGGAGGAAACTCGGTGTGTAATGGAAAACAAAATATTATATGAACATTAATTTGGACATCGAATTCAACTTTGACAGAAGGGCCCCATTCAACAGTCATATCAAACGATCAAATCAAACTTTTATCCAAACATCCAATAACATCAAAAAATGTCCATAAAGGGGAAATGAAAAACGTTAACTTGTTGATAGCGCCGCAGTAAATAACGATATCTTCGTACCATCAGTATGATTGGTCCCTGAAATACAAAAACCGGCCAAGTGCGAGTCGGAATCGTTTACTAAGGATTCTGTACCACCATACAATATTTAATATGTAATTATTAAGGTCGGGCAAAAAATGCTGAAAAATTAACGTTTGTTGTATGGGGACCCACGCCCGTAATCCCAGAAGGGTTAGGCAGAGACGTACGTAATAGTACACTCACATTACGACATGTTAAGTCCCATGTACTGTCGTGGACACTGCCGCCTGATCACCACTAAGCTAAGTTTTGTCTGCACTCGCAACATAAAAACGCTTTCTAGCCCCGCCCCGTTGACTTTGTATAGAAATAATGAATGAAAGACAATACCGATCGGCCGAGCGCACTGGCGACGCACGCCAAACGAGAGTTATTGTTATTTTGCGCGCCAGATTGACGCTTTCCTAATAGGCCTAAACTTTAAGGGGGCGTGGCTCGGCGCCTTCGCATGATTTAAAGAAAAAAAAATGAACTGATCTGGCGGAAAAGACCACGACTGTACAAGAGGGCAAGCATATAATAATCAACTGGGCATAAAACCAGAGTCCGTGCCTGCTACTGAGAAGTTCCTGATAAAAAAAACCCAATAACACTTTGTTTGACCAGGGAATCGAACCCAAGATCTCTTGCTTACTAGTCGCGCTTGCAACCACTAGATCAACGAGGCAGTTTGTTTTACTTTTTGTAATAGCGAGCGGCCATAGACACACACACGCATTTACAGCCCCTGAAAATTGTGAAACAACTGTCTAGCAATTACGGTTCCAAAGTTACTGTGACAGACGGACGGATGGATAGACAGCGGAGCCTTAGTAATAGGGTCCCGTCGCGTACGGAACCCTAAAAATGCTCACGATATGGACGAACGCTATTGAAAATTAATTTTCAATATGGAGAGTGTTTCGGCATACCTAACTTAGACATTCGTTTATTGGGGAGACGGGACCTGCGGTTATTCGAAGCGGGTTGTAAACGTATTTTGTTACTTCCCGAATGCTTTTAGCTATGGATACAAGTGCAGGTGAATTTCTATTCCTTTTGTGATGTGACAACACTGCCTGTAGCTAATACGTGTGGTTTTAGTCGATGGGGAACCAAATTTTCCGGAGTGCCTAAATTGTGTATAACGTGTTTTGTATTTCTACACCGACATTTTGTCAACGTTACCTCTGATAGACCGACACTTTGTTTAGGGTCCCTGATATCGATGATGTTACTCAAAATGGTGCGGAAAAACGGCCTGTTCTAAAACCAAAATTTAGAGAGAGATAATTCAGATTTGTTATCTAGCACGAGAATGAATACATAGGAGTTTTTAATACCAATGCATATATTACACCTCTAAATAACCTCGTAAAATCTTGCTACGCCAAAAAAATCTTTAGACAATAAAAAAAAGGACTATAATTCTTTGTGACGACAAATTGCAAATTGCAGAATCCACATTTGACACACTTACGAGAGCTCTATATACATATCTAAGATAATATACTATATACTATACAGATAGTCGTATATAACGCACATAAATACAATGATAATCATTTACTTCACACTAACATTAAACTAATCTCACTGAAACTTTTGTTTCTTAGGGTTGACAGAGTTTCAGATATTATGTTAGACGGTGTCTTTGGTTCTACTTGCAGTGTTTATGTGGATATGTATTCATGTAAACTAATTTAAGTCTAGTGGTCACAAGTGGTAATATCTGCGCTCATTGAGGTCCTGTATTCGATTGCTGTCATTGGGTTTCTTCACCCCGAATTTTTCAGTAGGAGACCGGATTTTTAGTTGATTGCAATGGGCTCGTCTCTATTACATAGGACTTGTTAACTGGCGAAATTTGGGTGTAACTACAATAGACACACCTCTGCCTTACCCTTCGGGGATAAATAGGCGCGATCTTATTTTATGTAAAACCATTACATTTTTTTTTCTTTTGAATGTTTAATGCCTATCCTGATGTCAGAGTTTTAAGCCGCCCATGGGCCTCTTTCTCATGGACTTGGCTTTACATGCCGTCGAGAAATATCTCTCAGGCATACTGGTTCCCTAACAATGTATTCCTTCACCGAATCAAGTGATAGTTATACAATACTCACATGAATCCGAAATATCAGAGGTGCGTGTCTTAGGTTCGAACTCCAGACCTATGATTTGCCAGTCCGCCGGTCATACCTAGTAGTAGCCTTATGTCTATCACTGCTTTGCGGCATTCTGTAGTTTACTGTCTAATCCTTTCGGAAAAAGATGTGTGTTTCTGGATGATTGTAAAATTTGATTATGTCTACAAGTTTTAAAGTTAAACATTTTTTTGTCACCCCTATCAACTGACATAAAGCTCCACATACACATTCACACTAATTTATTTTCTCACACAAGATACGACATTAATTACGAAGTAAATCAAGATTTATTTGAATTAAAATAACGTTTGTGTCTCATTTAGTGTAATGTATTGTGAGCTTTTGTCCCGACTAGATATCATGAAGTCATCTAACACATGGGTGTCACGGATGCGTGTAGGTACATCAAATTAAAAAAACAATATCTCGTGTACTTCTTCTCCACACAATGCTGAGTGCAAGTCTCTTCCAGTTCTCTCCACTTATGGCGGTTTTGAGTCATGGCTATCCTCCAGTTTCTTCCGACCACTTTCCACCTAGTCAGTTATCTTCCCACATTTCTCCATGCCATTCGTGGTCTCTACTCCAGCACTTTCTTCCCCCATATTCCATCCAGTCTACGGCATATATGACCCACCCACTTTCTTTTTGCTATTTCCATAAGTCTTGTGCGTCTCCGTATTTTGGTGTTTTCACCCTGCCGATGCCCAACATGGCTCGTTCCATAGCTCTCTGAGTGATTGGCATGCGGTGAATAGTGTATTTGGTGAGCGTTCAAGTTTCAGCCCCGTCTGTCATCTCTTGCTCACGTCTCTGGCTCTCGTGCAATGGGCCTAATTAAGACCATAGTTGCTGCTAGTGGTCACATTGACCAACGATACTTACATTTTTCTTGCAGACGTATCGAAGAGATTTTGAAAAAAGGGACAGCGTTCTTTGCCTTCTACAACAATAATATGTTGGCTGATACGATAAAAAATGGTAATCTATGATCAAAACCAATTCGTGCAATCCAGAAGGCTCTCCTAAGTTAATCCGCCGTAAGTCCTTGTGAAAAATAGAACGCTTCGCCTAAATTCACCCTCAACGCACCACTCTACTTACCTAGGACAACAGGTCTCTTGAAACGCGGATGCACCAAGCAATTGGAATGTTTCCAAAACACAAACAATCAGCGTGAACGTCACAAATAGCCACTGCATTTATGTAATATCTAGTTTTATTTACGAACGTAACACTATGGCTTGGAATAGTTCCACAAGTCTGTTGTTATATAAGATTATGTTCATTCAGGTAATCTTAGAATGATTCCCGCATCACTGTGGTTTCTGCTTTGATGTTAACAAATATGCAACATGCGTTTAAGCTTATGAAAACAAGCAACGAAACGATAGGTAGAGAGAAAATATTGATCATCTGCCTAGCCTTTTCCCAACTATGTTAGGGTCGGCTTCCAGTCTAACCGGATACAGCTAAATATCAGTATTTTACATGAAGTGACAGCCAATCTGATTTCCACAACCCTGTTAGCACTGGGTAATACGATGTCCCTTTTAAGACTGGTTGGTCAATCTTTCCAGCCACTGACTACCTGTAACGACTGTCGAAGATTTACTAATGACTTACAACAACAACAACAGCCCATAACGTCCACTGCTGGACATAAGCCTCTCCCATGATGGGAGGAATATGCCGTAATCTCCACGCTTGGCAGGCGGATTGGAGATCGCAGTGATGAAAACCTAACAGAAAACGCTGCTGCCCATTCTCTGGCCTATGGAGGCGCAAGGTGTTCTGCCTCAGACATTAGTCGCCTTATACGACACCCGTGAGTTTAATGGGTTGGTTCTATTCTACTCTGCCGGACACCACACGGCTAATGACTTATAGTCGCAACAATTTAGATTAAAAGAGTATAATAAAACCTACTCCATCAAGAACTTAATTAGCAGTGGTTTTCTTTTCTTACTTACTTGTATAGTTCTTTTTAATCCTGCTCAAGTCGTCGCCGCCTCGGGCTGACTTTAGCTTTCAATATTATTTCTGAGAACGTGTATTGATTTTATTAGTTGTATTACTTTGTCGCGTTAGTTCCGATTTTTGTTTTATATTAAAGAAGAAATATATCAATGCTTTGTTAAGTTTGTTTTCGGGATTTTCACCGTTTGGCTACAAAATTATTTGATTGGGATTTTGAGCTTAAGTGCGTGTAGCTGTGGATATTTTCATTTAAGATATTCTATTATGTGCCCTCGAAACGGTTATTAATAACAGTCGTTTTCTTTTAACAGGTAATATATCTTTGGACATATAACAACGTATAACAACCAGTACAAATATTAAAGGTTTGATTAAATTAATAGGAATATGTAAAATCTATTCATACACGAAATCACTTAAAGGGTCGTTGTACTCATCATTATGAACAACTTTTACTATGGGACAAAACCCTGAATCGTGAAAAATAAATCAGCTGTTTCATACATTTTGACGAGTTATGCGAACATGTGCGAATAAAATACTCTTGCTAAATTGCAAAACAACTTCCTCAAACAATGACGAATTTTCCAGTGACGTTTGTCACAACGCTTCAGTATATATCAATAGATGGCGCTGATCAGCTTTGGGAATATTTTTTTAAGCGGCGTTATAGTAAAATCTAATGCAAAAAGAATTTTCAATGGTAAAATCTTATATCAGGGCAAAAAAAGAAACTCCTAGACACATGTCTAACTCATTGTATAGTAAAATTTCTTTATTATTCATTGTTGTTTAAAAAGTGAGAACTGTAAAGAACTTTTTTTCTGTCAAACATTTTTTAACCTAAAAACTCTACTGTTCTTTTGCATCACTGAACTGAACTACAAGTTTTTGCATGGTTTTTGCTATTATTCTTCTGAGTGTTTTTGCGTTAACGTCTAAACTACTGGTGCGTCGAGTCTATCTTAGGTTCCTCCGTACCTCACTTAAGGCTTTGTGGACATAAAAACGAGCCATTTTATCATTCCCAAGGTTGATCAGCGCCATCTAGTTCGTTCATAAAAAGCACCGGAAAATTCCCCATTTCATAAATGATTACCATAAAGCGCCTTCCAGATATTGTCATAAAAGCGCCAAAAAGAACATGCAGCCATTGTTTAAAAATCACTTTATTGATTTATTTCGAACAACAAGGTCCATATGGGTTAGTAAAGAAGTACTTAAGAACTATGTTAATGGCAAGAAATTTGGTGATTTAATTACATTCATTCAAATTCATTAAATAGGTAAGAATAAATAGTAATAAATAATGTTATTAAAAGAAAGCGTAATCCCTAATCATACTAACGGCCGCTTTCTATAACCCACTTACGTATAACTGTTGGTTAATGTGCCTTCTTCCGTAGCTATCAGTGTTTCCATAAACAAAGAATATCCTGTCCGTGTCACCTACCTGTCACTTGATTCATAGAAAAATCAAAGAAAGCGTTTTGTTTCTAACCGTCCGTAAGCAAACTGTCAAACAGACAGAGATAGCAACCTACCGAAACCGGCTAGTAAGTTATGCGGCTACCGGCTACTTTGACGATACTCATTTGTTTTATAAGAAAATTGTAAAATGTGTCTTCGATACCGTTTGATTTTCAAAATGATGTAATACGATTATGCAGCTTTTCGAATTTATAAGGATTTTATGACACCCTAAAAACTTGGCCATGCTAGGAACTAGTTGGAATATTGCTTAAATCAAATGCATTATGATTTACCTATGCAAAGTTTAAATATAACATAAGCATTCCGAGTATAATAGTTGTATAAATTCTAATTGACTTTGACAAAACGCTGGCAGACTTAAGATTAATGGCGACTGCGGCAAAATAGCAAGAATTGTTGGTTTGTTTCACAGTTTTAAAGTATTTCAGGCAGAAACAAATGGGTTTAGTGAGACGAGGAAATAAAGATATATGTTTTTTTTTAACTTTCGTTTATATATTTTTAACAAAGAGGACAGAATTAGGTAGGGAAACAATCGATTACGAAATACCCTTTTGAATTTAGAAGAAAAGGGTCTTTGACCAGAAGACGGTTGAAATGTCCAGAAAAATAAGAAAAATCTATCGTAAAAGTATGACCACGGATACTTGCTTTATATGAAGTACATACTCACTCAAGTGTGGCTCAGAATTCCGCCTCCCATGTCTACGTGTTATGAATACCTATTCTGCATGTAGAAAGAAATAATGCAAGTTAAGCCGTTGGTCCCGGCTGTCATTTGTCCATCTTTGACAATCGTTACAGGTAGTCAGTGGCCCAAAAAGTCTAACAACCAGTCTTAACAATGTGGTATCGTATTACCCAGTATGAACTGGGTTGTGGACGTCAGATAGGTCGCAGTCGCTCCATGTAAAATACTGGTACTCAACTGCGTCCGGTTAGATTGGAAGCCAACCCCAAAATACACACATCAAAAGTATCTAGGGATCAACATATATTTTTGCAATAACTTTTCTCCTGATTGATATTAATTAAAATTTTCTTTAAGGATTCATCAAATAAAGTGTTTTCGTTTGTCACAGTAACGATAAACCAAGTCACCTTTGCATTAATAAAGAAATTTGCCATTTTCCTAATAAAGGGATTTTTGACATTTGAACCACTAACATTAAAGTTCGAAAAAAAGACTGAAATAACAGTTTTCTTTAAAATTTTATTGGGTAACTTAAACAATTAATAATCCGTGTTTCTACCGCGAACACTAACAACACAAGAACATCGGTTTGGCATACTCAAAATGAGTTCATCCAAATCACGCTGTGGAATGGCCGCCCATGTTCGTTGCAACAACAAAAAAAGGTCTTCTTGCGACTGGATACCCTCCATATTCGGCAGAGCTCTTCTCTGTAGCATATCCCATGCATGCTCAATCGGGTTCAAGTCTGGCGACTGAGCAGGCCAGGGCAGGACATTGATGTTAGCTGCGGCGAGAGTCTGTCTTACAACTCTTGCGGTGTGCGGTCGTGCATTATCATGCATTAACTGAAATAAGGGACCGATTTGCACTTGTAGAGGAACGATGACGTCTGATACAATCGTCTCAGCATAAATTTGAGCGTTGAGGTTGCCTCTGATCCAAATCAACTCAGTTCTTCCGCCGATCCAAATACCCGCCCATACCATGATGGTTCCACCACTATAAGGATGGACTTCCTGGCAGGATTTTAATCGCTGTTGGCGTCCAGGGGTTCTCCAGTGTCGTATACGTCTTGTATCCGGTCTCATACCAAAACGAGACTCATCAGAAAAGCACACGAAACGCCATTGTTCTTCTGCCCAATTTCTGTGTTCAAGAGCCCATTGATATCGAATCCTACGATTGTGCATTGCTATAGGTGGTACCCGTAGCGGTCTTCGGGAATGAAGGTTCACTTCATGCAAGCGGTTTCTGACTGTTTGGTCGCTAATTAAGTTCCCTGAAGAGTGATGAAGCCTCACGGCTAACATCATGGCGGTTATTGTTGGAGCTCTTCGAGTTAAGATTTGAATGTATCGGTCTTGTCTCCGTGTGGTGCAGCGATACCGTCCTCCATGGCGCTCAGCCACGGTACCAGTGCTTCGGTAACGTGTCCAAAGTCGACTGATAACACTCTGACTTGTATTCAGAGCTAAAGCTACAGTACGTTGCCGGGAACCAGCTTCTATCATTCCCACGGCTCTGAGCATTTCTTCCCTGCTTAAATGACGTCGCCGCTCCATAATAACGTTGGTTTTAATCAGTAGTAGGGAAACAGTAGCACTAATAATGTCTTCAATGCGTTGTATGTTTTTATAGGGAAAATATTGACAGCTTATTTTCATCTTTTACTCGAATTTGATTGAGAGTTCCTGATTCAAATTACGAAATGCACCAAAAAGGATCCATATAAATTTATAAAATCATAAATTTATTACAAAGCCACATCTCAATCTCAAGAAATCCGCATAAAAATGCTTGATCCCTAGACATTTTTGATGTGTGTAGTTGGGAAAAGGCTAGGCAGATGATGATGAAGAAAGAAAGAAAGAAAAAGCATTAATTAGCCCGCACAGGACTGAACGAGCCTGTGGACGGTGAGCTATGGGCTAGCTCGCCGTCCGTCCGTCTCATGACGACAGGTCGTGTCGACGGCGCAGGAGTGTTCCACTCGCGCAAAAGGAAGGGGTCCACAAGGGCCGATGCCTGCCGGGTCTGCGGGACTGTTCGAAAGAGATACCGTGGATGGGTTTTATAGTCAGTAAAAGTCTCTCCTGCTCCACCCAGAGCGGGAGGAGTCATTTGATGATGAAAAAAAAACCGGCCAAGTTCGAGTCAGACTCGCGCAGGAAGGGTTTAACAACACACACAACAACAACATCACACAACCAACAACAGTTGGATCTATACAACATTAGACAAAACTGCAAAAATCACGAGGGAGCCCCCCTTATTAATTTATTTTTAAAGTGAATATACAATTAAATATTCTGTGAATATTTCAAGCGTCTACCTGTTGCTGCTATTAATATCGAGCAAAAAACGGCAAAAAAAAAAAAAAAATTGCAGGACAAAACACACAGTGCTATCTAGTGCCACACTAACCAACGAGGCTTGTGTCGTGGACACCAGATAGTTGATATACTACATACGAGTAGATACATTTTTATTTGTAAATACATAATTATTATAAATATAAACATCTATGACTCGGAAACAAATGTCCATGTTCATCACACAAACATTTGCTCCCACCGGGATTCGAACCCGGGACCCTAAGAACGTAAGGCAGCCTCACTACCGCTGCGCCATTCGTGTCGCCATCACTCGAAATCACGTTTGTTGTATGGGAGCCCTTCTTGATTTATTATTTTATTCTTTTTTTAGTCTTTTTTGTTATAGCAGCAACAGAAATACATCATCTGTGAAAATTTCAACTGTCTAGCTATCACGGTTCATGAGATACAGCCTGGTGACAGACAGACGGATAGACGGACAGTGGAGTCTTAGTAATAGGGTCCCGTATTTACACTTTGGGTAAGGAACCCAAAAAAAGTATTCAAACTGACATAAGAACTTACTCCAAAACATGAGTTTCCAAATAACCGCTTTCAAAAGTATCCCCTGTTATTTCCCTCAAACCAATAACACACTGAGCTCTCAAACTCGAACTCAAACAGACAAAACTACATCAAAGCCTCAGCACTCACCCACAATGGCGAGAAATAACTTTTTCCTCAAACATATAACAAATAAATGTTATATTATAACTTTCTTTGCGGCAAACTCAATTGGGTGTAAAATACTACGCCTTTGAACTGGCGGCCTTTGGCGTTGGCTGTAAAAAACCTTGTACTTAAAAGTTTTTTTATGTAAGAGGAAATATCTATTTCCTAAAGAAAGGAAAGGATATGCAAACGCACAGTTAAACATGGTGATTTTTTTGTGAAATTTAGTGGAAGGAGGTCACAGTTTTCGGCTTATTTGTAAGACCGTTTTTGAATCCAAATAAGATGGCCTTAATTAATGATGTTGAAAGATTATTGCATCTGTATCAAGATATTCCTTGAAAATCTAAATATATGTAACTCACTAACAGCTCGTGGCTGCGCATGTACTTAATTAGGTGTTCATCGATTATTAGCACTATGCGAAGTGATTGCAAAAAACAAAATGGGTCATAACTTTTGAATCGTAAAAAATTACACCGTCATTCTCGGGGCTCAGACCAAATAAAAAGGTAAAGACGGAACTCAGCGAACAGCAAAAGTGAAGCCCGTCAAATTACGTCTCACTCTGTTCATACACGCTCACACGAGCGTGTATGAACACGTTTACATCAAACTACAATTAGACTCACAACAATTACTCATTAAATGCACAAACATGCAGAGTTCCGTCTTATCTTTTATTTTTCGTCTGAGAGTACAGGGCGAGACGATTTTCAATCTTACACATAACATAAACTTTAATCACACATATACAAAAAAGGCATTTCAGGTTCTTGACCCACAAACTGTTACTTCAGGAGCAGATCGACTATTATTCCTCCAAGAGTAAACAAAATAATTTACACCTACCACACAAATCAGTATCAAACCAGACTAGAAACTCCTTGACACAGATATTCCAACCTATTTCCCGTATACATTACTTTATATGGGGTACATGTAGGGTTACCACCAATGCTGCAATGTGACCATTTAAAAATTTAAAAAGTCCTGACAAAAAAGCCGGACATTTGCAAAAAAAAAAGCGGATATTTTTACTTTAATCTTTATTTTTTTGGTAGTCATAATTAAGTTTTTAAACGGACACTATCATTAATCCTAAAAACGGGCTATTTACCATAGCAAATCAAATCAAATCAAAAATGTTTATTTGCTAGAAAATACATACAAATTCAAGGAAAGATCTTGTGTCCTAAAAGTATTTGTATTCTGTCTGCAAGCAAGCGTGCAAATTATGATGAATATGATTGTTATGTTTTGAATATGATATGTTTACTATTTTTTTTGAGTTCCCGATATTTCGTTGGTTTATAGTTAACATGTTAAATATCCCGTTCTCAATATGAATGAGTCATAGTTTAGAATTTATATGAAAAAATTAAATAAATCTCTTAACTTGAGAAATTTACACGAATGACAAGGTCGCGAAAAAGTCCAGATTCTCTTACACTTTCTGAGTGCTAAACATCCTGACATTCCCGGACAAATCCGGACGGATGGTAGCCCTAGAAATATGTGAATACGCGTGCGGTGTGCAATCAGACGGACGTCCGGTTTTGCCACCGGTATACGGGATATTATCGAGCCTACATCGGCAGGGAAAGTTGGTTGGAATATTTGTAGATTATAATATTAAATAGAACACAAGGTGTGGAGTTAATATCAATGTGATATGTGTAACTTTACAACGGTAAGCTCCGGGTCTATAGACAAGGTAACTCGACGTATTTCTTGCAGGACGTCATAGTAGTCATCATTTCATTTCAGCCGAAAGACGTCCACTGCTGGACATAGGCCTCACCGCGCGTGTCACCACATTGACCGGTCCCGTGCGACTCGCATCCAGCGGATTCCCGCAACCTTCACCAGGTCACCGCTCCACTTAGTGGGAGGCCTTCCAACGCAACGTCTTCCGGTTCGCAGTCGCCACTCCAGCACTTTTCGGCCATAGTAGTGTTAAAATATAATAAATTAAGCCCCCGTATGGAAGCGCGAATGCGATGTCCATCAGGAATTTTGCAGTAGTATCCACAGAGTCTAGATTTGTGCCCGGTTGATGGGAATAGGCTCGACCCCTGTTACATGAGCCTTAAACATAACTAAGTGTTGGTGTACTATCAGAAACACCTCTGAGCAACCCTTCGGGAATAGGCATGACGACAGTATCAAAAAATTGCAAATCTATTTAGTCCGTCAATTTCCAATACTCTAAGTATTGGAAATTAATGGACACGTATTTTTTGATTTTGTAAATCAATGAATATTGACAAAGATAAAACGCATCAAAACTCGTGACGTCAGAACTAGGTAAAAATTATACCTAGGCGTGACGTATTGAGAATTTTAAAAACGTCATATCTTCGTCACTTTTGGTTTACGTTACAAAAAAAAAACTCGGGTCAAATATTTTTTGATAATCTAACTGACGGACTAATTACTTTTTTTTGGTCGTCTCGCCTATTGCAGGCGTGATGTTATGTTGACGCAAAACAAAAAAAAATGACAACTCTTTCAAAAATAAAATCCGTAAAGACTTCATTTATTCATTTAAAATTTATTTATTTCATTTAAAATGAAATCTCTGAAGACCCCAACACATTATAATAAAATAAAAAAACTATTAATCAAAATGCCATTTGGGGGTCCTAAAATACTTTGCATAACGAGGAGGATCAAGGTCTGAAACCCTTCACTGAACATAAGTGGTAAGGGTTACCCGGTTATAAAATATTTCAGCAAAAATTGGGATCCCTCCGGATTTAATTTGGAAATAAAATAGATTTTGAAATGATGGTTCTGTAATTATTATTTTAATGAAATAATTGTTTGTTGACCAGTTTAGTTAGAAATCTTAAGTTTATTTTACATGAACTTTGTATCAGACACTGATCTGACCTTGCTTTTTGAAAATATTATAATTTTTCTTTATCAACACATTTCGGCTTCCAGACTAACCAGATGCAGCTGAATACCTGTATTAACTTTGTTGCTTGTACTGGTTAATATTATACCCAATGGTAAGACTGGTTATCATACCTACTGGCCACTGAGTAACGGCCACCAATGACAGTCGGGATTAACGGCTTAACGTGCTTTCCTAGGCACGGAGGAAACTCGGCATGAATGGGTGGTCACCTATCTCCGGACCGATCTTGGCAAGCGCTGCTTAACCTTGAAGATCAACCTCTTGACTAGAGGTTTACTATCGAATATTGATAATTCTTTAGTAAAAAAACCTCTTCAATATTTCTAATGATTGTAATTGTTATTAGATTATTATTAAACAATGAGCAACTAACTAAGTTTTGTTTAATGTCAAAGGAAACTGTCGTTACTATGGCTCCGGTCCATCTCGTAACTTTCCCATTTCAACAACTAAACAAAATAGCATCACAAAAGTCCCATTTCGTAACTACACACATCAAAAGTATCTAGGGATCAACATATATTTTTGCAATAACTTTTCTCCTGATTGATATTAATTAAAATTTTCTTTAAGGATTCATCAAATAAAGTGTTTTCGTTTGTCACAGTAACGATAAACCAAGTCACCTTTGCATTAATAAAGAAATTTGCCATTTTCCTAATAAAGGGATTTTTGACATTTGAACCACTAACATTAAAGTTCGAAAAAAAGACTGAAATAACAGTTTTCTTTAAAATTTTATTGGGTAACTTAAACAATTAATAATCCGTGTTTCTACCGCGAACACTAACAACACAAGAACATCGGTTTGGCATACTCAAAATGAGTTCATCCAAATCACGCTGTGGAATGGCCGCCCATGTTCGTTGCAACAACAAAAAAAGGTCTTCTTGCGACTGGATACCCTCCATATTCGGCAGAGCTCTTCTCTGTAGCATATCCCATGCATGCTCAATCGGGTTCAAGTCTGGCGACTGAGCAGGCCAGGGCAGGACATTGATGTTAGCTGCGGCGAGAGTCTGTCTTACAACTCTTGCGGTGTGCAGTCGTGCATTATCATGCATTAACTGAAATAAGGGACCGATTTGCACTTGTAGAGGAACGATGACGTCTGATACAATCGTCTCAGCATACATTTGAGCGTTGAGGTTGCCTCTGATCCAAATCAACTCAGTTCTTCCGCCGATCCAAATACCCGCCCATACCATGATGGTTCCACCACTATAAGGATGGACTTCCTGGCAGGATTTTAATCGCTGTTGGCGTCCAGGGGTTCTCCAGTGTCGTATACGTCTTGTATCCGGTCTCATACCAAAACGAGACTCATCAGAAAAGCACACGAAACGCCATTGTTCTTCTGCCCAATTTCTGTGTTCAAGAGCCCATTGATATCGAATCCTACGATTGTGCATTGCTATAGGTGGTACCCGTAGCGGTCTTCGGGAATGAAGGTTCACTTCATGCAAGCGGTTTCTGACTGTTTGGTCGCTAATTAAGTTCCCTGAAGAGTGATGAAGCCTCACGGCTAACATCATGGCGGTTATTGTTGGAGCTCTTCGAGTTAAGATTTGAATGTATCGGTCTTGTCTCCGTGTGGTGCAGCGATACCGTCCTCCATGGCGCTCAGCCACGGTACCAGTGCTTCGGTAACGTGTCCAAAGTCGACTGATAACACTTTGACTTGTATTCAGAGCTAAAGCTACAGTACGTTGCCGGGAACCAGCTTCTATCATTCCCACGGCTCTGAGCATTTCTTCCCTGCTTAAATGACGTCGCCGCTCCATAATAACGTTGGTTTTAATCAGTAGTAGGGAAACAGTAGCACTAATAATGTCTTCAATGCGTTGTATGTTTTTATAGGGAAAATATTGACAGCTTATTTTCATCTTTTACTCGAATTTGATTGAGAGTTCCTGATTCAAATTATGAAATGCACCAAAAAGGATCCATATAAATTTATAAAATCATAAATTTATTACAAAGCCACATCTCAATCTCAAGAAATCCGCATAAAAATGCTTGATCCCTAGACATTTTTGATGTGTGTATTTTGATCTTCATATATAAGCAAGTTTTGTTTAACTGATGTCCCGCCGGATGGCATGGAATTGAGTAATGCTAATCAAACAGCATTCATGAATATAAGTGTCAGTCACCATTAAAAAGATATGATATACGCTACGAGTACATAGACCAAAGAGTCTGTATGTACATATTATAATACCGTGTCCGTTTCCCTCCCGATGCAATTTGTGTGTTGAATTTTCTGCTTGAGTATCCAGACATTTTGAGAATCTGACTTTTGGCTAAATAGACGTTCTGCTATACAGACCATCTGATAGTTGGACATTTTGCTAATTAGACTTACTGCTCATTAGACATTTCGCGCTGTTAGACATTTTGCTACTTAGACCTTCTGATCAGGAGGGAGCATAATTTTGGCCCACCTTCAATAGTACATTTTGATACAAGTGGAGAAAGTTTGTTATTGTATCCGAGGCAGAATTAACACTCGAGCCGCAGGCGAGAGCTGTTATTGAGCCGAGAACTGCAATAACAAATGTCCACGTGTATCAAACGACGTTTTTCAATTCACTTTTGAAGAAAAAAATAAAAAAGCGACAAATATTTTTGTCATGAATTATTAGGAAACTATGATTTACATTTTTTTTTTCACGCTTTGCATTCGCCAGGTTGAAGGAGAAGCAAAGGTATAAAGTCGCTAAACAGCCTAATATGAAAAATTTTAAATTCAACAAATAAATGTTAATTTGTTCATAAACGTTTATTTTATTTGAATAATCATGGTTTTTGATGATATTCTATCAATAAACATTATATAAATATTCAAAAAATATTAAAATTCAAAAAATTTAAAAAAGCTCTTTGCCGAGATTAAAAAAAAAACAATCACCGCCGACTATAGGCATTGAACCAATTTGGACTAAGTATAGGTATAGTTATCTGTGGCAATTTTGATTCCCGCACACGTGTTGGAAAATGAGAAAAAACGCACGTGTGTGAAATACATTGCATGTTGAATCTAATCGTAGTGCAAAAAGAACCAGTTTTCGAGGAAGTGTATTAAAAAATAATTTGATCTGCCTTTCTGTAGAACATTTTTTATACATTCGGTTATCCAACTTAATATTATATTATCTAGAGGTCAATAAACTACAATGACAGTACAGATACATTTCCACGACATTCGAATTTCAAACTGATGTCGTTAGCTTTTTACAACGAAAAAAAAAAACGATCGACAATCCATTAGCAATGTCCAATTGCAACAGCCTGAAACATTAGCGCCTCGAATCCAACTACAAATGGTCCTGTAAAAACTATTACCTTTGGAACCATTAACTTTTTTCTCCGTTTCGTATTGACTTAAAGATCGTATTAAGAATTCATTTCGTTTCAAATCGGTACAATCCTCCTACCGTCTTGTATTAATGAGTTTCTTTATTTAAGAAAATTGAACCTTTTCAGGACTTGTTACAGTATTATTTTGTTTGGCACGTGTAAGAACATTAAGGTGCTAAGTATGTATTGATTTTATCTTTGGTAATAGAAAGTCGTGAGGCGATGTTTTCTGTGATTATCCTGATTTCCCGTGGGTAGGTTAATATTTTCTTAGCACGTGATTTGTTTTTTCAGTTGAAAGCAGAAGATAAGAGGTCTATAAATAGGTGGCCCTGGAACACAAAGGGCGATGAAGGAACATGGATGGGTTTTAGTCAGTAAAAGTCTGACACTCCCTCCTGCTTCGCCCAGAGCGGGAGAAGTCATTTGATGATTTCCCATCCAAAAAAAAAAAAAGAAAAAAAAAGTTCCTCAGATCGATTTCTAGGCCGACATTTTTAAAAGAGGTCTATAAATAAGGAACATATTTTTTTGGCTCCTCTTTCGGTATATACCTGCCGGCTGCATGTAGTTAACTTTCAGAAATTTATAGGCATTTTAAGTAAAATGAAATCGTAGGTAAATAAGTAAGTCGCTGGTGGAGTTTGAATATTATTCTCATGTACCGATAGAAAAGGTTTTTTATTCATTATTACAAAAAAAAACAACTATATGACATTTATTATAATAATAGTGGCTTGGCCTAAAGGCGATTGCTTATTTTTGGCAGAAAAAGAAGTACTGAGGTTGTTTTTCCTGTCTTGGTCATACTCTTACATAATACATAGATTGACGCAAAAGCCCGCGTCTTAATTTTTGAACCGACGTCCAACACCATAACATCACGGCTGTTATCCTCAAAAGTTAATCAAAGGTAGAAATCCCGTGTAATGGGGTCGAGCCTATTGCCATCAACAGGTAACAAATACAGACTCCGTGGCTGCTACCGAGAAATTCCTTATGGAAAAACCCAATAACACTCTGTCCGACCTGGGAATCGAACCCAGGAGGACCTCATGCTCAACAGTCGCGCGACCGCGAGGCAATCTTTTTTAATCAGTCACATTTTATACGCTAAATGTAATTTTTTCTTCTGAAAACAGACGAAGTAACCGTTAATCTTTGTTACACTAATGGCGTCTTATTAGTTCTATTTTTAGATTTTTCTAGATCATCCACCCATTGTTATATATAACCTACTTTTTCAAATACAATTTTATTTAATTTAGTTTGTATCTTGGCCCTGTCATTACGACAAATGGTCGGTCATCAAGGACGATAAAATGAAAGTAGCGAACATCGATTTGTCTATGAGACATTTACCCTGAAACTATCGGAGTGGGACATGACCGATCGGATAATTCAAACTGTTTGTAGATTTTTTTGACAAGACAAGACATTTATTTGTGGAAACATGAGTATACATACAAGATATGCAGGTTGTTCATAAACAAAAGATCCATCATGTTCGGCCTTTGGGACATACAAATATTACTTACGAAACAAAAGTCATTCAAACGAAGCTAAAAAGATTATTAAATTAGTAAATTACAAATTTGAATTAAATTGTCCTATATTCTAATTTTAAATTTTACATAAAATTAAATTTTGTCGTTTAAAAATTCCAAAATACTGTAGTATGCTTTCCCAACTATATATAATTTTAGCCGCTTTTTTAGTTTGTGCGCTTTACTATTTCTTACTACGGGCATTGTCAGCTGTTATCCGAGAGCAGCGGTGGCCCAGTCGTGGCAGCCCCAACTTACTAGCAGTAAGTCGTGGGTTTTAACCCAGACAGGCGTATTTCATTACCACTGCTTTCAAAACGATGAAGGAAAACATCGTGACGAAACCGGAATATCTTAGAACCGAAAATTCGAAGACCTGTGACATCTACCAACCTGCACTGGCCGTGGATTATAGCCCGTTCCTACTCATAGAGAGGAGGCCTGTGTCCCAGCAGTGGGAATTTTATAGGCTTAAGCAGCTATCAGAGCTGGCTCTTTCAATTTTCCTTTTCTAAAAACAAACTAGTGTTTATCTTATCATATACCGCCTGTAACTAAAGAATCGTAGAGGTTGGTTGGCAAAGCCATGGAAATAAAAGCTCGACAGTACCTATTTACTTACAGAGTGAATTTTGCAAGTGGGCGTGGATGTCTAGATTAGAAACTATGAGGAATAGCGAAAAATACTCAAAGGAGGCCCGATTTTGATAAAACTGCATCTTTGGATTTTTTTGGAAATCTTATTACCTACCTAGCCAGAAATTGAACCTGTTGATTTTGGAAAAAAAAACACAAACAAATCAAATCCTGGGAATTGATGACATTTGAGTGTTTTTCAATATTCCTCATAGTTTCGGTGTTGGCTATCCACGCCTACTTGGAAAATTCATCCTGTATTACCTACCGTGTTGAAGGTTACAAAATCTCAGATTACCTTTCTCATTTTTATTAAAACATCTAAATCTAATCAATAAGATCGAAAATAACAAAAGAATAGCGCCCCTTTTATTTTACAGAATATTAAAAATTCTACCGGAACGAATTTAGAAATGTATTTAATACGCAATTTTCAGGGGTGGAAGGGTTGCTCAACATTTTTGTCAGTCTATTTCCTGTTAGGGCGCCCCTTGGACTGCGTGATGAAGTTTCAAACAAGTTAAGGATGTTCCTGAAATGTTACAAATTGTTTTTGACAGGTTATTTTTGACCACTAGAGGGCGGACACAAGAATATTGAGTTGGATGTGTGGAGTAACAAGAACGGATAAAGTAAGGAATGAGTGTACTAGAGGAAGTTTGGAAGTAATAATAATAAAGTGTTATTCAAAAAATATAAGGTAAACGTTTACAGTTTTTCTTAAATCTATGTCAAGTTCACCCATGCTTTGAGCCTGAACTAGGTAATCCTGTGTTTCAGGCGATTTGAGGTAACATTAATTGATAAAATAATCATATAATTATCATATTAATATTATTGGTACCAATGTAAAAAGGTATAAAGGGTGTAAAACACCTCTTAACGAAGCCGAAAGGCACTTGTTGTCCTCGTCATTTTGATAATTTTTTTGTTCTACATCATACCTGGGAACCTTCTAGTTACGGAGATATTGGGGGTCAAAGTTCCAACTTTTTGACAAGTTTATTTTTTTAAATACAAGTTTGAAAATGTAAGATTTTTACTTTAAACACTTCCACGACCCCCGTACTATTCAATCCATCCATCAGCACAATATTTTGAGTGCGTTACATTGAGTTCTACAACAAAACATGATTTTACACCCCAAAAAAAAAAGTTGTTTCCCAGCAATAATTTTTGCGTAAAGTTACTTAGTTTGATGTACAGAATGCTTGGTTGACGGCTTCGTGATGAGGTCTTTTACACCCTGTATAAAATTATATTATTTTAAATTAGCTAATTTAAAAATAACAATAATATGAACAATATTTACTTTAGCACAAGTTATAACTTCTCTATATCTTCATAGGACATAGTTTGAAGAGCTTCAAGCTTGCAGTTAAAGTGGCGCCTAATATAGAAAAAATTGAATGGAAGTTATTTATCTTGGTATGGACATGTCTGTAATGAAGAGGGATGAAACGCATGTGACAAAAAAAGCAATGGACATGAATCTTGAGGGATGGAGAGGGAGAGGTCAAAGAAAATATACATAGATTGTGTGAGGAACATACTTGTAACGACTGTCAAAGATCTACAAATAACAGCCGGAACCAATAGTTAACGTGCTTTCCGACGCATGGAAGAAACTCGGAATGTAATGGTCACCCATCCACAGACCAACCTTGGCAAGTGCGGCAATAGCCGCACTTACGAAGGAGCTCAAAACATGGTTAAATCATCATCTGCCTAGCCTTTTCCCAAGTTTTTTATTGGGGTCGGCTTCCAGTCTCACCGGATGCAGCTGAATACCAGAATTTTACATGGAGCGACTGTATATCTGACCTCCACAACCCAGTTAGTACTGGGTAATACGATACCCCTTGGCAAGACTGGTTGTCAGACTTTTTGTGCCACTGACTACCTGTAACGACTGTCAAAGATCACAAATGACAGCCGGGACCAACAGCTTAACGTGCTTTCCGAGGCACGGAGGAAACTCGGTATGTAATGGGTAGTCACCCAACCACAGACTAACCTAGGCAAGAATGGCTTCACCTAAAGATCGACCCGAGCGGCTGTTATTATTTAGCCACGAGCTCCTCTCAAAACATGGTTAAATAAAACATACAAATATGATAAAGTCCAGACAACTCTGTTCAATAATTTACAATACAGAATTTAAATGACTTATTAAACTTTTAAAATGGGTGCACCCAAAGGTGAAGAGCAGAATTCAAATCTGTTATGAATATGATGTTGATATGTTGGTTGAACTTCGCTACTCAAAACAGAAATGTAAGGTCAAAAAGTTCATGCAACTATTACTGACCAAAGGTTGAGTCGTTGACTGGCGATTGAGAGGTCGCGAGTTCAAACCTGGCTTGATTTAATTGTTGTTTGTGAAAGTCAATTTAGATTTGTATAGAGAAACATAAAATTCTTTGTTCATTATATTAGCTATCTGATTAATTTAAAGATACGACTTTTCTAGACTTTTATAGTTTAATTAACGATAATAACGTATTTACAAGTTGTAGAGAAAATAATTAAATTCTTTGTTCAAGTCTTCTTTGAGACATCTTGTATAAGATTTTATTTTCTTTTGGTTGACATTTACATCGCATCACAGACGTAAACAGTGTTGTTTATTTTTATTATTCAGTAAACATACCAACACAAACGATCGCGGGTTTAACAGTGATATGCCAGACACGGCAACTCGGTGCCACAATATTATTGATCAGTACCTAACTAGGTTTAATTTTCTCTGGACGCTCTTAATGTGCACGTCTTTCTACATCGTTCTCACATATATGTATAATTTCAAAATTAATGATGTAACCAAGATTTTGTAACAATATTTTGATTCAAAAGCGTGTCCATGGAGTTTCTTGCCCGTTCTTCTCCATAGAGATCTACGCTAGGGAATGGGCAATTACAGTACTTTCTCAAGTTATTATGCCTTGTGACTGGGACTGTAGCTTTGTTTTTTATTTGTAATTTTGACATTCAAAAGTGAAGTAATGGTCTAATTGAAATAAATGCTTTGAGTTTGAGTTTGGTACTAAAAAGACACTTCCTAGATAGTACCACAATCTGGGAAGAATCTCTTTAGTACCTTCGACCAATCCTTCACAGTTATGGCATTGCAGATTTCTAACGGTAAGTCATTCGTAAATAGATGATAGAATGCATGCCCACGTCTTTGTCCCATATCTTCAATAGACATTATTAGTTGCATTGTAGGTATCTTAATTAATGGGTAGGCAGCCATGCATTATAAATAACTCGACGACTTTAGCCTTTCGTAATTTCGAAAGTGTTGCTATTATACTATCTTTATTAATACCTACATACGGGGTGTAAAAGACCTCATCACGAAGCCGTTAACCAAGCATTCTGTACATCAAACTAAGTAACTTTACGCAAAAATTATTGCTGGGAAACGACTCTTTTGTTTTGGGGTGAAAAATCATGTTTTGTGGTAGAACTCAATGTAACGCACTCAAAATATTGTGCTGATGGATGGATTGAATAGTACGGGGGCCGTTGAGGTGTTTAAAGTAAAAATCTTACAATAAAAACTTGTATTAAAAAAAAAAACTTTTCAAAAAGTTGGAACTTTGACCCCCAATATCTCCGTAACTAGAAGGTTCCCAGGTATGGTGTAGAACAAAAAAATGATCGCAATGACGAGGAGAACAAGTGCCTTTCGGCTTCGTTAAGAGGTGTTTTACACCCTTTATTATAAAGAGGAAAGATTTTTTTGTTTGTTTGCACCGAATAAACTCTGAAACTGCTAGACGGAATTTAACTATTTTTTCACCAACAGAAAGCTAAATTATCGGTAAGTAACATCGGCTATAAATAATATTTATATATCTGGCAAGAAGCCGAGCTATCACAGTTTTTGCGAACGAATATCCATTCAACTAACTGTTATTAGCCAGAATAACTGTTTTTGCAGTTCATGTCACAGATTCGATTCCAGCTTGAAATAAATGTTTGTATTGTTTATAGCCAAAACACACTCATGTGTTCCGATTCGTGCAAGATACAGAAACCATCTAGTTCCCAACTTAAACTGAAAAAGAGCACGTAATTTCTAGAAAAAACTTGCTAGAAATCAGAACATGAATTTTATTCAAAACTTCTCACACAACTGTTAAATTCGAGAAATTTCAATTCAATTCTAGAATAATCTCTCTTTCTTCACCAGTTTTCTTTAAGTCGTTACTTCCGTTTTCTTTGATGTTTATTCGACATTTTTCTTTAAAAAGAACTTTCTGGAACAAACACGAGCATTACTCAGGAACGTCGCCTCTCGACACCTAATTAGCAAATGTCGTACGTTAACTAATTTTAACTTTATTTTCTACTAGATATATAGTTAGTTTTGTTTGTTAGGAAACTTTTAGGTATCCATAACATATAACAACACGACTGTAATCTCCGAAGCGTTTAGCAGATGTTCCTATTAGTATCTACACCCACAGTTCGCCATTTATGTAATAGGGGCGAGCCTATTGCCATCAACCGGGCACAAATCTAGACTCCGTGGCTGCTACTGAGAAATTTCGGTTGGAAAAATCCAATAAGAGTTTGCTCAACTTGGGAATCGAACCTAGGACCTCAAGCTCAGCAGTCGTACTTGCCACCACTAGACTACCTAGATTAACACATAGGATATTTTTTATCCCGGTAGAATGATCCCGTGGGACAATTACCAAACTCCATACTTATGGCATAAATTACTGCCGAGTTTGCGGGACTGTTCAAAAGAGATACCGTGGCCCCGGAACACAAAGGGCGATGAAGGAACATGGATGGGTTTTAGTCAGTAAAAGTCTGACACTCCCTCCTGCTCCCCCCTTCAGAGCGGGAGGAGTCATTTGATGATTTCCCATCCGAAAAAAAAAAAATAGACTTATTACTAACGTGTATTAATTGCTTCGGGTCTGGTTTCCTGTCAACAAAAATTATCGAATCGAATCTTCCGACCCGAACACGTGTAGCCCCGAAATGAGGGTATAGGTAACTAGGCACTTACGCCACTGCCCTCTTCTATCTTCTTTCTTTCTCTCTCCCTCTGGGAACACAGTCAAACATGATGTCATTTCCACCTACCACACAATCTCAGAAGTCACTCATGTGGCCACAGACGTCATCTTTGATCTTCATTTATCGCTAGGTCGCTTAGTTTCGATCTCGGTGACGCTCGCTTTTATTTTGTATTTTATTTTATTTTTTGTGGGACGGAAACGCGCTCTGAAATAGACTTTAAATGTATGTGATTAGGTTTGTTGTGTAGTTGGAGCTAATGTCATATTATTTTGATTTTGATTTTGATTAAGATAGGCGACGTTAAGTGTATAAACTGTAATATTATAATACATAATAATTCATTCATCTTCTCTTTATCGTGTGGTTAGTGCATAACCTGCAGGCCTAGCCAAGTTACAAATGTTTCGTATCGATTCTCTTTCTACAATCGTAAACGCCTCGGCGTAAGCGATTGTAGAAAGCGATAAATTGGTAGCCAAGTCGACACGACTGAGTTGATCGCTCGTTCTCTAATGTCTGTAGAAAAAACCTACACTTTAGTCTATGGTGACCGTTCCTACCAAAGAGTTTAGCGATCAACATTGTAGAAACGATAACATTCTATTAAATCATTTTGAACGATGTAAACTTGTCTACGAATTTTCTATACGTTTGTGTTGATCACGTGATTTGTTACGTTGAGATGATGTCATTCCCATTCATTTGAATAGTTTTCTACTAGCGTTAACGATTGTAGATTGTAAACTTGGCCAGGGGTGCTGGTGTCAGAATTTTTATGCCACCCATGGGCTTCTGACTTAACTTTACATGTAGTTGAGAAATATTATCTCTCAGGCATGAAGGTTTGGTTTCCTCACGATGTTTTCCTTCACTGAAGCAAGTGATAATAATGAGATACTATTCGCACATGAATTCGAAAAAAAAACACAGTTGCATGTCTTTGGTTCGAACTTGAGACTTATGACTTGGCTGGCAGTCCGTCAGTTAGGCAAAACAGGCTAACACGCTAGGGTTTACCTGACAAGTTTGCCTGCACAGTTCAACCGTACAGGTAAACTTGGGCTGGGTAGAGACCATACGCGTAGGGGTAAACCACAAAAACTCAGTTGAAACCATGGCCCCGCCAGCGGCGCTTGATCTCAACACAATAGTGTTAATAGGTTTATTGTTTGTTTTATTAAAGAAAAGGAAATATAAACGAAAACACCGTGAACAATGGTGCAAAGCATGGTTACTGCAAAGAAAACAGTTATCTCATGTCAACTTATTCCTGCCCCTCTAACAATCACCGGACAACTGACGCCTGCGCAGGCGTCCGCCACACACGCTCAGTTTTACTTGCACAGTTAAACTGTACAAGTATACCCACAGGCAAATAAGTTCAAAATTCTTACTTGCCTGTGCAGGTGTGGAAACCTGCACAGTTGTGTGATATACACGCTCCGGTTTGCCTGTACAGTTAAAATGTACAGGCAAAAATGTCAGGTACACCCTTGCGTGTATGGCCTGGTTTAGGCGTCTATGGCTTTATAAACATCGCTTTGTATATTTATGTGTGACAACCCTATCCAGTAGACACACTTTTTTCAATTTAGTTGTAATTCATTAGTGACTGTCACGACAATCATTCCGCGCTGACGGGCGGATGTACTCGCGATTTATGTGTATTGCTACACAGTGTGTGTGTGTGTTTAGTTAACGTGGGGTTTGGTGCCATTTATCGCGATTACTATTATGAAGCTTTTTATAGTTTTGATGTTGCTAGTTTTTGTACTTTTAATTTAATGGAGTAAATAACCAAGAGTTTTCAATCAGTCTGTCAAATCTGATGTTCTAGAAATCCATGTTTGAAAATCGCCTTATTTTTTGGGTACCTAGAATCCATTATCCAAGGTTACTTTTACTATATTTTTGAGTGATTATTATCATCTGTGTGCACTGTAATTTATCGACGTAGGCGGTTTGCCTTGTATCCTAATGTTGGGCAAAGGCCTCCTGGGAAATTTCTCCCAAACCTTCCTATTTGTGCAATCTCTGCAATGGCCATGTCCGCCCCGCAAACAAGATGTCACCACCTTCGCCGCGGTTGACCTCGACGGCGATGTCACGCACTGGACGCGTGATGGAGGCATCAGACGTCCAGTGAGTGACGATCTTAGCTCGATATCTCTCCAACTAAACATGATAATACCTGGACACGAGTAGCCATGGCTGACCTGGAACTCTTTGAAACGGCCCAGGTTGGCCGAAGCAAGGAAAACCGTCAGGTGGAGATTCATAGATGACTCTGCCCTGGAGTGTATGTGGTGTTGGCCCACAAACGATGGGACACCTGATATCGTGTCCTGCCTGTTCTGTTGCTTGCACATCACAGGAGCTGATGGACGCTACTGAAAGACTCAATTTAAATTGTCATCGACACGCTAAGAGGAAGAATACTATAATCAAATTGACATCAGGGAATTACATACGTTCACACTATCCTGCCCTATATACGTAACAAGGCGAAAAAGACGTGTTTCCACAAGTGGTTTTTTCGTCACCTTTCAGCACAGATGATGGGTGGTCATTTCGTGAACCCATATCATTATGTTTTGCTGATTAACCCAGAAACATCTTGTTATTCCCTGATTTAAAACCATAGAGTTTCTACGAAATGGATCCATTATCATATTATTTATTGTCCCATAGACAGCAATCCTTTATTTTGTTAACAAGAAAGCTATTATGAAACAGGAAACTAAATGTAGTTGTTGACAAGATATATCGAATATTATATTTGTGTCAGAGTTATAATAATAATAATAAGTTTATTAGTACATAACAAAAACAACAGCACAGTACATAGCATATGGACACAGTGGGTTGTACTACCAATTTTTAAAATTATTGTCAAATTTCCGGGCTCCTAAACTAGGTACGCAGACCTGTATCATAGGAGTCGGAGATTTTGCGGCTTCAATTTATATACAACCGTGACTTTCTGTTTGTTTACAACATTATTTTTGTTTTTTTATTAACACAGCAAATAGTGTGAGTGTGTGTGGTTGTATATGTAGGGGTGTGTAAATGAGCGTAGTGTGTGTGTAGGTGTGTATGTGAAATCAAAGTGTTTAAATAATTTTCTTTCAAAGTAAGATTGATAGTTATGATAGGATAATAAAAATTGATATATTTAATGGGTTATAGAAAGGCATGTGTTGTTGTTAATGTGCAATTTATGAAGGACAGACATTGATAGACTTATGTTATTTATACTAATGGGTTTCTTAAATTCATTTTACTTAACACAAATAGTCCATTATTATTTGCTCATACACCTATATAAAAAAAAAATACAATTTGAAACGTTTTATTTAAAAAAAACACTACATTAATTTTGGTTAAACACACATCGCTTAATCTTAATTTTGAAAGATTATGTGCGAGTGAGGCGTCTTTTTTTTTTTTTTTTTTTTTTTTTTTTTTTTCGGATGGGAAATCATCAAATGACTTCTCCCGCTCTGGGCGGAGCAGGAGGGAGTGTCAGACTTTTACTGACTAAAACCCATCCATGTTCCTTCATCGCCCTTTGTGTTCCGGGGCCGCGGTATCTCTTTCGAACAGTCCCGCAACCCCGGCAGGCATCGGTCCTTGCGGACCCCTTCCTTTTTGCTGACTCTCTTTGAGGCGCGCGTGGAACACGAACGCGCCGTCGACACGGCCTGTCGTCATGAGACGGACGGACGGCGAGCTAGCCCATAGCCCACCGTCCACAGGCCCGCGCCTACGGTGGCCGGGGGCCACGTGGTGGCCCCCGACGCCCGGGGCGTCTCCCGCGGCGGCCGGGACGCTGTGAGGTTCTCTCCCTCTCACGTTCCGCCACCTCCTTCTCTAGCATTACTGCTTCGCAGAAGGAGGTGACGGCGTCCCATTCCGTCTCGCTCCGGACCATGGCTTGCACCAGGGCCGGACGCGAGAGGTCGCCGCCGCCAATCGCCGCTTCGAGGACACGGCGGTGCTCCGCCCACGCGGGGCACACCTCCACCGTATGCTCCACCGTGTCCTCCGGTCGATCCTCGCAATGGAAACACCCGGGCGTTTCCTCCCGCCCGATTCGGTGCAGGAACCTCCCGAAAACACCGTGTCCGGTGAGGACCTGCGTCAGGCGGAAGGTGAGGACGCCGTGGCGTCTCTCTAGCCACTCCTCAAAGAGGGGACTTATCGCCACTATCGTGGCGTGCCCTGCACGGGGTTGCGACAGTCGCTCTCTCCATGTCGCCATGAGATCCCGCCGGAAGTCTGTCCGCTGAGCGACAATTTGTCGCGGCAGCGGAGTTTCCCCCCGGCGAAGCGCCTCCGCGCGCCATTCATGCAGGCGCGCGAGGACTATCGCCTCCAGATCCCATGGCGGCAATCCGGCAAGGAGGCACGCCGCCTCGCGGGCGATCGTGCGGTACCCACGGGCCAGCCTTACGGCTACCACCTTTTGGGGCGCGTTCAGGTAGTGGGCTGCACGCAGCCTCAAGGAACGCGCCCACACCGGGGCCCCGTAAAGGGCCATGGACCGCACGACTCCTGCGTAGAGCCTCCGGCAGGAGGCGTTCGGCCCCCCCAGGTTGGGCAGGAGCCGCCTGAAGGCAGCCCCAGTCCGTTCCAGTTTGGGGGCCAAACGTCGGAAGTGCTCCACGAAGTTCCATCGGCTGTCGAGGACGAGTCCTAGGTACTTCAAAGTCGACTCGACACCGATGGATACCCCTCCTACCGTGAGTAAGGATCCCGGAGGTGGCGCATTCCGAGGCCCATGAAAGCACATGGCCTCGGACTTGTGCAATGCCACCTCGAGACCCAGTTGCCGGATCCTCTCAACGACTATCGCAACCCCGCGTGTCATAGCTTCGGCCGCCGCCTCGTGCGACCCCCCCTGTGCCAGCACCAGCGTGTCGTCAGCGTAGCAAACTACGCTGACACCACTAGGGAGGTCGGCGCGCAGCACCCAGTCGTACCCGATGTTCCACAAGGAAGGCCCTAGAACCGATCCCTGTGGAACACCGCACGACATCTCTCGCCGGTTCCATTCTCCACTGCGACCGGGTAAATGACTGCCCTGTCCGTCAGGTAGTCCCCGACCACTCGACGGAGGTAGGTCGGCACCCGGTGATACCGGAGTGCCTCCCTTATGCAGCTCCAGGGCATGGAGTTGAAGGCGTTGGCGATGTCGAGAGACACCGCCAAGACAACCCCACCCCTGCACACCGCATCCCCCGTCGTGAGGGCTCTCACGCGCATGATGGCGTCCACCGTAGAGCGCCCCTTGCGGAAACCAAATTGGTGTTCCGCAAGATCCGGCCCCGTCCCCGTAAGGTGCTCGGCGAGGCGGTTTGCAATGACTCTTTCAAAGAGCTTGCCCACCTCGTCGAGCAGCACCACGGGCCGGTATGCGGACGGAGAGTCCGCAGGGCGCCCCGGCTTCCGAATGAGGACCAGCTTCCCCGTCTTCCAACGAAGCGGGAACTGGCCTCTCTCCAAGCATGCGCTTAAGAGCCCCTCCAGTCGGGGCCCAAGAGCCTCCAAGGCCAGGACCCAGGCTTTGCCAGGCAAGCCGTCGGGTCCCGGGGCGGTATTTTTGGCACTGAGCCTGCGTACCGCCACTCTCAGGTCTACCCCAGTCACTTCCGGAGTGTCGTCGTCGTCATCCTGGTGGTCCGCTTCCAGCACCGCTGGTGGCGGAGCCATAGGCGGGGGGGGATGTTCTCCCCGCGTAGGGAACAGAGTGCTCACCACGTCCTCCACGAGCTCAGGCCGGAGACTCTGCGTCAGTGGGGGGGCCCAGGTGCGGAGTTTATCCCGCACCATCTTGTAAGGGCGCCCCCACGGATCTCTATCGAGAGTCCCCAGCAACTCCTCGCGGGCCAGATCCCTGGCCCGCAGGACAGCCTCGCGGAGGGCGGTCTTCGCCGCTCTGTACCCCTCATAAAGCTCCGCCTCGATGGCTGCCGCATTCGGTGGGCGAATGCGGAGCCTGCGATGCCTGGCGTACAGGTGTCGCGCAGCCACGCACGCCTCGCGCAGAGACGTCAGCTCTCGCGACCACCAGTACACCTGACGTCGGGCGCTTCCTTGCCGGACTCGGGGCATTGCCACGTCGCATATATCGGACATGGCCTCCTGGAACCACCCTGCCTCATTGTTAATGTCGGCAGGCCTGTCCGGTGATGTCACCCAGGCCTGCACGATCGAGGCTTCCAGGAGGAGCTCCCGGTCCAGCTGCTTTAGCGCCCAACGCGGACCAGTCGGGGCCTGTTGGACCGGCGCGCTTGAGGTCTGGGTGGAGACGTCGAACCGGATGTACCGGTGGTCGGAATAGGTCTCCACCCCCTCCATGACACGCCAGTCAATGACACGCGGCGACAGAGCGGGGCTAGCGAACGAAATGTCCACCACCGACTCGCCCCGCATCCGCACACACGTGGGGACAGAACCCCGATTTAGGACGGCCAGGCCCTTCTCCAGGGCCCAGTCCTCCACCATTCTTCCCCGCACGTCTGTGCAACGGGAACCCCAAGCCAAGTTCTTGGCGTTGAAGTCCCCGAGGACAAGTACGGGGAGGGATTGGTTTCCGACGACGACACTCAGCTCCGCAAGGGAGTTGTGGAACTCGGCGAGAGTTCGGCTCGGGGAGAAGTAGACTCCCACCACGACAATCTCCCCGAACCGTGCTGCTACGCACCCCCGACCCCTCCTGACACTCTCAAGGGTCGGGGGAGTGAGGCGTCTCGCTTGTTTACATTAAAATATGTTGTTATAAAAATTCTTTATAATATGATTTATTTAATTGTGAAAGATCTGGAGGAATGGAATGGAATGGATCTTTGTATTGATCCACTGTAAGGTAATATTTTATTAGTCGTTTTACTTGCAAGGTTTTCTTTGATTTTAATGTTTTTTTATTTTTGTTTTCATGTTTTATAATTTTCGCAATCTCTATCATCGATGTTCGAATCATACGGCAAAATTCTTTGAAAAATGTTGGTTACCTTTCTTCAACTTTTAGAACAGAACAAAAGCCGCCCAGGTGGATTAAAATAAACTCAATGAACGATTTCATTGTGTAAATTATAGGTACAATAGGTAAATAGGTGAGGAGCTCGTGGATAAATAATAACAGTCGTCTGGGTTGATTTTCAGGTTAAGCCACCCTTGCCTAGGTTGGTTCGTGGATGGAGAACGCAGCACAAAATCGTGCTAAATGGAAGATGCGGACAAGGAAGGCCAACCCCAAGGAAATGGGATAAGGTCTAGGAGGAAGAAAAAGAGACTAACTGTGTTGTGAAGGTCAGATAGGCAGTCGCTCCGTGTAAAGTACTGGTTTCAGCTGAATCCGGTTATATTGGAAGCTGACCATAACATTATCAGGAAAATGGCTAGGCACACGATGATGTAGTATAGTCCACTACTTAGATTACAATTTTCAAGGACTGTTTTAGACTTTCATGGTTTTTCACTACACTTAAAGTACTTACGGGATAATATCCGTAATTTTCTTTTTCTTTGAGCTCCCGATATTTCGACGCTGTTGCAAGCATCATGATCGCGGGAATACAAATACAATAAATCACGGATATTATCCCGTAAGTACTTTAAGTGTAATTTTCAAGGAGTCCACTAGGACTGAAAATATTTTGGTGTTTCAAACTGTTCAAGAATCCAATTTTTCGAGGTGAACTAATGCTTTAAATCACGAAATTGTGTTCCATGCCTGCTAAACTATCAAAGAACACCAATCATCGAAACACTTTCATCCATCCACTGAACATTTACATCCACAGCCACACATAACAGCCATACTTATATCTCTGCTGACCCAGTAACTCGCTGCCATTGCCACCAGCCCCACTGGCATATTGCCAGCAAGAGTTTACGCAACAGACAGCGGGTTCGAGTCCGGTTCGTACATTTGGACTGATAATAAAAACTTTATGGAATTTTCCTGAGAGAGTATTGTGATTTTTATGGTGAGAGTGATTCTTACCTCAGATACTAGGTAAATATTATGGTGTCGCTCGGTATTTTCTACAGAGTACAGGGACTCCTTGTCCTAAAAGCCTGAACACCAGTCTTACGGATGAAGTCAGATAGGCAGTCGCCACGTTCCTTCCTATACAGCATGTATCACATACGTAACACCACGCCTGTAATCCTCGAAGGGTTAGATAGAGGTGTCCCCAATCCAAGCGCCGAAGTTCGCCGACAAGATCCGACCTGCAGGCCTAGCCAAGTTACAAACGTTTCGTATCGATTCTTTTTCTACAATCGTAAACGCCTCGGCGTAAGCGATTGTACAAAGCTCTAAATTGGTAGGCAAGTTGACACGACTGAGTCGATCGCTCGTTCTCTAATGTCTGTAGAAAAAACCTACACTTTAGTCTATGGTTAGCGTTCCTACCAAAGAGTTAGCGATCAACCTTGTAGAAACGATAACATTCTATTCTATCATTTTGAACGATGTAAACTTGTCTACGAATTTTCTATACGTTTGTGTTGATCACGTGATTTAATGTTGAGATGATGTCATTCCCATTCATTTGAATAGTTTTCTACTAGCGTTAACGATTGTAGATTGTCAACTTGGCTAGGGGTGCTGCTTACGCTGCCGGAACTTGTCGGTTCTGGTAGCCAGCGTTCTACGTGTATACGCACTTACATGGGACTTTAACATAACTGGCCAAATGTGGGTGTACTAATTGGGTACGCCTCTGTCAAAGGCACGGCACGGCACAAAGTATAGAGACTGCCTGCGCGGACTGGTTCCGATAACTGCTGGCAGATCGACGCTGGTAGCCAGCGTTTTACGTGTATACACACTAATACAAGGTGAGCCTATTGCCATCAACCGGGCACAAATACTGGCTGCTACTGAATTAAAAATTCCTTATGGAAAAACACAATAATACTTTGCCCGACCTGGGAATCGAACCCAGGACCTAATGCTCAGTAGTCGCACTTGCGACCACTCGACCAACGAGGCAGTCACACATTCAATTCTATTAAAGTTTTTACTTCTACATTTTTACAAATAGGTACTGGTGTCGATTCTGTCGTGCACAAACTAAACTGAATTTAGACTATTGCTATCTTTTACTAAAAGGCAGTGCGAGAACAGGACGGCTATAGCTATGAACTAAGTTAGAGATGTCAAACTAGTTTATGCCTTGCGCTTCACCGTGTTTTTAGTCGACATGTTTTTACGTGCACCCTTTTTTTTTTTTTTTTTTTCTGATGGGAAATCATCAAATGACTTCTCCCGCTCTGGGCGGAGCAGGAGGGAGTGTCAGACTTTTACTGACTAAAACCCATCCATATTCCTTCATCGCCCTTTGTGTTCCGGGGCCACGGTATCTCTTTCGAATAGTCCCGTAACCCCGGCAGGCATCGGTCCTTGCGGACCCCTTCCTTTTTGCTGACTCTCTTTGAGGCGCGCGTGGAACACGAACGCGCCGTCGACACGGCCTGTCGTCATGAGACGGACGGACGGCGAGCTAGCCCATAGCTAACCGTCCACAGGCCCGCGCCTACGGTGGCCGGGGGCCACGTGGTGGCCCCCGACGCCCGGGGCGTCTCCGGCGGCGGCCGGGACGCTGTGAGGTTCTCTCCCTCTCACGTTCCGCCACCTCCTTCTCTAGCATTACTGCTTCGCAGAAGGAGGTGACGGCGTCCCATTCCGTCTCGCTCCGGACCATGGCTTGTACCAGGGCCGGACGCGAGAGGTCGCCGCCGCCAATCGCCGCTTCGAGGACACGGCGGTCCTCCGCCCACGCGGGGCACACCTCCACCGTGTGCTCCACCGTGTCCTCCGGTCGATCCTCGCAATGGAAACACCCGGGCATTTCCTCCCGCCCGATTCGGTGCAGGAACCTCCCGAAAACACCGTGTCCGGTGAGGACCTGCGTCAGGTGGAAGGTGAGGACGCCGTGGCGTCTCTCCAGCCACTCCTCAAAGAGGGGACTTATCGCCACTATCGTGGCGTGCCGTGCACGGGGTTGCGACAGTCGTTCTCTCCATGTCGCCATGAGATCCCGCCGGAAGTCTGTCCGCTGAGCGACAATTTGTCGTGGCAGCGGAGTTTGCCCCCGGCGAAGCGCCTCCGCGCGCCATTCATGCAGGCGCGCGAGGACTATCACCTCCAGATCGCATGGCGGCAATCCGGCAAGGAGGCACGCCGCCTCGCGGGCGATCGTGCGGTACCCACGGGCCAGCCTTACGGCTACCACCTTTTGGGGCGCGTTCAGGTAGTGCGCTGCACGCAGCCTCAATGAACGCGCCCACACCGGGGCCCCGTAAAGGGCCATGGACCGCACGACTCCCGCGTATTGCCTCCGGCAGGAGGCGTTCGGCCCCCCCAGGTTGGGCAGGAGCCGCCTGAAGGCAGCCCCAGTCCGTTCCAATTTGGGGGCCTTTACGTGCAGCTTTCATTTGTATGGAAATATTAGTTTAAACTAAATTTGACAGCTCTAAATTACGTTTGTCGCTTTCTCGTTTTATTAGAGAGAAAAAGATAGAAATGGCCTAAATTAAGTTTAGCTTGTGCACAACAGGATCGACACCACTGTCTAAATTTTAATAGAGGAATTTTAAATTACTGTACTCTTATGTAATGACCTTGTACTTTCTATATGTTTATTTATATAACACTCTCAGTGGTAACACCTGGCGGTGACCAATCAAAGATAATTTTCTCCCTTTTACTTTTTAATGAAAGTTTTTCCGCCAAAAGTAATAAAATTAAACTATTTACATTTAATGAATGCGGAATATTATGTAAAACTAGCTGTTGCCCGCGAATTGGTTCGCGTGGATATTTTGAGGTGTATGTGTTGAAAAAAGAATAGCCTATGTGCTAATCCAGATTATAATTTATATATCTCTGTGCCTTTCATTCAAATCCGTTTATCATAGGTTGAGTCATAGGTCTCGAGTTCGAACCCAAGTCACGCACTTCTGATTTTTCGGATTCATGTGCGTATTGTATAATTTTCACTTGCTTCGGTAGAGGAAACCCGCATGCCTGAGAGATATTTCTCGACGGCATGTAGAGTCAAGTCAGAGTGACAAGAATACTGACACCAGGTCACACGATAAAGGAGAAGGTTCAAATCCGTATAGGCGTGCTGGCCCAAACATCCATCCATCCATCCATCCAAACTTTCGCATTTATACTATTAGTGTAGAAGTATAGATTTTGTAGTAAGCTGTTTGATTATCTCTTTTACCCATAAGGTAGACTGGTAACATTTTTTTATTGTAACTTCAGAAGTAGAGTGATACATTATAATAATATTTTTGTATTATTTCATCGTATAGTCATGAACCAGAAAAACAGTTTACAGCAAAGCTATACGGTATAAATATTGCGCCAAAAGGTATGTAATTTCCTAAACGGAATGTTTTCATAACCTGCAATAATTAACCAATGAGTAAATAAAACGAAGTCAACGTTAAAAAAACCTATATAAAATATTTAATTTGAATTTTAACAAGCATTGCTGCGAAGCAAGCTAGCCTAGATTTAAGAACTTAAATAAATAAATACGGCACTTCAATAAAATCGGCTGGTACATATAACCACTAACCACGTAAAATTATATAGAGCAAAGTATTTTTTAGAATCATCATACTAGCGTAGTATAATACTGATTCTTTGCCAGTATTAGTTAGGGGTAGGATACAATAGCGCGGATTGTATTGATAATAAATTAGACAAACCCATCCATGGAAGTAAATCAAGCAAGGTCTTAAGGGGCTCCCCCACGCACACTAGCGCCATTTTAGTAAAAAAGTCAGAACTCGTTAAATACACAATTAATATAAAATCTGATTCGACTCACGACCACTCTTATCAATCCACCTGTAGATCAAAATGAGAAAGTGACAAACTTGAGCAATGAAATTAAACTATTCTTTGAAAACTTCTGCAAGTTTTAAACCGGTAAAAGTTGCCATTTTAAAATGCTGCTTTTATCAGATGGCGTTTGAACAGATTATTTTCAACGGAGTAGTTTTTTTTTATTACCTTTTAGGTTCATAAATGTCGAGAAACAATTTTTTCAAGGTCAAAGTCATTGCTAGACCTATAAGAACTTGGAGGGTTGTATTGATGATTTTGATGATTATAATTCTGTAACTACATACGTCTTACAATCGCGAACAATATTTTAATCAACATACAAGCTAGCACTGCACTGGCCTGCAAATTGCAAAAAACGTAACAAAATTTGAATTTCGCGGGCTGGTTGGAGCATTCACCTTAATGCGTGAAGCTCTTTCGAAGAGAGGGCGTACTATAGGCAATCGGTTTAAGTATAATAACAGTACTACATTGCACTGAGAATTTTGTCGGAGTTGCCTCGGTTTTGCAGCGCCTCAGGCATGTTTGCTGAATCGAGACTGAGTGACGTCACGCGCAAGCGATGTTCATGTATGCTGCGGCAATTCAGAGGCAGCCTTGAAAATATTCTAGCAACACTGGCGGACAATTAGAGACAGACATGTGCGTGTAGATGTCTATGTTGCCAACTAAATGTCTTTTTTATTTATTATACCTTTGTTATTTACTAACGATAGGATAGGATTATGCTTACACTTTATGGTCTTTATAAAATGAATAAATAAAATTAAATACCCAAGAAAATCTTCTGAAACATCCACTTTATGACTTACTATACCAGTCATGAATCTGAACTCTCTCTCCTAAAAAGGTATAAAATTAAATCGTTTCCCTCACATATACCTCCCAACTTACTGGGGTTTGCAAACAAATGACAGTCTATTTATTTTCAGTAAAGGGAAATATGGGTATGACAGTCGGTTTCAAAAGTGGATTTAAGTTGAGTTTTGAACGAAAATCTGATGGATTAAAATTGGATAAATGAAAATGGCAAACCGAGTTATTCATCATCAGATAACTTCACACCTGTCCATCCATCCATGAAGGGTGAAGCAGAGGTGTATCCATTGGCACACCCACATTTCGCCAGGTATGTTTTTAAGTCCCATGAGAGCAGCGGTGGCCCAGTGGTAGCGGCCCCGACTTACGAACAGTAAGTCGTGGGTTCAAACCCAGGCAGGCGGCATTACTTTGTGTAATTTATTTCATCACCACTGCTCTCAAAACGGTGAAGGAAAACATCGTGAGGAAATCGGCATGTCCTAGAACCAAAAATTCGAAGACATGTGACATCTACCAATCCGCACTGGGCCCGCGTGGTGGATTATAGCCCATACGCAAAATACGCGCTTTGACGTGGAGTTGCGGACACCAGCCCGTTATACAATACAATACAAGTCCCATGTAATACGGGGCGAGCCTATTGCCATCAACCGGGCACAATCTAGACTCCGTCGCTGCTGCTAAGAAGCTCCTGATGAAAAAATCCAATAACACTTTGCCCAAACCGGGAATCGAACCTAAGACCTCATGCTCAAAAGTCGCACTTGCGGCCACTACACCAACGAGACAAACGAAATTTATTCAAATACCTTTAATTAACTTCCGTAATGTCCACACGATCTCACAATGGTTTAGAGGTCAAGTGAAAAATGAAAAAAAGAAAATAAAAAATGGTTTATTGTTTTAACAAGTAAATCTTAAAAACTAGTTTTTGGAGCCTCCTCAAGTTCAGTTACGGACCCTTTTCAGCACACCAAAAAGGGTAAAAAGGGAATGTAATGGGCCTACCACACGCACAAGGTTCACCACAGTTCTGCCTGCGCAAGCTTCTTCGCATGAAAAAACTGTACACACACGCCAACTGTGCCACATTTTTGTCGCAATCGTCGGCGTGGAAACAATGTTTCCCAGTGAAGAACTATATCTTCTGCTATTATTTTTCAAGTGTTTGCTAGTGAAAAAAAATACAATGCAAAAGTCAATGCGTAAACGAGATTTTAAGCAAGTCAAAAAATGCGCAGGCCGCGCCGTAGGGTTGGTGCGTGATACAGTTTTACTAACCGCACGCACGGTGTTCTGTGTACAAACGGGCTTGCGCAGGCAGAACTGTGAAGTTTGTGCGTGTGGTAGGCCCTTAGGACACAGGTCATGTCTCTTATCCAACGTTCGTTCTTTCCAATAGTAATTTTGTAACATCAGTGACTATTTTTCTTTATTTTAGTCTGGATATACAGTTCTTTTTAACCGCCTTATAAAAAAGGAAGTCCTTAACACTACCACAATAATTTAGCTTTCCATAAATCTTCACCACCCTAGGCTGCATCATCGCTTCACATCAGGCGAGCTGCGGTCAAATGCAAGGCCATTTAGTATAAAAAAACTGTACCATTATTTTAATCACATGTAAAATTAAAGAACAAAATAAAAACCAGTAATATTTTCTTTTCATACGAGGGTTTTCCAAATTGAACAAACCACAAGGTGGCAGCACTGGCGTAAGCTCTAAACATCTCTCAAAATCCACGAGTTTCTTGTAGTTTACAATGATTTTTTCATTTAATTATCTTTTAAATCATTAATAAAATGCGTTAGTGGTGCCGCCTAAGTTACCTTTCATTAAGTTTTTCCTTGTACCACTGACTTTGCAGAACTAAGAAGCTTTGTCTTTAGTTCAACTACTTTTCTTTGTCCGTAATACACATTAATATTGTAAAACAGTGCAAATACGATGAAATTTCGGTAAAAAGTTTCACTAACATACAATTCAGTACAATTTGACAGTTGTCTATACCAGACGCCTACGTAGCGACATCTGGTGTCAGATAAAATCCGAAAAATCCTCATTAAAACCTTACACTCTTTTAAAATTCAACAGTGTACTCCTATCTTAGGAACACAATATTATAGTTGGACTCCCGCCAAGCAGTTTGATTCTAGGATTGAAACTAAATTATTGACCACTTAATAATAAACAGAATATACACAGTTATTAAGAACAGTGGTGATGGGAAGACACTGGTATTCGTAATTGGCGAGAAATATGTTGATATATGACAGAGTGCCCGCATCTGGTCGGAATGGTTCCGTTTACATAGCTGGGGACAGGTTGGCATTCTAGAGGGTTATTCAGGAATATTCCGCTGCGATTTTAATTGGAAACCGAAGTGGATTGTTCTTCGTTTATCGTGTGGTATCCGGCAGAGTAGAATAGAACCAACCCATTACACTCATGGGTGTCGTATAAGGCGACTAATGTCTGAGGCAGAACACCTTGCGCCTCCGTAGACCAGAGAACGGGCAGCAGCGTTTTCTGTTAGTCTTTCATCACTGCGATCTCCAATCCGCCTGCCAAGCGTGGAGATTACGGCAAAGTCCTTCCATCATGGGAGAGGCTTATGTCCAGCAGTGGACGTTATGGGCTGTTGTAGTAGTAGTAGTAGTATCGTGTGGTTAGTGCCTAACCTGGTGTCAGAGTTTTTAGGCCTCTGACTTGGCTTTACATGCCGTCAAAAAATATCTCTCAGGCATGCTGGTTTCCTCACGATGTTTTCCTACACCGAAGCAGGTGAAAATGATATAATACGCACATGAATCTGAAATATCGGAGGTGCATGTCTTGTGTTCGAAGTTGAGACCTATGACTTGGCAACCTTTTGATTTTCAGTGACTGTAACTTCAATTTTTTTTTTTTATATATGTTTTTTTTATTTATTTATTAAGGGACAATAAACAGCTACAATATGTGTTGGAACAGAGTAAATATAATACAAAACATTATCAATATTGCAGCCCACTACATTATCCGCATATTAACATCAGAGAATATGATAATGAGTGCCACTAGATAGGTAAGAGAAAAAAAAATTATAATAATTACATCACATTATTAAAAAATAATAAAAGAAATAATAAATAATTATACAAATATCCATTAAAGTAATTATTACAAATTAAACTAAAAATTAAATAAACAAAATATTAACCACATCATGCAAATTCGAAATTCAATTTGATTTAATTGCTGGCAACAGAGTAATAATAAAACTAAAAACAAATAAATAATAAAATCTAGACTAGCTTACATTCCTAATAACATTATTGGTTCATATTAATTTTCATGACATTGGATTTAAATTTGGATTTTGAGCATACAAAAATATCAATATTAACAAAATTACAGTTATAAGATTCAACCATACGACGAATGGGGCAGCGCATACCAGAATTAGTTCGACAGGTATTAACAGCAAATAGGGTACCTGCACGGGTACTACGTATGTTTACGGTGCGTGGGACTACATAACATAGTTTGCTCGTGAGATCAATACAGTCGAAATAACCATGAACAATACCATGCAGTATACAAAAGCCTCTAGATACTTACGTCTAGATTCTAGGTTGACCTGCCCATATTTATTCGTTATTGAGAGTACGACAAATACGTTTTATGGCATCTATAATGCATGGCTCGTAGAAACTTGCGCTGGACTTTTTCAATCTCGTCTATGTATTTCTGATAGAACGGGTTCTAGATAGGGACGGCATATTCTAATTGTGATCGTAAAATAAGAGATAAAATGATCAGATGAACATAATATCCATGTAATTTTTACCGCGTACAAAAAGAACATTATTTCACTCCACTGACTATCTGATATCAGCATAAGTTATACAGAAACGTAAGATTCGAGTTTATTTGATGTTATAATCTAAGTAAGTATTGACAACAACTGGAAAAAGTCATGAAATCACAAAATCATCTTTTGTTTATAAATATATCTAGGAAATATAAGCATTGCTTTTACAAACATTGTAGTTACTTATAAACTCACCAAACAATCACTTTAAGTGTTTGTCAGTGTGACCTCGTTGGAAAAAATCGTGAGGAAAGTTTTGAGTATGAATGTGGATGGTACCTAAAAGAGTAGAGGAAGATCAAAGAAACGATGGATGGACTGTGTGGAGGACGATATGACACGAAAGGAGGTGTCTGCTGAGATGACGAGTAAAAGAGAAGTATGGAAGCCGCTCGGTTTCTGGTAACGGTGGGCTACATTTTTTTAAATCGCTTTAATTTTATTTTTTTATAATAAAAAAAAATATATTTAAATCATTATTTTAAGTATAAAATTTATAAAGAAATAAATAAAGGTATAAGAAGTCCCCAGGTTCGGTCAAGTCGTAAGACCCATGTCAAGCCGGCTTGTGCCGCTAGTAATTAAAATAAAAACAATAAAATCTTTTCACACGGAAAGTAATTAAAATAATGACTGTACCAGCAATTACAGTAAACTTTGCATAATCCCGGGATTAAAATCAGCGTATAATGTGTATACAGGAAATTGCAGGCACCAAACAGTAGTTAATAAAAAAATAAAATCCTTTATTTCAGGTCCGAGACCCATATAAAACAAAAATAGAAACCAAATACTAATTGAAATATCAAAATTAAGTACATTAAAATTACATTAAAAACATTGTTCAATTAAACTAGATTAAATTACTATTTCCCTCTCATTGAGAGGAGGCCGTGTCCCAGCAGTGGGAACATTATAGGCTGATGATGATGATGAGATTAAATTAACAAGTCAAAATAATAATACACAAACGATCCCGAACAAATAAATAAATGTCAAAATAAACTATCAAATCATTAAAAGATTAACGTTAAATCAATTAGAAGAAACTGAATAAATTTTGTAGTTAAAATGAGTATTTATAAAAGTAGTGGTAGTCTGAATAATATTGGGTCTAGACAAATTGACATTTCTCCAATAACATAACATCACGCCTGTTATCCCCGGAGGGTTAGGCAGAGGTGTACTATTAGTACACCCATAATATATGTGCGAGTGGTGATACAAAAAAAAAAAAAAAACAGCAATGTTTAAGTCCCATGTAATAGGGGACGAGCCTTGCCATCAACCGAGCACAGATCCAGTGTCCGTGGCCGCTACTGAGAAATCCCTGATAGAAACCCACAATATTACTTTGCCCGACCTGGGAATCGAATCTAGGACCTTATGCTCAGTAGAGGAGTTATTACTTTCATCACGCTATAAGCTTTTCTGGTAATCCAGGTATCAATACTTGAGTAGAAAATGTAGTATTACATAAAGCTTTGTAGTTTATATTTAACCGTAAATAGTAAGGGAAAACTTTGAGAGGAATCTTTTTGCGAAAATCCTGATATTAACTCGGATTACGAATCAAGAAAATCTTCTTAAAATCCGGATTAATGGTTTTTATTGCAAAAAATAAGACTTTTCTAAGAATACCCGACCGATATTTATAAAAAACAACTTAACTATGTCGGGTAAAAAAATGTTCGGGTCGGGTCGGGTATGTATTTTCTCTTTTTTATTTATTTATCTGTGTGCATTGAACTGGCGTCAAATAAACATTATTTTTCCTTTTCTTTTTCTTTCTAAATCATGCCCCTGCTCTACTGTAAGACAGTTACAGACTTCGTGGAATTTAGTCCAAGTTTGTTTTTAAAATCATACGCATGTTTGAACTGACGCAAGTCCGCCCACATCCAGGTAGGTTTTGTATTTCCGTAGAAATTAATGTATATCTACGGAAATGCAAAACCTACTTACTCCTACACAGGTTTACTTACAACTACAACAACAACCAATTATAAGGAAAAGTGTGTATTTCATGAAAGGGCAAATAACGTAAATGGTAGTCTTGCTTTAATGGTAGAAGTAGAATGAAACAGTTGCATAGGTTTTTTTTTTTTTTTTCGGATGGGGAATCATCAAATGATTTCTCCCGCTCTGGGCGGAGCAGGAGGGAGTGTGAGACTTTTACTGACTAAAACCCATCCATGTTCCTTCATCGCCCTTTGTGTTCCGGGGCCACGGTATCTCTTTCGAACAGTCCCGCAACCCCGGCAGGCATCGGACCTTGCGGACCCTTCCTTTTTGCTGACTCTCTTTGAGAGTTGACGAACGCGCCGTCGACACGGCCTGTCGTCATGAGACGGACGGACGGCGAGCTAGCCCATAGCCCACCGTCCACAGGCCCGCGCCTACGGTGGCCGGGGGTCACGTGGTGGCCCCCGACACCCAGGGCGTCTCCCGCGGCGGCCGAGACGCTGTGAGGTTCTCTCCCTCTCACGTTCCGCCACCTCCTTCTCTAGCATTACTGCTTCGCAGAAGGAGGTGACGGCGTCCCATTCCGTCTCGCTCCGGACCATGGCTTGCACCAGGGCCGGACGCGAGAGGTCGCCGCCGCCAATCGCCGCTTCGAGGACACGGCGGTGCTCCGCCCACGCGGGGCACACCTCCACCGTGTGCTCCACCGTGTCCTCCGGTCGATCCTCGCAATGGAAACACCTGGGCGTTTCCTCCCGCCCGATTCGGTGCAGGAACCTCCCGAAACAACCGTGTCCGGTGAGGACCTGCGTCAGGCGGAAGGTGAGGACGCCGTGGCGTCTCTCAAGCCACTCCTCAAAGAGGGGACTTACCGCCACTATTGTGGCGTGCCCTGCACGGGGTTGCGACAGTCGCTCTCTCCATGTCGCCATGAGATCATGCCGGAAGTCTGTCCGCTGCGCGACAATTTGCCGCGGCAGCGGAGTTTCCCCCCGGCGTAGCACCTCCGCGCGCCATTCGTGCAGGCGCGCGAGGACAATTGCCTCCAGATCCCATGGCGGCAATCCGGCAAGGAGGCACGCCGCCTCACGGAAGATCGTGCGGTACCCACGGGCCAGCCTTACGGCTACCACCTTTTGGGGCGCGTTTAGGTATTGGGCGGCTCGCCGCCTCAATGAACGCGCCCACACCGGGGCCCCGTAAAGGGCCATGGACCGCACGACTCCCGCGTAGAGCTTCCGGCAGGAGGCGTTTGGCCCCCCCAGGTTTGGCAGAAGCCGCCTGAAGGCAGCCCCGGTCCGTTCCAGTTTGGGGGCCAAACGTCGGAAATGCTCCACGAAGTTCCATCGGCTGTCGAAGACGAGTCCTAGGTACTTCAGAGTCGACTCGACGCCGACGGATACCCCTCCTACCGTCAGTGAGGATCCCGGAGGTGGCGCATTCCGAGGCCCATGAAAGCACATGGCCTCGGACTTGTGCAATGCCACCTCGAGACCCAGTTGCCGGATCCTCTCGACGACTATCGCCACCCCGCGTGTCATTATTTCAGCCGCCGCCTCGTGCGACCCCCCTTGTGCCAGCACCAGCGTGTCGTCTGCATAGCAGACCACGCTGACGCCGCTAGGGAGGTCGGCGCGCAGCACCCAGTCGTACCCGATGTTCCACAAGGAAGGCCCTAGAACCGATCCCTGTGGAACACCGCACGACATCTCTCGCCGTTTCCATTCTCCGCTGCGACCGGGGTAGATGACGGCTCTGTCCGTCAAGTAATCCCCGACCACACGACGGAGGTAGGTCGGCACCCGGTGATACCGGAGTGCCTCCCTAATGCAGCTCCAGGGCATGGAGTTGAAGGCGTTGGCGATGTCAGTAGACACTGCCAAGACAACCCCACCCCGGGACACCGCATCCCTCGTCGTGAGGGCTCTCACGCGCATGATGGCGTCCACCGTAGAGCGCCCCTTGCGGAAACCAAATTGGTGTTCCGCAAGATCCGGCCCCGTCCCCGCAAGGTGCTCGGCGAGGCGGTTTGCAATTACTCTTTCAAAGAGCTTGCCCACCTCGTCGAGCAACACTATGGGCCGGTATGCGGACGGAGAGTCCGCAGGGCGCCCCGGCTTCCGAATGAGGACCAGCTTCCCCGTCTTCCAACGAAGCGGGAACTGTCCCCTCTCCAAGCATGCGCTTAGGAGTCGGGGCCCGAGAGCCTCCGAGGCCAGGACCCAGGCTTTGCCAGGCAAGCCGTCGGGTCCTGGAGCGGTATTTTTGGCACTGAGCCTGCGTACCGCCACTCTCAGGTCTATCCCAGTCACTTCCGGAGTGTCGTCGTCGTCATCCTGGTGGTCCGCTTCCAGCACCGCAGGTAGCGGAGCCATAGGCGGGGGGGGGGGTGTTCTCCCCGCGTGGGGAACAGAGTGCAACAGTTGCATATCTGCGGTTATAATAACACTTTTGTGATATTTTGATACAAATCTAGAACATGAGTGTTTTAATACGTCATATCATGCAGTTTTACACACTAATTTAGAATAGGATATTCTTTATTAAATAGGAAAAGTGTGTGTTTAATGAAAGGGCAAATTACGTAAATGGTAGTCTTGCTCTAATGGTAGAAGTAGAAAGAAACAGTTGCACAGCGGTTACACTTTTGTGATATTTTGATACAAATCTAGAACATGAGTGTTTTAATACGTCATATCATGCAGTTTTACACACTAATATAGTATAGTATATTCTTTATTAAATAGGAAAAGTGTGTGTTTAATGAAAGGGCAAATTACGTAAATGGTAGTCTTGGTCTAATGGTAGAAGTAGAAAGAAACAGTTGCATATTAGCGGTTATAATAACACTTTTGTGATATTTTGATACAAATCTAGAACATGAGTGTTTTAATACGTCATATCATGCAGTTTTACACACTAATTTAGAATAGGATATTCTTTATTAAATAGGAAAAGTGTGTGTTTAATGAAAGGGCAAATTACGTAAATGGTAGTCTTGCTCTAATGGTAGAAGTAGAAAGAAACAGTTGCATATCAGCGGTTATAATAACACTTTTGTGATATTTTGATACAAATCTAGAACATGAGTGTTTTAATACGTCATATCATGCAGTTTTACACACTAATTTAGAATAGGATATTCTTTATTAAATAGGAAAAGTGTGTGTTTAATGAAAGGGCAAATTACGTAAATGGTAGTCTTGCTCTAATGGTAGAAGTAGAAAGAAACAGTTGCATATCAGCGGTTATAATAACACTTTTGTGATATTTTTATAAATCTAGAACAGTGTTTTAATACGTCATATCATGCAGTTTTACACACTAATTTATAATAGGATATTCTTTATTAAATACAGCATCCACATAACATTTACATTCACATAACAGTAATTTATTTATTTTATTATTTTGTTGTTATTTATTATTGTTGTTTTGTCTTCACATGAAGTTATATCGCGTAGCTGCCCGCCACAGTCATTTAGGCTAATCGAATTTGGATACATTTTAGCAAACAAATAGACCATGTCATTGTGTTGAATTAAGGCAAGATTTATTACGTAATTTATTATGAAAAAACTATTTTGCCGCCAACTTGATTGCCTCTCAATCACAAAAATAAATCTACCAACATCTTTAATAAATTCTGAAACAGTACATAATAGACTGATTATTTTTAAAACAGTATTTTTTTTTTGTTTCCTCACTCGTGTATCACCCACGCCATCCGCTCATGAATGAACAAAATACTAAAATACGATGTGACATTACGTAACTCAGAAAAACAATAGAATATGAACAGACAAACTTGGATATGCGTGTCATGGTGGCGCCGCTTGCAAAGGGAATCTGTCAAAAGTCAGTCAAATCCAGTCCGTTTCGATTTAGTTCTGTTTTTTGTCACACGAATTTATAACTTTGCTTTTTTTTATATATTTTTTTTCAACTGTTCGCATGATTCAGTTGAAAACTTAAAAAATAAAATTACGTTTTGAAATGTAAATGTCAGAAATATTGCTGAGAGAAATGTGGCGTGATATTTGCAATTGCCGCAAAAATTGTTTTAAAATAAATGTAACATTGTAGTTGCATATAGTAAATATGAGTTTTCGCGGGATTCCTGGCAGAGACTGGGTGGAAACTTCTTTACTATTAGGTGTCTTGATGGATGACTCTTACTATAGATTACGATGAGAATCTTGGCTACAGCTTCTTCATTATTTCTTCACTATCTGCTAATACAAGAAAATTGTAGACATTTGTCTGTTTGTGTGAAAGTTGCCTAGAATCGATATGAATGGCATGGAATTCAAAGGGATTCAAAGTTAAAGTTAAAGTCATTTATTTCAAAACAATATACATTGTGTTGAAATTTTGTAAAATAAAACTACAAACTAATATAACAAACGCAGCCAAAAAAAAAAGAGAATAAAAATAACAACGATTAGTCAACGGACTTCTTCAATGACTTTAGGTTTAGAAGAATTGACTTAAGCCTTTCGATAGCTTATGTCATAAATGTTTGTACTTGTATCATCTTTTCTTTTGTAGAATGTCACTTCACCTTAAGCATTATGATGATAATTAATAAGTTATCTTTTTTTGTTTAGTTTTGAAAGTCAGCCACAATTTTAATATCACCCACAACAAGTCTGAATGCTCTACTTTTCCGCACTAGTGTATTTCTTTTCTTAAATCAACTTTTAACATTTCGTATCCCTTACTAATGCAACAACCAGAGAAATACTCTACTGTAATGGCGAAGCACACGAACATTATACACAGTACACAGTTTTGTGTTCGAATACACAAGAGAACACAGAGTACACAGGTTAGTCGGAAAGCTAATGTGTTTCGAACGTAAATATCTGTGTGTTTGTCTTACAAATTGTGCTCGAGTAGTGAGTGACTTGAAGTAATATAAGTCTTGTTAGTTTCTGAGAACTGTGTATGGTTAGTTTCCTATTTTTATAGTAGTAAGGGGCGTTATTCATTTGTTTAAGTTGGCACTGTACGGTAAAGTCGAAAGGAAGATTTAATTGGCTCAAATTATGAAGAGCCAATCAAGATTCAGGGCCAGACTCCACCGAAATACAGACAAGACGTGCGGGGAGGAGATGTCTCGTAATTGTTTAGACCAGTTTCAACACTCGGCGGCCACTCGGCCAAGCGGTTGGTCGACTCTTTACGTGACCAGAGGGCTGCCCTATTTTTTGGGCAAAGAATCAGTATTATCATCCAACCTGTGGCAACACCTTCCGAGCCTTCTGGGCACTTTTCCTGACAGTTGACAGCGATGTAGAGAAATATTGTTGACACCCTGTAATTCTTTTTCCACTTTGATACAAATATCGTCGAATCGAATGTTTCGTATCCGAACTGATCGAGCGTGTACACTCCTAATATACTGGCTTACTTATTTCATAATAAAAAGTTGAAGTGTATGGTTTGTTTTTGATAAAGTTGTTGGATTGGCTGATTTATTTTGGTTTCCAGATATATATTGTAGTTGATATAGATCTCCTGGAAGTGTCGGTACTCATAGCTTTTTTCAGATGAAAAAAAATGCTGCGTTCCGGTTTGGAAATGCTGGTTTTAATACCAGTCGTTTGAAACATTTATTTGCTCTCATGTTGTTTATATGCAGTTTTGTTTTGTTTAACAGGAACACATTAGCATGTTGCCAGAAACATTGGAACATGCAAACCAGAAACATGTTTCCCGCAAAACAAAAACAATGTCGATAAGACAATTTTCTTTTCCTCTAAAACGGGGTTCGCTGTTTGGGCTGAATTCGAAAGCGTTTCAACAAAAACAGCGGTTTGAGTCATAAATTAAATAGATCAAGTTATGAATCAGTATTCATAATTATCCGATAATTATCGTATAATTACCAAAGAAAATAATTATCTTGTTAATTTTGAACCTCGTTAAATTGATGCAAATGCTGAATCGATGTATTGTAACGAAGACAGTTCGCGATATAGGTACATAGATTATGTCAGATCATCATCATCATCATCATCATCAGCCTATTAATGTTCCCACTGCTGGGACGCAGGCCTCCTCTCTATGAGAGGGAATGGGCTAAAATCAACCACGCGGGCCCAGTGCGGATTGGTAGATGTCACATGTCTTCGAATTTTTGGTTCTAGGACATGCCGGTTTCCTCACGATGTTTTCCTTCACCGTTTTGAGAGCAGTGGTGATGAAATAAATTACACAAAGTAATGCGCTTGCCTGGGTTCGAACCCACGACTTACTGTTCGTAAGTCGTGGCCGCCACCACTGGGCCACCACTGCTCTCAGTCTACACTATATATGTTATGTTGTTATGTCAGATAGTCTAATTTAATCCAACCAGAGTCTGTCGCCACCGGAATACATTAAATACTAACATTCAGATGGAATTATCCCATTAATTCTATTACTCGTAAGATCTGGGAGAAACTGTGAATTAATATTAATGTATACGACAGTGGAGGAAGCAATAAAACTGACTATGCGTACCTGGCTTCCTGTATTTTTGAGTAGGCTGCATTCAGGAATTATCATCGAAAAACCGGATGAGTCAGCTTCTTGTATATCGAAGTACATAAATCTTTAACGTCTATACATCTTCTTAATATATAAAAATAACGTGGCACTATGTTCGTACACGCAAATCTCCGAAAACATCTAAAACTGATTTCATTATTTTTTTGTGAATAAGTCTGGTTGGTGTCAGCTTGAAAGCTAGAATAGTGGTAGTGGTGGTGGGTAATACGATACCACTTCGTAAGACTGGTTGTCAGACTTTTTGGGCCACTGACTACCTGTAACGACTGTCAAGGATCTACAATTGACAGCCAACAGCTTAACGTGCTTTCCGAGGCACGGAGAAAACTCGGTATGTAAGGGTGGTCACCCATCCACAGACCAACCTAAGCAAGCACGGCTTAACCTAAAGATCGACCCGAGCGGCTGTTATTATTTAGCCACGAGCTCCTCACATTAACTGTTTATTTAAAGTTAATAGAGCCATTATTAAATAAACACACGAAATTCAAATTGATCACGTGTTTGTGGTCCTCTCCACAAACGGTGGAGTGTTTATATTGCATCTTGATGTACACTTCAGGCCATTAGAGGTAGCTGGGTGAATATAAACATTGGTATTATTGTTTGAAGTTTATTTGGTCATTTTGTTGTTCGGGCTTTTGAAATGGTTTTCCGTATGAGTATTAATTAAAACTGTCTCGATAATCTAGTGGTACCAAGCGCGACTACTGAGCATGAGGATTCCTGGATCGGTTGTTTAATCAGGAATTTCTCAGTAGCAGCCACGGAATTTGCATCTGTTCTCGGTTGATGGCAATAGGCTCGCCCCCTATTACATGGGACTCAAACAAACTGGCGTAATGTTAGGTAAATCTCTGCTTAATCCTTCGAGGATTACAGGTATGATGTTATGGTATGTATTAGTTATACAAGTGACACAAAGCTATTCAGTAACAGACATGGCACCCGATTACGCAACACACTATTTTGTCAGAATCCGGAGCTTTTTAAAGGGAATTCCCAATTCTCTGCTTCATATATATTAGGGGTTAAAGTATAAAATTGCCGATTGGTACTGAAAAATTGAAACATATTTTTTTCTAAGATATAACATATTTATTTAATCAAATTTTTTGAGTCAAATCATGAGGCATCTAAATTTCTTTTTTTTTTTATCTTATTGATTTGATGCAAATGAGTCAATATTGTAGGTAGGGTAACGTTAAACCATGCCGCTAATTCCTGGGTACACTGAGAGAAATTTTAATCAGATTTCATGTTAATGGAATAATTTTTCTGATTAAAATAGCGCCAATCTGCTCTAAGGTTAGAGCTACATGTTACATCTTGTTAAGTCTAACAAGTTGAAATAACAAGCTGCCTAACACTTAACTTCAACGTTATGTTCATGTTGACTATATAGTGTGTAACATTATATAAAATATATCGTTGTTACATGCCTATCACGTTATCGATATACCCACCACTAACTGTCACAAAATTTCGCACCCGAGTTATCCACATAGTGTAGCCAACACGGATTTATAAAAAGGGGTAGGCCAGATCATAAAAGTTCGTAGATCGACATAGGGATAATCGCAGGGGGTCAAACCTAAACTAACCGCAGTGCAATGGAAAGGCCTCGCACTGGGGGAACCACCTACGCCTAATATGATCACGGTTTTTCCTAGCCGGACACGTATGAATTTACTATAGTACCGCGCAAGTGTCGTTCAACGGCGGAGAATCTTAACACCGCGATTCAGAAACGTGACGTAAATATACAGCGCCATCTAGTTGGCAAATTGTAACGGGGACGCGGATAGTAACTGTGTTTGTTTTTTTTTTAAGTTTGGTTTTGTAATTTAAATACCTATCGCATGAGTGTAGATAAAATAGTGTATGAAACTGTACATAACTATATAAGTAATAAAACGCGTGTGATTAAACTATTAGAAACCTTGCCTGCTGCTCGGTTTTTAAACACACACTTGTATTTTACCTACTATCAAATTTAAATGACGGAAATGTATCTATGCTAATTTCTTCAACAAGTTACGGATATTTTATTTACTATAATATGATAGGCCTACTATGCGTATTGTGGTAAAATAATGTTTTTAGTATCAAAATGTTCAAGATGCGCGTTCTTTCAATCGCTATAACGTTGTTTAAATAAGATATCATTCAACTACACATACAATTTAGTTTAAACCTGACGTACCTACGATTAAGGTAATCACACAATTTCGTTGGGTTTCCTAGATAACAATTAGTTACTGCAATAAGCTTACCTGTTGATTGGTGGTACATGCCAATTTTATTAAATCAATGTTAAGCTTGTTGTTTCAAACAGATTTTTGATTGATCCAATTAAATACCAGCCAACTAGTTTTACCTCGTTCTTTGTACATAACTGACTAATAGAAATAATATTTCATTTGTTTCGAACAACTACAATACTTTTATTTCAAACAGAAAACCATCTAACAAGTCAAACTTGTTTGAAATACAAAGCGGATTTCTCTCAGTGTAGTTTGACCCGGATCGGCTTCTACCATCTCCTTGAATTCAGCGTTAAAGACCACACCACCTGTGTGGGCGGTCTACCACGTGGTTTGTCCTTCAAGTCGAAGTTTCCATTACGAAAGCGTTTAAACAAAAAACGCACGGTGCGTTCATTAGCAGTCTCCTCTCCAAACGCAACGTTGATATTGCGAGCCGTTTCTGCCGCGTTAGTTCCGAGTCTGAACTCGTATTCAAAAATAACTCGGATTTTCGAAGTATCCATCTTTACGTCTAAGATGAACAAAAAAAACAATTGAATGTCAAAAATCGAACGTTGCACTTTTTTTAAAAGAAGAACCTCATAGGTGTCACGTGAAAACAAGTTTTACACAAAAATCTCACACAATGAAGATTTTATGTCAATTCGAAGTGTCTATTACTATATAATGGCAATTTCATACTTTAACCCCTACTACGAGTAATATGTTTGAAACATTCGTCCGCTCGAACACGTAAATAACGCGATAAAAGTTGTTGAGTTGTCAAATTGCAGCGAATTGCCATTGTAAGTGCGTCACGCAATTACCCCGCAGAATAAACCCTCTGTGGGTTCAAGCCTCTGAAAGCCCATACTGTCTTTTGTCAAGCGATTTCCTTGTTGTTGTTATTGCCAACTAATCACAACAGCTAGCATGTCGTTAACGCTAGATTTAATGATCAAAGACTTGATTACAAACAGGGAGTTAATATGTCCCGACGTGTAAATTAACATAAATGATTATTTATGCTGTTAATGTCAGGTTTGTGTTCATGTTTTGTTTCACAATAATGTCGAGTTACTTGTGTTTTTCTAAATGTGTGGGAAAGAAAAACGATTTTTGTTTTTGTAACTTTCTGGAATGTTTGAGAGCCGTCTGTACGTAATAGGTACACGGCATACAAAAAAGTTTTTTAGAAATAAAAAACTTTTTTGTATGCCGTGTACCTATTACGTATACTTATGACATAAAAATCAAAAGATAGGAAGTAACTTTTGAGCAATAAATTACTTGTATTAGGTACTTCAGCTCTTCCGGTTTACGTTAACATTAAATAATTCAAAAATTGAACAATAAAATCAAATCCAAAATCAATACAAAATAAGATACTAAAAATGAAATTAAAAAGCAAATAAAAATAATATTATAATAAAATTAAATACAAATCATAATTCAAATTAATAACAGAATTAAATCATAGATACAATTAAAATCGAATTGAGAATCAAAATTAAATTAAAACAAAAATAAAAAGAATACCAAAATCAAATTGACAACATAATTTAGTTTAGTGTGCGCATAAGGTGTGTATGTAGGTGTTGGTGGCCAGTGCAGTGGAGTCGACCTACAAACGAAAACACAATTCGTGAGATACATTACGAACTACTTAACTACGAACTACGTAACTTTTGTTCATCAGCCATTGAGTGAGTGTTTTTTTGCAATCGTAGTATGTACACACAGTATATACAGTCACAATAAGGATAAGTATTTTATTTATTTATGGCATCAACGCTGTGGTCACGTATCGTTTCTGAAGGGATATTGCGATTCCGTTCCGTTTCCATTCTACATTTTGAATAAAACTATGATGTTCAAAATAACATAGTATTGGCCTTTTTGAATATTGACGTTTTTGGACCGTGTACACGTATTGGCTTTTATTTTGTTCGACTAACACGTAGCAAAATAATTTTTTTTTTCACATAGGCCTACATGGGCACCTATAAAACGTCGGGAAAAGGTGCACGGTTCGGGTTGGTCGCTTCCTATGGAGAAGATCTGGCAGAAAACTCCATGGTCTTTTAAAATGATTTGGTTTCACATTATTATTATGTTACAGCGTTAGTACTTAAATACGAGAAGAATTAGGCCCGACAATAATGATCGGTAAAAAAGAAATGCCACAAAGAAAAAAAAAAAACCGAACTGGACAGCGCTATTTTTTGCCTCATTTGAGTGCTGGAGGGGCGCACAAGAGGTTGTACACGAGGTGGTTCTTACTACTTACTCCTTTTACTGTGCTTGCTTAAATAGTAGTAAATTCTTTACCCTGAACAGAGATGAAAAAGAGATGAGGAATCCTGAACCTAAACAGAACTGCATCGTGAAAACAAATTTCTTACATATTTGTTCAGTTTGGCTTCAAAATGATTTAAAAATGAATTCATGAGTAAATCTACTAAACTAACGATGTTTTGCCGCAATATTAGAAAATAAATGAAAGTTGTTGATGAAAATAATATGAAAAAATAATGAACACTCGCTCTAGTGAACCGTCTGATATCAGCTTTCAATACTAATGTTTTAAACCAATCAACAATAGCCATGATAAAGCGAATTTCTATGAAATACATATTTATTTGCAATCCAATATGCAGAGTACACTAACGCAGTAAAGTGCTAGCAAAAACAAATATTTGAAGTAGCACAGGAGTTTAGGTATATTGAACAAGTAACAATAATAATGAAAAAAAAAACTGGCTGAATGATTTTTCAAGTATTGTTTGTGTTATTTGAAACTAGCTTTTGGCTGCGGTTTTGCCCGCGTCGGGGTCGGATGGTATCCTTTGGGATTTTACTAATCAAGACTTCTTTAAATGTGCACTATCCCCACCAGTGCGGGTCAGTAGGGATATATGGAGTAGAAAATTCCATATATCCCAACCGGTAGCGATAGCTGTTGGAAAAAAACTCCACGTATCCCTACTAGCGGGGATATGTCAGTAGGGTTATATGGAACGGGGGCGCTCATCACTGTTATGCAAAAACATGTAAGAATGCTTCTGTTTTTTTTTGTATTGTATCATGTTTTTATATCATGTTTTAAGGAAACACATATTATTCTTCTTCTTCTTACTGCTAACCTAGGTCAAGGTCTATTTGTGTACTAATTTTGATTAAAATTTCTTCAGCCGTGAAAGCGTGACAAACAAACATACCTACACACTTTCACACGTTATAATATTCTTTTGGATTTTAGAATACCTACTATAACGTGGGCAGATGTTTAAAACTTTAAAATTATACCTACGTACATAAATTATTGATGTCGTTTTCCCCAAGGGTTTTAAGAGGTGCTGAATACCACATGCTACCGCTTCACACGGCGTCTTTTTAGCTTAACACTTCTTTTGGGAAAATGCACACACATACTTGTAATGAGCACCAAATTTTTTATGCGGCCCGAAGTAATTTAGCTCTTTTTCTTAAGTTTTGTTTTTTTTCTGCGTACCGACAAATTACAGCAATTTTTTCTTTAAATATTGAGTTACGACACAATTTTACGCCTAAAGCAGACCCGTTTTTTCAGCAATCCCAGGTTTCGCTTTCCAGAAAATTAACATCAGCTTACAACAATAATATCTCAATTTCAAAATCCAAAAACTAATTTCAAAATCCACACAGAAATACATATTCTCAGATTTCCCTTTGCTTAATTTGGCAAAATTCACGTTAATTATTCGAATTGCCATCCACTCCCTCCCTTCCAGGTCCCGACGGGGCGCCATGAATTCGGTAATGGTTGGTTGTGAGCCGTCAAATTGACGGCGTGCATGTCATTAGTTTGCGTGCAAATTTAAATTGCAAACCACTTGTGTAGTCGAGTGTACCTTGACAAGTGTCACTTTATGTTCTCTTTGGTTTGCGCGCTTGTGTTTACGGTGTAGATTCTTGTTTATTTTTACTAAAAACTCAACAATATTTTTTTTTATTAGAAAAATTAGTATTTACTAAAAATCAATTTTATTTAGATCAATGTAAACTGTTCGTTCTGAGACTTCAACAATTATTTTAGTTTGGTTTCTCCGTTACTGAACTGTAATTTACTGTCTTATATACAACACATATTTAAATTGAAACTGATATGTATTTAATAACTTAAAATGTCACCTCATTTTTTAATTCTTCAGACCTATCTATAGATTCACTTTTAGATACATTACAGACAGTAGGAAATATGTTTGAATGCAGGTCTACATCAGTTAAAAAATAAAACGAAATCAAGCCACTGAAGCACATACATATAATATTAAAACAAATCAGTACAATAGCGGCAAAAACGTCCCACTTAAAAATTAAAATGAAAAAATAAATTACACCATTTATCCCATCATCAAACCCGTTGATAAATTATAAAACAAATGACAGACCAAAACAAAAATATTGGTGGGCAGAAAAAAACAATATCAATAAAAGAAATGTTTATTCAGTGTGGCAATAAATTCGTTTGAACAAAAAGGAGGGCAATAATGACGTGTATGTCTCGATCTAAATGGGGACCAAAAGATGATATACGTCGGTTAATAAAAGCATTAAGAAAAATAGCACTTTTTTTTCTCTAGCCGTCAGATCTGTCGCGGGAAACATGCCAAGCATAGGTCGGGAGCTGGGATGTTAAAAATGTGTTGGATTTAATAAAGTTTTTGAATATGCTCAGATTGAGTAACTTTCCGTTTTAGTTTTGATTAAGAAGTCGCTTTTTTTAAGTGTTATTTAAGTTGTCGTGTAGTGTTGCATCATTAGGTTTTTAATAAAATGTATTTTCGTAGTTCTTGGACGTGTTGATTGTTCTATGTTTTGGTATAGGTACATTAACTATCATTACATAAAAAAATCATAAAACACATAAATACTGATACTGGTAGCCTGCGTCAACTCACTGTTAGGCAAAGGCCTTTCCCCACGACTTCCAGTTGTTTCGATCCAGGGCCAATTTGGACCACTGGTCACTGGTCTTGTCCAACTCGTCCCGTCATCTTCTACGAGGTCTGTCTCGAGAGCTGCGATTTATGCAAGTACAAACTTAGTAATCACAAAAAAAATTTTGAAGATACAACTTTTATGTCTCTAAAATTATATTAAGGATTTAAAAATAATATTTACATTACAGATTCCCTGTAATCTACATTCAAGGCACATTATTTACATAAAGAAACACTCAGGGACACTTTATACAAGAACCTGAAAGCCTGAATATAATTTATTGTGTCCGCGTACAAAGGACGTCACAGCTCAGTGCACAGCGTTCGTACGTAATCTATTCCTCTATTGACTCTTGCGTAAGCCTCTTATATTAGCATAGAGATGTTTTGTCCTAGATTCAGAGCTAATTTCCCGTCTCATTGGTCTCACGGAACGCTCTAGCTGACACTGAGGTTCTAGATTTGATCCTTAGTCCATAGAAAAAACGGAACTCTGCGAATAGCAAAGTGAGGCCCGTCAAATTACATCTCGCTCTGTTTATACACGCTCACACGCACACATTTACATCAAACTACAATTAAACAATGCCTTAATAAATGCACAACATGTTTACGAAACAGGCCTCACTTCTCTGTTCGCAGAGTTCCGTCTTACCTTTTTTTTTTGGTCTGAGCTTATAGGTACAACTTTGTAACGTCGCGGAAACAAGTGAAATGTATTATGTTAAATGGATTCTTTATTTATTCGTAGTACTTACAACGGCGTTGCTTCATGTTAAATACTGGTGGACTGGAATCCGACGCCAACATAGTTGGGAAGAGGCTTGGCAGCTGATAATTTATTTATTTTGCTTAGATTTTTGGTTATGTTCAGAGAATGAATGAAAAGAGATTAACAAAAGATATTTACAAAAAAACAACAAACAACAACAATATCAGCCCACAACGTCCACTGCTGGACATAAGCCTCTCCCATGACGGACGGGCAGCAGCGTTTACTGTTAGTCTTTCATTACTGCGAAGATATTTACAAGGCAGATATAAATGGAAACGAAGGGAAAAAACACCGTCGAACGTCTGACTCTATAGTAATGTTCTTCGGTCGGAAGTTGGTACCGCAGTTCGGCCCGTCATACTTTTGTGTCAGAATTTGCATGGACACACTAAATAATTATTCACATTTGACTATGTGCATATTTTGGGCATACACGACCGGTTACCTTATTCATGAGTTGTTGACGCGTTATGACCTACTGAACTTGCGAAAGCCATTACTAGCTCATACTTATTTACTAGCTATTGCCCGCGGTTTCGCCCGCGTGGATTTCGGTAATTGTCCCACTGGATCATACTACCGGAATGAGAAGTATTCTGTGTTAATCCAAGTTATTAACTATCTGTATGCCAAATGTCATTAAAATCCGGTTAGTACTTTTTGCGTGAAAAGGTAACAAACAGCCAGACATCTTACTCACAAACATTCGCATTTATAATATTAGTCGGATTTCGCTTCGTTATAGGTACACCAGTTTTATCACTGGATAATACGAGTACGATGGCAGTCGCTCCATGTAAAATACTGGTATTCAGCTGAATCTGGTAAAACTGGAAGCCGACTCCAACATAGTTGGGAAAAAACTAAGGAGATGAGATGTATTTATTGTATGGTGTCGGAAAGATACCACTCCTACGAAATAAATCAATAGGTAGGTACTTTAAGCTATGGTATACTGACTTCAAAAAAGAGGGTGGTATGGTATTCGGCGAGTACGTTTTAGTTTACTCACTATCGTGTCGTTAAGCTCCTTGAGGTATGAATCGAACTACACGATAACTGACAAATGCTTGCACTGACTTGACAGGTCCACTCAAATCTGTGTGGTTCATATGGTCATGTTCGTGAACGGGCGCTGTCAGTTGTGACTGGTCATCTCTAGTTGCCATGGCTTATTTGAAAGTTTTATTTTTTAATTGTATTTTTTGTTTTTACTATGGACACTTTTAACGTGCACATCTTGCTACATTGTTCTCACATAATATACCATCTCAACATGAATGATGTAACCAAGATTTTGTTACAATATTTTGATTTAAAAGAGTGTCCATGGAGTTTCTTGCCCGTTCTTCTCCATAGAGATCTACGCTAGGGAATGGGCAACTAGAGTGCTTTCACAGTTTTTATGTCTTGTGACTGGGACTGTAGCTACATTTAATTTTCATCTTTGTTTCGACAATTCAAAAGTGCCTGTAACTGGCTTGAAATAAATGCTTTGATTTTGATTTTGTTCATTCTTCAAAAGACGATCTCAGACGCTAATTTGCATAGTCCTCATGTGAGTTAACTGAGATTATGTCTGGACCTCTGAGTTTGTTTCGGCTGTTTCTTCTCGGAGTAGTCGGGTACGAAACACCGGCCCCGTCTAGTTTAAAAAAAAAGGACTTGTGTTCGTAAAAACCTATTTGCGTAATAATCATCATTTATCATGTGCCTCATTACCACTGCCAACTCTAAAGCGTAAAACAATACATTGCTTCCCAACACATTTGCTCCCAACACTTGACTACAAGAAACAACAGTACATCACAAATAAACTCCTTAAATTAGCATGGAAACGCTTCGTCCTAGATCACAGAGTAATAAATCTGGCGTAACTAGGGTTACCTCTTAAGGGGGAAGTCTGACACTGACCTGCATAATTTATTGCAAAAAAACATAAGAAAATTTAAATTTCGCGGGCTGTCCTGGGGCCTCCACCTTAAAAATTTTAAGAGCCTTGATAAATATCGGACATTTGCAAAACAAACTGATTAATTTATAATTGCATGCTTTGTTGTTCTTCACTTCTTTCAAAGCGTAATATCAATAATGTTACCCGGTTAGTAGAGGCGTACTGTTAGTACTTCTACACTTTGTCAGTTCTGTTTCAAGTCCCATGTGGTAGGAAGCGAGCCTTATTGCCATCAACGGGGAACAAATCTAAACTCCTTTGCTGTTATTGAGCAATTGTTAATGAAATGCCGAATAGCACTTTTCCCGACTTGCGAATCAAACCGAGGACACTACTCGGCAGTAGCCCTTACGACCAGTTATAAATACTGTTTTATTTTCTTTAAAACAATCCAAAAGATAAATGGCAAAGCCGGATAAAGTCTGGACGAGGTGCCAAAAGCCGGATATATCCGGAAAAATCCGGACGTATTGTATCCCTATGCGTAACACAAAACATCACCGAAATACGGCTTCTCCTTAAATTTTATGATGTGCAGACAATTGCAGAGCTAAAGCAATAAAAACAGCGCAGATGCTGCTGGTTGTAAATACACACAGAATCTAGGATGCCGGTTAAATGTGTCGAAATTGGCCAATCTGGATGTCTTATAAACTTCAACCAACTTATCTGTGAAGGCAGGAAAACACAGAATTAAAATAAATAAATAAATATCGCTGGACATGAACACACAGCGCCATCTAGTGCCACAGTAAGCAACAAGGCTTGTGTCGTGGACACCAGATAGTTGATATACTACATAGATACTTTTTGTTTGTAAATACATAGGTACTTATTATACATATAAACATCCAATAAATATATAAATGTACCAATTTTGACATTTCGATGCAAATTTTCTTGACAAAAGCAGCACCACCTAGAATTGCACACTTAAATTGGTCATATTATATATTCATAGCTTGTGATTTTGGTAAGCGAGTGACTTTGAGAGTTGATTGGACGGAGAACATCTAATTTTACTAATCGAAGAACAGTACGAGACCTGATTTGAAAAGTAATAATTCCAAATTAAGCTGCCAATTGTAATACTGATCTTATCGAAATTAGTTTAGTCTCAATTTTTCAGAAAATAGCTTGTCTGAAAGAAACCGATTCACTCGAACTTTGATGAGATCTAGATTATAATAGATACAGACCTATTTTCAATACGAATTTATGGTTTGCTTTATCAACTACCCCAGTAAAGTGTTACGTAATGAAAACAGTTCAAAAGTAAGAAACTAAAAACAATTTTCAACAAGCTCTACTAGCAGTTTCCCGACCAGATGTGTACCTACCATGCTACCTAGCTACCATGTTATAAGTAACATACTTAGTTCTAACTTGTAAAATTAGCAAGACTTCAAAAGTGTTGACTAGTTAATTAACGCTTGGAAAATCTGCGGAAATTATGTGAAACTTAAAGTTTGCCTTGAATTGCAGACATTTTTATCTGTAGTCGCAATATTTGTGTGTATTCTGATAAAATAAAATATTACATGACTAAAAAAAATATATAATTATATATAATAAAATATAAACCACTAAATGTTCTGAACTAACTAACCTAAAAACCAACTAAACTTACTGAGAAATGGTTTAATGAGTTTACTTTTGCTTTTGTTTTTGTTGAAGACATTAATTATTTATTCCAGCCAAAGTGTTATATTTATTTAGTGTTGTCTGTTCACAAAATTAAATGAGGTTATTTTGAATTCCCTAGTAAATTCCCAACTAGAGCTGTGCTCAATAAAATGCCCAATTTATTCACATGAGACGTAAAACCGTCATCGTTAAAGTTTACGTGTACTTTAGCACATTTCTTATCCCTTCGAGAAACACGGTTTTTAGGGTTCCGTATCCGTACCCACTGGCTGCCAATGGTAACCTATTACTAAGGTTTCTCTGTATGACTGTCTTTCACGGGGCTATCTATTGAACCGTAATGAGTAGGTTAATGAAATATTCACAGAGTGTGTATTGCTGTGACCGCAATAACAAAAAAAAAATAAAACATAGTAAAAATTAAAATAAAGGGGTCCACAAGATACATTTTTCTTTCGAAATTTTTTTTCGACTTTTTTTATAATGTGGTACGGAACCCTTTGTGTGCGAGTCCGACTTTAACATGACAGGTTTTTTTTTGTTACGTCTATACGTTATTAAATACAGATTTATATAATAGCTTTTTATTTCCATCAACATCATCTAAATACTTTTACGAGCAATAAAAGTAAAATAAAATAAACAAAAAGACTATCTGGCTCCCGAGCTATTCGAACATTTGTAAAAATAGTGGCGACTCGGACCAAACTCAACATCAGTTTATTGCAAGCCACAGGCGGAAAGCAACCGAGTTTCCCGCCGTGCCAAATTTGAATAGTCGGATTCGGAATTCAAAATTGTGGAGTGTTTTTTTTCCTTTGAAGTGTCAAGACGTGCTTTTTCGCAGAAGGTTTCAAAAGATTGTTTTTTTTTGTGCAAGGTTTGATTCTAAACTTTTCTTGTGGTTTTGCCAGTGATTTTTTTTGTGATTTAGTGTTAATGTTTTGATTAATAGGAGTGCAAAAAATTGTGTTATAGTTGTGACAAGCTTTTAAAAGATACAATCCTTGTTCAAACTTTATTTTAACCGGTGAGTACCTAGTGTCTTTTTTAAACTTTTCTTTTTCTTCCTATGTCTAATCTAATGGGTGTAAAAATACCCTTGACAAAACCGAAAGGCACTTCTTGTTCTCCCCGTCATTGCGATATTTTTTGTTCTAGACCATACCTGGGAACCTTCTAGTACCGTAATGGAAATTGGTGGCCAAAATTCCAACTTTTTCACTAGTTTCTTGTTAAATACAAGTTTTTAATGAGATAACTTTAATTAAAATACCTTCACGACTCCCTGTACTATTCAACGCACCAATCAGCACATTGTTTTGAGTGCGTTACATTGAGTCCTACCGTAAAACTTGATTTTTCACCCCAAAAAAAAAAGTCATTAACCATCAATAATCTTTGAGTAGAGTTACGCAGCTTGAAGTACAGAATGCTTGATTGACGGCTTCGTGAAGGTTCCGTTTACATCCTTTATAAAGTTAATAACAATACTTAGTAACTAACAAAAGAAACCTTAATTACTTCAAATCCCTATTTCCAACAATAAGCTATACAAGTTTCAATAACCAAGACCAAGCAAGGTTTATAAGACTCGCTTTGATTATCTCGTTCCAAGAAATTGTTTATGCAAGTAGCATAAACAAGAAAATACATAATCGTTCTGGTTCCGAGATGCCTTTAGTGTTGCTGTCAAGGCAGGGTTTAGAGGTAATAGTCTGCGTAAACTAGGGTTATGAATATTTAAACGAGGTTTGTTGTAGAATGTTGTATTTTAGGATTTGTTTGATGCAGCAAAATAATGTAACGTGCACCACAAGAAACCGTTACAAAATTAGGCGTTGCTTGTGAAGAATTAACTTAAATAGGTAAATTCTTTTGTTAGAGACTACTCGTATATAACATAACATAACATAACATCACGCCTCTAATCCCCGAAGGGTTAGGCAGATGTGTTCCTAATAGTTAATTCACATTTCGCCAGTTATGTTTAAGTCCCATGTAATAGAAGGTGTTCCTATTGCAGTTAACCGGGCACGAATCCAAACTCCGAGGCTGCTATTGAGAAATTACTGATGGAAAAAGTCAGTAGCACTTTGCCCCACTCGGAAACGGAACCCAGGACGTCATGCTTAGTGCATCAACCGAGCACAATTCCAGACACCGTGGTTGCTACTGAGAAATTTTGGATAGAAAAACCCAATATCACTTTGCCCGTCCTGGGAATCGAACCCAGTACCTCTTGCTCAAAAGACTACTAAAAAAGTAAACAAGGTTGAATGTGTAGGAATAATTTTTGATCAAATATTCTCTAATCCATTTTGATCAAATATTCTCACCAATCGAAACCCTTTTCAATTGTAGATGAAACTTTGGGAGTTAGTAATTGTCTAAACATAGTTAATACTGTACACGTGTTTCCCTTCTCATATTATAAAATGTAGCTACATATTATCCATATTCAAAATTAAATAAAAAATTATACGTTTTCTCTTTCAAATTTCAAATGCCACAGGTGTTTCATAAGACGACTCATCTTACGTTCCCAGAAAATATATTATATTCTTCTTCTCAATCTTGAATGATGTTCTTGACATACAAATTATAATAGACTTTCTTAGAAGTTTCCACAGCATCCGGTGTTTAAGAAGTCGAAAACTTTTAATTCTCCGTATATTATTTTGAAAGAGTTTTGTGTTTGACGGCTTCATAATCTTATGAATATTTTGCGGTTATTTTGATGAAGTTTGTTTTAAATTGTAGGGGTTTATTTGATATTAAATTGTAAGTAATTAGCTAAGACATTACTTTGATTAGCAGTGGTTGTTTGGTGGTCGGTATGCTATAGATTGAAAACATATTATTATTAAAAATTGACACTGGTTAAGTGCACTCTATTTTTCTCTGGGTTAATTTATGGTCCTAAACAAAATATGGGCGTGCATTGTCGTTTTGACTGTTAACAATTTATATAGACGTATTTTTTTTTTGTTAAATCGTTGCCCCTAGGAATTTCACTTGTATCGTGGGTGCGTTTACAAACATTTAAACTCACATAATTATACAAACAGCCAGACCCGGAACAACTGCCTATAGACCATACAAATATTTGTTCCGTGCGAGAATCCAACCCGTGACACTCACCACACCAGCTTATCACTCAGCCACTGCGAAAACTATGCCGTCAATTTGATTTTGCTGCACGTTTTGTTTTAGTTCTGAAACACGACAATTTATTCATAAGTGCAATGTAATATTTTGTGTAGGTGTGATTGTTGGTCAGTAGCAATACTTGTCTTTTCAAGAGTGAAGGTTTAGTCAAACCGGTATGGCAAATTATGGATAAGGCTTAAAACATGGACACCTACAAACATCATCTTGCTGCCGTTGTCCCATGTTACTTGTGGTCGGCGCAACACGTTTTTTTCTTCCATTCTCCTCTGTCAACCGTCACGCTATCATTTACGCCTTTTTATTTCCTCACACAATCCATCCATCGCTTCTTTGATCTTCCTCTCCCTCTCCATCCATCAACATTTATATTCATCACTCTTTTAATCCCATGCGATTCGTTTCCCCGCATCACATGCCCATACCAAACAAACACTGAAATATCAGTGTCTGGTGTCCACAGCTGGTCCACAACCTGCCCTCACCAGTTTGACTGATTATTTATGAAAGTCCTAACCATTTGCTTACTTACCTACAATATACATACAAAAATTGCCCGCCACTTTCACGCCACTTCACCGTCTCTTCCCATGAAGTAATATCCCGGAGCTATAAGTAAATAAATACCATCAGAAGGGGTCTCGCGCAGATTAGGGTACATTTCTTTAGTGAAGATGGGGTGCTGGGAATATTTCCTCATTCCGTATGTCTCATTAGGTGAAGGGCCGGTTGAAATGAAGAGCGAAGTGTTTGGGTAAGCTCGTGGCGTACTGAGAGATGGGTAATGGTTAGCGATAATGAAGCTATCAATGGTTTGTTTTTGTAGACGTTTTTTTGGCAATTAATTGACTTGATTTTCGTATTGACCTTTCCTTTCTTAATGAGTGCTTTGCTGCGTGACCTGAAATGAAATATTAAGGCTGCGGCTGCGGGACTGCTCGAAAGAGATACCGTGGCCCCGGAACACAAAGGGCGATGTTAGGTAGTTAACTACTACGAGTATCTTAAAACTGATTAAAACATTCTCAGTATTTTTTTACCTATTTATGAACAGTTCATATGCCCAATGGGAACTTCCATACAAACTTTCATCTCTTTTCGGGCCTGTTACGGGTATGAGTTTTCAAAAATCCCTTCGTAGTCTTCCCGTCCGACGCGCAACGTCACGATTTTTTGAAGCAGTCGATATCAAAAGTCTTTGAGTTTTCGGTTCTAGCACTTGCGACTTTCACTATTCAAAGTTAAGTACCTGCCTGCGTGCCATGACCTACAATTATGTATTATAACAGCCGTTCGGGTCGATCGTTAGGTTAAGCCGTGCTTGCCTAGGTTGGTCTGTGGATGGGTGACCACCCATTACATACCGAGTTTCCTCCGTGCCTCGGAAAGCACGTTAAGCCGTTGGTCCCGGCTGTCATTTGTAGATCTTTGACAGTTGTTAGGTAGTCAGAGGCCTAAATAATCTGACAACCAGTCTTACCAAGGGGTATCGTATAACCCTGTACTAACTGGGTTGTGGAGGTCAGATAGGCAGTCGCTCCATGTAAAATACTGGTATTCAGCTGCATCCGATAAAACTGGAAGCCGACCCCAACATAGTTGGGAATAGGCTAGGCAGATGAGATGAGCTTAAAATGTTCCCTCTGCTGAGACTCGGGCCTCCTCTTTCACAAAACCGTTTGGGACTGAAAACCGTTTAAAAACACCATACTCTCTGCAGTGGAAGGAAACTCGAGCTTATGAAGAAAACGTCAGTCAGTGGCCACTTGGCGCGTCATATATATAAGTCGTGCATTTCATGCCCGACGTAACACGACAGCGCCATAGTGTATAGATAACCAGTAAATCAACCAGGCCATCATCATCTGCCTAGCTTTTTTCCCGAATTACGTTGACTCGACGTCGTCCAAAATGTTAGGGTTTCTGAACAGTATGCTTGCCGTAAGGGCTTACCGTATTCTTGACCCAAACCAAGCTTTTATACTTGAATGAAAGTACCGCTACTAATCCAACCTCTGTCACTTAAAGCATGCTTAGAGTTTGAGTATTCGGTTTGCATGTGTCTGTGAGTCATATTGGTACATATTTTGTTCTTAGTTGTAATACTGTACGTAAGTTCTAAAAAGTCGACTGTGTCGGTCTTTGTCGCCGCCGACGACATGACAGTACAAACGGTTGTCTTTTATTATGAATGGGTGTAGGGTGCGTGCAATATGAGACAGTGAAGGCCAACAAACGAGAATTAGTTATAATTGTACGTGATGATTCTCATCTGTCGTTGGTCTAATAATGGCACAGGTGATTTTGGTTTGAGTTATTTATGTTTGGAACAAAGAATGGAAAAAAAAATCCAAAGAGTTAGCTAGTACACATGATCATGGCTTTTGCTATCCAATGCCAAGCTTGGTTGAGAAACTTATTTCCAGGCGGCATGCAAAGCCAAGTTGGGGGACGTCGTGGCTATATAATAACAACCGCTCGGGTCGTTAGGTTATCGTTAGGTTAAGCCGTGCTTGCCTAGGTTGGTCTGTGGATGAGTGACCGCCCATTACATATCAAGTGTCCTCCATGCCTCGGAAAGCACGTTAAGCCGTTGGTCCCGGCTGTCATTTGTAGATCTTTGACAGTCGTTAGGTAGTCAGAGGCCCAAAAAGTCTGACAACCAGTCTTACCAAGGGGTATCATATTACCCGGTACTAACTGGGTTGTGGAGGTCAGATAGGCAGTCGCTAAATGTAAAATACTGGTACAGCTGCATCCGGTAAAACTGGAAGCCGACTCCAACATAGTTGGGAAAAGGCTAGGCAGATAAGATGATCATGTAAAGCCAAGTTGGAGGGTCATGGGCGGCATAAAAACTCTGACACCAAGTTAAGCACTAACTAGACGACAAGGAAGGAGGGCTACCCAATGATATTTATGTATTCCAATTTCGTCGTTGTTGTACGAACAACAACGCTGTCTTTGGAAAAAACGCAAATAATAACGATATTTTTTGCGTTTTCTCCAAAGACAGCGATTTTTCTTAAAGCAGTTTAATTCATATATGAAGTATCTAGACCATTATAATTACATTTATTTATATGGTAAAAGGGAGACCAAGTTTGTTTTTTTTTAAATCTACCGTTCGATACATTTTGACCGTGTAGGTAATGCACTTTTGTAGAAAACAGCTGTTTTTTTTTTCAATGAGGAATGTTCCACTGACGTTTGTTACAACCCTTTAGTATATATCAATAGATGGCGCTGATCAGGTTTGGGATTTTTTTTTTACAGCGGCGTTCTAGTAAAATCTAATGAAAAAAGAATTTACTACGTATTATATTATAGGTCAAGGGTAAAATCTTTTAGCAGGGCAAAAAAAAACTCCTAGACACATGTCAAACTCATTGTATGGTAAAATTTCTTTATTATTCATTGTTGTTTATAAAGTGAGAACTGTAAAGACCCCATTTTCTGTCAAACTTTATAACCTAAAAAGTCTACTGTTCTTTTGCATAACTGAACTGAACTAAAAGTTTTTGCATGGTTTTTGGTATTATTCTTCTGAGTGTTTTTGCGTTACGTCTAAACTCCTGGTGCGTCGAGTCGAGCTTAGGTTCCTCCGTACTTCAGTTAAGGCTTTGTGGACATAAAAACGAGCCATTTTATTATTCCCAAGTTTGATCAGCGCCATCTAGTTTGTTCATAAAAAGCGCTGGAAAATTAAATGTGGGTTCAGAATGATGTAATGAATACGTGGCAATTGTGTGTGCGCCGGTGTACTTTTCACACTGTATAGTTTAGTAGACATCGGATACTTTTTGTCCAGTAAGACGTTCCCGTAGGTTAATTCCCGACATCCGCGCGAGCGAAGCGGTGGGCAAATGCTAAAGTAAGTAAATAAATATAACAACAAACATGTCGCCAAAGAATGTCTTCCTGCAAGGTACTAGTTGTCACTAGAGTCATAAAGTTGAGCCATAATATCGATACAATGTGCCAAACCAACGTTAAATATTACTTATTGTTCTAGAACACCTCTAGTTTGTAAGTCAATCTCAATGTTTTGTTCTCGTTTGATTTTATCTGTGGACCTAGACAAAGCATTTCTATAACGACTGAACAGGATTAACATGAGCTTTTTATGTTCTTCTTTTTAGCGTGTCGATGGCAATATAAATTGTGTCGGCCTAGAACTGAGCCGCTAGGCGCTTTCGGTAACGTCCGTTAGTTCCTGTAGTAGACAAACAACAGTACCATATACAGGGTGTTAAAGTAGTCGCGTGCCGTAGCTTAGGGGTGAGTTCAGTATCGATAAAGGAACCCGTAAAAAATAAAAAATAAATCCAAAAAAAAATAAACAAAAAACATATTGCAAGGTCAACCTAATTTAGTACCTGCTAACTTAAAATAGCAATGTAAAATCATTTTAATTCTAAACGATTGCTATTTTATTATTGTGTTTATATGTGTTTCTTTTTATTTTTTTATTATTATTTTATTTTATTTTGTTATTTCAAACACAATGTAAATTGTTTGTGAATAAATTGAATTGAATTGAATATTTTAAGTTAGTAGGTACTAAATTTAATTGATCTTGCCATATTTTTTTTAATATATTTTATTTTTATTTATTTTTTTATTTTTTACGGGTTCCTTTACTGAACTCACCCCTAAGCTATACACTCCAGCGCAGAGTATTAATGAATACTACATACACCTGAGCAGGTTTTTCTTGCTGCGGCTAACCTGGGTTCGGAGTCTGTTTAAAGACTTCGAGGTCAGCCATGGCAACTCATGTCATGGTGGGAGATTTCAGTAATCCATATGTTATCAAATCATTGTGATTGCTGATATAATTTCACTGTATCTAAGCTCTTAGGTGACATACAAAGGAGGATTTAATGGTGTTTATAAAAACAATCAACATGAGTTGCATTTATTCTATTGCTGTTTTCTAGCTGAAACATCTTGTGCTAGAAATAGGTCAAATCAAATCAAATTAAATATATTTATTTGCTAGAATATGGTACATTTAGGGTGATACAGTAAATTGTAGTTTCATCATATCCTGTCATAACATGACGTGCAAATACATTCCACAGTAAGCGATGTCAATTAGTCTAACTTACAAATTACAGATTCTATTGACTTGTCCTGTAAGTAGTCCCTAACGGTATAATACACACATCAAAAATGTCTAGGGATCAAGCATTTTTATGCGGATTTCTTGAGATTGAGATGTGGCTTTGTAATAAATTTATGATTTTATAAATTTATATGGATCCTTTTTGGTGCATTTCATAATTTGAATCAGGAACTCTCAATCAAATTCGAGTAAAAGATGAAAATAAGCTGTCAATATTTTCCCTATAAAAACATACAACGCATTGAAGACATTATTAGTGCTACTGTTTCCCTACTACTGATTAAAACCAACGTTATTATGGAGCGGCGACGTCATTTAAGCAGGGAAGAAATGCTCAGAGCCGTGGGAATGATAGAAGCTGGTTCCCGGCAACGTACTGTAGCTTTAGCTCTGAATACAAGTCAGAGTGTTATCAGTCGACTTTGGACACGTTACCGAAGCACTGGTACCGTGGCTGAGCGCCATGGAGGACGGTATCGCTGCACCACACGGAGACAAGACCGATACATTCAAATCTTAACTCGAAGAGCTCCAACAATAACCGCCATGATGTTAGCCGTGAGGCTTCATCACTCTTCAGGGAACTTAATTAGCGACCAAACAGTCAGAAACCGCTTGCATGAAGTGAACCTTCATTCCCGAAGACCGCTACGGGTACCACCTATAGCAATGCACAATCGTAGGATTCGATATCAATGGGCTCTTGAACACAGAAATTGGGCAGAAGAACAATGGCGTTTCGTGTGCTTTTCTGATGAGTCTCGTTTTGGTATGAGACCGGATACAAGACGTATACGACACTGGAGAACCCCTGGACGCCAACAGCGATTAAAATCCTGCCAGGAAGTCCATCCTTATAGTGGTGGAACCATCATGGTATGGGCGGGTATTTGGATCGGCGGAAGAACTGAGTTGATTTGGATCAGAGGCAACCTCAACGCTCAAACTTATGCTGAGACGATTGTATCAGACGTCATCGTTCCTCTACAAGTGCAAATCGGTCCCTTATTTCAGTTAATGCATGATAATGCACGACCGCACACCGCAAGAGTTGTAAGACAGACTCTCGCCGCAGCTAACATCAATGTCCTGCCCTGGCCTGCTCAGTCGCCAGACTTGAACCCGATTGAGCATGCATGGGATATGCTACAGAGAAGAGCTCTGCCGAATATGGAGGGTATCCAGTCGCAAGAAGACCTTTTTTTGTTGTTGCAACGAACATGGGCGGCCATTCCACAGCGTGATTTGGATGAACTCATTTTGAGTATGCCAAACCGATGTTCTTGTGTTGTTAGTGTTCGCGGTAGAAACACGGATTATTAATTGTTTAAGTTACCCAATAAAATTTTAAAGAAAACTGTTATTTCAGTCTTTTTTTCGAACTTTAATGTTAGTGGTTCAAATGTCAAAAATCCCTTTATTAGGAAAATGGCAAATTTATTTATTAATGAATGCAAAGGTGACTTGGTTTATCGTTACTGTGACAAACGAAAACACTTTATTTGATGAATCCTTAAAGAAAATTTTAATTAATATCAATCAGGAGAAAAGTTATTGCAAAAATATATGTTGATCCCTAGATACTTTTGATGTGTGTATCTTATAGTTAGTAAGAGTGGAAAGTCTTTTTTTAAATATTGTGAGCGGTAGGTCTTGAAAACTATTTGGTAAATGATTGAAAATAAGTCAAGTCATAGTGCAGCGATAGTTTACGCTAGCTAACCATTTTCAAACATTACCCAAAATCATAAAATTATAATTTACAACTACTTCAAACGCCATTACGTAATCCTGCTGGTAACCGTTCCGACAAACCGAAATTTAGGAGCCTTTTTTAGGTCCTCGGTGTTTGGGCAGTTCAAACACTCCAGCATAGGTATATGACATTGTTTGGTAAGGAGCACCGCTTTCGCACTGGGTATCAGTGTGGACTATTTTTATTAGCTAATAATAAAAATGAGGTAAGGTGATTCAGATCCGTTGCAGTGTTTCTAAATTGGTGAGCTGAAGATGAACCGGGCCAGATGTTACTGCTTCTGTATGGACAGAAGCGGTAACTTCTGGCTGGCTTAATAAGAATGGTCTTATTCTATATTGCATACAATATTGAAAGATGTGCACACAAAATTACAATATATAGAAATAAGTACAACGGCGACCCAGAATTGGTTTTTCTTACAGCAAACCTTTACTTCTATATTGCGAGATCATTGATTGCCACGTTGCTTTATTTATCCTTTGGTGCAAATTCATGTACTCGTATTTTGTGCCATACTGTAAGCTTTAGTTTACTCACAACACAACTAAAACAATAGTACAGCGATTTGAATGGGCGCAGCTTGTAATATATTTAACCGTATTAAATGTCCGGCCGTCGGTCATAAACCAAGCGTCTGACATCATGCGCACACGTCGTGCCAAGAGCTCAGACTGACATTTCCTTTATTGTTTTTATTTAGTTTCTTATTATATTTTGAAGTACTTTGCTCCAGTTGTACGGAGAAATTGAGATAAAAGTGAAAGATCCTGCGAACAGAGAAACAGACATAGGGAACTCGGCATATCAAGAATATTCTAATTATGGATAAATTCGGGTTAAGTTCATTTGGCACAGCCGGGCGACAGAAGCAAATGAACATAATATGTTGATAAGTGTAAAAAAAAGACGAAAATTGCCGAATTGACTCGAACATGATTTAACGACAGTGGAAAACGAAGAGAGTTTGATCGGCACGATTTGAGTAAGAGTCGATTATGAGTAGTATTGTTTCGGGTCTGCATATTTTAACAACAAGAATGTACAATGGACATTAAAGACAAAACCATAATTATAAATACCTTCCAGACTTGTTTATGAAACATACTGCATGGTTGGTGCAGTAGTCTTTGCCAGGAATATTATTTAATACTTACCTTTTCTTGTTGGTCATCTTTAAGAATGCTTAAATATGAAGTTGCGGGTGGTCTGTTTTATTTCTACAGCTTCGTACTCAGTGTTCCCAACTCAGTAATATTGGTATGTATACAGGTTGATTGCTTACAGGGTGCTTTCCAAAATGGTGCCACAGTACAGAAAAGTATAAGTTTATCATCCTGAACTGCATAGATTTCTCACAATCAGCACTTCAGAATTACCTAAATTATAATAATATGTTGTTGTTTGTATATCAGAAAATATTTTATTTTTCTATTATTTTCCTTCTGTTAACAATTTCTTTGTTTGGTTTTAGTGTTTAACAGCAAAATTTTGTTTTGTATTGAGTAACTTCGAACACGCTTAGTTACCTAATTTAATGTATGTTTCACATTCAGTTATTGTTTTAAAATTAGCATCTAATTCTTTAATGTTTGCATGCCAATTTTATGGCGAAATGTGTCATTGCACTACATATTATTTTTACTATCTTTTGTACCACATTTACTGCAAATAAATAATTTTGACTTTAACTTTGACTTTGACTTTGGTTTAAGAGGTGAAAAAACAAAATTCAAAAAAACTTTAAATGATCGATATTTCAAAAACCACCAAGTTTGGACCCCAAGTTATTGGGGTCAAAATTATAGCAAATAAGGTCTAGTATCACCCATTTCAAGGACTGCGCCTAATTATCAATCAACCTGTATCGTACGCGTCCGTTAATAATTATACCAATCAGCACTGGGCCCGCGTGGTGGATTATAGCCCATTCCTTCTCATAGAGAGGAGGCCGTGTCCCAGCAGTGGGAACATTAAAGGCTGATGATGATGATGAACATCTAGGTTTTTAAAGTTGGACATTGGCGTCATGATGTCTTCTAACTCATAAACTACTCAAGCAAAGTTACTGAATAACATTTGACTACAGAGCGGGCTTCCTCTACCAAATGAAAAACACGTAAATCAGCACAGTAATCACAGAGTTATCGGAAGACATAATAGTTATTTATGCAACTGTTGTATAATGAGGGGTATTTAAAACACGAATGTGGGTGATAATAGTATCACATGAGTGCTTTAATACCTAATTATGTACAGTTGCATACAAGACTTTATCTACATCCATGATATGAATCCTCCATAAAAGGTTCTGAAACCATAGGGTGTTGTAGTGTTGTAAGAAGTCTATGTAAATTCATGGAAAGTTGAATTGCTGAGTATTTAATACAAACAAACCATGTATAGGTAATAATATAATTATTTACATTTTGGATTGTACAATTATTAAAATACACAAAGCCTATATCACTCATTTTTGTAAACAACAAAGTAATGCAATACTAATATCGAACAAAAATGGCGGGATTCGACTTGAATTCGAATTAACCTATAAGTTTTTTTTTAATTACGGCGCTGTGGTAGTGAATCGCACGTGCTAGACAATGTTCTTTTTTTAAAACGAGTTGCATACTGAAATTTAGTACAACATTATAACACCCGTTTGGGTGTTATAATGATTATTATGGCACTGGCTGTTATAATGTTGGCCATAAGCTAACTGTTTCAGATACTTTTATAGAGGATTTATAGCATGGGTGTAGATAAATGAAAAAATAAAGTAAAAACATATAGGTGGAATACATTACCTTCTCCTTTTTTAGAAGGGGGTTAAAATAACCCCGCATGCTGTACTACTTATTTTTTGGACAAAATTCTGCAAAGCGATAAAAGCCAGCTTCCACAGGAAGCCAAGCTTTAGGTTTGGTCCCTTCTGGCTTACACTTAATTTGATAATTTAATAAAAAAAAACATTTTTCCCTAAAAATTTTTTGTTGCGGGCCTTGGAGAAATCCTTTGATATTATAATCTATGGCTGAAATGTTTTTTTTTTGTGAAAATGGATAGAATGAGTTTATATTGTTTTCCGGTTTGGTTAAAGAGTTATAAATTAATTTGAATTCGTTGGTCGAGTGGTTGCAAGCTACACAGTTTAGCTTGAGGTCCTGAGTATGATTCCCGGGTTACGCAATGTGTTATTGAGTTTTCCATTAGGAATTTTTCAGTAGCAGCCGAGGAGTCTGGATTTGTGCCCGGTCAATGGCAAAAGGCTCGCCCCGTATTACATGGGGCTTAAAACACTACTGGTATTCAGTTGCATCCGGTTAGACAATTAACTAAATAAATAACCCAAATATAATAAAATAAAATAAAATATAATAATATATATAATTCCTGCGTATTGATTGATCGACAAGTGACAACTAGAAACAAAGTAACAAAGACGCTATATGACCCGCTAAGCTCCGCCCACTTCTACTTGTCTCGACATACACTCGCATTTGCTAAACATTCGCATTGTTTGATGCGAATGCGAGTGTTTGAAATGATGCGAAAACGCGAACATTCGTAACATCTCTGGTATAGATGTTGATTCTAGGTGAGGTTCATAAAATGACCGCTACAGTTTAGAAGATCAGTCGGAATGTCATCGTTTATTCTGATTTATTTATGTCATCCAGTAGTCACAGTGAATAATTTATGGGGAGTAGTAATTTATAGCATCGGATTTGCATGCCAAAAGGTTGACGATATTGTACAAACGCTCTAGATAATTTGTAAAACCAGGAGGAGTTTTATAATGCAATTTTTAGGTTTTATGTTAGTTTAGGTTTCGTATTTTATTGTTTTTATTTTTATCTAGCTATTACCCGTGACCATTATTATAAAAATATTACTTCCTTTTTTAATCGGATTTAGTTACCAATTTCAAGGGCTTTTTTTTGCACGGAACCCTAATTATTTTTCTAAAATAAAAGTCCTTTAAGTTAGACTTTAAAACAGCTCAGCTATCTGCCAGTAAAAGTCCCATTCAAATCAGTCTAGCCGTTTCGGAGATCATCCGGAACAAACAGGCAGACAGACAGACAAAAAAATAAAAATGTTTTTGTTTTACGAGTATGTGCCTTAAATGTCCTCATAGGCTGCATAAAGATGTTATTTTCACATTACAAACAGACACTTCAATTTATTTATTTGTAGAAATATCCTATAAACAACGGTTAATTTTGTTACTCTAAAAAAAAATCAAATGTTAAAGTTTTTGTTTAAACTAAAACTTTCGTCCAATGTTGAATAACATTTCACTCGTTCTAACCAACCATCTTCTCTCTTTCCAGATACAGTGCTGTGAGTGAAGTGATGAGTGACAAGTGAGTGAGTGAGTGAGTGATGGAGGCAACCCCGTTGCCCCTCGAGGTGGACGAGGAGGGACGTCCTCAGCAGGGCTCCTCCACGGGAAGTGGATCCTCATCGGGAACTGGATACTATGCGCATAAGAACGGTGAGTGGAGATTTTCTATATTTCAATTCAAATCTCAGGTTTTGGAAATACAAGCTCAATGTTATACATGAAACAACAAAACTTCAATTGAAGGATCTATGAATCATGAACCTTTCCTAAGCTCGTAGACCTATCGTATTCACGTGCGACTTTCGTAGGCGCGTAGGCCTTTCGTAGGCGTGTAAACCTTTCGTAGGCGCGTAGACCTTTCGTAAGCGCGTAGACCATTCGTAGGTGCGTAGACCTTTCGTAGGCGCGTAGGCCTTTCGTAGGCGCGTAGGCCTTTCGTAGACTAGTCTTCGAAGACTTCGAAGGTGTATAGAATTTTTGTAGCAGTTTTAGCCCATAGCAGTCGCAAATGGTACTGCTACTTCTTTATAATTAAATAAAATGAGCGTCTGAAGGTAGACAGCTGAATATTACGGCAGCTTTAAAATAAAACTCATGGCAGTAGTTTTAACACAAAAGCAGCTGCATTATTATTAAAACTAATTTAGGCACAGGTAAGTAGCTTAGGTAGGCGTAACATTTTTATTTAAGTATGATTATCCAAGTCATTACAACAGACTTAAGTATGATTATACCGACGAATAATTACGAAAATCAGAACATTACACGTGCAGACCGAAAACTAACATAATGACAGACTGTGTGGCGACTGCCAACGTAAATAACTTGAAAGTCAACACAAAGTCGTGTTATCAGATTCACTTATATTTTATGAGTTCTGCGACCGAATCTAAACTGTGAAGTAAAGGCGTAGTTCTACTGCTGCGCACGATCTAAGTTGTACATGGTGTAAACTGACCCTTCACGAAGGCGTCAACTAGTCGTTCTATACAACAAACTAAGTAACTCTACGCAAAAAATATTGCTAGGAAACGACATTTTGGGGGTGAAAAATTACGTTTTACGGTAAAACGCAGACGACGCGCTTAAAAAATTGTGCTGATGGATGCATTGAATAGTAAGGGGGTCTTGGAGGTATTTAAATTAAAGTTATAACATAAAAATTTGTATTTAAAAACAAAACTTGCGAAAATGTTGTAAATTTTACCACCAATATCTCCCCCAGTATGATCCAGAACAAATAAATGATCGCAATGATGGGGAGAATAAATGCCTTTCGGCTTTGTTAAAGTTACTTTTACACCCATTATGTCAGTGGTCTTCGTCTAATATCGCGCACGGGGTGCGCGATTATCACGCTTAATCATCCTGCTATGCGTAGCGGACTCGCAAAACCGTGCAAATTCCTCGCAGCAGTGGAACCGTGCCTTTATATAAGATTTCAAGATTGTAGTCGATACGGTTTTCGGGTCAAATTTTCGTCGCCAAATGTCGTTTGAGCGTAGTGCGTGGAATCGTGACAGATTTGGCTTTTGATAAATTGGTCTAATTCGCTACGGGGAAGTATGAGTACCTACTGTTGTAACACAAGGCCGTTAATATGGAGCATGGAGACTCAATGTGCGTCTCATTAACATTCCCCTGGATTTATCCCAATTTATTTGCGGTCGGCGCAGCATGACTTCTTCTTCTTCTTCTTCCATACTGTCGGTCGCTTTACACTGGACCGCTCTGGTACAAGCACACACAACGCGCTTATAACACCCTACGTGTGCAATACAACAACGCATTTAGATGTATATTTGGGCTACCGTGGAGGTGTAGTGCACGTTTGCATCGCTAGCATGTTTGCGGAAAACAGAGTCGATGATTTCTATGCCGTATTAAGAAAAGCGAGGGCCTTCTTTATGAGCCGTGTACATGATTCTGACAATGGAATATTGAGAACCATTTAAGAAGCTAATTATTTCTTTGTATATGACTGTCAATATTCCTGCCAACAATTTTAATTAATATTTTTATTTATTAATGATTTTGTAATTTTAGTTTAATTTGCAATTGTAATGATTAAATTTTAAATATGTTCAACTTATTTTTTATAAAATTAATGGATACGAGAACGTAAACTTACTCGTACTTCATTCATATTTTTTTTTTTACTGTGGAATGTTTGTGAAAAATGTATCTTCCGTATGGGCGTCTTGCTTGAATTAAATGAATTTTATTTTATTTGTTTATACTTCTCTATTATTTGTCATCTCAACAAACACCTCATTTCCAGTCATATGCTTCACACAGACCATACATCGTTTCTTGTGTGCCATAGGTACACATTACTATCATTGTTAGCTTTGACTGCTGAAATGCTGAGTTTTCTCCTTTTTGCAAAGCTACCCCAGCCTTGATCTCAGCAGGTGTACAACCTCTATGAAAAACATCGTATAATTAAAAAAAAAAACATCTCTGAAGTGATTTAAAATTAGAATTTCGATATTAAGTTTATAAATAATATTATCAAAGTTCTCAATTTGTAATTGTATTGTATTTTTTGTTGGTGAATAAACTATTATTATTATTATTAATTGACAATACTCCGTCGAAGTTCTAACACCACGTAAGTCAAAAATAGCAACTTTACAGGATATTGAAAAAACTGTTTATTTATACCACGTAATGGTACAATACCATTTTATAATTTGTGTTCACTTCAAATTAGATGGAGACGTTGTTTGTTTCTGTTGTGTTTTGCGATTGATTGACATTACACACAGCGTCATCTAGTACCACACTAAGCAACGAGGCTTGTGTCGTGGACACCAGATACTACATAGATACTTTTTGTTTGTAAATACATATGGCATCAAAAATAAAAATGTTTAAACCGCCTAAAATTCCAGTGGTAGACGTAATATAAATATAAATAAATAAATATCGCTGGACATTACACACAGCGCCATCTAGTGCCACACTAAGCAAAGAGGCTTGTGTCGTGGACACCAGATAGTTGATATACTACATAGATACTTTTTGTTTGTAAATACATTATATAATATACATATAAACATCCATGACTCGGAAACAAATATCCATGCTCATCACACAAACATTTGCTCCGACCGGGATTCGAACCCGGGACCCTAAGAACGTAAGGCAGCCTCACTACCGCTGCACCATTCGGGTCGTCAAATAATCCGCAGACGTATGTTTTTTGACTAATTTGTTTACCTCTTTGTTAAATACTTTTGGAACGGAACATGGGTAGGAGGGTAGGAGGGTAGGTACGTAATAATATTATATGTTCTCCCTTCGGCAAATGTAGCCGAAGTAACTCACACTCGTATATCATTACGTAGTAACGACATTATGATGACAAGTCTTAACACCCAACTTAGCTGTGACTTTACAAATAATTATTTGTATGCCATGCTACTCCATATTTTCATCAGGACACGATACTTAATTTACAAATAAATTCACGACTTTTTTGTTATTTTTCATGTGATAAATTTACAGAAATTTACAAACTGAAGAGTTACTATGGATATCGATCGCTTAACCTAATGTAGTTAGTAAAAGTTAGTTTTTTTTTTTACTTACACAAACACAAGTTTTCACCATATTTATCTATCCCTCACACTCATATACAATCACTCACTCATTGTAACGCTGCATAGTGCTATAAGTTTTTCCGTGTTTTCTAATAAATAAATAAAATAAATTATTGAAGGTAATAACTTTTTTAGAACCACAACTACTAGAAAACTACAGAACACTACCTGCGACGATAGTTTTATTTTTATTTTATTCGGATGGGAAATCATCAAATGACATCTCCCGCTCTGGGCGGAGCAGGAGGGAGTGTCAGACTTTTACTGACTAAAATCCATCCATATTCCTTCATCGCCCTTTGTGTTCCGGGGCCACGGTATCTCTTTCGAACAGTCCCGCAACCCCGGCAGGTCCTGCAACGATCCTTACGTACCTTCTCCTTTTTCGTCCAAGATCAGACATCAGTCTGTTGTCCATACACGCACGCTGGTTACTATCAATAAGCATCTGATCTAACATCAGAATAAACTACACACAATTTGTTACGCCTAATCGGATAGGATGTCGTTTAACCCAACGCAACATGGTTAGGAAAAGCGAAAAAGAATAATATAATTGATTATGTACGAATTCATCTCAAAGAAACACATTAGCATTAGCAGTAATACCTTACCTTTTAAGTCACTAATTTCTTTTAAACCAGACAAAATGACCCGAAACATTACGGCATTTTCTCTCACCTGAACAATATGGTGCAAATAAAAACGCCCTGGATGAATGGTTTCTAATTGATATTAAAATAACAAAGAGATTAAGGTACTGTGGTGTTACAACACCTGAACTTAATGGCTTTTGGATCTGCTCTCGAGTTATTTTGATAATGGAAGGCTTTGTCTATGGGAAAATCATTATTATCCAGTATACGACTGCCGCATTCATGTGATGACAGTAGGTCTTCCTTCTATTTCTTTGAACTTTGAAATAACTGCTGAAACGTACATACAAACATACATACGGGTACATCACAACATATTATAAAACAAAGTCCTCCGCCGCGTCTGTCTGTCTGTCTGTTCGCGATAAACTCAAAAACTACTGCACTGATTCGATCACGTTGTTTTCACTAATGGATAGAGTGGTTCTCGAGGAAGGTTTCAGAATATTATTTGTCAAGTTTTTGTATACATTGGCTGAAATATAATGATATTTGTTGGAGGTGTCGGAAAAAAATAAGCCGTCTGAGAGCTTTATTTTGGTCGCGATAACCGACTTCCACGCAGGCGAAGCCGCGGGCATCAGCTAGTACTTTATAAAACAGCTGTTCCGTACACTTTAACATTACAATGCTGTATGGAACAGCTGAAATAACCGACGAGGTTTTACTGGTTTTTGGAGCCATTTACTGGTTTTATGGTAACAGTTTGTGAGTTGATGTCAATTTATATTTATGTTTTTTTTTTAATTATCTAGAAATTTTATGGGTTCTCGTTGTAATACTCTCTCTAAGACAATGTTGAATAAGATCTAGTTTAGCTGATAATAATCTGTGTTTAAGACAAAGTGTATCTTTACTTATAACGTGCAAAATCTTTTTTGCGAATTTTTTAAAATAAACGCATTTAAAAAAAACAACCATTCGATTTGATGGCGTCAAATTAAAATTTATTGAAAAACCATAAAAAAAAACATCACAAAAACAAATCCAGCAACATTTCTTTTAAGAAAAAGTTGATTCTGGGTCAATCTTCAAACAGACGTGACTAAATTACGTCTTCTTAACATTGAGTTACTACAAAATACGATTTCAATGGATGTCTTTATCTTTCCCATAAGTTACTATAACAAATGGGCAATAAAAATCGAAGAAATCCCAACAATTTACTGCACCCATGATATATTTTTATTGTCTTAGATAACCATGTAGAAATTTCAAGAAGGATTAATACGACGCAAGCTGAAAACTGAAAATTCAATCTTATTTTCACTGAGTCAATGTTTAAAATCATAATTAAACTAAATATCAGAAAATGTTAAGACTACAAATTATTCCATTCATTAAAATTTTGATCTTAAAGTAGCGTGAAATAAAGTTTAATATAATTTGTGATTAGTTTATAGAGATTTTCCGACTATGTGTACCCAATTAATGTTTGTTAGTTTTGAAAACTTGCTCAATTGAGTTGTCTGTTCGTCAAAGAGACAAATTACAATTACTTATGTATTTAATTAAGTTACAAATAGGATCTAAATTGCCTGTGGATTGACAAATCGCTTGAAAATAACAAGTTTCAGAGAGAACAGGGCCTATGAGGTAGGTATTTGATGAAACTGTTGACGTAGCGCTACGTCAAGCCTACTCCCGTAGTCCGATACCTGGGTACCGAATAATTATGTTAAAGATGTAATTATTTTTGATATTAAAGTTTTAAGAAACAGAATGTTATGTTCCTATTTTTTTTTAAGTAGGTACTCCGTGGCTAAGATATTCCTAATTTACAAGATAGTTAAGAGAAACATAGTTAGGACTGACTACGACGGGTCCTGGATCCATAAATGTACCTACGTTATATTTATGTCTCACTCTGTCTTTCCCGAAGTCTTATTTCAATAAAACAGGGATTCATTGATTATTTTTCTCGACACGGTTGCAGATCTATGACATTTTACATTACATTTTATAAACTACTAATTTGTAAAAAACAAACTCATTCCAACAATAATTAACCTAATAAACATTTTTTTTTTCTCAGCTACCCATAAACGTCACCACTATTTATTAAACTGGCAACATTTACTTGTGTTGTAAGAAATGTTGCCAGCTTTTAAAGTACACAGAAAAAACAAAAGAATTAAGAGGCAATATAGTAGAATAAGTACCACTGATGCGTATCCAATAATCCCCTGGGCAATGAAGGATCTTATCGACCAATAAACGTGTTTTATTTGAGCTTCAGCAGACAAAACAATTCGTCAACGAGACAGGAATTTGTTATAACCCTGTTGATGATAGATTTTTGTTGAGTAAGAGATGGTTGGGAGTTTTCTTGCTTTAAAATTAATCAACTTAATAGTTGGGTAATCGATTTAGGATAGTAGGTCTAATACAAAGAAAACTCTGTAAAGATTATAACATAAAATATTATTATATAAATTAATTAATAATATAAATATAAATTATTATTAAAATTAATTAATTAATTAATATAAATTATTATTATAAATAATTAATATAAATTAATAAAAATATTACTGGGCCTATTTGAATTGGACTTTGTTAACAATGTCATGGTATTAATTTTATAATCCTAATCCTTTTTCATAATAAAAGTGTAAGTTACTCCTTATAAATTCAGCTATGTGACGATAAAGGTCCCGTCAAAATCAGTTCTACCGTTTCGGAGATTAGCTGGAACAAACAGACAGATAGACAACAATAAAATGATTCTTGTTATTATTGAGGAGGTATAAGTAGATGTATGGATGTTTGTTACTCTTTCACGCAAAAACTACTGAACGGATTTGGATGAAATTTAGCACTCGAATAGTTTATAACCTGGATTCACACATAGAACACTTTTGATCACGGTGGCGTGATCCCATGGGTCAATAATCAAACTCCACGCGGGCGCAGTCGCGGGTTTCAGCTAGTAAACCATTATATTTCCTTAAAACTGACCGAGATTAAACAATTTTACTCGTTTGGCAGTCGGTGCGGATTGTATTCACAATTACGCGACCCCCCTTTTATTACTCCTCCCCTTTACTGAATGTGGGTCAATCACAAACCTTTAATCAGACCGGCTGCGAATCATGACAGTCATTCATTGGTACGAATTGTATGGAGTGGCTTTTAAATTGGAATTGGAGATTTTAAAACTGATTTTCGTTTGTGAAGCTATGTTTTAAAATAATTCAGAGGCTTTGGTAAAAAGGGATGTTTATTTCACACCTGAGATTGATAGATAGAATACACTTTATTCTATTACATAACAAACATTTATGCACAGCTATTTGACGACATTGGTCTTCGCAAAATTTAAAATGGTCGATAAGTCAAGTGTAGATTGTATGTATTGATTGATTGTATGTATTATATTGTATATAAAATAAGTTAATTTAAGTTTTTAACTGTATTGTTTATGCACATAAGTATATCCTCTTCTGCTGTTTTCCGTCACTTCCCCCTCAAGGTTCATTGGAAGACCAGCGTCAGACAGCATCACCTGTCTGGCATGAATGCTGAAATGGACCTTTTTGGCGCAGCTGTCAGGCACACGGTGAAGGAAAACATCGTGAGGAAACCGGCATGTCCTAGGACCAAAAATTCGAAGACATGTGACATCTACCAATCCGCACTGGGCCCGCGTGGTGGATTATAGCCCATACGCAAAATACGCGCTTTGACGTGGAGTTGCGGACACCAGCCCGTTATACAATACAATACAATACTGTCAGGCACACAGCACATAAGTACTATGTTCTACTCCTTATTTTGTATCTTTTTTTTTATATGTGTGTGTGCTTAGATAACTGACGTCAATTATATATTTTCATTCTTTCTTTCTTTTTTTTTTCAAATCTCGCAACCAAAGTAAGGTTTCTGTAAGAAAACCCAATTCTGGGTCTAGCTCGCCGTTGTACATAAGTAGCACATATTTAAAATTTGTGTGAAAACCCGAAACTGGTAATAAAAGTACAATGCTTCTCTATCGTGACCACGCCCTATTGTTGCCATAACAATTTTAACTTAGATACTATAAAGAAATTAATTATAATCGATTTTCGTATCTGTGTCACAGCAATTTTAATACAAACCAGATTTTAATGCAGTTTTCACCATTATTTAGAGAATTAGTTCCGAAATGGATGAGAGTCTTGTGTAAAATACAATTTAGATTTAACCAATCTCGTTACGGTATTTGGTCCCACGCTGGGCGCCAACTCCGTACACGAGTACGACCGCAACATCCGATATTTGCGTGGTTTTGTTTGTTATTTAAATTTGGCATAGCAACATAATTAGTTGTGTACCATGAATAATATAGTGGTCAATTATTAAGAATAAGAAAACAACTGCTCCATAATAATATAAAAGTGTTTTAGACCCCAACAATGCATGTTTTTTATCACTCTAAACAAAGCGTATTAACATCAGAAATAGCAAAGTGAAATAATTTTTTTAATATCTATAAAAAATACTAAGTTATAAGCATTTGAAACTGCTGATTAGACAGAGAGATCCGATACAGCCAATGACGTCATTCGCTGCATCGACGTACAAAATCCATACTAAATTCCGTTTATCTAGAAAGAGATAGAAGCAAAAGTTTGAATGGTTATAACTTTTGTGTAGTTTGGCCGATTCATGTCTTGTTTTCGCTTTTTGTCATTATTTTTATAGTTCTTTAACATTCCGTATCGAAATAAAAAAAAAGAAAATTTATGAATATTCCCTGTTGCCAATTTTGTGCTCGTCGACAGCAGTCAATCTTCACTGATACTTTTTTTATGGTTTACAGAAAAAATAAAAATGATTAATTAAACAAAAAAAAAAACAATTTGGCTTAGAAAATATCTGAAATTGAAAACTATTGTTTAGTGCAGGTTACGCATCCATATCAAATCAGCATGTAGTTATTTTCGTAAATGTAGTTTTTTTTTAAACGAGGTTCATTAACCCTATCCAGTCATGACTGAGTATAATTCTACCGTTTACCTTTGCAGTTTTTCCTATGCATATCATTATTTTTTTTTATGTAATTTCTTGGAATGCGTGTATACTTCCATACTCTTTTTTACAAACTAATAAATTACAATCCAACCACGTCTGAATGGTCACGCGAGCTTGTTACGTCACGAGTCACAACCGGCTATTACTCATAGTTACCGGTCAAAATGTAGATTAATAGTTTTTTTCATCAGGAATTTCTCAGAATCAGAACATGGGACTTAGACATTATATTAGATACACGTCTGCCTCAATCCCTTCGCGGATTACAGACGTTATGTTATGTTATGAACTTCTCAGTAGCAACTACGAAGTCTAGATTTGTGCCCGGTTGATTGCAACTGGCTCACCTCCTGTTACATGGGACTTAAAATATAACTGGCGAAATGTGGGTTTTCTATCAGGTACACCTCTGCCTAACCCTTTGGGGATTACAGGCGTGTTGATGATATATTATGTTTTTTTTGCAACAACAAGATGCGTCTTTGGATGGTGTCTAGTCATACTTAGTATTGATAACCCTGAAAAAAACAATAGACGTGTGGCAGAGTAATGAACCTTGTTTGAAAACAGCAATATAAACATTTATCGTTATTGCCTAACCAAAGAGCAAGCGTGTTGCTTACAAAATTTAGAACAACCGTCCCAGCGATTTATTACCAAAAATTCGACATTTACAGCCTAATATAATTGAGACGGTAAAAGTATAAAAAAAACACCATAAATGTCACATTGTTTTAGCAATGGGGACCGTTATTTCACTGTGTTATTTTGTAACAGCTGTCTCGAGTAAATACTAGCTGTGACAAATTAATATAATTAGTTACGTTAGAAACACCGGCAGTCGCTTTAATATTGTTGTATGTTATTTTGTACAACAATGTATGTGACTTTGGGTTACTAAAACGTGATGGATGTTAATGTTGATAGATAGAGAGGGAGAGGCAGGCCAAAGAAAAGATGAATGGACTGTGTGAGGAATGATATGAAAGAGAATGCAGTAAATGATGCGGTGACGTCTGACAGAGGAGAATGGAACAAGAAAGAAAGAAAGAAAAAGCATTTATTAGCCCGCACGGGACAAAACACACAAATAAAAATGGTTAAACTGACACTACAACTAATAAAAATTTAACAAAGAGAAAAAAAAAAAAAGACATGAAATTTGTCCTGTACCAGGCCAAAAGGCCTCTCCTATCTCAGCATGGTGCTGTAACATTTAAAAAAAATGTCACAGCGCTGGTATTCTGATAGGGCCCAGAGTGATGCCACGGTCAAATACGGATAAAATAATAAATACTTATAGTGTAAACGAAAAAATAATACAAATAAGTGAAGAATAAATGAAGAAAATAATAATTACATCTGACTTTCACAGGCAACACTGACGAACAGAGACGCGGGCGCAGACATTCATATTAATTAACGTGTTGCGCCGAACCCAAGTAGAATAGGACAAAGGCAAGAAGATATTGATGATGATGATACATTTAACGTGACCTAAGGAATCATTTAAGTTACAACAAATTTACTCAGGAATGATATGAAAGAAAAAGCAGTTGAAAACGTAACAGCTGACACGGGAGAATGGGAAAAAAATGTGTTGTACCGACCCAAAGAAGTAGCACAAGAACATGAAGATGAAGATCTGCAGTCTTTGACTTCTTTGTTTGGCTTGCGATCAGCTTGCAGCTGGTAGTTGTTAGGTCTGACTTCTCGCCCCGGTTGTGGGACTGTTCGAAAGAGATACCGTGGCCCCGGAACATAAAGGGCGATGAAGGAACATGGATGGGTTTTAGTCAGTAAAAGTCTGACACTCCCTCCTGCTCCGCCCAGAGCGGGAGAAGTCATTTGATGATTTCCCATCCGATAAAAATATTATAGAAAATGGTCTGACTTCTCGGAATAAAAAAGAGCTACGGACGTAATTTTATGTTACCTCTTAGTAAGGTGGAAGCGCAAGGGTGGCCCACGTAATTCTCTTACGTTTGTTTGCAATTTGCAGGGCAGTGTAAGGTAATATGTCGATGGAAATATGATTTGCGGCTGTAACAAATATAGTTTATAGAATTATAATCATTAAAATCATCAATCCAACCCTCTAAGTAAATTTTATCCCATTTAATAAATATTTCGTGAAAAAGGAATTCAGTGGAATTATATGAACTTAGAGGGTATCTCTATCTAAGTAATGCAGACAGTAGTCGTCCTCAGCACATACAATGAGGTTTTGCATTCTCCAGTGCAACGAATCGGTGCTACAGCACATTTCCAACAAAATTTTGGTTGCTACTATCCCTAATAAAATCACTGCTTAACCGTCAGTTTCCCCCCCAAAATCTGTTCAGGTTCGCGCGTCAAAATCCCTTCTCCGCTCTATATTTCCAAGTTAACATTTACGAGTATTTTGTATTAATACACCCATAACGGTTGCGTGTTTCAACCCCGTTAACTTTTGGTGGGTAGTATGCAAAAGTGCTTGCTTGATTGATTGGTTGACCATAATGAACATTGCAGTAGTAGACATGCTGTGTTAACAAAATATACATTTAGTTTAAAACTAGGGGAATATTGTCGTTAAGACGAAATCAATCAAGGTACCTTAAATACGCAAGGTCATAATGTATTATCGACGAACAGGGATGGTGAGGTATACCGAGACGTAACGCACCGGATTATCACAGCATGGATGAAATGGCGACAGGTCACTGGAACAACTTGCGACCCACAGATGCCTCTCAAGGTTAAGGAGAAAATATACAATTCCGTGATTTGACCCGTGATCGGAATGCTGAGCCGTGAAGAAGATGGATGAAAAAAGATAGTATCGGAGATGAAAATGTTGAGGTGGATGTGTAAGATGGTGGTGTGTGTGATTTGCAGAAACGTTAAAAGGGAATCGACTGTCTTGCTCTTGGTGGATTAAAACAGTGATGAAATAAATATTGATGGAAGGAGAGGAAAAAGAAGACCAAAGAAACGATAGATGGATTGTGTGAGGAATGATATCAAAGAAAAAAATGTGTGTGAAAGATGGCCTCAACCAAAAGTGGTCGTCATATTAGAACCCCAGTAGCTTCAATATCATCAGGATGTTGCCGGAATTGACAGTTCATTGAGGACGTGGTATGACGGCGGTTTCCTCCTGATATGATTTGTTATCAGAATATAGCCTAATAGGCGAGACGACAAAAAAACTAATTAGTCCGTCAGTTACATCATCAAAAAATATTTGAGCCGTGTTTTTTCTTTTGTTACGTAAACCAAAATTGACGAAGGTATGGCGCTTTTAAAATTCTCAATACGTCACGCCTAGGTATAATTTTTAGCTAGTTCTGACGTCACGAGCCCCAACTCCCGAGTTTTGATGCGTTTTATCTTTGCCAATATTCATTGATTTACAAAAACAAAAAATACGTGACCATTAATTTCCAATACTCTAACTGACGGACTAAATAGATTTGCAATTTTTTGATACTGTCGTCATGCCTATTCTGTCCACCTGTCTCTTACCTTTTCACATCTTAATGGCAGAACGGATTTTGATGGGGACACAGGTAGACCATGAGCTGTGTAACAGACTTATCAGATACTATATGATGTTCCGGGAAGATAATTTCCGACAGCCACGTACGACCTATAAAAAAGGCAGAAACAGAAGGGCACTCATCCACTTAGCCTTATGTCCAATATCTCAAACCACTTAATAAATTATGAAAGCCTTGAATAAAAGCAATTTATGGACTAATTGCTCCAATTACTGTCATTTGTCGCCAATCAAAGCGAGCGGAGTAACAAATTAATGCCTTTCAATGGGTTTCAATTAAGCTCGAATATTAATTAATATTAATTCCATTATTTTGGCGTGTTCAATTCATTATAAGGGTTTGAACTTTGATTTTAGCTAGTTGTTTATACATTGTTTTTGTTGATTTTAGCAGTTAAACAGGAGGAATGTGGGTCTGGATCCGGTTATTTATTTCTGTAATACCTAAACATTATCTGCCTAGCCTTTTCCCAACTATGTTGGAGTCGGCTTCCAGTCTAACCGGAACTGAATATCAATATTTTACATGGAGCAACTGCCTGTCCGTCCTCCTGGACTGGTTGTCAGATTATCAAGACACTGATAGCCGGGACCAACGGCTTAAAGTGCTTTCCAAGGCACGGATGGAACTCGGTATGTAATGGGGAGTCATCCATCCGCGGACCAACCTAGGCAAGTGCGACTTTACATGAAGATCGACCCGAGCGGCTGTTATTTAGCCAGGAGCTTAAGCTGTATTACCTAATGTGGTACCTTATTATTATGGCCACTGTTACCAATAACGCCCTGTCCACGACCTTATGTGGCAGGCATGCTCTGTGAGCAGTTTCTTAAAAAAAACCCCTACAATTGTCGCGCTCGTGTGCTTCCCGGGCAACTTGTGCACTTAATTATGTCAATATTAGTGGCGGTACAATCCATTGAAAAACAAATTAATGATCGAATAAATAAAAAATATGAACGCATGAACCAAATAAAATTGAATAAATTTCCTACTAATCGATCCTTACAAAAACTCAATTAAATCGCATTCAAAATCAATCACAGTACACAAAAATTCGGTTAAAAATGGAATTACACTGGAAAACTCTTGCATAGCACCGGCCTCTTGATTATCCACCAATCACAATACGCCATGCCTCCGACGTCATTACTCGGATGGTCAAATATTAACACAGTATAAATATATCCAGTAAACCAAGTAGGGTTCTTTTCTGATCCGACCCAGCCTATCCCTTTACTGTCCTATCCCTGCGACGCCCTAAGCCGAGGCTAATACCATACAGGGTGTATCCCTTTGTTGTTTAGTTTTTAAGTTATTATGCCCCTGGCTGGAGCCCTTACACTCAAGGCACTCATAGTCCATGAAGCAGACGCAGCCTCCGTCTGGGGCGAGTGTATGTCGGACCCCAACCGACTAAAAACCCCACTGTTCCTACTGCTACCATGAGTCGGAGGCCCGGGAGATATATCAAGTACATTTGCACCCTGGACTGGTATCACATTCCGACGGGCCCTATCACCAAGCGCGGCCTACCCTGCGACAGCAAGTTCTCAATGTAGTCGCACAGGAACCACTGCGTGCCACTTCTTTGGTCAGGCGACGACCGAGCCCTAAGCTCGCCACCTGCAGGCCATACGACAACCTCCTAGGTTGAACTGTTGGGTGTCATTTACAAACATAAAATTAGGCTCTTATCTTAACTCATGTGACGTAATCAGTTGTCTCTATGCGACAGTCCTGACTCACTCAGGAGAAGCTGTTACTAAAGCTTGGTTTAGTGGTAGCAAGCGCGACTACTAAGCCTGAGGTCCTGGGTTCGATTCTCAGGTCCAGCCACGAATTCTGGACTTGTGCCCAGTTGAAGGCATTAGGTTCGCCCCTATTACATGGGAATTAAACATAACTGGCGATATGCGACTGTACACCTCTGCCTTCGGGATTTCAGGCGTCATGTTATGTTTGCATGCGTGTGTATGAGTCGTGTTCTATTTGAATTGAAATACTGCATGGTTGTGTTTACCTATACAGTGACGCGTATGTGATTACACGGATGGCCGGCATTATGCAAATATGCAATTGAAATAATTCTCTGCCCTGTTTAATTCGTATGCCAATAATTTTATTTGCTGGTTCTTGATTGCATGATAATTATTACCTATAATATTGGTGAACTCGTGGCTAAATAATAACAGCCGTTCGGGTCGACCTTTATGTTAAACCGCGCTTGCCTATGTTGCTCTGTGGATGTGTGACCACCTGTTACATATCGAGTTTTCTCCTTAAGCCGTTGGTCCCGGCTGTCATTTGTAGATCTTAGACGTGTCCCGAAAGTCTCACAACCAGTCTTACCAAAGGGTATCGTATTACCCAATACTAACTGGGTTCTGAAGATCAGATAGGCAGTCGATCCATGTAAAATACTGGTATTCAGCTACATCCGGTTAGACTGGAAGCCGAATCAGATAATGAATATTGATTCGCTCAGAGTAATTTCAAATCCGGTTTTATAACGAGAATTTCATATTAAAACCGAATTATTTCAGCGTTTGTTTGTGCTAATTATTGTTTGTGAGGTAAATTAAATAGTTTGTTTTGTGTAATGTTTGTGAGATTTGTGGGTGATTCCGTTTATGGATATGTGTGTGTGTGTTAATGGAGTTTTGCGATACGATGACGCTGAAACGGTTTTGTACAAGCTGCAATAAATAGTCATCCCGATTGTCACTTTTCTTAATTGTTATCTTTCATTTATTTTCATGCATATTTGTGCATTTTTTAATATATCGTTTAAAATACAATCTAAAAAAAAACCGGCCAAGAGCGAGCCGGACTCGCGCACCGAGGGTTTCGTGCAAACTTTTAAACAGATAACTTATCTTTGCTGTTTGATCCCATGAAACGGCTATTGTACCAACCGCAAATAAAAAGTTTGTAATATTAAAATCGCTTTTTTTTTGTTATTAAACTACATATTTACGGTTTTCAAACTTTTTCCTTTACATTTACTGTAAGACATTGCTTTTCAACGAATTTCGTGATTCTAGGTCAAAGGAAAGTACCATACTTATAGGTTTTCGACCCAAAACCTATAGGGTACTTCCGGTTGACCTAGAACTGTAAATTTTGGTTAAAAGCAAGGTCTTACAGCACAAGTAAAGGGAAAATACCGGAAAAATTAAAAAAGTTGAAAATTAAGGTAAATTTTGGTACATACAATAAATATAAATAAATAAATTTTGGTACTTGCCCATATCTTTTTATCATGTTGACTCAGGACCTTGATTTTTATACACATAATAGGGACTATATAGACCTCAGTATCCGGTATAAATTTCAACTACGAAAAAAGAAAATCGGTGGTGACAAACGGACAAGGGAGTGATCTTATAAGGGTTCCTTTTTACCTTTTGAGGTACGGAACCCTAAAAACATTTAAAAATATAACAAATAATATCCCTCTGGTATCGGGAACAGGGTCCAAGTTACCGGCGGCGGTCAGGGCTCCAAAGAGATGATAGTCCTCCTAAAAGGTCCAGGAGTCTCTTTTGAATCAAGTCCTTGATCCAGCTGCCTAAAGAGAGCCTCCTCAGGTATTGGTCGAGCCTCTTGGTAATTAAGACATTGGCTGAAACGACTATCGGCACAATGATCGCTGAGAATCCCAAATGTCGACAAACTCGCCAGCCAAGTCAATGTATGTACCTACTTGATTTCTTGTTATTAAAATGATTAATGATCAGTCAGCTGTGAATCGACGTGCTGAACAGCTTAATACCTGATCTGTTATTTTAACCACGTCGTGATTTAAAAGTTAAAGTCCCTAACTAAAAAAGAAAACTTCTAGTATGGCTCGTGAAGTAATACAACAGGCCTAGCCAAGTTACAAACGTTTCGTATCGATTCTCTTTCTACAATCGTAAACGCCTCGACGTAAGCGATTGTAGAAAGCGCTAAATTGGTAGCCAAGTTGACACGACTGAGTCGATCGCTCGTTCTCTAGAGTCTGTATACAAAACCTACACTTTAGTCTATGGTGAGCGTTCCTACCAAAGAGTATAGCGATCAACATTGTAGAAACGATAACATTCTATTCTATCAATGAACGATGTAAACTTGTCTACGAATTTGTTATTCGTTTGTGTTGATTACGTGATTTAACGTTGAAATGATGTCATTCCTATACATTTGATTAGTTTTCTACTATCGTTAACGATTTTAGATTGTCAACTTGGCTAAGTTTGCAGAAGAGTTACTCAAAGTGAGTTTTCCGTTAATATTTCTACAAATACAACGCAAAATAAAGGTCTTGGTCAGAATTTTTAGGTAAGCTTACCATCTGCTTTTTAACTTTTTATAACACAGCCATGTCTTAATTTCTAAAAATTAATTCTGTCTAAACGACAAAATACATCATGTCACATTTTTATTGTCCTCCTTGAAAGTCTAATCCATTTTGAAATTACGCTAAACGTTCCAATTTACTACCGCCATTTTAATTTTTACTCTAAATAATAAAACGACTTACAGCATATTCTTATTACGAATTTGTTATGCGTAGCGTAAAAATAATATAAGAAAACATTACGTATTATTTTATGCTAACGACAGCTATAAAAGGCATATTCAACGTCAAATTTACGTTGAGCTCTGAAAGTTCGAATTATTTTAGTGTGAAAAGGTCAAGTTATTCAGTCGTTCAACATTCTGTTGGGAAACGCAGTACGATGCAGATTACAGGGAATTTTTGTCTTATTTGAATATAATAAAGCGTAAGATCGACGGTTTGTAAATATTCATACAATCAGAGTGGTTTATGTTAATTTGCTTGTGTCACGACAACATTTTCAATATGGCGGCGTTTTGTCGCCAAAGTGGAGTATTATGCGGCTCGTTTGAAAATAATTCGGATGTTTTGCTAAATTATTTTCTTTTGAATTTAAGTTACTCAGCGTTTACATTATGTTGAATGTAATTCCGAGCAATGTTGATGGTAGTCCGGGTTTTTTATTTATTTCAGCGTTTATGAGGGAAGCCGCTTCTCTCTTTCACTGAGGTCGTTTAATCACATATTAAATTAGATTCTGTATTTTCATGATGATTATTATGGTAGCATAAATATCTTTCTTATTTTTTAATGTCAAACAGACGCAAACATAATAAATGTTTAAGCGTGAGAAAAGGCTAGCTTCCACCTTCAATAAATTGCAAATCTATTTAGTCCGTCAGTAACAGTATTGGAAAATAATGGACACCTATTTTTTGTTTTTGTAGATCAATGAATATTGACAAAGATAAAACGCATCAAAACTCGGGAGTGGGCGCTCGTGACGTCACAATGCACTAAAAATTATAGCATGGCGTGACGTGTTGAGAATTTTAAAAACGTCGTATCTTCGTCAATTTTGGTTTACGTAACAAAAGAAAAAATACGTGTCAAATATTTTTTGATAATCTAACTGACGGACTAATTAGATTTTTTCAGGACACAAGCCTATTATTTCACATTATCATTAAATCTAAAAAATACTATTTTTGCAAGAGTAAAAATGTATTAACACGGAAATAATTGCAACTAGCAACACATCATTATGGAGTCTCTATTATTTGATTCATTTGAATTGGGAATTGGATCGAAATGATTTCATATCCAATCGCGGTTAGTTTAATTGAAATAACTTACCAAATTTTATTTAAAAAAATGTTTTTGCTTTAACTGTGATTATCTACCTCGGTCGAAACCTCGGTCTAACGGTCTAAAGTGTGACTGCTGAGCATGGGGTTCTGGGTTCAATTCGCAGGTCGGGCAAAGTGTTATTGGGTTTTTCCATCAGGAATTTCTCAGTAGCAGCCATGGGGTCTGGATTTGTGCCCGATCTATGGCAAAAAGGGCTCGCTCAACTTAAACTCTCGAATTAAATATAACTGGTGAAAACAGGTACATTTTTAGTATTAGGTTAGGTTTGTCTAGTACGAAAACTGCATTTTAATTAAAAAATATATAGTCAAAAGTGACGTGACGTGTGTAAAAAAAAAGAAATTAATTATTGGGAAAATAAAAAATTATATGTTTTTTTAAAGTAAATTGGGAGAGAGACACACGATTAGTGTAAGTAAGTATGATGTGCTATTTTCAAATAAAAGATTCTTCAAGATCTCGGTTTTCAGCATCCAACTATTGGTTCAAGGACCTCTTGCTTTAGAAATCTATGGGAGATTTATTTGAAGAAAAACAAAACCCGTATGGTGTTATAAATGAAATATTCATCAAAAACCACTGCCTCTAACGTCTAAAACAATGCCGAAAATACATCTTCATCATTATAGCATCACCATACCAGCATACAAGCCCGGAATCACCCACTGCTGGGCATAGATAGGCCTTCCCTATTTTCTGCCACTCCCCGGTTCTGTGCGTCTCTTATCTAAGTGTTTCCCGGGAGTTTAACGATATTATCACCCAAACGAGCTTTATCGACTCTGGTGTCTTTGGCCTAACCTTGGCCACCACTCAGTCAAAGCCTTACTCCATCAACGCAAAAATACCCATCCACCATTCGAAGAAAAATAAGTTTTAACCAACCTGTTTCCCGACTGAAACTCATCCAGATTCCTATATTACAAACAGAAACTTGGTCTCGCTACCAGGAGCTCATGAAACAACAAGATAGACGCGAAGTGCGAACTGTATCGGAACTAGCAACTCTATAGATATCTTGTAAAAGTTCTAGAAAGTTCCGCGAGTAATCTTGTATTCATATTGATATTGTTAGTTGAGGCGAGGAAGATGTGTTTTTAAGGTTGAATGTTGATGCTTTTTGAGTTTTGTTTGACGTGGCCTGTAATAGTATTCTTTGAGGAAGTTGGGAACGGTCTGTATCGACTTTAAATGAGATGGCAGAATGAGAGAGTTAGTAGTGGGGTGGGGTTCGGCTATACTTCTTCTGCCCAGTTTATATATAGGAAGCTTGGGTCTAATATTACAATGTGACATTTTAGATAAAACTGACACATTTCACGACGGGAAATGGGAGCGAAAAACTTCTGTCCGCCTTCAAAGTATTTTAATACGTGATTTAATCTAAATGACTGAAAAGTTGTGTGGATCGGTTGGCTTGGTATGGGAATTTGATGCAGAGAAATGAGGAAAAGTAGTGAGGAAGTTTTTAATATGAATGTGGATGGGTATAAGAGTAGAAGAAGACCAAAAAATCGATGGATGGACTGTGTAAAGGATGATTATATGGCAAGGAGAATAATGATTGCTCATTTAGACATTGAGCCATTACTTTTTTTTTTTTTTTTTGTGGGACAAGCCCGCCACACTGTTCCCAAACCACTGTAACTCCTGAAAGCCAGAATCAACAGTGGCGACCACCAGAAAAGCGCCGAGACAATGAAGCTCGACGAAGTCCCAAAGAATGAATTTAACTGTCTTGGATCCCGCAACGAAATTAATCAGAAAAGTATAGTGGAGGAGTAGGAAAAAACCGTAATTTCCACTTCCCTCCATTTCAGCAGGAGACAGAACGAAACAAGGCCAATAGGCACAAAGGGACGTTTACAACTGGGATAGGCCCAGTTGCCTAGCACCACGGATAAATATTAACATTAATGGGTCCAAAGTTGCGCCGAGTGAGCCAGTTGAGCCATTACTACTACGCATAGAGAAGACAGCGCGAACATAATCTGTGCTCCGTTCAACTGCTGTCGGCCGGCCGCAAAACGCAACGCAAACGCAAACGTCTAAATGCGAGTAAAGGATGACATCTTTACTTTGTATGAAAACTGTTGATGATGCCACTTCTAGCCGTAGAAGCGTCTTTGAGCTCTATTCAATTCATTCATTTATTGCATCAAATATGGTAGATACAAGAAGTCCTTGTATAAAATATTTAGTAGCAGACATTTGGCCAATATATAGCATCAATAGTACACGTTTTTACAGTTAATATATTTATTACTAGGTTACTACATTTTTTCAGTTTATGTCTACTTAACAGTTAAATATGTCTGTGCTCTGTGGTTCAAAACCAAGTGGGCTTGGCAATTCACGTGACACATATTTTAGCAAATATTGACCAACTTAAGAGTGCCTGAAATGGTTGATTCTGATCCTAATTCTGAATTCCAAATAGGTGCCAAGTTAAGTGAGGTCTGGTTCTGAATAATCCGTGTCTCAAAACGGCATAAGATCGGCTCGGATCATTGAAAAAATGTCTATTGTAACTTTTAGAAAGCGCTACCTTTTAGCCGGCTAAGAATAGGATGACCATAGATTTTTTTACATTTCCTCAGGAAAAGGTCTGGCTCATGAAATGCCTACACAGAAACTTTGCTTTTAGCACTTGTTTTTAACTTTATCATCAACATCTAACTGTTCTGTTTGTTTTTGTGATTTTAAATGTTCGTAAGAGCACCCACGATATAGAAGAAATTCATAGTACGGAGCAAAATAAAAAAAAAGCCTATGTCGGGTTGGACTTGCAGTCATACCGGTTGCAGCTGAATACCAGTATTTTACATAGAGCGACTGCGTATCTGACGTTCCCTCTCATAGAGAGGAGGCCTGTGTCCCAGCAGTGGGAACATTAATAGGCTGATGATGAATATAAGTTCTATTTTTTAGTAGTCAACATTTTTGTAGTCACTTTTAAGTTTGATTTTAAGTATTCCAAAATAAACTAAGCAGCCAAACTTGAAGCCACTTCCAACACTAGAGCCAAGCGAGCAACGCAACAAATTGTTCAAAAGTTTGAAGTTAAAAATAATTTAATTTCCTAACCCGTCTTGAACTTGGCAGCATCTGTTTCTAACGTCGGGCAGAACCTTGAATAACTTTGATTAATTTCAACACAACGACTTCTTAGGGTCAGCGGAGACAGACTTGTGGAATCGGGCGTTACTTTGCGGAAATACATAACCGTAAAATATAATACATATCATCATGCTTGTTATCCCCGAGTGGTTAAGTAGAGGTCTAATATGTAAAATATACCCACATATTTATCAACGGCATGTTTCTTTGATGATTGATGCTTCTATGCTAATAATAATATTATAAAGAGGAAAGATTTGATTTTTTGTTTGTTTGTTTGCGTGTTTGTTACGATTTAACTCCAAAACTACTCGACCGATTTTAAAAATTCTTTCAGCAATAGATAGCTACATTAACAGCAAGTAACATAGGCTATATTTTATCTCCGTACTCCCACGGGAACGGGAACTACGTAGGTGAAACCGCGTGACGTCCGCTAGTAATAAATAAATAGCAAATTAAATAGAACAAAAAATTGTTTCTTGCGTGGTCTATCCATGTCTTGTTTAGGTGATCATGAAAATAATTATTTTGCTTTTCTTCTACACCTATTGTACCACGCCACGGTTGGCGCAGTGGCTGAGTGATTGGCAATGCGCTGTGTGTCGCGGGTTCAATTCCCACACGGAACAAATATTTGTATGGTTTACCTACAGGTAGTGGTTCAGGGTCTGGTTGTTTGTTTATATGAGTTTGAATGTCTGTAAATGCATCCACGATACAGGAGAAATTTCTAGTCTGGGGCAACGTTTTTTAAAGAAAAAAGAAATTTAAAAACCCGACTGCGTAAAAAATAACTAATTTAACTTTTAATAAAAACTGAAAAGAATAAAATAAGTTCAGGGGACAGGAAATATTGAATGCAACAGTTCGGACCCATATTTTATGTAATGATTTTAGTCTAGATTACTTAATGGGACTGACTGTGTTTTTTTATTTTTATTTTACATATTTTAGTTAGATATACCATTTTAAAATCCAAACTAATTATCGAGCCGTTCAGGCTGCAAAGTGTGCCAAACATTGAATTTGGCGGCAAAAATCCGCCATTTTGTTTTTTAATTTTTAATTTTGATATACCTAGTGTCACTCTCACACTAAATACGAATCTAACGACACTTCTCAAGCTAAAATCCATCGAACCGTTTAGGCCACAGAGCGTGCCAAACAATTATACATACTCTCGAAAAACACAACCTTTCCTCTGGCGCAGTCCGGTAAAAAACATAACCTTCCTTCTGGCGCAGTCCGGTAAAAAACATAACCTTCCTTCTGGCGCAGTCCGGTAAAAAACATAACCTTCCTTCTGGCGCAGTCCGGTAAAAAACCTTTACAGCAGCAGCAGCCAAAGAAAACTTCCTGGAGCTGCAATACTGCTATTATTCCGCTGTCTGCGCTGACCCTAACAAGACCGATAAAATGCTAGCGTTGATTAAGAAATATTGGCAGTTGTTTTAAAGTCGGTTTAAATTGGAAACGTTAACAAAAGGTTTTAATTAATTTTGTGCCTATTTTCAGTGGCTTTTATGATGGTAATTTTGGCTACAATATTCTTGAAATGAAACAAAACCTTTGTTTGCGTGACATTTAAAACGATAAATATAGCCAGTTTCACGAAAACACGTGTCCTCTGTCCGTAGTTTTCCAATACGTTCTAATCCCGAGTCGATGCCCGTACAACGAGTATTATAAAGAGGTTAACTTTGTATGTTGGTAAGGCATAACCATTGCAACTACTGATCCGATTCTAAAAATTCTTTCGCAGATAGGAAGCTACATTGTCCCATATTGTCATAGCCTTATTTAAAACGTCCCGAATGGCGTAGCGGTGGTGAGGCTGCCTTACGTTCTTAGGGTCCCGGGTTCGAGTCCCGGTTGGAGCACATGTTTGTGTGATGAGCATGGACATTTGTTTCCGAGTCATGGATGTTTATATATGTATAATAAGTATGTATTTACAAACAAAAAAGTATCTATGTAGTATATCAACTATCTGGTGTCCACGACACAAGCCTCGTTGCTTACTGTGGCACTAGATGGCGCTGTGTTTTCATGTCTAGCGATATTTATTTATTTAATTGTCTCAGAATAATTTCCGACCATAACGCAAACGAGAACGCGGGAAAATGCAATCAAAATAAGAAACTATGGAGAATTGTAGAGTAATCACTACATATTATAAAACAAAGTCCCCCGCCGCGTCCGTCTGTCCCTATGTTTGCTTAGATCTTTAAAACTACGCAACAGATTCTGATGCAAGTGTAGTGTGGCTTTTAATAGATAGAGTGATTCAAGAGGAAGGTTTTAGTGTATAATTTGTCAAACGGGCGAAGCCGCGGGCATCAGCTAGTTAATTATAAGCCTCGTATCTTTTTTTAGCGTTTACGGCAATAAGTTAAAATAATATAGTTATGTTTGAACCAAAAATCAGTATACGAACTCCGCAGGGTTTTTCCATTAGGAATCTGTGGCTTCGGGGTACAGATCCAGATCTGTGCTCGATTGATGGCAGTAGGCTCGCCCGCAATAGGGGCGAAGGGCAATGAAACATAACTGGGGAAATGCTGGTGTGATAATAGGTACATCATCATCATCATCATCAGCCTATAATTTTCCCACTGCTAGGACACGGCCTCCTCTCAATGAGAGGGAATGGGTACAGTCGTGGTCTTTTCCGCCTGAGTTAGGTTTTTTTTCGCTTAAATCATGCGGAGGCGCCACGCCCCTTTACATTTTAGGCCTATAAGAAAAGCGTCAACTTTGGCGCTCAAAATAACAATAACTCTCCTTTGGCGTGAGTCGTCAGTGCGCTCGGCCGATCGGTATCTTTTCATTCATTATTTCTATACAAAGTCATCGGGGCGGGGCTAGAGAGCGTTTCTTTGTTGTAAGTGCAAGCAAAAATTAGCTTAGTGGTGATCAGGCGGTACACCTTAGCCTAACAGTTCGGCGATTACAGGCTTGATAATCTAGTATTTTTTATAAACAGATAGCCAAAGCCTTAAAACTCCCCGTCTACATTACGAGCAACGTTCTACCAATATTTATTTACGTACATTGAAAGACACAATACATCAATTTGCCTCTTAATTCCGACTGCTAGTATTGGACAGAGGCCGTAAACCTTTTTATTGTCCTCCCGGGCCTCGGTTTATCCTCGCCAGTGGGTTTGGTGTGAATAATAAAAATAAGGTTTTACAGGGGAGGTGAACTTGGCAGTTTTTTAGGTGGGATTGGGTAAACTCTGTGCATATTGAGTAGTAGGGACATTTCGTTGCAGCGTGTCTAATTTGAACTAATGCAAAGTATAGGCCTTCAAAAATTGCATTTCAGTAATGCAATGATATGATAGTACCGAGAAAAAAAGTAAGCAGGCGGGGTCCATCCATGTTTTTAATAATAATTTTATATTTAAATGGGTGTCACCCGCTTCCAAATACGCTTGTTTTTTGCTTTTTAGTCGAGTTTTTAGTTTTTATAATTACTTGTTTTATTTTCAGCTTTTACGACTCTTTTCAGTTTAATATGATTTTTCTTTACGAACTTTAAATCATTAAAAAACCTAAATGGGCATTCGAAATGAAAAATAATATGAGAAACACAATTTTGTAATCGTTTATTCGCAACACGCTCTATGACATCACTCCAAAGCAGTTCAGACAAATAGAAAGCACCCAGTAAGACTCAAATGTCACATCCCGCACACCATTACCGTTATATCTTAACAAATGACAACATTCTCAACAAAACTAATATTACAGCAAATTGTTTTCGTCTCACAAAAGAAATGGACATCGGGAGACATTTAATATCTTTATAGCGATAAGTTTCTCTCATAGTGCGAAATGGTTTTAGTTTGTCTAAGAGTTTAGTTTTGGGGTTCTTTGTTAATGTTGATAAAAGGTTTTTGATATTAAGAAATGTCAACCTGTACCTACTGTGTTTTCGAAAGGTTCTGAATCAAAATTTTATAATAGGTTACAAGAAAAAAAATTGGTTCTTAGATATTGAGCAAATCACGATTATTCTATTGCAATAATTTTATCTGCGGCCCTGGTAAAAGATCAAATTTTTTCTAATTTATGGAGATGCAGACCTCCATAAATCACAATAGGCATGACGACAGTATCAAAAATTGCAAATCTCTTTAGTCCGTCAGTTAGAGTATTGGAAATTAATGGACACGTATTTTTTGTTTTTGTGAATCAATGAAAATTGACAAAGATAAAACCATCAAAACTCGGGAGTTGGGGCTCGTGACGTCAGAACTAGCTAAAAATTATACCTAGGCGTGACGTATTGAGAATTTTAAAAGCGTCATATCTTCGTCAATTTTGTCAATTTTAACAAAAAAAAAACACGGGTCAAATATTTTTTGTTAATCTAACTGACAGACTAATTAGTTTTTTTTTGTCGTCTCGCCTATTCCGTTGATTTACCCGTTTTATTTATTTCATTGTGATCTGCTTCTACTCCGTTCTTCAGCATCCTTTCCACGTTTGTTATTTAGTGATAATCAAATTGACAAAGGTTTATTTCGGTTATCTAATTACTTGTAGAAGTTATATTTGTCCCACTAAATTTGTTTTTTTTTTTTAAATTTTACTCTTTACAATATTTCTTCCTGCCTTAGCCTTCGGGAATTAAAAGCGTGATGTGGTATTATGCTATGAACTTAGATAATAGTATTTCAAATCTGTGTGGTCTTTTTTCAAAATACCATCTCAGACACTAATCCTCATTTGAGTTGACCAAGATTATTATTTTATCCAAGATTCCAAGATTAAAATATATTATTGTCTGGACCTTAATTGAGGCCCTTCTAACCCTAAAATTTGCGACTCTATTTGTGGTACTATGGTGTGGTAAATACTGTTAGAATAAAGTTCTAATCAGCTTGCATCACAAAGCGGTTGTTACGTCAGTCACTGCGGCCGAATAGTGCGAAATTAGTGTTTTTTTTTCAATTTACAAAAAATCTATTGATTGGACTAAAAAAGTAAAACACATAAGACCTGCTTTATAGTTAGTTCAGTTAGTATGCAAAGTTTAATGATCTAATTTGAAGTACTTTTTGAATACCAGCGGTTTATTGTTCGATTTGGAGGTAACTTTGGATTTTATTTCTATCATGAAAAGTTTATGGAATTGTGTTCGTCACACATAGTACTTAGCATTAATCCTCAACTGTACCATATATTTAATTCAAAATTAATGCTGCAGTATTTTAGGCGTAACGGAGGATCATGCTAAGATATTTGAGGGGGTATATGCCCTTAAAAGAGACTACGACCTTTGAGCTTGTTTCGGCTGTTTTATCTCAGAGTAGTCAGGTACGAAATACCAAAAAAAAAAAAAAATTGCGTGTAAAAGTGTTTGTAAAATCCTATTTGCAAAATTAACATAATTTATCTTTTACTTGGGCCCACCAGGTGGACCGATGACCTGGCGAAGGTTGCGGGGATCCGCACGGGACCGGTCAATGTGGCGACACTTGGGGGAGGCCTATGTCCAGCAGTGGACGTCTTTCGGCTGAAATGATGATGATGATGATCATTTATCCCCGTTTTTACTCCCAGCTTCAAAATAACACCTTTAAGTAAACACCAAACTTCATTTCAGAACACTAAACTCCTAACTCAAAATGTTTAATTATCGTCGACCAACTTTGATGTGCAATGTACGGAACACTGATCGTGTAGAACCGTTTCGAGCTTAGTTCTCGCACTGAGGATTCCCTAGTGTTGTCACAGCTAATACCGTGTGGTCCCTCTGGTAAGAAAGTTCGGCTTATTTATATAATCACTAGCTTTTGCTAAGGACTTTGTAGATAAATACTAATGCTATAGAAGTACTAGTTTTTTTACGCGACTCCGATAGAGTCAGGGTTAGGATTTTTTCCACAAGAAGGTACTAACGATACCTGAATAAATAAAAACCGGCCAAGCGGAAGTCGGACTCACGCATGAAGAATTCCGTACCATCGTAGTAAGGAAGCCCCCCTTATTTTTCTTTTTTAATTTATATTATTTATTGTTGTAGCGGCAACAGAAATACACAATCTGTAAAAATGACAACTCTCTACCTATTACGGATCATGAGATACAGCCCGCTGACAGACAAACGGACGGGCGGACAGCAGAGGCTTAGTAATACCCTTTGGGTACGGAACCCTAAATAGTATACGTACGTCCTAGTCCTGTGTAGGTGTACCAAATGTCATAGAAATTCGCGCTGAGGCTTGAAAAGGAGGGGACAGACAAATAGGCTGACAGACAGACAAACAGACGGCTGACAGAGTTATATTTTCATTTATACCAGTTTCTGGTTGAGAAAGTTCGTTTATTTATAGTATACATATATTTACTAGCTTTTGCTGAAGACTCTGCTTGAGAGGGATAAAACTAATCAAATTTCAATCGAGAGGATGGCTTCAAATTGTCTAGTACGTGGAATCCAGTTTTGAATATGCTTAAAAGTAGCATCCGGCATCATAATAAGGACTCCACAAAACCTGGTGATACTGTGAGTGTGCTTTGTCGTGACTTAGTGTCGAGAGACAGATTTGTCTGCTCCAAACAAAATTATTTTCCATCCACCCGCATTCTCCAGTCAACCCGCGATCATGGCGCTTGCAACAGCGTCGAAATATCGGGAGCTCAAAATTAATACTAATCACGGCAGATATCCCGTAAGTGACAATATAAGTTGAATCATAAGTATCTAAGTATGTTTCAGTGTCCTCTGCTACTTACCTAAGTGGACAGAGTGTGCAGTCTCTCAGTGTGATATTTATAAGTTCATGTCTCTTGGTTATCAACTCGCTTTACCCCGTGGCTTCGCTTGCGTTTTGGTCTTAAATTATCCCTTGGGAAAATCCACTTTTTGAAGTAAAATCTTATCAAAGGGAATCGTATTACCCAGTACTAACTAGGTTATGGAAGTACAACAGGCAGTCGCTCCAGGTAAAATACTAGTATTCAGCTGAATCTGGTTAGACTAGCCGACCCCAACATTGTTGGAAAAAGGCTAGGTAGATGATAATGACTCAGTGATAATTTAGCTGCAGTTTAGTGAAAGAATTTTCGAAAACTGGTCCGTATTTTTCGGAGATTATCCCCTACATACAAACTTAAAAACATACACCGCTTTATTATATCAGTGTAAATAATACAAATTAGAAAAATAAATGCTTACTGTAGAAGAAACTCCATGGGTGACGTCTTCAGTACGACAATTATTATTTAGTTCTAAGAATCATCAAACGAATAACCGACGTGGCTCTAAAATAATCATTTAGAATTCTGTCATAATCAATCATATTTAAAATAAATGATCAGAGTATAACTATGCGTGTGCCAAGCTATACGTTAGCTCGTTGAGGCGTTCAGTCGTGAAATGGCGAACAAACGTAAACAAACGTAAACAAGAGTATCATGTTTAGAATAATCGTTCCCAATGTAACTACATAACACTGAAATTTGTTAGTTGATTTTAAATTAAAAAGTGGTTTATAAAATTTATTATATTTATAATATTTACTACAAGAACTATAAATTGTATAACAGAAAAGTAATGAACAGTGGATACATTTTTCAACGCCCATGTGAATGTAGCGAAATGCCAAAGCATATTTTCACTAAGGTGTAGAGTTTGTGAAGTTAGACCTTGTAGAGTCAGGTCGTGTAGAGTTAGAAGCTTGGCTCTACATGAGATCTGATAACTTTATGACAGTGCGAGTCATATGGTCTCTGGTGGAAAATGTTTTTGGTGGAATCGACTATTCTAAGAAGCACAGCTTAAACAAACTCAGAAATCACCACGCTTGTGATAAGATTCGATGATTATCAACATTAAAATTTCAGCCGAAAGACCTTCGAACATAGGCCGCTTACAAGTGTCACAACATCGGTCATTGGCCTCCCGGGACCTTCACCAAGTCATAAGGTCGATTCTAATCGGTCTACTTCTGCTTTATCGAGTGGTTAGTGCATAACCTGGCCAGAATAACCTGAGAGGGAGAGAACCTCACGTCCCGGCCGCCACGGGAGACGCCCCGGGCGTCGGGGGTCACGTAAGCGCGGGCCTGTAGACGGTGGGCTATGGGCTAGCTCGCCGTCCGTCAGTCTCATGACGACAGGCCGTGTCGACGGCGCGTTCCTGTTCCACGCGCGCCTCAAAGAGAGTCAGCAAAAATGAAGAGGTCCGCAAGGGCCGATGCCTGCCGGGGTTGCGGGACTGTTCGAAAGAGATACCGTGGCCCCGGAACTGAAGGAACATGGATGGGTTTTAGTCAGTAAAAGTCTGACACACCCTCCTGCTCCGCCCAGAGCAGGAGTCATTTGATGATTTCCCATGCGAAAAAAAAAAAGGCGAGAATAACCTTCGGGACTGGGAAAGAGATACCGCGGCCCTGGAACACAAAGGGCTAAGAAGAAACATTGATGGGTTTTAGTCAGTACAAGTCTGACACTCCTTTCCGCTCCGCCCAGAGCGGGAGGAATTCACAGACTTCATGACTGCTACTGTGAAATTCCTGATGGAAAAACCCAATAACAATTTGCCCGACCTGGGAACCGAACCCAGGACCTCATGCTCAGCAATCGCGATTACTTCCACTAGACCAACGAAGCAGTTCCATGCAGACACATATTTATACCTATCCTCATATGCGCACAGCTATTAAATTTACATAATCTAAACCACTTATCTCTCCACCTCTCAAGATCTGATGATAATCACAAGCACAGGTGTGTTGGCACTGTTGCCGTTCTTCAGACGGGCTGGCAACGCTTCACTGGCCATGGCTTTCTGCCAGGAGTAATAGTCCGTTAAGTAATGTTATATCAGTATAGAATCTTAAACGGCGAAGTGAGTGCCGGAAACTGAATGTGGTCTAAAGAGAAAAGTTATGTTTAAATTTCGATTTTCGATGTTGGTTTAGATTTTGCGATTTTGGAGCTTGAGAAAAGTGTTTTTAGTCGTTTTGGTGTTGTTTATAGCCGCATGGATTTGTGCATTATCGAATAAGTTTTGGTTGGAGCTACTGAAATAAGTTGCTTTTAAAAATAAATCTTGCTTTGTAACTACTATTATAAATGTGAAAGTTTGTGAGGTTGAATGGATGTTTGTTACGCTTTCAGGCAAAAACTACTTAACAGATTTGGATGAAATTTCGATTAGAATTCCCTTTTTATCTACGAAGATAAAAGTTACTTCGCGTTTTTTCAGCACCGTACCATTCAATACATGATTAACCAAAATATAGTGCCAAAACTCGGTCAATTAAAAAGCCAAAAAAAACATTCCCATTCACGACCAAAAAGTAGGCCATTTGCAAAGAGATTGCGTTTAACACACGTTTTTGAATACTGAAAAATATCATGGTTATAATAATTTCTGTTTGGCTTTTCAGGGAATGTTTTCAGATATTTTTTCAATGTTTTTTTTTAATAAAGCAATATTTTTATGTGCGAATAATTCTGGTTATCCTAGTGTCACATTTTTTATTGAAGAAAAGCTTTTCGGGTTTTAAAGTTAGTTAGACTATATCCAATTATATTGGGAACAGCTTCCAGTATAACTACATACAGTACCAGTACTTGATTTGAAGCGACTGCCTATCTGAAGACTGGTTGCCAGACTTTTGGGCTTTTGACTACTTGTAATGAATTTTTTTTTGAATAGGCCATTTCGCCACACTATTCCCAAACCACTGCAAGTTCTGAAAGCCCGAATCAACATTGGCGACAACCAGAAAAGCGCCGAGACAATGAAGCTCGACGAAGAAACTGTCTTGGATCTCAGAAAAGAATAGCGGAGGTGTAGGAGTAATGACTGTCAAAGATCTAGCAATGACAGCCGGGCCCTAGAAGTATGTGCACGGAACCAGTAGGTGTGTAATGGATGGTCACAGGACACCCATCCACGAACTGACCTCGACAAGTTTAGTGCAACCTATAAACCTTCGATGGACGCACCGTTATCCATTGTTGACCTTATTCCGTTTATGTTAAGGTTGACTTCCAGTCTAAACTATTTAGGTTACTTATTGGGTTTTGAAGGTTAGTGAGCCAGATTTTCCGTGTCAACATTTATTTAACTGGGACTACTAGAACCTAGCCTAACCTAGTACCTAACCTAGTTAGCCGTGTGGTATCCGGCAGAGTAGAATAGAACCAACCCATTACACTCACGGGTGTCGTATAAGGCGACTAATGTCTGAGGCAGAACACCTTGCGCCTCCGTAGACCAGAGAATGGGCAGCAGCGTTTTCTGTTAGTCTTTCATCACTGCGATCTCCAATCCGCCTACCAAGCGTAGAGATTACGGCAAATTTCTCCCATCATGGGAGAGACTTATGTCCAGCAGTGGACGTTATGGGCTGTTGTAGTAGTAGTACTAGTAGTTGTAGTACTAGAACCCAGAAGCTGGATAACACTAGCAAAGACTCATCAGACATGTTCAGTTCCTATAAAAGTCACGTTATAACTGCTTCAAATATTTTATGTTTCAACGACTTGACGGTAATAAATGGCTTCTTATATTTGAAGAAAATGATAGCAAAACAAGTTAATCTTTATCGTGTTTGTAATCAAACTAATGACCATCCCATTAAAGTATCATGGCGACCCATCAAAAGATCATTTATCTTTGTGAAAGTTACTTCTGGGGAAACTAAATGTAATATCTAATTTGGAAATCTGACTTGATAATATTATTTGCTTTTTAACATTAATACTGTTGAATGAAAAGCTTTAAATCGTTTTATGTGTTCTTATTGTACCTAAGTAACGAAAAAAGATGTCAACACCAATAAAATTGATCTCGTACATGTCGCGTGGAACAATATACTCGTATGAGTGGCCAAGACAATGGTTTCGATTCTGTTGTGCACAAACTAAACTTAATTTAGGCTATTGCTATCTTTTTCTCTCTAATAAAACGAGAAAGTGACAGACGTAATTTAGAGCTGTCAAATTTAATCCAACTACTATTTCCATACAAAATTAAACTATAATTTCCAAAAAATATAATATTGATTGTTTTTGTTAATGTTATGTATTGTATGGATGGATTATAATTATCACTATATCATCACTACATGTTATAAAACAAAGTCCTCCGCTGCGTCTGTCTGTCTGTCTGTTCGCGATAAACTCAAAAACACTGCACCGATTCTCATGCTGTTTTCACTAATAGATAGAGTGGTTCTTGAGGAAGGTTTTAACATATCATTTGTCAAGTTTTTGTATACATTGGCAAAAATATAATGATATTTGTTGGAGGTGTCAGAAAAAAATAAGCCGTCTGGGAGCATTACTTTTGGTTGCGTTAACCAAAAATAAATTAATAATAATTGCCATCAACCGGGCACAAATCCAGATACCATGGCTGGTACAGAAAAAAACCTAATGCTTTGCCCGGCCCGGTAATCTTACCCAGGACATCATGGTCAGCAGTCGCACCACTAGACCTACGAAGCAGTCATACATCCATTTTTGGTTGGTTGATACAAAAAAGAAGTTGACATTTTCACCGATGTACGAGTATGTATTATTGAAAATTTTCACGATTTGTAGGGTTATGTTGACATCCAACCTTTATATACAATCAAGCATCTAGCATCCATCTAGTTTATAAAAAGCTAATAGTTTTGTAATGTATTTTACCTTTCTTTCTACTACGTACTGAGACGTAATGAGTCTTTTTACTGTTTTCCCGAAAAGTTATCCCTAAAACCAAAAACAATTGCCGAAAACACTAACAATTTTTCACAAAAATACTCGACACTAACACTAAACTATATTACAAAGAGCTCTCTTTACGATTATAGTCAAAATGGCCGCCGATACTAGTGCGTCTCCCGCCAAAATGACTTTCGCGGCAAAGCGAGCGCGACATTTGCAATTTGTTTCTGAGAACGCGTTTGTGGATAGTTGTGACATACGGATGACATTTTTATGTAGTAAAGCTCAAGGATGTACCTATTGTTATTCGGAGACTTAATGGTATTTGTTACCTACAAAAATATCTGTGTCAGATAGGATTTTCCATAAGCAAAAACTAGGAACATCCGATCCACGTTTAACTTATTTAACTTATCTAGGGTTTTATTCATGTTCGGGGTATAAAGAACAGGGTTTCAGTTCTTATAGAAAATTCCATTATCTATGGGTGTTCTGTCTGGTGGGCTATAGCCTGACGACAGCAGTTGTTGTCGGGTTTCTTTACTTCTTACGAACCCCGTGCATTTTCCTTCGTGTGCTGTAGTAGTGCGGAGCTTATACATTTTGTTCCGCCATCTCCTTCGTGGCCTGCCACGGCTTTTTAATAGTCATCAATTCAGCTGGTATCAAAGAAAGGAAAATCTTAGTTAAAGTGCTTGACTTTGAAAAGTTGACGGTTGATTGAATTCAAATAATTCATTGAGCTTTATAAGCCTGATAAATACAACATATTCTCACTTCACTTCAGTTTTTCAATTTCATAGACAAAGTGAATGTCTAAGAATCCCATCATACAGCAGGGGGTCTAAAATGCCGCCGCGGGAGACGCCCCGGGCGTCGAGGGCCACCGTAGGCGCGGGGCTGTGGACGGTGGGCTATGGGCTAGCTCGCCGTCCGTCCGTCTCATGACGACAGGCCGTGTCGACGGCGCGTTCCTGTTCCACGCTCCCCTCAAAGAGAGTCAGCAATAGGAAGGGAGCAAGGACCGATGCCTGCCGGGGTTGCGGGACTGTTCGAAAGAGATACCGTGATCCCGGGACACAAAGGGCGATGAAGGAACATAGATGGGTTTTAGTCAGTAAAAGTCTGACACTCCTTCCTGCTCCGCTCAGAGCGGGAGAAGTCATTTGAAGATTTCCCATCCGTAAAAAAAAGGGGATCTAAAATGGTCGCTTTATCAGAATCGTAACATGAATCATGTTAAAAATTTTGAATTCTTAAAAAGGACTTTAGAGTCATAACCATAGAGTCAATTTTAAGAATTTTAAATTTTTAACGTGATTCATATTACGATTCTGATAAAACGGCCATTTTAGACCCCCAGAATACACTATGAAATTGCAATACAATAAACAAATGCCAGGAAAAAAGTGATCAATTAGTGAGGGAGCAAGTGCCAAACATTCTGCGAGAGTTATATCAGTCAATTAATTATCTCAGCTGTTCGATATTGAACTATATTGCTGTGTTAAACGATTGTGTATGCTGTTTCTAGCTGTAATTGGAATCAGGGTCAAGAGGTTATAGAAGAAATTGATCTACTCTGGAACAGTGCGGAAGAAAAAGAACCTTATAGCAGCTTAAAGTAAAAACTAAAACGTAAACATAGAGCATTGGTATTGGTAACAATAAAGCAACGCCATTGGCTCATCATGACGTGATAGGCAGTCATCATTGTTTAATGATGATGTGATGAAAAGGTGCATTCATTAGATTGAACTTGTGGATTAAAATTGAAAATAGACTGCATGAAATGGGATTCCTTTTGAATATTGTATTAGCAATTCAAAGTTTTGAGTACAACCATCCAAATCGATGTCGTCGGATTGAAAAACCGCTCCTTTTGTTGAATAAAAAACAGCGTAAGTTTACAGATTTGCATTTGTTTTTTTTTTCAGTAAGTATATTTTACTTCTAATAATAATTTATATTCGAAATCGCAGTCTTATGAATATAATAATACAAATAAAAAAAATTAAACGGCTGTTGTATTTTCTTATGTAAGTATACGTACATAGACAAAATCTGTAATAAAAAACTTAAATACCAAGAACAAGTTTTTCACAGACCATCATCGAAACGGATGTTTTTCCGACCATTCTCCTCGTCCGTGTGTCTTCTACAAAAAAAGTCAAATCAAGATAACCATACTGACATACGTCCAGTGTTCACTGAAACTGTCAGCCGTTCACGTCACACTCCAGACAGTTTTATAGGATACCGTATCACACTGTAGAGTAGTGCTTGACGGAATATGTTAGTCCTGAAGAAAATGTTACGTAAAAATATTGGAATACATACATAATGTTGCCCCTGTATTTCCTGTAGGATAGGCAGAAGTGTACAATATCATTGAATATGTAGCGGTACTACAAAAAGTACTACGGCAACATAGAACAAAAAATACTACAGCGCCATCTATGACACAGACGATGAACTAACAACAAAACACGTCAGAAATCCTACATCGCGCAAGTAGAGTTATCCGCGACCGGACTATATACAAGAACCCGACAGCAAGATACCGACAGACACATCACCAGCTTATTCACCAGTCTCGCACAGTAGCTGTATAATAAAACGCATGTATTGTTCACGAAATGAATAATCCACTTACGTATTGTGGTGAGAAATAAAATGTTTATCTGATCTTATCTATAAAGCTTATCATTCTAAAACTAAGCCAGAGCCGGAGGTAAGCAAGAATTCAATCCAAGACCACCACGTTCAGTCTCCCTAACGAAATGATGATGGCAATACCAGTCTCACCAAGGGGTATCGTATTACCCAGTACTAACTGGGTTGTGGAGGTCAAATAGACAGTCGCTCCTTGTAAAATACTGGTATTCAGCTGCATCGGATTAGACTGGAAGCCGACCCCAACATAGTTGTGAATAGGCCAGGCAATATAGCAAAAGGTCCATCAGCTGTCTGCCCTTGTCCCATGTTACTTGGGGTAGGCGAAACATGCCATTTCTTGCATTCTCTTCTATAAACCGTCACGCTATCGTCTACTCCTTTTTCTTTCATAATTATATCTCACATCACAACCCATCCAGCGTTTCCTTGGTCTTTCTCTCCCTCTCCATCCGTCAACATTTATTAATCGATATGCAAAAGATTCTTAAAAAAAATGAACAGTAAAGTACAGGTAAACACAAAGCCATAATTGATATACTCAACTCTACCTACCCCATAGGAATAAGGAGATTAATGAATGTAACTCAAGCTGAAGGACCAACAGGGAAGTAAGTTACCAGGACCCCAGGGAATGGAAGATTGATTAACATTTCTACGCGAATGCACCTTAGGATGTACCTCGTGGGCCTTATAGATGTTACACACGCTACAAATATTAATGGTTTCCCAAATAACCGGCCATGTGCGAGGTGGACTCGCGCACCGATAGTTCCGTATAAACTTGTAGGTATTTTGTTATTAAACTACATATTCCCGGTTTTTTTTTTAGCATGTGCTGTAAGACATTGCTTTTTTCCAAATTTCATGATTCTAGGTCAATGGGAAGTACGGTATAGGTTTTGATTCCCTTGTGAAATCGCAATATAAACGGTCATATTTTTTTATTGCGTTGACTTACAAGTTTGATTTTTTCATTGCTATAAGAAGTAATTTACTTAAGGCCACATGCCAACAGGTGTGTTGGTTCAAACTTTTGAAATACTGTTAGAATGAAGTTCTAATCAGCTTGCACGACAAAGTGGTTGTTACGTCAGTCACTGCGGGCCGAATAGTGCAAAATGAGTGGTTTTTTGCAATTTAAAAAAATTATTGATTGGACTAAAAAAATAAAAAAACTATCATGCTAATATGTTGCTTGTATATATAGAATTATTTGCCAAAAAATCAGAATGATCGCATGTATTTTAGTATGGTTTTTACTCGTTAAAATAATTTTTTAGAGAAAAGTTCGTGATTTTTTTTTATCGAGTAAAATTAGTTGTATTATGTTTTCAAAACACTAGCATATATCCTGAAGAATATCATATATTTTTCTGGTTTTGTTTATTGCAGTGAATCATATGCTTTTTTGCATTATAAAAATCGCGTTTAGCTCATGTAGTCCCCTTAAGTATTTGATATTAATTTCAGCTTTATACTTCCACGCGTTCTTTAGAAAAGAGGTCTTGACAAACGGACAGACTGACGGACAACAAGGTAATCCTATAAGATTTCCTGTTTGTTTGAAATACGGAATCCTTAAAAGGAGCTAAATCGCTTAAGATGGGTAGGTAAATATATAAAAAATAAATATAAAAATTAATAAATAAATATAAAAAATATGTAAATATATTTGGGAAAAATTTAAATATCTAAAGTCATACATAACACCGATGCTCAAATCCTTTGAAATATTCATCACAAACGTTTTAACAGAAATTTTAAATGTATACAAATTAATATTTCGACTGATTCAACATTCCGAAACACCGAAGTTCATAACTCTGCGTATTTATTCAACACTGTTTCAATTGTTTTTGTATTGTGTTTCAATTAATTATGTATATGCAGGGCTATGAATTTATTTGCATGGTATGAAAACCCAATAAAAAGCTTTCAAGAAATAATGGATTTACGAGACAGAATATTTTATACATTGTAAAGACACAAAAGATTAAAAACATCACGCCTGCAATCCCCGAATGGTTATGCAGAGGTGTATGTAATAGTAGGTACCTACACCCACTTTTCACCACATAAGTTTAAATCCCATGCAATAGGGGGCAAGCTTATTGTCATCAACCAGGCACAAATCTAGACTCCGTAATAGCTGTTACTGAGAATTTGAAATTCCTAATGGATAACCTCAAAAACGGTTCACACGACCTGGGAATCGAACCCAGGACCTCACACTCAGCAGTTACGCTTGCTACTACTATACCAACGAGGCAGACAGAAAATGCTACCAAAATATTTTGTAATCTCCACCTCCAAACATACTATAAAATCAAACGGTCCACCAAAAATAATATCTTCTAAAACTCTACTTCCTGCGTAGTTCCCAAAAATTTCTGTGACCACTCCGCTCGTAAATATTTGAACAAGCCCATATTAACTACAAAGTTTCGGCTTTTGGCGAAACCACTGTTGCAATATACACTTCGTTTGTAAGGGTAGGTGTAGACAGTCGGGCAAGAGACCGAGACGGATGCCGAGACCGCATTACCACATTTGAGCAAGGCGGACGGGACTGACGTGTTAATTTGCGGTTTCTGCCGCATTGGGATGGGAGTGTGTCCTACTAGAGTTTTGTGGAAGAATACTGAAAAATGCTACTACGATTTTGGCTAAGTATTATCTTCAAAATATTGCTACCAGTTGCTACATACTCGTACATCATAATTATCGGCCTAGCTTATTATCAAATATGTTGGGGTCGGCTTCCAGTCTAAACAAATGCAGCTGAGTACTAACCTCACTGATAGTAATTGAGATTTTCTGAATCTGTATTCACAGTAATTCTATGAATTCTTTGATCTTGTTTACATGAAATACAGTTTCGGTCCAGTTCAGCCTTGAACACGGATTCAACGAAACGATTTTCGTTTAATAGAACTGTGTTACTAAAAGCCGGTTGAGTACACATATCATATTATCACGCCTGTAGCCCCTGAAAGGATAGTCAGAGGTGCTCCATTATAGTACACATAATTGTGTTTAAATTCCATGTAATATGGGGCGAGCCTTCAAAGCCGGCATAAAACTGACTTCGTGATACTATTGAAAAAATCCTGGTAGAAAAACCCAATGACACTTAGCCGGACCCTAAAACGAAACCCAGGACCTCAACCGCTTGAGACCACTAGATCAACGAGGTAGCATGTGTAAACTCAGCCTAACGGTCTTCACAAATAATTCATAGGGTAAAATGCCGAAGAAACAAAGTCGTAAGTACTGAATTTTACACTAGCTTTAAGCATACGTCACTTTTTGGACCAACATTTTGTTGGATAGTGGAAGATTTTACGAGTTTTACACCTGAGGTTTACAGCTTCAGTTTATGAGAATTTTTGTGTTTTCTTATAACAAAATTATTGTTGACTTTCTGTACATAAGTATAAATATTCTGAACATGAGAGCAGCGGTGGCCCAGTGGTGGCGGCCTCGACTTACGAACAGTAAGTCGTGGGTTCGAACCCAGACAGGCGCATTACTCTGTGCAATTTATTTCATCACCACTGCTCTCAAAACGGTGAAGGAAAACATCGTGAGGAAACTAGCATGTCCTAGAACCAAAAAATTCGAAGACATGTGACATCTACCAATCCGCACTGGGCCCGCGTGGTGGATTATAGCCCATTAACTCTCATACAGAGGAGGCCTGTGTCCCAGCAGTGGGAACATTAATAGGCTGATGATGATTCTGAACATACAAAATATATATAGCATAGGTATGTGATAGAGGTATTTCTTGATTGTGTACGTTTTGACACGCTAATCTATTTATACCTACTGATAATGAATCCGGAACAACAATATTAAATAACGACGAATAGGGACAACTTGTATGAAAAAAATTTGGTAACTAACAGTGACGATTCGAGAATATTTTTATTTTATTATCTGTTGGACTTTTATAAATCTTGTAAAAAGATGTCTCTAAACTGAGCGAAACTGATTCAAAAACACGTGATGTGTAACATTCAAGTGCATTAACATTAACATTAACATTAGCATTAACATTCATAAGCCCTGGCTAGCACAAACGCTCGGTGTTAACGTAACGTAAATACGTCGATTTTTAATTCGAAAATAGGTACAATAATATCCTACAGCATTCAAGTTATATAAATTTACAAGAAGCACGATCAGTAACATTCATAGATATAAATACATTCGTAAAATTATTAAAATGTTATCCGTGAAACAGGTATTTTTAATCTGTAGGGTAATTTACAAATCGTATTTAAGTTATGTTAATATCGCGCGCTAGTGCAAGGACCTCAGTTTATATGATAACTTAAACCCCGAACTGTATATAAAAATATAAATCCTAATCTTTATAAAATAAACATATAAGAAATCATAAAATAATGATGAAAATCACTGTCATAAAAGGCACCACAGCATCAGAGCAAAGCCATTAAAGAAGGCACAACACAATAACTACGTACAAAACCCAATAAATCTCTCAGATAGTAAAGGCCTTCCACACAACCCATCAAATGAGCATCACGGTTACAGGTGACGCGGCCCATTCAAAATACATTACACCCTACCCGAATGAAAGCATAAAACATCTGGTTATGTTCATATGAGAACGTACGTGAGCTGCTTACTTAGCGCTGATGTAGGGAAGAATCATGGCGCTTAAGATGGCCGCCATGGGAACTGTCGAAACTAACGATTAATGACAGTTGGTAAAGTTATGTTTGTGTTTTTTTGGTAATAAAAATGGTGGTGTAACTTCTGTGATTTTCCAATTGGACTGGTAGTCAGACTTTTGGTCTGACCAACCGTAACGATTACTTCCCATGCTTTGTACAGTTACCACTAACTGCCAATTATCTCCAAATAATTTGAATCCACACAGCAATTTTGACGGTTACTTGGTGGCCTACCATAACGTCTTAAAGCAGTACTGTTTTATTCTTATTCCAGAGTGAGAAAGAGATGGCGTTAGACGTCCTCTATAGCTCCGTCACTTTCCCACACTGGATTGACATTAAAACAATCCTGCTTTAAGACGTCATCTTCGATTAACATAATTCGAACAGGGGGGTTACCCTGTTCGAATTATGTTAATCGAAGATGACGGTTAAGTTCAAAATCGAATGAGAAAATTTTACAGTTGTTGGTAACGTAATGCGCTGGCAACTGTACTTATCAATCATTTAGAAACCAACTCCTTCACTAAACAGGGACAAATACATATCAGTGTGTTTGAGACTGTGAGACAATTCGGACTGATTGATCAATATTCTATTAAATTGACAGCCTTGTATTGTACTTCAAGTCTTCAATAGAATGCCTGATTGATTAGAAGCTTGGATTATTCCTTAGTGTGGCTGACAGTCTTACCACAAAATAAATAGGTTTAGAAGTTCTGTCGGCCTAGCTATAACGCGCGGATTAAATGTAACGTAAATTTGTAAGTTGAAAAAATTCGTTGACCGTTTTTAGAAGTAATAATAATTGTAGTTATCATAAACAATACTGAGATAGAATAGGAAAAAATAGTTTTTTTTTTCGCAAATATGGGTAATACAATGCAGTTGTTATGACATATCAAAGTTCAGCCATATTTTATAATTCGGCATGCAAACATTTACATTATTTACGAAACATGTACTTACATTTTAGAGACCAGATCGATTATATTATGAACATGTTCAAGGATTTTTTAATAGCTTTTGCCCGTGGTTTTGCCCGCGTGGAGTTCGATAATTGTCCCACGGGATCATACTACTGGAATAAAAAGTATCATATGTGTTTATCCAGTTTATAAACTATACGTGTGCAATATTTCGTCCAAATCCGTTCAATGGTTTTAGCGTACCTAAATAATCATCCTTATATCTATACGTATACAATACATTCTCACAAACTTGCACATTAATAATATTAGTAGGAAATAGAATTGTCGATTCGAATTTATGTCTCGTTTAGGTCACGGTTTCATGATAGAGCCTCGATTTCATATTACCAGCGAAAACGCGTATAAATAACACAGCTCTGTTATTTTTGGAAAAAATTCCAGCGCTAGCCTCTCGTAGTATTGAAATTCTGATAGTGCAATAATGTTTAGGCATTTACTTAGGCTTAGCCGTGTGGTATCTGGCAGAGTAGAATAGAACCAACCCATTACACTCACGGGTGTCGTATAAGGCGACTAATGTCTGAGGCAGAACACCTTGCGCCTCCGTAGACCAGAGAATGGGCAGCAGCGTTTTCTGTTAGTCTTTCATCACTGTGATCTCCAATCCGCCTGCCAAGCGTGGAGATTACGACAAATTCCTCCCATCATGGGAGAGGCTTATGTCCAGCAGTGGACGTTATGGGCTGTTGTTGTTTGTTGTATTTACTCAGGTAAATGCGCGTCGAAACGGACTATAATAATATACGTGATGATATTGATAATGCCATCTAGACATAATCGGCCACAGCAACTGGCTTTCTAGTGTAAGTACCGAGATCTCAAACGAACACCAGTCGCGAGTGCGCTTGCACTCGCTATGAGTGAAGCGTGTCTATGTGTGCGTGGAGATCTCAACAAATGGCGGTCGTGAGTGCGCTTGCACTCTATATACGTGACGCGTATCTATGTGTGTGAGAGTTTTCGCTCGATGTATGAAGTCGTACTTCTGTTCCTAGCTATTTTGTGGAAGCCTTTATCATTGTTCGAGTTAATATTTTATTACAGATTGTAACTTGTTTCAATTTATTTGAATGTTACACGTGTTCGATTTTGATGAAAAAGAAGATTTCTTTTTTTCCTTTTTGAGTTCTTGAGTTAATCATTTTCTCGTGTTGCCTCGAGGTACGTACATTATGCTGTGGTTGTGAGAGTAGACAGTCAACTAGTCAGAAATGTATCTAACAGTACACCCACAATTCGTTCACCAGTTATGTTAAAGTCCCATGTAATAGGAGCGAGCTTGTTGCCATTATAGTATTTATGCTATACTTACACTTTATATTCATCATTCATAATACTATTTATCATCCTATTTATTTGTTTATGTGTTTACACACAGGAAATCGATATAAATACGATTCATTAACATAAAATAGCTGAAATAAAAAAAATATTACTCATAATTTTCATGTTGTGACACGTCAAATTGTCAAACTGTCAGTTACTTTTTATTTCTTTCTGGCTCTATGATATGTACGGTCGAACAAGCTATTTGGTTTACAGTTTAACCAACAAATTACATTGTAAAATGTAAACCAAATAGCTTGTTCGACCATACTATTTGGTTTATAAAATTTAAATTATTTTTATCAATTTGTTTAGCTATTGTATTTAAAAGATTATTACGATTGTTCACTAAACAGCTTAATTTTAAATTATATTTATAAAATTCTTTACGCACTCATGGATATGTCCTGGCCGACTATACTAGTCAGATGAGATGATGGCCACAAGAAGAAAACTAATATTTAAAAATTGAAAAAAGGAAGACTACTTTGAAAACGAGCTTACGAACCGCTGAAGGCAGCCAGCTCGTAACAATATAATAAAATCTATTTGCGTAAAAAAAGGCCTCATCAGAAGGCTTAAAGTCACCCAAAGGGCAATGAAGAGGGCTATACTCGGAGTTTCCTTGCGTGATCGAATCAGAAATGAACACATCCGCAAGAGAACCAGGGACACCGACGTAGCCCAAAGAATTGCCAAACTTAAGTGGCAGTGGGCAGTGCACATTGCTCGCAGAACGGATGGCCGATGGGGCCGAAAACTTCTGGAGTGGCGACCGCGAACCGGAAGACGTTGCGTTGGAAGGCCTCCCATTAGGTGGACCGATGACCTGGTGAAGGTTGCCGGAATCCGCTGGATGCGAGTCGCACGGGACCGGTCAATGTGGCGACACTTGGGGGAGGCCTATGTCCAGCAGTGGACATCTATATTCACTTCTAGTGGCTCGTACTGAGTGTTTTGAAACGTGTGCACACAACAAGTTTATTTTAATTAACCAAGCTGTTGCATAGCGATTAATTCACCACATGTAAGTAGCTTAAGACTCACGCTCGAAGACTTTAGTAGTCTAGATTAAACTTAAGGTTTTGCATAAGACCCAACAAGCAAAACAGCCAAGTAAAGCTCACACTTATGTACTGCACAGGAGCATCGTTACCTCACTTGAATTTTACTAGTTGATCCCAATGGGGGCCATCGCGTGTGAATTTGCCGCTAGAGGCGCTTGTGTAGACTAAGGTCCTCCAAAATGTCAGATGTCATCGAGTGTTCACGCGTTGCGTGCTTTTTTATCACGTATTTATACTAATACTCACGATTGTGTTCTAGATTGAGCCATTCCTGATTAATTATGACTTGAAGATTTTAAGTAGTAACTTAGAATCATAATATTGTTAGTACTTGGAGGTAGAATAATTTTTAAACTTTTCATGCTTGCTAATTTTAGGAAGAATATTGTAAATATATATCTAAAGCTTACACTATGTTGTTTACATAATAAAATAAACTTTTAAAAGAAGTTATTGATGCTTTAAAGTATTAAATATAATAACTGACAGGACCTTACTCGACAGTGCGCCATCTGGTGAGCTCAAAAACGATAGCCCTCATTGGAGGCGATGCGTTAAGATAAGTGTCCGTTGTAGTATGGAGTTTTTTAAAGGAAGAATCGCGAACAGGTTGCGTTGAAAACAAAGATAGAAAATTATTTTTTAAGCCAGACTAAGACACAACCATATTGTTCAAGATACACACTGGAAGAGAACCTCACAGCGTCCCGGCCGCCGCGGGAGACGCCCCGGGCGTCGGGGGCCACCACGTGGCCCCCGGCCACCGTAGGCGCGGGCCTGTGGACGGTGGGCTATGGGCTAGCTCGCCGTCCGTCCGTCTCATGACGACAGGCCGTGTCCACGGCGCGTTCGTGTTCCACGCGCGCCTCAAAGAGAGTCAGCAAAAAGGAAGGGGTCCGAAAGGACCGATGCCTGCCGGGGTTGCGGGACTATTCGAAAGAGATACCGTGGTCCCGGAACACAAAGGGCGATGAAGGAACATGGATGGGTTTTAGTCAGTAAAAGTCTGACACTCCCTCCTGCTCCACCCAGAGCGGGAGGAGTCGTTTGATGAAAAAAAAAAAAAAAAAGGTACACACTGGAAACACATGACAGTTGAGGCGATACTGACCTTATAACTGTGTATCATCTGCCTAGCCTTTTCACAACTACGTTGGGGTCGGCTTCCAGTCTAACCGGATGCAGCTGAATATCAGTATTTTACATGAAGCGACTGCCTATCTGACCTCCACAACCCAGTTAGTACTGGGTAATACGAAACCCCTTGGCAAGATTAGTTGTCACACTTTCGGGCCACTATACTTAACGACATTCAAAGATTTACAAATGACAGCCGGGACCAACGGCTTTATGTGCTTTCTGAGGCACGGAGGAAACTCGATATGTAATGGGTGGTCACCCATCCACGGACCAACCTAGGCAAGCGTGGCTTAACCTGAAGATCGAGCAGAGCGGCTGTTATTATTTGGCCACGAGCTCCTCACAACCCTATAACTGTGCGTTGATTTTTAGGGTTCCGTACCGAAAGGGTAAAAACGGGACCCTATTACTAAGACACCACTGTCCGTCTATCCGTCTGTCTGTCACCAGGCTGTATCTCATGAACCGTGATAGCAAGACAGTTGAAATTTTCACAGATGATGTATTTTAACAACAAATAAGTACTAAAAACAGAATAAAATAAATATTTAAGGGGGGCATACAACAAACATGATTTTTTGCCGTTTTGTCTAATGTTGTACAGATAAATGGTACGGAAGCATTCGTGCGGGAGTCCGACTCGCACTTGGCCGGTTTTTTATTGTTAACACATGCACACACTTCCGCAAATGTTAAAATTTCATGTTCTACCAAAAGAATCCAAACACGCGAGGAAAAACTGACCAACAGCTTTCAACATGAAGAGGAAAAATGCATTTTATTGCACAACTTTTTAATCCTCAGCTTGTTTTTAAGTGTTTGCGCTCAGATTTACTCGCCTGAATATTATGTTTGGAACTCAGACATGCCCGAAAAGGCTTTTAAAGCATACTTTGTAACCATGAATGTCTTTCAACACGATATGTTATGATAATATGTTTTGTTTCTACTTCCGTTTTGCCTACAATGTTTTAAAATTTAAAATTGTTTTTATGCAAAATTGTAGTTCGTCGTGTCGGAAACTTTATTCGCGACCAGCGAATTGTCGAAATACTTTGTGAGCTCGTAAACAGGAATATGAACATATTATTTATTTCTGTTTGTGAAGATGAAAAGGAAATTCAAACTATCCTCGTGGGTCTTGTGGACGTGTTCGAGACAGCATGCGGTTCTGGGTTCGGTTCCCAAGTTAAGACAAGTGTAAGTAAATTTTTCAGTTGCGAAATTCTCAATACTAGGCACTCCGGACCTTAAGAGTCCCTGCAGACTACAGACTTTATCAGCCGATAGTTAATTTGGAGCAGCGGAGGCCCAGTGGTGGCGGCCCCGACTTACGAACAGTAAGTCGCGGGTTCGAACCCAGACAGGCGCATTAATTTGTGTAATTTAATTCATTACCAGTGCTCTCAAAACGGTGAAGGAAAACAGCGTGAGGAAACCGGCATGTCCTAGAACAACAAAATTTGAAGACATGTGACATCTACCAATCTTCACTGGGCCCGCGTCGTGGATTATAGCCTATTCCCTCTCATAGAGAGGAGGCCTGTGTCCCAGCAGTGGGAACATTAATAGGCTGATGATGAGTTAATTTGGCTCGGAACCCGGAAAACGGAAAACCCGGTTTTCTTTTATTTCAATAACTAATAACAATAAGTTATTATGTGGCTATCAAAGGATACACACACCTACCATGACTCCTTAAGTCTATTACAAGCTAAAACAATCTACCTACTGCATATACTTCATATTTTCACAAACCATTTTTTTCACGACTCTCTTCCTGTTATTACCGTAATTTGTATAATAAAATATAACGTCACAGTTAATGACAAAAAAGATCTTATTTGACGGACGGAGTGATTTACAAAATGTATCCTTAATGATGGGACTCCGCGTTATAATGTGGTTCAAATTAATTATAATCGAGGTAATGTGGGTTTTACTTTTTTGTTTTTTGCGAAGGGAAACAATATCAATATCAAAACTCAGCTTGTTCTAGTCGTCTGATGGGCGTTGGCCTTTCTGGAGTTGCACTAAATCACTGGTTCTGAATCTTCTGTATCTATCTTTTCCTATAGTTGTATCACTTCTACGAGTATACACTTTTTTTTGACGATCCGAATGGCGCAGCGGTAGTGAGGCTGCTTACGTTCTTAGGGTCCCGGGTTCGAATCCCGGTAGGAGCAAATGTTTGTGTGATGAGCTTGGACGTTTGTTTCAGAGTGATGGATGTTTATATGTATAATAAGTATGTATTTACAAACAAAAAGTATCTATGTAGTATATCAACTATATGGTGTCCACGACACAAGCCTCGTTGCTTAGTGTGGCACTAGATGGCGCTGTGTGAATGTCCAGCGATATTTATTTCCTATCCTGCGCTGTCCCACTCCTGGGCAAAGTCCTCCCTTCACTCCTTCCATTTCTCGCGAACCTGCGTGTCTTCCTTCCAGTGATGACGGAACCTGTCCAGTTCATCCCAACATCTCCTTCGGGCCTGCTGTGACCTCGCCTCACTGTGTAATAGACGTTTGTGTAATTTATTTCCTGATAGCTGCTCAAGACCATCAGTGTAAAGGAAAACGTTGTGAGTAAACGGCATGCCCAAAATTGGAAGACATATGGCATGCACCAACTTGCTTTGGGTCCGTGTTGTGAATTATGGTCTATTCCCTCCACAGAATGTAGACCTATGTCCCAGCAGTGGGAACATTAATAATAATAAATAATAATAAATTTTATTTTCAACATTAGAGCCTGATCATACTTATGCAATTTCAAATTGAGTTGCATTTGAATATAGGTATCCATATTATTTCAGTCCTGTTTAATGTGGGTATCTATCACAACAGCCAATACGAATCATGTGGGCTAAGCCTAAGATTTAATATTATTAATTACATGGGTCAGGTGGGGTAATTGCAATAACGGGGTATTAGCATTAGGGTGGTTTTACGGCGTAAGTACTAAAGAAAACTGGTGCTGCCATCTCTGATATGTGTAAGGTACTTTTTAAACTTCGCGCCAATCAATTCGCGAGATAGTTTGACGAATCGAAAATGAATGAAACGTCATTAATTTACTTTACTTAATATTACTTGTGACGTCGATTCCGCTTGTTACACACTTTTTTAACCCGACCTTCAATCGGTTTTCATCTTGTCAACATCATCAACATAAGTTTTTTTTATATTATTCGTATTAGTTTGATAATATTCTATGTGGGGAATTAATCTAAATGCAAATTTTTAACTTAATTGGTGAAGGTTGTTCTTTTATGGCTATTATTGCATTTACCTCTTGAAATTTTGGGGCAATTGTGGCAATTGGAATAATATGGCAAGGGGCAAATGTAAAGATTCAAGTATATGAATAATAATGAAATATTTATATTATTCGTTTATTCCTCTGAAGACATATTTTTAACATTTTTAAATATTTCTTAATAAAACTATATAAAAAAACATTTAAAAATATAAAAAAAACAGTTGCCCACCAGCGCTGGGAACAGGGTCCGAGCTGCCGGTGGTCAGGGCTCTTGAGAGAGGAACCTCCTAACAATACATGTCGTGTCCAGAAGTACTGCTTTCTGAATCAAGCCCTTGATCCAGCTGCCAAGCGAGAGCCTCCTAAGATGTTGGTCGAGGCTCTTGGCTATTAAGCCATTGGCCGACACGATTAAATTATTATTGTATTATTATTCAATTGTAAAGTTTGTACGACGTAAGGGTGCAACCTTTGCATGGTCTATAATAGAAGATGTTGATACAATCACCGCTGATTCCATCGTCCGAATCCTACAATAACCCAGCGTGGTATAAAATACTTTGATTTCAAATTCAGAAATATGATTATTTCGTAAACCCCTTGATTGATTTATGTAGTCTGTTAGAAAAAGTTCATATCTTTGTAAGCTTTCATGTGATCTCTTTGAAATAAAAAGCCAAAATTAATTCAATAGTCTGTAAGAAAAAGTTAATATCTTTATAAGCTTTCATGCGACCTCTTTGAAATAAAAAGCCAAAATTAATTCAATTTTCGCATTTTATTGCTATTACCCCTGTTTTGCAACTTCTTCTTCTTCTTCTTTGCGTGTCGATAGACTCAAATAATACCCGACCAGTATGTTGCCACCTGCCTGAAGAAGAAGAAGAAGATTGCATTTTCCCTTGAACACCGGGTAAATGTAATAATGTGAGTCATTTTTTTTTTTATTTGATTTCCTTAGTTATCAGAGATAGTTTCATTAAACAAATAACTTAGTAGTAGCCTATTCAATACTTAATAAACATGGTAATTATAAATTTTATACTGTTTTGTAGTAAAATGTTATCTATGGTTGAATATGTCATTCTAGTTAAGGTACTCGCATTTGCCCCACTTGACCTATTATGTTTAGTACCTACTTTTAGCAACAAAAACTTTATTAGCAGAAGGTATGCATTACTCACGCTATTTAAAACTTGAGTATGAGTAGATTTTATCATCACGCCTGTAATTCCCGAAGGGTTAGGTAAAGATGTACCTACTTACATTTCGCCAGCTATGTTCTTTTTTTCTAAGTGTAATGTAATAGGGGGCGAGCCTAATGCCATCAACCAGGCTCAAATCCAAACTCTGTGGCTGCTACTGAGAAATTCCTGATGGAAAAAACCAATAACACTTTGCCCAACCTGTGAATCGAACCCAGGACCTCATGCCCTTCGACCACTAGACCAACGAGGCAGTCACTACAGAATATCACTCCGTCATATACAAGTAGGTTTACAGATACAGAGCAAGTTTCATAGTACCAGTTGCAAGTTTGTTCTCATTAGCCAGTATACGACTTGCTTTACATATTTGGCACGACTTTGATGTTCGCGTTATGGTCAGCTACTAGTGCAATAACTTCTGCAGTAAGATCTGAACAATTCTAGTTTCACGAGCTTGTAATATTCCCTCTCCTTTGATGGGGTAATTATTTGAGATGTACCGACTTGAATTCGATTAGTCGGGAAAGCCGACTATCCGAAAATACAGGGTTAGTTTCAATGACCGGCCAAATTTTCAGAGATGGTTTACTATCGATAATACTTTCGATTTAATGAAAATAAAACAATATTATTTTAAATAAAAAAATTAATCCTGTCCACAACTAAAAAGCAAACGTGTGAATATTGCAACAGCACAATTCAGTTCAACAACCTAGATAGGTAGCAGTTAGCACACACATAAATTTGGCGGTGCATGCACGCACACAAGTGCATTGATTCCCACTAGGTTTATGATTTAGGAAATTTTTAGGACATTTTTAAATGAATGCTATTATTTTATTTCATATTTTTCGACAATAATATTTAAAATGCACTTTTGGTTTGATATCTAGATCTTAATTTTAAATTTTGGCTGGTAATTGAAAACTAACCCTGTATTATCATTAGTCAGCGGCAAGTCGTCTGTGGTTTCTGCCTACTTCCATGAGAGTTTAAGAATAACTGATACTGATACTGTTAGTCTGCGTCATCCCACTGCTGGGAAAAGGCCTGTCCCCATGACTTCCAGTTGTATCGAGCCAGGCTTAATGTGAACCACTGGTCGTCGGTTTTGTCCAACTCGTCCCGCCATCTTCTACGAGGTCTGCTACGACGCTCTCTGGCTGTGTCAGAGCTCCAGAAAGTGGTTATTTGAGACAAAGTGGAAAGTGTGCAGAGTTTAAGTATGAATGTAAAAAAAAGATCTATTTTTAATACAAAAATGCATTTTGAATTATGACCTATGACCACATGGCGGCGAGCGAGTGCGTTTTATGATATACTCAATGTGAGCGACACAACCGTTTAAATATGGAACGCCATTGACATGAACATTGCTGATGCCATCTGAACTCTACCGAAAACAATAACCGCCTTGGTCGACTAGTCAGCTCTTTCTTAATCTACTTGTCAGCAAATCGGCTTGTCAGCCAAAGTCACAGCCAACATACACATATTAAAAAAAATATGCGATCACTTTGAAAAATCGAAATCTTTTTTGTTACGGTAGATTATTATGATTTCTTCTTCTTTTTAGATTATTTATTTAAATATATATATTTAGAATATAAAACAATAAAACAGTTCAATTTAAAACACAACAAAGATGATAAAAAATTAGGCTCCGGCCCAGCTCGTAACTTTCCCATTTCGACAACTAAACAAAATAGCATCGCAAAAGTCCCATTTCGTAACAATTTTGATCTTCATACATTGATTCCCATTTGGTAAACTTTTTGTTCGGCAAGTACAGTTAGCACTCAGGTTATATCAGCTTAAGCTAGTGATCACAAACTTTTTTTGATGTGTGTAGATAAGAAAAACCTAGGCAGTTGATGATGAGTGTTAGGTAATGTTGTACCTTTAATATTGTGCACTCACACTTCGCTAGTTATCTTGCCATTCAATATATAACTATTGGGAGGGGCATTGGGAGTATTACCATTTTTTTTTTTCAAAGATGACGTCTGGGGCCACATGAGTGACTTCTGAGATTGTGTGGTAGGTGGAAATGACTGTGTTCCCAGAGGGAGAGAGAAAGAAAGATGATAGAAGAGGGCAGTGGCGTAAGTACCTAGTTACCTATACCTTCATTTCGGGGGCTACACGTGTTCGGGTCGGAAGATTCGATTCGATAGTTTTTGTTGACAGGAAACCAGACCCGAAGCATAGCAATACACGTTAGTAATTTTTCTATTTTTACCCTTTTTTTTTTCGGAAATCATCAAATGACTCCTCCCGCTCTGGGCGGAGCAGGAGGGAGTGTCAGACTTTTACTGACTAAAACCCATCCATCTTCCTTCATCGCCCTTTGTGTTCCGGGGCCACGGTATCTTTTTCGAACAGTCCCGCAACCCCGGCAGGCAGGAGTATTACCATCAGCCAAGCACACATTTGGATCCCAGTTTGCTTCTGACTCTTTATGAAAAACCTCAATAACCATTTAACCGACTTGGGAATCGAACCCATGGTCTCACGCTCAACCCTTGTGACGAATAAACGAAAGGAGCATTCTCAATACTTACTGAAAAAAAACAGTTTAAGCAATTACTTATTTCAGAACAATTTTAACTTACAAAAGATCACGTCCTCGCGTGTTTATCCAAAACCTAAGCCGTACTAATGGTAGTCAAAGTTAATTGTCACCTGTTCGTAACTTAGGAGCTTAAGTTAAAGCAGCTAAGTTGAAGGGCGCTTTGCCCCAATACCCTGGTTTATAGTCCGCTGGGAGCGAGTGTAGTGTTTGGCCCAGATCTTTGAGATAACAAAGAGGTTGTAATAATAAACAAATGGATGGATGGAAGGAAATAAAATTATTATTAGAGATTTTTATCTCAAAACGGTAAAGGAAAACATCGTGAGGAAACCGGCATGTCATAGAACCAAAAATTCGAAGACATGTTACATCTATCAATCCGCACTGGGCCCGCGTGGTGGATTATAGTCCATTTCCTCTTATAGAGAGGAAGCCTGGGTCCCATCAGTGGGAACATTATAGGCTGATGATATGATTGTGATTAGAGATTTTGAAAGAAGTGAGAACCGTGAAAGAAAACAAGTAAGAATTCTAACTTTTGACAGTTCTAACTTCAAGCAATAGGCGAGACGACAAAAAAAAACTAATTAGTCCGTCAGTTAGATTATTAGAAAATATTTGAGCCGTGTTTTTTCTTTTGTTACGTAAATCAAAATTGACTAGGTATAATTTTTAGCTAGTTCTGACGTCACGAGCCCCCACTCCCGAGTTTTGATGCGTTTTATCTTTGTCAATATTCATTGATTTATAAAAACAAAAAATACGTGTCCATTAATTTCCAATACTTTAACTGACGGACTAAATAGATTTGCAATTTTTTGATACTGTCTTCATGCCTGTTATTAAACTACAGAATAAAAATCGTATCTTAAGTAATTACTTTTACTGAAGTAACCACTTTGACCTGTATAAAAATACTGGTGTAAGTGTATAGAAACTTAATTGCGTTGTTGGTCGAGAGTTCGCTAGAGCGACTTCTGTGCATAAGGTCCTTGGTTCGATTCCCGGGTCGGGCAAAGTGCTATTGGGTTTTTCCATCAGGAATTTCAAAGTAGCAGCGGAGTCAGGATATGAGACTTAAACATAACTGGCGAAATGTGAGTGTACTAATTTAGGTACATCTCTGCTTAACCCTTTCGTGGATTTTAGGCGTGATACTATGTTAAATTATGATTGGAAACTTGTTCCAATAGCCACAAATATTAAACATAACACAAACGATCGCACCAAAATCTTTCTATATTCAATTTGAGCATACTCAGGCGGCCACCTTTGTATCTCTTACCTTCTAAGCTCAACTAAGCTTCGTAATATATTTTGATACCAAGGATAAGTGACTTAAGTGAATGCGGCTAAATTAAGGTGTATACTTGTGCTTGATTCGAAGGGTTCCGTACCTTTGTCCGTTTAATTTACTTACTGGGGGGGACAAGAAAAGGTTTTTCCTTTGTGCTTTGTGGTCCCAAGTTTTAGAGTAGCTAATTATTTGCTATTCTGTTGAGGAGTGTTAATAAGTCTTGCGAGTTAAGGGGCTCCCCCATGGCACACTAGCGCCACTTTAGTAAAAAAATCAGAACTCGTTAAATACACAATTAATATAAAATCTGATTGACAAAATCAATGCTTTAGAGTTCTAGATTATTGACGTCTATTTAATTCATTAAAATATACTTCACTGTAGTTACAGTTAGAAAAATTGCTAAAAACGGCCGTTTTTTTTCCATTTTGTATCTGTAACGACAGCAAGCTATGTTTCAATGAGTTAGCAGACGTAAATAATTTAGAAGACCAAATGATTGATTTTGTCAATCAGATTTTATATTAATTGTGTATTTAACGAGTTCTGTTTTTTTTACTAAAGTGGCGCTAGTGTGCCATGGGGGAGCCCCTTAATAAATTTACTTTGTGAATATAAGGTGTAGTTGTTTCAGTAAAAAAAAAATTAAATACCACGATTTCATGTTTTTAGATAACTGTTCCAAGGGATCATACTACCGGGATAAAAGTGTGTGTTAATGCAGGTTATAAACTATCTGTGTGCTAAATTTTATCCAAATCTGTTCAGTGGTTTTTGCGTGAAAGAGTGACAAACATCCTCACAAACTTTCGCTTTTATAAGAATTAGTAGGATTCTATAATCTTCCCTATATTATACAGCTTAAGCATTCAGCTCTCAATTTTCTCATTATCTGCCTAGTCTTTTCTCAACTAAGTTGCGGTCGTCTTCCAATTTTACCAGTATTTTACTTAAGCGTCTTCCTATCTGACCTCTACAACCCAGTAGCTGGGTAACACGATACCCCTTGTTAAGACTGGTTGTCTGACTACCCATCACGACCGCGGTCACGCGGACACGCAGGCCGAGTGCGGGAGCATATCACAAGCTAATACTTTTTTATTTGAATGAAAATTAATAAGCATCACATTAATATTATTTTTACTCAGGGTAACTCACTTATAAACAACAAACACAACCAAAAACGCCAAAATTCAAGTAGGTTCTGTATGTTCGTTCGTCACTTGTTCACATCCTAAACAAACATGGCCGACGTCTTAATATAATATAGGGGTCACAATGAAAAATAACTCCCGTTTTCTTGGGGACGGTCGGCAAAAAAAAAACAACAGAGCGTCGTGAATTTATGTCCACACTTTGTATTTGTTGGTTTCGGGAGACTTTTTGCCGCAATTATGCGAAGTCACGGTTGAGTTCTTTTTTGCAGACCGTATTTGGTGAGGCAGTATTTTATTTATTGTTTTGTTGTCCTTAAACTACTTTCAGTCTATGTTTTGATTTACGATGTTTTAAAAAGAGTACGCTTGTTTATGAACAAGCGTACTCTTTTTAAAACGCACTCTACGTCTCGTGTCTCGTACTCTTTTTTTATTAATATGTTAATACAGGATAATTTTGGTAATTGAGTGCATTCCTTGAAATGGGTGATACTAGACATAATTTACATCATTTTGATCCCTATAACTTGGGGTTCATACTGGGTTGTGTTGGACAACTCGAACTTTTAAATATTTTTGCAAATTTTCCACCTCTCCACCATAAACTGCTGATTGTGAAAAATCAATACCATTCAGAATGTTAAACTGATACTTTTCTGATAGCTCATCAATCATCATCTTAAGGCCCTTCTAACCCTAAAATTAGCAACTCTATTTGTGGTGGTTCAAACTTCGTTTGAAATACTGTTAGAATAAAGTTCTAATCAGCTTGCACTACAAAGCGGTTGTTACGTCAGTCACTGCGAGCGAATAGTGCGAAATGAGAGGTTTTATGCGATTTACAAAAAATCTATTGATTGGACTAAAAAAGTAAAACACATAAGACCTGCTTTATAGTTAGTTCAGTTAGTATGCAAAGTTTCATGATCTAATTTGAGGTACTTTTTGAATACCAGCGGTTTATTGTTTGATTTGGAGGTAACTTTGGATTTTTTTTCTATCAAGATAAGTTTATGGAATCGTGTTTTCGTCACACATAAGACTTAGCATTAATCCTCAACTTTACCATATATTTATTTCAAAATTAATGCTGCAGTATTTTAGGAGTAACGGAGGATCATGCTAAGCCATTTAAGGGGGTATAGGCCCTTAAGGTAACATCTGCTAAAGACTTGACTTTATCCACAAGTGACAACATGTGAGTTGACCAAGATTATGTCTGAACCTTACAAGAGACTATGACCTCTGAGTTTGTTTCGGCTGTTTCTTTTCAGAGACCTTCCTAAGGTTAGGAACAACGGCCTTAACAAGTTTAAAAAAAAAATGTCGTGTAAAAGTTTGTAAAAACCTATTTGCAAAATCATAACCAATGGTTCATATTTGAATCAAGGATACTAGCAAAGTTACGGTGTAGTAGTTACTACCATGTCTCAGTTATCTTACCGACAGAAAGATGGATGGTTAAAACGCATTAGTTACTGTTGCTGTGCAACCCGTCGCTCCTATATCTTTAAATTTATCAACATTACTTTGGAATCTATAGAATTCAGGAGCTCGTGGCTAAATAAAAACAGCCAGCCAGCCAACAGTTAAGCCGTGCCTGCCTAGGTTGGTCTGTGGATGGGTGACCACCCATTAAACGAGTTTCTTCCATTTTTCGGAAAGCACGTTAGGCCGTTGGTCCCGGCTGTCATTTTTAGATCCTTAACAGTCGTTACAGGTGGCAGTCAGTAACCTGAAAGTCTGACAACCAGTCTTATCAAGGGATAACGTACGTTACCCAGAAATAACTGGGTTGTGGAGATCAGATAGGCAGTCGCTCCATGTTATAGATTAACACAAACAGAATGACGAATTATTTTAAATCCCAAAGTATTCGTATAGCAACATTAGAACAAGAACAAGTGAATGATTTAATTAATTCTGACTGTCTTATCATATAAAATCTGCGGTTATCTCTTTCACAGAGTAAAATAAATATTGTGAATACCCTCATGAATCTAGAGACCGTATGTTACCCATTCAAAAACTATCAACGTCAAAAGAACGGATACCCTTTTTTACCCAAGTTCCAAAACTGCCTAATAAACCTAAAACTAAAACCTACTTTCAGCCAACTTTATCGATATGTCTTATCTTTTCTTGCTGGACTTAGTTCATTATTTCTTTAAGACTTTTTTTTTATATTAAAGACCATTATTTGTCGAATGAATTTGTTGACGGTACAAGTAAGTGGTTTCTTCTAGCATAAACAAGTTAATTTATTGACTGTACCGAATTATAGTGGCTGTCTCACTACGGTGTATTTTTAGGGTTCCGTACCCAAAGGGTAAAAACGGGACCCTAATACTAAGACTCCACTGTCCGTCACTGTCCGTATATCTCATGAACCGTTAGAGCTAGTCAGTTGAAATTTTCACAGATGATGTATTTCTGTTGCCGCTTTAACAACAAATATAGAATAATATAAATATTTAAGGGGGGGCTCCCATACAACAAACGTGATTTTTGTTCGATTTTAACAACGGCAACAAGTAGACGCTTGAAATATTTACAAAATATTTAGTTGTGCATTTACTTTAAAAATAAATAGTTTAATTAAAATAAAATAAATATTTAAGGGGGTTTTTTTGCGGTTTTGTCTAATGTTGTATAGATAATGGTACGGAACCCTTCGTACGCGAGTTCGACTCGCACTTTGTCGTTTTTTTTTATCATAATGCAATTGAAAGTATGCTAGCGACATTTATGACGCAAATTAAGAATTAAAATCCTGCATCGTGCTATCCGTTATTAGCGAGTGCAAGGTAGAAGGAACACTGAAGCACAAACGGTTTCCACGTGTTCACACATTCACATTATTCTGAGCCCCGTAATTTATAAATGTTTAATCGATAATTTAAAAAAAAAACTAATGTTTTCTACAAAAGTGCAATTCCCGACTATGTTGGGGTCGGCTTCCAGTTTTCGTGGTCGGCCTCCACAACCCAGTTATTACCGGGTAATACGATACCCCTGTTTTTTTTTTTCGGATGGGAAATCATCTTAAGACTCCTCCCGCTCTGGGCGGAGCAGGAGGGAGTGTCAGACTTTTACTGACTAAAACCCATCCATATTCCTTCATCGCCCTTTGTGTTCCGGGGCCACGGTATCTCTTTTGCTGACTCTCTTTTAGGTAAGACTGGTTGTCTGATTTATTGGGCGTCTGACTAACTAACGACTGTCAAAGACCTATAAATGACAGCCGGGACCAACGGCTTGGCGTGCTTTCCGAGGCACGGAGGAAACTGGGTATGTAATGGATCACCCATCCACAGACCAACCTAGGCAAGCACGGCTTAACCTAACGATTGACCCGAGCGGCTGTTATTATTTAGCTACAAGCTCCTCTTGTGCACAAAAGTGTTCCATACATGCGGTTAAAATGTACGGAACAGCAGATATTTTTTTTAAATTACCGATGAAAACTGTCTACCCTGTGTGTATACAACATTCTGACAACAACCATTATGACGATGAGATGCAGATGACCCAGATACGATTTTATAAAAAAAAAATTGATCAATAATTTTCGAAATGAGTAAAATAATAATTTGAATGTGAAACCTTATCACATTTCGTGAGGTTTCACATTCAAATTATTATTTTACTCATTTGAAACTCCTTTTCGGTTTACCGAAATGGAGTAAAAAGCGTTACCACATACAAAAATTTAAAAAATATATTTTTTTTAGGTCTCGATAAGTTTAGCTAACTTCATCTCATTTTGCTTAATAATTCTTCATGTTTTATAAAGGGTCAAAACTTATAAAAAATACCATGAAGGTCACATAGGATAATGGTTGTAAAAAATTGGCAATGCCTTCACAAAAGTTTAGGGTAACCCCATAAAATATTTTATGTGAAGCTTCGCCTCTTGTAAATAACTCTCAAAGTCGAGATAAGAAAGAAGATAAATAAATAAGAGGCTTCAATGGGGTTTTTTGCCTCTGACCCTTTGGAGGACGTTGGCCAAATATATCTTAGGAGACAGATTTTACACATTCAACAAAAATGGCGTCAGTATTTTTCACAGGCTTATTTAATGTGGAGATAGTCCGTGACTCGTGGGTAAATTAAAACAGCGGCACGGGTCGATCTTCAAGGTTAAGCCCTTGCCAAGGACGGTCTGTGGATGGCTGACCATCATTACATACCGAGTTTCCTCCAGCTGTCATTGGTAGATCTTTGACGTCTTTACAGGTAGTCAGTGGCCCGAAAGTCTGACACTATTCTTACCAAGGGGTACAGTATTACCCAGTACTAACTGGGTTGTGGAGTTCAGATAGGCGGTCGCTACACGTAAAATACTGGTATTCAGCTGCGCATCCAGTTAGACTGGAAGCCGATCCCAACTTGGTTGGAAAAAGTTTTTCACAGGTTCCATTTTAATAAGGTGTATTAACCAGCCACAAATCCAGACTACAGGCTACTAGAAAAAACATCTTAAGCATAAAGGGTGTAAAAAGCCTCTTAACGAAGCCTAAAGGCACTTGTTCTCCCCGTCATTGTGATATTTTTATTGTTCTACACCATACCTGGGAACCTTCTAGTTACGGAGATGTTGGGGGTCAAAGTTCCAACTTTTTGACAAGTTTTTTTTTTAATACAAGTTTTTAATATAAGATTTTTACTTTAAATACTTCCACGGCCCCCATACTGTCAATCCATCCATCAGCACAATGTTTTGAGTGCGTTACATTGAGTTCTACTACAAAACATGATTTTTCAACCCCAAAAAAATAAGTCGTTTCCCAGCAATAATTTTAGCGTAAAGTTACTTAGTTTGATGTACAGAATGCTTGGTTGACGGCTTCGTGATGAAGTTGTTTACACCCTGTATACTAGTAGCCCATAGTCTGCAAATCATGCAATGAGCATGAAGTTTTGGGTTCTATTCCCAGGTTGACAAAATATTGGGTTTTTCATTAAGAGTTTCTCAGTACCATCCCGTAGTCTTGATATCGGCACGGTTGACGGCAACAGCCTCACTCTCTTTCATTTGAAAACTTGGGACCTTTTACTAAAGAGCCACCATAACTGGGGGCGTCTGGCTGCTTTAGCATATTCTTAGAAGGATAATAATTACGTTACAATAAAAAAAAAAAAAAAAAATATCCTATTAGAATTAAATAAAAAAAAAGAAAAAAAAAGAAATTGTTTTCATTTCTTTTGAGAATTTAAAATTCAAATAGAAAGTTAGATAACATTCCTTTCCTAATTTTATAAAAAAATATATATATATATAAAATAATGTAGAATTCTTTTTTTTTTCTAAAATAACTAGATATATATTTAAAAGGGAATATGCATAAATTTTATTTTTTCTTTCGATACGGAATGTTAAAGTACTATAAAAATAATTACAAAAAGCGAAAACAAGACATAAATCAGCCAAACAACACAAAAGTTATAACCATTTAAACTTTTGTTTCTATCTCTTTCTAGATAAACGGAATTTAGTATAGATTTCGTACGTCGATGCAGCGAATGATGTTATTCGCTGTATCGGATCTCTCTGTCTAATCAGCAGTTTCAAATGCTGTTATCTTAGGTTTTTTTATAGATATTAAAAACATTATTTCACTTTTATTTTTGATGTTAATACGCTTTGTTTTGAGTGATAAAAATTCTATTTTTGATTCTGCTAAAGCGGGCATTTTAGGCCTCCTGGTGTAATGTGAACGTATGGTAAAACACCACTGCCTGATGTTTTAAGAATTTATTATAGACGTGCTTTTATGTTATACTAGCTCATACCCGCGGCTTCGCTCGCGTGGAATTAGTTAATTGTCCCACGGGATCTTACTACCGGGATAAAAAGTACCCTATGTGTCAATCCATGTTGTAATCTATCTGTGTGCCAAATTTCATACAATTCCGGTCAGTAGTTTTTGCGTGAAAGAGTAACAAACATTCATCCATCTATCCTCACAAACTTTTGCATTTAGAATAATTAGTAGGATGTTTCGTGCCCAATTGTATTTAGTGAATGTTGTTTAACATCTTGTTTACTACTGTTCAATAACCATAGTTTATTTTGTTTACAGGTAAGCCAACATTCGAATACCTTCAACCTTCAGGTAAATTGCGTCAAATGAAGCGAGTTAACATTCATTATAATATTATTGCTAATTCCTGAACGACAGGTTGTCAACATTTAAGGTGTTTACTGGGGAGGCTTCGATCGAAAGTTAATTTTATTTGATGAACTTTACTTCTGTATTAATAGGAGGAGCTCGTGGCTAAATAATAATAGCCGTTCGGATCGATCTTTAGGTTAAGCCGTGCTTGCCTAGGTTGGTCTGTGGATGGGTGACCACCCTTACATACCGAGTTTCCTCCGGGCCTCGGAAGCCGTGGTCCCGGCTGTCATTTGTAGATCTTTGACAGTCGTTACAGGTAGTCAGTGGCCCAAAAAATCTGACAACGAGTCTCACCAAGGGGTATCGTATTGCCCAGTACTAACTGGGTTGTGGAGGTCGGATAGGCAGTCGCTTCATGTACAATACTGGTATTCAGCTGCATCCGGTTAGACTGGAAGCCGACTCAAACATAGTTGGGAAAAAGGCTAGGCAGATGATGACTCCTTTACTAATAGGAGTCGGTAAGAGATACCTCACACTCTTTCGTAAGCAGCAGTCATTTTTGAAAGCTGATCTGAACATTTTTACACATTTCGGCTTTTTTTCGGCTTGCAAACTCTATTTGGGATCTACCAATGCTATAATGTGGTCGGGTTGGGTCGACAGTTCGACACAATTCAAGCTAAGGCGAGGGGCTTTTTCTCAAATGTACAGAAGTCCTTTTGTTGAAATTATTAATTTCAGATGTTCCGTACTGAGGCCCTATCACGAGCGCGTTAAACGTAAAGTGAACACGACGATTTAAAATTTAAAATTATTCGTTTCACGCAATAAAGGGTGTAAAAAGACTTTTAACGAAGCCGCAAGGCACTTGTTCTCCCCGTCTTTGGGATCATTTGTTTGTTATAGACCACACCTGGGAACTTTCTAGTTACGGAGATATTGGGGTCAAAGTTTTTATTTAAATACATGTTTTTAATGTAAGATTTTTACTTTAAACACCTTCATGAGCCCGGTTGTTTTCAATCCACCCATCAGCACAATGTTTTAAGTGCGGTACATTGAGTCCTACAGAAAAACGTGATTTTTCAGTCCAAAAAAAGTCATTTCCCAGCATACATTTTTGCGTAGCGTTACTTATGTTGATGTACAGAATGCTTGGTTGAAGGCTTCGTTAATAGTCTGTTTACATCCTGTATACCTAATTTTCTTAATTTTAAGAATTTATTCATATCTATGGATGATACTGATTCTGCTTGTCGCAAACAATTTATTAAACTAAAATGCTTTCGAAAAGTTATATTTTCGACTAAAAAATTACTTATTTACGTTACGTTATACCGCGTGCCTCTGATTTTAAATGTTTTATGATTTTATTGAATAATCCGGGCCCGGACGTGTGTGTATTGACTGTATTGTGTAGCATCCGTGCAGAATAATAAAACTGAAAGTGAGAAAGGTAGTGTTGATGGGAAGAAAATGTTTGAAAACAGACGATTTGATCATGTAGACACAATAGTGTCTTCACAATAGCGATTTATCTAAATGGTAAATCCTCTTATTCTTAGTACAAAAGAGATACTTTGAACGAATTTTCTTGTATTTCTTTATTTACTGCTTTTGTAGATAGTTTAAAGAAAACAGCTTTGTGTTTACAGATCCTTCATATTATTGTAGCAGCCTTTCAATACTGAAATAAATGTATAAAAGTATTATAATAATTTTATAGATTACGCAAACTACCTACCATCTAGAATCTATAATAGAGTACATCCAACTACACTATAGATAGAATAGATCGTAATCAGAAAAAGTGGTAAATCATTTTACATAAATATCTAATAGGCATGACAACAGTATCAAAAAATTGCAAATCTATTTAGTCCGTCAGTTAGAGTATTGGAAATTAATGGACACGTATTTTTTCTTTTTGTGAATCAATGAAAATTGACAAAGATAAAACGCATCAAAACTCGGAAGTGGGGGTCGTGACGTCAGAACTAGCTAAAAATTATACGTAGGCGTGACGTATTGAGAATTTTAAAAGCGTCATATCTTCGTCAATTTTGGTTTACGTAACAAAAGAAAAATCACGGGTCAAATATTTTTTGATAATCTAACTGACGGACTAATTAGTTTTTTTTTGTCGTCTTTTGTTCTTGATTGTTCAAACAATCAAGTCATGAACAGAAAGGCTCTACACTACTCCCATTTTAAAAGAAAACTCCTAAATAAAATTATTTACTTACCTTAAGGACTTATACACCTGCCCCTGAAAACAGCACAAAAAGCTTAAACTCATTAACGTCGTTTGACTTCTAAAGTTTCTGAGAAAAAATACATTATCATTTCGTACAAAAACACCCCAATGGGGAGCTTTGTTTTCTACAAAGTTTTGCTAAAAAATGGATTTAAAAAGTTACTTTTTGGGTTCAGTAATGAAGCAAGGGGAGCTTTCAGGAAAATATTTTGTTGGGATATTGTTTGTGTTGTATGGCGTGTTAACTTAAATCACCTTAGATCTTCTATAACTTACTATTATACTATAGACTGGTATTCAGACTGTCAGTGACTACCTGTAACGACTGTCAAAGATGTACAAATGGCAGCCAGAAACAACGGCTTAATGAGCTTTCCCAGGCACGGAGGAAAATCGGTTTGTTATAGGTGGTCATCGATCCACGGACCAACCTAACCTAAAGATCAATCTAAGTGACATGCCATGTCTGCAAAATGACTAAAAAAAGAAAACTAAACAAAGTAGGTAAAGAACGACTAAAGAAAGCAAAGAAGTTATTTTGAATGAAACCTTCTGCAAATTAAAATTCAAATTCAAAAACAGCAGCACAAGAAAGCACACAAGCACTCAAGATAGTGTAACACGTTATTTTTATTATTTTTTGCACATTGAAAACATAAAATATTCTCCTACATTAATTCTTACATTATCTAACAAAACATACGTACTTAGATACTTTGAAAATATTTACAGAATGTTCAACCAACTTTTAACAATTTATGCAAATCTGTAAATCTTGCAGAATTTATGAGTGCATTAAAAATGTAGTTTACAACGTTTTTTTTTGGCTCATTGTAAATTCTGACGACTGTCCAATGACATTGTACGAATCATGTATATAATAATACATATATTATGAATAATTTTCTGAGCAATAAAACTGAAAGTACAAGTAAATTACATTTATTACATTTGAAAACCATGGAGAGTATACTAGATACAAAATGATGGACACTATACTAGATATAAAATGATGGGAAATCGGGAGTATCAATATAAAATAAAAAATCATTTGTTTTCTTACATGATGACAAATTGGGACATATTGAATGTAAAAAAAAGGTGACCAATCGGAACAGTGACGAACCGGGAATAACTCGTTTCAAACTCTGTACTCGGGTAGTCAGTGGCCCGAAAGTCTGACAACCAGTCTAACCAAGGGGTATAATATTACCCAGTAGGTACTAACTTGGTTGTGGAGGTTAGATAGGCAGTCGCTCCATCTAAAACTCTGGTATTCAGCTACATCCGGTAATACTGGAAGCCGATCCTCAAACTCTGTACTGCTTTAGGACAGACCAAAGTCAAAGTGCTGTCACCATACACATTAACTATGATAAAAGTGATTTGTCATACTTTTCCCGGAGTCGTACAATAGGCCCTTTTAAACTACTTCTCTGGTCATTTTTTGCCTGATTAATAGTGAAATACTCTTCTGTTTCACTCCTATTTTGCGAACAATTAACTCCCGCAACAATTTTAACACTTTAGTTAGGAATACTTCACTGAAAATAAAACAGGCCTTCCCACTGAAAATTCAGATCACGCTTGCCTTTATAAAAGACTCGAGAGTCAAACAAAAAAACAGAGATGCACAGATAAAACTTTTTAAAAGCAATAAACTTTCTCATTGGTCGTTGTCTAGTGTTGTACGACCCGATCCGATTTTTTTTATTATCGATACAACAATATGAGATGCTCCGATATTTTGGATCGATACAAACGAATACGATATATGCTTGGAGTGATATAAAAGTAGCGGTACCGGAATTGTATCGTGTCACATTCTACTAAATTGTATTATTTGTCCATACAAAAGAAGGACACAAAAGGATGACAAAATAAAATCTTAGAATTTACTTAGACTGACTTCTTAATCCCTATGGATTAACAAGTACGATGCAAGTGTCGTGCAACCCAGAAGACGATACGATCCAATATTTAGAGAATCGGATCAAAGGCATTCAAAACGAACCTATAATCGCATAGTTGCATTCGAGATCGATCAAAGTCTTTAACATCATCATTTTCCGGCCCTTATCTTGAGTTATTTTGGGGTCGGCGCAGCATGTCTTCTTCTTCCGTACATCTCTATCACTCATCATCTCAGTAGTCACCTCCTTTCTAGCCGTATCATCCTTCACACAGTCCATCCGTCATTTCAATAGTCATCCTCTACTCGAGTATCGTAAAGTATCGATGTAAATGCACGAACCGTCCATCCCTATCGCTGTCCCAAAGTTGTGCCGATCTGGAGAAATTATATTAAAGGGACAAACACTTGGATGTTAGATGGGACTGAATAATTACCGACTGTTGCTGAAATTGGGGCTTTGGGCGTATTTAGGGTTGGGACACACTGCGGGATGCGTAGTTGCGTAGTGGGACAATTGTTTGTGAGCAATTAAACATGCAGATTTTGTGTTTCATACACGTTGTTAATGTTTTGGGTTGGTGTTAGTATAAAGAACATAGAAATAATGTTGTAATTTGGTTTTTCTACCAGCAAATTCTCAGTGGCAGCCATGAAGTCTCGATTTCTACCCGGTTGATGGCTAACTAATAATATCATAAATGAGAAAGTAAGTTTGCTTTTTTTACCTTTTCACGCCTTAACCACTGAACCGATCATACTGTAATTTTGCACATACTTTGTGAGGTGTACAGAAACGGACTTAGGACACCTTTCATTCCAAAAAAATAAATTGTTCCCGAGGAAAACAACAATAATGTCACGTATCTTTCGAATCATGATTGAATTATATTGTTACAAGCAGAGTACAACCCGAGTTGTTTGTTTAAATTAACGCGTCGCTCGCGTTAATTTAAACAAACAACTCGGGTTGTACTCTGCTTGGCAAAAGCCATGACAAAAGCCTTGGCAAAAGCCAAAAGCCATGGGCAAAATTAGTATCAGCATATAAATAAAATTGTGATCCAAGCAATTAACCTGTCATAAATTTTCTACCAGCATAATCAACATTCCGACAACGCTCCCTCTATCAACACCACATAAATTACAATAGAAATAACAATTAAATTATTCAAAACACATTTTGCGTACTACGCAGGTATTGTATCGTACTCGTAACATAATATGGCACCACCCTAAACAGTTTGCCATTCAACAAACGACATCGTGTTGGCGCAGTTATTTACTGTCAAAAACCCGCGCTTTTGGGTGTTCTAAAATTGAATTAAACTGTCATTTAAGACAAAATGGCGGCGGTATAAGGGTAATGAGGTCGGCTTTGGCGGGTGCAGTCTTGGGATTATGTATAGAAAACAAAAGGAAATTAAAAAGAGATGGCATGTCTTTTTTTGGAGAGCTGTTATCCTGGTTGAAGCTCATTGCTCAGTTATGCTTATTTTAAGCATGCTCGTGGAGCTCGTGTTCAGCCTTGCCATAATCTTTAAATAAGTTTGAAATTTGATCACCAACCCAATAGACAGATATCAAATTTGTTACCAAGATCCCTCTCGTGGCCAATAGAGATCAGTGGAAACGGATCGCGAAGGCAGCAACCGCAGTTGTGGGCGACCCCCCAAAACCACTCCACGACCACTCTGTTCTGGCAGATCATCAGCGTTATCGGAGTCAGCCCATGATCTTAAAAGTGCAAAACTGTATAATTATTTACCACAAAACACAAAAAAATACTGTATCTCCTTTCACAGTTAATAATTTGGAATACAAAACAAGCTACAAATCAAATCACACAATGTATATACATAGATTGGACTTGAAGTCATCCCCGAAATATCTCAAAAGTATGGACTGACAGCAGACAAATCAACAACCGAACAAAACAACGAACAAATCAATGCGGGACGACATTCCTACATCTAAATCAACTTGAGAGCCAACACTATAAAATAACGTCAAAATAGAGCAAAAACATTCGAGCCAATTCATAAATCCTGCTACAAGATTGATGGTGACCATTGTATGAATGGCGGAGACAAAGTCCTGGACTCCACTGTCGTTCCATGGCTTAGCCCTTCGCCCTCGGGTCCCTTTTGGGGCTTATCGCCGTCCATGTAATATGAATGGATGGTAAGTAATAGTTTTGGGACATAGAGTTCGGTTAGGTGGGCAGCAAATTGTGATTTAGGACTTTGTGAATGGAGGTGTATCAGAAGAACTAGATAAAGCGAGATTGTACCAGCGCAAATAATGATGAAAAAGCTAAAAAATAGTTTGGCAAAACAAGTGAATTTTAATTTGTACCAAAAACTCGCAATTGTAAGCGATGTTTATCTCTACCCGTACTTATTTGTCACTAAATATAATATCTGACGCGTATCACAATACAGGACCTGTGAATTACGATAGCTATCTAAAAAATTGTAATCCTGCTAAAAATGAGTGTAGAGGAATACGAAACACTTCAGAAGTATTTGCCAATTGCCTAGACCCGCAGGAATATTTTAGTCATAGATATTTTTTCTGTAGTTTGGAATTTCCTTATAACGGTTTAAAAGAGACAGCAGAATAATTATATTAATTTCAAAAACTTAAGTCCTATGTATAAAAGGTAGAGGCTTTACCGGGAAAACATCGAATTCAACTGAAACATCTATTTTAATCGTATTCATATGGTCTCCGTGAGCTATACGACCAGAAATATAAAACATTTCATACTATTTTCCCAATTTTTATTCTTAGTTCCTTGAAAAATCAAACATTTATTTCTGCAGAAACCGCAGGAAAACCCCTAAAAATAAAACCCTCAACCATAATTTTCATCCGATTCAATAATATTTTCACAATGTATCTCGACATTCTTACTTTTTCATAACATTGTTCGACGAATTATGTGGCAGTGTGTATCGTTACTGCTGTTCTGAGCTCACAAATATCAACCTTGTGTTTTAGGTGATAAAGTTTGGTTTCCTTTGATGGAAAAAGAAAATGTTATTCGTAAAAGACATTCGTTTTTATTTACTTTAGTTTCAGGGGTAATCTAGTTGGTGATCATTTTGTTTGCCTCTGTACGATTGTTTCTATCGGTTAGAACTATTTGTTAGATATTTTGTGATTCTGTGTGGTACTGTCAAGTGATTTTCTTTCTTTTTTGTGTAGTGTTTTCGGATTTTCTGTCTTTCAAGGGTACTTTCGGAACAAGTTTAATGAAAGATTAGTAAGATCAAGCAATAAATACGTATTGAAGACCAAATAATATTATTTTCTCGCTATTTTTGTTAAAATAAGTGGAATGCAACCCAAGAAACAGTAGTTTTCTCTCAATCTCTTTACAGTTCGTTGTAGAAGGAAAAGTTTAAGCCTACTGAGTGTATAACATTCCCACAGCTCGGGTAATGGACTTCTCCCTGTGTGTGGAAAACATGATAGTGATTTTAAATTTTCGATCTTCTTCTTAGCGTGTCGATGGCAAACTAAATTGTGTAGGCCCAGAATTGAGTTACCAGTTTGGCGGTTTCGGTAGCATTCATCAGTTCCTGTAGTGAACAAACAACAGGACACATTTTCGATGAGAGTAGTGTAAAAGTAAGTTTTTAAGTTCTAATTTTTATGTATTTGTAATAATTTTTAGTGTAATTTATTAATTTTTTAATGTGATATTGTTAAAACGTTATGGACTAATGCCTGAAATAAAAAGTTTTTTTTTTTTTTTTATAGTCGCCTCTTTGTGTCTATTATCCTAGGTTTGTTATATTTAGAGCTTGATATGAAGGGAAGTGGAAATTATGTTTTTCTTACTTCGCTGCTGTTCTCTTATGCTTAATTTCGTTGCGGGATCCAAGAAGGCGAATAGATTTTCGGGACTCGTCGAGTTTCATTTTTATTTGTCTCCACTGTTTGTTCTCGCATTTTTTTTTTTTTATTGCCAAAAGGGCCTGTTCTTGACTTCGATCACGCCTGATTGAAAGCGATAGTTGAGGTCTACGATGGAACGAGCGCCCAGAAGATGCCTGTTCACTCTTGCTTTGAAGGCAGGCGGGTTAAATGTGGGTGGGAACACAGATGTAGGCAGAGCGTTCCACACTTTGGCTGTGCGCAAAATAAACGTGGAGGAGAAGCGCTGAGTACGACACGTCGTTATATGAACCAAGTGCGGATGGTACGCCGCAGTACGTCTGCTAGTCCGGTGGTAAAAGGGTGATGGTGGGATCAGGTCGTGGAGCTCCTGCGCACACTCTCCATTCAGGAGATACAACGGCTAGGGAAAGTAGGTACAGCTTGCTAATAAAAAAAAAATGTTGTCTGTAAAGTCGGTTTACGGACGATAATTTTACGTGATAACGTCATTTTTCATGATATTAGTCATCATCATCATCAGCCTATAATGTTCCCACTGCTGGGACACGGCCTCCTCTCAATGAGAGGGAATGGGCTATAATCCACCACGCGGGCCCAGTGCGGATTGGTAGATGTCACATGTCTTTGAATTTTTGGTTCTAGGACATGCCGGTTTCCTCACGATGTTTTCCTTCACCGTTTTGAGAGCAGTGGTGATGAAATAAATTACACAAAGTAATGCGCCTGTCTGGGTTCGAACCCACGACTTACTGTTCGTAAGTCGGGGCCGCCACCACTGGGCCACCGCTGCTCTATAAAGATGCGATATTAGTGAATTTAACTTAAAAAACAAAATTTCATCCCCCTTTTCAGCCCCTTAAGGATTGAAATTCCAACAACACCGTTGCCTTTGGCTTTCATACAAACTTTCATCCCCTATTTAACTCCCTTAGGGGTTGAATTTTGAAAAACTTTTCTTAATTCTTGTCTACATTATAAAGGGAACCACTGCAAATTTTTAGTTTTCTAGGTCCGAGGGTTTGGGCTGGGCGTTGATCGCAGGATTCGTGACACTTTTTCGTGCGAGCAGCCGATGTTCATCGATTTATAAGACGTTATCAAGTCAAAAGAAACCCATTTTAGCTTAACTATAACAAGCAAAGCCGTAGGCTTAGCTAGTATCCAAAAACAACAAAGACAAACCATACCAGATAAGTTACAACTCAATATCTTTAATTTTATCGTTCGACTCAATGAATAGGTATTGTGTAGGCGCCCAAGTGGCTTTGTTTGTATTAAGAGCTAAAACAATAGTAATGTTTGCGAGGGTTGAAACTGTATTAGTTATAATAACTAAACTAATAATAACTTGTTTAATTCTTAATGTAATAATGTTAGAATAAGTTCAATTATGTTTGAAAGTTGTAAAATAAGCATTAAGCTTTCTTGAGCTAAGCATGAAGTTCTGGGTTTGTTTACTGGGTCGGGCAAAGTGTTATTGGGTTTTTCCATTAGGGATTTCTCAATAGCAGCAGTTGCGCAGGTTGTTGGCAATGGGGTCGCCCCATATCACATGGGATGGTGTACTATTAGAACACCTCTGCCTAATTCTATGGAGATTATGGGCGCGATGTTATGTTATGCTAAACTTTCCTGCCTAGGGTCTGTCTCCCTTCTAAGAAAAAAGGGCATTGGTATGTACTTGTTCTACCTTAATTTTGTATTGTATCAGATGTATTTAGAAACACCCCCAAATTTCTGAAATCTAATAGTACATTACTGTAGCGGCCAGAAACAGAGGCATTGATGGCCGAACGTGTAAATAAAAAAAAGGGACCAGGCGAAGCCAAGGCACATAAACGTAAGTCCAAGTTGTGGTCAAGGCTTGTATAGTACTTTTCTCAAATAATGCGAAGAAATTAAAACTCTCGCGTTGAAGAGTTCATTTGTTTTCTTTTCAATAAACCGCCTTCTATTTGCAAGCCAATTCGAAATTTAAATAAAACCTTTGATAAGTTACCTCCTTGGTTGCCATGTTTCACAGTATAAGATCGTTCCATTTTTAAATAACACGACAGTTATGAGTTTACTGTGTAAGTAATTTATTTAGCCGCTAAACACGACAGATATGAATTTTCATACAACTGTTGGCGGCCGCTGGCAAAATAATGCTCAAATTTCCAAGCATGTTTGAGAAAAAAATATGAATTGTGTTTTAACTATGTATATTCCTCCGTGCATTGTAAGCACACTAAGCCGTTGGTCTCAGCTGTCATTTGAAAATCTTTGACAGTCTTTACAGGTGGCCCATAAGTCCTGCCTGTCACCAAGGGATATCGTATTAACCAGTACAAACTGGGTTGTGGAGGTCAGCTAGGCAGTCGCTCCATGTATAATACTGGTAATCACCTGTATCCGGTTAGACTCAGGTTACCCCAACATAGTGCAGGAAAAATATATGTATGTATGTATGTTCTGCAACTTTTTGAACGTTTACTGGCTAAAATAGGTTTAGTTTTAAATATATTTATTCTCAAAAGAGACACAGTCAGTTTGTCACTGCTTTAAACATTGTTTACGGCAGTATGATACACCCATCCAGTGCATTTAGTTTTTGGGAAGAGTAAATTAAATTATATTAAATTTGTTTTGTTTTATTTGGTTAATCTTTCACGCAAAAAGCTACGATCGGATAAAATTTGGCACAGAGTTTAAAACCTGGATGAACATAGAAACATAGGATAATTTTTATTCCGTTATAGTACGATCCCGGGGGACATTACCGAACTCCACTCGGGCGAAGCCGCGGGAATAAGCGAGTCGAAAATAATTACATAGGTATCTAGTTTGAAACTAAATCTCAGGTTCTGCAAGCCCGGTAGGTAGTACCAACCGCATGGCGATAAATTTTCTCGACGCCCCTAGCTCTAAAGTTCGTGGTACACTTACTTTTACCGTAAATATAGACGTTAACTAACAATAGAGGGGCTTCGTAATTGGTTGTTACGGTTATTATTAATTTTCATGAACGTCTTTATAATAATGAATAATAATTATTGGTACCTACCACATACCGATTGTTGAAGTTCAGCTGTTTTAGGGAAATATTTTATTCTTCCTCTGATGATAACTACGATTTTTTTTTCTGAGGGTTTTTACAGTGTGATATTTATTCTATCAGTAAGCACTGTGATGATAAAGTAAGTAAAAAGCAATACGAAAGCATGGTATTGAGAGCACGGTTGCTGTAGGCGCATTGGTTTAGGGATTGGCTACTGCGCTACGTGTTGTGGGTTGGATTCCCGCTCGGAAGAAATATTTGTATGACCCTCAGGTAGTTCTTCCGAGTCTGGCTGTTTGTGTGTGTGAGTTAAAATGATTGTAAACGCACCCACAATACTGGAAAAATCCCTAGTGTAAATGAATCATTATCTGCCTGGCCTTTTCCCAACTACACACATCAAAAGTATCTAGGGATCAACATATATTTTTGCAATAACTTTTCTCCTGATTGATATTAATTAAAATTTTCTTTAAGGATTCATTAAATAAAGTGTTTTCGTTTGTCACAGTAACGATAAACCAAGTCACCTTTGCATTAATAAAGAAATTTGCCATTTTCCTAATAAAGGGATTTTTGACATTTGAACCACTAACATTAAAGTTCGAAAAAAAGACTGAAATAACAGTTTTCTTTAAAATTTTATTGGGTAACTTAAACAATTAATAATCCGTGTTTCTACCGCGAACACTAACAACACAAGAACATCGGTTTGGCATACTCAAAATGAGTTCATCCAAATCACGCTGTGGAATGGCCGCCCATGTTCGTTGCAACAACAAAAAAAGGTCTTCTTGCGACTGGATACCCTCCATATTCGGCAGAGCTCTTCTCTGTAGCATATCCCATGCATGCTCAATCGGGTTCAAGTCTGGCGACTGAGCAGGCCAGGGCAGGACATTGATGTTAGCTGCGGCGAGAGTCTGTCTTACAACTCTTGCGGTGTGCGGTCGTGCATTATCATGCATTAACTGAAATAAGGGACCGATTTGCACTTGTAGAGGAACGATGACGTCTGATACAATCGTCTCAGCATAAATTTGAGCGTTGAGGTTGCCTCTGATCCAAATCAACTCAGTTCTTCCGCCGATCTAAATACCCGCCCATACCATGATGGTTCCACCACTATAAGGATGGACTTCCTGGCAGGATTTTAATCGCTGTTGGCGTCCAGGGGTTCTCCAGTGTCGTATACGTCTTGTATCCGGTCTCATACCAAAACGAGACTCATCAGAAAAGCACACGAAACGCCATTGTTCTTCTGCCCAATTTCTGTGTTCAAGAGCCCATTGATATCGAATCCTACGATTGTGCATTGCTATAGGTGGTACCCGTAGCGGTCTTCGGGAATGAAGGTTCACTTCATGCAAGCGGTTTCTGACTGTTTGGTCGCTAATTAAGTTCCCTGAAGAGTGATGAAGCCTCACGGCTAACATCATGGCGGTTATTGTTGGAGCTCTTCGAGTTAAGATTTGAATGTATCGGTCTTGTCTCCGTGTGGTGCAGCGATACCGTCCTCCATGGCGCTCAGCCACGGTACCAGTGCTTCGGTAACGTGTCCAAAGTCGACTGATAACACTCTGACTTGTATTCAGAGCTAAAGCTACAGTACGTTGCCGGGAACCAGCTTCTATCATTCCCACGGCTCTGAGCATTTCTTCCCTGCTTAAATGACGTCACCGCTCCATAATAACGTTGGTTTTAATCAGTAGTAGGGAAACAGTAGCACTAATAATGTCTTCAATGCGTTGTATGTTTTTATAGGGAAAATATTGACAGCTTATTTTCATCTTTTACTCGAATTTGATTGAGAGTTCCTGATTCAAATTATGAAATGCACCAAAAAGGATCCATATAAATTTATAAAATCATAAATTTATTACAAAGCCACATCTCAATCTCAAGAAATCCGCATAAAAATGCTTGATCCCTAGACATTTTTGATGTGTGTATGTTGGGGTCGGCATCCAGTCTAACCGGATGCAGCTGAATACCAGTATTTAACATGGAGCGACTGCCTATCTGACCTCCACAACCCAGTTAGCACTGGGTGATACGATACCCCTTGGTAAGACTGATTGTCAGACTTTCGGGCCACTGACTACCTGTAACTACTGTCAAAGATCTGCAAATGACAGTGTAAATGCATATTGACAACAATATTGACAATATAATATAACAACAACAACAACAACAGCCCATAACGTCCACTGCTGGACATAAGCTTCTCCCATGATGGGAGGAATTTGCCGTAATCTCCACGCTTGGCAGGCGGATTGGAGATCGCAGTATGAAAGACTAACAGGAAACGCTGCTGCCCATTCTCTGGTCTACGGAGGCGCAAGGTGTTCTGCCTCAGACATTAGTCGCCTTATACGACACCCGTGAGTGTAATGGGTTGGTTCTATTCTACTCTGCCGGATACCACACGGCTAATATATATATAATATATATGTATATATATATATATATATATATATATATATATATATATATATATGATATAAAGTTACTTCCAAATCGAACAATAAACCGCTGGTATTCAAAAAGCACTTCAAATAAGACCATGAAACTTTGCATACTAACTGAACTAACTATAAAGCAGGTCTTATGTGTTTTACTTTTTTAGTCCAATCAATTTTTTTTTTGTAAATCGCAATAAACCACTCATTTCGCACTATTCGGCCTGCAGTGACTGACGTAACAACCGCTTTGTGGTGCAAGCTGATTAGAACTTTATTCTAACAGTATTTCAAACGAAGTCTGAACCACCACAAATAGAGTTGCTAATTTTAGGGTTAGAAGAGCCTTATGGACCAGAACAAAAAATATGGCAATGACGGGGAGATACTTATACTTCTACTTTTCGACTTTATTAAGGGCCTTTTTATTACACCCATTATTTGCACCCATAGTTGGTGCCAGTTAAGATGAGAATAGCGGTCATTGACCCACCTACATTTAATAAACTTCTTAACTTTCAAAACCAAAAATAAGCCTGTTCAAGTGTGAATCGTCATCTATCGTGATCTTCAACATTTTTTGTAATGAAAAACGATACGTGGTTTATTTGTTTTGGTTCGTACGAAGAGATATTAGGGAAAGGGCAATGACCGCTATTCTCATCTTATCTGGCACCAACTATAGAACGGTCGCTGGATGATACATGGATTGTGTGAGGAATGATATGAAAGAGAAATAAGTAAATGATGCGGTGACGTCTGACAGGGGAGAATGGAAGAAAAAAACGTTTTGCGCCGACCCCGAGTAGAATGGGACAAGGGTAGAAACGATAATGGTGATGATTTGTGGAACAGTCGTTGCAGGTCTACGCCATATCCGTAAGTATGAAAGCAAGCATCAATATTTAGATTTTACTTTACTTTATTGTATTTTAAGTATTTATTGTAGTTTAACAACTATATGGTGTCCACGACACAAGCCTCGTTGCTTAGTGTGGCACTAGATGGCGGTGTGTGTAATGTCCAACGATATTTATTTATCACTAAATAATATAAAACGAAGTCCTCCGCCGCGTCTGTCTGTCTGTTCGCGATAAACTCAAAAACTACTGCACCGATTTTCATGCTGCTTTCACCAATGGATAATTTGACAATTTTTTGTGTACATTGGCTCGCGATAACTGACATCCACGCGGGTGAAGCCGCGGGTATCAGCTAGTTCATTAGTAAATGTAAACCGTTCTTCTCCTTATCAAAAAGGCTTTCTCTCCGCCACATGTTGCCTCCAACATAATTATACTCTCTGAGCTTGTTCTCGCTAAGTGCACTCCCCGCAATTTTAACACAATGTAAGCTTAATGAAGTAGTAGCCGGTATTAACTAGGATTTTATTTTGTAATACTCTTCTTTATTGTAAAGCTCTTAGTGTTAAGCTCTTTTAGAAGGGTCTTAAATTAAAACTACGGTCGTGATTTTGTTTGTTAAACAAGAACCTAAACTATTGGATAAACAACTTTAATATCAACACATGAAGTTCAAGTTTTTGCTACAATATATTTTTCAAAAAGCAACTATTCATTCTGAAATCGAATTAATTTACACCCGTGATATTCCTTAAGTGGAAATTGGGGACAAAGAATTCTGTTTACTTAATAGTAGGTATTGGATGAAGGTTCAAATCTTCCCACATAATGGCAAGTCGTAAAGATGGCAAACATCAGAAAATATCGTGAGGAAACTGACATTTGTACTATAATCAAAAATTTAAACACTTATTGTGAAACACACGTACAGGGCCAATTTAGTTTAATGTGGTAGGCATGTCTTAATTTTCTTTTTTGTTCTCGTTTAATTTAATTTTGATTTATTGGTTTGTTCTGTGCGAGTGCATTAAACACTTTTTCTTTTCATTCTTTCTTTGATATCCTACCTGCACTTAGCTTTCGTGGTGGATTATGGGCTGCCCCTTCTCTTAGGAAGATGGCCTGTGGTCCAACAGTGGGAATTTTAAAGGCTTATTAAGCTAAATTTGGAACGTCCTATAAGAGCGCCCTCTGCTCTTTAGTTCATGCTTTTCAGCCCAATTTCTTCCTAAGGCTTTATGTACCCTTTACGTTGTATTTCACCCATCAGCCACGAAAAATTAAAGAAGGCCAATGTTTTTCAGCCGAATTGTCCCGTGCTCTTGAAACAATGCCCACCCTAAATGTGATACAAGCGTAAAGCCCACATTAATCCCATACAAATTGAGCGTTGTTTTTTGCACCCTTGAAACCCACGACAGAATAGGTAGAAGTCCCACAATGATCCGACTCGCAAAAATATGTCAAAATATTTGTATGCAGAACATCAAGTGTCTGACTGTCAGACACAATGACGTGACTTCGTTCTGTTTCTTTTAGTTGCTGTTTGATCATGAAAGGTCATCACCATTCTCCTGCTCTAATCCCAATTAATTTGCGGTCGGCGCAGCATGTCTTCTTCCATACATCTCTATTACTCGTCATCTCAGCAGTCACCTCCTTTCTTGCCATATCATCCTTCAAACAGTCCATCCATCGTTTCTGTGGTCATCCTCTACTCTTATAGACATTTCCTCATTCCTGTGCATCACATGTCCATACCACGATAACCGACTACCACACTACCTTTCAATCACCGGCGCCACTTTCACCTCCTCCTATGTACTAAGATGAATGGTACAGATTGATAATTTAAATTGTGTTTAGCATTAAACACATTTTAGCGAGTAGTAGTGTGAACCTTAGTGTTTGATACCTAAGTGAAGGTAGTCTTCAGTGTTTGACACAAGCTGGTGAGTGTCTATTACCTGAGATATTGTAGAAGTTTGACACATTTCCACGACACTGTGGCAGAAATATAAGGCCTTGTTTACGAACTCGGGTGATGCGACTTTCCGCAATTTTTCACTTTTCTGTTACATGAATATCGTAGCTGTCTTTTCGGTCGATGGCATGCACTAAAAAATTCTCCGTAGGCGCTTTGCGTGAGCCAGTAGTTCCAAACTAGCGGCCAAGAGCTAAATGTCGTCATGACATATTAAAAACAATACATTTCTGAAACTTCTGCGTTTCCCTATATCGTGCACTGATTCCCAAAAAGTAATTACGTCAGCAAATTACGCGGGTTCCGTATAATTTCATTTATTTTGTTGGTTCGTCTGCCGGTGCTTATTATAACATTTCGTTGTGGCTTCATTTCAGAATTAACGGATGTGCAGCTTGATTTACGATGGATTTTTAGGATGTGGCAATTTTGTTTTGTTGATAATATTACAATGACACAAATTATATTGTGATACTGGATTTTTCCTGCGGCTTTGCAGGCGTGGAGCCCAGAAATTATCTCACGAGAAGTTACCTATTATTGAGATTAAAAGTATCCTACGTGTACGTACTAATGCAACGATAAGACCGCCGTTTTACCCACAAAATTAACAGTATTATAAATAGCTGTGTTTTAATATTGGTGTACAATAAAGTATAGTGAAAGCATATTAGGGTCCCGGGTTCAAATCCCGGTAGAAGCAAATGTTTGTGTGACGAGCATGGACATTTGTTTCCGAGTCATGGATGTCTATATGTATAATAAGTATGTATTTACAAACAAAAAGTATCTATGTAGTATATCAACTATCTGGTGTCCACGACACAAGCCTCGTTGCTTAGTTTGGCACTAGATGGCGCTGTGTGTAATGTCCAGCGATATTTATTTATTATTATTTATATCCTCTTGGGGAATTAAGGTAACATGAAGTGCCCTATCCAAAACTTTCAAAATGAAATCAAAATTCAATCCATGTGTTTCTTACGACCCATATCACATTGTCCGATTGTTTATTGGACTAATTAATAAATGTGTTTCATTTTAAATTCAATACGACCCATTTGGAACACAGAGAGAGAAAAATAAAAAATACAACTTATAACAATAGGCATGACGACAGTATCAAAAAATAGCTACTCTATTTAGTCCGTCAGTTAGAGTATTGGAAATTAATGGACACGTATTTTTTTAAATCAATGAATATTGACAAAGATAAAACGCATCAAAACTCGGGAGTGGGGGCTCGTGACGTCAAAACTAGCTAAAAATTATACCTAGGCGTGACGTATTGAGAATTTTAAAAGCGTCATATCTTTGTCAATTTTGGTTTACGTAACAAAAGAAAAAACACGGGTCAAATATTTTTTGATAATCTAACTGACGGACTAATTAGTTTTTTTTTTGTCGTCTCGCCTATTGTTATAGATCTCTGCACTCTGCTCGGCTTCTGACATTTTTTTACGGAAATTTGATTATTCAGGAACATTAAAATTGATTTCTTTTCTTGCTTGGTTTAATTCTATTGGTGTACCTGTCAATCCTAATATTTTTTTATTATGTCAATGTAATTTCATAAACAAGATCAAACAGCATTAGACATCAAAACTCTGCGATATGATGGGTAAACACAATAACATTATCTAAACACAATATTTGTAATTTGAATAGTTTGATTTCCACATTGGTCGAGTGGTCGCAAGCATGACTGCTGAGCATGAGGTCCTGAGTTCGATTCCCAGGACGGGCAAACTCTCGGACATAGGCACACCTCTGCCTTACTCTTCTGGGATTACAGACGTGATGTTAAGTAATATTTTTAAATTACAGGTTTATTATTATATATAGTTGAGAAATTACGTTGCAAAATTTAAGGAAACAAAAAATAAATAGAAAACTCAACTCTGCCTTGACGCTTTCACTTTAAAATGAAAATAACTCTAAAATTCAAAGTTTTGAACAAAACATTTTTAAATTCAATATAGCCACTTGAAACCTGACATTACCAATTAGACAAGAGCTTTCGAGATAAAATAACAAAAGACATGCCTTGAATGTCGCGCAGACAAATAGATACTTTAAATACATTCCAATAGAGTTTTAATCGGAATGGATGTTGATTTGATATGTTAGAAAATGTTCTATTAGTTAATTTTTGTTTCTATTATACTTTTATTCATGGAAAAGTTCAAGGCAATGGTTAGGAAGTAGAACATGTCGTTTTCTAGTTTCGTTTATTTTATTTATTAGTTTCGTGCTGTGGTTTGGTTTTGGGCTTTTGAGGCACGAGCCAGTGGTGTAGACGTAACGTAAATTCGTCGAAAAAAATTTAATGTAATGTACGTAAATGTAATGTTTAGTACATTACATTCATCATTTGTTTGATAAAATGTTAAAAATATTGTTAAATGAAATTAAATATTAAATGTATAGTTAATTGTAATGTTCAATGAAATGTTAAATGTATTTTTAAATGTAAAGTTTAATGAAATGTTAAAAGTAGGTTTTTTTAAACAAAATGTAAGGCACGTAACGTTAAATGAAATATCTTTGTAAGAAATGTAATGTCAAGGCAAAAAGGCTAAATAAATAAATAAAGGAACTATTCGACAAATAAAAATCACATTCTCCAATCTTAAAACCTACTAAAATCCAAACTATTATAATTGACGTGCGTGAACTGACTATCAATCCACTAAAATAAAGTAATGTTGGGCAACTAATTGCTACCTTAATATGCCTTAATAACAACGCCACGGTCTGATAATGATCTAAGGCGACAGAATTTATAAATAAATATATACTTTAATATTATAAGAATTACGGTTGACCTTTCAGCAACGACGTCTTAGCTGTGAAAGTAGTTTCAGGGAAGTTTCGTTATGTAAGAAGTTACGAAGTTAGGCAACGTACGGTCGAACAAGCTATTTGGTTTACAGTTTAACGCACAAATTACAATGTAAACCAAATAGCTTGTTCGACCGTACTTAGTAGGTGTGAAAACTGAAATTATATGTATAGGTAAGTCAAAGATTTGAGTCGTTAGATCAGCTCTACCATGGCAAAAGATCACGTTTTATTGAAAATGTCATTTACAAACACACACGCATGGACGCACTTACACAGTAGTACCAGTGATGAATCATCATCATCATCAGCCTATTAACGTTGGTGAGCTAAATAACTGGTATTAGCACAGGAATCTTCCTAGTTTAAGCCCATTTGCACAAGTTTTGAATCACGCCACTTAAACTTAAGGCCAATTTTAAGGTACTTAATTATTATTGTAAAATAGGTAAAGTTCGTGAACGCAATAAATATTACTACAACTACTACAACAGCCCACAACGTCCACTGCTGGACATAAGCCAGCATCATGGGAGGAATTTGCCGTAATCTCCACGCTTGGCAGGCGGATTGGAGATCGCAGTGATGAAAAACTAACAGAAAACGCTGCTGCCCATTCTCTGGTCTACGGAGGCGCAAGGTGTTCTGCCTCAGACATTAGTCGCCTTATACGACACCCATGAGTGTAATGAGTTGGTTCTATTCTACTCTGCCGGATACCACACGGCTAATAAATAAATAATAAATATATAATAATAATAAATATTGCTTTTTATTAATTTAATATACTCCTTCTCACTCATCCTGGAAATCGTGTGCTGTGTGAGCTCACTCTACTCAGTGTGAAAAGTCATTCGTTCGTGAGGGCAAATCGAACGAATTAAATCTTTGATGTCATTTGTAAGCATTAAGTTCCTAATTTTGTGTTGAAATTCAGGGGAGATTTTCCCCGAAAAATGTGAAACTTATTAACTTGTAGGTAATATTGAAAAAGAAAAGAAGCGAATATTTTGTAATTTCCTGGAAAAGAAATCCAATTAGGTAAGTAATATACAGTTCTTCTTCATATTATTCTTGACCAGTACGTAGCAACCTGGGCAGTTCTGTTGTTTTCCTCATTCAAGTCCTGGAGAGAGCAATATTGGTGCACGAAGGCAAGAGAGAACATGTGGCATATCCTGTGTGTGTGTGTGTTGTGTCTATTCTAGTATTATCACAGTCACTATTTAAAACATCCTAAACAATTTTAACATTCGACTAGTCCGGTAAAAAAATCAGCATGCCCCGAACATTCAATAAACAGTGTGGCCACAAAAGCAGCGTCTTCCTTTGTACTTTTAACGCCCCTAGCGCTAGGCTTACAAATAGGCAGATTCGGAATGCACTGTCTGTGTGTTATTTGTATGCGCCGCGGGTAGTTTCACGTGCGGTCACTAGGTGCAGCTTAACGGTTGGCTGTGCATAGACTTTGTGCAAAATTAAGGGTTCACACTTTTTGTTATACTGGTGTTATGTGGCTGTGACATGCGTATTTAAAAGGTGTTATTTTTAGTAACGTATTTAGGTTATTTTTTTAAAATTAGACCTTGGAAGCTTGGCCTACACGTCATCTACTGTTAAAGATTTTTTGCGAGCGGTAGAACGGCGCTGCATCCTGCATCTAGGCCTGGATCTTTTTTGCAGAATTTAAACTACATATTTTGCATAACATTAAATGTTATTTTTTGTTGTTATGTTATGTTTTTTTTTGTCATAAATACCTTTAATACAAAACTAAACAACAATTTATCCCTAACTAAATAGTGTGTGAGCAAGATATTATCTATGCAAATCAACCAGTACAAGCCACCCCTAGCGAGGTGGTACAGTGACCTGAATTTACTGAATTACGTATTCTAACTACGCGGTGAGGCTAGTACGAACTGTCAATGAAATTCCGAGAGACCGGTTCGTACCGGTTTTTTTTTAAATAGGCGGTTAATAAAAAAAATAAAAAAATATCGCTGGACATTACACACAGCGCCATCTAGTGCCACACTTAGCAACGAGGCTTGTGTCGTGGACACCAGATAGTTGATATACTACATAGATACTTTTTGTTTGTAAATACATACTTATTATACATATAAACATCCATGACTCGGAAACAAATGCCTATGCTCATCACACAAACATTTGCTCCGACCGGGATTCGAACCCGGGACCCTGAGAACGTAAGGCAGCTTCACTACCGCTGCGCCATTCAGCTCGTCTATATGAATCTTAATAAATTCACTAATAGTTTACTTTTCTTTTGTTACAGGTATGTGGGTGGTAAATTTTCGACGAACACCATTATTAAAGTAAAGAATTTGTTTAACCTAAAAAAGCAACCATGGGTAAACAATTTGTTTATCCTTACACTCAAAAAAAGACAATATCCAGATTGTAGCCATCTGCACAGATCCCATTGATTTCGTTTAAATCCTGGAAAATGGAACAGGTACATCGCCATCAATCGGGTTCGAATCAAAAATCAACAAAATAAACATCTCTACCCTTTCAAACTCTCATTTGCACGTCCATTACAAAGCTATTACACCTCATATTCCTGTTACTCCCTCGTCTATTGAATCTTATTGGAAATTTCCAATTTTCTTCACATTATGTTACGAAACTTAATTTCCTTGCTGCCATCACGAAAGGCTTTGATTATTGCACCATTTTAAATTGAAACTGTCGTACAATAGAAATGGTGTTACCTCTAGTGCTATGGGGGGCCATAAAACCAGCTGTTCTACGTACTTTTATGTAAATAATAATATGATATGGTTGGTATTTTTTGTCGATAATAATAATATTATTATAAGCTGCCCTCGGCTTCAGGAAAACCAATCCTTAGTGTCTCATAGAGAAAATATAAAAAAAAAACAAATTATTAAAAATATTAATAATAATTTGAAGAAAACTCAATGTTGAAAATATTGTCTAGCCACTAGTTACCGCTGTAACAACACCGGGTTTTCAATGATGGTTAAAGTAAACATGACATTTCCCGAATATGTGACTGCAATTCTATCTAACAAAAAAAATGTCCGAAAGAACATGGACGTAGCCACCTCAATAAAAATAACAAACACCAACTAAATAATTTGGCATTAGTTATATATGCTTTCAGAAACTTTGAAGAATTTCAAATAAAATATGTAACTTCTTGGCTTGGGTTCCAAATACATTAAAAAGTCAAGGTTTCGAGTTCCAGTAAAAAAACTTTTAAGAAACAAATACCGCATTCCATTTATCTCATAAGTCATAAACTTTTAATCGTTTGTGTCATTTAAAAAAGCTTTTGTTCAAAACAAACTCTTCTAAGATAAATAGTCTTTACTAAATAAATATAAAAAAATATCTGTCTGACTCTAAGCATGTTCCAGTGTATTTGAACATTTTATTTCTGTCAAGAATTTGGATATAAATCATACTCTTTTTAAATATGGCAGTGACATAAAAAATTGTTTGGGTTTTTGCCAAAAAATGTTCTCACAGAATACATATAATGTCATTATATAACGTTATTATTTATGTAAAGACAAGGATTCTAAGACATTGTATTATTTTTTATTATTTACACTGGCAACCCACACACAACATTTTTCATTAAATTAAATAAAAGAAAACTTAAATGTTGTCTCAATGTTTTTGGGATAATAAAGAAATTATCGGTTGTTAGAAAAGTGGTAAAATGAGTTTTTTTCTTTAATTTTAATAGTTAAGATGGCGTAAAATGAAAGATGGCGCGACCTACGTCATTACAGATGTTTAAGATATTTTTATGAGTACTCTGGAATCTAAATAAAATCCTGCACGGCAACAGTGTGTTGTGTGTGTGTGTGTGTGCTAATAATAGAAAATAGAGTACTTGAATGAAGCTCAAATTTAATGTACAAAAAAAAATATCTTCTGGAGGAGAGGACAAAAAACATTTTCACTTCATATGCTCTAAAAGTTTGTCTTTATGTGGTGAGTAGGCGACATAAAGTCGCTTTTTATGCTCTAGAGCATAAAGTAAAATCTTCGTCGAAGACCAAGGCAATCGGTCCAACAGCCACACGAACAACTACAACTTCATAGAATAACCTCTTTATTTTACACTCTACTTTATGTAAAAAGATAAACGTCTCGCGTAAAATGGTGCGTTTATGCACTTGATGTACACTCTACTATTTCTTGCCATAGACCTGACCATTTAATAACATTATTTTTTCCCTATTCAGAGAAAACTATATTTTTATTTGTTATTTTAAACAAATATATGGATCTCTGTTGTAACACAAAAGCTGTATTTCAATGAACTAAAACTACACTCCGGAACTTTTCAAAAACTTTCTTTCAACAATACCATGATTTAAAAACTCTAAGCCCTACCTCCACCAACGTACAATATTTCCTATTCGACGCGACAACGTAAAACTTTACAACTAAATCCGCTGCTTTTATGGCCCCACAGCAAGCTGGACGTGCTGTTATTATTTGCTATTTTTCAAGCTATTCCGATGATTGGTGTTCGTGAACTGCTTACTGAACAGCATTTGGCCGACTTCGAAGAGAAATATTGTGTGTTTAGCACATTTCTGTTGGATGTTCTTTTCTAATGTAATTGGAATGGATGGAGTGGGTGTGAAAAGGCTGACTCAGACTAGAACAATGTAATAACAGAAATATTTTCTGTAGTTCCTCTATTGTGTGGCTGTGTTTTGGTTTGAAAGGTGTGGATAAAATTTCTTACTTAATGTGAATAATAATTCTATTATCACACATGTGATATGTATCTAATGTCTTAGGCAGAACACCTTGCGCCTCCGTAGACCAGAGAATGGGCAGCAGCGTTTTCTGTTAGTCTTTCATCACTGCGATCTCCAATCCGCCTGCCAAGCGTGGAGATTACGGCAAATTCCTCTCATCGTGGGAGAGGCTTATGTCCAGCAGTGGACGTTATGGGTTGTTGTTGTTGTTGTTGATATTAGAATTATTCACAGTATCCAAAAGTTGCAGTTAACATTTCCAATGAGTTTTGGAGTCTGTATTCTTTAAAAGTAAATATCTGGACCACATACATTTTTGATTATCAAAAGATAATTTTGATTTTGTAAATTGAGACAGGATTTTACAATTAATTATTACTTAGAGCGACAGTGATAAATATTTCTCATCGGCGAGTAATATTGTAAAACTTTTCGATTTTAGTTTGATAGGTGATTAATATTTTAGTTTGAGCAAAGTTATGAATAATGATGAGTAAGGATTTTAGATTAAAATTATAACCTATCACAAAAGGTGATTAAAAGGATATTATTTATAACCAGAAGTTTCTTTATGTCTGCTAATATTATCAAACTGCAATGACAAATCAGTAGCAACCACGGAGTCTGGATTTGTGCCCGATTGATGGCTTTAGGCTCGCCCTCTCTTTAACTTACTTAAACATAACTGGTGACACTATTGTCACCAGTTATGTTTAAGTCCCATGTAATAGGGGGTAGGCCTATGCCTACCCCCTATTACATGGGACTTAAAGATAACTGGCGAATGGCGGTGTACTATTAGACACACATCAACCTAACCCTTCGGGGATAACAGGCGTGATGTTGTGATGTCATCATCATCTGCCTAGCCTTTTCCTAACTAAGTTGGGTTCGACTTCCAGTCTAATCGGATGCAGTTGAATACCAGTATTTTACATGAAGCGACTGCCTATCTGACCTCCACAACCCAGTTACTACCGGGTAATACGATACCCCTTGGTAAGGCTGGTTATCAGACTTTTTGGGCCTCTGACTACCTAACGACTGTCAAGGATGAGAAGAAATGACAGCCGGGACCAACGGTTTTACGTGCTTTCCGAGGCACGGAGGGAACTCGGTATGTAATGGGTGGTCACCCATCCACAGACCAACCTCGGCAAGCACGGCTTAACCTAACGATTGACCCGAGCGGCTGTTATTGTTTGTTGTTTGCGGCGTGATGTTATGATGTATTGACCAATATGCATATCCTTCAAGAGCGATATTTTCTTTCTTTATTCTGTAAACATTCAACTATCATTTTACTACAGTTACGAATAAGATTTTTTCAACACTAAGCATATGTATGCTTAGTATTGAAAAAATTATTCACGTAGAAAGGTCACGTTAAAAAAGCGCCCGTACGCACGCATGTATGCACGGGCGCTTTTTTAACGTGACTTTTCTTTACCGCACGATTTTCAACACCTGTCTCAGTATCGGGAGTTGAAAGTCCATTTACTGACGCACTAAAGAACATCATCATCTTCCGGTCCTTGTCTCATTCTCCTTGGGGTCGTCGCAACACGTTTTGTTCTTCCACTCTCCCCTGTCAGACGTCACGACATCATTTACTTCTTTCTCTTTCATATCATTATTCCTCACACAATCCATCAATCTTTTAAATTCTTTGGCCTTCCTCTCCCTCTCCATCCATACATTTATGTCCAACACTCTTTTAGTCACATGCGTCACGCACTAAACAAGCGATAAAAAATCTTCCGTGTAAACGCAGGGTATTACATTTACAGGCTACAAAACATATTTTTCATACAAATTGCTTGTCTCCGTCGCGTCGGTCAGTTCTAAAACTATTTATTAACATAGATAGAGCTGTAAAGTTCTCCGTGTTTTCGCATTTCCAGCTTCCCACTGGCCATTTGCTAGTACAATTTGAAACGAGTGTAAAACGAGTGCAACATGAGTGCATTTGTTATTTCGTCGTGACAAGGAGTGATCTCTTGCACTCTCGGTACAATTGTGGCGATATTGTGTGAGCTAAGGCCGTGGTCACTGGTGGACTGTATTGCGTAAACTGTGGCGCTGAAGTTCGCGATTTGAAGCGGAATATTGTGGTCTGCAGTATTGTAATAAACAATTAGGGGTTTTAAAATAAAATTATGTCTGGCTGGCTTTTAAATATTTGTTATTTTTACGATTAAAATAAAAAGTTGTGTAGCGTCTACACTATATGTTCAAAACTTTAAGTTTCTTTGCACATTTAGAGTAGTTCTTTCTTTAATAATCATATTTATAGCACAAAATAGACAGACACATCATGGTTTTGCAGCGCATGATTAATGACCTGGTTTTTCTAACAAATAATACACATTGCTGCAGTTTTTAGTTATCATCAAGCGTCTTGTATAAAATAACACAAAAAACACGTTCTTTTTTCTATACACTTATTCTTTACATAAGAAAACACAATCACGCAAAATGCAACGTACAGAAATCGCTCCTGCCACCTTGCCCGCTCATTTCCCAGCCCAACACGACAGCTGCTAACTATCTAGTTTTCTGTTTTGTTTCACAGAAGACACTTGAAGTTTTCCAACTGTTGTTTTTGTTATCTGTGGCACTTGTGTGTGAGGACTGAGGAGGAACTTGTCTATGGTACGAGAGCGTGCATGTCACTAATTGAGCACATTTAGCATCGCGAAGTGTGGCGTATTATTTACTGGGTTATTTTTGCTGGGAATTATGTAAGAGAAGGAAAATAAATGTATTGGTGGAGATTGTTCTAGAGGAGTTCGTGGCTAAATAATAACAGGCGTGCGGTTCGATATCAAAGGTTAAGCCACGCTTGCCAAGGTCGGTCTGTGGATGGGGGACCAACCTACCGAGACATACCGAGTTTTCTCCGTGCCTCAGAAAGCACGTTAAGCCGTTGGTCCCGGCATTTCCCAACTATGTTGCGGTTGGGTTCTAGTCCAACCAGATGCAGCTGAATACCAGTATTTTACATGGAGCGACTGCCTATCTGACCTCCACAACCCAGTTAGCACTGGGTAATACGATACTCTTTGGTAAGACTGGTTATCAGACTTTCGGGCCACTGACTACCTGTTACGACTGTTAAAGATCTACCTAGAACTTAAATAGGTTAAGCAGCACTTAAATAGGCTATTCCATGGATGGGTGAGCACACTTTACATACCGAGTTCCGTGCCTCGGAAAGCACGTTAAGCCGTTTGTCCCGGCTATCATTTGATATTTATCAACCCGAGCGCCTGTTATATTTTGACCACATACACTAAGTCCCTGTTGACGTTCAAACAGTGATATTAATTGGAATCAATGACTTTGATTTTGATTTCTCGTGATGTTTTTCTAGCTATAAGAAAAAAAATGAATTTAGATAAAAGCCTTACTCCAGAAATACACAGTTCAAAAATTCAAATACAAGCACGGCTTAACCTAAAGATCGACCCGAACGACTGTTATTATTTAGCCACGAGCACCTCCAGCAGAGACATGATGTCATACAAAATGATAAAAAAAAAACAATTAAACAAACAACGCATAACAAATATTTATAAGTACAACAGGACGCAACAAAAAAGTTGACAGATTGCAGGTCGTGACTGCGTCAAATCTGAGATTTACCATACCGTACTGGGCCTGCATGATAGACTACGGCCCACTCTCACAGAGAAGAAGCCGGTGTCCCAGCTGTGGGAACGATATAGACTCATTTATGTTAAGATGTGATAATATATTGGACCAGTTAATTGGGATAATAATAGATTGAAATACATAAAAGCAATAATAACATGACTATGATTATAGTTAATATGGTATAATAGTATTTAATATATCCTTAAGAACATTCTTATACATATCCGTATCCTTATATTCCAGAGCAATTTCTAGCCATTCTACTTGAACATTTGGGTTTAAAAAAAAAAAAACAAATTAAAGCATGCATGCACGTTTTACGAGTAAATTACTAGAATGGAATGTCGACTTTTCAGTCTAATAACCTTTAAAAAGGTTTGATCGAAAAGCCAAGATTAATTTATGACAAAATGTTCCCAAAGCAATTTCCACTACGAGAATTTATATCACAGCGTACCTATAGCTATTTGTTTTAATTAATCAAGTGACTTCTGTTGCTGCCAGTACCAGAGACCATTAATTCAGTTTTATCCACAAGAAGTACCGAGCTCAGGTGCGGCCATCTTGGCTGTACAATAAATGTCAAACACATTATGTTAGGCATTATGTCCCATCGTCGGTGATTAGCGAGAAGCGAGTAGAGTAAGCAACTGAGAGCATAATCAGCCTGTAGTATTCCCACAGCTGGGACACAGGCCTCCTCTCTATGAGAGGGAGTGGGCTGAGGGAGTGGGCTGTGGTATTTATAATAATAATAATAAAACACCTGCAGAATAGTCAGAAAGTTCATGCAGATTGAGGATAATGCTTCTCACAACACTCATATTTCATCACACACACACGCTACGTTGACTTGGTATAGGCCCGTTAACGTAGCTGAAACTAGCTAAAAGCTAAGAAACAATATATGTTTTAAATAAACCATTTATTTCAGGTAACAAAGACCCATAGATAAATACCTTAACTTTAAAATACATACTAATAACAAATTTTTGTTAGTCCAGGCTACTATAAAAACTATGTTAGTAGCACTTAACTGGCACGATGTTTTGTGCATACTTGTGGAATTTGTCCGTGGAAGCGACGGAACACCACATCCTGCGGCTAAAAACTTTCTTCCAACACCAGATGGAGCATACAAGTTGGGATGCGCACCACAAACGCCTTGAAATTGACGTTGCGGCGCGACTCCAGAAGCTGTACTCTTGGCGTCTACTTCAGTCTTTCTACTCCTCGATGTCCTCAGCCTCAGTGGTGTAATGTAGGCGAGAGATGTACACCGGGGTGTTCGGTTTCGCGGCGCGCAGTTTAACGTTGGGCTCACAGGAGCCTTGCCGGAGCGGTTCTTACAGCTTCGCTGACGGTGTTTCCACCTTTGCACCGTCGCGAAACCGTCATCATCAGCCCGGCCTTATGACTGCCTCGTTGGTATAGTGGTCTTAACCGCGTCTGCTGACCATGAGCTCCTGAATCCACCACGCGGGCCCAGTGCGTTTTTGTAGACATGACTCCGATTTTTTAGTTAAATAATAAATATTTTTTTGAAATACCTAGGTACTTAATAAATTTTATTACGAAATGATTTTTTTTTAAGTACTCAAAACATTGTGCTGATGGATGCATTGAATAGAGTAGGGGTCATGAAGGTTTTTAGTTTAAAGAAACTTGCATTTCAATAAAACAAAATTTAAAAGTTAAAAATTTGACCACCAATATCCACGTAACTAAAAGGTTCCCCGGCCGGTTCCAAAACAAAAAAAAAATCGCAATGACGGGGAGAACAAATAGTGCCTTTCAGTTTCGTTACGGGTCTACACACACTATGTATCTCTTAAACTTGAGCGAGAGAACGATCGCTTCCTTGTCGACCGGGGCAGGTGCCTTACGCCGGTATCACCTTTCAGACGATTAATAATCAAAGGAGCCGGCTCTAATGTAACTTGGGCTGGTAATGACAGTTCTGTTGATGAAATGGCGATGGGGATTTAATCGTAATTTTTTTGTCTCTCATGGTTTTCTTAGCAACATTCCACATTCTTAGTGTGGAGCAATGTTTAAAAAAAATAGCTTTGAAGTTGATTGCCACTTGTCAGCCTAGGCCCATATAATTTTCATATAATTTTTCATATAATAATTTCATATAATAATTAGCATATAATTTTCTATTAACTATAATATAGGAGATGACAAAACTTGGGTTCGTTGTTTAAATACAGAAACAGAACACAATAACTACCATCTACCTTTATTTTACGCATTTTTAACATTCCAAAGTGGACACAGTCGTCACTTCAGCTGGTTGTAAATCAAGACATAAGAAAAAAATGCAATTGATTAATTACAGCTATTCATTTTCCTTGTTTTTCTCGGCTGAAAACAAAAAAGATTGTTTCTATTCTTTACGCAACGAAACTTTTAAATTCACTCACTGACTGACCGAGTTCCATAGAACTCGGTCAGTCAGTGAGTGAATCTAAAAGTTTCGTGTAGTACATGCTTATACATATATAAGCATGTACTACAAAAGGAACTCTTTTTTTATAATAATGTAATATATATATATAAATCTCGTGTCACAATGTTTGTCCTCAATGGACTCCTAAACCACTTAACCGATTATAATAAAATTTTCACACCGTGTGCAGTTTGATCCAACTTGAAAGATAGGATAGAATAGAAAAAAATAAAAAGTCCACCCGTGCGAAGCCGGGACGGGCAGCTAGTAATGTATATGTTTGTGGGAAATGGAATGCAAGTGGAAGTAAGGGAAATGGAACGTAAGTGAAAGTAAGGGAGAGAGTGCTATGTGTGAGGGAGAGAGCGATAGACGAGGGAAGAGAGAAGGGATTGGTAGGACGCCATATTGTATGAGAGGACTTGGAAAAAAAAGACGTTGTGCACGAATCTAAGAGAAATAAAACTATCATTATTCAAGACTGCATTATTTTATTACCTGGAAGAACCCTGTATCCCACATGGTGTTGGATGACCGAAATAATAGACTTTGCTTCTTAAATCTTCTTTTAATAATTAAACACACTTAAAAACATTGGAGTTGTCTTTACTTCATAAAACTAGCTCGTCATACTCCCCTTCTCGCTCACACACATGCTCTCTCATTCATTCATCGCTGCATTCATACTCTCTACGCTTTGTTTAAAATTAAGCTGCGTTCCGAATTAATATCCTTCATGTATATTGTTATTGTTTGTTTAATTATTGTTTGTTTATTGTTTGTGTATGTATATTGTTTCCCACGGCGCCACTTAGGGGGTCCAGCACTCCTACCTTTCAAGTCAGAACCAATCATACTAACACATTAACAAAATTTCATTGATATCGGTTGGGTGGTTTCGGAGATTAGCGCGAACATAAAGCACGTTAAGCCGTTGGTCCCGGCTGTCATTTGTTGATCTTTGACAGTCGTTACAGTAGCCCGAAAGTCTGACAACCAGTCTTACCAAGGGGTGTCGTATTACCCAGTACTAACTAGGTTGTGGAGGTCAGATAAGCATACGCTACATGTAAAATACTGGTATAAACTGCATCCTGTTAGACTGGAAGCCAACCTCAATAATTATGGTTGGAAAAAGTTCAAACAAGGCCCAAGGCTCAAAGGCCGATGGTTATGATGATGAAGTGGTCCTTTATATTATGACTAGCTGATGCCCGCGGCTTCGCCCGCCCGCAAATTAAATACTAAATAATAATTATATACTTCTTCTTAGCTGGGTATTGTTTTTGTTTTGTTTTATTTTGTATTATTTTCCAATAGTTTAGTCTCAATATTGTATTAACTAAGGGAAGTAGCGAGTCAACCCCAACACAAGTGTTTCTGATTACTTACTGGGGCTGTCGCAACACATGTATATTATGTAAGCATTTGAGACACAATAAACATTTTAATTTTTTTAATTTTAATTTTAATACTTTGGCGCAGCCGTGAGGCACACAGCACATACTATGTTTTCCTCCTTATTTTGTATATTTTTTTTTTATATGTGTGTGTGCTTAAATAACTGACGTCAAATAAATATTTTCTTTCTTTCTTTTCCTCTTGAATCACTCTATCTAATAAAAAAACCCGCATCAAAATCCGTTGCGTAGTTTTAAAGATCTAAGCATATACAGGGTGTAAAAGACCTCATCACGAAGCCGTCAACTAAGCATTCTCTACATCAAACTAAGTAACTTTACGCAAAAAATATTGCTGGGAAACGACTTTTTTTTTTTGGTGTGAAAGATCATGTTTTGTGGTAGAACTCAATGTAACGCACTCAAAACATTGTGCTGATAGATGGATTGAATAGTACGGGGGTCGTGGAGGTGTTTAAAGAAAAAGAAGAAAAAAATCTTACATTAAAAACTTGTATTTAAAAAAAAAACTTGTCGAAAAGTTGGAACTTTGACCCCCAATATCTCCGTAACTAGAAGGTATGGTGTAGAACAAAAAAATGATCGCAATGACGAGGAGAACAAGTGCCTTTTGGCTTGGTTAAGAGGTGTTTTACACCCTTTATAGGGACAGACTGACGCGGTGACTTTGTTTTATAATATGTAGTGGTAGTGAAGTGATGATAGAACTAAAGTGAGCAGTATGGAAGATTTTTTGATAATTCATCCCCTTAAAATGACAAATTTCCATACTTTTCCTAATTTGATTAATCCAATCGGTTACCCCTTTCTCGGCTTTCCTTCCGATAAATTATGAAATATAGTTTAACAAAATGCCCGGTGTTTTCTTCTACAATTTTCTTCCGAGCTCTAGGAAGTTGGATATAAGAGAAATGACAAAATTAATAGTATCACTACTAGGGCAGAATGAAAATATGTTTGCCAAGACACCGGCAAGCTATCCTAGGAAAAAGCAGGAAATTATACACAAGATGAATAATATTTACGTTCAGATGTTAGAAAAATGACAACACATTTGCAATGCTCATTTTAATGAGATTGTCTCTTTGTGCAGTTTCCATATTTTTCAAATATAAATGAGGTGACTAGCAATACTGTTAAGGACAGGACCTCATTTCTTGTTGCTGGATTCGATTCCCGGGTCGGGCAAAGTGTTATTTGGTTCTTTTATCAGGCATGTTCTTAGTAGCAGTCTGGAATCCGGATTTATGGCCTGTTGATGGATTTTTCAGATATAAATCCACATTGTTATGTTAGGGCTATTTTGTGAAAGCCTGTTAAAATCTTATTTGCACCTCTTGACTATTAGCCATTACAGTTTGAAAATTATTACAACAGCTATTCAAACCATCTCACGTGACTTAATCAAAATTTTCAATGTTTTGGCTTTTATAATTGCAAGTAAGATACTAAATTTTGCCTTTACCTTAACATCTCTTGTTTCCATTTATCTCTATTAGGCGTCTCTTGGTGGCCTTTTCAGCAAAAATAATTATCGTTTCTTTTTGTCGGTCTGTCTTTTCCTTCTTTGTGTATTACGTAAACTGATGTTATACAAAAATCTTAAAATATACTATTATACAAAACCAATTGAGCCGTCACGGGACGCCTGGTAGATGTAAAACATCGAAATTATTTTGTACACGTAATATGATTAAAACAGTCAATATTAAATAAAAACAAAATTGACTCGATTCACAAAAAGAAACTCCTTTTGCTGGGATCGAACTCGAAGTCATGAGATTGTAACCCAGCGCTGTGCCCCGAGATCAGCTGGCTCGTTGTAAACCGTGGCGAATATGTAGATTTTATGTTGCTTCAACAGGTCGGTAATGTTCGGGATTGTTCGGGCCGGGTTGACAACTTGACAGCTTACCTGCGCCGATAGATGTTTCTCATCAAAATGTTCCTTTACTTTACACCATTTATGTGCCCAGACCTTATTACACCACTTCCAAAAACCCACCTGCAACCTCAACTCATAAGCGAAACGCTTTTAAAAGCAATGCATACAAATAACAATATTTCAGGCACCTGCACTTCTGCTCACCCCTCTCCGATGTCACAGGTGAAGTCGCTCTGTATAAATATTTCCAGGCTACTAAATTATTCATGGTGCCTGCAGCGCCATCTCGCGGATGCAAATATCGAGAGTCCGATGGTTGCATCCGTATGCTTGGGTGTTGTGGGCTGAGTAACAAGCTGAAGCGTTTTAAAACTATAAATAAGGCCGATTTTCCTATAGAAACTCAACACTTTCATCTAAACCGTGTTAAAGAGCAGTCAGTGTCATTATTGTTGTGAAATATTGACCATGACTGCGTGATGTGCTGATCTCATTCAGTTTCATTAGTACCTACACCTTGAAAACAATTTTCGATTTATTTTAATGTGACACAACTCTTACCAGAAATCAAAGATGCCTGTGCTATATTAACTTACAACTACTAATTGAAGTTCGTACGGGGCAGTCTTTCATATATTTTCAGATTAGTTTTCTGTTACCAGTATTTTTTAAATATTCGTAGTTCTGCTTTATGTCTCAATCTGGCAACATTTTAATAGTAGGTATTTTGACAGAAATCTGTGTGGTACGAATAATTTCCGTTAACCGAGGTCCAGTTGGCTTTAAAAAAAATTGCCCTAATTTAAATTGACAGAAAACCCGACTAATATGACGGTTAATACTTTTAAAACATTTGGTCATAGTAAGTCATCATCTTTTTACTTGCGCCACACTCAACCCGTAAAATAAGTACCGGTTTATTTACACTCGGCTCAAGTCGTTTCTGAAATTTATGTTGAGCATTAATTTAAGCATTTATTGCGACGTAGGTTTATCTTAGAAAATTAGTAATGACTGCGCGTACCTTAAATTGCTGATTTTACTGATAATTATAACTTGGCGAATCTTGAAGTAGTGTGATTTCAAACATTGGATTCAACTAAGAAAAGTTATAATCTATTGATTCTATTTTTAGGTAGCAAACTGTGATTCGTCACACATGAAACGAAGGCCTGAGTCCCAGTAGCAGGATGGCTATTGGCTGATTGGTTAGGTATGCTGCGATCGCCAATTCTGTTTGTTAAAATGTTTTATGAACCTTTCAAAAATGACCGATCACAGTCATTGTCCAGAGCAGACTTTATGGGCTGAAATAATTATATGAAACAAAACAGACAACTGGAATTTTTGGAGCTCATTTTTTTAATTTTAATCAGCTCGCTTACAGTTTTTTTAGATTAATTTTGTAGTCTATCTAAATTACTATGACAGAATGAAAAGAGAAAAACCCTCTAATATACTTCTCGAAAAATATCCCTTTTCAGCACAAAAATATAATAATAAGAGTATATTTTATTACTTTAATTTCGTGAGCTGAAGAAATATAAACACACGTATACCAGTTTGTCATAGCGGGAGAGTGATGTGATGAGGGAGAAGTTAGTGACAGAATTTAGTACCTGATGTTACTTTTTTTTTACAAAGCGTTAGTTTTCGATTATTTTGCCGAAAGGTTTGTACACGTTGAATGCCAGCGGTAAGAGTAGACCTCCACAACCCAGTACTAAGTGGATTGTGGAGGTCAGATAGGCAGTCGCTCCGTGTAAAATTCTGGTATTCATTTGCAACCGGTTAGACTGGAAGCCGACCTCAACATAGTTGGGAAAAGGCTAGGCAGATGCTGATGATGAATGCCAGCGGTAAAAGGTCTGACCTGTTAGCTGTAGGTCGACGGTGCAAACCCAAGCAGGCGCTCTGTTTGGGCAGTTAATTTCATCACGACTGCTCTCACAACCGTGAAGGAAATCACCGAGACAATGTTATACGCTGATCTATTTGTGCTTATAATTTGCGTCTAGGCCACCTACAGCTATACCCTACTTTGTCAACGGTGTTCTGACATGTCCGCTTTGTGCTCGGACCACATGAAAGAGTAGCACACCAAAGCTCTCGACAACCACTCTAGAAAGCTATCGAATGCAGTCGATGTGGCCGAAATCTCGTAAGGTCTATTGGCCTTTGATGTTTGCAAGTGACATGTAGACTGTCGTAGACTAAGTAGACGATGGGGGAAGAAAGTGTTGGAGTGGGGACCACGGACGGAACGGAGAAATGGTAAAGACAACCGACTAGGTGGACGGACGATCTCATTAAAGCGGCCGGAAGAGACTGGATAGCTATGACACAAAACCGCCAAAAGTGGAGAGATTTTGAAGAGATCTATCTACACTCAGCATTGGGTGGCCAAAGATTGGGGAAGAAGAAGCAAATTGTTTCTAATGGATCATCATCTACTATGGACTTCTAATGGTTGCAAGTAAATAAAATTAGAAGTCGAGGTTGCTAGTTTGTAGATAATTAAACAATACGCACATGAATCCGAAAAATTAGAGATGCGTGTCTCGGGTTCGGTGAAGGAAAACATCGTGAGGAAATCAGTATGCTTGAGAGATATTTCTCGACGGCATGTAAAGCCAAGTCAGAGGCCATTGGGCGGCATAAAAACTCTGACACCAGGTTAGGTACTAACTACAGTATAAAGAAGAAAGGGATACTACTAATATTTTGCTGACCTTTACATTTTATACTCCCAGTCATAAATAACCTAAAAAAATAATAAATTCAGCTCTACCCCACAAAACCTTTAACTTTTAACAGTGTAACATAAAAAAGAGGAATCAGCCTTTTCAAGTTACATCTTAATTTGTGGCTCAAATTAGCTTTTTTTTGTCCGTAAACAAACCTCCCGGTACTTTAAAATTTATGCTCGCGAAAACCTCCCAGAATGTTGTTTGGTGTAAAATATTGAGTTCATTAATATTATCCTTAAGTAAGGGGAACCCTTTGGGTAAGTGGTGGTAGGAAGGATGGGAGGCACTTTCTTAAATATCCTGTTTATATGAATTAATTGGTAATGCAGTTGTGCATTTGGGGAGAAGAATATACATTTATGATATTCTAAAAAGGGTGTAAAAAACCTCATAACGAAGCCGAAAGGCACTTTTTTTGTTCTACACCATACCTTCTAGTTACGGAGATATTGTCTTCTTATCTGTACCTAACGTTGATAAAGTTTAAAGTTCCACACAAAAAGAAACGTGGGACGCCTCCACGACCCCCACACTATTTAATCCATTCACCAGCACAATGTTTTGTGTGCGGTACATTGAATCCTATTACAAAACATGATTTTGCACCCCATAAAAAAAAGTCGTTTCCCAGCAATATTTTTTGCGTAAAGTTACTTAGTTTGATGTACAGAATGCTTGGTTGACAGCTTTGTAATGAGGTTGTTTACACCCTGTACCTATAGAGAAAAGTTTATAGTGCCCAGAAAATTATAAATCAGCGTTTCTCATGTCGTGAGCTTCAATTTTTTAAAACTTGACGATTGTTATTAGCCATTTGTGCCCCACTGCAGGGCAAAAGCCTCGTTTCCCTCCTTCTACTTGTCCCTATCCATTGCTTTTATTAGCCAATCCTTGTGAAAAGAGTCGAGTTCTTCCCGCAATCTCCTTCTGGGCCTGCCGCGTTGCCGTTTGCTGCTGTTTGGGACACATTGTGTGATTACTTTAGCCCATAGCTCCTCTGGCATATGACAGATGTAGCCAGTCCAGTTCCATTTGATCTTGGCAGCCGTGAGGCTGACTTTAAATAGTTTAACTGAAATGAATACATTAAGTTAACGTTACAAATCAATCATTATAACATCATCAGATCAGACTAATAGGTAATTACGTTATTATTCAGTTTCGCCTGATGCGCCCTGTGGTATGTACTTAAGTGTCAATATTCAAACATCATGATTAATGGCATTTCAAACCAATATTATCTAGGTATAACTGATTAGGCGAGACAAATCGCTTGTTAAAACCCAATCAAATATCAACCTTACCATCAACAACCAAGCTTTAAAATCCCTTTCAACGTGCTCAATAATCTAAATCAAATACACGATTGATAAGCCTAAGCTATTTTGAACTTAGTTCGATGGCAAATAAGGTTCGATTTCGTCTGCTGTGTGGTTATGCAACTGTAATGAGAAGTTTCAATTAGACCGCTCTGTTTAGATCATTAGGGGTTCTATTATTTATGGGCAATTGTAAATTGAGTATTACGTCATCGAGTTAGAACGTTATGTCATCAGATACTACTGAATTTCAGAGACGGAAATTATATAAGAAAATCTAATTAGTAGAATGTGAACAATGAGAAGCTCGTGGCTAAATAATAACAGCCGCACAGTTTGATATTCAGGGTAAAGCCGCGCTTGTCTAGGTTGGTCTGTGAATGGGTGACCATCACAACATACCGGGTTTCCTCCGTGCCTCGAAAAGTCCACTTAGCAGTCAGTGTGATGTGCTGATCTCATTCAGTTTCATTAGTACCTACACCTTGAAAAAAAATTTCGATTTATTTTAATGTGACACAACTCTTACCAGAAATCAAAGATGCCTGTGCTATATTAACTTACAACTACTAATTGAAGTTCGTATGGGGCAGTCTTTCATATATTTTCAGATTAGTATTCTGTTACCAGTATTTTTTAAATATTCGTAGTTCTGCTTTAAGTCTCAATCTGGCAACATTTTAATAGTAGGTATTTTGACAGAAATCTGTGTGGTACGAATAATTTCCGTTAACCGAGGTCCAGTTGGCTTTAAAAAAAAATTCCCTAATTTAATTTGACAGAAAACCCGACTAATATGACGGTTAATACTTTTAAAACATTTGGTATATGTAAATAAGTCATCATCTTTTCACTTGCGCCACACTCAACCCATAAAATAAGTACCGGTTTATTTACACTCGGCTCAAGTCGTTTCTGAAATTTATGTTGAGCATTAATTTTAAGCATTTATTGCGACGTAGGTTTATCTTAGCAAATTAGTAATGACTGCGCGTACCTTAAATTGCTGATTTTACTGATAATTATAATTTTGCGAATCTTGAAGTAGTGTGATTTCAAACATTGGATTCAACTAAGAAAAGTTATAATCTATTGATTCTATTTTTAGGCCTTTCAAAAAAGACCGATCACGGTCATTGTCCAGAGCAGACTTTATGGGCTGAAATAATTAAATGAAACAAAACAGACAACTGGGATTTTTGGAGCTCATTTTTTTAATTTTAATCAGCTCGCTTACAGTTTTTTTAGATTAATTTTGTAGTCTATCTAAATTACTATGACAGAATGAAAAGAGAAAAACCCTCTAATATACTTCTCGAAAAATATCCCTTTTCAGCACAAAAATATAATAATAAGAGTATATTTTATTACTTTAATTTCGTGAGCTGAAGAAATATAAACACACGTATACCAGTTTGTCATAGCGGGAGAGCGATGTGATGAGGGAGAAGTTAGTGACAGAATTTAGTACCTGATGTTACTTTTTTTTTACAAAGCGTTACTTTTCGATTATTTTGCCGAAAGGTTTGTTCACTTTGAATGCCAGCGGTAAGAGTAGACCTCCACAACCCAGTACTAAGTGGATTGTGGAGGTCAGATAGGCAGTCGCTCCATGTAAAATTCTGGTATTCATTTGCAACCGGTTAGACTGGAAGCCGACCTCAACATAGTTGGGAAAAGGCTAGGCAGCTGCTGATGATGAATGCCAGCGGTAAAAGGTCTGACCTGTTAGCTGTAGGTCGACGGTGCAAACCCAAGCAGGCGCTCTGTTTGGGCAGTTAATTTCATCACGACTGCTCTCACAACCGTGAAGGAAATCACCGAGACAATGTTATACGCTGATCTATTTGTGCTTATAATTTGCGTCTAGGCCACCTACAGCTATACCCTACTTTGTCAACGGTGTTCTGACATGTCCGCTTTGTGCTCGGACCACATGAAAGAGCAGCACACCAAAGCTCTCGACAACCACTCTAGAAAGCTATCGAATGCAGTCGATGTGGCCGAAATCTCGTAAGGTCTATTGGCCTTTAATGTTTGCAAGTGACATGTAGACTGTCGTAGACTAGGTAGACGATGGGGGAAGAAAGTGTTGGAGTGGGGACCACAGACGGAACGGAGGAATGGTAAAGACAACCGACTAGGTGGACGGACGATCTCATTAAAGCGGCCGGAAGAGACTGGATAGCTATGACACAAAACCGCCAAAAGTGGAGAGATTTTGAAGAGATCTATCTACACTCAGCATTGGGTGGCCAAAGATTGGGGAAGAAGAAGCAAATTGTTTCTAATGGATCATCATCTACTATGGACTTCTAATGGTTGCAAATAAATAAAATTAAAAGTCGAGGTTGCTAGTTTGTAGATAATTAAACAATACGCACATGAATCCGAAAAATTAGAGATGCGTGTCTCGGGTTCGGTGAAGGAAAACATCGTGAGGAAATCAGTATGCTTGAGAGATATTTCTCGACGGCATGTAAAGCCAAGTCAGAGGCCATTGGGCGGCATAAAAACTCTGACACCAGGTTAGGTACTAACTACAGTATAAAGAAGAAAGGGATACTACTAATATTTTGCTGACCTTTACATTTTATACTCCCAGTCATAAATAACCTAAAAAAATAATAAATTCAGCTCTACCCCACAAAACCTTTAACTTTTAACAGTGTAACATAAAAAAGAGGAATCAGCCTTTTCAAGTTACATCTTAATTTGTGGCTCAAATTAGCTTTTTTTTGTCCGTAAACAAACCTCCCGGTACTTTAAAATTTATGCTCGCGAAAACCTCCCAGAATGTTGTTTGGTGTAAAATATTGAGTTCATTAATATTATCCTTAAGTAAGGGGAACCCTTTGGGTAAGTGGTGGTAGGAAGGATGGGAGGCACTTTCTTAAATATCCTGTTTATATGAATTAATTGGTAATGCAGTTGTGCATTTGGGGAGAAGAATATACATTTATGATATTCTAAAAAGGGTGTAAAAAACCTCATAACGAAGCCGAAAGGCACTTTGTTTGTTCTACACCATACCTTCTAGTTACGGAGATATTGTCTTCTTATCTGTACCTAACGTTGATAAAGTTTAAAGTTCCACACAAAAAGAAACGTGGGACGCCTCCACGACCCCCACACTATTTAATCCATTCACCAGCACAATGTTTTGTGTGCGGTACATTGAATCCTATTACAAAACATGATTTTGCACCCCATAAAAAAAAGTCGTTTCCCAGCAATATTTTTTGCGTAAAGTTACTTAGTTTGATGTACAGAATGCTTGGTTGACAGCTTTGTAATGAGGTTGTTTACACCCTGTACCTATAGAGAAAAGTTTATAGTGCCCAGAAAATTATAAATCAGCGTTTCTCATGTCGTGAGCTTCAATTTTTTAAAACTTGACGATTGTTATTAGCCATTTGTGCCCCACTGCAGGGCAAAAGCCTCGTTTCCCTCCTTCTACTTGTCCCTATCCATTGCTTTTATTAGCCAATCCTTGTGAAAAGAGTCGAGTTCTTCCCGCAATCTCCTTCTGGGCCTGCCGCGTTGCCGTTTGCTGCTGTTTGGGACACATTGTGTGATTACTTTAGCCCATAGCTCCTCTGGCATATGACAGATGTAGCCAGTCCAGTTCCATTTGATCTTGGCAGCCGTGAGGCTGACTTTAAATAGTTTAACTGAAATGAATACATTAAGTTAACGTTACAAATCAATCATTATAACATCATCAGATCAGACTAATAGGTAATTACGTTATTATTCAGTTTCGCCTGATGCGCCCTGTGGTATGTACTTAAGTGTCAATATTCAAACATCATGATTAATGGCATTTCAAACCAATATTATCTAGGTATAACTGATTAGGCGAGACAAATCGCTTGTTACAACCCAATCAAATATCAACCTTACCATCAACAACCAAGCTTTAAAATCCCTTTCAACGTGCTCAATAATCTAAATCAAATACACGATTGATAAGCCTAAGCTATTTTGAACTTAGTTCGATGGCAAATAAGGTTCGATTTCGTCTGCTGTGTGGTTATGCAACTGTAATGAGAAGTTTCAATTAGACCGCTCTGTTTAGATCATTAGGGGTTCTATAATTTATGGGCAATTGTAAATTGAGTATTACGTCATCGAGTTAGAACGTTATGTCATCAGATACTACTGAATTTCAGAGACGGAAATTATATAAGAAAATCTAATTAGTAGAATGTGAACAATGAGAAGCTCGTGGCTAAATAATAACAGCCGCACAGTTTGATATTCAGGGTAAAGCCGCGCTTGTCTAGGTTGGTCTGTGAATGGGTGACCATCACAACATACCGGGTTTCCTCCGTGCCTCGAAAAGTCCACTTAGCAGTCAGTGTGATGTGCTGATCTCATTCAGTTTCATTAGTACCTACACCTTGAAAAAAAATTTCGATTTATTTTAATGTGACACAACTCTTACCAGAAATCAAAGATGCCTGTGCTATATTAACTTACAACTACTAATTGAAGTTCGTATGGGGCAGTCTTTCATATATTTTCAGATTAGTATTCTGTTACCAGTATTTTTTAAATATTCGTAGTTCTGCTTTAAGTCTCAATCTGGCAACATTTTAATAGTAGGTATTTTGACAGAAATCTGTGTGGTACGAATAATTTCCGTTAACCGAGGTCCAGTTGGCTTTAAAAAAAAATTCCCTAATTTAATTTGACAGAAAACCCGACTAATATGACGGTTAATACTTTTAAAACATTTGGTATATGTAAGTAAGTCATCATCTTTTCACTTGCGCCACACTCAACCCGTAAAATAAGTACCGGTTTATTTACACTCGGCTCAAGTCGTTTCTGAAATTTATGTTGAGCATTAATTTTAAGCATTTATTGCGACGTAGGTTTATCTTAGCAAATTAGTAATGACTGCGCGTACCTTAAATTGCTGATTTTACTGATAATTATAACTTTGCGAATCTTGAAGTAGTGTGATTTCAAACATTGGATTCAACTAAGAAAAGTTATAATCTATTGATTCTATTTTTAGGCCTTTCAAAAAAGACCGATCACGGTCATCGTCCAGAGCAGACTTTATGGGCTGAAATAATTAAATGAAACAAAACAGACAACTGGAATTTTTGGAGCTCATTTTTTTAATTTTAATCAGCTCGCTTACAGTTTTTTTAGATTAATTTTGTAGTCTATCTAAATTACTATGACAGAATGAAAAGAGAAAAACCCTCTAATATACTTCTCGAAAAATATCCCTTTTCAGCACAAAAATATAATAATAAGAGTATATTTTATTACTTTAATTTCGTGAGCTGAAGAAATATAAACACACGTATACCAGTTTGTCATAGCGGGAGAGTGATGTGATGAGGGAGAAGTTAGTGACAGAATTTAGTACCTGATGTTACTTTTTTTTTACAAAGCGTTAGTTTTCGATTATTTTGCCGAAAGGTTTGTACACGTTGAATGCCAGCGGTAAGAGTAGACCTCCACAACCCAGTACTAAGTGGATTGTGGAGGTCAGATAGGCAGTCGCTCCGTGTAAAATTCTGGTATTCATTTGCAACCGGTTAGACTGGAAGCCGACCTCAACATAGTTGGGAAAAGGCTAGGCAGATGCTGATGATGAATGCCAGCGGTAAAAGGTCTGACCTGTTAGCTGTAGGTCGACGGTGCAAACCCAAGCAGGCGCTCTGTTTGAGCAGTTAATTTCATCACGACTGCTCTCACAACCGTGAAGGAAATCACCGAGACAATGTTATACGCTGATCTATTTGTGCTTATAATTTGCGTCTAGGCCACCTACAGCTATACCCTACTTTGTCAACGGTGTTCTGACATGTCCGCTTTGTGCTCGGACCACATGAAAGAGTAGCACACCAAAGCTCTCGACAACCACTCTAGAAAGCTATCGAATGCAGTCGATGTGGCCGAAATCTCGTAAGGTCTATTGGCCTTTGATGTTTGCAAGTGACATGTAGACTGTCGTAGACTAAGTAGACGATGGGGGAAGAAAGTGTTGGAGTGGGGACCACAGACGGAACGGAGAAATGGTAAAGACAACCGACTAGGTGGACGGACGATCTCATTAAAGCGGCCGGAAGAGACTGGATAGCTATGACACAAAACCGCCAAAAGTGGAGAGATTTTGAAGAGATCTATCTACACTCAGCATTGGGTGGCCAAAGATTGGGGAAGAAGAAGCAAATTGTTTCTAATGGATCATCATCTACTATGGACTTATAATGGTTGCAAATAAATAAAATTAGAAGTCGAGGTTGCTAGTTTGTAGATAATTAAACAATACGCACATGAATCCGAAAAATTAGAGATGCGTGTCTCGGGTTCGGTGAAGGAAAACATCGTGAGGAAATCAGTATGCTTGAGAGATATTTCTCGACGGCATGTAAAGCCAAGTCAGAGGCCATTGGGCGGCATAAAAACTCTGACACCAGGTTAGGTACTAACTACAGTATAAAGAAGAAAGGGATACTACTAATATTTTGCTGACCTTTACATTTTATACTCCCAGTCATAAATAAACTAAAAAAATAATAAATTCAGCTCTACCCCACAAAACCTTTAACTTTTAACAGTGTAACATAAAAAAGAGGAATCAGCCTTTTCAAGTTACATCTTAATTTGTGGCTCAAATTAGCTTTTTTTTGTCCGTAAACAAACCTCCCGGTACTTTAAAATTTATGCTCGCGAAAACCTCCCAGAATGTTGTTTGGTGTAAAATATTGAGTTCATTAATATTATCCTTAAGTAAGGGGAACCCTTTGGGTAAGTGGTGGTAGGAAGGATGGGAGGCACTTTCTTAAATATCCTGTTTATATGAATTAATTGGTAATGCAGTTGTGCATTTGGGGAGAAGAATATACATTTATGATATTCTAAAAAGGGTGTAAAAAACCTCATAACGAAGCCGAAAGGCACTTTTTTTGTTCTACACCATACCTTCTAGTTACGGAGATATTGTCTTCTTATCTGTACCTAACGTTGATAAAGTTTAAAGTTCCACACAAAAAGAAACGTGGGACGCCTCCACGACCCCCACACTATTTAATCCATCCACCAGCACAATGTTTTGTGTGCGGTACATTGAATCCTATTACAAAAAATGATTTTGCACCCCATAAAAAAAAGTCGTTTCCCAGCAATATTTTTTGCGTAAAGTTACTTAGTTGGATGTACAGAATGCTTGGTTGACAGCTTTGTAATGAGGTTGTTTACACCCTGTACCTTTAGAGAAAAGTTTATAGTGCCCAGAAAATTATAAATCAGCGTTTCTCATGTCGTGAGCCACAATTTTTTTTAAACTTGACGATTGTTATTAGCCATTTGTGCCCACTGCAGGGCAAAAGCCTCGTTTCCCTCCTTCTACTTGTCCCTATCCATTGCTCTTATTAGCCAATCCTTCTGAAAAGAGTCGAGTTCGTCCCGCAATCTCCTTCTTGGCCTGCCGCGTTGCCGTTTGCTGCTGTTTGGGACACATTGTGTGGTTACTTTAGCCCATAGCTCCTCTGGCATATGACAGATGTAGCCAGTCCAGTTCCATTTGATCTTGGCAGCCGTGAGGCTGACTTTAAATAGTTTAACTGAAATGAATACATTAAGTTAACGTTACAAATCAATCATTATAACATCATCAGATCAGACTAATAGGTAATTACGTTATTATTCAGTTTCGCCTAATGCGCCCTGTGGTATGTACTTAAGTGTCAATATTCAAACATCATGATTAATGGCATTTCAAACCAATATTATCTAGGTATAGCTGATTAGGCGAGACAAATCGCTTGTTACAACCCAATCAAATATCAACCTTACCATCAACAACCAAGCTTCAAAATCCCTTTCAACGTGCTCAATAATCTAGATCAAATACACGATTGATAAGCCTAAGCTATTTTGAACTTAGTTCGATGGCAAATAAGGTTCGATTTCGTCTGCTGTGTGGTTATGCAACTGTAATGAGAAGTTTCAATTAGACCGCTCTGTTTAGATCATTAGGGGTTCTATAATTTATGGGCAATTGTAAATTGAGTATTACGTCATCGAGTTAGAACGTTATGTCATCAGATACTACTGAATTTCAGAGACGGAAATTATATAAGCAAAACTAATTAGTAGAATGTGAACAATGAGAAGCTCGTGGCTAAATAATAACAGCCGCACAGTTTGATATTCAGGGTAAAGCCGCGCTTGTCTAGGTTGGTCTGTGAATGTTTGACCATCACAACATACCGGGTTTCCTCCGTGCCTCGAAAAGTCCACTAAGCAGTCGGTCACGGCTGTCATTTGTAGACCTTTGACAGTCGTTGCACGTAGTCCGTGTCTAAAAAGTCTCATAACCAGTCTTTCCAAGGGGTACCGTATTACCCAGTACTAACTGGGTTGTGGAGTTCAGATAGGCAGTCGCTCCATGTAAAATACTGGTATTCAGCTGCATCCGGTCAGACTGGAATTCGACAAGCCCACATACATGACTCCGCTCCCACCCGGCAAAAAGAATATAATTCAAAAATAGGCTTTAAGTATTTCTTTTTAGATATATTTTACATTGGCAACATAAATTAGCAGACAGCTCGCTGTCAGCGAGCTTACCGCCGCCGTCAGAATCAGAATCAGAATCAGAATTATTTATTTGTGAAACATAGGTATAAACATTAAGGATCTTAAAAATAGTAAAATCTCTTGCAAATGATCAAATGCAGACTACTCGGTAGTTGACGACTCGCTTACCATGCGTTGCAAGCAAGTGGCCTGGGCGGTGTCCGCGCGCTGACCTCAGTTATATAATAATAATAGTAAAAATGGACTCTGTGGCGTGGAATGCTACCCAGCAGTCCATGCCACAGAGTAATACGAGTAGCCGTGTGGACTGCAAGCAGTCGCCTTAGTTTATAGCAGTGTTAGGTGGGAGCGGTGTTGGAGTAGAGTCGTGTAAGTGGGAGACCTTTATGAGAGCAGAAATCTTATTTGTTCGTCTTTTGTTTTATTTCCTACATCAAACACAACTCGACAAACATTCAAACCAAGTACATACACTGTAAGCACAAAGTAACAGGCGACGCAACAATTCATATCTCACACATCGTACACAAATGCCTTGCCGAAATGTTTGCGAGTTTATATCTGGCGCTTCCGTCTCACTGGGCCGCTAAATAACGGCTTACAGTGTAAGGAATTGTGTGAAGTGGGCCGATGTAACATTCTATTTGATGATACTACAGTTTTTAAGAGGGGATTTCTGGAATTCACGACTGCTGAGCATGATCGAGGTTCACCTTTTTTTTTCGGATGGGAAATTATCAAATGACTCCTCCCGCTCTGGGCGGAGCAGGAGGGAGTGTCAGACTTTTACTGACTAAAACCCATCCATGTTCCTTCATCGCCCTTTGTGTTCCGGGGCCACGGTATCTCTCGTCCCGCAGCCCCGGAGCATGAGGTTCACCTGGGTTCGATTCCCGCGTCGGAATAAGTATTTAGTATTGGGTTTTTCTATCAGGAATTTCTCAGTAGCAGACACGGAGTCTAGATTTGTGTCCGGTTGATCGCAATAGGCTCGCCCCCTATTACATGGGACTTAAAACATAACTGGTGAAATGTGGGTGTAGGCACACCTCTGCCTCAACGCTTTGAGGGTTACAGGCTTGATGTTATGATAAAACGCAAGGATAGGTCAACCGTCAAGGTTTACCGTCTCTTAACGATTTTACCTTTAGTTTTTATTCTTAATTTTCTTCGGGAACAGGCTCTCATAGAATAAGCGTAATAGGGTACCTATAACTATGCATGATTATATTCAGGGCGTCCCACGGATATGCCGCATGGAGGGAAAGTACCTTGAATATTGTAGATGGAACATTTTACTGAAAGAAGATATTATTTTAATTTAAAAAATAATTTAAACTATATTCATTGATATTTAAATAATTACATGGTTGAACCGGGAATCGAACCCGTTACACGAGAAAAATAATCACCCTGTAGCTTTATCATACCGATCAAACAACATAGTGTCAGAAATAAAAGGAAGACCATGTAATTTAACATTTTTAATACAAAATTAATCAATTTATCAAAAAGAGTGCGACCTTGTATTCAACAGGAAGGGACTCATTTTGAGCATTTGATAAATTGATTAATTTTGTATTAAAAATGTTAAATTTCATGGTCTTCCTTTTATTTCAGCAGATTTCCCATAGGTAACATTTTAAGTTCAATAGGGAATACCCTATTGAACTTAAAATGTTACCTATGGGAAATCTGCCGTGATTAGTATTAATTTTGAGTTCCCGATATTTCGACGCTGTTGCAAGCGCCATGATCGCGGGTTGACTGGAGAATGCGGATACATGGAAAAGTGTTTAAACGTAATTATTAACCCATGGTGTGCTCTCTGAAACACATGCGTTCTCTCAATGCGAGGGACTGGACAGTAATCCACCGCACGAGTCCATTGCAAGTTGATAAGCCCATGTCTTCGAATTTTTATTTCTAGGACATGCCGGTGTCCTTACGATGTTATCCTTCCCCTTTTTGAGAGCAGTTTTCATCTGACTGGGTCGCTAAATAACGGTTTACTATGTAACTGTATGGAATTGGGCTAAGCCGGGTGAAGCGGAGCGATGCAAGGTTACATTTTAGTTTATGATATTACTAGCTGTTGCCCGCGGCTTCGCCCGCGTAAAGTTCGGTAACCGTCCCACTGGATAATATTAAAGGGATAAATAGTGTCCTAGTTACGTGTTAATCCAGGTTATGAACTATCTTTGTGCCAAATTTCATAATCATCACAATCACCATTACTATCACAACCACCATCATTATCACAATAATTATCACAATCACCATCACTATCACAATCACAATCACCATCACTATCACCATCACTATCACCATCACAATCACCATCACAATCACCATCATCATTATCATCGTAATCACAACCATTATCATCGTAACCACAATCATCATCATCACAATATCCATCCTCGGTATCACAATCACAATCACCATCACTATCAAAGTCACCATCACTATCAAAGTCACAATCACTATCAAAGTCACAATCACTATCACCATCACAATAACCATCACCATCGCTATCACCATCAAAATCACCGCCACTAACACAATCATCATCATCATTATCACGATCACCATCACTGTCACAATCACAATCACTATCACGGTTATAATAACGATCACCATCGCTATCACCATCACAATCACCGTCACTATCACTATCACATTCACCAACACCATTACACCATCACCATCACCATTACCATCACTGTCACCATCACCATCACTATCACAATCACTATCACGATCACCATATTATCACAATCATTATCACCGTCATTACCACCATCACCATTACTATCAAATCACTATCACCATCACAATCACCATCACTGTTATCACAATCATCATCATCAGTATCACAATCATCATCATCGTTATCACAATCATCATCATCGTTGTCACAATCAACATCATCATTATCACAATCATCATCAACGTTATCACAATCATTAACATAATTATCACAATCATCATCATCGTAATCACAATCATCATCAACGTTATCACAATCATTAACATAATTATCACAATCATCATCATCGTTATCACAATCATCATCATCGTTGTCACAATCAACATCATCATTATCACAATCATCATCAACGTTATCACAATCATTAACATAATTATCACAATTATCATCATCGTAATCACAATCATTTTCATCGTAATCACAATCATTTTCATCCCATTCACAATCATTATCATCGTAATCACTATCATAACCTTCATCATCATTATCACAATCACCATCATTGTTATCACAATCATCTCAATAAATCAACAATAACCCTGTATAGAAGTCGAATCCGCCATCTTCTGGATCTCAAAATAAATGCCATTTTCGTTATCTGCACCCCTGATAATCTCGGTATCGAAACCCATATTGATTTTTAGACATTTCAACCCCATCGCACCCCAACAGGGAATGAAGGCATTTCAGGTCCGCCACATTAAATCTTAAAATCGTTGTTTTTGTGATACACCCGACCCGATACACCATACAAACAATACCGATGTTGATTTTCAGACTTTGTTACCCCATTTTCCTCTTTAGGGGTTGAATTCTGAAAAAACCTGAAACAAATGTTAACCGATAGGAGTACTCCTGTGAAGTTTCGAATAAAACAGTCTTACCTAATCTTGTTTCCCCATACAAACTTTTGACTCCCGTTTCATCCCCTTAGGGGGTAAATTTTGGAAAATCCTTTCTTAATGCACCCCTTAACCTCATAATGAACGTTTGTGCTAAATTTGGAATCTCTAGACTCAGCGGTTTGGGCTGTGCATTGATTTTTAGACTTTGTCACCCCATTTCCCCCTCTTAGGGGTTGAATTCTGAAAAACCCTGAAACCCGTTTCTACTCATTTATCAAAAGGAACAATATTGTGAAGTTTCGAATAAAATACTCTAACTAGTCTTGTTTCCCCATACAAACTTTGGAGCCCCGTTTAACCCCCTTAGGGGGTGCACCCTTTGACCACATAAGGAACCTACTTGCCAAATTTTAAATCTGTAGACCCAGCGGTTTGGGCTGTGCGTTGATAGATGAGTCAGTCAGTCAGTCAGTCAGTCAGTTTCTTCTTTTATATATTTAGATTATTGAATTTCCAGTGGCGAAGGATCCATACAACTTGATTCCTACCGGATTCCCTTTGAAAAACTGCAGTCAGTATTCTCTATACAAATAATAAAATCACATTAAATATACGTACTCCGGCTTACCTCGTACAAAAATTAACCCTTCGCTACTGCATGCTTACATACATTTCTGATTAATTTCTTTGCGGGATCCAAAGAGATAAGTTCTTTCTCTGGGATTACTTCGAACTTTATTATCTCGGCGCTTTTCTGGTGGGCGCCACTGTTGATTCTGGCTTTCGGGAGTTGCTGTGGTTGGAATGAAATGAATGAAAAAACAGGAATGGTAAACAATATTAAATTTTCTTGATTATAGAAGTGGCATTGCCATAGCACTCTATTTGCTATCTTCATGATATAACAGTACATTTTACTCGCTGAGAGGGCAAGTTTTGTGCAGGTTTTACCCGTCTAGATTCAGACTTCCAACAGAATCTTACTTCATAAGCTGTTTGGGTATATAGAAAATTCACTGATGTAGAACTATTTGGCTATTTCAGGCTATACACAGTCAAAGCGTATTCCCACTGAATAAATTATTTTGATATATTTTTCGAAAAAAAAAAACAAAACTAAGTATGCCATTTGCTTCGACTCCGTTCACCTATTATATACCCATTTTTTTGGAAAGGGATAAAAATATCACCCTGTATAAGTAAATTGGTCGTGTTTTATCTATACACATGAACAGATCATATTATAGAAACAGAAACAGTGAAATAGTTATCGCTCCATGTAAAATATTGGTATTCAGGCGTCCGCGTATCACTGGTCAGTTTCCCTCACTCGTCATTTTATTTAATTCGACACTTTCGTTGATTCGTCACTTTCGCTGATTGGACAGTTGTGTGTTTCCCTTTTGCAGGTCAGACGGCAGAAGTTTCTTAAGAAATAAGCAGTACTCTGTACTGTATTTTTTGTTTTTGTAAATCAATAAATATTCAAAAAGATAAAAACGCATCAAAACTCGGGAGTGGCGGCTTGTGATGTCAGAACGCACTAAAAATTATACCACGGCGTGACGTATTCAGAATTTTAAAAGCGTCGTATCTTCGTCATTTTTGGATTACGTAACAGAAGAAAAAATACGGGTCCAATATTTTTACATAATCTAACTGACGGACTAATTAGATATTTTTTGTCATCTACCATAGATAGAGTTCACCCACATTCAGTCAGTTATTTTTAAGTCCCGTGTAATAGAGGGGCAACCGGGCACAAATCCAGACTCCGTCGCTCCTACTGAAAAAGTTCTGAAATAAATGGACCTCATGTTCAACAGTTGCTTGGACAACTGGTGGTCCAACCCGCGATGCTGAGCTTATAGTCCTAAATCAGCCCTTTAACAATGATACGAGTATCATTCAAATCCAGCCTGTCCCCTTGCTGTCCTCCCCCAACGACGCTTTAAGCCGAAGTTAATACCCCACAAGGGGTGCCCTTAGCTTGTAGTCGCTTAGTTACGAAGAAGACAAATATCAGCCAATATTTGTATTCTAAAACAAACAAAAAATGCACGTCCTACACCGAGTCACAGTCAAGATTTCTACAACATAAATCTTAATCTATTTAGATTTACAAGCATTACCCGATATTTAGCCAGATTTTCCACAATTTTAACCGTAACACTAAACTATAAGTTAGTCGTAAATAACGTTAAACTGCGGTTAGCTAATAAATTGTAACCGTTATGTTTAATGTCTCTGGACCGCTTAGGACGAGGTCCAGATAAATATCTGATAAATTGTAGCTCGGCTCGATGTGAAACTTGTGTTTTCTTATTAGATGTCGGTTTACATGTTTCCTGTTTATTAATGTATTTAATTACTGAGTGATCGGGATTTGAATCGTGCGAATGACTGATACTTATGGATATGTAAAGTGATTGTTTAGTAACCAGCATTTAGTTTAAAATACTTAGCATTCAGTCACCTGAAACCGACAAGATGGTGATTCTTGTATAGTAATTTGTATTTTTTTTTTCACGAATATTAGTTTTATAGTAGAAGTTGTTTACTATAGTTCTATTCAAATTTTATGGTGGATCCGTGGTTGCTACTGAGAAATTCCTAAGAGAAAAATCCAACAACACTTCGCCCAACCTGGAAATCGAAACCAGGACCTCGCATCCTCAGCAGTCGTGCTTGCAACCACTACACCTACGAGGCAACAACAACAGCCCATAACGTCCACTGCTGAACATAAGCCTCTCCCATGATGGGAGGAATTTGCCATAATCTCCACGCTTGGCAGGCGGATTGGAGATCGCAGTGATGAAAGACTAACAGAAAACGCTGCTGCCCATTCTCTGGTCTACGGAGGCGTAAGGTGTTCTGCCTCAGACATTAGTCGCCTTATACGACACCCGTGAGTGTAATGGGTTGGTTCTATTCTGCTCTGCCGGATACCACACGGCTGTCTTCGAGGCAGTCTTCATTTAATCATGGCATAATCCCTAATAAGCCTTTTATTCATACGTAGGTACCTATCCTATATCCTATAATTTTGAATTGTTTCCAATCCGAAATCAAATACACCAGTCAAAAACGTGTGATCAAAATACATGTCCCATGTTTGACACATTTGAAACGCAATTTATGTTAGATTTTTTGACTGACGCTGGAATATAAATTGTTCATATTTGTATTCATAAAACAATGTTTTTTAACAGCATGCGACAAATGCTTTTTTGTTACAATTTTTAGGAATATTCTAACGTGATTTTGTAGTTATATTTGCATGGTCGATCTTTTGATTACTGATGTACCACTTTAGACTACACCGTCGTCATCTGTGACATATGAATCGCGCTATTAAAGTTATCAGCGACTTACTATGTGGAAAAACAGACACAACACCCGTCTAGTCGAAAAATCCTCCTTTTTCTATGGGAGATAAAGAACTTTAAACCGAAAGCCGCCATTTTGTTTTTTTGTATCAATTTCCACTGATAATTCACAAATGTTTACCAACAGCGCCCTTCTGTCAATGTCATTTAACCGTCAACAGCACTACAAATTGAAACTGCAGTTGGATGAAAACTATCTTATTAGACCCTAGGGCTGGCTTTTACCTCGGCCAAAGGCTTAGCATTGCCATACAGCGTGGTAACGCCGCCAGTCTCTTGGGGACATTACCAGTTGACAGTGTTGAGGAGTTTTTTGACGCCATTTTTGAAGTTTGTTAGTTTAGTTTATTTTAATAAATTTGTAAATTGTAAATATACTTTGAGAACGTTCTTATTATAGTACTTGGTCATTTGATACTGTCGAAACTGAAATTAAACTTTAGGGTTGTAAATCAATATTAGGACGGAGGTTGACCCTAGGTTTTTTTAAATAATTTAACAGGAAAGTTTAATTTGTGGGAACTGTTTGAACTGTGTAAAACCATGTACAGTGAAATAAGAGGGAAATAACTGAAACTCTATTCCGATAGTTTTTGTTGAACGTTTCCATTGTTTAAAAAAGGTTTTTGAATACACAATATAGAATCAAAATAGTTTCCTGCTATGCTCTGCGGTTTTCGCATGCATGGAAAACTTTTATTTTTCCGGGGTAACCAAAATATTTTCAAAAACGTAAAAGAGCTGAATAAATTCTTTGTTGCGTTAACTATAATAAACCTTTCAATGGCTATAACTGACTAAAACAGAACTGGCGAAATATGTTAATATTGCTAAACCTCTGCATAACCCTTTGGAATTACAGGCGAATGCTGTTTATGTAAAAAATATAATCCCAACGAACTCTGTGAAGCTTTAATCTTGTTGCAGTATCAACGACTAAAATACCTATCGAACAGATTATACAGGGTGTAAAAGACCTCATCACGAAGCCACATGATGAACATCAAATTATGTAACTTTACGCAAAAATTATATCTGGGAAACGACTTTTTTTTTGGGTGAAAAATCATGTTTTGTGGTAGAACTCAATGTAACGCACTCAAAACATTGTAATGATGGATGGATTGAATAGTACGGGGGTCGTGGAGGTATTTAAAGTAAAAATCTTCCATTAAAAATTTGTATTTAAAAAAAAACGTGTCAAATATTGGAACTTTGACTCCCAATATCTCCGTAACTAGAAGGTTCCCAGGTGTAGAACAAAAAAATGATCGCAATGACGAGGAGAACAAGTGTCTTTCGGCTTCGTTAAGAGGTGTTTTACACCCTTTATGTTTAAATCAGAAAGGGAGTCAAAATACAGTTTTTTAAGATGTTGAAAAGGACCTACTCAGAGGTTATAACAGCTTTCATACAATAACATCACGCCTGTAATCCGCGAAAGGTTAGGTAGAGGTGTACTTAATAGTACTCTCCCAAATAGGGTGCGAGCCTATTGTCATCAACCGGGCAAAAAACTCCGTGGCTGCTACTAAAAAAATCCTGATCGAAAAACCCAATAACACTTTGCTAGACCCGGGAATCGATCCCAGGAGCTCAATGCTGGTCCTGCTCCACAAGGACAGCGCGCATATATTGATAGCATTAAATGCTATTGTTGGAGCTGCTGAAGATTGTGATTGATTCAATCTCTTTAGTATTATATAATCGTATAGCCCATATTGAGTGAGTATTATGTACTAGCGTTCTCAAGACGCGCTTGCGATCAACGAAGCAGTCATCATCATCATCATTTCAGCCGAAAGACATCCACTGTTGGACATGGGCCTCCCCCAAAGGGGGGTTTTTGCCATAATCGCCACGCTTGGCAGGCGGGTTGGCGATCGCAGTACGGTTGTTACAAAAGCACAGAGAAGGCTGCTGCCCATTCTCTGGTAAGTCCCTTAGTCGCCTCTTACGACACCCACGGGAAGATATGGGATGGTGCTATTCTTTACGTCCGACACCATACAGAACATGACAACCGACGAAGCAGTCATGTTGCTTTAATTTCTTAGAAATAAAATTACACAGGCAGAGCCACGTTAACATCTAGTACAGTTTTAAAAAGTCACTTCAAACTGGTATTGCAAAAAAGAAAAGCCTTTGTGTTTTCAGTTCTCTTTTAAACTGTGTCTCGCCTCTTAAGAAATAATACGGCATAACTCAAGTACCTAAACCGTGATTGTGTTTTTGATAATCTTTTCGTGAAAGAAAATGGTGATATCTTTGGAACTAGGGTGGGAAAAGATACTTTTATCTTTCTCATATAATGTTTTATCGGTATTTTTGTACGTAAGTGTTTTTTTTGTACTAGGGTCTAAAAAGCTGAAAGTATTTGATAGTAAAATAAAATCGTAGTACACTTGAAAAATATTAGGTTATTGTCCTTAGGTTCCAAAATAGGGTTTTTACTTTAAAATCTGGAAATATGGTTGCGTTCGAAGTTATCTCTGTAATCTATAGATATACTTCAGATTTATATTAAATAAAAAGGTAAGGTTTGGTAATCTTCGGAACTACTGATTCGATTCCGAAAATTCTTTTACTAATGGGAAGCTACATAATCTCCGAGCGTCATAATTATATATTTAAAACGTTCTTGTTGAATAATCCGACCAGAAAACGAGTGGAGCCACGAGCAAAAGCTAGTAGCTTCAGAGTTAGTTAATCCAATGATGGTGCCGGTAAGGCAGAAGCTTCGCTTCGTGAGATACTTCGTGACTAGTGTATCACACGCTATGTGACAAATTAGTCACGTGGTGTGGAACCAAGCGTCATTGTGACCATAGCAATGTTGGCACTGGTTTGCCAGAGCATGTCACCTAACACTAGTAGCTTAAAGTCACAAGCAAGCCCACCGCATTTGTGACTTCGAAGTTGACATTTGTAACGTTACATTTTCCTGGTAGGAGCCAGAAAACTGCAAGGTCACACTGAGCACTCACCTACCTTACTTTCAGTCTGGAGGAGAGCACTGTTAAAAGAAATAGTCAAAGGGACGAGTTATAAGAATTTATTATTAAGAAATAACCTAGGGCCTACCTATTCGGAGCTAGAAGTGAACTAAACCCTCACTAGGCCAGAGAAGCTGGTGAATGAAAATTAATATGAACGTGAGATGAACTGGAGAAAGGCGCCCGCCTTTCTCCAGAACTGGTCGAGGCTTCGTCATTGCAGCCGAGGAGGCGGAGGCCGTCAATCTTCCTCTCGAAGGGCCAGAGGACGTCAGTTTTCTATCTAGAAAACTGACGTCCTCCGGCGCTCCGAGACGTCTTCCGGCTGACGTCAGCCGGAAGACGTCAGTTTACTCAGATCGTAAGGGAGGATGGAGGGTCGTCACTCCTATAGCCTGGGCAACAGATGCTAAGACATGGCACAGGTACGCGTTAACTTATAAATCACAGTAGAGAGAAACTTCTTCTGGTCACTCTCATAACATTCAAGACTTGTGATGACTTTCAGCTCCAGACGTAGACTGAAAATTCCACCACCTGGCTCCTGTCATCTCCAAATGATTGACATTTTATAATTTGGAAAAAAAACTAGAACATAATAAAAAAAAAAGATAATGAGGTCGATGTGATTTACCTATACGACCTACAACTAGCGCCAGCAATAAATTAAAAGTAAAACTAGGCCTATCACTAACTGACATTGCAAAGGTAAAAAAAGATTCAAGAGAGATAAAAATCTTCAGAAAAACTTAAATAATGTAATTCATGAATTACATCGTGCAGCATGAAGCTACCTAGGGAGGACGAATGCTTAAATTTTCAGGTTAATAATGTTCAAAAATGTAAGTAAAAAAACCATGTAAAAACACACGTTACACATTGATATCATAGTCTTAGGCCAAACTGGGGGACAAACGGGGTTACAGGGCTAACGTTTGATTGCGAGTCTTCTAAACCCGTTCATCCGCAACCATAATAAGTACTCAAAAGCTACAAACTCAATCACCAATGAAACGCCAGAATCTCAGTAATTTAGCGTCATTAAATATGTAGCAACACTACAAAAAGTACTACAGGAACATAGTACAAAAAAATACTACAGCGCCATCTATGCCACAAATGAAGAGCTAACATCTAAATTCTAAATCGCGCTATTAAAGTTATCCGCGACATAAGACAATTTAAAAAAAAAACACAGATTTCGTGCCTCACACGACTATCGAGCACATTGGAAATGAATCTACGGAATTCGAAAAAATACTGTCGCTGAGCGACGAGAAAGTCGGATAAGGAAAAGGTTACAAAATAAAACTACAACGTTGAGTGATAATTATTTTATTCTTAGATTGACATAAGTATCCTCGACACCGATAACGAACTCTGCGAAACATGAAGTCCTAAATGTCATGTGTAAAATGTCGTTCTGACATTTTGACTTTTTCAAAAAGGTTAGACTACAGGGCAAACCCTTAACCCGATCGTCTTTGTTTTAGGCTCAAATTGTAGCTGACTACAACTATTTTAACAAAATTACCTATAACAATACACAAATAAAATCCAAAGGTTAGTTTCGTATTATGTATAACCAGTCGCAATTACATATGACGTCATCGGTGCCCATCGTGGCTGATAGTCACCGTAACTCATTTTGACAGACGCTTTCGTATCGATTCTTCTAATATTGCGATTATGTAAGCATATTGGACATCAAATTAATGACAACTGAGTTTGAAGTGGATTTCGTGAAAGACGGTACACCGTACCCGGGCTGTTAGTCACCTTAAAGTGATATCCACTCTGTGTAATACGTAATACCAATATTTTGACATTTTCGGTTGTCATCAAAGTTCGGTGTACAACCGAAGCTTGATAGTCACTAGAGATCAAAAAGAAACGTAATAGCCCTACAGAACACGGCATAAAATAAAGCAATATATTAAGGAAAAATCTGGAAAGGAACCATACCACCCGCGGCTTGCATCGGAAACTATAAAATTTAATATTGCAAGCCTGGCTTGCTTTGGTTTATTTTTGCTTGCTCACTCGTGTGGTATCGCTGCAATTTTAGGGTTCCGTATCTAACGGGAACCCAGACTTAGCCTAGCCGTCACAGAGGTATTTCTTTAGTTAGTCTGTTAAACTAAAATTTAAACCCTAGTCAAAATTTTCTCGTTCTTATTATAGCAGATAACATGGCACATAATAAAAATAAAAAGTCCAAATTTAAAAGGGCCGAAAACAAATGCGTTTTGTTGATGGTTTCTACTCCTACTCTACTCATTTTATAAAACGAGTAGCTGATCAAACGCCGTTGTAAATCCCATAAAAAAAACATTGAAATCGGTTTTCCGTAGATTGTTTTTTTTACATTATGGTTCAGTTCTGGATAAAACTGAATATTACATTTAAATTTTTTGATTTTATTACATTATGGTTCAGTTTTTGACAAAGATTCTCTCATCAGGGGGGAATAGTGGAATAGCTCAAAATGAAAAGGGGACTTTCTGGATTATTTTTACATTAAAGTCCAGTTTTCCCCCCTGAGGGTGATTCTTTTAGGTGGGATTTGTGGGATAAGCCATACAAAACATAGTTCGCACAAGCGACAAACTTCGTGCACATTTTCTAGTCCAGAAGATTATTCTTGTTCGAAGAGTACAATCTTCCTGCCTTTGTCCCGTGTTACTCAGGGTTGGCGCAGCACGTTTTCTTCTCCCATTCTCCCCTGTCAGACGTCACGGCATCATTTACTGCTTTCTCTTGCATATCATTCCTCAAAACGAAAAACAGTACATTTATTAACAAATTTCTATTTTATAGTCATCCTATATTTTATCATCATCTAGCCTTTTCCCAACTATGTTGGGATCGGCTTCCAGTTTTACTGGATGCAGCTGAATACCAGTATTTTACATGGAGCGACTGCCTATCTGACCTCCACAACCCAGTTAGTAATGGGTAATACGAAACCCCCTGGTAAGACAGGTTGTCAGACTTTTTGGGCTTCTGACTACCTTTTACGACTGTCAAAGATCTAAAAATGACAGCCAAGACCAACGGCTTAACGTGCTATCTGAGTCACGGAGGAAACTCGGTGTGTAATGGGTGGTCACCCATCCACAGACCAACCTAAGCAAGCACGGCTTAACCTAATGATCGACCTGAGCGGCTGTTATTATTTAACCACGAGCTCCTCCTCCTCCTCCTCTTAAGTACTAGTGGTAAATACGGAATCATCACTGCGTGAGTTCGACTCGCACTTGGCCAGTTTTTTGCCAATATTTCATACATGCCTGAGATTGAAGAAAAACATCGCATATGAGAAATGGCGGAGCCTGCAGGTGTTAAATTATGATAAGGGTGAATGACGTATGTATCCTTCGATGGAAATATAGCTGTATGGAAATTACTCAGCGATATTTTGTACGGAAATGATTAATTTATCTCCCGGGAAGATTTTGTTTTTTAAGATACGGGATGGGTTTTGCAATGCATAAAAAGAGTTTTTTTTTAATTTAGCAAAAATTACGTATATTTTTGGTATAATTGTTCACACTAAGTTGACGTGGCATGCCGTAAGCAGGTCAGAGAAAACTTTTTGTCAATGCCTTAAAAATCAAAAAGGCGTCGAATCTTTTACTCTTAGAAAATGTGTTTCTAAAGTAAGGAAAAAAATGTTCGTTTGTGGAGAGTTCATACAGCAATTTAATATCTAAAGAAAACCAAAACATTTCACAAAAATATAATACAATAAAAACAATTTTACATAAATTCAATCTCAATAATCACTTTCGTCGCTAATCTTGTAAATCCCCGCCTCCATCAACTAAAAGATCTAATAAATTCTATAAAATTTTCAACAACAACCAACACTGGAGCTATTACACTCACTGAATACAAACTCTGAAATAGCCGGGCAATTTGGATAATGTCCAAGTGGGCAAGTGCATATTTGATTTAATGCAACTGTATTCTCAGGAGAGAGGATTTGGCTTAATTTACGACTTCCAAAGATAATATTGAAACATCTAGTAGGTATCCGGGTTGCAATACAAATTAAAGACAAAACATCAATTCATTACAAGATAACATCGATACTCCTTCATGCTTCGCAAAGCACGTTAATCCGTTGGTACTGGCTGTCATTTGTAGATCTTGTTAAAGGTAGTCAGTGGCCCGAAAGTCTGACAACCGGTCTTACCAATATCTTATTACCCAGTACTAACTGGGTTGTGGAGGTCAGATAAGCAGTCGCTCCATGTAAAATACTGGTATTCAGCTGCAACCGATTAGACTAGTAAACAACACCAACGTAGGTGCAGCAGGCCTATTACGTATCTCTGTTGACAGCTCGAAATGATAGTAACTGGGCTCAGTGTCCATCAAATAACTGTCAAAAGGTTAGTTTCGTATTATGTATGACCAGTCGCTATCAAATATGACGTCATCGGTGCCTATCGTGGCTGATAGTCACCGTAACTCATTTTGACAGACACTTTCGTATAATTTTTTCTCATAATGCGATTATTTAAGCATAGTGGACATCAAATTGATGACAACTGAGTTTGAAGTGGCTTTCGTGAAAGACGTTAGACCGTACCCGGGCTGTTAGTCACCGTAAAGTGATATCCACTATGTGTAATACGTAATACCAATATTTTGACACTCATGGTTGTCATCAAAGTTCTGTGTACAACCGTAGCTTAATAGTCACTGGATATCAGAAAGATACGTAATAGCCCTGCAGATAATGATGAGACCATCACGAACAAAATTGTCTAAGAATTTTTTTATGACATTTCTTCTGATCTTTCTTTCTGTTTCGTGTGGTTAGTGCTTAACCTGGGCCCAAAGTTTTAATGCCGCTCATAGACTTCTGTCTTGGCTTTACATGCCGTCGAGAAATGTCTCTCAAGCAAGTTTGGTTTCCTCACGATGTTTTCCTTCACCGAAGCAAGTGATAATTATACAATACGCACATGAATCCAAAAAATCAGAGGTGCGTGTCATAGGTTCGAACACGAGACCTATGACTTGGTAGTCCGACTGTCACACCACTAGGCTATCGCTGCGTTACTGGTGCGTTGCGTTGCTTGTATTTCTTCTGATAACCGTTTTACATACATATACAGGGTGTAAAAGACCTCATCACGAAGCCGTCAACCAAGCATTCTGTACATCAAACTAAATAACTTTACGCAAAAAATATTGCTGGGAAACGACTTTTTTTTTGGGGTGAAATATCATGGTATTGTGGGAGAACTCAATGTAACGCACTCAAAACATTGTGCTGATGGATGGATTGGATAGTACGGGGTTGTGGAGGTGTTTCAAGTAAAAATCTTAGATTAAAAACTTGTATTAAAAAAAAAACTTGTCAATAAGTTGGAACTTTGACCCCCAATATTTCCGTAACTAGAAGGTTCCCAGGTATGGTGTAGAACAAAAAAATGATCGCAATGACGAGGAGAACAAGTGCCTTTCGGCTTCGTTAAGAGGTGTTTTACACCCTTTATAAACTCACACCTTTTTCCCATGTACATAGGTAGGCAGAAACAGTAACTACCAGCTACGAATCTGACCTACTTCTTTTGCTCCGTCCACGTTCTTGACAGAGCCTCTAGTATCTTATACCTCTTTGATAAAAAAATAAAGAAAATATCTAGTATCAGATGTTTTCTATCTAGTGAGATTTATGTCCGGACTCTGTCTGCCATTATTTTTATATTGGCTGCAGTTCCATTTGTTGGAATTTTTATTTTATTGCTACCATTTTTCCTTTGCTTCGGTGAAATAATTGTGCTCGGAACATGCGCTGGTGTATTTCAAAATTACTCTCTAAATAATTGATCGAATAGGTTATTTTTGACGTTTTATGTTCATGAGATGATAGTCACATGACGATGGTATGACGCGATAACTTGGTTTGAACGTACATATTAACGTATTAGGTAACTTTTTGATTTCGAGTATTGACGTTGAAACAAAGTCAAGAAGTGTTCATTTGAAAAATAAGTAAAAAACTCAAAAAAAATAAAACTCAAAGCATTTATTTCAATTAGACCATTATGGCACTTTTGAAAGTCAAAAATACAAAAAAAAACAAAACAAAGCTACAGTCCCAGACACAAGACATAATAACTTGAGAAAGTACTGTAGTTGCAAGTATGAATAATGTAGCAAAATCGAATTTAAAAAGGGCTTAGGAACAACTTAATACAGTACCCCTTAAATATAAAAGCTAATTACTTTAATTTTAATTAATTTTCATGATTTTTTAGAAAAAAAAAGCGATTTCATCGGTCAGGGCTCATCATCATCATCTAGCCTTTTCCCAACTACATATGTTGGGGTCGGCTTCCAGTCTAACCGGATGCAGCTGAATACCAGTATTTTACATGGAGCGACTGCCTATCTGACCTCCACAACCCAGTTAGTACCGGGTAATACGATACCCCTTGGTAAGACTGGTTGTCAGACTTTTTGGGCCTCTGACTACCTAACGACTGTCAACGATCTACAAATGACAGCCGGGACCAACGGCTTAACGTGCTTTCCGAGGCACGGAGGAAACTCGGTATGTAATGGGTGGTCACTCATCCACAGACCAACCTAGGCAAACACTTAACCTAACGATCGACCCGAGCGGCTGTTATTATTTAGCCACGAGGTTATAGGGCTCTATGAATAAAATACTGTCTGTCGATTCCCTTCATTATTTTTATTTTATTTCAATTAAAACCTATCAAGGTTTTTCCTTGTCATTTTTTTCCTAGAACAATAATTATAATAACAATGCCAGCTGCACTTTTAGTAGTCGCAGCACTAAAATGTTTAGTGACTAAACGCTAGCGCAAGTTGATGCGTGTGTGTGAGAGCCGGAGTGCGAACTAAAGTCCTCACAGTATAAACGGTTTTGTGGTGCAAACATAAGCGGTAGCGGGTGGAAGCGTTGGTTTTTGTTGCCACTCGGACCTTTTCTATATTCGATAAAGCAAGGTCCTCGCTTACAAAGATTCATATTATAGTTATTTGTGGTGGATGGAGGACACCCAGAAGAGCACATAGGCCTCCCCCAAGTGCCGCTACATTGCCCGGTCTCATTCGACTCGCATCCAGCAGATCCCCGCAACCTTCATCAGGTCATCGGTCCACCTAGTGGGAGGTCCTCCGACGCAACATCTCCCGGTTCGCAGTCGCCACTCCAGAAGTTTTCTGCTCCACCGGCCATGCCTACTGCCACTTAAGTTCTAGTTTCGTTCTCTTGCGGATGATTGCAGATGAAAGCAAAATATAACATAACATCACGCCTGTAATCCCCGAAGGGTTACGGAGGCAGTTCTTAATAGTGCACCCACATTTCGCCAGTTGTGTATTATATACATGCATTTGGTGTTTATATATTAAAAAAAATATATATATATATAAATGCACAACACGCACACATATCACACACATATAAGTAAGTAAAATAATACTAAACAAAAACACTAATAACACACGGAACACATGCCATGGATGTCGTAAACATCCATCACTAATTCAATATCATCACACTCGCACACACACAACATAACACTACTATCCTTCATACACAACCTTACATAACACTGAACACACACCTGCAAGCAAGATTTTCTTTAGTTTAAAATTAAATCGTAACTTCTTGTTTAATAATATCATACTTCTGTACCTATTGTTTTTTTTTTTTTATTGTAAGTTCCCAGTTTTAGCAAAATTTTGTATGAATTTGTAATGCTTTGCTTTGAAAGAGCGGGGCTTCCCAACACAGGCATTACTTTCTTAAAGGGAAGCTTCAAACACTAAACTTTTTGTAAACTTATGAAGCAATAAACTATTTTGTATTTTGTATTGTATGTTAAGTCTCATGTAATAATAGGCGAGACTATTGCCATCAACCGGGCACAGATCCAGACTCCGTGACTGCTACTGAGAAATTCCTAATTAAAGAACCCAATAACACTGCAGGACCTGATAATCGAATTTCATGCTCTCCAGTTGCACTTGCAACCAATATACCGACGTGGCAGTTAGGTTACGTATATATGCATTTGGTCTCATAAAAAATCTATTTATTAAAAAATCGCTACCTCTTATCCCTCACACCCATATCGTTCGTAAACTATCAACTGCCACGCATGGCTGCGATGCTAAGAGATGTCTTTGAAGTTTTACAATTTATAAGACCATGTCTGTGCAGCTGGCAGCCAGTGGGAAGCGCTCACTATTATAATTATTCTGGACGGGTGGGCCATGCTGGACCATTTTGGTCTATTTTTATTTATTTTGTTAGGGTTTAAGAATGCAATATTCTTCTTTATTATTGTTTTCCTTCACGTGCTTCTAAATAAAGTCATTAGTCGGTTATTTCTACTCTCTCACTACTCTACTCACTTACGGCCTCGTCAAGTGTTGAGCTGAAATTACTTACGTGTACTTAAAATAAACTCATGAGTACAAAAACTACGCAGCACTTTAGCTAAGCACTTTTTTTACGTGTGCACAAGAACCGCGTGGTTGATTTTGACGCAGTTCCATTCACAGAGAAAAGGCCGGTTTTCAGCAATTGCACGTTATTGGCTGATTATTTAAATAAATACCTAAATGTGTGATTATTACCATTCATTTCTTCATTCAATTTGCCAACAGTAGAACTAAATCAACACCATAAAGTGGTGACCACAAAATCGGCAAATTGACTAAAACATTTTCTTTGTAAACACGTCGTTAGGGTGCTATTATAGTCACGCATTCATAATGACCACTGAACTTTCAAAAGAACCTTAACATAAAACCAGAAAAGCTTCAACAAATTCTCACACAAACAAAATAAAACTTTTTCGCTCACTGGAAACAAACTCCGTCACACTCTAAAAAGAACGGATGAATGAATGAACGAACAAGTGAACGTAAGCGTTTGTGAGTGACGCGTCGCACCGCTCGTTAGCCAAATGAACGAACGCGTCTACTAGTGAATGAATGAACGCAAATAATTATCAAAGGAGACATTGTTTTCGTACGCTTTAGTAACTAAATGAACGTGAATGGTACACGAGTGAATGTTTTGTGCTAAACTAACGTGATACAAAAGATTTTGTGAACAAAAGAATGAATGGCGGAATAAGATGAAATGTAGTCTTGAGGATATACAATGATCCTTCACAGTAACGCGCCTATTAAAGCTTTGTTTGTTTCCGTAATAAAAGAGCCTTCTTTAGTGACCGTAGTAAGAGTTTGTCTGGCGCATATCTACTGGACAGACAGTCCGCGTCCTAACCAAAGCGACCGTAGCGCGAACACTCGGTAACGCGTTTATTTTGTTTGCCTGACTGACTCGTTGGTCCAGTGGTCGCAATCCCGACTGCTGAGCATGAGGTTCGATTCCCGGGTCGGGCAAATTGTAATTGGATTTTCCCATCAGGAAATTCTCAGTAGCAGCCATAGAGTCTGGATTTGTGCCCGATTGATGGCAATAGGGTCGTCCCCTATTGCGTGGGACTTAAACAAAACTGGCGAAATGTTGGTGTATTTTTAGCTACACCTCTGCCTAATCCTTCGGGGATGCCAGGCGTGATGTTATATTGTTATGTTCACGAGACAGAAACGTGAGCCGTTTTTTTTTGTTTAGTTCGGGACATGCCGGTTTTCTCTCCATGTTTTACTTTATCGTTTCATACCCTCACGATCAGAAGGTAAATGCTAAATGTCCAACAGCACGAAAAGTCTAATGAGCAGTAAGTCTAATTAGCAAAATGTCCATGTAGCAAAACGTCCAACTATCAGATGGTCTGTTTATCGAACATCTATTTAGCAAATCGTTATTTTTAAAATGTGTACACTCATGATAGAAAGTAAAAGACGACCCACTGACTACCTTTTCTGTCTTAACTTAGTATATACGCTTGGCTCTGAAGTATTACTTACTCATTCCTTATTTGTTGTACTTTATTGTTTCGGAAGTTTTTCTTGTTGTTTTCATAAGTTGTTTCTCTAAAAACACCTTGACATTGATAGCCAGTTGCCAAAATGCCAATTTATCGGCGCTCGCGTCCCTTCGCTTGTCATGGACCATAAACAATAGTCTGTAGCGTTGACAAGCGAAGTCGGAACGTTCGGTGCGGCCGAGCCAATTATTATAATTTTTTTTTATTTTTTTTTTTTTCGAGCAAAATCAAAATCAAAATCAAAATCAAAGCATTTATTTCAAGTAAGCCAGTTACAGGCACTTTTGAATTGTCGAAACAAAGATGAAAATTAAATGTAGCTACAGTCCCAGTCACAAGACATAAAAACTGTGAAAGTACTGTAGTTGCCCATTCCCTAGCGTAGATCTCTATGGAGAAGAACGGGCAAGAAACTCCATGGACACTCTTTTAAATCAGAATATTGTTACAAAATCTTGGTTACATCATTCATGTTGAGATGGTATATTATGTGAGAACAATTTATTTATTATTTATTTATTTTATTTATTTATTTAAGGACAACCAACAAAGCATACACGAAAAATACATGTTAAGAACTCATGTTGAATTTTACATTTTATGGTGTAGCCTTAATTAAAGGCTGCCACGGCATGCATTAAACATTGGAGAAGAAAATGCAGTTACAAAACAAATCTTACCTTAAAGTAATGTAAAAATACAATTTTTACAATCTTTCAGGACATTGCCACACGCAAGACAGACTTGACTTTACGTAATGAGTAACAATGTAGCAAGATGTGCACGTTAAAAGTGTCCACAACAAAAACACACAAACAAAAAAAGTACAATTCAAAATAATTCATTCGAATAAGCCATGGCAACTAAGAGATGACCAGTCACAACTGACAGCGCCCGTTCACGGACATGACGCATGGATCAGCACCATTCAACTCAACCATTTTGAAGGGAACTAAATGATCCGACACATGCGCCACCATCAGCGAGACATTTGAGTGAGCATGACATACTCTAAACCGCCAGGGCACATTCAAGTCAAGAAAAGACGTAGGTTTCCAGTGAATGATAGCTTTCTAGTACATAGTACTCACACAATATGGGCTATGCATTTATATAATACTAAGGAGATTGAATCTATACAATGCAAAGATAGTTGTACAATCTTCAGCAGCTCCAACAATACATTTTAATGCTATCAATTTATGCGCCCCTGTCCTTGTGGAGCAGGACCAGCATTGAGCCAAGCATTTTTATCAGCGATATAATCGCTCAACTTGTAATATGCTTGCTTACATAGTGTGCGTTTAATGCATGTTTTAAATTTCGTCTCATTCAGTTCAAGAATACTTTGTGGAATTTTATTATAGCATCTCAAACAGTACCCCATGAAAGATGAGTCTACTTTAGCGAGTCGGAAACCTGGCTGAACTAGTTGGTCCCTATTTCTAGTACTGTAATTATGTCTGTCACCCCTTTTACCAAAAAGGTGCAGATTTTTTCTGACGTACATTATGTTTTCGTAGATGTATTGACAATGTACCGTCATGATGCCAATATCCTTAAACAGTTCCCTTAGAGATTTGCGCTTACGAAGATTATATATGGCCCTGATGGCTCTTTTCTGCAGGATAAATATAGACTCAATATCTGCAGCCCGTCCCCACAGTAAAATGCCATAAGACATTATACTATGAAAGTAACTAAAATAAACCAGTCTAGCGGTATCTACATCAGTATACTGACGGATTTTTCTAATGGCATAGGCTGCTGAACTTAGCCGCCCCGCAAGAGAAGTCAAATGAGAACCCCATTGTAGCCTTGAATCAAGCGTAATCCCCAGGAAAACCGTTTTATCTACGAATTCAAGTTTCTCTTTATTCAATATTATATCACAATCACTACTTTTAACATTCGGTAAAGCAAATCTTATGCATTTGGTTTTTTTTTCATTTAATACCAAATTCTTTGCTGTGAACCAATTTTGGACCTGAAGTAGGGCATTATTCACGTCATCTAGATTTTGGGCCCGCCTATTTATTTTAAAAATTAGGGAAGTGTCATCAGCAAATAACACCATATTTTGCGGTTGGTTTTTCAGTAAATAGGGAAGATCATTTATATATACTAGAAAGAGAAAAGGACCCAATATTGAGCCTTGTGGAACCCCCATTTTTACTTTTAAACCCTGTGAATTAACACCATTTATTTGAACATGTTGTTGTCTATCATTCAAATAAGATTTTACCAAACTAAGTGCAAGTTTACCCAGTCCGTAATGCTCAAGTTTCAAAAGTAATGTGTCGTGATTTACGCAATCAAACGCTTTGGAGAGGTCACAAAAAATTCCTATGGCGTCTTGAGACTCTTCCCACGCAGTAAATATGTGCTTTAATAAGGTTACACCGGCGTCAGTTGTACAACGTCCCTTGGTGAAGCCATACTGTTGATCATGTAAGATTCTGTTGGTGTTAAAATGATAGAGCATTTGATTAAGCATTACTTTTTCGAAAACCTTGCTAAAAACTGGTAACACGGATACAGGTCTATAATTATAAGTATCTTTACTGTCTCCGGATTTGAAAAGAGGTATGACTTTACTGTATTTCATTAAATCAGGGAAAACTCCTTGGTCTACACATAAATTAAAAATTAAAGCTAAGTAAGGGGCTATAGTCTCAAGTATGGATGTACAAACTTTGACAGACATTCCCCATAGATCTTCGGTTAGTTTGATTTTTATTTGCCGGAAAGTTTTAATAACTATCATAGGGTTAATGTGTTTAAATTTAAATTCAGCCAGGCAGCCAGACACATTCGCCTTTAATAAGCCAATTGAGAGTTCAGGTGAGGAAATAAGAGCCTCCGTTGTTTTTAGTGGTATATCGGTAAAGAAATTTACAAATTCTTGAGCTACTTCCTGATTCGAGCTTTTAGGACCACACGCTGTATCTAATGTGTAGCTAGTGTTACGTATTTTCTTCCTGTTAGTCTCGTTATTTATAACTTTCCAAACTGTCTTTATTTTATTTTCTGCTGTTTTGATCTTGTTGCTAATGTGCAGTGCTTTAGCAACCTTGCACGTATTTCTAAAAATTTTTGAATACTTAGCAACATACTTGTTAAAAGTTTCAGTGTTTATAAAAGGCTTAAGGCCATAAAGCTCAAATAGTCTTTCCCTACTTTTTCTGATACCTCTTGTTGCCCAATCACTAAATATGAATTTAGGGCAAATACTTTTTGTCTTCTTTTCAAAAGTTTTATTGAATTCCGTGTGAACTATTGAAAAGAAACGATCATACAATTGATCTATATTAATATCATCAAGGCTCATAACACTTAACTTGTTCTGTAGCGAAATCTTATACCTATTTAATCTGCTAGAAGTTATAGGTCTAAATTTAATTTGAACTTTTTGCAATGGGGGTGTATTACACCTAAAGGTTAGGAGCCAATTATTATTAATATTTTCATTTATAGTTTTGTTTGTATACCTATAGTGTTTGTGTGTTATTTTTTGTGTGGGCCCTATCAGAATACCAGCGCTGCGGTATTTCTTTTTCATCTATCGCAGCATCATGCTGAGATAGGAGCTTTTTTGGCCTCGCACAGGTCTTCTTTTTATTATTTAGTTTTAGATTCTTTTTTTATTATTATTATTCCTTTATTCATTATATTACAAATTTTTACATTTTTAAATATTTTTATACAAAACACTATAAAAAACATTTAAAAATATAAAAAATATTAGCCCACCAGCGCTGGGAACAGGGTCCGAGCTGCCGGTGGTCAGGGCTCTTGAGAGAGGAACCTCCTAACAATACGTGCCGTGTCCAGAAGTACTGCTTTCTGAATCAAGCCCTTGATCCAGCTGCCAAGCGAGAGCCTCCTAAGATGTTGGTCGAGGCTCTTGGCTATTAAGCCATTGGCCGACACGACTATCGGCACAATGACTGCTGTATTCACATCCCACATGTCAACAACCTCGCGAGCCAGATCTAGATATTTGAATTATTTATCTTTCTCTGCTTTCACGAGGTTCTCATCATGCGGGACCGTTATATCAACAATCATTATTATTATTATTATTGTAGTTCCTGTGCTTGTCCCAAATAAATATTTTTCTTTCTTTCTTTCTAAAAGTCATTTGTAAATTACATTAAATTTATTTGATTAAAAAAAAACTGGGTTAAAAAGCCTCTTAAATATTATTAGGATATTAGACGATCACGTATTCACATAACCGATCACTTTGGTTAGGTAGCGGGTCCCCCAAGCTACATAACTCCTGTCTTATCTTTTACCATGGCTTAAGCATACGAGTATACTGTCACTTGAATAAACGGCATTGTCCTGTCGCATTATATAAAGTTGTTGTGGCGATCATGAAAAGATTGGTGGAATAGGTCAGTTTGACCATTCATTGTGAAAAATTGAATTAGTATTTTCAGGAATGATAATCATATTTATTTACCAAAAGATAATAGTTCAGTTAGTTTGCCTGAGAGATATTTCTCGACGGCATGTAAAACCTAGTCTTCCGACTAGGTTTTTAGTAATGCTATACTTAAGTGGTTTCGTAAAAATAACCTAGAAAGACTTAATAATATATGAATATGCTCAATGCTGTCCTATTTGACCCAAAGGTTGACTAGTAGAGAATGCCTTGTGGCATTAAGTCCGCCTATTTACCACTCTTGTACATAAACTTTAAATAAATGAATAAATATTATGGATGACTATTGTAGTCTCTATTCAACAGCAATTATGCACAAAATACTTAAAAGACCGTTAACAAGAATAATTGTAGCTGGTAGGTAAAACAGCAAAAAATGAAATACAAAATAAAAGCAAATCGAACGAAAAAAAAAATAGAGAGCCAAACTAAATTATTCCAAAAAAAAATCACACGGAATCTTGTGACGGCTGCGGAACTAACTTTTATTGACCTGCTCGGTCCGTATCCGACCCCGTACAGTTACGTCCGATGGTGTCCGAATGCGTCCGGTTTGCACCGACGCGACGCTAACTCGATTGAACCAGTTGGAACTAGTTAGGTCCGGAACAATATGGCCGGCGGAAGTTCCAGCCCGTTTTATGGTTACAGGTATCATGTGAGGTTTGCTTTGTCGGGGAACTCTGTGTGGGAACTGGGGACTGGCTTTTTAGTTGAAAATCTAGTTAAGAAAGTTTTTAAAAGCTTTTTTGCGTATGGCTAATTTTCACATGAAATATCTGTTACCGCAGGCCACACTCGCCTCGCTACCAGTGTGTATGAGCCTTTAGATATATTATGCAAGACTTATAGAAATACCTGGAGTACATTTTGCAGCATTGACTTGACTTTTTCGTGTTCTTGAATGAACATTGTTATAGAAAAGGGCTAGGGAAGGTTGGCAAACTATAGTCCAAGGCCGCTTGCAAGAAACGCAAGTCTCTACGAGTACATCCAAGATGCGTTTCTCGCAAGCATCGTTATTGTGAAAGCGTCGGTATCTATGTCGAGACCGCGGGCCCAGTAATGATAGACTGTCATCTATCACAACTTGCAATAAAATTGGTATCGTAATAGAAACATATTAGACCACATGTAGTTTGTATGGTGTACAGTCGCCAGCAGTAATATAAACACATTGAACAACTTTTAAAAGTATTACCTCCTACTGTTCGGATTTAAATTTTATGTTGTTACGAACATACGAGTAATATTCTAGAACTCATATTTTATGAAAAAGATCCTATCTCCAACTTAAAGTCGTATTTTTTTGTGAAAATTGTAATAAGTTCGATTGAATTGGTTTTTTTTGGGCAAGCGTGCTCCACCCGTCGACCCTAGGCCACGTCATCGCTTCACATCAGGCGAGTTACGGCCAAACGCAAACCTATTTAGCATAAAAAATGGCTAACCTACACAGGTGTGCTTAGCTTTACCTTGTATGAAAGTAGAGGCGAGCTAGACTAGCTAGCTAGACTAGCTTGACTAGTAAACAAATGACGGCCTTGTTGATCGAGTGATCGCAAGTGTAACTGCTTATCATAAGGTCCTGGGTTCGATTCCCGGGTCGGGCTATATATTATTGGGTTTTTCCATTAGGAATTTTCTCAGTAGCAGCCACGGAGTCTGGATTTTGGCCCTCTTGATAGCTATAGGCTCGCTCCCTTTTACATGGGACTGAAACATAACCGGCGAAATATGTGTGTAACCTATCTCTATACATTCTATTCAACAGTGAAGACGTCGTGTGCATAGGCAGGTCAACGCCTTTAAAAATAGAAGAAGATCGCAGTTATAGATTTAAAGCGTGATGACCTTAAATCTAGGCCACTACAATGTCGTCAAAGGTGTTCTGCCTGTGTGTGCGTAGCGCTGTGACGTTTTTTAATGTTACAGCACCATGCTGAGATAGGGGGGCGTTTTGGCCTCGTACAGGACTAATCTCGTTTATTTTATTTATTTTTATGTTTTTTTAGTGTACTGATAATTTTACATTTTAATTTTATTTTATGTGTATTGTCCTGTGTGGGCTAATAAATGGGTTTTCTTTCTTCTTTCTTTCTTTCTGATATGTCCGCTTTGTTCTCGGAGTTTTTCGACCAAAGCTATTGGTTATGTTAGCCACTTGAGACCACATGAAAGAGCAGCACTCCAAGCTCTCGCCAATCACACTAGAAAGCCAACGAAAGCAGTCGCTGTGGCCGAAATCGGCTTGATGGCTTCATCATCATCAACATTATTTAGCAGTGGACGATTGACTTAACACATTAAAGAATGTATATTGGATGAATTATCTACCTCACAGACCCCTGATATTATCCACCCAAACGCAGTATCCTGCATCAAGAGAGAACCACCCAAAAAGCCGAAGATGAGCAAAAACGCGGTCGACACTTCGATCCTGGGCGAGAACTAATGGTTAGCAATCACATTTACATTTAAAATTAGTTTTAAAAGGGTGAACTGAAAGATGGGTAATAAATTCACTAAGTTCGTGTTGGAAGCCTCTAGACTAGTATTTAGTTAGTCGAGTTAAAATACGTAAGAGAAGTAACAGATAAGTTGAAATAAATGTATGACAAATTAACGTAGGAAGAACATAAGACTCTAACCACACGTCCTCAAAAAAAAAAGAAACTGTCGTAAACTAGAATTCACAGTTTTGATATACACGCCTTTTAAGTTTTTTGTCTCCTTACCGATGTTTTGCGTAAAAAACAACGTGACTTATTTTCGTGGTACACCATTGGGCAGTTTTTTTTTTTTTAATTAATATAATTGAAGCAGCGTCGGGTATTTTCTAAAAACCTAATAATTATGGTTATTGGTATTTTATGATGGTTGGAAGGACACTTACGCTTTTTTACTCAACACAGTTAACATCACACACGTTTTTTTCGCGGATGTGACACATGTTTTTTCTCTACTCATAATTTTTGAGTGTTTTTTTCATTATTTATTATATTTACTTACTTTCTCACAATTTATTTTTGTTTTTTTTTATTAAATGGGTCTTCTCTTGACCTCAATGCTGTCCTGAGGACAGAGATGAGGTCGACGATGGAACGAGCTATCCCAAAAGAAGCCTATTAACTCGCGACTTAAATAGATTGGGGTGATCTCACTATCGATAAGTTCACCTTTGCTGAAACCGCCAAATGCCAAATCTATTCCCAAGAGCTGTATGAAAATAGCTCCAATCCTGAGATGAAAATATCAGTCAGCAACATCAAGGCAGAAGATAGAAGCATATTTCTTAGTGTATCCTATCTTTGCATTTGAGATTTCCACATAAACAAAAGTCACAACTAACCGAAACTTCTACAGAATACGCAGCCAAACTACACTTCCAGTTGCAGTGTTCCACTAAAACTAACAATTAAATTGTGACACTCAATTTAAATACAATGTACTCGGTGTAACGTTGCGCTTCTGTGGTCTTGTAATGGTAGGCAGGGTTCCAAGTGGCTTTGGAGAACGGGATTGTTTTACTTTAATGACGGTTCCTAAATGGTTTTAAAGGCGATTTGTCTGCCTCGTTGACCTAGTGGTCCTAATCACGTCTGCTGAACACAAGGTCCTGGGTTCGATTCTCGAGTCGGGTAGAAATTTTTATTGGGTTACTGCATCAGGATTTCTCATTAGCAGCCACGGAGTCTGGATTTGTGCCCTGGTGATGGCAATAAGTTTGCCCTCTACTACTTGGGATTTGAACATAACCGGCGAAATGTGAGTGTCCTATTTGGTACCTACACCTCTGCCTAGACCATCGGGGACTACTAGCATGATATTATGTTATGTAAATAAATTATTTGACAATCTTGCCGACAAAACGTAGAAATTTCCCCCATGTTTTCAATAAACAATTATTACCAACAAAAGTGAGTTTGTATTACCATCACGCGACTCCAAAACCACACTATCAGATTACCCAAATGTTTCAGTTTCAATATACTCTGTGAAAGTTTAAAATAAAGTAAAAAGCCGGTATTTATCAGTGCAAAAGATAGTGAACCCTCATCCCTGAGATATCATCTTCTGAAACTTCCACATAATATAAAAGGATAATTACATAGAGTAGTAATAAATGGAGCACTATATACGTCATATATCTTGGCATAATCGAACTTTGGAGGCATGTTATGAGCTAACATTGTATATCCCGACCAGATCATGGCCCGCTTGCAGGAGTATCCAAAAGTGTTGAAGCACATGCATTTAGGAAGACTTATCGAACATTTATTTATTTGACGACCCGAATAACGCAGCGGTAGTGAGGCTGCCTTACGTTCTTAGGGTCCCGGGTTCGAATCCCGGTCGAAGCAAATGTTTGTGTGATGAGCGTGGACATTTTTGTTTCCGAGTCATGGATGTTTTTATGTATAATAAGTATGTATTTACAAACAAAAAAAGTATTTATGTAGTATATCAACTATCTGGTGTCCACGACACAAGCCTCGTTGCTTAGTGTGGCACTAGATGGCGCTGTGTGTAATGTCCAGCGATATTTATTTATTTATTTTATTTATGACATTACTGACGCTGCGATTAACAAAGCTACCTCATAGCCCAAGTAATTTGATAATACGTACCGTCGATACAATAGAAGAAATTAAGAAATGTAGGCATTTTTATTTATAAAACAAAAGTTCTCGATAATCAGAAATATTCTAAAATTATTAACGTGAATCCCCCAGGCTACACTTCTGCTCCCACAATCAAAACTGACAAGTTATTAAATCTATTTTTTTGTTAAGAAATCTTTCGCTAACCTAGGTAAAAATATTTAAAAATCAAAACTAAAAAGTCACAACGTAGTAAACAGTCTCACTAACCTAATCATCTTCTGACGCTACAAAACTTCACTAGCATTAGCCCTCCATCCACTCCAGACTCGGTGGCTCATTTAAAACTTCCGGGGCCTCCGTATCAGTTGGCGCTGGCCCAACACCCGCAGCTGCCTGAAACACCGCTTCCTCTCGTTCGACACCATTTCGGACGATCATTCCCACAATTGCAGCTCAGCTTCCATATATTTTTGGTTGGTTATCTTAGCTGGTATCCTCAGTTGTTACTACTTTGTTTCGTGGTTTATTTTTAGAGATATAAGCTATATTTGATAGTCTGGAATTTTCGTCATCCTTCTGTCGTTGGCGGCGCAACACGTTTTATTCCGTTTCCCATTTCAACCGGCTCGCTATCGTGTACTCTTACTTTTTTCATATAATTCATCACAAAATCGATATCTTTAGTCGCTGATATGTAAAACTGTTAAGTATTTGTGAAAAGATCAACTAAGTAAATTCTTCAAAACTATGAGACTTAAAATTTTGGCAGCTGCATAGCATACTTATAAAATTTCATACAGGTTGAATTCTGACAGATTTTTTTTCTTCGTGAAATATTCTAAAGCAATCCTGTCTTAGTTCAGGCATCACTTCTTAATATTTAAAATATCCTTGCTCTACTTCCATCAAAAAATTTTTACTTTAATGAAAGTCGAGCTCTTCACGCCCAAAAGTTTTCACATTAATCAAAATAGATTCCTCCACTTTCTAAACCAAAACTAAGACAGTTGAGCGACGAAAATCTCCACTTTCATCGAACTAGTCTTCATTCTCACGAACCGGATTTAACCGGTTTAAGGCGGCGCGCACCGGATAAGTCCGCCATCGATGTGACGTTAGGGATTTGTCACGCTTTCTGTTATCGAAGCTATTCGGAAATATCGGCGATGAAGTTCAGTTTAAGGATGTGTTTTTATCTGAATACTTCTTCTTATAAACTACGAAAGCCTGCCTCTTTGGTCTTGTGGTTGCTAGCGAGGATGCTGATCATGAGGTCCTGGACTAGATTCCCAGATCAGGCAAAGTGTTATTGGGTTTTCCCATAACAAATTTCTCAGTAGCAGCCACGGAGTTTAGATCTGTGCCCGGGTGATAGCAATAGGCTCCCCCCCAATTGATGGGACTTTAAAATAGCTAATGAAATGTGGGTGTACTATTAGGTTCACGTCGTAGAGCAGCGGTGGCCCAGTGGTGGCGGCCCCGACTTACGAACAGTGAGTCGTGGGTTCGAACCCAGGCAGGCGCATTACTTTGTGTAATTCATTTCATCACCACTGCTCTCAAAACGGTGAAGGAAAACATCGTGAGGAAACCGGCATGTCCTGGAACCAAAAATTCGAAGACATGTGACATCTACCAATCCGCACTGGCCCGCGTGGTGGATTATAGCCCTTACGCAAAATACGCGCTTTGACGTGGAGTTGCGGACACCAGCCCGTTATACAATACAATACAATAGGTTCACGTCTGCCTTACCCTTCGGGGATTACAGGCGTGATGTCGTGATGATAGATCAGCATACTCATATCCTTTAAAATTTAAAGCAACAAATATCATGAAGCAAAACAAGCATACACACTTAACATTGACATATATAACATTCAAAACTATAAACTCAAAAACACCCCCTACATTTTTAACCACACACCACTAACTTTAAAATCATTTACAACCCCAACCAGAGCCAGGAACTAGTGTCAGTACATAGTAAGTCTAGATTTGTAGATTGACCCAATCGCCAGAGTTGTCAAGTCAAACAACCGCGGGGTAATATAGGCCAGGGGTTGGTTGGTTTGTTTAGTGCAGGGCTCTAGTTAGCGCGGTCGGGGGTTGGGTCAGATCTGCTTCTGTTTGAGTTGCTAACTGGACATTGAATTTAGATGGTAGTTAGTCCAAGACTTGAGGTTGGGACTGTTCTTGTCTGTCGGTATGTGGTGAACGATCATTTAGGAAATTTGGGAAGACAAAAAGAATTGTGATCCAACTTTGATTACAAAATGCTAAGTGATCTATCTGAAGTGAAGAAATGAAATAAAATACTTTATTTTGCGCAGACAATCTATTATTATTATATGCAGTCCTTCGAGCCGGATACTATAACATTTTAATCCTTCGAACCAGATCTTTATTTTGTTAGTGTATTTGAATGATAACTTACATTATTCTGGTTTACCAATAAATTATATAATATTAGATTTATAATAATAATGAATTAATAAAAGTCTACAATTTCCCTTACTTCAATCAGCTGAATTCTTTCACTAACACAACAAATACAAATTTCTCCGCTGCAACTGACAACCCATCCACATGATCCACTTTAAAACTTAGAACTAATCCGTCACCCTAAACTAGACTCTATCACACAGCAAACACTGGTGGTTTTCCCTAACTGTTTGCTTTTGAAGTTTGACAGCCATTGGACGTCGGATTAGGTATGAGGCATATAGAATTAGAGATTCTAAGCTTGAAGCAATGGTTTGTGAATAGTTTCGTTGTTTCTGAATTTGATTGTATGGTAGCTGATGTTTTGGTTATTTGATTAACTCTGGCATACTGAATTTTGGAGTTATGTAGCCGTAGAAGCGCATAACCAATTATGGATGAAGGCGTTTCTTCTAAGGAATATATATATATATATTCTAAGGAATATATATAGCATTTTCTGAACTCTATCTGGCATTTTGCTTTTTTAGCTCGTGTTTAAGGTAGATATGGGTTCCGGCTCGTCATTTGTAGATTTCAGACAGTCGTTACAGGCCAAAAAACTGAGAACCAATCGTACCAAGGGATGTCGTACTATCAGTACTAATTAGGTTATGGACGGAAGATTAGGCAGTTGCTTCATGTAAAATACTGGCATACATCTGCATCCGATAAGACTGACAGCCGACCCTTCTTTAGAGAGACATATTATATTATTATTATATAGCGGCAGAACATCTGGTTAAGGTCTCATTTTATAATAGAGCATATATTTTATCCCAATGTGTTGTGTATTATATGTGTGTGCAACGCAAGCGACCGCGGACATAAGACGCGGGACAAAGAAAGCTTCCTACACACTTTAAAACCAGAAACATCAAAAAGCCATTTAAAAATCATCAGCTAACGCCACATTCCTTCAAAACCGGCCAATTTATAACGTTAATGCATAATTCAAATTAATTTAAATACTTTGTAAGCCGAAATAAGTTTATTCACTACATTTAAAAGTCAATTCTTGACACAGTTCTTCGAAATTCACTTCCGAGGGTTGCTCTGCATTTGACGCGGAAAATATTTCATCTACCCTCATATTTGAATCTACATTTTGAGTGCCGGCCGCCATGGTGAAGTGGCAATTAGCATGTTTAAAAAAAATGGTTGTGTGATAAAAGATTTTTGGGATCATTGTATATGTAAATGTGGTGATTGGTTTATTTACTGCTCACCTACTCATTGTTAATTTATGAACGTGGTACAAGTGGCGCCGGGCACGGAAAAGTTGTGTGGTTATATAATATATTGGCTTGGTATAGGCATTTGGTTCGGAGGGAAGATGGATGGATTGCGTGATGGATGATACGATAAGAAAGGAGGTGTTTGATGAGATAACGATTAATAGAGAAGTATAGAAGAAGAAGACATGCTGCGCTGATCCCAAATATATTGAGAATGATAATTTTAATTTATGAAAAATAAGTATTTTTGTTATTCGTTTTTTAAATTCCATTGATAGTTTACAACAAATCTTCTCTTTTCTCGTTTCGTCTCTGATTCAATGGAGTCTGGGCCTTAAGGCTGCAAAGTGTCACGTATTTCTACAATGACTGAACGACAGGACTGAATTTTATATCGTTCTTGTCACCAAAGTCCCCAAATTGCATTTACAATTATTGCAAAATCGATACAATTTACCGAAAGCAAAGATATAAAGCCTTAGACACAACTGTCATTAGCAGACTATCTGCTTGCATTAGCGCTAAGCGGTTCGTTCATTAGTCGACCCGATATCTTGTGTGCCCGCCTTTAGATGCGTTTTTACCTACATTGGAATAATGATCAGTGGCGGTAGACGTACTTTAGGAGTGTAATTGGTCTGTTTGCATAATAATAACATAACATCACGCCTGTTATCCCCGAAGCGTAAAGCAGAGGTGTACACCTACACCCACATTTTGCCAGTTATGTTTAAGGGCCATGTAAAAGGGGGCATGTCTTTTGCCATCAACCGGACCCAAATCCAAACACCGTGTCTGCCACTGAGAAATTCCTGATGGAAAAACCCAAAAACACTTTGCCCGACCTGGGAATCTAACCCCGGACCTCATGCTCGCGCTTGCAACCAGTAAGACCAACTAGGCAACAATTTGACCTTATGGTTTTTTGGCTCTTCCTTATAGCTACTAACTTGTTTCTGTACGAAATGCAATCCACATATCGGGAATTAAAAAGTTTTGATGAAGCCACTGTGACAGATTTTTAAAAGCCAAAGTACCAAACTAAAGGGCCCGGCCACTCCCAAATCTTAACAGAATACTTTAATTAATGTTTGCAAGCTTCTCTAGATCTCCATCAGAAACCGGAAATCCTCTTCCATTTTCCCGGAAGCGTAAAGTATTATTGATTCATGCGTTGGCAACACTAGCGTCCGGCTCGGGAGGTAGGTAAAGTTGCAGCGCTCAAGTCCCTCTGGTATAGAGGATGTATGCTTGTTCTAAGTTGCTGTAGCTTGAAATGTTGCTTACTTAACCGTAGGAGAGACGAAGGATGTGTTTGCCTTTTCCACTTTGTGTATATTAATATTGCAAAGAGTTAAGTGTATAAGCTTGTAGGTTTTTAAGTCTGGATATAGGAGGTTTTCTAATCAACTACTGATACAAAATTTCTCCAAATTTCACCAAAAATTCTTTCGCTAATAAAGGCTAAGCTAAATCTAGATTAGCCATTTTTGAAAGTTTTTTTTTTCCTATGACAATCATTATCTGCCTAGCCTTTTCCCAACTATGTTGGGGTCGGCTTCCAGTTTTACCGCATGCAGCTGCACCAGTATTTTACATGGAGCGGCTGCCTATCTGACCTCCAGAACCCAGTTAGTACCGGTTTGCCTAGGTTGTCAGACTTTTTGGGCCTCTGACTACCTAACGACTGTCAGAGATCTACAAATGACAGCCGGGACCAACGGCTTAACGTGCTTTCCGAGGCACGGTGGAAACTTGGTATGTAATGGGTGGTCACCCATCCACAGACCAACCTAGGCAAGCACGGCTTAACCTAACGATCGACCCGAGCGGCTGTTATTATTTAGCCACGAGCTCCTTTGCCTATGACAATGAACAGGATTACAATTCTTGACTGTCGTCTTCATCCATAGCGGAATTCAGCCACTTGACCTTTATTTTTTTTAAGCCAATCGTGGAGTTTGGTTCGTGTGTCAGCCCCACCCGGGTTTTTTCCCAAATTCAGTATTTAGAAAGGCAATAACTAACCTCTTTTTTCTCTTGTGATAAACTATGTAGGAAGTAATTGCCTGCTCTTTGATAAGGTCACGTCCTGTCTGCCATCACGTCTGACACCGGACTACCCACATGCGTTGGATACCTTCAATTTAGGCAAATGTCAAGGGTCTCAGGGTAAGGGGTCAACCAAAACGTCCACGAAGATACTTTGCGTTCATTACTTATTTATGTCTAAGGGTTACCACATTTAAATAAAGTATTTCAATAATAATGTCGTGAGGAATGTTTTGCCTGCCTCGTTGATACAGTGGTCCCAAGTGCGCCTGCTGAACAAGAGGTCCTGGGTTTGATTCCCGGGTCCGGCAAACCGTTATTGGGTTTTTCATCAGGAATTTCTCAGTTCAGCCATGGAGTCTGGATCTGTGTTGATGGCAGTAGGCTTTTGCCCCCTATTACATGGGACTTTAACATAACAGTCGAAACGTGGATGTTCTATTAGGTACGCCTCTGCGTGAATTTATGCTAAAAAAAGAGATACCAGAGAAACGATGGATAGACTGTGTGAATGACTAAGGCAAGAAAGGTTGGATCATGAGATGACGACTGATTAGAGAAGTATGGAAGAATAAATCCTGCTGGACCGACCCCAAATAAATTGTGATAAGTGCAGGAGAATGATGTGATGGCGTTGACGCCCTTAATTATATTATAGACCCTTCATGAGAGATAATTTCGGCTTGAAACTGTCAGTTTTCTCGTTTTCTGATAATTTAATGTGGCTTTTGTTAAAATACTAAGCTCGTGTTAAATCAAGGAAAAATATTGTTACTTTATCTTTCATTGCTATCTTCAAGCTGCCTTAACTCATAATTTCAATCTATTCCTAGTAAAAAAATAACAATCATAAAAAAAATACCAGTGCAATGGTCAACCTCGTAATAGAAATAATTATTTAAAATAAGAACATTACTAAACCTTAGCCTATGAATTTTTTAATTAAATATTATTGTAAAAAGCACGCAAGCATAATCTTAACTTTGCAGAAATACATGTTTATTGCCAACTTAAAAAAGGTAGTAAAATGTCTAAATAAAAATAAAGAACTTTATGTTCTATTTAAATTTATTTCTGCATGTAACTTCAGGCTGACTTTTTATTAAGGAACGTGTTCGTGAAGGAACACTGGCAGTATGAATCACCACCGTGCCACGTTTGTGAAAAAAAAACAGATGGCATTCTGTTTTTTTTCTGCGCAAAAGATTTTTTTTTTTTAAATAATCATTACTCGTAGTGATAAATCTATGAAGAAGACATGCCGTGATATTCTTCCCCTTATCCCATGTTACTTGGGATCGGCGCAACACGTTATTTTCTTTCATTCTCTTCTGTCAACCGCCACGCTATCATTCACTCTTTTTTCCTTCCTTTAAATCCTCACACAATCCGTAGTCCATACATCGATTCCTTGGTCAGTTCCTTGGTCCTTGGTCGGCAGCAAAAAAAGAAGTTAAGACCACTAGATACCACGACGCGACTTGGGCCATAGGTCGTCATCGGACGTATCGCGATTTTACAATAGTAGTTAGTGAGTTTCTGAGTTTCTGAGTTTTTCGAGAATAACGGCAATAGCAATCAGGTCACTTTACTACATCAAAATATAGCAGGACTGCTATCTAAATTAGATATATTAAAAATAGCTTTATCAGAATTTAGAACTAAACAAAACGACATAGACATAATCTGTATTTGCGAAACATTCCTAAAATGTGGAGAAGAACATAACGTACATATTAATGGCTATAAGCTGGCGTGTTGTTACTCCAGAGTCAAACAGAAGAGAGGCGGAGTTTGTATAATGTGTAAGGACTACGTAACTTGTAATAAAATAACCTGGCTTAAAGATATTGCGTCTGAACTTACTTTTGAGTGTTGTGGTGTTGAATTTCCACAATATAAATCCATTCTAATATGTATATATAGAATACCAAATTCTAACCCTCGGATATTTTTAGAAAAATTAGAGATCATATTAAACAAAACCCGTTCTAAAACAAACAAGAAAGTTGTGATAGTGGGTGATTTTAACATTAACGTTCTTAAACACTCTACAATACGTGAAGATTATCTGAGATTACTTCAAAATTACAACTTTAAAATCCATATAAATCAACCGACAAGAGGAGAATCATGCTTAGACCAAATAATCAGCAACGAACCCACTGCTGTAGGCAAAGTTATACCTTTAGGCTTATCAGACCACGACACATGTCAAACACTGTCCCTCACCGTAAACAAAAAAATAACCCCTATACTGCAATGGTATGTTCTAAAACGGGACTATTCGCCGGACCACGTACTTAAATTCATTGAATGCATCAATAATCTCTCTTGGACAGAGGCCTATGATCAACCTGATCTAAACAATGCCTTTCAAATATTTCATGATACCCTCACAATGTTCTTTAATCTATGTTTTCCAGTAAAAAAAATCAAAGTTAATAAGAAACTAAAGAATCAACCTTGGATAACCAAAGGCCTCAGATTGGCTTTCAATACTAAAAGAAAGCTTAGGTACCTATACAGTTGTAAATCTTCACGTCAGTCTTATAAAACCAAATATCACAGTTATAGCAAAATATTAAAAAAAGCATAAACTTAGCACAGAAACTCAACAATGATCGATTATTGATGAGATCTAAGAATATTTGTAGGGATTCCTGGAAAATAATTAAAAGTCAAGAAAGCAATCGATATAATACGCAACAAATAAACAAAATAAATTTAAACAATAAAACTATAACAGATCCTGAACTTATATCAAATGCCTTTAATAATTATTTCATTGGGTTGACAAAAAGTCAACCGCCTCTTAGTAAAAAAAATACAGAACTTAGAACAATAGAACCTCATTATGCTAGCATATTCTTAACTCCAGTTACAACAGATGAAGTCTACCAAATTATACTGTCTTTAAAAAACACTAAATCGGTAGGTTATGATAACTTACCCACTCAAATTCTAAAACTATCTGCACATTTAATAGCACCAATACTATGTCATCTCATAAATCTATCATTCTCACAAGGTACTTTTCCAGACAAACTAAAAATATCAGTTGTAAAACCGATTTATAAAAAAGGAGATAAAACAGAACCTAACAACTATAGACCTATTTCCCTCATACCTATACTAGCCAAAATTATAGAAAAAGTTATGTTTAAACGGTTAACATCTTTCCTTAATAAATTCAATATACTCAAATCCGAACAACATGGTTTTCAGAAAGGAAAGTCTACCACACTAGCTGCCTTTAAACTAATAAAAAAAGTCTCGGAAAATGTTGATAAAGGTATTAACACCTGTGCAGTGTTCTTCGATATGAGCAAGGCGTTTGATTTTGTTGATCATGAAATTTTGCTCCAAAAAGCCTACGCATATGGTATTCGTGGTATAGCACATAAATGGTTACAAAGTTACCTCACAAAAAGACAACAATATGTAGAAATCAACAAAATTAATTACGAGAATATAGAATCCGCTTATAAATCTAATCTTACACATAACAGAGTCGGTGTCCCACAAGGTAGTATATTAGGCCCACTTCTATTCCTTCTCTACATCAATGATTTGCCTAACGTGACTAATCATCACTGTACCCTTTTTGCAGACGATATATCGGTAGTAATTCCACAAAAACCTAATACGACTTTTGATGACTACAATAAAGAAGTTAACGAAGCTGTTCAAAGCATTATAAAATGGCTAGAGTCCAATAATTTAAAAGTTAATATAGACAAGACCAGAATAATTCAATTTTACAATAGAAAACAAAATAATTACAAACTAACTATCTCATACAAAAACAATAACATAGCACAATCCGATAGTATAATTTTCCTTGGGATGTCATTAGATAGTCAGCTCTCATGGAAATTACACATAGATAAAATCTGTAACAAAATAAACAGGTATGTTTACGCTCTTTGGCGTCTTACACGTATATCCAGCCAAAAAACAGCTTTACAAGCCTATCATGGATATATAGCCTCCAACCTGCGATATGGTATTATATTATGGGGTGGCTCAGTAGAATTTATCAGAGTATTCCTGGCGCAAAAACAGTGTGTTCGCGCACTTTGTAATGTAGATTCATTAACTTCATGCAAACCATTGTTCCAAAAGCTAAATTTATTAACAGCACCGTCCATGTATATATTTGAGTCTTGTATTTTCGTTAAAACCCATCAGTACCTATACAAATCGTTTGGTGAATATTGTAATTTTAAAACCCGTAATCCCAATAGCTTTCCCTTGCCAAACATAAAAACTGATCTGTATAGAAGAAACTGTTACCCCATGTCAATTAAATTATTTAACAAATTACCTAATGAGCTAAAAGACCTACCCGTTAGTTTATTCCGAAAAAAATTGTACGCCTGGTTAGTCAATAAATGTTTCTATACTATCCAGGAATACCTTAGTCCCAAGAATAGAAAATTATTATAACACTTCACTAAGTTCCTAATCTAGTGCAATAATAGATAGTTATGTTCCTATGCATAGTTATATCACTCATTTCGTTTAATTGTTATTAAAAGCATTTATTTTATATTTCGTATACCAGAAATGGTTAATATGAGGATCCTTATTGTTATATTATGTAATGTAACATTTTATGTACCATCTATTTACCCATATTATGCGAATAAATTATTTGAATTTGAATTTGAATTTGAATTTGAAGACACTGTACCTAATTCAACTTCAATAGGGCCGGTTTTAAGAATGTCCAACTATTTTACTAGTTCAACGATAAAAGTAATGGAAACACCTAAATAATAAAACAAAATCCCAAATAATCCCATCCACGTCAAAATTAATAATTTACGTTTCCACAGCCATGCTCCTAGTTTTGACGTTTTGACACGGGATTATGTTGCCATGTGAAAAATAAAAGGTCAAAGGTGAGTTGGCGGGTAAAATGACAGGTGTCAAATGCGGATTAGATATGGCGGATGTGGGTTCAATAGAAGAGAGGTAATGTCAATACGTTTTTTTTTAAACAACTTAAAAAAATAAACCTAAATACTATAGGGACCTATTACCCAAATAATAATACTTAGGAAAAGATTGGATTGGTCCATTTTCATGAATTTTTCCATTTGTTACAATGACGGCAATTCAAAAGTGCCTGTAACTGGCCTGGTCTACTTGAAATAAATGCTACGATTTTGATTTGGATGGTGGATCATAATAATTGTGATTACCAAATAGATATTTGTAAAAAACATAAGCATAAGCAGTTCCTATGTACTCATAGTTTTAATGTATTTTCCTGTGTTGTATACTGTGTGTACATAAATAGTAAAATAAATAAACACACAATTAATCTTCCTAGCAGTTCTTTGTTACGAATATAAACCTAACATATCATGTGAATACAAAAAGTAATACAGATGAAAAGTCATCGAGAGAGAGTGAAAGGCATCGAAAGCCACAATAGGTCACCACCGGCTTCTAGTAGCTTTACTTAACCAGAGGCCATCAACCAGCCAATACTGACTAAAGTATCTCCTATAATTATTATATCAATATTATCATCATCATGGTTGGCTTCTAGTCTTACCAGATGCAGTTGAATACCACGACGTATTTTACATGGTGCGACTGCCTATCTGACCTCCACAACCCAGTTAGTACTGGATAATATTGAACCCCTTTTTTTTTTGTTTTCGAATTTGAAATCATCATATGACTCCTCTTGCTCTGGGCGGAGCAGGAGGGAGTGTAAGACTTTTACTGACTAAAACCCATCCATGTTCCTTCATCGCCCTTTGTGTTACAGGGCCACGGTATCTCTCTCGAACAGTCCCGCAGCCTTATACGGTACCCCTTAGTAAGACCTATGTCTGACTTTCGGGCCACTGACTACCTGTTGGCGAAAATATTTTTTTTAATGAAAATAATGAAATCGTCTCCTTTATTCAAAATATGTAAAGTTCAATTTACAAGGTTAAGGTAACAACAAACAAAACAAACAAAAGCTTGATCGACAGGGTATTTATTGATACGGCAATTATTTATAGTTTAGTAAACGTTTGGATTTAGTGCGAAATATTCGAAATGTCAAAATATTGTAGCTGTGAATTGGACCTATTGTTGAAATAGGATAGATAACACATTTGATGGAATGTTTGTCTTTTGGTGTTCCGCCATGTTTATTTATTGGATTAGTTCAATAAATCTAGAAGTCTATTGGCAGCGACGGGTGGAAGCTAATATTTATGTAGCCTAGATAAATGTTTTCTGTCTGGGTGTCTGAGCATTAATTGAATTTATACATTATACAGAGTTATTTCCAAAAACACCGACAGCTTTGCAGGACTGTATTACTATCATCAACAACTTTAGTTCCACGACTTTTTACAAAACATAATACATTTACCAAAAACAAATGCATCAAGGCGAACGACCGACTAAGGGCCCCCCGTAAATAGGTCAAGTTCAAGCGCCCCCGCCGCCCTAACCCCGCTCCCCTCGTTGTACGTGTGTGTCGTGTTGTACTATCGCTTTCTTTTGCTTCGCATAGATTTCGTAACATTTAGGGTGTTCAATTTAAATATTTTTATTTTGGTATGAAAATCTGATGAACTAAAATGTGATGAATTTTTAAAATTCATAGAATAAAAGTTGTTGATTATGTTGTTAGTAACATAGTCCTGACAGGTTTTCGGTGTTTTACAAATGACCCTGTAGAATAATATCACACCTGTAATCTCTGAAGGGTTTGGCAGAGCGGTACCTAGTAGTACAAACACATTTCTCCTGATATGTGAAAGCCCGATGTAATTAATTGAGGACGGACCTATTGCCATCAACCGGGCACTAAACTGGCTCCGTAGTTCCTACTGAAAAATCCGGATAAACCCAACAGTAACTAATATTTAGGCATTTGGACTGTACTGTATGGTGTCGGACGTAAAGAATAACACCATCGCATATCTGCTCGTGGATATCAAGGTATCTAAGGCGACTAAGGGACTCCCCAGAGAATGGGCAGCAGCGTTCTCTGTGCAACAACCGTACCGCGATCGCCAACCCGTCTGCCAAGCGTTTATGGCAAAACCCCTCCTTTCGGGGCGGCCCATGTCCAGATGTGGACGTCTTTCGGCTGAAATGATGATAATGATTATTCAATTAAAGTGTCGCTTCGTGTTAGTGAAAGTGAGACTAAAAACTTATCAAATAAACTCCTTGTTACACCTATCCATGTCAGTACATTATATGATTTCACTCGACGATAAAAATAGGCGGGCAGAATGACAGCTGTCAAAAGCGAATTAAATATGGCGGAACGGCTCTGAAAAGTCGATTGGAACAAAATAAAATTCTTTTATTTGATACAATTTATATCTATTGTTGCAAATTGATTGATATTAGAGCTTTTTTATTTTAAATTGACACTTTAATTACGAGTATATCAAGTCAGTTTGAAGTTTGAATGACTGGAAACATTTGTGTAGTAGGTATTTAATGTCTTGAGGAGTCTTACTGAAAGAATAAGATGACCCACCAGGACCACACGCCTAATGAACCTTTTACAACTACAAGTAGATTTTATGTAATATTTCAGTGTACCACAATCCTTTCAATTCTACAGCAATTGACGAAGTTTTATTAATTATCTCAGGTTTTGTTTGAAGGCGAATCCAGAAACTTACACTGTATATTTGGGGAGTAGGTAAGCTCAGTAGTCGGTCATGCAACCACTAAACCAACGAGCCATATTTCCGATCAATGCTCACTTTAAAACATTATAAAAAAAAACATTTATTTCAGGTCATTGACCCATATTAGATACAAAACATTAAACAAAACTTTTGTCAATTATAGTCAACTGATTGAATAATAAAGAAATACAGTTAATTCAATGACAACAATAATTAAAATATTAGAAACAAATAAATGTCAGATCAAATCAATTAATGTCAAAGGCACAAAACAAAATAAAATGAAAATGAAATGAAATGAATGAAAATTAATTGTAACAATGAATTAAAATAACGAATATAGTTGATGTCAGAAAAAAAAAAAAAAAACCATAAGACATGAACGCTGTATAAAACGACAAATTAAGCACCAGCAATATGCCTGCTACAACAATGCCCAACGTAGGGGCAATCCAGTCGCTGAGCAATCATCGCCAGGACCGTCTTGGAGCTAGCCCGCACCCTGCGCACCAAGGACGCGCACCGCTTGCGCATGGTGGCGTGGAAACAGTCGGTGCGCGCTTCCGCAAACATGCCCGAGGCGCTGCAGAAGCGGGGCAGCCCCAACACCCGCCCTGAACGCGTTGTTGTATTGGACACAAAGGGCACTGTAAGCAGCTTGTGAGTAAGATGCCCATGTATAAGGAGGTGCAGAAAGCTTTGAAAAGCGTGATTTTAACCTGATTTCAACAACGTTTAAACCTACGGGCTATCATATTTGCTCTCTTGGACAGTGCCCTCCGCTCCCGCTCAATATCGACATGGTCTTTCAGATCGGCTGTTACCCAGTGCCCCAAGTATTTCAATTGATCCACCCGTTCCGGGTGTGTCAATTTAATTAATTTATGGTTCGGGGTACTTGCTCTGGGCATTTGGCGCCTCCCTGAAATACCATGAATTGGCTTTTCGCTACATTATACATAAGACCATGGCTGCCCGCATAGTCCTCACAGATATTAAGTAGCTTGTTTAATCCACAAACCTACGCGCTCAGCAGCACCATGTCATCTGCATAACTCAGATTGTTTACACAAACGTCATCAACATGGCAGCCTACATGCCGACTACTGAGCGCGACAACGAGTGCATCCATGTAGAGACTGAAAAGTGTAGGTGAAGTCAACCCACCTTGTCTCACCCCACATTCAATCCTGTATGGCTCCGATAATGCACCCGCCCATCTAACATTGTTTACCTGCCGTATGTACCAATACTTGAAAATGTTAACAAGTTCATGCGGCATATTTATGCCCTCAAGTTTATGCCACAACAAATCATACGAAACCAGGTCAAAGGCCATGGTCAAGGCTACATTTATTAATAATGAAATCTGTACCACCTTATCATTCTCCTACCCTGCATCCCAATTTACTTGTATTCCATATTAATATTATCTATTACTCGTCTTCTCAGCATTTACCTACTTCCTAGCCGTAATCATCATTAACACAGTCCATTCATCAATTCTTTGGTCTTCCTCTACTCTTATAGCATCAACCTTTAGTTACTCACTTCCCTCACAACTTTTTCCTTGTTCCTCCCCATCACATTCTCATACCAACCAATTACCACACAATCATGTTGTTATCAGTCACTGGCGCCACTTGTCGACTTCCTCTTAAGTAATCATTTGTTGTTTTATCCATTAAATACGTACAAAATTATTGAAATAAAAAGTTTAATCAACCATGCTTTGAGAGTAATGAAGCCGCACAATTCAAAAGGGAGGCATTAAAAATAATTAAAAACGATGTATTTCATGCATTGCATTACAAATTCTCTTTATTTTACGCAATCAAGCGTTAATGCGGTTTTCTCTGAGAATAAAGTTATTGTTGAAATACGTAATTAATTTACTGATTAAATCGTAGGTGTATTTTACCTCATTTGTGGTTTAAATTTTTGTTTCAATCGGCTCCCTGTTGTAGTTTCCTATATTATTTTATGAATAGTTCGGTATTTTTGTTTATGTTACGGAATTCATTCACCAATTATATTTCAATGAAGTTTCTTTTCAATTATTGATAATTTGTGTTTTTGCTGTTTGAGGTAAACGTGCATTAGGGAAAATTGTTTAAATTAAAGTATTTATTCAAGTAAATATCGCAGCAATAGACATCGGAGCAGTGTTCATTAAATCGCAGTAGATAAGGGTAGTTCTTCAGGGGCAAAATTTTCGATTTCAATGGGTTTATACGAGTATTTTGTAACCAACTAACAAAACGGCATGTAAGTTTTTTTTTGTACATTTGAACGTCGATATCTTGTTATTTGGTGTAACTATTTTCATATGAACATTCGTTTTGGCCATATGAATCAGTCGAAGAATAAAATTTCGAAGAACTACCCATAAACAGATAAATCGGCAGTCGATTCAGGTAACCAATACAATACTGTATTACCCAACAGACCCGAAAACACCTAAGAAGAACCTTGATTCCTTCGGGGACAAGGCACTCTACGTAGTGTATAGTACCCAGTACTAACTACACACATCAAAAATGTCTAGGGATCAAGCATTTTTATGCGGATTTCTTGAGATTGAGATGTGGCTTTGTAATAAATTTATGATTTTATAAATTTATATGGATCCTTTTTGGTGCATTTCATAATTTGAATCAGGAACTCTCAATCAAATTCGAGTAAAAGATGAAAATAAGCTGTCAATATTTTCCCTATAAAAACATACAACGCATTGAAGACATTATTAGTGCTACTGTTTCCCTACTACTGATTAAAACCAACGTTATTATGGAGCGGCGACGTCATTTAAGCAGGGAAGAAATGCTCAGAGCCGTGGGAATGATAGAAGCTGGTTCCCGGCAACGTACTGTAGCTTTAGCTCTGAATACAAGTCAGAGTGTTATCAGTCGACTTTGGACACGTTACCGAAGCACTGGTACCGTGGCTGAGCGCCATGGAGGACGGTATCGCTGCACCACACGGAGACAAGACCGATACATTCAAATCTTAACTCGAAGAGCTCCAACAATAACCGCCATGATGTTAGCCGTGAGGCTTCATCACTCTTCAGGGAACTTAATTAGCGACCAAACAGTCAGAAACCGCTTGCATGAAGTGAACCTTCATTCCCGAAGACCGCTACGGGTACCACCTATAGCAATGCACAATCGTAGGATTCGATATCAATGGGCTCTTGAACACAGAAATTGGGCAGAAGAACAATGGCGTTTCGTGTGCTTTTCTGATGAGTCTCGTTTTGGTATGAGACCGGATACAAGACGTATACGACACTGGAGAACCCCTGGACGCCAACAGCGATTAAAATCCTGCCAGGAAGTCCATCCTTATAGTGGTGGAACCATCATGGTATGGGCGGGTATTTGGATCGGCGGAAGAACTGAGTTGATTTGGATCAGAGGCAACCTCAACGCTCAAATTTATGCTGAGACGATTGTATCAGACGTCATCGTTCCTCTACAAGTGCAAATCGGTCCCTTATTTCAGTTAATGCATGATAATGCACGACCGCACACCGCAAGAGTTGTAAGACAGACTCTCGCCGCAGCTAACATCAATGTCCTGCCCTGGCCTGCTCAGTCGCCAGACTTGAACCCGATTGAGCATGCATGGGATATGCTACAGAGAAGAGCTCTGCCGAATATGGAGGGTATCCAGTCGCAAGAAGACCTTTTTTTGTTGTTGCAACGAACATGGGCGGCCATTCCACAGCGTGATTTGGATGAACTCATTTTGAGTATGCCAAACCGATGTTCTTGTGTTGTTAGTGTTCGCGGTAGAAACACGGATTATTAATTGTTTAAGTTACCCAATAAAATTTTAAAGAAAACTGTTATTTCAGTCTTTTTTTCGAACTTTAATGTTAGTGGTTCAAATGTCAAAAATCCCTTTATTAGGAAAATGGCAAATTTCTTTATTAATGCAAAGGTGACTTGGTTTATCGTTACTGTGACAAACGAAAACACTTTATTTGATGAATCCTTAAAGAAAATTTTAATTAATATCAATCAGGAGAAAAGTTATTGCAAAAATATATGTTGATCCCTAGATACTTTTGATGTGTGTAGTTAGTGGAGGTCAAATAGGCAGTCGCGCCATGATAAAATATTGGTATTCAACTGCATTGCAGATAGACTAGAAGCCGACCCCAACATAGTTGGGAAAAAGCTAGGCAGATGATGAATTTTAGAGGTATGAGAAACGGTGTTATATACCTCATACTCCATAAAAGAGGGAGGATCCTCCGTCCAGACAGGTGTTGTGCTTGGTGGATATTGGCCGAGATTGTTTCCGGGTTTTTGTAATGGGGTAGATGACACACCAATCAATTGAGATACTTTTTACGAGCTGTCAAAACGCAGTTCTCTCATAGATTTTGTATGGCAATAACCAACTGTGACGTCACTGTTTATTCAACTCAATGACTCAACTATTTATTGATTTCATAGCAACTAAAAATCGAATTTGGCAATTAATTGAAAATAAATCGGGTTTTTAGGCCCAATATAAAGTGTTTTTTTAGAGATAAGTGTCTGGGAATTATTGTTTTATGGTGTCATCTCTACCCTATTATCCTTATCTCGCAGTTGATTGTTCGATATAGGATTTCTTGTTCCCTTATAGCAACATAGATGGCACTAGGTGCCACGCTTAAACATTTACAAGGCTTTGAAAATTAACTGGTAAGTCATAGTAGGATATGATATATTTATACAATAAAAATATAGTACCTAGTTACCGTACGGTTTGCATACATTCCGATACCGACATAGAATGTTTCGGCATTGTTCAAAAATGATTACCATACCCTAGTATTGCGAGACACAGTTATATGAACTGTTATGCAAAATATCTCGACATACAAAAGACGAAAGGCTTAACACCCAGCACCCCCTACAACTAAAACAACACCAGTGACTTTGTTTGTTCACAAACTAATTTCAAACTACCCGCGTTTAGAGAATAACGCTAAACCAACGAAACATTAAGTATTTTCACTATTTGTGTTGTATAGTATTTGCAATTTGAAAAGTTTTTAAAGTTAGCTTCGACCTTAAAACCAGGACTTTTGTTGGCCTGGTGAAATAGCCTGGAGCGTAGCCACGGTGCAGTTCAAAGCTGTGATTTTAGATAAAGAATAAATTCTGGGGCAAAATTATTCACAGACTTGGCATTGGCCAGGGCGTAGTCTCGACAGAGATAACGACAAAATCGCTAACTTTGGATTGCTAATTACTCACGAAAGAATTCGGTTGCAATAACGATGCTTACGAGAAACGCATCTTGGATGTAGCAGACTTGCGTTAGTGACAAGCATCATTATTTCAACCGAATTTATTCGTTGGTAATTAACATGTCCTAGAACCAAAAAAATCGAAGACATGTGACATCTACCAATCCGCACTGGGCCCGCGTGGTGGATTATAGCCCATTCCTTCTCATAGAGAGGAGGCCTGTGTCCCAGCAGTGGGAACATTAATAGGCTGATGATGATGATGTTGAATAAGCAATCAAAAGTTTGCGATTTTGTTATTATCTCTGTCGAGACAGCCGGCATGGCTGTACTTTTCCAAGGAAAGCTTCATACGAATAATCAATATTAATCGTAAAGTAACTTTTATTATTATAGCATTTATTTTGGGCTGCCCCAATAGTGTTGGTAGACATACTCGTACATGTTTTATTCAGTGTGAAGTCTTATCTAATGTCGCAGTATTGGAGACGCCCTTCTATCGGCGAATAAACTTAAGATATTGTTGGAACTGCCAGGAAGACGAGCAAGTAGGGAAGCGCTTCTTTTACGTATGATGGTCGATAACCATCTATATCGCCATGGTAGCCTCAACAGTATCCTGAGTGCGTTATTATAGTGGACACGTAGATCGTAATATGCACGTAAAAACATAATTCCCATTCGCTCATAACAATATGGACCTTACTTACATGAGAATAAGGATCGTTGAACCGCTAACTCATTAAAATACTATGAATAATGCCCCAAGTTCCTGAATACTTTGTGGCTTCGTACAAAGAATTGGTTCATCATCCTGAAAGCCTAGGCGCTTTCAAACTAATTCATATTTTCACAATGACTTTTAATGAGATTGACATAGTACGCCATTTAAATGCTTAGTTCGGCGTCAAATTGTAAAACCCGTTAGATTGTAATCTGTCTTTTTACGGTTCAACTTGTGTGCGGGATTGATCCAGGTATAATTAGTGTAAGTTAGCCGTTAATAGCCAGGTTAGTACAAAATACTTATTGTCATTTTTCTTTGTTCTGTGAGTGGTTACAAATTGTAATACAATTATCAACTGATCAGTAATTATTGTTAATTTTAGTTATTTACAAACTGATGAAGAGTAGTTATTTGTAGTAACTGCATTATTTTACTTTACGGTGTAATAATTTTACAGTTACTGAGACAGTTACGTAATCACGTTAGTTGGCACAGATAGACAATAGAAATATTGAAAGTAGATACATTATAACCGTGAATACGTATAGTTTAATAAGAATTCTTAATTATTATTTATGTAAATTCACTCTAAAGTTAGTGTATTTTAATCGTGTACGTATTTCAGGCTGCATCATTAATTGTAATTGTATTTCAAACGTTGCTATAACTTTATTTATATACATTCCAGGTTCATGTGCGGGATTGATCCAGGTATAATTTCGGGAATAATGAAAAATATGTTGCTTGATGTGTACGTGCAATTTTAATGAGTGAAATAAAAAACATATGTAGGTAGCCGGTCGACGAAAGTTAAAAAATAAAATGATTAGCAATAATCTACGCAGCGTCAACTGTAGCTAAGCAAGTTTCTGCAGGCGCTTGCGGGAACATACCCCCGGGCGTTGAAAGCCTGCCTTTCAACCACTAATCTTCAGACTCCCGTATATATAGGCAACGGACAAATCTTGCTAAATGATCTGCGTAACAGACCATTAGAAGTCTTGATGTCTGCAACTTTGACTATGCCGTCTGTCCCTGGATACGTAGCAACGATCCGACCCATTTTCCATTTGAGTGGGGGGAGGTTATCTTCCTTTAACAGGACCAAAGAATTCAGCTTCAAGGAGCCTTTACATGCTCGCCATTTCATGCGAAGTTGGAGCTCCGAGATGTACTCTTTACTCCATCTGCTCCAAAAATGCTGTCGGAGAAGCTCAATACGCTCAAATCGAGTCAGAGAATTGATGGACTGGTCTCGGTAATCAGGTGACGGCAGTGATGTCATAGGACGTCCAATCAAAAAGTGTCCGGGTGTGAGCGGCGTCAGATCCTCGGGGTTTGATGATAATGGCGTCAGTGGTCTGGAGTTTAAAATGGCTTCAACCTGGACCATCATGGTGTATAGCTCTTCGTAGGTAAGGTTACAAAGGCCCAGCACTCTGACTAAGTGATGCTTGGTTGATTTAACACCAGCTTCCGCAAGGCCAGCGAAATGAGGAGAATATGCGGGAATAAAATGAAAGGTAATTCCTTCCTGAGCCATCTCCTCGGACAGCGAATCGCAACTCGCCTTAAGAAACCTAGAAAGGTCATTAGATGCACCAACAAATGAGGTGCCATTATCCGACTAGATATTTCTCGGTTTTCCTCTACGTGAGATGAACCTCTTTAACGCCATAATTAAAGTATTGCTTGTTAAATCACCGACTAATTCAAGATGAATAGATTTCGTGGAAAAACAAACGAAAATAGCTATATACACTTTTACTAATTTACAGCCACGACCTTGACGAATAGCTGACTGAATAGGACCTGCATAGTCCAAGCCTATATTTTCAAAAGGAAAACCTGCTAGAAGTCGCTGCTGTGGTAAATCTCCCATAATAGGACTTACAGTTTCACCTCGAAATCGGCAACAACGAACACATTGTTTACAGCACATCCTAGCTAAATTGCGACCTCGAATGGGCCAGTACGTATCTCGTATAGACGCCAACAGTAACTGGGGTCCAGCGTGAAACAATCTTTTATGCTCATAATTAAAAAGTAACTTAGAAAAATGATGACTAGATTGAATAAGAATCGGGTGCTTTTTATTATAAGGAAAGTCTGAATGTTGTAATCTACCTCGAATCGGCATTATATTATTCTCATCTAGAAAAACGTTAAACTTATTTAATTCACTTTTCTTGGGTAACGATTTATTATTAAGTAGTAATTTATAGTCCTTAAAAGATTGCTGTTGAGATAAACATATAATAAAGTTTAGAGCCCTTTCTAGTTCATGCACAGAAAGAGGACCACGAATAGGTTGTTTTTTACAAGCGTTAATAAAACGTGAAACATAAGCGACTGTTCGTTGAAGTCTTAAAAAGTTTGAAAACCGAGTAAAATTAATCAATTCATCAATTTTATTGCTATTAAGTAAAACATGCAAGGTGACATCTAATTTCATTTCAGGCAAAATTTCGTTACTAAAGTTCCTTAATTTAGAAGGCCAATGAGACATTTCATTCATTAGAAAACTAGGACCGGACCACCAAACATCTAAACTAGGTAATAAATTAATGTCTAATCCACGAGACAAATAATCAGCAGGGTTTTGGTCAGTTGGTACATGTCTCCACTCACAGCCACTGGTCTTGTCTAAAATCTCGGCAACCCTGTTGCGAACGAACGGCTGTAATTTATTTGGTAACATTTTTAGCCACCCTAAAACAATAGTGGAGTCAGTCCAAAAGAAAGTGCGCCGTGCGCTGACTCGTAATGCTGCCACAACCTTTTCAAAAATGCGAACACCTACAAGAGCACCGCATAGCTCAAGTCTGGGTATGGTCGTCGGCTTGAGTGGCGCAACTCTGCTCTTGGCTAACAATAAACGCACTAAAACCTGTCCTTGCCTATCAACGCTTCGTACATACAGACAAGCGCCGTACGCGCGTTCAGACGCATCAGTAAAAATGTGAAATTCTAAAAACTCATAACAATCAATTAAAACTCGACGTGGAATATGAATTTCATTTAATTTAGGTAAATTAATAATCATTTCATTCCAAAGCTTACTAATGTCCGGTGATAGCTGTTCATCCCAAGACAGTTTCTTCAACCACAACTTCTGAAGTAACATTTTCATAACAATTACACACGGAGCCAACAATCCAAGCGGATCAAAAACTTGTGAAACAATCGAAAGCATGTCACGTTTTGTGTTATTGGAATTAACTGACTGACTTATTGGAAACCAAAGGTAATCTGACAGTGGCTGCCAACCTAGGCCTAAGGTTTTGGTTGACTCAAATCCACCAACATTCAAATCCAGTGAAGACTGGGGAAAGTCAGAACCAGTTACCAATTCTAAGTCATTCGACTTCCACTTTCTTAGATTCATCTGCGCTGAAGCGAGAGTTGAAGTAACTTTATGACGCAACTCTTTGACCTCGTTCATGTCATCTCCTCCGGTGAGCAAGTCATCCACGTAAAAATCGTGGAGGATGACGTCACGGATCTCTTTATCAACACACTCTAGCCCTAACTGCCGAAGACACCGAGTTGCTAGGTAAGGAGCGCTGGCCGTGCCGTAGGTCACAGTATTAAGTTGATAAGCGTGTAATGGAGTTGACGGATTATCACGCCAAATAATTTGTTGAAGATACCTATCATTTGGATGAACAACTATCCTATCTGCCGGTACATTTTCTCAACATCAGCAGCTAGAATGTACTTATGTTGTCTAAAACGCAACAGGATCGATAGAAGATCGTCCTGTACCACGGGTCCAATCATCTGGATATTATTAATAGAAATGCCAGTATTGGTTACACTACTTGCATTAAAAACCACTCTTAACTTAGTGGTGGTGCTTTCGCGCAGAACTCCGTGATGCGGAACGTAAAAAGCTTGATTATCAATAGTTTTACATCTAGACATATGGCCTAAAGTTTCATATTCCATCATGAATTCTTTGTACATATTACTAAATTTAGTTTTAGATTTAAATCTACGTTCCAGAGAAGCAAAACAATGTTTGGCTCGTGACAAAGATTCGCCTAAATTGTCCGGGGAACATTTTAAAGGAATCCTAACACAAAATTGACCATTTTCCAATCGAGTAGTGTTTTTCATAAAATGCTCCTCGCATAGCTTCTCCTCCGAGGAATACGTAGACGAAGTACCCACTTCTTCAAGTTGCCAAAACTTTGTGAGTTGTTGATCAACATTACAATTTAATTCATCATCACAGTCTGAACGCACCTTTATAAGATTACATTTTAAAACTTTAGAAGCAATACAACTGTTAATTGGGCCGGAGACCAACCAACCCAATTTAGTCTCACAAAGAATTGGTTGCCCATCACCTAGCTTAATTCGTTGAGATTCCAATAGATCCCAAAAGATGTCAGCACCCAGCAACATGTCAACAGGCGCGGGTGAGTAAAAGTTGGGATCTGCGAGACAAACATTCGGAATTTTAATTTTTAACAAGTTAACATGTTTACTTGGAATCCTGTCTGTGATGGATGGGAGAATAAAACAATTAATATCCATACTAAAATTATTATTTATAGATTTAATTGATACAGAACACATTTTATTGATAAAAGATGACGAGTTGTTGATACCTATAATAGAATTGTTCACAGTCTTGGCAGTCAAACCTAGCTGGTGGTATAACTTGTCAGTCATGAGACATGACGTGCTGCCACTGTCAAGCACAGCACGAGCGACATATTGCTGACCATCAATACCCATGACCTTGACGAGTGCAGTGGACAATAACACGTCACCGTGTTCAACACTTGCGGATAGCGACACACCGGTACCTATACCTATAGTAGTGGGCTGAGTGGAGACAGTCGCACTGCCATTCGTGTCAACAACAACACTGCTTGCAGAAGTACCACTTGCGTCTGACTTCAAGGATTTATCAACGTGAACAATAGTGTTGTGCTTACGACGGCATATTTTACAACTTGGCTTTTTGCAGTTGTTTGCATAATGTCCCAGATTAAAACAGTTGTAACAAACTTTGTATTTAGGTAATAACTGCAAACGAGCTTCATTGCTCAACGATAAAAACTGAGGACAACTACATAACTTATGATCACCGTTACACATAACACAACTCTTATGCTTGTTTGAAACACCATCATCCTGTTTGCTTGAACTTTCACCTGAATTATTTTTATTAGAATCCAGTACTAACATTGACCTAACCTTGCTTGAATTTTTACCTGTGTGTGAGTGTTTAGTATTCGAAGAAGCTTCCAATTCGAACGTTTCTAATATCTCAGCACGGTTTTTAATAAAAGTAATAAATAATTCAAACGTAACTTTAGAATTCTTGTCCAGGCGGCCTTTATACTCACCCCATTCACGATAAGTTTTGCTATCTAATTTGTGTGTGACAATATAAATGAGTAAAGTATCCCAATGATTAACAGGTTTATCTAAGGATTCTAGGGCTCGTATGTTTTTGTTAACAACATCCAGTAAACCTTTTAAATTAACTGATGACTCCTTTTGAAGGGTGTCTATTTGAAATAATGCAGAAACATGATGTTGGATAAGCAGGTGTTTATTATCAAACCGCTCGCACAGAAGATTCCACGCTACCGAATAATTTGCAGAGGAAAACTGAATTGAGTTGATCACCACAGCAGCAGACCCTTCTAGGGATGACCTCAAATAGTGAAATTTATTTATTTCATCCATATCATCGTTTGAATGGATGAGACTAACAAATGTGTCGTGAAACTCTAACCAATTTGTATATGAGCCACTGAATTTCGGCAACTGAATAGTCGGTAATTTAACAAACTTATGATTGCTAGAACGCGACATTACGTCACAGCTATCATTAGAATCTCCTTTCCTATTATCAACCAACATTTGTTGAGCTTTAGTTAGGGTTTTGTAATATAGGGATTCAAACTCTGCGCGTTCCGACATCTGACCATCCAAGTCATCAGTAGTACACTCCAGCAATAATTGCACCTCATCATATGGAGCATACAATGCCTCGAGTCTAGTAAAACGTAGTTGCAACTCGCTTACCTCAGTAGGGCTCAAAGAAGAGGGATCCAAAGCATTTAAATAGTTTGAGAACATTGTCACCTTTCCTTTGTAACTCGCTCGTTTCCTAACGAGATCTTTATTGTCCTTATTTAATTCCTTACCCTCTGGCATTGCGTAAGTTGGTGCAATCAACCTGGCTATTAACGGCTAACTTACACTAATTATACCTGTTAAATAGAGTGTTGGGTACACAAATTTACTAATAAATACGCCTTTTCTCAGCTATTAAGCATCCAGACCACGTAAATTCCAATAATCTTCTGAATGACGTAGCAGAATTCACCGGCCACACCGGGCGTCGACTATGATTTTTGATGTCCACCAATTCTCTTCAATCCCTTTTTAACAATTCGCTGATTGGGTTAAATATTCTTCAAATCTCCACAATCCAGGCTCGTAGGACCATGTGCGGGATTGATCCAGGTATAATTTCGGGAATAATGAAAAATATGTTGCTTGATGTGTACGTGCAATTTTAATGAGTGAAATAAAAAACATATGTAGGTAGCCGGTCGACGAAGGTTAAAAAATAAAATGATTAGCAATAATCTACGCAGCCTCAACGGTAGCTAAGCAAGTTTCTGCATGCAGGCGCTTGCGGGAACAACTTGACAGATTATAATCTAGCGAAAAATAATGCGTCATATTGTAAACGTATTGTAAGTATTTTTAGTTGACAATATTTTGACAGTTTACAATCTCACTAGACAGATTATAATCTAACGGTTTTTACAATGTGACGATGACACATATACCTACTTCAACCAACTTATCTGTGCAGGAGGGAAAACATCGAACTATACTAAATGTACCAAGTTTGACATAACGATGCATTTTTTCTTGACAAGCAGCGCCAGCTTGAATTGCAAAAATAAAGTCATACTGCATGTCTATGCAAGACATTTTGGACATTTGGACTGACACTTTATGTAAGTCCTTTGGGGTTTTACTTTTTGCTGTGATAGATGTCACAAAATGTGTTACAGTTTTTAGCCTTTAAAATTAAATTAAATTGTGTAACGGCATTTTTATTTACAAAATACACGTACGTCATGATTTTCGCGGAAAAAGTTAGCAAAATAAATCAGAAACTTTTTTCGAAACCATAAAACTATTGGACTTCGCAACGTTGGGTTGCTCATGCTCGTATGGAAAAGTTTTTTTATGAAGCCAAAAAAATATCAAACTGAAAAAAAAACCACTTTTGCTGGTGAATTTCGAAATCTTTAGCTTGTATTTTAAACTTAACCTATTGTACATTCTTCCACCATGTTTCACAATACCTCACGTTTTCACGTTTTTAAGAAGCCGTTGAAACTTCGGAAGTTTCTTATTTCTTTACGCAAAAAGTGGTATGCTTTGTCACCAAAACATATAAAATGGGGAGTTCCATTTGAAATTCTCAGTCCTTAACCAGCAATCGCTTAGATTGGTGGTCGTCGTGTATACCCGAGCTCCTGGTTGCCACCCAGAAAAAAGAAGGAACCAGCCGTCTGGTTGCTTACTGGGCGACGTTTTTTCAATATAATCATGAGAATTATCAAGCAAATTATCAAAAAGTGAACCAATACATTATCAAGAAGAGACGCTGAAAAATCCTACAATTCCAAAAGCATTTATATTTCTATCATTCTTCTTATTCAATATACATTGGCCGGACGGAGGATCTGTTAGATCTCAACATCGTGTACAATGAATTTTGGTTTACATCCTCGTGGTATAACCAACAACTCTCCTCAAAATTACATTAGCATCGGTGGAAATTTGCCCGCGAGTACGGTTCAGGCATGTCTGCCGAGAAGCACTCTGCAGGCATGTCTACCTAGAAGTACAATTCAGCCTATTCTGCCTAGAAGCACTCTGCAAGCAATTCTGCCTAGAAGCACTCTGCCGACATGTTTGCCTAGGAATACTTCTCAGATATTTTCCCAACCCAATGTGGATGTTTGGGAATGTCAAGATTACTATTGGTTCAACATCTCAAAACTTAACCAAAAGCTAATCCCAAAACTGCCTCATCATTTGGTGAATTTTCCTCAAAATCGTCTGAGACATGTAGCAGCGCCAGTGAGGATATGTCCCAACGACAATAACTGCCCCTTATGTAGGTATCCTAGTGCCTTACCGACTGTGAAAATTTTGAATGTCATCAAACATTGGATTTTCAAACTTCGGTGCATATCTGAACATTGCATATCCAACAGCCCTCTCAAAGTCTCTTATGACATTTGAAATTTCCACCATCAACACTGCATAGGATATTAAGTTCTTGATATTAAAGTTTTCTTTCTCCCTCTGTCCTCAGGTGAATGGCGAGGAGAGAGAAGGATGCTGGACATCACTCGAGACAAGCCGGTCAAAGTCTGCGTGCGAGTCGTCGTGCCCGTTCGGGATCATCCAAAAGTAAGTACTTAGAAGCTGTTTGTTATTTTTTAAAAGGCGAAAAGTTGACTGTGGCCATCATTTTAAATTTAGCTGTTCTTTCGTAAAAAGTGTGTAAAAATCTTTATATGTCGTTTCGACCACCCAGATCATTGATTTTTTTCGTCTAGGTTTGAAAACCGTGGTCAGTTCGTTGTCTGTTTTTTTGTACCGTGTAAATCCTAGTGTTCTACGTATATAATAGACGCTGCAGATAAAGAGCCTTTGCCTTATAGTAACTTATTTATAACTAAACTTTAAATACCTCCACGACCCCCGTACTATTCAATGCAATTCACAATGTTTTAATAATTATATATATTTTTTTTATATTTTATATATTTTTTTAATAAATTTTTCAAATGTAACGAATTTGTTTAAAAATTAATAAAGGATATAATAATAATAATATCTTTATTTGTATAGAACGTAGGTGTTACAATAATGGCGTTAGTTTCGGATATATTCCCAGTACATTAAAAAACAACAAAAATACAGTGCATACAAAAATATATAGTGGCTAACTTACAGATAATTTAAAAACTAGGTAAGTACTTACTTAAATTCAAAATGAGATCATGGATCAGCTAAGTCTAAAATTATTTACATAATTTATGAGATAAGGTGAAGAAAATATACCCCGGTCGCAGCGGAGAATGGAACCGGCGAGAGATGTCGTGCGGTGTTCCACAGGGATCGGTCCTAGGGCCTTCCTTGTGGAACATCGGGTACGACTGGGTGCTGCGCGCCGACCTCCCTAGCGGCGTCAGCGTGGTCTGCTATGCAGACGACACGCTGGTGCTGGCACAAGGGGGGTCGCACGTGGCGGCGGCCGAAATAATGACACGCGGGGTTGCGATAGTCGTCGAGAGGATCCGGCAACTGGGTCTCGAGGTGGCATTGCACAAGTCCGAGGCCATGTGCTTTCATGGGCCTCGGAATGCGCCACCTCCGGGATCCTCACTGACGGTAGGAGGGGTATCCATCGGCGTCGAGTCGACGCTGAAGTACCTGGGACTCGTCCTCGACAGCCGATGGAAGTTCGTGGAGCATTTCCGACGTTTGGCCCCCAAACTGGAACGGACCGGGGCTGCCTTCAGGCGGCTCCTGCCCAACCTTGGGGGGCCAAACGCCTCCTGCCGGAGGCTCTACGCGGGAGTCGTGCGGTCCATGGCCCTTTACGGGGCCCCAGTGTGGGCGCGTTCCTTGAGGCTGCTTGCAGCCCACTACCTGAACGCGCCCCAAAAGGTGGTAGCCGTAAGGCTGGCCCGTGGGTACCGCACGATCGCCCGCGAGGCGGCGTGCCTCCTTGCCGGATTGCCGCCATGGGATCTGGAGGCGATAGTCCTCGCGCGCCTGCATGAATGGCGCGCGGAGGCGCTTCGCCGGGGGGAAACTCCGCTGCCGCGACAAATTGTCGCTCAGCGGACAGAATTCCGGCGGGATCTCATGGCGACATGGAGAGAGCGACTGTCGCAACCCCGTGCAAGGCACGCCACGATAGTGGCGATAAGTCCCCTCTTTGAGGAGTGGCTGGAGAGACGCCACGGCGTCCTCACCTTCTGCCTGACGCAGGTCCTCACCGGACACGGTGTTTTCGGGAGGTTCCTGCACCGAATCGGGCGAGAGGAAACGCCCGGGTGTTTCCACTGCGAGGATCGACCGGAGGACACGGTGGAGGTGTGCCCCGCGTGGGCGGAGCACCGCCGTGTCCTCGAAGCGGTGATTGGCGGCGGCGACCTCTCGCGTCCGGCCCTGGTGCAAGCCATGGTCCGGAGCGAGACGGAATGGGACGCCGTCACCTCCTTCTGCGAAGCAGTAATGCTAGAGAAGGAGTTGGCGGAACGTGAGAGGGAGAGAACCTCACAGCGTCCCGGCCGCCGCGGGAGACGCCCCGGGCGTCGGGGGCCAACCACGTGGCCCCCGGTCACCGTAGGCGCGAGCCTGTGGACGGTGGGCTATGGGCTAGCTCGCCGTCCGTCCGTCTCATGACGACAGGCCGTGTCGACGGCGCGTTCGTGTTCCACGCGCGCCTCAAAGAGAGTCAGCAATAGGAAGGGGTCCGCAAGGACCGATGCCTGCCGGGGTTGCGGGACTGTTCGAAAGAGATACCGTGACCCCGGAACACAAAGGGCGATGAAGGAACATGGATGGGTTTTAGTCAGTAAAAGTCTGACACTCCCTCCTGCTCCGCCCAGAGCGGGAAAAGTCATTTGATGATTTCCCATCCGAAAAAAAAAAAAAAAAAAAAAAGGTGAAGAAAATATTATATTATTCATCATTTAAAAAATCGGTAACAGAGTAATAACATTTCTCTGTCAGCAACGACGACAGCAGTTTCTTGAATTTTATTAAGGGCTGATCCTTAATACAATGTGGCAATTTGTTAAAGATTATAGGTGCCATACCCATAAGGATATAATAAGTAATTTTGAATGCGTTTTTAACGACCAGATTTTTCTCTAATCTTTCCTTTTTTATGCGAAAGTATCATAAGTACACAAAAGCCTGCTAATCACGAGACATGTATCTAATTCAAAATTCACACAGACCACATCCTAGGCTGGTCGATTGTTCATACATTGTAAATTATGAAGTCCCCACAGTAGCCGTGCCTACAAAGTAATAGTTGGCAACTTTCGGTCGGTATGGTCAGTTAATCGTGACTGGCCTTGTGTATCAAACTGTAACTGCAAACTAGATGAAACACCGAGATGTTTTTAACTGAAAAATCTCGTGTAGCGTAGTTTTTACCCGACTGCGCCAGAAGGAAGGTTATGAATGTATGTCATCATCATCATCATCATCAGCCGATTAATGTTCCCACTGCTGGGACACAGGCCTCCTCTCTATGAGAGGGAATGGGCTATAATCCACCACGCGGGCCTAGTGCGGATTGGTAGATCAGATGTCACATGTCTTCGAATTTTTTGGTTCTAGGACATTACGGTTTCCTCACGATGTTTTCCTTCACCGTTTTGAGTGCAGTGGTGACGAAATAAATTACACAAAGTAATGCGCCTGTCTGGGTTCGAACCCACGACTTACTGTTCCTAAGTCGGGGCCGCCGCCACTGGGCCAGTGTATGTATAATGTATGTATAATTGTTTGGCACGCTCTGTGGCCTGAACGGCTCGATGGATTTTAGCTTGAGAGGTGTTGTTACATTTTTATTTACTGTGAGAGTGGACAAAATGGTGGATTTTTGGCGCCAAACTCAAATGTTTAGCACGCTCTGCAGCCTGAAGGGTTCGATAAAGGGCTCATCATAAGGATTTTAAAATGGTATATCTAACTATGTAAATAGAAAGTGAAAATAAAAATAATATTTTAAAAATTAAAAAACCCGTCTGATTACTTTCTAGACTTGTATTGAGAATTGCCTTATAGAAAACTCCAACACTTTTCCGACTTTGAATCCTATGCACAGAAATCGCTCGTTGATCATTATCTGCCTAGCCCTTTTTGACCAATTTGGTGTCGTTTGCCAGTATAATAGTCTCTGTTCCCGTATGTGATGTAATCTCCACAACCCAAATTCTGGTAACACGATACCCTTTCACAAGACAGGTTGTCTGACTTTCGAGATGTTGGCTACCCGTAGCGAATGACAAAGATCTACATATGACAGCCAGCACACTACAGTACAGTAGACTTGACGTGCATTCAGGGTCGCGGAGGAGATTCGGTATTCACAAAACTTATTAGTCTGTCATAACAAGTTTTTTTTTTAACCTATATTGTACAACTGCTTGGCAAAGGTATCCCCCATAACTTTCCTCTCTTCTGTCTGTGCTATTTTCTCCGGTCAACCTTGTACAACCGCCTCTAAGTCGCTATGCCAGCGTTATCTAGGCCCCCTACACGACGACACCCGTCTTCTGGCAGCCACTGCGTGGCCACTCTGGTCCGTCGATGGGGTAGATGACACACCAATCAATTGAGATACTTTTTAAGAGCTGTCAAAACGCGGTTCTCTTATAGATTTTGTATGGCAATAGCCAACTGTGACGTCACTGTTTTTTCAACTCAATGACTCAACTATTTATTGATTTCAAAGCAACAAAAAATCGAATTTGGCAATTATTTGAAAATAAATCGGGTTTTCAGGCCCAAAATAAAGTGTTTTTTTTGGAGATTGGTGTTTTCGAATTATTGTTTTATGGTGTCATTTACCCTATGGCCCGCCTGATGAATCTCTAGCCTGCAATCTTCGTAAACTTTTAAACAGATGTCATTTGTTTCACGAGTCGACGTAAAGGGAATCGACGTAGAGGGAATGATTCTTATTGCCCACATCAGCGATTCTAGTTTTGGAGCGTACTGTTGTATTGCAAATTCTGTTCCTGAGCTTGACTAGAAAATAGTTTAAAAATGCCTCGTCGATGGTCGCAAGCACGACTACTGAACATGAGGTTCTGGGTTCGATTCCCTGGTTGGGCAAAGTGTTATTGAGTTTTTCCATCAGAATTTTCTCAGTAGCAGCCACGGAGTCTGGATTTGTGCCCGGTTGATGGCAATAGGCTCGCCCCTATGACATGGGACTTGTGTATACTATTAGATACACCTCTGCTTAACCCTTCGGGGATTACAGGCGTGATGTTACGTTATGTAGTTTTAAGAAACAAGAAAATCTAACCAACCCCTTACGACACCCAACAATTGATTGTTTCTGAACATAATAAATAGCGTTATTTTCGCTTTCATAAATAAAGGTAGTCTCCCAGTCACGTTTGCCAGACGAATTGAAATCGTTTCGACGTAAAAATATCGTTTCGTCGGAGTAGCACGTGCGTTAATACACGAACACGGAACGCAAAACGTTTAGGGTTCCGTAATTGGTCATTTGGATTAGTGAAATCGGCGGAATGGTGACGTTGCACGGATATGTTTTTTTGGGTATGTAGTAAGGTCTTAGTAAAGCAATTCAATTCGGGTATCGAAAACATTTCTACTGTGATAATTATGTTATACACATCAAAAAGTTTTTATTTTCCCCGTTTTAGCTGTAGTTATACCGCACAAGTTCTTGTCATGAAACAATTTTAACATTGTAACTTTATTTTAATTCAGTATGTAAATTATTTACAATTTACAAATCTATTAAAATAAACTAAAATAACTATCTAACTTAAACTAAAAAGTAAAAAATGGCATCAAAAAACTCCTCCTCACCGCTGTCAACTGGTAATGTCCCCAAGAGATTGCATGCAGGCGGCGTTAAGACGCTGTATGGCAACGCTAAACTTTTGGCCAAGGTAAAAGCTAGCTCTCTCTCTATTGTAACTAGAAGTTATTTAGAACCATTATGTCATCATAGGCCAACAAGAAAAAAATCAATCTACTGAACCGCTTTTGATTTCTAGGGACTAATCCAGATATAAGTATATCATTTCACATAAAAAAAAAAGATTTTTTCATAACGGTTCATAAATGGCGGAGTTGTAAGGTAACAAAAATTATTTAAAAAAAACATCGTAATTAAGAACCTCCTCTTTTTTTGAAGTCGGTGTAAAAACTCCCGCCTTATTTCCGAGAGAGCTAGACACAGAGTTGTACCCTGTAGTAGGTACCTATACCCACAATTATCCAGTTACGTTAAAGTCACATAAGCATATTGCCATCAACTGGAAACAAATTCCAAATTCTGGGCTGCTACTCTGAAATAAATGATGGAAAAACACTATCGCATATGGCTCGACCGTGGACTTGAACTTTGACTCATGCTTTAACAGAGCTTGCAACCACTACCTACTAACTGGGTTGTGGTAATCAGATAGGCAATACTTCCATGATTATACTGGTGTTCAGTTGCATAGAGTTAGACTTGAAGCTGACTCCAACATAGGATTTGCGAAATGTCGGTTAAAATAAAAAAAAAATGAAAAAGAAAAGGTGGTTTGTTGACAAGACATGACATCTTCATTCTCTTACCTTTGTCCCAATGGGGGCTATCGTTTTTGAGCTCACCAGATGGCGCCACTGTCGAGTAAGGTCTTGTCAATAATTCTATTTTATATTTTAAAAGTACCAATAAGTTCATAAAAAGTTTATTTTATTTAGTACAACAACTTAGTGTAAACTTCATGATACATATTTACAATATTCTTCCTAAAATTAGCAAGCATGAAACGTTTAAAAATCAATCTACCTGCAAGTACGAACAAATAAGAGATCCTAAGTTGCTATTTAAAATCTTCAAGTCATATTTAATCAGGAATGGCTCAATCTAGAACACAATCGTGAGTATTAGTATAAATACGTGATAAAAAAGCACGCAACGCACGAACAGTGTATGACATCTGACATTTCGGAAGACCTTAGTCTACACGAACGCCTCTAGCGGCGAATTCATGCGCGATAGCCCCCATTCGTTAGGGGTCTTTGCAGCATGTCTTCTTCTTCCATAGTTATCTTTTACTCGTCATCTCATCAGACACCTCCTTTCGTGTCATGTTATCCTTCACACATTGCATCCATAGTTTCTTTCAACGGGTATACGCAAGACATTGAGGTGAAAACCAAACCGATTTTAAAAGTTAGCAATATCATTATACACCATAACATTTCCGAAAACAAAAACCAAAACTCACTTTATTAAACAAACAGTATCACATTCCCAACTTTTATCTCCGACAAAAACAAAATGTTTGCAACTCGCCATTTTTCTTTCTCTCTCGCAATCTTATGAAACTCGAATGAAAACATTATGGAGGCCTACGGAACCCGTTCTTGTTTGCTTCAACGCTCAATTTTGCTCGAATGAGCGAGTACCCCCGTCATTCCATCGCTCTGCGTGTGATAAATAAAGCATCACTCTTGCTGTTGAACGTTGAGTAGGTAGGGAATGGAGTGAAAACGTGAGAAGCCTCAATCAAGATTTCTGTGATTCTCTTTCCGACGTGACTAGCTTGTGATGTCTCTTCGTCCAAGCATTTGCCTATTCTTGTCATGAGAGCTTCCAAATATGGATGATATAATGTTGGGTTTAGAACTCGATTGTTTAGAAAAATCCTTGTATCGTGTTTAAAAGAAATCGGAAACTACCACATAATTTTGAAAACCTTTTACCGCTGCACTGCTGCCTTGGCATTTTGACAATAATATTTAGCCAGCGACTTTGTCCGTCCATGAAAAACCTAAACAGAGAGTTTAGTTAAATCCGTCTTTATTCCTTGTTGAGAACAGAGAAAGAGCTTTTGTGCTCAGTGTGTTTCTAGTAAAGTTAAGTAGTAGTAAAGTAAAATATATTTGCATAGATTGCAGGCACATGAAAATAATATGTTACAATAAGATGGGTGAGCCTTGTAAAATCTGATATTAGGCATACAAACATGAAATGAATGAAATTGTTTACTAATGAATATTGAAAATAAAATTATGGTTCACAGTTTAAAACAATAGTCGGCATAGTACATTCTAAATATGTTCATCAATTGTTTCAGATAGTGTTGGTTTTCAATAAAACTTGTACTTGATGCTATAACTTGTTTAATTTGTACAGTTAAACGTGGATACAGTACTTTCGAAAGAAGTTAGATTTATTTGGTCGAGCTCTGCGTGTGGCCACACGAAGAATGTCTTTCCATGGCGCGGCGAATTGTGTGCTGGCTGCGGCGGCGGGTGCGCAACGTAGTGTGTGTGCGTCGCCGGCAGCTACTTATGCGTGCACATAGCGAGTTGGCTTGAACATCCTCGCGCGCCTTGGAACTTCATTTTCAAGCTTCTATGAGGAGACATCCGATTCACAGCTCTACGCAGTGTGCCTCTTGTTGTTTTGGTATCAGCAACTGTGCATGCTCTTTCCGACCCTATACGGCCTCTATTCGTCCCGAGGGCCACTTTAACAGTGGGAACATCTTATCCTTGACTCTTGAGTTAGTGAGACAGAACGATTTTTACCCACTTACATTCCACTGCATAGCCCACTCTTTATTTTATCCAAACGGGCGTTTCTTCGGGAAAACAAACAAATAGGGATAATGACTGACTAAAAAAATATGATTCTGTTTAGTCCGTCAGTTAGATTATCGAAAAATATTGCATACGTGTTTTTTGTTTTATCAAATTAATAAAAAATGTCGAAGATAAAACGTGTCAAAGATCGTGAATGGGGGCTTGTGACGTCACTTTCCGGTAAAAATGTACTCAAATGTGACGCACGTCACACGAGTTTTCGACGCACTGTACCGTCTTAATTTTTGTTTACGTGAAAAAAGAAAAAACATGTGTTCAATATTTTTTGGAAATCTATCTGACGCACTAATTGTTTTTTTTTTGTCATCCACCCTATTCGAGGAGTTTTCTTTTTCTATTTGCAGACACATAATACATGTGATCACTCCATTGATTGACTACTCCGTGGCACCAGAAGTACCTCACGTACGAATATGGCTGGCTATTTAGTATTTCCTCGCTATAACACGTTGAAAAATTACACGAATTTGCTTTGCAGGCTTAGGCAGGGGTTGTATTGGTAAATTTTCACGAATTTGTTTCCTGAGATAAAAAAGTTAAATTAAATTAGATGTCATGTTACGTGCACAAAATTTCATATTTTTCTATATTATTTGGCAGCCTCGTATTAATGAAAACTGCCCTAAGAGTCCATTCTATAAAAATACATAGTAACATCGTTATTTCGGCTAGAATTTAACCCTCAATAAAAAGACGACGCTTTCATCCTCAATAATGGAAAGAAAACCCACTAAAAACCGTATCCGTATAGCAATCAATAAGGATTAAAACCCCATGGCTATAAAAAGCTTACAAAGATAAATCAAATCGTTCCCTCAGGGCGATAAAATCCACAAAAAGTACCATTAGCGATAACACACTGAAATTGATTGAACCATAGGTACTTGTAGTATGATAAATGTGGAGGTCTATTTGTGTAGGGAAGTGTACACAGCTCAAATAAATAAAAACTGGCGACTTAAGAACAAAAAACGATACCAATAATATATTATTTTGAATTTACATAATACGTTGCCTGTGTCAGTTTAATGTGTTTTTGTTTATCGACTAGAACAATATGAAACCAATGTATTAAAATTAAGAGACATTTAAGTATTTTTAGCGTTCCGTACCTTAATCGCCACCAACGGAACCCTTATGGGATCACTTTGCTGTCCGCCTGTCTGTCTGTCTGTCAAGAAGGCGCCCTTTTCTCAGGAACGCGTAGATATCAAGTTGAAATTACTAACAAATACTCAAGTCTGCTACTCCTTAGAGCTGTGCAAAAATCAAACTTGTAAGTTTACGCAATCAAAAGATATGTCGCATATTTAGCGATTTCACAAGGGAATCAAAACCTATCGTAAACTTCCCGTTGACCTAGAGTCATTAAATTTGGCAAAAAGCAATATCTTACAGTTTAATAACAAAATACCTACTTTATACGGAACCTTCGGTGCGAGTTCTCGCACTTGGCCGTTTTTTTTAATGCAATATAGATACTCTCTGTGTGATTTTTTCCGACCAATCTTTTATAAACACGTCTAAACTGTCACATACGATCCGCTGCGTGACAACTCTAGCCCATCGGTCCAGATGCGTGGCCCGCCCAATCCCACTACTACGTGGCTTTTCATGTCTTAAAATATATTTTCCCGAAAAAAATACAAAAAACTATTTCACACCAATCTGCCAAAGATCAAAAGGGCTTTCCTTGTTAAAGCTCCCTCACACCTACGACTAACAAACTCGTCATGAGTCGCATTACAAAACAATGTACCTTCGCCTTTAAGACGAGGTTGCTCAGCGGCCCACTGCTAAGCTATAAAAGCTAGCTTATGCCTTCGGCTTTGCTCGTCATTGTAACTATTAAAATGATCCCACAGAAACGTGCTGTCAGGAAAACGAACGTGATTCAGTCGTGTTGAAACCTCCCTCTATCTACAGTCTTCAGTCCACCGATTTCATTAGAAATAGTCTTTGCATCGATACAGTGGCGATGCTGACGCGCGTGCCGAATGCCAGCGAAGCCATCTTCAATCGCACTTTGAAAATTTGACAAACGCGTGAAGAATCACAAACTATGTTTATTTCTATAAATTTGGTTTTACAAAACACTTTAACTCGTCACGTCATGTTATGTTTTAAAACTAGATGTGGCCGGTGTTTCGTACCTGACTACTCTGAGAAGAAACAGCCAAAACAAACTCAGAGGTCACTGTCTCTTTTGAAGTCCAGACATTGGTCAAGTTATATGAGGACCATGTAGATTAGTGTCTGATGAGAAACGCAGAAGTGCGTTCACTAAACACGCCACAGCATCGCTACAAAAACTCGCCGTGGACGTAGGCCCTTACCCTGCGTATTACCCCCCAATCTGCGCTCGCTCCAACATCTCGCATTACAAACAATCCAGTCTACATATAACATACGCTCCATAGCCAATTTCCCTTTCATTCCTCTGTCATTGTTAACAGAAAAAAAACGCGCCAATTCCATGTAACCTGATGTTGTGAATTCGGGAAATGTTTTTGATGGATGTGTGTGTTGAAGGGTGGGGTACAAAGGTAATTGAGTAGTTTTGGGGATTTATGCAGTGTAAGGGCACTTGGGACTTTTTACACACGTTTTTTTGTGCAAAAAAACATGAGCTATGAATTAAAAGAGAAAAAAAAAAAAAAAAAAAATATTGATTTGTCTCGCACAGGACAAAACAAAAAAGGGTTTAATTAATGAATGGTTATTAATTCGTTTCGTTTATTCGTTTGTTTTGGTTTAACCTAAAGTTTCGTAGCACTTTCGTAGCGCTTGCTACGAATACACTGAAGTTCGTAGCAAGAGCTACGAATGCTACGAGAGTTGTAGACCTTTGTAGAAGCTATTAAGAAATACAGAAGTCTCGGCGCAAAATGGATGGTCACCCATCCACGGATCGACCGCAGTATTTACCGACCCCTGCAGTTATTGACAGCCGCGACCCCTCAAAATAAAGGAGAAAACCTTTTTCCTTTGAGCCACGCGTCTCTTACATACTTATAACCTTAATCATTCTATATACTCGTATAGTCCCTAACAACGGTACTCTACATCCTAAGTATACAAATATAAAATCTCTATCACGTAGAGAGAGCGGACGATATCCCGGGGCTACAAATAGAGAGCTAATAGGCCACCGTGGAGACATTACTAGTGTTGTCACGAGGCACGCGATTTTGAGCACGGTCCGGGATTTTATGATGTGATTTTTTGTTTCTGAATCCCGGGAATTATAATTATGCTTGTTTGAAATAGTGTTGAATATAATCGAAAATTAAATGAAGTTTTTCCATTGATTATAATGACAGTAGCCATACTATTGTAACCATTACTGTAGTTCTACCATTTAACATAATGAATATAATAGGTACGTCATATTTCAAGGGAATATTCACCAAAAGGGTGGTCACCCATCCACGGACCTTCCTAAACAAGCGTGGTTTAGCCTGAAGATCGACCCGAGTGGCTTTTATTACTTAGCCGCGAGCTCCTCAAAATATATACGGGATAAATCCCGGATTATTGGCGTCCGAACCCGGGCTCGGCCATCACTAGTCGTTCAAAATACGGCCTCTAACCAATCACATTAGGTACTTTATTGTAACTATAATGGCCTGATATAAGGCCGTAAATGACAATTAGGAGACCACTTTATATCAGCGTTGTTACGATCGGGTTTGGTGCAAAGATAAGTCGAAAGCGAGAGATGTGTTTATGTCAATGTAATCTAATCGAATAGTACACCCACATTTCGCGAGTTATGTGTCTTCTTCTTCATCATTTCTTCACTGCTGAAGATCGCGACCACATGTGTCTCCTGCTCTGTGATCCGTTCAGTACATGCTGCTTCCAACAGCCTTTTTGATCGCGTCTCACCATCTAACGGTCTTGCACGCGTTTACATTTTGCCCGGCGTAGTACCATAACAATTTGCCCTACCCGGGAATCGATTCTGGGACCTCATGCTCAGCAGTCGCGCTTGCGACTACTAGGCCAACGGCAATGAAAAATCTGATATTGAATATCCAATTTATTACCAGAAAGTCTCAGTTCAGTTTATTTTTTCCCATTAAAATGGTCACTACTTGAGGATGTTAAGTATATTTTCAATAGACCCCAATTATAATGGCGAATGGATTGATTCAATTTCAAAAAGTAAATATACCGTATTACCGTATTATACTAAGGTAGTAAATTTTTACTACCTTTGACAATAAGCCATGGGCACCTCGCATGTCAGCCTATAGGCTGGTTTTCGCTTAACCGGGCTATCCTGTAGATGCCTTTACAGTAAGACGTCCAGCCGGGGGCATTAGACTTAGTCAAAATAATATTTGTACTTAAATTATGACCTTGACATAAAACCGCTCGTCTCTCCTACCTTGACCCCTCCACAGGTCACTCGAAGCTCTCGACGTCCATGTTTGTTCATCTCTCAGCGATCGCACTCGCTATCATGCGGCACTTGTTTATATCAGCGATATAAGTACGCTATCTACTCGTTACGTACCGGTAAACGTAATTACTGATTGGATTGCAGTCTGAAATCAGCCTGATAAATCATCATCTTTATGTTAGAATCAGTCTATAGTCAAGTTATTTATTAACTAGCCCATGCCTGCGGCTTCGCTCGCGTGAAGTACGATAATTGTCCCACGGAATCATACTACCGGGATAAAAAGTATCCTATGTGTTAATCCATGTTGTAAACTATCTGTATACAAAATCCGTTCAGTAGTGTTTACATGAAAGAGTTACAAACATCCATCCATCCTCACAAAGTTTCGTATTTATAATATTAGTAGGAGTAGGATTTTAGGATCTCCACCAAAAGACCCAAACATTATTAGAAAATGGACATCAGAAGGTATTAGTTAGGTGTACTCCTTCACTTATGAGGAGACCACAGCACGCACTATAAAGTGAACAACTCATCATCAGCCTATTAATGTCCCCACTGCTGGGACACAGGTCTCCTCTGTATGAGAGGGAATGGGCTGTAATCCACCACGCACCATTGGTAGATGTCACATGTCTTCGAATTTTTTGGTTCTAGGACTTGCCGGTTTCCTCATGATGTTTTCCGTCACCGTTTTGAGAGCAGTGGTGATGAAATAAATTACACAAAGTAATGCGCTTGTCTGGGTTCGAACCCACGACTTACTGTTCGTAAGTCGGGGCCGCCACCACCACTGGGCCACCGCTGCTCTTAGGTGAAGTGAACAACTAATCTAACAAATTATGCTCCTAATCTTTAAAACTTATGTAACTGTTGCTGATTGTTAATTGACAGATCTCATGATCCGCGTAGCTTTTTTCCAACTATGTTGTGGTCAGCTTCCAGTCTAACCGGCTGCAGCTATCTGACTTACTCGACCCGCTAGCAGATAACGCGATATCCCTTGGTTAGACTGGTTGTCAGACATGGCGAAATGGATTTTCTTAAAATTTGATTTCAATGTGTCATTTCAGTATTTTTATAGAAGAAATTAGTATTGTGAAAGTAATTTGATATATAATTGGAATAAAAAAATAAATTAAAAGTCATTTTAATTTGAAGTATCTTATCTTTTTTTGTCGTGTAAAAATCAGTGTCACTACAGCCTGCCACAATATAACAAACCAATCGTTCGTATAATGAATGTCCCGTTTACAACGCAGGTGGTCCATTGTCAACGCAGTCCAGTCATGTGTGCACGGACATCTATCGACATGCGGGCTGTTAACCCTTATCATGGGGTTGTGTTGTGAAGACCGCACTGATTAACTTGTGGGTTTCCGTGGTCTCCTTCTCTTTTGTACGATTTGCGTAGTTCATGTAGGGTAGAAATAATTAGCTGGTTAGCGAGGTAGTGATGTTGTTTGCTCAAGGTGCGGCAGATATTTATTTTTGGCAATTATTAGCTTAAATTGGTCGTCCTTGCCGAAACGTCATAATATGGACACAATTTTATTGTGAACTAACGTCCTAATTAGTGCATCTTTGGTGAAGTTATTTAAGGAGATTTTTTTAGTAATTATTATCCTCTGTGTAACGCTGTAGACGCTGTAAAACATTTGAAAAAATTCAACGTCAACCATTGCATACAAAGCCAAGAAACCCCCCCCCCTCTCCCTCGAGACTACAGATGATTCATAACTCATCTGTAGTCTCGAGGGAGTGACAGTCTAGTGGTGTGACCATCGGCCTGCCAAATCACTAGAGTAGATATGTGTGTGTGTGTTGAGTGACTACTCAACACACACACACACATATCACATCTCATCATTCATCATCATTCATCATCATCATCATTCGTCATCTTCACATCGTGTGTATTAACATCGTAAGGTGAGAAAAAATTCTCGACGGCATGCGGCATCCAAAGCCAAGCCAAGTCAGAGACCCATGGGCGGCATAAAAGTCTGACACCAGTTTAGGCCTTGACTTCACGATTAAGAAAGAAGTCATCTGTATATTTTGAAAATGTAAACTACGTTTGTAAAACGAAAATATTAAATGGTAAAACGTTGTCCAATCGCCATTTACCCCCTTCCCTTTTAAACGGCCAATCATTCATTTCGTTCACTCATTCATTCCCCTTCCCCAGGCAATAATAAAAGAAATCAGACTGGCAGTTAAAAGAACAATGTTTTAATTTTTATGAGCATCAATTAGTAATGTTGACTTGGTCCAAAATCGGGTGGTATCGTCCGATTTATCGCCGGGGGACCGTAATTGGAATAACAATTAGGAAGATAAGGAACGTTTTAACGTTATATCCGATAATTTTCGGTGGATAATAGCAATTTATCACGTTGTTTTTTTATGGAAATTATTTCCTCAATAGTTTTTATTACAAAGTTGGGGTTGAATTTAATAAGAACAGGTTAACAATAATGGAAACCTTAAAACTGTATTGAATTGACATAATCTACTGCAAAGGTCGACATAACTCTCAGAATTAGTGTTACCCAAAATCGGTCTTGGTCTTGCAGTCTTGGTCTTGTTCTTGCATTTTTGCAAGACCAAGACCAAGACCGACTTATTGTAGCAAGACCGAGACCAAGACTAAACCCTGCAAGACTTGAGCAAGAACAAGACTAAGCCTGCAAGACTCTTGCGTCTCGCAGTTAAGTCTAACTGAGATTTGGGCGTTATAGTAGGTATTTGGTTTCAATCCCGATTTTGATAGACGTTCTCCAGTATCAAAACCGTATCGTCATAACACTAAAAGGTACTGTATTGATTATTATATATTTCGACTATTTATTAAGTAGGTAGCGTGTTACTTACAAATATGTTTCCATGTGATAAAAATGTACTTAACATAACTTTCTAGCAAAGTTCATTTCATATCTTGTAGGTATATCTACCTATAGTATTATATTATACTTGTGTAAGTCTAAAGTGCAGATCTAACGTTAGTAGGTTGGTAAACATTATGTAGGTTTCAAAGTTTATATTATTCTTCTATGCAGCAAAATTTAAAACTAACAGCTAGTCGAGTAGGTCTAGTACGAGTAGCAGTTTTTAAGCCAGCCGATGTTATGGTACAGACGCCAGCACATCAAGCTACTAAAATCTGCCAAATTTCTTTAACAGATTTTCAACTTTATCGCTAAAGCATTAAGGTTCATGGTTGATTGGCAAAATTTAACGTTCCGCGAATAAACCGTTGGTCGGTCGGTGTATTACGTACCTACTTATTTGATAATTTTGATAATCACTGGTTGAGCGCCGCATTCGCCGTCACAAAGTATACAGAAGCATACAAAATTGTTACCTACTTATTTTGGTAGGGTTGGCACAAGAGGATAAAATTAAATGACTTTGAAGATGTCTCAGCAGTAGGTATAAATTGAATGAGTTATAGAAGATACATTCTCACAATGACTCGAATTCGGACACTACAGCGGGCGGGATAGTATATATTTTTAAATTATTCTCAAGTTAATTTTATTTATTTGTGGTTCAATAAGCCTATTTCAGTTTAAGCTCAACATGTACCTACTCTGTTACGTTGTTCTAATATCTAAACTAACGTGTTTATTATATAGCAATAGGTATTTAAAAGTAGTCTAGTCTAATTAGTAGAGTGCTGCAAGACCAAGACCAAGACCAAGACTGAGAGCGCAATACCAAGACCAAGACCAGGAGTATTGACGCAAGATCAAGACCAAGACTGGCTAAGGTCTCGTCTTGGTCTTGCATTTGGGCAACATTACTCAGAATAAGTAAGCTGAAGTGGCAATGGGCCAGCCATATTAGCTGTAGAACCTTTAGCCGTTGGGGTAGACGTGTTCTTGAGTGGAGACCGCGAATCGGCAAGCGTAAGGTGGCACGTCCTCAGGCTCGGTGAAGCGACGATCTTCTCAGGGCGGCTGATAGCAACTGGATGAGAGTTGCTGAGAAGCGATCGCACGCCACTTAAATAGTGGCGTGCGATTGAAGAGGCCTATGTCCAGCAGTAGATTCAAGCCGTTGTTGAAATACGTAACGCACAGAGCGTTACGTATTTCAACAACGGCTTGAATCTCATCAGAAGAGGCATTTGCCCAGCTGTGGGACAGTAATAGGCTGGTATTATTCTCCTTCACGTATTTTTTAAAAGTATATTTACTAATGTGTATATATCATTAGAAATACTTATTTCTAAATCTAAACTAAAAAAAAAAAACTTAGAAAAAAAAATGTAGCCCATCGACTTCAGGAACAGCATCCAAGCTACCCGGCGGCAGTCATGACTCCAGACAGTGGAACCTCCTTAATTGTCTGCTAAATAAAGAACTTATAAAAATAAATTCTACATTGTTTTCGGTTAGAGTATAGACATTGTTATGAAAGCGAACATAGAATAGCTTTAATCGCGAATACAGTGGAGATCCCAAGGGATAAATAAAAACATTTTGTGTTCACAGCGACGGAACCGTGATCATAAAACAGTTTCCATCGCGTCCGTATATTGTTTTAGATATTTTGAGTAGTTTCAAATTATTTCCAATGGATTTGGATGCAAGGCCAACTTCCCGGTTTCCGATTGAGCCGAAATGCATTGACATAGTTTGGATGACAATGCATGGTTAGCTAACTAACGTCATTATAAATTAAATATGGCGTACTCCCAAAGATGGCGGACTAGTTATTTTTTTATGCATTGGTATAGGTTTCAATTATTTTTTGAGCGTGATAAAAGCGTTTTTTTTAAACAATAATTACATAAGTACCAAAATAAATACATGAAGGAACTATCCACATGCTACTTACTTCCTTAAAGTTAAGTTAAATAAATTCCACCTATCCTGATCCCTACTAATCACACTACAAAAGTACCAGGGCCACATAACACAGTAAAACATTCCACGATAAATCTTGTGTACCCATTACAGGGGTAAATAGTTCTAGCAGCGAACAACAGATCAGCAGGGATCGCCAATTATAGGGATTTAAAGCTCTTAATCAACAATCGAGTTTTCACGGCTGATTTATTTTCCGAGCTAATTGCGTCGACTGGGAATATGTTGTTTTGTGTCTGTTTTAGTCTCGTAATGGATCAATAATGAACATTAAACAACACACTGTTTTACGGTTAAAAACTAAACTTATATTGTTAAAAACATAACGTTTCGTTTTCGTTTCGTTACGTTCGTTTAACTTATATTGTTGGAGTGAAAGAAAGAAAGAAGAAATATTTATTTGGGACAAGCACAGGAACTACAAAAAGAATAATAAAAAAAAAGAATCTAAAACTAAATAATAAAATGAAGACCTGTGCGAGGCTAAAAAGGCTCCTATCTCAGCATGATGCTGCGATAAATGAAAAAAAAAAACCGCAGCGCTGGTATTCTGATAGGGCCCACTGTGATGCCCACGGTCACACCTACGGACACAAAATATTTTTTTGTGTAAATGACAAAAAATAAAACATAATACTCACTTAACAAAATAAACACTATAGATATACAAACAAAAATAAAAGAGTACATAAATGAAAATATTAATAATAATCGGCTCGCACCGAACGTTCCGACTTCGCTTGTCAACGCTACTGACTATTGTCTATGGTCCATGACAGGCGAAGGGTCGCGAGCGCAGACGATACATTGGCATTTTGGCAACTTGCTGCCAATGTCAATGATGTGAGTGATGGGACCCTTAGTCACTCAGTGTACAGGAAGCCGACTCACACGGACCGCTACATGCACCTCACATTATCACCCTCGTCACCTCAAGTCCGTAGTCACTTCACTTACTAATCGCGCATTCGATCTGTGTAAATCCCAACACCTTACTGGTGAATTATACCACGTGCAAATGGTTTTACTTAAGAATGGCTACAAAACCAATACTGGAGCAATAAGACCAAATAAAATGCGAGCCGCCAGATCTACAACGTCAACCAACTTTCTTGCCATATCTAAGACGAGTAACGGACAAGATAGGTCGCTTACTGAGTAAATACTCGATAAAGACCGTGCTTACTCCTCTGGAGAAAATTGCGCAAAGTCTGCGTTCCCCGAAGGATAAGATCCCGTTAGAACATCCTGGGGTGTTTATAATTGACTGCAATTGCGGTAGTTCATACATCGGTCAAACGAAGCGAACCATCTGATGCCGCATCAAGGAACACATAAAGGCTGTGCAAAACAAGGATGAGCAAAAATCTGCCATAGCTGAGCATCTACTGCAGTCAGGGACCAATCACTGGATCGAATTTCACGAGCCACGTATTTTATCTAAGGACAAACATTACTTACCAAGGCTGACAAGAGAGGCAATTGAAATAAAATTTCAATCGAGAAGATGGCTTCAAAGTGTCTAGTACGTGGAATCCAGTTTTGAGTATGCTCAAAAGTAGCAGCCGGCATCATAATAAGGACTCCACAAAACCTGGTGATACTGTGAGTGTGCTTTGTCGTGACTTAGTGTCGAGTTCCAGTAGTGCGCGTAGCAAAAGACAAAGAAAGAGGGTAGACAGATTTGTCTGCTCCTAACAATTTATTTTCCATCCACCCGCATTCTCCAGTCAACCCGCGATCATGGCGCTTGCAACAGCGGTAAAATATCGGGAGCTCAAAACTATTAACAATCACGAAAGATATCCCGTAAGTGACAATATAAGTTTTTTTAAACAACACGCTTGTAATGCCTACAGGGTAAGGCAGAGGTGTATACCGAATAGTACCCTCACAATACCAACTACTTTTTTTTGTTAGCCTGTCATTTGTGTCCTACTTCTGGGAAAAGGCCTCTCCTTTATCCTTCCAAACCTAGAGAGGTTTGGAAGGATAAAGGAGAGGCCTTCGAGGACAACGTAGAGACGTTGTGCGATATCTAGCCATGTTTGCCAACTACACTATGGCTGGCATTAAGTCCGCCTATGTACCACTATTGTACATGAAGTATAAATATATAAATAAATGAATAATTCACTGTACCTATATATGTCTTATTTTATTTAATTATACTGCCGCGTTCGCCAAGTGATTGTAAGTGTTATTGCTGAGATGATATTTTTAAGTTCGAATCCCAGGTCGGGCAGTATTACTGGATATTTTTCAACAGGATTTTTTTTTTGAAGCGGCCCGTAGTCTAGATTTGTGCCCAGTTGGTGGCAATAGGCTCGCCCTTTATTACATATAAACTCTCAGACATAGATAACATAACGTCACGCCTGTAATACTCGAAGGGTAAGGCAGAGGTGTACGTAATAGTACCTACACTCACATTTCGCCAGTTATGTTGCAGTCCCATGTAATACGGGGCAGGCCTATTGCCGGCTCAGTCCCATCTCGTAACTTTCCCATTTTGACAACTAATCAAAAGACGTGCAAAACATGTGAAAAAGTGTGCCAACTACTAACTATTTTTATCTTCATACATTGAATCCCATTTCGAGTTCCAAACTCCGTGGCTGCCACTGTGAAATTCTTAATAAAAACCCAATAACACTGCCCGACCCGGGAATCGAACCCAGGACCAGGACCAGGACCTATTGACCGACTGTTAAAATGATCGCGTACTACTGGTATAGTATGACCACTTTAAGTGTGCAGTTCAAGGTGGCGTTGCTTTTCAAGAAAAAATGCTTCGATATTTCAAACTTGGTGCATTTATTTTAGGTCTGTGTTTTCCCGCCTGCACAAATAAGGTGGCTGAAGTGTACGCCTCAAGGCGTGTCATTCTATGTATTATGGAATTATTGCTTCAAAGTGTACGGGCTGAGTGAATATGCGATCGGCGGGGCGGGGAGCGGTCGAGAGCGCGTTTACTGAGTGGCCATAGTGCACGCTCAGCGTTCGTGTGAATCAGTCATGCTTTCATTATGACGTTTCATCACTTTTGAGAAATAGAATTAATTTGTAAAGTAAGCTAGTATACATTTTTTCTACGTATACCTCTTTTCTTAGATGTTCACTCTTGACAGAGTGGTCGTGGTCATGAGGGGTCGCCCAGAACTGCGGTCGCTGCCTTCGCGATCCTTTTCCACCGGTCTCTATTGGTCGCATGGCGAGCACATTCTGCCAGAGGGATCTTGGTGACAGATTTAATGGAGTCTGTCCATCGGGTTGGTGATCGACCACGTGGTCACGTGCCTTCGACTCTACCCTGAATTATCAAACGCTCCATGGAATCATTGTTGCGGGTAACGTGTCTAAAGAATCTGAGGATTCGCAATTTCACAAGCGACGACAGTCTTTGTTTAATATTGAGTTCTTTGATTATTGACACGTTAGTCCGATGAGCGGTCCAGGATATCCTTAGCATGCGCCTCCGACACCACATCTCAAGGGCGTCAGTCTTGCTTCGGTCCTACATACGCTATGTCCATGTCTCCGCCCCATAGAGGAAGCTCGGGAAAACCAAGGTGTTCATAAGGCGAATTTTGGTATTTTTAGTTATTCGGCGGTCTCTCCAGATTTTGTCTAACTTTTGTGCAGCCGATCGAGATCCTTCATCGCCCTTTGTGTTCCAGGGCCACGGTCACGGTAGCTCTTTCGAATAGTCCCGCAGCCCCAGCAGGCATCAGCCCTTGCGGACGCCTTCCTTTTGCTGACTCTCTTTGAGGCGCGCGTGGAATGATGATCGGTGCATTCGTGGCACCGATCATCAGCATACCTCAGGTTGGATATCATCCTGCCTCCGACCGACACACCCTTATCCCAGTTATCTAAAACAATCCGCATTATGTATTCGGTGTATATGTTGAACAGTAAGGGTACAGTATACATCCTTGTCTGACACTAGCTTGTGTTTTGAAGGATTCTGAATCGATACCATCCAAGCGCACACTTGCTTTCTAACTTTATGAGGGCGTAACGCCCTCATAAAGTTTTCTGATAAGATGTACCAGATGGTGGCACACCCATCTTCAAAAGTATTTAAGACAATTTGGACCAGATGACAGTGTCAAATGCTTTGCTGAAGTCAATAAAACAGATAAACAGTGCACGATTGAACTCTCGGGCTTTCTCAATGATGTTTCTGAGCATTTGTTCACAAGTGCCGCGACCTTTGACAAGACCTGCCTGTTCCGGACTTATTTCCCTACCTAAATAAGCTTGAATCCTGGTGTTTATTATTATGCAGTAGAATTATACGTATACCTAGCCCCTTGAAATTGTTAGTAGTACAGTATAACATTATACTATAATACTATACAGGGTGTGGCGTAAGTAGTGGTCCACCGTTCAGGATTCGATGAACCAGATAATTAACTATAACAATTAAAAATTTAAACCATTTATACCCAAGGGTTCCGAAAATATTTCCTTTTTGTCTTTTATTTACGAAATTTCTACCTTTTATTACAAATTTGGTTGTAGTTTCAACAAAGGTCATTATTCTTTCATTTTGACTTCTGTTAATTACTGCTGAATACTAGAGCTACCATGACAAATTATGATTTTTTATGTAAATTCAGCTCTTTTGAAGAAAAAGTTGGTTCTTCTCTAATTTTAACCCAAATTTTTAACACACCATCAAGTTCAAGAGCGATTTTTGTAAAAAAAACTTACCACATTGTCAGTGCCCATGTATTTAATAATATGCCTACTAAATGCCGATTTCAAAATGATATCATTATAACAGATCCAAAAATTTAACAAAAAGATATTCAATTTTAATTGAAGAAAAGAAGATTTTCATTAAACTACTTTTTTAAACTTTATTGCGTTAATACTATTACAAAACGTATTAAAACTTAAAAAACGGATACAATCTAACTTTTTACATTTCTAATGTGATTTGTGTTGAAGCACAAACATGTCAGGTAAAAAAAACCTGACCCTTTTTACCTGAGACATCGTTTGTTAACAAAAACCCGTTGAAGCTTTCGCAATCGAGTTACGCACAATAGGAGTGATAAGGAAAAGATATGGTAGGGTATTGCTATCTCTTTCATTCCTAACGTTGAAATATCCAAAAATCTCGAAATGATTTAGTACGATCTCGTCACCCGTGTCGTGCGTCGTATGCGTTTCGTTTTTATTCTGCCTGTGTTTACCTCCGCCATTTCTTTACCCTTGCCTGACCCCGGACTCTGTTTAATTTGCCTACTGATTGGACTTGTTGTTTTGGTGATCTCTGCGATATTGGCTACGTGTACTGGTGACTGGCTTGCTCAACGATTTGGACAAACGTGCAGTGCAGTGACAATTAAAAAATGCCTCAGTACACACCGCGCGAATATGCTGACATGCATTTTATTTATGGCGAATGCAGAGGTGTCGGTAGAGAAGCAGCTCGTCTTTATCGGGAGAGATATCCCAATCGAAGACATCCAGACCACCGAGTTTTTGGGAGAGTGCATAACGCATACACCGAGGGAAGCATACCCGGCACAGGCGTAGGTGGTGCAGGTGAAGGACGACCGCGACGACACAACGATGAAGAGGTAATGAATTTAGTTACAGAAGATCCTTCAACATCAATCCGTGTCTTAAGTCGCAGAACTGGCATATCAACTAGATCTGTACATCGAATACTCAAAAGACATGAACAGTCATTGCTACTAAGAGATTATCACTTGAGAGTAACATTTTGTAGAGTAATGCTACGGAGAATAAGAGAAGACCCGCAGTTTTTTTAATAAAATACTATGGAGCGACGAGTCATCCTGCAAAAAAGATGGATATTTAAATCTACACAATTTGCATAACTGGCAGCTAGAAAACCCGCATCTCATAAGGCAAGACAGATCACAGTATCAATTTAAAATAAACCTTTGGACCGGTATCATTAGCGGACAGATAATCGGTCCACACGAGCTGCCAGAAACATTAAATGCAGAAAGATATTTATGTTTTTTGCAAATTGACTTTTCCTTGCTTCTGGAAGGTGTCGTTCCTGAAGTCCAAGAAGACATGTGGCTGCAGAACGATGGCTGTCACGCTCACTATGCTGTTAGAGTACGAGAGCACCTTGATACAGCGTATCAGAATAGGTGGATTGGGCGCTTAGGTCCAATATTGTGGCCACCACGCTCGCCAGATCTAAATCCCCTAGATTTCTTTTATTGGGGTTGCCTAAAAGAAAAAGTCTATAGCAAAGAAATCACAAGTATTGACCAATTGAGGACTAGAATCCAGGCAGCAGCTAGAGAAGTCAGCGAAAGCGGGTTTGCCCGACGACTTAAACGGTCGTTTATTCGACGTTGCAGAGCGTGTATTGCTGCGAATGGGGGCCCCCATTCGCAGCAATACACATTTAATATACATTTTGAACATTTCGTTTAATTTTAATGATTGTAATCATGACAAAGATTAATAATAAATGATAAATAAAGTGATTTGTTTTTTTTTTAATTCTTTGTTCAAATACCTGAAGTAACAAGTTAGGTCTACATAACTCTGTTATAGTAGTTTTTTTTAAAACAAATGGGCATTGACACTGTAGTGCATTTTTTTGCAAATATCGTAAGTATTAACGCAATAAAGTTTAAAAAAATAGTTTAATGAAAATCTTCTTTTCTTCAATTAAAATTGAATATCTTTTTGTTAAATTATTGGATCTGTTATAATGATATCATTTTGAAATCGGCATTTAGTAGGTATATTATTAAATACATGGGCACTGACAATGTGGTACGTTTTTTTTTACAAAAATCGCTCTTGAAGAACCAACTTTTTTTTCAAAAGAGCTGAATTTACATAAAAAATCATAATTTATCGTGGTAGCTCTAGTATTCAGCAGTAATTAACAGAAATCAAAATGAAAGATTAATGACTTTTGTTGAAACTACAATCAAATTTGTAATAAAGGGTAGAAAATTCGTAAATAAAAGACAAAAAGGAAATATTTTCGGAACCCTTGGGTATAAATGGTTTAAATTTTTAATTGTTATAGTTAATTATCTGGTTCATCGAATCCTGAACGGTGGACCACTACTTACGCCACACCCTGTATATTATAACAGTAGGTACCTACACCTACTGTTATAAATCGATATTTACCTTCATTTTCCAGTTTTATTGGTAGTCTCTCCACACTCTTGTTTTAACTATTCTATTTTTACTTAAATAAACAGAAGATAACCATATTTCTGTATTGACGTAACGTCGCACGCTTATCTCACCGCTCTAAAACACAAACTGGCTTGACTCGCACGCGACGCCCCGCTCGACACCCCGCTCGACGCAAACGCGCACGCTGCAGCACCCGCTCCACGGGCCACTCAGGACACCTACGTATTAATGCATCTGTTTGACATGAAGACTGCACGCCCCGCCCCGCTGGACGGTCGATTACGGGCACTCAGGCCGTACACTAAAATCACAAGTGCTTGTTTATCTGCAGAAGACGTCAGATTGACAGCCAATTTAATCCATTGTCAAATCTCATATAAACTGTTTTGCTTGCCCGTTTGTTTCAATAACAATCAATTAATTTTGACAGTTAATTAAACATCAATGTGGGTCAACCAATTACAAACAAGCATGGTCAGGCTTTTAGAAATCAATTACTAGACACGCTATGGTCCTATCCAATTAGGGTCACAGTGTAGAAAAGTTGTGAACAAGTAAGTGATCGACCGCTGCAAGTTGTGGAGGGAGCAGTGTGTACACTGTTGCCTGACCGACAATTAGCGACGACGTTCCGGGCTAGTGCTGGGGGAATAAGGTGGGGATGGAGACGGTTTTGTTAGATTTTTTATTCATATTTTTTGTTTTCTTGTCGTTTTATCTAGGAACATGTATGTATATTTGTATAGTGGTATCTCGGGAAAATATTTGAAGAATAAGGAAGCATTATACAATCACAGAAGAATGTCTACGTGTAAAGTATTTCAATGCAGGACAAAAGCACCTCAAAAAGTACAGGAAATTATAAAATCTCAGTTGCTCGCCACGTTTTTTTACAATAACTTTCACATTTCACAAAAAACATGAAAATTATAAAAATAACTGAACGCCTCAATCTTAACATTATGAAACAGAAACCTCACGTACGCTGAAAAACAATACGTTTTCTGAAACTGTGCAATATTGAAACCTACCACCCCCTCCAGATACCACCATCTGTTTACCCCACACAGCATAATTATTCAAGTTCTCATCAATATACATTTTGCTTCCATCTTGTATTTCATGCTCTCTAGTAATTCGATGCAGCTCGCTCCAGACTCCTGGCCAGAGAAATGCGAAATAAATGGTCTTCATTTATACCTCTCCGATGGTTAATGAGGTAACAAAATCTGTTTTGCATTTGTAGTGAATGTTGCTACACAGGGAGTGGATTTGTAGTGTGGGTCTAAGGAAATGTAGGAGAATTGGTTAGTAAAGCGAGGCAGTTGTAACACATAATATTTTGATTTGAATTCTTGCCATTAGGTCAGTGTAAAAATTACTAACATTATATGTATGAATTATTATTTGTGACTGGCTCAACACAAAAATGGTGATACAAAGTCTGTTCAAAAACTGCTCATTAGCAGCCTTATTTGAATAAACTACAAGATGGCTGTGTTTAGCAATGGTTGCTGATAATTTCAGAGCGAGAAATCCAGAAAAACCGAGATTCCATGAACCGGTTTTTCGCAAAGATTGTCTATTCAAAATATAAAAAACCTCTTCTTAAATAATGTATTCGTGAAGCCGTGTCCACTCATGTCTCTATTCCGTACAATTCTCGAGAGTGTTTGCAATTCATTGTGCCAACAGTCAAAAATCTCACAGTTGTAGGTCGCAACGGAGTTTAAGCAAAGAGAAGAAATAACCGGACAAATATGCCCGTGGTGATACTATGACAAACATTTGCTGTTGACCATAGAATGTTCTAGAAAATAGAAGATAATTGGGTACAGAGTGCAGTCTATATAAAGCTAGAAAATTCGTTACATGGATTTAACTCTCATAATATTCGACAGTTTGATTCATTTTATTTTAACTTAATTTGGTGTGTAATTATTATACGTCATGTTGGTTTTGACCGTACGACTAAGTATTACTTAAATTAAAAATGTTAAGACGAGCTGCGAATGATTATGATAATAACTAATTACGAGCATTTAAACGCGTTTGTTATCATAACGATACAAGTGCCATTGCATACTGCTGTGGAATGGTATAGGGTGTAAAAAGAGCCTTAACGAAGCCTAAAGGCATTTGTTCTCCCCATCATTGCGATATTTTTTTGTTCTGGACCATATCTAGGAACCCTCTAGTTATATTTAGTAAGTAGTAGTAGTCTTTAGGGGGAATCCGGGACCGTGGTGCTGGTCCCAAAAGCCCCCGACCCGTCTAGTAAGTTAGTTAGTAAGTTTCAACTTTTTCACAATTAAGATTTTTTTCAGACACAGGCAAAGATAATCTAAGATGGCGCCACCATAGCTGGTCTCAATCTGACCAATGAGGTTAAGCTATTTTGAAATATAAAATTAAATTTCCACATTTTCAACCAATGACGATATTAGGAACCAGCTACGCTAGCGCCATTAGTTCCACAGTTTCCTTCCCCATTATAACTTAACTTTAAACACTTCCATGACCGGTGTACTACTCAATGCATCCATCAGCACAATGTTTTGAATGCATTACGTTGAGTCCTACCGTAAAACGTAATTTTTCACACCAAAAAACAAGTCGTTTCCCAGCAATATTTTTTGCGTAGAATTAATTCGATGTACAGAATGTACAGAATGCTTGGTTGACGGCTTCGTGAAGTACCGTCCGTTTACATCTTATATTATTATACAGTATTGAAACTTTAACGCATCGAGAATATAATACATTTACAACTATAATTAAAAATTCCCAGTAAAAAACTCCAAGATATCACTGTAGAAGTATAAGTATAAATGTCAGCTAAACACAACAGTCTTGGAAAGTCTCAGCAGTTATTTCAAGGAAAAATAATACTGAGTCGGTTTCAGTGTTCAGTTATTTCAAAGTTTGCAAAAAAAAAACTAAGGAATACGCGAAGTGGAGAGAATTGTTTGATCTAAGAGAAAAAGTGGAAAAATTTGAAAGAAAAATAATTTATTACGTGATAAAATCATAGTTATTATTAGACAATGATGTTGGACTATGTCAGCCTGTACGAGATTAGGATGGCTCTGAAGCAGCTCAAAAATAACAAGGCACCGGGTGGTGACGGAATTACAGCCGAACTCCTAAAGGCGGGTAGAAAACCGGTACATAAGACCCTTCAGAAGCTGTTTAATTCTGTCATACTTGAGGGAAAAACGCCACAGGCATGGTGCAGGGGTGTGGTGGTACTCTTCTTCAAAAAGAGCGTCAATGCCTGGTTGAAGAATTATAGGCCCATCTCACTTCTAAGCCATGTCTACAAGTTGTTTTCAAGAGTCATCACGAATCGTCTCACGCGCAGGTTTGACGATTTCCAGCCTCTCGAACAAGCCGGTTTCCGGAAAGGCTTTAGCACCGGACTACATACATACGCTGCGGCAGGTTATACAGAAGACCAAAGAGTATAACCTGCCCCTCTGTTTAGCGTTTGTGGACTACGAGAAAGCCTTTGATTCGATCGATACCTGGGCTGTACAGCAGTCCCTCCAACGATGCCAAATCGACTATCGGTACATCGAGGTGTTGGAAGTGTTTGAACAAAAACGCCACCATGTCAGTCCAACTTCAGGACCAAGCCTCGGAACCTATCCTCCTGCAGCAAGTTGTGAGACAGGGAGACGTCATATCTCCGAAACTATTCACCGCTGCACTGGAGGATGTCTTCAAGGTTCTGGACTGGAGAGGGCTAGGCATCAACGTCAATGGTGAGTACATCACTCCCCTTCGATTTGCCGACGATATAGTGGTCATGGCTGAGACCATGGAGGACCTCAGTACAATGCTCGATGACCTCAGTAGAGCTTCCGAAAGAGTCTTAAAATGAACGGATGTGGAATGCCCATGTCACACCCACTCCTATCAAGATCGGAGACTACACTCGAAGTTGTAGACGATTATGTGTACCTGGGACAAACGGTCCAGTTAGGTAGGTCTAACTTCGAGAAAGAGGTCAATCGTAGAATCAAACTCGGGAAGTTGTGCGGTATCTTCTCGTCCAACTTACCGCAGTGTCTCAAGACGAAAGTCTATGACCAGTGTGTGTTGCCAGTGATTACATTACATACCGAAACGTGGTCGCTCACAATGGGCCACATCAGAAAGCTTAAAGTCACCCAAAGGGCAATGGGGATTGCTATGCTCGGAGTTTCCTTGCGCGATCGAATCAGAAATGAAGACATCCGCAAGAGAACCAAAGGTTACCGACAAACAAAGTGGCAGTGGGCAGGGCACATTGCTCTCAGAACGGATGGCCGATGGGGCCAAAAAATTCTGGAGTGGCGACCGCGAACCGGAAGACGTTGCGTTGGAAAGCCTCCCACTAGGTGGACCGATGACTTGGTGAAGGTTGCGGGAATCCGCTGGATGCGAATCGCACGGGACCGGTCAATGTGACGACACTTGGGGGAAGCCTATGTCCAGCAGTGGACGTCTTTCGGCTGAAATGGTGATGATGATAATGTTGGACTGTTGATTTCTGCAGTTTTTGCGACTCTTGCGTGGACGAAATACTTATTTACGTACAGTAGCAGTTTTGGATCTATATACAGGTTGTTTGTTTATTTGTATTTACAAATTGAATGGGTCAAAAGGAGGGGTCATTTGTTGTTTCTTCAGCCCCAATAACTTATCTCTGGGCCCCACGGATTTTTTTAATTTAATGTTTTTTATTTTTTTTTCTCTCGTTTTCCAAGACATGGAAAGTCTACGATTTTAATAAATGTATAGATAAGCGTAATCAACCTATAATGTTCCCACTGCTGGAACACAGGCCTCTTCTCTATCAGAGGGAATGGGCTATAATACACCACGCGGGCCTAGTGCGGGTTGGTAGATGTCACATAATCTTCGAATTTTTGGTTCTAGGACATGCCGGTTTCCTCATTATGTTTTCCTTCACCGTTTTAAGAGCAATGGTGATGATATTAAACAAACTAATGCACCAGCCTGGGTTCGAACCCACGACTTAGTGCTCGTAAGTTAGGACTACCACCACTGACCCACTGCTGCCATGTTTAAATAAAGTTTCCTCACAAATACATATTTGGTTGCTAAGTACAAAATATTTTTCTTGCAGTTTAACTTCGTGGGCAAGCTGCTGGGTCCGAAAGGGAACTCGCTGAAGAGGTTACAAGAAGACACCATGTGCAAGATGGCAGTGCTAGGAAGGGGGTCTATGAAGGATCGACAGAAGGTATGATGTTTAATTGAATTAATTAATCGGACATTCTCAATCAATCTTTAACAAATCAGATTTATCTCTTAACCTTTTATATGAAATGGGTAATACTCCACTTCTGCTCTCAGGTCAATTCTGTTAGAATTATAAAAAGGGCCTGTCCTATTGTTTGCACAACACAGGAGCTGATGGACGCTACTGAAAGTGCCAAACTCGTCGCCAAAATTTGGGTTGACTCAATTTGTATTGTCATCGACGCGTAAGAAGAAGATAAAACGGGCGTATTGGATAAAGTAATAATCGGTAATACAAGTACCTTACTTGCCTAAACAAATGTCTAGGATCCGTGAAAATAAAGTAATATTAATAAACAAATGTATTTTATCAGTCGACGCTAGACCGTTGCGACGTTTTACCTATAAAACCAAAACGAAGCAAATTATTCCCCAATTTATAATCTTATGCTATCGTCGTAATTATATTTGATCAAAACACTAAAAACCAATCTATACATACATATAAAGTAAGAAACTGACTGACTGACTGATTCACTGACTGATCGATAAACGCACAGCTGAAACCGCTGGGTCTAGAAGCATGAAATGTTGTGTGCATTAAGAAGGTATTTTTGGAAATTCGTCCCGGGGTTAATTTTGCAAACGAAATCTTGGGCAACAGCCAGTTTAACATGATTCCCTCTCCTCAGGAGGAAGAACTGCGCGTATCAGGGGACCCGAAGTTTGCACATTTGTCAGACGAGCTACACGTCGAGATCAGCGCGTTCGCCACGCCAGCTGAAGCACATGCCAGGATTGCGTATGCCCTGGCTGAGCTTAGGAGGTTCTTAGTACCGGTAAGTTGTTACTCGTAAACAGGTGTTAATGTTTCAAGTCTGGTGAGCTTCATGTTGAGATCAGCGCGTTCGTCACGACAGCTGAAGCGCATGCCAGGATTGCGTATGCGCACGCTGAGTTGAGGAGCTTCTTAGTAATGGTAAGTTGATGAAAAGATGTTAATATAAAAAAACCCGAAGTTTCCTATTTATGATGAGCTATATTATTGAGATCAGAGTGTTTGTGTGTGACTAACAAGTTGGTAAACACCAATCCATTACATACCGTTCTCCCCCCATGCCTCGGAAAACACGTTAAGCCGTCTTCAATAATAATAAAATATAATTTAATTTGATTTTAATTTTGACTTTCCTTTTAATTTAATTTTGTTTGTAATTTTGATTTTGTTTTTAAATTTAATTGTAATTTTGTTTTTAAATTTGATTGTAATTTTAATTTTGATTGAATTTATTGTCTTTATCACATTTGTGTATTGTTGCTGTAAAGTTTTATTTACTTATGTGGATGAAATGAAAGTTACTTATTTATTTTGGATAACTCTTGTACAGTAACTATTGATCCTGTCCAGATGCTGTTTCAAACTTTAAATTTTAAACACACAATTTTATATATTAATCCGCCAATTCAGGGGACCGGCACTGTCTCTTCTTAACACAGGCTAAATTTTAGCCTATCTAGGAGAACAGTACTTTATTGTATAGTTGAACCTAAAAATTGTATAAATGCACCATTTGTAAACTTTGCAATCCCATTTTGAAATAAACTATTATTATTATTACTTCTCGATCTTCGACAGTCGTTACGGGTAGTTAGAAGCCCGGTAGTCTGACAACCTTTGTCTTACCAAAGAGTATCGTATAACCCAATTGGCTGGTCCTTAGCTGCATTTGGTAGAGTAGAAGCTGCCCCAACATAGTTGGAAAAAGGGTAGCCCGAAAGACCATTGTTTATGAAGTCGAGCCCCTCGAGATCAGCTCGTTAGCCACGCCTGCTTGCGTACGCGCAAATTTGAGGAGATTCCTAGTACCGGTAAGTGGATGAGGACAAAAAACAATTTTTCGAAGCATGAAGCTTCATGTTAAGAAAAAATGTTTTTTTTAGATTAAAGTTTTTGAATGACCACAGCTTTATTTGGAAGTAAAGTACAACTGTCATTTGCCTTGTGGGTAGAAATTGTATGATACGGTGAAAATATTTGTACACAAGCAGGCATAATCTCGGAAAAAGTGTTTGTTCTCATTACTCGATATAAATAAATCCAAACTTAATATCCCAAAAAAATAAGCAGACACTAAAATGTAAGAAAATACACAGACAGCACTGGCTGTCATACTAGTATTAAAAATACAATACGCACGCACGGTACACGGCGTATTAATATTCACGAGTTAATATCTCAAAGGCGTTTGCATCTCTGTATGTGCCAAAAGCATTGGTGGCGTGATCATTTATTTAGTGCGCGCGTATCGGTACTCGGAGGTAAAAATATGGCTGTCGAAATTGGACTTTTGTAAAGCTTTTTTCTGTTTCTTTGCTCACCTACCTTTTTGTTTAATTTTTCAATGTCAGGCCGTAAAATTTTATCTTTACTTTACGACCTCTACCTTTTTTTGTAACAAATATTTCACATATTTACGGGTAATAGTATAAGTTATATTAGAAAGTTTTCTTATTCATATTTATATTTATATACATAACATAACATCACGCCTATAAACACCGAACGGCTAAACAGAACTGTATCTAATAGAACACCCACATTTCGCCAGAGTCATGGATGTTTATATGTATAATATGTATGTATTTACAAACAAAAAGTATCTATGTAGTATATCAACTATCTGGTGTCCACGACACAAGCCTCGTTGCTTAATGTGGCACTAGATGGCGCTGTGTGTTCATGTCCAGCGATATTTATATTTATTTATTTATTTAGATAAGCCCCATGTAATAGGGGATGAGCCTAATAATTTTTATGATTATGTACACGATATTTCCTTTTTTGAGTTATTTGTTTGTTGTAAAGTCCTAGTTTTGGTATTGCTCAGTGGAACATTTTCATGACCCTTCAAACACTTTTGACATGAATTAAGGTTCAGCACAACTGTATCAACAGGTCCATAATTATTTACGTACGATAGTCTTTAAATGACAGCTAAGCCCGGTCCACGGCCTCGGGCGATGCAAAATGTGTCAAATGGAACGTGCGCGGGCCAAACACGTCACAGTGACTTGTGGCATATTCTAGCTCTTAAAAACTTTTATTTGTTTTCTATCACGGTTACTAACCACGTGTTGCATGAACGTGTAGTAGTTCTTGGCCACGGAGTAAAGCACCTATGAAGGACCTCGCACACTACGCGGCCAGGATCACGATTTGTTGGATGACCGGCCGCTAGCTTGAACAAAACTGGTCAAACGCCCGGTTGACTAAATTTACTTCCAGTGTCGACCAAAAATCGCGTCTGCGGCCAAAACTCGTGGTTGTGGCCTAAAATGCTATAGTTATAATAATAATAAAATTGTTTATTTATCCGAATAATACACACAGACACAGTTCAAAATAAGGTGGCATAAATATAATAGCACACAAATTTTTAGTTTTTGGGCAAGAAGATTTAAGTTTGAAAAAATTAAATTAAAAAATTGGGAGCCGTCGAATTTCGATGTTCTGCCAGGCATCCTGATGCCTGGCAGATGTGAAACATCGAAATTATTTTCTACAAGTACATATGCTTAAAAAAAATCAAACTTAAAATTAAATAAAAGCAAAATGACTCAATTCACAAAAAGAAAATCCTTAGGCTGGTATCGAACTCGAAGTCACGAGATTGTAACCCAGCGCTGTGCCCCGAGATCAGCTAGCTTGTTGTAAACCGTGGCGAATATGTGGATCTTATGCTGCTTCAACAAGTCGGTAATGTTCGGGATTGTGCGGGCCGAGTTGACAACTTGACAGTTGACGACGCGTCGCAACTTCGCACTTCGTCGGCATGCATCGCAACGCCATTTTTTGATTTTACCCGCGCCTATAGGTGTTTCACATCAAAAGATAGACTTTTTGATGTAAAACATCTATATACCTACAAAATAATGGAGATCAGTATCTTAAGGTGACACATCACACGGGCTCGAACTCATTGGTGGGCGTGGCCATAAAGCACGCTGTCTCACCTGGCATCGTGCTCGACAGAGATAGTATCAGTGATGAGCAGTTAGGCGCTAGTCTTCACGCGCGTCTAGTTCGTACGCACGCACTCAGCGTTCCGAACCGTTCCGAACAAAAACGAAGTTATAAAATACTTTCGTCTGACCTTTTATTTAAATGCGCTAAAAAGAATAAAATAAACTTTTTCTTTAAAACTTTTACTATCAACATAAAACGTCATCGTCACTACACAATTCGCGAGATTAGTGGCAACAATAAAATTGTATAACTATATTGTTTGTTATTGTTGGCCTGGGGTCACGATGTCCTGGACGCTTTCCGCCAGGTCTGCTAATCCCTCGAGAGAAATAAATGGCTGTGAAGCCAGCAGAGTCTGGACGTTGGTCGGCAGACGACTGCTTTATATTGTCATCGTGGTACTGTGGATTTCCTTGGCCTGATAAAGTTTAGGATTTCCTTTTCAGGGCGTATCAAGTCGGGGTCACCAATTTAGTGGTTGATGTACACTATCTAAATTATATAAAAAAAATTCATAATTCTATATAAATTTAATCAATACATGACAGAGAAGTGACAGATCAGAAGAAAAGCAAAAATTATATCGTGAAGGTTTTATGTATATAAAGTTTCTAAATAAGTAGGTCGCTACACCATATTATAGGGTGTGTGTTTCGATGGCGCGACCACGGCGTTTTTTTTTTTTAAATAACTATGCCATGATTTTGTAAAAATATGTATGTATGTGGTTCAAATTTCCCAAAACCTTAAATTTGTCAAAGTTATGGTTAAAAAGTTATAAGGGTTTGAACGTGGCCACGCCATCGAAACGCGGAGAACCGCGCGGCCACGGAAATCTTAAAAACTAAGCGTTTCAGAGACCTGAAATTTAGGTACTTAAATAACAGATTGAATTTGTAAAAAAAAATATAAAAAATCCTTGGTTTATATTTCAGGAGCATACGTACGGTATCGCTTATAACCTTCAAAATGTTCTGAATGTGAAATTTAAAATTGAAATTAATTAATTAATTTAATTTTAAATTATTTTTTTTACAAAATCTTGCCATAGTTTAAAAAAAAAATGCCGTGGTCGCGCTATCGAAACACACACATTATAGGAGTGCAATAAAAATGCACAGGCCCTTCAACTTCAGCGAAAAACAAATGACACGTCACTGACGTCATGCATGAAATGACAAGGACAGAAATATAGGTCTTGTTCTTCTATCAAACGAAGGACATGTCAATATCGCGTGTCCCCCTCCCGCACCGCACCGGGGGAAACATTATTCAGTGAGATGCACGAAAATTCATAGTAAAAGGCGCGCGTAAAAAAATATGAAAAGGCTTTTGGGAAATCGAATTTTATGAAAAAACCACTGCATAAATCATTATCAAATAAAATTTATTGAATTCTTCGATAATTGTGCTGTGTCGGTATGGACTTTGTTTTGGAAATTTGACACTTCTTTTATTACTAATTTACGCCCAAAGTTACGTTAAAATTGGCTATAAAAATGAATCTTTGGTAGCTCGTAACTTTTGAATGGCTTTTTATTTTACTATTCTGATTCCGCACAGACACAATTAATAATGAGACAAAACGATATCATGTTTAACTTTAGATGTACCATGTCAAACAGTAGAGTAATAGCCCCCCGAAATTTGTATGGAAAATATGTTGCGCAGTTCAACCTTAAGAGACAGAAACAGTAGTAGTTACGTCAGCTTTGCCGTGAGAGGCATAAACCTCACCGAAACTTTTTAATTTGTATATGGACCGCCTGATTGGAGAGCTGAGCAGCACAGGAATCGGATGTCATACCCGTATAGATGGGATTTGCGTTAATAATATTAGCTACGCGGATGACATGGTGCTGCTCAGCCCTTCAATCGGCGCGTTGCGTAAGCTGCTTTGTATCTGTGAGAGGTTTGCGGAGGCCCATGTTCTCAGATACAATGTGAAGAAAGGTGAGGTTTTGGTTTTTAGAGCACCCAAAAAAGATTTCTCAGACGTACCACCCGTCTCACTCTATGGTACACCTTTAAACAGAGTCACTCATTTCAAGTATCTGGGCCACTGAGTCACCGAAGACATCAAAGACAACATGGATGTGGAGAGAGAACGTAGGGCGTTGTGTATCCGCTGTAATATGTTCGCTCGCAGATTCGCTCGTTGCACTGAACAAGTGAAGGTCACACTATTTTGGGAATTTTGTCAGACCTTCTACACGTGCACTTTGCGGGCTAAATACACACAGGGGTAATACAACGCCCTGCGTGTACAGTATAATAACGCGTTCAGGGTGTTGATGGGGCTGCCGCGCTACTGTAGCGCGAGTGGCATGTTAGCAGAGGCGCACGTGGACGGCTTCCATGCCATCATGCGTAAGCGCTGTGCATCGATGCTGGCGCGGGTGCGCGGCAGCCCCAGCGCCATTCTGGCCGTGTGTGCCGGCCGCTGAGACTCGGTACTGATGGCACGTTGGATGAGCCTTCACGCGAGACCAAGCGCCTGACCACTTTGTACCTTTACTAACACTAGGCTAAGAACATCGTTACTAACCACTTTAGATTTGTATTGTTACTAACACTAGGTTAAGAACATTGTTACTAACAAATTTATGGACCAAGTCTGAAATAAATTTTATTATTATTATTATTATAAACAACCACCTGTAGGATAGACATAGACTAAGAAGATAGATTTTTTACGACCATTCTCTTTAGCATGGACACTGAAAGGAGCTAGTCTTCCTATAAAGTTTAAAATCAATTTAACATTAATATCGTTGATGGTGCCATCAAACGTTATGAAAATGTCGTAAATGCTCCGCCGTCAGTTCGTCGTAAAAGCTAGATTATAGCGAAATTACTTTAATATATTCTAATAGATTTTATGTAGGTTGATGGGGAATATTTAAAGTTTGTGTAATAGTTTGTTTTAAAGTGGTATATAGTACACAGTATTATGTATGTTTGGAGAAAAATAGATGGGTTTTTTTTAAGATAAGATAAGATATATTTATTTGCATAAACATGTGTACACATACAATAATAAAAAGTGCATGTAGAATGACATAAAATAAAAAATTGTTCAGACATGTTTGCCACATACTATGGCGTGCAAATGTTTTGAGTACTAATTAAAATAAAATTAAAAATATAATAAATGGCAAAATTAAAACAAAAAAAATAATAATAACATGATGAAAAAGATTAGCATCGATTAATAAATGTCAAAATGATACATGTCAAAAGTAAAAATATAAAAAATGATAATAAAAATAGTAAGCCCATAACAATAAATGTCAAAATATAGGTACACAATCATGTCAAAGGCAGTTCGTTAATAAAATTATAATTTAATCTATGTCACAGTAAATGGTTCTGTCAAAAATTCATTAATATTATAGTAAGCTTTGTCAGTTAGAAATGATTTTAGTTGTTTCTTCAATTGTACGTTATTAATTTTACTCTCACCAACTTTTAGGCAATTTAAAAATATAAAACAAACACAAGAGGTTGTTTTATACGTTGTTTAGGAATATCTTATAATATACTCACTCATACTCTTTAGACTTCAGGACACAGACACACACACACACACTCACTCACTCACTCACACAAACCACAACACATACATACAAGAATAGTATAGAATACTCTTTATTATGTACACCATTAAAATTACAGATTCAAAATAAAGTAAAACATACAAGGGGTGACACAATGGGCGGTCTTATCGCTAAAAGCGATCTTATAAAGACAACCTTTGGATGGATTTAAAGGGGAAAGGAGAGACAATACTGCAGGTAGCCTGACATATACATACAAGCACACACTGCTTTAGTTTATCTTGTTGTGTATACCATACCCTATATAAATTAGTTTTTTTTTTTATTTATTCTTGCACAGATTTTTTTCAAAATTTAATATTATAAAGAACTACCTAGCTAGTCAAGACTTTTTCTCTATAAATATCTACAAACTTTAATGAAGGAAGAGAGCGCTCTCGCTACAGAAAAGATAAGATTCATTCACAATAAACACCAAGGATATAAAAATAAACAAGTACTTATCAACTCTCCAACATCAATACAAATACCTCCATAAGACGGGATGCAGAAACTCATCACGAGATAGCACGGCACCCATAAAACGGTGCATTACGTACAGGACTGTAACATACGGTTTTATGGCGTCGGCGTAAAGGTTTGAGCAAATCAAAGAACGCGTTGCTTGGGAGTGATAGGCTGTGGTAATGTGCAGTATTAATTATTGGAAATACTGCTACCTAAGAATCATTTAGTGTTTCGAGGTCGATGAAAGTGTTTTTTGGTTTTTTAATTCCAGAAATTTCTCAGTAGCAGCCACGAAGTCTGGATTTCTACCCGGTTGAGGGCAATCTATTCCTTGGGACTCTATAGATAACTGGCGAAATGTACCCGGGTGTACTAATTGGTACACCTGTACCGAATAATAATGTCATTCACTGTGTCAAACGAGTGCTTTGTTGGCAACACCATTAAACAATCCTTTATGGATTTTGAAGTCATGAGAATTTTGTATCGCGTTTAGAAGTCAATTCAACGTGTGTAAAGGATAATATGGCGAGAAAGACCGAGAAAGACGTGTCTGACGAGATGACGAGTAATAGAGAAGTATGAAAGAAGCAGAAAACAAGAAGATGATGAAATACTTTCCGAGTCAAGAAGGATGAAATAATAAAAACTCGTAGAAATCTAGATCGTAGACTTTCAAGAATACAAACCATATTCATTACGCCTGTAATTCCCGTAGTGTTAGGTAAGTTAAAGAAAACCCCTTTTGGAACGAACAAATTCTAACAACAAACCCATCACATCTAAGTCCTATTGTTTTCCTATATCTAATGTATTTGTTTATTCAGATAATCGTTACAAATTACAAAGGAATCATGTGACACAAGGTCTAAATTCCAGTGGCTGATGGAACAACTATACCAGATGCAATATCTCAGCTGGCACTATATTTAAACGTATTGGCTGTGTGTCTTACGTGTTTACCACTGTTTCGTGAGGTGTAAGTGTTATGTGGATGTATGATGGAAGATTTAGGGGTAGAAAACTCAAACTCAAACTCAAAGCATTTATTTCAATTAGATCATTACGGCACTTTTGAATGTCAAGATTACAAATAAAAAACAAAGCTACAGTCCCAGTCACAAGACATAATAACTTGAGAAAGTACTGTAGTTGCCCAGAACTAGCTGGATGCAAGATTGGCTTGAAGGTATGACTGTGGTTTAGCACAGTGAAAGATGTTATATGGATGCATTTTCCACTCATATAATAATAATAATACATTTATTTTTCTCCCACAAAGTACAGTAAAGTTACAATATAGAGGTGTTACAAATATTGGAGGTACAAAGGTTTGTGGGAGTCTGGAGTTCAAACTAGGATAGCCTGTGCTATGGAGTCCTGGTCCCCCTCGCCGAGATTGGGATTATGACAATTTTAGAGCGAAATCTCATTGTAGGACTATTGGACTCATATACTTGTATAAAATGTAGTGTATAACTTGTTAAAGTGTATGTTTATGTTATCATTCACGGTGTAAATTGAGTGTCGTGTTGACAGCATTAACAAACAATTCTGTCTGGATTATGAGGCCTTCACAATTTTCTATTCCGTTTACTAGTCAATTTATTAGGAGGGAGCTCGTGGTTAAATAATAACAGCGCCCGGGTCGATCGTTAGGTTAAGCCGTGCTTGCCTAGGTTGGTCTGTGGATGAGTGACCACCCATTACATACCGAGTTTCCTCCGTGCCTCGGAAAGCACGTTAAGCCGTTGGTCCCGGCTGTCATTTGTAGATCTTTGACAGTCGTTAGGTAGCCAGGGGCCCAAAAAGTCTGACAACCAGTCTTACCAAGGGGTATCGTATTACCCGGTACTAACTGGGTTGTGGAGGTCAGATAGGCAGTCGCTCCATGATAAATACTGGTATTGAGCTGCATCCGGTAAAACTGGAAGCTGACCCCAACATAGTTGGGAAAAGCCTAGGCAGATGATGTTTATAAGTCGCTTTATTAAAAAAATATTATCAATCACAAAACGAGGCTTAAGGAGGATCGTAGCAGGTAGCATTCCGTAGTTCTGCCTACTACTATGTATTTAGTATATTTTTCTGAACCCACACCGCATAAAAATTTTCAACTGAATTATAAAAAAAAGTGCACTTTTGTGAGAATCAAAAGTGCATGAATGGAATGATGTACTGAAAACGTGGTAAGCATTTGTACTTCGGTGTCCATTCCATCACCTTCCAGCGACAGCGATCAATAATTTATTAAGCATTTACTTAATTGAATGTCTCATGTTAGATACATAAAGAGTGTAAAAAACCTCTTAACGAAGCTGAAAGGCACTTGTTCTCCCCGTTATTGCGATCATTTTTTTTTTCTACACCATACCTGGGAACCTTCTAGTTACGGAGATATTGGGGATCAAAGTTCCAACTTTTTGACAAGTTTTTTTGAAACACTAGTTTTTAATGTAATATTTTTACTTTAACCACCTCCATGACCCCCGTACTATTCAATCCATCCATCAGCACAATGTTTTGAGAGCGTTACATTGAGTTCTACCACAAAACATGATTTATCACCCCAAAAAGAAAAGTCGTTTCCCAGCAATAATTTTTGCGTTAAGTTACTTATTTTGATGTACAGAATGCTTGGTTGACGGCTTTGTGATGAGGTTGTTTACACCCTGTATAAGGTGACTGGTAATTAGTGACCGATGATTAAACACGTGATTGTAATCATGATAACAAACAACTTTTACTATGGGACCAAACCTGAAATCTCGAAAAAAATCTGCTGCTCAGTAATTTATGTTCGCCTAACTGGTCAAAATGTACTGAACAGCACATTTTTTTCGCAATTTCAGTTTTGGTTTGGGAGTACAATCACGTGTTTAGGTATTGGCTACTAATTACAAGTCACCCTATTTAAACAAACTTTTTTACAAACCCAATAAGCAACCCAGTCTTACTTAGTAATTTTCCTTTTGTATAATTCCAGAAATGAAAGCAATAAATAAGTCCAAGTATTCCTTATCGGGTGACGGCAACGTTCTAGAATATTCGTTACGACCAAAAAGTCTGGACAAAAGGCGATTATGAGAGAATTTATAACTGTGTTGTTGTGCAAATGGCCGAAAATGAATAGAGCATTGTTTATGACAGCATATCTGGTGGGAAGACCTTTGTCTGTTTGGAGGCAATTGTTTTTTTTATGTGGCTGGTTTTTAGTTTCATTTTATTCAGCTCAATACATTTTCTTCGGACTGCACTCAATCGAACTACCTCATACAGGCCTGGTTAGCCTACAAGCGGTTCCACGAATCGAACATTTATTTTATATATTAAAACTTTATGCACAAGTAAAAACTGTACAAAGGTGGACTTAATACCTTGGGTATTTTCCACCAGTCTATCTTAGGGTGATGCAGAGAAAATACACAGTTAGGTGCAATAACAAAGAAACAGAAAAATATTTAAAACTGAAACATATAAAGTATACATAGACATACATATAATAAAAAAATAAAAGAAATATACAAGAAAAACTATAACAACTTATTAATAATAATAATAGTACTCCTCGATACGGCTCGCATTGTGAGGAGGTTTTTGTCTCTGCAGCCCTAACCACCGGTGGCTTGGACCCTGCTCCCGACACCGGCGGACTACTATTTTTTTATACATTTAAATGTTTTTTTTATTTAAAATTTTAAACAATAATATGTTATGATGAATAAAATATATAATAATAATAATACCAGCCTATTACTGTCCCACTGCTGGGCAAAGGCCTCTTCTCAAACAGAGAAGCCAACCCGTCTTGAGACGGGTTGGCGATTTCAGACTTATATTAATTATAAAACCAGGTTTCCTCACGATGTTTTCCTTCACCGATGTCTGTGATATCCAAGATAAACTTGGAAAAGTACATATGAATTGAAAAAGTCACATTGGTCTTCTGGCAGCTTGAAACATCTTGCATCAGATGGTTTAATCAAAATAACTGTACCTTTATTACCTTACCTGACCTTTATTAATTTACCTTTATTCTTTATTGTTACCTTGAAAATTAGATAAATGTGTTGCTAGGGAGTTTATTGTGCTACTTCTCTTCCCAGATAAAACACTAAAAATGGATGAAGTAAAATTGTATGGAACAGTCCCCCAAAATGTCTTCGTTTTCGGGGACTCACTCATATAATTTTCACCTTCAAATAACGTGGGTTGCGGAAACCAGCCCCGTTATACAATACAAATTAATACACCTTCAAATAATGTTGATTCGGGTCCCAATTTGAATAATATGATTTTTGTGTATTTCGTAACCCTCAATTTTTCTTTTCAGGACTACAACGATGACATCAGGCAGGAACAGATGCTGGAGATGCAGATCCTGTCCTCACAGACTGACCAGCGTCGGCTCACGCCTCCCGAGTCCTCTCGGAGTGGCAGCGAGGAGACTCTACCTCTCAGAGATACTACACATAAACAGAGAGTAAGTATGAAATAAAAGGCCGAAGGAGTCAACAATATCATCATCATTAGTACTTCAGCCCCTTGCAGTTAAGCCCTTGTTCCCAGCTGTCATTTGTAGATCTTTGACAGTCGTTACAGGTAGTCAGTGGACCGAAAGTCTGACAATCAGTCTTACTTAGGGGTATATCGTATTACCCAGTACTACGGGTTGTGGAGGTCAGATAGGCAATCGCTCCATGTAAAATACTGGTGTTCAGCTGCATCCGGTTAGACAGGAAGCCTACCCTGACATAGTTGGGAAAAAGCTATGCAGATGATCGTCCAACTAACTGCGGGTCCTACAAAGCCACGACCGCTAAGCATAAATGTGTGGTTGGCTAACAAATAAAACGCTTCGCTAACATGGCAAAAATGTACAGTGAACAGTCAACACAACTCCTGTCCTAAAAGATTTAAAATCACATAACATAACATCACGCCTTTAATCCCCGAAGGGTTAGCAGAGGTGTACCTAATAGTACACCCACATTTCGCAAGTTATGTTTAAGTCCGATATGAATAGGGGACCAGCCTATATTATTGCCATCAACCGGGCTCAAATCCAGACTCCGTGGCTGCTGCTGAGAAATCCCTGATGGGAAAACCCAATAACACTTTCCTCTACTCGAGAATCGATACCAAGACTCCATCCTTAGTAGTCGCGCTTTCTTTCACTAGAACAACGAGGCATTCAGAGAGAGTAAGATTAACAATCCTCGTTGATTAATGAAACATAGATGTTAGCCACTATGTTCCCTACCAATCCGTATAATCAAACGCTCAATCTGGAACCCCTGAAAGGGAAATCCCCCAGAAAAGTAAATTTCACAACATCGAATCCCATTCCGAAACTATTTTATGAACCGAAACATACGTACCCATTCAGACACCCACGTTCCGACAAAATCAAAATTGTAACAGTGCTCCCGGAACACAATAGACCGTAGATTGGACCCTCCCTATTGACGGATAAGGGTCTACTGATCCGTTATTAGGCCATTCAGAACTGCCGGATGAAAAATTATATAGAGATGTATGGAGTTACGTCAAAATTGGGTTTGATTTGTAAATGTCAGGGGGTTGCGTTTCTTTAGTGAATTTTGATGTATGGGTTTATTTGGTATGATATGTTCATGGTAGTCACATCTGTGATCCGTTTATGTAAGGCTTAAGTAAATTGTCCCATCTTTAAGGGCCTATAGGCCTGTACATTAGGTACGATTGCCTTACGAAATATTTTTTCGCAGCCATCGCGCTAAGCTCGTTGATGTGTTAATGACGATCAATAGACGATAGATAAAGATGACAGATACAGATGACAGTTTTAAATGTGCATGCAAAGCTGAGTTACTTTACTAAGACAAAAATAATAACTTTCTACCCGCGACAAAAAATACCCATAAATATCAACTTTAATTACAACGGACACAACTTAGAAGTTGTAAATAAATTCACCCTTTTAGGCCTAGACATAGATTCACACATAGATTGGAAATCCCACATTCAAAAAATAAGAGCTAAATTATCTAAGTTTACATACGCCCTCAGAGAAATAAAAAAAACACCAGACCTCAAAACAGCATTAGTTACTTATTACTCATACGCATTTGCATGGCTCAAGTATGGAATTATGTTATGGGGAAATAGCACAGATGCGCCTACACTATTCACTTTACAGAAAAAAATTATAAGAATATTAATGAATATCAAAGATACCGACTCCTGTAAACCTTACTTCAGAGAGCTAAAAATATTAACCGTACCTTGTCTTTATATACTGGAAATTTGCAAATTTGTTCGGAAATATCCACAATTCTATACCAAAAGAGAGGACATCCAAACTAAAATTACACTTAGACATAAAAATAGGCTTAATATACCCGCTTCACGACTGAAAATGCACTCTTCTAGTGCATTTGTTATGTCTATTAAAATATATAATAAATTACCAGAGTTCATCAAAAATGCAGATAGTAATAATATGTTCATCAATAAACTAAAACAATTTCTAATAGACAAATGCTACTATACTATAGAGGAATACTATAACGATAAACATTAACTACAATAAAAACTATTAATTATGTACTGTATCATTGTAATAAATGTATCTACAAAAGTGCAAAATAATGTGAGTACTAAGGTGAATAAAATATAAAATTAAATTAATACATAATTAAATTAAAATAAATACATGATTTTATAATGATGACGATAAAAATAAATAAAAATACTTGACATTTAATTTACTTATACAAAGACATTACATAAATAAATAAATTTCAATAATAACATAATCTAATAATAACGATGACAAAAATAAATAAAATATCTGACATAATTTAATAATAATTACGACAAAAATAAATAAAATATCTGACATAATTTAATAATAATGACGACAAAAATAAATAAAATATCTGACATAATTTAATAATAATGACGATCAAAATAAATAAAATATCTGACATAATTTAATAATAATGACGACAAAAATAAATTAAAATACCTTACACAATTTACCAATACACAGACATATTAAAAATATATATACATAATTAATTTAAATAAATACATAATTTAATAATGATGACGATAAAAATAAATAAAAATACCTGACATAATTTATTTACATGAAGACAATCTAATAATATACATACATAAATTAATTTAAATAAATACATAATTTAATAATGATGACGATAAAAATAAATAAAAATACCTGACATAATTTATTTACATGAAGACAATCTAATAATATACATACATAAATTAATTTCAATATTAACATAATTTAATAATAATGATGATGATAAAAAATAAATAAAATATCTGACAAAATTTACCAATACTTATACATATACATAACAAATAACATGCATACACATTTTAATTTAAATATATAGGTACATAATTTAATAATAACAATGATAAAAAATAAATTAAAATATCTAACATAATTTACCACACAATAATATACATATACATCTATTGGATCTACCTATAATAATAATTAATTCCATGAATTGTTACTTAGCCTTCATCCTCTCTCCTAACTTTTGCTGTGCCCGACAGGGTCCATATTGATCTTGACAATATTTTATACCATCTATGTACATAATATGGAATGCAATAAAGTATTGAGTATTGAGTATTGAGTATTGAGTTCCATAGAAGACATACGTAACTGCAAGCCTGCCGGTTGGCTCATTTTCAAGCATCTCTTCAACGGCAACACTCAATAATATGGTGGTTTTTATGGGTATATTAGTTACTTAAAATGTCACTTACGGAATATCTTCCGTGATTATTGATTACTTTCGAGCTCCCGACATTTAGACGTTGTTGCAAGCGCCATGATCGCGGGTTGATTGGAGAATGCGGGTGGATGGAAAAAATTGTTAGGAGCAGACAAATCTGTCTACCCTCTTTCTGTGTCTTGTGCTACGCGCACTATTGGAACTCGACACTAAGTCACGACAAACACACACTCACAGTATCACTAGGTTTTGTGGAGTCCTTATTATGTAAGTGACATTTTAAGTATAGTTATGAACCGTGAAAGCAGTGGTATATTACTTGTTATAAAAAATAGGAAACAAAACTCACGCTCGTTTATGCATGCGCAGTCGTACCATGCATGCATCCCCAGGCGCAAAAATATCATCATCAATTCAGCTGAAAGACGTCCACTGCTGGACATAGGCCTACCCCAAGTGCCGCCTACCTAACCTATCGTCTATGGCCAGTTTAGAACCAAAAATAAAACCATGTGACATGCACCAACCCGCACTGGGACCTCGTGGTGGATTTTGGCCCACTTCCCTTTCAAAGAACGAAGCCTTGTGTTCTAGTAAAGACTGATTATGCTCAGTCATACTTGAGATTTTTGTAGGAATATGTTCGGTAGGGAATAGCGAGTTCGCTGACGGTTACCACTTTTGAACCTTATTACTTAAGGCATAAGAGTGAAAAGTGGTCGACCGTTTGTAAGAGCGGTAGTACATGAAAAATTCACGTTTAAAAAAGTGAGCATTTGTATCAACACGGCCCGATCAGTTAGAAAGTAAACCAATCGGTGTTAAACCCACTTATTATAGAAAATTGAGCTTTATCTTGTTTCACATAAAGCTGAACTATGTATGGCAGAATAAAGTCTCTCGCGGTTTATGAGAGGTGCGTGTTATCGCGACTGCTCAAAATGTATAAAAGAAAATTGCTGTCGTAAGCTTTCAATCATAATGGACGACTCAAAGATGGCAATACTTGACATTGTCACTCCAAGACACTTGATGACATTGAACTCGAATAGTATAAATCGTTTTGAAAATGACGGCACAGTTGGCTCATGGCCTGAGTGATTGGTTGCTGTGCTGCGTGTCGCGGGTTTGAATTCCGCAAATATTTGTATGACCTGCAGAAAGTTGTACCGGGTCCGGCTGTTTGTGTGTGTGAAATTAAAAGTTTGTAAAAGGACCCACGACACAGGAAGAAGTGTGCGGAAATGTTAAAAAAAAATTGTTACTAATCTTCGGTGATCGATCAATCCAGGGCTGCGGGACTGTTCGAAAGAGATACCGTGGCCCCGGACACTAGGAGCGAAGAAGGAACATGGATGAGTTTTAGTCAGTAAAAGTCTGACACTACCTCCTGCTCCGCCCAGAGCGGGAGTCATTTGATGATTTCCCATCCGAAAAAAATAAAATAAAAAATCGATCAATGGCAATAATCTCGCCCCTATTACATCGAACTTAAACATAAATTTCTATAATCCCTCAAGCAATGCAGGCGTTATGTTATGTTTATAGAAAGAAAACGAAAATGTCATATTATTAACCCCTCTCCTCAATCCCCAGCTCTCAGGAGTGCCACCATCACCGGCGCCTGCGGCCTTGCCCGGTGGTATCACCATCAACCACGGTGCCAACGCTCGGGATTTCTCCCCGCCGGCGCCCACTCCAGCGCCCGATCATCTGTCTGCTGCTCATCATCAGGTGAGAATCATCATCATCATCATCATTTCAGCCAAAAGACGTCCACTGCTGGACAAAAGCCTCCCCCAAGTGTAACTACATTGACCGCAAACTACAAGAGTTATAGCTCTATAAAATTTACAGTGAATAGCAGAATAGATAAGGAAACTATTAAACTAAATATCAAGACTTACAATTATAATTTGATACCTACTCCAAACAATGTAGAACTTGAAAAACAGCGATAAAAACGGATATGTTGCTATTAAAATATTAATTTTATCAAAAACTATTAACATTTTTATTTTTTATTATTTTAAAATAAACTAGATTATATTACCTTTCAAATAAGACCACAATCTCATTAATATCTCATTAGCATCATATCAAAACATTCATTACAACCTAGATACTCACTGTTTGTTTACATCTGGGTGATCCGACGACTCAGCTGCGGTCGGTTGAAAAAAAACACAAAATCACTTGTTTTTTTGGTGTAAATAGTTAAACTATCTAATCACCACACTAATTAAACACTCACTGTAAGCTTCCACACACGTTTTAATCACAAAATCACGTATTTCTTCACACTTCACAATCACTATAGGTATTTATACCTACGCGTTTTTACAGGCGAAATACTGCAACTTTGCGATTCGAAACCTTATTTGCGTTATCATAACACGATAGTACAACTTCTCACGAACATTTAAAGGTATAACACTATATTACAATAACAAATCCGTAGCTCGCAATCACTTGAAATGTGACGCTAACGCTAACACGATGACGCAAGAAATGGCGCGGAATGTTTGTTTATATTATTTGACATTGTCAATGGAATAGAGCTGGGACTTTTGGTATTTCGTTTGGAAATGTTATAGACATTGGAAATAAACCCTAACACAGACTGACACCACACGTTTTATTCGTTTTTTTTTTTTTAAATATCTTCAAACAGACGCTAGCAACACATGTGGTCGAGCACGGTCTATGCATGCGCGGGGCGTGCAACAAGTGTGGTCAACCGCGATTGAGAGGATAACCAGCTGACTGCGTATAGGAATGATTTTTTGATGACCTTTTATAATTTGTTGTTAGTGATGTAGCTTACTAATCACTGATTGGAGCGGGGCTCAAGCCAATACCAAGTCTATATACCATAAATAAAATTAAAAAAAAATATGCAGCTTGGCATATATCCAGCTGCTGATTCCATGAAGCTCTTATGGTCTGTTGACCATAAAAAGCATAGCTCTTAGATCGTAATCTGAATACCTAGCTCCCCGCACATAGCCTTTAATACTCTTTGGTTTATCGTCCAACTACAGAAATAGTACTTACTCACAAAGTTCTACGTGTCTGCCAAATCTCTTGCCAAACTTAGTACCTACTATCACTCGGCCCATATAGTACACAAAATAACTTCTGTGTTCGTAAGGCACTCGTCCAACTGCCGATTAGCGGGAAGACATAACATAAAATCACGCTTGTAATCCTCGAAGGGTTAGACAGAGGTGTACCTAATAGTACACCCATATTTTACTAGTTAAGTTATAAGTCCCGTGTAATAGGGGCGAGCCATTGCCATCAACAGGGCACAAATCCAGACTCCGTGGCTGCTACTGAGAAGTTATTGATGGAAAAACCTAATAACACTTGACCCGACCTGGGAATCGAACTCAGGACCTCAGGACCACTAGACCAACGAGGAAGTCAAGGGTTCCGTACCTCTGTGCAATATTAAACACTATACAGCATATCTCAAAAACGTGTGGTTATGTTTAAAGATGTGGTATAGACCATGAAATTAAAGAACTTTTTGTTTTAGTAGATCTTTAGGTTAAGCCGTGCTTGCCTAGGTTGGTATGTGGATGGGTGACCACCTATAACATACCGAGTGTCCTCCGTGCCTCGGAAAGCACGTTAAACCGTTGGTCCTGGTTGTCATTTGTAGATCTTTGACAGCCGTAATTACAGGTAGTCAGTGGTCCAAAAAGTCTGACAACCAGTCTTTACCAAGGGGTATCGTATTACCCAGTACTAACTAGACTGAGAACTGTGGAGGTCAGATAGGCAGTCGCTCCATGTAAAATACTGGTATTCAGCTGCATCCGGTTAGACAGGAAGCCGACCCCAACATAGTTGGGAAAAGGCTAGGCAGATGATGATGATCCAGTAAAGGAAGTTGTACTACACCACACCCACACAACAGATAGGACTACAACACATTTCAGACCATACTGTTTATTATAAAAACTTCGTTGTGAACAAGCGAGAACACACTATAAAAGTTCTCGGTTAATGGCACTTGTGTTAGTTCTAGATCATTCGCGCTTTTAGTAGGGTAATAAAACTTGTGTTAAAATAATAATGGAGATCGAATCTTTACTGCAAATGTCTATGTCAATGTTTTTAGGGTTCCTTACAGTCTGAAAAAAAAAACAAAACAAACAAAAAAACCTTTGTTGTCCGTCTGTCCGTCTGTCAAGACCCGTTTTCTCAGGAACGCGTGAAGGTATCAAGCTGAAATTAATATCAAATACTCAAAACAGCTACTTTTTGGAGCAATGAAAAAATCAAACTTGTAAGTCAACGCGATCAAAAGATATGACCATTTTATTTCAATTTCTCAAAGAAATCAAAACCTTTATGGTACTTCTCGTTGACCTAGAATTATGAAATTTGGCAAGAAGCTGTCTTACAGCACATATGAAGGAAAAAAAGGAAACCGTAAATAAGTAGTTTTGTTTATAGAAACCGATAGCTGCGAGACGCATATTAACTGTCTGTTATACGTAAGTTTTAGAAAACGGGCCTAAAGAAAGTGTAGATCCCGTTTCACAACGCATAAAGCTACGGCGTAGCGTACGCTACGCGTGGAGCTACGGCGTAGCACCACCCGTAGGCTTTAACTGAGGCAACTCTTTGTCATAAAATAAAGATCAATTTGCTTTTGATGACATTATTTATTGGACCGTGTGTAAAGTTCCATCCATCATTGCCCTTAATAATTGGTCTGCTATATCATCATTACGCTTGTTTTCCAGTTAAGGGACAGGCAGACGAGTTTTAATATTTTTTTACGTAGGGACATGTTTATAATTTCTCCTATGATTATAAATCTGTAAAATAATTTAGAGCTTCCAATCAAGAAATTCTGAGGAGTGTCCCAGAGACAGCCCAGTGACCAGTTGACGTAAGGAACTAGTATTACCTGTGTTTTCATTTGTTGTCGTATTGCCGTCGCCACCTGTACACACATCTATATAAATAAAAATCATCACGTGTCACTGTGTTCGTGGCCGCACTCCTCCGGATTTTATGAAATATTTATGTGTATTTGGTAGATATGAAAATAGGTCGTAAAGTATATTTCACACCATCACTTCACTATCACTACTACTACATATTATAAAACAAAGTCGCCCCCCGCGTCTGCCCCTATGTATGCTTAGATCTATAAAACTACGCAACGGATTTTAATGCTGGTTTTTTTTAACAGATATAGTGATTCACGAGGAAGGTTTTAGTATATAATTTGCGGGCGGGCGAAGCCGCGGGCATCAGCTAGTAATGTATAAATAAATTATAGGGCATCCACCGAAGCATTCGCTCTACTCTGAATGTAATTTATGAAATCCTGAATTTTATAGCATAACTCACAAATACGCAGCCAAAAAACATCTTACCTTCTTATGACCAAAACCTAAAACCGAGTAATTAATCCCAGACCGCAAAGTAAAAAGGAAACAAACGAATCGAGCAGGATTTTCGCTTCAATAGCCCAGGTACAGTCACGAGCACCCCTAAACCCCTATAATAATTAAACCCCTATATTTTTTGTATTGAAAGGTGAGAATGAGACTATGACCGTCCTGTCTTCGTTCCGTGACATGCACGTAGCGTAACGGCACCGGCAAATATTCAGCTTCGTGCGCCTGTGTAAGGCGCTGTCATCTTTCTTTGCGTAAATTCTAAAGCAATTTTCTGGTGGAATTATAATACAACCTAAGATAATCAAATAAGACTTATTTAATAAAGATATGGGTTCTAAAATACTATTTTCGTAATAACAAAAATGCAAATAATACAGTAGGTGAAAATAGCTTTTAAAAGTTTTAGGGGCATACATATTGGTATCCACGACTGTACTTGCCCTTTGCAGATTTTAGAAAAATAAAAAACGAAAAATTTCGCAACCGAATTTTTCGAAAGCTGATAAATTGTCACGTCGCTGAAATACAGCTGGAAGAGCGTATTTGTTCAGTGCGATGACTGCCATAGGGTTCAAAGCTAAATTGGACGACTCCCTGTTTGAGAGGAAACCGATTTTAGCTGAATAAAACCTTTTTCTTTTTACGAGTGTAACACGTGTTTGGAAAAACTGACTTTTTGGTTTTTGTTTAATTCCTTTACTGTGTGTGTTATTGACATTTTTCCGACTTTATCTTTTCATATACCTTAGCTCTTTCCGTGACTAGAAGAACTTCATGAATGAGTATATTGAACGATGATTGTCACATTGTTTTCTTTAATTTCGTCAGCCGTTAATGGTAGTCAGTGACCCAAAAGTCTGACAACCAGTTTTACAAGGGGTATCGTATTATCCAGTACTAACTGGACTAAAGAGGTCAGATAGGCAGTCGCTTCATTTAAAGTACTGTTGTTCAGCTGCATCCGGTTAGACGGGAAGCCGATCCCATAGTTGGGAAAAGGCTTGGCTGATGATGATGATTGTCTTCGCTTTCTACTGTACGCGCGGTCGCGATGTTAAAATGATTTACTCACCTCTACCGGATGACTTTTTATCACTTTCCAAAAAAATGGATATAATAGGTGAACGGAGTAGAAGCAAATGGCATACTTAGTTTTTTTTTTTAGTCGAGATTCAAATCATACGCGTATTGCGTATGATTTGAAATTCGATATTTTTCTTTTTTTTTTTCAAAATTTTTCTTTCTTTGTTTTAATATGAAAAGTTCACTTGAAATTTGTAGCGTTTTTTGATGATAGATCGATTTTTTTCTAAGCCGTGGAAAAAAGAAAAAAAAGCTAGGTATGCCATAAGCTTCTACTCCGTTCACCTAATATACCCATTGTTTTTGGAAAGTGATAGAAAAGTCATCCGGTATCCAGACTCCAAGCTGTTACAATCTGTCAAATTTCTTTAGGTAGATTTCAATTTTATCTCAAAAGCATTAAATTCGAGGTTGATGGGGAAGTGCTGGCGTTTGTTTACGCGTAATAAAACTCTTTAAGGTGATGTCTTATCAGTGATGTCATACAAACTACTCCCCGTCTGTTCACAGCTGGCAGCCGGTCACACAGGACACGGGGTGCTGGTCGGAGGGGGGGTGCTGCAACAACCCCCTACTCACCACCTGCTCACACAGAACTCTATACTTGGTAAGTTAATGTAGTGGGTGAAACTATTTATCAGACTCAAAGTGAATTTGGCCTTTTTTTGGCAGTTTTTACGTACAACGCTGTCAGACACAAAAAAGTTTTTTTAAGACTTTTGCTACGTTTAAAACTTTGACAAAGTTCACCTTAAGTCATATAAGAGTCATGGCTTTCAGGGACCAGAGAATATTATTGCGTTTTTCTTATTTTTGCTAAGGTCATTTTTATCACAACCTGAAAAACAACTAGAATTTAACAATGGTACAACTGAAATAATCATTAATATTAATATGGTCCACTGTTCACGTTATTTAGGCACTTAAATTATGTGCCAATTGTAATTAAGTTTCTTAGGATAATAGCTGAATTTTACCAAGAGTGATAATTGACGGATATTCGAGAAAGTAAAAACTCATCTAACCGATAGGACTCATGCCATAGCGCTTCGATATTGGCAGATTTGTCAACCTCTGCCTTTTTAAAGCAAAACTTAAAAGAATAAAATAAAGAAATGAAAAAAGAGAAGACTACTAAAAATCTAGGTGATTTTTCAACACGTTAAACTCAGAAAATGACTTCTGAACAAAGTATAAAGTTAATAAGACTCATACAAATCCAACTCTAAAGTAAACCCTTTAAAGTTTAGTTTACATCATCCAACCAAAGTTCCTCTGCAAGCTTTAAAACTAAACAACCCTATTGTGAATTTTCACAGCACCCCACCATTTACCAATAACCAACAGTTTGTACGTAAAGTAAAGTGAAAACTACCCCCTCTTTCTCCGCAGTCTACGGAAGGCTAGGGTAACCATTCCGAAAGTTTAAAAGCACTGACTAAAAGCTAGACATTTGTACATATTTTCTTTTTTTTTTCGTGTTAAAATCCGCAATAAAGTTGTAAAGTCGGAAAAATGACAAAGCCGGATAAAATCTGAATAGGAGGCAAATAAGCTGGATATTGCCGGACAAATCTGGACGGATGGTAACCCTAAACTTAACAGTATTCTTAGAAAACAACGGACCATTAACTTTTAAACAATTCCGAACAAACTTTCAACTGCTGATCATTAGTTGCTACGATACTTTACAAACTTAAGCACAGTTCAAAAACTAAGCACAAAGCAGCGTTCCAGAACTAAGCTTGGAAAATATATAGTGTGTATTTGAAAATAGCAAAGCTTAAATAAGAGGTTTCTTGTTTTCTGAAAGACGGTAAAAAATAAAGAATTGTTTGGTGTTCAACTGGTGATTTTCGTTTTAGTTTTCCGAGTAGAGTGACGTTTAGGTTTAAAATTTGTGTAAAGCAAATGTCCTAAAATGTATGTGTAAGTCTTGCGTTGTACATAGATTTGTCTTGTAGCGGCACTACAAAAAATACTACAGCAATAAACAAATATATCAAAAAGTACTACAGCGCCATCAATGACACAGACTGATGATGAACTAGTCATCGAAATCCTCCATCGCGCAAGTAAAATTATCCGTGATTTAAAGTCTTAAATCACGGATAATTTTACTTGCGCGATGGAGGATTTGTTTTTTCCACAGTTGTTGTCGGGTTCTTCTTTAATTATAGTCATAATTAAAGAAGAACCCGACAACAACTGTGGAAATAGCCCACCAGACATAACACCCATCTGGTCGGAGGATCCTCCCTTTTCTATGGGGGATGAAGATCATTACACCCTGTTTTATTAAACCCCCAAAATCTTACTTTCTACACTAACGCCCAATCGATAGTTTTAACTTTTCTGTTCTAATTGCTGCAATAAAATATAATATAATATATTGCTGCTTCGCTAAAGTATGCTTTGCGAAGTCTATTTAGTTTGTTTTGTCTATCTAACTTTAACTTTTAAATAAATGGTAACCTTCATTTACTTATCATTTCTTTATATTGAGCTGCTTTAACACAGTTGCTGGATACGTTCAGTGATACTCAAATTTTCGAGCCCTAACGCATTAACTTTTTGCATGTTTTAAGACATAATTTAACCAAAACTAAGGTCACCAACCAGGTTATACCGAAATTCTGTCAAAGCCTTAGTGCTGGGCAGCGCAAAGCCAGTTGACTCTCTTGACCTTGTAAAATAAAGAATTTTAATCAAGCTAACTGTCAAATAATCGATAAAACCTCTTAATACTATGCCCTCAAACAAAACTAAGCCTAATATCGAGTCTAATAAGTCACGTAAACAAAACTAAGCCCATTAACTAACCAGGTAGTGGCAACATCCTGAGGCTCAGAAGTCCAGTGCTGGGGAGCGTGCTGCAAACCCACCCTGCCCTGCAAGGCAAAAAGCTAGCAAGCTACGTCTGCCTATTAGTACCATGACCGTACAAACAAAACTAAGCTCATTAATATCAACTAACTAGATGACAGCAACATACTGCTCACTGACTAATAACCGATTACTGAGTACCTATGACGCTCATAAGTAATATAAAGAAAACTAAGCTTATTTACGAACTAAAAAGGTGGCAGGCTCAGCAGCCCATTGCTCGGTGGCGTCACTAACTTGTAAAATATAGAATTTCAATTAAGCTACCCATTAGTTGATTGAAATTCTAGCTACGTATTAGTTCTATCACCCTACCAACAATACAAAGTCTACTAACGTCCCTAATAAGTCATACAATCAAATCTAAGCTCATTACTAAACTAACCAGGTGGCGGCGACATCCTGGGGCTCAGCAGCCCAGTGCTGGGGGGCGTACTGCATGCCCACCCTGCGCTGCGAGGCGTTAAGCCAGCCGCGGTCCACGCGCTCGCGACGCAAGGTCGGTACGTCGCACTTTATTTAGCTCCCAGACTAAGCACAAAAAGTTACAAATAAATAAGGCTTTTGGTTCTGATTTCGGTTTTAGTTCGAGTAGGTAAGCACAAAAATAAACCTCGAAAAATTCACCGAGTAGAAACTGGATTAGCATTACAATATTACTTTAAGTAGAAATTATACTCGAATATTTTTACCTACTTTTGAATTGATTCGTACTCATAAATAAAATAGCGCAGAAAGTATAAGACTGGCTTCCATAAATAATGCTAATTAATTCATTGCTACAGAGTTAAAACAAAAGAACACTTGTGTCGGGAAAACAAAATTTATAACCTCCCCTAGCCTATTATAGTATATTTGTAACAAACTGCTAATTATAGAAAAACTGTGAAGTATATAAAGAAGTTTCGATTTACGATTAGAAACAGATGCTAACGAACTAAATTTTGAACTAACACAATCGAAACTAAATTTTGTGACAAATAGGCTTAAGTTTCGATTAGAAGCGAAACTAATATTCAACATATTTTCACCGTCTTAAGTACTCTTTGAAAGGATTTGAATAAATTTTCGTCTAAAAATCTTAGTAACAATAACTAAATCAGAATTTTCGTACGAAAATTTCCATTGCAAAGGGATATTTTAAGAACTAAGTTGAATACAATTAAAGCAGATTTTGCTTCAAAACTCAGTCGCCTGTGTTTCTAATGGTATAATAACAATACCAACAGTAAATTTCAATTTCCAACTCGTTATAATTCAAAATGATATTTAGAAATGTCTCAATATTTTAAAAGCAGTAATTTGGTAATAATTGCTTTGCGACCTCTTATTATGTTTCTTTTGAAGAGATTTATAAATTAGTATCTGTTATTTCAGGAGATAACAAGCAAAAATAGTGGGATACATTGCATAAAGTTTAAAAATATTGAACTGAATTAAAAGTTACGTAGTAATTACTTTTATAAGACTCCCTAGAAATAAATATCATCATAAGACATCCATATTATCGTTTTTATTTCATTTTCAGGTGCTCAAGTTTCCTATATACTTTTTTCGCACTATTAAGAAACCCAAAAAGCAGTCGAACCATTCTCAAATTATTTAACGCTTGTCACTGAACAGTACATTTAGGTCATGACTAAAATACTGCCACGAGACGCAAAAGCTCACAAATGAGAAAATAAAAGCAAAATTGTATCTGCCCCAAATTAAAACCCCGAAAAAGCTATTCAGAAATGTCACTGTATTTTTTACCAACGCGTTCCAAACTCGCCCGGAACGAGTTCCTTTGCCATCAAGTGCATTCAAAAGAACCACAGAACTAAAACTAAGCTCAAAATCATTTCTCGAAAACCAATTAAGCTTACTTCGAAAACTACAAAGATAACCGCAACAAAGCTTGGTTTTGTATTTGTTTTAATCTAAAAACTAAGCTGATTGTTTTAGCCTATTCAGAAGACAAGCTTTTAATTGAAACGTCTGCGACCATGGACCCTTAATTGGAAACCATTTCAAAGTATTCCGTTGAATATTGTAAAGTTAAAACGACATTTGAAGGGTTAACGTGTGGTATAAGTTATAAGAGTTTGGACGTGATTTGACAATGAAGAAAAAAAGAACTTAAAGAGTTGTTATTTTCATTTAAAGTTTATTCAGTTTTCTGTGTGTTATCCGGTGCAAAAGCAAAACTATAGTGGTTGAATACAACCATTTCTTTTTGACAGTAGAGCAATTTTAGTTTTAAGACGTTGTACCTCAGTAGCCCACGGCTAAAGTTTGCACGTAGCTTCGTTTTGTATGTTAATGTGTTTGAAATCATCCAATGCGGGTCGTATTGAATGATGACACACAAAACAAAACACGCAAAGCATTTATTTCAATTAAACAGCGTACAGGCTTTTTTGAATTACGGTCAATTGGTCTCAGGTAGTTGAAGCATGTCAGTTAACGAGGGAACCTCTCCTTCTGCAACCTATTTACTAAAAAGCCAACTTTAAAGACCATTTAAAATGTAATAGGGGTTAAATTAGTTCACAATAAACACAACAACAAGAATTCACAGCTCGCAAAGCGCTCCACTTTCTTGTCTTGGGCCACACAAAAAAGCCTCGTAAACTGCGCAAAGTTGAGCGATTCGTCTAGACGTCATTAAGTCGTGTCTTAAGACAATGCTCAGTTGCATTCTATTAGTTCAGTTGACTTAATTGTTTGTTGTGGTAGTCATCTGGAACTAAAGTCTCGAAATAAATGGGAGGTTTAAGTTAAATTGAAACTTTTAATTTTTTGGTATCGTATTTTTTTGTTTTGTTTATTTTTACTCTGAACGAAAGGTCCTCAATTATAGCTTAAACTCTTAAGCGCCAGAGCATAAACGCACTCGCATACCTTCCGCGCTAAGCCACAATTTCACCTACTAATTTGACACATATTTGTGTAGTTTGGCGTACAGGGTACGCGCTTACTTGTCACGTATATGTGACAATGGCGTTCAAAAGGTTAATAACACTGGAATCTTGTGGTAGAAGAATCATTATGTGGTTTATGTTAAGTTCCTTGGCGGTTTTTGTAAACAATTACCAAAATCATTCTTGGTTTAACCAAAACCAAAAAAAAAAAAATGCCATTGCATTCCATTTCCATTTTTCCTTGGTAAAACCATTCTGGGTTTTGGTAGGTAATTGTTTCTTTCGAATATTTTGATAAACTTATGGTTCGTTTCCAAAAACTTACAGTTAGTTTGAGTAGTTGGGTAGGCATAATTTTTTTTAATATTTCAATTAAATCAAAACATACCTAGGAGATTAAACAAGAAAAACATGAACAACTAATTAGAAATGGCCTTAGGTTAACCAGACAGACCACTAACCAATTAACTAGGACGTATTGATTCAGCCGCAGGCTAGTTGAGACAAACAACTGAATTCATGTAACGTGACGTCATACGATTGGTCAGTTAACATTAAGAAATCGAATATATCTTAATAGCCTTTGTATAAAATTATTTCAACTTATTGGCAAAATAAACTATGTCTATTGGTAAATTATTTGTAAGCCTAATGCAAGTTATTTACGCCCAAAGTTGTGTTAATAATTGTTTAAATATCCGATGTTGTCTTAACATTTGTTTGAATATCCGATTTTGACGCGAATCGCACATCTGTCACGGTACTACTGGGTAGTCTCGCGCGATATCGTATATATCGTCGCGTGCATTAAAATGTCAATATCTCTAAAGTTAAGTATGACAGCTGTATAAAAGTTATGTCGTTGGAATCTTTGTGAAATAAGCTAACACATTATGGAATCTTTGTGAAATAAGCTAACACATTATGGAATCATTGTGAAATAAGCTAACACATTATGAATGGATTAGTCCAGTTTTGCCTTGTAATTTACATACAGACCACTTTCGAGGTTCATAAATTCATTTTTTACCGTTCTGCTAAGCTATAATTCTAAACAATAACGATTTTATTTAACACCAAATAGCTAAGTTATCAGCTTTCTCCGTTTTTATGGAATACTTAATAATTAGTTTGCGCCAGGGTAACCTGCGACTTCCAAATTTTCTTACTATTTTTGCAATTAGCAGGTCAGTAGGTATCAGGTTGTATGTTGAATCCCTGCTGATCAGAAGGTCTAAGTAGCTAAATGTCCAACAGCGCGAAACTTCCAATGAGCAGCGGGCCTAAAATGGCCGCTTTAGCAGAATCAAAATATGAATCACAATAAAAAAATTAAAAAATTAACTTTCTTCTTTTTTTTTTTTTTTTTTTAATTTTAATTTTTTTACGTGATTCATATTTTGATTCTGCTAAAGCGGCCATTTTAGACCCCTAGTAAGTCTAATTAGCAAAATGTCCATGTAGCAAAACGTCCAACTATCAGATGGTCTGTATAGCAGAACAACTATTTAGCAAAAAGTCAGATTCTCAAAATGTCTGGATAATCAGGCACAAAATTCAAATTTATCTTTGTTGAAATCAGTTGCAATATCGTCATATTATTACCATTTTTTACTTTATTATTATTATTATGAGCGTGTTGTGTCCCACTGCAGGGCGAACTAAAGGCTTCAGACTCCACTGTCCGTCTGTCCGTCTGTCTGTCACCAGGCTGTATCTCATGAACCGTGATAGCTAGGTAACAAGGAAAGGATATTCTAATCACACTAATATAATAATTAAGTATTGTTGATTGTTGATACCCAGGATGGAATTTTGTAATGCCACCTGGAGGAAAAGTACTTTTAATACTGCAGATAGAAAATTTTACTTAAAGGAAACATTCCTTTATTTTTGAATAGAAAGCAAACTGCATTCAAAGATTTTTGAAAATTCTCTTCTCCCACACCCGGGAATCGAACCGACTAAAATCTGAAAAAATTATACCCTGTACTTTTATTGCATCGATCGTTAGGGTCAATTATAAGGATGAAATCTTGTAGGATAAAAGAAACGAGGAGATAATAACTTGTTGTAAATATATTCAGGAGATCATTTTATATAAGAAAAGCACACACAGAAGTGACAAGGAATCACAGCTGACCAAAGTACTACAGAACATACTTTTCTTAAATTCAAATTTACACCATAGACACATATACAGAAAGTTTGTATATCTAATACACCCTCATAAATTTTAATTTAAAAACACTAAAATATATCCAAATCAATAATCTTTAACACCTAAACCAGTAATGCACTTGTAGTGCTTGACACTACACAATGGTTTAGTGAGAACGTCAGCTATCATGGATTCAGTGGGTACATGTCTCAGTTTGATGTCTTTGTTATCTCGTAGCACTTCCCTAATATAATGATGCTTTATATCAATATGTTTACTGCGTGCGTGAAACATTGGGTCTTGAGCCAAACATATTGCTCCTTGATTATCGGCATGAACAACTACTCGAGTGTACCTCACAATTCCTAGCTCCCTCATAAGACTATTCAAATAAACTGCTTCTTTCATACATTCAGATAGACTTACGTATTCAGCCTCACAAGTCGATGTAGCCACGCTACGTTGTTTCCTTGATTGCCACGATATACTCGCACCACCTAAAATGAAAGCATATCCAGAATATGATCGCCTATCTAACACACAATTAGCCCAATCAGCATCCGAAAACCCTTGAACACAATAACCAGTTCTCTTGTATACAAGACTGTGTCGCATTGTCCCTTTAAGGTAACGTAATAAACGTTTCGCTGATTTCCAGTCGCATATTTCCGGTTTCGTTAATTTTTGGCTTAGTTTACTCACCGCATTTGCAATATCGGGCCTAGTTGCGTTGCTCAGATAATTTAAGCAACCTATTAGTTCTCGATAAGGCCATATTTCGTCATTTTCTGAATCACAATTTTCTTCGGTTTTTACTTTCGAATTAATTTCCATAGGTGTTGCACATTTATTACATTTTTCCATATTAAATTGTTTTAATAATTTTTTAATGTAATTTTCTTGTGACAATATAATGACATTGTCATTTCTTATAATGTCTATTCCTAAAATATATTTCGCCTGACCATAATCTTTCAAGTCGAACTCCTTTGACAGCTCATTTTTAAAATCGATGATTAAACCTCTTTCTTGGCTCCCAATTAAAATATCGTCGACATATATTAATACAACTAAGAAAGTATTCCCATTTTGCTTAAAATAAAGGCATGGTTCGTTCAGACTCTGCTTCAATCCCATTTCAGTGAGTTTCTTGTTCAGCCTGAGATTCCATTGACGTCCAGCTTGCTTCAAACCATACAATGATTTCCGCAATAAGCATGAATCGCAACCATTATCCAATTTACTAAGCATGTCCTGCGCATGCTTTCTAACGATAGGATCTTCTCCCTCACGATTCATAAGCTTAATTAAACTCTCTCTTAATAGTTCTGGAATTTCCATGTAAATCTCTTCATCTAATGAACCATTTAAGTAAGCAGTATTAATATCTAATTGGTGAATTTCCAAGTCCAATTCAACAGCGAGAGCCATTAATAATCTGACGGTGTCCAGTCTAGCTACAGGCGCAAACGTTTTCTCGTAATCAACCCCATATCGCTGGCTAAAACCTTGAGCCACAAGCCTAGCTTTCTTCTTAAAAGTCTTGTCGACATTCTGTTTTGTCGTTAAAACGTAACGACAACCAATGATGTTTCTGTTTTTCGGTCTTCTAACGATATCCCATGTCCCTTTTTGAACTAGACTCCTAATTTCAGATAGTATAGATTCCTCCCATTCTGGTTTATCATCACATTTCTTCGCTCTGGAATCCATACTCTATATCCTCTCGCATTCTTTGGATATCCAACAAAGATACCAGAAATTCCTCTTGCTGTGAACTTATCCTTATTTGGGTCTTTATTTAAAATATGTACCTTGGTTCCAAATTTTCGAAGGTAATAAATCTTCACTGGTTTCTCTAGCCATCTTTCATAAGGAATATCACCATGTAGACTGCTTGTAGGACAACGATTCCTGATATAACACGCGGTATCCACTGCATCTGCCCAAAAACCTGCGGAAAGATCTGAACTTAGCAACATACACCTAGCCATTTCTACTAGAGTCCGATTCATTCGTTCAGATATTCCATTTTGTTGCGGTGTCCGAGCAACTGTCAGTCTTCGCATTATTCCAGCTTGTTTCAAATATTCGTCGAACTCAGCGTTACAATATTCACCTCCATTGTCGCTTTGAAGATATTTGATTTTTAATCCGGTAAGATTCTCAACTTGACTTTTGTACACCTTGAAAGCTTCTAAAGCTTTACTTTTCGTACTTAGAAAATATACCTCACACCAACGTGTACAATCATCAATAAAAGTAATAAAATATTTCGCACCTCTTACAGACTCACATCTCATCGGACCTACAATGTCAGAATGAATTATTTTAAGTTTTTCAGCGCAAGGACTCCCGGAATTAGAAAAAGGTAACGCGGTCATTTTTCCTTTAGCACATATATCGCAATCAAGTAAGCTCTGTACTTTGGTTGTGTCATTTTTGAAACCCAATTTAGTTAAAAGTTTATCGACATCCTTACCATTTAAATGTCCTAAGCGTTCATGCCAACTACGTATGTCGACATTTGCATTACTTAAACTAAATGAATATTCAGACCTATTTAAACAATACAAGTTCCCTTTGCGATGGGCACTCAATTTAATGTTGCCGTTTTTGTCAATCACATTTGCTACACTGTGTTTAAATATGACATCACAACCATCGTTGGTTAACTTGGCTACAGATATTAAATTTGTTCTTAGGTTCGGAACATAAAGTGTATCGCGTAATTCAATTGCGGTCTTCGAGTTTTTGTTACATGCCGACAACCTTACAGTACCCTTACCTTTTACTTCAGTATTTACATGCGTAGCTAAATTAAGTTCTCCGGTAATAATAGTTAAAGTGTCCCTGAACATACTCGCATCATTACAAAGGTGAGACGTGCACCCACTGTCAAAAATCCAGTCATCTTTTTGTGCATTTACAGCATTACATACTTCTAAATCTGAAACATTAAAAGTAATTAGTGCTTCGTCCACGTCCACATGATGTGCTACTGCCACATCCTTTTGTACCTTCTTTTTGTTCGGACATTCTGATGCTTTATGTCCATGTTCGTGACATTTAAAACATTTATATTTAAATCCTTCTCTACTGGTAGTTGGGTTAGTTTTGTTTCCAACTTTTGCGCTTTTATTTAATTTCTTAAAACCATTTTTCACATATGTATGCATGACACCTTCATTTTGAGATCTATTTATCTCTCTGGATTCGTGCTCTTTTAATATTTTAATCTTCAATGCCTCTGGCTTCGGCAACTCGTCTCTCGACTCAATGGCACATCTAAAGCTTTCAAATTTTTTAGGTAAACTATATAATAACATTATAGACAGCAAGTCGTCGTTAATATGTATACTCATTTCTGCCAGTTTATCAACAGCGTCGAAAAAACAATTTAAATGATCTAGTACATCACCTGTTTCCGACATTTTGTGTAACATAAGCCGCTTTAGAAGTGTGGCCTTCTTAGCAGGTCCTTTCGAAGCATAAATAGACTCCAATTTTAGCCAAACTTCTCTAGAAGTGATACAGCCCCTAATATGTCGAAGTTCAGAACCACACATCGACAAAATTAAATCCGTTTTGGCTTTTTCATCCTCTGCTTCCCAATTCTTAGCTTCTCCTATTTCTGACGGTTTCGGTAGTTTACCACTAGTAAATTTCCATCCATCATTTTTAATTAGGATCGCTTGGACCTGGATTCTCCAGCTGTCATAATTTTCCTTGTTCAGGGGCTCGATCCTAAATAAACTGCTCATCGTCGCTCCTTTTTCACAAATAATTACTTTACTGGATAAAATTTTCTCTCCTGACGTACCTCTCCAGACTTTTCACTGGATCTTCGTTATTCTTATCCCTCTTTCGATCTCGGCGATTGGGTGTCTGGATGACTGGGTGTCTGGGCCCATAACCAATGTAGGATAAAAGAAACGAGGAGATAATAACTTGTTGTAAATATATTCAGGAGATCATTTTATATAAGAAAAGCACACACAGAAGTGACAAGGAATCACAGCTGACCAAAGTACTACAGAACATACTTTTCTTAAATTCAAATTTACACCATAGACACATATACAGAAAGTTTGTATATCTAATAAATCTCTCTAACAAACATGATAAATTAAATTAAAGGAAAACCAGGAAATCTTAAATTAATTTAATTATTTACAAAAAATGGTAAACTAACTAATTAGTTGCTCGAAATGGGCTCCATTCTCTTGGACAAATTTATTCTTTTAACGAATTCATTTCTAGTAACCTTTAATAAAGTGTTGTGGTGAAGTGTTGTGGTAATCGTATTCTGAACTTCAACTTTCAACTCGTTGTCATTCGCATAAGATTTCATGTAAATTTGATATTTTACATATCCCCACAAAAAAAAAATCTAATGGGGTGAGATCTGGCGATCTCGCAGGCCATCTGATTGTGCCGTTTGTACCAATCCAGGTATTAAAATGGTTATTAATGTAGGCAGTAGTGATTCTGCTGTTATGTGCTGGAGCACCATCTTGCTGTAGAATTATTTGGTTTCGCTCTTCCTCGGGGAAACCATTTAACTCGTTTCTTAAGAGATCCGGTATTTCAATATACTTGACAGTGTTTAAATGACCTTCGTACACGTGGACTAACACTACATAATTTCTCATAATTCCGCACTAAACGTTGAAAGAAAATCTTACTTGATTGTTAGTTCCATGAACACGAACAGGATTCACTCGAGACCAATAATGGTTATTGCGGCGATTGTACATGCCATTATTGCTGAAGTTGGTTTCGTCAGAACATACAATGTTACTCAAAAAATTAGGGTTTCAGTCAATTTCTCCATACATGTTTTCACAAAATTGTAATCGTCTCTCACGATCCCCAATATGCAATTTTTGCACCAACCGACCTTCACGACAGCATTTATACTTATACTTTTTCAGCACTTTAAGTACGCGAGTGTGGGTTGTTCCTAATTCATCGGCAGCATCTCTACTTGAAGCCTTCGGAAATGATTCAAAGTATGTTAAAACATCTAGTTCAAAATCGAAATAGTTTTGCTGAATAGTTTGCCGTCTCTGTTTGAAACCACCCGTATTCTTTAAATTTTTTACCATTCTTTTCAATACGAACCGAGTTGGTGCCTGTTGGTCTTGATATCTCTCTCCATACCACCGCAGAGCTAGATTCTCGTTTGTGTTATTTAAAAAATAAGCTTCCATTAAATCAAACTGTTCTTGATAAGCCATTTTCACCGTGAGACAAAATGTGAAATGAGTTGTAAAAACAATCAAATGTGAATAACAACTGTGACAATCTAATTTTCAAATTATCTAACATTCCATATTTAAATTACCTCATACACGCAGCTACGAGTATGTCGCAAAGGAGTCTGCGTTACATAAGATGGATGTTAGTTAAAGAGCTTTAACTTGACTCATTGAATTTGTAACTTAAAATTTCCTGGTTTTCCTTTCATTTAATTTATCATGTTTGTTAGAGAGATTTCATCCTTATAGTTGACCCTAACGATCAATACAATAAAAGTACAGGGTATATTTTTTTCAGATTTTAGCCGGTTCGATTCCCGGGTGTGGGAGAAGAGAATTTTCGAAAATCTTTGAATGCAGTTTGCTTTCTATTCAAAAATAAAGGAATGTTTCCTTTGAGTAAAATTTTATATCTGCAGTATTAAGAGTACTTTCCCTCCAGGTGGCATTACAAAATTCCACCCTGTATATATAGGTATCGGTATTCAGCAGAGTTAATTGAAAACTAATATAAATAATTTAGACTTTATGAATATTTTTTTTATGTGACGTAACAATAAATTAAATGTAACTCGTATTGAGGTTATAGTTTAAGTGTTCATTTTCTCGAAGAAAAGAAGATTGAAACTAAACCTCAATTTAAGATCATTAATATAATTACGGATAAGTTAATAGTCACAAAATATTTTGTTACACGTCTAATTAAAACTAAAGCATCTAGGGATTAATATTTTGTAGCATGACATCTTCTAATACTTTTACATAATTAAGTAAAACTGTTGGCGCGTGGAGGAATAAAAGCCAGTTCTCCTGGCCCTGCTGCACTTATCCATCTCCACATGATTCCCACATATTAACCGTAATTCGACCTGAGTCTGTGTTAGGCGTTATGTTTTTGTCAGACCAGCAGTGTTATTCTTGCGCCATAATTAATGAAGCCTACCCTTTTGACTTGATTTAAAAGTCTTTTCATGGTACTATTCCAGTCAAAATCTAAATACACCCGTGCGAAACGTAATCGTTCTTCTTTGTCTTTCTGTCAAGAAGGGATTCATAGCTGGTCTTCTGTGATGCAAGCCTTCACCGTGGAGGGCACGGCGAACAGTTTGCGATAAGGTGTCAAATAATTTCACAAAGTGTCTCGTAGGTGTGAAACCGTTTGTTTCATATTCGCCTACCATATTATGTCGCCGCTGCGCATCGCTAATAAGCGACGGCTTTCCACTTCACTCTCGACTAGCAAGGCCTTTTGATCCAGAGACTCACAGTATTCCTCTAAAACAATTAAAAAAAAAATGTTAGGCAGCTATAACAAAATACTGAAGTGATCATTCGCTCTGCATTTATAAATCCAATAATTAACACTAAGTAATATTCTGCGAGAGAGAGAGCAGCGATGGCCCAGTGGTGGTGGCCCCGACTTACAAACAGTAAGTCGTGGGTTCGAACCCAGACAGGTGCATTACTTTGTGTATTTTATTTCATCACCACTGCTCTCAAAACGGTGAAGGAAAACATCGTGAGGAAACCGGCATGTCCTAGAACCAAAAATTCGAAGACATGTGACATCTACCAATCCGCACTGGGCCCGCGTGGTGGATTATAGCCCATTCCCTCTCATTGAGAGGAGGCCGTGTCCCAGCAGTGGGAACATTATAGGCTGATGATGATGATAATGATGAAGTAATATTCTTATTCTTATCTTTTATGCCTCATGATGGATTTAAAAACGATTAGTTAATCTCTAAGTCACCAAATAAATAAACAATAATAATAATAATTAAAAAATAAAAAAATATATATATTATATTGTTATTATTATTTAGTATTATTTTATTTTATTCTTATTATTTTTTTTTTTTCTTTTTTTTTTTTTTAACAAAGCTTTGTTACAATAATTCATAAATAGGTATAATACTCACATTCAGTCCGGTTTCTTCAAATATATGTGTTCTATTAAGACCACTTTTATGCAGCACGATAATATTAGGCGCCCTCGCCTCAATATTAATATTTGCCCGCATTTTGAGAAATACCAACGACAATACCGCTATCTATTAAACCACACGTCACTAACCAAACACAACACAACAGAACGGCAACGTTCATTCCGATCAAATAAAATATTCATAAAACTCATGACTGCCTCACTGAAATCTAAATTATTGACTTATTTTTATATGATCTACCTTTTTCTAACTTTACGAAAAGTTTGAACAAAGCGAACAAGTTAAAGAATATTTTTCTGTTCCTTTATATATTTCCAATCAAGTAAAAACTTACAAAAAGTCTAAAAATAACAACGTGAGATTTGAACTCACGGCTCTCTGGTTCACTCATAGATCTGCACGCGCCTAACCGCTAGGCCATCTTGACATAATTGTATTCTAATTTTGAACTACAATTACTTGTGGACGACAATGTCTATTTTCTTGAAAGTAGAAGGTCGTAAGTCAAACTAAACGTCAAGCTATTGCTTTTTGACATTGCCTATGGACTTTTGGTCGACACTGTACATCATACTAAGTAACTTTACGCAAAATTTATTGCTAGGAAACGACTTTTTTTTTTGGGTGAAATGTCATGTTTTGTGGTAGAACTCAATGTTACGCACTCAAACATTGTGCTGATGGATGGATTGAATAGTACGGGGGTCGTGGAGGTGTTTAAAGTAAAAATCTTACAATAAAAACTTGTGTTTACAAAAAAATTGTGAATAAGTTAGAACTTTGACCCCAATATCTCCGTAACTAGAAAGTTCCCATGGTGTATGATGTAAACCAAAAAAAATATCGTAATGACGGGGAGAACAAGTGCCTTTCGGCTTCGTTAAGAGGTTTTTTTCACCAACCATGTGCTCCCAGCCCCCAAAGATGAGGTCACTTTTTACAAAATACTAAACGCTGCAAATTTAATTTTATATTTGTGAGTTTCAGAAGAGAGACAAATAATTCAATTTGCGCGATTGTAAACAGCGACCTCGTCTAGGCCCCAAATTAACCAGTATTGCCACATTCGTGTACAACTGAACCCTTCATCGAAACGAATGTACAGTCCTTACACAGTTATTTTACCTCTAACAGACCATAGTGTACCAATAATAAAGACCAATGTCATTTAGACAGGCTTGTCATTTGTAAAAATTTAACAGCATTCTTGTGATCTGTGTAATATTCTCACAGCACCGACACAGGCCTCTTTTCTATGAGTGGAAGTATTATCCTTGGTCCAGTGCAGTTTGCTAGATGTCACATATTTTGAATATTTTAGATATCAATTATCAATTTTCGAAACCCCACCAGACCCGCGTATGGTCTTCATCTCAGTAGTATGAATTTTCTTTTCATCGGTCTCTCTCACCGGCCAGCACTCAGATCCATAAATCAACCATATTCTATTGTGTCTAAAGATCACTGTGATTTTAAAAGACTTTTCTGACTGGCAGCAATTGAATCGCTACCAATAAAACAAAGATCAGAGCTAAAATACCCGTGAAAGGACTGTAGACGTTGTATGTGCCAGGTGCGGCTGGGCCGGGGGCTGCGAGCACAGCCCGCAAGCGCCCGCTGCTGGGCGGAGCGCGGGCCGCCATGTCTCCGACTAAGCGCGCCGTGATGACCCTGCTCGCGCGCGCTAGGGCCGCCACACACAAACATGCGCCCGCGTGGCCTGCCCCTCATGAGTGAGTATTATTTAAACACAAAGATATTTATGGCCTGAGCAGACCAAATGCGTGAAAGCACTTATGAAACTCTATGGAATATTTCAGACCAGTTGCGTGGCGTTTAGTGTCCGTTTCACGAGAAAAATCCAGCGATAATATGTAACTATGTGTAACTATATATAAATAAGTGTAACATATATAATTTTAGCCGTATGACAATAACTCCGCGTCTATGATGCTTTTATCGTGAGATGGACTTTCAGCAGTCTGACATTTTCCATAGACATTTCCATTTCATCGCATTTGGTCTGCTTAGACATTAAGTATACTGGACACTGGTCTCACCACCGCCTATTAGTAAGATACGATTGAAAACGAATATTTTTCAGGACAGAGTTCTCGTAAGCGCGGACGGTGTAAATAGTCAGCGATCAAGTATTTATCCAATGTGTTTCTCTCTTACCAACTATCTTTTGTTTACGTTTCTTGGGTGAGAAAGAAAGTCGATAGCTACTCGCTTCGGTGGTGGGACAGGTGCTTATAGAAGGCATTAAGAGGGAACAGGGCCTGCGAAGAATTGGAAAAATTGGTATTTGAAGAAACCATTGGCGTCGTGCTGCGTCAAGCCTGCCACCGTAGAGTGCCATAGAGACAGCTGCAGCTCAGATCCATTATATCACAAAAATTTTGATGCGATCGACGTTTCGTATTTCCCTTTTTTCTCCTCGAAATCTGAGCCTATTCAATTATTTTTTAAATTAAAATTAAAAAAAGAGTTATTCTTCGTTCGTATTATTTTTTTTTTGTTAAAATCTTTTAGAATTTGTCTGGTAGTCCTCTAATTAGGGCCTTCAAAATGGGCATTTTTTATCTTTTTAGAGGGTCATATTTTCTTTACTTATTAGTTGCTGATAAAAAGGAAATGATAGGGACGTGTCTACAGCAGACCATGATTTTAATTAAAAAAAAAATATTGCTCTGGAGGCATTATTCAGGAAGAAAAAAGGGGAATACATTTATAGGGAGAATCGCAGCCCCTGTTCCCTCTTAAAAATATCATGGACTTTTAATGTGACACCATGCCTCATTGAGACCTTTTACAAATATGACATATGTATAGTTGCAAGGTGCGACACATTGCACTTGTACCCACAGCACCCAGGCTTGCTAGTAGATTACGATTTTATTCGCTTTGTGACGTTTACCGTAAGTATACCTATTAAATGTCTTTACCCCCTGAGGTGGGGCTGCTACCGTTTTCAGAGTGGCTTTTTATCAAGCATGGTTTGTGAGAAATTAACAGTTTTTTAAACCTTTCTATGTAGACCGCAGCTGACATACTACTCTGCCTATCCCAGTCCACTGCTAGACATGAGCCTCTTCCAAAAAGGGATGTAGATTATGTAAGTATTTTATAGTTAACTTTTATGACGTCAGCGACTACTTATGGCCGCCATGTTACCTACAAAGCGTGTGATGACCCTGCTAGAACTCTAAAGGTTCACATGCGATCCATGTTTTTTTTTTTTTTTTTCGGATGGGAAATCATCAAACGACTCCTCCCGCTCTGGGCGGAGCAGGAGGGAGTGTCAGGCTTTTACTAACTAAAACCCATCCATGTTCCTTCATCGCCCTTTGTGTTCCGGGGCCACGGTATCTCTCTCTTTCGAACACTCCCGCAGCCCCGGCAGGCATCGGCCCTTGCGGACCCCTTCCTTTTGCTGACATCTTCTTTTTGAGGCGCGCGTGGAACACGGAACGCGCTGTCGACACGGCTTATTCCTAGGTTGGAAAGGACATCGCTGGCTGTATAAGGTATCCTATCCACTCTTTTAAAGCCTGCATCTTTCAAGAAGAAACGGTAATCCGAATACAAACTTACGCAGCCGGGTGACAACGGTACCAGGTATTAAAGTCTTGAAATAAGTTTACTAAATGGTTCTCAAACAATAGACAAAAAAAGAAGAACAGAGAAAAAGTTAAAATAAGAAGTGCAAATCCTTTTATTTGAGACAGACACCTCTGTCGTCTTCTCAATATGACAGGCAAATTTGAATTTTATTTCATTATTTTATTGTATTTTAAAAATAAGTAAAAAAATAAAACAAATCAATCATCAATGACCACTCGAATAAACAAAAAGACTCGTAGGTAGAGATTTTTTATTTTGATTACAAAGAGAACTAAATTACCTAACATTACCCTGATAAAACTATTGACTGAAAACCCACTTGTGAGTTAGAGGACATAGTACTTCGGTATCGACAATAATTACGGCGAATAGAGTACCTATTAAACAAGAGCATCGGCCAACACCTGAAGAGGCTCTCGTTCGGTAGTTAGGTCAAGGGTTTGTTGCAGAAAGCGATACTTACTTGTGTAGTCAACCTTGTACTTGTAATAGCACCCTAAAGTTTACAATATAAAAGTTGCGGTTAATATCGTTTAGAGAAGATCTTCGTCAATCTTCGAGAAGATTCGTCAATATGACAAGTATTTTCAACCGTATGGGCCGTCATTTAAAACATTGTAGGTTGCAAATAATAATTGCACAGAACTAGATGTTGCTAAGATAGCTGCCTGCTAATAGTATAAAACTAAGTTTACAACTTCAAAAGAAAAAAATAAAGAAAACATAATTATTCATTTGGCACAAGCCACAAGTTAACACAACAAAATTAAATTAAATCTAAACAAAAAAAAAGAGATAATATTGTGTGTCTCACAGCCGGCTGCGCCAAATAGGCCCAGTGAACTGCAGCAAACTGCCGGCCGAGCAGCTAGTGCCCGACGAAAAACCAGGGCCGGCAGTCTCGACAGAGATAACGACAAAATCGCTAACTTTTGGTTGCTAATTACTAATGAGTTAATTGGGTTGCAATAACGATGCTTGCGGGAAATTCAAGTATCTACATCCAAGATGCGATTCTTGCAAGCATCGTTATTGCCCTGTGCTAATTAAGTTGTAATCCAAAAACCAATTTTTTGTTTTTGTTTGGCTTATCTGTTCGTTTTTTTTTTTATTATTTTTTTTTAGTACGTGCATCTTACTATTACTACTAGAAAAGTCAATCTGTACACTTTTAAAGTAGACAAAATGTGTTACAGTGTATGTTTTACAGTCAGTCTTGAGTTGGTTTTCTAGTTGTAAAATTTTATTCAATTAACAATAATGTATTTCTTAACATTTGGAATAGAAAAAAAAAGACAGTTCGAAATCTTCGACTATGACATAATATTTTTATCACATAATCGTCCGTACTAAAAGTCTTTGTACCAATTATTGGCAGTTGATACCGGTGTATTGGTAAACCAGTTTCGTTTTCCACTGTATGCATTAGCTTGTTAGGGCTGCCACGAAGGAATAATATTTTTAACGTCTTGTACAAAGAGACTCTTTAAGAGCGTTTTTAAACTGAAATGGTCATTAAACATTATCATTAATACTGAAAACGGGTTATTTACCATGTTTTTCAAAAGGTAGTTTTTTTGGCAGAGCCACTCTATTTCTAACCGACTCCTGAAAAACGTAAGCTGAGGAAAGGTCCAAAGTTTCATGACCTCCACTTAGAAGGGAGGATCCCCCGACCAAACGGGTGTTGTGTCTGATTGGCTACATTTTTTTTAATGGCCTGTTTTATGTGGCTTTTGCTTAAACCTAATGGGATGCAATATACTGCATCCCATTGGGGTTAAGTAGCGTATTTAAATTTAAACCATAGTCAAGTTCGGCGATGGAGCAGCCCTACCTAGACAAGACTAATGTGGATGCGGCCGACGAACGCGAAGACGTCGATTGCAAATAAATAGATTTTAATATTTATTTGCAATTAGATAGATTAGATTGTTATATTGCGATGCATAAATGAAGATAATTAATAAATAATTTGACAGTACTGTATTTACAAATAAATAATATGTTTGTTAGAATAATAAGCTTGAAATAAAATTCTATGATGCAGCGTTGAGATCTGTTCGATAAAAAAATACTTTTATTAGTGTACTAGTGTCGATAGATGCTCAGATAAACAAATTTGTATTTATACGGAAACCGAAATAAATATTTAGCTTAGTGTCTGGCATAGTCGTTGTTAATTAAATAACTTGCTTTAGAAACCTAAATTCGTAAGTGCAATCTAATTGTTGGAGATTTTAATTCTTATTTTGCAACACCAACAATAAATGTAGAACATTATGTAAATAGTGGCAACACTATTCCCTTCCATCTGCGGCACGGTACAATATAGACGTTTCTTGTATTACTTGTCTGAATTATTTATTTCATCATCTTCCTCGGCACCAACATACCAGCACCTCATCAGCTACCATCCAACTACAAGCTACACACTAATAGGTACTATTTATTTGAACATACTAAACGCGATACACAGATAATTTATTTAAAAAAAAAAAGTTAATTACAGTAGGTAGATAATAAAACAGACATAATTTAACAATACTTACTAAAAAAAAATTAAAAAAATGTAGTATGAAAACTTTCACAACACACAATTTGCTTTTGAAAATTACTTCCAAAACAAAAAGCCGTTAAAAAGCACATAATCAACTTTCAAACCGACCACCTTTTTTCACCAGCTAAAAATCTGACGTCACCTTTAATGAAGTCACATAAAACATGTGTACCAAACCTACATGATCGCAGGGTCGTCAACAAACACACATGTCATACGTGCTTCAACATGCGTCTGGCGGCTCAACCAGTATCATCGACAAACTGGAGGCTGACGGAACGTGACATCCCTACTACTCTTCGCCGTTTGACTCCTCGCCTATAGTCAAATTGGGAACAATATGTTTTAAGTTTTCGTATTTTTTATATTTGGAATAATTTTAGTTTGAAATATTTGTTTAATAATCCTTAAGGAGCTTGTGGCTAAATAATATAAGCCACATGGTCGAATTTCAAGGTCGGTCCTTGGATGGGTGACCATCCATTACATACCGAGTTGTCTCCGTGCTTCAAAAAGTACATTAAACCGTTGATCCCGGATGTCATTTGTAGATCTATGACAGTTTTTACAGGTAGTCAGTGGCCCGGTAGTCTGAAAACCAGTGTTATCAAGTGGTATCGTATTACCCAGTACTAAATGTGTTGTGGAGGTCAGATAGGCACTCGCTCCTTGTAAAATACTGGTATTAAGCTGTATCCGGTTAGACTGGAAGCCGACCCTAACAAAGCTGAGTATAGGCTAGGAAGATGATGATGTTTGTTTTAGAACTTTGTGGAATTTAACTCCACATATTTAAACTCAAGTTATACCAGATGTCTACTACATATCTACGCGCGATTAATCTTGCTGGCTCTTCTCCATATGACCTTCTTCCTAGCACTCTTTTCTTCCTTCGCTCTACTCAGCATCACATATTAAGTCTCCCTTTCATTCTGCCATACTTTCCCAACACCACAGGTGTTGACGTATAACAAAAAACTTGAATTTAAAAAACTACAAAAAATGCTGATTTAATTGCAATACTTTGACTCAATTAAAACCTTGCTGTTAAATAAAACCATGCAATGAGATAAGTAGGTAGTACGTAGAGTGCCTTGTTCCCGAAGGAAAGCCGGCAGGAATCGGTTTCATAGGTGCTTTCGGGCCTGGGGTAGGTGCATAAAACTGAAGCCGAATACTTTCCCGCCCACACTGAAACGACAACATTAACGCTAGCAAGCTTTTCCCGACACAGAAATTCGTCGCTTTCTCTAATAACTCCGTTTGACCAATGGACCGGAGTCGGATTTGCCAGCCAATTGGACAATTGTGCCATTTTGATCGACCAGTACGAACTGAATTGTGTAAAAGGCAAATCCTTGCTGGCCGATTGTTTTGGATTCTATGCACGACTTGGGTTTAGGGCGATGATAATTCTGAAATAAACAGTTTTTTTCATGTACTAAATATTCTGGAAAACCGTTTACCCTCAAAAGTATTTCGTTAAATAGTTTTAACTTTGCATCATTGGTCCTTTTGCGAAAGTCATAACTTTTGCAAAAGGACCGGTCCTGGGGTCCATATTTAGATCAGGAAACTTAAGATTGTGCAGCCCGGATTTTTTGTCCCTTTGATGTCAAAAGGTATACTTCTACCTACTCCAACGTGGATAACAGGCGTGATGAAACTTTAATTTATTATTTAAAATTTATATTTATAAAAATGTATTTTTATAAAAATATTTTTAATAAAATTTAAAATACCAAAAATCTTTACAAAAATTCACCCCAGTTTTTACTACAGTAAATCCTTTTTTTTTTTGGGTCTAAAGCTTTTTTTTTAGTTGTTTTATTTTTGTAATTGAATTTCGTACTATTGTTTTATCCTTTACGAGTTAAATAAATACCTTCTGTTTTTTCAAACATTGTCTAACCCGAGGCTTAAAACATAAAAGTCATAGTAAATAACTCAGTCATCGTTACCTACACATTAACATAATTATGTAAAACAGAAACAAATTCTTACTCGAGACTAAACGGCCAATATTATAATGAACCTTTCCACATTATAATTGGAAGCACTCGTTCAATAAATAAACAGATAAAACTAAGTGGCAAGTTGACTCCTGTATAGACGTTACACGTGCCATACTGACACGTGTTACCGCGGAGTAGTCTAGTTACTACCGCAGTCACTGACAGTCGAACAGTTTTCAACCTTATCACTTAGGGGCATAAGGGTGAAAGTTGACCGTAAGTGAGCGTGGAAGTACGTAAGCGGTGGGTATTGATGAAAGTCTAATTGTGCGTATAGGTAGGTTAGTGCACATTCTGTTTGTTTGGATCTGCTATTTATCCGTGTATTGAAGGGTTTTACCGTTCTCTAGGGGGTTATAACAAAAAAAAAAACGCGAAAGACAGTTACAAGACGTTCGTACGTCAAAAATGTATGTTTAAGCAGACGTTTATCATTGTTTAGTTTTAATTAGAGTTAGTGAATACTCCCCAATGAATGTGTCCCTAATGTGCATAGAATGCAAGAGATTAATATTTAACGTGCGATGAATATTCACAACATTTTACATGAATTTTACAGGTTATAAACCTGTGTTTATAACCTGTAAAATCATGTTTTTTTTTAATTCAATGGACTGAAACCAACTTATACAACATTAATAAAAGCTTGTAAAAAAGTGCTCACTTATTTTGTACTGTCAATTCATTTTTTATTATTTTATGATATTTATTTTTTCACTATTGTCTTAATGTGACTACTTTGGTAATCTTAACTGCTATGGCTAATTTTATGCACAGAGTGTCCCAATACGTCTAATTTTATGTATATAGTGTCCAGCTACGTAATAAAGAAATTTCCACACTATATTTTGATGAAAGTGATATGTAACTAAAATATTTTTAAAATATTTATTTTCTTGTTACAGGCACACAGCCCTTCTACCTCTTATAAGAGACGACTTCGTGGCTGGCGTGGGTGTCAATATCAACCTAGCATAATTTATAAATATCTAGTCAAATGATAACCTAGTCTGTATCTAGTCGAATCAATAAATCGATTTAATTTTAGTATAATTTAAGGTAAATGTTAATTCGTACCTGCAAATATGTATTTATCTATGTATATAATATAATATTATATTGTTTGAAGTATTCTTTCAGACAAGAAAATGTGTTGTTTTTATGGGATGAAAGCTGAATACTGAATTGAGTGTCAAGTATTTTGAATATTATTTAATTTTGCAACACGAACATTTAAAACAATTGCAAAAAAATCGTGGTGTTATGGAAACATTAGCCATCTGCCTATACTATGATTTATTACATTACCAATACAAGGCGATATTATTGCGTAGATAGGTATGCATACTTGCTGCCTTGCAGTAAATTGTATTCATGGCTATTTTCACTCCATTCGTATTTTCCCCCAAAGTATTACGTTTTTGTCGATGAGGGCATAAAAAAACAAGATAACTATTTTTCTTCCACAAACACCATGCTGAAAAGCCGCCATTTGTAACGAAATTCTGACTCAAATGCTATTTCAAAATATTTTGACCCTCGATTATGTAGCTCTGCTCACTGTGCAAGGAGATAGGGGTGTGATTATGTTATTGGACGTACTACCGCGTTCACTGATGGTAGATCACTTTTCAACCCTATTACTCAAGGCATAAGGAATAAAAAATTGGACGACCATCTGTCGCGGTAGTTCATTCGCTGTGTATTTTAATTTTAAGTAACAATTATTTAATAAAATGTCGACACCAGAAAAAAATGTGCTATTTAGTAAATAATCGTGCTGTGTATACTTAGACAATTATTTGTGGTGAAATTGGAATGAATGAAGAAAAAAAAGATTATTTAAAAAATAGAACAGCGTTTCTGGTTTTTGTCAAATTATGTTTGGTGTAATCACAGAACAAAGAGACGCTTCGGCGCGGAGGGTGCTGCTAGAGGTGGCATATTCTCAACACTTTCCATACACGCCAACCCTTTTCCCATACATTATAAAACAGACAGCTTTGAATAGCGAATAGCGAAGGTGACATCTACGCACTTTCGATGCCATAATTTTATTCGTACTGCCGTCTCTAAACGCTGCAATTCCGTGCTCTGTGGGTGTTATGTTAATCAGTTGTGTTTTGTTTCATTTTTCGTGAATGTAATTATAATGTAATTAAATTATAAGAATAAATATTATTTTAGGACAATATGTGTTCTACGGGAGGAAGGAATATGAAAATCATTAGGAAAATAAAAGAATTGATGACTTTTTCAATGGGGATAAGCAGATTATTCAGCTCAGCTGAGAAAAGATCAGTTCATCATTTATAAATAAAAATCTTAATGCACATTTGCACGACCTGGATTAAATTCGAAACCTCAAGTATGAGGCATTATTTTATAATATTCAGCGATGTCAAGAAATTTGCGAAAAAAAAAATTACCCCGCGATATTTTTTGTTCATTCCCTTTAATTTTTTTTTACTGTAGGCGGGCCTATTACACTGATCAAAAAAGGACTTCTAAATATTGCAAAGATCTTTATTCCAAAGGACGTAACTTCTTGAATAACACAAGTGATCAAACATTTTTTGGTCAGTGTATGCAACTATTTTTGAAAAACCCCATAAAAGTAGGGCTTTTAGATAATAATTAACGGACCACTGTGTATTTTATTATCCTATGCCTTTTAGGGGATTATTGTATATAGAGAATATATCACTATATATAGCGGTAAGCCAAATTTTATCAGACGATGATTTCTATTAATCTATATAAAATGTTTTTAAAACTTTTAATATCGGTTTTAATTCAAATTATGATTGCTGTCAAAATTAAGTGTAAAAAATATACTAAATTATACACACACAGTCAATCCACACATAATATATAAACTTACAAAAACACACACACACACACACATTTTGACTATAAATTATCACACCTGTCACTGCATTTGAACTTCATGCTTAAGTTTACAAAAGTGTCAAATAAATTATTTGAAAGCTGCAAAATGTCCCAATAAATCAAACAAGAGCAGATTACAAAGACACGGAAAAAATGTAATTGAAAAATGACGCGTCATTTTCATTTAATCTACTGTTACTTGAAAATATAAAAACGTATAGATATGTCTGTTAAGGACGTAATTTTGTTGACAAAATCTAATATTTTGTTTTAACCAAAATATCAACATACTGTGTTTTCTTAAATTACCAACGTTTTTAACAAAATAGATGTGATAAGTATTTTTGGCAGAAAATAATTTGAAATAAATCCGATTAATAGTCAAAATAATATTTATATTTTAATAATAATTAATATCACCGTATCGAAAATAGAAAATAAAAACTGATTCAAAGCACAATGCACATGGTTTGAAAAATCTTTTATCGGATTACAGTATTAAAATAAAATAAAATAAATATGTCTGGCACACAATAAAATCGTTTAAAAGCACATGTTTTACCAATAGCATATTCGAAATATTTAAAAATAAGTAGGTACCTATAAAAAGTTTAAGTAATTTAATTATAAAAAATTAAAACTTCAATATTTTTGCTTTGTAGTTACTGATAAAAAAAAATGTCAACAAAACTTTTTTGTCATGTAGTGGAACTTTAAAAATAAATGTTAAATGGTAGAAAATAATTCTAAAATATTCTAATGTTAAATAAGGCGATTAACAACAGTAAATTTAAATAACGAACGATAAAGGCGACGTCCACGTGCAGTTCAAATTGTAACGAATAAAATAAGTTGCGAAACGAAATATTTGAAAATGGCGGACGAACAACGAAACGAAATTTGAAGCCACAATATGAATTTCCCCCAAAAAGTATTTTTATATTATATTTTATACTTATTTATAAATATAACTTATTATTTATGTATAAACTTTCTGCTTAGGTGCAATTTATATTGCGAATCTGTCTTTTCAATTTTGGTGGGAAACTCAAAATATTCATAATGGCTGAAATGTCATTTTCAAATATTTGAAATTAATAAGTATAAATTTAATATTTTAAATGAGTGTCAAATAATTATAAAATTAAGTTTTAACGTAATGTAAAGCTTAGATCCTAAGTAAATAATAAAAATAACAATGAAGTATTAACATATAATTAATGTAAATAATTATAACGTTTAATCGCTTAAAAATCTCGTCTGTGTTTTGTGATATATTAGGTAGTTAGAGAAATTCACATGTTTGAGCGTGGGCGGAAATTAATTTATTTCATGTCTAAATTACGGATTCTGGATGTACCTAATATATTAATATCTCTGTCGCCTTCATCGGGATATCATTTATAAAATAATTAAATGAATTTTCCTTTTTATAGAGACAGTATTTACATTTTTAAATATAATATTTAAAAAAAATCATTTAAACATAAAATTAAATTTATAAATATCTTATTACTTTATTTTTATTAATTACTCAAACTGAATCACTTTTATTATAGCTTTTTAAGTTCTTGTAGGTAACTCAATAAAACACATTTATTTTTATTTTAGCAATCCTAATTTCGACATGAAATAAGTATACAATGCTGAATGATGTTTTAAAATTAAATTCGCTGATTAATATTGAGTATTTTAAGCGATCATTTTGGAAAATATAATTATGTTCAAGTTTGGTTACCTATTATAAAAATGTATTTTGAATTAAGAAGAAGCTTTTCTAAGATAATTTAATCCCAACAATAAATTATTATAATACAAGGTGTAAAAAAGAAGAAAATATACATCTAAACTATTAGCAAAAGAAGAAGTATCTCCGTTTTCCTACTTATTTATTAAGTGTGATTTATTGACATTTTACATGAATCTTGACAAAGAAGCTGGTCAAAACAATTTTTTAAATAAACACTTCAAAACATCTTTTTAATTTTTTTTATGTATTATTTTTACACTTTGTATGGATATCGTTATTCTAAAACGTTACTTAAAAAGTTTCAATTAAGTCTTCCATCACATGCAATGCAAAGTTTGTCTTCAATTAAGGTGTAAGCGCCAGGGTAGCCCACGAAATTTTTTTTTATTGTTTTTTTTTGCAATTTGCAGGTCAGTCTCAGGTTGTATGTTGATAAAAATATAATTCGCGACCGTAAAAAATATTGCTTTACAGAACTGTAAGCTTTTATGTTAATAAAACCCCCTTGTTCATTTAGTCATTGAATGGAATTAATGAAATAAGAGGGTTTTATTGGTGATTTTAATGATTATGATTCTGTAACTGGGATACTGTGACTGGTTATATAGTTACAGAATCATCAACAACAAGAAGATGTTAAAGAAAATATGATTCGTGATCATATTTTGTTTTGTTTGCTAACCTGAAAATTGTAAAAATATTTGAATTTCACGAGCTAATGACGCCTCCACGATAAACGATACAATTATTATAATTTTATGATTGCTTAGGTTTGCCTACATACGTATCTAAAATGGTGGGTTTCTGATAGAATTGCATCAATCTATTATTTGTTTGTGCAATTTGCGCTGTCAATTGCTTGATAGCTTAGATTTCTAGAAGTCTGGAGGCGCCCATGATTTAAAAGAGCGAAATTTTAATTTAAGAAGCCATCGAGAAATATCTCTCAGGCATGCCGGTTTCTTCACTATGTTTTCCTTCACCAAAGCAAGTAACAATTATAAAATACGCACATAAATCCGAAAAATCAGAGGTTCGAACTTCGGTTCGAGGTCTTGGGTTCGAACTTGAGACCAATGACTTCGACGGTCACACCGCTAGGCTATGACTGCTTTGCTTGAATTGTTTCATTAACATCGTTCCATCGTAAACCCACCATTTCAGTCACTCACTATAATTATTATAATTAATGATTATTTGTTTACAAGTGTGCACTGAACATGAGTAGTAATAAATACGATCATAGAAGAGTTTGTGTTTTATTTCTATCTTGTATTAAACCTCGAAATAGACGGTGGGACAAGTTTGACAAAACTAACGTTAGGTGGTCCATTTTGACCCTGGATCGGAACCCTTTGCTACGATCCTTAAGTACTCTTTTTGATTCGTCCATGTTTAATGGTCATACAGCACGCACGTGATGAAATACCCATACATATATGAGAATACCTCTCTGTTTAACAACTCTCAGTAATGACCAAATAAATAATAACTGCAACGGAGTTACGGGGGGTCAGAAATGGCCTGAATGGCTTCGAGAAATAGATAGTACGGCTGTGCTATTTTTTTTTAAGCAAGACTTGGAGGCGTTACTGCCGTGCCTCCAAATGTAACGTAGTAACGTCGGCTGTCAGATGTCAACTAACATTACGTTGTATTTCAACAATATTCTTCATATTCAAGATATTATTCTCATATACATAAGGGTATGCCACATCTTGCGAATACTACGCACTATAAGTATGATTTGATACTTAGATCTTACATGATTAAGAATGGATGTTCATCGATTCGACGTACGGCTATATTTGCCCGTCAGAGACAGCCCTTATAACAACGCTCGAACTGTAATAAAAAGGACCCAACTACAAATAGAAAGTTATTCCTTTTGGTAGTAAAGTTTTATGGTATTCGGGAAGAGAGCGAATGTTCTGTTTGCACTTCTTATGAAGAGGGAATATTGAAGGTGGGTAGGAATAGTTTATTACGTACTTGAAATATGGGAAATCAATAACAGACCTCATATAACCCATGTAAGTAAGTACTATAAAGATCGACAGAATTGGCAGCTACAACCAAGAGCTGTCAATACCTTAAAATAATGAGAATTTATGTCGTTGGTCGAGTGATCGCAAGCATGAAGGCTTTGGTTCAATTCCCGGGTAGGGCAAAGTGGTTATCAGTAGTAGCCTTGAAGACTGGATATAAGTCGTGTTGATGGCAATAGGCTTGCTCCTATTACGTGGAGCTTAAACAAAACTGGGAAATGTGAGTGACATATTAAGTACACCTCGGCCTAATCCTTCGGGGATTACAGGCGTGATGTTGTGCATTTAATGAGAAATAGACAGATGTCTTAAGAAGCAGTGGATAGGGCATTGCTGGCAGTATACAATAGGGCCGAAAGTGGAATGACTGATGCATACCAAATGCTCAGCATTGGTAGGCCTCACAGAAGGCGGACCTGCTCTTCCGAAGTTGCAGAAATCTGCTGGTCACGACAAACGCAGGACCTGTTGGTGTGGTGACGCTTGAGGGAGGCCTAAATATGTGAACATCACAGCAGTTAGCATTCCTGATGGTAAGTGGTCACTAACGGCCATCTATGGAAATGTACAAAGTGCGTTAACGTAAAACGGGGTCAATTAAGACGCAGGGGTGAATCCAGACAAAACTTTGAAAGAGTTTTTAACGTTGAATTAATAATATGTTACCAACGAGTACATTATTTTATTAACTTCAATATTCTATACGTACAATATTTAGAGCAAGAGCCAGTTAAGTATATATAAAAACTGCGCTCACAAATCAAATGAAAAACTCTTTTACCTGATTTAATAATAATCGAGCTGATTGAACGAGTTATGGAGAATAATCAAAAGTGAATAGTTTGAAAGGTTTCCTAGAATATTGAACAGCTTCAATTACTTGTTGACCTAGTTATGAGTTTATTTTCCCTTGTAGTGATTATTTATTTTGTTTGTTTTGTCGACTACCCAACTATTTCCTTTCCCAACTATCCATGATCTTTTTTTGCGTCTGTAAGTCTGTCGCCGTAGGATCGGCGGAGATTTCCATCATCTGTCCGTCTGATAATAAAACCTAGCTTTATCCCAACTCTTTTGGGGCTTCCTGTCAAACCAGGTGCAGCTGAATATCCATATTCTACATGGAGCAACAGCCTATCTGGCGCTGACAACCTAGTATTTAAGTAACACCTGGTTGACTTATGAGGCTCTATGGAAAAGCTACCCAAATGACCTTATTTCAAATTCGTATGCAACTGCTTCAGGGCCGAACATTATTACCGAACAATACAAAGATAAGCGACACTGCGACATACACACACGACAAAGTTTCGAGATAATATGTCACGGCACTGCAGTCATAAACCTCGGGTCTGAATGGAGGTCCTCGTAAAAGTACTATCTGTAACCCTTTCGCAGGAAGTCGAGACAATCTGGACATTATCGTGGCACAGGATGGGTTGGTACCGGAGTTTAGTGAAAGAGTAGGTTGTCGGTACCTGGTCTGTTCGTGAAGTTTTGCTTTTTTGGGTTGATGAGAACCTTAGTAAAAACCTAAAAATGAAGTTTGCTGTGAGGCAACCTTTTATAAATTAAATCAACTTTATTTTATATTATAAAAGGTTGCTTCACAGCTGACAGTCAATAAATGGCATTATTAACCAACTACAATTATGAAGTACGCAATACCTAAACGAAACGAACGGGGAATGGAATATCAATAGAATAATGAAGCCAGCTTATACTGATTTTAATCCCACGGACAGTGCAGTGCAGCCTAACGTACTTACAGCATGTTTTATTTCGGCGAAACATTTTAATACTAAAAAAATAATGGGCTTGCGTTTGGCCGCAACTCGTTTGATGTGATGTGGCCTTGGGTGGAGAACGCTTGCCTAACATGGTTGTGGTTGTGCCGTTAGGGGGCAAGGCCAGACTGGATGCTGATTAGCTGGATTTTTGGTGCAGCTTTTGAGAAGCCTATGTCAAGCAGTGTGTTGCGATTGACTCAGATTTTGATTATTTTCCTACTGTGTACCAAAAAAAAATTGGACTGCAACTTTTGAAAGAAAGAAAGAAATATGTTTATAATTTGGCGGCACACAAACAATAATATAAAAACTGGCCACGTGCGAGCCGGACTCGCGCACGAAGGGTTCCCTACCACTATCTATAAAACATTAGACAAAACTGCAAAAAAATCACGTTTGTTGTACGGGAGTCCCCTTAAATATTGATTTTATATTAATTTAAGTATTTACTTTTAAAGTGAATATACAGCTAAATATTCTGTGAATATTTCAAGCGTCTACCTGTTGCCGTTATTAATATCGAGCAAAAAACGGCAAAATAATCACGTTTGTTGTATGGGAGCCCCCCCTAAATATTACTTTATTCTGGTTTTAGTATTTGTTGTTTCAGCGGCAACAGAAATACAAATTTTTTGAAAATTACAACTGTTTAGCTAGCACGGTTCATGAGATACAGCCTAGTGACAGACAGATGGACAGACGGACAGTGTAGTCTTAGTAATAGGGTCCCGTTTTTACCCTTTGGGTACGGAACCCTAAAAAGAGATAAAAAATAAAAAGAAAATACATGAAATGTGCCGTGTGCCTCACGGCTGCGCCAAAAAGTTCCATTTCAGCATCTCACTTTAGACCTGCCTTTGTACACTAAGGAAGCATTTCCTTACAGTATTATAACTCACAGGCCACTATACCCTACATTTGTATGATAAGCAGTTAATATCGCCCTATCATTGGAGACAATGCGTCGATTTATAGGTTTTGGTCATCCCGGCTGGTAATATATCATATGTTGTCGCGAAAGCGAAGTATGAATATATGAAAAAGAATGGGTACCTACAAATATTAATTAGAAGACGTGGCGTGAGGTGAGAGGAGGGGGTTGCGCTCGGCGGTGGATGGCGCGCGCGCGCGCACCGCGGCAATTGGGCCTGAGGGTCGGAGCTAGCAGTACACGGGTGAGCAAACTTGGTATTATTCAGTGCATGTGTGTGTCTTCAGATTGACCAGATATACAGTTTATATTGATTTCCAATGTTGTTGTGTGTGTATTGTTTACCAGCGATCAGATTCAGAAATGATACTAAATCATAAACCAGCTGCGAGGCTCGGGGTGGCTATAAGGGGAGGTTGGAGGCCACTTTGGGAGGACACCCAGAATATCATTGCGATGATAATTCAGTAACCGTTATTCAGTTGAAACCAGTTAACATGAATACAACGTTCGTTGGATTCAAATCATATCGTACCTGGGCTTATTTCAGAGACCTAAGGTACTTCAGGTTCAGATATTCGTCACTAAAGGGTACGTGGCGACATGGTGGAAACGCTGGGATTTCATTATTATAATTAAAAAATAATGTTTGGTTCAGTTTCAAAAATAATATTATGCGGGTAGATCGAAATTGTGTTCTGCGCTTAAAATAATTAGGTCAGCAGTTTAACAGTGTCCGAATACCCGCCTTACCGACCAAATAAATTCAAAAATGGAACAGCCAGATCTTTTGAGCGGTACATTATCAACAAAACACAAACTTGCATTGTTCTAAACTATTGTCATTGTTAATTAAATTTGTTCAGTGTAATTATTAAGTAGTTTATGACTGTTTTCTTAAATACATAATTAGTATGGTTTAGTAAACATTTATTTAGTAAATCCGAGTGCACAATCTATGAATGAAGTGTAATAAATAATTATTCTTTTTACGTTGCGTAATGACCAACGATATTAGTACAGTTTATTAGTTAATTATATTATACGTTTGATATTAAATATTAGTATCAAATGAGTATTACTACTAAGTAAATAGACTTTATTTATTGAACCAAATAAAATGATTTTAGATTTAGTTTAATAGTCTTTTACTTAAAGTAACAATAGTGTTTCATGAATTTAATTTACTTCTTTCATTGATGTGTGCAGTTTGTTGGTAGGTACCTAAATTGAATTTCATAAGAATCTCATACCAATTTATATTGTTTTAGATACTTACTCGGAAATCGGGATATTCATTTACTAATTGAATGATCCATGTCTATGATATTACATAGCTAGTACCAACTCTATTAATAATGGAAGACGCTATCCGATCTCGTTTAAAAATAATTTACGAAGCCCTCCAATCAAAGATTAGCTCTGCTCGGTGTGCCCTAACAGAATTATCAGAAGAAGATGCCAACTATAAAGGATTAGAAGTAATTGGTGCTAAACTAAAAGGTTCAAATGAGATGTTTGTGGCGGAAATTCGTAATTATTGTAAATTGATTAAAGAAATCAACGTTGAGGAAATTAATCAGTATACGGCCACACAGATTCAAGCCGAAGAATTGATAGCAGAAATAGATGTAAATATTAAACAGAATAGTCGAAACTGTGCACTTGTATTTACAAATAATGACAACAATGTTAACACAATTAGTAAGTTACCAAAAATGGAGTTAAGCAAGTTTGATGGGGATGTTCTAAAGTGGTACCAATTTTGGGATCAGTTTTCATCGAACGTTGATAAAAGAAATATTAATGATGTCGATAAACTGTTGTACCTTCATTCGGTTCTTGAGGGCGACGCGAAACAGGCAATTGATGGATTGGACACGACAGACAAAAATTATCGTATTGCTGTCGACACATTAAAGGAACGGTATGGCAAACCTAGCGTGATTATTGATGCTCATTATGTAGCTCTTTATAGAATTAAATCAGCGGAATCTAGTCAGGTTAAAGAATGTAGGCACGTTCTAAATGAAGTGGAGAGACATCTTAGAGTATTAAGTTCCTTAGGCGAAGATGTAAATCACAATCATCTTAGAGTAATGATTTTGGAAAAGTTCCCCGAGGACCTCATTTATGAATTAAGGATGAAGTTATCTGGCGAAGATGAGTCTATTGATAGTATCAGAAAGTTCTTAGAGTATATCATATCGGCTAGGGAAACATCAAATAGATTAAAGAAAACTGCAGAAGGTTATAAAAATACAACAACTAGCGAAGACAAACTGGCTTCTGATAATATGACAATAGGATCATTACATGTTAGATCGGAAGAGACTAGAGATAATAAAAGGCGTAAATTTACATCAAGTAGAAAGGAAAAGGTTAGGTATGAAAATAGACAGCATAATAAACTGCCCCCTCGGAAAAGACCACATGACGGTGACAGGTCCGATGAGCCACCTAGAAAGAAATCAATTAAATGTATATTTTGTAAACAGAATCATTTTAATGATGAGTGTAGTGTGCACAAAACCTTACAGGAAAGAAAGCTTCAATTAGGAAACCGTTGTTATAATTGTTTCAGTGAAGGCCATAGGGCTGACAATTGCCGTGCCAAGCGGAAATGTCGACATTGTTATAAGTTCGGCAATCATAATCGAGCGTTATGTCCAACTAAACTAACACAGCCACTGAAGTCCGTACCAACTGATACCTTACATACTAATAATGCATATAGCACTACGCTGTTACAGACAGCCCTAGTAATTGTTAATAATTTAGAATCTAAAGCAAAACTACAATGTAGGGTATTGCTCGATTGTGGCAGCCAGCGCTCGTATATAACGGAACATAATACTAATTTACTTAAACTACCTATTACTGATCAAATTAATTTATCAATATTCACATTTGGAAACAAATCACCACATCTTATTGAAAGTCCTATAGTACAGTTTAGTATTACAACTCGAATAGGGTTAACTCGTCTTATTCATGCAAATGTAGTACCTCATATTACTCAGAGTATAAAATCACCAACTTTTTATGATTTAGAAAAAATGGAAAATAAAGATCGTATAATGGCTGATGATGGGTCTTGTGGTAATAAAATAGACATTTTAATCGGAAACGATTACTATCACTCATTCATGTCACAAGAAAAGATATCGGTCAGTCAAGATCTGTTCTTAGTTAATTCAGATTTTGGTTGGGTATGGTCTGGAAGAATAAGTGAGAACATTGATAGTTCCGACAAGTTAACTGTATTGACCTACTTTCAATCAGATGGGTCATTTGATACTAAATTAAACGAACCCGATCTCCCCCTAAAACTAAATGATGTTAAACAGTTATGGGACCTTGAATCAATAGGCATCACAGATTCCCCAAAAACTACTCGCGACGAAGAAGCGATTAGACAGTTTAACGAAACAGTTCAGTACCAAAATAACAGATACCACGTTCAATGGCCGTGGACTGAAGTACCACCAAATATTCCAAATAATCTAGGCTTAGCTTGGGGTCGGCTCAATAGTTTAATTAAACGATTGGATAATTCAGATTTAAAGGCATACGACCAGGTCATTCAAGATCAGCTACAGACTAAAATAATTGAGATTGTACCAGATCCAAAGATGGCACAGGACCATCCCGTTCACTATCTTCCTCACCATTGTGTTCGTGGCCGTGATAAGCCCAAAAAGCTCCGTATTGTTTATGACGCCTCAGCTAAAACTGCAGATAATCGAAGTTTAAACGAATGCCTATATAGGGGTCCACTTATGTTGGAGGATCTTACAGGATTGCTAATTAAGTTCAGAGAACACCCTATAGGAATAGTTGCAGATGTCGAGAAAGCTTTCCTACAGTTAGGTCTACAAGATTCAGATAGGGATGTAACACGATTTCTTTGGTTCAAAGACGTAAATAGTACAGTTAACCCAGATAATGTTGTGCACTTACGTTTTTGTCGAGTCCCATTCGGTGTCATATCAAGTCCGTTTTTACTGAATGCTACGATCAAATATCACTTGAATAAGTCGAACAACATATTTCTAAAACACATTGCGGACGACATTTATGTAGACAATATTGTAACTGGCGCACAGACAATTTCAGACGCAAATAAACTGTACTGTGCTGCTAAAGAATCATTTGATAGTTTGTCCATGAATTTGCGTGAATGGAATTCAAATTCAAAGGAACTTGTTTCTTCCATACCAGAAAAGTTTAGAGCAGAAGACCGTGAACACATAAAAGTTCTCGGCCTAATATGGAACATACCTAAAGATCAGTTATGTTTAAAAACGAACTTCAATACAGGCACAGTTCTGTCAAAAAGAGACGTGTTAAGGGTCATTGCTTCAATTTATGATCCGTGTGGTCTCGCAGTTCCGGTAGTTCTTCCAGCAAAACTATTCTTTCAAAAATTATGGAAAGAAAAGGTTAAATGGGATGTCAAATTGAGTGATAGTCTACTTATAGAATGGCAAAAAATAGGATCAAACTTAGAATGTCTAAAGAATATTCAAGTTGATCGTTATTTTGCGCAAGGTTTAAATAAACGCCAAGTCGCGGAGCAAATTCAATACGAACTACATTGTTTTACGGATTCGTCTTTACATGCTTATGCAGCAGTAATTTATTTACGCGGTACTTTACACACTAATAATATTGTCAGTTTTGTTATTGGCAAGTCTAGATTAGTGCCGTTAAAGGACCAACATGATTTACAGATCCCAAGATTAGAATTGCTGGGAGTACTTATCGGGTGCAGACTTATAGGTTATGTTACAAGATTTTTACGATTAAAAATTAAAGCACAATATTTGTGGACTGATAGTCAAATAGTTATTGCCTGGTACAAATCAGATAAATTACTTCCGCCATTTGTAGCACGTAGAATAAATGAAATAAAGCAGACCAAAACTTTACAAATCAGATATGTGCCAACTGAATTAAATCCATCGGATGTAGGCACCAGGACGGAACGTGTAGATTGTTACAATAGATGGCTCATAGGACCTGATTTTCTAACGAGTAACTCAAATCATTGGCCTACAGTTCAAAATTATAATATAAATACTCAAATTTTAATTGCCGGGGAGGGTCTTTCGAACTCAATACCTTTAGATAATAAGAGACCAAATCTAGATATTATAGAACCAATGATGGTAGTTGATTCAGATAAAAAAGAGAGTAACATATTAGAAATTCAGGCTAAACATTTCCCTAAAGAAGTTGAGGGTATCACAACAAACTTAACGAGATCATTGAAATTATATAAAGACGAGGAAGGACTTATTAGATGTAAAGGTAGAATCAGATACACAAGTATGTCACATAATCAAAAAGAGCCTATACTACTTCCAAAGGATTCAGATTTCACGCACAAAATTATAACCAAACTGCATCAAAAGAACTATCATGTAGGTGTCTCTCATACCTTAGCTCTATTAAGACAAAAGTTTTGGGTGCCACACGGACGGTCAACAGTTCAAAGAGTCATCAGAAAGTGTCCACAGTGTATGAAATACGCTGGTGGTCCATTCAAATTACCACCCATGCCTGATCTACCAGCAGAAAGAGTCAACCTTAGTCTTCCATTCGCCTTTACAGGCCTAGATTATTTCGGTCCATTGTTTGTGGATGAAGGTAGTAAAGAAAAACGCTGGGTATGCTTGTTTACATGCCTAACAATTAGGGCTATACATTTGGAGGTCGTTAAAGACTTAACAGCGGAAGAATGTTTACTCGCCATTAGGAGGTTCGTCGCTGTAAGGGGCTTACCTCAATTATTCGTGTCAGACAATGCCACGCAATTTAAGCTTACAGCAGAAGTGTTAACTTCAGATTATTGTATTCAGAATCACTTGCGATGGAAATTTATCCCAGAGTTAGCTCCATGGTTCGGAGGATTTTATGAACGACTTATAAGTTTAGTCAAGCACGGTATGAAGAGAACTTTAGACAAACATCTCATAAATCATAACCAGCTATGCACTGTAATGAAGGAACTTGAGGCTGTAATTAATACGAGGCCACTAACTACTGTAGGCGCGGAGTTAGAGCACATATTGACTCCTTCAGATTTCCTACGTGTGGGCGGAACGTTGACTACTGAAGTGGCAGATCGAGCGTTCTTAGAATCAGCTACAGCAACCAAGACGAACCTAATTGACGGATGGAAACGTGGTCAAATCATCATCTCAGAATTCGCCAAAATGTTCACTAATCAATACCTGACTAGCCTCCGCGAACGTAGTGACAAGCACAAACAACCTAGAGTCGTTGTTAATAGGCCACCAAAGTTAGCAGAGAAAGTTCAAATTAAATCAGATAGTAATAGGGCACATTGGAAAGTTGGAAAAATAGCAGAATTGATTAGAGGATCGGATAGGCAGATTAGAGTAGCCAAAATTAAAGTACAATCAGGAGAAACATTGACCCGTTCAGTAGGGCATCTGTTTTCCGTTGGAGATGGATGATCAAAGTACAGAATCGTCCCCAGAGCAGAATGTTGCGCCAGTCCAAATCAGTGCGCACTCTCAAGAATTTCAGGAGGAACAGTCAGTACAAAACGACCACCCAGTCGGTTTTGACCAAGAGTCTCGAAGTACTCAAGACGATGAACCAGTCATCAATGATACACCCATATTTCAGTCGGTACAAGACACCAGTAGACGACCAATCAGGGCATCAGCAGCCAAGGCAAAAGAAAGAGTTAAACAGTGGACATCTCAGTTGATGAGCAGATTGTTTCAATAATTAGTAATAATTTAAATTTGGGAATCAGTTTAAATCAGTTGGATTCCGTTTTGAATTAGTTTAAATCAGTTGGAATCAGTTGGATTCCGTTTGACTCAGTTGTAATCAGTTGAAATCGGTTGGATTCCGTTTGACTCGGTTGTAATCAGTTGGAATCGGTTGGCATCAGTTGGAATCAGTTGGAATCAGTTGGAATCAGTTGGAATCAGTTAGATTCAGTTGGAATCAGTTGGGAATTAGTTGTAATCAGTAACCCTGGTAATCAGAACTCAGTTATAACCTATCATCACTCTGAAAATGTTGTAAACATACTTACTATGATCTTGATTAAACAGTTATCTCACTAAATCCGATTTTTCAATTATCTCTTCCCTTGGTCGGGAGTGTCGCGAAAGCGAAGTATGAATATATGAAAAAGAATGGGTACCTACAAATATTAATTAGAAGACGTGGCGTGAGGTGAGAGGAGGGGGTTGCGCTCGGCGGTGGATGGCGCGCGCGCGCGCACCGCGGCAATTGGGCCTGAGGGTCGGAGCTAGCAGTACACGGGTGAGCAAACTTGGTATTATTCAGTGCATGTGTGTGTCTTCAGATTGACCAGATATACAGTTTATATTGATTTCCAATGTTGTTGTGTGTGTATTGTTTACCAGCGATCAGATTCAGAAATGATACTAAATCATAAACCAGCTGCGAGGCTCGGGGTGGCTATAAGGGGAGGTTGGAGGCCACTTTGGGAGGACACCCAGAATATCATTGCGATGATAATTCAGTAACCGTTATTCAGTTGAAACCAGTTAACATGAATACAACGTTCGTTGGATTCAAATCATATCGTACCTGGGCTTATTTCAGAGACCTAAGGTACTTCAGGTTCAGATATTCGTCACTAAAGGGTACGTGGCGACATATGTGACGACATTTGCGATAGCTCTGTATTAATGTTTGTTTAGAAATGCTATATTAAGCTGCGTCCCTATTTGTTACAAATAAGCTAAATAAACGGTTTAAGGAACAGGGTATAAAGTTCCGTATCCTCCATAGAAATAATGAGGATCCACACAGTTCAGTTTTGGAGAGCAGGTGTCTTCTATGAACCGCTACACAAAAGTGAGCTTCTGAGATAAGGGTTTTTTTTGTGCAACTGCAGCAATAACATTGTTTTTCATTATATTACAAAGCCCGATTACCACTCACTGACTCACTGACAGAATTGTTCTCCCAGATGGTGGATGGGGTATATTTTGACAGATTCGTAAACAAGTAACTCCCGCGAGTATGGGAAAAGTGCCAAACCTCCCCTTTTCACCCCCCTTCCTCCCCCCTCCTATCGTATCTCGGAAACTAAGAGCCCCGTATTTTTTGTTTTTTACGGATTCGTATAGAGGAGGCTCGGAAAAGTAAAAACCAGTTTTCAAAAGTTGACCCACTTGTCCCCCTTCTCCCCCCTTTAGGTGGATCTCGGAAGTTGAGAGACTTATTGGAACCTCGTTTTATATCATTAGGTATATATTAGGTATCTCGTTTTTACTTTAATTTTATTAGGATTTACAGGTATTGTTTTTTTTTTAAATTACTTTTTAGAGTTTTTTAGGGGTTCTTATGGGTTTTCAAAATATTTAAAAGATTTTATAAAATTTCCAAATCTTTTAAGGACTATAATGGATTTTCCAATTTGTTTAAGGATTCTTATGGATTCTCAAAATGTTATATGGGTAAGGACTACTTCTCAAGAACACGACGACATGCGAGCTGCGCGCAGCCCGCGCACCCACGCAAATACTAGTTAAGATATATAGGTAAACAGATTTTCAGGTTTTTTTTTCTGTTGAATGTAAATTGACCGAATGAATGAACGTTAAAAATATTTTATTATAATTTTTGGTGCTACGGAACCCTTTGAGCACATGTTCGACCCGCACTAGACCGGAGCTTTTTTTTTAAATTAATTTTGTTACTGCAAAAAGAGACTACCTAATGTCCGACATTAAATACGATGTTTTATATAGAAAGTTAATATTCTTTCTGCCTTTGAGACATCATTATCACAGCCTTTTCTTAACTAAGTAGGGATCGGCGTCCAATCTAACCGGATGCAGCTTACCTGGTTCATCCCTGAGACAAAATCACAAAGAAAAACGACTACTTAGCTACACAAGTACTTCTGCAGAAATCCCTAGGTACTTAAAATTTGTCAGTAATTTAAACCAATACATTAAACTTCAAAGACAGTTCTCAACAATGTGACCGCAGCACGTTCCGGCTTCGAATTCGGCGACGAATTTCACGTCACTATTTCCGTAAATGTTTGAGGTTCGTTCAGGCGTGTTCGAATAGCCACAAAGAGTAAATTGTGTTGTGGTCGTTTTGACATTGAAATTAACGCGCTCCAGTAAGTGAATAAGTTGGTAAACATTTAAATCCTTTGTGGAACGTTTGTTGATAATGAGATGACGCGAGGATAAAATCCTTTTCTCAAACATGCTTGGAAATTTGAGCATTATTTTGACAACCTTCTTCGAAATAAATCGAAATTGCTGTACTAGCCAGATACATGCGACCAGCGCGGCTGCGGCCGGCAAAAGTTGTATGAAAATTCAGCGGCCAAATAAATTACTTTTTTTTTATTTTTTTTTATTACTATATGGGCCTACTCTTGACCTCGCCTGATGGAAAGCGATGGATGAGATCTATGGTGGAACGAGCGTGCTCAGAAGATGCTTGTTCACTCTAAGCAGATGGGGTGTAGATGAAATGATGTGATGTGATGTGCTAGAGTAACCCCAGCGAAGCCCACCCTTCGTTTTATATAGTCAACCTTCAGCGACTATTGTCGTTAAAGAGATCTTGTCGTTTCTTTAGTCGACGAATTGTTTCAGGGATAGTAAGCTGTCCTGCAAGCTGATTTGGATGCTTTTGTAGTCGAGACTTGTTGCTGGATCCCTAATAGTCAATCACTTCTTTAACCATTGGCAGGTTAAGAATTTCATGGATCTCCTTTGTTTTGATAAACCATGGCGCATTTGATATTTGGCTCAGGATGTAGTTTTGCGCCCTTTGTATTATTGTCATATTGGTGCTACATGCTGTGCCCCATAGTTCAATACCATAGGTCCAGATTGGCTTTAGCACAACATTGTATATGAGAACCTTTTTGTCAATTGCTAGTTTTGAGTTTCTACCCAGCAACCAGTAGAGACCCTTGTACTTGAGGTTGATCTGATCTCTTTTTGCTTGCACATGTTTCTTCCAAGTAAGTCTGCGGTCTAAATGCATTCCCTGGTATTTTAACAAGGAGTGGCTTGAGAGACGCCACGGCGTCCTCACCTTCCGCCTGACGCAAGTCCTCACCGGACACGGTTGTTTCGGGAGTTTCCTGCACCGAATCGGGCGGGAGGAAACGCCCGGGTGTTTCCATTGCGAGGATCGACCGGAGGACACGGTGGAGCACACGGTGGAGGTGTGCCCCGCCTGGGCAGAGCACCGCCGTGTCCTCGAAGCGGCGATTGGCGCCGGCGACCTCTCGCGTCCGGCCCTGGTGCAAGCCATGGTCCGGAGCGAGACGGAACGGGACGCCGTCACCTCCTTCTGCGAAGCAGTAATGCTAGAGAAGGAGGTGGCGGAACGTGAGAGGGAGAGAACCTCACAGCGTCCCGGCCGCCGCGGGAGACGCCCCGGGCGTTGGGGGCCACCACGTGGCCCCCGGCCACCGTAGGCGCGGGCCTGTGGACGGTGGGCTATGGGCTAGCTCGCCGTTCGTCCGTCTCATGACGACAGGCCGTGTCGTCTCATGACGACAGGCCGTGTCGACGGCGTGTTCGTGTTCCACGCGCGCCTCAAAGAGAGTCAGCAAAAAGGAAGGGGTCCGCAAGGACCGATGCCTGCCGGGGTTGCGGGACTGTTCGAAAGAGATACCGTGGCCCCGGAACACAAAGGGCGATGAAGGAACATGGATGGGTTTTAGTCAGTAAAAGTCTGACACTCCCTCCTGCTCCGCCCAGAGCGGGAGAAGTCATTTGATGATTTCCCATCCGAAATAAAAAAAAGGTATTTTACCGAGTTTTGATGAGGCAGTTGTGTATTATTTAAAGTTACTGGCGGGCAGTCCTCTTTGCGGAGTGTGAAGGTTACGTGCACTGATTTGGACTCACTAGCTGCAATTCTCCATTTGGCCATCCATTTCTCTATTTTATGGAGTCCACCTTGTAGGAGTTCAGATGCTTTAGCTGGACATGGGTCCGGGGCTAGTAAAGCTGTGTCGTCTGCAAAAGTCGCGACTGTAAACGCTTGGCTTTTTGGTAGGTCGGATGTATACAGAGAGTACAAGACGGGCCCGAGTACAGATCCTTGAGGCACTCCTGCGGTCATTTCATAGAAGTCCGATGTGCAATCATTTTCTTTGACTTGGAATATTCTGTTGGTTAAGTACGATTTCAGCGTTCCAAAATACGTGTGTGGTAATAAGGATTTTATTTTGCATAACAACCCCCTTGTGCCAAACCCTGTCGAAAGCTTGCTGGATGTCCAGAAAGGCTGATGAACAATATTCTTTACTCTCTAATGCCTTCCTTATTACTCTTGCCACCCTATGTACCTGTTCAGTAGTGGCATGTTGTTTACGAAAGCCAAATTGATGGTCGGGAATTATTGACTTTACTTTCAGGACATTGTTGAGTCTCTGCAGAAAGATTTTTTCAAATAGCTTAGACATAACCGGCAGTAAGCTGATCGGTCTGTAAGAAGTGACTTCATGTGCAGGTTTACCTGGTTTGTGTAGCATTAGGATACGGGAGACCTTCCACTGATCCGGGAAGTATCCTACCCGCAGAATGACGTAAACAATGTTGTGAGATAAACTATTGCCTTACGCGGAAGCTCTTCTAGGACTTTCTTGTCAATAAGATCATACCCCGGGGCCTTGTTGTTATCCATGGATTTGATGTGTCTGGAGCCTTCTCCCGGTGTTACCGTCTTCAGTGGTAGATCGAGTTGATGGTCCTGGTCAAGGATTAGGTCTATGTCTGATTCAATGACAAGGAGCGTGACGATGCGAGGCGATGACCCGCAAATGCATTAGCCTTATCTTGTGCGGTCTTAGCCCAATTTCCACCACGTGTCCGGAGTGGAGGTTTGTGGAGAGATGGTGGATTTATATAATTTTTGCATGCCCTCCATAGTGAATGGTTTGTGTCTTTCGTAGGTGTTAGACCTTCTAAGTATGTCTACAGGGCGGCTTCGTTAACCTCCGATATAAGGGATTTTAGGTTTTTGGCCGCTTTGTTCAGCTCTCTTTTGTCACTGGGATGTTTACTAGTGTGCCATGTTCGACGGAGTCTACGTTTTTCTAGTATTTCTAATCTTATGGTATCCGAATACACTTTACGTTGTTGTCGATGCTCGATGGTTACCGGGGTGCAGATCCAGCAACATTGCCATATCAGGGTAGTTATTGTTTTGGTAGCATCATCAAGTTTCAGTCTCAGTTTTTAAAGCTATTTTAAGTTCAAGTTTCTCCTCAATTAATTTCCGAAAGTTGTGCCAATCTGTTCGTTTGTTATAAAGATTCAGATTTCTTTCGATATTTAGGACAGTGGAGCCAATTGTCAGTATTACCGGTACGTGATTTGTGTCAGCGTCTAGGCATGTTTCTATTTGATGAGAGAGTCTGGATCAGTGCTATTGCCGAAAATGTTTGAGGTTCGTTCAGGCGTGTTCGAATGGACACAAAGAGTAAATATTGTGTTGTGATCGTTTTGACATTGAAATTAACGCGCTCCAGTAAGTGAATAAGTTGGTAAACATTTAAATCCTTTGTGGAACGTTTGTTGATAATGAGATGACGCGAGGGTAAAATCCTTTTCTCAAACATGCTTGGAAATTTGAGCATTATTTTGACAACCTTCTTCGAGATAAATCGAAATTGCTGTACTGGCCAGATACATGCGACCAGCGCGGCAGCGGCCGGAAAAAGTTGTATGAAAATCCATATCTGTGTGTTTAGCGGCCAAATAAATTACATAGTAATATCTGTCGTGATAATTAAAAATAAAACGATCTTTTACTCTGAAACATGGAAACCAGCAGGTAACTTTTCAAAGGTTTTTCTAATAAAACGACCGAGTTGTGATTCAAAGAGAACTAAACCTTTTTATTTTACACAGATAATCTAGCAAAAAGTATAAATATGACACAGATAATCAAGCAGAGAGTTTACAAACTATGACAACAGAGGTTACTATTTTGTACCTATAAGAATTATTATTTTAGATACAATTTTAACACCCCCACTATCTCAAATAATCATTTAAACATTTTACACATTAACAACACCTAACATTTTCATAAACTTATAATGTATCTTTGCACATAGACTTTTTGTCAGAATTTCAGCGGGCATGTCTGCTGTTGGCAAATATTGCAAATTTATTTGATTATTTGAAACACATTCTCTGGTAAAATGATATTTCACATCAATGTGTTCAGATTTCTTGTGAAATACTGGATTTGTTGATAGCTTCTGTGCGCTCTGATTGTCATTATATAATGTTAAAGTGTACATTTTATTAGTTATTTCAAATTGCAAAGCCCTTAAGTATATTGCTTCTTTACAAGCTTCACAAATTCCCATGTACTCAGCTTCACAACTTGATAGAGCTACAGTCTTTTGCTTCCTACATTCCCAAGATATGACACCATTAGACAATAAGAAACAAAATCCGGTATAAGACCGCCTATCTATTGTATTGTTTGCCCAATCGGCATCCACAAAACCTTCTATATTGGAAATTCCATTATTACAATATTTAATACCGTAAGATTTAGTCTTTTTCAAATATTTCAACACTCTTTTTGCATAACCCCAATGCTCATCTGTATGACAATTATTATATTGACTTAGATAACTGACTGAATAAGTTATGTCTGGTCTGGTTAAGACAGATAAGTACATTAAGCTACCTATAAGCTGTTGAAAAGGTACATTATTTACATTTTGACCTATGTTTACATTTAGCTTATGCTCCATTGGAGTATCAAAAGTTTTGCCATCTGTCAAGTTAAATTTATGCAACAAACTATCAATATAATGTTCTTGACAGATCCTTCTAACTTATTAAATTTTACATCCATCCCTAGACATTGTTTCACTTGTCCTAAGTCTTTTATTTTAAACCGACTTGACAACATTTCCTTGAGATCACTACATTCCTTTTTATCATTAGAAAATATGAAGAAATCGTCTACATAAACGGTTATAATAGTTTTACAATTCTCATTCATTTTTGTATACAAACATGGTTCAAGCTTTGATTTTTTATAGCCATATTCAAGCAGACAACTATCAAACTTTTTATTCCAGGCTCTTGAGGCCTGCTTTAAGCCATAAATGGCTTTCTTAAATTTTAACACTTTATTTTTGCTACCTGGGGAATCAAAACAATCTGGTATCTGCATGTATATGATTTCCTCTAGGTCACCATTGAGGATAGCAGTTTTTACGTCCAAATGTGTTACATCAAGTCCTAATTGTACTGACAGTGAAAATAATAAACGTAGGGTTGTGTGTCTGACAACAGGCGAAAATGTCTCTGTATAATCTACACCTCGTTTTTGTGAAAAGCCTTTAGCGACTAGCCTGGCACGAAACCTTACTTTATTTTCACTATCATATTTTTTTCGCAATACCCATCTACATTGAACTATAGTATTATTATCAGGTACTTCTGAAAGTTCCCACGCATTACTGTCTTCAAAACATTGTAACTCATCTCGCACTGCCTCTAACCATTTTTCTCTTTCAGGTCCATTTAACGCATCTTGTAATGAGAGTTCACTGACATCTATTGTACAATCACTTTCGAAACAAACATTAGAAAAACCATACCTATCTGGTCGCTGTCTGCGTCTCACACACTCCCTTTTTTCAACTACACTCACTACACTTTCACCACTAGAGGAGATCTATTCTTCATCAGGAACATAGGTTTCATCACCATCATGGTATTCCTCCCTTTCAGTGTCATCTGATATGTCCCCCACTGAATCTAAATGCACCTCAGGGATTCAGTCTGTGATTGTAGTTCTTCAATCTGAACTGGACTCTCTACCTGTGTAGGTTTTTCAATGATGATCACATCACGGCTGGTTGTGATTACTTTTGTTCTAGAAATATAAATACGATAGCCTTTTACATCCTCTGGATAGCCTACTAGTATGCCTTTCTCAGCCTTATTATCCCATTTCAGCCTTTTTTCTTTTGGGATAAGCATCATTACTACGCTCCCGAAGACTCTCAAATGGCTTATATCTGGCTTTCTCGATGTCCACATCTCATATGGAGTTTTCCCAGTTAAGGCTGATGCTATGATTCCATTCTGAAGATATACAGCAGTATTTGCCGCTTCGGCCCAATAACTATTATCCAGACCAGCGTCAAACATCAGGCATCTTGCCTTTTCCACCACTGAACGGTTACAACGTTCTGCCAGGCCGTTCTGTTCTGGCGTGTAAGGATTACTCTTCTGATGAATAATTCCTGAACTGCTAAGATACTTCTCAAATTCTTTACTGCAATATTCCTTACCATTATCTGTACGCAACTTCTTAATTTTCTTATTCAGTTGATTCTCTACAACTGTCTTATAAATTTTAAAACAATCAAGAGCTGCACTTTTGTTTTTAAGAAAGTAGATGTATATCATGCGGCTATAGTCATCCTCAAACAAAATATAATATCTTGAGCCACCAATAGAAACATTGCTAAATGGCCCACATATATAACTGTGAACTAACTGCAGGAGATCATCACTTCTGTTGCCATCCTGTGGAAAAGGCAATCTACTCTGTTTGCCTTCGCAACACACTATGCACGACGACTTCGAAATTTCAGCCCTTCTGTCGAGTGTGAGCCCTTCCATTCTCCATTTTATTAAGGTAGTTGCTATTGAGATGACCTAACCTGCGATGCCAGATGTCACTTGAGGTCATCACTGCTGCAGCCAAGAACCTTTCAGGCATTTTTTACTTGTAGACACCATTTATCAAACAAGCTGTGGCAACCAACTTGTCAGCTTCATTGTATATTTGACAGCCATCACTAGTGAAATGCACTCTATTACCTCTTGCTATTAACTGACTTACTGATACGAGATTCGTGTTCAAGCTCGGAACGCACCATACTTCTTCAACAACCACGTCATATTCACAGTCATCAGTCAATGTAGCAATCTGCACTTCGCCTGAGCACTTAACTGCCACCTTTCCTTTGTTGGCGACAACAATTTCTTTGATAGGATGCTCGCTCGAGGCCTTTTTTATCCAATTTTCATTCGCAGTTAAGTGAGCACTCGCTCCCGAATCAACATACCAATCATTCTTTGAAAAATTTCTATTTAGGAACACGGCACTAAAGGCATTCGTTTGTTTGCGTTCAAATGTTTTAGTATTTGATGTATCCTTATCAATATTCGTTCACTGATTACGATAGTGGCCGGTTTGTTTACATTTGTAACATTTGATTATTTTCGGTTTTGACTTTGACTTTTGTCCATTGTCTTTGGTTCCTCCAGTGTTGCCAATCTAATTTTTGCGAAAACTCGCAAATGCTCCGCTGACGTCGCCACTGACTTCCTCTAAGTCCATTAGCTTTGTTTTAATGGCGTCGGCTGTTATTTTAATTCCAGAGTGTTCGATCGCCATAATCATTGGCGAATATTTTTCGGATAATCCGGCCAAAAGCAAGGATCCGACCCACTCATCATTGATGTTGAAGCCTGTACCACTTAATTTTTGACTCGTTTTTATAATCTGCGTTACATACGATGTCATAGATGTACAATTCTCGAGACGGATCGAAATTAAGGTTCTCAACAAGCTAGATAGATTCGCCTTGTAAATCCCGAGTCATCGAACAATTGTTTGAGCTTGTCCCATAACTCCTTTGTACTCTTGACTTCCTTGATATGTACGTATAGTGACGAATCTATCGTTAGAATCAATATTGCTCTGATTTTCGCATCTGCTGCGGCTTCTTCTGGCTTGGTTTCTAGGATGTAATCAGAAGTCCCTTCCAGCACAAGAAAATTCTCCGCCGCGAAAGCCCACTCTGCATAGTTCTCACGGCCCTTCAACTTAGGCACACTCACAACGTAATTCGAACTCATTTTCACTAGCACAGTTTATTCTCAGTCTGCCTAAACTTATACAGCACTAATATGCAAGTTTAATCTGCGAAAATTAAACGATAATCTGGGCCTATAACCTCTAATAAAACGACCGAGTTGTGATTCAAAGAGAACTAAACCTTTTTATTTTACACAGATAATCTAGCAAAAAGTATAAATATGACACAGATAATCAAGCAGAGAGTTTACAAACTATGACAACAGAGGTTACTACTTTGTACCTATAAGAATGATTATTTTAGATAAAATTTTAACAGTTTTATTTAAATTTCGAATTGGCTTGTAAATAGAAAGCAGTTTATTGAAAAAAAAAAAATGAACTCTTCAACGTGAGAGTTTTAATTTCCTCGCATTATTTGAGAAAAGTACTAAACAAGCCTTGGCCACAACTAGGCATTGATGGACTTACGTATGTGTGCCTCGGCTTCACCTCGGCCCACATTTAAACGTTCGTCCATCAATGCCTCTGTTGCTGGCCGCTGCAGTAATGTACTATGAACGACCTCTTGCATTTATTTATTTAACAATTTATGTACACACTAAATATAATGAAAAGTAGAAAGGAACAGAAAATAGTACAAAGGTGATGCTTTTGATCTTTTTTTTTTGTGGCCAATTCCGTCGCTTGTATGTATCCATTACCATTCATTAAAAATCATAGATACCTATATATTTTATGAGATTTAAATAATTTAAATATAAAAATATTATTATTTATTATGACGCAAGACGTAGTTAGACACTTCCTGTTGCAAGCGCGGTCCGTATTTATTTTTCCATGTACCAGTTCTTCTTTGTGTTTGATCTTAAAATAGTAAAAAAAAACGAGCCTTGAGTTATTTTATATCGGATACATTGAGCAAACCACCTTTGTAAAACGACTAAAAAGTTACGGTATATTTACGGCCTATCTCCTGCTCCTATATTTCGCAGAAAGCTATTTGATATCAACTTTACAAGAAACAGAATATTTCAGTAACAAAGAATTGGTAAAAATGCAGCATCGTTGTCAGCGCCAGGTCAGTTGAAACAGTGAATGTTTGATGGCCCCCGGAAGCTCAGTTACCGTTCCATCTGCCTGCATCGCTGCGAACATGCATCTAATGAATTTGACATTACTCTGACCTATATTGCTGACCGGGTTGTTCGTCATGTTCCTACAGGAAAGGGTAGAAAAAGATATTATCATTCTTTTGCCTTTATCCCAATTCATTTGTGGTCGGCGCAGCATGTCTTCTTCCTCCATACTTCTCTATTTTCGTCATCTCATCAGACACTTCTTTTCTTGCCATATCATTCTTAACACAGTCCATCCATCGTTTCTTTGGTCTTCCTCTACTCATATACCCAGAAACCATCTACTCATATAACAGAAAAGGGTAGAAAAAGATAATTGTAGTTTTATCTTGTTCCATCGTTCTCACATAATGTACCATTTCAGTAGTCGGTCAGATAGGCATCTCAACATTGTTAGACGGAAGAAAACCTACTCAATCGATACAGCACAGCACTACGACATGAGGACGCTATGTGGCCTTATCACTAATCTTTCTCTCTTGACATTCGACGATTTCGCGGCCATAGTATTTCGAGTGTATTTTATTGTTTATAACTAGATTACATAATTAATTTGTTTACAAAAAACTCTTTTAATTACTAAAAACATGAATGATGAAATAAAATTAAGGTTTTGTTAAAATATTTTGATGTATAAGAGTGTTCATGGAGTTTCATTTGTCATGTTGCGAGTTGCGTTTCATTCAATGACAGATGAACAAAAGATTTGTCGATTCTCTTTCGTGTCTACGGTGGTCATGCTAAGCGGATAGATCTACGCTAGGGAATGGGCAACTACAGTACTTTCACAGTTTTTATGTCTTGTGACTGGGACTGTAGCTACATATCATTGTTGCCTCTGTTTCGACAATTCAAAAGTGCCTGTAAGTGACCTACTTGAAGTAATGTGCGTCAGGGGCCACCGTAGGCGTGGGCCTGTGGAGAGCTATGGGCTAGCTCGTCGTCGCCGTCCGTCCGTCTCATGACGACAGGCCGTGTCGACGGCGCAGGAGTGTTCCACGCGCGCCTCAAAGAGAGTCAGCAAAAAGGAAGAGGTCCGCAAGGGCCGATGCCTGCCGGGGTTGCGGGACTGTTCGAAAGAGATACCGTGGCCCCAGAACACAAAGGGCGATGAAGGAACATGGATGGGTTTTAGTCAGTAAAAGTCTGACACTCCCTCCTGCTCCGCCCAGAACGGGAGGAGTCATTTGACGATTTCCAATCCGGAAAAAAAAAAAAGTACCTCGTGCTCAGCGACTACTAGACTACTGATATTGGGCTTTCCATCAGGAATTTTTTAGTAGCAGCCACGGAAGATGGATTTGTGCTCGTTTGATAGCTATAGGCTCGACTTCTATTTTATGGGACTAAATAAAACTGGCAAAATGTGGGTGTGCTATAAAGAACACCTCTGCCCAACCATTCGGAAGTTACGGGCGTGATGTAATTGATATGTTGAAAATAAAGGCTTCTACTAGATGTAGCTGAATATCAATATGAATATTTTAAAAGCTTTAAGAAAACTTACATTAATGATTACAAAGACAGAACAAAGGCACTAATTAAATATAAACGTCATTACTCAATTAAGCACCGGATGGTAAGCCGTATAATCATATTGACAGAGTTAATGGATTACCCGTTAATGCAATGCTATCCTTTCATTAAACGAATTATTAATGACACGTCGACTTCACGCTGCATTGGAAGGCGTGTGGCTATTTGAAGTACTTGGAACAATGGTACGGTGAGGAAGAATAAATGTTCCTTAGTACAGTAAAGAGGAGGTCGTGGCTAAACAATAACAACCGCTCGGGTCGATCTGTGGATGGGTGACCACCCTTACATACCGAGTTTCCTCCGTGCCTCGGAAAGCACTTTAAGCTGTTGATCCCGACTGTCATTTGTAGATCTTTGACAACCGTTACAGGTACTCAGTGGCTCAAAAAGTCTGACAACCAAGTGGTATCATTTTACCACTACCACTCCACAACCCAGTACTAACTGGGTTGTGGAGGTCAGATAGGCAGTCGCTCTATGTAAAATACTGGTATTCAGCTGCATCCGGTTAGATTGGAAGCCGACCCCAACATAGTTCGGAAAAAAGCTAGGCAGATGAGTACAATACACGAGAGTTCATAGAAAGAAAGAAAGTCCTGAATAAAAATGACATTATTTCCAGCTTTTCAGTTAAATAATGTGAAGGATTTCACAGACTATTTAATTTCTTGATTTTTTTACATTTATATGATTTGTCATTTTGAATCATCATCATCATCATCATCATCAGCCTATTAATGTTCCCACTGCTGGGACACAGCCTCCTCTCTATGAGAGGGAATGGGCTATAATCCACCACGCGGGCCCAGTGCGGATTGGTAGATGTCACATGTCTTCGAATATTTTGGTTCTAGGACATGCCGGTTTCCTCACGATGTTTTCCTTCACCGTCATTTTGAATAACCAACTATAAATCGTTGTAAATCCTAAATGACATTAATTCGACATTAAAAATGATAATTATGAGTAATGATGATTCTCAATTAAATAACTATCTAATGATACCCTACTAAACATAGTTCGTCGAGTTTATTTTTAGGGTTCAGTAACTCAAAAGGTAAATACGGAACCCTTATTAGATCATTTTTTTGTCCGTCTGTCCGTCCGTCTGTCACCACCGATTTAATTATGATTCATTATGATTTAAGGTCAGGACCTTAAATCATAATGAATCATAATTAAATCGGTGTTTATCTTTTTATGAGGTTGACTCAGTCAACCTCATAAAAAGATATGGGCAAATTTAGATTTTCGCGAAAACTTGTAAGTACCAAAATAAACCTTAATTTTCAACTCTTTTTATTTTTCGGACATTTCCCTTCACTTGTGCTGTAAGACGTTGCTTTTAACCAAAATTGACAGTTCTAGGTCAATCGAAAGTACCCTATAGATTTTGGGTCGAAAACCTATAGGGTTTGTTTTTTGTTTTGTTTGTTCCCGTTGACCTAGAATGACTAAATTTGGCGAGAAGCAATGTTTTACAGTACATGTAAAGGGAAAAATTTGAAAACCGTAAATATAAAGTTTAATAACAAAAAAAAGCGATTTTATTTGCGGTTGGTGCAATAGCCCTTTCTGAGAATCGAACAGCAAAGTTAAGTTTGTCCTTTAAAAATTTTGTACGGAACCCTCAGTGCGCGAGTCCGACTCGCTCTTGGCCGGTTTTTTTTTCCAATAAGGTTGTCGCCAGATTGAATTTTGATTACTGTATTAATGATACTGACGTAAGAATCATCAAAATAGGCCCACGCGTTTGGTCTCTAGAGCGCCACAAAGGAACAAACATACTGTGTAAATTGGCTGGTAAACACATTACCCGCCGCAGTCGGGGAAAAAGACAATGGCTGGGTTCTCACGGCAATACACCACCCGTTTTTTACAGTATTCGATTATAAAGACAGCTGAGCCTGAGGTCGTGGGTACGATTTCCGGGTCGGGCAATTATTGTTATTGGATGTTTCCATCAGAATTTTCTCAGTAGCAGCCACGGAGACTGGATTTGTGATGGCAATAGGCTTGTCCCCTATTCTATGGGACCAATAACTCGCGAAATGTGGGAGTACTAGTAATAAGTACCTCTATCTAATCTTTCGGGGATTACAGGTTTTGTTATGAATTCTAGACTTCACACTGGATTTAATTTAATAATAATAATAATAATAATATTAAACATTTTATTATCAGGCAAATAAGGCCCATAGGTAAAATACACAAAATAATAATTAACAACAATAATATACTAATACATATTTTAAACCATACGAGACTAAAACTATACACGCAATGTTGTAAGCGTCGTGTTTCGCTGCGTGGTGTCGCGTAACCGCCCTCGGAAACGACGATATACGACACCCTTCGGCCAAAAGTCCTCCTTCATGCAGGTCTGTAGATGGTTGGTTGGAACTCGTACCACGAATGACTTAAAGTTGATGTTGTGGCGCGGTTCTAAACCTTTCGACTCTCAGAGTCCAGTTGGTCTTCACTTTCAAATACTGCACCACTTCCTCAGTTGTAGTGGAGTGATGCAAACGTGAAATGTACAGCTGCGTCGTAGGCACAGCACAACGCAGCAGCGTGTTGGGTCCACTCGTTGCGGTACCACACAGGTTACGAGAACAGGGCTTCTTCTTCTTCTTCCTTTCCACTTTAGTGAAGCCCTCCTCATCAACTTGGCTCGTTCTTGGCACGGAGCTACGGACCGCAGCCAGGGCTGGTTGAGCACCCATTTTCAATTACATAGCCCCTTTCAGCAACCCCACGAGAAAAAACATCCCTCCATTTCACCCCTAATTATATTAACAGTTCCTTTTAAGAAGCATGCTCGTATTATCGCGAATCAATTCGAAAGCTGTAAAAAATATAGTAAAACCTTAAACGATACTGGGGCCATTTGTATATTCGTATGGGTTTGATTAAAATCCGATGCTGTGTTTGCCACAAGCTATAAGATGAAGCGGTTAATGACATTTTTATATGATGTTGTAGTGTGTGGTTTTAATCAAATAGCATTCATGGTTTCTTTTCTTAAATAGGAACGAATTCATCATCTTGCTTCCAGTCTGAGGCTGGTCTAACTGGTTGCAGCTAAGCACCAGTATTTTACATGTAGCGACTGCCTTTTTGTCCACCGAAACTAAGTTGTTAGTGGGTAAATATAATATCCCTTGATTAGACTAGTTGTCAGACTTTCAGGCAACTGACCACCAGTAACGACTGTCGAACATCTACAAAATGACAGCCGAGACCAGCGGCTTTAAGTGCTTTCCGAGGCAAGCAGGAAACTTAGGGAGGTAAGAGATGGTTCAACGGTCTAACCTAAGCAACCAAGATCAAGTCGCAGTACAGTTTTGTCGCACGATCGTTGATCGCACGTCCGTTTGCCGACCTCATGGAAAGCACTCTTATGATGTGGCCTGTATCTATCCAGATGATGATCTGCCTCGCTTAGGGTTATGGTACTATCTCCAACATCTTGTAACTTACACCCCACAAAAACACCCGAACCAAAATTAATTCGCTTTTAGGCAGTAACATAAATAATTGTAACACTTGTATTAATACAGAGAGTGTTTTGTATTTGCAACGCTTTAATTTTGCGCGAATTAAACGCACGCTCGTTTATTAAAACTGGATTAAACCAAGTTTTATGTACAGCGGTTTTGAGGGTTCCGTACAAAATGGGTGTACACGGGTCCTGGAGTGGAGACCGTATCGGCAAACTAAATAGACTGACGAACTTTAAAAAGGACCTGATTTAGAGAGAATACACAAGGTGGAAGGCAAGGTGGTGGCAGGGTACAATTTTCATTTTGACGTGAAACGTCTTTAAAATTGGTAACGAATTGAGTTATATCGTCTGACATTAATAACTACAAAACTATTCATCGTAAAAACATGAATTTAGTGTCATTATTTAGCGTATATAGTCAGCTCACTTCTAAAATCTTTAGTTTGCATTGGGGCCGGGTGGGGCGGCTGGGGACGGGCACTGCGTAGAATAACGGAAACCGGTGCTCTCGCTGGTTTCTGTTCAGTATAACTCACGACTCACACGTGATAGCACGGTGATTCTTTCGTGTATTTACAAAATTTATTTAGACCAATCGATTTAAATAATAATAAATGTGACTTGGAGGATATTTGTAGTTAAAAATAACCAATAAGTGTATAAAATTTAATAAAACCGAGATAAGGCTGACATATCAGCCGTGTGTACCGACATAGCCCCACCCGATTTTTTTATATTTAATATATCCTATCTAACTGTGGCATCAGAATATCAGCACTGTGGCATTTTGTTAATGTTACAGCACTATGCTAAGATAGGCCTTTTGACCTCGTATTATGACCAATTTAGTTAATTGTAATTATTTTTCGTTGTTGTGTTTTTTACATTTTTTTGTTGATTTTTTCTTTATTTAATTTTGTTTTAATGTTTTGTGTCCTGTGCGAGTCTAAGAAATACTTATTCTTTTTCTTTATTTCCTTCTTTCAGGGTTTTGTGGGCAACCAGCAGTGGACTGCGACAGGCTGAGTTTGTGCCCAAAATGGATGACAACAACTCCCAATGAACTGTCCATCTGTCTATCTGCCCGTCTTTGACCCTTTCATAATATCTTGAAGCCGTAATAGGCAGACAGTTGATGTTCTTATACGACCCGAATGGCGCAGCGGTAGTGAGGCTACCTTACGTTCTTTGAGTCCTGGGTTCGAATCCCGCTCGGAGCAAATGTTTGTGTGGTGAGCATGGACATTTGTTTCCGAGTCATGGATGTTTATATGTATAATAAGTATTTATTTACAAACAAAAAAAAGTATTTAAGTAGTATATCAACCATCCGGTGTCCACGACACAAGCCTCGTTGCTTAGTGTGGCACTAGATGGCGCTGTGTATAATGTCCAGCGATATTTATTTATTTGTTATGTAGAGTACAAATTTATGCAAATAATTAAAAAAAAATGTGTCATGGTCATTTTTGTGGTACGGAACCTTAGTGCATTAGCCAGTTTTTCTGTTATACCTTTTTGCAACAAAATCATTGGATGCAGTTTAAAGCTTACTTATTAAAATTGTTATAAAATGCTGGCAACGAGCAATAGTTTGTCTGTGGAAACTCGTAGTTTGTGTGAAAAATATGCTTTTTCCACTATTCGCAATGTTACGAGTATTTAATGTTTACAAATGTGTTTTTATTTCGCAATCCTCACGAGAGTTTTTAAATGTACCGTTTATAAAGTCATGATTTTTAAAGTACAGTATTCTATTGTTTCAGTTGTGACATCACTTACTTGCAATTTGTTGAATTGTAATTTTGTCGTAATCTTTTGTTATCTTGATAACTGGCGAAAAGTGGCCAGTAGCCAGTAGCCATTAAAAGCAGACAAAAACCAAGCCTCTAAGCTGCTGCTCGAATGGAAGTATCCATCATTACTTTTGCCAACCTGGAAATTGAACCCAAGACTACAGGTACGGCTGCCTACAGCGACGTACAGCTGTTACATTTTTATTTTTAATGGCAAATAGGCAAATAATGCAGCCCTATTTGCCGTATCAATGCTGACAATGTATTTCTTGGTTTGTTACTCAATCACGCCAGAACAGCTAAACGTATCTGAATGAAATTTGGCACTGAGATAGCATCCTGTCTGGAATAGTACATTGGATACAATTTTTTTATCTCACACTTACTTACATACCCATGCGGACGCCGTCGCGGGCAACAGCTTGTAAATAATAAATAAAACCAGTAACTACGAGCACTTTTTTTAAAACCCTTTCATACCGCCGTCTATGTATATCTAACCATAAGAAATTGCTCACACGTAGTCAGTGAAGCAATAATATCCCGTAGTCTTGCCGATAAATCAGATCGAATAGCTCATTACAAGCTCCACATTGCCCGAGATACCTTTTATTAGATCCTCACGAAAGCTCTAATGAGAGTATATCTATCTTACCGTATTATTGATGCGTCACTTTTTATTAGAAGGAAGGGAGGTGAGAGATGGTAGGTGAGGAGCTCGGCTCAATCTTTAGGTAAAGCCGTGCTTGCCTAGTTTGGTCTGTGGATGGGTGACCACCCATTACATACCGAGTTTCCTCCATGCTTTGGATAGTACCTTAAGCCGTTAGTCCCTGCTGTAATTTGTAGATCTTTGACAGTCGTTACAGGTCAGTGGCCGAAAAAGTCTGACAACCAGTCGTATTACCCAGTACTAACTGGGTTGTGGAGGTCAGATAGGCAGTCGCTCCATGTAAAATACTGGTATTCAGCTGCATCCGGTTAGACTGGAAGCCGACCCCAACATAGTTGGGAACAGGCTAGGCAGATGATGAATCGTCTTCAGAATTGTACCTTGATTTTATTGGTAATATCATGTAAAATCATGATGAAGCCACTAGCACCCCACCATATCTACCCAGGGCCTCTCCTCCACCTTAATATTGCGAACACAACAGCTCCATTACCACACTCGTTACGCAACCATTGGCACCGATCATATCACTCACTAATTTAATTAACTCAATATAATTAGTTACTCTCGCTTTATTTCCAAATGTCAAGTGCTTTGATTGATTTGGTAAAACGTCACAGAGATATTTTCTAAACAGGTTGACAGAAATGTCAGAACAAACTTCGTCAGTTATGATATAAACGATGCGCCCGTTGCTTTCGAAATCATCTTCCAGTCTAACCGGATGCAGCTGAATATCAGTATTTTACATGAGACGACTGTATATCCGACCTCCACAACCCAGTTAGTACTGGGTAATAAGGTGCCCCTTGGTAAGACTGGTCGTCAGACTTTCAGGCCACTGACTACCTGCTACGACTGTCAAAGATTTAGGTACAAATGACAGCCGGGACCGACGCCTTAACGTGCTTTCCGAGGCACTAAGAAAACTCGGTATGTAATAACTGATCACCCATCCAAGGACAAACCTAGGCGAGCACGGCTTAACCTAAAGAAAAGATCGACCCGAGTGGTTGTTATTTTTAACCAGAATCTCCAGACTTCAAATACACTGAGGGCCGACAAAAAAAATCATATTACTGTTACCGTTTGTCTGCACCATCCCACTGCTGGGCCAAGGCCTCACCCCACATCCTTCGATCCAGGGTCTTTGGTTTTGTCCAGCTCTTCTCTCTATCTTCTACAGAGTACGTCGCGTCGCCTTCTGGAAGTGTCAAAAGTCATATTGGGAAACCCAAAAAATACTTCCAATAGATTTGATCCCAGGGCACGAAACACCTAACTTGTTTTTTAGACTAAATAGTAGTTTCCTTCTTAGTCAAAGTGTGCCGGTCAAAGTAAGTAATAGGTAAATATGAAAGTTTTAAATTAAAGGTCTTGGACTCTAAAAAGTCGTTGTTCGTTGGCATGATGACAGTATCAAAAAATTGCAAATCTATTTAGTCCGTCAGTTAGAGTATTGGAAAATAATATAATAAACCCATCAAAACACGGGAGTGGGGGCTCGTGACGTCAGAACTAGCTAAACATTATACCAAGGCGTGACGTATTGAGAATTTTAAAAGCGTCATATCTTTGTCAATTTTGGTTTACGTAACAAAGGAAAAAATATGTGTCCAATATTTTTTGGAAATATATCAGACGGACTAATTAGATTTTTTTTTTTGTCGTCTCGCCTATATATAATCCTTTTTTCAGTGCCCAGTGCTAGGATTAGATACAAATTAGCCGTAGACCACTCTCAATACAGCAACAAACCCTCCAAATAACAACAATACCATACACCATATACCAATCAGGACTTAGTATCAAAATGACCCATATTTTTCCTCTGTTGCCAACAAGGCTGTATATCAATATTCTGCCAGCGTCGCACCTCATGTCTATTATAACTAGACCTTCCACCCCTCTCTCTTGTATAAGAAAGTAAAAGGATTAAGGGGGTTTTGCAAGGAATGTCTAGGATCAAGTAAAATGGGTTTGTTTAGCAACTGAGCCTGGAGTAAATCATTTTGATTCTTATAGCAGAGTATTTAGTGTTGCAAGGCCTTATTAATGGGAAGTTATTCCTGTGTCAGAAACGTGATATAACTTGTTATTACGCAATATTGGAGCAGACATGTTAGGTTTTAGAATAGTGTTTCGAACTCATATAGGGAACCCGTTGTAAAAAGGCTGCAATAGTATCAAAAAACAAAACAAGATTGTTGATCGTGTAGGATGTCATGAATGAGCATTATTTTGATTCAGCATTACTCTTTCAAACACCTTGCTGAAAACCGGCAAAACCGATACAGATCTATAATATTTAATTTGGTGTATGGCCGTCTCCGGATCCAAACTTTACTCTACTTCAGTAAATTTGGAAATACCCCTTGGTTTACATTACGAAGTAGATTAAGAATACAAATTATGACGAATTCATTATTCTGATTTGAAGAATGCATAACTTCAAAATTGTTTGTATTCAAAGGCAGAGACATGTATTCGAAGGATACGGTAGGCACAAAGTTTTAGTGTATCACACGTTTAGTGGCTGATGTCCTGAGAGCTGACTAAAAGTGCCGATGGCATAGTACATAGTAGCATAAGAGTCTTGCTTTTCGTGCCAATGTACCATATTTAGGTAAAAACGCACTAGAGCCAAACTTTTTTACTTAAGAGGGCCCTTCCCGGCCCGTCTATCGCCAACGTGAGCATGATCGAAAAGCTTGTTGTTTCGTTTCCATAGCCACAGCGGCAGTATTCTTCCAACTGCCCTGTCTTACCTAGCCCCGACAACGCACTACTCGTCACCCGCGCACCTCATACCGCCTAACGCGGGGACATTGAACGAAAAATATTGTTCGAAAATTTATAAAACTTGTGCCAGGAAATACGTGTTTTTGAATAAGTCTTAGAAGTTTGTGAAATAATATTTGTCATTTAGAATCTCCACTACATTTGAAAGGCTTCTATCAGGATATTTTCTTTACTTTTACAATTTATGAGTACGTTATGAACGGCCAAAGTTGAGGTAAAATATGTGCAAAACAGCAATTTTTGGAGGCTTATACTGAATTTGTTTCTACAAATTTTTATTTTTTGCTTCGATAGAAGCCTAGATATAGTACACAAGATACCTATCAGTGCAAAAAAATAAAGATATAATTATGTGTAACAACGGCATAATCACGCACGAGCGTTTGTCAAAATTCTCGCGAAAAGTATGGCGGGTTGGCCGCTCTTAACAAACAAAGTCATCTGCACAGTTCAAAATGAAAAAAAAAGACACTCATCTGAAACTATCTCTTTATTAAAAACAATTCACAATCTTTATCTACCTAGCTTACTCTCTAGCCTACTCAAAAACTGCTTAATCACCTCCAGCTCTATTGATACCTGATCTATCTTAACATTCAAGGTCTCCATAGCACACTTGGATTCTTCTACATATTCTTGATTCTGATTTTTCATTTCTATTACAGCGTCATCTAACTCATGTAGTGTTGTTGCTACTTCATTGAAATTCTGATTCTTTTTTGGTTTTGGCAATTCAATGGGAGTTATTTTCGGGCATTCTGGTTTCTTCTGCTCGTCCTCTTTCTTTTTATTAATAGTCATTATTGCGTCATGCATTTCGTTTAGTTTTGTTTTGAAGGCTTGAAGACCCATTTCATCTTCAATTTGTTTCTTTTGTGCCTGTGCTTTCGTAAAAATGGCGTTTTTTATCCTTGATGGTAAGGATCTTGAGTGCTTTCCCCTCGGTTTTCCAGGTCTTAGAGTCATCACGCAAAGGACATTTCTTTTAATTTTCAAGCTATTGTTCACTCGTTTCGGTAATATAGTGTTAAATAATCTGTTATAAACTAAAGTATCTAAGGTTCCCAAAAACTCTACTTGTTTGACTAATCTTCTAATATTGCCAAGGATTTCTAAATCGTTGATGTCATTGACCGCAACACCGACCAGTAAGTTCATAAGTACTATAGCTGCTAGGATGAGGAAGATGAGGAAGATTATCCTGACGATAATGAGGGAGGTAGCCAGTTCTTTGGAATGTTCTTCATCAAAGAGGGCGACATAATCGAACTCTGACGTCATCATGACTATGGTCTTGACGAGCGCAGCCCAGGGACCGTCGAAGGGGATTTGAGATCGGAACTGTATCATGAAACTGAGAGAAAACCCGATGACCAGGAACATGAAGGTTAGGAGGATCTGAAAGAATAGAATATTAAGAGTTACAATACGGTTCTGATTATTGCTCTAGGTTTTCCGAATACAATCATATGAGAGATGTCAAGGGGCTAATAATGATAATTTTTTAACAAAAAACATTATTCTGAGCTACAAAGACCAAAAACTAGTGACATTATAAACAAAAAAAACTTTTTTTTTCTGGATGACCTTCAAAGTACCAAAATACTCTAGACCCACCTTCACAACATTGGACGCGACTTTCCCAAACATCAGCACATAGTATCCCCAGTTCGGAAATCTGGACAGCAGAAACATCATCTCCAGCCAGGACAGCAGCAAGGCCACTGTGGCTACGTGGCGGGGCCATTCGTCATTATTCAAGTTCACCACCACCACGGTATATGGTAGAATGACTGCGAAGCCAAGGGATCCAAACTTCACCCAGGTCTCGAGTTGTAAGAAGTATCTACTGCTTTTTACGTTCATGTAGAGGAGTTCCTGTAATTTGAATTACAGTAAAATAACGTGTGATTGGAGAGCCTATGTCTAGCTTTTGTTTGATGATGATAATGATATTGATGAAATAGCTCTGGAGCTGATACAAACGACAAAATTAACAACAGATGGGACAGCATCCAAATGTCAGCGAAAGACGTCCACCGCTAGAGATAGGACTCACCCAAATGTCGCCAAGTTGACCTCTCAATACATCACATGACATCTCAATACCAGTGGATTCCCGCGACCTTCACAAGTCAATGAGACATACTTAGATAATAATACTAAAATCTAAGCAAATTTTCAAATCAGAAGTTTTAATAAGATATTAGTCTCCCTTTAGATTAGAGAGTACAGTATCTAGCAGTGCATTTAATGCGAAATATATTGTTAAAGTTATTGCTTGTTTAGGTAATATAATATGTAAACCTACTAACCTGCAAAAGTATCAATGCTATAGTGGCGTAAACTACATAACTCCAGATCTCAGGATTTAACCAATCAGGCGTGGTTTCCTTTGTATCTCTAAAGAAGAATACTGACACAATAAAGATCGTCAAAGACGACAAGAATATTGCGTATAAACCTATGATGGTGTAGAAAAATGGCAACAGCGCCTTCCATTTTAAGAATAAAAAACTCTCTACTAGCGGATGAACGAGTAGTTTCCTCTGACCATTTCTGTTCCCAGTCTTCAAAAGAGCTTCAATGACTTTCATTTGCTCCATCTCACAGACTGTTGGCATCAAAATTCCATAATCTACAGTCACTTCACAGTTATGATCCTGTAAATCTTGACCATTACTCGATATATACGAATCGAAAACATCTTCAATAAACTCTGTAGGTTTTGATAGATTGTTGATAATCATATCAATGGCTGTTCTTCTGAATTTCTTAGGTCCATCTGTATATCCTGATAGATCTGCTCCTTCGCGTAGCAAAAGAGTTATAACATCTCTACTTCCATGATGACTCGCCGCATGTAATGGGAACCAACCCATACTATTAACTTCATGTACGGTGGTTTTGTCGAATTTCAAGATAATTTTCGCAATTTCTACGGTGTTTTTAACGGCAGCCAAATGCAAGGGAGTTGAAGATTTGTGTGGACTGCAAGTTGTTCTTAGCCTAATATCAGCCCTTTTCGACAAAAGTAATTCTACGCATTCTGGGTTGTTATTGTATACTGCAAAATGTATTGGACCAAACCCTCTTCTGTCTGCCGCTGTTACTGTGTTGATTAAAGCTTCAGTTACTGCTTCATTAAATTCTAGAAGTAGTCTTAGAACTTCTAGATGTCCATAGTCGGCTGCTACATGGAATATATTAACTTCTCCTGGTAAAGTTATTTTTAGATTTGCTCCTTCATTGAGGATTTGTCTTACACATTTTACGTGACCGTGTATAATAGCTTTGAATAATGCTGTTTCTCCTTCTTCGTTCTGATAGTCTAGTGCATCTCTCTGTTTGGCAACGCTGAGAATTTCGATTAAAACGTCCAAGTTTCCTAAAGCAGCTGCCGAATGGATTGGAGTTTCTCCATCATTAGCCTGTAAATTAATAAAAATCGTCAAAAATTACACAAAGGAGGTTTTGTTTTTAAAGATTAACTAAATGAAACTGCTAAAGTAAGAAAACAATTTAGTGACTGACAGAACAGGTTAGAGTTCAATAACTAAACTAAACGTTTAGTTCAAGTAGTTTTAAAGTTTGTATTACAAGTGAGAAATTGAACCGCTTTTCTTTTATCGCTTTTATTTGGTATAATTATTGGAATAAGGAAAATGTTGAGTATGAATGTGGATAAGAGTAGAGGAAGACCAAAGATACGATGGATGTACTGTGTGAAAAATGATATGGTTGAAAAGGTGGTAACTGTTGGGATGACGAGTAACAGAGAAGTATGGAAGAAGAAGACATGCTACGCCGACCCCAAATAAATTGGTATAAGGCCAGGAAAACAATGAGATGTTATTATTATTACAAAGTTACCTTAGAAGTAACATCAGCACCAGCTTCTAAGGCGATGCAGACGCCTGGGACCCAAGCAGCTTCGACAGCAGCCTGCAGAACTGAGTGGCCTTCCTTGTCCTTCACATCCACAATGGCTAGCAGCGGGTTTGCGTTCATATAGTCGTAGTTGGCCAATAGCTGTAAGAAAATTAAAAGGTTGGTTGTAAACGGGACTGAATCGAATTTCAGGAATTTTAGTTTCATGGATAGATGGCTAGAATAGATAGAATACTCTTTATTATGTACAACATACAAATTACAATAGAACTTATGGTTAAGGTGACTCTAATCGCTAAAATCTATCTTTTCAAGACAACCTATGGATGGATTTAAGTGTGGAGGAGAGACAATACTGCAGGTCTGTGGTGTACTATTATAAAAATTGGTGTTATTGTTTGATTTCTCTGATTTTGAATTCCTGTTACTCATTAAGTTACACGAGAAATGTATTTTTGTAATTATCTACTTCTAGTTCGATTCTTGAGTTTGGTAATGCACCACAAAAATAGCATAAAACCTTAACTTTCATTAATGGGACTACAGGAGCTAAACGTGAGTTTTATAATGCAAAAAAGCATATGATTCACTGCAATAAACAAAACCAGAAAAATATATGATATACAATGCTAGTATGATAGTGTTTTGAAAACATAATACAACTAATTTTACTCGATAAAAAAATCTCGAACTTATCTCTAAACATTTCTTTTAACGAGTAAAAACCATACTAAAATACAAGCGATCATTCTGATTTTTTGGTAAATAATTCTACAAACAACATATTGGCATGATAGTGTATTTTTTTTAGTCCAATTAATAGATTTTTTGAATATCGCTAAAACCCACTCATTTCGCACTATTCAGCCCTCAGTGACTGACGTAACAACAACTTTGTAGTGCAAGCTGATTAGAACTTTAATCTAACAGTATTTCAAACGAAGTTTGAACCACCACAAATAGAGTTGCTAATTTAGCTCCTCTAGTCGCAGTAGTCGCTTTAAGATTGTTTCATCTCAAATCTTGCAACCGAATTTCAAACCAGTTTCCCTCAACCAATTTGCACCTTTAGTTCTGATAACTATATTTTTATGACAGATAAGACTTGATCCTGCTGCCAGGATTGTCTCCTCACGAGAGAACTCCTCAATGGATAATATAACGGACACGAAAAATTGTTCATTTAATTTTGATAGATAAATATAAATTTCTAACTCATTTATATAAAAAAAAAGCTTTATTTATGTTTCAAATAAAAAAAACACATCAACATCACAACACACATCACACCACACACACACACATCACATCTATTTGTTCAAGAAACAAACTATCTAATCACTTGTTAAGTCTAACTGGTAATCCCGTGGAATACTTATAACTGTGTTAACCTTAAATCACCAAATCCTGTTCCCACCTGCAAATGTTCCTCCAAATTCTTCTTCACGCACACATGCAGCGGGGTTTGCCCCGCCCTGTTCAGACACGTCACAGCTGCACCTGCATCCAGCAGCTCCTGTATCGCCTCCAGACTCTCGATCTCCACGGCTGTGTGAAGGGGGGTGTCCATGTTATTCAGGTTGTTGCTCTTCATCGTGTTGAAGTTGCCACCAGCTTTGAGGAGCATCTTTATTACTTCTACGAGGCTAGAAAAGAAAAGCTTGTATTAGTATCTAGGAAAGAGAAGCCTCATTGGTTCGTATGGTACATAAGGAACCCTGTATTCATACATTACTAATACACGATATTTAAGTATTACCATTATCACTAAAAAAAAGGTTTATTTACCATGTTTACTGTTTGTTGTGAGTTTCCGATATTTCGGCGCAACAGCAAGCACCATGATTACGGATAAACTGAAGTTATTGCGGGTGGGTGTTTCTGAGCAGACAAATCAGTCTACTCTCTTTCTTGTTTATATCTGGTCATAAACGGTCACGCAATAACAGAATATCATTATCGGGTACTTGAAACAAATATTAAACATGGTAAACATGGATCGCCGGACAATTGGACTGCCCTTATATTAGGAAGTGTTGCAGGATTACGGATAAACTGAAGTTATTGCGGGTGGGTTTTTCTGAGCAGGCAAATCTGTCTACTCTCTTTCTTGTTTATATCTGGTCATAAACGGTCCCGCAATAACAGAATATCGTTATCGGGTACTCGAAACAAATATTAAACATGGTAAACATGGATCACCGGACGATTGGACTGCCCTTATATTAGGAAGTGTTGCAGTAGGCATATAGCCAGTGCATGTTGATGACCTATTAAACATTATTGCTGAGTTTTTTTATTAAGTTATGTTAGTACATTTTTTTTCCAAAATTTGTCCTATTTTTTTTTGTATTATTAATGTAATTTCCGATTATTTTTATGTGACATTGACTTTGATTTGATTTTCTTGACATTGTATTTCTGATTTGTTGACACTGTATTATTATTATTATTTTTCTGTATTTATTATTATTTTTACATTTTCATTTTTAAATTGTGATTGCACCTATTTATCGCGTGTGTCGTATTAACGTGTAATTTTAATATGGGGGAACCTGAAATAAATGAATTTTATTTTATTTATTTTTATTTATATATCTCGTTTTCAGTGTTAATGATAATGTTAATGACCATTTCAGTTTAAATACTTATATAGAAAAGTATATAGAAGAGTCATGATGGCCCTGAGGTTAAGCCCTCCACTCTCATCACCAATGTGACTTTTTCAATTCATAATGTACTTTCTAAGTTAATCTTTGACATCACAAACATCAGTGTAGGAAAACATCGTGAGGAAACCGGGACTTATATTAATTAATATACGTTGAATACGTGGTAAATGTTCATTTATTTATTTTACACTTTAACAATGCGTAAAAGGTGCGCTTCCCTGGTGCGCAGGGTGTGGGGCAGCACCAACACTATCTTAAGCTTGATTGCATGTCGCCTGGACTATGTTTATGTGGGTTGCTGCTGTGCAATAACTCATGGTATGTCGCAGCAGTGATCCACCATTATTTGTTGTGTTGTTTGTTTTATCAGTGCTTACTAACATAGTCGAAAGTTGTACGGTTTTTTTTTGTGGTCAACCACAAAGTACATAGGCGGACTTAATGCCATATACAGGGTGTTAAAGTAGTCGCGTGCCATAGCTTAGGGGTGAGTTCAGTATTGATAAAGGAAACCGTAAAAAAAAAAAAAAAAAAAAAATTGCAAGATTAACCTAATTTAGTACCTACTAACTTCAAATAGCAATAAAAAATAATTTTAATTCTAAACGATTGCTATTTTAAGTTAGTAGGTACTAAATTAGGTTGATCTTGCAATAATTTTTTTTATGTTGTTTATTTTTAATTTTTTTTTTTTGGATTTATTTTTTATTTTTTACGGGTTCTTTTATCAATACTTAACTCACCCCTAAGCTATGGCACGCGACTACTTTAACACCCTGTATAGGCATTTTCTACCAGTCAACCTTTGGGTGATGCAGAGACAAACAGTGGTAGGTGTTACCGTATGTGCGTCGTTGTTTCTTTCAACCTGTATATCTTTCTCTTGAAACTTGGCATTACCTAATGACATTTAGGAACTATAAACTCTAGGACCGTGGGCTCCGAGTGCTCACAGCCTTTTCAAGATTATTTCAAAACGCTTAGTTGACACTTCCCGTGACCCTAGGGCTGGCTTTTACCTTGGCCAAAGGCTTAGCGTTGCCATACAGCGTGGTAACGTCGACAGTCTCCTGGGGACATTACCAGTTGACAGCGTTGAGGAGTTTTTTGATGCAATTTTTTACGTTTATTGTTTAAGTTAGTTAGTTTAATTTATTTTAATTGTCCTACTATTTAATGTTTTTTGTTAAAAAAATAAAAAAATATTTCCAGTATCCAAAATTATTCCAACATTTTCTTATGCCTAAAATCGATTACCGCTTTGGGAACATTCAGGTAAACACACATGGGACTTTACTCTCACCAAACAAACGACATGTCCTATTTTTACCGAACTTTATTTTTTTATTATATCCCAAATTACAATACAAAATTCTAATAACCACGATTTCCCCAGAGCACCATACATCTTTCCTTAAAGAATCATCTTTGAACAATTATAATGTTTTATGTTCATAGGCGATTTTACGCTACGTTTAACACAGAAATGGGTGTTCTAATGGTGGGGCTACACCAGCGTATAATGTCTTCACTAAGCAAGAGTGTAACAAGACCCTTAACGAAGCCGATAGACAATTGTTCTACCCGTCATTGCGATCATTTTTTTGTTCTAGAATATACCTGGGATTCTTGTAGTTACGGAGATATTGGGAGTTAAAAATACAGTTTTTTCACAAGAGATTTTTATTTTTCTTTAAAAACCTCTACGACCCCCGTTTACCCCGTAGTACAAATCCATCCATTAGCACATTTTTTTTAGTGCGTTACATTGAGATCTACCATAAAACGTGATTTTATATCCCAAAACAAAAGTCGTTTCCCAGCAATAATTTTTGCGTAAAGTTACTTAGTCGGATATACATAATGCTTAGTTGACGGTTACGGGTTTTTCCGGATTAATGTGCGTAGGTAGGTATTGTATAATTATCACTTGGTTCGGTGAGGGAAAACATCGTGAGGAAACCAGCATGCCTGAGATTTCTCGACGGCATGTAAATCTAAGTCAGAGGCCCATGGGCACCATAAAAACTGACACCAGGTTAGGCACTAACCACGCGATAAAGCAGAAGAATGCATGTGCGAAATAGAAGAATAGAATAGAATAATTTATTTGTGTAAAAACATGGTACATTAAGGTCTTATAGATAGGGTTCTGAACTTAAATGTTTCGCCATAGAATGGCATACAAATATTAGAACATCTTAAACGTAAAATTTTAATACAACATCAATATTGGTGTAAATAAGAAGTGTGTATTGGTGTAAGTGTATTAGTGGAAGTAAGAAGTACCTACTATTGCTCTGTACAAATGGTTTTACGCACTACAAAGTAATCGTGATAATGAGGTTTGGACATTAGCGATTTCGTTTATTTATGGTATATCTTCTTACAAAAAATAAAACTCATTGTAGTTCTTGAAGGTCTGTCCCAAGCCTTAGAAATTCCACTAAAGCTGGAATAATGTTGTGATTACAAAGCGAATGTCTAATTAGGATTTAATTTAAGATAAAGTAGTTCGTTGCTAGAGGTATTCGGATAGTTACTGTAATGGAGTTAAGACGGGTTGAGGAATACCTATTATTTCCTGAGAAGGTTGAGTCTTGAGAGTTGACCTTGTGAAATCTAGGCTGTTTCAAAATTTTCTTGAGTTATCTATGGACGACAGATAGTTCTTAGAAGGCGTACTGTAGATCAAAGTCAAAATTAAGTATTTTTATTTGCTAAACATATTGGTGTAAAAGGTATAAATAAAAAGTTAAGAGATCTCTATGTTTTGCCGTCAACGGCGTATATTACAAAATATTAAAATAAAATCAGTGTTTGGATTTTTTGTGACCAGCCCGCTACACTATTTTCAACCTTTGCTACTCCTGAAAGCCAGAATCCGTAAATGATAAATGATAAATGATGTTTATTTTGCAAGTAGGTTTTTACAAACACTTTTACACGTCATTTTTTTTTTTTAAACTAGATGGGGCCGGTGTTTCGTACCTGACTACTCTGAGAAGAAACAGCCGAAACAAACTCAGAGGTCATAGTCTCTTTTGAAGTCCAGACATAATTTTGCTCAATTCACATGAGGACTATGCAGAATAGTGTCTGAGATGGTCTTTTGAAGAAAGAACCACACAGATTTGAGTGGACCTGTCCAGTCAGTGCAAGCATTTGTCAGTTATCGTGTAGCTCGACTTATAACTCAAGGAGCTCAACGAAACGACGAACAATACCAAAGAAAGGACATTTGGGTAGGTCGCTTATAGTACTCAAACTGCCAGACAGTAGTGGGAAAAAAAAAAGAAAACAAACAAAAATAAATAAAAATGAAACCCACATGGTCCCCACATTCACAATAATCAAATAAAATTAATAATAATTTACAAAATCAATGTCAATAAAAATCACAAAAATCATAAATGTCAATAATAATAAAAAAGTAAGATACGTAAATATTCCTGTCATATCAGTAGGTAAATGTAACATAAAATAAAATAAAAAGTAAAAAATAATAAAATACTGAAATAAGTATTCATGTCAAATCATTCAATGTCAGAGTGTATAAAAGAAAGGAATTAATAATAAACAAGCGAAGTCCGAAATTTCGACATTCACAGAGCAAATTTCATTGGAGCAGCTTAATCCCAAGCCTTTTTATCTTCGAGATAGTTGTTGGCTTTCAAGCACAGCTTCCGTTTTATAAACGATTTGAATTTATTTAGGCTTAGTGCTTGAATTTGGCTCGGAAGTTTATTGTAAAAACGTATACATTGGCATCTGAACGTACCCCCTATTTTTTTGAGCCTCGTTACAGGAACAACAAACTTGTGTTTGTTCCTCGTATTTATGTTGTGGATATCACTGTATTTTTTAAACAAATTAATATTTTTGTGTGCGTACAAAAGGTTTTCATAAATAAACTGAGAAGGCACAGTAAGAATATTAATCTCTTTAAATTTTTCTCTGAGGGAGTATCTGGGTCTTAATTTATAAATTGAACGAATTGCCCTTTTTTGCAAAACAAATATTGTCTGAATATCGGCGGCATTGCCCCACAAGAGAATACCGTACGACATCACAACAATACAACTCACGAATTCTTCTAACGGCGTATGCTGCAGAGCTAAGTTTTTTCGACAATTTGTCTATATGCTGGCCCCACTGAAGCTTGGCATCCAAAGTTATGCCTAGGAACACTGTGCTATCTTCCGGTTTCAACTCTTCATTCTTAATTAGTACAGTGGTTTCCACTTGTCTTACATGGGGTATCGTAAACTGAATACATTTAGTTTTTTTCTCATTTAGGAGTAAATTATTAACATTAAACCAATTAACGACTTTTGCCAGGGCGCTATTAACATCATCCGTAACTAACTGCTGACGTTTGAGTTTAAATAAAAGAGAAGTGTCGTCTGCAAACAATACTATGTCATGATTATCCTTTATGAGGTAAGGCAAGTCATTTATGTAAATAAGAAACAAAAATGGACCAAGAATTGAGCCCTGGGGTACCCCTATTCTTACTACGGATCCGGGAGATCTTTTCCCGTTGACATCAACTCTCTGAATCCTATCACTCAAATATGAAATAAGAAGATCCAGAGAGGCGTTACGGATTCCGTAGTGGTGTAGTTTCCTGATTAATGTTTCATGAAGAACGCAATCGAAAGCTTTAGATAAATCGCAAAAAATACCCAAAGCATCGCATTTGTCCTCCCAGGCATTATAAATGTGTCCTAAAAGTTCAACACGGCATCAGTAGTTGAACGACCCTTTGTGAAACCGAACTGTTTTTTATGTAATAACTTATGTTTATTGAAAAAACTTTGCATTTGTGCCAAAATTATTTTTTCAAAAATTTTACTAAAGGTGGGTAGTACTGAAACGGGTCTATAATTAGTAGGGTCTGATGTGCTACCCGATTTAAACAATGGTATTATTTTACTATATTTCATTAGATCAGGAAACTCACCATGGTCAATACAATCGTTAAATATTACAGCTAATGAAGGAGCTACAATGTTTATAATGGATTTAGCAACGTCTACAGAATGACCCCATAGATCGGCAGTCTTTTTAACATTTAAGGTGTGAAAAGTTTTAATTATATCTTTACAGGAGACATATTGAAAATTAAATTCGGAATCACAGACTGAAACGTTTTCCCTTAGTAAAGACTCGGCAGCAGCAGGTGACGAGTTTAGTGATTTAGTAGTCGATACGGGAATATCCGCAAAGAAATTTTCAAAGGCTGTGGCAACTTGAGTGTCTGAATTTAAAATATTATCGCCAATAGCAAGGCTGTAGTCACTATTTCGATTGCAAGACCTTCCCGTTTCGCTATTTATAATGTTCCATGTCATTTTAATCACATTACTACAATTTTTTTTTTGAACTCAAGTAACGTGACTTTGCTATGAAACAAACTTTTTTAAATAATTTAGAATAATTCTTAACATACAAATTAAATTCTACAGTGTTTATATAAGTCCGCTCTTCATACAGCTCATAAAGTCGTTTTCGACTCTTATGAATACCAATGGTGGCCCAGTCGTTGAAAGAAGCGTTACTATTTACAGATATTGTTTTAGGGACAAATGTGTTTTCAAATAGTAGTATTAGGACAACTGTGTACATGTGACATCTACCAATCCTGGCCCGCGTGGTGGATTACAGCCCATTCCCTCTCATAGAGAGGAGGCCTGTGTCCCAGCTGTGGAAACATTAATAGGCTGATGATGAAGATAACTCAGACCATGTATTGTTACATGATCAACGAACAAAAGCTTGTTTTGTCTCGTAATTACAAAAAAGTCAGCCACTTACAACATTTCACAGCGGTATGATTTTACTTTTCTATCTAAGGATGCGTGATAACTTCATTTTTATAAAGATATAAAAATGAAGTCTAAAAGTAAACAAAGTTCTTTCGTAATCGTAGCTGTTATAACACTGGTTCATCAGCATTCGCTTTAATTTCGGCACCTTCACCGAAATCACGACCAAATTAGCATAGTTATGTTATTAAAGCTGATTACAATTGTTTCAATATTTCGGTTGATGGGTTTACCTGACGGGAATTCGTAAAAAGATAGTATAGAACAGGGTGGATATGTAGAACAGGGTGTAAAGTTCCTAATCCTCCATAGAAAAGGGTGGATCCTCCGACCAAACGGGTGGAATGTTTGGTGTTGTCGGCAGGTTTTTCTATATGGTCTTAGGTGGCGGATAACTTTAATAGCACGTTGCACTTGTTGACTTTGATGTTAGTTCTTTATTTGTGTCATAGATAGTTCTGTAGTAGTGTTTGTACTATGTTGATGTGTGCTATTTGTAGTGCCGCTACAAAGACAAAGACGGAATTTAGGTAGGAAGTAAGTTCAAATCTATCAATGTTGAACTTTCAATAAAATGTTCATACTTGTAACTGTAGGCAGCTTAGATGACGCGATTAAACTGACAGAGCGACCTAACCCGCGTATCATGACCGCCGTAGAAACGAGAAAGAATCGTCAAAATGACAGATTTCTTTTGTTCATCTGTCATTTTGTCGATTCAATGACAGATGAACAACAGATATGTCGAGTATTTCTTCGAAGAAACTCGTTCCTACGATGGTCATGCTATGCGGGCTGGTGAAGAGTAGCGAACGGTAGACGGCAGTGGACACAGCTACAGGAGGCCATTGCCAATAGGCACACTGAAATCAGGGACATTCTTTAGTAATTTTAAGTAGTACTTAATTATACAGGGTATAAACGGACCCTTCACGAAGCCATTAACTAAGTATTATGTGCATCAGACTAAGAAACTCCTCGCAAAACTTATTGCTGGAAAACGGCTTTTTTTTTGGGGTGAAAAATCACTATTAAAGGCTGGTCACACCGGATGCGTAGCGTGACGTGACGCGTGCACGCATCAGTTGTAATGTATGAAACTGTAAGAAAGATGCCAGACCAGATGCGTGACGTGTGCACGTGCGTCACTCACGCACGCAGAGCCGCATCTACTGACAAACCAAGTCCGCGCGCGTGTGTAGAGGAACGGCAACGTCGCACACGCGCCTGCTGTGATGACATTGTATTATATGGCGCTCCCTGTTAGATGCCAGACCGGGCACGCACGCACACGCATCGGTCATTGCTGCACGTATGCACGCACGACCGGTTGTATTTATTTACAAACAATATAGTTTACGAGTGTTTTTTTCGCAATGTGTCTCCATTGCGTGCGTGCGAGCCAACTTGTCAGCAGCCATATTAAGTTGAGAGCATTTGGCGAACGCGCGCGACGCGACGCGTCACGTCACGCTACGCATCCGGTGTGACCGGGCCTTTACGGTAGGACTCAATGTAACGCACTTAAAACATCGTACTGATGGATGCATTGAATAGTACGGGGATCGTGGAGGTATTTAAAGTAAAGTAGTCCAGCTGCCAGCAGTAGACGGGTGCAGTGCTTCCGAGCGCACGAACTGGCATACACATAAATATTTCATTCACACAAAGGACTAGTTGATATAATACCCTAAATCAATTGTTAATTTAGTTGAATTTCTCTTTAAGTGAACTGTAATTTGTTCTTTGAGAAATAAATGTCTTTTATACTACACCTGCTTGGAAAGTACCTTGATACTTTATCAAATTTACGGTAGAAAGTACGTCATTGCATATCGAACAAATAGCGGGGAGAAAACGCATCTGAGCGGGAGAGAAAAGTGTATGAAAATCCATTTCTTACGTGGTTTTTCTTTTTTAATTTTGGGTAAGACTATGCGCCGGTAACCTAATTATCAAAAGCCAAAAAGTTTTTACAGTGAGTTTTTATCTCCAAGTTCGCAAAATGACACTGGCCACTAGCTGTGTGTTGGATGGTGTCGGGCTGGCAGTGCGACCCTGCGGCGGCAGGATAAACAATTTGAAAAACGAACTTGTGAATTTCCTCCTACATTGTCGCAAACATCTCAAACAAACATTAATGGAAAAGTGTTACATTAAGCTTCACTAACTGCAACAATTTCAATATAAATTTCAATTAGTAAAGATTTGGTTTTTTATTTTCCTCGTAGGTGTAGTATAAAGCACTACGTATCACTCGAGAGAAAGTGCGATTCCCGATCTCGGGTGTTTTAAAGCCCTCGCCTACGGCTCGGGCTTCAAACGACACCCTCGACGGTAATCGGTCACTTTCTCCTCTCGGTGAACAATGTACTATAGCAATATCTCCGTAACTAGAAGGTTACCAGGTATATAGTCTAGAACAAAAATAAAATCGCAATAACGGGGAGAACAAGTGCCTTTCAGCTCGTTAAGGGTACTGTTACACCCTTTATTTATCTAACTAGAAAATAAAAATAGTTATTGGTGTTGGTATTTAGTAGTAAGGTTATGGTATTTTGAGGAGCCATAACTTTGTAGCTGTCAATGCCGTCAATATCACGATATTAAAGTTAACCGAGCGATTAACGTAAATAATTATACACCTACAGACCGCGTCGAGTTGCCCACTACATATAAAGATGGAGAACTTCTCACCCTCAACTTCATACCTCGAAAGGTCAACCTCAACAAAGAACTAAAATACTCACTGTTTATCATTGACATCCTGTTCATAGTAATACGCGTAGCCAGCCACATCCAGTGGAGTCCGTCCTTCTACGTCCGTGATGTTGGGATCGGCTCCAGCTGCCAGCAGTAGACGGGTGCAGTGCTTCCGAGCGCACGAACTGGCAACGTGGAGGGGCGTCCAGCCGGGTTGGAAGAGCGGCATCTGTGTGGCGTGGGATAGAAGATTAGAGAGGAAATGCAAATGGTCGGCAGTAGACGGGTCCAGTGCTGCCGATGTGACTAGAGTGGGGTTGAAGATTAGAGAAGCAACTAGAATATTAGAGAATAAACTAGAAGATTAGAGAAGGAACTAGAAGATTAGCGAAGCAACTAGAAGATTAGAGAAGGAACTAGAAGATCAGTGAAGGAACTAGAAGATTAGAAAAGAAACTAGAAGATTAGAGAGGTAACTAGAAGATTATAAAAGCAACTAGAAGATTAGAAAAGCAACGTAAAAGGGTCGGCTCTAACTTCCAGGAATAGGCGAGTGCAGTGCTTGCGAGCGCACGAATTGGCTGGAAGAGCGGCACCTGGGTAGACTGGGATAAAAGATTACAGAGGCAACGGCTTTCGCTATTTGAAAAGATCTCTACGATCTCTTACTGCTCACAAAAACGGGAAAGGAAAACATCATGAAGAAACCGACTTGTCCTAGAACCAAAAATAAAAAAAATATATAGGTATGTGACATCTACCAACCCGCACTGGGCCCGCATGCATGACTGTAAAACACACTCCATCCAATAGGGAGGAGGCTTGATCAAAGTAGAGGAAACATTATACCCTAACTATACTATTTGGCGACTAATGTCGACCGGAGGCGACTAATGTCTGAGGCAGAACACCTTGCGCCTCCGTAGACCATAGAATGGGCAGCAGCGTTTTCTGTTAGTTTTTCATCACTGCGATCTCCAATCCGCCTGCCAAGTGTGGAGATTACGGCAAATTCCTCCCATCATGGGAGAGGCTTATGTCCAGCAGTTGACGTTATGGGCTGTTGTAGTGTAGTATACTATTTTAGCAACATCTTTTTTGTGTTTAATTTTTGTACTGCTAACGATGTTTTCTTCAGAAATAGACACCGAAACTTTAGTCATTACACTTTTTACCAAAATTTGAACCAATAGGGATGATTGCTGACTAAAATAAATACTTCCTGTTTAGTCTGAATAGATTATAGAAAAATATTGGATACGTGTCTTTTGTTTTATCAAATTAATAAAAATTTACGAAGATAAAACACGTCAAAGATCATGAGTGGGGGCTTGTGACGTCACTATCTGGTAAAAAAATGTACTCAAATGTGACGTCACACAAGTTTTCGACGCACTGTATCGTCTTCATTTTTTTGTTTACTTGAAAAAAGAAAACATTAATATGTGTCCAATATTTTTTGGAAATCTATCTGACGAGCTAATTAGTTTTTTTTGTCATCTACCTACATCATTGGTGGGAAACAGAGTGGAGCAATCCTAAATGCCACCCACAAATTCAGACAAGTTTAAAACAGCCAGTCAGCTATACAAACTCACAGCCACACACAAAATACGCTCCTCATTCAACAATTTTTTCCTCACACAAATTATCGTGGGACTAACTCAATCTTCATCTAAAGATCCGGGTATTCCGTAATACCCCTGGTTTCATTAGCCGGGACTCGTACACGGGACATTGGGGCACGTTCCCGGGCCATTCATCAAACATCTCGGTAACTAGCCGGTGGTCGCGTACTGGCTTAATACGAAATTATTTTACTGAGAGGGTGAGGACAGGGTGGAATAAGAGGATAGCGGGATGACACTACAAGAAAAGTTTCCTTCATTTTGCCTAAAATTAGAGCAAAAAGAAAAAAATTGTCGAAAAAAAAAATTGCTTTATCAACTTTAAGAAAATTAAAATTATATAAATTAAATAATAATAATTAAATTATAAGATTTTGAAATAAAGGCGCTTGCCTCAGTTAGCCAATAACTCTTGAAGTGAACATTATCAAGTCAAAAAAGGGACCTCCAACATGACTGACCAACGCTTTAAGATATAATGTAAGCCCAAGGTAAAAGTGCGCATGTATGTAGCGATTTAAGAATCAAACAACGGTAATTCAAAAAAGCTTGGAGAGGTTCACATCGTGGTAAACCGCCAACGGTCGACACTATGGTCGAACCCTAAGGTTAGGAATATAAAAACTTTGAAATAGACCTTGAAAATAGGCAGAAGGAATAAACGACTGATGACGAGGTACAGTGAAACTGGAAGTCAAACTACAAATGACAGCTGGCACCAACGGCTTAACGTGCCTTCCGAGGCACAGAAAAAACTCCGTATGTAATGGGTGGTCAACGATCCACGGACCAACCTTGGCAGCGCGGCTTAATCTAAAGATCGATCCGAGTGACTGTTATGGTGTGAGTATGATATCTGATTGATGAAAACATTTTACAGAAGCATCGGATGGCACCCAGATAGATATATACGCATTCACGCCAACGACCAAAATTAATTTGTTGAATAAAGCCATCAGCAAATTGTGCTGCGATACCTATTCGTGTTGCGTGCGTCGAAATTATTCACCTGTGATAAATGTGTTCGATGCATAGTTTATCGATGAAACGTGTTTCACTCAGCCACGGTGTGCTTGAAAATACCTATGTATATTTAAATTAAACGAGCATAAGTGTAATCAGCCTTTAATGTTCCCACTGCTGGGACACGTGCCTCCTCTCTATGAGAGGGAATGAGCTACAATCCACCACGCGGGCCCAGTGCGGGTCGTAAATGTCAGATGTCTTCGAAATTTTCACCATTTTGAGAGCAGTGGTCATGAAATAAATTGACAAAGTAATGCGCCTGCCTGGATTCAAACCCACGACTTACTGCTCGTATATTGTACTATACTCTCTGCCCTGATTTTAACAAAATTGCCGACAATTTTAGATCGTTTAAAAACAATGAGCGATGTGGAAGACCAGAGAAATGGTGCATAGAACCGTGTGAACAATAGTATGGCTAGAAAAAAGAAGTTATTGCTGAGATGACGAGTAATGGAGAAGTGTGGAAGAAGAAGACATGTTGAACCGACCCCAAAATAATTCTGATAAGAGCATGAGAATGATAATGATAATGATGTGGCTCGCTAGGAAAGCCTCAACTTACGAGTTATTGTTGCTGGCTTGAATCCAGCTAGGTAACAAAATGATGAATGATGCCTTTCTATGCCTGCCGGGGTTGCGGGACTGTTCGAAAGAGATACCGTGACCTCGGAACACAAAGGGCGATGAAGGAACATGGATGGGTTTTAGTCAGTAAAAGTCTGACACTCCCTCCTGAGCGGGAGAAGTCATTTGATGATTTCCCATCCAAAAAAAAAAGATATATTTTCTATAAAAAGCTATGAATATGAGCTGAGAAATATGGCAAGTTGCGAACGCTTTATTGTCTCGTTATGACATATTATATATATTTTTTTTTTATTAGCCTGTTTGATTGTCCCACTGCTGGGCAAAGGCCTCCCCTTTCTCTTTCCAAACCTCTCTGTCCTGTGCGATATCTGGCCATGTTCGCCCCGTATATTATATATATAGAACAAAAAAAACTGATCGCAGTGACGGGGAGAACAAGTCCCTTCAGCTTTGTGAAGGGTCTTGTTACACTCTTTATTTGTGCTCAAACCAAAAAAACCTTTTCAATGATCGACTAGCTTTAGAATAGTCCCCAAGTGTGGATTCTTCTCTAAAAATCAAATGTCTCGAAACCAAACATGATTAAAACTTGCCCATCAAAATCTAATAGAGTCTGCAATCTTGTGAGTGTTTCTAACTACTCTCTAAATTACATGTTCTACTAATAGTCGAGTTAATCTAGTTAGTTTTAGTTTGGTTTTAGTTCTGATACCGGATACGATGTTATTCCCAAGACGGGGGCAAGTTACTGAAACTAAACATTTTGTTTTATTATTAAGAGGTAATATAGGTTTTGTCTTCGTAAACATACATAGCATAATATGGTCCAGTTGAGAACCAGCGTCATGCACTAGTTGACCGGTATTTTGCTAAACTATAGGTGACTGGGCCAATTTGGTGCAGCCGCGGAACACACATCTTTTTTGTGTTTAGTTTTAAGTTTTATTTTCGTTTAATGTTGTGTGCACTTGTAGCATGTGCCAAATAAACCTATTTTGTATATCTCTGGTTTCTATATCCATAATCAGTCCAAATGTTCCCGCTGCTCGGATACAGGCCGTCTCGGTAGCCGGGCCGTATTTCACCATGGCACAGTACATTTTAGACGTTGGTGGATATCACATTATTGCCCTCGAATGCTCTGGTTTCTTGCACTGTTTTCGTTTATCGTTTTTACAGCAGTCGTGTTGAAACGTTTGGTCGGCCCGCTTGGATTAGATCCCACGATCTAGAACTTGTTAGTTGGCCGTAACAATGGGCCACAGTAAATGCTCTCCGTCTACATACATCACGTCTTCGAGAATTGTATAGTAGGACCTAGACACCATGTAATATCGGAGAGTGCCTTTTGAAATGGGGTACCTAAAACCCAACCAGTAAATTACGTTCACTTGCCGTACTCCACTGCCCCTATCCATAGCTGCTCTTATGACAACAGTAGTATATTATGATATCGAACCTGATAAAACTACTTTTAATGAATGGGTAAAACATCATAATAATGATGAATTGAGATTAGATATTATTTAAGCGTTTGAACAGGCATCAACTAATAAAAACCGGCCAATTGCGAGTCGGACTCGCGCACGAAGGGTTCCGTACATTACATTATGTATACAACATCAGAAAAAACGGCTAAAAAGTCACGTTTGTTGTGTGTAAATACTTATTTTATTCGGTTTTTAGTATGCTTAGCTATCACGGTTCATGAGATACAGCCTGGTGACAGACAGACGGACAGTGGAGTCTTAGTAATAGGGTCCCGTTTTTACCCTTTGGTAACGGAACCCTAAAAACCGGCCAATTGCGATTTGGACTAGCGCATATAGGGTTTGCCCACTTTAATTTTTAATTTATTTTTTGTTGTTAAGCTGTTACATAAAATACACATTCTGCGAAAATTTAAACTACTACTACTACCTCTAATGGATCATAAGATACAGCCCGCGTAGACAGACGGACGGACGGACGGACAGCGAAGGCTAAGTAATAGAGTCCGGTTATTTACCCTTCGGGTACGGAACCCTTTTTTTTTTTTTTTTTTTTCGGATGGGATATCATCAAATGACTTCTCCCGCTCTGGGCGGAGCAGGAGGGAGTGTCAGACTTTTACTGACTAAAACCTATCCATGTTCCTTCATCTCCCTTTGTGTTCCGGGGCCACGGTATCTCTTTCGAACAGTCCCGCAACCCCGAGGGTACGGAACCCTACAATGTACACGTTTATGCTTCATTGATAAAGACACAAATGTATAGTATTGTCTCGCTTGCTACACATGGTAAAAAAAAAATCTATCGTACACACATATGTCTATGTATGAACAATTTTTCGCACGACCAAAGTCCAGCCTAGAATGTTCTCATTAATAGGACAAAAGCCTTCTCTCTACAAGGTGTAGTTTTGCATCCTAGTCAAAATTCAGGAGCTTGTCACAAAAGACATAAATAATTAATCAATTTAAATTACCTTGTCAATAATTAATAAAGCTGCTATTTTTGTTAAAATTTAACAGTACTTCACAATAACACGAAAAAATAAACAGAATCGAATTGAAACGACATGCCGCTGTGTTTATTTGTGTGTGTGAAGGCGCGGTTATAGGGCTAGTAACAGACTAACTGCGATTAAATACGGGTGGTTTACACTTACCGAGTTCCGTAATTAAGATAAAAACCCCAACTATTTTATTATTAATTCGGATCGAGAATCATTAGCATAGATACCTCTTTAAATTTGACCAGGATGCAAAGCAACACCCTGTATAAAAGGTAGTGGGCTATAATCCACAGCGTGGGCCCAGATTGGGAGAATTTTTGGTTCTAAAACATGCTCGTTCCCCCATGCAGTTTCCTTGCTCCACATTTTATGAGAAGTAGAATGAAATAAATTACATGAAGTACCCGTCTGGGTTCAAAACCCCGAACTTGTTTATTTTTTTATTTTAGGCAGGCAGGGCCACTTGCAGTTCAACTAGGCCCCCAGACAGGGCTTACAAACTAGATACAGAGTTAAATGACTGCTCGCTAAGGGCACCCCTAGTGGGGTTCGGACTTCGGCTTAGGGCGTTATTGAGGGTAGGGCAGTTAGGGTACGCCACGATAGTGGCGATAAGTCCCCTCTTTGAGGAGTGGCTGAAGAGACGCCACGGCGTCCTCACCTTCCGCCTGACGCAGGTCCTCACCGGACACGGAGTTTTCGGGAGGTTCCTGCACCGAATCGGGAGAACACGGTGGAGCACACGGTGGAGGTGTGCCCCGCGTGGGCGGAGCACCGCCGTGTCCTCGAAGCGGCGATTGGCGGCGGCGACCTCTCGCGTCCGGCCCTTGTGCAAGCCATGGTCCGGAGCGAGACGGAATGGGACGCCGTCACCTCCTTCTGCGAAGCAGTAATGCTAGAGAAGGAGGTGGCGGAACGTGAGAGGGAGACAACCTCACAGCGTCCCGGCCGCCGCGGGAGACGCCCAGGGCGTCGGGGGCCACCACGTGGCCCCCGGCCACCGTAGGCGCGGGCCTGTGGACGGTGGGCTATGGGCTAGCTCGCCGTCCGTCCGTCTCATGACGACAGGCCGTGTCGACGGCGCGTTCGTGTTCCACGCGCGCTTCAAAGAGAGTCAGCACAAAGGAAGGGGTCCGCAAGGACCGATGCCTGCCGGGGTTTCGGGACTGTTCGAAAGAGATACCGTGGCCCCGGAACACAAAGGGCGATGAAGGAACATGGATGGGTTTTAGTCAGTAAAAGTCTGACACTCCCTCCTGCTCCGCCCAGAGCGGGAGAAGTCATTTGATGATTTCCCATCCGAAAAATAAAAAAAAGGGTAGGGCAGCTAGAGAGATACAGGATCGAACTGAGTAAAAGTCGAGCAAGGTTCGTAACGCAAGGGTCCGGCCTTGCGTTACGAACTAGAACACGTAAGTCTAAGAAATTTATGAAACTGGGCCACCACAACTCTCTGCCCTTATCATAAACCCTTTCAAAATAAAGTGTCACTTACACTTCCTCTAATATCCACACAGTTATGGTCAATATTGTCCTTCCAGGGCTTCGGCAGCGTCATGTCGACCTCGCCCAGGTCACATCGCACGTTCGTCAGCTCCTTGATGAGAGGACACAGCTTCCTCACGTCTTCCTCCGTTTCTGAGGACATGCTCTCTGTGCCCACCCTCTCTTGGATATCTAAAAGGTAAAAGACATGTTTTTTAATAATAACGAATTTAAAAACAATTGTTATTGCCTACTGAAGACGAGGTCCTGGGTTCATGGGCCAGAATCGTCACACAATGAGTGCCCGAAGACGGTTATCGTCACTGAAGTGAGCCCATGAAACGCCCTGCGTTACGATTTACTCTCGTTCCTGACTGATTGGCCCAGAGATTTGAAAAGTAATGGGGAGGCCTTTGCCAAACAGTGGGACAGAATAATAAAAAAATACGTTAGTAAAATAACAATAGTTCGAACTCAACCTTCAAATCGAAGAATAATCCTGGCCACAAAACAATGGCTTGCTTAGAAAAACTCTAGAAAATAAATATTGTTTTGTCGTCACTTGTGTCAAACGTCATTGTTGACTTGCCGACGAAGTTTTAGAAATAATTTTATAGCGTTCTTTCAAGAAGAGATTAATTTAAAGAAATCTTGATAATTTCACAGCAGACATGGAGATTGCCAGCAACTTTATGGTGTGTATTACTTTTATCAACTTTATTGAAGTTGCGGATTCTAATAGATAATCTAAACAGCCACAGGGGCCGGCTTCTATTCGGGCCAAAGATTTCAATTTTCGATTCAGTCTGATCTCACCTAGCGTAAACAGCTCATGCTGATGTAACAGCGAAGATAGTACCCTATTTCACATTACAAGCATCATTAAAATCATCTTCATTACCACTTCAGACGAAAGACGGCCTCCGGAGGACGTTCAGTGTCAAAGTGCCGTATCATCGTTGATGAAGCTAAAATTACTGGCCACTTACAGACGAAAACCTATTTCTTTTCAGGGTCCTGGTGCCACAAATACGATGATACGTATCAATGAAAATGGAATGGTCGTTGGAACCATCATAGTAAACTGCGAAGGTATGAGAGCACCTTACTACTGGTATTAACGCGAAAGTTTGTTGGGTTGGATGGATGTATGGATGGGTGTTTTGGATAAAGTTGGCACAGGTAGTTGATAACTCATATTAGCACATACGCTTTCCAATTTACTGCAAGCTTTGAGGTTGGACTGACAATGAATTGATCCACGCTATCGCATGAGGAATTTTCCGTAATGATAGCAGTGTTTGTGATAAATAAATCATCATCTGCCTAGCCTTTTGCCAACAATGTTGGGGTCAGCTTCCAGTCTTACCGGATGAAGCTGCATACCAGTATTTTACATGGAGCGACTGCCTATCTGACTTCCACAACCCAGTTAGTACTGGGTAATACGACACCCCTTGGTAAAACTGGTTGTCAGACTTTCGGGCCACTGTCAAAGATCTACAAATGACAGCCGGGACCAACAGTTTAACGTGCTTTCCGAGGCACGGAGGACACATATAATTATGTTTGTGATAAATAAATCAATGTATAAAACTGGCGAGACTCAATCTCCATCAGATTGGTGGCTCAAGCAGTCGGCATACCTTCACGTCACACAAAAAGGGAATAATTCATCTCTGTCAACAGGTTTTCCTGAGACCACAACTCTGGACAGTTTGACGGCTGCTACTTACTCCAATCACATGAGAAACCTCTCAGCCCACGCATCTAATGCACTTAAGGAAATCGTAAGTAAATAAAGCCATAAATTACGTATGAGTGTATGACTCACCATCATGGGAGAGGCTTATGTCCAGCAGTGGACGTTATGGGCTGTTGTTGTTGTTGTTGTTGTATGACACATGCATCTTTTGGAACCAAGTTTTGCGACATAAGAGCGACATCCGACAGAGAACCAGAGTTGTCGACATGTTTCACAGAATAAGTAAGCTGAAGTGACAATGGGCCGGCCATATTAGCCGTAGAACCGATGCCCGTTGAGGTAGACGTGTTCTTGAGTGGAGACCGCGAATCGGTGAGAAAGATGAGATGAGAGTTGCCGAGAATCGACTTAAGTGGCGTGCGATTGAAGAGGCCTATGTTCAGCAGTGGACAGATAGCCATTATAAGAGCTGTACCGTAATCACCGTATAACGTTCTCACGCAGCGGTGGCCCAGTGGTGGCGGCCCCGACTTACGAACAGTAAGTCGTGGGTTCGAACCCAGACAGGCGCATTACTTTGTTTAATTTATTTCATCACCACTGCTGTCAAAACGGTGAAGGAAAACATCGTGAGGAAACCGGCATGTCCTAGAACCAAAAATTCGAAGACATGTGACGTCTACCAATCCGCACTGGGCCCGCGTGGTGGATTATATACCCAAAATACGCGCTTTGACGTGGAGTTGCGGACACTAGCCCATTATACAATACAATACAATACAACGTTCTCACTGCTGGAACTAGGATAGGTGCTCCCTCTACAGCGCGGATCAAATGCAGATCGGTAGATAAAACATGTCTTCGACTTTTGGATTCTGCGTCATATTATAATGGGCTATCAAATCAGTAAGCTTATTCCCAGTAACCGACCACAAATCCAATCTAAAGGTTGTTACCGAGGATTTTATAATGGTAAACCTAACAGGAGATTTGAAGGGCCAATTAGCAATCTCGCTCGCGTCTATGTAGTCGTCATCGTCTTCAAAGCCGTTTCTCAACTATGTCAGGGTCGATCTCCAGTCTATCCTGAGGGCTTGATATGTGTCCATCACTTCCAAAGCATATTTCGTATTGGTACAACTACTTACAACAATATTATCACAAGGTTTTCAGTCCTCCACAGTCCGACTTCGCCCACTGCTGGATAGTTCTTGCTTTGCTTGTGCCAGGCTCCATGTTCCTGCACCATCTTCATTCAAGATACACCGGCGATTGCAACAATATCGTCTGCTCATCTCACCGCCGGACAACCAGTATTTCTCTTTTCAGTCCTTGGACGCCACACGGTCACATATTTGCTTTACCTGCCATCACTGCGCCTTGCTAGGTGTCCTGCCCAACTCCATTTGAGTTCCATAACGCTTCAGCTTTCAGTAGCTCATGTTAATCCAATCAATTTTAGATTTTTCCAAAATTCATCTGTCTAGACCCTTTCTTTTTTTTTTTGGATGCGAAATTATCAAATGTCCCCTCCGAGTGTCAGACTTTTACTCACTAAAACCCGTCCATGTTCCTTCTTGTGTTACAGCCCTTTGTGTTACAGGGCCGCGGTATCTCTTTCAAACAATCCCGCAGCCCCGGCAGGCATAGGCCCTTGCGGACCCCTTCCTTTTTTGCTGACATCTCTTTGAAGCGCGCGTGGAACACGAACACACCGTCAACACGGCCTGTCGTCAACAGACGGTCGGACGGCGAGCTAGCCCATTGCTCACCGTCCACAGGCCCGCGCCTACGGTGGCTGTAGTAGAAAAACGGTCTCAACTAGACCATTTTTTAAATATTGCAGGATGTGACTGACGAGCTCCGGGTCCTGCGGCTGGTCTCCAAAAAGACTGAGGCAGTGGTGGCGCCTGATGACGAGTTTCACCTTGTTGTGGTCATGAGAAGACAAAAGAAACTATAGTAGAGGAAGATGTATCGAGCAGTTTTTGTTAAAGTATTTTCATTTTTTTCACAAAAGTGCTTACCTAGTTTCGACAATACACAAATGTATTGCGTTTTTAAGATATTTTCACAATAAATAATTATTATGTTTATTGTCTGTATGGTGTCGGACGTAAAGAATAGCACCATCCCATATCTTCCCGTGGGTGTCGTAAGAGGCGACTAAGGGACTTACCAGAGAATGGGCAGCAGCGTTCTCTATGCTTTTGTAACAGCCGTACTGCGATCGCCAACCCGCCTGCCAAGCGTGGCGATTATGGCAAAACCCCCCCAATGAATAGCGCATCAAAAAAATGGCCCCTAGTGCCCGGCAGCCCGTCTACCCTCGACTACGGCAGCGGTCGAGGCTACGGCGTGGCAAGGGGTGCGAAGAATCTCCGGAAGGGATCCGGCTGCCAATACCAACGACTGGACCTGGCAACATACAACACGCGCACACTCCGGACCGACGAGAAGATAACGGAACTCCGAAGAGGAATTGAGCAGGCTGCGATGGAGTATTGTGGGATTATCTGAAGTCCGAAGAGAGGGAGAGGACACGAATTGACACGATAATCCTGAAATCCGGCAACCTGCTCTATTTCTGTGAGGGTGACCGGCAGTCCCAGGGTGGTGTTGGGTTTACCGTCCACAAGTCCCTTGTGAACAACGTGGTGAAGATCGAGAGTGTGTCGACCAGGGTGGCGTACTTTATACTCAGAATATCCTCAAGATATTCGCTGAAGGTCATACAGGTCTACGCCCCGACCTCGGCACACCCCGACGACGAAGTGGAGACCATGTATGAGGATATTTCTAAAGCCATGCATGGTTCCAAAACTCAATTCACCGTTGTCATGGGGGACTTCAACGCGAAACTGGGCAAACGAGACGGGGATGAGCTGCAGGTGGGGGGCAATTTGGAGTTGGACGTCGGAGTTGCCGGGGCCACCAACTGGCTAGTTTTATGGAGAAGGAGGGCCTCTATATGATGAACTCCTTCTTCAGAAAGCGTGAGCACAGGAAGTGGACCTGGCAGAGCCCCGATGGTGCAACTAGAAATGAGATTGACTTCATCATGTCAACTAAGAAGCAAATGTTCAATGATGTCTCGGTGATCAATTCGGTGAAAACCGGGAGCGATCACCGCATGGTAAGAGGCACATTGAACATTAATATCAAGCTTGAAAGGTATCGACTGATGAAGTCTACGCTCCGTCCAGCACAGATCCAAATCCAAAACCCCGAAAGCTTTCAGCTTGAACTCCAGAACCGTTTCGAATGCCTAGGAAGCTCAGTGGACGAATATAACGATGGGTTCGTGGAAACTGTCCATACGACCGGGTCTAAGTTCTTCAAGGCACGTCGTACAGATAAGAACAAGAGACTCTCCGATCACACTCTAAAGCTCATGAAGGAGCGGCGTGAGATGATCCTACAGTCTTCAGACGAGGCGTGTAAATACCGGCAGCTCAATAGACGGATCTCTAAATCCTTGAAGAGCGACCTCCGCCACTTTAATACTGAGCGTATTAAAGACGGGATTGAGCGGAACAAAGGCTCCAAGGTATTTGCAAGAGATCTGGCTATTGGGCAAAGCCAGCTCACGAAACTGAAGACCGACGATGGTAGGATCTTATCCGCCAAACCGGAGCTTCTGAGGGAGATCGAGAGCTTCTATGGACAGTTGTACACGTCAACCAGTCAACCCGTCGTAGATCTAGCAAACGACCCAAGAGCTAGACTGACCCGACACTATAACGAAGACATCCCGGACGTCAGCCTGTACGAGATTAGGATGGCTCTAAAGCAGCTCAAAAACAACAAGGCACCGGGTGATGACGGAATTACGGCCGAACTCCTGAAAGCGGGTGGAAAACCGGTACTTAAGGCCCTTCAGAAGCTGTTTAATTCCGTCATACTTGAGGGAAAAACGCCACAGGCATGGTGCAGGGGTGTGGTGGTACTCTTCTTCAAGAAGGGCGACAATGCCCGGTTGAAGAATTATAGGCCCATCTCACTTCTAAGCCATGTCTACAAGTTGTTTTCAAGAGTCATCACGAATCGTCTCGCGCGCAGGTTTGACGATTTCCAGCCTCTCGAACAAGCCGGTTTCCGGAAATGCTTTAGCACCGTGGACCACATACATACGCTGCGGCAGGTTATACAGAAGACCGAAGAGTATAACCTACCCTTCTGTTTAGCGTTTGTGGACTACGAGAAAGCCTTCGATTCGATCGAGACCTGGGCTGTACTGCAGTTTCTCCAACGGTGCCAAATCGACTATCGGTACATCGAGGTGTTGAAGTGTTTGTACAAAAACGCCACCATGTCAGTCCGACTTCAGGACCAAGCCTCGGAACCTATCCTCCTGCAGCGAGGTGTGAGACAGGGAGAAGTCATATCTCCGAAACTGTTCACCGCTGCACTGGAGGATGTCTTCAAGGTTCTGGACTGGAGAGGGCTAGGCTTTAACGTCAATGGCGAGTACATTACCCACCTTCGGTTTGCCGACGATATAGTGGTCATGGCTGAAACCATGGAGGACCTCAGTACAATGCTCGATGACCTCAGTAGAGTTTCCGGAAGAGTGGGTCTTAAAATGAACATGGACAAAACCAAAGTCATGTTGAATGCCCATGTCACACCCATTCCTATCAAGATCGGAGACTCTACACTCGAAGTTGTAGACGATTATGTGTACCTGGGACAAACGGTCCAGTTAGGTAGGTCTAACTTCGAGAAAGAGGTCAATCGTCGAATCCGACTCGGCTGGGCAGCGTTCGGGAAGTTGCGCGGTATCTTCTCGTCCAACTTACCACAGTGTCTCAAGACGAAAGTCTATAACCAGTGTGTGTTGCCAGTGATTACATACGGGACCGAAACGTGGTCGCTCACAATGGGCCTCATCAGAAGGCTTAAAGTCACCCAAAGGGCAATGGAGAGGGCTATGCTCGGAGTTTTCTTGCGTGATCGAATCAGAAATGAAGACATCCGCAAGAGAACCAGGGTCACCGACGTAGCCCGAAAAATTGCCAAACTTAAGTGGCAGTGGGCAGGGCACATTGCTCGCAGAACGGATGGCCGATGGGGCCGAAAAGTTCTGGAGTAGCGACCGCGAACCGGAAGACGTTGCGTTGGAAGGCCTCCCACTAGGTGGACCGATGACCTGGTGGTGGTGGTAGTTGCGGGAAAACGCTAGATGCGAGTCGCACGGGACCGGTCAATGTGGCGACACTTGGGGGAGGCCTATGTCCTGCAGTGGACGTCTTTCGGCTGAAATGATGATGATGATGATGTTTATTGAAAATTGTCTTTAAGTTTTCCTGTAGGTAAAAACCCATGGACAACTTACGGTTCCAGATTTAGCCGTGCGTCGGTGGTAAAACTTTGATCGTAAGTTGACCTAGAGTATTATGAAGTTTCAATACAATGAAAGGTCAACATAAGCTAGTTAACTGACGTGCGATGTTGACAATGTTATAAAAATGTTGCCCAAATGTTGCTAAAAATTAGCCTATGTTACCCGGGATGATGCAAGGATTATAACGACACATCGAAATCGGTTGACTCTTTTTTATGGCAGCCGTTTACAGGGTAACCGGGAAACTCGAACGATTCCTTTGAAGGGGTTAGAGTATAAGACGAAGTAGAGAAAAGCCGAACGTCCACCGCCAGCTAAAATAAGCTAAGCCTCTCTCACCCCCTTGCGTTACCCCTCTGGCGCCTTTCGCTAGTGTTGTTTTGTAGTGTGTGATCGTGATTCGTAGTTATAGCTTATTTTTCGGTGGACGAACAATTATTTCCTAGTTTAGCTTAGCTTAGTTCAGTGAGCTTAGTTCCTTATCATTTTAGCTGGCGGTGGACGTTCGGCTTAAAGCCGAACGTCCACCGCCAGCTAAAATAAGTTAGTTTAGTTTAGCTCGCATAGTTGAGCCAGTTTTTCATACATGTGCGTCCACCGCAAACTATGCCAACTAAGCTAACTAAAATATCCCAAATAAGTCAAACTAACTTATTTGTGTAGGCCGATACGAAGCTACGCGAACTAAGCTAAGCCTCTCTCACCCCCTTGCGTTACCCCTCTGGCGCCTTTTGCTAGTGTTGTTTTGTAGTGTGTGATCGTGATTCGTAGTTATAGCTTATTTTTCGGTGGACGAACAATTATTTCCTAGTTTAGCTTAGCTTAGTTCAGTGAGCTTAGTTCCTTATTATTTTAGCTGGCGGTGGACGTTCGGCTTTAAGGTCATTAGTAGCAATAATTTAGATTTTTTGTATTTTCCCGAAAATGGACACAGCTTCAACCATCCAGTTCTGACTCCAAGTTAACTGGACTTAATTTGTTGCTTACGTACGGATGGCCGATGAGGCCGAAAAGTCCTGGAGTGGTGACCGCAAACCGGAAGACGTTGCGTTGGAAGGCCTCCCACTGGGTGGACCGATGACCTGGTGAAGGTTGCGGGGATCCGCTGGATGCGAGTCGCACGGGACCGGTCAATGTGGCGAAACTTGGGGGAGGCCTATGTCCAGCAGTGGACGTCTTTCGGCTGAAATGATGATGATGATGATGACTCCTAGAGTCTATTATAACCCCTTTAAAGGAAAAGGTCGAGTTTTTCTGTAACCCTGTGTAAAAATACTATTGATTTAAATCACCTTCAGGAAAGTCCAACAGCACAGCAACCTGCCTCGCATTCCCTGCCCAAGCAGCCAAATGCAGAGGAGTTCTGCCGAGCTTGTCGATCCTTAGCTTCTCGGCTCCGAACTTGATCAGCATACTGAGGGCATCTCCTCCGATGAGGGCAGCGGTGTGGCAAGCGGAGACTAGGCCCAGGCGGCATGTTGCGTTGGGACTGGCGCCGGCGTTTAGTAACCTAGTAGAATCAGGGATTTTTTAAAGAATAGAGATGATTCCTGAATAAAAAAATATGATTCTGTTTTGTCCATCAGTTACATTATCGAAAAATATTGGATACGTGTTTTTGTTTAATCAAATGAATAAAAAATAACGAAGATATAATAACGCGTCAAAGATCATGAGTGGGGACTTGTTACGTCACTTTCCGGTTAAAAATGAACTCAAATGTGACGTCACACGAGTTTTTGACGCACTGTATCGTCTTCATTTTTTGTTTACGTGATAAAAGAAAAAAATATATATCCAATATTTTTTGAAAATCTATCTGTCGGACTTTAAGATTTTTTTGTCATCTACCCTATTTGGATACGATGTGTGATGAGCCATGATCCCATGAGCACCAGACCTATGTACGTACTAACTACCTAAAATGTCTGGTGGTATAGTGGAGGAGGTGAATCATCATACTAGCTCTTATGTAAGATTATCAAAAAATCATGACGTAACTTATTAGCAGCTAATTAGCATACCTTTGTTACCTGATATCTGTCAAAGCCACCACGACCGACTTTTCATAATATCCGATTGTTTTTACCTGTAGTAAGGTGCTTCTATAGAATACGTTTCAGCTTTTATTAAATGACGTAAGGACTGGCGGTCACGTGACCTTATTATCGTTTTTTGGTAGTCAGTCAATGTTGATGTGGTTTGTGTTTATGTTTAAATAAAGAAACTTCAAAATCAAATCAAAATGTTGATGTGTTGTCGCCGTTTTGACTGTTGTTGTTTTTGGTATGAGTCTTCTAGTGACCGATACAATAAATGGTTGTGTTAATATGCTTATAGTCTTATTCAGCGCAGATAATGTGCAAGCCTTAAACTGTTTGCGTTGGTTTTATCGTCTAAAGATTACGATTACTTAACATAACATCACCTGACTTGGGTATCGAACCCAAGACCTCATGTTCAGCAGTCGCGCTTACGACCACCAAGACCAGACCAGAAGACCCACGAGGCAGTCCAACGAAGACAATTACACCACTTGAGTGTAATCTTGTACAATATTTAGGAACAGACAGTGGGCTAATAAAGAGGGCCCGCCGCCCGGCGCGCCTATCGTTAACGCGAGGATGGTCGAAAAGGTTGTTGTTTCATCCAAAGCCACAGCGGCGGTATTCTTTCAACTCCCCTGTCTTACCTAGCCCCGACCCCGCACTATTCGTCACCCGCGCACCTCATACCGCCTAACACGAGAACATTGAACGAAAAATAGTGTTCGAAAATTTATAAAACTTGTTCCAGGAAATACGTGGTTTTGAAAAAGTCTTACAAGTTTATGAAATAAATATTTGTCATTTAGAATCTCCACTACATTTGCAAGGCTTCTATCAGGATGCTTTTTTACTTTTACAATTTATGAGTACATTAGGAACGGCCAAAGTTGAGGTAAAATTTGTGCAAAACAGCAATTTTTGGAGGCTTATAAGATACCTATTAGTTCAAAAAATTCAAAGATATTATGTGTAACAACGGCTTAATCATCGTACGAGCGTTTGTCAAAATTTTCGAACGCTCGTATTCGCTAATAACGCTCAATTTTTCATGTATTTGAGTGTTCGACTCTTCAAACACTCAAATACAAAAAAAAATGTGATAGCCCTCTTAAGTAGTCATTCGCGAGTGACATAAGTCAGTCTTACGACACATCATCGGACGTTTAGACAGTCATACACCTTACACCGTAATTGGTGTTATTAGATGATGCTCGACAATTACGGGCAGTCATTTTTGAGCGCAATTATGTAGTACCTTGAGTTAAGTGTAGTATAGTTGTACAGTTGTAGTGTAGTTGTTGTTGTGTTGTTGTTGTTGTTGTGTTGTTGTTGTTGTTGTTGTGTTGTTGTATAGTTGTTGTTGTTGCATGTTATGAACAGTGATAGCCTAATGTTATGATGACCGACGGACTGCCAAGTCATAGGTCTCAAAATCGAACCCAAGACACGCACTTCTGATTTTTAAGATTCATGTGCGTATTATACAATGCTTCGGTAAAAGAAAACAACGTGAGGAAACCGGCATGCCTGAGAGACATTTCTCGATGGCATGTATAGCCAAGTCAAAGACCCATTGCCAGCCTAAAAACTCTGACACCAGAATAGGCACTAACCACACGATAAAGATAGTAACATGTTAAAGCTAAAGAAGAAGTAGCATGTTACTCGTAGATCATTTTGGAGTCAATTGTAGCGCAGAAAACCGGAATGATTCACCCGTATTTATAAAGTTGCTGAAGTGAGTGTGAGTTTCAAATGTTATGAAATACAGTCATGTGAGTCGCGACCATAATGCATCGACCGACGTGAATGATACATCTCTTCTCTACATAATATAAAACAAAGGCCCCCGCCGCGTGTCCGATATATGCGACGTGGCAATGCCCCGGGTCCGGCCAGGAAGCGCCCGACGTCAGGTGTACTGGTGGTCGCGAGAGCTGACGTCTCTGCGCGAGGCGTGCGTGGCTGCGCGACACCTGTACGCCAGGCATCGCAGGCTCCGCATTCGCCCACCGAATGCGGCAGCCATCGAGGCGGAGCTTTATGAGGGTTACAGAGCGGCGAAGACCGCCCTCCGCGAGGCTGTCCTGCGGGCCAGGGACCTGGCCCGCGAGGAGATGCTGGGGACTCTCGACAGAGATCCGTGGGGGCGCCCTTACAAGATGGTGCGGGATAAACTCCGCACCTGGGCTCCCCCACTGACGCAGAGTCTCCGGCCTGAGCTCGTGGAGGACGTGGTGAGCACTCTGTTTCCTACGCGGGGAGAACATCCCCCCCCGCCTATGGCTCCGCCACCTGCGGTGCTTGAAGCGGACCACCAGGACGACGACGACGACGACACTCCGGAAGTGACTGGGGTAGACCTGAGAGTGGCGGTACGCAGGCTCAGTGCCAAAAATACCGCCCCGGGACCCGACGGCTTGCCTGGCAAAGCCTGGGTCCTGGCCTCGGAGGCTCTCGGGCCCCGACTGGAGGGGCTCTTAAGCGCATGTTTGGAGAGAGGCCAGTTCCCGCTTCGTTGGAAGACGGGGAAGCTGGTCCTCATTCGGAAGCCGGGGCGCCCTGCGGACTCTCCGTCCGCATACCGGCCCATAGTGTTGCTCGACGAGGTGGGCAAGCTCTTTGAAAGAGTCATTGCAAACCGCCTCGCCGAGCACCTTGCGGGGACGGGGCCGGATCTTGCGGAACACCAGTTTGGTTTCCGCAAGGGGCGCTCTACGGTGGACGCCATCATGCGCGTGAGAGCCCTAACGACGGGGGATGCAGTGTCCCGGGGTGGGGTTGTCTTGGCGGTGTCTCTAGACATCGCCAATGCCTTCAACTCCATGCCATGGAGCTGCATTAGGGAGGCACTCCGGTATCACCGGGTGCCGACCTACCTTCGTCGTGTGGTCGGGGACTACCTGACGGATAGAGCCGTCATCTACCCCGGTCGCAGCGGAGAATGGAACCGGCGAGAGATGTCGTGCGGTGTTCCGCAGGGATCGGTCCTAGGGCCGTCCTTGTGGAACATCGGGTACGACTGGGTGCTGCGCGCCGACCTCCCTAGCGGCGTCAGCGTGGTCTGCTATGCAGACGACACGCTGGTGCTGGCACAGGGGGGGTCGCACGAGGCGGCGGCCGAAATCATGACACGCGGGGTTGCGATAGTCGTTGAGAGGATCCGGCAACTGGGCCTCGAGGTGGCATTGCACAAGTCCGAGGCCATGTGCTTTCATGGGCCTCGGAATGCGCCACCTCCGGGATCCTTACTCACGGTAGGAGGGGTATCCATCGGTGTCGAGTCGACTTTGAAGTACCTAGGACTCGTCCTCGACAGCCGGTGGAACTTCGTGGAGCACTTCCGACGTTTGGCCCCCAAACTGGAACGGACTGGGGCTGCCTTCAGGCGGCTCCTGCCCAACCTGGGGGGGCCGAACGTCTCCTGCCGGAGGCTCTACGCGGGAGTCGTGCGGTCCATGGCCCTTTACGGGGCCCCGGTGTGGGCGCGTTCCTTGAGGCTGCGTGCAGCCCACTACCTGAACGCGCCCCAAAAGGTGGTAGCCGTAAGGCTGGCCCGTGGGTACCGCACGATCGCCCGCGAGGCGGCGTGCCTCCTTGCCGGATTGCCGCCATGGGATCCGGAGGCGATAGTCCTCGCGCGCCTGCATGAATGGCGCGCGGAGGCGCTTCGCCGGGGGGAAACTCCGCTGCCGCGACAAATTGTCGCTCAGCGGACAGACTTCCGGCGGGATCTCATGGCGACATGGAGAGAGCGACTGTCGCAACCCCGTGCAGGGCACGCCACGATAGTGGCGATAAGTCCCCTCTTTGAGGAGTGGCTGGAGAGACGCCACGGCGTCCTCACCTTCCGCCTGACGCAGGTCCTCACCGGACACGGTGTTTTCGGGAGGTTCCTGCACCGAATCGGGCGGGAGGAAACGCCCGTGTGTTTCCACTGCGAGGATCGACCGGAGGACACGGTGGAGCACACGGTGGAGGTGTGCCCCGCGTGGGCGGAGCACCGCCGTGTCCTCGAAGCGGCGATTGGCAGCGGCGACCTCTCGCGTCCGGCCCTGGTGCAAGCCATGGTCCGGAGCGAGACGGAATGGGACGCCGTCACCTCCTTCTGCGAAGCAGTAATGCTAGAGAAGGAGGTGGCGGAACGTGAGAGGGAGAGAACCTCACAGCGTCCCGGCCGCCGCGGGAGACGCCCCGGGCGTCGGGGGCCACCACGTGGCCCCCGGCCACCGTAGGTGCGGGCCTGTGGACGGTGGGCTATGGGCTAGCTCGCCGTCCGTCCGTCTCATGACGACAGGCCGTGTCGACGGCGCGTTCGTGTTCCACGCGCGCCTCAAAGAGAGTCAGCAAAAAGGAAGGGGTCCGCAAGGACCGATGCCTGCCGGGGTTGCGGGACTATTCGAAAGAGATACCGTGGCCCCGGAACACAAAGGGCGATGAAGGAACATGGATGGGTTTTAGTCAGTAAAAGTCTGACACTCCCTCCTGCTCCGCCCAGAGCGGGAGAAGTCATTTGATGATTTCCCATCCGAAAAAAAAAAAAAAAAAAAAAAAAAAGGCCCCCGCCGCGTCTGTCTGTCCCTATGTATGCTTTTATCTTTAAAACTACGCAACGGATTTCGATGCAGGTTTTTTTAATAGATAGAGTGATTCAAGAGGAAGGTTTTTATATATAACTAGCTAATGCCCGCGGCTTCGCCCGCTTAACAAATTATATACTAAAACCTTCCTCTTGAATCACTCTATCTATTAAAAAAAACCCGCATCAAAATCCGTCGCGTAGTTTTAAAGATCTAAGCATACATAGGGATAGACAGACGCGGCGGGGGACTTTGTTTTATTCTCATTGTAGTGATGATAGTGATTTGTCAAGCTGGCGAAGCCGCGGGCATCAGCTAGTTCATTCATAAACAACAACGTGACATCACGTCTATAATCCCCTAAGGCTAAGGCAAAGGTGTACCTGATAGTACACCAACATTACGCTAGTTATGTTTAAGTCCCATGTAATATGGGGCGAGCCTATTGCCATCAACCGGGCACAAATCCAGACCCCATGGCTGCTACTGAGAAATTCCTGATGGAAAAACCCAATTTCACTTTGCTCGACCCGTGAATCGAACCCAATACGTCACTAGGCCAACGAAGCAGATTCATAACATGTTCTAAATAAAGAGAAATGCCTTAATCGAAAGTTTTGAAACTTTGACTTCCGTCCTTTTTGCTGCAAGGTCTTTCAATTGCTCTTTGAACCAGACATCAATGACTTATATTTTAACATACAATACACTCGCGCATATCAAACATACGTTTGTACCTAGTTTAGCAACATGCTAATGAACAAATGTGCCGAATCTCATTATCCGTGTCTGAACTCACAAAACGAAATAAATACGTATCAAGTTTATGTATTGGTTATTTTGATTGTTTTTTACCATAATTATTTTCTTTGCGAGCATAATTAATATGATTAAGCGGTACCTTAATGATCTCTTCGTCATATTTTTTTGAGAATATCGTAGGTACTGTCAGCGTCAAAAGTATAATGCTTTAGTTTTTTAAATGAAGTTAGCGCAATAATTAAGATGTTAAACTAAAATCGAAACAATAGTAAAACATTCAAAGAAAATTATCTCTTGTGCGTAAATGTAATCGAATAAACTTTTAAATTTGAGTCAATTTAGATATTGTATTTGATTGATTGGTTTTTATTTTTGATTGTATTTTTTTTTTGTTTTGATTTTTTGTTTTTTTTTTTTGTATTTTGATATTGTTTGTGTTTTGTTGTTGTGTATTGATTGTAATCTGAACTCTCGTTAGTAAAAAGTTTTTTTTTTTAGACATTACTTTGAACCCAATCACTATGTTTTCCTAATTAACCCAAAGGTTGACTGGTAGAGAATGCCTTGTGGCATTAAGTCCGCCTATGTACCACTATTGTACATGAAGTTTAAATAAATAAATAATATTGTAAAAATGTTGCTATATTTATTGAAAAGCATATTATCATCGTAGCGTATCATCTAATCATTTAGATTGCGTATCATTAGTACCTATTTTGTAACTGCCACAGTTAAAATCAATGACTATAGAAAAATATAACAATATGAAATTGATAGCAGAGTAGCCATGTCAATAAAAAAAGATTGGGAAGTATTTATTGTACTCGGAATTGATTAATGAGTCACATAAGTGTGACTTTAACTTTACAAAGATTTATATAATAACCTAACATAACAGCACCCCTGTAATACCCGAAAGATTAGGCAAATGTATATTTATAATAGTGGGTGCACTATATAAGTCCGGAAAACTTTAACACGAAAGTCACAATTCCGATTTTCAAAATTCCGAATATAACAATTTCGATTTATCATTAATCCTATTTTCATAATTCATAAATTTCAATATTCCGAACGTTCATAATTACTATTCTCAAAATACCGAATTCCAATAGTCCGACTTATTGATAATACAAAACATTAAATATACGAATCCATTTTTTCCATTTTTATTTTTACCTAAATGAGTACATAATAAACCTAGAATTACGCGGCAGGGGCCTAATTCTGGGGTAATAAGGGGGCTAAATTTTAATTAATTTTGCGATAGGACGCACCGTTTTCGAGATATAAGCAAATTTAGAACCTGCTACGAGATGACGCGCGTTTACTGCGTTCGCATTTTACATTATACACCCACTTTCTGTCACAAATGTCGTCGTTTAGCTCCGCCTTCGGCCTACGCTCCTCATACCAGCTAGCAAGACCTTAGGATCATTTTAGCAGTTTATTCTAAGTATCGGAATATCGTTTTTCGGACTAACGATTCATCGAACATTTGATTTATCGGACATATGAAAATCGGACAACAAACAATTCGTATTTATGACTTTCGGAATTATGAATTTCGGGATTTAAATAATAGACATTATAATTTTTCGGAATTATGAAATTCGGACTTTTGATAATAGGAATATCGAAATTCGGAATTTAGTTTTTTGGAATTTTTGGGTGTTCCCTTATAAAACACCTTTTGCCAGTTATGTTTAAGTCCCATGCAATAGAGGGCGAAGCACATTGCATGCAGAAAGCTAAAGACAGAACCAAATGGAATTCTTTAGAGGAGGCCTTCAACTGAAAAGGGGTTCTTGCAATTAGCAACATTTAAAAATACTTCTATGTACTTTTTAACAAAATAAAATTTGAAGTACTAATAATAGAAAATAGTTTATTTAAGTAAAATGTGTGAAATGCAAGTTTTTTTTTATTTTTTATTTTTTTATTTAATAGAGGGCGAGCCTATCTGCCATCAAACGGGCACAAATCCTCCGTGATGGCTACTGAGAAACTCCTGATGAAAATATCCAATAAATGGAAAAATCCACTTGGCCCGACCGACCCGGGAATCAAACCCACCTGATGCTCAGCAATCGTATTTACGATCACTAGACTAGACTGTGACCTACTAGACCAGAAGTGTGAACGTGGACGATGTAAAAGGCGTATGTAAGTGCTGTAGCAGGCGGCGTTTTGCGGTGTCTGCCTACCTTCATGGGAAAAAGGTGTGAGTTTATGTACTGTTAGACGGAAGAAAACCTATACTCAATCGATACAGCACAGCACTACGTGAGGACGCTATGTGGGACATCACTAATCTTTTCGCTTGACATTCGATGTTTTTGGCGGTAAAAGTGTCTCCAGTGTATTAGAGTGTTTAGATCTAGATTAAATGATTAAAACCTATTTTAAATTCTAACAGTACCTACATTATCAATTATCTACTAGCTTAAACCCGCGGCTTCACCCGCGTGAGTTCGATAATAGGGAACATGCAAAAATTTTCTTTTTATTTATTTCGATACGGAATGTTAAAGTACTATAAAAATAATGACAAAAAGCGAAAACAAGACATAAATCGGCCAAACAACACAAAAGTTATAACCATTTAAACTTTTCTTTCTATCTCTTTCTAGATAAACAGAATGTAGTATAGATTTTGTACGTCGATGCAGCGAATGACGACATTCGCTGTATTGGATCTTTCTGTCTAATCAGCAGTTTCAAATGCTTATAACTTAGTATTTTTTATAGATATTCAAAAAATAATTTCACTTTGCTATATCTGATGTTAATACGCTTTGTTTAGAGTGATAAACAAAAACATGCATAAACCCTATTCATCATCATCATCACCCACAGTCCGACTTCACCCACTGCTGGGTATAGGCCTCTCTTTGCTTGTGTCAAGCTCCACGCTCTTGTGCCAACCTCATACAGGATATTCCCGCGATAGCAACAATGTTGTCCGCCTATCTCGCCGCCGGACGAGCAACACTTCTCTTTCCATCACCGCGCCTTGTATACTTTTTATTCAGGTAATGTAATCCCATCATCTAGACGGGATCACTGGAGTAAAAAGTATATTAGGTGTTAGTCCAGTTTAAAAAGTATATGTGTGCCAGATTTCGTCCAAATCCGGTCAGTAGTTATTGCGTGAAAGAGTAACAAACATTCAGACATCCATAAATCCTCACAAACTTTTTAAGGCGCCTCCCCGAGCAAATTACCTTGAACGAGCAGTTTTTTGGAGCCTACTCCTCTTTATCCAAAAGAAATACCAACGAATAAAAAATACATTAAATTACTACATATTCTTAACTCCAAAATTGTCATTTCATTTTTTTTTTTAAGTTACTTAATGTTTAATAAATCCCCTCACAATGAAACCACAGAAATGAGAAATAATGATTTATAAAATGTAAAGTAACCATTATTTTGATTTGCTACTTACTTATACTAATGGATAGACAATTTAATAATGAACATAATAGTCGTTTTTTTTTTTTTTCAAAAGACGTAAATTTGTTTTTATAATGAATAAAAACCACTCATTTCGCACTATTCGGCCTGCAGTGACTGACGTAACAATCACTTTGTAGTGCAAGCTGATTAGAACTTTATTCTAACAGTATTTCAAACGAAGTTAGAACCACCACAAATAGAGTTGCTAATTTTGCTCGGGGAACCGCCTTAGGTTATAATATTAGTAGTATGTAAGTACACAAATTTTAATGCTTATTTAAAGCACCCTCATGTTAATGTCATTCCAGCGCCAAAATAACCATGTAGCACAATAATAATTTGAAAGAAAAATAAAACGCTTACCTCTCCACCTCCTCAAGATCATGTGTCTCTATAGCCTCTAACAGTTCTGTATTCAGCCTCTGTAACCGCCTGTCTCCTCGTCTCCAGGGTTTGGACATCAAGGCTCCTGACTCCAGGATCGGGGTACTGTTGACTGTGGACCCTACTGACGATGGAGTCGTCAGCTGGTCTGGCATCATCAACTTGGGTAGCGGTGGACGATCTGAGGTACTGTGGAGGAATAGGAACAGATGATTAGAATTAGAATCCTGATCAGTTCTAAGGAGTCTGCTACTTTCTAGAAGTGAGTATGATAAAATACGTACTTTAGCCAAATCGCTTTAACTAGGGTCACTGGTATTATGATAAGCTTCCGATATGATATTTAGCGACAGGTTACTACCTTAAACCGGGTAGCGATACATATCGTTTTCAATTGCGAGTTTTTGGTACAAGTTCACATTCAATTGTTTTGCCAGCTTACAACGAATCTACGATATTATTTTTTTGACATAAACCTTATATGAACGAGAGTAAAGTTCATTTTGCTACAAAATTACAGATAAAATAACAATAAAAGAATAGTAAGTAGGTAGTAGATTATGACACACATTTATGTCAATGCATAAATGACTATGATCTCCGTTGCACTACAACAGGCCGAATATCGTAACAAATGAAGAAAGATCTTGAAGAATTTTGAAATAACTGAAGGAGGAGCGATATAAACTTATATTGTCACTTACGGAATATCTTCCGTGATTGGTAATTGTTTTGAGCTCCCGATATTACTAACCACCAATAACGGAAAGTATCCCGTAAGTGACAATATAAGTTTAAGCTGAGTGAAAGCTTAAAACAGTGTTTGAAGAGCAATATAAAGGGTGTAAAACACCTTTTAACGAAGCCGAAAGGCACTTGTTCTCCTCGTCATTGCGATAATTTTTTTGTTCTACACCATACCTGGGAACCTTCTAGTTACGGAGATATTGGGGGTCAAAGTTCCAACTTTTTGACAAGTTTTTTTTTAAATAAAAGTTTTTAATGTGAGATTTTTACTTTAAACACCTCCACGACCCCCGTACTATTCAATCCATCCATCAGCACAATGTTTTGAGTGCGTTACATTGAGTTCTACCACAAAACATGATTTTTCACCCCAAAAAAATAAATCGTTTCCCAGCAATATTTTTTGCGTAAAGTTACTTAGTTTGATGTACAGAATGCTTGGTTGACGGCATAGTGATGAGGTCTTTTACACCCTGTATAATATTAGATATGGTTTAATGAGCAAGGTTCATATCATAATTATATAATAGGTACCTGTCTTGTTACAGCAACAAACTGCGATCAACAATATATGTGTAGTACGTGGGGATCGTAAATCAAATATGTATCCCTACCATTATCTCTAATCTTTATTTGCTTTATCAAATGAATGAAAAGCTTTTAATGTTCATTGGTCGCTTCATATTTGGATATCATCATGTAACTAACCTTTTCCCGACTATGTATGTTGGCTTCCAGTCTGACCGGATGCAGCTGAATATCAGTGTTTTACATGCAGCTAATGCCTATCTGACCTCCAGAACTCAGTACTGGGTAATACGAGACCCCTTGGTATGAATGGTTGTCAGACTTTCGGGCCACTGACTACCTGTAACGACTGTCAGAGATCTACAAATGACAGCCGGGACCAACGGTTTAACGTGCTTTCCGAGGCATGGAGAAAACTCAGTATGTGATGGGTCACCCATCCACCAATCTAGGAAAGCAGATCCACCCGAGCGACTGTTATTATTTATCCACAAAAATTAAACAAACTTTATTTTTCTAAATGAATATCCCTCTATGTCAAGTCCCGCTATTTCGACTCATGAAACAATGACATCTGTTTTAAAACGTTTACGCTTGGCCTCGAGGTTATGAGATCTATTAACAAATTCAAGGTCTTGCAGAATCAGACCGGTAAACATTGCTTCAAAAATAGTAGGTTACCTAACGAATTATCTTCTAAACGAGATCTACATAATTATTTATTTAAAATATTTTCATGCCAAGTCAAGCAAATTTGACATACAACTGAAAATCTTTCTAACCGTTACTATAGTTTGCGCCAGATAAGTAGGAATTAAAGGTCATTGCACTTTCCCTTATTTCTCTGCGTAGGTACCCCGACAATACATTATGAAACGTTTTTTATTACTATAAAAAGTCAAGGATCACGATAAAGGTCGTTTCGGGTCAAGTTTATTTTATTATTTCTGTTTTCGGAATTATGTTTTTGCATAAATGTATGCGGGTTAATGACCTTTAATTCCTACTTATCTGGCGCAGACTATAACAAAGAGTCACGTGGTATGCACGAAGACCAATCAAGCTATACAAAACTAGTTTATCATCATTCATCATCATTTCAGCCGAAAGACGTCCACTGCTGGACATAGGCCTCCCCCAAGTGTCGCCACATTGACCGGTCCCGTGCGACTCGCATCCAGCGGATTCCCGCAACCTTCACCAGGTCATCGGTCCACCTAGTGGGAGGCCTTCCAACGCAACGTCTTCCGGTTCGCGGTCGCCACTCCAGAACTTTTCGGCCCCATCGGCCATCCGTTCTGCGAGCAATGTGCCCTGCCCACTGCCACTTAAGTTTGGCAATTCTTCGGGCTACGTCGGTGACCCTGGTTCTCTTGCGGATGTCTTCATTTCTGATTCGATCACGCAAGGAAACTCCGAGCGTAGCCCTCTCCTTTGCCCTTTGGGTGACTTTAAGCCTTCTGATGAGGCCCATTGTGAGCAGCCACGTTTCGGTCCCGTATGTAATCACTGGCAACACACACTGGTCATAGACTTTCGTCTTGAGACACTGTCTTGAGAAACTAGTTTATACGGATTTCTTATTGTACAGAAAATCTATACAAAGCGAGGCCATCTTATACTGGAAACGTATGCTTTATGTGTTGCCATAATGTACATTGACAAACATCGGGTTAGTAGGTAATGAGCCATTTTACACAAAAACATAACGTTACGACTGAAATCCCCGAAGGATTAGGCATAAATATATGTAGGTAGGAACCTAATAAATAGTACACCCATATTTCACCAGTTATGTTATTAATTAATGCAATAGGGGCGACCCTTTTCCCACCAAGCGGGCACAAATCCGGACTTCATAGTTGCTACTGCGAAATTCTTGATGGAAAAACGCAATAACACTTAGCCCGACCCGGGAATCGAACCCAGGACCTCATGTTCAGCAGTCACGCTTGCGACCACTCGATCAACCAGGATCCTGCAAATATGAGATGAAACAGCAAGTGTAACGTACTGGTTGCCGGATAGTCCCAGATGCCGTGGCCTTGGCATCCTAATTGGGAAGTCGCTCCCCTCATTTGGATTGAGGAGGGGATGTGTGGCTTCATCCTCCTGACCCCGCTCTATATCTGTGAACGAAAGTTTATGTTATTATCAAAGGTTTAATTAGTTTCTTACTAGTTTATGCCTACGGCTTCACCCGCGTAAAGTTCGGTAACTGTCCCACGGAATCATACTACTGGGGTATAATGTATCCTCTAAGATAATCCAGGTCATAAGCCATCTTTGTGCCAAATCCGTTTAGTAGTTTTCACTTGAAAGAGTAACAAACATCTATCTATCCATCCATCCTCACAAAATTTCGCATTAATATTAGCAAGATCCAGAGCATATACGGGCCTGACATACAGAACAGGCTTGTGTACTGAAAACATCTAATTAGTCTGTAAGTTAGTTTATTAAAAAAATATTTGACCTGTGTTTTTCTTTTGTTACGTAAACCAAAATTGACGAAGATACGACGCTTTTAAAATTCTCAATACTTCACGCCGTGGTATAATTTTTAGTGCGTTGTGACGTCACGAACCCCCCCACTCCCGAGTTTTAATGCGTTTTATCTTCGTTGATTTACAAAAACAAAAAATACGTGTCGATTATTTTCGAATGCTCTAACTGGCGGACTAAATAGATTTGCAATTTATTGATGGTGGAAACTAGCCAATTTTTTACATGCGTCATCTGCACTTCTCCATAGCGAATAAGCGCTAGGTAGCCCGCGAAATTCAAATTTTCTTATGTTTTTTTGCATTTGCCGGTCAACGTCAGCTTGTATGTTGAACAAAATATGATTCGCTGCCTTGATATGTATGTTTTTACAGTATTATAATCATTAAAGTCGTCAATATAACCCTTTAAGTTTATATAATCCCATTGAATGACTATTTCATGAAAAGTTAACTCAGTAAAGCCATATTTGTTACGGTCGCGAATCATAATTATTTTAATCAACATACAACATGACACTGATTTGCAAATTGCAAAAAACATAACAAAAATTGAATATCGCGGGCAACCCAGTAAGTCTATGAATAATATTTTTTATCTATCACTGCACGGACCTTGAGGTATAAAAGCATTGATGCTATAGTCTGCGCCAGATAAGTAGGAATTAAAGGTCATTGCTCTTTCCTTAATTTCTCTGCGTAGGTACCCCGACAATACATTATGAATCGTTTTTTATTACTAGAAAAAGTCAACGATCACGATAATGGCCGTTTCGGGACAAGTTTATGTAATTATTTCTGTTTTCGGAATTATGTATTTGAATAAATGTATGTGTACCTTTAATTCCTACTTATCTGGCGCAGACTATAACAAAATTTGGTTTCAAAAGTACTTCCAAACGTGAAAATGTCCATAAATTGCAGCTCTCACGCCTCTACCTAATCCTTTATGAGCGCTATACTTGCCTTCATGGAACAACGAAGCAATTTTTTTACAACTTTTACTGTCCACTTTCCAGTCTATTACATCGGGCATTTTGAGTTTTGCTGGTTGTGCGAATTAACCGGGTAACATACGAGTATTAACCGAGTAGTATCAGTGTAAAACCGGGTAGTGTCCGGGTATTAACCGCGTAGTGTCTACATTGTTATGATTGTTCTATAAAATTGAGTTACCTGAATTTCTGTTGAAAAAGGTTATGAAAAATGTCAGATAGTTTCTCGTGAATTTGTCTTGTCTTTAAATAGTGTCAACGCCTTTTGGCTACCTCACAGCCAGATAGGTCATTATTAATTAGTTGGGTGCAGGGTATTGTTAGCACAGCATTATTAGCGTATAAATCGCCCACTGCTGGACCGAAGGCCTCCTTTCTTTAAGATAGGGTGAACCATTTGGTCCAACACGCGGCGCCCGGCGCTGTTTGGTATAATGGACATGTTTTTGCTCTAGGTCTTGCCAGTTGATAGCAATAGGCTCGTCCCTATAGCTCACCATACATTGACATCAACAAGAAATTGTGTGGTATACCACCACTAAAAACCCGACTACTGAAAAAATCACGCTCAAGTTAAATTCGGGGTTTACAAGGAAAATCAACTCCTCCTTTTGTTGAAGTCAGTTAAAATGTAGCCTATATTACCCGGGCCATAATAACGAATTGATTGACACCTTATTCATCAAAATCGGATGAATAGTTTAGGCACTACGGAGGAACATACGTAGATACATACATAGACTGCTAAAAATCATAACCCTTCCTTCTGGCGTCGCCGTAGTCTGGTAAAAATAAACATGTTGTATGCAAAATTTAGCTCAATCGGTAACCGGGAAGAGGCTCATATTTAACTTTAAGATTTTTATACATACTTAAAGTTAGTTAAAAGTGAAGCTAATAAAAACATTTTAAAATAAACGCCCGATAAAATTTTGCGGTCGCCTTATCTCGCGGTGAAACGAGAGCTAACTAGCTATTAAATATTGTTCTTACTAATTACTTATTTCCTTCCTTGGTTGTAAAATAGATAGTTATACTCGTACGTATAATAATATGTATACAGTGCGTTTGGCGGAGTCTGAAGTCTAAATAACTTAATTTTTTATAACTTTTTTTTTTTTTTTTTTAATTTATATCCATGTTTTAAGTAGGTTTTTTTTTTGTATCATTACAATTTATGTCTGTATTAATCATATTATTAATTCCTCTATGTTTCCAAATTCTATATACTTAATTATTTGTAATTTTTCTTTTTCATTCTTACACTTACATAATTTATTTTAATTTTAATTATTAGGGGCTTAATTTATTAACGTTATTGTGCATGTTGTGGTCTCCTATAAGTGAAGGAGTACACCTACTTAATACCTTGTGTCTTCCATTAACTAATAATGCTTTGTGTATATCTTTTGTCGGAGATCCTTAAATAAATAAATAAAATAAACTTTACAAATAAATAAAATTGAAGTGTCTGTTAATAATTTAGAAATAAAAGCTTTTTCGTAAAAAAAAAATGTTTTGTCTGTCTGCTTGTTTGGGGCTGATCTCCGAAACAGCTGGACCGATTTTACGGGATTTTACTAGCATATAGCTGATGTTAGTAATAACTTAGACTTACTTTTATTTAAAAAAAAATATTATGATTCTGTGCAAAAAAAATAAAACCCTTGAAATTGTTAACAAAAGTCGATTCAAATGGGAAGTAATATTTTTAATATGTATAGTTCACTTTTATTAAACACAGACTAATAATATTTACATTATTTACACACTAACTCTATAAAAAGAAATAAAAATATTTTACAAATATAAAAAAAAAAGGTTATATGTATTAGTAGTTACTTAAAAGCATATAAAACAAATACCTAAACATACCTTCTTATGAGGCAACGACTCGGATGCCAGTAACCCCATATTTTAGTATCTTGATGACTAAATATAACGCACTATGTATTTATCTAAGATTCTCATGTAAATACAAGTACCTAAGATTGTCGAGCAAACATGACTGATTCACGACGAGTTATTAGAGATATCACAGATTGGTCTATCATTCTGAGTTAACCCTAGCGTCTAGTGAAAAAATTTTTAACACGATTTTACTTGCTTTACCTTTAAGTAACAATGTAAATAAATCTCAGAGGTTAAATTTGACCCACTTCCCGGTTTCCGATTGAGCTGAAATTTTGCACACTTGTTTAGTTTGGATGACAATGCATGGTGAGTTAAGTGACGTCACTCTAAATCCAATATGGCGTAACAGTTACTTTACTTTTTAATCCATTTTCATGATAAATGGGTATCAAATGAAAGGGTTTGCTGAGAAGAATACGATAAATAAAATGACGTCACTTTAAAGCGTGGTTTTTAGTTTTTTTAACTATAATATTAATTTGACTGTTATCCGAACAACATGTGATTCCATGTAAATACAATTCCTTTATAACTACAACAACGAAATTAGTGTTTCCTCAAGTAGTTTTAAAGCAATTTGCATGCTGATTCACCTAAGGGGGACAGAAACAACAAAAAAAACAATAGAGGTCAATTAGAATCTCATAAAAAAATCGCTACATAACTCATTTTTTCGCGAAATTCCCAGCAATTACATATTTGAATAGCATTACCGAATAAATATGACTATCAGTAACATTAATATAAATAAATATAGCTATCTATGACTGAATTAGGTCGCTGTACTTGCGAATGGATCATGACATTTGGTTTTATATTCGTTGATAAGATAGTACCTACAGCAATCCATTGGTAAGTAGTAAGTACACTCACAGATAAATCCAAATAATATTAACAAATCCTGCAATCATAACATAGTATAGATGTGAAAACTTAACGTAACATCACGCCTGTAGCCCGCGAAGGGTTACACAGAGGTATACAGTAACGAACACCAATATGTATACACTTCCCAAATTTAAAAGCAATTTTTGCGAGAAAAAACGATTGTAACTTGGAGATTGGATCGTTTTTTATATATATTTATATTTCTACTATATTCGTAACAACATGAAATTTTAATCAGAACAGTAGGAGAAAAACACTTTTAAAAGTAGTTATTTACGTACATATTGGTGCTCGTGACTGTACCTGATTTAAGTTTTCATTGTGTAGATTTTAGTTTTTTTTTTTTTGTTGTTGTTGTGTGCACTTATAGCATGGCATACAAGCCCGCCACACTGTTCCCAAACCACTGTAACTCCTGAAAGCCAGAATCAACAGTGGCGACCACCAGAAAAGCGCCGAGACAATGAAGCTCGACGAAGTCCCAGAGAATGAATTAAACTGTCTTGGATCTCGCAACGAAATTAATCAGAAAAGTATAGTGGAGGAGTAGGAAAAAACCGTAGTTTACACTTCCCTCCTTTTCTGCAGGTGACAGAACGAAACAAGGCCAATAGGCACAAAGGGACGTTTACAACTGGGATAGGCCCACTTGCCTAGCACCATGGATAAATATTAACATTTAATGGGTCCTAAGTTGTGAGCTGATTTGATTCCAATAATAGGTATGGCAAAAACGCTTGAACGCACGGAAATTTGTTCTAGTTTCCACAAGGTCTGTATAGTAAATAACTCCGGATGTAACCTGTACACTATCCAACAATGACTGCACTCCCATAAAATGTGATGTGCTGATTGTTCATATTCGCAGTCAGATGTGGAACATTGACAAAAAGGCGAGTCAACAAGCTTGAAGGAAAATAATTTACTCTTAAAGTTACCATGACCGGTGAGAAATTGGGCAACACATAGCATGGCATGTACCGAATAAATATGTTTTCTTTCTTTCATTCTTTTCTTTAGTCTGCCCTACGGTGTAGACCAATATGTTTAAGTCCCATTTAATAAGGGACGAGCCTAACGCAATAATCTGAGCAAAAATCCTGGCCGCTACTGGCAATTACACGTTGACCGTCCGACACGAGGCTAACAAGACCAAAATAGTATTAACAAATTGTCTCATCATGACATGACATTACACATAGTGGACGGGACAAAGACGCACAAACGGATAACGGGATACCACGAATTCAAAACATCATTCTGAGCCCACGTAGAAATTTGTATCGATATTTAAAGCCCTTCTAACCCTAAAGTTAGCAACTCTATTTGTGGTGGTTCAAATTTCGTTTGAAATTCTGTTAGAATAAAGTTCTAATCAGCTTGCACTACAAAGTGGTTGTTACGTCAGTCACTGCGGCCGAATAGTGCTTAATGAGTGGTTTTTGCGATTTACAAAAAATCTATTGATTGGATTAAATAAATAAAACACATTATAGACCTGCTTTATAGTTAGTTCAGTTAGTATGCAATGTTTCATGATCTAATTTGAAGTACTTTTTGAATGCCAGCGGTTTATTGTTCGATTTGGAGGTAACTTTGGATTTTTTTACTATTAAGAAAAAATTATGGAATCGTGTTTTTGTCAGACATATTACCTAGCATTAATCCTCAACTTTACCAAATATTTATTTCAAAATTAATGCCGCAGTATTTTAGGCGTAATGGAGGATCATGCTAAGCCATTTGAGGCATGTTAGGCCCTTAAGAAAAAATCAGTGGAGGAGCTCGTGGCTAAATAATAACAGCCGCTGGGGTCGGAAAACATCGTGAGGAAACCGGCATGTCCTAGAACCAAAAATGCAAAGACATGACATGTGATATCTACCAATCCGCACTGGGCCCGCGTGGTGGATTATAGCCCATTCCCTCTCATTGAGAGGAGGCCATGTCCCAGCAGTGGGAACATTATAGGTTAATGACGATGGGTCGATCTTTAGGTTAAGCCGTGCTTGCCTAAGTTGTTCTCTGGATGGGTGACCACCCATAACATACCGAGTTTCCTCCGTGCCACGGAAATCACGTTAAGCCGTTGGTCCCGGCTGTCATTTGTAGATCTTTAACAGTGGTAACAGGTAGTCAGTATCCCAAAAAGTCAGACAACCAGTCTTACCAAGGGGTGTCGTATTACCCAGTACTAACCGGGTTGTGGAGGTCAGATATACAGTCGCTCCATGTATAATACTGGTATTCAGCTGCATCCGGTTAGACTGGAAGCCGACCCCAACATAGTTGGGAAAAGCCTAGGCAGCTGATGTTTTAAGAAATAATTACTCAAATCAGAACACGTGACAATTTGTGCGTCGATGTGGGATTCCACCCTGTATTTTGTTACACTTACTTAAATGACCAACTCGCACTGGGCCCTCGTAGCAGGTTACTCCTCAGTCCTCACTACCTCCCACAGAGAGGAGTCCTAATCGCAACTCAAACCTACCAAGCTCTAAGCTAAAAATGCATTCAACAAGTACTCTAGTCATGTCAATGAATGTTTATAATAAATTGCCGGAAATATTTAAAAAGGAACAAAAATTTAATTCATTCATAAATAAATTACATCAATTACATTACATTATACTATTAATGATTATCTAAACGACAAATTTTAAATAACTTAATACGCACATATTTTAATTATTTTAAGTATTGTTACTTTTGTATTACCAACTAATTAGAAAAATTAATGCTCTCTTTCTCTCTCCTACTTTGCTGTGCCCTTACAGGGTCCATATTTATGTACCTAGATTTAAGCCTTTTTTAAGATCTTATATACAATAAGGAATGCAAAATAAATGATTATGAATAATTTAGCCGTGTGGTATCCGGCAGAGTAGAATAGAACCAACCCATTACACTCACGGGTGTCGTATAAGGCGACTAATGTCTGAGGCAGAACACCTTGCGCCTCCGTAGACCAGAGAATGGGCAGCAGCTTTTTCTGTTAGTCTTTCATCACTGCGATCTCCAATCCGCCTGCCAAGCGTGGAGATTACGGCAAATTCCTCCCATCATGGGAGAGGCTTAAGTCCAGCAGTGGACGTTATGGGCTGTTGTAGTTGTAGTAATATGAATATGAACCCTGGGAATGTTATAGCCTGATGTTGAGCCATACTTATGCTAAACCCTATTATTCTACCTATAAAAGCTGACCAGATGTGAATGAAATTAAGTGCAAAGATAGACGAGAAATAGTAAGTCGTATAAAAATAAAACGAGGCACTAAAAATCCGGAATTGTTTGTAAGATAACTAATGTGGTCGCGATATGAGAGTCATTTCTCAAAATATTGGAAATGTTATCGACTCGAGACGTCTTTTAGACGGCTTACATAGAGTTATCACTCCAATCAACGAGCAACTTGCCAAATGCCAAAACTAATACAAGGTGTAAAAAGATCCTTCACGAAGCCGTCAACCAAGCATTCTGTACATCAAATTAAGTAACCCTAGAAAAAATTACTGTTGGGAAACGACTTTTATGGGGGTGAAAATCATTTTTTACGGTAAAACTCAATGTATCGCACTCAAAACACTGTGCTGATGGATTCATTGCATAGTAAACGAGTCATGGAGGTATTTAAAGTAAAGTTATAACCATAGAAACTAGTATTAAAAAAAACATACTTCAGAACTTTAAATAAATAAATAAACTTTGACCTCCAATATTTCCGTAACTGGAAGATTTCCAGGTATGGTCCATAACAAAAACATGGTCGCCAATGATGTAGAAAACAGTGCATTTCGGCTTCGTTAAGGATCTATTTACACCTTTTATTATAAATTATTCATCTACACACACGAATGCATGTATTGTATTGTATTGTATAACGGGCTGGTGTCCGAATGCATGTTAACACTATTTACACTTCTCCGAAATAACCTAACTGCGTTGACACTATTCGGTAAATTCACGAGAACAACACACACTTATTTGTTTATTTTTAATTTCAATTTAAGACACTGACCGCACAACCAGAACTCAGTTTGTATTATTATGTATTTTTAAAAACACTGGCACGCGTTCTTATCACATTTTTTATAAAAACTTCTATTTTAAATTACATTCTAGAACACATTAAACGTCTATGCTTTTGTTTTTGTTTCTCAAACAAACTTGGTCGTCTTTTATCACATTTTTTAAGAACAACTGGTTTTTAAAAATTCAATTTAAGCCAGTACACATTGTCTAATATCGCGTGACCGTACTAAACTGGTAATATAAACTGACAGACTCAGTGCTAAGAGTGTCGGCAAACTATTCGAAGGTCAAAGAGTGACGAACGTGACACGTGAATATTGTTTTTAAATTTCGGTGTGAAAAGATAGTGGAATCTTCCCCTTGAAATGAATGGGATAATGTGGTCTGAATAATATATACAAATTAATAAAATTGAAGTGTCTGTTTCTAATTTCAAAACATAGGTTTTTACTGAATGTAAACACTTATAATTTTATCTGTTTGTTTGTTTGTTCCGGCTAATCTCCGAAACGGCTAGATCGATTTTGACGGGACTTTTACTGGCAGATAGCTGATATTATAAGTGGGAGGTAAGAAATAATTTATGCTTACTTTTATTTTAGAAAAAGGAATATGATTCCGTGCAATCAAATTGAAACCCTTATTTTTTAACAAAAACTTATTCAAATAGGAAAATAATATTTTTATAATAATTTCACGCAGACGAAGGTGGCTGGCAACAGTTAGTTGTTATAGATATGTTGTTGTTGTTGGTGTTGTGTTGTTGTTGTTGTTATGTTATTGGTAGGTATGCTGTGATCGGACCAAAGTCCCAGTGTTCCACAATTTAAAGGATTTTACTGAAACAGCCAGCGTTTTGTGGTATTCTCGCTAATTGGTCTGCAATTGCCTTAAAAATTACTGTACAGAACACTTCAACGATATTGGTAGTGATTTATTTTCTAATGGCAGTTCCACTGGCGCAGACTGCCTTGTTGCTCTAGTGGTGGTAAGCGCGACTGCTGAGCAAGAGGTCCTGGGTTCGATTCTTAGGTCGGGCAAAGTATCATTGGGTGTTTCCGTCAGGAATTTCTCAGTAGCAGTCAAGGAGTCTAAATTTGTGCCAAGTTGGTGGCAATAGGCTCACCTAGTACATGGTACTTAAATATTACTGGCGACATGTGGGTGTACTATCAGGTAAACCTCTGCTTAACCCTTCAGGTATAACAGGCGTGATGTTATGTTGTGATAATTACGGGGCGTAACAACCCAACCCACAACTGTAAGGCCCGTTTTCTATAACTTACTTACGTATAACCGTCATTTAATATGCCACGTTTCGTAGGTAGCTATCGATGTTTCTATAAAAAAAATTAACGTGAAATATCCTATCAGCGTCACCTTTGTTTTGTTTTTTTTTTTTCGGATTATTATCAAATGATTCCTCCCGCTCTGGGCGAAGCAGGAGGGAGTGTCAGACTTTTACTGACTAAAACCCATCCATGTTCCTTCATCGCCCTTTGTGTTCCGGGGCCACGGTATATTTTTCGAACAGTCCCGCAACCCCGGCAGGCAATCGGCCCTTGCTGACTCTCTTTGAGGCGCGCGTGGAACACTCTTGCGCCGTCGACACGGCCTGTCGTCATGAGACGGACGGACGGCGAGCTAGCCCATAGCCCACCGTCCACAAGCCCGCGCCTACGGTGGCCGACGTGGCCCCCGACGCCCGGGGCGTCTCCCGCGGCGGCCGGGACGCTGTGAGGTTCTCTCACTCTCACGTTCCACCACCTCCTTCTCTAGCATGACTGCTTCGCAGAAGGAGGTGACGGCGTCCCATTCCGTCTCGCTCCGGACCATGGCTTGCACCAGGGCCGGACGCGAGAGGTCGCCGCCGATCCCCGTCACCTACCTGTCACTTAATTCATACAAAAATTAAAGAATGATTTTCAGTGACGTTTTGTTTCTAACCGTCGACAAGCATAATGTCAAAGAGACAGAGATAGCAACCTTCCGAAACCGAACAGTAGGTAAGTCATTGAAAATGGCCGTAACTGTGTCGTCTATGCCGGTGTAGGTTATATTTTAACTAAGACTCGGTAATCTTAGCTAACAATAGAATTACATGAGTACTACTTGATAATCGGTCGGCAATTGCCTTGAAAATGACTGTACAGAACGATATGGAGACTTATTTTCTAAGAATAGATTAATAGCATCATTATGGCGATCACTGTGTTTCTCAAAGATGATGATTTTGAATTCAAGGAAGTTTTGGAGAAGTCAGGTGAATGATATCTAGGCCTTCTTCAATGTTAAATGAAGAATCATCATCATCAGCCTAGCCTTTTCCTAACTATGTTGGGGTCGGCTTCCAGTCTAACCGGATGCAGCTGAATACCAGTATTTTACATGGAGCGACTGCCTATCTGACCTCCACAACCCAGTTAATACTGGGTAATGCGATACCCATTGGTAAGACTGGTTGTCAGACTTTCGGGTCACTGACTACCTGTAACGACCAACGGCTTAACGTGCTTTCCGAGGCACGGAGGAAACTCAGTATGTAAGGGTGGTCACCCATCCACAGACCAACCTAGGCAAGCACGGCTTAACCTAACGATTGACCCGAGCGGCTGTTATTATTTAGCCACGAGCTAAATAATATCGTTCGTTTCATTGTTAAATGAAGAATATAAATCTTAATTTATAAGAGCTCAAATTTTTGGCTTTTGTGATGTATGAATTCGTATCGTAGTACAAGAGCTAGAGCTACAAAGATATTTTAACTTTGGATAACACTCCAAAGCAAACATATCTGTGTAGTCTAGCAATTGATTTACATATTTATTTAATTATAAAACCTTTCCTGATGATACCACAGACACATAATGTACCTCATCCTCCTTTTTTAGAGTTCCGTACCGAAAGGGTAAAAACGGGATCCTATTACTAAGACTCCACTGTCCGTCGTCTGTCACCAGGCTGTATCTCATGAACCGTGACTGTTGAAATGTTCAAATAATGAAAATAAAGATTAATTAAAAATTAACGGGGGCTCCTACTACGATGGAACGGAACCCTTCATGAGAGAGTGTGTTTCGCACTTAGCCGGTTTTTTTTTATTTAAGTCAGTAAAAAATAGCGGCTAATCCGGTTCAAATTAGTCATAATAATATTTAGAACATACTAGTAGATAAGCCATACACAATGCGATTCTCTAAGAAACAACGCTTAGTCATGTTTGAAAAAAACATGTTGTGTGAATTGATCTGATAGTGTAAATAAATCTGCCGTATCATTATGCCTGTTATTCCTGCAATTTCGAGAAATTTTGTGTCACTTTGAAATGAAATTAAATGAAATGATGTTTATTTTTGCAAGTAGGTTCTTACAAATACTTTTACACGTCATTTTTTTAAACTAGTTGGGGCCGGTGTTTCGTACCTGACTACTCTGAGAAGAAACAGCCGAAACAAACTCAGAGGTCATAGTCTCTTTTGAAGTCCAGACATAATATTGTTCAATTCAGATGAGGACTATGCAGATTAGTGTCTGAGATGGTCTTTTGAAGAAAGAACCACACAGATTTGAGTGGACCTGTCCAGTCAGTGCAAGCATTTGTCAGTTAACATGTAGCTCGACTTATAACTCAAGGAGCTCAATGAAACGACGAACAATACCAAAGAAAGGACATTTGGGTAGGTCGCTTATAGTACTCAAACTGCCAGACAGTCGTGGGGAAAAAAAAAAAAATGTGACCCACATGGTCCTCACATTCACAATAATTAAATAATATTAACAATAATTTACAAAACGAAAGTCAAAAAAAAAAAAAAAAAACATTAAATGTCACAAAAATAATAAAAAAGTAAAATACTTAACAAAATAAGTATTCATGTCAAATCAATACATGTCACATAAAATAATGTAAAATAAAGTAAAAATAATAAAATACTGAACTAAGTATTCATGTCAAATCATTCAATGTCAAAGTGTATAGTGTATATTGTAAGTGTAAAAGAAAGGAATTATATATATTAATTTCATTGGAGCAGCTTAATCCCAAGCCTTTTTATCTTCGAGATAGTGATTAACATGATAGTAGGCTTTCAGGCATAACTTCCGTTTTATAAACGATTTAAATTTATTTAGGCTTAGTGTTTTAATATGGCTCGGAAGTTTATTGTAAAAACGTATACATTGGCATCTAAACGTACCCCCTATTTTCTTGAGCCTCGTTGCAGGAACAACAAATTTGTGTTTGTTCCTCGTATTTATGTTGTGGATGTCACTGTTTTTTAAACAAATTAATATTTTTATGTGCGTACAAAAGGTTTTCATAAATAAACTGAGCGGGCACAGTAAGAATATTAATCACTTTAAATTTTTCTCTGAGGGAGTATGTGGGACTTAATTTATAAATTGAACGAATTGCCCTTTTTTGTAAAACAAATATTGTCTGAATATCGGCGGCATTACCCCACAACAACAAAAGAATACCGTACGACATCACGCTGTGGAAATAACTAAAGTAAACTAAACGGGCAGTCTCTAAATCAGTTAAATCACGAATTTTTCTAACGGCGAATGCTGCAGAGCTAAGTTTTTATTTCGTGTTTTGTGTACATTCTTTGTTGGAGATTTAAAATTAAATAAATGAATAATGAATAAATAAATAAAATAACAAATAGACATACCAACACACACATAGAGAACCTAGGTATCTACATAGTTTTGCGCTTAAACTCTTTAAGAAAAAAAAAATAGTCCCAATCGTTTTGAGTTCAATGATCGAGTTTATGGCTTTCGGTTCCAGAACGACCTAAAATTAACCGTGTATACAAAAATAGGTACGCAAAGAAGATAAAAAGAAAGCTAGTAATTAAAACTGTAAACGATTTACAGACTCAAACAACATTTGCACAAACCAATATTTATTTAACCGATACGGTCTCCGACAAGGGTTAAAAAAAAGTTTTGATCGCTAAACATGTATTGCGACGTCATTTAACATTGTGTAAATAACAAATGACTGATCAAAAATAATAATAAGAACTACTTATGAAAAACTATGTTTCTATCTCACCTCAAACAAGTGACAATCGGTTTTCAAAGTTTGTCGTTTTTCTAGAACGAATTTTAACTTAACTGACGTTTTTTTTTACGTTTTTGACGTTTTGGTTGGTAAAAGCCTTTTGGTAGCTCATTACACATTTTTGCGCACGATGACGGAACGGTCTAGTGGGCATTGTCTCATACTTTTCAATACAAAGAATATTTTTGCCTGATACGTTCAAAGCACGGTCATGGTATGGTACAGTGTAGTGGGCAACAACCTTTGTAGCTAATAGAAGATCACTTTGTGAAGTCCCTGCCCTATGATTCTCATAAGCAGATGAAGAACTTTTGGATGCTGGACAGAAATCACCGCTGAAATGAAACCTGTACATTGCCGCGTTGTTTTATGTCTGTTACCTAGTTGCAAATTGTCCATCAGGTCAAATAATTCATCGTCTGCTTTTGAAAAATGCTAATAAAAAAACGTACCTTTTACAATAGGCATGGTTACTCATCCAAACATATTTTAGGGCACAGCACAGTCACAGCACTACACTCGATCACAGCACAACGTCTACAATCGATGATTGTACCTTATCATTATCAGTTTCCTTTTCAAAAATCGGCAGGCAGAATTAGAAATGTCATAGAGGTGGCGATCTATTTCTATTCTATTCTTATTTTTATTTAATGGCAAGTAAAGCCGATGTCGATTATTCTGTCAATGTCCAGTGAATTGTAAAAACAAGGGTGCATGTAAAAAAAAATAAAAGAAAAAACTACAACTGACTGTTTCAAGTTAAGGCTGGAGTATCTGCTAACGAGAGGTTTTTGCCATGCAACTCCTCTTTGATGAGTGAAAATAAATGTGTAAAAAAAAATGTTGCTTATTAGACTCTAAACTATAACTGGTACAATTGAAATAATTCTAACTTTATTATTACTATATGAAAAAAATATTCAAAGTGAAGCATTTTTTCTCTTTGAAATTTCGTAACTATTCAAACGACATTAAGTTTTAGTATTTTTTTTTCACACAAATATTTGTCACTTTCTTCTTCACAAAGTGTACAATTGGCATTTTGATCGAATGGTTTATTAGGCTACAATTAAATACAAACCACTCATTTCGCACTATTCAGCCCGCAGTGACTGACGTAAGGTGGCATTATATCGTCCTCTTCATTGTTCGCGAGTCAAATAAATACCTTTTTTTTTTACTTATTATTTTTTTCTTCATTGAAGATAACTAAAGACGAACAATTAATTGTTAAGTAAGTGTTTTTTGGAAAAAGAAAAAACTTTTGTTTTCAATGTAAACCTAGCTCTTCGCCCGCGACTCCGTCTGCGTGGATTTCGTTTGTCGACAACAGGGCCACTTTTCAGGTGAGGTACACCAAAAGTTTATTAAAAAAATCTTCAAAATCAGTCAAGCCGTTTAAGAGGAGACGAATTTCGAACACACACACATACACCGGAATTTTATATCTAACAAATTATGATAAGTAATTCACGGAATTTTATATCTAACAAATTATGATAAATAATTCACGGAATTTTATATCTAACAAGACCCGAATGGCGCAGCGGTAGTGAGGCTGCCTTACGTTATTAGGGTCCCGGGTTCGAATCCCGGTCGGAGCAAATGTTTGTGTGATGAGCATAAGCATTTGTTTCCGAGTCATGGATGTTTATATGTATAATAAGTATGTATTTAAAAACAAAAAGTATCTATGTAGTATATCAACTATCTGGTGTCCACGACACAAGCCTCGTTGCTTAGTGTGGCACTAGATGGCGCTGTGTGTAATGTCCAGCGATATTTATTTATAACAAATTATGATAAGTAGTTCAGAAGTTATGAGGTAACAGATGAACATACTGTATACATACCGGTCAAAATCATAACGCTCCTTTTTGCTTCGCCGTAGTCGCGTAAAAATTAAGGTACGCAGTTTCCCTTTCGCTACTTAATACACAACATTTACTCACAATATACATTCAAATACTAGTATAATGTAACAAATAAAAGGATTATTATAAATGTATTTTGACGTTACGCTAGCGTAACAAGAAGGAAAAAGTAACGAATTGTATCTGTTATCCTACTCAGATGACGTATTGTTGACTTATAAATGTGCGGGACAGTCCACTCGACGTCACTGCATACGATTAGAAGAAATACTAAGTCTTAAAACTAAAATATTCAAAACTGTTTTCCTTAAATGTTATTTATTACTAACTTTTACTCGCAGTTTCTCTCCCGTTATGTCGGTAAATTATCCACGGGAACGTTTTAAATGTAGCCTATGACACTCGGGGATAATGTAGCTTCCCGATATTGAAAGAATTTTCGGAATCGGATCAGTACTTACAAACTTCTAAACAAATTTTACCTCTTTTTAATTAATCCTAAATATTACTTAGAAATGCGAAAGTAAGTTTATTTGTTACCTTTTCACGCCTAAACCACTAACCCAATCATCCTGAAGTTTTGCATATACGTTGTCAGGTGTACAGAAACGGACATAGGGTACCTAAAAAAAGCACTGTTCCCGAAGAAAACAACAATTACGTTCTTATGATAATAGATGGCGCCACGTGTCTTTTGAATCATGATTTACCACTAAACCAATCATCCTGAAGTTTTGCATATACGTTGTCAGGTGTACAGAAACGGACATATGGTACCGAAAAAAAACACTGTTCCCGAGGAAAACAACAATTACGTTCTTATGATAATAGATGGCGCCACGTGTCTTTTGAATCATGATTTGCCACTAAACCAATCATCCTGAAGTTTTGCATATACGTTGTCAGGTGTACAGAAACGGACATAGGGTACCGAAAAAAAGCACTGTTCCCGAGGAAAACAACAATTACGTTTTTATGATAATAGATGGCACCACGTGTCTTTTGAATCATGATTTACCACTAAACCAATCATCCTGAAGTTTTGCATATACGTTGTCAGGTGTAAAGAAACGGACATATGGTACCGAAAAAAAGCACTGTTCCCGAGGAAAACAACAATTACGTTCTTATGATAATAGATGGCGCCACGTGTCTTTTGAATCATGATTTGCCACTAAACCAATCATCCTGAAGTTTTGCATATACGTTGTCAGGTGTACAGAAACGGACATAGGGTACCGAAAAAAAGCACTGTTCCCGAGGAAAACAACAATTACGTTCTTATGATAATAGATGGCACCACGTGTCTTTTGAATCATGATTTACCACTAAACCAATCATCCAAAAGTTTTGCATATACGTTGTCAGGTGTACAGAAACGGACATATGGTACCGAAAAAAAGCACTGTTCCCGAGGAAAACAACAATTACGTTCTTATGATAATAGATGGCGCCACGTGTCTTTTGAATCACGATTGAATTATATTATTACGAGCAGAGTACAACTCAAATTGATTGCCAAATTCTAAATTAACTCTAGCGAACCCGCGGGAAAAAGCTAGTATTTGTATAGATAGGTCAAACATATTGACCGTGATCAAAATCGAGATGGGAGAAAATAGATCTAAAGATTTTTCCATAGGTACTTGAAATTAAAACTTCAAAGGCCCGGATAAAGATAGATCTAAAGATTTGTAAACTTCCATAGATAAATACTTCAACAAACCCAATGACCACATGACGTCTTTCCCGTCGCAGATCAAGCCAATTTAGTTTCCAATTCCTAATAGCATTCCTTATAATCGAACTGCCTCGTTGGTCCAGTGGTCGCAATCTCAATTGCTGATCATTAAGGGGCTTGAGTTCGATTTCCGGGTCGGGCGAATTGTTATGTATTGGGTTTTCCCATCATCACAGCAAACGGCAAGCAGCAAGCGGGTAGCAATAGGCTCGCCCCTATTACATGGGACGTAAACATATCTGGAGAAATGTGGGAGTACTATTAGGTACACCTCTGCTTAACCCTGTGGAGATCACAGGCGTGATGTTATGTTATGTTATTCCATGAATGTTATTTTTTAATTTAGTAGACGGCGGGCGCTATGAAACATTGTGTTTGTCACCTCTGATATACCTATGCCTTTTTGTATATCGCTCTATTGTCCTCTCATTTACACACGTGACGTAATTAATGCTGCTATCTCTTTCTCGTAATCACCTTTAATTACCTGCAGTCATCGTACTAATTGACAACAACCATCACAGTAGCAGCCAGTACACATTATTTAAAAATTAATAAATAGACTCAAAATGAAATAATATGTAGGTAAATCTGTGTCAAAACGTTTAAAGAACCCTTTTTCAGAAAGGTAAGGTGCGTAGTACTCGCGCCCGGCGCGTGTATGACCAGATGTATGAACGTGGATGAGGCAAATGGAGTATGTAAAGATTGTAGCAGTTTCGGGGGCCACGTGGTGGCCCCCAGCCACCGTTGGCGCGGGTCAGTGGGCGGTGAGCAATGGGCTAGCTCGCCGTCCGTCCGTCTTATGATGACAGGCTGTGTCAACGGCGCATTCGTGTTCCACGCGCGCCTCAAAGAGATGTCAGCAAAAGGAACGGGTCCGCAAGAGTCGATGCCCGCCGAGGCTGCGGGACCTGATCGAAAGAGATACCGTGGCCCCAGAACACAAAGGGCTAAGAATGAACATGTATGGGTTTTAGTTACAGTGCGGGAGTCATTTGATGATTTTCCAACCGAAAAAAAAGGATTGTAGCAGGTGGCGTTCTATCTACCCCCATGGGAAAAAGGTGTGAGTTTATGTATGAATATCGTGTATTTCCATCACAAAGAAAGAATTCTAGGGCAGCAAAAAATCATCATACGCTTAACTATCAACGGGAAATGTGCCAATAATGCTGACAGCCATTCTATTTATACTCTGGCCAAGTAATTAACCAGCCTTTAGATCACACTACATAATTATGTACATCACGCCTGTAATCGCGAAGGGTTAGATAGAGGTGTACCTAATAGTACACTCACATTTCGCCAGTTATGTTTAAGTCTCACGTTATTTGGGGCAAGTCTATTGCCATCAACCGGGCACAGATTCAGACTCCGTGGCTGCTACTGAGAAATTCCCTATGGAGAAACCCATTAATACTTTGACCGACCCGGGAATCGAACCCACTCCCTCTTGTTCAGCAGCCGCGTTTGCGACCATTTGAACAACGAGGCAGTCAACCATGTCGATGTCTTGTCTAAACTACTCATAACTCTACTTGCGGTTAACCTTATCAGCTGATAAGGACCACCAGATAATATTACAAAGGAATTTTAACGTTGCTGTAACGAAAACATAATTGTTTGATATCTTTGTAATGTTCTTAATCTTTGTGGTTTATTTGAGCAAATGTAAAGTTAATTTAGTATGACTTCCTATGCACATCCGGCACTGGATTTTTTTATCAATGAACGTTTCTCAAACATTTTTTAGGTATTAAAGGTAATGTGTCCAAAATAAGGTAAATTGTTTTTTTTTAAGAGTAAAACATCACGCCTGTAGTCCCCGAAGGGTTAGGCAGACGTGTACCTAATAGTACATCTATCGCCAGTTATGTTTAAGTCCAATGTAATAGAGGGCGAATCTATTGCTACCAACCGGGCACAAATCCGGACTCCGTGGCTGCTTCTAGGAAATTTCAACCCAATAACACTTTGCCCGACCCGGGAATCGAATCCAGGACCCCATGCTCAGAAGTCGCAGCCCATTATCTACATCCATCGCCCTATACCAGTGGATATACTCGGGGGAGTAGCGTACTTTAAGGGGCTCCCCCATGCACACTAGCGCCACTTTAGTAAATAAATCAGAACTCGTTAAATACACAATTAATATAAAATCTGATTGACAAAATCAATCTTTTGGTCTTCTAAATTATTTACGTCTGCTTAACTCATTGAAACATAGCTCGCTGTAGTTACAGATACAAAATGGAAAAAACGGCCGTTTTTAGCAATTTTTCTAACTGTAACTACAGTGAAGTATATTTTAATGAATTAAACGTCAATAATCTAGAACTATAAAGCATTAATTTTGTCAATTAGATTTTATATTAATTGTGTATTTAACGAGTTCTGATTTTTTTACTAAAGTGGCGCTAGTGTGCATGGGGGAGCCCCTTAACAAAAGGTTGTAGTGGCTCCATAGTTAACTATAAGAGCATAAGAGATCTTCGGGGAACTTGGTCCGTTTTATTTGTTGTAAAGATAAACATCAGCCTCTCGGTGTAAACTTTGGACTACGAACTGGACGTTACTAAGAGAACTCGATTTATACTCGAATTTTCGAAGATTGACTGGACTGGATTTTGTGTTTCAATAAACACTAAGTACCAAGTTTCGAACCCAAGCAGGCGTATTGATTTGTGTAATTTATTTCATCACCGCTGCTCTCAAACCGGTGAAGGAAAACATAGTGAGGAAACTGGCATGTATTAGAACCAAAAATTCGATGACATAAGACATCTACCAACTGGATATAATCCACCACGCGGGCCCAGTGCGGGTTGGTAGATGTCACATGTCATCGAATTTTTGCCCATTCCCTCTATAAAGAGGAGGCCGTGTGTCCCAGGAACGTTATAGGCTGAATATATTATGCTTAAACACAAATAATAGTAATAGATATATCATGTCGGGGTCCTTCGCCGTCTCCTCAGTTTTTAGGCCGAGAAGACTGAAAGTACTTAACTCCGAAAGAAATACTGTACGAGCATGGGGCTCTTGAAGTCTTTACCTTTCTGCTGTGTACGGCAAAGATTTTATGAGACAATGCCTACTGCCCGTTTCACCTACACTAACGGCCATTTTCGATAACTTACTAGCAGGTTTCGGTAGGTTGCTATCTCTGTCTTTTTGACATTTTGCTTACCGACGGTTAGAATCAAAACGTCACAGAAAAGCTTTCTTTGATTTTTCTATGAATCAAGTGACAGGTAGGTGACGCGGATAAGATGTTTCAAGGTAATTTTGTTTATAGAAATACCGATAGTTACAAGACGTAGGCATATTAACTAAAAGTTATACGTAAGTAAGTTATAGAAAACGGACGTATGTGACACTTATCTGCATACCTAATTCTTGTTTCCGCCAACACTTAGTGACATGACGATTGAGATTCGTAGAATATCTACATCACTAGCTACTTCCCTATCATTCATGATCATCATTTCAGTCGAAAGACGTCCACTGCTGGACATAGGCCTCCCCCAAGTGTCGCCACATTGACCGGTTCCGTGCGACTTGCTTCCAGCGGATTTCCGCAACCTTCACCAGGTCATCGGTCCACCTAGTGGGAGGCCTTCCAACGCAACGTCTTCCGGTTCGCGGTCGCTACTCCAGAACTTTTCGGCCCCATCGGCCATCCGTTCTGCGAGCAATGTGCCCTGCCCACTGCCACTTAATTTTGGCAATTCTTCGGGCTACGTCGGTAACCTTGGTTCTCTTGCGGATATCTTCATTTCCGATACGATTACGCAAGGAAACTTCGAGCATAGCCCTCTCCATTGCCATCTAGGTGATTTTAAGCCTTCTGATTAGGCCCATTGTGAGCGACGACGTTTACTTCACGGTTACTTCCCCGTTGCTATAGAAAGAATTGCTATTTATTTGTCTTCGTAGAAACGCGAGTCTACGGGTCCGCTATGCATGGGCAGAAGACATGTCGAGTTGTATAGAAAGAGCTTTTTCTATTCCTGGTAGAATAAAGATGGATTTGGTCATTCTACGTGTGCTGGTGTCAGTTCTAACTCGGCATAAAAATACGAGTATAAAAGCGAGTTACAGTTCGAGTTGTTGCCATAGTAGCCAACCGCAATGATGGAGTCAGACTTAAGTTAAATCCTCGGGAGATTTTAACCTGGTTTAATCTAACTTGCCTTAAGATCTGCGTCTACTAACCACACTATATATTTTCAATGTTCGCTACAAACGTGTAGTTGATCTATTGGAAGAACTTTTCAAGTGGTTTTTCGGGTACCCTTTTGTGGTTAGTGGTGGTATTGTAATTGGGTAGGTACCTATTATAATATTACAAACTGAGAATAAGTCCCCTGGCAATAGGTGTCAGGACATGGACCAGAAAAAAGTGGCGAAGTAGTAGAAAGAAGTGACCTGGAGCGTACCGCGTGGGTTGATTTGAGGTGGCACAGTGAGAGAATTGGGAGAGGTCTTCGCCCAGCAGTGCAACACTGTAGGCTAATCACAAGTACAAGCATAAGTAAGGTACCTATTATGAGTAAACCTGTGAGCCAAACACGATCTCGTTGAATGTCGTTGACGTTCTCAATGTTAAACAATCAAAATGTATCCAATTTTAACTTAATTATAAAAAAAAATAAAATAATAAGCTCGAACACACCCAAAACGTAAAACATCCTCTAAAAATCGCCCCAGAAGCAACACTAAACAAATTTTCTGATCAAATAGTGTCGGACACTTTAAAATATGTACCGTTTTGCAAGCATGCGACCTCTCACGGCTCTCACATGGCCGTACACCAATGAAACATGTATCAGCCATTCGGTGTCACACTTCACGGAATTTTGATCCGAATTTATGTACAAACACAGGCAGGAATCCCTTGAATATTTGATACGAGCAACCCCAGCCTTTTGTCTTGATACAATTTAAAACAAAGCACCTATTTTTGGTGGCGGAATTCGTTTGGAATTGGGTACAGTTTGTAAAAGTAAAACGGCAAAACTTGCTAAGTGGCCTGAAAGGAAAACTTTGTGAGGAAACCAGCGTGTGCAAGATATAGCCCAGTGGCGTGACCGTCAAGTCATAGGTCTCGAGTTCGAACCCAAGACACGCACATCTGATTTTTCGGATTCATGTGCGTATTGTATAATTATTGACGACCCGAATGGCGCAGCGGTAGTGAAGCTGCCTTACGTTCTTAGGGTCCCGGGTTCGAATCCCGGTCGGCGCAAATGTTTGTGTGATGAGCATGGGCATTTGTTTCCGAGTCATGGATGTTTACTACACTACTACAACAGCCCATAACGTCCACTGCTGGACATAAGCCTCTCCCATGATGGGAGGAATTTGCCGTAATCTCCACGCTTGGCAGGCGGATTGGAGATCGCAGTGATGAAAGACTAACAGAAAACGCTGCTGCCCATTCTCTGGTCTACGGAGGCGCAAGGTGTTCTGCCTCAGACATTAGTCGCCTTATACGACACCCGTGAGTGTAATGGGTTGGTTCTATTCTACTCTGCCGGATACCACACGGCTACATGGATGTTTATATGTATAATAAGTATGTATTTACAAACAAAAAGTATTTATGTAGTATATCAACTATCTGGTGTCCACGACACAAGCCTCGTTGCTTAGTGTGGCACTGGATGGCGCTGTGTGTAATGTCCAGCGATATTTATTTATTATTATTATTAATTATCATTTGTTTTGGTGAAGGAAAACATCGTGAGGAAACGAAACCAGCATGCCTGAGAGAAATTTCTCGACGGCATATAAAGCCAAATCAGAGGCCAATTGGCTGTATAAAACTCTGACACCAGGGTAGGCACTAACCACACGATAAAGAAATAAACATTCGAAGGCATGAGACATCCACCAACCCGCACTGGGCTCGCCTGGTTGATTAGTTGGCCCACTCCCTATAAACAGGCCTGTATCCCGGCACTGGGATCATTAAAAGTTAATAATTACGCTAATGCTTGCCTCTTTTTTGATGAGAGTGTGAGAGCTCCGTCTTTCTACCCACAGTAAGAGAAAAATCTCTTGCTGTGGGTAGATAGACGTGTATTTCCACTGTAGCTTGTAAACAAGATTATCTGCTCTCTATTGACAAAAATAGTCACCGCAGCACCATGGACAGCTGCAACGATAGAAGATGAGGATCCAGATGCGTCACCGAGTTCAAAGAAAATGGGCATAAAAATCATTACACTAATTAGCACCACGCCGCATCCCCGAAGGATTAGGCGTTCTTGTAACGGCTCTAAAAAAGCAAATACAGCGCATTCTATGACACAAATGAAGAACTAACATTAACCAGTAGGTTTATACCCAGCCGTTCCCGAAAGGGAACAGAACATTGTTATTTTAATTGTGTCTGTAATTGTGGGTAACTACAAGTTAAAATGCTAAATCGCGAAGTTAAACTTATCTGCGACTTAAGACTTAACTGTTGGGCAGTGGCCCACCAGACTCGTATGGTCGGAGGATCCTCCCTTTTCTATAGGGGATGAATAACTTTACACCCTGCTCTTCATAAATACCTCTAAATACGTAATAGTAAACACACATTTCGCTAGTTATGTTTAATCCCAATGCCACAAGGAGCGAGATAGGGGGTGTCGGGTCCGGGGTTGCGGGACTGTTCGAAAGAGATACCGTGGCCCCGGAACACAAAGGGCGATGAAGGAACATGGATGGGTTTTAGTCAGTAAAAGTCTGACACTCCCTCCTGCTCCGCCCAGAGCGGGAGAAGTAATTTGATGATTTCCCATCCGAAAAAAAAAAAAAAAAGGGGGTGTCGGGTACTACAATGTCAAAACATATTATCCAAGGAAACCTACAAAGTCTTCAGTAAATAGCTGCTATAATAATATTGAAAGCTTATTATTGGAAGTTTTAATCAAGTTAGCAGGAGTTGTGTAACACAATCAAAGTTTTTAAGAAAATAAGTTGAAGTTGAAAACACAGGTATTCCATCAACGCTCCTGTTAATCCATCGGAGGTGGCTGATACAGGGGGATCTACTAGTCGATATTGTGGGCGGTCGCGTCGTGGAAATACCGGTGGCGGTCATCTGTGGTCCTGTGTCGGTCGTCTATCTATGTAGTATATCAACTATCTAGTGTCCACGACACAAGCCTCGTTGCTTAGTGTGGCACTAGATGGCGCTGTGTGTTAATGTCCAGCGATATTTATTTATTTATTTTATCTTCCTGGCCTTGTTCCATTCTATTTGGGGTCGGCGCAACACGTTTCGTTCTTCCACTCTCCCCTGTCAGACGTCACAGCATCATTCACTCCTTTCGCTTTGATATCATTCCTCACACAATCCATCCATCTTTTCTTTGGTCTCCCTCTCGATCCATCAACATCGGGCTCGATTCAAGGGACGGACAAAGTGATATTGGGATTTTTTTATCACAAATTTCTCAGTAGCAGCCACGGAGTTTTGATTTGTGGCCGGTTGACGGCAATAGGTTCAAACCCTTTTACATGGGACTTAAACGTAACTGGCGAAATGTGGGTGTACTATTAAATACACCTCTGCTTAACCGACATTTACAGGCGTGATGTTATGTTAGGTAACGCATGTTGTTCCTCTGTCACCAGGCTGTATACCACCTGTGATAGCTAGACAGTTCAAATTTTCACAGATAATGTATTTTTAATTGCCGCTATAACAACAAAATAATAATAAAAACAGAATAAAATAAATATTTAAGGGGGAATGTTCGAAAGAGATACCGTGGCCCCGGAACACAAAGGGCGATGAAGGAACATGGATGGGTTTTAGTCAGTAAAAGTCTGACACTCCCTCCTGCTCCGCCCAGAGCAGGAGAAGTCATTTGATGATTTCCCTTCCAAAAAATTTAAAAAAAGGGGGACTCCCATACAACAAACGTGATTTTTTTGCCGTTTTGACTAATGTTGTAAAGATAAAATGGTACGGAACCCTTCGTGCGCGAGTCTGACTCGCACTTGGCCGGTTTTTTAGGGTTCCGTAGTCCTGACAAGGAACCCTTATAGTTTCGTCATGTCCGTCTGTCTGTCTGTCCGAGGTTTTGCTAAGAGACCGTTAGCATCAGAAAGCTGTAATTTTGTAGAGGTGTGTATATCAATAACGCCGACAAAGTTGTAAAATAAAATTTTGGTAAATATTTTTTTTAGGGTAGCTCCTCTACATGTGAAGTGGGGATGAATTTTTTTTCGTCGTCTGCCCCGTCGTGTGGGATATCGTTGAATAAATCTTTTAAAATGACTTAGGGGTTGCTAATACTACTTTTCGATTTAATGCTCCATTTACGAAATATTGAATTGAAATTTGAAAAATTAATGATGATAGTGCATTTCACGAACTTACAAGGACAACTATAGCGGTTAAGATAGCTTTATTACAAGTTGAACTTGGGTGTTGGATTATTTTGTACCAAATACAAAATCCTTAGAATAAATCCTATAAAGTGATTAAGATGAAGTAGTTGCTTGTTTATAACGGGTAAAGACTTGCATTGAAAAACAAAATAAAAAAAAACTGAAAAAATATAATAATTATCATAAGTTTCACAAAGCTGCCGCTAGATGGCGTACCATATGTACCAACGGGTTCGTTCTATATTGTGATAACGGACTACCTACTACGGAATCCTACAATGCGCGTGATCCGAAACGCACTTGGACGGTTTTTTATGTTAAACGCCATAACATTTTAGAGCAAATAAATATATTGACGCGTTCGCACATTCTTTGCAGCCGTATGTTTACAAAGCCGGTAACTTGAAACTTAGTCGGTTTAGTCTGAATTTGGGAGTTAGGACCGTTCATCGACGTTATGAAGATAACCGAACACGATGTTATACACGGCGTCCATTGTGGCCGTATCTAGGCACAATAGTACCCGCATACGGCACTATCGGCAGGGCTTTGAAGGTGTCTCTCACTGGACAGGGACAATCTAGATTTTGGATGGAAAGTTCTAGGTTCAGACTATCTTTCAATTTGATTGTAGCCTGGAATAGTGGGTCGGGTTCGGTTCCCACACAGAACGAATATTTTTATGGCCTATTTTTACCCGACTACAGCGAAGCCAAAAGGTACGATTTTAGAAGTCTATGTACGGTCGAACAAGCTATTTGGTTTACATTTTACAATGTAATTTGTTCATCACTCATCACTTCAGCCGAAAGACGTCCACTGCTGGACATAGGCCTCCCCCAAGTGTCGCCACATTGACCAGTCCCGTAAAACTCGCATCCAGCGGATTCCCGCAACCTTCACCAGGTCATCGGTCCACCTAGTGGGAGGCCTTCCAACGCAACGTCTTCCGGTTCGCGGTCGCCACTCCAGAACTTTTCGGCCCCATCGGACATCCGTTCTGCGAGCAATATGCCCTGTCCACTGCCACTTATGTTTGGCAATTCTTCGGGCTACGTCGGTGACCCTGGTTCTCTTGCGGATGTCTTCATTTCTGATTAGATCACGCAAGGAAACTCCGAGCATAGCCCTCTCCATTGTCTCCAGTGTCTGTCTGATCCATTGTAATTTGTTGGTTAAACTGTAAACCAAATAGCTTGTTCGACCGTACGTTTGTATTTACGTATGTTCCTCCGTAGCGCTTAAACTGATCATCCGATTTTGATGAATAAGGTATCAATCGATTTGTTATTACAACCCGGGTAACATAAGCTACATTTTAACCGACTTTATCATTAAGAGGAGTCGATTTTACCTCGTAAACCCCGAGTTTAATTACAGCGTAATTTATCAGTAGTCGGGATTTTTTGTGATTCTTTTTCTTCTTCGTCGTCACTCTTGGCAGAGAGGTCGTGGTCGTCACATCAGGGGTGGTGGCAAGCTTCACAATTCATCGCCATTCCTCCCGGACTGTGGCTTTTCTTGTGCATTCGTGGAGTGGACCATTGAGTGCAGTTTTGACTTGGTCGGTCCAACGCATTGGTGACCTGCCGCGCGCTCTTGTGCCTTCAACGTTTTCCTGCACTACAAGTCGCTCCACAGATGTGTCTTCTTGACGTGTGATATGTCCAAAGAAAGTGAGGATACGACATTGGACGATGTTTGATTCGAAGTTCCTGGAGGATTGAGACGTTGGTTCGGAACTGTGTCCAGGTTATGCCAAGCAATCTCCTCCAGCACCACATTTCGAGGGCATCTATCTTCTTTTTCTCGCTTCGTCTTAAAGTCCATGTTTCAGCACCGTACAGAAATATGGGAAAGCCCTGATAAGTCCTTAACTTCGTAACTTCGATAAAAGACCTAATTCTAAGGGTTCGTAACAACATAAAATTGGAAGTTAGAGAACATCACTTTTAAAATTTGCTAACACAAGTTTTACGTCCGACGCCTTGGGCACTCAACTCTGCTACTATTCTACCTGGCTAATATTTTACCCTGGCAGGCATGGACCATCATTATATTGTTAAAAAAATGTCATAGTATCTTTACATCCTCGAAAAAATCCTGTCATTTACTTCTTCATCTGTCATATGACTTCTCACACAATCCATCCATCTTTTAGAGTTCCGTAACTAAGTCGGCAAAAACGGAATCCTTATAGGATCAATTTCCTGTCCGACTGTCAGTCTGTCAAGACCCTTTTTGTCAGAAATGCGTCAAGCAAGAAGCAATCAAGCTGAAATTAATATCAAATACTCATGTGCTACCCCTTAGAGCAATAAAAAATTAAACTAAACTTGTAAGTCAACGTATTTGGTATTTGTATATATTGTCGATTTCACAAGGGAATCAAAACCTACGTATATATCATCACATGTCGTGACCATACCAAGACTGTCTATTACCGTTCAAGAATATACAAAATACTTAGTAAACTGCACCCCTACTCCACTACATCAAGTTAACAATTTACAAAATGGAACGGTTTACTTTTAATTTACTTGGGCACCGAAGTTTACTAGCTCGGCTAATAATTTCTTGCCGTCTTAAATAATCCATCACACGACTCGAGCGTTAGTTCTCGACGTATGTGCTTCGGAAGCATTTGGAATAGGGTTCCGTAGTGCGATGTTATTAAGGTTTTGTTAGTGTTAAAAATGGCTGTGAAAATACCCTTAACGAAGCCGAAAGGCACTCGTTCTCTCCGTCACTGCAATCTTTTCTTTGTTCTGAAATATGCCAGGGAACCTTCTAGTTACGGAGATATTGGGGGTCAAAGTTCCAATTTTTTCAAGAATACAATAAAATATAATTTGTATTTGTGATAAAACATTGTACAATAAGGTCTTATAAATAGGATTATGATCTTACACGTATTTAATGTTGTAACTTTGCTTTAAATACCTCCTTGACCCCCGTAATATTCAATGCATCACAATTACAATTTCCATAGACAGTTTCACAAATTCTTATAAACGGCGCCCTCTTCTCAATGTCAAGCGCCAAAGAACTACACAGCACAGACAAACTCTGTCGCAAAGAACTCAACTGCTACTACGATACTGAACCTTTAAAATAAAACCGTTTTCCAACCCTTAAGTTTATTGTTTTTAAAATTCATAGCACGCTGTAGATGGGGCATGCCTGCGGATGGATGGATGGACTACACACACCGGTTGGAGTTATACGTCCACACGGATAATATGTTACGGGAAATGTTACGATAAACATTTTGGATACGGTGTTCCCACTTTGATTTACGATTTTTAGGAAAATTTGGTGTTGCATCATGGAACATTTTGAGGAAGGGCTATGAAAAGTTTTATAGCAGGGACATTGATCTAATTGTAATTCTATTTTATTAGGAAAATCACCATGCTGCGTTCCAAAACGGCCATAATGGACGTCGGCAAGAAGGCTGCCAGGCTGCAATGACACTGGGTGGGTCACGTTAGCCGCATGCACAATCCGCCGGACAAGTACAGATGGAAGCGATGCCTAGGCAGCGCTACTAGTCGTTACTTCCTTACTTATAATATCATAAATGCGAAAGTAAGTTGGTTTATTTGTTACCTTTTCACGCCTAAACCACTGAACAGATCATCCTGAAATTTTGCATATACGTTGTCAGGTGTACCTTTTATCCTGAAAAAAAAAATACTGTTGCCGAGGAAAACAACAATAACGTTCTTATGATAATAGATGGTGCCACGTGTCTTTCGAATTATGATTAAATTATATTATTACAATCAGAGTACAACCCGGATTGATTGTCAAATTCTAAATAAACGCGAGCGAAGCCGCGGGCTAGTAATATTATAAAGACAAAAGATAATAAATAACCATGTAAAAACAAAACGAAATACGCGACGTCAAGTAAAAATTCTCACCCCTTTTTCCAGTTTCATACAATGCACGCTGCAGCACCTACATTTAACTCTGTAGTGTGGATACCTGGGACTTTTCCAAGATTGTATGGCTATTGAATTTCAGTGGAATTCCTGTATTGATGGAATATTAAGATGCTTCTGTGTCCGAGTCACCCGTGACGGTACGTTTCATAAAACACCTAGATAATGGTGCAGAAGTTCCATTTTAGCTTTATTATAAGCGAGGATTTTGAGGATAATATTTTAATCGGAGTTATTTTAGGTACGAACTCGACTATTTCCACAAGGATTGGCGAACAACAGCACTGGATAGGGATAAGTGGAAAGAGGGAAGGAAGGCCTTTGCCCGGCAGTGGGACACATGGCTAATAATAATAATAAATAATTTTAGGTACAACATTAATTTTACTGCAACCACACTAAAGAATACGAACTATATAGATAGCTCATAGTATTTTGTATAGTTGCAGTCATTGCAGGCATTTCAGACAAATAAAGTTCAAATAAAGTTTTATTTTAAATAAAACATAGCATACCTATGCTATGCGAAGAACTCTCTTTAAATTTGCTATGCTATGCGAAAGTACAGACTGCAAGCTGCCACAATCAGACAAACTTTAATAAATTGTCAACTTTATAACTAAAGCTTTAGATTCAAGGTTGATTGGGAAAAATTGACAGACTCGGGTAGTTTGATATGCTGGCGTCTGTACAAACTGAAACTTGGGGTTGGTACAGAACCCCATTTACGTAACACACTCTAATTCGCAATCCACAACGTAAAGAAGCCCAAAAGGAGGGTAATGTGTTTGACCTGTATGTATGTATGCAGTCAATATGTCCTGTTTCCTGAACTTGTTTTATTCTTTTCAATTTTTTTTATTAAAAGTTATTAGTTATTTTTTTACGCAGTCGGTTTTTTTTTTATTTTTTACTATTTTAACTCCGTTTATAGTTTGATAATTAACATAAATGATTTGACCTTAGCCAAAAACATTTGAAGCTTACACTGTAACCGACATAACTGTGCAGGCGGGAAAACACAGAACTAAAATAAATGCACCAAGTTTGACACATCGATGCAAATTTTCTTGACAAGCAACGCCACCTTGAACTGCACACTTAGTGGTCATACTAAACCAACTTCTCATCCCTTCCATCCTAGACTGACTTCACTTTCTGATATTCCCCTGCATTGTGTACATATTAACAAATTCCTACCTGGGGAACGGTCCATTCTGAGTAGCATTAAGCCTTTGATAGGCCATCGGACGAGCTTTACATTGTTTTATAGGTTATAAAATAGTCAGGTCGCTTATTTGAACTGTAGTTACGTCTATGTATATTTGTATTTATAAAGAGATAAATTGATATTCTATTCTCCGGAACTAATAATCCAATTCTAAAAAAATCTTTAACCGGCCGAAAGACACATTATTCGCGAGTGCTAAAGACTTTACATTAAATTTATATCATGCATATTAGCCGAGTTATCACACTTTTTGTGGATGAAGTCACGGGCGAAGTGCTAGTCTGTTATGTAGTGATAGTCATACTCATCAAAGGGCATACAACATTATTGACATCGGATTCTGTGGTAGATTTTTTGGCCATCATTTGGACCTTGATTATTTGTGCAATTTCTACAGAACCATAAAACCATAGTTCTTTATAACGGGATTAGGTTCAGAAATAAAAGTAAACTTTGACTGAGGATGAATATATTCACTTTGTACTTTGGTATTACAATACTTAAAAGACGTCTACACTCGTGAACTGCTATGAACAGATCTCGGAATTCTTACCCCTTCTCTCAAAACCCAAATGTACTACGCAGTGGTTTTAAGAACCGTATTCATACCACTGCGTAAGCCGTTAAATTACTGTAATCATAAAATTGAACAACCGTGCTCATGACTAGTAACAGTAGTGACATTATGTACCGTATTCATAAAACTGCGTAAACCGTTAAATTACTGTACTTATAAAATTGAACAACCGTACTTATGACTAGTAAAATTAAAATATTTATTATTAAGTCTAACAACTCGGCCATCCTGTTCATAGTCCCTTCGCGAAAGAAAGAAATAATAATAATTTAATTTATAACTATAATTATATATTTATAATTTATAAGTACTTACTTAAAATATACAAAATAAAAAAAGTATATAAAATTATTTAACTTTTAACAGGTATTTCATTTTTAAATAATGTAATTATGAACTTTACAAATATATTTAACTATGGTACTATATTAATATTAATAAATACAAATGCAAATATTTTAGAACTACTTACGATTGTTTATGTATTAGTATTAATTTAAACAACAATACATAAGAAAAATTAAAATAAGATTGAAATAAAATTCAAAAAAATTAAGTAAATTTAAAAGACAATAAAAGGTCTCTAAATAAACTATAATTATACAGGGTGTAAACCCTTCACGGAGCCGTCAACCAAGCATTCTGTACATTAAACTAAATAACTTTACGCAAAAATACGTAATGTATTTACATACCAAAATTCCAAAGACCTTTACAGTGTGCAACTTGTAACGATACAATTTGTAACAATCACATTTTTTTTTTATTACAAAATGGGCCTGCTCTTGCAATTTTTAGGGGCCGTCTCCACGAGCGAGAGAATCGCAGCTATATTTTCGTATAGAAATACGTTGAATTGCCGCGATTCTCTCGCCCGTGGAGGTGGCCCCTTACACATAATTATAATAGACAAATACTCCGTTATCGGGAGCGTCTTAGCTATTCGTAACGGTAATGATTAAAATCTAATCTAGGATTCTTACATTACAGGCGAATGCTCTAGTGAGGAAGACGAAGGAAGACACAAGTAAGATTTAGGTATCCTGGATCGACAAAAAAAAATCAGTTTGTTTTTTTTGGGGGAGCCCCCTTAATATTTAATTCTGTTTTTCAACTGTCTAGCTATCACGGTTCATGAGATACAGTCTGGAGACAGTCAGACGGACAGTGGAGTCTTAGTAATAGGGTCCCGTTTTTACCCTTTGGGTACGGAACCCTAAAAAAGTGGCAGGAAGTAGGTACTTATATTATTATGCTTAATTTAAACATTGTATTTATTAGATAAAAGGCAGGAAAATGTTGCGAAAATAATGGTTAAATTAGTGGTACGAGTACCCAGTACCAGTTACACACAAATAAATAATATTAAATACATAACTAATGAATCAGCGTTAAAAGTAATATTTCCAAGATGGACCGGTTAGAGAGACGCAAAACAAGGAAAATAAACAAGTTGTATGTCTCATTAAGTGTGGTCAGTCCGCTGAGATCGCCAGCATCTATGTTGTTACTTTAATTGAGCGAAAAACATGCAAAATAAAAACAGTTCTGTGTATAATCTTAAAAATACGGGGGTTTCTGGTAAGTTAGTGACAGTTTTTTGATTAAGCCGACAATAGTAGTGTTCTTCTTGATCGTGTGGTTATTGCCTAACCTGGTGTCAGAGTTTGAACCGATATGATATTATATACGAAAATGCACTTGAAATTACTGTAAATGTAATCGTTAAATCCGTGGAGCCATGGAAACATGGCTCTTTCGCAGAGAGGGCGTAATGTAGTCAATCACTTGACCGCCGACCGGTTGAAGTTGTGTTTTATTGGTCAAAATCAGTGACGTTTGTAATAAATTAAGTAGTAAGTGTGCTATTAAAGTTGATATTAAGATCTGTTATGTCACTAAAAGTATATTACTATAAAAAACGCGACGTTAACCGTGTGTAATCTTAGTTTTATTATTGCAATTATTGACAACTAGCTTATATCCGCGGCTTCGCCTGCGTTCAGTAAGATAATTGTCCCACGGGATCGTACTACCAGAATAAAAGTATACTATGTGTTAATCCAGGTTATAAACTATCTGTGTGCCAAATTTCATCCAAATCCGTTCAGTAGTTTTTACGTGAAAGAATAACAAACATCCATACATCCATTCATCCTCACAAACTTTCACATTTATAATATAAGTACTTAGAATTATTTAGTTTATCTGTGGGGTCTCATAACCAATATCAAACTTTTTTTGTCTTCCTCTCCCTTTGTATAAATAGAATTCTTTTTCGATCTAAAAGTATGTAAACATAACAATAAATCATTATCCCGTGACCCGCGCACATATTAGCCTGTTATGTTTAAATCCTTATAAACTTATGCTTATTTTAATTTTTATTTTTAACCGATGTAAAAACTATATTTTTACATCGGAGGTTTAGAAATAGAGGAACACACGATACAGTTTAGCATAGATAATATTTGTTTATGTTACTGGTATCTTGAATTCTAAATAACAATTTAGAAAATTCATATTCTTTTCTTATTATAAACCATGATGGGCCTTCCATGCCTTCCAACGGCCACAATTCTGTGCTGCTTCTTTCCATTTCTCAAGGAAGACATCCAATTCGTCCCGCCATCTCCTTCGTGGTCTGCCGCGACCCAATGTCACTGTTTCAGGGCACCAATCCTGAGCATTACCGTCCCACAGCTCGTTGGGCATGCGACAGACATGTCCTGCCTAGACCCATTTAAGTTGGGCAGCCTTTTGAGCCACGTAAACGATTTACATTTTGGAGCGCAGTGTAGTGTTTCGAACACGATTTGGTAATTTAACACTTAAGATACTGCGCTCCGTGGCACGTTGGGGTTTCAGAGCAGTGATGATGAAATAAATTTAACAAAGTATTGCCTGGGTTCGGACCTACTGTTTACAATATTATGATAACTTGAATTTAGCTTACTACTCAGCCCAAGATGAGGAGTGCAGCGTGCAGCCACTGTTACACCCAGCAATCAGCGGCAATGACATCCAACGTGCGGTGCTACATCGACCCAGAAGTACCAGCCTCTTCGATACGGTGGAGTAAGTACCATAAGTAGTAATGTCAAGTGTCACTGTCAGTTTGACAGCTGTCATAAAAAAGCTATCTTACCTTGGGCTCAGCTAGGAGACATATTTGTAACTATGACAATAAACTGAAATAAACCAAACGAAAGAACAATAAATCTAGGTGTGACCGTGGCATCACAGTGGGCCCTATCAGAACACCAGCGCTGCGGTGGGCGATTTGTTTTTCATTTATCTCAGCATCATGCTGAGATAGGAGCCTTTTTGGCCTCGCACAGGTCTTCATTTTATTATTTAGTTTTAGATTGTAGTTCCTATGCTTGTCCCAAATAAATATTTTTCTTTCTTTCTTTATCTTTTGAACCTATAAAAACCACCGGAAAGCATTACAGCATTACGCCAAGCTACCCGAAACAGTCAAATTTTCCCATTCGACCTTAAACCTAATGCATTCGCGATAAAGTTGAAAATCTATTGAAGAAATTTGACAGATTGTAGTAGCTTGATGTGCTACATGCTTTGGTGTGGGTGCTTTGGTCTGAAAACACTTGCAATTTCAACTCTCGATAAACAGACAACTGCCAATGTCATATTTTATGTGTGTGTGTGTGTATATTTCTTAGGTATGTAATTATCCACACTCGTGGGATTAGCAATGGATGATTTAAAAAAAACAAAAACAAACACCGCCGGCAACGGCATAGTAGAGGAGAGGAGGGATGCGGCGTCGGAATCCGACGTCGCATCCAGCGATTCGAGTGCGGGAGGCTCAGGGAGCTCCCGCCGCGCGAGGGCCGTACGACCGCGGAGAACAGCAAGTTCTTCCGCAAGCGGCCCAGGCGGGATGGCGACCGGGGGTCGTCATCCGGAGATGAGGAGGCTTCGGCCCGAAAAATCCCCACCAACAAGCGTGGTGGGATCCGGGGCAAGGGGAGGGGGCTCTCTGCCTCCGTGAGGTCAGGAAGGTCAGCAAAGCTGGCCGAGGAGGGGCGCCACCCGGGCAACATTGCTCCCGGGTCAGGCGACGAGGCGGGCGCACCTGGCGGCTCCGAGGCGGAGCGTAAGACCAGGTTTGCAAAGGCGGTGGAAGCCGCGATAAGGGGCGTGGCCTTGAAGGTGAAGACATCTTCAAAACTCAAGGCCATACCCGCGGCTTCCGCCTCCATCTTGGCGGCAGCAGAGGCCAACTTCGCAGGGCCTTCACCCCTTCCTCCTCCTCCTCCGATAGGTGGAGAGGAGTTGGCCAAGCTGCGGGCGGAGGTGGCCCGCCTTACGGCCGCCACGGAGGATCTCCGAAAGGAGAACGCCAAGCTCCACGCAGACCTGGCCAGTCTGCGTGAGGCTGGCTCCCGCGCGGCGCCTCCAAATAGGGGCCACCAGCAGCAGCGGCAGCAGCAACAGCGACAAGCCCAGCCCGTGCCGGTGGAGAACCAGGTCCTAAACCTGGTTCGCCAGGAGCTGGCTTCTTTCCAGGCGCGGTTTTCCGTCCTGGAGGGAATTGTTCTGCGCCCCGCCCTGGGTGCAAACAGGGCAGCCGCGGGCCCAAGCACGATGCCGAGCACGGTGTCGTACGCGGCTGTTGCGGCTGCCGCACCTGGATCGGGGCCGTCTAGTCAGCCCTCCAGCGGGGCTGTGGCGGCCCACCCCAAAGAGCCGACTCCGGTGAACCCGGCGCCAGCTAAGAAGGCGGCCAAGAAGAAAGGCAAGGCGGCTGCACAGGCGAGGACTGTGACAGCGCCAGTGCCAGCGGCGGGTGGGACAGCGCCTGCGGCACGACAGCCGCCGCCGCCGCCACCGCTCCACCAGGCCCCTACACCTCCCGAGGCTGAAGCCGGATGGCAGGTGGTCGGGGAGAAGCGGAAGGGGCGAAAGGCGGCCAAAAAGGCCCGGAATGAAGAGCGGCAGCGCCAGCATAGGGCACGCAAGATCGCGGCTAGGCTCCGCGCCCCGAAGACCGCGGCTGTAGTGATTACACTACAGCCGGAGGCGGAAAAGAGGGGCGTGTCATACCGCGACTTGCTGGCGAAGGCGAAAGAGACGGTGGATCTCGGAGAGCTCGGGATCACCGGGGGCCTCCGGCTTAAAGTCACCGCGACGGGGGCTCGTATGCTGGAGATCCCCGGAGAAACCAGTGGGTCGTCCGCTGACGCTCTAGCTGAAAAGCTCAGAGCGTCCTTGAACGCGGACGACGCCCGAGTGTCCAGGCCCGTCAGATGCGCAGATCTGCGCATCCTGGGTCTGGACGACTCCGTGACCAAGGAGGAGGTGGTGGCCGCCGTCGCCAGGTCCGGTGGGTGTCCTGCTGAGCAGGTCAGGGCAGGCGCCCTACGTCCGGACCTCACGGGTATGCATACCGTTACGGTATGCTGCCCCGTGACGGCGGCCAAAACGATAGTGGAGGGCCGAAGGCTATTGGTGGGCTGGGTCTCAGCACAGGTGAAGCTGCTGGAGCCCAGACCTCTGAAGTGTTATCGCTGTCACGTGGGGCACCACGTGTCAGTACAGTGCGCCTCGAAGGTTGATCGCAGCGGCCTCTGTTTCCGCTGCAGTCAGCCCGGTCACGTGTCTGCGGCTTGCTGTGCCATGCCGCACTGCGGTGCCTGTGCGGCGGCCGGCAAGCCGGCCGATCACCGGGCTGGGAGCAAGGCCTGCGCTCCACCCACCAAGGCCACCAGAGGCAAGGGAAGGCCCTCCGCCGCCACCGCCACCGTCGCCACCGCCGCAGCCGCAACTGCCGCCGCTGCCTCTGCCGCTGCCGTAGAGGGGCCCTCACAGGGGGCCAGGGAGGAGGAAGCGGTAATGGAGTGCCAATAACGGCCCCATTACGCTTCCTCCAAGCGAACATCAACCACTGCGCCTGCGCTCAGGATCTGTTGCTCCAGAGCATGGCGCAGTGGTCGATACACATCGCTGTGGTCGCTGAGCCGTATTTCGTCCAGCCCAGGGAAGACTGGGCGGCGGACCTTAGCGGCTCAGTGACCATAGTGTCGTCGGCTGCCGCCGCGGGTGCGTAGCAGCACGGTTCGGAGAGATCGTAGTGGTGGGAGTCTACTTCTCCCCGAGCCGAACTCTCGCCGAGTTCCACAACTCTCTCGCAGAGTTGAGTGTCGTCGTCGGGAACCATTCCCTCCCCGTGCTTGTCCTCGGGGACTTCAATGCCAAGAACTTGGCTTGGGGTTCTCGTTGCACAGATGTGCGGGGAAGGATGGTGGAGGACTGGGCTCTGGAGAAGGGCCTGGTCGTCCTAAATCGGGGTTCTGTCCCCACGTGCGTGCGGATGCGGGGTGAGTCGGTGGTGGACATTTCGTTCGCTAGCCCCGCTCTGTCGCCACGTGTCGTTGACTGGCGTGTCATGGAGGGGGTGGAGACCTATTCCGACCACCGGTATATCCGGTTCGACGTCTCCACCCAGACCTCAAGCGCGCCGGTCCAACAGGCCCCGAGTGGTCCGCGCTGGGCGCTGAAGCAGCTGGACCGGGAGCTTCTCCTGGAAGCCTCGATCGTGCAGGCCTGGGTGACATCACCAGACAGGCCTGCCGACATTAACAATGAGGCAGGGTGGTTCCAGGAGGCCATGTCCGACATATGTGACGTGGCAATGCCCCGAGTCCGGCCAGGAAGCGCCCGGCGTCAGGTGTACTGGTGGTCGCGAGAGCTGACGTCTCTGCGTGAGGCGTGCGTGGCTGCGCGGCACCTGTACGCCAGGCATCGCAGGCTCCGCATCCGCCCACCGGATGCGGCAGCCATTGAGGCGGAGCTATATGAGGGGTACAGAGCGGCGAAGACCGCCCTCCGCGAAGCTGTCCTGCGGGCCAGGGATCAGGCCCGCGAGGAATTGCTGGGGACTCTCGACAGAGATCCGTGGGGGCGCCCTTACAAGATGGTGCGGGATAAACTCCGCACCTGGGCCCCCCCACTGACGCAGAGTCTCCGGCCTGAGCTCGTGGAGGACGTAGTGAGCACTCTGTTCCCTACGCGGGGGGAACATCCCCCCCGCCTATGGCTCCGCCGCCTGCGGTGCTGGAAGCGGATCACCAGGACGACGACGACGACACTCCGGTAGTGACTGGGGTAGACCTGAGAGTGGCGGTACGCAGGCTCAGTGCCAAAAATACCGCCCCGGGACCCGACGGCTTGCCTGGCAAAGCCGGGGCCTGGCCTCGGAGGCTCTCGGGCCCCGACTGGAGGGGCTCCTAAGCGCATGCTTGGAGAGAGGCCAGTTCCCGCTTCGTTGGAAGACGGGGAAGCTGGTCCTCATTCGGAAGCCGGGGCGCCCTGCGGACTCTCCGTCCGCATACCGGCCCATAGTGTTGCTCGACGAGGTGGGCAAGCTCTTTGAAAGAGTCATTGCAAACCGCCTCGCCGAGCACCTTGCGGGGACGGGGCCGGATCTTGCGGAACACCAGTTTGGTTTCCGCAAGGGGCGCTCTACGGTGGACGCCATCATGAGCGTGAGAGCCCTCACGACGGGGGATGCAGTGTCCCGGGGGGGGGTTGTCTTGGCGGTGTCTCTTGACATCGCCAACGCCTTCAACTCCATGCCCTGGAGCTGCATTAGGGAGGCACTACGGTATCACCGGGTGCCGACCTACCTTCGTCGTGTGGTCGGGGACTACCTAACGGATAGAGCCGTTATCTACCCCGGTCGCAGCGGAGAATGGAACCGGCGAGAGATGTCGTGCGGTGTTCCACAGGGATCGGTCCTAGGGCCTTCCTTGTGGAACATCGGGTACGACTGGGTGCTGCGCGCCGACCTCCCTAGCGGCGTCAGCATGGTCTGCTATGCAGACGACACGCTGGTGCTAGCACAAGGGGGGTCGCACGAGGCGGCGGCCGAAATAATGACACGCGGGGTTGCGATAGTCGTCGAGAGGATCCGGCAACTGGGTCTCGAGGTGGCATTGCACAAGTCCGAGGCCATGTGCTTTCATGGGCCTCGGAATGCGCCACCTCCGGGATCCTCACTGACGGTAGGAGGGGTATCCGTCGGCGTCGAGTCGACGCTGAAGTACCTGGGACTCGTCCTCGACAGCCGATGGAACTTCTTGGAGCATTTCCGACGTTTGGCCCCCAAACTGGAACGGACCGGGGCTGCCTTCAGGCGGCTCCTGCCAAACCTTGGGGGGCCAAACGCCTCCTGCTGGAGGCTCTACGCGGGAGTCGTGCGTTCCATGGCCCTTTACGGGGCCCCGGTGTGGGCGCGTTCCTTGAGGCTGCGTGCAGCCCACTACCTGAACGCGCCCCAAAAGGTGGTAGCCGTAAGGCTGGCCCGTGGGTACCGCACGATCTCCCGTGAGGCGGCGTGCCTCCTTGCCGGATTGCCGCCATGGGATCTGGAGGCGATAGTCCTCGCGCGCCTACATGAATGGCGCGCGGAGGTGCTACGCCGGGGGGAAACCCCGCTGCCGCGACAAATTGTCGCTCAGCGGACAGACTTCCGGCGTGATCTCATGGCGACATGGAGAGAGCGACTGTCGCAACCCCGTGCAGGGCACGCCACAATAGTGGCGGTAAGTTCCCTCTTTGAGGAGTGGCTTGAGAGACGCCACGGCGTCCTCACCTTCCGCCTGACGCAGGTCCTCACCGGACACGGTGTTTTCGGGAGGTTCCTGCACCGAATCGGGCGGGAGGAAACGCCCGGGTGTTTCCACTGCGAGGATCGACCGGAGGACACGGTGGAGCATACGGTGGAGGTGTGCCCCGCGTGGGCGGAGCACCGCCGTGTCCTCGAAGCGGCGATTGGCGGCGGCGACCTCTCGCGTCCGGCCCTGGTGCAAGCCATGGTCCGGAGCGAGACGGAATGGGACGCCGTCACCTCCTTCTGCGAAGCAGTAATGCTAGAGAAGGAGGTGGCGGAACGTGAGAGGGAGAGAACCTCACAGCGTCCCGGCCGCCGCGGGAGACGCCCCGGGCGTCGGGGGCCACCACGTGGCCCCCGGCCACCGTAGGCGCGGGCCTGTGGACGGTGGGCTATGGGCTAGCTCGCCGTCCGTCCGTCTCATGACGACAGGCCGTGTCGACGGCGCGTTCGTGTTCCACGCGCGCCTCAAAGAGAGTCAGCAAAAAGGAAGTGGTCCGAAAGGACCGATGCCTGCCGGGGTTGCGGGACTATTCGAAAGAGATACCGTGGCCCCGGAACACAAAGGGCGATGAAGGAACATGGATGGGTTTTAGTCAGTAAAAGTCTGACACTCCCTCCTGCTCCGCCCAGAGCGGGAGAAGTCATTTGATGATTTCCCATCCGAAAAAAAAAAAAAAAAAAAAAAAGGTATGTAATTATAAAACTGCACTGAAAATAAAGGCGATATAGACAAATTGAAGAATTCGGAGAAGATATTCACCTCGGGCCTTACAATAGAAGAACCTTCTAAACGACGCCCTAGGGTTACTGTCATTGGTGTTCCCGTAGCCCTTACTGAGAAGGAGGTATTTGACTGTATTTACGAGCAAAACCTGTCCGATAAATTGCCGAATACAACTCGTGAATCTTTCCTTGAGACCATTAAACTGAGCCATAAATCGGGGAAGAAAGGCCTTCCCACCTGCAACTACATTCTGGAAGTACCCGCTGGCATAAGAAAAATGCTGGTCAACCAAAACAGAATCTTGATTAATTGGACTTCGTGCCCGGTGAGAGATTTTACGATAGTCACTAGGTGCTACAATTGTCAGCAGTTTGGCCACGCAGCTAAGTTTTGCCGTGAAACGAGTCCTACTTGCAACCACTGTGCAGAGACGGGTCACTCCGTTAAGGAATGCAGTAGCAAATTTTCCCTCCCCCAGTGTGCGACGTGCAAAAGATTCAAAAGGAAATGTGACCATCCAACCGGTGATGTAAGTTGCCCGGCACGTAAATATGCAGAGACCAACTACATCAACTCAATAGACTATGAGGGCGCGTAAGAGCGCCACAGTATATTATATTTAGTAGGCACACAAACAGGTAGCTCATCCCTTATTTGTATTTCTTCATAGTTTGTAATTATCATGAGCAATCAGCTAATCAGTGATTTAGATAGTTTTACTGTGTCTGAATTCAAAATTTGTAATGTTGAGGACTGTAAATACCTTCTTCGTTCTGGCGACAAATCGCTTACCTTGCTTACACAAAATATTCTCAGCATAAACCGAAACATGGACGGTTTTGAAGTGTTTTTACAAAGTCTTGACATAAGCTGTGATATTATCGTACTAACAGAATGTTGGCTGTCAAAACAGACAGTCAACTTACCGTCTCTGAACGGTTTTTATTCATATAAAACAGAAAGAAACATCAACCAAAACGACGGAGTTGTAGTTTATGTTAAAAATAATCTACGAACTATCAAAGAAGAACCACTAACTCAAGATAGTAATTGCTTACTCATTAAAATTATTCCCGATACAGTAGTCATGGCTATTTATAGGCCTCCCTCTCAAAATATCGACAGATTTCTGGACTCACTTGACACTAACTTAAAAAACATAAGTACTTTTAAAAATATAATACTTGTGGGAGATATCAACATAAACATTTCCTCCGAGAAACCCGATACCCATACACATAATTATCTTAATATTTGTGCATTTCATGGACTTTTACCAGCTCACTATTACCCCACACATCAAAGCGGTTCTTGCTTAGACCATATCATTCTAAAATCAAAAAATCCATCCAAAACATTGGTTACTAACTCTGCGCTAACCGATCATCAAGCTGTTTTACTAACAATGCAAATAAGTTCACCTAGAAAAAACTGCGAGCGTAGCTACACTAAAGTCAATATGACAAACCTTGAATGTGACATACGCAGCATTAATTTTGACCCTATTTACGTTTCTGCTGATGCAAATATCTCTTTACAATATTTCATAATTTCTTTACAATATGTAATAAGAAAAAACACTTTCACTAAGATAATCCCTAGGAAATTACACACATCAAAAATGTCTAGGGATCAAGCATTTTTATGCGGATTTCTTGAGATTGAGATGTGGCTTTGTAATAAATTTATGATTTTATAAATTTATATGGATCCTTTTTGGTGCATTTCATAATTTGAATCAGGAACTCTCAATCAAATTCGAGTAAAAGATGAAAATAAGCTGTCAATATTTTCCCTATAAAAACATACAACGCATTGAAGACATTATTAGTGCTACTGTTTCCCTACTACTGATTAAAACCAACGTTATTATGGAGCGGCGACGTCATTTAAGCAGGGAAGAAATGCTCAGAGCCGTGGGAATGATAGAAGCTGGTTCCCGGCAACGTACTGTAGCTTTAGCTCTGAATACAAGTCAGAGTGTTATCAGTCGACTTTGGACACGTTACCGAAGCACTGGTACCGTGGCTGAGCGCCATGGAGGACGGTATCGCTGCACCACACGGAGACAAGACCGATACATTCAAATCTTAACTCGAAGAGCTCCAACAATAACCGCCATGATGTTAGCCGTGAGGCTTCATCACTCTTCAGGGAACTTAATTAGCGACCAAACAGTCAGAAACCGCTTGCATGAAGTGAACCTTCATTCCCGAAGACCGCTACGGGTACCACCTATAGCAATGCACAATCGTAGGATTCGATATCAATGGGCTCTTGAACACAGAAATTGGGCAGAAGAACAATGGCGTTTCGTGTGCTTTTCTGATGAGTCTCGTTTTGGTATGAGACCGGATACAAGACGTATACGACACTGGAGAACCCCTGGACGCCAACAGCGATTAAAATCCTGCCAGGAAGTCCATCCTTATAGTGGTGGAACCATCATGGTATGGGCGGGTATTTGGATCGGCGGAAGAACTGAGTTGATTTGGATCAGAGGCAACCTCAACGCTCAAATTTATGCTGAGACGATTGTATCAGACGTCATCGTTCCTCTACAAGTGCAAATCGGTCCCTTATTTCAGTTAATGCATGATAATGCACGACCGCACACCGCAAGAGTTGTAAGACAGACTCTCGCCGCAGCTAACATCAATGTCCTGCCCTGGCCTGCTCAGTCGCCAGACTTGAACCCGATTGAGCATGCATGGGATATGCTACAGAGAAGAGCTCTGCCGAATATGGAGGGTATCCAGTCGCAAGAAGACCTTTTTTTGTTGTTGCAACGAACATGGGCGGCCATTCCACAGCGTGATTTGGATGAACTCATTTTGAGTATGCCAAACCGATGTTCTTGTGTTGTTAGTGTTCGCGGTAGAAACACGGATTATTAATTGTTTAAGTTACCCAATAAAATTTTAAAGAAAACTGTTATTTCAGTCTTTTTTTCGAACTTTAATGTTAGTGGTTCAAATGTCAAAAATCCCTTTATTAGGAAAATGGCAAATTTCTTTATTAATGCAAAGGTGACTTGGTTTATCGTTACTGTGACAAACGAAAACACTTTATTTGATGAATCCTTAAAGAAAATTTTAATTAATATCAATCAGGAGAAAAGTTATTGCAAAAATATATGTTGATCCCTAGATACTTTTGATGTGTGTAGTTGTATTAAACCGTGGATCACACCCGGTCTCGTTCGTTGTATAAGACACAGAGACAAACTTCACCTAAAATCCAAACTTGCACCTGATGACGTAATACTTTCTGTTACATATAAAAGATATCGGAATTTCTGTAATAACCTTTTGAAAAAACTAAAAAACCAGCACGATAAAAATGAACTCGAGAAGGCGGGAAAAAATAGTAAACTTGTGTGGAAATTTATAAAAACCAATACATTGAGGTGTAAAAATTCCGAACCTCCGATTGATTTACTATCAACAGAAATAAACCCATCCGAAGCAATAAATAAGATTAACCACTATTTTGTCAACGTTGGTAAGAACTTGGCTGAAAAATCCATAAATATTACCACTCAAAACCCAACTAGGACATCTTCCACGTTAAATTCTTTTGTTTTATTAGATACGGACGTAAACGAAGTAATTAGAATAATAAGCGGCTTAAAGGATGTCTGCGCAACTGGGTGGGATGATATACCCAATAATGTACTTAAAAGATTTAAACACATACTGGCCCCTCCGCTCACCCACATCTTTCAGCTATGCTTATCTAAAGGGATATTTCCAAAAGAGCTAAAAAAGTCTGTGATCACACCTATCTTCAAATCTGGAGACAAAATGAGCGTGATTAACTACAGACCCATTTCAGTACTAACGGGCCTATCAAAAATTTTAGAAAAAATCATAAACAGTAGACTGATAAAATATCTGGAAGATAACGAACTACTTTCAGATAATCAATTTGGATTTAGGCCTAAAAGATCAACTAGCCAAGCAGTAAACAAATTGATTAATTACATTTCTACTAATCTAGATAGTGGAATGCATACAGTTGGTATCTTTCTAGACCTTGCCAAGGCCTTTGATACTATTTCTTGCACTACTCTTTTGCAGAAGCTTGAAACACTTGGGATAAGAGGAGCGCAACTTCAACTATTATCTGATTATCTAAGCGATCGACAGCAATGTGTTAAAATTGGTACGAATACAAGTTCAGATCTTTCTAATACTTGTTTTGGAATACCACAAGGCAGCATATTAGGTCCTACATTATTTTTAGTCTATATTAATGACCTTTGCAGCCTGCCACTCGAAAATGGTGTTGTAATGTCTTATGCGGATGATACTGCCCTGTTGTTTGCAGCTAAATCAAGAGCTGAGGCCTATGAATATGCTCAGAATGGTTTCAACATTGTATCTAATTGGCTCCAGAATAATCTTCTAACACTGAATGCTGATAAAACAAAATACATTTCATTTACAATGAGAAATACTAACACACCGCTTACTAACCTAATCATTTACGCGCATACCTGTAGCACGTACGCTGACACTACATGTTCTTGCCCTACTTTAGAAAGAGCTGACCATTTGAAATATCTTGGTGTCACTATTGACTCCAATCTAAATTTCCGTAAACATATCGAGTTACTATGTGCTAGAGTGCGCAAACTAATATTTGTTTTTAAGTATTTACGTAATGTAGCCGACTATAAATTAATAAAACAGGTTTATTTAGCGTTGGGTCAGTCTATTCTAACCTATTGCATAACATCCTGGGGGGGGGGGGGGGGGGGGGGAAATTCGATTCTTCTCCCTCTAGAACGTGCTCAGAGAGCAATTCTAAAGGTTGCTACCTTTCGTCCGTTTAGATTTTCTACACACCTACTCTACAGAGCTTGTAATGTGCTCACAGTACGGCAATTATTTATTTTACACACAATACTACAGCAGCACACTACCCTTCCCTATGATGAAGTTCCTTCCGTTAGGAGAAGGAAGGACCTGGTTTGCACAAAGCCCCAAACTAGACATGCTTTTGCTAGTCGATTTTATGTGTTTTTAGGACCTTTTCTGTATAATAGACTCAACAAGAAACTTAACTTCTATAGTCTAAGTTATAGGAAATGTTTTTTTGTAATATCGGATTATTTAGCGATACTTAATTACACGGACACAGAAAAACTTCTAGAAGTACTGGTTTGATTATGTTATTCCCTCGTCTCTAATTGTACATATGTATTTACTTAATTTAGTTTTAATGTTTATTGTACCAATTTGATTATTCCTGTAGTTGTTAATAGATATTTTTATTTTATAAAATTGAATGTCCTAGTTAATTTGTGGCATGTAAAGTGATGGCCTGAAACACAGGTTTAAATAAACCTAGATCGGGTAGGTCGCTAACAAACATTTGAATTCCACATTATCGTTTCTTGCAATTGTTAAATATATTTTAGTTATAGTTTACTTTTATGCACTAATTATATGTTTCAGAAATAACACTACTGCACCTAAATGTACATTTTTGTAATACTTTTTTAAATAAATTATTCTTATTCTTATTCTTATTCTTATAATTTCAGAGATCGCCAGCCCATTTTAAAAGTGTCGACATCTGGATCTGCACTGGAGGAAGAAGACTCGTTAGTGGAAGTCTCGTACACTGATGACAAGCTACTGAAGTCCCCCGCATCCAATTTCACCCTCCCCAATTTTGGCTCGGGGAGTCGAAGGTTTACGAGACTAAACACATTGCTACTAGAAGCAGTCAAGCATCGGGATGTACATGAAATTGAGAGGTAAAGAACAGCATATATACTAAATATTTCTGGGAAATTTAGGACTTCCCACTTCATCGAGAAAATGCCTGACGTAGCACATTATTCGGACTGTTGCTGAAAACTTCGTCATGGAGAAATCCACTGGCACCGTTTCCACCTAAGGCAGCAATAGTTGTTGGTAGTAGCGGTCATTACCCTTTCCATAATATCTCTTCGTACTCGTACGAACCAAAACAATGACCCCTGTATCGTTTTTCATTAGAAAAAAATGTTGAAGATCACGATAGATGACGATTCAAGGCCTGAACAGGCTTATTTTTGGTTTTTAAAGTTAAGAACTTAATAAATGTAGATGAGTCAATGACCGCTATTGACATCTTACTCGTAACTGGCAGCAACTATACGAGGCTACTACAGCAACATCGGACAAAAAGTACTACAGCGCCGTCTATATACCTTTTATATACCTCTATATATCTCATCTATATACCATCTATATACCTCATCTATACCACCAATCATAAACTAACATCAAAATTCTGAATCGCGGTATTACAGTTATCCGTGGCTTAATAGCATATACAAACTCCCAACAATAACTGTCGGGCAGTGTAGCCCCCCACATACAATACACATCTGGTCGAAGGATCCTCCCTTTTCTTTGGGGGATCAAGAACTTTACATCCTGCTCTTTAAATCCCTATAAAGACAATAATTTTCAAGAAGTCTTTTAAAGTTTATACTGATAAAATTAAATTGTTTTTTCCAGGCTGATCAAGTCTGGAGCTAACCCTAACGCGACCTGCGGCATAGACTGTGTGTCAGCGTGCCACCTGGCTGCCATGAGGTCTGATGATGCCCTTGCCATACTCCTCAATGCTGGGGCTGAAAGGCAGAGGTTGGACAGACTTGGCCGTACTCCACTGCACTTGGCCGCTTGGGCAGGACATGTGAGACAGATCGCTGTTTTACTTGGATTTTCCAAAGGTTCATATGCATCAACTAACTTTAACTTAACAAAGCATCGTCACAAAGCATTTTAAGTCTCATGGTTGCTAATTGTTGATCGAAGGTCTCATGTAATGCCATCAACCAGACTTGAATCCAGACTCTGAGGCTGCTACTCCTAAATTCCAGAAGAACCATTGCATAGCATTGCATTTTTGTTGGGCATTTAGGTGATATGTACCTAGGGTTATTGGTAATTAGTCAGTGTAGCAACCTCGATTTGAGTGCAACTGAGGCTGCATCTAGTGCGGCGGCGGGGACCTCTCGCGTCCGGCCCTGGTTCAAGCCATGGTCCGGAGCGAGACGGAATGGGACGCCGTCACCTCCTTCTGCGAAGCAGTTATGTTAGAGAAGGAGGTGGCGGAACGTGAGAGGGAGAGAACCTCACGTCCCGGCCGCCGCGGGAGACGCCCCGGGCGTCGGGGGCATCACGTGGCCCCCGGCCACCGTAGGCGCGGGCCTGTGGACGGTGGGCTATAGGCTAGCTCGCCGTCCGTCTGTCTCATGACGACTGGCCGTTTCGACGGCGCGTTCGTATTCCACGCGCGCTTTAAACAGAGTCATTATTAAGAAGGGGTCCGCAAGGACCGATGCCTGCCGGGGTTGCGGGACTGTTCGAAAGACATACCATGACCCCGGAACACAAAGAGCGATGAAGGAACATTAATGGGTGTTAGTCAGTAAAAGTCTGACACTCCTGCTCCGCCCAGAGCGGGAGGAGTCATTTAGATGATTTCCCATCCGGTGCATCTAGTGAATCCAAAGTAAAGGCACGGTTAGTAATTATACTAATTGTAATTATACAAATATTAGCTTAGATTTAAACTAGTCACTACGACAATAGAAGGTACGAGTGACAATTTCGTTAAACATATCGACTCTAAGGTATCTTCTAGCTCTCAATTAATAAATTGTCAAAAAGGGGTTGAGCTGAATTCCTTTACATTATTTCATCAGAATATTCAGGGTTTTTCTTCCAAACAATTAGAAATTGAACTATTTTTAGAAAAAACCAAGTTTGATATCATCTGTATGTCTGAACATTGGATGAAAGATTATGAAATGCAAATTAATTTTGAGAATTATAGTGTGGGCAGTTGCTTTAATCGGAAATCTAAGATGCGTGGGGGTTCATTAATCTTAGTTAAAAATTGTATTAAATTTAAGCCTCGTAATGAAATTGTCGAGCTATCGGTTGAACATAGCATCGAATTGTCTTGTGTTGAGCTAGATAAGCATGTAATAGTGTGCGTTTACAGACCCCCTAATTACCTGAACTACTCTAACTTTGAGTCAGTAATGGAAGATGCTCTAGCAAAGCTTGAAACTCGTAATGAACTAATAATTATCTGTGGTGACTTTAATGTTAATATCTTAGAGAATAATGTAAACAGCAGTAGATTTTTAAGTCTCTTTAAATCATTTAATTTGTCAAATGTTTTTTCAGAACCAACCCGAATTACTACAAATACTGCTACATGTATTGATAATGTTTTTTGTTGCTGCGACTACATAAATAAATCCATTGTAAATTACCTTCCTTCAGATCACAGCGGACAGACTGTTGATTTCGCGTCCAAGATACAATTGCAAAGAACTCAGATTCTAATTAGACAAATAGCACCCAGCAATTTAGAAAAGTTTAATAATAATTTAATAAGCAAACTAAATATACCAGGCCATATTAGAAACAATGTAAATGAATTGTATGAAGAATTCTTTTCGGTAGTGCACGCCGAGTTCAATAATACTTTAAAAAAGAAAACAAAAACTATTGGCCCAAGGTTTATTTTTAGTGACTGGGCAACACAGGGTATTAGGAAAAGTAGGGAACGTTTGTTTGAGCTGTACGGCCATAAGCCTTATAATAAAACAGAAACTTTTAGTAAATATGTTGCTACTTACTCGAAAATTTTTAAAAACTCTTGCAAGGTAGCTAAATCCCTCTTTATAAGCAACAAGATTAAATCAGCTGATAACAAAATTAAGACAGTTTGGAAAATTATCAACAGTGAAATAAATAGAAGTAAAAAACAAAGTAATGACATAACATTAGAGACCTCACGTGGCCTCGTAAACTCTAATAATGAAGTTGCTCAAGAATTCGTTAATTTCTTTACCAGTATCCCACTTAAAACTACAGAAACCTTAAATTCCTCTCCCTTGCTCTCTATTGATTTATTGAAAGCGAACGTTCCAGCCTGTTCAAATGAATTTAAATTTCAGCATATAAACCCCATAACAATCATTAAAGCTTTTAAGCAAATCAAGATTAAATTAACCGAAGATCTATGGGGTATGTCTATCAAAGCTTGTACCTCAATTACTGAGACTGTAGCACCGTATTTAGCCTTGATATTTAATTTGTGCGTGGATCAAGGGGTCTTCCCGGATCTAATGAAATTCAGTAAAGTAATACCCCTTTTTAAATCCGGGGACAGTAAAGATACCAATAACTATAGGCCCGTATCCGTGTTGCCGGTTTTCAGCAAGGTGTTTGAAAAGATAATGCTCAATCAAATGCTTTACCATTTTAACACCAATAAAATCTTACACGAGCAACAGTACGGTTTCACCAAAGGACGTTGTACGACTGACGCCGGTGTCACTTTATTAAAACACATATTTACTGCGTGGGAAGAGGCACAAGATGCCATAGGAATCTTCTGTGACCTTTCGAAGGCATTTGATTGCGTAAATCACGAAACCCTGATCTTGAAACTTGAGCATTACGGTTTAGGTAAACTTGCGCTCAGTTTAGTAAAATCATATTTGAATGATAGACAGCAGCATGTACAAGTAAATGGCGTAAATGGTTTAAAAGTAAAAATGGGTGTACCACAAGGTTCGATATTGGGTCCCTTCCTCTTTTTAGTGTACATAAATGACCTACCCAATTTATTTGACAACTACCCGCAATTGGTGTTGTTTGCAGACGATACTTCTTTAATATTTAGGATAAACAGACGTGCCACAAATCTGGACGACGTAAATAACGCCCTACTGCAGGTTCATAATTGGTTTACCGCTAATAATTTAGTTATAAATGGGAAAAAAACAAAGTGCATTAGATTTGTTTTACCAAATGTCAAAAGTCGTGATTGTGACGTAGTATTGAATCAAGAGAAACTAGAATTTGTCGATAAAACGGTTTTCTTGGGAATCACGCTCGACTCAAGGCTACAATGGGGTCCTCATTTAACATCTCTTGCAGGACGGCTGAGCTCAGCAGCGTATGCTGTTAGGAAAATCCGTCAATTTACTGATGTTGATACGGCGAGGCTAGTCTATTTTAGTTATTTTCATAGTATTATGTCATACGGTATTTTACTATGGGGACGCGCTGCAGACATCGAGTCTATATTTATTCTGCAGAAAAGGGCTATCAGAGCCATTTATGAATTACGTAGACGCGATTCTCTAAGAGAACTGTTTAAGGAAATTAATATCATGACAGTACCTTGTCAATACATCTATGAAAATATCATGTATGTTAGGAAAAATCTGCATTTATTCAGTAAAAGAGGTGACAGACACCACTATACTACTAGAAATAGGGACCAACTAGTTCAGCCAGGTTTCAGGCTTGCTAAAGTAGATTCATCTTTCATGGGGTACTGTTTAAAATGTTACAATAAAATACCTCCCCACATTCTACAACTGAATGAGACGAAATTTAAATCTTGTATAAAACGCACACTATGTAGGCAAGCATATTATAAGTTGGTGGATTACATTGACGATAAAAATGCTTGGCTCAATGCTGGTCCTGCTCCACAACCATAGGGGAAAACTAATTGGGCAAATTATTGTGCTAGCTGCAGAAGATTGCAAAAGTATCTTTGCTTTGTATAGATTCCATCTCCTAGTATTGTATAATTGCATAGCACATGTGAGGACCATGTATTTTTAAGCTACCATTTGCATTTAGTTATCTTTCATTGACTTGAATATGCCTTGGTGGCTGAGAGAAAGTCATGCTCACTCAAATGTCTCGCTGATGGTGGCGGGTGTGTCGGGTCATTTAGTTCCCTTCAATATGGTTGAGTTGAATGGCGCCGATACACGCGTCTTGTTCGTGATCGGGCGCTGTCAGTTGGGACTGGTCATCTCTTAGCTGCCACGGTTCATTTTAATTACTTTATTTTTAATTTGTTGATCTAATGTTTTACTCTGGACGCTCATAATGTGCACGTCTTCCTACATCGTTCTCACATATATCTATAATCTCAACATGAATGATGTAACCAAGATTTTGTAACAATATTTTGATTTAAAAGAGTGTCCATGGAGTTTCTTGCCCGTTCTTCTCCATAGAGATCTACGCTAGGGAATGGGCAACTACAGTACTTTCTCAAGTTATTATGTCTTGTGTCTGGGACTGTAGCTTTGTTTTGTTTTTTTTGTATTTTTGACTTTCAAAAGTGCCATAATGGTCTAATTGAAATAAATGCTTTGAGTTTGAGTTTGAGTTTGAGTTATGGATGGAATCTCTTTGAGTGCGAAACAAAAACTAACAAAACATATCTCGTCCTGAAACGACGATTGTCTTAGGGAGTGGCCTCGACTTGAGGCAACGTCTCCACTTTAGCACGACTCGAATTGAGTCCGAAACATTAAAACTAAGGGCTGATCACACTTCTGAACGCAGATTGGGCTTAAAAACGGATTTTAAAATAGGTCATTCACCTCGTTCCGATGCGGATGACGCGACTGACCAGCTGATTCCGTGGACAAGTATGATTACACCCTGAACCGGACAAGTCAACAGTTAAAAAAAAAAACATAATTACAGACTTGCAGACCAGATTGGATGCTGAAGATATGACTGTAGCTATCGAGGAGGAAGTCAAGAGGTTCAGCCAGGACATTAAGGAAATGGTCAACATGAAGTGTGACTTCGGAACCAGCAAGGCGAAGCTTCCGACCTACTGGAAAGATAACGCAGTAGACCATAACTGCAAGGAGTTCGAAAGAAGCGTACGTTTTTTGTTTGTATGATTTATTTTTTGATCGGAAAGAATTGGCAACAGTTGAGCGCTGGGCAACAATAAGATACGGAAGAGAAGTAAAAAAAAAATGTGATCCCGTTTATCGGTGATGCAATCTAGCAAAATCATAAGCGTGAGTTCTAACCAAAGACATTCAAATATTAACGAGCATTAGACCGGACAAGACAAAGAAAATCGTAATCTATTATTTGATACTAATTTGTAACAAGTCGGTCTGTCTATTGGCATACGCCCCGCTTGTCAGGTAGTAATCGTGTGTCAAAATAGAAATTTTTCGGGTTCAATATTTTGTATGACAGTATTCCTAATGCCCGTTCTATTTGGTTATAGGTATGGCCACTTTAATTTAATTTCTGTTCCATCAGCTGCCGATATTCCAATTGGGTTGGTCTGCACTACACGCGGCGAGTGCGCGAGGTCACTCCCGCTGCGCGCGCCTTCTGATCGCCGCCGGCGCTCAGCCCTGTGCACGAGACCTCGTCGGCAGGACACCTCTTGATATCGCTGGATCAGCGTACTATGCTGAACAGAATATAGACCCACAGAAGTATGTAATAACGTAGCATATTATCACGCTTCTAATCCCCAAACTGTAGGACGAAGGCGTAGCTAAAAGTAAACCCACATTACGCCATCAATTGGGCACAAATCTAGACTTTTAGCTGCTACAGAGAGATATTTCTAATGGAAAAACTAATTAACAAAGCTCGACTTGGGATTTAAAACCAGGGCCTTATGCTTGCTCAGCACTAGAGTAACGAGGCGGAAAGAATGTAATCTGTTCTACTATTACTGAAACTACGTATATGTATTCGTATAATCACCTAGAACAGTTTGATCATGTCACGCCATGTCATGTCACTCTCTCAGAGTGAAGAGGCTTGTTTCGTAGCTGTGGGAACGTTGCTGATTATAGTATATCTTCAAAACTCATGAACTTTTTAGCAACACATTCAGAACAGCATTCAGAACGTGAAAGAACAACAGGTCTTTAACACTTCCATTTTTATCAAAATCATTCTCAACGTTGAACATTTGAGTTTCCAAAGTCCTCCAAGAACTATAAATACTGTGGTGGAAATCGATTAGATGGCATCACCGTCATTATCATATCAATAATAACAAATCATTACCTTTTTATATGAAATATGACTCTATGTCGTAAACCATAGTAATAATATCATGAAAATATGACCGGATGATAGTTTCGCAGAGCTAGTCACAATGCTCATCAGTGCTGACTGCAAGAACTTCAGAATCACGAACAGGAAGACAGTTGATACACCTCTTCATACTGCGGTGGAACTGGGCAGTCTGGAAGCCGTGTCGGTGCTGGTCGCAGCCAACGTGCCTGTCAACTGGTTGAACCGAGCAGGCCAGACCCCACTGCATATATGCGTTAAGAAGAAACTCAAGGAGCATTTGCAGGTGCAAAAAATTATTGCAGGAAATTATTCCCCTTTGCAGACTGTGACTTGAAACGTTTTTGATGATAAGACGATAAATGACGATCAGTCTGGTGGATCCGGAGGCATTCAGCTTGGTTACCTTTTCGATGACTGTTAAGACAGTTAATCCAATGAAATTCATGGCACTACAAGAGATTTATTAAATTGATTTAGAATAAATACTGCAATAAGTACTAAAATAACACCATTTACTAAGTCTTACCTTATCATAAAATTTCTACAGTGGGATTCACAATGTCTTATAATTACTTTTGACTTACTAGTACACCTGTAGCGGCACTACGAAAAGTACTACAGCAACATAGAAAAAATAGTAGCTTTATACCCTGTTCTTCATACCCCAAACACCATTTTAAAGAAAATTGCTTTTGTTTCTTCACAGCATAATCAATTGTAACTTTTCTAGATACTTGCAACCCACGGGGTCAGCGATGCAGAAATCCCAGTAATAGTAGATGTTAAAGACAAGGATGGCCAAACTGTGCTCCATAAAGCCATACTGGAGGAATGGGGACCCGGAGTCAGCTTCGCTATAGAAGCAGGAGCCAGCATCACAGCAAGAGTTCGTAACTAACTAAACCAAACTGCTAACATTTAAATTACTTTAAAACATGAAGTCCCAACCCTGTAACCTATTCATCATATTATAAATATCATCGCTGTATATGTATTAGTTTACATCATATGCTGGTAATCATCTATACAAAATGTATATACCTATATGTATACTTATATATATTTTATATTTCAGGATAGCAAACATGAGACACCAATTCATCTCGCAGCAATGAAAGGCAACGTGGATATACTAAACGAAATACTGAGTGTGGCCAAGCAAAAAGATTCCATCGACACAACTAACAGTGAAAGAGAAACAGCGTTATTTAAAGCAGTTATCAATGGACACGTAGAGTGCGTTAAAAGGCTCCTTGAAGAAGGAGCTTTAATAACGAAAACATTGACCAGACAAGTCAACCTCTTTCATATTGCTGCCCAAAAAGGAAACCTGGAAGTACTCACCGTATTATTAGATCACGACTATACAATCACTAGGAGAATGATTAACTACCTAACAGCTGATGACAAAAAAGGCTACGGTCCTATACATTTTGCTGTAGAAAACAATCATCCCAAATGTGTCAAAAGACTTTTAGCCAGGAACACTTACAGAAGTCTCAGGACTTCTTACGGTACACAGAAAGGTTCAACGCCTTTGCACATAGCTGCAATTCACAATAACGTAGAAATCGCAAAAATTATCATGTTTAATAACGAGGATACTGTACATATTATAAATGATATGGGCTGGACTCCACTCCATACGGCCAGTCACTACGGAAGCAGAGATATGATCACAATGCTTCTCAAAGAAGGTGCAGATTTATCTCGCTGTACAAACGGTCCAAATAAATGTAAGAATACTGGAGTAGATATGATAATGAACAATTTGTCAAAGCCCACAGAATTTATGGAGGATATCTTTGATACATGCATTTCTACCAACGACTCGAATCTGCAAGATCCTAATTGCGAAGTCACAGTGAACTATAAAATATTGGTGCCTCAAGGTGAAGAGAAAGTACAGATGAAGGTCATAGATGCGCTTCTAAAGACAGGAGATAGATACGGACAGAGACGCCTATTGATTCACCCACTACTCGAAAGTTTTCTGTACTTAAAATGGAAAGCCTTATTGCCTTTTTTCTATACGATGTTAGCCTTTTATGCTTTCTTTGTGCTATCCTTGACAACGTTTATAATATCAGTATTTTTTTATAAAGATACAAATAATTCCTCTCCTCCAGTGATTCTAAATTCTACTGGGTGGGCAGTAGTCTTGTATATTACTATTATCTTGATAGTTGCACAGGTTAGTACTACGTATTTGATGAACAAACAATATCTCTTCCAGTTGCAGTTCTCTTGTTGCATGCATAAATGACTCAAACGTTAATTAACGACATTGCCTTAATACTTTTTCAATTCAAATCTCTACGGAATAAAAACTTTTTGCACTATACCGTATCGTTTTCTTTTAGGAAGTCCTCTACATGAACGTCAGCAATGGCTACTTCGTTCAGTTAGAAACTTGGGTTAAGTTCAGTTCCGTAGGCCTGGCTGTGATCCTGCCTTACTCCACGGAGACGACTCCACCTGTGGTAGACTGGCCCAGACATGTGGCTACAGGGGCTCTACTGCTGTCCTGGCTAGAGATGATGTTCTTGCTGTCCAGGTTCCCCAATTGGGGATACTATGTGCTGATGTTTGGGAAGGTCTCCACAAACGTTATCAAGGTGATATTTTTTACAGACGTATGATTACTCGTTTGTCTAGTGGTCGCAAGCGCGACGGCTGAGCATGAGGTCACGGGTTCGATTCCCAGGTCGAGCAATGTTATTGAGTTTATCCATCACGGATTTCTCAGTAGCAGCCACGGAGCTGTGATCTATGCTCGGTTGATTGCAATAGACTCGCCCTTTATTACATGGGACTTAAACATAACTGGTGAAATGTGAGTGTACTATTAGGTATACCTCTGCCTAACCCTTCGGGGATTAAATAAGAATCTGCTATTCCCTATATTTGAAATCCGTTGGTGAACCTACACTAACACGCGTCACGACTGCGAGGACAAGCAGTGTCGAGTGAGAATCACCTTAGACATTAATTTCAATAAACGCAATGGGTATTCTTCTTTTCAGATTCTTTTAACTTTTGCATTCCTGGTGATAGGGTTCGCCCTGAGCTTCATGATACAGTTCCATTCACAAATCCCTTTCGAGTCTCCGTGGGCTGCCCTCGTCAAGACCATAGTTATGATGACTTCTGAGTTCGACTACGAAGACCTCGTCAAACCAGACGGCTCCAAAGACTTCGTGACTTCCTTACTCGTCATTCGCGTCATATTTTTAATATTCGTAATACTAGCAGCCATAGTTCTCATGAACCTAATGGTGGGTGTGGCTGTCAATGATCTACATAATCTACAAGTATTAGGAAACGTCAGACGACTTAACAAACAAGTCGAGTTTTTAGGATCTCTAGAACATCTCGTCAACAACAGACTCTTTAAGAAAATTTTGCCGAATTGGCTAGAAGAAATGTTGACAAATCAGAGGAAAATCTTAAACATCTTTGTTCTTAGTCCGAGTGTCCCTAAATCTGAATGCTACAGATCTCTACCATCCCATATAAGGGAGGCCATTTTTGAGAAGGCCCAATCTCGAAAGAAACAAAGGGATGATGAATTGGGATCACAAAACTATAAAAAAAAGTTGGACGCAATTTATAAAGCTACAGTTAAAATCAAAAAAGAGAACTTGGCTGTAAAGAATTTTAAAGCTTTACAAAATAGTAAAAATGATCATAAAGATGTTGAAAAACATCTGATGGAACTAGATGCCGCTCTTTGTGACATCAAAAACCAAACTAAAGCATCTATAAACCAAATCCAATCGTCTATAGATGACCTTAGTTTTAAAATGGACATGATTTTGAGCAAATTAGACACTAAAAGTAAAAAGAAGTAGCCGTATAATAGAAGAAGTGGCGAGTGATGCCAGAATCTCACGTTTACACGATTGGTCGCTGACGCAATCAAAATGTGTGTGTATACCACCAGGGGGTTGACGGGTTGGTATAGACATGGGATGAGAATTGATGAATCGCATGTGACTAAAAGTGTGATGAATATAAATGTTGGCGGATTGAGAGGGAGAGGAAGACCAAAGAAACGATGGATGGTTTGTGTGAGGAATGATATGAAAGATAAAGGGGTGAATGATGGTGTAATGGTTTAGAGAGGAGAATGGAAGAAAAAAACGTTTTGCGCCTACCCCAAGTAACATGGGACAAGGGAGAAGATCATGATGAGGGAGTTGACGAAGAAGACTGAAATCGCTTCATCATCAATGGACCTGGTCACGTAAAGAGTCGATCCTCCACTTGGTGATATTCCGAAAGACTAAGTAGGCACTCGGAGCAAAGATTATCTAGTAATTTTGAAGGTAAATTAAGATAAATTTACTACTTTTTTGGAATTTTCATATTTGAATAAAAGAATTCCTTAAGAGGCTGTATGTTTGTTTAGTTAGAATTATTTGTGTAAAAATTGCTTTAATCTATTTATTTATAGGAGTATGAAGCACATGCTGTACTAGCCCTATTTAAATTGGGATAAGGACAGGAGAATGATGATGTTGATGATATATAATAGTTTTAAGTTAGCATCCGTACATATCTGTATGTATATTAGAAGCAATGACGTCATTACAGACTGTTTGAAATGATCATCATAATCATTTATTATTTCAGCTGAAAGACGTCTACTACTGGACATAGGCCTCTCCCAAGTGTCGCCACATTAACCGGTACCGTGCGACTCGCATCCAGCGGATTTCCGCAACCTTCACCAGGTCATCGGTCCACCTAGTGGGAGGCCTTCCAACGCAACGTCTTCCGGTTCGCGATCGCCACTCCAGAACTTTTCGGCCCTATCGGCCATCCGTTCTACGAGCAATGTGCCCTGCCCACTGCCACTTAAGTTTGGCAATTCTTCGGGGTACGTCGGTAACCTTGGTTCTCTTGCGGATTTCTTTATTTCTGATTCGATCGAGCAAGGAAACATCGAACATAGCCCTCTCCATTGCCCTTTTGATATTATAAGAAAATAAATTAAATAGGTATGAAATCAATTAAATTAGTATTGCCCTAAGAAGCTTGTTTGTCACAAGTTTGTTACTATTTTTAAACGCAAATGATGCACAATAATAATGCGATTGTAATGAGGAAAATTATGTACCTACATCCCTTTATATAACTGTAAAACAATAAAGAATAATATTGACTATGAGTAAATCAGTATTCATTGGGTGTTCCTAAAGTATAGTGCGCATATTCTGACGATGTTCAAGAAAAAACAAAGTAACGGTAAGTGGAAAAGTCCCAGTTCGTACTTCGAGGTTTTGTGGAAACTTCCAACAAAAAATTTCAGGCATTGTATTTACGAGCTCCGTTGGTCTCGCGGTCGCAAGCGCGGCTGCTGAGCGTGGGGTTCTGGGTTCGATTCCCGGATCGGGCAAAAAGTGCAATTGGGTTTTTCCATTAGAAAAATTTCTCGGAGTTTCAAAGTTGGCGGTTAGATACCCCCGTGCCTCGGTGCGTACGTTAAGTCATTGGTCCTGCGCCTGATCTCTCACCGGTTGTGTCGGATTGCCGTCCCATCGGACTATGAGGGTTAGGGAAGAGAGTGCACCTGTGCCCGCGCACACACGCCTGCACTATAATACCTCTCGCGCTGATGGCTAATCTACGCTGAATTAGCGTACATTAGCCATCAGCGCGAGAGCGGCCACCGTGACCGAAAACGGTCTGCAGTAGAAATAAAGGGTATAAAAAGACCCTTAACGAAGCTAAAACGCACTTGTTCTCCCCGTCATTGCTATATGTTTTTTGTTCTAGACAATACCTGGAACCTTCTAAGTTACAGAGATATAGGAGGTCAAAGTTCCAACTTTTATAGTTAAAAATTTTGTTTAATAGTTTTTAAGGTACTTTACTTTAATTACCTCGAGAACCCGTTTACTATTCAAAGCATCCATCACTACAATGTTTTGAGTGCGTTACATTGAGTTTTACCGTAAAACGGGATGTTTCACCCCAAAAAAAAAAGTCGTTTCCCAGCAATAATTTTTGCGTACGGTTACTTAGTTTGATGTACAGAATGCTTGGTTGGCGGCTTCATGAGGGGTCCGTTTACACCCTTTATAATTATTACTATCTACGAGCCACACTGGCGCGTTCACAGATGTCGTAACGAGATCTGCAGTTCTCGTCAACATCGTTTCTATCTGGTTTCACCCAATGCTGAATATAGGCTGGCTTTCTTCTGTTATACTTCCCAGATTCGAGCAATCTCTCATCCAGGTGATTCCAGCGAGTCTGCCTTCTCCCAACTACTTAAATGATGGGGTTAGGCTTCCAATCTAATCGAAGCTGAACACCAGTATGGTGTGACTGCTTATCTGTCCTCTACAACTCAATTGCAGGGTACGTTGTGGCCGGCGGCGACCTCTCGCGTCCGGCCCTGGTTCAATCCATGGTCCGGAGCGAGACGGAATGGGAAGCAGTTACCTCCTTCTGCGAAGCAGTCATGCTAGCGAAGGAGGAGGTGGAACGTGAGAGGGAGAGTACCTCACGTCCCAGCCGCCGCGGGAGACGCATCGGGCTTCGCCGTCGGGGGCCACAGGCGCGGGCCTGTGGACGGTGAGCTAGGGCTAGCTCGCCGTCCGTTCGTCTCATGACGACAGCCCGTGTCGAAGGCGCGTTTGTGTTCCACGCACCCCTTAAAGAGATGTCAGCAAAAGAAAGAGCCGATGCCTGCCAGGGCTGCGGGACTATTCGAAAGAGATACCGCGGCCCTGGAACACTAAAGGCAACGAAGGAACATGGATGGTTTTTAGTCAGTGAAAGTCTGACACTCCTTCTGCTCCGCTCAGAGCGGGAAGGGTCATTAGATGATGGAAAATGGGGTACGTTGTGGCAGCAAGCGTTAATTCTGAGCATAATTATTTTATATTATCTTTTTCAAAGGTTTTTTTTTGTGATTGATGGTCTTATTTTATATGGTTTCATTCTGTAATGCTTTCATGAAAGGAAATAAGTGTTACGATTATAAGCCTGTACTGTCCCACTGCAGGGCAAAGGCCTCCCTTCCCTCCTTTCTTACTTTTTTTTTCTCTTTCTTTCCCATTCTTAGATTCCCGCATCGCAAGCGTGGTGGGGTAATTTGTAATCCCTTCCCAAAAAATCAAATAAGTATGATAAAAAAAAAACATATACCTATTTTAAAAACTCTTCCACTGAGTAGTGCGATATCATCATATCAACCCGGAATCACCCACTGCTGGGTATAGGCCTCTCCTTTCTTCTGCCACATTTCCCGGTTCTGTGCGCCCTCATCCTGGTGTTGGTCCACGATTTTGGCGATATCGTCAACCCAGCGAACTTTGGAACGATTCTGGTTTCTTTGGCTTAACCTGGGCCACAACTCGACCAAAGCTTTAGTTGTACGATAGGCATGGGGAACGCCCCGCTCTCTCGAGGCTCAGGATTTTATTTTAGTTGATTCCACAGAATTTGTAAGTATCTAATAAATTGTAGAGTACAGAGAAAGAAAGAAAGAAAGAATGACTCTCAAACTGAAACATATTTTAAGGTTAAAAATGAGCCTGCCAAAATTATTTTAACGCAGAGGCTCCTATTTTTTCTTCCTCTGAATTGACCAACCTAGGCAACCTGGTGATTAACCCGAGTGGCACTCATCATTCATCATTTACTCCTCTTGCAACATAACTTAATATCTAAAGTTAAGTAGGTATTGCCCGTGGCTTTACTCGCATTAATTGACAATGTAACAATCAATTTAGGTGTGGTTGTACTCTCCTTGTAATTCAATCATGATTCGAAAGACACGAGGCGCCATCTATTATCATATGAACGTTATTATTGGTTTTCTCGGGAACAGTATTTTTTTTCGAGATGAAAGGTACATTAAGTCCATTTCTGTACATCTGACAACGTATCTGCAAAATTTTAGGATGTTCGTTTCAGTGGTTTAGGCGTAAAAATGAAACAAAGAAACTTACTTTTCGCATTTGTAATAAGTAGTTAGGATAATGCTTTTATTATTATTATAACACTTGCGATTTATTTTTTTCTAATGTGTCATTGAGAGGAAAATAACAAGCATTTGTTATCCACAAGTAGACCACAAACCTACCTAGGTACCTACTTACTAAGATGTTGCTTGTGTTTCGTTTTGTTTATGGCGTCCAAAACTCGTACATTTTGCTGTCAACGGTAAAACTACCCAGAACGCTGAGAACATTGCCACGTTAGATGGCAATGCTACTTCTTTGACCCAAAAATAGGTCAGCGCTCTTGTCACGCAAAGAGTCAAACAGCCACCTGGCGATATCCCGATCCTCCGACTAGGTGGGCCAATCGGACCCCATAGACCTAGTATTTCAACAATGCTAATAATTAGGCTGTTGTATTTGTGCCGTTTGAGGTTTTCAGCAACCGCCGTGCTAAGAAGATGAGATGGAGCAGGGGTGTTCTCGCTTGTTGCATAAATAAGGGTTTTTATTTTTCTAAAGCCATCAACTGGATTTTGCAGAATACTTCGAATGGGTAATCTTATCTGTGCTGAACATAGATTTAAATCAAAATATGTACCCTGACCGTACTAGGTCGCACATCCCGCCTATAACGATAGATACCATCTGCAGTATGAGTGAACGAGATAATATACTACTCAATTCTAATGGTCAAAGAGACGTGAACATGTTTGGCGTGATCAAAAGACTGGATTATTCAAAACTAAGATGGATTAATAAAATTGTTTACTAAAATTTAACAGAAAATCAAAGTTTTCCGATCAACACATACCTACAACTCTAAAATAACCCACAAGACCCATGAAGTCGAAGACTGTTTTAATACTTTTATCATTTTAGGTCAAGAATTCCAAAAGGATGAAGATACAGAAAGAATCAAGGAAGAAAGGCGCCACAGACTCCGTCTGAACACACAACTCTTAGAATTGATTCCGGGAGGTGATACTGAGTTAATGAGCAGGTGAGATATGACCCACTGGTCACAAACACGAGCACAAGTGCCACGCGTGCGACAGCGACTGCAGAGAAAGCAAATTAAAGCAGTAGTTTATGTAGAGCATGCCACAGAAAACCGCGACGCGACTTGCGATGGAATGGTTCTCACACGAAATATACAAGCGAAGCGAGCGCGTCATCTTCATCATTGTCCTGCCCTTATTCCAATTTATTTGGCGTCGTTTATAACCTATTTGGTCCAGTAATAGCCCTTACTACGTTAATTTGAATAAAATGTTAAGGCCCTTCTAACCCTAAAATTAGCGATAAAGTTCTAATCAGCTTGCACTACAAAGTGGTTTTTACGTCAGTCACTGCGGCCGAATAGTGCCGATTTACAAAAAAACTATTGATTGGACTAAAAAAATAAAACACCTATGACCTGCTTTATAGTTAGTTCAGTTGGTATGCAAAGTTTCATGATCTTATTTGAAGTACTTTTTGAATACCAGCGGTTTATTGTTCGATTTCTAGGTAACTTTGGTTTTTTTTTCTATACATATATAAATAGAAAATATATACAGGGTGTTAAAGTAGTCGCGTGCCATAGCTTAGGGGTGAGTTCAGTATCGATAAAGGAACCCGTAAAAAATAAAAAACCTTTTTTTTTTTTTGTTAACCAAACATTAGGGTGTTAGTGTGAACACCGTTATCCTTAAAACCAGTGGTTTGTTTTCATTAGTAGAACTTATTTTTTATTTTTTTATTCTTCCTGGGTTCCTTTAACGATACTGAACCCTAACCCTAAGCTATGGCACGCGACTACTTTAACACCCTGTATAGAAAAGTTTATGGAATCGTGTTTTTGTCACACATAAGACTTAGCATTAATCCTCAACTTTACCATATATTTATTTCAAAATGAATGCTGCAGTATTTTAGGAGTAACGGAGGATCATGCTAAGCCATTTGAGGGATATATAGCCTTTATATGCAGGCGTTAACTTTCTAATGCATATCAATGCATTATAAAACGTCTGTATGCGTATGCGTTTTATTTGGGTAACTAGCTTTAAGTAGTCGCCAATTTGGCAAAGCAGCAGGTTTAGCCAAGTTGACAATCTGCTATCACACGTTAAATCACGCAATCAACACAAACGAATAGAAAATTCGTAGACAAGTTTACATCGTTCAAAATGATAGAATAGAATGTTATCGCTTCTGTAGAAACGATAACACACACCTCGATCGTGGATCGTGTTGATCGCTATACTCTTTGGTAGGAACGCTCAACATAGACTAAAGTGTAGGTTTTTTCTACAGACATTAGAGAACGAGCGATCGACTCAGTCGTGTCAACTTGGCTACCAATTTAGCGCTTTCTACAATCGCTTACGCCGAGGCGTTTACGATTGTAGAAAGAGAATCGATATGAAACGTTTGTAACTTGGCCATGCCTGCAGATAACATAACTTCCGCCAAATGCAAGTACTGTATACTTGCATTTGCCGAAAGTTATGTGACAAGCCTGTGCTTGTCACAATCAACCTAGCTTTAGCAGCTAAAAGGTTGAAGATCCACGAACCCGAATAAAGCGCTATGTTTTCACATTTATTGTGCAAACCGCCAGTCTGTGAAATTGATTGCTGGCTTCTCTGTTTCCCGATCATTATAATCTAAAGTTCGAGTGAATCGTGTAATAAAACTGCTCCACTCCAGTATAAGTATTTATTTCGATGCTACAAAATTTTAGGGTTTTAAACAACTAGTGTAATGTTTTAGCTTTATATAGATATTGCTATCCAATGCAAACGACGAATTGTGCGTCCGACCTCGACCAGCGCCAAACGTAATAGGAGATTTTTAAAAGCCGTCGCCCGCCATTACAGCACACTGGCAGCTTTACCACAGATAATCACACGAATTCAACCGTCGGTGTTGCGAGCACATTTAGTCGATTGCAATAAAATAATCGATTACAAAAATAAATTAACGCGTATGTACGAAGGAGAACGGTGCATTTTATTGTGTCTGTAATTGCGGGTATCTAAAGGTTACAATATAGTTCACAATAAATAGTATCAAATAATTATTATTCACATCGAAACCTAACACTCGTCCATCCTGACAACGTGTATGTCCTCATACACATTACATTACATTTATAAATAAGCAACAATGACTACATATGATGCTAACTACATAATACATTAAAACTTATATAAACCAATGAGTAGAGAAAAAAAATAGAACAACAACTCTTATATTCTCTAAATCCCCATACTTCCCTGTCTTCCAACTTTTGGAATTCCCTATGCTTTTCCAACTTTTGGAGTTCCCCCTCACGTCTCCAACTTTTAGAGTTCCAAGCTTTCCAACTTATGGAATTCCCCCTTATGTCTCAAACTTTTGGAGTTCTCCAACTTTTGGAGTTCCCTAAACTTCTCCGACTTTTGGAGGTTCTAAATAATGTCTCTAACTTTTGGAGGTTCCCCAAATATCTCCAACTTTTGGAGTTCTCCAACTTTTTGAGTTCTCCAATTTTTGGAGTTCCATAAGCTTTTCCAACTTATGGAATTCCTTCTTACGACTCCAAGTTTTGGAGTTCTCCAACTTTTGGAGTTCCCTAAACTTCTCCAACTTTTGGAGGTTCTCCATAATGTCTCCAACTTTTGGAGGTTCCGCAAATATCAATATAATACATGTCATCTTAAATATTATACTTTCTAGATCATCATCATCTGGCTTGCCTTTTCCCAACTATATTGGGGTCGGCTTCCAGTCTAACCAGATGCAGCTGAATACCAGTATTTTACATGGAGCGACTGCCTATCTGACCTCCACAACCCAGTAAATACTGGGTAATACGATACCCCTTGGTAAGACTGGTTGTCAGACTTTTTGAGCCACTGACTACTCGTACGTGTAACAACTATCAAAGATCTTCAAATGACAGCCGGGACCAACAGCTTAAAGTGCTTTCCGAGGCAGTGAGGAAACTCGGTATGTAAGGGTGGTCATCCATCCACAGACCAACCTAGGCAAGCACGGATTAAACTAAAGATCGACCTTCAAGATTATACTTTCTAGATCAAACAACTCATATTGCATTTTTAGATAATTAACAAAATATTCTACCAAAATCATGTATACACAATAATAAAGGATTCCTTTTTAAAAAATATGCCAGAATTAAATAATTCATCACTTGCAACTTTATCAATTTTATCATCATCAATACTACTTTCTTAAAGCTCTAAAGCAGCTACATGAACCCACGGTAACATTCTACTAGCAGCTACCCGTCTTACGTTTGCTCTTCGTGATACTTAATCCGGGATTGCGACTAGCTTATATCGATCATTACCGAGCGATGCAACTTCGCGATATGGACCTACGCAAGCCGGACAGAGCTTTTTGCTTTTGCCATCATTACTAAACGAAGTTTTCGTAATTTTAACTAAGTCTCCTATTGCGTACGCACGAGCCGGACGTCTGTTCTTATCATATCACTGTTTTTGTGTAGCCTGTTCCTCATCGGTCCTATCTTTAACCTGCTCGCGAATTGTGACAAGATCAGTTGCGTCCCTAGTTTTTTTTAATTTTGCCAACCTGGGTGTCCTAAACTCTTTCAACACCGTCAAGGAATTCAGAATAGTACGGTTATACCGTTCTACTTGTCCATTCGCCCCTATTTATCAATCTGAAAAAAAAAGGTTCCAAGTCCCTTAACTTTCCAGATCCGCCTAAAGGGGGGGGGGGGTAAGGGGTCCAGGGGGACAACTTTGAAAAATGGTTTTTACTTTCCCGAGCCTCCTCTATACGAATCCGTAACAAGTTTCCGAGATACGAGATAGGGAGGGGGCGGAAGGGGGGCAAAAAGGAGGGGTTTGGCACTTTTCCCACACTCGTGGAAGTTTCTTGTTTACTAATCCAAAAAACCCTTAGAAACTAATACCTCTTTGGGATGAACCGCTTGAACGACCCCAATCGGACAAGGTTTCCGAAACCGGAAATGGCACTGCCGCCATCTTGAATTTCTAAAATGTCAAAATTTTTCATAAGTAACCAGGATACAAGCTATCTGTCCGTGAAAACACGGTGTCTGTACGTTGACTTTGGTAGAACAAAAGAATTCGCCAAAGTCGGGTCTGACCCGAAAATTCAAGCTCCAATGGCTCTCTCAGGGTTGCCAGCTGAGACTGATGAAAATGGTCAAAAGTCATTTTGGGCAACTGATTCTTGGTGGTTACGCCAAATTTCATTTAAAATGTCGTTATTTCTACTTTTCAGGTTTTCGGGGAAAATCTGGGAAAATTACCCCAAAAATGGGGTTTTTTTTGCACCAGGCAACACTCCTCAACAAAACACACAACTGGTTGGTACAGCACAATTCAGTCGGGGGATGCCAGCTCTCCCATTTATCGTGTCGAAAATTGGGATCTTTCGTCGTTTTTCAAGATGGCCGGCACACTGCCCGCCATCTTGTATTTCAGAAAAATCTCAATTTTCCTGAAATGTCAAGGATATAGGCTACTGACCGGTGTACTTTGTGTTGCCAACTTTTGAGTTTGGTAGAACAAAAGAACTCGCCAAAGTCGGGTCTGACCCGAAAATTCAAGCTCCAATGGCTCTCGGGGTTGCCAGCTGAGAGTGACGAAAATGGTCAAATGTCATTTTGGAGACCCCAATATCGCCGGCTAGTCAAAGTCTCCATTCAAAATATCGTTGTTTTTACTTTTCATGTTTTTGGGGAAAATCTGGGAAAATACCCTAGAAATGGGGAAAAAATTTACACCAAGCAACACTCCCTGACGAAGTACACAACCGCTTTATAGAACACGATCCAGTCGGGGGATGCCAGCTGTCCCATTTATCGTGTCAAAAATTGGGACTTTTCGTCATTTCTACAAGATAGACGCCACACTGTCCGCCATCTTATTTTTCTGAAAAGTTGACGAAAAATGAAAACTACACGAAAAATGGATTTGAAAAAAGTCTAAAATTCCAAATTTTCACAAAATGGCCGCCACGGCGTCCGCCATCTTGTTTTTATGAAAAGGCCACCGACTGAAGTACTTGGTGTTGCCAACTTTTGAAATCGGTAAAACTAAACAATTCGTCAGAGTCGAGTGAATGTGAATGAAAGTGAATGTCGAAGATTTCAAAACGTCCCAGCGCAGCCGCCATCTTGTTTTTTTTTTATTTTATTTTTTATCATTCTAGATTTTGTATGGGACCTATGAGTCGAAACTCGTCCAAGTCTTTTCCCCACCGAAACTGGAAATAGACTCGCTCGCCATCTTGGATTTGAATCTCCTCTATAATTTTCCTCTACTCACTTTTTGGTACTATACATTTTTGCAAAACATACCCCTAACCATCTCTCACCCATTCCGAAAAACGACATGTCAATCAGTGAGTGAGTGGTCTTGAAGTTTTATATAATATAAATATCGTGAAGAGTGATTGTTTGTTCTAGATTTATGGCAGGGGGTGCAAACCCAAACGCGACGTGCCGTCTGATACACATGTCAGCGTGCCACATCGCCGCCGGCGTCGAAAACGACGCCTTAGACCTGCTGCTCACCTCAGGAGCTGATAGGTCCAGGTCTGACCGGCTCGGCAGAACACCTCTCCATATAGCCGCCTGGATAGGGAACGTGAAGCAGATTGCTGTACTGCTGGACTTTCCGGAAGGTACTTTGAATTGCGGCGAATGATTCAGTCCTTTTCCTTTAAGACTTTCCTGTTTATGCCACTACGTGTAATGAAGTAGCTTCAGTTATGTTTTAAATCGAATAAATGAATATAATAATAAGATGTGTTATTTTATTTTCAGCTCTGAGAAAAAGAGTGGCAGATCATGTCTTGTCTCCAGAAACCTTGAAAGCAGTATCGAGGAATAGTCTACGGGTGAATGAGTTGACAAACGTACCATGTCGCCGTAACGTCGAGTCTACTCTGCCGGATGAATGGAGCGACAGCGAGATACACAACTGCAGGAATACTAAAGAACTTGTGGGTGCTTTGTGTACTTATATACAAAAGAACGGGAAAGAAACCTGGAACCAAAAATTCTAATACATGATGTGACATCCACCAACCCATACTGGTCTCGCGTGGTGCGTTGCGGTTGTGCCTCACAACCTCTCACAGAGACGAGGCCTGTAACCCAACAGTTGTAATATTATAAACTGACTGTCTGTCTACAATTCTATTCATTACCCATCTATTGAAATGACCAATTGTCCGATTCGGTCTATCTACTAAAAAGAATGTCTTCATTTTTGAATATTTTTTTTCGGTGCGGCCAGTGTCCGATGGTCCCGGAAGGGTGGACTGCGCTGCACGTAGCCAGCGCCCGCACACAGCACCATTGCGTGCAGTTACTGCTCGCTGCCGGCGCAGACACGAGAGTGGAAGATCTGTTTCATAGGACTCCACTGGACGTTGCTGGCTGTGCTTATTATTTTGATCACAAAATAATTGATGTTACTAGGTACGTAGCTTAACTAAAAGTCTTGAGCCAAATGTTTTTAAACTGGAGTAAGGGGAAAAGTTATGAATGTTACATTTATTTTCAGTTTTATGGAAACCGTAGGCTTACTACTGAAAGCTGGAGACAAGTTCATCATTCGCTCTCCCTACTTTTACTTTCGTCGTCCAGATAACCCAAGTGACACTTCGCTACACGTTGCGGTTGAGTTAGGGAGCGTGGCTGCCGTGAAACAGTTGCTTCAAGGTGGCGTGAATACCACTCTGTGGAGGAACAAGTCGGGACTCCCTGCCATGCATATGTGTGTAGAGAAACGGAATAAAGAGCTATTGCAGGTAATTTGTGCAAATCAGACCTGATCATCGTATTTGTATGTGTATGACTACGGGAACATTTCAAATATCTCATGACACTCGGGAATAATATAACTTCCCATTAGTGCAAGATTTTTGGAAATAAAGTCAGTTCCTCTTTGTAACATTAATTTATAGTATACTAGTAGACGTCCCGTTCCCATGGGAATACAGAGATAAAAAGTAGCCTATGTCACCCGGGGACAGTGTAGCTTTTCAACCATGAAAGAGTTTGTCAAATCGGACCAATAGTTTTTAAGTTTATTTATTACATATAAAAATACAAATATTTCCTCTTTATAATATTATATTGTTACGTCGTACCCGTACGTACCTACAATTACGGTAGTAGGTACCTACAAGTAGGTAGGTAGTAGTAGGTAGGTAGAACGAGTCTCGAATAATGTAGGTACAAATTCGCAAACTACCTAATACTGCAGATAGAAAATTTTACTCAAAGGAAACATTCCTTTATTTTTGAATAGAAAGCAAACTGCATTCAAAGATTTTCGAAAATTCTCTTCTCCCACACCCGGGAATCGAACCGGCTAAAATCTGAAAAAATTATACCCTGTACTTTTATTGCATCGATCGTTAGGGTCAATTATAAGGATGAAATCTCTCTAACAAACATGATAAATTAAATGAAAGGAAAACCAGGAAATTTGAAGTTACAAATTCAATGAGTCAAGTTAAAGCTCTTTAACTAACATCCATCTTTTGTAATGCAGACTCCTTTGCGACATACTCGTAGCTGCATGTATGAGGTAATTTAAATATGGAATGTTAGATTATAATTTGAAAATTAGATTGTCACAGTTGTTATTCACATTTGATTGTTTTTACAACTCATTTCACATTTTATCTCACGGTGAAAATGGCTTATCAAGAACAGTTTGATATAATGGAAGCTTATTTTTTAAATAACAAAAACGTGAATCTAGCTCTGCGGTGGTATGGAGAGAGATATCAAGACCGACAGGCACCAACTCGGTTCGTATTGAAAAGTATGGTAGAAAATTTAAAGAATACGGGTGGTTTCAAGAAGAGACGGCAAACTATTCAGCAAAACTATTTCAATTTTGAACTAGATGTTTTAACATACTTTGAATCATTTCCGAAGGCTTCAAGTAGATGCTGCCGATGAATTAGGAACAACCCACACTCGCGCACTTAAAGTGCTGAAAAAGTATAAGTATAAATGCTATCGTGAAGGTCGGTTGGTGCAAAAATTGCATATTGGGGATCGTGAGAGACGATTACAATTTTGTGAAAACATGCTTGGAGAAATTGACCGAAACCCTAATTTTTTGAGTAACATTGTATGGTCTGACGAAACCAACTTCAGCAATAATGGCATGTACAATCGCCGCAATAACCATTATTGGTCTCGAGTGAATCCTGTTCGTGTTCATGGAACTAACATTCAAGTAAGATTTTCTTTCAACGTTTGGTGCGGAATTATGAGAAATAATGTAATGTACTGTCAAGTATATTGAAATACTGGATCTCTTAAGAAACGAGTTAAATGGTTTCCCCGAGGAAGAGCGAAACCAAATAATTCTACAGCAAGATGGTGCTCCAGCACATAACAGCAGAATCACTACTGCCTACATTAATAACCATTTTAATACCTGGATTGGTACAAACGGCACAATCAGATGGCCTGCGAGATCGCCAGATCTCACCCCATTAGATTTTTTTTGTAGAGATATGTAAAAAATCAAATTTACATGAAATCTTATGCGAATGACAACGAGTTGTGAGTTGAAGTTCAGAATACGATTGATAATATTCACCACAACACTTTATTAAAGGTTACTAGAAATGAATTCGTTAAAAGAATAAATTTGTGTATCCAAGAGAATAGAGCCCATTTCGAGCAACTACGAGTAATTAGTTAGTTTACCATTTTTTGTAAATAATTAAATTAATTTAAGATTTCCTGGTTTTCCTTTCATTTAATTTATCATGTTTGTTAGAGAGATTTCATCCTTATAATTGACCCTAACGATCAATGCAATAAAAGTACAGGCTATAATTTTTTCAGATTTTAGCCGGTTCGATTCCCGGGTGTGGGAGAAGAGAATTTTCGAAAATCTTTGAATGCAGTTTGCTTTCTATTCAAAAATAAAGGAATGTTTCCTTTGAGTAAAATTTTCTATCTGCAGTATTAAGAGTACTTTCCCTCCAGATGGCATTACAAAATTCCACCCTGTATAAATAGTCGCCGTGTTTGCGGGAGGAGTCAGTCTGATTTTGGCTACACAACGAAGCGAATCGGAGTGAACTAGAAGTGCGATATCTAAGCGAATAGTAATCAGTAGTGTATTTGTGATTGAGTTATAAGTGTTTTGTGATTATTTAAGTAATTTGTTGTTTCTTCGGTAGTGATTAATTTATACCATACCCAGCTCGTAACAATTTGGTGTCAGAAGTGAGGGATAAATTATGCCAATTCTACCTAAAGACGACACGGACGGTATCCGTACCAGGAGTCAGCGACAGCAGGACATGGACCAAAGGCGGTTTGGAAATTCTCCTACACAGACATCGAGTGGTGTCCAGCCTACGTCAGTGCCAGTCGCTGGCCCATCCGGAGTTTCTCCAGCATCAGCGCCAGACTTGTCAGCTTTAATGGCGCTACTGCAGGAGCAGGCTCGCCGCCAAGAGGACCAGGCTCGCCGTCAAGAGGAACAGGCTCGCCAGTTACAGGAGCAGTTGCAGCGAGATAAGGAGGAGCAGGCTCGCCATCAAGAGCAGGCTCGCCGTCAAGAGGAGCAGGCTCGCCATCAAGAGGAGCAGGCTCGCCGGTTGGAAGAGCAGTTGCAGCGAGATAAAGAGGAGCAGGTCCGCCGCCAAGAAGAACAGAGGCTCCTCATAAAGGATCTTCATGCAACTTTTGGCAAAGATCTCAAAAATGATGAAGAATCAGGTTCACCAGCACGAGAATCGCATCTCAGAGGCCGAAGTTCAGATCGCTGGGGTGAAGAAGGCTTTGGGAGAACTGAAGACTGGAAACGTGACTGTGGCTTCAGTAGTTGCTGCACCTTTAGCGCGGGGCTTTAAGGTGCCTCCATTCGATAGAACATCTTCGTGGTCGGCTTATAAAATTCAATTTGAGGCCGTTATGAAGGCGAATGAATGGACAAAACCGCAAGCCACGACCGCGCTCACCTTGGGCCTCCGAGATCATGCCCTAAACATTCTTGAGGCGCTCGGCAAGGATGTAACCTAATAGCAGCTGCTGGAGGCGTTAGAGTCCAGATACGGCGATGTGCACCTGGAGCACGTATTTCGTGCTAAGTTGAAGAATCGTGTTCAACGTAGTGCCGAGAACCTGCAGCAGTGGGCCCTGGAAGTTGAAAAGCTGGTTCGAAAAGCATACCAGTCTGCCCCTGCACTTATCGATGGGAATCTGGTACAAGCGTTCGTTGAATGAATACGTGACTTGGAAGTTAGAGCCGCTGTGAGACTTGGGCACCATGAGACGCTGAAAGACGCCTTGGCCCATGCCTTAGAAGTAGAGGCAGTGAGGCAGGACCACCGAACGCACCGCGTCATGGAGGTTGTAGCATCACCTGTACGCGACCACCCGCAAGGGTACAGTCCTAGGTGCTACACTTGTGGAAAAAGGGGTCATCTTTGGTCAAGCTGTCCTAAGCGCAGCACCCCGAGAGAAGATCAGCAAGGAAGAGTGGCTGAAGTGACTGCCCAGCACCAGCAGGGAAACGAGTAAATGCCATGACTGGGGGGCGAGTGCTGGCTGGCATTGAAAGAGCCCCAAGAATTTTGATCTCGCAAGCACAGGACGGGAACAGCCTGACCATCAAAGGCGAAGTCAACGGAACATCATGCAAACTGACGTTGGATACTGGAGCTTCTCACACGGTCGTCAATTCTCACCTAGCAAGTCGGTTTCTTGGGGACTACTTCGATAACCACGACCGTATACGTATATTACTAACAGCTACCGGTCAGCAAATAATCGTCCGAGGCAAGAAGGAGGTGGAGTTAAAATTAGGTGACAGATTTTACAAGCACAATGTCATCGTGGCCGACATAGTGGACGATTGCATCTTGGGCTTGGAGTTTTTGCGGAAATATCGTTGTGAGATCGACCAAGGAGTATTGAAATGTGGTTCAGAGGAAGTCTTCATGGAAGGTGCACCATCAGGGAAAGTATACTGCTTGAAGGAGATTGTTCTTCCTCGCAGATCAGAAACGATTGATCGGCACTTGCGAGGAAGTAGCTTGGATGCGTCAATTGCAAAATCTGCCTACCGGAAATAAAATTCGTAGTCGGAAGTTTGACGTATCAGCGCTTTTGGAAAACTGCGGTTTAATTAAAGGAGAAATAGACAAGGCTCAGAAGATGTTACTTCAGTACGCCGACACTTTCTCTTCAAAAGATGCTGACATAGGGAGAACTGGACTAGTTCAGCACAAGATTAATACAGGTGAACTGATAACAATCTTACACAAAATGAGGGGGTAGTTGTCTATGTCAATAAAAATCTGAACGTGTCCGTGGAAGAACCATCGATTGAAGACGCTAATTGCCTACTAATAAAAATCGATGTCAGCACTATCCTATTGGCTATCTATCGACGGCCGGCCAACAAAGATATTACCAACTTTCTTAACTCACTTGATATGATCCTATTAAGTATCGCAAACTATAAAAACATAATTATCACCGGCGATTTAAACATAAACATCAATGATCAGTGTCTTGACTCAACCAAACATAGCTACCTAAATCTACTTGCTTCACATGGCTTATTACCAGCACACACTCTGCCCACGCGACTTCAAGCTTGCCTTGACCACTTTATTTTAAAAACTACCCTACCTGCGTCAACTTATGTTGCCCACTCTGCACTGACTGATCATGATACTACGTTACTGTTTCTAGTCAAAAAAATGCCTAAAATTTGTGTAAAAAAAACATCTATTCGAACCAATTATGACCTACTAGACGCTGCATTTAACCAAATTGACTTTGAACCGGTTTATCGAACTGAAAACCCTCACATAGCTGCAGAACTGATGATCAGCCTTATAACACAGGTGATTGATTCTAATTCAAAAATAGTTAAAATAGCAAATCGGAAAAAAATCTTAAAACCATGGCTAACACCGGGCCTTCTCAGATGTATTAGGCACAGAGATAACCTACACAAAAAATCTAAAAAGTCAACTGAAAACGAAATTTTAAAAACAACTTTTACTAGATACAGAAACTTCTGCAACAGGATACTGAAAAAGACTAAACAAGAATTTGAAAAAAAAGAAATTAGCGATGCAGGCACTAATACTAAAAAAATCGGGGCAGCCATTAACACAATATCCAATCCTACTAATAGGAAAGACAGCTCATCTCAATTATTAAATACGTCACCTACACCGCTGCAATCTGTTAATCTGGCAAACAAATTTTTTGCAGAAATTTTCAAAAATCTGGCAGAAAAAATAGTCTCTAGCCCAAATCTTGAAGCACCACAGGCAATCAACAACAGTTTGACACATTCTATGTCACTATTACCTACGGACGAAAATGAAGTAGCTTATCTTATAATGTCTCCACGTAACGACTGCTCTGCGGGGTGGGATAGAATTTCTACTGGTCTACTAAAAAAGCATGTGGCTATAGTTGTACCGCCAACAACATACATTTGCAATCTCGCTCTCAAACTAGGACAATTTCCCAAACCATTCAAAAAATCCATCATTCATCCTATCTTTAAGAGTGGTGACAGAAACAGTGTTAACAACTATAGACCTATTGCTGTACTCCCTGCTTTATCTAAAATTCTAGAGAAGATCATGAACAAAAGGCTCGTCGATTACTTAGAAAAGTTCAACATATTGTCACACTCACAATATGGCTTTCGGGCTGGTAGATCGACGTCTGATGCGGTTCATGATCTGACTAACTTTGTTGTCACAAACATGGATGGAGGGCAGAAGGTCTTGGGTATCTTTCTGGACCTTGCCAAAGCGTTTGACACTGTTTCTGTACCCTTGCTCATTCACAAGATGGAAAAAATAGGCGTACGGGGGATTCAACTCAAACTTTTTGAGGACTACCTGAGTGAGCGTACACAGATCGTTAAGGTGGATGATATCGTCAGTGAAGAGCGCACCGTCACCTATGGTGTGCCACAAGGTAGCGTACTTGGGCCGACTCTTTTTATCATATACATTAACGAGCTGGGTATGCTCACTGTCCCCAATGGTAAAATTGTATCTTTTGCAGATGACACTGCTCCTAAGTCCTAACTGTGCGTCAGTTGTTTGTTTTACAAACAGCCTTAAAACAGCATGAACTCCTTATCTTTAACTCCTCACTTTTAAATAAAAGACGTTTTGACCCAGTAGATCGCCATGGAAAACGACTAACTACCATGTTCTCGAAACGTTTTTTCTGTTACCTTGGTCGTTTTCTCTATAATAAAATAAATAGGACGCTCCCGATCTATGAACTTGCCAAAACCAAGTGTAAATCGAAAATTACGAGCTGGCTTCTGCAGTTAAGCTATGACGCTACGGAAAAACTTCTAGCTGCCCCGAAATAACTTGCGTGTCGAAGGATACTATCTAGATACATCACAATTCTGTGCATCCAGCTATTAACAATTTTCCGTTTTCCTTACTCACACACACGCCCATCACACACACACACACCCATCACATACACACACCCATCACTCACACACACATTACATCCTTCACTTCCGCATACACACGTACTAACCCTGATTGTATAATTAGTAATCATAATCACCACTATTTTGATTTGTGTATTTTTATAATCTTCTGTTTTTTGCTCAATATTACTTACCGTATTAATTTGTGTACGAGTGCATAATTCTGTTCAAATGTACATACTTCCAAAGGGGTGGAGACCTGGTGTCCTGAAATACAGGCTTTCGTCTAGCTTAGGCACCAGTCTCCCACAATATAGAAAAAACGCATGTATTGTTCACGAAACCCAATAATGTACCTATGTATTGTGGCGAGAAATAAATCTTTATCTTATCTTATCTTATCTTAGGTAACGAGTTACCAATCCGTCAGCGACCAAGAAGACTGCCAGTTGCACGTGAAAAAGAGGTGGAAACCATGATTGAGGGAATGGTGAAGGACGGTTATAGAGCCTTCATCCAGTCCATGGTGTTCTCCTGTGGTTCTGGTAATGAAAAAGGACGGCAGCAAGCGCTTCTGTGTGGACTACTGACGACTGAACGATGTCACGAAAAAGGACAGCTACCCGCTGCCTAGGATCGATGATACACTGGATACGCTGACTGGTATGAAGTGGTTTACCTCACTTGACCTGAAAAGTGGCTACTAGCAAGTAGAAATAGACCCCAAGGACAAGGAGAAAACTGCATTTTCAACAGGAAAAGGGTTGTGGCAGGTTAAAGTTATGCTATTTGGTTTGTGCAATGCTCCTGCGACGTTTGAAAGGCTGATGGAGCAAGTACTCGCCGGATTGATTAGAGACGCATGTCTTGTCTATCTAGACGACATAATCATCGTGGGCCGTACATTTGAAGATCACCTTAAAATCATCAACCAAGTGCTGTCGAAAATCCAAACGGAAAATCTCAAGTTAAGTCCGAAAAAGTGCTCATTTTTCAGACAAGAAGTGAACTTTATAGGACACGTAGTTACGGGGGAAGGTTTTCAAACAGACCCAGAAAAAGTAGTCGCCGTCAAGGATTGGCCAGTTCCGAAAGACAAGACACAGGTCAGAGCATTTCTGGGTATGTGCTCTTACTATAGAAGGTTTGTCAAGAATTTTGCCGACATTGCAAAACCTTTGCACAAACTCACTGAGGAAAAGCGGCAATTCTGTTGGGACGAGAACTGCGACGTCGCATTTCAGGAACTAAAGAAACGTCTGTGCAATACGCCTATTTTGGGATATCCTGACACTGAAAATGACTTCATAGTTGACACAGATGCAAGTAATACTGGAATTGGGGGCGTGCTGTCTCAACGGAAAGGAAGCCAAGAGGTTGTGATAGCTTACTTCAGCAAGTCTTTATCCAAACCAGAAAGAAATTACTGTGTTACAAGACGGGAGCTACACGCCGTAGTAAAGACATTGCAGCACTTCAGTAAATATTTGTTGGGACGTAAATTCCGATTACGAACTGACCATGCTGCATTGAAGTGGCTATTACAGTTCAAGAATCCAGAGGGGCAAGTGGCGAGATGGATTGAACTACTGCAAGAGTTTGACTTCGTAACTGAACTTCGCAGTGGGAGAACCCACGGTAACGCAGACGCCTTGTCAAGAAGACCTTGTCCTGAAGACTGTAAGCACTGTGCCAGGCAAGAGACTAAGGAAGTAGTGCCCGTGAGGATGCTTAGAACGGATCTCAGCGATGAATGACAAGAAACCGTACAGCAGGCTCAGCAAAATGACTCGGACATTAAACCGATCTTCGAGTGGATCAAAGCTGGTGCTCCTAATCCCAAGTGGAGTGATGTGGCTGCAATGAGTTCCATCACGAAGAGTTATTGGGCACAATGGAACAGCTTGGTGATCCAGGATGGAGTCTTGTGCCGTAAATGGGAAAACGCTCGAGGGGACAGCTGGCATCATCATGTCACAACAAATGGTTGTCCCTAAAGCTAAGGTACCGGATGTTCTACGGCTCTACCATGATGGATGTTCAGGAGGACATATTGGGGTAAAAAGGACTCTACTGAAAATTCGAGAACGCTTTTACTGGATCCACTGTCGAGATGATGTGGAGGACTGGTGTCGCAAATGTACCAGTTGTGCAGCCGTGAAAGGGCCCCACACACGCAACAGAGGTGCATTAAAAGTGTACAACGTTGGAGCCCCTTGGGAACGGATAGCACTAGACGTTGCGGGACCATTTCCAGAAAGTGAGAGCAAAAATAAGTACTTCCTGGTGGTCATGGATTACTTCACAAAGTGGCCAGAAGTCTTCGCCATTCCTAACCAAGAAGCTAAAACTGTCGCAGATAAATTAGTTCAGGAAGTCTTCTGTCGTTTTGGGGTACCCTTAGAAATACACAGCGATCAAGACAGGAATTTCGAATCACAAGTATTTCAGGAGACTTGTCGATTGATGGGTACCCACAAAACCAGAACCACCTTTTACCACCCACAATCTGATGGAATGGTGGAACGATTCAACCAAACATTGGAGAGATATCTGGCCAAAGTCGTGGAAAGCAGACAAAGGGATTGGGACAAGCACATTCAGCCGTTTCTTCTGTCCTAACACAGCGCAGTCCAAGAAAGTACGACTGTGACGCCAGCCTTCGCGAACTTTGGAAGGGAATTACGGTTGCCTGCTGATTTAATCACTGGAACTCCCCCTGATGCTAAAGTAGTGTAACAGATTATGCGAAGGACTTGCGTAACTAGTTGAATGATGTTTATGAGCATATGAGACAATCCGGCCAACAGACGTCTGAGAAAATGAAGACCCGTTATGACCGGAAGGCAAATAGCGTATATATATTTCAACGAAAGTTTACTGGTGTGGTTGCATAACCCATAACGGAACAAGGGGAAGTCTCCGAAATTGCAAGCAAAATGGGATGGACCATACCGAGTTGTTACTAGGATCAACGATGTCACCTACCGAATACAGAAGGGTCCACGAGGTGCACCTAAGATTGTCCATGTAGACAGATTGGCGCGATACTACGGAGCTAATGATGCTCGGGACGAGCATGTCTAAGGAGGGGGCAGTGTTACGTCGTACCCGTACGTACCTACAATTACGGTAGTAGGTACCTACAAGTAGGTAGGTAGTAGTAGGTAGGTAACGGTAGAACGAGTCTCGAATAATGTAGGTACAAATTCGCAAACTACCTACAAAAGAACATCAGGAATTGTCATTATAATTTCGACCGTACGCCGAGGGCATAAAGTACCTACTTCTTTACTTTGTACAAGTTGTAGAAGTTTCTCGAAGGACAATGACCCACTATGGAATTGTCTAGAGAGATTCTAAGAAGTCGTGGATATTTCTCGAACGTTCATTCGCCATATAAATAGTCGTCGTGTTTGCAGGAGGAGTCAGTCTGATTTTGGCTACACAACGAAGCGAATCGAAGTGAACTAGAAGTGCGATATCTAAGCGAATAGTAATCAGTAGTGTATTTGTGATTGAGTTATAAGTGTTTTGTGATTATTAAAGTTATTTGTTGTTTCTTCGGTAGTAATTAATTTATCCCATACCCAGCTCGTAACAATATTATTATTAATAAATAAATATATTTTATTATATGAAAGCCGTCCACATGACAGCTGAGCAAATCTCTACAACGATCGGGGAAATTCTATTCTTGTGGAAAGGCTTGAAACACTGCGCTTTCCATAATGTCCGTAATGATTGGAAGAGACTGATTTCTCCTTTAAAAAATTATATAATATAAAGCGAAAATAGACCTAATCCCGGAACTGTTCACAGCGGATCACACAAAATCGGCCCGATACGTGCTTACCGCTGCTGCGCACGGTGAAAACTATATATCGTCTTCGCTGGTGCGGATCGATAATAATCTATCGTAGTGATGTCAGGTCGAAAAGGACTGATACGGACTGTCGGAAAGGTCGACTAATGCGCGTTCCGACTGCCACCGCACCAGATGAAAGTTTGTTTTTTTTTTGCCCTAGATAGCGTTTTAAAAAAAGTACAAAAAAGGTAGTTCCTCAATCGAACCATCTGAACTGAGGAACCACCTTCATCATCCACAGCAAGAATGGATCTACGAGTCACAGGTCTCTCTTTGCTTTTACGTTTTACCAATGTCTGACATTCAGCTAAGAAAAATGTTGGCACTAAAATAAACTTATGATCGGCTACATCACCACGACTAGGTGACTAGGTGCGTCGTGCTTTGAATGTTCAACGCCGCACGCCATGTTGTGGCTCGCTAATATTTTAATGTTCTTTTTATTCTAGTTGTTGGCAAATTATAAGTATAACAATGAAAAGCCTAACTTAGTGATTGTGGATGTGGCAGACAGGACTGGCTCCAATGTGCTCTGTGCGGCTGTGAGAGCAGAGTGGATACAAGGAGTCTGTATAGCTCTCGATGCAGGAGCTGGCATCGACACGAAGGTAGTTGTAGTGCTTCATTCTTATGCTATTGATTCAAACAATTTATAGAATTCAGTTTTGAATAGCATATGAACTGAAAACTTGATTCAAGCTTACTTTTGAAAACTTTGTTTTATAATTATTATTATACATAATATATCATTTACGTTCCAGCCAAACGAAATATCTCCCATGCATATTGCAGCACAATTGGGTAACATAGTTATACTTCAAAAGATACTAAATGTTGCGCAAGATAGGAACATCAATTATTGCAATGAAGGAAAAGCGTCTGCACTTTTTAATGCAATATCTTACAATCACCAAGATGCCCTTGAATTTTTACTCAAAAACGGTTTCAGCATAGATGTAGTGAATTCAGATAACGCTAATGTCTTCCATATCGCTGCTGAATTTGGCAGAAAAAAAATGTTAACATATTTACTTGAATATGATAGCAACATAACAAAAAAACTGATCAATATGTGTAACAGCGCTGGTCCACCATTATATTACGCTATACAAAATAATCATCCCGATTGTGCAGCATTACTTATCTCTAAAGGGGCTCAATTAGATGTCCGTTGCAATAATGAAATGAGATGTGGATATAAGTGTTCGACACTTTTACATTTAGCTGCTCAAAAAAACCGTTATGAAATAGCAGAAATGATTATAGACAATGACAGTAAAACTGTTCATGTCAGTGATTATAACGAATTTGGGTGGACACCTTTGCACGAGGCTTGCCATTACGGAAACAGAGAAATGATTGTGTTACTCCTTCGCAAAGGAGTTGACCTTTCTGGAGAGACCAATGCTCTACTGAAGAGCCCTAAGCCTCAGCACCTGATGAAATCTAGTCCGCCGCTGATGAGCCCAGTTCAGCTGCTGATGAATAGCGTGTCAAAACCAACTGAATTCATTGAAGAAGTATTCGATTCATGCATATCTAGCCAAGATGACGAAAACTATTCGATTGACCATCGTAGAATTACAGTAGACTACACAGTGTTAGACCCTCCGTGTGAGAATGTTGACAGGTCACAAATGAGGGTGATTCAGGCTTTGCTTGATACCGGAAATACATACGATCAGCAGAGGTTGCTCCTTCATCCTTTGGTAGAAAGCCATTTGTTTCTAAAGTGGAAATCATTATTACTACTTTTCTACATTATATTGGCATTGCACGTGTGCTTTGTGTTGTCTCTGAACGTGTTTGCCTTGGCTTTGTTCTGGAGTAAAGACAGAAAAGTTGAACCAGAGTCCTATATATTTGTTGCTATTCTGTTAATGTATTTTTCAATCATTATCATTACAACGCAGGTAATTGAAACACAAATCAAATCAATTCTAGTTGTAAGCATTTCGATGGGTTGGAATAACATAATATTTTTTGTTGTCATTAGGATATCATCTTCATTAAACAGAAACGCTTATGGAACCTTCGGTGTTTGGAAACATGGTTAAGATTGTTGTCTACGCTGCTGGCAATTATCTTGCCGCTAATAGTGTCATGGGATTCAGAGCCACAGGCAGAGTGGGTGCGGCTCTTCAGCGTAGCCACATTATTCTTCAGCTGGGTTAAAATAATGCTCCTACTCTCCAGATTCCCGAAATTTGGATATTATGTACTGATGTATGAACAAGTGGCGAGAAGAGTAATGATTGTGAGTTTTTTCTTGTTTTATATCATAAATATCTGGGTGACCGAGCTTCGCTCGGTTTTTTTCCACTCATAAGCGGCTGGGTATGTGAGATACCCAAGCGTATTTTACAAATACCTACTTTAAAAAATGCTTTAAAAATCGACTAACGGTGCTTTCTCTATGGTTTGGCCATCTTAGGTCCCGTAAATACAATATTCCTCAACTCCATACCGAGAATCTCTGCCCTATTCCATCAATAAGTTGTCAAAATAAAATCACAAATTTTTATCGCCCCCGAAACCTCCTGCATACTAAATTTCATAAAAATCGTTGGTGCCGTTTCCGAGATTCAGATTACATTAGTTTTAGTTTATGCAAAACCTGAAACACAGCTCTAGTATTTTTATGTATAGAATCTATGTACCTACATCATGAAAAATCACAAAGTTATAATATGCTTGTTCTTTTACGTGGTTGTCCGTACAAAGACTTGGTAACCGGCGCACGCCCCGCGCTGCACACCGCTCATTGATAAAAAAAAAAATACAATCGCCGCGCGCCGTGCGGTTATGTTTTGTGTTTTCATACACAATTTAAATATACATTGCTAAAAGAACAATATTTCAACGGTTATTTAGAGCAAAAAGTTCAACATCCTGTATTCACGCGGGCCGTCGCACGTAACCAGCTATGCACGGTTCGTGCAAATAACACCTACGGCGAGCGGACATGTTCTTACCTAGTTCCTCGGTTAATACACAATTTCCCTTCCGATTTGCGCAGTGACATTACGCCAAGAAATATTAAATTAAAACATACGTCCCACTACCTACACATTGAATGCTGAATGTGAAAATATGCAGTTTACGTAGTAACTAGTATATTATAACCGGACATGAAGTTACCAAATTTCGAAATAAGGTATTATGTTGTATTTATTGTTTACCTTGATTTTGTTTTTACTACGATGTAGAATTTACATGTAGCATTTAGTAGGTACAAACTCTAGTGGTTTAAAAATGCTATTCTGCTAAAACAAATGTACTTATATATTTTGTTTATAAATTAAAATAAAAAAAGATTCTTATGTACTTCGTAAACGCATCCGTAAGTGATGAAATGTAGTGAATGCGATTTGTTGCACCTTATGCCAACCATTTAAAGTTCAAAGTAGATGAAAAGTGCTAAACATCGCATTACTGAACCAAAGCTTAATATTAATAGTTAATAATGTCGAAAGTTATTATTCGTACCTACAGCCTGTAGGTACAAATATTAACTTACATTATTAACCATCCTGTCGTGTTTAGAAATGTAAATCAACACACACACACACACACACATGGGTATACGATACTTTTTACTTAAGATAGTTACACGATCAACCGAAACACAACTGGAAGTAAGGCCCACGGAGATACTGGAGAATGACACGTGTGCATTAACCTGTAGCATTCGGGCGATAGAAGGGTGTGTGTTGCCGTGGCCTGTCAGTTGTGCGCGTATGATTGCGGGTAGTTACTTACACCGGTATGCAGAGTCGTGGACTGAACTTGAGTCGGACTTGACACGCCTACTTTCCACCCCATTAGACATATTGACAGCTACAGTTTGTTTATAATTTGAGATAAACACCCACTTTTCAAATGTTAAGATTTGACAACCAAGAAAACATTCGATAATCGAATTAAGGTGAACGCACACCTAGCCGCGCCGAAAGAAACATTTTCACATACGTGTAACGTTATCTATTCGTCCGATTCGACGCTGATAAGTGTGCGAGGTTTTATAGGATTTCATACAAGTAATTCTTAAATTCGATTCTTTCTGCTCTTTCGCTTCCTTGGGCTTAATAAATATGCGTTCATCTTTCTAGACAATACATATTGATTACAGTACTATAAGCTTCAGAAGTGGAACTTTATTAAAAAAAACAAGTCACAACAAAAAAAAACATTTTTACTTCAAAAATACAATTGACTCAAATTAAAATCAGCAAAATTTACTTACAGTCTCTCAAATACACACATCAAAAGTATCTAGGGATCAACATATATTTTTGCAATAACTTTTCTCCTGATTGATATTAATTAAAATTTTCTTTAAGGATTCATCAAATAAAGTGTTTTCGTTTGTCACAGTAACGATAAACCAAGTCACCTTTGCATTAATAAAGAAATTTGCCATTTTCCTAATAAAGGGATTTTTGACATTTGAACCACTAACATTAAAGTTCGAAAAAAAGACTGAAATAACAGTTTTCTTTAAAATTTTATTGGGTAACTTAAACAATTAATAATCCGTGTTTCTACCGCGAACACTAACAACACAAGAACATCGGTTTGGCATACTCAAAATGAGTTCATCCAAATCACGCTGTGGAATGGCCGCCCATGTTCGTTGCAACAACAAAAAAAGGTCTTCTTGCGACTGGATACCCTCCATATTCGGCAGAGCTCTTCTCTGTAGCATATCCCATGCATGCTCAATCGGGTTCAAGTCTGGCGACTGAGCAGGCCAGGGCAGGACATTGATGTTAGCTGCGGCGAGAGTCTGTCTTACAACTCTTGCGGTGTGCGGTCGTGCATTATCATGCATTAACTGAAATAAGGGACCGATTTGCACTTGTAGAGGAACGATGACGTCTGATACAATCGTCTCAGCATAAATTTGAGCGTTGAGGTTGCCTCTGATCCAAATCAACTCAGTTCTTCCGCCGATCCAAATACCCGCCCATACCATGATGGTTCCACCACTATAAGGATGGACTTCCTGGCAGGATTTTAATCGCTGTTGGCGTCCAGGGGTTCTCCAGTGTCGTATACGTCTTGTATCCGGTCTCATAACAAAACGAGACTCATCAGAAAAGCACACGAAACGCCATTGTTCTTCTGCCCAATTTCTGTGTTCAAGAGCCCATTGATATCGAATCCTACGATTGTGCATTGCTATAGGTGGTACCCGTAGCGGTCTTCGGGAATGAAGGTTCACTTCATGCAAGCGGTTTCTGACTGTTTGGTCGCTAATTAAGTTCCCTGAAGAGTGATGAAGCCTCACGGCTAACATCATGGCGGTTATTGTTGGAGCTCTTCGAGTTAAGATTTGAATGTATCGGTCTTGTCTCCGTGTGGTGCAGCGATACCGTCCTCCATGGCGCTCAGCCACGGTACCAGTGCTTCGGTAACGTGTCCAAAGTCGACTGATAACACTCTGACTTGTATTCAGAGCTAAAGCTACAGTACGTTGCCGGGAACCAGCTTCTATCATTCCCACGGCTCTGAGCATTTCTTCCCTGCTTAAATGACGTCGCCGCTCCATAATAACGTTGGTTTTAATCAGTAGTAGGGAAACAGTAGCACTAATAATGTCTTCAATGCGTTGTATGTTTTTATAGGGAAAATATTGACAGCTTATTTTCATCTTTTACTCGAATTTGATTGAGAGTTCCTGATTCAAATTATGAAATGCACCAAAAAGGATCCATATAAATTTATAAAATCATAAATTTATTACAAAGCCACATCTCAATCTCAAGAAATCCGCATAAAAATGCTTGATCCCTAGACATTTTTGATGTGTGTAGTTCATAAGTTTGAATAGACACACACATCCATCTTTCTTAAACCGAGTATAAAAATAAAGCCAAGGCATTGTCTTGTTCCGCCTGACGCAGGTCCTCATCGGACACGGTGTTTTCGGGAGCGAATCGGGCGGGAGGAAACGCCCGGGTGTCTCCACTGCGAGGATCGACCGGAGGACACGGTCAAGCACACGGTGGAGGTGTGCCCCGCGTGGGCGGAGCACCACCGTGTCCTCGTAGAGGCAATCGGCGGCGGCAACCTCTCGCGTCCGGCCCTGGTTCAAGCCATGGTCCGGAGCGAGACGGAATGGGACGCCATCACCTCCTCCTGCGAAGCAGTAATGCTAGAGAAGAAGGTGTTGGAACGTGAGAGGGAGAGAACCTCACAGCGTCACGGCCGCGCCGCGGGAGACGCCCCGGGAGTCGAGGGCCACCACGTGGCCCCCGGTCACCGTAGGCGCGGGCCTGTGGACGGTGGGCTATGGGCTAGCTCGCCGTCCGTCCGTCTCATGACGACAGGCCGTGTCGACGGCGCGTTCGTGTACCACGCGTGCCTCAAAGAGAGTCAGCAATAGGAAGGGATCCGCAAGGACCGATGCCTGCCGGGGTTGCGGGACTGTTCGAAAGAGATACCGTGACCCCGGAACACAAAGGGCGATGAAGGAACATGGATGGGTTTTAGTCAGTAAAAGTCTGACACTCCCTCCTGCTCCGCCCAGAGCGGGCATTTGATGATTTCCCATCCATGTTCCTAAAAAAAAAAAAAAAAAAAGGGCGTACGGTGTTGCCAGTGGAAGTGAAACAGGAAATTGTTACTAAAAAAAGCATTGTCCTGTACGTGTCCAGAGCGCCAGTGGCGGTTTCTTTGCTGCTGTCTTGCTGACGGTAATCGCGACCGCGACCACGACCAGCGTTCAGCTCTCGCCACCTGCAACATGGTGTGACAATCCGCAGACCCGCTTCACACGCAGACCGTATTCATACGTGCAAGCCGCTTAAACACGCAGACCATATTCATACGTGTAAGCTGACTCATATACTGACCGCAATCATGTATACGAGCCCACTCGGTACGCAGACCGTATTCATACGCACGATTTCTCTGAACACGCAGACCGTATACATGTGATACCACAAAACACGTTCATACATGTGAGACTACAAAATTGACTGCACATGGGCAAAATTATACGGCCACCAGTGACTCAGCAACAGGTGCCAACACGACCGGCGACACACACGCGCCTGCTACCGGTGGCACCACAGCACAGCACAGCAGCCAAAGCATAACTCCTGTCCGTAAATTCAAACAACAGTGATTTACTTACTCTCAAAGAACGCGGCGCACGTTTCTGGGCACCACTCGCCACGCCACGGCACCGTGTGCTGGGCAGCAGCCTGCGTAGTCTTTGCGTAGCTACCGCTGAGCAAACGCAGCTTATAACGTCCACTAGGCAGTGCTTCTACCACCTTATATGGACCACGCATTCCGGAGTCAAGTTTTCCTGTTGACTGGGAAAATTTTATTTCGAACACGCAGTCACCAACGTTAAATTGGCGAGGTGGACGTCGCCGTTGATTAACCTGTTCGTCTTGTCTAGCTTGATTGCTCCTTAGGAGTTCGCAGACCCTGCTTCTGGTTACTTCACGTAGGGCCTCTCTATTTGGTGTCGATCCTTCGACAGCTATGTCACTCACCAGAGCTCGAACCACAGGAGCTGTGGATTCAGTACCAATCAGAAGATTCAATGGTGATACTTGCGTAGTCTTCTGTCTCGTGATGTTTAACACCAACTGAAGTTTCCACAACGTTTCTGACCAGGGTACGTTCTTGTAGTTCGACTGGATACGTATCATGTTGAGGACGGTACGCATGTAACGCTCAGCTTGACCATTAGCCTGGTGCATTTCCGGCGTTATGATGAACACATTGCTCTTTAAGGGGAATTTGGTGAAACCCTGTTGCCATATCTAGGCTACAGAAGAATTTACACGAGCCTAACCTATCAATATGGTCGTATAAAAGTGGAAGAGGATATCGATATTTCACTGTAATTCGATTTAGCGCCCTAAAATCGACACAAAGCCTATCTGAGCCGTCACGTTTTCTTACGAGTATAATCGGGCTCGCATATTCAGATTTCGAACGCCTAATCACTCTCTTATCTAAAAGGTCTTGTGATTTCTTCCTAACTTTGAGTTATTCGGAGTAAAAGAGTCTATGCGGACGATAAACGACAGGGGTGGAACTGGTAAGTTTTATCTCCATCTCACCTGTTTGAACTGTGGTCATAGCAGTCCCTGATATTAGATAGTCAGAAAACTCGTTTATGACGGACATAAGGCTTACCAATAAGCAACCAAAAAGGGGTGTATTACCTAACCAAAAAGGGGTGTATTTACTTTGGCTTGGTCACCCACACAAATGGCATTGACATTTGCGCTAATGTTATCGGAACGCGTGAGGTACTGCTCATCTTTAGTACGAATGTAAGTGATGCCTTCGCGGTTCAAAACATCAGTGCCAATTATGATATTGTTCATGAAGGACGATGGAACTACTAATAAGTCAACTTCGATAGCAATGTCGCTGAATTCCACAGTGAACGTGACGTAAGATGTGGCGACTGTACTTCTTTCTCACTCAAACCCTTCAACACACAACGTCTCGGTTTTGGCTGACATGTAAAATGTTTAAAAATATCTGAGGAAATAAGGGACACATCAAGGGCTCTGTTATCAATGAGCACGTCTATGGGTATTCCATCTACTATCGCAGTAGTCATGTCGTTATTTTGTGCGATATTTGATCGATAAGAGCAAAGGTTGACATTACGCGGATTTCGTTGCTCGGTTTTAGCTTTGGTAAAGCATTTGTCCTTATTTCATCTCAGAATTGCTCGAAGAAGGTTGTGTATTGAAGGATGTGTCCAAAGCTTAGGCCTTAGGCCTCTTACAATTGCGACTAAGATGACCGTTTTGATTGCAATTAAAGCATTTTGGGCCAGAACGGTGGTTTGATTTCATTTGATCTTGCCTTTTATGATCAACGGCCTTGTCGTTCCTTGAAGGTTTCGCGTAAATTGACAGGAATGAGACAATAGTGTCAGAGGTCAAGTTTGCGTTAGCAGCAGCTGCACGCACCTGTGGATTGTCTATACCGCGTATAACGTTTAGCGTTCTTAATTCGTCACTCAGCCCCTGAACTACTATTCTGAAACGCAATAAGGTACGACGGGCGTATTCTGAGTAAGTTGAATACTTGTCTGACGTAGTATTCATAGCTCCGAACAAAATATTCAATTTACTCAGGCAAAGGGGTTTAAACTCGCGTACGAAACTTTACCACGTCCTATCATTCGTCACCCGTAACCAGACCTTGGCGTGACCCTTAAGGCAAGGTCACCCCAACCGTTAGCCTCTCTAGCACGATCCACTTCGCTGCACCATGCCTCGACGCTGTTAATTGTTGGGTCAAAGTTCGACACGTAATAGTTTTGTGACCTTGCTGGTTGCATCGTTTTTATTGTTTGCATCAAGGCATGAGCGAGAGTGGATGCCTTAGAGCCAGGGACACCAGACTCCATAGACCGATATCGTTCTGACGTATTAGGGATCGTTGACTCCTTAGCTTTTAGCAAAACCTCGATATTCTTGTGGGTAGAACTCGTTTGAACCGGGGGCGAAGGAGTACACGTGTGCGTTTTCTATTGCCAATGTCGCTACGCGAACGATCCCTACTACGCGAATCGCGCCTATCCCTAGTACGCGATCGGTGCCTTTCGCGACTACGAGAATCATGCCGAACTCGATTACGTAAGCCATCTCGCGAAGTACGACGACTCTTACTCGAATCGCGGGACGATCTACCATTACCATGATCATATGACCCACGGGATCGACGTCGTTTGCGATCGTGTGACTTATCCCGAGTACGTTTTTCACGAGTATGTGGCCTTTCACGCCCCATTATCACAAGAAAATCAGAATCAAATCAGACAAGTAAGAGGAACGAAAAAAAAAAAAAGAAAAAAAACGGTCTTTCTGTTCACAACAATTTTCAGCTACGAGACTTCGTCTAAGTGGGCCTTAAAAGTCCTTTATCCCACTTCTGATATAAGCTTCAGAAGTGGAAATTTATTTAAAAAAAAACAAGTCACAACAAAAAAAGCATTTTTACTTCAAAAATACAATTGACTCAAATTACAATCAGCAAAATTTACTTACAGTCCACTAAGATTTAAAATCCACTAAACGAAACACACAAACTCACTATCACTTTTGCAACAAACTAAACTCAGATGGCTTACGTAAACTTACGACTGGCTGATGATTCACACGTCCGTCCAGTCCGAGCATCGAGCGACCAAATGGTCGTTCTATCCCCAGCGCCTTGCTTTTTTAAGCGTGGTGGGGTAGTTACTGAAGAGAAGATTCTCCTTACAGTACATATAACATCTTAAGCATTGATTTATGCAGAATTTAACTATAGGTTTGACAAGGATGCCTGATGTAGGAGTCAACGTACATATATATATGTACGTTACGTCGAGGAGGTACCTTGTTCGAACATCGGCCAATTGGGGCCAAAAAATCTAGAATTAGATTTGGTGGGCGACCTTTACCTGTTGCCATGACAACAAAGTCGACTTGAGTAAAAAAATGAACTTGAGTCGGCGACTCTGCATACCGGTGTTAGTGTCGCTCGGTGTCCAACTTGTAAACTTTTTTTAATTGTATAATGTCTAATCAGAGCAGAGGATAAAAATATATCTAGAGTAGGGTCGAGGCGCCATCTTGACTTTCTTGACATTTGGTGACGGAGCAAGGATTGCTTGGAGAATGGTGGTTGATCGAGGTAGATCGCTGGAGATAAATTTAGATTGGTGTTGCGAGCCTGCTGCTCGAATATAATTGTTATTGTGAGATTTTCCATTAAATTGTGTGAAACAGTGAGTACTTTGTTTTGTGCTCGCATTTCACCCAAATGACGCCCAATACTCGTGAACACTAAAGACGATGTCCAGGAGGATGCTCATACTTCTCCGACATATAATATATGAATGTACACATTGTACAATACAAGAAATGCTCATTTAAAGGTATTAGATTTCAGGTGATGAGTGAGTTTATCAGACTCACTTGCATAATAAACATTAAGTAAATCCATATTTTACAAATTGCTCTTTTTTGTATTTTTTCCAGATTCTTATTTTTCTTTTCATGATACATGAACAAAATTAATAAATAAAATAGTATTTAGTTAAACCATTTTATTTCAGGGTAGTCGTGATTTATTTTTCTAATTTTAATATTCATTTTTCGTAACATTGCAGATACTTGTACCACTTGGTTGCCTCATAGTTGGCTTTTCCGTGAGCTTCACGATACAGTTCCATGCACAACCACCGTTTGAAGATCCTTGGTCTTCTCTGCTGATGACGATGGTTATGATGTCAGAACCTGGGTATAAAGATTCTTTCAATAAAGATCTGGAATCAACATCAACTATGTTGCGTTTAACATTTGCGGCTTTTTTTTTCCTTTGTTCAATAGTTCTTATGAATATGTTAGTTAGTGTTGCCGTAAACGATGTCAAAGATTTAGAAGTTTTAGGTCACAAAAAGATATTGGAAAAACAGGTGGAATTTATACAAGCTTTTGAAGGCACTGCTTGTCGTAATTTCGTAAAAAAAATAATCCCAGGGCGTCTATATAGAAAATATTTTTATGCTAAAATGCTATGGCCGAACGATATGAAGATTCATAGTAGTAACTGGTATTATTTACCTGCTCGCATAAGAGAAGCACTTTTTGAAAAGGCTCAGTCGCAAAAGAAGCAATTGGATAAAAACCAAGACACGAAGCTGTACCATATGAAATTGGATAAAATACTTAAAGTGATTGTCAAAAATGACAGCAGTGAGCCAACAATGACTCAGAGGCTGGCCACTCTAGAAACAGTGGTTAACAGAATATTTGAAGAAATTTGTAAATCACGTAGAGAAAATGCTGACAAAGTCTCACTAAGAAAAGACGAAAGCACTTTAGGGTAGATGACAAAAATCTAATTATTCCTTCATTTAGATCATCAAAAAATATTTGACCCGTATTTTTACACGACTGCCCAAAAAAAGTAATGATAAGTTTTCAGGGTTCATGTATGCATGTAAACTTGTATGTTTGTGAGTTTCTTTATATAATAATCCATTAAACCCATTAAATAATCTACACTAAAATCATTACATCCAATATGGGTCCCGAATGTAGCAGTCAATATGTTCCGTATTAGAATTTATTATTTGTTCTTGTTTTTCAGTTTTTATTTAAAGTTATTTTTTAGGCAGTTGGGTTTTTAAATTTTTAATAAATTTTTTTCTGTTGTTACGTAACTAACCAAAATTGACGAAGTTACGACGCTTTTAAAATTCTCAATATGTCACGCCGTGGTATAATTTTAGTGCATTCTGACGTCACGAGCCCCCCCACTCCCGAGTTTTGATGCGTTTTATCTTTCTCAATATTCATTGATTACAAAAACAGAAAATACGTGTCTATTACATTCCAATACGACGGACTAAATTATATTTGCAATTTATTGATGGTGGAAACTAGCCTATTGTGGCAGCGTAAATATCTGATGCTTCTGAATGAATGTTGCAGTCAATATGTCCTGTTTCCTGAACTTGTTTTTTTCTTTTCAGTTTTTATTTAAAGATATTAGTATATTTTTACGCAGTCGGGTTTTTTAATTTTTAATTTTTTTTTTTTTTTGTTTTACACTTTTTAATTATGTACTTTGATATTCCATTTTAAAATCCTCATGATGAGCCCTTTATCGATCCGTTCAGGCTGCAGAGCGTGCCAAACATTTGAATTTGGCGCGATAAATCCTCCATTTTGTTTTTTTTTTTTTTATATATACCCAGTGTCACCCTCACAGTAAATACAAATCTAACGACACCTCTCAAGATAAAATCCATCGATCCGTTCAGGCCACAGAGCGTGCCAAATATTTGAATTTAGCGCGAAAAATCCGCCATTTTGTTTTTTTTTTTATTTTGATATACCCAGTGTCACTTTCACAGTAAATACGAATCCAACGACACCTCCCAAGCTAAAATCCATTGAGCCGTTTAGGCCACAGAAAGTGCCAAACAATTTTACATACATACACATACATACATACAAACTCTCGAAAAACATAACCCTCCTTCTGGCGCAGTCGGGTAAAAAACGAAAACGACCTCTTGTAATGTGTTCAAAAAGTAAGATGCCTATCTCCACAGATATTAAGCGAAACCTTTATTTATACACAAAGAAAGCATTTTTAAGTATGCACCTAGTGTTAGTTTAAACGGGCAATAAACTCCATTATTGGGTATGAACCGTTATTAGGAATTAGGTTTTTTTTCACTACTTACACTAGTTTAAGTTTCATTGTACGTATTAACACTTTAGGGCTTCATAAAATCTGAAAAAAATGCATTGTTTTATTTTTTATTTTAAGGCATGAACGACAACTACATTGGGAAAACTGTAATAACCATGAAATATAGGTACATACAGTTGGTAGACCATGGGCCGTAGAGAGAGTCACCACAATGCCAAAACTTATTTTGTCGTGTCAGAGATGGAGATTAGAACCAGTATCACGAATCTCTTGACACGTACATACGTATTAAATCTCCTCTAGCTTGAACTGCGGACATCAAGAAGACCTAGTGTACTCTATTTCGACTTCTGGAAGGCGTTCGGAAGAGTTTACAACGACACCCTGCTGATGAAGCTCAGAAAATCAAGTTCCTCACATCTCTCCTCCGGTTCTTACTACCTACTACCTACGCGAACGACAGCAGTTTGATAGGTTAAGGATGTACGGTTGAGGCAACAACCACACGCGTTTCGGAGTTAGTCAGGGTTCAGTTTTAAGGCCTTTATTATTTTGAACCATGGTAAACTGTCATGCTCAAGTACTACGTCGTGCAAGATTACGTTAAATTTATAAACACACACAGGTTAGGTAACATCCGTAACATACAAACATGGAAAAACAAAATACAACACACGAACGTCAGCAGTTTGTTAGGTTACAGTTAGGGTCAAAGACATGTCACTGTTTTAATGTCTTTTTCGAAGTAGGTTGTGGTTTATCTCTTTATCCTAGAACAGTCATCGAACTTTGTAAATCTACTTCTAAAAGCAGACAGTTTTTTTGTTGTTTGGGGATTAGGCCACCTACATAAATTGTACCGTTTAATAATGAAACGTACATTGATTTCTTCCTTATATTAAAAGTCACAAATTACACAGAACAGTCTACTCCAAAGTGGTACTTATTTACTTTCGATACAATATTACATTTGAAGCGAATTCACAAATTTCGCAAAAACAAAATATACGTCTACTCCGGACAGTGGCCGTTACGCCAAAACAAGAAGAACAAGAACCTACATAAGCCTGACAGAATTAAACAAAAATATTGTGTGATGAGCAAGGACATTTTGTTTCCAAGTCATGGATGCTTAGGTATATGTACAACAAATATGTATTTACAAACAAACAAGTATCTATGTAGTAGGTATAACAACTATCTGGTGTCCACGACACAAGCAAGCATCGTTGCTTAGTGTGGCACTAAATGGCGCTGTGTGTAAAGTCCAGCGATATTTATTATTATAATAATCAACTGGAAAAGAAGAGCAAAAAAAATGTAGAAAGTATTAAACACTTCATAGTGAATCTATCTATCTATCTATATAAACAAAAACAAAAGGCCTGACTGAGGAAGAGTTTTTCGAAATTCAAAGTGTTTTTGATAATTCTACCCCCAAAGGGTTAAAAAGGAGGATGAAGTTGTGTAGTCCTTAATTTTCGAAGTAAAAATCATAAAATTTATTATCTAGGCGTATGGTTGGAAGCTAAAGCAACGGTGTTGTTAGAATTTCAATCCTTAAGGGGGTGAAAAGGGGGGTGAAATTTTGTTTTTAATTAAAGTTCTTTATTTTTTAGTTCAAGTCACTCATGTTTCGGCTTATGGTTGGAAACTAACACAACGTACATTGTTGTTGTTTTTTTTTTCTTTTCAACCCACAAGGGGGTGAAAGGGGATGAAGTTTTGTGTTGAAGTTGTTCATTCGCTAAATTTTGTATTCAAATTTTCTTAAATATCCATAAGAAGAAACTGACTGACTGACACAACAACGCACATCCCAAACCGCTGGGTCTACAGACTCCAAAGTAAGTTCCTTATGTGGTCTAGGGGTGCATTATGAAAGGATTATTCAAAATTCACCCCCCGAGGGAGTGAAGCAGAGTAGTTAGTAAGACTATTTTATTAGAAACTTCACAGGAGTACTTCTATTGATAAATGAGTAGAAACGGGTTTCAGGTTTTTTTAGAATTTAACCCCTAAGAGGGGGAAATGGGGTGAAAAAGTCTGAAAATCAAAATGGTTATTGTTTGTATGGTGTATCAGGTCGGGTCATCGGGTGTATCAGAAAAACAACGATTTTAAGATTTAATGTGGTCGACCTGAAATATTATCATCCTCTGTTGGGGTGCGATGGGGTTGAAATGTCTAAAAATCAATATGGGTGCCAATTCCGAGATTCTCAGGAGTGCGATTACGAATATAGCATTTATTTTGAGATCCAGAAGATGCCGGATTCGACTTCTATACGGGTTATGGTTGATTTATTGTGATGATTGTGATAACGATGATGATTGTGATAATGATGATGATGATTGTGATGACGATGATTGTGATTACGATGATAATGATTGTGATTACGATGATAATGATTGTGATTACGATGATAATGATTGTGATTACGATGATAATGATTGTGATAACGATGATGGTGATTGTGATAGTGATAGTGATAGTGACAGTGATAATGATGGTGATAGTGATGGCGATTGTGATAGTGATGGTGATTGTGACAGTGATGCTGATAGTGATGGTGATTGTGATAATGATGGTGATTGTGACAGTGATTGTGATGATTATAATTGTGATGATTATGAAATTTGCCCTATAGATAGTATATAACCTGGATTAACATGTAGGATACTATTTTTGAATTTCGTATAGAATCGGAAATCGTTCAATGTTTGATGACAATTGTGTTGATAATTTGACGTAATTGCATTTACCAGTCGCATGCATGTTGTTGTTGAATCTCAATTTGAATTTATTAGTTAGTTTCACTTAATAGAATTTATTTCGTGACTTAGAATAGTAAGTTGTTGGACTTTGTTTATTTGTGTATGTGTTGTGTGTACTGTGTAGTGATAGTGAAAGCAGTTACGTAGACGTTGTAATTAGGTATTTTCGGTAAGTACATAGTTTAATAAGTCGAAAGTATTAGTGTAAGGTAAGTCGCCAAGTCGATTTGCAAAGTAATTTAGAATTAATAGGATGGCGGCAATAATAGCTTTATATTGTTGCTTGACAGATTATTTACTTGTGAGGAAACGTGCTTTTCAAGGTTAGGTTTTGAAAATAAGAAACATGTAGTTCAGTTAGGCCGTGCCCGCCCAGATATGACTATAAATTACAGAAGACGCGATGGTTTTTTCAAACATTTTAATGTTTCCCTTTACGATAAATATCAGTGGCTGACTGGCAGTTGTAAATTAAATAAAATGTTTTAGAGTACAAGTAGTATTATTAGTAGAATAAGTAGTCTTGTAGGTAAGTCGTTTTGTTTAGTTTGCATCATATCATCTCACCACAAACGGCTTTTATCAAAGCCACTTTTATTATACCTGCAAGACACTGTTTTATTATACTTCGGGTCTCAACCGAAGACGATTACTTACTTATATTACTTGCAGCATTATTGATGGTGCTATCTGCATTACGTGTTTTTGTGTTAACGGATTCACACGAAGTTTCACGCGTATTTAAAGTGGGAAAAAGAAAGCGTTCAACCTCAAAAGATAGTGATTATGATAGTATTTTGCGAAAAGTGAGAAAATTAGAGTCTAAATCGTCAGCTTCGGAGTCGGTGGAAAGTGATAGGTCGTACAACCGATATTATGATACCCACGGATATGAACACGATGCGAGTATACCAGGTAATTTAATATTCTTTTACATAACAACGGAATTTAAAATACATAAGTAATTATATTGTTTAATTACAAGAAAAATATGGATTTAATTTTAACGACCTACCCTCATTCATTCATTCATTGTTGGCTATTCGAAATATTTCATAGCGTAATAATGTAAAATGTACCTACATATACTATTCAAAATAAAACTTGTGTCGACGAGATTGTTATCGCGTTTTTATTTTTCATTCCGTGATAATATTGGTGTTGGACTTATTCTCACTATTAAAATACACGAAAAATCGTGTCGAGATTAGATGACTATTAGACTATAAGTGTTGAGGAAAACTTTATAGCACGAAAGTCGTGTTGAGAATACTTACTCCACGTAAACCGTGTTAAGGATATAAGTACTAACTGCACTTTAAGTTGGCTTCAAGTGAATCGTGTTGAGGATCTATGCACCGTACTCCAGTATGAGTTGTAACAATTGAAAAACTACATCGCAGGTTTAGAGGTAGGTAGCGACCTCCTGTGTAAAATATAACACTAAATCGATACGTGCATTCCTAAAAATGTGCCTAGATGGCGCTATTGTCAAATACGTAGAATTAATTCATCTAATTGATTTCTAATTAATTCTCTAATTAAAACAATATTGTTATTTACAATATACTAATTAATCAAAAAAAATATTCTAATTCAACTAATTCGCAAGTATATGTTTTATTTGCGAAATAGTTGAATTAGAATAATTTAATGGGAACGAGCTGATAAAAGGCTCGGTTTCAGTGTGGCCTTCAGTCAAAATAGGATTGACGCTTGAGTTTTGAGATAGCAACATTGTCTTTTACGTGGCGTCCTTTTTCGTGAAAAGGCTGCGCTATTGAGGAAGGCTAGAGAGAGAAAATATTAAAAGTTATCCACACCCTTCGCAAATCACTATGTTATATAACATTGAGAGCCAGAGCGTATGGTTTATTGATCTCAGTAAAAGCACATCAAATATCTACGCTGGCTCAAATGTACATTTAATTTACGACGCGATGACGTCGTAATAATATAGAAAAATAACATAAAATGGTCATGCATTGAGGACATGATGTGAAGGCAAGTTCATCGGTTACGAGATTACATGTACGGTTGCTGAACCGTTTAAGCTGGCCTGCTGCAACTTTACGTGAAGCTACACTGAGCATCACATACGGGCAACGATACTGAGTGCATCGGTGTGTTCCATGTGATGAAACAGCATGGTAATGTTACTTATAAAGTAAGTGTGAACCTGTAATTTTGTATTCACAACAGCTGGGTTCAGAAGAGGACTATAATCATAACAAGTAAACTCACATTATAACTAAAAACCTTTGTATGACCGCAATGCTTTTGTTTCATTCATGATTTTCCTACAGGCGTTATCCCCTAGTCTCATGCGATAACCGCTGGGTAAAGCTGGATTGATGTAAGCTAAAATTTTGCCTTACAGAGTGATAAGGTTAACTTTACTCCACGTAAATCGTGTTGAGGATTTAGGTACCTACTCCACTATGGGTGTTCAGATTTAGAAACTAAAACGTATTCAGTAGCAAAATTAAAGCAAGTTCAACGTCGTGCTACTTATTGCAAGGAAGACTTCATCAGGCGTTTAGCGTTAGTTTTATTAGTTTTAAGTCTACCTTCATTGTCAATTGTGTTTTCCTTTGTTCTTCGGAATACATACGCATTTCGCAGCTCCAGTTTTTAATTTTCATTTTTCCTGCATAATCACACATCTCAACATAATTTGGTCCATAACGAACCGGATAAGTGATCCAGGAATAAGAATAAATCCAGGAAATATAAAATTTCTCAAGAAATACTACCGTTTGGAGTTTTGTGAGCAGCTGGCTAAGGTCAAAAGGGTCACAGCGCAGCATAGTCCAGTACAGTACAGTGTTCCTATTTACGTTTATTTCAGAACCCATTACTCATATTCAGGTAGGTACCTAGTATTAAACGTTTTTTATGGAATTGTAAAGGTTAGTACAACATTGATATCCAACTTATTTGTTCAGTTGCACATGTACGATTTCTATTCATGTTGCCAAATTATTGTTATAATTTGCAGTAAATCTATTGTATTAAAGGTAATTAAGCAGCAAACTTGGTTTACAATAATTGTTAACCATTAATATAAGCAGTTTCCTTGGTTATCTTACAATAAATATCATAAGAAATCTTACTTTGTCAATTAGTATTACCCACATTCCGTTACATTTTAACTTTTGAGTAAAGTTCTTATTAATATTAAGTGAATAATAAAACTAGCAATCACATTAATGTTATTGTCCATAGTCTAGTCAGCAGATTAGTACTTTATTAGTGTTTGCATTATCACCAATAGATTTTGTTTTCTATTTCACATTAGAACGACCATATCAAATTGAAACAGCTATTTTTATGTTTAAAGTTTACAGTAGCGATTCAGTAAACCCTATAAGTGTTTAACCTATAGTAAATCGATACTATTATTATATTTATTAAAAATAAAACTTGTTATATTTCAGCTGGTTACCTGCTTCCCAAAGAATGACTGATAAGGAAGAAAAGGAGCTTATTAAAAAACGAGCAAGTTACAAAGGTCGATTAACGGTATTTTCTAATTACTTAGAGGAGTTTAAGAAGGATTCTATAACGCAAGCCCAGATGAACGAACTGCAGTTACGCCTCGGTAAGATTGAACTTGTTTATTCGCAATATGACGACGTTCAGTTAAGGTTGGAATGCATAGTTGAGGATGTGAAGACACAGTCATCAGAACGTTATGAATTTGAAGCCTCATACTTCAAAGCTGTCGCGAGGGCACAGGAATTACTAGCCAGACAGAATGACATAGTTGATGAAGATAAGCTTTCTCGCGTTAGTAATAATAGGCTGGTTAAGCTACCAACCATTCAACTACCTAAATTTGACGGAACTTACGACAAGTGGTTAGAGTTCCATGACACGTTTTAAAGCTTAATACATTTGAATGACCAAATTGATAAAATAAATAAGTTTCATTACCTCCGAGCTTCCTTGGAAGGGACAGCCGCCTTAGTCATACGTGCTATTGAATTTTCGGCTAATAATTATTCTGTTGCGTGGAATTTATTATGTGAAAGGTTTGATAACAAGCGGCTTCTCATTCAAAATCATGTAGCAGCTTTATTTAACATTGAAGTGGTTAATAAAGAGTCCTCAGATAATATTAAAAACGTCATTGATACTCTAAACAAAAACCTACGTGCGTTAGAATCTTTAGGGGAACCAGTTAAGTTTTGGAGTACGTTAATAATTTATTTAGTTACCCACAAGGTAGATTCAAGGACTTATCGACAGTGGGAGGAAGAAAAGGCTCATTTAGATAAAGATAAAACAATCACTTTAGAAATCTTTCTAGAATTCTTGAGAAATCGTGCAGTTTTGCTTGAAACACTAGATTTGTCTCGCAGTCAGGCTAATCACAATATTACTCCTAAATCTAACAAGCATAGAACCATGATATCAGTAGGCAGTGGTACACCACCTCAGAAAAATAAAAATAATACCAGTTCCTCACCGGTGTCATGCCCGCATTGTAGTGATAAACATAATTTACTCAACTGTCCACAGTTTCTTGGTCTCAGCAACGAAAAACGGCTTGAGCTTCTTCCTCAATACAAGGTATGTTTTAATTGTTTTCGATCTGGTCATTACGCAAATCATTGCAAATCTCTTGGTTGCAAGATATGTAAGCGTAAGCACAATACTCTGGTCCATGTAGCAGGTGCGTCACAGAAAACTCCGCCTAATGCTTCTACTTCGCAAACTGACAGCACTTTTACTGCAGATGTTAACTCAGCTGATAAGAAACCCAATACAAATGTAACACTATCGGCTCGTGCTACAACTTATCTTAACAATAAAAGTCAAGTTCTATTGGCTACTGCATTAATAAAAGTTTATGATAAGAATAACCGCGAATATCTCGCTCGGGCTATACTGGACACTGGCAGTACGTCTTGTATAATGACGGATAAGTTATGTAATTTATTGGATTTACCTACCGTACAGGTTAATGAATCTGTACAAGGCATTAATAATTCAAAAACAAAGATTAGTAAAATGTGCAGTGTTCCTGTAAAATCATTAAGTGAAAATTTCACTATTAATCTTTGTTGTTTTATTTTACCAAACATAACGGATGAAGTGCCAAGTCATAAATTATCCATGAATAATTTAAATATACCAAGCGATATTTGTTTAGCTGATCCTCATTTCCACACGCCATCGACAGTGGATCTTATAATAGGGGCAGATGTTTTCTGGGACCTACTGGGGCGGCAAAAAATCAACTTAGGTAAGGGCAAACCAATATTATTTGAATCTAGGCTAGGTTGGCTAGTTTCAGGTCCGTTACTTAATAGTGTCCAAATATCACGGTCACCATCAGTTCTAAAAGTTAACATTGCACAAGTCAGTTCTTCTCACAACCACACTTCAGGAGATGACATTCAAAACCTTTTATCGCGTTTCTGGGAACTGGAAGAAGTCCCCAATCAGTCATCTTCATTTTCTGATGAAGAAGCTAAGTGTGAAGAACATTTTGTAAAAAACACCACTCGAATGGCAGATGGTCGATTTTGTGTTAGGATACCACTTACAACAATCACCTCGTATTTTAGGTGATTCACTGGCTAGAGCAAAACATTGTCTCTTCTCGATTGAACGAAGATTTCAAAGTCAGCCAGCTTTAAAAACTCTTTATTGCGATTTCATGAAAGAGTACGCTTCATTAGGACACATGTCTGAGTGTTCCATTAATTCAAAAACACTGGCATATTTTATTCCACACCACGGTGTTCTGCGTGAACATAGCATAACCACAAAATTAAGAGTAGTGTTTAATGCCAGTAGTCCTACTACTTCAGGTGTTTCATCTAACAACCTACAAATGGTGGGTCCAGTTGTTCAAGACGACTTAATGTCTTTACTCCTTAGATTCAGAAAACATAAATACATAATTTCTGCTGATGTAGAAAAAATGTATCGGCAAGTGATCGTACATCCTGATGACAGACACTTGCAAAGAATACTGTGGCGTGAAAACCACTTAGAGCCTATTAACACTTATGAATTAAACACTGTGACTTATGGAACAGCAAGTGCCCCGTTTTTAGCAACTAGGTGTTTAAAACAAGTTGGCTTAGATTGTAAGGATAAAAGATTGCTGATATTATCATCCATGATTTTTATGTTGATGACTTGCTCACAGGTGGGGATACAATAGCTGACGTCACAAATATCCGTCAGAAAGTCACTGCCGAGTTGGCTGCCGCTGGTATGCCACTTAGGAAGTGGAAGTCCAACAATATCCTGGTTTTATCAGATCAAGTCACAAGTTCATTATTAAATTTAAACATTGGCTCAAATGAGCCAAGTAAAACATAAGGTCTTAACTGGCTAACAAACTCAGATGAGCTCAGGTTTTCAATTAGTAATATTTCAATATCAAATAATGTAACAAAACGTGACGTTCTGTCAGTAACATCCCAAATATTCGACCCTCTGGGTCTATTAGCTCCTTGTATCATTCCAATGAAAGTAATAATGCAGAAACTTTGGTTACACAAATTATCATGGGATGACTGTTTACCACTAGATGTCGCTAATACATGGAAAGATATTGTTGACAGGTTATATATTTTGAATAGTTTACGCATCCCACGTTTAGTTTTTGGTGATTCTTGGAAGGTGATAGAACTACACATATTTTGTGATGCATCACAAACTGCTTATGGTGCATGCATCTATGTTAGGAGTATTAATAATAATAATGAAGTTATGGTGAGTTTGCTTACAGCAAAGAGTAGAGTGGCTCCTATCAAGCCAACTACAATTCCTCGGCTCGAACTCTGTGCTGCCTTGGTTGGAGTGAGGCTATTTATCAAGGTGATTGAGTCACTTGGCGCACCAATTCAAAGTAGTACATTTTGGAGTGATTCTACAATAGTGCAAGGGTGGTTAAAAATGTTGCCAAGTAAGCTGCAACCATTCGTGCGCAATCGTGTAGCAGAGATAGTTGGCAAGACTAACACTAATAATTGTACCTGGAGACATGTTCCCACACATCTCAACCCCGCTGATCTTGTATCTCGAGGCGTTGATGTAAGTCAAATTCAGACTCATAATTTATGGTGGTCGGGACCAACATTTTTAACTCAGGATACAAGCAAGTGGCCTTCTTTTCCAAGCACTGTAGTGGAATCACTACCAGAAACTAAAACTGAGATTTCTTTATTAACTACTTCTAAGACTCCAAAATCTTTAATTGATTTTAATCGGTTTTCAAACCTTTCTCGACTTAAACGCACAGTAGCGTATATGTTACGATTTATTCATATTTGTAAAAAGCAACCACCGACCACCTTACATCTTAGTGAAGATGAATTACAAAATGCGTTAAACTTAATTGTGAAATTGTCTCAAATAGAATCATTTCCCGAATATGAAATATTAATAAAAAATCAATGTTTACCAAAAGGTAGTCCCTTGACTAAACTTAACGTATTTTTAGATAAAAATAAATTAATTCGTGTAGGTGGTCGCTTACAAAATTCTTCATTTTCATATGAGAAAAAACATCCGTTAGTAATACAGTCAACTCATCGATTTTCTAAACTATTATTTGAATTAAATCATAAAACTTTAATGCATGCAGGCCCTCAACTACTGTTGGCTTGTATAAGAGATACTTACTGGCCAATAGGTGGTCGCAACCTTGCTAAATCGTGTTATCATCGGTGTGTCACTTGCAGTCGCATTACAGCTAAACCAATTAATCCCATAATGGGAAACTTACCTGAACAACGGGTAGCGTCTGGTGGTCATCCATTCGAATGTGTTGGGGTTGATTACGGTGGACCCTTACTGTCAGCGTCTCGTCAAGGTCGTGGTTGTAGACTTGTAAAAGTTTACATTGTACTCTTTGTTTGTTTTACGACGAAAGCAGTTCACATTGAGTTGGTGGGTGACTTAACCAGTCAAAATTATTTGTCAGCACTTCGTCGTTTTATGTCTCGTAGAGGTAAACCTACCCATATATATTCCGACAACGGAACCTCCGTCACTCACTTAAAACGATACGAGAGAATAGAGGCATTACGTCAGCACTTCTGGTCGAGGTGGAATAAAGAATACATCTCTGAACTACAGCAGCGGACAAAATGGAGGTCTTCAAAGGCGGTCTTAGAGACTGATCGCCTTGTTATAGTAAAGGAAGACAATTTACCGCCATTGAAATGGCGATTAGGCCGGATCACAGCAGTCTACCCAGGACGTGACGGGATCAGTCGTGTGGCCGAAATCAGGACTGCAAGTGGAACCATCCGGCGTGCATGCAGCAAGATATGCCCACTGCCATTAAATGAACATTCTGGTTGATTGCCTTTCAACGCCCGGGGGCATGTTCAGATTTAGAAACTAAAACGTATTCAGTAGCAAAATTAAAGGAAGTTCAACGTCGTGCTACTTATTGCAAGGAAGACTTCATCAGGCGTTTAGCGTTAGTTTTATTAGTTTTAAGTCTACCTTCATTGTCAATTGTGTTTTCCTTTGTTCTTCGGAATACATACGCATTTCGCAGCTCCAGTTTTTAATTTTCATTTTTCCTGCATAATCACACATCTCAACAATGGGTGTTGAGGATAACTTTGCTCCATGTAAATCGTGTTGAGGATTTAGGTACCTACTCCACTATGAGTGTTGAGGATAACTTTGCTCCACGTAAATCGTGTTGAGGATTTAGGTACCTACTCCACTATGAATGTTGAGGCTAATTTTGCTCCACGTAAATCGTGTTGAGGATTTAGGTACCTACTCCACTATGAGTGTTGAGGATAACTTTGCTCCACGTAAATCGTGTTGAGGATTTAGGTACCTACTCCACTATGAGTGTTGAGGATAACTTTGCTCGACGTAAATCTTGTTGACGATTTAGGTACTTAAGTGTTGAGGCAACGTACTCCATGTAAATCATGTCGAAATTATACTTCGCTATATTTTAAGCAAGTTACACAATAGTGTCGATTCTGTTGTGCACAAACCAAACTTTATTTAGGCTATTGCTATTTTTTTCTCTTAAAACCAAAAAGAGACAGAATAAAAAGCTATTCGGTTCCGACTTATCTGAGCATATTAAGTCGTCAAAAGCTATAACTAAGACTGGTTCACAAATAATGGCCTATGTATACGACCGTTACACCACCTCGGGGTGCTATAAACTCGAGGGGGGCGCCGCCACGCATATCACCAGCGGTCAAACCGCGCACCACGCAGACCGCCAAGGGGCCGACGCCGACGCCTAGAAGCAACACGGGGAAGCCGCCACGCCAACAGCGCGCGGTATCAGGCGAGGAGGCAATATTAGGAACACAGGTACCTATTTCTGGCAGTTTATCAAACTTTTATGATAAATGGTGCGAGCTCACTGACGATCACACTATTTTACAATGGGTTCAGGGATATACAATTCCTTTCAGTGAAGAACCTATACAAATAGCTAAGCCCCTTAACGATGCTTGTAATTCGCAGTTACAAAGTCAAATCATTGACAAATGTACATTCAGTCAAAAAAGTATCGGGAATGGATGATTTGTTTATGGTTCCAAATTCAAATTTTTGTTTTTTTGTAGTTGTTAGATTGGCACAACTGTTTTCCATTTTGGCGCGGAGTTTGAGTTGCATCTGTTATTTATATTAAATACAGTGCTGGTTTTAGTAATATCATATATAGTGTGTATTGCGAATTTCATAATGGACAAAAATATCGAACAAAGAGTTTGTCTTAAATTTTGCATCGCCAATGGAATTTCGTGTTCGGAGTCACTGAAAATGTTACAGAAGGCTTACGGTGAATCGACTTTATCAAAAACTCGTGCTTATGAGTGGTTCAAAGCGTTCAAAAGCGGTCGAGATGTGATGGAAGATTTGCCTCGCTCTGGTAGGCCGTCAACGTCTGCAACTGAAGTTAACATCGCAAAAGTGAAGAAAATAGTGACTGAAAATCCCCATTCAACTCTGAGAGAGATAGCCGCCGAACTTTCTGTATCTCACGAGTCGATCCGTACCATTTTAACTAATCATTTGGGTATGAAACATGTTGCTGCTCGGCTAGTCCCAAAAGATCTGAATTTTCTCCAAAAACTCAATCGCATGAAAGTCGCTGAGGACATGCTAGAACGAGTCAGTTCGGACCCAACATTCATGAAACGCATTGTTACTGGTGACGTGACGTGGGTTTACGAGTTTGACATGCAACAAGCATGCAGCAAGCATGTTTGCATGTCAACAAGCTTCGGAGTGGCGCCTTCCAACTGAACCGAAACCGAAAAAACCACGCCAAAGTCGATCAAAAGTCAAAGTCATGTTGACTGTTTTCTTTGACTATCGCGGTGTTGTGCACTCTGAATTCTTACCGGAAGGTCTAACGGTAAATAAAGAATATTATTTGAGCGTTATGCGGCGTATAAGAGAGCAAATTCGACGAAAAAGGCCAGATTTGTGGAAAGAAAATTCTTGGATTTTGCACCACGACAATGCGCCTTCGCACAAGGCTATCATTGTGAACGAATTTTTGACCAAACACTCAACAAATACCATCCAGCAACCACCATATTCACCAGATATGGCTCCTGCTGACTTTTTTCTTTTTCCTAAACTCAAATTACCACTTCGTGGCACCCGTTTTCAATCGATAGAAGACATAAAGGAGAATTCGCGGCGAGAACTGAACTCAATTCCGGAAGCAGCGTTTAAAAAATGTTTTGATGAATGGATTATTCGTTGGCGCAAGTGTATCGTTTCTAAAGGAGCATACTTTGAAGGTGATAAAATAAATTTGGATGAATAACAGACATTTTGTGTATTATTGATCTTTTCCCGGTACTTTCTTGACAGAGTAGTATATCAGACTTGATACGTTCGCCATTTATCTCAACATGTAAATCATGCCAAGGAAAATTTATTTCACCAATATTAACAGTGCCCAAGACGAACGGAACCCATAGGTTTGTTTTAAATTTAAAATAACTAAATTAATTTGTTAAGATTGAACATTTTAAGATGGAGGACTATCGCACTGCGCTAAAATTGTTAAATCATAACTTTATGGCAACAATTGACAATAAGGATGCTTATTTTTTAATTTCCATAAGTGATGATGACCGGAAGAAATTACGGTTTAGATGAAAGTCTGTTATACGAATTCAATGTTCAAGTCTTCCGTTCGGCCTTTGCACTGCACCATTTGTTTTCACAAAATTACTCAAACCTGTTCTGAAATATTTACGCATTTTTGTATTAATATTAGTAAAAACTGGAAGATCTTTCATGTGGATCAATAACATATTATCGCTATCAGAAAAAAAAACTATTAATGTCCAGAGATTTTTAGTGATGCTTCGAACACCGGCTGTGGTGCAACATGCAGTGGTCAAAGTGCGAATGGAAATTGCTCAGAGATAGAATTATCCTTACATATAAACACACTTGAAATTACGGCCGCATTTTTGTAAAGACTAAAACATCTCAATTTTGCTAAGGAATGAGAACACCACTGCCATATGTTATATAAACCGCATGGGTGGTGTTCAGCACCCACATTTAAATGACATTACTCGAAAGATCTGGCAGTGGTGTGAACTTGTGAAGCAAGAAATATATTTGTAATCTAGCGACAACATAATACCAGATCGAGAATCTCGGCGAATTATAATATACAGAGTGGGAAATCTCAGATAGTGTTTTTTCACTTATAAGTCAATATATTGTTAGGAAAACCGGGGTTTGACTTTTTCGCATCCGTATTCCGAAGACATGTTCCTTCATCGCCCTTTGTGTTCCGGGGCCACGGCATCTATTTCGAATAGTCCTGCAGCCCCTTCTGGACAATACCTGGAACCTTCTTAAAAAAACGTTACGTGCAAACACCAATTGGTTGGGTTTGTCAAACGCTTTAATTTCCAGTTACAATGCTGATCATGTACATTATGAGTCCAAGCCCACTAACTTCGTTAATATGTTGACCTTAACTAACTTTAAATAATTTTGGTTTAGAGTTGTAATTTTGAAAATTTTTGTATATACGTCACATATGATTTTTTTATTTTCTAGCTATTTTAAAACCTGTTTTTCTATAATAAGTTATAGCCGAACTATCTCAACTTTTGCGAACGAAGTTGCAGGCGAAGTGCTAGTATTGTATACTAGTTGTTGCCCGCGGCTTCACCCGCGTAAAGTTTGGTAACCGTCCCTCTAGATCATATTAAAGGGATAAATAGTGTCCTACGTGTTAATCCAGGTTATGAACTATGTGCCAAATTTTATAATCATCACAATTATTATCATCACAACCACCATTATTATTAAAATCATTATCACAATCACCATCCTTATCACAATCACCATCATTATCACAATCACCATCACAATCACCATCACTATCACAACCACCATCACTATCACAATCACCATCATTATCACAATCACCATCACTATCACAACCACCATCAATATCACAATTATTATCATAATCACCATCATCATTATCATCGTAATCACAACTATTATCATCGTAATCACAATCATCATCATCATTATCACAACAACAATCACTATCACCATCACAATAACCATCACCATCGCTATCACCATTAAAATCACCGCCACTATCACAAACACCATCATAATCACCATCACAATCACTATCACAATCACAATCACAATCACAATCACAATCACCATCATCATTATCACAACCATTATCATCACAATCACCATTACAATCACCATCACAATCACCATCACAATCACTATCACTATCACAATCACTATCACAATCACAATCACTATCATCGTTATCACAATCACTATCATCATTATCACAATCATTATCATCGTAATTACAACCATTATCATCGTAATCACAATCATCATCAGTACAATATCTATCCTCGTCATCAAAATCATTATTATCGTTATCACACGCATCATCATTACCACAAACACCATCACTGCCACAATAACCATCACAATCACAGTCACAATCACTATCACAATCACAATCACCATCACTATCACAGTCACAATCACTATAACCATCACAGTAACCATCACCATCGCTATAACCATCACAATCACGTCACTATCACAATCACAATCACCATCATCGTTATCACAATCATCAATCATCGTAATCACAATAATTATCATCGTAATCACAATCATCATCATCATTATCACAAACACCATCACTGTCACAATCACTATCACCGTCACAATCACTATAACCATCACAATCACCATCACCATCACTATCACCATCAAAATCACCGTCACTATCACTATCACAATCACCATCATCATCAACATCACCATCACCATCACAATCACAATCACAATCACCATCACTATCACCATTACTATAACCATCACCATCACTATGACTATCACAATCACCGTCACTATCACTATGGCAATCACCATCACAATCACCATCACCATCACAATCACAATCACCATCATTGTTATCACAATCATCATTATCGTTACCACAATCATCATCATCATTATCACAATCATCATTATCGTTACCACAATCATCATCATCATTATCACAATCACCATCACAGTCTCAATCACAATCACTATAAACTTAGAAAAGACTAAAATTATGCATTTTTATCAGATAATACCAACTACAATTAAGAATCAAACGAACTTACCTGGTGAAGTTTGATTCCAATTATGCGAGGGTCTCAACCGAAGACGATTACTTATATTACTTGCAGCATTACATGCGATGGTGCTATCTTCATTACACTTTTAGATCTTAAACCTTAAAAAATAGGATAAAAGGACATATTTTTTAATAACAATTTCCTGTTTCACTACCACTGGCAACACCGTACGCCCTTGAATCATTATTTCAGAGTAGATTTTTGTGTTTAAATATTGCCTTTTGGCCATTGGGTTGAGGGGGGATAGGGCAGTAATCGTCTTCAGTTGAGACCCTCGCATAATTCAATCAAACTTCACCAGGTAAGTTCGTTTGATTCTTAATTATACTTCGGGTCTCAACCGAAGATGATTACTTATATTACTTGCAGATGTTTAGAGCATTGCAATATTGCAGAGGACAAAGAAAAAAATAAAAAGCAGTTTACTTATCATGTAAATGCTATATATAAATGCAATTAATCTTGCACATTATGAGCAGATACAATTGACAAAAGTGGTGTCTCACATCTCTAAAATAATACTTAAGAGAGATGTTTGAGCGATTTGCTCCAGCCCGCGGCCTTACAAACCACCACCAGACTGACCCCAGCTCTGTGCGCGGCAGATGTAGATGCCGAGCGAGTACTATGAGCACCGATTATGGAAATTTCTATTCCTGTCTTGCAAAACCTTTTTTACCCAATGTGCTAATGTTTGAGGACCTGATTTTTTATGAGGTTAGCGTACACCGATAAAAAAAATCCTTCAGGGTAGTCATTTCGCAAAGATCTGGTTATGTATACTTATACAAAGGTTTCAATAGTAAAAATAATGGGGTTTTCACCATGGGCGTGCGCCCCTAAGAGGCAATTAGGCAAAGCCTACCCTACCAACTGGGCATTCATTATAACGAACTATGTAATAAAATATCACATTATGTACAAAATATAAAAAAAAAAGTTCAAACTCCTGTTAGAATACTTATAGCAATTTGTCGCTCCCGTGTCACGCAACTAACACTTTACTGGAAGTTACTACAAAGGTTGGAGCTCCGCCGGACAGGCAAGCACTGGACTTGCCTTAAACCCATTGATAATTTTACGCACACATTGGCACATTGGTGCATATTTTCGTGTGTATGAACTGTGCACATGTATAGATTGCAGTAATTTTAGGGCGGTAACTCCTGCGAGTGTAGCTGGGCTGCTGGGCTGTGATTGGCTGCTACAACACAAGGCCAGGATTCAAGGTGGATGTTCTTTAGCCCGCGAAATTCAAATTTCCTTACGTTTTTTGCAATTTGCAGGCCAGTGCTATGGTGTATGTTCAATGTTGATTAAAATAAAGATTCCTGGGGGTTATTGGCGCGTATTATTATTATAATAATCAATAATATTATTGTTATTATATTTTACTTCATGGGTGTCGTTTTTGTGGTTTTTGGGGTTGGTGATAATGAAAATGAGGTCAAAATGAAAATCCAAGATGGCGCCGATGAAAATTTTCAGTTTTTTCTTCATGGGTGTCGTTTTCGAGGTTATTGGGGTTGGTGATAATGAAAATGAGGTCAAAATGAAAATCCAAGATGGCGCCGATGAAAATTTTCAGTTTTTTCTTCATGGGTGTCGTTTTCGAGGTTATCGGGGTTGGTGATAATGAAAATGAGGTCAAAATGAAAATCCAAGATGGCGGCGATGAAAATTTTCAGTTTTTTCTTCATGGGTGTCGTTTTCGAGGTTATTGGGGTTGGTGATAATGAAAATGAGGTCAAAATGAAAATCCAAGATGGCGCCGATGAAAATTTCCGGTTTTTTCTACATGGGTGTCGTTTTCGAGGTTATTGGGGTTGGTGATAATGAAAACGAGGTCAAAATGAAAATACAAGATGGCGCCGATAAAAATTTTCAGTTTTTTCTTCATGGGTGTCGTTTTCGAGGTTATTGGGGTTGGTGATAATGAAAATGAGGTCAAAATGAAAATCCAAGATGGCGCCGATTAAAATTTTCAGTTTTTTCTTCATGGGTGTGGTTTTCGAGGTTATTGGGGTTGGTGATAATGAAAATGAGGTCAAAATGAAAATCCAAGATGGCGCCGATGAAAATTTTCAGATTTTTCTTCATGGGTGTCGTTTTCGAGGTTATTGGGGTTGGTGATAATGAAAATGAGGTCAAAATGAAAATCCAAGATGGCGCCGATGAAAATTTACAGTTTTTTCTTCATGGGTGTCGTTTTCGAGGTTATTGGGGTTGGTGATAATGAAAATGAGGTCAAAATGAAAATCCAAGATGGCGCCGATGAAAATTTTCAGTTTTTTCTTCATGGGTGTCGTTTTCGAGGTTATCGGGGTTGGTGATAATGAAAATGAGGTCAAAATGAAAATCCAAGATGGCGCCGATGAAAATTTTCAGTTTTTTCTTCATGGGTGTCGTTTTCGAGGTTATTGGGGTTGGTGATAATGAAAATGAGGTCAAAATGAAAATCCAAGATGGCGCCGATGAAAATTTCCGGTTTTTTCTACATGGGTGTCGTTTTCGAGGTTATTGGGGTTGGTGATAATGAAAACGAGGTCAAAATGAAAATACAAGATGGCGCCGATAAAAATTTTCAGTTTTTTCTTCATGGGTGTCGTTTTCGAGGTTATTGGGGTTGGTGATAATGAAAATGAGGTCAAAATGAAAATCCAAGATGGCGCCGATTAAAATTTTCAGTTTTTTCTTCATGGGTGTGGTTTTCGAGGTTATTGGGGTTGGTGATAATGAAAATGAGGTCAAAATGAAAATCCAAGATGGCGCTGATGAAAATTTTCAGTTTTTTCTTCATGGGTGTCGTTTTTGAGGTTTTTGGGGTCGCTGATAATGAAAATGAGGTCAAAATGAAAATCCAAAATGGCGCAGACGAAAAATTTTTTTTTGCTATCATTATTTCGTGGCCTGCCCTTCGTGGAATACTACTGCACGCCACTGGTTTTCACGAATGTACGGTAGTTTGATAAGTGGTTGGTATGCCCCGTGCCTCGATGTTTTGATTAAATCATTAATTTTGATTACAATCTCATTTTCTTGTATCGATATATTTTTCAACTTTATAACACTGATGTTCTGCATTCTTTGGGCAGAAGCAAAATCAACTAAAGATATATTATCGTAAGGGCATAAATCGGAAAGGTATTTCAGTACTACGTCTGTATCCCATGTTGAATTGTATTTTGGTTTTGGGGGAGTAAGTTTATAGACACCTTTAAGGAAGCAGCTGATACAGTCACCTCTAGTAACGTTATAGCCTAAATTAACTGATAGGGCAGACCTATGCTTAGTTAAACTATTGTAGCTAGAACCCTCCTCAATTTTTTGTTGTTAAAAATGATATAATTTGTGCACTATCCGTCTCTTAAAAAACCAAGTTACTATGTTTACAATAAAGCCACCAAGATTTATCGAACTATTGAAGCCATCATTATACTCGTATGTAATGGTACTTCACGCTTGATCAGCGCCTCCTAGATAATTTTGCTGCCACCAGGATAAGCTTCGCGTGAAGTGGGTGGCGGACTCTCAAAGGAGATTTTAAAAGTGATTCGTGAGGACCAAAGTTTTTTTTTTTTTAGGCTTTTGTTAATTCGACAGAAAGGAGGGAGGTATCAAGTCTGATATACATTTTTGTCAATGATTTGACTTTGTGACTGCGAATTACAAGCATTGTTAAGGGGCTCAGCTATTTGTATAGGTTCTTCACTGAAAGGACTTTTATATCCCTGAACCCATTGTAAAATAGTGTGATCGTCAGTGAGCTCACACCATTTATCATAAAAGTTTGATAAACGGCCAGCAATAGGTACCTGTGTTCCTAATATCGCCTCCTCTCCTGATAGCACGCGCTGTTGGCGTGATGGCGTCCCCGTATTGCTTCTAGACGTCGGCACGTGGTGGCGGCTCGACCGCTGGTGATATGTGTGGCGGCGCTTTCCTCGAGTTTAAAGCACCCCGAGGTTGTGTAATAAGCCGTTATTTCTGAACCAGTCTTAGGCTTTTGACGACTTAGTATGCTCAGATAAGTCGGAACCGAATAGCTGTTCATCTATGTTTGTGTTTCTGATAGTACCTTTGATATTTTAATTTAAAGTACTTATAGCCGCATATCATCGTGCCTCAACACTTATAGTGGAGTAGGTATCTATATCCTCAACACGATTTACGTGGAGCAACGTTATCCTCAACACTCATAGTGGAGTAGGTATCTAAATCCTCAACACGATTTACGTGGAGTAAGTTTTTACGTGCACCCTTCATTTTTATGGAAATATTAGTTGCAATAAAATTTGACAGCTCTAAATTACGTCTGTCTCTTTCTGGTTTTAAGAAAAAAAAATAGCAATAGCCTAAATAAAGTTTAGTTTGTACACAACAGAATCGACACCATTGTGTAACTTGCTTAAAATATAGCGAAGTATAGTTGCCTCAACACTTATAGTGGAGTAGGTATCTATATCCTCAACACGATTTACGTGGAGCAAAGTTATCCTCAACACACATAGTGGAGTAGGTACCTATATCCTAAACACGATTTACGTAGAGCAAAGATAACCTCAACACACATAGTGGAGTAGGTACCTAAATCCTCAACACGATTTACGTGGAGCAAAGTTATCCTCAACACACATAGTGGAGTAGGTACCTAAATCCTCAACACGATTTACGTGGAGTAGGTATTCTCAACACGACTTTTGTGTTATAAAGTTTTCCTCAACACTTATAGTGGAGTCTAATCTCGACACGATTTTTCGTGTATTTTAATAGTGGAGAATAAGTCCAACACCAATATTATCACGGAATAAAAGATCAAAACGCGATAACAATCTCGTCGACACAAGTTTTATTTTGCATAGTTTATGTGGGTACATTTTACATCATTACGCTATGAAACATTTCAAATAGCCAACAAAAACTCCTTATAAATTTTAATGATTTTGAAGACCGCCAGGCAGTCAATGAGGGTAGGTCGTTAAAATTTAATCCATATTTTCTTGTACATAAACAATATAATTACTTATGTATTTTAAATTCCGTTGTTATGTAAAAGAATATTAAATTACCTGGTATACTCGCATCGTGTTCATATCCGTGGGTATCATAATATCGGTTGTACGACCTATCACTTTCCACCGACTCCGACGCTGACGATTTAGACTCTAATTTTCTCACTTTTCGCAAAATACTATCATAATCACTATCTTTTGACCTTGAACGCTTTCTTTTTCCCATTTTAAATACGCGCAGTGAAACTTCGTGTGAATCTGTTAACACAAAAACACGTAATGGTTCAAAGGCGTACGGTGTTGCCAGTGGTAGTGAAACAGGAAATTGTTACTAAAAAATATGTCCTTTTATTCTATTTTTTAGTGTTTAAGATGTAAACGTGTGATGAAGATAGCACCATCTCATGTAATGCTGCAAGTAATATAAGTAATCGTCTTCGGTTGAGACCCGAAGTATAATCCATGACATTAGCTATTTAGGGACAAAAATAGAATCAACTACTGCTACTCAATTTTTTGGAATTAATATAGACAACAATTTGAATTGGAGACCCCAGACAGACGAAATATGTAAAAAACTTAATAAATTTACCTATGCTCTCTATAAACTATAAAAAATAGTAAGCCTAGAATCCGTACTGACAGCCTATCACGGCTATGTTGCATGAACACTCAGATATGGCGAATATACTGGGGCAATACAGTTGATAGAGAACGCGTATTTAGAGCCTAAAACAGATGTGTCAGAGCTATGTGTGGCCTTAAAAGCACAGACAGTTGTCAACCGTTCTTTATACGTCTAAAAATACTTACCTTGCCATCGCTTTACATATACGAAACAAATGTGTTTGTCAAATCTAACTTTTCGCTATATAAAATAGCTACTAAAAGTTACTACAGAAAATTGCGCGATAGAAATAAGTTGGAACTCGAAGTGACTTATGGCAAAACTGCACTAACGAATAAGGGTGAATATCAGCAAAGTGCAAATTCTGACAATTTTGGTGGCGAAACGTTTCTTCAGTTTTCGTAAAAATAAGAACCTGGTATAACAATAGAAAGTCCAAGCTTAAAGAATCTTAAAGAGGCCCACGAATATCTCGATAACTTTTTGAGATATTTTAGTTTAAAGTGTAGTCTGGCCACCAAAATTGAAAATCGCCCACCAAAATCGAAAGTGCCCACCAAAATTGAAAATCAGTGTCACAATTGAATATGCATCGCATGTACTGTATATCTCGAACCTGATCCCGAAAATGAGGATTACAGAACCACCTTAACCCGTCATTTTACAGAAGACCTGTCAAGATTCAGCCAAGATGAAATCGAGACTGCTCCGCAATGTTCAGCTCATTTCCGTTTTTTGTGCGATGTTTCAGTTATCTTAGGGTTCTTTTTGCGTTGTGTTTTGCTTGGTACATTTCTCTTTAGGTTAAGCCGCGCTTGCCTAGGTTGGTCCGTGAATGGGACACCGGGTTTCCTCCGCGTCTCGGAAAGCACAATTTTTTTTTTACTTAATTTCTCTTTATTATTTTATGTTGTGACATTTAATGATTTTTGTGATTTTTATTTACATTCATTTTGAAAAGTACTTGTTATTAATTTTATTTTTTGTTTGTTTTTTCCCACAACTGTATGGCAGTTTGAGTACTATAAGCGACCTGACCGAAATGTCCTTTCTTTGGTATTGTTCGTCGTTTCGTTGAGCTCCTTGAGTTATAAGTCGAGCTACACGATAACTGAAAAATGCTTGCACTGACTGGACAGGTCCACTCAAATCTGTGTGGTTCTTTCATCAAAAGACCATCTCAGACATTAATCTGCATAGTCCTCATGTGAATTGAGCAAGATTATGAAGTCTTGATATATCTAGACTTCAAAAGAGACAACCTCAAAAGAGACCTCTGAGTTAGTTTCGGCTGTTTCTTCTCAGAGTAGTCAGGTACGAAACACCGGCCCCTCTAGTTTAAAAAAATGACATGTAAAAGTATTAGTAAAAACCTACTTGCAAAATAAACATCATTTATCATTTAACCGTTGGTCCCGGCTGTCATTTGAAGATCTTTGTCAGTCATTACAGGTAGCCAGTGGCCCGAAAGTCTGACAACCAGTCTTACCAAGGGGTACCGTATTACCCAGTACTAACTGGGTTGTGGAGATCACATAGGCAGTCGCTCTATGTAAAATATATATATGTATATTCAGCTGCATCCGTTTAGACTGGAAGCCGACCCCAACAAAGTTCAAGTTGGCTCGATATCGTCATATCGTGTCAACATTATATTCCTGCCTTTGTCTCGTACTACTCGGGGTCGGCGCAACACGTGTTCTTCTTCCACTCTTTTTCTTTATATTTCTCTGTAACAGGCGCCAGGCGTCAAACTTCCTCTACCTACTAAACTTATTCCTTACTTTATCCATTCTTGTCACTCCACACATCCAGCTCAACATTCTCTTATGCATCAAAACTAAGATAATTTGTTAATACATAGGAGTACGTGACAGAGAGTCACATCAGCATCCTTACCTATTATTTATTTGTATATTAGAAGCCATGACATCACTCTCATCGACTGTTTTATCATAAGAAAATAAACAAATTAGGTATGAAAGAGTATTATTGCCATATTCAGCTTGTTTGTTACAAGTTTGTTACTATTTTTAAACTCAAATGATTCACAATTAATATTCCTTATTTTTCTTCTCGGGTTTTAATAAGGAAAATTACATAAATCCTTATAATATAAAACTGTAAATAATAATTGAGAGTAAATCAGTACTTTCGTGTTCCTAGAGTATAGCGCACCAGTTGCGACGATGGTAGGGATAAAACCAAGTACAAGTAGTGTAACATATCACTCTCCACGAGATTCAGGTAACAATGCACATATATATTTTATTTTCTGAGAGTTTCCCACTGCTGGGCAAAATATTCCCACAATTTTTTTCTAGAGGTATTGATCTTTTTTGGAGAATGAAGCATTATAGATTATAGAGGTGCATTAAGTATTGGAATAGTTTAGTTTATTTATCTATACGTAAAAGACCTCATCACGAAGCCGTCAACCAAGCACCAAGAATTCTGTACATCAAACTAAGTAACTTTACGCAAAAACGATTGCTGGGAAACGACTTTTTATTTTGGGGTGAAAAATCATGGTTTGTGATAGAACTCAACGTAACGCACTCAAACCATTGTGCTGATGGATGGATTGAATAGTACGGGGGTCGTGGAGGTGTTTAAAGTAAAAATCTTACATTAAAAACTTGTATTTAAAAAAAAACTTGTCAATAAGTTGGAATTTTGACCCCCAATATTTCCGTAACTAGAAGGTTCCCAGGTATGGTGTTAAACAAAAAAATGATCGCAATGACGAGGAGAACAAGTGCCTTTCAGCTTCGTTAAGAGGTGTTTTACACACTTTATAAATAAAAACAAAAGGCCTGACTGACTGACTCATTAACGCCCAGCCCAAACCCTTGGACCTAGAAACTTTGCACAGAGGTTCTCTCTAAAATGTAGACAAGTAATAAGGGTTTTTCGAAATTCAACCCCTAAGGCAGTTAAATAGGGGATGAAAGTTTGTATGAAAGTCCGTCAGTTTTAAAGTTAGGATCTTTAAATTTTGTGTTTAGGCTGACAATTGAAAATTAATTTATACGTGTCTCAGCGTTTTTTATAATTCTACACCCAAAGGGTTAAAAAGGGGGATGAAGGTGTGTAGTCCTTAATTTTCGAAGTAAAAATCATATAAAATCTACTGGGGTTGCAGGACTGTTCGAAAGAGATACCGTGGCTTCGGAACACAAAGGGCGATGAAGGAGCATGGATGGGTTTTAGTCAGTAAAAGTCTGACACTCCCTCCTGCTCCGCCCAGACCGGGAGAAGTCATTTGATGATTTCCCAGCCGAAAAAAAAAACAAAAAAGGGGGTGAAAGGGGATGAAGTTTTGTGTTTAAGTTGTTCATTCCCTAAATTTTGTATTCAAATCTTCTTAAACATCCATGACTGACTGACTGACTGACACATCAACGCACATCCCAAACCGCTGGGTCTACAGACTCCAAATTTGGCAAGTAGGTTCCTTATGTGGTCTAGGGGTGAACTATGAAAGGATTATTCAAAACTCACCCCCCGAGGGAGTGAAACAGAGTAGTTAGTAAGACAATTTTATTAAAAACTTCACAGGAGTACTTCTATTGATAAATGAGTAGCAACAGGTTTCAATTTTTTTTAGAATTCAACCGGTATTTTTTTGAGAGTTCAATCGGGGGAAATGGGATGACTAAGTCTGAAAATCAAAACGGTTATTGTTTGTATGGTGTATCGGGTCGGGTCATCGGGTGTATTAGAAAAACAACGATTTTAAGATTTAATGTGGTGGATCTGAAATATTATCATCCTCTGTTGGGGTGCGATGGGGTTGAAATGTCTATAAATCAATATGGCTGCCAATTCCGAGATTCTCAGGGGTGCTGATTACGAATATAGCATTTATTTTGAGATCCAGAAGACTTCTATACGGGTTATGGTTGATTTATTGTGATGATTGTGATAACGATGATGATGATTGTGATAATGATAATGATGATTATGATTGTGATTACGATGATAATGATTGTGTTTACGATGATGATGATTGTGATAATGATAATGATGATTATGATTGTGATTACGATGATAATGATTGTGTTTACGATGATGATGATTGTGATAATGATGATGATGATTGTGATGAGAATAATGTGATTACGATGATAATGATTGTGATTACGATGATAATTATTGTGATAACGATGATGGTGATTGTGATAGTGGTTGTGATTGTGAATGTGATAGTGATAATGATGGTGATAGTGATGGCGATTGTGATAGTGATGGTGATTGTGACAGTGATGGTGATAGTGATGTTGAATGTGATAATGATGATGATGATTGTGATAATGATGATGATGATCGTGATGACGATGATTTTGATTACGATGATAATGATTGTGATAACGATGATGGTGATTGTGATAGTGATAGTGACAGTGATAATGATGGTGATAGTGATGGCGATTGTGATAGTGATGGTGATTGTGATAGTGATTGTAATGATTATAATTGTGATGATTATGAAATTTGGCCTATAGATAGTGTATAACCTGGATTAACATGTAGGATACTATTTATCCCTTTAATATGATCCCGTGGGACAGCTACCGAACTTCACGCGGGCGAAGCCGCGGGCAACAGCTTATAAATAAAATAATAAAATCACGCGTTTTTCCCATGGGCTTAGGCAGAACCCACCGAACTCCATGACTATACCATAGGGTTCTTACAGACGAGCGGTACGTTGCCAACGGCAGATAAACTGCCGTCGACGCGCCAGCGGCAGGCGCCGACGCCACAACTGCAAGCGTCGACGGCAGCCGTCAACAGTTGGCGACGGCTGCAGTTAATCTGCAGTTGGTAACGTGCCGCTCGTCTGTAAGAACCCTAATAAGCATTCTCATTATTTTTTTGTCACTACATCTTTTAATGAAATACAAAACTTATAGAAGTTTCTACTCCTTTTATTTTAATAAGTTTAAGGCCAGCGCACACTGCAAATGGCAGGGTAAAGCAATTATACTTTATCATCATCTGCCGAGCCATTTCCCAACTATGTTGGGGTCGGTTTCTAGTCTAACCAGATGCAGCTGAATACCTGTATTTTACATGGAGCGACTGCCTATCCGACCTCCGCAACCCAGTTAGTACTGAGTAATATTATACCCCTTTGGTAAGACTGGTTGTCAGACTTTTTGGGCCACTGACTACCTGTAACGACTGTCAGAGAACAGCAAATGACAGCCGGGACCAACGGCTTAACGTGCTTTCCGAGGCACGGAGGAAACCCGGTATGTAATGGGTGGTCACCCATACACAAATTAACCTAGGAAAGTACGGCTAAAGATTGACCCGAGCGGCTGTTATTATTTAGCCACGGGCTTCTTATTACTTGCCCAACGTAAATTCGAAGTAAAAATTGTAAAGTAAAATTTAGTAACAGAGCTAACAAGATACAGATTAAAAAGTTAATTGCCGCGAAGGGAAATCCCCTTTAATGCATTCAAGAGTTGCGTACCTTGGCTTGCTCTTTTTTAGGGTTCCGTACCTCAAAAAGAAAAAACTGAACCCTTATAGGATCACTTTGTTGCCCGTCTGTCAAGACGCTTTATCTCGGGAACGCGTGGAGGTATCGAGTTGAAATTGAAACCATAAATATACTTGTGTCTACAATCCCTTGGAGCTGCGAAAAAATTAAACTCTAAGTTAACGTAAAAAAAAAAGATACGGCCGTTTTTTCCGCAAATAACGTATTATGTCGGCGTCAAATTGTTATACCCGTCAGATTGTAATCTGTCGAGTCAGATTGTAAAATCAAATCAATTGTCAAATGCATGCGACGGAGCTCAACTCGCGCGCTGCGAGCTCTGGTTAGGGTGGGGTGGAGGGAGGAGGGGTCCCTCTTGCCCCCTGGTACCACTCTCATGAAAAGTTAATGCACCATTCTTGAGAAAAAACGATTAGTGTAATCTAACGTCAAAACACTTTATATTCGCCTAAAAAGCTTAGTCGACAGAGCTACGGGCTCCTATTTCTGTGTGCAGGGTTTAAAGGAACCTAACTAACCTAACGTGGGGGTGCCCCAAGTCCCGATTATGGGGGCAGAGATAATTTGATCGCTTGTATTTGACAATTTGACGGTTTCACTTCGACAGTTTACAATCTAACTAGACAGATTACAATCTGACGGGTTTTACAATTTCACGCTGACATATTATATCGACACTCTCAAGAGAATCAAAATAAAACTTCCCGTTGACCTAGTCAACTAGTAATCATGAAATTTAGCAAGAAGCAATGTCTTACAGCACATGTGAAGGAAAAAATCTGAATACCGTAAATACGTAGTTTAATAACCAAATACCTACAAATTTATACGGAACACTCGGTGCGCGAGTCCAAGTCGCACTTGTCTCGTGGGTGCGTTTACAAACATTTAAACTTACAAACACAAACAGCCAGACCTGAAACCTGTAGGCCAGACAAAAATATTTGTTAGAAGCGGGAATCCAACCCGCAACACGTAGCGCAGCAACCAAGCCCTCAGCCGCTGTAATTAACTCCCATTCGCTGCATTTACTGTAATTTATAATTTAAAGGTTTCTGTAAATTTGGCTGGTATTACGAGCTTGCCCTAGATTGAGATGTTGTAGATTTTGGCCCTCACGGACTTCACTGCTTGGGGTCGATCTCTAAACATTGGAATCGTATATCTTGTTAACACTACCTAAGTATGAACTTACGTTGGAGATTATTATGTACCAATCCCGACTGTAAAACAAGTAAAAAAAAACTTCCCGGCACTACTGGATCGCTTAGTAGTACTACCCGAGGTATTACTGGAAGTAATACGGGTAGTACCACAGGCAATAAACCGATAAAATGCTCTGTCCTGCTGTCCCCGGTGTGAGCTGGCCTTTACTCATTGTCACTTCATGCTTCATGACAAAATATGCAATTACTATCGTTATCATAGCAGCATAACTTGGTTACTATAATTAATAATGCTTGCGGTTTCAATCTTTCCAATGTGTCATTGAGAGGAAAATAACAAACATGTGTTGTCTTCAAGTAGACCACAAAGTAGATACCTACTTATTAAGCTGTTGCTACAAGTATAGTTTTCTTGCCATAGAAAGAACAGTTAGGAACCTTCACGAAGGCGTCAACCAAGCATTCTGTAGATTATGTAAAGAAAGGGGGAAAATATAGTGACCACCAAAAATAACTTTGTGACCACTAAAATCTATCACCTAAAATAATACCTAATTGATCACCAAATTTAATAAATTGAGCACCAAATTTTAATGAGGTGGTTAACGACAAACTAGTTTTGCCTAGGCCGACTTGGGGCACCCCGACACGGATAGATTAGGTTAGGAGGGTATGGCACATTTAGTGGTTATTTTTTTATAAACCATTCACAAGTAGGAGCCCCGCGAGGCGGGGTTCCGTCGACCGGTTCTTCCTTGACTCGGATGCAAGAGCATAACAGTTCAAATTCTGATGGCCATTAACCAAAAAAATAAATTTTTGATTCTAATTTCACGATAAAATGGGGATTAATTTTCGTGATCATTTACTAATTTTGGCAATCAAAACTGATTTTTTTGCCGTTACATTTTGTTAACCGGTGGTTCATTAATTGTATGCCGTAAAGAAACTCGTAATTCTTAGGAGAATAAATGGTCTTAAACCTCAACTTAAACGAATGGAAAAACGATTTTTTTAACTTTTGGGATGTAAAATCACGATTTACGGTAGGATTCAATATAACTCGCCCAAAACAATATGCCGATGGATGCATTGGATAGTACCTACACGGGTATTTAAAGTAATTAAGTTATTACTATATTTTCGAGCCGGGGAGCCGGGAGAGGGTTGAAACTCTCCGAGAGAAACGGTCCGAGTGCTCATAACCTGTTCAAAGAACTTTCAAAACGCCTAGTTGACGCTTCCCGTGACCCAAGAGCTGGCTTTTTCCTTGGTCAGAGGCTAAGTGTTGCCATACAACGTGGCAACGCCGCCAGTCTCTTGTGCACATTACCAGCTGACAGCGTTGAGGAGGAGTTTTTCGATGCCCTTTTATAGTTTGTTGTTAGTTTATTTAATACTTAGTTTTTAATTAATTATGTAAAGATTATAATAAAAATCAATTATCTATTAAGTTATTTATATAATTATTTTTTTAAAATTGTAAGAAAGTTGGAGCTTGGGCTTTCAATGTCTCCGTAACAAGAAAGTTCCTTGGTATGGTCCAGAACAAAACAACGATCGCAATGACGGGGAGAGCAAGTGTCTGCCAGCTTTGTTAAAGGTCTTTTTATACCCATTGTACAGCGGGTATCAGAACGGTGTGTTATGTCTATTATTTATTTATTTATTTAAACTTCATGTACAATAGTGGTACATAGGCGGACTTAATGCCACAAGGCATTCTCTACCAGTCAACCTTTGGGTAAGATTTATGTAAGCATTCGCTGAACAACTAGGTACCTCCATGAGGCCATCACAGCCGACAGTTGCCCAGCAAACCCAGCCATGGTTTCGAGCGAACCCAGTCGCCCATCATACAGGTAACGATAGAGAATATCCCCAAATCGCGAAATAACCATCAGCGGCCCCCATTTTATTCGAGTAGGTATTGAAGTTTTGGAATAAAACTACCGAACGGCTAGCAACATTGCCACGTTGGATGGCAATGTTGATTCTTTGGCCCAAAAATAGGACAGCCCTCTTGTCAAGTCCCATGAAGTCGAACACATTCATATTTTTTTCATTTTAGGTCAAGAACTCCAAAAGGATGAAGATACAAAAAAAATGGACCGAGTACAACAGCAGAAAAAGGATATCCGGTATGTGTTATCAATGAGACTAAACAGTGCAGTCTCATTGATTTCTATTTCATTGATTTCAGTGAAACCCACGAAATATTTTGAATCCCGCGTGGTTTTATTCATCGTAACCATATTTCTGGTTCTTAGTGAAACAAACACACAATACTCGGTTTCATTGATTGATCTCTTCAAAATGTTGATATCTACTCAAGCCCCTTTTTGTTTTCAGGTTGGACGTTCTAACAGCCCGCAAAAAAGGTGCGACAGTTAATCCGTTTTCCACGGCAGCCTTTGTAAGGAACGCAACTATGAACACTTTGGGGATCATGGAAAGAACGCTTACATTGCGACGAGTTTCGACACGCGTAGCCGATTTGAACACACGACTTATAGAATCGATTCCGGGAGGTGATACTGCATTAATGAGCAGGTTAGATATAACTCGTTGGCTACGAGCTACAAACAGCGCACAAGTGACACGCGTGCTACAGCGACTCTAGGCTTCTCGCAGGCAGCGGATTAATGCCACCATTTGCTAGGTCAACGGTCCTCCTTGTTGCCCCTCTAGAACCTTTAAGTTTCATCGGCCATCTGTTCTGGGAGCAATAACAACAACGCTTTTTTGTCTCTACACCAACGCCGTGTCGTTAGTCAGCATACAATATAATTTTGGCGCGCTTAATACTTACACAAATCGTTAATAGAAACCAAGAATAGATAAGGACCCAAAATACTACCCTGAGGAACACCAAATCTAGAATTTTTAAGCTCATCGCTCGTAAAATTATCCATCCAAACACTTTGGTATCGATCTTTTGAGTAGTTAGCAAGTACTGTCAGCGGCGTTCCCCTTATTTATATGGCCTCTCATTTGTCTAGAAGCACAGGAAGAGACAGTGTCTAAGGCTTTCGCTAAATCAAGGAATACTCTTAGGACCTGGTTCCTTTTGCTTAGATCTTCTAAAACTTAATCGGTCAGGCTTATGCATCGCATCGGCTGTGGGTAATTTGGCTCTAAAACTAAATTGCGCACGTTAGAAGAAGTGTTTTTTTTTCTCTAAGTAGCTAACTAGTCTGTTGTTTATAATTTTCTCAAGTATTTTTGAGAGGACAAACGATATTGGCCTACAGATAACCACGTTCCGTTCTCTAGATTTATAGATCATCATTCTCTTGACCTTATACAAAGGGATAACAATTACCCTTTTCAGACATCTAGTGAAAATTCCTTTGGAAAGACATATTCGAAGTATATGAGTTAAGGTAGGTTCCAATGCGTAAAGAGTTTAAGGAATTTACTGCTTATATTATCCCATCCGCATTGTGCACAGTCATCTTTTAAGACAGAAATGCAAGTATGCAATCGTTAATTTTTTGTAATTCTTGATGTATACGTCTCTCAAAAATCAAAATGTGGTAAGTGGTTGAACCGTTCGTGTTTTATTTGGGCTGCTAGCTTTAAGTAGTCGCCGATAACAGAACTCCGCCAAATGCAAGTATATATACTTATTAACAGTAAACCTAGCTTCAGACAACTGTGAGCATTATCGGTCTGATATCGTAAAGAGAGATTGTTTGTTCTAGTATTATGAAAGAGGGTGCAAACCCAAACGCGACGTGCCGTCTGGAACACGTATCAGCGTGTCAAATGGCCGCCATGTACGACAACGACGCCCTAGACCTGCTGCTCACCAAAGGAGCTGATAGCTCCAGGTCTGACCGGCACGGTAGAACACCTCTCCACCTGGCCGCCTGGACAGGGAAAAAGAAGCAGATTGCTGTACTGCTAAACTTTCCGGAAGGTACTTTGAATTGCTGCGATAGATTCAGTCCTTTTTCTTTAAAAATAAATAAAATAAAAAGGCTAAAAGGCTTTAAGGCTTTCCTGTTTATGCTACTACGTTTAACAAAGTAGCTTTAGTAATGTTTTAAACTCTCAGGAGTCACTTAGAAAGTCAGATAGTCAGTCATTAATTACTATTGTCGAAATTATGTGTTATTTTATTTTCAGCTTTGAGAAAAAGTGTGGTAGATTACGTCTTGTCTCCTGAAACCATGAAAGCAGTATCGAGTCATAGTCTACCGGTGAATAAGTTGACAAACGTCCCATGTCACCATAACGTCGAGTCTACTTTGCCGGATGAATGGAGCGACGGCGTGGAACACAACTGCAGGAATGTTAAAGAAATTGTAGGTGCTTTGTGTAAATAATTTCTGCAACGCTGCTTTGTGAGTAGCGGCATCGTAGAAGGAAAAAACGGGGAGGAAACCTGGAACCAAAAATTCGAATACATTATGTGACATTCACCAACCCATACTGGGTTCGCGTGGTGGGGTCCGGTTGTGTCTCACAACCTCTCACAGAGACGAGGCCTGTAACCCAACAGTTGTAATATTATTTAAACTGACTGTCTGTCTACAATAGGGATAATGACTGACTAAAAAAATATGATTCTGTTTAGTCCGTCAGTTAGATTATCGAAAAATATTGGATACGAATTTTTTGTTGTATCAAATTAATAAAAATTGATGAAGATAAAAAGTGTCAAACAAAGATCATGAGTGGGGGCTTGTAACGTCACATTTGAGTGGAAAATGTACTCAAATGACGTCACACGAGTTTTCGATGCACTGTATTGTCTTCAATTTTTGTTTACGTGAAAAAAGAAAAAATATGTGTCCACGATTTTTTGGAAATCTATCTGACGGACTAATTAGATTTTTTTTACCTTATTCTATTCATTACACATCTATTGAAATGACCACTATTACCTGATTCGGTCCATATACCGGAAGGAATGTCTTCATTTTTTAAATATTTTTTTCTTTTCTGTGCGGCCAGTTGCCGGAGTTCCAGGAAGGATGGACAGCGCTGCACGCAGCCAGCGCCCGCGCACAGCACCATTGCGTGCAGTTACTGCTCGCCGCCGGCGCAGACGCGACCGCGCAAGACCACCTTCATAGGACTCCTCTGGACGTTGCTGGCTGTGCTTATTATTCTGGTCATAAAATAGATGTTAATAAGTACGTAATTTAACTAAAAAGAAATGTTTTGAAACTGGAGTTAGGGAAAAAGTTATGATGTAACATTTATTTTCAGTTTTATGGAAGCCGTAGGCTTACTACTGAAAGATGGAAGAAAGTTCCTCAAGTGCTCTGACCAAAGTAACCTTCTAGACACTCCGCTTCACACTGCGGTGGAGTTGGGCAGCGAGGCGGCCGTGAAACAGTTGCTGCAGGGTGGTGTATCTACCACTGCGTGGAACAGCCGGGGACTCACTGCCATGCATGTGTGTGTAGAGAAACGGAATAAAGAACTATTGCAGGTAATATGTGCAAATCAGACCTGTAGGCCTATTACGTATCTTTCTGATATCCAGTGACTATCAAGCTTCGGTTGTACACCAAACTTTGATGACAACCGAGAATGTCATAATATTGGTATTACGTATCGTACTGACTGGATATCATTTTAAGGTGACTATATAACAGCCCGGGTACGGTGTAACGTCTTTCACGAAAGCCACTTCAAACTCAGTTGTCATCAATTTGTTGTCCACTATGCTTACATAATCGAAATAATACAACTATCGATACGAAAGCATCTGTCAAAATGAGTTACGGTTACTATCAGCCACGATGCCAACCAATGACGTCATATTTGATCACAACTGGTCATACATAATACAAAACTAACCTTTTGACAGTTAATTGGAGTCGGCGTAACACTGGTCAGTTTCCCTCACTCGTCATTTTATTTAATTAAACGAAATTGGCAAATTATGGCAACTGTCGAATTGACGCAACTGTCGAATTCACACAACTGTCTAACCAGCGAAAGTGACGAATCAACGAAAGTGTCGAATTAAATAAAATGACGAGTGAGGGAAACTGACCAGTGTTACGCGGATTCGTTAATTGATGGATACTGAGCCCAGTTACTATCATTTCGAGCTGTCAACAGAGATACGTAATAGCCCTACTGATCATCATATTTATACATAAAAGACTACGGGATCGTTTCAGATAGCTCATGACACCCGGGAATAATATAACTTCCCATTAGTGGAAGATTTTTGGGAAGCCAGTCAGTTCTTTGTGACATTATAGTGTAGCGGCACTACAAAAAGTACAACGCTACATGGAACAAAAAGTACTACAGCGCCATCTATGACACAGATGATGAACTAACTGCGAAACACGTCAGAATTCCTACATCGCGCAAGCAGAGTTATCCGCGACTTAAGACTATATAGGAGAACCCGACAACAACTGTCGGGCAGTGGCCCACCAGACATAACACCCGTCTGGTCGGAGGATCCTCCCTTTTCTACTGGGGATGAAGAGCTTTACACCCTGTTCTTCATACCCCCAAAATAGTATATTATTATATGAAAGCCGTCCACAGGAGAGCTGAGCAAATCTCCACAACGATCGGTGCGATTCTATTCCCGTGGAAACGCGTGAAACACTGCGCTTTCCATTATTATCTGTTATGATTGGAAAAGACAGATTTCTCGTTAAAAAAAAATCTATAATATAAACTAGCCAAAATAGACCCAATCCCGGAATTGTAATAAAACCTTAAAAACGTACAAATAATTAAGGTCAACTACATTAATCAAACTGTCTGAACTGAGGAACCACCTTCGTCATTCACAGCTAGAATGGCGCACATACATGGGCACAGGCCTTTCTTTGCTTTTACGTTTTATACCAATAGGTTTTACCAATGTTTTAACATTCAGGAAAGAAAAATATTTCCGCCGATTATAAACTTATAATCTCGCCTAGAATCATCTTGATGTCGCCTCAAGATGATTCTAGGCGAAGTTTGAAACAAACATGGCAACATGGCGTGCGCCGTTGACGGCACACGCCATGTTGTGGACCGCTAATATTGAATGTCCTTTTTATTCTAGTTGTTAGCAAATCATAAGTGTAGCAATGAAGATCCTTCCTTAGTGCCTGTGGATGTGAAAGACCTGACAGGCTCCAGTGTGCTCTGTGCGGCTGTGAAAGCAGAGTGGATACAAGGAGTCTGTATAGCTCTCGATGCAGGAGCTAGCATCGCCACGCAGGTAGTTGTGACGCTTTATACTTACGCTATGGATTAAAATAATTTATAGTATTCTGTTTTAAATAGTATATGAACAATAACTTGATTCAAGCTTACTTTTGAAAACATTGTTTTACATTACTATCTAAGTCACCGGAAATGTATGAAATCCGTCATAGTACCTATACAATTCCTAGGAAATGTATACAATTCCTAAAATAGATAGGAAATGTATGATATATTTTATAATATGCATTTTTCCTAGGATATCTATACATTTCTTAGAGAGCGATCGGAAATGTGTTACATTCTTGATGTTCTTAAGGGCTTATACTACCTCAAATGGCTTAGCATGATCCTCCGTTACGCTTAAAACACTGCAGCATTAATTTTGAAATAAATATATGGTAAAGTTGAGGATTAATGCTAAGTACTTATGTTTGACGAAAACACGATTCCATAAACTTTTCTCGATAGAAAAAAAATCCAAAGTTACCTCCAAATCGAACAATAAACCGCTGGTATTCAAAAATTACTTCAAATTAGGTCATGCATACTAACTGAACTAACTATAAAGCAGGTCTTATGTTTTTTTATTTTTTCCAAACGACGAAAACAACCACTTTGTAGTGCAATCTGATTAGAACGTTATTCTAACAGCATTTCAAACGAAGTATGAACCATCACAAATAGAGTTGCTAATTTGTGTTTTTAATGTTTAGCTTTAATTTTTTTTTAAACCATTCAGAAAACCTATCAATCAACCTCAAACAAACAAAAAGCCAATCCAAATTCAAATTTCGAAACAGTTGTATTGCAAACCGTCCTAATAAAATTTCTGATTTCAGTTCTCAAACGTGTTTTATTTATTTTATTCACAGAGAGCATTCGTTTTTATACATTTCCTAGCATCATTTCGGAATTACATACAATTCCTAGGAAATGAATACATATCACAGGAAATGTGTGCATTCAAGAATCTTTGAAACATTATTTATTTCCTAAGTAGGCTCGGAATTGTATACATTTTATAGGAATTGTGTACAATTCCTAGATTTCATACATTTCCGGTAACATATACCATTTATGTTCCAGGCAAACGGAGAATCTCCCATGCATATTGCAGCACAATTGGGTAACATACACACATCAAAAATGTCTAGGGATCAAGCATTTTTATGCGGATTTCTTGAGATTGAGATGTGGCTTTGTAATAAATTTATGATTTTATAAATTTATATGGATCCTTTTTGGTGCATTTCATAATTTGAATCAGGAACTCTCAATCAAATTCGAGTAAAAGATGAAAATAAGCTGTCAATATTTTCCCTATAAAAACATACAACGCATTGAAGACATTATTAGTGCTACTGTTTCCCTACTACTGATTAAAACCAACGTTATTATGGAGCGGCGACGTCATTTAAGCAGGGAAGAAATGCTCAGAGCCGTGGGAATGATAGAAGCTGGTTCCCGGCAACGTACTGTAGCTTTAGCTCTGAATACAAGTCAGAGTGTTATCAGTCGACTTTGGACACGTTACCGAAGCACTGGTACCGTGGCTGAGCGCCATGGAGGACGGTATCGCTGCACCACACGGAGACAAGACCGATACATTCAAATCTTAACTCGAAGAGCTCCAACAATAACCGCCATGATGTTAGCCGTGAGGCTTCATCACTCTTCAGGGAACTTAATTAGCGACCAAACAGTCAGAAACCGCTTGCATGAAGTGAACCTTCATTCCCGAAGACCGCTACGGGTACCACCTATAGCAATGCACAATCGTAGGATTCGATATCAATGGGCTCTTGAACACAGAAATTGGGCAGAAGAACAATGGCGTTTCGTGTGCTTTTCTGATGAGTCTCGTTTTGGTATGAGACCGGATACAAGACGTATACGACACTGGAGAACCCCTGGACGCCAACAGCGATTAAAATCCTGCCAGGAAGTCCATCCTTATAGTGGTGGAACCATCATGGTATGGGCGGGTATTTGGATCGGCGGAAGAACTGAGTTGATTTGGATCAGAGGCAACCTCAACGCTCAAATTTATGCTGAGACGATTGTATCAGACGTCATCGTTCCTCTACAAGTGCAAATCGGTCCCTTATTTCAGTTAATGCATGATAATGCACGACCGCACACCGCAAGAGTTGTAAGACAGACTCTCGCCGCAGCTAACATCAATGTCCTGCCCTGGCCTGCTCAGTCGCCAGACTTGAACCCGATTGAGCATGCATGGGATATGCTACAGAGAAGACCTCTGCCGAATATGGAGGGTATCCAGTCGCAAGAAGACCTTTTTTTGTTGTTGCAACGAACATGGGCGGCCATTCCACAGCGTGATTTGGATGAACTCATTTTGAGTATGCCAAACCGATGTTCTTGTGTTGTTAGTGTTCGCGGTAGAAACACGGATTATTAATTGTTTAAGTTACCCAATAAAATTTTAAAGAAAACTGTTATTTCAGTCTTTTTTCGAACTTTAATGTTAGTGGTTCAAATGTCAAAAATCCCTTTATTAGGAAAATGGCAAATTTCTTTATTAATGCAAAGGTGACTTGGTTTATCGTTACTGTGACAAACGAAAACACTTTATTTGATGAATCCTTAAAGAAAATTTTAATTAATATCAATCAGGAGAAAAGTTATTGCAAAAATATATGTTGATCCCTAGATACTTTTGATGTGTGTAGTTATACTTCAAAAGATATTAAATGTTGCGCAAGACAGTAACATCAATTATTGCAATGAAGAAAGAGCGACTGCACTTTACAAAGCAATATCTCACAACCACCAAGATGCCCTTGAATTGTTACTCAAAAACGGTTTCAGCATAGAGGTAGTGAATTCAGATAATGCTAATGTCTTCCATATCGCTACTAAACATGGCAGAAAAGGAATACTAAAATATTTACTTGAATATAATAGCAACATAACAAAAAAACTGATCAACATGTGTGACCGCGTTGGTCCACCATTATATTACGCTGTAGAAAATAATCATCCTGATTGTGCAGGATTACTTATCGATAGAGGGGCTCAAGTAAATGTCAATTGCGAGTATTATCGTAAGAGAACGACACTTTTACATATAGCTGCTAGAAAAAACCATTGCGAAATAGCAGAAAAGATTACAGACAATGACAGTAAAACTGTTCATGTTAGTGCTAATTATGAATTTGGGTGGACACCTTTGCACGAAGCTTGCCATTACGGAAACAGAGAAATGATTGTATTACTCCTTCGCAAAGGAGCTGACCTTTCTGGAGACAACAATGCACAACCGGACAGCCCTATTCAGCTGCTGATGAATTACGTGTCAAAACCAACTGAACTCATTGAAGAAGTATTCGACTCATGTATATCTAGCCAAGATGAGAGTCACAAAAACTGTTCGATTGTGGATGTAAAATGTAACATTAAAGTAGACTACAGAGTGCTAGACCCTTCGTATGACAATGTAGAGAAGTCACAAATGAGAGTGATTCAGGCTTTGATTGATACCGGTGATACACACGATCAGCAGAAGCTACTTCTTCATCCTTTGGTGGAAAGCTTTGTCTTTCGACAGTGGAGATCATTATCACCATTTTTCTACAGTTTATTGTTTTTACACGCGTTCTTTGTGTTGTCTGTCAACATGTTTGCCTTCAATTTCAAATATAAAGACAGAAAAATTGAACCTGTGCCAAATATATTCCGTTGCAGTGTTTGGATTTATTTCATATATATTTCAACGGTTTTTATTACAATACAGGTAATTATAACACATCAAAATCAACTCTAGTTGTAAGCATTTCGAGAGGTTGGAATTAAATATATAATATTTTTTTGTTACCAATAGGATATCATCTTCATTAAAAAGAACGGCATAAGGAACCCTTGGTGTTTGGAGACATGGTTAAGATTCTTATCTACGCCGCTGGCAATTATCTTGCCTCTAATAGTGTCATGGGATTCAGAGTCACAGGCAGAGTGGGTACGGCTCTTCAGCGTAGTCACACTGTTTTTCACCTGGGTTAAAATAATGTTCCTACTCTCCAGATTTCCGAAATTCGGATATTATGTTCTGATGTACGAAAAAGTGGCGCGAAGGGTAATTTATGTGAGTTTTTTCTTGTTCTATGTAGACTTTTAACTGTTTGCGAAGTAGACACAATAGTTGAGAATGCCTTGTGTCATTAAGTCCGCCTATGTACCACCCTTGTACATGAAGTTTAAATAAATAAATAGTTAAATAATTGACATAAATCTCCTGGAGATTTAATAACGGACGGGAGATGAATGAGTTGATTTCAGACTCACTTGAATAATAATGCATTAAAATCCATAATTTTCGAATTCCTCCTGTGTAAAATTTTTTGTTTATTTTTTACCAGATTCTTATTATTTCTTATGACAGTATTTTGGTTCATCATGTTAGGTCTCCATAAGTTTCATGATACTTAATAAAAGGATACATAAACATAATACGAGTAAATTAAAAAGTATTTAGTTGAACCATTTTTAAGGGTCGTCGCGATTTATTTTTCTAATTATTCATTTTTCTTCAACTTTCAGATACTTGTACCACTTGGTTTTCTCATAGTTGGCTTCTGCATTAGTTTCATGATACAGTTCCATGCACAGCCACCATTTGAAGGATTTTGGTCTTCTCTCCTGATGACGATGGTTATGATGTCAGAACTTGGGTATAAAGATACTTTCAATAAGGATCACGAATTATCAGAACCTGGGTATCAAGATACTTTCAATAAGGATCTAGAATCAACGCCAACTCTCATCATGTTACGCTTAACATTTGTGGCTTTTCTTTTCCTTTGTTCAATAGTTCTTATGAATATGTTAGTTGGTGTTGCCGTAAACGACGTCAAAGATTTAGAACTTATAGGTCACAAAAAGAGATTGGAAAAACAGGTGGAATTCATAACAGCATTTGAAGGGAATACTTGTCGTAATTTCGTTAAAAAAATACTCCCAGCGAGTCTATATAAAAAATGGTTTGAGAACAAGAAATTGCCCAACGTTATCGAGATGCGGTCACGATGCTATGATAAATGTACGCGCAGTAACTGGCATCATTTACATGCTCGCTTAAGAGAAGGTATTATTGAAAAGGCTCAGACGCAACAGAAGCAATCGGACGAAAAGCAAGATACGATGCTGTACAACATGAAATTGGATGAAATACATAAAGTGAGTACTCAGAAGCTGGCCACTCTGGAAACAGCGGTTAACAGCATCTTTGAAGAAATTTGTAAATTACGTAGACAAAATACGGACAAAGTCTGTAAAACTCTCTAAGTTTCTCTCTCTCAAAATGAATTATTTAGCATACCTAAGTCTGTGGTCAAATTAAAATTCATTTATTTTGTAAACATAAGTAAAAAATAGGTGAAAACAATCAAATTAAAATTCATTTATTTTGTAAACAATTTAAGCAAGCAAGTTAAGCATACAAAATGTTTATCAAAATACGTGAAATTAAATTATGTGAGTGACGTAGACTTTCAACAGATTTATATAAATACAAAATGTAAGTGACCATGTCAATTTAAAAACTTATATCAAATACAAAGCCGTCAACCAAGCATTTTGTACATATCTATCTCAATAAATCTATGCAAAAATTATTGCTGGGAAACGATCTTTTTTTGGGGTGAAATAAATCCTCAAAACGTGCTGATGGATGCATTAGTAAGGGGTTCATGGAGGTATTTAAAGTAAATTTATAAGACTAAAAACATGTTTAAAAAAAAGTTGGGAAAAAGTGGGAACTTTGATCCTCAATATCTCCGTAACTAGAAGGTCGTACAAAAATATGGTCACAATGGGAGGGAAAACAGGTGCTATTCGGCTTCGTTAAGAATATTTTAACACCCATAATTGTTTCTGGCAAAAATACGGGATTCACGAATATAATATGATTGTGATTTATTATTGCTTGCATGATTGTGTACATTGGCTCTGATACTTATTGGCATAACCACAAATACCGCCAGCAGTTCGGTCTTATTTACAAGATTTACCCAGCATACCAATGATATTCTAATAAACAGATATTTTGTGAGCGCGCAATCGTAAAGACTCGAAAATGGGTCAATTGGCTCGTTTTGCCTTTATTCTGCGTCACTGCGTGTATGTGAGCTGGCTCTGCCCCGCGGAACACGTTTTTCGGTGGTTTTGTAGGTGTCTATCATATCTGTTTATTAGAATATCATTGCAACATACCTAAACAGAGTATAGGAAGACTTACTTAGCTTCCCTTAGCTTTATATCATGGAATTCATGGAGAACCCAATGTAAATCTTGTTACATTCGCTTCAAGTATTTGAGCTTCTTTACAGTTTACTTGAGTTTGTGCTTTTCATAATTTTAAGTTTTATTAAGGTTTAAATTAAGGTTATTTTCATTCAACCAATCAGTAATAGAACTAAGGCTAGTTTTTATCTGTTCTGTCGTTTGTGCTACTAGAAGTTGTGATTTTGTTGTGGCCAAACTAAACTTAATTTAGGCTATTGCTATCATTTTCTCTCTAATAAAACGAGAAAGAGACGGACGTCATTTAGAGCTGTCAAATTTAGTTGGAACTAATATTTCTATACAAATGAAGGGTGCACGTAAAAACATGTCGACTAAAACACGGTGAAGCGCAAGGCAAAAACTAGTTTGACATCTCTTACTTAGTTCATAGCTATAGCCGTCCTTTTCTCGCACTGCCTTTTAGTAAAAGATAGCAATAGCCTAAATTAAGTTTAGTTTGTGTACAACAGAATCGACACTTCTATTCAATGTTTTTTATGCCTTTTGAACGTTTTTATTTAAGTATGCACCTATTGTAAGTGTAAACAGGCAAGAAACTCCAGCATTGGGTATGAAACAGTTATTTAGAATTAGGTTTTTTCACTACTTACACTAGTTTTAAGTTCCATTGTACATACTAACACTCAATGGCTTTATAAAATCCGAAAAAAATGCGTTGTTTTATTTTTTAGTTATAGCATTGATGAAAGCTACTTTTGGAAAATTGTAGTACCTACCCATGAAATATACATATGACAGTTGGTAGACGATGGGCTGTAGAGAGAGACATCACAATGTGAAAACTTCTTTTATCGTGCTAGAAAGGGGAATTAGGACCATTATCACAAATCTCTTGACCGTATTAAATAAATCTCTTCTAGCTTGGACTGCGGACATCAAGTTGGCCTAGTTTCCGCTATTTCGACTTCCGGAAGGCGTTTGAAAGAGTTTACAACGACACGCTGCTGATAAAACTTACCCAAACAAGTTCCACACATCTCTCCTCCGTTTCTTTGCAGACTACTTGTTACCCGAACGTCAGTAGTTCGTTAGGTTAGGGATGTACGATTAAAACTACTACAACAAGCGTTTTGGCGTTAGTCAAGGTTCAATTTTGGAGCCTTTATTATTTTTAATCATGGTAAATTATCGTGCTCAAGTTCTACACGCTAGTTAGGTAATATACAAAAATAGAAAAACTAATGAGCAATGCTAAAAGAATACAAAAGAAGCCGTTGGCCCCAAACTTGGCACACCTGTATCTTGATGGCCCAATATGGCCCAGCAAGACATAAGTAACAATGAAATTAATTATGAAAAGGATACATTTAATAAATTATTGAGAAACGAAGTAAAAAATTAAAAAAATTATTATAAGCCAATGGCTCAATTTGCCTAGAGGAAGCTCTCTTAGGCAGCTGGCTCCAGGGTATGATTTAGAAAGCGGTACTCTTAGACACTCGTATTGTTAGGAAGTTCCTCTCTCTGGAGCCTTGACTACCGGTAGCTTGGACCCTGTTCCCGATACCGGTGGGCTACAATTTTACATTTAATATTTTCAAATGTTGTTTATAATTTTTTTAAATAAAATTTATAAATTTGTGTAGCAATAAATAAAGAAAATAGTAAATAATATAATATTATGTAGTAATAATTAGCTGTTTCCCACAAAAGTACAATATCATGATAGAAGAGCTGATTTCTTTTTCAATTGCCGATGAAAAAATTCTACGTTGTCGGGGGTTGAGACTGATGTACTGAATACGTGGTACTCGTTTGTGCGACGATGTCCCTTGCTACCTTTTATTATCTTAGTTGAAGGTATAGGTCATCATCATCATCAGTTTATTAATGTTTCCACTGCTGGGACACAGACCTATCTATGAGAGGGAATGGGCTATAGTCCACCACGCGGGCCCAGTGTGGATTGGTAGATATCACATGTCTTCGAATTGTATACGTATAGGTATTTAAATATTATTTGGGATTTTAAGGTAAGGTTTAGCCACGTAGGCGCCCTTCCGTAGTATGTACCGTGGCTAGGGAGCTACGGTCCTGTTTCTTTTGACAAGAGAAACACCGAAATTCTACAAATTTCTACAAATAAAAACTTTTGTATTAAATGGATGTGGAAAATCTACCCTTATCGTTCATGGTCTTTATTATCGATTACACAAAACCTCTTCAACTTAACCTAGTGCCACAAGTTAGCTTAAATGTTTAAATAGTACCAACCTTTTTGTATTTTACTCAGCTATCATTATCATCCACTTCCGAATATTGGGCTCCCTTTACGTTTGCCACTCTGCTCTGTTCTGTGCATCCTTAATCCATCTGTTTCCTGTGTGTGCAATACAATAATTCTGATTGTGACAATAGATTTACAACCCTCAAAATAGGGTGTCAGAAACTTAGGGTGGCTAGGTTACATTAGAATTAAACTCGAAACGATCTTATACTACAAAGAGTTTGCAAAGACGGCACGCAAAACGCCCTACGTATGGATACTGCATTCTATAGTACAGCAGTCCATAACGATTCAAAGACGAAGGGGATGGCGTATTTCAACTGTAGTTTACAGGACTCGTTAGTTTAGTGGTCAGAACGCCTACATTTCCGGATGGAAAAGGTGGTCGGTGGTCCGGATCCACCACGAGTCCAATGTTTTGCATTGGTTTTTGATTTTCTAGTGACATTTTGAAATAATTTTCATTATCTTCCTGCCCATAAAAAAAAAGCTTAGATTTTAGATAACCACAAAGCTGGAGCCAAACATTACAAACAGTATTTTTTTTAATTACTCAAACCATCATCTGTCTAGGCTTTTCCCAATATATTGGGGTCAGCTTCCAACCTAACCAGTTGCAGCTGAATATCAGTACATGACATGGTGACTGACTGTCTGTTTTGGTACAACATCAGTAGCTAATTTAACACATGAATTGAGATACAGTTTAACCTTAGGTATCATTTTAGCCCAGTTCCTTTGATTATCACCGACTAATATGCTTAAACAAGTGATAATACTTTGGCTAATGTCGTTAAACGGTATTAGCTTGAGGAGTATGATATGGTGTAAAAGTTGGAGAATCGATGTGGAAAGTTCTAAGATAGTTTAAAAATCGATTACTACGGAAAACAGATACCTTGATGACTGAGTTTTGTAACACCAGCAGATTCAAGTCGTTGCTACCTGCTGCCACTTAAAGGTCTTAAACAGTCATTAGAGGAGTTGGTGACCCGAAGGTCTAACCACCAGTCTTACTAAGGGGAAAATTACCATACTTTAACCTTTAAAATACAATCAGGGGTTATTAATTATTTGTGAAAAATGATTTATAACAATAAAAAAGAAAGAAAAAAAATCAATTCGATGCGATAGGATGTCATAGAAATGAAATTCCATTCAATTATTATGAGGTAAGTCGTCGTCTAATTTAAATTTTGAATCAAATTTTTCAGTTAAAAATTCAAAAAGAAAGAAAAGAAATCTAAATAGTTTTATTTTTAAATGTCATGAGGTTAAGAATTTAAAAAACAGCAGGTAGGTAATTTATTATAAATTTGAATTGCCAAACAGTAAACATTATTCGAAAATAGTTTAATTAGGTAATTGTCGATGTGCACATTACGTCCTCTAACAGTACCTTCCACCCAAATCTACGGGGTTACACTTAAAACTTGTATTTTACCATATGTACCTATGTAAGGTATATATCTATATAGGTCAAGGTCAAGGTTGTTGTTAAAAAAAAACTCCCACGTAGGTATACAATATACCCAAGAACTCTGAATACTTTTTGGATTCTAATCACACTCTGCTACCCTGAAGGAATATTCCGAATAAAAGAAGTACTTTCATATAGTATCTTAGTATATTTTGTGAAAGATATTATGTCTAACAAATAATGTGGGGTTTGCACAGCAAGATACATTTCATATGAAGAGATGCTTCTAACGGCAAACGTGTAAAATTAAATACTGTGTTCAATTTTAACATACTGACAGTAGTCAATAGCTTTGCACTGGACAATAACACAGTAAAAACAATAATCATTGTAAAATAATAAAAATAAAATAAATAAAATTAGTGTTTGTTTATCTAAAATTTAAAACAAACAGCTTTTAACTGAATACATAATTTTGAAAATATATACGACACTTTTTAAAAAAGCGTTTATATATTCCCCATTTTATAACAGTTGAAACTTGAACTTAACTGCGAAAATACCGTACAGGTAGGAACAATTGACTAGGATTAAAAAAAATTGTTTAGCAAAATGCCGGACAACTAGTGCCCGATGCTGATTTTCAACTGGATCTAGATCTAGAGCAACGGCTATTTTTACCGATATGGTTTTTAATTAATTCCATATCAGTGCGTAATTTTACAATTTCTTCTAGTACCTGGCTGACTACACACTGGTACAAACCATTTGTTAACAATCATTTCATGCATATCATCCAGTTTCGTTTGGAACTGCTCTGTGCTCCACTTTTCGTCCGATTGCCATTTCTGTAACTGAGCGTTTTCATAAATGGCTTCAATTAAACGAGTCGGTAAACCGTAATTTTGAAGGCTATGTAAAGAGATAAAATTCTTGAATAATTTGTCGTCAAACCATCTTTCGAGTATTATTTTTATAAACTGCACCTGTTTTTTCAATCTTTTTTGTGTTGCCAATAATTTTCAAGGAATTAACATCATTAACGGCAACACCGACTAAAAAATTTATAAGAATGATTGAAACAAGTATGAGAAACGACACAAATATTAAGCGTATCATAATAATCTTATTTATAATCTCATTATAACCAAGCTCTGATGACATCATGACCATCGTCAGGAGAGAAGACCAAGGATCTTCAAATGGTGGCTGTGCATGGAACTGTATCATGATTTTCAACCATGGTCTGCTGATATCTGAGTGTGAGTTCTAGGTTTACTTTTCATGTTTTTTTTATAGAACTACTATTGAGGTATATGGAACAGAGGAGTTCCGGGTATATTGTATACCTACGTGGGAGTTTTTTTTTTACCAACAACCTTGACCTTGACCTATATAGATATATACCTTACATAGGTACATATGGTAAAATACAAGTTTTAAGTGTAACCCCGTAGATTTGGGTGGAAGGTACTGTTAGAGGACGTAATGTGCACATCGACAATTACCTAATTAAACTATTTTCGAATAATGTTTACTGTTTGGCAATTCAAATTTATAATAAACTAGCTGTTGCCCGCGGCTTCGCCCGCGTGAAAATCGGGAACCATCTCACTGGATCATACTAAAGAGATAAATAGTGTCCTACGTGTTATTCCAGGTTATGTTAACTATCTATGAGCCAAATTTCATAATCATTACAACTATTATCATCACAACCACCATTATTATCACAATCATTATCACAATCACCATCACTATCACAAAAACCATCACCATCAAAATCACAATCACAATCACCATCACAATCACCGTCGTCATTATCATCGTGATCACAACCATTATCACTATCACAATCACCATCACTATCACAGTCACAATCACTATCACAATCACCATCACTATCACAGTCACTATCACTATCAGCATCACAATAACCATCACCATCGCTATCACCGCCACTATCACAATTACCATCACAATCACCATCACAATCACCATCACAATCACTATCATAATCACCATCATCGTTATCACACTCATTATCATCGTAATCACAATCATTATTATCGTAATCACAATCATGATCATCATCATCACAATCACCATCACTGTCACAATCACAATCACAATCACCATCACCATCACAATCACCATCACGGTGATGGTGATTGTGATGGTGATGGCATCACCATAGCTGTCACTATCACAATCACCATCACTATCACCATTACAATCACAATCACCATCATCGTTAGCGCAATCACTATCATCATTATCACAATCATTATCATCGTAATCACAACCATTATCATCACCATCACAATTACCATCACAATCACTATCACAAGCACCATCACCATCACAATCACTAAAACAATCACAATCACCATCATCGTTATCACAATCACTATCATCATTATCACAATCATTATCATCGTAATCACAACCATTATCATCACAATGTCCATCCTTGTTATCAAAATCATCATTATTGTTATCACGCGCATCATCATCATTATCACAAACACCATCACTGTCACAATCACCATCACAATCACAATCACCATCACTATCACAGTCACAATCACTAGCAGCATCACAATAACCATCACCATCACAATCACCGCCACTATCACAATTACCATCACAATCACCATCACAATCACCATCACAATCACTATCATAATCACCATCATCGTTATCACACTCATTATCATCGTAATCACAATCATTATTATCGTAATCACAATCATGATCATCATCATCACAATCACCATCACTGTCACAATCACAATCACAATCACCATCACCATCACAATCACCATCACGGTGATGGTGATTGTGATGGTGATGGCATCACCATAGCTGTCACTATCACAATCACCATCACTATCACCATTACAATCACAATCACCATCATCGTTAGCGCAATCACTATCATCATTATCACAATCATTATCATCGTAATCACAACCATTATCATCACCATCACAATTACCATCACAATCACTATCACAAGCACCATCACCATCACAATCACTAAAACAATCACAATCACCATCATCGTTATCACAATCACTATCATCATTATCACAATCATTATCATCGTAATCACAACCATTATCATCGTAATCACAATCATTATCATCACAATGTCCATCCTTGTTATCAAAATCATCATTATTGTTATCACGCGCATCATCATCATTATCACAAACACCATCACTGTCACAATCACCATCACAATCACAATCACCATCACTATCACAGTCACAATCACTAGCAGCATCACAATAACCATCACCATCACAATCACCGCCACTATCACAATCACCTTCACAAACACTATCAAAATCACCAGATTGTGATAGTGATTGTGAAGGTGATTGACCACCCTCATTACCCTCACCACCCACCCAGGTGTATCACCCTCATTATCATCGTAATCACAATCATTATCATCGTAATCACAACCATTATCATCGTAATCACAATCATTATCATCGTAATCACAACCATTATCATCGTAATCACAACCATGATCATCATTATCACAATCACTATCACTATCACAATTACCATCACAATCACCATCACAATCACCATCACAATCACCATCACAATCACCATCACTATCACAGTCACAATCACTAACAGTACAATCACTATCACCATCATTATCACAATCATTATCATCGTAATCACAACCATTATCATAGTAATCACAATCCTTATTATCACAAAATCCATCCTCGTTATCAATATCATCATTATCGTTATCACGCGCATCATCATCATTGTCACAAACACCATCAATGTCACAATCACCATCACAATCACAATCACAATCACCATCACTATCACAGTCACAATCACTATCACCATCACAAAAACCATCACCATCGCTATTACCATCACAATCACCGTGACTATCGCAATTATCATCACAATCACTATCACAATCACAATCACTATCACAATCACTATCACAATCACTATCACAATCACTATCACAATCACTATCACAATCACTATCACAATCACTATCACAATCACTATCACAATCACTATCACAATCACTATCACAATCACTATCACAATCACTATCACAATCACTATCACAATCACTATCACAATCACTATCACAATCACTATCACAATCACTATCACAATCACTATCACAATCACTATCACAATCACTATCACAATCACTATCACAATCACTATCACAATCACTATCACAATCACTATCACAATCACTATCACAATCACTATCACAATCACTATCACAATCACTATCACAATCACTATCACAATCACTATCACAATCACTATCACAATCACTATCACAATCACTATCACAATCACTATCACAATCACTATCACAATCACTATCACAATCACTATCACGATCACTATCACGATCACTATCACGATCACTATCACGATCACTATCACGATCACTATCACAATCACTATCACAATCACTATCACAATCACTATCACAATCACTATCACAATCACTATCACAATCACTATCACAATCACTATCACAATCACTATCACAATCACTATCACAATCACTATCACAATCACTATCACAATCACTATCACAATCACTATCACAATCACTATCACAATCACTATCACAATCACTATCACAATCACTATCACAATCACTATCACAATCACTATCACAATCACTATCACAATCACTATCACAATCACTATCACAATCACTATCACAATCACTATCACAATCACTATCACAATCACTATCACAATCACTATCACAATCACTATCACAATCACTATCACAATCACTATCACAATCACTATCACGATCACTATCACGATCACTATCACGATCACTATCACGATCACTATCACGATCACTATCACGATCACTATCACGATCACTATCACGATCACTATCACGATCACTATCACGATCACTATCACAATCACTATCACAATCACTATCACAATCACTATCACAATCACTATCACAATCACTATCACAATCACTATCACAATCACTATCACAATCACTATCACAATCACTATCACAATCACTATCACAATCACTATCACAATCACTATCACAATCACTATCACAATCACTATCACAATCACTATCACAATCACTATCACAATCACTATCACAATCACTATCACAATCACTATCACAATCACTATCACAATCACTATCACAATCACTATCACAATCACTATCACAATCACTATCACAATCACTATCACAATCACTATCACAATCACTATCACAATCACTATCACAATCACTATCACAATCACTATCACAATCACTATCACAATCACTATCACAATCACTATCACAATCACTATCACAATCACTATCACAATCACTATCACAATCACTATCACAATCACTATCACAATCACTATCACAATCACTATCACAATCACTATCACAATCACTATCACAATCACTATCACAATCACTATCACAATCACTATCACAATCACTATCACAATCACTATCACAATCACTATCACAATCACTATCACAATCACTATCACAATCACTATCACAATCACTATCACAATCACTATCACAATCACTATCACAATCACTATCACAATCACTATCACAATCACTATCACAATCACTATCACAATCACTATCACAATCACTATCACAATCACTATCACAATCACTATCACAATCACTATCACAATCACTATCACAATCACTATCACAATCACTATCACAATCACCATCATCGTTATCACAATCATCATCATCTTAATCACAATCGATATCATCGTAATCACAATCATGATCATCGCAATGATCAAGATCATTTTCACAATCATCATCATCATCACAATCACCATCACTGTCACAATCACCATCACCATCACAATCACCATAAACATCACCATCACAATCACAATTACCATTATCGTTATCACAATCACTATCATCATCATCGTAATCACAACCATTATCATCGTAATCACAATCATCATTATCACAATATCCATCCTCGTTATCAAAATCATCATTATCGTTATCACGCGCATCATCATCATTATCACAAACACCATCACTATCACAATCACCATCACAATCACAATCACTATCACAAAGACCATCACAATCACCATCACAATCACAATCACCATCACAATCACCATCACAATCACCATCACAATCACAATCACCATCTCAATCACAATCACCATCACAATCACAATCAACATCATCACAATAAATCAACAATAACCCTGTATAGAAGTCGAATCCGCCATCTTCTGGATCTCAAAATAAATGCCATTTTCGTAATCTGCACCCCTGATTATCTCGGTATCGACACCCATATTGATTTTTAGACATCAACCCCATCGCACCCCAACAGGGGATGATGATGGTATTTCAGGTCCGCCACATTAAATCTTACAATCGTTGTTTTTGTAACACACCCGACCCGATACACCATACAAAAAATACTTATGTTGATTTTCAGACTTTGTTACCCCATTTCCCCCTTTAGGGGTTGAATTCTGAAAAAACCTGAAACACAAATGTTAACTCATTTATCGATAGGAGTACTTCTGTGAAGTTTCGAATAAAATAGTCCAACTAATCTTGTCTCCCCGTACAAACTTTGAAGCCCCGTTTAATCCCCTTAGGGGGTGAATTTTCCGGGGTTGCGGGACTGTTCCCGGGGTTGCGGGACTGTTCGAAAGAGATACCGTGACCCCGGAACACAAAGGGCGACGAAGGAACATGGATGGGTTTTAGTCAGTAAAAGTCTGACACTCCCTCCTGCTCCGCCCAGAGCGGGAGAAGTCATTTGATGATTTCCCATCCGAAAAAAAAAAAAAAAAAAAAAAAAGGGGGTGAATTTTGAAAAATCTTTAGTGCACCCCTAGACCACATAAGGAACCTACTTGCCAAATTTGGAATCTGTAGACTCAGCGGTTTGGGCTGTGCGTTGATAGATGAGTCAGTCAGTCAGTCAGTCAGTCAGTTCCTTCTTTTATATATTTAGATTACCTACCTAATGTTTTTAAAATTCTTAACCTCATGACATTTAAAAAGTAACTATTTAGCTTTCTTTTCTTTCTTTTTGAATTTTTAACTGAAAAATTTGATTCAAAATTTAAATTAGACGACGACTTACCTCATAATAATTGAATAGAATTTCATTTCTATGACATCCTATCGCATCGAATTGATTTTTTTTCTTTCTTTTTTATTGTTATAAATAATTCTTCACAAATAATGAATGACCCCTGATTGTATTTTATAGGTTATAGTACGGTAATTCCCCTTGGTAAGACTGGTGGTTAGACGTTCGGGTCACCAACTCATCTAATGACTGTTTAAGACCTTTAAGTGACAGCAGGTAGCAACGACTTGAATCTGCTGGTGTTACAAAACTCAGTCATCAAGGTATCTGTTTTCCGTAGTAATCGATTTTTAAACTACACACATCAAAAATGTCTAGGGATCAAGCATTTTTATGCGGATTTCTTGAGATTGAGATGTGGCTTTGTAATAAATTTATGATTTTATAAATTTATATGGATCCTTTTTGGTGCATTTCATAATTTGAATCAGGAACTCTCAATCAAATTCGAGTAAAAGATGAAAATAAGCTGTCAATATTTTCCCTATAAAAACATACAACGCATTGAAGACATTATTAGTGCTACTGTTTCCCTACTACTGATTAAAACCAACGTTATTATGGAGCGGCGACGTCATTTAAGCAGGGAAGAAATGCTCAGAGCCGTGGGAATGATAGAAGCTGGTTCCCGGCAACGTACTGTAGCTTTAGCTCTGAATACAAGTCAGAGTGTTATCAGTCGACTTTGGACACGTTACCGAAGCACTGGTACCGTGGCTGAGCGCCATGGAGGACGGTATCGCTGCACCACACGGAGACAAGACCGATACATTCAAATCTTAACTCGAAGAGCTCCAACAATAACCGCCATGATGTTAGCCGTGAGGCTTCATCACTCTTCAGGGAACTTAATTAGCGACCAAACAGTCAGAAACCGCTTGCATGAAGTGAACCTTCATTCCCGAAGACCGCTACGGGTACCACCTATAGCAATGCACAATCGTAGGATTCGATATCAATGGGCTCTTGAACACAGAAATTGGGCAGAAGAACAATGGCGTTTCGTGTGCTTTTCTGATGAGTCTCGTTTTGGTATGAGACCGGATACAAGACGTATACGACACTGGAGAACCCCTGGACGCCAACAGCGATTAAAATCCTGCCAGGAAGTCCATCCTTATAGTGGTGGAACCATCATGGTATGGGCGGGTATTTGGATCGGCGGAAGAACTGAGTTGATTTGGATCAGAGGCAACCTCAACGCTCAAATTTATGCTGAGACGATTGTATCAGACGTCATCGTTCCTCTACAAGTGCAAATCGGTCCCTTATTTCAGTTAATGCATGATAATGCACGACCGCACACCGCAAGAGTTGTAAGACAGACTCTCGCCGCAGCTAACATCAATGTCCTGCCCTGGCCTGCTCAGTCGCCAGACTTGAACCCGATTGAGCATGCATGGGATATGCTACAGAGAAGAGCTCTGCCGAATATGGAGGGTATCCAGTCGCAAGAAGACCTTTTTTTGTTGTTGCAACGAACATGGGCGGCCATTCCACAGCGTGATTTGGATGAACTCATTTTGAGTATGCCAAACCGATGTTCTTGTGTTGTTAGTGTTCGCGGTAGAAACACGGATTATTAATTGTTTAAGTTACCCAATAAAATTTTAAAGAAAACTGTTATTTCAGTCTTTTTTTCGAACTTTAATGTTAGTGGTTCAAATGTCAAAAATCCCTTTATTAGGAAAATGGCAAATTTCTTTATTAATGCAAAGGTGACTTGGTTTATCGTTACTGTGACAAACGAAAACACTTTATTTGATGAATCCTTAAAGAACATTTTAATTAATATCAATCAGGAGAAAAGTTATTGCAAAAATATATGTTGATCCCTAGATACTTTTGATGTGTGTATCTTAGAACTTTCCACATCGATTCTCCAACTTTTACACCATATCATACTCCTCGAGCTATTACCGTTGAACGATATTAGCCAAAGTATTATCACTTGTTTAAGCATATTAGTCGGTGATAATCAAAGGAACTGGGCTAAAATGCTACCTAAGGTTAAACTGTATCTCAATTCATGTGTTAACTTAGCTACTGATTTTATACCAAAACAGACAGTCAGTCACCATGTCATGTACTGATATTCAGCTGCAACTGGTTAGGTTGGAAGCTGACCCCAATATATTGGGAAAAGCCAAGACAGATGATGGTTTGAGAAATTTAAAAAAAAAAACGTTTGTAATGTTTGGCTCCAGCTTTGTGGTTACAGAAAGCTGGAAAAATCACCCTTATCATCTCCGGTTGGAGATGATAAGGGTGAATTTTCCACGTCCATTTTACCTAAAGGATTTTACTTCCAAGTCATAAAATCTCAGCTTTTTTTATGGGCAGGAAGATAATGAAAATTATTTCAAAATGTCCTTTGTGCTTTTCCCAATATATTGGGAAAAGCCAAGACAGATGATGGTTTGAGTAATAAAAAAAAAATACTGTTTGTAATGTTTGGCTCCAGCTTTGTGGTTATCTAAAATCTCAGCTTTTTTTTATGGGCAGGAAGATAATGAAAATTATTTCAAAATGTCACTAGAAAATCAAAAACCAATGCAAAACATTGGACTTGTGGTGGATCCGGACCACCGAATGCGGTATCCATACGTAGGGCGTTTTGCGTGCCGTCTTTGCAAACTCTTTGTAGTATAAGATCGTTTCGAGTTTAATTCTAATGTAACCTAGCCACCTTAAGTTTCTGAAACCCTATTTTGAGGGTTGTAAATATATTGTCACAATCAGAATTATTGTATTGCACACACAGGAAACAGATGGATTAGGGATGCACAGAACAGAGCAGAATGGCAAAAGTAGGGGGAGCCCAATATTCGGAAGTGGATGTTAATGATAGCTGAGCAAAATACAAAAAGGTAGGTACTAGTTAAACATTCAAGCTAACTTGTGGTAATAGGTTAAAATGAAGAGGTTTTGTGTAATCGATAATAGACACCATGAACGATAAGGGTAGATTTTCCACATCCATTTAATACAAAAGTTATTATTTGTAGAAATTTGTAGAATTTCGGTGTTTCTTTTGTCAAAAGAAACAGGACCGTAGCTCCCTAGCCACGGCACATACTACGGAGGGGCGCTTACGTGGCTAAACCTTACCTTAAAATCCCAAATAATATTTAAATACCTATACAATTCGAAGACATGTGACATCTACCAATCCACACTGGGCCCGCGTGGTGGACTATAGCCCATTCCCTCTCAAAGACAGGAGGCCTGTGTCCCAGCAGTGGGAACATTAATAAACTGATGATGATGATGACCTATACCTTCAACTAAGATAATATAAGGTAGCAAGGGACATCGTCGAACGAACGAGTACCACGTATTCAGTACATCAGTCTCAACCCCCAACAACGTAGAATTTTTTCATCGGCAATTGAAAAAGAAATCAGCTCTTCTATCATGATAATGCACTTTTGTGGGAAACAGCTAATTATTACTACATAATATTATATTATTTCTTTTATTCTTTATTTATTTCTACACAATTTTTTAAACAAATTTAAAAATTTTATTTAAAAAAATTATAAACAACCTTTGGAAATATGAAATATAAAATTGTAGCCCACCGGTATCGGGAACAGGGTCCAAGCTACCGGTAGTCAAGGTTCCAGAGAGAGGAACCTCCTAACAATACGAGTGTCTAAGAGTACCGCTTTCTAATTCATACCCTAGAGCCAGCTGCCTAGGAGAGCTTCCTCTAGGCAAATTGAGCCATTGGCTTATAATATTGTTTTATTTTTTTCTTCGTTTCTAAATAATTTATTAAATGTATCCTTTTCATAATTAATTTCATTGTTACTTATGTCTTGCTGGGCCATATTGGGCCATCAAGATACAGGTGTGCCAAGTTTGGGGCCAACGGGTTCTTTTGTATTATTTTAGCATTGCTCATTAGTTTTTCTATTTTTGTATATTACCTAACTTGCGTGTAGAACTTGAGCACGATAATTTACCATGATTAAAAATAATAAAGGCCCCAAAATTGAACCTTGACTAACGCCAAAACGCTTGTTGTAGTAGTCTCAACCGTACATCCCTAACCTAACGAACTTCTGACGTTCGGGTAACAAGTAGTCTGCAAAGAAACGGAGGAGAGATGTGTGGAACTTGTTTGGGTGAGTTTCATCAGCAGCGTGTCGTTGTAAACTCTTTCAAACGCTTTCCGGAAGTCGAAATAGCGGAAACTAGGTCAACTTGATGTCCGCAGTCCAAGCTAGAAGAGATTTACTTAATACGGTCAAGAGATTTGTGATAATGGTCCTAATTCCCCTTTCTAGCACGATAAAAGAAGTTTTCACATTGTGATGTCTCTCTCTACAGCCCATCGTCTACCAACTGTCATATGTATATTTCATGGGTAGGTACTACAATTTTCCAAAAGTAGCTTTCATCAATGCTATAACTAAAAAATAAAACAACGCATTTTTTTCGGATTTTATAAAGCCATTGAGTGTTAGTATGTACAATGGAACTTAAAACTAGTGTAAGTAGTGAAAAAAACCTAATTCTAAATAACTGTTTCATACCCAATGCTGGAGTTTCTTGCCCGTTTACACTTACAATAAGTGCATACTTAAATAAAAACGTTCAAAAGGCTTAAAAAAACATTGAGTAGAAGTGTCGATTCTGTTGTACACAAACTAAACTTAATTTAGGCTATTGCTATCTTTTACTAAAAGGCAGTGCGAGAAAAGGACGGCTATAGCTATGAACTAAGTAAGAGATGTCAAACTAGTTTTTGCCTTGCGCTTCACCGTGTTTTAGTCGACATGTTTTTACGTGCACCCTTCATTTGTATAGAAATATTAGTTCCAACTAAATTTGACTGCTCTAAATTACGTCCGTCTCTTTCTCGTTTTATTAGAGAGAAAATGATAGCAATAGCCTAAATTAAGTTTAGTTCGGCCACAACAGAATCACAACTTCTAGTAGCACAAACGACAGAACAGATAAAAACTAGCCTTAGTTCTATTACTGATTGGTTGAATGATAATAACCTTAATTTAAACCTTAATAAAACTTAAAATTATGAAAAGCACAAACTCAAGTAAACTGTAAAGAAGCTCAAATACTTGAAGCGAATGTAACAAGATTTACATTGGGTTCTCCATGAATTCCATGATATAAAGCTAAGGGAAGCTAAGTAAGTCTTCCTATACTCTGTTTAGGTATGTTGCAATGATATTCTAATAAACAGATATGATAGACACCTACAAAACCACCGAAAAACGTGTTCCGCGGGGCAGAGCCAGCTCACATACACGCAGTGACGCAAAACAAAGGCAAAACGAGCCAATTGACCCATTTTCGAGTCTTTACGATTGCGCGCTCACAAAATATCTGTTTATTAGAATATCATTGGTATGCTGGGTAAATCTTGTAAATAAGACCGAACTGCTGGCGGTATTTTGTGGTTATTCCAATAAGTATTAGAGCCAATGTACACAATCATGCAAGCAATAATAAATCACAATCATATTATACTCTTGAATCCCGTATTTTTGACAGAAACAATAATGGGTGTTAAAATATTCTTAACGAAGCCGAATAGCACCTGTTTTCCCTGTTATTGTGACCATATTTTTGTACTGGACCTTCTAGTTACGGAGATATTGGGGATCAAAGTTCCCACTTTTTCCCAACTTTTTTTTAAACAAGTTTTTAGTCTTATAAATTTACTTTAAATACCTCCATGAACCCCTTACTAATGAATCCATCAGCACGTTTTGAGTATTTATTTCACCCCAAAAAAAGGGTAACAAGACACTTGCGCGAAAGACATTTGCGCGAAAGACACTTGCGCGAACCCGTTTGCGCGAAAAGACACTTGCGCGAATGGACTTTTGCGCGAATGGACACTTGCGCGACTGGACTTTTGTACTACTACTTTTTTGTACTCTACTTCATGGCTACTGAGGTTAACTCTGTAGAGTAAACATAACATCACGCCTGTTATTACTTGAAGGTAGTTTTTTTTTTGGTTTTACCGTCAAGGTTGTAGTTGATGATAATGCTACGAAAATGAGGTCAAAATGAAAATCCAAGACGCCGCCGAGGAAAATTTTAGATTTTCCGTCATGGGTGTCAATTCCGAGGTTTTCGGGGTTGCTGATTACGAAAATGTGGTCAAAATGAAAATCCAAGATGGCGCCGAGGAAATTTTTGGTTTATCCGTCATGAGTGTCATTTTCATGGTTTTCGGGGTTGCTGATTGCGAAAATGTGGTCAAAATGAAAATCCAAGATGGCGCCAAGAAAAATTTTTGATTTTCCGTCATGGGTGTCATTTTCATGGTTTTCGGGGACGCTGATTACGAAAATGTGGTCAAAATAAAAATCCAAGATGGCGCCGTGGAAATTTTTTGGTTTATCCATCATGGGTGTCGTTTTCATGGTTTTCGGGGTCGCTGATTACGAAAATGAGGTCAAAATGAAAATCCAAGACGGCGCCGAAGAAATTTTTAATTTTCCGTCATAGGTGTCATTTTCAGGGTTTTCGGGGTTGCTGATTGCGAAAATGTGGTCAAAATGAAAATCCAAGATGGCGCCAAGGAAAATTTTTGATTTTCCGTCATGGGTGTCATTTTCATGGTTTTCGGGGACGCTGATTACGAAAATGTATTCAAATATTATTTATTTCAATTAAGTCATTCAAAGGCACGTTAGAATGACAATTATGGAAATTAATTCTACGATTTACCTTGCGTATGATTAAATCTGATACACTTCAACAAAAATAACTTGCAAGAATTCTTACGAAATGATTTGACACAAAAAACGTTCGTGTTAAAGTAGCGCAAACAAACCCAAACCCTTTTGTGCTTCTTTAATCACAAAGCTGCTATCTCTAGAAAAAGATAATAATCTCGACCCCGAAAACCAAGATGGAAAAACCAAAAAACTTCTTCGGCGCGATCTTGATTTTCATTTTGACCACATTTTCGTAATGAGCGACCCCGAAAACCATGAAAACGACACCCATGATGGAAAAACCAAAAAATGTCCTCGGCGCCATCTTGGATTTTCATTTTGACCACATTTTCGTAATCAGCGTCCCCGAAAACCATAAAAACGACACCCATGACGGAAAATTAAAAATTTCTTCGGCGCCGTCTTGGATTTTCATTTTGAGTTCATTTTCGTAATCAGCGTCCCCGAAAACCATGAAAACGACACCCATGACGGAAAATCAAAAAATGTCCTCGGCGCCATCTTGGATTTTCATTTTAACCACATTTTCGTAATCAGCGTCCCTCAAAACCATGAAAACGACACCCATGACGGAAAATCAAAAATTTTCCTCGGCGCCCTCTTGGATTTTCATTTTGACCTCATTTTCGTAATCAGCAACCTCAAAAACCATGAAAATGACACCCATGATGGAAAAACCAAAAAATTTCCTCGGCGCCATCTTGGATTTTCATTTTAACCACATTTTCGTAATCAGCAACCCCGAAAACCATGAAAACGACACCCATGATGGGAAAACAGAAAATTTTCCTCGGCGCCATCTTGGATTTTAATTTTGACCACATTTTCGTAATCAGCACTAACAACAGCTACACCCTTGACGGAAAAACTAAAAAAAAACCACCTTCAAGTAATAACAGGCGTGATGTTATGTTTACTCTACAGAGTTAACCTCAGTGGCCATGAAGTAACGCAAAAGTCCAGTCGCGCAAGTGTCCATTCGCGCAAGTGTCCTTTCGCGCACAAGTAGATTCGCGTAAGTGTCTTGGTGCGCAAAAGTCAGTTCGCGCATAAGTCCAATCGCGCAAAAGTCCATTCGCGCAAGTGTCCTGGCGCGCACAAGTCCGTTCGCGCAAAAGTCCAATCGCGCAAAAGTCCAACCGCGCATTTGTCTTTTCGCGCAAACGGGTTCGCGCAAGTGTCCTTCGCGCAAATATCTTTCACGCAAAAGTCCCAGATCCCAAAAAAAGATCGTTTCCCAGCAATAATTTTTGCGTAAATTTATTGAGTTAGGTACAAAATGCTTGGTTGACGGCTCTGTATTTGATATAAGTATTTAAATTGACATGGTCACTTACATTTTGTATTTATATAGATCTGTTGAAAGTCTACGTCACTCACATAATTTAATTTCACGTATTTTGATAAACATTTTGTATGCTTAACGGCGGAACATATACTTATGTACTTAAATAAAATGAATTTAAATATGCATATTTTATTTTCACCTATTTTTTACTTAATTGTTTACAAAATAAATGAATTTTAATTTGATTATTTTCACCTATTTTTTACTTATGTTTACAAAATAAATGAATTTTAATTTGACCACAGACTTAGGTATGCTAAATAATTCATTAAAAAAAACAGTTTTGAGAGAGAGAGACTTAGAGAGTTTTACAGACTTTGTCCGGATTTTGTCTACGTAATTTACAAATTTCTTCAAAGATGCTGTTAACCGCTGTTTCCAGAGTGGCCAGCTTCTGAGTACTCACTTTATGTATTTCATCCAATTTCATGTTGTACAGCATCGTATCTTGCTTTTCGTCCGATTGCTTCTGTTGCGACTGAGCCTTTTCAATAATACCTTCTCTTAAGCGAGCATGTAAATGATGCCAGTTACTGCGCATACATTTATCATAGCATCGTGACCGCATCTCGATAACGTTGGGCAATTTCTTGTTCTCAAACCATTTTTTATATAGACTCGCTGGGAGTATTTTTTTAACGAAATTACGACAAGTATTGCCTTCAAATGCTGTTATGAATTCCACCTGTTTTTCTAATCTCTTTTTGTGACCTATAAGTTCTAAATCTTTGACGTCGTTTACGGCAACACCAACTAACATATTCATAAGAACTAATGAACAAAGGAAAAGAAAAGCCACAAATGTTAAGCGTAACATGATGAGAGTTGGCGTTGATTCTAGATCCTTATTGAAAGTATCTTGATACCCAGGTTCTGATAATTCGTGATCCTTATTAAAAGTATCTTTATACCCAAGTTCTGACATCATAACCATCGTCATCAGGAGAGAAGACCAAAATCCTTCAAATGGTGGCTGTGCATGGAACTGTATCATGAAACTAATGCAGAAGCCAACTATGAGAAAACCAAGTGGTACAAGTACCTGAAAGTTGAAGAAAAATGAATAATTAGAAAAATAAATCACGACTACCCTTAAAAAATGGTTTAACTAAATACTTTTTAATTTATTATGTTTATGTATCCTTTTATTGAGTATCATGAAACTTATGGAGACCTAACATCATGAACCAAAATACTGTCATAAGAAATAATAAGAATCTAGTAAAAAATAAAAAAAATATTTTACACAGGAGGAATTCGAAAATTATGGATTTTAATGCATTATTATTCAAGTGAGTCTGAAATCAACTCATTCATCTCCCGTCCGTTATTAAATCTCCAGGAGATTTATGTCAATTATTTAACTATTTATTTATTTAAACTTCATGTACAAGAGTGGTACATAGGCGGACTTAATGCCACAAGGCATTCTCAACTATTATGTCTACTTCGCAAACAGTTAAAAGTCTACATAGAACAAGAAAAAACTCACATAAATTACCCTTCGCGCCACTTTTTCGTACATCAGAACATAATATCCGAATTTCGGAAATCTGGAGAGTAGGAACATTATTTTAACCCAGGTGAAAAACAGTGTGACTACGCTGAAGAGCCGTACCCACTCTGCCTGTGACTCTGAATCCCATGACACTATTAGAGGCAAGATAATTGCCAGCGGCGTAGATAAGAATCTTAACCATGTCTCCAAACACCAAGGGTTCCTTATGCCGTTCTTTTTAATGAAGATGATATCCTATTGGTAACAAAAAAATATTATATATTTTATTCCAACCTCTCGAAATGCTTACAACTAGAGTTGATTTTGATGTGTTATAATTACCTGTATTGTAATAAAAACCGTTGAAATATATATGAAATAAATCCAAACACTGCAACGGAATATATTTGGCACAGGTTCAATTTTTCTGTCTTTATATTTGAAATTGAAGGCAAACATGTTGACAGACAACACAAAGAACGCGTGTAAAAACAATAAACTGTAGAAAAATGGTGATAATGATCTCCACTGTCGAAAGACAAAGCTTTCCACCAAAGGATGAAGAAGTAGCTTCTGCTGATCGTGTGTATCACCGGTATCAATCAAAGCCTGAATCACTCTCATTTGTGACTTCTCTACATTGTCATACGAAGGGTCTAGCACTCTGTAGTCTACTTTAATGTTACATTTTACATCCACAATCGAACAGTTTTTGTGACTCTCATCTTGGCTAGATATACATGAGTCGAATACTTCTTCAATGAGTTCAGTTGGTTTTGACACGTAATTCATCAGCAGCTGAATAGGGCTCTCCGGTTGTGCATTGTTGTCTCCAGAAAGGTCAGCTCCTTTGCGAAGGAGTAATACAATCATTTCTCCACAATCATGTGTCCACCCAAATTCATAATTAGCACTAACATGAACAGTTTTACTGTCATTGTCTGTAATCTTTTCTGCTATTTCGCAATGGTTTTTTCTAGCAGCTATATGTAAAAGTGTCGTTCTCTTACGATAATACTCGCAATTGACATTTACTTGAGCCCCTCTATCGATAAGTAATCCTGCACAATCAGGATGATTATTTTCTACAGCGTAATATAATGGTGGACCAACGCGGTCACACATGTTGATCAGTTTTTTTGTTATGTTGCTATTATATTCAAGTAAATATTTTAGTATTTCTTTTCTGCCATGTTTAGTAGCGATATGGAAGACATTAGCATTATCTGAATTCACTACCTCTATGCTGAAACCGTTTTTGAGTAACAATTCAAGGGCATCTTGGTGGTTGTGAGATATTGCTTTGTAAAGTGCAGTCGCTCTTTCTTCATTGCAATAATTGATGTTACTGTCTTGCGCAACATTTAATATCTTTTGAAGTATAACTATGTTACCCAATTGTGCTGCAATATGCATGGGAGATTCTCCGTTTGCCTGGAACATAAATGGTATATGTTACCGGAAATGTATGAAATCTAGGAATTGTACACAATTCCTATGAAATGTATACAATTCCGAGCCTACTTAGGAAATAAATAATGTTTCAAAGATTCTTGAATACACACATTTCCTGTGATATGTATTCATTTCCTAGGAATTTTATGTAATTCCGAAATGATGCTAGGAAATGTATAAAAACGAATGCTCTCTGTGAATAAAATAAATAAAACACGTTTGAGAACTGAAATCAGAAATTTTATTAGGACGGTTTGCACTACAACTGTTTCGAAATTTGAATTTGGATTGGTTTTTTGTTTGTTTGAGGTTGATTGATAGGTTTTCTGAATGGTTTAAAAAAAATTAAAGCTAAACATTCCTTAGGGGCCTATACTATCTCAAATTAGCAACTCTATTTGTGATGGTTCATACTTCGTTTGAAATACTGTTAGAATAACGTTCTAATCAGATTGCACTACAAAGTGGTTGTTTTCGTCTTTTGGAAAAAATAAAAAACATAAGACCTGCTTTATAGTTAGTTCAGTTAGTATGCATGACCTAATTTGAAGTAATTTTTGAATACCAGCGGTTTATTGTTCGATTTGGAGGTAACTTTGGAATTTTTTTCTATCGAGAAAAGTTTATGGAATCGTGTTTTCGTCAAACATAAGTACTTAGCATTAATCCTCAACTTTACCATATATTTATTTCAAAATTAATGCTGCAGTATTTTAGGCGTAACGGAGGATCATGCTAAGCCATTTGAGGTAGTATAGGCCCTTAAGAACATCAAGAATGTAACACATTTAAGATCGCTCTCTAAGAAATGTACAGATATCCTAGGAAAAATGCATATTACTACTACAGCCCATAACGTCCACTGCTGGACATAAGCCTCTCCCATGATGGGAGAAATTTGCCGTAATCTCCACGCTTGGCAGGCGGATTGGAGATCGCAGTGATGAAAGACTAACAGAAAACGCTGCTGCCCATTCTCTGGTCTACGGAGGCGCAAGGTGTTCTGCCTCAGACATTAGTCGCCTTATACGACACCCGTGAGTGTAATGGGTTGGTTCTATTCTACTCTGCCGGATACCACACGGCTAGTAGGAAAAATGCATATTATAAAATATATCATACATGTCTTCAAAAGTAAGCTTGAATCAAGTTGTTCATATACTATTTAAAACAGAATTCGGCAATTATTTTAATCAATAGAAAAGAATAAAGCGTCACAACTACCTGTGTGGCGATGCTAGCTCTTGCATCGAGAGCTATACAGACTCCTTGTATCCACTCTGCTTTCACAGCCGCACAGAGCACACTGGAGCCTGTCAGGTCTTTCACATCCACAGGCACTAAGGAAGGATCTTCATTGCTACACTTATGATTTGCTAACAACTAGAATAAAAAGGACATTCAATATTAGCGGTCCACAACATGGCGTGTGCCGTCAACGGCGCACGCCATGTTGCCATGTTTGTTTCAAACTTCGCCTAGAATCATCGTGATGTCGCCGATTATAAGTTTATAATCGGCGGCAATATTTTTCTTTCCTGAATGTTAAAACATTGGTAAAACCTATTGGTATAAAACGTAAAAGCAAAGAAAGGCCTGTGCCCATGTATGTGTGCCATTCTAGCTGTGAATGACGAAGGTGGTTCCTCAGTTCAGACAGTTTGATTAATGTAGTTGACCTTAATTATTTGTACGTTTTTAAGGTTTTATTACAATTCCGGGATTGGGTCTATTTTGGCTAATTTATATTATAGATTTTTTTTAACGAGAAATCTGTCTTTTCCAATCATAACAGATAATAATGGAAAGCGCAGTGTTTCACGCGTTTCCACGGGAATAGAATCGCACCGATCGTTGTGGAGATTTGCTCAGCTCTCCTGTGGACGGCTTTCATATAATAATATACTATTTTGGGGGTATGAAGAACAGGGTGTAAAGCTCTTCATCCCCAGTAGAAAAGGGAGGATCCTCCGACCAGACGGGTGTTATGTCTGGTGGGCCACTGCCCGACAGTTGTTGTCGGGTTCTCCTATATAGTCTTAAGTCGCGGATAACTCTGCTTGCGCGATGTAGGAATTCTGACGTGTTTTGCAGTTAGTTCATCATCTGTGTCATAGAAGGCGCTGTAGTACTTTTTGTTCCATGTAGCGTTGTACTTTTTGTAATGCCGCTACACTATAATGTCACAAAGAACTGACTGGCTTCCCAAAAATCTTCCACTAATGGGAAGTTATATTATTCCCGGGTGTCATGAGCTATCTGAAACGATCCCGTAGTCTTTTATGTATAAATACGATGATCAGTAGGGCTATTACGTATCTCTGTTGACAGCTCGAAATGATAGTAACTGGGCTCAGTATCCATCAATTAACGAATCCGCGTAACACTGGTCAGTTTCCCTCACTCGTCATTTTATTTAATTCGACACTTTCGTTGATTCGTCACTTTCGCTGGTTAGACAGTTGTGTGAACTCGACAGTTGCGTCAATTCGACAGTTGCCATAATTTGCCAATTTCGTCTAATTAAATAAAATGACGAGTGAGGGAAACTGATCAGTGTTACGCGGACTCCAATTAACTGTCAAAAGGTTAGTTTTGTATTATGTATGACCAGTTGCGATCAAATATGACGTCATTGGTTGGCATCGTGACTGATAGTAACCGTAACTCATTTTGACAGACGCTATCGTATCGATAGTTGTATTATTTCGATTATGTAAGCATAGTGGACAACAAATTGATGACAACTGAGTTTGAAGTGGCTTTCGTGAAAGACGTTACACCGTACCCGGGCTGTTATATAGTCACCTTAGAGTGATATCAACTCAGTGGGATACGTAATACCAATATTATGACATTCTCGGTTGTCATCAAAGTTCGGTGTACAACCGAAGCTTGATAGTCACTGGATATCAGAAAGATACGTAATAGGCCTACAGGTCTGATTTGCACATATTACCTGCAATAGTTCTTTATTCCGTTTCTCTACACACACATGCATGGCAGTGAGTCCCCGGCTGTTCCACGCAGTGGTAGATACACCACCCTGCAGCAACTGTTTCACGGCCGCCTCGCTGCCCAACTCCACCGCAGTGTGAAGCGGAGTGTCTAGAAGGTTACTTTGGTCAGAGCACTTGAGGAACTTTCTTCCATCTTTCAGTAGTAAGCCTACGGCTTCCATAAAACTGAAAATAAATGTTACATTCATAACTTTTTCAACTCCAGTTTAAAAACATTTCTTTCTAGTTAAATTACGTACTTATTAACATCAATTTTATGACCAGAATAATAAGCACAGCCAGCAACGTCCAGAGGAGTCCTATGAAGGTGGTCTTGCGCGGTCGCGTCTGCGCCGGCGGCGAGCAGTAACTGCACGCAATGGTGCTGTGCGCGGGCGCTGGCTGCGTGCAGCGCTGTCCATCCTTCCTGGAACTCCGGCAACTGGCGGCACAGAAAAGAAAAAAATATTTAAAAAATGAAGACATTCCTTCCGGCATATGGACCGAATCAGGTAATAGTAGTCATTTCAATAGATGTGTAATGAATAGAATAGGGTAAAAAAAAACTAATTAGTCCGTCAGATAGATTTCAAAAAAATCGTGGACACATATTTTTTCTTTTTTCACGTAAACAAAAATTGAAGACAATACAGTGCATCGAAAACTCGTGTGACGTCATTTGAGTACATTTTCCACTCAAATGTGATGTTACAAGCCCCAACTCACGATCTTTGTTTGACACTTTTTATCTTCATCAATTTTTATTAATTTGATACAACAACAAATTCGTATCCAATATTTTTCGATAATCTAACTGACGGACTAAACAGAATCATATTTTTTTTAGTCAGTCATCATCCCTATTGTAGACAGACAGTCAGTTTAAATAATATTACAACTGTTGGGTTACAGGCCTCGTCTCTGTGAGAGGTTGTGAGACACAACCGGACCCCACCACGCGAATGGGTTGGTGAATGTCACATAATGTATTCGAATTTTTGGTTCCAGGTTTCCTCCCCGTTTTTTCCTTCTACGATGCACCAATCCATTATAAATAGTACAGAATTATATTATACATTAGAAGTCATTTCTAAACATGCTAGAACAATATATCCAGTAAGCAAACGTAATTTAATAAAATTAGAACGTAATATTATACTTAAGTCATACATAAATAATAACAAGTTAGTTTTTGTTTTAGAAGTCGTAATAGATAACGAAACATATAATTATTACAAGGTTATACCTATTCCTATATTCCATTCTCCAAATACCTTTACGATTATACCCAAATACCCTTACCTGATGGTGAATAGGTTGAAATACATGCCCGTGGTAAGCCCATGTGCTGAGATTGAAAAGGACAAATTTCTATGCGCTGAAACTAACTTAGCCCAGTATCCAACTGTGACCTGCATTGAACAAATAATGCTGATGAAGAATAACTACAAAAACTGCATACAGAACCATATTGAAATAGAGAAAACTAAGATACAAAAAGTAACCGACAACCAATGGTTGGTTTACTCAGAAGAAAACCTCATCATTACTGAGAATTGCAATACAGAAATTCTGAAATACACTGTTCTTGGGACCTACATCGTGACTCCAGGCCAACAATGCGAGACACAAATAGGCGAAGTCATCGTTGCCGCTACCACAAACACTACGGTTTCTAGTCTCCAGCTGCCATTGATCCAGATGCCAGAGCTACAACAGGACATCCAGAGAAGGTCAAAGAAAGTGGATCTAAGAAATGTAGACTTCAGTGATGTGAAAGAAGTTTTACAAAGTGCAAAATTTAGTGAAATAGACGATACGACCCAAACAGTGACAATAGAAATTAGTATATGGACCATCTTCGAGTATGTGATTATTGTAATAGCAGTATTTATCTTTATAATGTATAAATTCCAGTTTATAAATTTTTGTCGAAATTCTCCGAAACTGTCTGCGACACCTTCGGATAATTTCTCTCTTGGGGAGGGAGGAGTTAAGGAACCCCAACCTACCAATATTAGCTTTGTCAGCCAATAAGTATTTATTAGACATATTATTTCCAAATATTCCATTGCTTGATCAGCATCCAGAATAATCTAGGACGTGCGTCATATCTGATCACGCCATGCATGTACTACGTTAGCAATAAAGTTAGTATATAAGATCAATATTTTATTAGCTAGGAAGGACTGTTTAGCTGTAACTCTGTCGGAATAAAGTTATTTTTTTAAATACTTCCGTTGTCGCTTACTTAATTCGTTCTTTCCATGATCCCCAAAGTGTTCATAGTTGCGTTCCTTACAAAGGCTGCCGTGGAAAACAGATTAACTGTCGCACCTTTTTTGCGGGCTGTTAGAACGTCCAACCTGAAAACAAAAAGGGGCTTGAGTAGATATCAACACTTTGACGAGATCAATCAATGAAACCGAGTATTGTGTGTTTGTTTCACTAAGAGCCAGAAATATGGTTACGATGAATAAAACCACGCGGGATTCAAAATATTTCGTGGGTTTCACTGAAATCAATGAAATAGAAATCAATGAGACTGCACTGTTTAGTCTCATTGATAACACATACCGGATATCCTTTTTCTGCTGTTGTACTCGGTCCATTTTTTTTGTATCTTCATCCTTTTGGAGTTCTTGACCTAAAATGAAAAAATTATGAAAGTGTTCGACTTCATGGGACTTGACAAGAGGGCTGACCTATTTTTGGGCCAAAGAATCAACATTGCCATCCAACGTGGCAATGTTGCTAGCCGTTCGGTAGTTTTATTCCTAAACTTCAATACCTACTCGAATAAAATGGGGGCCCCTGATAGTTATTTCGCGATTTGGGGATATTCTCTATCGTTACCTGTATGATGGGCGACTGGGCGACGAAGCGTCAACTAGGCGTTTTGAAGTTCTTTGCACAGGTTATGAGCACTCGGACCCCACGGCCCTAGATTTTCAACCCCAAACGGCTCGAAAATATAGTAATAACTTAATTACTTTAAATACCCGTGTAGGTACTATCCAATGCATTCATCGGCACATTGTTTTGAGCGAGTTATATTGAATCCTACCGTAAATCGTGATTTTACATCCCAAAAGTTAAAAAAATAGTTTTTCCATTCGTTTAAGTTGAGGTTTAAGACCATTTATTCTCCTAAGAATTACGAGTTTCTTTACGGCATACAATTAATGAACCACCAGATAAGCAAAATGTAACGGCAAAAAATCACTTTTGATTGCCAAAATTTGTAAATTATCACAAAAATTAATCCCCATTTTACCGTGAAATTAGAATCAAAAATTTATTTTTTTGGTTAATGGCCATCAGAAATTGAACTGTTATGCTCTTGCATCCGAGTCAAAGGAGAACCGGTCGACGGCACCCCGCCTCGCGGGGCTCCTACTTGTGAATGGTTTATAAAAAAATAACCACTAAATGTGCCATACCCTTCTAACCTAATCTATCTGTGTCGGGGGTGCCCCAAGTCGGCCTAGGCAAAACTAGTTTGTCATCAACCACCTCATTAAAATTTGGGGCTCAATTTACTAAATTTGGTGATCAATTATTATTTTAGGTGATAGATTTTAGTGGTCACAAAGTTATTTTTGGTGGTCACTATATTTTCCCCCTTTCTTTACATAATCTACAGAATGCTTGGTTGACGCCTTCGTGAAGGTTCCTAACTGTTCTTTCTATGGCAAGAAAACTATACTTGTACCAACAGCTTAATAAGTAGGTATCTACTTTGTGGTCTACTTGAAGACAACACATGTTTGTTATTTTCCTCTCAATGACACATTGGAAAGATTGAAACCGCAAGCATTATTAATTATAGTAACCAAGTTATGCTGCTATGATAACGATAGTAATTGCGTATTTTGTCATGAAGCATGAAGTGACAATGAGTAAAGGCCAGCTCACACCGGGGACAGCAGGACAGAGCATTTTATCGGTTTATTGCCTGTGGTACTACCCGTATTACTTCCAGTAATACCTCGGGTAGTACTACCAAGCAATCCAGTAGTGCCCCGGGAAGTTTTTTTTTACCTGTTTTACACTCGGGATTGGTAAATAATAATCTCCAACGCCAACGTAAGTTCATACTTAGGTAGTGGTAACAAGATATAGATTCCAATGTTTAGAGATCGACCCCAAGCAGTGAAGTGCGTGAGGGTCAAAATCTACATCTCAATCTAGCAATATGTCTAGTTACATTGTAAACAGTCGAAGTGAAACCGTCAAATTGTCAAATACAAGCGATCAAATTATCTCTGCCCCCATAATCGGGACTTGGGGCACCCCCACGTTAGGTTAGTTAGGTTCCTTTAAACCCTGCAGACAGAAATAGGAGCCCGTAGCGGGGCTCTGTCGACTACGCTTTTTAGGCGAATCTAAAGTGTTTTGAGGTTAGATAACATTAATCGTTTTTTCTCAGGTATAGTGCATTATCTTTTCATGAGAGTGGTACCAGGGGGCAAGAGGGACCCCTCCTCCCTCCACCCCACCCTAACCAGAGCTCCGAGTTGAGCTCCGTCGCATGCATTTGACAATTGATTTGATTTTACAATCTGACTAGACAGATTACAATCTGACGGGTATAACAATTTGACGCCGACATAATACGTTATTTGCGGAAAAAACGGCCGTATCTTTTTTTTACGTTAACTTATAGTTTAATTTTTTCGCAGCTCCAAGGGATTGTAGACTAAAGTAAATGATTTTAATTTCAACTCGATACCTCCACGCGTTCCCGAGATAAAGGGTCTTGACAGACAGACCGACAGACGGGCAACAAAGTGATCCTATAAGGGTTTAGTTTTTTCTTTTTGAGGTACGGAACCCTAAAAAGAGCAAGCCAAGCTTTTAGGCTTTTATTAAATGACCGCAACTCTTGAATGCATTAAGGGGGATTTCCCTTCGTGGCAATGAACTTTTTAATCTGTATCGTGTTGGCTCTGTTACTTAATTTTACTTTTACAATTTTTACTTCGAATTTACGTTGGGTAAGTATTAAGGAGCCCGTGGCTAAATAATAACAGCCGCTCGGGTCAATCTTTAGCCGTACTTTCCTAGGTTAATTTGTGTATGGGTGACCACCCATTACATACCGGGTTTCCTCCGTGCCTCGGAAAGCACGTTACGTCCCGTCACGGTCCCGGCTGTCATTCGCAGATGGCCCAAAAAGTCTGACAACCAGTCTTACCAAGGGGTATAATTATTACCCAGTACTAATTGGGTTGTGGAGGTCAGATAGGCAGTCGCTCCATGTAAAATACAGGTATCCAGCTGCATCTGGTTAGACTGGAAACCGACCCCAACATAGTTGGGAAATGGCTCGGCAGATGATGATAAAGTATAATTGCTATACCCTGCCATTTGCAGTGTGCGCTGGCCTTAAACGTATTAATTTTAAAATAAAAGCCGTAGAAACTTCAATAAGTTTTGTGTTTCATTAAAAGATGTAGTGACAAAAAAATAATGAGAATGCTTATTAGGGTTCTTACAGACGAGCAGCACGTTACCAACTGCAGATAAACTGCAGCCGTCGCCAACTGTTGACGGCTGCCGTCGACGCTTGCAGTTGTGGCGTCGGCGCCTGCCGCTGGCGCGTCGACGGCAGTTTATCTGCCGTTGGCAACGTACCGCTCGTCTGTAAGAACCCTATGGTACTCGTATAGTCATGTGGAGAAAGAGTTAGAGGCGACTAAAAAAGGCACCTCTGATTTTTCAGTTCGTATTGTATTATTATCACTTTAACACCGGCATGACAAGCCAAGTCAGGGGCCCATATGCGGTTTAAAAACTCTGACATCAGGTTAGGCACTAACCACGATAAAGGAAGAAGACTTACAAGGCAGATATGTGTGGCAACGCCAGTAGGGGACGCCCTAGAAGGACACACACTGACTTTATTGGTAAGGTTCCTCAGTCAGGTGCGTAGTAAGTGCAACCGGCAGCGTCCGTGCATGACCAACAGTATGAACGTGTACGGGGCAAAAAAAAGTATGTTAGGATAGTAGCAGGTGGCGTTCGGTGGGTTCTGCCTAAGCCCATGGGAAAAAGGCGTAAGTTTATGTATGTATGTTTTGTATTCCAAAACGTAATGCACCTCTTTAATGCATAATGCTTAATTCTCCAAATAAGTGCAAAATCTAGGGACATTTTGTGGGAAGCTTTTGCCTAGCAGTGAGAAACTCTCAGAAAATAAAATATATATGTGCATTGTTACCTGGATCTCGTGGAGAGTGATATGTTACACTACTTGTACTTGGTTTTATCCCTACCATCGTCGCAACTGGTGCGCTATACTCTAGGAACACGAAAGTACTGATTTACTCTCAATTATTATTTACAGTTTTATATTATAGGGATCTACATAATTTTCCTTATTAAAACCCGAGAAGAAAAATAAGGGATATTCATTGTGAATCATTTGAGGTTAAAAATAGTAACAAACTTGTAACAAACAAGCTAAATATGGCATACTCTTTCATACCTAATTTGTTTATTTTCTTATGATAAAACAGTCGATGAGAGTGATGTCATGGCTTCTAATATACAAATAAATAATAGGTAAGGATGCTGATGTGACTCTCTGTCACGTACTCCTATGTATTAACAAATTATCTTAGTATTGATTCATAAGGGAATGTTGAGATGGATGTGTGGAGTGACAAGAATGGATGAAGTAAGAAATTAGTATACTAGAGGAAGTTTGAAAGTGGCACCTGTTACAGAAAAATAGAAAGAAATTCGTCTATCTTGGTATGAACATGTAATGAGGAGGGATGAACAGCATGTGGACCGATGACTTGGTGAAGGTTTCGGGAATCCGCTGGATGCGAGTCGCACGGGACCGGTCAATGTGGCGACACTTGGGGAGGCCTATGTCCAGCAGTGGACGTCTTTCGGCTGAAATGATGATGATGATGATGAACAGCATGTTACTAATAAAGTAGGTAATGGATATAAATGTTGATGGGTGGAGGGCTAAAGAAAATCGTGGGAAGAATGATATAATAGAGAAAGCGGTAAATGATGCAGTGACGTCTAACAGGGGAGAGTGGAAGTGGAAAACATGTCGCCGATCCCGAGTAGTACGAGACAAAGGCAGGAATATAATGTTGACACGATATGACGATATCGAGCCAACTTGAACTTTGTTGGGGTAGGCTTCCAGTCTAAACGGATGCAGCTGAATACCTATATTTTACATGGAGCGACTGCCTATGTGATCTCCACAACCCAGTTAGTACTGCGTAATATGGTACCCCTTGGTAAAGAAAGAAAGAAAGAAAAGTATTTATTCGACGTCAGTTATTAAAGCACACACACATATATATAAAAAAACCGGCCAAGAGCGTGTCGGGCCACGCTCAGTGTAGGGTTCCGTAGTTTCCCGTCCGTCACAATAAGTGTTCCCACTTATGAGTTTAAAGGTGGGTATCCATTATGTTCGCGCTCCAGCAGCGCTCCGCGCGAAATTATTTTGTACAACTTTTTGTCTTTTTTGTACAAAAACTGTTGTTTCCATCAAGTTCAAAATGATTTTCCTAGAAAGTCCTTATAAAGTTCTACTTTTCGGATTTTTTTCATATTTTCTAAACTTATGGTTCAAAAGTTAGAGGGGGGGGGACACATTGTTTTTTACTTTTGGAGCGATTATTTCCGAAATTATTGACATTATCAAAAAATGATTTTAGGAAACCCCTATTCATTTTTAAATACCTTTCCAACAATATATCACACGTTAGGGTTGAAATTAAAAAAAAAATCACTTCCCACTTTACATATAGGGGGGCTACCCTAATAAAACATTTTTTTCCAATTTTTATTTTACCACTTTATCGGCGTGATTGATATACATATTGGTACCAAATTTCAGCTTTCTAGTGCTAACGGTCACAGAGATTAAGCGAGGACGGACAGACGGACGGACAGACATGGCGAAACTATAAGGGTTCCTAGTTGACTACGGAACCCTAAAAAGGGTACAAATTATGGAGGAAAACATATTATGTGCTGTGTGCCTCACGGCTGCGCCAAAAAGGTCCATTTCAGCATTCATGCCAGACAGGTGATGCTGTCTGACGCTGGTCTTCCAATGAACCTTGAGGGGGTAGGTAAGTAACGGAAAAAAGTTTCAAACAAATAAATGGTTACAAATAAATATATAACGAGTAAATTAACCAAATATATATTTGTGAGTTCGGTTATGGAAGAATGTAATATAATAAGTATTTCATTGTGTTAGAAAGTAACACTGGTAACAATAAATAAAAACAGAGATAAGTTTCTTGGCTTAATATTTTGAACAGAAAATAAAGTAGGCAAACCGTATTTTAGTTTTAACTTATGGTGGTGATTATTATGGTGATTGTGATAGTGGCGGTGATTTTGATGGTGATAGCGATGGTGATGGTTATTGTGATGGTGATAATGATTGTGACTTTGATAGTGATGGTGATTGTGATAGTGATTATGGTTGTGACAGTGATGGTGATTGTGATAATGATGATGATTGTGATTACGATGATAATGGTTGTGATTACGATGATAATGATGATGGTGATTGTGATGGTGATAAATGAAAATGAAAATGAAAATGAAATCTTTATTTGTAGACATAGGTTGTACAGGGGTGTTCCAAATAAATATTAAATAGCGAGTCCATCTATGCCTTGCGTTGAAGTGTACAAATTAAATACATACTTTATAATCAATTATCAATTTAAATATAAAATTAGACTTAACAATTCAATATAATAAAAGAGTACACAATGTCAGAATAATATTAACATAAAATGGATTAAAATAAAAAATAGAAAAAAATAAAAAGATTACATGTCATATAAATAAACGGGTCACGGGAACAATTTGATTTTAATAATATAATTTTAATTTAAAAGTCAAGGTTTTACTAATACAATAAATCGGATGTACTGGTCTAGTATCTTTCATTTAAATAATCATTAATTGTATAATAACATTTTTCGACTAGAAATTCGTTTAAGCATAGTGATGGTGATTGTGATTGTGATTGTGATTGTGATTGTGATGGTGATTGTGATTGTGATAATGATGGTGGTTGTGATAGTGATGGTGATTGTGATAATGATGGTGGTTGTGATAGTGATGGTGATTGTGATAATGATGATGGTTGTGATAGTGATGGTGATTGTGATAATAATGGTGGTTGTGATGATAATAATTGTGATGATTATGAAATTTAGCACATAGATAGTTCATAACCTGGATTAACACGTTGGACAATATTAATACCTTTTATATGATCCAGAGGGACGATTACCGAACTTTAAGCGGGCGAAGCCGCGGGCAACAGCTAGTATACAATACTAGCACTTCGCCTGCGACTTCATCCGCAAAAGTTGAGATAGTTCGGCTATAACTTATCATAGAAAAACAGGTTTTAAAATGGCTAGAAAATAATAAATTCATATGTGACCTATGTACAAAAAATTTCAAAATTACATCTATAAAACCAAAATTATATAAAGCTTAAATAATTTTGGTTAAGGTTTATTGTTAAGGTCAACATATTAATGAAGTTAGTGGGCTTGGACTCATAATGTACATGATCAGCATTGTAAATGGAAATTATAGCGTTTGCAAAAAACCCAGCCAATTGGTGTTTGCTCGTAACGTTTTTTTAAGAAGGTTCCAGGTATTGTTGGTATCCGGGGTTGCGGGACTGTTCGAAAGAGATACCGTGGCCCCGGAACACAAAGGGCGATGAAGGAACATGGATGGGTTTTAGTCAGTAAAAGTCTGACACTCCCTCCCGCTCCGCCCAGAGCGGGAGAAGTCATTTGATGATTTCCCATCCGAAAAAAAAAAAAAAAAAAAAAAAAAAAAAAGGTATTGTTGGTATGTCGGAACACAAAAGGCGATGAAGGAACATGGATGGGTTATCTGTCAGTAAATGTCTGACACTCCCTCCTGCTCCGCCCAGAGCGGGTGTAATCATTTGATGATTTCCCAACGGAAAAAAGAAAGAATTATGGTCCAGAACAAAAAAAAACCGGCTAAAACCGAATCGAACTCACGCACCGAGGGTTCCGTACAAACTTTTTAAAGGACAAACTAAACTTTGCTGTTCGATCCCTAGAAACGGCTATTGCACCAACCGCAAATAATAAGTTTGTAATAGTAAAATCCCCTTTTTTTGTTATTAAACTACATATTTACGACTTTCAGATTCTTACCTTAACATGTGCTATAAGACCTTGCTTTTTGATAAATTTCGTGATTCTAGGTCAACGGGAACTACCATATAAGTTTTCGACCCAAAACCCATAGGGTACTTCCGGTTGACCTTGTCAATTTTGGGTAAAAGTAAGGTCTTATAGCACAAGTAAAGGGAAAAACCCGAAAAATAAAAAAAGGTGAAAATTATGGTAAATTTTGGTATTTCCAAGTTTTGCCGAAAATCTAAATTTCCCCACATCTTTTTATCGTGTTGACTCAGGACCTTGATTTTTATAAACCTAATAGGGACTATAGACCTTATGACTATAGACTATATGGTATAAATTTCAACTTGCTAGGTCTACCCGTTCCTGAGAAAATCGCTGGTGACAGACCGACAGACAGACAGACGGACAAGAAAGTGATCTTATAAGGGTTCCTTTTTTACCTTTTGAGATACGGAACCCTAAAAATGATCGCAAACGCAATGATAAGCTGAACAAGTGCCTTTCGGCTTCGTTAAGCGTCTTTTTTATACCCAAGTTTATATAGAAACATAGAAACTTTTTACGTTAGTAATTTCATAAGCATAACCAACATGATATTGCGGACGAGTTAGTTACTTTTCGAATGGTCAGTAAAGTGAATTAGCTAACTCTTGATGGCTGTGGCGAGTAAGCAGACTGCGTGTGGCATAAATAACATTGAGAGAACGAACAAGATACACTCCCATAACTGATCATACTCCTTCTTTAGACAGGTAGGTGTTTATTATGAATCTAATTTACGATGGATTTCCGCTAAAACTCGCAAGGGTGCGCGGAGCAGATGCCAGCTGTCAAACCCGTCACACGCGCTTCGCCCGCACCTTCAACGCTCATACTATTTTATTATATAGAGACGCGAGCATGCACCCGCGCCTCTTTTAGCGGACGCCCTAATACTTCACTACCATAATATACAAACACAAAGTGCAGCTTTGCATCCTAGTCAAAACTCAGGAACATGTCACAAAAGACAAATAATCAATTTAAATTACGATACCTGATCAATAAAGCGGGTTTGTCTCCACCGATCACAGCATCAGATCACGTTAGCCACGGATCACGGCGAGTTGTATCCACTGATACCGTTATCCGTTTCCCTCGTTATCATGTTACCCACTGATCACGATATCCGTGGAATTGTTTAACTTTGACAGTATAATACGAAAGTAATAATCAGAGTCACCCATCGCGCGAAATGTCCCTGTGTGTGTGAAGGTGCGGCTAGTAACAGACGGGCTGCGTTTTAATACGGGTGGTATACAATTATCGATTTCCGTAAACAAGATTAAAAAAAAAAATACCTACCAATTTTATTATTGATTCGGGTCGAGAATAATTAGCATAGATACCTCCTAGAATTAGACCAGGATGCAAAGCGACACCTTGTATAGGGCCCTTATTTAGCATAATCAGCCTAAAATGTTCTTACTGCTGGGACACAGGCCTAGAGGGTAACAGGGAGTGGGCCGGAGTCCCAGCTGTGGGAATGGTGATTACTTTTTGTGTGATTGTTACAGAAAATTCTCCGTCGTTATAATGAAGATAATAACTAACTTGTTAAAAGATACGAGAGATGAGTGGCTGGTCAGGACAGTAAGTAGCTGAGAAAAATATAGTTATTACCTAGTACGGTGGGCCGTATGTCAATATCTCTTTTGTGATCGATGGAATCCTGCAGCAAAGTTCTCCGCTTTAGTGGAAACTGAATCCAACGTTGTACTTCAACTTCCCGGTCTCCTGTCTTCGGTGGCAGGGTCAAAAACCCTGCCACCGAAGACAGGAGACCGGGAAGTTTGATCTACTTCTGGAGGGTGGCCAAGGACTAAGTGCGGAAACTTAAACCCCATGATAGATAGATAGACCCTCTCCCGTCGAATACATTACCTACATAATATAATTTCCTAAGGTCACAAGCCAGCCAACGCTTTTGAATTGGCCCGCCAACAGAGGTCAACTGATTATAGATCAGAACAGATTTCAGGATTTCAACCGGGATCGAAAATAAAAAAGGGTTTCTTCTTAATAAACCCGTTTTCAATAACCCATTATCTATCTAAAAATTAGAAAAACCATTTTCTTTTTAGCGAACGTATTTTTACAGGCCCAACAGTCATCAGAAAATGGTTCCGAAAAGAAGTTACTGTAGACTATTTTTATTGACTAGCGGTCTTTTTCAATATATCTTTCTTCTTCTTTCTTTCCTTACATACGGAGTTTCCTCCGTGCCTCGGAAAGCACGTTAAACAGTTGGTCCCCGCTGTCATTTGTAGATCTTTGACAGTCGTTACAGGTAGTCAGTGGCCTTAAAAGTCTGACAACCAGCCTTACCAAGTGGTATCGTATTACCCAGTATGAACTGGGTTGTGGAGGTCAGATAGGCTCCAGTCCAGAGTCGCTCCATGTAAAATACTGGTATTCATCTGCATCCGGTTGGACTGGAAGCCGACCCCAAAATAGTTGGGCAAAGGCTAGGCAGATGATGAGCGGCCATTTTCAGATCTTACTAACAGGTCAACTAACAGTTAACAGGTCTTACTAACAGGTAACGGAAGGTTGCTATCTCTAACATTAAGCTTACGGACCGTTAGAAACAAAACGTCTCTCGTACTGATTTATAGATAGAAGAGCACAAAGGTACTGCTTATTTCATAAGAAATCTCTTCCAGCAGACCTGAGAGAGGAAAGTTTGATTAGAAATGTAGACACAGTGTGTAGAAAAGACAAAACAGGAAAATTTTAATTAAAACCTGATGTGATGATTGTGATAACGATGATGATGATTGTGATAATGATGATTATGATTGTGATGGTGACGATTGTGATAACGATGATAATGATTGTGATTACTATGATGAAGATTGTGATAACGATGATGGTGATTGTGATGGTGATTGTAATGGTGATTTTGATAGTGACGGTGATTGTGATGGTGATAGCGATGGTGATGGTTATTGTGGTGGTGATAGTGATTGTGACAGTGATGGTGATTGTGAAAATGATGATTGTGATTACGAGGTTCGAGATTGTGATGATGATGATTGTGATTACGATGATAATGGTTGTGATTACGATGATAATAATTGTGATAATTATGATGGCGATTATGATGGTGATTGTGATGGTGATTGTGATAATGATGGTGGTTGTGATAGTGATGGTGATTGTGATAATGTTGGTGATTGTGATAGTGATGGTGATTGTGATAATGATGGTGGTTGTGATTGTGATGATTATGAAATTTGGCACATAGATAGTTTATAACCTGGATTAACATGTAGGACACTATTTATTCCTTTAGTATGATCCAGTGGGACAGTTACCGAACATCACGCGGTCGAAGCCGCGGGCAACAGCTAGTACATATACATATACACACACACAATACACATTTATATACACATATTAAAATAAATACTGGTCATTGACTAACGGCCATTTTCAATAACTTACCAACAGGTAACGGAAGGTTGCTATCTCTGACTGTTTGACATTTAGCTTACAGACCGTTAGAAACAAAACGATTCAGAAAAGTTTTCTTTGATATTTCTATGAATCACAAGTCCTCTGAGTGACAGGTAGGTGACGCGGATAGGATATATCAAGCTGACATTGTTTATAGAAATACCGATAGCTACGAGATGTAGGCATATTAACTAACAGTTATAAGTAAATAAGTTATAGGAAACGACCGTAGGTGATGTTGATGATAGTGACACAATTATCATTTGTTCCTAATTACAGACGGCGACAATGAATACATCAAATGCAATTGTGGACAGAATAATGGACGACGATTCGGTTGAAGGAGTGATAATGACTAATAAAGAAGGTACTTGGAATAAGACCCTTATCACAGTGGCACCGTAGCGCTGCTAGATGCAGCATTGTTAGCTCTTCCCATTGAGTTAAATATACTATATATGTATATGGCTCTTTCCATATAAACCAAGAGAGCCAACGTTACTCGCACTGCGACACTGATGGCGAATGAAAACTGACAGTTTTTACTGGCGGCATGTGACAGAAATTGTGCGCGCAGGGGCATCTGTAGCCCATGTAGCGCCCGTGTGCAAACGCCCCATAGTAAGCGCGCGGTCAAAGTGGAATAGGTCAAAGAAAAACAAAGCACATCAAGTTACCACAAACTGTCAAATTTACCTAATGGATAATGTTTGGAGATGAAGAAGAAATACGTCGGTTTTGGATACCATGGTGCGCTGTTAACTACTAGTTAACTACTAACTGTATTTAGAATTATACAGGGTGTTCTGGTGTTTACCCTAACAAGTCAAGACGTACCCATGTTAATGTTACATCATAGCAATGTCCAAATTTTGAAATTTCTTCATCATATCAAACAAAGATCAATATCAATTGGGAACATTTGACAAATTTGGGAAGCTCACTGCGAGCGAGGCTCACTGTACAGGGGACAAAGTATTTTTAGGAAGGAAAGAGTGACAAGAAAAACAAAGCACAAGTTAGTTTTTTTTTTTACAAAATAATCATTTAATAACTAATTAAGTATTACAGGACGTATTTATTATTTAACGTTTATTTCAGACTCAAAGTGTTATGTGGTCTAAGTGGCTTCTAGAAGACTGCATCAGAGGGATAGACTAGACCACATCCACCTGTATATGTTCGATCTCCTCGTCTTGTTGACGAACAAATCGTCCATAGCATAAATTTACATAGTTAATTAAAATAAAAACACAATACAATTACACAAAATTCATAACAAAAATTACACAATAATTAATCGTTAAATTATCTAATTCTAAAATAATATAACATTGGTTTACAAAACAAATAACAAGATATTCATATAACAAAAAAAAAAACAACAATCAACAATATATGGCCTATTAATACGTGAAGCAAAAACTAGTACGGGTTTTTACGAAAATTGCGCGGACGGTGGAGTATAAAATTTTGCACACTTAGTGTACGGCCTGGGTGCAATAGCGTTCGGCGGTGCGTTCTGCGGGGCGGCGAGCGGCCGACAGCGCGTTCAATGAGTGGCCATAGTGCACGCTCTGCGTTCGGGTGAATCCGCCGCACGGTGGATCGAAAATCGGCTGTAGAAGACATAGGATCTCGATGTCTTAAATGTTATTTTTTTTGCTGGAAATAACTTTTGCCGATCATTACTGTTCTATAAAATGTCATACGAAGTAATTGTGTGCACAAATGGAAGAGTTATAATTTTTATAAGAAAAAAATGTATGGAGCTGACATGAAAAATGAGGATATCTCTGGAATCGCAAGGTTCGCCGTTATATCCTTGCACACTGTTATAGTAATATTTATATGTGAATTTTTGACATACTTAATATCGCGAAATCAATTGCGATTTTTTTTTTTAAAATCGTCAAAATTAAAAAATAAAAAATGTTTATGATATGTACATATGGCATATGGTATGGCTATACCAAGTGTAACTTACAATATTTTTTATGCTTAGACCAAAACATTCTAAGAAATCACAAAGTCGTATTACCTACTTATTTGAAATGACATAGTAATTATGAATTACATAATAATGTAATCTTGTCTAATGCCTCAAGTCCACATTAGCTAATGATTAATAAAACTTAATATCTATATACCTGTTAAAAGGATACGTACCATAATGAGGGTAATTAGATAAACGTGATCATTAGTCAATAACAATAAATGGTAAACTATTGTATGATTAAAAATAAAAGCAAATTATAAAAAAAAAATATTAACTTAACCTAACCTAACATAAACAATAAAAGTTAACTTATTTTATACTCTGTCACCATTAGAATCCACTTCAGAATCAGGCTCTACAATAGATATAACTTCTAAGAACTCTGTCGGAGCTTCCTGATCCTGAAGTTTCAGTAGTTCTACTGTTTCCTTAAAATATGTCTGCCTCTTGTGGGCATCTAATTTTGGTCTTGTGAAAGAAATTAGAGGATCAGAAGAGACGATAAGCATATTGAGGATATCCTCGTTTGATGCTTGTCTACTCTTTTTCTTCTAATGGTGTTCTCTGAACCTCCTAAAGTCTTTGTTTCGGGCCTCTGAAGCTTCTTCCGAAAGACTTCCAATTGGTACAATAGCATTTTCTGCAATTATGTCCCCTCCGTGAATCAACAATTTGTGGACGGTTGATGACATGTAGTACCAATCATACAGTTCCACGTATTTTTCAGCGGTTGTTCTAGCGTATTCTTTAAATTTCGGCACATCTACAATCTCTCCAGATGTGATAGCTTGCAGAATCACAGCAAATCTGCGTATTAGGTCTTCATCTAATCCAGTGATCGCTGCAGTTTTATCAGGAAATTCAAAAAACCGCCTTGCTGTGTTCCCGTCGTTAGTTGTGCCTGATCCTTGCTTAACGATGTCAATCAAAAGGTTGAGATCATCTTTGAATCGATCTTGAATGAGTTTTTTTCGTGAATGCAATAACTCTTGATGACCTTCTCCTCTTGCAGACCACTTTTTGAAGTCGAGACGATACGCTTTGTGTAGAAGACATTCCATCACATTAATGCGGGCATGAAGTGATGATAATCCGAACTCATACACACCAGAAGAAATGGTTTTTGACGCAATGACATCTAACTTATTCATTTCTGTAGGCTTAGCCAAACACAGGTAGCAGGCCGCATTTGACTTAGCTTCAGACAGATATGTACAAATTTTGCGTCAATCATCGTCATCATTAATTTGTGACTAATTTCATGTCCTTGACATTTTGAGGGAACGAGAGCTTCAATTTCGTTATCCATTGCAGTTTTTTCATTTATGACAACGTCTTTGGTTTCTTTCACAAAACTAAACTGGACTGGACGGCAATACATAGGTGAGCAGGGTTTTGGATTCACCCATACGGTATCACCGTCAGCTGTCAACTTTAATGGAACCAAAGAGGTCATAAATATGCTGGAATCATCTTGACCACTCTCTATGTTTTGCTTATATCTACTTTTGTTAGATGCACCGTCAAATCCCCACTTTGATATTAATATCAATTGTTTATCTTGTATCGCATCAGGACTACGAATAGTTTCAAAAATTCTGTTCACTGTTAAATCTAGTAATGCTTGTAGTGCAATCTTAGCAGATGAATCCGTTACAGTCACAAATGTCTTCGGAGGGTAGCACTGTAGCTTAGCTTTTTGCAATTTTGTCTCACCAAATAGTCTTGGTTCTAATCTTTCAGTTATGTTCTCTGATAGTATAGGTAGAGGGTTAGGGAAATTAATCAGTAATAACCTGAGTTATTGTACCCAAAATTATTGCATGCCAGGGTCAACCTACAAACAGATTATGGCATCAGTAACAAAGACTGTTTGTGATCCTAGTACCACCATTACTATATGTGTTGGTAATAGTTCCAAGATTAAAAAGGAAGACATCACTGACTGTGTTTCAGAGTTGTTGAAGTTAAATTGTAATAAAATAATATTGTGTGCTTTTCCATTTTTTGAAAATTTGGGTAATAGAAAAAACAACTATATACATATGTTAAATAACCATGTACATTTTTTAGTAGGTCACTATAGTGACAGACTTATATATCTGGATATCAACACTATTGTTGGTAAACTGAAGTCGACACGGGGTAAGGTGTATCTACCTATTAGATGTAGACACAAAATAGCTCGGCTATTAGCTTATAATATTCACACAGACATAAATAGTATGTCTAAGTTTAGTTCTATTATTAACACTGCGACTATTAGTAGTAATACTAATGTACAGGTGACTTTAAATGAATATAGCATTAATGCTATAAATGTTTACAAACATTGTACTGAGGAGGATCCATGTGTCACCGTGGAGAATTCTCAATTAGGGTCTATTAGTATTAGTGATAGGGTCTTGTTGTCTGAGGATGGCACGGGAGTCTCCGGCCTCACTCCAAATATTAATTTAAACTAGAAAATGAGACAACAGGAGGTACGATTAACAATATTGTTAATCCTACCAACGTATCTTCTTGCACTCAATTAGTTAGCAAAAAAGGGCCTCAGCAGAACACTTTAAAATTATTCCACCAAAATATCCAAGGCATTTCTTCCAAATTATTAGAAATTGAATTGTTTTTAGAAAATAGTAAGTTTGACATTATTTGTTTTACTGAACATTGGCTAAAGGATTACCAAATGCTTATCAATTATGAGAACTATATGGTGGGTAGCTGCTTTAACCGTAAAACTATGCTTCGTGGAGGTTCCTTAATATTAATAAAAAATTGTTTTAAATATAAGCAACGTAATGACATAGTAGGTCTCTCGGTTGAACATTGCGTTAAACTGTCCTGTGTTGAGCTAGATAAGCAGGTAATTGTGTGTGTGTACAGACCCCCAAACTATCAAAACTTTTCCTTATTTGAATCAATAATGGAAGATGTGATGGCAAAACTTGCAGCCAGTAATAAATCTATAATTATTTGTGGTGATTTTAATATCAATATTTTAGAAGAATGCTCAAATAGCAGTCGCTTATTAAATCTTTTTAAGTCATTTGACTTGACCAACACTTTTAAAGAACCTACTAGAGTCACTCCATCTTCTGCTACTTGTATAGATAATATTTTCTGCGATTGTGATTACTTAGATAAAGCAATAGTAAATTGTCTGCCTTCTGACCATAGCGGACAAACTGTAACCTTTAGGTGTAATACACCCCCATTGCAAAAAGTTCAAATTAAATTTAGACCTATAACTTCTAGCAGATTAAATAGGTATAATATTTCGCTACAGAACAAGTTAAGTGTTATGAGCCTTGATGATATTAATATAGATCAATTGTATGATCGTTTCTTTTCAATAGTTCACACGGAATTCAATAAAACTTTTGAAAAGAAGACAAAAAGTATTTGCCCTAAATTCATATTTAGTGATTGGGCAACTAGAGGTATCAGAAAAAGTAGGGAAACACTATTTGAGCTTTATGGCCTTAAGCCTTTTATAAACACTGAAACTTTTAACAATCATGTTGCTAAGTATTCAAAAATTTTTAGAAATACGTGCAAGGTTGCTAAAGCACTGCATATTAGCAACAAGATCAAAACAGCAGAAAATAAAATAAAGACAGTTTGGAAAGTTATAAATAACGAGACTAACAGGAAGAAAATACGTAACACTAGCTACACATTAGATACAGCGTGTGGTCCTAAAAGCTCAAATCAGGAAGTAGCTCAAGAATTTGTAAATTTCTTTACCGATATACCACTAAAAACAACGGAGGCTCTTATTTCCTCACCTGAACTCTCAATTGGCTTATTAAAGGCGAATGTGTCTGGCTGCCTGGCTGAATTTAAATTTAAACACATTAACCCTATGATAGTTATTAAAACTTTCCGGCAAATAAAAATCAAACTAACCGAAGATCTATGGGGAATGTCTGTCAAAGTTTGTACATCCATACTTGAGACTATAGCCCCTTACTTAGCTTTAATTTTTAATTTATGTGTAGACCAAGGAGTTTTCCCTGATTTAATGAAATACAGTAAAGTCATACCTCTTTTCAAATCCGGAGACAGTAAAGATACTAATAATTATAGACCTGTATCCGTGTTACCAGTTTTTAGCAAGGTTTTCGAAAAAGTAATGCTTAATCAAATGCTCTATCATTTTAACACCAACAGAATCTTACATGATCAACAGTATGGCTTCACCAAGGGACGTTGTACAACTGACGCCGGTGTAACCTTATTAAAGCACATATTTACTGCGTGGGAAGAGTCTCAAGACGCCATAGGAATTTTTTGTGACCTCTCCAAAGCGTTTGATTGCGTAAATCACGACACATTACTTTTGAAACTTGAGCATTACGGACTGGGTAAACTTGCACTTAGTTTGGTAAAATCTTATTTGAATGATAGACAACAACATGTTCAAATAAACGGTGTTAATTCACAGGGTTTAAAAGTAAAAATGGGGGTTCCACAAGGCTCAATATTGGGTCCTTTTCTCTTTCTAGTATATATAAATGATCTTCCCTATTTACTGAAAAACCAACCGCAAAATATGGTGTTATTTGCTGATGACACTTCCCTAATTTTTAAGATAAATAGGCGGGCCCAAAATCTAGATGACGTGAATAATGCCCTACTTCAGGTCCAAAATTTGTTCACAGCAAACAATTTGGTATTAAATGAAAAAAAAACCAAATGCATAAGATTTGCTTTACCGAATGTTAAAAGTAGTGATTGTGATATAATATTGAATAAAGAGAAACTTGAATTCGTAGATAAAACGGTTTTCCTGGGGATTACGCTTGATTCAAGGCTACAATGGGGTTCTCATTTGACTTCTCTTGCGGGGCGGCTAAGTTCAGCAGCCTATGCCATTAGAAAAATCCGTCAGTATACTGATGTAGATACCGCTAGACTGGTTTATTTTAGTTACTTTCATAGTATAATGTCTTATGGCATTTTACTGTGGGGACGGGCTGCAGATATTGAGTCTATATTTATTCTGCAGAAAAGAGCCATCAGGGCCATATATAATCTTCGTAAGCGCGATTCTCTAAGGGAACTGTTTAAGGATATTGGCATCATGACGGTACATTGTCAATACATCTACGAAAACATAATGTACGTCAGAAAAAATCTACACCTTTTTGGTAAAAGGGGTGACAGACATAATTACAGTACTAGAAATCTTCTTCTTCGTTCTTCGTCCAGTAGTCAGCGCGACCAGACGTGTGTCGAACTCCTAAGAAAATAGTTTAGTAATAACAAACACCAGTCGTCCCAGTTTGAACCTTAAAATCTACAAGTGACAGTGTTAATCATCGTGCTAATTAACGTGCAAAAAGGACTTTTGTATACTACTCCACCACATATAGTTCTCGCAGCGACGAGGTGCGTGACCAACAAGCGGCTCCCCTCACCCCCTCGGGTAAAAGAGACGAACTATATTTTTGATCCCGCTCGCCCACCGTGACACCACTGCAGCAACAAACGCAAGTAACTTTCAATCTTAGCACACCAATTTTACTACTCATAATAATGAGGTCGGTGCGATCGCCTAACGAAAAACCGAACACACCTTTGGCGGTAGCTGCAACTACATCGTCATCGTACCCGGACTTACGTAAAATAGACGTGAATGACGAGTCACAGTCAATTACCTTACGCAAAAGAAAAAAACCTGAGCTTGACCAGGAATTCAAAGAGGAGATTACCAAAATTCATACGGAAATAAATACCATGAATGCTCAATTTACGGAAATAATAGCTAACTTTCGTAAAGATATCTTTGCTTCCTTAGAAACATTTTCAAAAACTCAATCGGACAATATGTCACAAATACGGCAAAACTTGAGTGACCTTAGAACGGACATATCGAGCATCAATCAACGTGCAGACCAGCTAACAACAGAGCAACAAATATTAAAGTCCGGCTTATCACAACTAGCATGTAAAAGTGACACGACCGAGCAAAAGCTGAAACAAATCGAATCCCAAATGTCGTCCCTAAAAACCGAAACAACATCCACGTTTAAACAAGAAGAGCTACTCTATGAAATGCGCGAACGACACGACCGACAAAATAATATAGTCATAGCGGGAGTTTTGGAACTAGAGGATACAAGCAAAACAGATCGAGAATATCTCGAAAAGCAACAAATACTAAAATTATTGAAACCTCTTTACGGTGACGGTAACTGTCCCAACATCACCAAATGCTTGCGCCTCGGTAAATATAATGCCGATAAAAATAGACTCATCAAAATAACCCTGGAATCCCATGAAATAGCTCAATACATACTACGTAACAAGGACAAGCTCACTAAATCAAATATAAAAATATTCTCAGACCAAACACCTAACCAACAAAAATACCTAAATGAATTAAGAACAGAACTACAACGCCGCCAAGAAAATGGAGACACCAATCTTATCATAAAATATATTAAAGGACTCCCTAAAATCGTGAACAATATACCTTCAAAAAACTAATAACCACCGCAACCTCAACAATAACCGGCCCAAACCCAAACAAAACAACGTACCAAGCGATACACAACTACTCTCAACTCAACACCGACGCGCAAGCCCTTAAATTCTTGTATATCAACATACGAAGCCTATCAAAGCAAGGAAAAATGGACGAACTACAATGCATTTTGAAAAGCGTACCACACGCAATTCACCTGATTTTATTAAGCGAAACATGGATTAAGTCACACTCCGAAGGTTCTTCACTACACATACCAAACTATACCCATCACTACGATTACCGCACCGATCGGCGCGGCGGAGGAGTATCAATTTTTGTCCACAATGACCTTGAACACAAAGCTATCCAACAAAATTACATAGATGGGAACAATTATCTCTGGATCTACCTGGAAAAGTATGCGCTGAACGTCGGCATTGTCTACAAACCTCCGGATACGAACAACAAAAACTTTATAGAATACTTTTCTTCACAACTTCAACAGAAACGACGATGTATTACTTTCGGCGACTTCAACCTTGACTTACTCAAACCGGACCGGACTACGACAACCTACACAAATATGATCAAAGAGAATGGATACAAAATACTAAACAAAACAAACAAAAAATACTCAACTCGGACTACCGGCACCACCAATACAATATTAGATCATGTCTGCTCAAACCTCTCCAAAGACGACTTTCATATGGCTGTCATTGAATCATCCTTATCGGACCACAACCACATATACCTGGAGCTTAAGAGATTTAAACGACCACCAAAGAAAATACATCACTACGCAGCCATTGACTATACAAAGCTATACAAAGACGTATCCAATACCAACATAACAACAAATGACGACTACCATGCTTTAGAGAACTTCATACAGGATAAAGTAAAGGCAAACACGAAAAATAAATCAAAAATACTAAACCTACCCAGAGACGATTGGATCAACAGAAAGATTACAAGGGAAATTGACAGGAGAAATACACTATGGAGAAAATTTAAAAATCAACCAAACAATAACGACTTTAAAACCGAGTTTATAACAAAGAGAAACGAAGTGCACCATTTTATGAAGCAGGAAAAACGACAATATTTCTTTAGTAAATTTTCTAAATGTAAATCAAATCCAAAGAAGATGTGGTCCTTAATTAACCACTTGTCTAATAATAATCCGGTCACCTCCTGCAACATACCTAAGTTAAACGTAAACAACAAAACCATTAACGACCCTACCGAGGTATGCGAAACATTCAACAACTTCTTTGCGTCCGTGGGGAAGCTCCTAGCCACTCAAATACCACAGAAATTTCACAATAATTTAACATACACCACAATAAACAGTAACCCTAATTCAAATCAATTAGATACCCTCACGCCTTGTACTAGTACTGAAATCATGAAGATAATTGATAATCTAGACCCATGCTGTAGTTCAGGAATTGATGGTATCACCACTAAAACTATTAAATGCATAAAAAACTTAATAGCGCCCAACCTAACAAACTGTATCAATAAATGTTTCAAGAGTGGCACATTCCCAGATACCCTCAAAATCGCAAAAGTCAACCCTATATATAAATCCGGCACAAAGTCAGATCCCGGGAATTATCGACCCATATCGGTATTGCCGGTACTATCAAAAATTTTTGAGCGATTAATTTACACAAGACTAGAAAAATACCTAAACGATATCAATTATATCTATGATCGTCAGTTCGGTTTCCGACCCAAGTCCAACACCTTATGCGCCACAATCGATTTAGTCACCACCATTAGAACAAATATTGACAATAAAAACATTGCACTCGGGATTTTTATTGACCTAAAAAAGGCGTTCGATACGGTGTCCCATAAAATCCTATTATTAAAGCTAAAAAGCATAGGAATCACCGGAGAAATGTATAATATTCTTTCCTCATACCTAGAAAATAGGAAACAAATAGTTAAAATGGGGAACGCGATGAGTGGAGAATCTCCCATAGAATTCGGTGTTCCCCAGGGATATCTGCTATCCAGCCTCTTATTTACTATTTATATAAATAATATTAAAGAATTAAACTTAACTGGACAACTGACTTTGTACGCCGATGACACTTGTCTTTTCTACTTCGGTAACAACATAAACACCATTGTAGCCGACGCTCAAAAAGACTTGGACATGCTGTATAACTGGTTTAGCTCCAATTTACTTACTATTAACGCATCAAAAACATCGTACATGATATTCTCGGCTAAAAATAAAAAAATCCCCAGCCATCCAGACTTACACATAAACAACACTAAAATTATTAAAAGTAACTGTGAAAAATACCTCGGACTTAGGTTAGACAACAAACTAAATTGGCAAGCACACATTGATTACATAAAATCAAAAATAACACCGCTAATGGGATCAATGCGCGGGTACATAAACAACATCCCAAAAAAAATCCGCTACAACATTTACAACTCATTAATTCGCTCACACATAAATTACCTAATCGAAATCTGGGGATGCGCCACACAATCTACAATTAAAGATCTACAAATAGCACAGAATAAAATAGTTAAACTTCTATTCAACTACGATTATGACACACCCACATCCGAACTATACAAACATACCAAACTAATGAGCATTCATCAACTTTACACATTCAATTCCTGCGTTCTCATTAGAAAAATTCTTAACAAAACCATACACACACAGTTATCCTTCAACATGAAAACATCGAAATACAGCCAAAGAAACCCTAACCAAATACAGACACGCCCCCCGCGAACGCAATATGGCAGGAAAAATATAAATTACGAAGGTGTCCAACTTTATAACAACCTACCGGCAGATGTTAGGAGCACATCTTCTTTCAACTTATTTAAAGCTAAGCTCAAGCAGTACGTTACAAACAACGCAAAACTACTAAAGTAACGATATAAACACGTCTGTCACACAATAATAAATGTCGACCTACCTACATTAAGAGAGCAGAACTGCTAACTACTGGACTATACTTTACTCTAGTTATGTATTTATTCAATAAGTGAACAATGTATGTTCTTTTAGAATAAATAAAGAATCTTTAAACCTAAATAGGGACCAACTAGTTCAGCCAGGTTTCCGACTCGCTAAAGTAGACTCATCTTTCATGGGGTACTGTTTGAGATGCTATAATAAAATTCCACAAAGTATTCTTGAACTGAATGAGACGAAATTTAAAACATGCATTAAACGCACACTATGTAAGCAAGCATATTACAAGTTGAGCGATTATATCGCTGATAAAAATGCTTGGCTCAATGCTGGTCCTGCTCCACAAGGACAGGGGCGCATAAATTGATAGCATTAAAATGTATTGTTGGAGCTGCTGAAGATTGTACAACTATCTTTGCATTGTATAGATTCAATCTCCTTAGTATTATATACATGCATAGCCCATATTGTGTGAGTACTATGTACTAGAAAGCTATCATTCACTGGAAACCTACGTCTTTTCTTGACTTGAATGTGCCCTGGCGGTTTAGAGTATGTCATGCTCACTCAAATGTCTCGCTGATGGTGGCGCATGTGTCGGATCATTTAGTTCCCTTCAAAATGGTTGAGTTGAATGGTGCTGATCCATGCGTCATGTCCGTGAACAGGCGCTATCAATTGTGACTGGTCATCTCTTAGTTGCCATGGCTTATTTGAATGAATTATTTTGAATTGTATTTTTTTTGTTTGTGTGTTTTTGCTGTGGACACTTTTAACGTGCACATCTTGCTACATTGTTCTCACATAATACCATCTCAACATGAATGATGTAACCAAGATTTTGTAACAAAATTCTGATTTAAAAGAGTGTCCATGGAGTTTCTTGCCCGTTCTTCTCCATAGAGATCTACGCTAGGGAATGGGCAACTACAGTACTTTCACAGTTTTTATGTCTTGTGACTGGGACTGTAGCTACATTTAATTTTCATCTTTGTTTCGACAATTCAAAAGTGCCTGTAACTGGCTTACTTGAAATAAATGCTTTGATTTTGATTTTTGATTTTTGATTTTGCACTTTATAGTAAGACGGATATATCTCCTTTGAACCTTCTCGAATAGTCGTTTCCCTTAATGTGATATATTGCCATTTCGATAGTTTTAATGAAAGTAGCAAACCCAGTGCTTTTTCTGGTGAAAATATTGTTGAAGGAGCTGGTTTGTTAATTTTTTTCAACATTTCCTTGATTTTTGCTGCTGCTTCTGGATTTTGGAGCATATGTTCAATAACAGATGCAATATCCTCACGACCATCTCCTTTCAAAAGTGCTGCAGCTGAATAAGCTACTTCATTAGGGTCATCGCCTATATATTCATCAGATCGTCTCTTCTTCTGCTTGTTATCGTTGAAGTTGATTTCATTGTTGAAGTTGACGGTACAAGTTCAGGTACAGGTTCAGTAGAAATATTTTCACTTGTTGATTCTTGAATGAGCAAATTGGTTTGCACGCAGTTTGGCCAGTCAATATTTGCCTCAAACCAATTACTGTAATCACGTCTAAAAACTTCACTTTTCCTGTGGGATCGTAACCATCTCTTTTGAACTGCCCGTGTAAATCTTCGACAAAATTATTTCACGGTAACACTGTCTTCATCTGAAAGGCTAGAGCCCAGTCGAATAAAAAGTGTGTTGAACAATATTTCGTGATCGAAAGACGAAGCATCCTGATTGCTCAGAATAACAAACAAATCCAAATTTGTAATAATGCTTTCCATTATTCACGATCACTGAGTAAAAAGACACGGTAGGATAGATGTTAGTATTAGAAATGCTCTAAATGAACTGAAGTTGTGAATCCAATGTTTGACTATTTATTGTTATTGACTAATGATGGTATCACATTTATCTAATTACTTTCATTAAGTTAATCCTGCACTAATTGCTAAATTAGCGAGTACCCCAAATTATTTTGGTACGTATCCTTTTAACAGGTATAAAGTTGTTATCATATAAAGTTATTGTGTTATCCTTTTAAATAGGTATTAAGTTTTATTAATCATTAGCTAATGTGGACTTGAGGCATTAGACAAGATTACATTATTATGTAATTCATAATTACCATGTCATTTCAAATAAGTAGGTAATACGACTTTGTGATTTCTTAGAATGTTTTGGTCTAAGCATAAAAAATATTGTAAGTTACACTTGGTATAGCCATACCATATGCCATATGTACATATCATAAACATTTTTTATTTTTTTATTTTGACGATTTAAAAAAAAAAATCGCATGTGATAACGCGATATTAAGTATGACAAAAATTCACATATAAATATTACTATAACAGTGTGCAAGGATATAACGGCAAACCTTGCGATTCCAGAGATATCCTCATTTTTCATGTCAGCTCCATTCATTTTTTTCTTATAAAAAATATAACTCTTCCATTTGTGCACACAATTACTTCATATGACATTTTATAGAACAGTAATGATCGGCAGAAGTCATTTCCAGCAAAAAAAATAACATTTAAGACATCGAGATCCTAAAGTCTTCTACAGCCGATTTTCGATCCACCGTGCGCCGGCCGCGATAAATGTACTGCAGTTTTCAGACTACTTTTGGCAAAATAGAATTATTTAAAAACATTTTTCCTACATCACCAAACCTAGCCTTGTTAGGTACGTTTACTGTTAATAAATCGATATATTTACTTTCAATTCCCAGTTTTATTCCTAGTTCTCTACAGTCTTGTTCTAACTATTCTATTTTTGTATAAATAGTGAATAGATAACCATATTTCAGGTTTGTTTTGTATTCATTTTCAGTATATATATACAGTGTACTCTGTGGTATTCATATCCCTTGCTCGACGAGCCAGCCCGCGACGCTGAGCATGTAACGACCAATTCCCCAAATAATGATCCGACCCAGCCTGCTGTCCCTTGCTGCCCTCTCAGAGGCCCGAACCCCACAGGGGGTGCCCTTAGTGACTGTTCATTTAACTGTGTAAATCCTTAGTTTGTAAGCCCTGGCTGGGGGCTTAAAGTAATTTTTGGCCACCACAGGATTGTCCGGTTAAGCAGTTAAGCAACCTTAGCGAGTTGCAACTTCGAGTGGTCCTATCTAAAAAAAAAAAAAAAAGGTATTCATATCATAATTTCTTCAAACGACAACGCGCGCACGCTCGTCGCGCCGCGCGCCGCTCCGAAACACAAACAGGTTTGAAATCGCACGTGACGCGCCGCAAGCCGCAAGACGCAAACACGCACGCTGCAGCCACCACGCGGCCGGCGTCTACTCAGGCAACTTTTTTTTTTTTTTTGATGGGAAGTCATCAAATGACTCCTCCCGCTCTGGGCGGAGCAGGAGGGAGTGGCAGACTTTTACTGACTAAAACCTATCCATGTTCCTTCATCGCCCTTTGTGTTCCGGGGCCACGGTAGGCATCGGCCCTTGCAGAGTCAGAGTAGGCGCGCGTGGAACACGATCCCACCGTCGATACGGCCTGTCGTGATGAGACGGACGGACGGCGAGCTAGCTCATAGCTCTCAGTCCACAGGCCCGCGCCTACGGTGGCCGGGGGCCACCACGTGGGCCCCGACGCCCGGGGCGTCTCCCGCGCCGGCCAGGACGTGAGACTCTCTCCCTCTCACGTTCCGCCATCTCCTTCTCTAGCATTACTGCTTCGCAGAAGGAGGTGACGGCGTCCCATTCCGTCTCGCTCCGGACCGTGGATAGAACCAGGGCCAGACGCGAGAGGTCGCCGCTACGAGAACACGGCGGTGCTCCGCCCACGCGGGGCACACCTCCACCATGTGCTCCACCGTTTCCTCCGGTCGATCTTCACAGTGGAAACACCCGGGCGTTTCCTCCCGCCCGATTCGGTGCAAGAACCTGCCAAAACAACCGTGTCCGGTGAGGACCTGCATCAGACGGAAGGTGGGGACGCCGTGGCGTCTCTCAATCCACTCCTCAAAGAGGGGACTTATCGACACTATTGTGGCGTGCCCTGCACGGGGTTACGACAGTCGCTCTCTCCATGTCACCATGAGATCACGCCGGAAGTCAGTCCGCTGCGCGACAATTTGCGTAGCGTAGCGCCTCCGCGTGCCATTCGTGCAGGCGCGCGAGGACTATCGCCTCCAGATCCCATGGCGGCAATCCGGCAAGGAGGCTCGCCGCCTCGCGGGAGGTCGTGCGGTACCCACGGGCCAGCCTTACGGCTACCACCTTTTGGGGCGCGTTCAGGTAGTGAGCAGCTCGCCGCCTCAAGGAACGCGCCCATACCGGGGCCCCGTAAAGGGCCATGGACCGCACGACTCCCGCGTAGAGCCTCCGGCAGGAGGCGTTTGGCCCTTCAGGTTGGGCAGGAGCCGCCTGAAGGCAGCCCCAGTATAATAATAGAATATTCCTAAATGGTACGACATTAGGAAACACCTTCTGTCTTTTTGAATGTGGAACAATAAACATAATCTCGTTATCTGACGAGAAACACGCTTTAGCCTAAACTAAATAAATAACTTAAAAAATAACTACATGTGAAAATATTATAATCTAAGTAGGTACTATAAAATAATTAAAACCTATTTATACTCCTTCATCATCATCTGCCTAGCTTTTTACTTACTGTTTGGAAAATAGTTTGAAGCTTGAAAATGATGAGAACAAACTCTCATTGCTGGCGAAATCGGATTGCCTATTCCTAAAGCAGTCACCCATTTTTCCTTCATAATTTTGTCTTTTGGAAACAAATGAAAACTTATTCCCGAATCACATTCATCACATTGAGGAACTCAACAATATTTCGTATTTCTGCTTTTATTAGCAACAGATTTCTGGTACGTAATCGTGATCCATCTGATTATGTCTAAACTTAACCTCACCTTAATCTCAACTTTAAAGCAAAGTGTCGTTCTTAGACAACTTCTGTATTTCGCCGCTAGAGGCGCGCGGATAATCTTTGCATCGCCAATATAGCTTATGTAAAGATGAAGTGCAGAATGCTAATATTTTTTTTTTACAAAACATAAAAAAACGAAAAGCGAAATCTGTGATTACAGAAGTTATAGTCTTTGACAATAGAACCATAATAATGTTTAAAATTATAATTAAAATTAATGATGGTCGAATGTCGACCACTGGGCGACCGTAAAAAAAGTTACTTTTCGCGCTTTTTGGGTTTTTTTCATGATGGAAAAAAAAGTTAATATTGTAAAAGTCGCTCGCGCGCTCGTAGCGCGGCTTGCTTTGGTGTAATTCGACAAATATAAGAAGAACCCAATGAACCCTACTCAATATTATCGTCATAAACACATTTTTTTAACATATAAAAAAAACAATCTATATTTTATTATTCGCCGTTAGACAAAGGTATTCGTATTGATTCGTCCTTGAGTTTCATTTCATCTCCGAGAATCACAGAGCACGGAATCGTTGTCGCCGAAAGCCTAGAGACGGCAGAACTAATACAATTGGTGGTGTCCGACCGAAGCTTCGACTTCGGCTTCTGCTAACTTCGGCCAAAACATCCATCTTCGGCCACCATCAGAAACCAAAAATTGCTAGCGCCACAAAAAGTGCGTGGCAGAAAAAATTCTGTGGGCTGCGGGGACTGTTTGAATTTTTGAAAAAGAGATACCGCGGCTCCGGAACGCAAAGGGCGATGAAGGACCATGGATGGGTCAGTAAAAGTCTGACACTCCCTCCGCCCAGAGCGAAAGGGGTCATTTGATGATTTCCCGCTCACTTTCACTATCATCGTGATATTTCTAGATTTTTCAAGCCAGCAGTTTAGCTTTTAGAGGGGCCTTACCTACTGGAAATCCGTAAATGGAGGAAAAGTAGTATTAGCAACCCCTAAGTCATTTTAAAAGACCTATTCAACGATACCCCACACGATGGGGTAGACGATGAAATAAAAGTTCATCCCCACTTCACATGTAGGGGAGCTACAATAAAAAAATATATTTTCCAAAATTTTATTTTACCACTTTGTCGGCGTTATTGATATACACACCTCTACAAAATTACAGCTTTCTAGTACTAACGGTCTCTTAGCAAAACCTCGGACAAACAGACCGACGGACATGACGCAACTACAAGGATTTCTTGTCGGGACTACGGAACCCTAAAAAAGGGAAAATACTGTTACGGACCGCTTTCAAAGCTGTCAGGATCTACTCATCTTTTGTGTTGAAGTGCCAGTAAACCATGACACGCTGGTTTTCATGTAAAATTTATTAACAAGATCCTATATCCTAATCCAGCATCTACTTTTGTGCCAAATTTGTTCAGCCGTTTAGACGTTCCCCGGGAGCGTTCACCTGTATGTAACTGTTTAGATTCAAACATTACATTAGTGAGTGAGGATAACCGAGCATTACAGTGCGCAACCTGTAACGATACAATTTGTAGCACTCACTTGTTTCTGTGCAATATCGAATCTTGGATTGTTTTATTACATTACAGACGAATGTCAAAGGTTACAAACTGACTGAGTTACTTTATGGTTTCTTTCACATTTATCTATGGTTGTTGGCAATACCGCCTCTAACAGCGGCTGTCTTCGTGCTTCCTGCCGAGAACGATATCACGCCAAAATCAGACAGAATAAACATTTCGCGAGTATTAATATTAATACAGAGTGCTTGCCACCAGGGGCCCCGATATTGACGAATGTTAGCGTCACCGGTGCCACGAATTATGGAAGAGCTCTTCATAAGTTTGGTGTGCTGTCGCAAATGTATGTCAAGGAACTGGTATGTTGTTGAATAATAAAAGTAGGTAACACAGGTGGACAGGTCCACTCAAATCTGTGTGGTTCTTTCTTCAAAAGACCATCTCAGACACTAATCTGCATAGTCCTCATGTGAATTGAGCAAGATTAAGTCTGGACTTCAAAAGAGACTATGACCTCTGAGTTTGTTTCGGCTGTTTCTTCTCAGAGTAGTCAGGTACAAAACACCGGCCCCATCTAGTTTTAAAAAATGACGTGTAAAAGTGTTTGTAAAAACCTACTTGCAAAATAAACGTCATTAATATCTTTTATCACCGGCCCCGACTTACCAGTTTGGCCGTGCGTTCGATTCGGGCTAAAGGCAGGCTCGTTAATTTGTGTATTTAACATCACACTTGTAAGTACCGAAGGGTAAGGCAGAGGTGTACCTATAGTACAGCCACATTTCGCCAGTTATATTTAAGTCCCATGTAACAAGAGGCGAGCTGATTGCCATCAACCGGGCGCCTGTTAGCGCATTCCAGACTCCGTGGCGTACTGAGAAATTTATGATAGACGAAACCCAATAACACTTTGCCCGACCTGGGAATCGAATCCAGGACCTAATGCTCCGCAGTCGCGGTTGCGGACCACTACACCAACGAGGCAGTCGTTTGACTTTGTGTATTTTCATCGTAAAAATACACACAGTAACATGGATTATAAGGTTTACTGCACATTCATTAGCTGCGTTTGGCGGTTTGTCAACACAAAAAGAGCTCAAAGTACCTATGGGACGCCGTTTGTCGCGTCAAACAGGCAGCCCATTCCCTCTCATAGAGAGGAGGCCTGTGTCCCAGCAGTGGGAACAGTGTAGGGTGATAAATAATAGGTATTACCGGCCTGTAACTGTCTCACTAAAGGGAAAAGACTTGTTCTCACAGAGAAGGTACGAGATTAATCACCACGCATGATCAAGGGGGATTATCGGTTGCAGACTTAAATGATTATCCTCACTACGTTTTGGCGAGGGCCTAACCATTTTCTGTCTATGTTTATACAGGGTGTAAAAGACCTCATCACGAAGCCGTCAACCAAGCATTCTGTACATCAAACTAAGTAACTTTACGCAAAAATTATTGCTGGGAAACGATTTTTTGTTTGGGGGTGAAAAGTCATGTTTTGTTGTAGAACTCAATGTAACGCTCTCAAAACATTGTGCTGATGGATGGATTGAATAGTACGGGGGTCGTGGAGGTGTTTAAAGTAAAAATCTTATATTAAAAGCTTGTGTTTAAAAACTACTTGTCAAATAGTTGGAACTTTGACCTCCAATATCTCCGTAACTAGAAGGTTGGGAACCTTCTAGTTACGGAGATATTGTATGGTGTAGAGTAAAAAAATGATTGGCAATGACGGGGAGAACAAGTGCGTTTCGGCTTCGTTAGGTGTTTTACACCCTTTATGTTAATGTTTGTTTTAAGAAGTGATCTAAGTCTTAACAGTGAGAGCTGTAAGTCCACGCAATAAAAGCGAATACCTAGTTGGACGCTATTTCGAGTTGCGTCTTCCGAACATAGAATAAACAAATTACTTACGTCGTTTTCGACGTCGATAACAGGGGTCCGTTATACTCGTAGTTTTGTTCAAACTTTATGGCGGTTCGGAAGTTAGCTGCAAGTGACGGTCTGCGCAGGTATTTAATAGCTGTTCAAAAGTTATAGATAACATCTCACGTTAAGCTGCGCAGAATACCGTTTTAGATATCAGCGGGACGCGGAACGCAGAAGATGCATCGTCTTAATTGAACAAAGACGGCCACGCGCAGGTAACTTCCGAGCCGCCATAAAGTTTGAACAGAACTATACCTAGAATGCGCTCATGCCACAATCAGTGTAGTCCCCTACTGGGCTCAAACAATATGTATAGCATCAACAGATCAAGGTACCGTAGACATGAAAAGAAGAACTGATTGTCTCATTATATAGCTGCTCTAATGGCTGCAACCTCCATAGCTGCTCAGAAAATGTAGTAGCCGGGTTCCAGATGCCCAGCGTTATGTCATCGGTGTCAGAAATAAAAAAAATGAAACAATAGAGGTATTTTCTGTTACTTAAATTTTCAGAATCCATTGGAAGAAATAATGATAATACGGATCCATACGAAAAAGAACGAGATAATGGTGGCACCGGACAGCGAGTTCAGCATTGTGGTGGTACAACACGCGCGAGCCCGCCACAAGGACAGAAAAATGAAAGGAAAAGAAAAATGATGACCGCAATGTCAAAGGGGCCAATAATATTTTATAGTAGCTATAGTCCTTTCACACATCATTTACCGCTTGCTATTAAGTTGGCTAACCTGAGGCTAGCATGATTCTTAAAAAGATCACACTCTTTGTGGTCTGTGCACTCAATTGAATGATGGTATTTCATGAAAAAGTCATTCAATCGAGTTATATGAACTTGGAGGGTTGTATTGATGATTTTGATGATTATAATTCTGTAACTACATACGTCTCGAATCATATTTTCATCAACATACAATGATACAACCTAGCACTGGCCTGCAAATTGCAAAAATAAAAAAATCGCTGGCTATTCTGGAGCTTCCACCGTCACAAACAAACGTCAGGTTAGCCAACTTAAGAGCTGGCGGAAAATATGAAAGGACAATACACATACCTACGGTAATATTCGGACCGGCACATTCGAATCTGTTGAACAGCAAAACAGACCCGAACCAATACTATAAATATTTATTTGCTGAATAATGTTCGGGCCGGTGGATTTTTCCTAAACGTTACATCTACATAAATACAATTTTGCCACCCGGTTAAGACCAATGAAGCCGATCTATTTGTAGGATAGTAGGACCCTTAAACCTACGGTTATGTATTTTGCCTGTCTATGTTTTGAATATACATTGCTATTGGTCATATGTTTTAATTCTCAGTCTCAGTCATCATTCAATCTCAGTCTAACCAAGGGATTTCGTGATACGCAATAACTGGGTTGTGGAGGTCAGAAAGGCAATAGCCATAAATATTATGAATAAAGGTTTTCCAAATTGAAAAAAACACATGGTGGCAGCACTGGCGTAAGGTCTAAAAATCTATCAAAATGCACGAGATTCTTGTAGTTTACGATTATTTTTTCATTTAATTATCTTTTAAATCATTATTAAAATGCCTCAGTGTTGTGCCGCTTATGTTACCTTTCATTAATGTGGCCGCATAAAGTTTCAATAGTAGCCTTCACTTAATAGCATTCCCAGACGCCTACGTAGCGTCATCTGGTGTCAAATAAAATCCAAAAAACCCTCATTGGTACTCAGCTGCATCTGGATAGACGGAAAAGGCTAGGCAAGCATACAACGTCAAACAACGCTGATGAAAATTGGCGCGTCCTACCCAAAGCAATGGTCGCGCAAACACACAATCGTTGCATTCATTTTTTTGGCGAAATTAAATGTGCGTATGGAGCTTTTCGATCCCGGTATCCGACCAATCGTTTTCATTAGTACGCCGTAAGTCCGCAACTGTCGTCGAGCGATCGTTCTTTGAGTTGTACAAAGAACCAAAGACTACAATATAAATTTGTAGTCTTTGGATGTCATGCTTGGTTTTTCTTTATTGGGAAACGCCCTCTGTTGGCAACAACAAGAACCAAAGCACAAGCACGAATTATCTTTTGAAACCCTCTCATTTGACATTATGTCTCGTTATCAGAATAAAAGGTGTAAGCTTTGAACAAGATGTTTAATGATAATACTTAATTACAACTATACACCTGCCGTGCGGGGTCCAATAAAATGCTAGACTGGTCGTCTATGGTCCCTTTCAGAATAATCGCAGATAAAAGTGGCGTTCCTACTAGGGCCGCGCAGCTCCGTTAGGCCCGGTTTCCACCAAAGCGGAGAGGTGATGTGTAGAAACCGACCAATCATATTGGTTGAAGTATACACCGCGTTTGTCGTCTTTCCTGTGATTGGTCGAATCTTGCACATCTCCTTTCCGCTCCGCACCTCTACGCTTTGGTGGAAACCGGGCCTTAGGCCGAGCTGCGCGGCCCTAGCGGGGACGCCGCTTTATATATGAACTGTACCAACATTCAGAAAATATTTCATCAGCCAATCGAAATTTCTTAATTTACCGGATGTCAATGAACTGAAACCATAGACTATAAATAAACACGTTGTTTATTCCAACTCCGGTTTGCCGGCCTCCGTCTCGCTCTCGCCTCCGCTCCGCGTCAATCGATTTTTCATGGCAGGCAGACTTTGATTCTGTGTGATTGTGAAATTAATTTGATTTCTATTGTAATAGCTGGTAAAGTTTGTAGCATTATAGCTATTTAAAAATGGCTGAAAAATACGATAGTAAAAACGGATACAACAGTAGTGACTTTAAGCGTAATGCGCCGCAAGACCCAAGTATGGAAAACGAACAAGACCAAGATGGCGAAGATAATCCTAAAATAAATGAAAAAGCCGGTGAATACATGAGGGAATTATTGAGCGAGAAGATTAAACTTAATAATGCTAAGTTTCCCATAATTACAAAACTTATTGACCAAGGTAAATACTTCGAAATCGAGGATTTTTTTACTCAAATATCGATGCTAATGCTAATCAATGGCATCTTCTGAAAATTAGGATATAATGAGAGATCTGATAGAATATTCGTAGCTAATGTAACTGTGTGGTTTTGGTGCTGAATTAGCCTAATTTTAGTGGTTATAGGATTCGTAATAACTTACGTTAGCAGATCAATGTTAATTCCATAAAAACAACACGAGCTATGGAAGGCATTATCTATATCATTCAGTTTCAAGATTTAGCATTTACCAAGTCATTAAACATTTACCATAATTATTTTTATTTAAGTGAGGTGATATGTATAACCAAAAATCTTTCAAAATGATTTATTCATGGTCATTGAACCCATTCGGGTGGTAGGTATATTGCCAAACTATGTGGCAATATGTGCCAAAGCGTCCTTTGTGTACATTCTACTAATTAGATGGCATCTTTAGTGATTTTGAGGTAAATTACCATAATTTCTTACCTACTTGTGTACCTTACTGCCGTAATGTGCCACTTTTCCTAAAACCTGTTCTTTTCATTAGGTCATTGACTCTGGTTATCTTGAATTGCAAACATTACTTATAGTCAGGTTACTTAGTATTCATGATGAATGCATAGATTTATAATTATTATCAGTGATTGATTCTAAACTATGAAACATGTTATTATAGGTGGCCTATACTGGCCCACTGCTGGACACTCCCTCTTCATTATTTGTACTGGCCTCGGTGTTGCCACAATTCTTAAAGGCTATATAAAAAGTATTTGTCTTTATTTATTTTCGTACATATTTTTATCGATAGGTACAATATTACTATAAAACACAATATTTAAAAAAAATGTATTTTGTGTTAATTGGCGGTAAAACACACTGGCACTTGATGGAGTGCAGTTTCGTTTAGTATTAAGGAGCTGCATAGGATAGGGGTTACAAAGTCAAAGAAATTTTGAATTTTGCCATATACACATACCGCATACTATCTTGCACTCAAAGAAGAATAGTCACTAAATTTACTTTTTTCGTGGAGCAACTTAAGCAAGTGTTAGGGAAGAACAATAGACGGCAAAAAGATGTGAATTAACTTTTCAATTGGTATTTTTGTAACTTGAATATTATCTTCTTTTACAGAGGTCACAAAAGTCCAAGCTTCTGGCAGAATACCTGGCAAGGACTCTAAATATCTTGATGTTTTCCGTGACAAGCCTACCAAGGTCACCGTTAAGGTCTTGGTACCTGTTAAGGAGCATCCTAAAGTAAGACTTACCTTTTTTTTAATTAAACTGAGTTATATACGGGGTGGAAGCACTGACGCACAAATAGTTAACAAGTATTTGGTACATTATTCTGAACCAAATAAGAAGAGAAAAGAAATATTGACGGCGAAGTGCCAATATCACCTAACTGACTTCTAAAAAACTGCTTTTTAAAGTTAGTTAAGAAGTAATGCCATGAAATAAATACGTTAGTATAGTTGGGAGGTATTTCCACATTTTAATTGAATGCTGTTGCAATTAAAATACAGTTAGGAGATTTCACTAAAACAGACGAATAACGCCATTAAATTCAAAACGATAAAAAACAGAATTTCTCCAAACATGGCAGTTAGGAGGTATTGGCAATTCACCGTCGAATATGCTCTTCCATACATTTTGACCATGTAGATAATGCATTTATTTAAGAAACTGCTTATTATTTATTTTTTATAAATCAATTATAAATTGTGCTTCAGAATGATTTACTGGGTGACCATTTGTGCATTGCGTTTTCCACCTTGATTATTTTTTATATGCTTGTTACATTGTAGAACCAATTCATGTCTTCTCATGAAGCAAGATTACAAAGCATACTGTTAAAAGCTGCTTTATGTAGAAAAATAAATAACACAGAGGTCAAGAATTAGACTAGACTAGAATAATAATAATTATTAATGCATTCACTATCTGCAAAGTAGACAATAGATAAACAATTGCATGCGGTTCATTGGATAGGGTAAAGATAGTAGACTGGATTAGGATACACTGGAGAAAAAACTGATTGTAGTTGTTTAATATGCCATTTAGATGTCAATACTGGGCTAACAGTCTAGGATTAGCTGGATAAAGTCTACTAAAGTTCTTTCAAGATCTGTTGATTAAATCTTAGAACTTGTTGAATAAAATAGTATACAAGTTGCTTGAAACCTGTTTTAAATATGAAATGTTGGCTAAATGCCATTAAAAGTTTAGTCATGCACTGTAAGCCACTGTTGAATACTAATTTAATTGCAACAATGACAAACAAGTTTCTTTTTCTGTTGTTTTTTTTTATTGTCATGCATGTATAATATTGGCACAAACTTGATATGTAAGAAATTGTTTATGGTGGTTAGCTGCTTGTTACATTCTATTTAGTATCAAGAGAGAATTACATATATGAGAAAAAGGTGTGCTGACACAATCAGAGTACGCTTAGACCGAGTGGACTCGAATACCTACTCGGATGTAACCGTATTGTGGCAACCCATACCAACCCATTAGAGTGTGCTCGGATTATAGGTTGCCACAATACAAGTTACATCCGAGTAGGTATCTAAGTCCACTCGATCCGAGCATACTCTAAAGCCCCGTATTCATTAGGCAACATTTGTTGCGGAACACTGTTTCGAAACAGTCGACGTGTTTTTCACCAAGTTTAACGTAAACACTGTTTCTGAAACTTGTCAGTTGTTGCTAGGATGTCGCCCGAGGAGGTAGTGATGGTCTGTGCTGCTTACATAATAACTATGAGTGCTACTAGAGAAAAAAAGACGAAAATGTGGTGGATTCGGAGGCGTATCTCATGACCTTCGTGACTTTTATGGGTCTTTTCAGAATTTCATCAGAATGTCAACATCTGATTTTGAAATATTATTGAAACTGATTGGACCAGCAATAACATGACAGGAAACGATATTTTGGCGTCCTATTGAGCCCCAGAGAAGAGACTAGCTTTTGTCTATAAACAAGATGTTTCGGCTCGCTCCCCGTTTGATCGGGGAGCACGGAAACATGTTTCAAAAACAATGTTTGATCACATTTGTTTATCGACTGTTTATAGACTGTTTCCAGAGCATGATGAAACATTGCGAAACACTGTTTCGAAAAAACAGTGTTTCGCAACAAATGTTGCCTAATGAATACGGGGATTTGTATCAACGCATCTTGAACTATGCCATTATAGTATCAGAAACAAAGATGATGTCCTTCCCTATAACTACTTATCACACATGTTTACAAAAATACTTTCTTTCACAGTTCAACTTCGTTGGCAAGCTACTAGGACCTAAGGGTAACACAATGAAGCACCTGCAAGAAGAGACCATGTGCAAAATGGCTGTTTTAGGAAGAGGATCCATGAGGGACAGGTATTTACCAAAATTATAAACCTTACACGTACCTACAAATATATAATCTTATTTTTATCTTCGTTTTAGAAACAGGCAATCGCGAATGGATTATGTCCGCCTCGTAGTTATCTATAATCCTGTATAACTTAAAGTCACGCACATGCATTTCAGGTAGGCAGTAGGGACTGCTTATTAGGGTAGATGACTAAAAAGTCTAATTAGTCCGTCAGATAGATTTCCAAAAAATATTAGACACGTTTATTTCTTTTGTTACGTAAACCAAAATTGACGAAGACACGACGCTTTTAAAATTCTCAATACGTCACGCCGTGGTATAATTTTTAGTGCGTTGTGACGTCACGAGCCCCCACTCCCGAGTTTTGATGCGCTTTATCTTTGTCAATATTCATTGATTTACAAAAACAACAAAATACGTGTCCATTTTACTTTCCAATACTCTAACTGACGGACTAAATAGATTTGCAATTTATTGATGGTGGAAACTAGCCTTTTGCCTACTTCACAAGATCTAATCTTCTTTCTCCCGTCTAACCTGGTGTCAGTTTTGATGCCACCCACGGGCCTCTAACTGGGCTTTACTTGCCATCTAGAAATATCTCTCAGGCATGCTGGTTTCCTCACAATGTTTTTCGAAAAACATAGTCTTACTCATTTTAAGAAGTTTGATGGGTAATGGTGTCGATTCTCTTGTGCACAAACTAAACTTAATTTAGGCTATTGCTATTTTTTTCTCTCTAATAAAACGAGAAAGAGACGGACGTAATTTTTAGCTGTCAAATTTAGTTAGAACTAATATTTCCATACAAATGAGGTGCATGGTGCACGTAAAAACATGTCGACTAAAAACACGGTGAAGCGCAAGGCATAAACTAGTTTGACATCTCTAACTTAGTTCATAGCTATAGCCGTCCTTTTCTCGCACTGCCTTTTAGTAAAAGATAGCAATAGCCTAAATTAAGTTTAGTTTGTGCACGACAGAATCGACATCAATGACAGGTATATTTCATTAATTTAGTGATTGTTTAATTGGATCTTATAAGATAGGCAAGTAGGCAGCAACACAATGAAAAGAGGATATTGATAGATTTATAAACACAAGTTAAACCTATTTCCTTACCATAGACAAAAAGAGGAAGAGCTCCGCACCTCCTTGGACCCGAAATACGCACATCTAACGGACGAGCTTCACGTGGAGATCAGTGCGTTGGCGCCGCCAGCCGAGGCACACGCTCGCATCGCCTACGCTCTCGCCGAGGTTAAGAAGTACCTCCTGCCCGACACTAATGACATGATCTGGCAGACGCAGATGCGGGATATTGAGAGAGGTGGTGAGTAAAAAAAGAAACTTCTTTGTAACACACGTTTCGCATGTGCGATTTTTATTGCCCACTGAATTTTCATCCCCTTCTGTATGGAGCAGAGCATTGAATTGAAATTCCAACAGTGCATCGCAGCGCCCTGTTGAATTTTCAACTCATATCACTAAGCAGTGCGTCGAAAACAATGGCGCGATCCAATAAATAGTCCACTCGAATGCTTCTTCAAAAAGTACCGCTTGGAGATCATGTCAAGTGAATTATGTCTTCAGTTTCTCTTAGTTCTTCATTGAACATGTCAGGAATGATACATATTGCTATCCAATCCAAGTACCAGCTGAAATGTTCTAAGGTAATTGTCATTCATTGTTAAAACAATTTATAATGGAAAGGTCTCGAGCAGCAGCATCACAGAAAACATTCGAATTGTTTGTAGATACAAATGCATCCACCATTTTTCCTTTTAAAAATCCCATAAACTTTAGCTAGTACTATTACAAACTGCTGCCGATTTGTTCCGCACTAAGATAGACCATACTTTATTGTACCAACACCTAGTAACCAGCGAAACGAGCGTGGGAGCACTATGCAGATAACGTCGCATTTTGACAGGCTTTCCTCCCGGGCCGCGCGGCCCCGGCGGCTTCAACCGCACGGTGACCCCGCGCTCGTTCTCGTTCGAGCCTCCATCTAGCGCTGCCCCCGCAGGAGCCCCGCGCGGCGCCCGGCCTCCGCCCCGCATGCAGGCGCCGCCCATGCAGCGCCCCATGCCGCCCAAGAACAAGGTCATCAGCATTCTGGACCGCGCGCGCTCGGCCATGGAGACCTATCCGTACGATGATGTGTATTCGCAGCCACCAGAGCCTCCGGTACGTAGTGTTTGTTTTTAAAGCCAAAGTGATAGACAGTAATTAACAGAAAGTGAAGCGTCTGATTTATAACGGCCTGTGTCATCAGTTCACCACAGAATATCCTTTCAAAAAAATTCCTAATTGTGTTCAGTTTTTTAATTTATCAGTTGGGTAGCAACTATCCTAAGGAGGTGAAACAGGCTAAATATAAGCAGATTTCTAAAGTAACATGTAACATACATTGCCAAAGTATACATTTAAAAACTTCAGAATTGTCGGATTGCGTATTTTTCAAGCAAGCTTTGTCTGTCTTAACCATCCCCTATAAAAACCCTCCAAATCCACAGATCCGCGGGCCGGTCCGAGGCGCAGCGCCCGAACCGGACTTCTACTACGAACGTAGCCACGACCGTTACGGCGGCTACGAAGACGACGGCGGCTACGGGTACAAGGACGACAACCGCGAGTACAAGACGGCCCGCGCGGTAGGCACGCGCCGCCAGAACCCGATGCACCCGCAGCAGCATCACGCGCAGAGGCACTACGAGCGCCCACAGCCCTACGCGCGTCCGCCCAAGTAGAGCCACTTGCCGTTCGTACTTGTTTTAGTGCACGACGGCGCGATCCAATACTTTCGGTGTCCTGTGTCCTATGAGGTGACAATCCTGCTGACAATCAAGTATCATAGATGTCGCACGCCTTTTTAACTCGATTTTCAGCTAGCCAAGGAGTATCTGATTAAAAATAACTGAAACAAACAGTTAAAGCGTTATTGTCACCTTGTAGTTGAAATTCATTCATCATTATGACTTTATGCTCTATGCCTTTGACCATTTAGCACTATGTAATCATGTTCATAACCACACATTTTTAGTTTCAAGTAAATTAAATGTATCTCCCCTAAAATTAACTCTATTGGAAAAACGCCCGTGCACACCTTTTTAGTTACGCTTTTATTAACAATTTGTTTGGGATACATAATTATTATTTTGTTGCGTGTAACTTTTATTTTTATTCTAACTTCACTTTGAGACGAAAACAATAATATTCTGTTTCAATTTTCAGGGGAACAAGAAAGCGCTCCCATTAAACCGGTGAGTAATAAAGTTGTATTGGATCTAAAACCACAGGATAAATTAAAAAATACGGGACAAAATGAAGACTAAAATGCTAAATTCGCAGAAGAAAAACAATACAACTACAACAACACAAAATGTTTTCCAGTTTACTAAAACCAATATTTTATGGACCAAAAATAACACGGATTGTGTAATTTCCATTTTAAAAAAAAATAGATACTGACATGGTATAAATCGTTTTAAAATATTATGTTCATAAAAGAATAACTTTTTTGTTTTGTAATACAAACAGCATTTAAGCATGACAGTGCTGCCAACTTAAAAAAAATGTAAAATGCTTACAGGCATTCGATCAGGTGAATCGCATTAAAAGTATTTGTGTAAAATTCCAAAAAGCAATTAAAAAAAAATATCTTTGTTAGTAAGTAATTTTTAATAATATTAGTATATTAAAACGACTTCAACATGTTTTGAATTAGTGAACGTTAATGCACATAGACTCTAGACAAAAGAAAGTTGCTAGCCATAAAAGTTACAAAAGTATTCAAAAAGGTTTTGCACTTTCTTAAATAAATAAGATATTTCATTGAAACATGTTGAACAGCAGAAAATATAAATGATATGTATTCAATTTTTGTGTGACTATGAAATAAATAAAATAACAAAAACATAAATCTTTAATTTGTATACAATTGGTATGTCAACCCAAAAATGTAAACATGGCAGCTACAAACGTAAAATGAAGTTTAGAACTAATCAATAGTGGTAAACTCATTGGATTTTCAAAATAAAAGCTGTGTTTTTAATCAGGCATTTATCACACTAATACTATAAAGTGTTTATTCTAGCCAAAATAAAATACAAGAGGCAAATATAAAAATGCTCCAGGTATATGAAAAACTGAAAGTGACCAATTTCACAAAGATCTTAGCATAATAAGCCTATATTATTCCCACTGCTGGTACACAGGCCTGCTCTCCCCACGCTGGCCCAACGTGGGTTAGATTCTTTTAAAACCATAAGAAATGGACTCGAAACGACAGTAAATATGATAAAACCGTGGAAATCAACGTTTCGATTCCTGGCTATGAACATTGATTTTTCAAAAATCCAATGATACACTTTTAGTATTTTCCTCTCTATTCGTCGTTGTTTCGGATTTGGCTAGCCACGCCCTCTTGAAAAATTCAACCTGTAGAGTGCGTATTAATTTACGCATGTTGCAGCAAATAACGAAATAAAGATAAGCAATATAAATGAGATCAAGATAAATGCAGGCTGGATATTTCCATTGAACGTAAAGCAACTGAAGACTAGTACTATTAAAGCTTCCGTTATAAAACAGAGATACCGAATGAAGGAGACATTGCATTCATTAAATTAAGACTGGCAACACTGAATTCAATTAGCAGCTAAAAGGTATAAATCATTATATTTAATTTTATATTCATTAGAGCAATACAAAACTTGAAGAAACTGGCTGCGAAGACAGACTGGACTGATAAAATACTAAGTATTAATATTTAAATACAAATATTTTAATTAAAGTAGGAACTTAGTTCCAAAATGAAAAACAAAATCAAATGACTGCTCTTGGACTATTAAGCTGGTAAAATCAAAATCGACAGAAGCGGTCATTGAGTAAGTACCTGTGTTTTCGTTTCGACCATCTTTTAGAGGGTCGTTAAGAAAATTTGAAGAGCCCAAATTTTTTAACTTCATACAGCAAAGGAGGAAATGGGGACTACTCTGATAAAGAAAGCACTACCTACACTGGTTGTTATGCATAATCAGCTTATATTATGATGGAACAAAGGCTTCCTCTTTGAGAGGGAGTAGACCAGAAACCACCATTCGGGTTTGACGCAGAATGTTTCCCTCGCAAAATGTGCACCTCTCAAAATAGCACTTCACTGAAAATGAGCACATCACAAAATTAATTTTATCACAATGGGTCAAAATAAAAACTGTGTGCTGACTATATTTTTTTTTAAATGTTTTACATGATTTTTAGCACAATACCTTATAATTGAAAGTTTGTTTCAAAATGCTAGGCAAAACTGCAGTGCAACTACGTAGGAATCGATTCGATAAATCTGACAGTTATTCTCGACAAAATGAGTTTTTATCTTTTTATAAACTCATTTTGTCGAGAATGACTGTCAGATTTATCGAATCGATTCCTACGTACTTGCACGGCAATTAACAAAAAGATATCTAATTTGATAAAAAATATTACAAATTTTAGTTCATGTTACAGTGCCAATCCTCATGAAAAAGATTATTTTGTTACAATCCTTATGGTAAAGGTACAAGTAAAAATTTTCAAAATGTAAAATAGGCTAGTTTCATCAATAAATTGCAAATCTATCTAGTCCTTCAGTTGAGACTATTGGAAAATAATGGACACGTATTTTTTGTTTTTGTAAATCAATGATTATTGACAAAGATAAAACTTATCAAAACTCGAGAGTGGGGGGGGCTCGTGACGTCACAACGCACTAAAAATTTTTGCACGGCGCGGTGTGACGTATTGAGAATTTTAAAAGCGTATCTTCGTTTACTGACGGACTAATTAGATTTTTTCAGGACACAAGCCTATTGCCATGATCGTGCTAAAAATCGTGCATAATAATAAAACAATATAAGAAGCAAACGGTTATTTTGACGCATTGTGATAAAATTCACACTCATTTTGAGAAGTGCACATTTTGCAAAGTGCACAGTCTGCGTCGAACCCCACGAGCCCGGTGCGGGTTGGGATTGTAAATATCATCATTCTCCAGATTTTATCCCAATTTATTTGGGGTCGGCGCAGCAGGTCTTCTTATATACTTCTCTATTACTCGTCATCTCAGCAGTCATCTCATTTCTAGCAATATCATCCTTCACACGGTCCATCCATCGTTTCCTTTGGTCTTCCTCTACTCTTATAGCCACACATACTCAACATTTTCCTCACAATCCTCCGCATCACAAATGTCCATACCACGATACCCGATTTACACACAACTTTTCAGTCACCGGTGCCACTTTCAGACATCCTCATAAGTACGGTCGAACAAGATAATTGGTTTACATTTTACAATGTTATTTGCATTTTGTTAAAATGTAAACCATATACCTTGGTCGACCGTACTCATTCTTTATTTTATCAATTCGCTTTTACACCACACATCCCCTTAGCATTCTCATCTCAGCCGCCACATAAAAATGCCTTTCATTCATCCCTTTTGTAAACGTGAATCTCATCAAGTTTTATTGTATTTCTACCCTCATCCGCCCAATTTTTGTCCGTTTGGACTGCTCGGACAGTGTCGTAGAAGAAAAACGACTACGTCTACATATCAGTGGTCCAAAAAGAATGGGACCTACTAAGCTGCGCGGTTCCTTGTGTTTCGACCGCGCGACGACGGCCATAGCATCTAGGTAAGTGGTGTAGTATAGGTCGTGAAGTCCAAACGTTAGGGCTTTATACATACCGTCTACATTTTCTTCGAAATCGAAAAATAATGGTACCTCTTCTACGGCACTGTGTCCGAGCAGACGAAACGGACACAACCCAAATAATGCCTAAAATAGTCGGTATTCGCATTCAAGCATTCATTTGGGTGTCTCCAGTGTTTGAAAACGGGCATTAAACGTGTGAATCATTGACATAATTATGGGTAAATATGCCTATAGCTTCTGTTCACAGGGCTAGGCAATCCATAGGCCTTGTGCACAGGTGCATGCACAAGCGCAACCCAGTTGCATTACATCGAGACATTTCAGGTGTAATGTATTTTATTTGAGAAATACACACCTGTTGCAATATTTCCAGGGTAAGAATAAAAGTTTTTAACAGTTATGCCATGGTTTTATTTTACACCCTTAGCATAAAAGTCTAAAAAAACCTACCTCGAGCACATCAGAAACATTGCAAGTCTATCGTCTACACCCTAATGACAAACCGACATAGGTAGCTAGCCTCTTGTCCGGGCTCCCACTCTTCCCTGCGTTATACAGGCGTCCCACGGATATGCCACATGGAGGGAAAGTACCTTGAATATTGTAGATGGAACATTTTACTGAAAGAAGACATTATTTGAATTTAAAAAACAATTTAAACTGCATTCATAGATATTTAAATAATTACATGGTTGAACCGGGAATCGAACCCGTTTACACGAGAAAAATAATCACCCTGTAGCTTTATCATACCGATCGAAAGGCTTCACCTTAAGGATTATTTTTTTGCTAAATAACACAGTATCAGAAATAAAAGGAAGACCTTGAATTTTAACATTTTTAATACAAAATTGATCAATTTATCAAATTTAATGCTCAAAATGAGTCCCTTCCTGTTGAATATTTTGATTATTTCGCTCCCTGTCGATTTTTTGTTCTTGTTGTGGTGAATATTTAGAATATAATACGTCTTGCTTCTGCTTGTAGCTCGTCGACACTTTCATATACTGGTTCTTGTTAACTATGTTTTTTACATAACCCCATCAAAAATAATCTAACGAGGTTAGATCTGGGGATCTCGACGGCCATCTTATTTGTCCCGATCCAGGGATCCAGTGTTCATTGAGATAGTCCCTTGTTCTGTGACTGTTATGAGCCGGGGCCCCATCTTGTTGAAAATTAAGGTTTTGTCGTTCTGCAGCCAAAAGATTATTTAAGTATCTCATTTCTCAAAATCTCAAGTATTTCTAAATACCGCCCGAAAAATGTTAAAATTCATGGTCTTCCTTTTATTTCTGACACTATGTTATTTATCAAAAAATAATCCTTATGATGAAACCTTTCGATCGGTATGATAAAGCTACAGGTTGATTATTTTTCTCGTGTAACGGGTTCGATTTTCGGTTCAACCATGTAATTATTTAAATATACTGCATTCATAGATATTTAAATAATTACATGGTTGAACCGAAAATCGAACCCGTTACACGAGAAAAATAACCAACAATAAATTGTTTTTTAAATTCAAATAATGTCTTTTTTCAGTAAAATGTTCCATCTACAATATTCAAGGTACTTTCCCTCCATGTGGCATATTAGTGGGACGCCCTGTATAAAACAGTGACCAGCTGACTGTACTATCCTAAACGGGAATGAATTTGAATGCTGTTCCTGTTTATTATTTGTACGCAAAGTCAAAAATCAAATGTTTTATTTCACTTACACCTAGATGGGCACAAAAACACGTCGATAGAAAAAGGTGGACGGGTTAGTCGCGTTTCCATGGAGAAGAACCGACAAGAAACTCCATGGTTACTCTTCGAATCATTTTGTATTTATAGTAGGTACAAGTACTTTCTAACAGCTCTCAAACACCTTGTCGCTTAACTTCAAACTCGAATAAATCCACTATAAAAGTGATAATAGTCCATTCCATGAATTAAAAGGCAGTATTTTGTTTATTATGGCAACATTATTGAAAAAAACGATCCTGTCTAACATCAGTATTTAAGGCTGATGCTCTAGGGCAGCCCGCGAAATTCAAATTTTCCTACGTTTTTTGCAATTTACAGGCCAGTGCTAGGTTGTATGATGATTAAAATATTGTTCGCGATTGTAAGACGTATGTAGTTACAGACTTATAATCGTCAATACAACCCTCGAAGTTCATATAGGTCTAGCAATGACTTTGACCTTGAAAAAATCGTTTCTCGACCTTTATGAACTTGGAGGGTTGTACCCTGGTACTAGCCCGCGAAATTCAAAATTTCTCACGTTTTTTTTGCAATTTTCAGGCCAGTGCTAGGTTGTATGTTGATTACAATATTATTTGCGGCTGCAAGACGTATGTAGTTACAGAATTATAATCATCAATACAACCCTCCAAGTTCATAAAGGTGTAGAAACGACTTTTTCTGCTTTTTTTTGTTTCCTACAAACAACCTAGCACTGGCCTGAAAATTGCAAAATAAGTAAGAGAAAATTTGAATTTCGCGGGCTACCCTGGAGCATCAGCCTTAAACCATTAATTCTTTCACAAATTTAATATTTCGTTTGGAAAGAAAACCTTCATTTGATATAATGGAATGTAATACCTAGTTATGGAATAACAATAACCATGGAATTATCTAAATAATATAAATAAACAGTAAAAAAGCGGGGAGTACCTACACGGCGCTACTCGCAAACAATTACTATACTCTTTGGCCGCAAAGCTAACAACGTCGACTGACTGCCATATTGAACAAACCAAAGAGTATAGTAATGGAACAAACGCAATAAGCCTAATTGGCTCTCATGGTCCTAACTACATTTGAAAAAAACTGTCTCATGGATCTATCTGACTTCGATAAAATATTATGATTTTGATGGTTTATTTCTCAAGAATCATGCGGATTTATAAACAACTGTTAGAATTGTTTAAAAGCATTTTTTTTCTTTTTTGGATACCAAAATCTTAAAAAATCTGTGTGCGTTTCGATGACGTGGTCATGGCGTTTTTTTTTTTAGAAAAAAACTTCCAAGAATTTGTAAAAGTTGATTCCCAAAACCTGTCAAAGTTATGGTTAAAAAGTTGGGCTTAAACGTGGCCGAGCCATCGAAACGCGGAGAACCGCGCGGCCACGGAGATCTTTAAAACTAAGCGTTGCAGAGACCTGAAATTTAGCTATAAGTATATCAGATTGAATTTGTAAATTAATACAAAAAAAAACCTAGGTTTATATATTAGGAGCTGTAAGACTTAAAACCCCATGGCCGCGCTATTGAAACGGTGAAAAAATACGTTATCGCCGATATCTCGCTGAAAAAGAATCGCAGAGGTCTGAAGTTTTTTGTAGAACACATTTGAATTTGTAAAATGATAGTAGTTGTAAAACACACTTGGGCAAACTGGACAAAATACAAAACCAATGCATGCGTATTATCGGAGGATTTATTAAAAGCACCGCAATACACGTGATGGAATGCGAACTCCATCTTCAGCCACTGAGCACGCGTAGGTATTATCTTGCTGACAAGTTTTTATTTAGATGCAAGTCCTTTTCTGAAAATGATATTATTAACATCTTAGATAAGCTGAGTGATTATTGCCGTAATGCATATTGGAGGAACAAGAAAAAACCCCTACTAGTTTCGATCCACGATAGCTTTAAAAATACTTTAGTTTATTCAGCAAAACAGTTAAAAATGTTTTCTTTGGACTTATGGGTTAGTAGTATAGAGCTTTCTGGAGTACTAGAACCGGATATTAAGACCATTTGTAAGCCGAAGCACCAGTATAAACCGTGCGAATTACATCAGATTTGTAATGAATTTTTGTTGAATACTTATTCACATTTTTATAAACTATACACAGATGGGTCGAAAATGATGATGGCAGTAGTGGTTTGGCACTCTATGACCCTCAAACAAATGGCTCCATGCAATTGATGATCAAAGCAAAAGTTTCTATTATGTATACGGAGTTGATAGCCATTGCAGAGGCAATGTCTTACATTGATTCCTTTAAGGCCGGGAAATATGTTATTTTGACAGATTCCAAGAGTGCTATTCTCCATTTGGCTCGATGCACCTCGAATTTTCGAGGCACACCGATAGCCTATAATATTTTGGAGTCGCTCCGTAAACTTAGGATTAGTGATAAAACAATTAAAATTCAATGGGTACCTTCACATGTGGGCATAACAGGTAATGAAGAAGCTGATCGTCTGGCCAGAGAAGCTAGTTTGAATGGAATACCATTTACCTGCCTACCCTTATTTACGGATTGTTTGTACTCCGTTAAAGAAAAATGTAAAGAGATTTGGAGTGAGCACTTTGACGAGAGGTCATTATCTAAAGGCATCTGGTATAAGACCATACAGCCTTGCCTTACGCGATCACCGTGGTTCGCAGAGTCTGGTTTGTCTCGAACAGATATTGTGACTGCCTTAAGACTTCGGTCCGGGCACATACCGCTAAACAAATTTGCTTTTCTGATGGGTAAATCCAACTCACCAAATTGTGCTGAATGTGGCGTGGTTGAAGATGTTTACCATGTGTTAGCCGAGTGTGCCCGGACCGAGGTTGAGAGGGTCAGCTTTATGCTGGAATTTGATATGGATCTGCGGGAAATGGGCATGTGTAATTTGATTCTAGCCCGTCCTCTGTCCAATGAGGCAAAATTTATTTATAAATTAGTTAAATTATCCATTAAGCGTAGATAAGTAGTTTCTTTTTTGTGAGGCCTATGAGGGTGGCATGATCATGTCTGATCAAACTCTCTATAAAATAAATAAAGATTAAAAAAAAAAAAAAACCCTCCAAGTTCATAAAGGTGTAGAAACGACTTTTTCTGCTTTTTTTTGTTTCCTACAAACAACCTAGCACTGGCCTGAAAATTGCAAAATAAGTAAGAGAAAATTTGAATTTCGCGGGCTACCCTGGAGCATCAGCCTTAAACCATTAATTCTTTCACAAATTTAATATTTCGTTTGGAAAGAAAACCTTCATTTGATATAATGGAATGTAATACCTAGTTATGGAATAACAATAACCATGGAATTATCTAAATAATATAAATAAACAGTAAAAAAGCGGGGAGTACCTACACGGCGCTACTCGCAAACAATATTACTATACTCTTTGGCCGCAAAGCTAACAACGTCGACTGACTGCCATATTGAACAAACCAAAGAGTATAGTAATGAAACAAACGCAATAAGCCTAATTGGCTCTCATGGACCTAACTACATTTGAAAAAAACTGTCTCATGGATCTATCTGACTTCGATAAAATATTATGATTTTGATGGTTTATTTCTCAAGAATCATGCGGATTTATAAACAACTGTTAGAATTGTTTAAAAGCATTTTTTTTCTTTTTTGGATACCAAAATCTTAAAAAATCTGTGTGCGTTTCGATGACGTGGTCATGGCGTTTTTTTTTTTTTAGAAAAAAACTTCCAAGAATTTGTAAAAGTTGATTCCCAAAACCATAGATTTGTCAAAGTTATGGTTAAAAAGTTGGGCTTAAACGTGGCCGAGCCATCGAAACGCGGAGAACCGCGCGGCCACGGAGATCTTTAAAACTAAGCGTTGCAGAGACCTGAAATTTAGCTATAAGTACCTATATCAGATTGAATTTGTAAATTAATACAAAAAAAAACCTAGGTTTATATATTAGGAGCTGTAAGACTTAAAACCCCATGGCCGCGCTATTGAAACGGTGAAAAAATACGTTATCGCCGATATCTCGCTGAAAAAGAATCGCAGAGGTCTGAAGTTTTTTGTAGAACACGTTTGAATTTGTAAAATTACACAAAAAAATCCTAGGTTTATATTTCAGGAGCTGGAGGTCTACCACGAGCTCTAAACGCGATCCATTTTAGGACCTAAACTGAACTGTTCTTATAATTCGTGTACCATGACGTCAGTTTAATGATTCAATTTAGGCCATGCCATCTGACAGCGATTGTCTCCGAACTGAGTCGCAAGTTTAGGTTTCATTCAGTCAGATTTGTATTTGTTTGGTACCATGACGTCCTTAGAGCAGCTCAACTGTCAAATTAAGCGATTCAATAAAAGTTACTGGTTCTCTAGTTATGATATACTGAAACGTTTGGTGAATTATTGACGAAAATTTTTTAGTTTTATTTTAGTGGAATTTACAAAAACCAATGTAAGCGTATTTTAATCTTTCTTAAATCTATAATACCTATTTTACATGCCTTTTCTAACCTACTTTATCTACTTTTGTTTGAGTTTTTTGAGGAAGATTCTGCCTCACACTATGCCCAAAAACGTAAGAGGCTCCAGTTACGTGGCCAGTTGGAGTGGAGCCCTTTTTTTTTTTTCGGATGGGAAGGCATCAAATGACTTCTCCCGCTCTGGGCGGAGCAGGAGGGAGTGTCAGACTTTTACTGACTAAAATCCATCCATGTTCCTTCATCGCCCTTTTTGTTCCGGGGCCACGGTATCTCTTTCGAACAGTCCCTCAACCCTGGCAGGCATCGGTCCTTGCGGACCCCTTCCTTTTGCTGACTCTCTTTGAGGCGCGCGTGGAACACGAACGCGCCGTCGACACGGCCTGTCGTCATGAGACGGACGGACGGCGAGCTAGCCCATAGCCCACCGTCCACAGGCCCGCGCCTACGGTGGCCCCCGACGCCCGGGGTGTCTCCCGCGGCGGCCGGGACGCTGTGAGGTTCTCTCCCTCTCACGTTCCGCCACCTCCTTCTCTAGCATTACTGCTTCGCAGAAGGAGGTGACGGCGTCCCATTCCGTCTCGCTCCGGACAATGGCTTGCACCAGGGCCGGACGCGAGAGGTCGCCGCCGCCAATCACCGCTTCGAGGACACGGCGGTGCTCTGCCCATGGAGTGCAGCCCTTAAATAACGTTGAGGATGCCGATTGAAATAATGTTTTTCTTTGTTTATCGAATTCAAAACTACACTTCACTTTAACTTTTCTACCGTAATCACAACTCCACAGACTACCCTACCTACGTATGTAGTCAAACTGACACTGACAGTGACACATTGCAGTGACATGACAACTCCCACAACTTTTTTTACTCTGGTACGTTCGAAACAGAAACATAATTCATAATAATTCATACATCGAAATAAAAAAAATAATTTCGTGTTATAAATAGCAAAAGGTAAATAAATATCTACTTTCATACTTTGACTAAGAATTATTTTAACAATAGTTACCTGAACGTACCGTACCGTGGAATCTTAAAAACAACTGTTGAGTGTCTTTTTTAAAATACGTAACTTTAATGAGTTCTAAACAAATAAAACGTTACTTGCTTCTGAGCGTGTGTCACACTAAAACGTGCGCGAAACAAAGTTATTTATCTTATTTTAGTTATTTAACTTAGTTTATTTTATCCAAATGCCGCTGATCGTATTGGACGTCATGGTACGAGTTTGAGCGATGCAGTCTAAGAACCTAAACTAAAATGCCTTGCTTTTGAATCGTTTCTAATTAGATCATGGTAGGCCTCACTCGGTATCGCTTATAACCTTCAATACGTTCTGAATGTTTCGATAGGGTGACCATGAGTGTTTACAGGAAACTTTCCACCTTTTGGATTACCTAGAAATTATTTCTCAAGGATTCTAAATTAAATTAAAATGAAACTCTATGATACATAGATATTATATATTATTATTACATTTGATATTTCTTTAAAAATCACAGATTGTTTACTTACATTATTTAAGATATAAAATTTCTGACAAAATTACAAATCACGATTACTTATTTATTAAAACTTAATGCACAAGTAAAAACTGTATAAAGGCGGACTTAATGCCTTACACTTACACACTCACTTTACACTTATACACACACTCACTCTCTCTCTCTCTCTCGTCTCACTTTATTTACCTACACTAAGATTTTTTTATCTATATATATTTTTTTAATACGACTGTAATGTATGAATTTGATTAACATATTAATCATAAAGACCATAAATTTTAGATTATCTATTGTTCAGAACTTGCGTGCATTCCGGTTTTATTATCGTCGTAAGAAATCATTCTGGAATTACTTACTAAGCAATGACACTTGTAATGACCAATCAGACCTACAACCGAGGGAACAACTTTGGCGGAGACGGGGCGCGACTGCGGGATATTTCTTTTAGAGCGCACATATTAAACTGTGATGTGATTGGTTAGACAGCCGGTCTTCGTCTGCCGCACTGGACCCACACTCCGTTCGCTCCTGTTTACTGTAGTGTGTGTAGCCTTTATTGTTGATTCCTTCAGTGCAATTCAATGTCGTACTATGTTTAATAATTTTGAGAATGCTGCCGCAAAAAAGTAACAGTTTCAAATATGAAAGCCCGAATGACATAACATGGTGTTAATTGTTTGGGTGGCTCAGAAATGAAAATATTGCGACGTACTTATCTTGTACATAAACGAAAAAGTAGCAGCGGTTTTAAAGTTCTAAACTAGCCGCGTCACTAACTTTTTTTATGCATATTGTTATGCTTCTTTTGAGTTTATCAGGGTAAATTGATGTTGGAATCCGTGAGTTAATTGCAGGGGTTATTTCTGGCATAATACATATATTTCAACACAAATTCAAAACAGACTTTTTTTTTTGCGCTTTTTCAGTTAATAAGCCACCATTGCTTGATCGCTGAAAAAGCACCTAACTGAATAATCGGTGATAAATGTGTTTTTTATAATTAAAAATAAATAAACTAAAATGAAACGTTATAATACAAAAACATAATTATGTTTTTATGAAATAAACATACGACTTTTCATTTTAATTTAATTTAGAATCCTTGAGAAATAATTTCTAATACAATAAGTGGAAAGCTTTCTGTAAACAATAAATCATGGTCACCCTATCGAAACATTCAAAACGTATTAAGGTGGATGCTCCAGGGTAGCCCGCGAAATTTAAATTTTCTTACGTTTTTTGCAATTTGCAGGCCAGTACTAGGGTTAATGTTGATTACAATATTATTTGCGGCTGCAAGACGATTTCTTCTTTCTTTTATTGGGGTTGCCTAAAAGAAAAAGTCTATAGCAAAGAAATCACAAGTATTGTCCAATTGAGGACTAGAATCCAGGCAGCAGCTAGAGAAGTCAGCGAAAGCGGGTTTGCCCGACGACTTAAACGGTCGTTTATTCGACGTTGCAGAGCGTGTATTGCTGCGAATGGGGGCCATTTTGAACATTTCGTTTAATTTTTAATGATTGTAATCATGACAAAGATTAATAATAAATGATAAATAAAGTGATTTGTTTTTTTTTTTAATTCTTTGTTCAAATACCTGAAGTAACAAGTTAGGTCTACATAACTCTGTTATAGTAGTTTTTTTTAAACAAATGGGCATTGACACTGTAGTGCATTTTTTAGCAAATATCGAAAGTATTAACGAAATAAAGTTTAAAAAATAGTTTAATGAAAATCTTCTTTTCTTCAATTAAAATTGAATATCTTTTTGTTAAATTATTGGATCTGTTATAATGATATCATTTTGAAATCGGCATTTAGTAGGCATATTATTAAATACATGGGCACTGACAATGTGGTACGTTTTTTTTACAAAAATCGCTCTTGAACTTGATGGTGTTAAAAATTTGGGTTAAAATTAGAGAAGAACCAACTTTTTCTTCAAAAGAGCTGAATTTACATAAAAAAATCATAATTTATCGTGGTAGCTCTAGTATTCAGCAGTAATTAACAGAAATCAAAATGAAAGAATAATGACTTTTGTTGAAACTACAACCAAATTTGTAATAAGGGTAGAAATTTCGTAAATAAAAGACAAAAAGGAAATATTTTCGGAACCCTTGGGTATAAATGGTTTCAATTTTTAATTGTTATAGTTAATTATCTGGTTCATCGAATCCTGAACGGTGGACCACTACTTACGCCACATCCTGTATACACATTGTTTTTTTACTTTTGGAGCGATTATTTCCGAAATTATTGACATTATCAAAAAATGATTTTAGGAAACCCCTATTCATTTTTAAATACCTTTCCAAAAATATATCACACGTTAGGGTTGAAATTAAAAAAAAAAAACACTTCCCACTTTACCTAAAGGGCTACCCTAATAAAACATTTTTTTTCAATTTTTATTTTACCACTTTGTCGGTGTGATTGATATACATATTGGTACCCAATTTCAGCTTTCTAGTGCTAACGGTCACAGAGATTAAGCGAGGACGGACAGACGGACGGACAGACATGGCGATACTATAAGGGTTCCTAGTTGACTACGGAACCCTAAAAAGATCTAGCTAATAGTTACTTTCATCGATAAATAATCACGACTTATTTCTAAGCAATACCGTACAAAACCCTGAAATATAAACCTAGGATTTTTTTGTGTATTTTTACAAATTTTGACAAATTCAAATCTGTGTTTTACAAGAAACTTCAGACCTCTGCGATGCTTTTTCAGCGAGATATCGGCGATAATGTATTTTTCACCGTTTCAATGGCGCGGCCATGGGGTTTTAAGTCTTACAGCTCCTAAAATAGAAACCTAGGTTTTTTTTCTATATTTTTACAAAAACAATCTGTTTTTTACCTAAATTTCAGGTCTCTGCAACGCTTAGTTTTAAAGATCTCCGTGGCCGCGCGGTTCTCCGCGTTTCGATGGCGCGGCCACGTTCAAACCCTATAACTTTGACAAATTTATGGTTTTGGAAATCAACTTTTACAAAATCATGGCAGTTTTTAAAAAAACGCCGTGGCCGCGCGGTCGGAACGCACACTCCAAAGGCGTACATTCTATGCACGCGAACCGCACCGTATGCGTCCGCAGGTGTGGACCCGCCTTTATAATTAACGAGAGTCCACTATTCTAAAAAACAACACTGCTGAGAAACTGAAAATTACAGAAAAACGAAAGTTCAGTGGTGTATAAATATTTACTATTGTTCTTACATACATATATGTGTGAGCTTAGAACAAAATACAAGATAATCAAGCAATTTTATAAAATTAAAAATGTTATCCCTACCACTAATAAAAAATTGCAATTTAGTATAATAGACTGTTAAATATTTTAATTCCTGAAGGTACTTACGCACCCTCTACATGCAACCTGCTACATACAACATGGAAAGAAAGCTGGAATGAGCGATCTGTATAATCCTTCATACTCACAATCTTTTGGCTTCTAGTCCTTTCAATTATTTTACCTGATATCAGCAACCTTATTTTTAACTAAGTAAGGCACACTGATTTTGACAGCAATGCTAGGTCTAGGAAGTAAAATTATTAGTGCAAAAGGGCTGTAAAGTAAAGATTAATTTAAACATTTGCATATCCTTGTAAGAAGCAAGATCAAAACTTGCATTTATTATTATTATCAAGTTCAACATTGTTCATAAAATTGTAACAGCCATGCAGAGGTTTACAAAGTACACATTACAAGAATGGCACTTTAGAAGTTATGTAGGTAGCCAAAATGCATTTGTGAAGTTTTACAATAAGTTATCCTTACATTACTTTTGAAAGCTTAAAAATTAAAGGAGTCTTCGATCTAGTAACTCTCAGTGAAGTCTACTAGTGCAATGTGTCATTTTAGGGGCCACCACAACATTTTTGTGCCAAAATTATCAAAATTCTTTTACAGCATAATTTCTATTTGAATTCATAGTCAAATAAATAATGTTATAGGGCCTCTGAATTTTCCCATTTGGGTGTAATAGTTTTGATGATATAGGCTTGTGGTTAAAAAGGCCCCTTATTCCATATTACAATGCTGTGTTTGCACTGTAAACTTAGTCTGAAGTATTCTGTATGACAATTAGTATGAATTCACGATCTGGTGCAATCAGGATCTCGTGTCTCCTACTCCTCACACGGAGGAATGTCAGCTCATTTGTGGTATCCTGTAAAGGAAAAAATAAGAAATGATTAATTAAGGTTAACATAAGGCTAGCTCATAGAAATTGTTCAAGGTATTACATCCTGACATGCCGAGTTTTAATAAATTGACTAAATGTTACCATAGGGCAGTATCAGAAACCAGTGGTTGAGTAGTTCTATTATATTTCTGATACTGCGCCATCAGAAATATAATAGAACTACTCAACCACTGGACAGATTAATAAGCAGATACAATGATATTAGGGAACACAGATATTTACCATTTCCCGCACAACATTTTTTGCTTTTTCAGTGAGTTGACCAATCAGACCAGAGTACAGCACAGATGTAGCATTGTCCAGTGAACTTTTTATTGGTATGCCTGAAATTAGAAAGTAGAAACACAAACATGAGAATCAGAAAGCCTGTCTGCTGATATTATCAGGTGTCAGGTATTGATTGAGGTGCGTATAGGGGCAGAACATTCAAGACTTGCATAATATGCCATTGTAACCATGGAAATACGTTAATATCGACCAAACCTTCGTGATTCACAATGATGACTCCCATAACACCCTTATGGGCTTGAATCCTCTTGATTGTGTCCTCGACTTCGGTCGCCTGCAATACACAATAAACAGTATAACAATTGTTGCACTAGTAAACCCGATATATTCGGGTTACACAAGCTACAACTAAATAAATACCATTTTGTTTAAAATTCACTGATATCAAATTGATGACAAACCCCGAACGAAATAATAATGAATGAGTGAGGAGTGGTGGATGTTTTACAAAAGACAGCTGACTGTCCACAGAGTACACTGTATATACTGGCTGTCAAATAAAACAGATAATAAATAAAACCATAAGCAAGTTACTTTGAGAAAACCATAAAAATACTAACAAAAGAAGTGAAGCTAAAATGAACACGCAAAACGCTGGTTGACACAAATAAAAGCAACCTAAAATCGACTAAACAAAACAAACTAATCAATGACATAACATTTTTTAATCTGTTTTCTGGCAGCGGGCGGTACTGAATCAAAGAACCAAAGTTATTTGAGATTTCTTTTCTTTTTGTTTTCAGCGATGATAATGTTTATTTTACAAAAGAACAAAAGTAATAACAAGAGGAAAGGTTCTGTTGACTTTAGCTTTTGTTAAAATGCCTTTGATCTGAGGAAAAAATGAACGATAGCGCCGCCGAATGCTCCGAAGCATTGGATCCTCGCGTTCAGGTAAGGGTAATCGATATTTTCAAAGGTATTAAAGAATAAAGATGACTGTATTTTTCATAAATTCGTTCTGGTTTTATCTAGTCATGAATACCTAAATACTAAAAACGACAACTCCGCACATTTTCTATCAAAAGAGTATGAAAATCTGTAGAATATTGAGATTATATATTGAATCTGCTATTCGATCATATGTTTTTGTTATGCAACAGAATTATATGCAAGCAAACAATGAAAGAGCTAAGTAGATGTTGTCCTTGATAGGTATAATGAAATAAAACCTCTAGCTTTGAGTACATATTGATAAAATGTTGAAGAATCAAACTTTTAGTTATCCAACTTTTCATGAGTTTTCTTTTTATAATTCGTGTCATGAAACTAAAACTTTTAGCTTAATTTTTAACTTAAATAAGTTTATATATTACATTAATACTTTTAGATTTTTACTTAATAAGTATTAACATTGATTAATATCTAATAATAGGAACAACATCTTGTCTACAGATTTAAGTTATAGGAGTTGGCTGTCCTCATTAAAAAAAATTGCATCACTAAAATCACACTGGAAATAACACATTGTAGTCCTAAATTGACATCTTAAATTTATTAGGTACAAATATATGAGGGAATACAGGGTATATCCATTTTATCCATTGATGTATCCAACTCTATTTGTCTTGGGAATGGTCGGATATAATGAACTAAGGGTCAGGAGGCAACTCACACTAGTGACTTATATCTTTAAGGTAATTAGAGGGAAGATACACAATGCGGATATATTGCGAAGAGTGGAGCTAGCTGTGCCAGACGGGTATATGGGTCGTCGTCGTCAGCCACAGTTGCTGGTGGAACCACGCGCGCGAACTAACTTGCTGCGGGAGGCGCCGTAACGTGTGGTCACTTCGTAGCACTCGTAGGCGATCCGCTACGGCGTAGCAAAACATAGGCATGCGCGGGGCATAACCAGTGCTACGACTGGGGAGGGGCTTGTGTACTTTTTGTTTTCACTTCTATCAGCAGTCCCCAAAGACTGCCCCGATTGTTTTTTATGATTCTGCTAAGGGGCTATCAGGCCCCAGTAGTTACAAATCAAACTGCTCTGGTTTATACTTTTCATAACTTTTTCACATCCTTATTCCAGATTGAGCTAGAGCGTCTAAACACTGCAACAGATGAGATCAACCGCCTTGAGGTTGAGTTGGATGAAGCTCGGCTGGCATTCCGTCGTCTGCTCGCAGAGGGACACCTGCGGATACAGCAGCTCACAAAGAAGTTGGGCACCAGTGTTCATAAAGCAAGACCGTACTATGAAGCCAGATTTAGGAGTAATCTTGTAAGTGCAAAACTTGGCCACCATCCCAAGTTGTTTTGTTTATTATGTTTATTAACAAAACTTTTATACTGAACTGCATCATAATATCATGTCTGTAATCCAGGCTTAGGCGCACTAGGATGTGTACCATAAAGTACACCAGTTATGTTTTAAGTTTCAAGGAGCCTTTGTACTGTTTCTAGGGTTCCATACCCGAAGGGTAACCCTATTACTAAGCCTCCGCTGTCCGTCTGTCCGTCAGTGGGTTGTAACCCATGATCCGTAATAGGTAGACAGTACAAATTTTCATAGAATATTTCGGTTGCCGCTATAACAATAAATAAAAGTAAAGGGGGCTCTCCTACTACGATGATACGGAACCCTTCTTGCGAGAGTCCGACTCGCGCTTTTTTTATAATTTGCCATGATAAAGGCTACTGTAACAACACCAACATACCTTTTAAAAGAATGCAGCCCACAGATACATGTAACTACTGACTGGCATAGGTTGGCCAAAACACACACAATACGACATCGCATCGTACCACATTGTGACCTCGTGTCGTGGAAACTGATGCTGATCCTGTGCCGCCGAGGCCAAAGCATGAACCACTTGTTACGTATTTTATGATACACGTCGAAGTTTTCTAATGCATACGCAACGTACTTCTTAGCATGTCGATGAAAATTTAAATTGAGTCAGCCCAAAATTTGGCGACGAGTTTGGCACTTTCAGTAGCATCCATCAGCTCCTGTGATGTGCAAACACCATGATATCAAGTGTCTCATCGTTTGCAAAGTACTGGGATACGAGGTTGAATCATTGTGTTAAAACTGTTTTGGTTCCATTAGTCCTAAAAATCTTTAATTTCTCTCTTCACAAAAGTTCACATGAGTACCTAATAAATAATAAAAAAAATTAAAGATCCTCCAATGCTCGTTGTTCAAAGTAGTTTTATGAACCACAACTTAAAGATCAACAATGGAATTTAAAATGCCTGCAGGCTGTTGGCTATTTAACTTTCGTCACTGAGTCAAAAATCTAATCAAACAGCACGCTCAATCCAAATTCCACTTTACTTATCATAAATCTGAAAATCTTACCTTCACTAAAACAAAGCTGCCATATTTATTACAGAAGTTTTTTTTATTTTTAGACAGGACAGGACCTCCAAACGGCAACGATCGCGTACGACAAAGCCAACAGCGCACATGCAGCCGCTCGTGAAATGGTGTACCTCGCAGAACAAGGGCTGGCCCGACTGGCTGAGGGCAACGCGGGGCTCACGCTCGACCCCGCTTGGCAGGAGATGCTTAACCATGCCACGCACAGAGTCAACCAGGTCAGACTCAGTTAGACAGTGTAACAGAAGTGTATTCAGTTCTTATGTACTATTATTGCTTAAAACCTTTTCGGAGTTAGGAGCGAGATTTATATCATAGATTCGCCGTATCACCCCAAAAACTGTTCTCGTTTCTATTTCGTTGACAATGAGATTTGAGTAGTACTGTCTCACTCAGTCATTCTAAACTTCATATCTATCGTTTCATGCGAGATGTGCAACTTCGCTCATGTTAGACACTTTTTCAGGCGACTCAAGTAGGTACTGACACTTCTGTGATTAACATCTATGAGAATTCTTCTCCACTAATCCCAGTTTAGTTGGGGTCTGCGCAGTCATACTTCTTTATTACTCGTCATCTCGGCAGTCGCCTCTTTTCAAACATCCGTCGTTTCTTTGGTCTTCTCCTACTCTTATTCACATTCATACTCAGAGCTTTCCTCACACATTTTCTATGTCAGGCGGAATGCGACCGCGCCAGCGCCACGGTGACGCAGCGCACGAAGGCGGCGGCACACCGCGCCGCGACCGCGCTGGTACAGCAGCTGCAGAATGGACTCAAGAGGCACATCGCCAAGTCCAGGTTAGTAGACTATAAAATGTAGCGAGGGATTCTGAAAGACCATTACGGGCCTCCCTGGGACGCACTGAGCGGGTAGATAAAATTAATAATATTTTGAATATTTCTTTTGTGAAGTATTATTCATTTTTAGGGTTCCGTACCTCAAAAGGAAAAACGGAACCCTTATGAGATCACTAGCTAGTTGAAATTTATACCAGATAAGTACTGAGGTCTATAGTCCCTATTTTATTAGGTTTATAAAAATCAAGATCCCGAGTCAACCCGATAAAAAGATATGGGCAAATTTAGATTTTCGCGAAAACTTGTAAGTCCCAAAATTTACCTTAATTTTCGGACTTTTGCCTTTATTTGTGCTGTAAGACCTTGCTTTTGACCAAAATTGACAATTCTAGGTTAACCGGAAGTACCCTATAGGTTTTGGGTGGAAAACCTATAAGGTAGTTCCCGTTGACATTAGAATCACGAAATTTGGCGAGAAAAAATAAAAAAGCAGAAATCTGAAATCCGTAAATATGTAGTTTAATAACAAAAAAAAGCGATTTTACTATTACAAACTTATTATTTGCGGTTGGTGCAATAGCCGTTTCTAGGGATCGAACAGCAAAGTTAAGTTTTTTCTGTGTTCTTTAAAAAGTTTGTACGGATCCTTCGGTGCGCGAGTCCGACTCGCTCTTGGCCGGTTTTTTTTTACTCGTCGTTTCGTTGAGCTCCTTGAGATATAAGTCGAGCTACACGATAACTGACAAATGCTTGCACTGACTGGACAGGTCCACTCAAATCTGTGTGTGGTTCTTTCTTCAAAAGACCATCTCAGACATTAATCTGCATAGTCCTCATGTGAGTTGACCAAGATTATGTCTGAACCTTAAAAGAGACTATGACCTCTGAGTTTGTTTCGGCTGTTCCTTGTCAGAGTAGACAGGTACGAAACACCAGCCTTATCTAGTTTAAAAAAAACTGACGTGTAAAACTGTTTGTTAAAACCTACTCATATTTGCAATATAAACATAATTTATCAATACTTTACAAAGTAAATGTTTATTCTTTAATTAACTAAGCCATTGATTTAAGTGTGTCCTGGTGTAAGTAAAAACAAGCATTATAGTTGGTGCCAGTTAAGATGAGAATGGTGTCGATTCTGTTGTGCACAAACTAAACTTAATTTAGGCTATTGCTATCTTTTTCTCTCTAATAAAACGAGGAAGAGACGGACGTAATTTAGAGCTGTCAAATTTAGTTGGAACTAATATTTCCATACAAATGAAGGGTGCATGTAAAAACATGTCGACTAAAAACACGGTGAAGCGCAAGGCATAAACTAGTTTGACATCTCTAAGGCCGCGTTCCGAATTGCGCTGTAATCGATTTGATCATCCGTTAACCCGTTCCGAATTACCGTGAGCGCGATATCGATGTCCCTTGAATCGTCATAGATGACGTCATGACATGCGCCATCTTGCGATTACACCGACCATGCCCCAAACAAATATCACCGTGAGCGCTGTCAAAAATGACAGTTGTGTTGTTTTGTTATGAACTTATCGCTAATATAAACACATCCGTCATTTCATCACTGAACGAATCGTCGTTCTCTATCTCAAAATCTGAGTTATCAGTGTCGATAGAGTCAACCAACATATCTTCCATTTTCAAAAATAGGTATTGTGGAAAGTTTTGATTTGGGGTTATGTTCACTGTCAACGCGTTCACGAGCGTTCCGAATTGATGACAGCTCTTAGCTGTCATAATCGTGATATCTAAATCGGAACGCAAATTATAGATGTGAGCGCTGTGAGCGATTATTTTCTAATACGGAATGCACCCTAACTTAGTTCATAGCTATAGCCGTCCTTTTCTCGCACTGCCTTTTAGTAAACGATAGTAGTAGCCTAAATTAAGTTTAGTTTGTGCACAACAGAATCGACACCAATAGCGGTCATTGACCCACCTACATTTATTAAACTTCTTAACTTTGAAAACCAAAAATAAACCTGTTCAAGTCTGGAATCGTCATCTATCGTGATCTTCAACATTTTTTGTAATTAAAAACGATACATGGTTTAATTTTTTTGGTTCGTACGAAGAGATATTAGGGTAAGGGCAATGACCGCTATTCTCATCTTAACTGGCACCAAATAAAGTAAGTTATTACTTATTTAGTTTGTCTCAATCTTGTAGTTCCATAATACTTCAATTACAAAATCTAAATTTATGTAGTATTTGCTTCACTTAATGCTTGCATTGCAAACAAATTGATTTCCCTCTAATTGCAAGTTTTTCTTCTATTTCCATACTTTGTAGTTGAAAAGCTAGCTTAGACTTAATATTTTTAACACTAACGTGAGTAGTTTGTATGAATAGTGTACAGACAAATGCTATAACTGTAACGTAACTGCTCGAATAACATTTTTCTTAGATTGTTTCTGTTATCGGTGATTATAAGGTTGGTAGGTATAGTCATTTTGTCGCCCTAAGCAAGAGGGGCGCATTTGCAAAGATTTTTTTCATTGGTAATTTAAAATGTTGTTTTGAAAAAAACAGCAGATTTTTTTTTAATTCAACTTCCTGCCCTTATCCCATGTTAGTTGTGGTCGGCGCAACACGTTTTTTTCTTCCATTCTCCCCTGTCAACCGTCACGCTATCATTCACCCCTTTATGTTTCATATCATTCCTCACACAATCCATCCATTGTTTATTTGGTCTTCCTCTCCCTCTCCATCTGTCATTTATTAACTACATTTGTTTTAAGACAGTAGTTGTGGCACCATAGATTAAATCCATCTAAGATAAATATGACGAAACTTGAAAAATATTCAAATAGACTTAAGAAAATTATAAAATTGACACAATTAGCAAAAAATAATTATAAAATAAAGACTTAATAAATCAAAAATGACGTGGAAAATAATAAATGGAAATAGGGCAACTCCCCACCAGAGTATATAAAAGTAATAAATGATGACGGAGTTACATTCACTACACCCAAAGACATAGCAAATATCTTTCACAACTACTTCATAAGCCAAGCAGAAAAACTTTCTACTGCTTCGACACAACTGACCACTGACAATAAAATAAATTTATCTGCACAGTCAATGTTTTTAGTCTCTATCATACCAGATGAAGTAAATAAAATTATAAAAGACTTAAAAATAAAAATAGTGTAGGATACGACGATATTTCAACAAAGGTTCTAAAGTATGTTTTAGAAATAATATCAGAAACTGTCAGCTACATAATTAGTTTAAGTATTGAGTCTAGAACCTAACCCTGAGAAGCTTAATCCTTCTGTCATAAAACCCTTATTTAAAAAAGACGATGAGAAAGACATTAAAAATTACAGGCCAATAGCTTTTATTCCTGTAATATACAAGATATTCGAAAAGTGGATCTATAGGTCTGTAGACGGATACCTCAACAAACATAATATACTTGTGAAAGAACAAAAAGGATTTAGGAAAGACCATTCAATAAATATGGCAATATACGACTTTCTTAACTTATAGCTAACATGAATGAAAGAGTCCAAATATCAGCAATATACATGGATATGACCAAGGCATTTGACTTGGTCAACCATGATAATTTTGCTGGGAAAATTAAATGATTATGGGATAAGGGGAAATGTTTTATTACTTATTGAATTCTTACTTAAAAAATAGAATACAACATATAGAAATAAGTCGAATTTGTAAATTAAATAAAACCGTTATAAAATACATTCTAAAGAACGAAAAATATCTTATGGAGTGCCCCAAGGCAGTGTGCTAGGGCCTTTATTATTTCTTATCGACAATCAACTTAATGAGGGATTTTCTTTTTAGCTCTTCCCTAGTCGCTGGATAGATGGCGCTGAACTTAGTACGTTAATGCAAGGAACGGAACCTAAAAAAACTGATTTTAACAAAGCGCGAGAAAACTAGGTTATATTCGGAAGGTTAAGCAAACGAAAGTGCCAGTCAACGAGCTTATGTGACGTGAGGCAATGTTTTTTTTTCCAAGCATTTGGCTTTGGCACCAACTATCGTAGTCAGTTCAACGCCATCTATAGAGTTCTTGGAAACTATTTTTTTTTTAATACTTTAAAAAAGAAAACCTCTCATTGGAAAATCATACTTAATATTAATTTAAAAATTTAGTAAGTTTGATTTTGCTTTGTTTAAATTAAAGAAAGTAGTCAATCAAGCAACGGCAGTGACAGCATACTATGGATATGTCGATTCTTTACTACGCTACGGAGTCATGTTCTGGGGAACTCCTGCAATAAGGACATGGTGTTCAAATCGCAAAAAAGATGCATTAGAGCTATTACCGGTATAAAAATAACTGATAGCTGAAAACCTTATATTGTATTGTTAAAAATAATGACTTTACCTTGCTTGTACATATTTGAGACTGCTTTATTCGTTAAAAAGAACATGCATCTATTCAGAAAAGCGTTTGAACATCGCTATAAAATGATTAGACAAGAATATAGACATGAATTATGCGTTCGACTATCAAAGACCGCCTTGATGCACAAGAGCATATTTGGCATGGCCCCAAAAATATTTAATAAATTACCAAATGGAATAAGGACTTGAAACATTATTAAATTAAAAAACAAATTAAGACATCTATTATTGGAAAAATCTTATTATACTATTGACGAATTCCTTAATGAGAAATTTTAACTTATTTGACATTGATATTTATTTAATTGACATTGTAAATTTTATTCTATTATATTCTGTTATTGACATTGTATTATTATCTTTATTTCCATTCATTATTTTATATGTATACTCAATTGTAAATGTTTTTGCTTTTTTTTTCTGTCTTAAGTTATTTTGTGTTTAATTGTAGGTAATTATTTGATTTTAACATGTTGTTAAAGAGTGTACACCTATAAGGTATATTTTTGAGGAACTATTTATTTATTTTAAGACCTCATGTAAAATGTACCAAAAATCACACCCAATTAATGAATTTGAATTTATATTCATCACACTTTTGGTCACATGCGATTCATCCCTCCTCATCACATGTCAATACCATGACAGTCGATTCCCTTTTAACTTTTAAACTTCCTCTAAAATATACTCGTTCCTTACCATAACCATTGTTGTCCATTTTTTTAAAAAATTACTGATTAAAAATCCTTTCCTTTTTTTTCTTCGTTGTTTGTGCGCCGGTGACCCCTCCCAACCTGTATAATAATGTATTCACACACAAACTACTCGAATGGCATTCAAGTAAAAATAAGGTAAGCCACTTAAAGCCATTTTCAATAATTTACTAGCCGGTTTCGGTAGGTTGCTATCTCTGTCTGTTTGACATTTAGATTACGGACGGTTAGAAACGAAACATCACAGAAAAGCTTTCTTTGATTTTTCTACGAATCAAGTGACAGGTAGGTGACGCGGATAGGATATTTCAAGCTAACTTTGTTTATAGACACACCGGTAGGTAAAACGGCCGTTAAAAATAGTGCTTACCATCTTTATAACGTCGTATAGCATTTGTCTGTCCTATTGACCACTAACCCCGCACTTTATCTGCTTGACTAGTCGCACAGTGCTCTCTCTTTCAGACACGCGCCGGCGCAGCAAGCACTCGTATTGGTACTGCATTTTATTATTATTATAACACATGATTTTAGTTTGTCAAATTAGCTTACATAGCATACAAGGATTATTTTTTAGTTCATTAATTTTTCACATATCTGATGAATATCCGTATCAAATAAGAAACAAAAAAAATAGTCTGCAAAGCTCTGCTAGCTAATTTACTTTCACGTTTTATTTTAGCATTATGATAGGGAAGCCCAGAGGATTTTCCAGCCAGCATATTCAGCCTGAACACTTGATGGCTGATTAGGTAGGGCGTGATAAGAGAACTCTAAAATTAAACTATGAAAAGTTTCAGACAACAGCCCTTCGGGCAGGACGGGCACTTTCAGTTGGACATGGTTAACCGAAAAGGATCAAATCCACAACATGGCCAAAAATTACTTAAGTACACCGAACTAATGCTAAATATCGATACTATCAGGCAGTTAAAAAGATCTAAGGAACAACAAAAGCATTATACATGCATGGAGCATGTATGTATATGTCTATCTGACCTCCACAACCCAGTTAGTAACTGGGTAATAACATACCCCTTGGTAAGACTGGTTGTCTACCTGTAACGACTGTCAGAGATCTACAATTGACAGCCGGGACCAACGGATTAATGTGCTGAATATACTGTCTGAAAAATTATCCAGGTTCCCCTACTATTTGTATCAATGTTTACTGGTAAAAAGAACATGCTTATACATTAAATACATTTTGGACACATGTGTGTGAAAGACCATATTATTATCAAGAACAGGGTATCTTTTTCCCAGTAAATGCTTCAGTAAAAAATATATATTTGCATGTTATTTAAGTTGAATAGTTTCTTCAAATTCTCCACAGTAGAAAATAACTATAGTTTTTTAATTGATGATACCATGCTTTTTGCTAAAAACATTTACCCTCTCTTAAAACCCCGGCAGCCCGCCACAGTCTGGTTAAATAAATTTTGCATTTGCAAAATGGCGAACGTCTATCAATCGTCAAAGCTTGGTCGAAATTAAGGTGGAAACGCTAGTGTAGCCCGCGTGTGTATTAACAAAACGTATAATCATTAAAATCATACATTAATACAACCCTCTAAGTTTATTCAATCCCATTGAATGACTTTTTCATGAAATAGTCATTCAATCATTGAGTTAATACTACTACGTATAGAGAAGACACCGCGAACAAAATCTGTGCTCCGTTCAACTGCTGTCGGCCGGCTGCAGTACACTCAGTCGCTTGCTCGCTACAGAACATCTAAATATACGGGGTTAGAGCCGCCCCCGCGCGCCCCGCACTGCGCACAGTTTGTTCGCGCTGTCTGCTCTATACGTAGTAGTAATAGCTCAATGTATTCAATGGGATTAACTGCTAACTCAGCAAAGCCATATTTGTTACGGTCGCGAATCATATTATAATCAACATACAACCTGATAAGCAAATTGCAAAAAAAAGCTTACTATAGTACATTGTGTATTAATTTCCATCTGATGTAAACTCCTTGCTTGAACTTGAACCTGCATGACCTGTGTGCAGTGCTACAAATAAAAAAAATATTAGTACCGACCTTGGGCTTCATGGGAAGAAAAAGGCTCGAGGGTTTTATACGGGGCATTGCGGCCAAGTTAAGCTGCATGTTATGATAGTCGAGGGCTTACCATAGTCACGAGTTTGTAAATACCAATTTCTGCACGTGTGTCATACAATGTTTTTCAACACGTTTGTGAGAAAACAGTACAACATGTAAATTATGTAATGAAACAAACAGCGACCCCAAAAACCACAAAAACGACACCCATGAAGAAAAAACCGAAAATTTTCGTTGGCGCCATCTTGGATTTTCATTTTGACCTCATTTTCATTATCAGCGACCCCAAAAACCACGAAAACGTCACCTATTAAGAAAAAACCGAAAATTTTCGTTGGCGCCATCTTGGATTTTCATTTTGACCTCATTTTCATTATCAGCGACCCCAAAAACCACGAAAACGATACCCATGAAGAAAAAACCGAAAATTTTCGTCGGCGCCATCTTGGATTTTCATTTTGACCTCATTTTCATTATCAGCGACCCCAAAAACCACGAAAACGACACCCGTGAATTAAAAACCGATAATTTTCATCGGCGCCATTTTAGATTTTAATTTTGACCTAATAAAAAAAAAACCGTAAAGAATACGCACAGTGCTGTACAACGGGGTATGCGTTAAAATAGGTACTTAGGTGAGAGTACCTATTTTACCGCACGTTCCGTTATAAGGTGCGTAATTTTTAACTTTCAAACAATGTATACAGGCTTCGTAAATGCATTTTTTGAGCAAACGTGTTGAAAAAAAAAAAATTTCGCGGGCGCCTATAAAAAAAATTATAACGGGTGACGGTAATGTTCCAAATTTGATATTCGTGTGGGATTTAGGCACTTGCAATAGTGCATTTACCCTATGAAACGCATAATTATCTGATTGATGAAAAATAGAAATCAAATTCAGTTTGCAACACTGAACAGACAATTTCGATGCGTGTATGACAAGCTACTTTTATTTCATGAATTGGGTATGATTTCATAGGAAAAGTTCTTTAGTATGAAAAAGGGAATTTTATCGCCATCCACGATTTATTTGGGGATTGGAGTTCAGTATCATATCCTCTAAGGAAACGAAAAGCTGATATTTATTTTATCCAATTATTTCTAAAAATACGCCACAATCCAGTAGGCTCATGAACCCATCAAATTCCAGACCTTACTTCGAGGAGAAAGCTCGAATCAACACGGCTTTAGAAGCTCAAAAGGCGAGGATCCAAACATTAGAGGAGCAAGTGGCTGACGCGAAACAGCAGTACTCCTCAGCTCTCAGGAATTTGGAGAGAATCTCCGATGAAATACACAAGCATCGGTCGAGAAGACAATCGGCTAGGAATGGTGAGTTTGGTGACCTATCGATTGTCGGTTTGGGCTCTGTGGAAATAGCTTAATGTGTTAGTGCGTATACACGCAGAATGCTGGCTATTGCCGCTTATCGGTGCTGGATCGGCATAAAGTATAGAGACTGCCTGCGCCGACTACCTGCGCAGACCAGTGCCGATAAGCGCTGGCAGGTCGGCGCCGGTAGCCAGCGTTCTACGTGTAAATTTCATAAGGGCTTAAGAGATCTCTTTGATCATTTATCCACAAATCTGGTAAGTTTATGACCAGATGCATGGAAAATGAATATCTCGACTTTAAAGGCGTTTATTTGATCTCTCAGGCGCGCTGGTTTGGTTTTCTCACGATGTTTTCACAACACCGAAGCTAGTGATAATTATATAAATACTACTCTCAAAACGGTGAAGAAGATTCATCGTAAGGAAACCGGCATGTCCTAGAACCATAAAATCGAAAACATGTGACATCTACCAACGCGTACTTGGTCCGCGTGTTAGATAACACCCACTCCCTTTCATAGAGAGGAGACCTGTGTGACTTCTGTCCCAGCAGTGGGAACATTATTCCAAGGTATTTTCTTTCGCAGACATAGACCGCTCAACGATCACAGACACAGCCAGCGACACAAACACGACCTCTAGCGACAAGCTGGAGGAGCTGTGCGAGACCAGCACGGATGCGAGCGTCCGGGAGTGGCTGCGACGCGCGGCCGACGCTCAGCGACCGAGGTGTCTGCCGGACAACGACACCTGGACAGAGATCGACCTGGATTACTCCAGTCCTGAGGAGGTAGGCTTGCTCTTATTCTTTCTATTATCTTCGGAACTATTGATCAGATTCTGAAACTTCTCGGTGATAGGAAGCTACATTATCCCCGAATGTCATAGGCTATTTTCTAGCCTAGATAGTTTTCGCAATTTCGCCCTCTCAAAAATCTACCCTTCACTTGGTAGGTCAGTTTCGAAAAATGCTCTCTCCGTGCTCGGTCTACCCCTGAAAAGTGGTCCCCGCCCAGTCCGATGGAGTCCCGGGCTTCGGCCGCGGAGCCCCGGCGCATCATCAGGACTGCGCCCCGGACACACGTGCTAAGGGAAGACTTCGACCGGCCCCGGAGACAGAGCCTCGATGCTCTGCTGCATGACACCGGGGAGAAGGTCAAGGAGATGTTCCAAGGTTAGTTCGGTATGATACAGAACAGCAGGCTGGTTGAATGATTGTGCAATTTACTTCTTCCTAGAAGACAGTCCTCAAAATGGAGAACTATGTTTGCTAATGTCATGCCTGTGTCTATGGACGCATCTAATTTTTTCTTATTTTTTGTTGAGGTTCCAATTGCTGAAGGCGGTAGGGACCTACCCCACCACCTTCAGCAATTGGGAATTGGGTCAGCTCGGCAGCTGACTTCGCTCTGCGTGTCGTGGTTTCGATCCGCGCACGGAACTACTTATTTGTATGGCCTACAGATAGTTTATCCGGATTTGGCTGTTTGTATATTATGTTAGTTTAAATGTTTGTAAATGCACTCACGATACAGGAGATATTCCTAGTAAACTCTGATCAAGTGATCAATATCGCTAAGGTATTACCTTGTGTATAATAGAATGTGTTTGTTGTAAGGTTTATCCCTGTTCGGCGAGCGTCGCGGCTCGTCGTCCGCCCCGCGCACCCCGCGCCGCGCACAGTCCCCGCGCGCACACTCCTCACACAGCGACGAGCGGTACTCCGACACTGACAGTCTAGCTAGGTAAGTCAACCACCGCCCCGCGCACCCCGCGCGCACACTCCTCACACAGCGACGAGCGGTACTCCGACACTGACAGTCTAGCTAGGTAAGTCAACCACCGCCCCGCGCACCCCGCGCGCACACTCCTCACACAGCGACGAGCGGTACTCCGACACTGACAGTCTAGCTAGGTAAGTCAACCACCGCCCCGCGCACCCCGCGCGCACACTCCTCACACAGCGACGAGCGGTACTCCGACACTGACAGTCTAGCTAGGTAAGTCAACCACCGCCCCGCGCACCCCGCGCGCACACTCCTCACACAGCGACGAGCGGTACTCCGACACTGACAGTCTAGCTAGGTAAGTCAACCACCGCCCCGCGCACCCCGCGCGCACACTCCTCACACAGCGACGAGCGGTACTCCGACACTGACAGTCTAGCTAGGTAAGTCAACCACCGCCCCGCGCACCCCGCGCGCACACTCCTCACACAGCGACGAGCGGTACTCCGACACTGACAGTCTAGCTAGGTAAGTCAACCACCGCCCCGCGCACCCCGCGCGCACACTCCTCACACAGCGACGAGCGGTACTCCGACACTGACAGTCTAGCTAGGTAAGTCAACCACCGCCCCGCGCACCCCGCGCGCACACTCCTCACACAGCGACGAGCGGTACTCCGACACTGACAGTCTAGCTAGGTAAGTCAACCACCGCCCCGCGCACCCCGCGCGCACACTCCTCACACAGCGACGAGCGGTACTCCGACACTGACAGTCTAGCTAGGTAAGTCAACCACCGCCCCGCGCACCCCGCGCGCACACTCCTCACACAGCGACGAGCGGTACTCCGACACTGACAGTCTAGCTAGGTAAGTCAACCACCGCCCCGCGCACCCCGCGCGCACACTCCTCACACAGCGACGAGCGGTACTCCGACACTGACAGTCTAGCTAGGTAAGTCAACCACCGCCCCGCGCACCCCGCGCGCACACTCCTCACACAGCGACGAGCGGTACTCCGACACTGACAGTCTAGCTAGGTAAGTCAACCACCGCCCCGCGCACCCCGCGCGCACACTCCTCACACAGCGACGAGCGGTACTCCGACACTGACAGTCTAGCTAGGTAAGTCAACCACCGCCCCGCGCACCCCGCGCGCACACTCCTCACACAGCGACGAGCGGTACTCCGACACTGACAGTCTAGCTAGGTAAGTCAACCACCGCCCCGCGCACCCCGCGCGCACACTCCTCACACAGCGACGAGCGGTACTCCGACACTGACAGTCTAGCTAGGTAAGTCAACCACCGCCCCGCGCACCCCGCGCGCACACTCCTCACACAGCGACGAGCGGTACTCCGACACTGACAGTCTAGCTAGGTAAGTCAACCACCGCCCCGCGCACCCCGCGCGCACACTCCTCACACAGCGACGAGCGGTACTCCGACACTGACAGTCTAGCTAGGTAAGTCAACCACCGCCCCGCGCACCCCGCGCGCACACTCCTCACACAGCGACGAGCGGTACTCCGACACTGACAGTCTAGCTAGGTAAGTCAACCACCGCCCCGCGCACCCCGCGCGCACACTCCTCACACAGCGACGAGCGGTACTCCGACACTGACAGTCTAGCTAGGTAAGTCAACCACCGCCCCGCGCACCCCGCGCGCACACTCGTCACACAGCGACGAGCGGTACTCCGACACTGACAGTCTAGCTAGGTAAGTCAACCACCGCCCCGCGCACCCCGCGCGCACACTCCTCACACAGCGACGAGCGGTACTCCGACACTGACAGTCTAGCTAGGTAAGTCAACCACCGCCCCGCGCACCCCGCGCGCACACTCCTCACACAGCGACGAGCGGTACTCCGACACTGACAGTCTAGCTAGGTAAGTCAACCACCGCCCCGCGCACCCCGCGCGCACACTCCTCACACAGCGACGAGCGGTACTCCGACACTGACAGTCTAGCTAGGTAAGTCAACCACCGCCCCGCGCACCCCGCGCGCACACACTGACAGTCTAGCTAGGTAAGTCAACCACCATGATCTATCATGCATGAGCACATAAAACGGTATATTTACCATGATAAATATTTGTTTGAGTTTCCGATATTTTAATAGTATTAAAGTATAAACACGCTTGAGCTACTTATAGGACAAACCTGCACAGTTTTGCAACATACACTTTCCGGTTTACCTGTACAGGCAAACCTGTCAGGTACACCATAGCTGTACGTGTGTTTGCGCGAGTGTGACTTAGCGACACATTATTCAAAAAAAAATTACTTACCTGACGTCGCGAGTGAATCGCTCGCTCCGCCGCTAGTTCGACGTGAACACACGTAAACAACATCAAACGTTAGATATTGCCGCGAGCGCACTCGCTAGCGTGCCCGCTAGTTTCACCGCCCGTGCGTTTTATACATGAACACTTGCATATAATGCTATGTGTTTGATATTTCGTGACCGCGACCGCGAGTTGTCTTGAACAAGCACTATGGCTACCTTAAAGGTAGCTATGAACTGAGCTGTCGGGTGGCACTCGTCCAACAGTAAACACTATCATACAAGTCTACGGATATCGACACGTGCAGCCGGCGCCAGTTATGTCAACTATGTGTCACAAATATATATAATTGAGTTTTTTTTCTTAATTTTTAAGCGTGGAAATGCTAACAGACGATCAGATAGCGTCGCTGATGTTAGACGCGCAGCTGGAGGCGGTGTGCGAGCGGCTAGCCGGCGTGGTCGTGCGGCCGCGCGACGCGCACGAGCCCGGCACGAGATACTGACGAGGTAACTAAAATTTGTTTGGTTTACTACCACTAAAAACTCGACTATTTAATAAAAATGTAGCCTATGTGACCCGGGCCATAATAACGAATCGATTGACACCTTATTCATCAAAATCGGATACATGGATTAGGCGCTACGGTATAACATACGTAAATACAAACCTACATACATAGACTGCTAAAATCACAACCCTTTTGGCTTCGCCGTAGTCGGGTAAAAAGTCATTTAAGGAGATAAAATAATTTTACAGGATTAATTGTGTTAATGGTTTTAATGATTATAATTCTGTAAAGTCATATTTTACCTGTAAAATGTCTAAAAACTTATTTTGAATTTCGCGGCTTACCCTGTCGCTTTCACCTTAATCAGATAAGACACCCCACCTATTTCATAAACTTAAATGGTTATGTTGCGTCATACGTCATGCATAATAAGTATGAAAGCGGCTTCTTAAAATGCCAATTTTTCTCGGGATTACGATATTTTATTAATAATACAGTGTATATAAAATGTACTACTCATAAACATAATGAATATTTAAAATCTATTCATAACCAGGCAAGAGATTTGTTGAAAGTAACACGTAAAAAATACAAAATTAAACGATTTAAAATTTTGTGTTAAATAAACCGGGACTTTTTCCGTTTTGACGCGCTCTCCATAGTAGTCAACACTCAAACTTTAGGTAAATATGCATCTGAATATGAATCCCTAGTTATGAATAATTAACTTCGTTTTTCAGGTAATCCATGCAGTGAGAACAACAATAGTTAGTATGATAATAAAAAGAAGCACAGTTGAACAGTTACGCTTAATAACCGTTTAGTACACCGAGTAATGCATTCCACTTAGTGCGTTCTAGTTTGGCACTAACACTTTTTTGTAACAACATAACTAAGATAAATCATGGTTGAAATATTTCTCATTTAGTTTAAGACAAGCATAGTTTTTGGCAATCAACATGAATTTCAGCTAAACCCTAGTTAAAACTTGAAATTAAACCAATATTAAAAGTGTTAGTGCCATAACTATGAACGTAAATAATAAATTACTTAAAAGTAAGTTCAGAGTAATTATGTTATATATCCAAATAACACTAAATATCGCTATCTCTTTCTTTTCTTCTTAAAAAGTTTTTAAGCTCGCAATTTTACTAACAAATATGGATGTAATCTTAGGATGAATCTGAAATAAATGAATTATTATTATTATTATTAAAAGAAAAAGACAGCGATATTTCTCTCACTCCATTATTACTCCTTTGTTTGCTAGACAAATAACGCCCTCTAGCGGCAAGTAACGTAACAACACCAACACAAATTGAACTAGTCCGTAACTAAAGCCTAATACTCTGCGTTTGAGTGTACTTCTTATGTGTTGACGAATTTTTGTAGCGTATTAACATTATGTAAGAGGTATTTATGACATGACATTTAATATTTATCATTTTTGTGCACGAATTATTTCAGAAAACCTCTTGTTTAGGTAAAATATCAACTAAATTAACTGGAAGCAAATCTCGACGACGGACATATTTTTATATACAAGGTGTAACATAATAAACTCAAGACTTCTCGGTCTAACCGGATGCAGCTGAATGAATACAATTATGCTACATGGAGCGAGTGCCTATCTGACCTCCACAACCCAGTTAGAACTGGGTAATACGATACCCCTTGGTAAGACTGGTTGTCAGACTTTCGGGCCTCTGATTACCTGTAACTACTGTCAAAGATCTACAAATACAAATTTGTTTAATACAATAATAATAAAGCAACCAATATGACATTAAGATCTCAATTTTACAAAAAAAGAAACTTCTAACAGATCTCTTATTTTATGTTTATAATTATGATTTAATGTTAAGATAATTTTTTTAATATAAATAGAAGCAGAAATACGCCAATACGTAAGAAGTCCTGTTTAATTCTAAGATCGATATATTTAATGTTTAATTAAAAGAAAGCTACTCAAATGATCGCTTACTCGTCGATTAGTGCACATATCAGCGTGAAGCTGTGTTCACTGGGTGATGGGAAATGGGCTATATTGCCTGGGGTGTGGGCTATTTGCCTCTACAAAAATCTTCTTAAAACAAATTCAGTCTGAATCATGGGCAAAAAATCTACAAAGGCTTTTTTATCCTAAAATTGTTTTATAATGTCTAAAAGAGACGGTCAGTTGCCCTAAATTCAGACTTCCACAGAGGTCTCTGATCTTTAAGCGATCGAATTATTCTTAGTTACAGTTTGGCCACTGAGAGAATGCGTTCCTGAAGTCTGTCAGTTGGTACATAAATTTAGCGCGAAATTATAACATTTATAGTTACTTGATTTAATGATATCGTTTTTAATAATATTATTTGTTAATAGGGCAAAAAGGGTAATTATAGGTAAGATTATATAAGCTTTAAGCTATATAACTTCACCAATAATACTAATACTCGCGACCTGTCAGGATGCATTCTCTCAGCGGCCAAACTGTAGTAATCTATTGTGAAATGTTTTGAAAAACAAAATGGCGGCGTTTGCGCCTGATTTTGATTACACGCTAATTATAGGTCCCTGTACCTTCATATTTTCGTTGTGTAATAATTTCCGAAAGGAAAATATATTGTGTGAATTTAAAAATCATTGTGGAAATTAAATTATTTCGTTTTTAAATTGCATGTTGCCCGCCACTTTAGTTGCCCAACAGTCGCCCAGTGAACACAGTTAATATTCCCTTAATTTTCGTACAAAAAGTACATTTAATTTAGAACAAGTTGAACGATTTTTGTTAACGTTCGTGTCGAGTTGTTAATGAAATGCGTAGTGTTAAGAGTTCCAGTGATGTTTTAAATTAATACGGGGAGGAGATATATAACTATTTGTGATAACTTTGAAATAACGGCTTATTCTTGCCATTTTTACTACATAAGTAAAACATGATCATAACTCGATTATATAGAGAATTTCAAATAGTATGTTATGTTATATTGCATTTCGAAAATGAAAAAGACCTAATCTAAACGTCGGCCGTCACGGGGCCCGGCAGATGTAAACCATCTATGTTAATATTAGAATTCATAATTATAATTAATAGAAACCTGTAACGAAATATAGAGGAAAATAAAGAAACGAGTGTATAGTATACGAGTGCGCGCACACTAGGAAGTCAAAAGCGGTGGCGTCCAGGGGCATCACGGCATGATACAGTAGAGTCATGCCGTCACGGCATACGAGTCGGTTTTACTGCCCAGGCGCACCAATAGATGTTTCACAACAAAAAAAAATATTCTATTGCTTTTCGAAATACACAGACAGCACTGTGTAGCGTTTTATACGTATAAGAAGCTTATTCTCAAGATTAAATGATAAAATTAACTATCATTTCGTATTTCAAAGAAAGTGTCTGCAAATCTCGCCCTAAGTATTAATTATATAGCAAATACGTTGACACAGACGCCAGAATATCAAACTACTATAATCTGTCAAATTTCTTTAATAGATTTTCAAGTTTATCGCTAAAGCATTACCCGAAACTGTCAAATTTACCCAGTCAATCTTTAAAGATTGATTGGGTCAATTTGACAGTTTCGGGTAGCTTTATGTGTGGTGAAGCTGTGTAACATGAAGAAAAATTCTTTACAATTTTTATTTTTCCATACTGCATAATAATTCTCTATCAGTATAACGTCGTATCTCCTCCCCAAACCGTAGGTTAATAGTAAAATGTTGATCGTTCGCAATAAAGTGCAGATAATAACGTACTCCTAGCGTTAAGCGTCGCCTAACACAATGCCTATGAACTTGGTGTCCTAGAATTGTTAGTTGTGATGTAGTAACTTATAGTATGTTTGAGGAATGACTGATAGTTTTGAGGGGCTGCAACTGTGAGTACAAAAATCTACTATTTTTTCCACTTTAACGAATGTCGACCTTATGTTGGTGTAAATAAAGTTGGATTCAGAATATTGTAACAGTAATGATTTTTTTTTAAGTTGGAACTAATCTATATTTTTTTGTATTAACGTTCATATACATATTTGTTTTTGTAAACTAGATCGTTAACTAATTATACATAAAAGCTGTGGATTAAAATTATTATTTACAAAAATATCTTGTTTTTTAGGTTGCAGTAATATCAATCGAAAAGCATTTGCTTCAAATAAACACCTTCAAGTACTCAATTAAAATGAAAAAAATCTAACATCGTCTCATTGTTTCAACTATGTGCCCACAGTAGCGCCCTCTATATTACTAAGATACATAATTATGTCTCAATTTGTATAATTAAATATAGACTTATTATTTTATTTTTAACAAATTATCGTTTGATATCGGCTGTGCAATCGCCAAGTGCAATTGTTTCTAGTGGTGTTAATGGCTCAAGAGTTTAAGACACATTGTGAAAAATCGTGGTAGGCTACTAACAATTTTAGGTAATATACGTGGTTGAAGGGATTTCGACGCACAAATGGTTAGTTACCATGGTGTTCAATACATCATTACGAACCCCTCACATAGAAATGTTTCATAGGTAATTAAAAAAAAGAGCTGTTTTCTACAAAAGTGCAATACCTACACGGTCAAAATGTATGGAACAGCTGACAAAATACACGCACCTCTGATTTTTCGGATTCATGTGCGTATTGTGTAGGTTATAAGATATTTCTTCTCAAAAAGCCATAAAGTCACTTACATGAGAACAATGCTTAAAATAAATTATAATTAAAGTTCGTCACAGACGTCACGGTAGCAATTATGATAAATTAGATATTAGAAACACCACCGCTAAAATAGCCATGACGACAGTATAAAAAAATAGCAAATCTATTTAGTCCGTCAGTTACAGTATTGGAAATTAATGGACACGTATTTTTTGTTTTTGTAAATCAATGAATATTGACAAAAATAAAACGCATCAAAACTAGGGAGTGGGGGCTCGTGACGTACCTAGGCGTGATCAAAATTGACGAAGATATGACGCTTTTAAAATTCTCAATACGGAATTTTAAAAGCGTCATATCTTCGTCAATTTTGATTTACGTAACAAAAGAAAAAACACGGGTCAAATATTTTCTGGTAATCTGACGGACTAATTAGTTTTTTTTTGTCTTCTCGCCTATTATCACTTGTTTCGGTGAAGAAAAACATCGTGAGGAAACCAGCATGCCTGAGAGATATTTCTTGACGGCATGTAAAGCCAAGTCAGAGGCCCATGGGCGGCATGAAAACTCTGACACCAGGTTAGACATTAACCACACGATAAAGAAAGAAGAAGAATATGATAAAATTAAAATTGCTCGTTAAAAATTTCTATATGAGGGGTCGATCTCCCATTCCACAATGTATGAATAATCTAGTACTGCTGATTCTGAGTGGTCGTTCATACTGTCAAGACATTTATATAAAAAACATGTTGTCAATAGAGAGAAAGATTTAAACTAAGAGTAGAGAGAGAGAGAGAAATAGATATTTCAACATGTGTTTGTGGTAAATGTTTGGGCAGAGGGAACGCACTGTATTCCCAAAAATTTTGTGAAATTTCTTAAATGTGTCTTGAGCTTAATATAATTCTTGCCACAGATGGATTTAGTTATTTTTTTTATTTTTAAATTCCTTCATAGACGCCAGTTTTTGGTAATGTGTCGTTTAAAATTATATAATGTATTGGTATAATTTATAATAAGTAATTCCTAATGTTAACAGTATTATATTGATTTTATTTCTCATTAATTTTATAATCTCAACAATATCGTGAATAGCCATGTACGAAGTGCAATGACCCGCCAATTTTTATTTATAAGAAGTATAAGTATAAAAAATAGTGATATTATCAATATTTTGATGTAATACTCTAAATTCATGACAAAATTTTATATCACTGGTTTTTTATTTTAATTTTCTTTATTATTTTAAAAATACAATGAGTTCTCACTAAATTGTATACCCATGACTGTATTGTGTACCCATATAAAAATAATATATTTGTATGTGAAAGAATTAAGTAAATATATCATCAATTTTGTGTTGAAATTGTATACTCCCTTTGCTTTATTTACGCGAATTTGAATGACTGTTCCTTGTAAATCTATTTATTATAAATCGAACTTGCCTATTAATTATAATAGAAACCACATAATAGATACATACAGGAGAACGTAGGACACAACTGGAAAAGACATTTCAACGTTGAGATAAAACAGATTTTTTTTCAGTTCAAAGTTGATGTAAAAAGGGGGAGTTTTTTTTTTCACTGCGTTTGCGCACACTGTTGTGCACTTCTCATGCATCATCTACCTAGATACAAGACGAAGCTGACGTCAGCTTCCAGTCTAACCGGATGCAATTGAATACCAACATTTTACAAGGACGACTGCTCTGTAGGCTAATTCACGTAACTAAAGAAGTGCTGTTGCAGTGCAGTTGCAGTTAAGTTTCGATCAAAACAACGCTTTTCGTATTCTCTACCGCTGTCAGACACGCTCGCGACAAGTTATATATACTGTTGCGCGTCTTGGTGCGTGCTTCGGAACGCAACATGATCGGTATTCTACTAAGTAAGAAAAAGCACTAAAATCTGTGCTGGGCTAATATTTTAATAACGTCATATTCATTGAAATGTAATCGATTCTATTCGATTATTTAGTGAGTAATATTTTTCTCTCTTAAAGCCACACCATAGGTAAGTTTGGTAGAGTTTGGTTGTCGTACAGTTGACGTGCAGCTCACGCGCAGCTTACGCGCAGTTCAAAGATTACAAGAATACCGTTTATCACTCGAACTTGAACTTAACTGCAACTGCACTACAACTTAATCGGCGCGTCATAAAATTACGTGAATTATCCCTCTGGTCTCCACATCCAGTTACTGGGCAATACGATATCCCTTCGTAAGACTAGTTGTCTGATATATGACGTATGATTATGTAAAATCATTTTGCTTCGCGTAAATAAAACATCCGTCTTCCATAAATTGTTTGAAATGTTATAAAAAATATATTGTTAAATGATTTCCATTACGTTTGAACACACGTATATAATGATGGTTGAGATCGTGTAAATGAAGTTGTTATATAATGTAAGTTGTGTTTTGGCAAATAGTTGTAGTTCGCGACTCTAGTTGGTACATTGTTAATTATACTGTTTAGCAATGCGAAACCCAAAATGGTATTTTAAAGTCACATTTTTAGGCGTGGCAGCCCCAGCTGCCTTCTGAATGCATTGATGTTACCTATATGTGCTAAAGAGCCATTTATAAAGCTCATAATTATTGTTCCTAAAAAAAACTATAAAAACTAAGTTTAACTCACCGTAAATAAATGAAAAATTAAAGCAATGCCATTTGATTTGCGCATTGCTAGAAAATTAAACATTAAAAAAAATATCGCAATAATATGTTAAGATGTAAACTAGGGTCGCAATTTTAGACGCTTTTAGCTGAAGAGACGCATAATATTATAATGTTGCAGCACAAATATAAGCATAGCAATATGGTAAACAGTTCCTGAACGTAAATATGGCGCAACGGTATTTAGATAGAGACAACGTTGTACGGGTTAACCCTTGTAATATATGGGTTAACCATATAAATATTGCTGATTAACCAGAATTAAAAAAAGACAAATCACTGAGTGCCGGCTAACTCCGTCATTTTCTTTGATATTTTCTATGTACAAAACTAAACTCTGTGCGTGAATCCGTTATTATAGGCTGGTTAACCCTATAATACAGGTTAACCTATTAATGGATGGTTTTTCACCTAACCTCAAAAAAATAACCCAAAAGAAACCCCTATACGGGTAAACCTTTTCGGTCCCTGAAAAAAACTGATCTTTTTTTAAAACTTGATGCGCCATATTATCGCTCGGGTATTGTGGTAAATATAAGAACAATGCAATGTACAGTCACTATGTTTTATAAGAAATATCCAATAGGTATGGCAGGTTGGTAAAGAAGAGAAGTATATAATGCTACATAAAATGACCCTATTTTTATGAAATACTCAGAATTGCAGCTATTTTTAAAATGAAATAAGACATGTCACTTATATTGAGGAATAAAGAAATCAGTTTTTTTCTATTGGCAGCTAAAAATATTTCTTAAATTATTTTAAAAAATTAATTCTGAAAGTTGCCAACGTCGCAATTAGCTGTCAAAGATTTTGATATTTTGATAAATATGTAAAAATGTAGTTATAAAATATTGCGCGCAAAAATTAATGAAAGATTGCAATAACATTGAATTAGGGATAACAAACATTGCAATGCCTTTAAAACTTTCATTTCATTATATTTAATTAAACAAACCACCAAAAAATTTCAAATAGCTGTTTATTTAACAGCTATTTCAAAAATAGCTGTTAAATAAACAGCTATTTTTGAAATTAATTGTCAACTTTCAGAATGCACTGCCCTAATGATACCAATTAAGAAATATAAAACCTATTTTTGGCTTTTTAATAAAAAAAAAAAATATTCAATCAATTTTGTTTGGCTACTGTTTTTTTTTACAGAATCCCAAAAAAAACAAAGTGCTGTGCACTATAGCTTTCGTCATGCATAATAAGCTTTGTACAAAACTTACATTCCTTCTTAATATTAATTAAGCATCTGAGAAATAACTATTAAATGATAATATTTTTCAAACAATTGTAATAAAAAAACGCGTGCAAGATTTACTGTATATGTTTTAAAATAGCATATTAATGTTCACGTATCGATGGTAGATAGATATTATGTATTCGTTTATCTCAATTACCTAGTCATAAAAATATATATTTTTGTTTGTATTCCCCCAGCTGAATAAAAACGCCTGGGATGAAATGTTTCTCTATTACGCCATTGTTACATATACGTGAAAAGCAAGCGCGTGCGCTGTACGCCAAAGGACACAAATATGTGACAAAATGGTAGATGAAATTGTGGTTTGGCGTGGAGGGCACGCGCGTGCCTTTTTGCTCTGGTGTTCAAAAGGTTAATTTATTTATATGCATTAGCAATGCAATTGATATTTCCAGTAAATGATTAATAGCTGCAATTCATTTGAATAAACCCCTTGTCCAAATTATATCAGCATGTTTAATATTAAACAATTTCTGTCTACCATCGAGCCTTAGATCAGCTTTAGTGATTATGTTGTCAGTTGTGATAAAATGTACAAAAGTTAGCGGTAACGTGTACGATGTACATATGAGGTGACGCCTTCACATTATTATAATAAATTAATATTAATAAGTCTCTTGTCATTTTATTTCATATATCATTCGACTTGGCCCGTTGCAGTAAACTGCTGGTCCTCTCTCCCAAGCTACGCCACAGCACCATGTCCTCCGACCGACCTCTGAATCCAGTCTGTCTCGGTTATCTTTTTAAGATGATCGATCCGAGCTTGCTGGAAGTCTTCCACGCTACGCTTGCCAGACGACTTGGAATGCCTTTTTTGAGTTTTTTTTGCAATTTTACAAGCTTTTATTTAGTTTCACCTGTCCCGATGTTTGTTTGTTTGTTTGTCTGTCTGTAATCAAATCTTGTAAGTTAAATTTGATCCATTTCCCGGTTACCGATTGAGTTGAAATTTTGAACGCATATGTATATCGCAGGGCAATGCAATATTATGGTAACATGGAGCTGATCTGATGATGGAGCTGGAAGGTGGCCATAGGAACTCCGTTATAAAACGACATAACCCCATCGTATTTGGACTCGTTTGATTCGTCTTGATCAGTACTTTGTTTTTAGATGGTATCTAGGGTCTGATGATGGAGCTGGAAGGTGGCTATAGGAACTCCGATAAAAAACGACATAAGCCCATCGAGTTCGGGCTCGTTTGATTTGTCTTGAAGAGTTATTTGGTCCTAAATGGTAACCAGAGTTTACAGAGAGAGAGACACCCGACCCGACCAGAGTTTACTCAGTAATTAAGCGACACCATCTTTGGGAAAATAAGTTCATTTGTTCGTTCGTTCCGTTTTTATGGGCTATTACAGCGTCGATGAGTACCTAAATGATAAGCGACAACGGTAATATTATTGTTCGAGATTGTAAATGATATTGTTGACTTTTATTATTTAAATTGTTTTTACACTAATTATGTAAGCTGGAGCCGGAGGATGCAGAGAAAGCCAATTTGCTTAAAATAATTTTAATTATAAAATAATTACATTATGGACTACATTCTAAAGAGGTGATAATTGGCCGATGTATGTACCAAGAATGAATATTTCTATGAGATGATTAGCTACGCAATAATTTTCATGCATCCGCATGAAAATTATTGCGAAATTAGGGTGGCATGATTTCGTGACGCATTTGCTGAGTCGCGCCTCATGTCGGCGAAGGTTGTGGTGCGCGGAATGGAGGTCAGTTACAGTCAGCGTTTCTGCTATTTCCTTCTATTACACCGATGCGTAATAATCGATCACCCTGTTACACCAATATGTAACACACTTAATATTGTTTTTTTTTTTATAATTTCTTGTTGTTTTTGCTGTTACTTAAAGATTATTAAATGACATTATAATATGTATTATCACTAGTATAATTAAAAATGACGAATGAAGATGACATATTATTACGGACCTTTTATAACAATTTCTTTTTTTTTATTTATATATTTTGACATTCTATTATTATTATTGATTATTTACAGAAAATTTGATGATATGTTTTTAATCTTTTAAACACAACATTTTTAATTTATTATTTTTATAATGTTTGGATGGTAGGTACTGTTTTATTTTACAAAACATCTACACAATGCTTATTGTTCGTTCTGAAATAAATTAATATGACTATGAATGTGGATTCTGTTTTTAACCGACTTTCAAAAAGAGGAGGTTATCAATTCGTATGTTTTTTTTGTGTATTTTCAGTCTTTTTTTCGCCAATTGTGAACCGATTTCGATGATTTTTGTTTTGTTTGAAAGAAATTAATGCGCGGTGGTCCCGTTTAAATTTGGTGAAGATCTGATGGTGATCTTCGGAGTTATACAATGGAACTCTTCAATTATAGACAGCAATCGGTCGTTATTGCTGCAATTGCTGGTATGTTTGATGTTTTCACAACATCATAACATAACATCACGTCTGTATGCTCTGAGGGGGTATGCAGATGTGTACAGTACACCCACATTTCGACAGGTATGTTAGGTTCCATTTATATTACGGATAAGCCTATTACCATGACATGTATTGTTAACAATATGAAATAAATGACTGCCTCGTCGGTCTAGTGGTGGCGACTACTCAGCATGAGGTCCTGGGTTCGATTCCCAGTTTGGGCAAAGTGTTATTGGGTTTTTCCATCAGGAATTTCTCAGTAGCAGCCAGAGTTTGGATTTGCGCCGGCGCTCGCCCCCTATTACATGGGACTTAAACATAACTGGCGAAATATGGGTGTAGTACAATTGGGTACACCTCAGCCCAACTCTTCGGGGATTACAGGCGTGATGTTATGTTATGTCAAATAAATGTATAGCTAATATTTGCATAGGATATTACAACAAAAAATGAAAAAATAGAAACTTTTGCAAAAAATAAAACCGACTTCAAAGATGTGGTGGCAAAGAAACTGAATCAAACACACAGAGGTCACAGACTTCTGAAGCTAAAGTTATTTTTCAGTTTGTTGTGTTTTTGAACTTGGTTTTATTTTTTGCAAAAAAGTTTTTGATTAGATGGATGACCCAATGCCAAGGTGAGCACGTGCGGAGGGCTGAATGGTATGTGGGTGTATTAGTACATTATGGTACAAGTGTGTACACTGAAATGTAAGTTTTGTTTTCTCTGTATTATAGAAAACTTTGAATTCCCCATTTTGTACGTGGATTCGCTATCCGCGAAAAGCCAAAAAAACAAACCTCATTATTTTAGTCTATGGCCGATCGCCATTGTTAGATGCGCGCGCATAGGAAAACTGATTTAATTTTCCCGCCATTGCGAAAAACTTTTCATTTCTCGTTTTCACTGTTGAAATTATAGTTATTTATGAATAAAAAATGATTTATGTTGTACACCGCCCGATATTAGATGTGAAGTGTGTGTGTGTAACGTTATGGAAAGTTTACTACCTGAAAACTCCAAGGACAAATATCTATTATCTAAATGATTTTTTTTGTATTATTTTCTTCACAAGTGTGTTAAAAAACGTCGTATGACACACGTGTGTATTGATGATTACCGTCCTCGGCTCTCTTAAGAGCCTCGCCTATCGGCTCGGGTCTCAATCGCGCCTCAGCGGTAATCACCAACATTACACACTTGTACCATAATGTACTATTAGACAACGAGAAAAATTACGCAATCCATCAAAATTTAATTTAGTATAGAAGCATAACAATACAAGAAGTAGAAACAGCCCGATTCTTGGGATTGATCATTGACAAGCAATTAAAATTGGAAAACTCACTTAAATGCACTTTGTAAAAAAAAATGTTCTTCGTCATATGCTCTTTACAAGTTAGCACCGACTGTCAACGCAGATACTTTACTTACCTACAGCATATTACGGGCTCGCTGAATCAGTATTTAGATTTGGAATAATTTTCTGGGGCAATTCAACTCTGAAGGACTCTGCGTTCAAAGCACAAAAGCGTTGTATACGGGCTATGTTTGGGTTGCAAACTACTGACAGTTGCAAGCCTATGTTTAAACAGCACAGAATTCTAAAACTTCCGTCACTTTACATATTAGAAATATCGCTATTTGTAAAAACTAATCCTAATTTGTTCCCCCTTCTGGTTAATAATACAGGTAGAAATAGACGTGAGAAGTATAGGGTGCAATCACTCTCCGCCAAAACAGCATTTCAAAAAAAGTGTAATACGCATGGCCCCATTAAACAATAAAATTCCTAATTCCCTTATGATATTGACTATTAATTCATTCAAGAGAGAGCTAAAAAATTGCTTTTCAGTGAGGAATATTATAATGTTATGGAGTTTTTGAATGACAAATTTTAATAATTTAATATGTAATTTAAATTTTATTATTGTATCCTTTATCCATTACATTCCATATTTTTCACATTTTTTAATATTTCTATACAAAACACTATTAAAAAACATTTAAAAATATAAAAAATAGTAGCCCACCAGCGCTGGGAACAGGGTCCGAGCTGCCGGTGGTCAGGCCTCTTGAGAGAGGAACCTCCTAACAATACGGGCCGTGTCCAGAAGTACTGCTTTCTGAATCAAGCCCTTGATCCAGCTGCCAAGCGAGAGCCTCCTAAGATGTTGGTCGAGGCTCTTGGCTATTAAGCCATTGGCCGACACGACTATAATATCGGCACATTATTTATTATTGTTATTGTTTTAATTATTATTTTATGACTATAATTTTTGTATTGAATGTAATTATGTAGGTAAGGTACTTGAATTGATTGATTATGGACTAAGTATTATTTAATTTAATTATTTCTTAATTTCTGGTAAAGTATTGAAAACTATATTGTACGCCGAATATGGCAAAACATGTTGAATCAGCAATCTCTCGTTCTCCATCCATATGTGCATTATGTATCCTGTCACACGTTTAAACAAATAAATACATCTTTATCTTTAAACAACATGAACAAAAAATACTGAAAATAATAAAAAGAACTAAAAAGTCAAAAATAATTTATACCTGCTAAGAAAAATAAAAGCGTGTTACATTTTGATTGCAAAAGAAAAAGAATGATGGTGTCTAAGCTAAAAAATGTAACACGCTTTTATTTTTCTTAGCAGGCTTATTTTTATTATGTTATTTTTAATTTTTTAGTTCTTTTTAATATTAAGTAATAAAAGCTTGTTTTTAAAAAGTATTTTTTATTTATTATAGTTAAACATCCTAGGTCAAATATGAAAATTTCGTCTCCGCCTTTTAGGACACCTTTCAGAATGTTTGCCTACAGATTTATTAAGACTTTAATTGACGACTTTCATTATTTCCGAGACCCTTATATTTTATACTTACGGCATCGTTGGTCTTGTGGTCACAAACGCAACTGCTGAGCATGAGCTCCTGGGTTCGATTCCTGGGTCGGGCAGTGTTATTGAGTTATTCCATCAGGATTTTTTTTTGCCACGGAGTCTAGATTTATGCCCCCGGTTGATGGCAATAGGCTCGCCCCCTATTACATGGGACTTACCTATATAACTTGTGAAATGTGAGTGAGTGTACTATTGGGTACACCTGCGTAACCCCTTCGGGAATTACAGGCGGTGTTGGCATTATTGTTACGTCGTACCCGTACCTACAAGTAGGTAGGTAGGTAGGACGAGTCTCGAATGATGTAGGTACAAATTCGCAAACTACCTATAAAAGAACATCAGGAATTGTCATTGTAATTTCGACCGTACGCCGAGGGCTTAATGTACCTACTTCTTCCCTTTGTACAAGTTGTGGAAGTTTCTCAACAATGACCCACTATGGAATTGTCTAGAAGATTCGAGGAAGTCTTGGAACTTTCTCGAACGTTCGGTCGCCATATAAATAGTCGACGTGTTTGCGGGAGCATGCAGTCTGATTTTGGCTACACAACGAAGCGAATCGAAGTGAACTAGAACTGCGATATCTAAGCGAATAGTGATCAGTAGTGTATTTGTGATTGAGTTGCAAGTGTTTTGTAATTAAATAAATTTAAGTATTTGTTGTTTAATAGGTAGTAATTAATTTATCCCATACCCAGCTCGTAACAGTATAAAAAAGGGAAGTAGGAAATCTTCATACAAACGCACCGCGCGCGGCTTGTATGTGTGCCATAGTAGGTATCTTTGCGTCGCCGCACGCATACTCAAACAAAATCTCGACCCGTTTCTCAGCTGGCGCACTGAGAAACGAGTCGTGAGTAGACGAGATGAGATAGATAGAAGATATCCTACTTCCCCTTTTTTATTTATACTATGGTGTTGGTATGTCACTTTTTTATGAAAACTCACGCAGATTGAGTTTTTCGCAATAAGCTACATACCACCTAAGCAACTGGACTGTACAGCTTTGTTACACACTGTTATGTTGACAGCCTAGTGAAAGGTAAAATAACTGTCATAGTCAGGTCAGTCACAACAGAACAAAACTCACAGGACGGAAACAACACTGAACGCTAAACAAACGGGCATAAAGAAATATCCAATACTTACTTAATAATAATATCAGAGATCTGACGCCCTAGCACGAGCGCGCGGTGTGACGTCAACGTTAATACATCGATTTTAAAATAATCGTTCCACGTATATTTTTTTTGTAATTCAAAAGATGATTGTGTTTGTTTCAAGCTATTCAACTAAAATGCTTTAGGATAATAAAATTGTATTCTCAATTCAAAATAGACGTATTTACGTTACGTTAACATCGCGCGCTCGTGGTAGGACCTCAGGGTACTAGTAAGAGTACATTTGCCTAAACTTCTAGTATAATACGTCATGTTCCACATGTTACTTTATTTCTTGAAGTTTAGTTAAATATACTCTACCTATTCCGATATCAGATATTAAAAAATATACACGAATCAGTTACAAAAATACGTCTTTTTTGGTTACATTTTGGCTTCAAGAACTATTGATTTATTTCTGTTAAAAACATCTGTAATCTTATTGTGATTATGGTCAGCTCCGAAAGTCTCCGATTAATTAAACAATTTGTATGAATTTATTTACCAGGGTCAACCTATGCTTTTCCACACACTGCATTTGTTCGAGCCAGCCACGTGCATACAATTTGCGAAAACTAAACCACACTAACATATTACGAGACAAACTTCTTGGATGTTGTCCAATTTCTGATAACCTTTATGCAGGATAATGCTAAAACAAGAGAAATATTATGGCTTCTACATAGCTTGGTAATTTTGTCCCCATGCTATGTGAACTTCGACATAATTCAGAGACAAGTTTCTATAAAAGTTATGGAAGAACGAAACATCGCGGCTTGCCAGCCGTAAATTTGTGTCTGTGACTTAGTCGAATTTGTCTGGAGATACTTTTAATAAGAGCCAACATTTTCAACAGAAATAGACCCAAAATCAATTAGGTTACTAATACATCGCGATACAATATAATAATAGATATACAACCGGTTTTTTTTTTTTTATATCCCATAATTCTAGAGTTATATTCTGTAGGTCAAAATAATACTAAAACTCCTAGAATAGGTGGTTCAAAAATGCATAGTTTCGGAGATATCATCAATCATAATTATAAAATATGTATCTAAGTTTCATTGATAAATACGAGTAATTCATTTTAATTCAAACCAATCATTCATATTTAAAGCTAAGAAAGTGCGACGTTGTCATATTTAACGTAAGGGTGTTTTACGTTAATAATCGTGACTTTGGCGTATTATTTTGTATGAAAAATGAAAAAAAAAAAGATGGTTGAAACATAATTCATATGCCAGTTGATTCTTTGATATGGTCTCAATCATACCCTAGAGTTATGGGATATCAAAAAAACAGGTAGTATAATATAAGATAAATTGAGCGAATAAATACAAAAAGATAATAGTTACAATACAACAGCTACATGTTTCGATACATTTTGGTTAACATATTAAAACTTACTAATCGACTATGCGCTTATTACTAAATCGCTTTTCATACAGCTAAATACTTTTCTTAGGCGCGTTGGGGTCACAAACTTGATTCTTTAAAATACAAAGGTAACAGAAGACTAGAATAAGACATTAAAAAAATTTAATTTATAACGATTAATAAATCTTTTCAACATTTTTTATACCTACTTAAACAATTTACGAGTCCCGGTTTTTTTCAAAACATTTTCAAAAATATATTTTGTCAACTTTTTCAGTGTTTTATTCTGCTCAACCAACATGACACCACCAATCATGACATTCTTTAAAGTTTAGCTTAGTGTTAGTAAAAACAGGCATTAAGGTTGAACTGCGCAACATATTTTCCATACAAATTTCGGGGGGCTATTACTCTACTGTTTGACATGGTACATCTAAAGTTAAACATGATATCGTTTTGTCTCATTATTAATTGTGTCTGTGCGGAATCAGAATAGTAAAATAAAAAGCCATTCAAAAGTTACGAGCTACCAAAGATTCATTTTTATAGCCAATTTTAACGTAACTTTGGGCGTAAATTAGTAATAAAAGAAGTGTCAAATTTCCAAAACAAAGTCCATACCGACACAGCACAATTATCGAAGAATTCAATAAATTTTATTTGATAATGATTTATGCAGTGGTTTTTTCATAAAATTAGATTTCCCAAAAGCCTTTTCATATTTTTTTACGCGCGCCTTTTACTATGAATTTTCGTGCATCTCACTGAATAATGTTTCCCCCGGTGCGGTGCGGGAGGGGGACACGCGATATTGACATGTCCTTCGTTTGATAGAAGAACAAGACCTATATTTCTGTCCTTTTCATTTCATGCATGACGTCAGTGACGTGTCATTTGTTTTTCGCTGAAGTTGAAGGGCCTGTGCATTTTTATTGCACTCCTATAATGTGTGTGTTTCGATGGCGCGACCACGGCGTTTTTTTTTTAAACTTTGGCAAGATTTTGTAAATAAAATAATTTAAAATTAAATTAATTAATTAATTTCAATTTTAAATTTCACATTCAGAACATTTTGAAGGTTATAAGCGATACCGTACGTATGCTCCTGAAATATAAACCAAGGATTTTTATATTTTTTTTTACAAATTCAATCTGTTATTTAAGTACCTAAATTTCAGGTCTCTGAAACGCTTAGTTTTTAAGATTTCCGTGGCCGCGCGGTTCTCCGCGTTTCGATGGCGTGGCCACGTTCAAACCCTTATAACTTTTTAACCATAACTTTGACAAATTTAAGGTTTTGGGAAATTTGAACCACATACATACATATTTTTACAAAATCATGGCATAGTTATTTAAAAAAAAAAAACGCCGTGGTCGCGCCATCGAAACACACACCCTATAATATGGTGTAGCGACCTACTTATTTAGAAACTTTATATACATAAAACCTTCACGATATAATTTTTGCTTTTCTTCTGATCTGTCACTTCTCTGTCATGTATTGATTAAATTTATATAGAATTATGAATTTTTTTTATATAATTTAGATAGTGTACATAAACCACTAAATTGGTGACCCCGACTTGATACGCCCTGAAAAGGAAATCCTAAACTTTATCAGGCCAAGGAAATCCACAGTACCACGATGACAATATAAAGCAGTCGTCTGCCGACCAACGTCCAGACTCTGCTGGCTTCACAGCCATTTATTTATCTCGAGGGATTAGCAGACCTGGCGGAAAGCGTCCAGGACATCGTGACCCCAGGCCAACAATAACAAACAATATAGTTATACAATTTTATTGTTGCCACTAATCTCGCGAATTGTGTAGTGACGATGACGTTTTATGTTGATAGTAAAAGTTTTAAAGAAAAAGTTTATTTTATTCTTTTTAGCGCATTTAAATAAAAGGTCAGACGAAAGTATTATATAACTTCGTTTTTGTTCGGAACGGTTCGGAACGCTGAGTGCGTGCGTACGAACTAGACGCGCGTGAAGACTAGCGCCTAACTGCTCATCACTGATACTATCTCTGTCGGGCACGATGCCAGGTGAGACAGCGTGCTTTATGGCCACGCCCACCAATGAGTTCGAGCCCGTGTGATGTGTCACCTTAATTACGCAAACCGAAATGAAGACTTGGAAATAAAGTAATTAACGAAAAACTTAAAAGAATCTAGTTTGTAACCCGTCCGCGTACCCTGTCCATCTATACAATATAATAACACTACGCTACAACAAGGGAATGCAATGAACAACGTGTACGAGCTATCACAATAATTTACTATTTGAGCACAAAACATCAACCATAAGCTAAATACGTTGTAATTTATAAATGTTTAAGTACAAGAGTGTTGCTGAAGCGCGTTTTGAATATTATTTAGCCTCTTTATTGGGGTAATTTAAAAATGGTATTATTAAAAAAATCACGTGTCATTTTTTTCTTTCTTCATCGTGTGGTTAGTGCCTAACCTGGTGTCAGAGTTTATATGCCGCCTATGGGACTCTGACTTGGCTTTACATTCCATCGAAAAATATCCCTCAGGTATGCTAGTTTCCTCACGATGTTTTCCTTCACCGAAGCAAGTGATAATTATACAATACGCATGAATCCGAAAAATCCGAGGTGCGAATTTGAGACCACTAGGGTCACACCACTAGGTCCGTACGATACCATCGAAAAGATTTTAATGCAAAATTTGTGAATGTGTTTGTTTGGTTCCAACTTGAAAGAAAGTATAGTTTTGAACTCGTTAGGTAGGATAGGCGCCATTCGAAGCAGGGGCGAGTCGCTGTTAATAAAATAAATTCCATTCAAAACCACGCTTCGGCAAACTCAACATTCAGTCACTAGAAATAATATAAACATTGCAATAAATAAACTAAAATAACAATAATATTATAAGCCCAACTATGTTCAAAACTTACGGGAATCGAAGGTAACTCGTTTTTGTTAGCATATTGTATATTGTGCGAATTGAACAGGTAACATTTTAACGCGATTTGGTAGCTTATAATGTTGCCATTATTGGCTGCTGGCCTCCTCTAAGTAAGCGGGCCGTAATTCACCACGCGGTTCGATGTCATATGAGTACTCGTTTTTTTTTTAATAATATTACATCCGGCAAATTTTATCCACAGTTCACCGTTTTGAGAGCAGTGGTGATGAAATAAATTACTTACATAAAGTGTCTGTCTGACTCGAGCCCACGTCCTATGACAAGAAAGTCAAGATCGCAATCACTGAGCCATCACTGCTCCCAACTGTTCTAAAAAGTTTTAAATAAGTAACTAAAAATAAAATACGCTAACAGCAACGAGTCTCGTATTATTGAATTAAGCATAATATGCGATCATTTTTTTAAAGGTGTTGCGTTTACAGAGGTCGCTCTCGGTCACCATTCTTTTGCAGTGTTTGTAAAACTTTAGTTGCGTAATAACGACCGTTTAGTATGACCAATATCAACTAAACTTTTACCTTTAAGGGGGGATCAGCTAAGTTAAATAGTTCACTGACCTGCAAATTGAAAAAAACGTAAGAAATTTTTTTTTTTCGTGGACTACCTTGACGCTGAAACTAATAACGTTCGTTAAGATCGAGCCGTTTTCTTGGTAACGAACTCAACCTCTATTAAGGTACTGAACACTTTTACTGATCGCAAGCCACGTTTTCTTGGTAACGAACTCAACCTCTATTAAGGTACTGAACACTTTTACTGATCGCAAGCCACTTCGCATGAATTATTTGTTTGAATAAATAACTTAATACTAAGATTACAGTATTTGGAATCAATTGTACATACGGGAGTTCATTGCATTTCGGAACCACACATAAGTTACGTAACCCATTTTTGTAGTTTAACAAACTTTTGCGCGCGACTCCGCCCGCCTGTATCGGGGTATATCCCACTGGAACATACCTACCAGGATAAAAGTGGGAAAAATATTCTGTTTCCTAATCTAGACTACATCTGGGTACCTAAATCCGTTCATTCGTTGATGCGTGAATAGGTAACAGACAGTTATACAAGGGTTCCGTTTTTGCCATTTGGTTACGGATCCCTAAAAGTACTAGGTGCCGAGGTCCGTATTAAAAAGTTAAATTTAATTTAATTTTAATTAATATAGAATTAGGTGATTTAAGACCTAATTGTGCGTTTAATAACAATTTCTGTCCGATGAATGTTCATAAAATAGAAATAAAATTATTTTCATAATTTCGTTTATATAACCTTTTTATAAATTACCAAGATAGAGCTTCGTGACAGGCGAACTAACATCGTAAACTTTACAAAAATATTTCCAATAGTATACTTTCGCTACAGGACCCTAAGACAACACCATAAAGGATTACGTAATTTTTGAGTGATCCCTAATAACTTTTGAAAAGTTTTTTCAACATTGAACAGTTAAAAAGTTACAAAAACTGCGTTTCATCAATTTATACACATTATAATATTAATCCATAAGTACTAAATAATAATTGATTTTTAATAACTCGCTTATAATCTAAAACATACATTTTTTTAATAATAAATTAGCTAAATATAATATATTTTTAATATAATACATTGGGTCAACGATTTGGAATGCATTTTTAATTTATTTTTTCTTCATCAAAAATTGGCACGAATTATAATACTTTTCTTTTACAAAGTCTTTTTTTTTGTTTTTATTTTATTAGTTTTTATTAAAAAATAACAATATTATTATGCGTTAGTTTTTTTTACAATTCAATCAATTTTTATGTTAGAAAACTGTTTGAAGATAATTTTTCTTAATCTTTTTACGTAAATTTTAAGGTACAAACACAAAAGCCATATCCGGCCATATATACCTTTAAATTAGTTTACAAGATTACATGGAATAACTCTCATAAACAGTCTATAATTAAATTGAAAGTTTTTTTTTCTGAGATCAGTAACGCATTTCACTATTACAATATTTTAATTTCAAATGTTCTAGCCATATTAAATACACTAAATCAACCATTTAGTCTATCAATCAATCAATATTACAATCAAATTGATGATTGATGCCACTTATCACTTGGTCCTAACTATTCAACCGTTTCAAAAAATACAAAACTCCGTCTATAGCAATCATTCAATCACTTTTCTATCAATCAATTTGACGATTCATAAAATAACACTAATTTGTCCTTGTTTCAATCAGTTACTTAGCTTAAAATATCAACACTGTTCTTTAATCAATCATGTGGTTGATTGATAGCTGGCCCCATTAAATGCATCGTGTACAATTTGCGTCAATCGAATCAATTGTCTGAGGCTTCATTTAATATGTTGTCACTTCCTGAAAATGCAAAACATCAATTATTATTAGAAGGTAAGTCATAAATGAACTGGATTTGCCAAGGTTTATTGACCTTTTACTAAAGTAGCATTGATGTGTGCACTGTGTGCCGTGTGTGGGTTTTTGTGCTACTGCCGCCGACATCTTAGGTCTTAACCTAAGATGTCGGCGATGATCTGATGAAGATCGTGGGAGTCTGTTGGATGCGAGAACCACAGGACCAACAGTGGGCATTTTTTGGCTCAAATTGGCGGTAGAAATTTGTCAGGGCGTGTGCGCGGGCTGCAGGCTGCAGGTGTCACAGGTGACACAGCTGGGTACTGACCTGCCTGGGCGAGCGTGGTCAGGTGTCAGGGCGTGTGCGCGGGCTGCAGGCTGCAGGTGTCACAGGTGACACAGCTGGGTACTGACCTGCCTAGGCGAGCGCGGTCAGGTGTCAGGGCGTGTGCGCGGGCTGCAGGCTGCAGGTGTCACAGGTGACACAGCTGGGTACTGACCTGCCTAGGCGAGCGCGGTCAGGTGTCAGGGCGTGTGCGCGGGCTGCAGGCTGCAGGTGTCACAGGTGACACAGCTGGGTACTGACCTGCCTAGGCGAGCGCGGTCAGGTGTCAGGGCGTGTGCGCGGGCTGCAGGCTGCAGGTGTCACAGGTGACACAGCTGGGTACTGACCTGCCTAGGCGAGCGCGGTCAGGTGTCAGGGCGTGTGCGCGGGCTGCAGGCTGCAGGTGTCACAGGTGACACAGCTGGGTACTGACCTGCCTAGGCGAGCGTGGTCAGGTGTCAGGGCGTGTGCGCGGGCTGCAGGCTGCAGGTGTCACAGGTGACACAGCTGGGTACTGACCTGCCTAGGCGAGCGCGGTCAGGTGTCAGGGCGTGTGCGCGGGCTGCAGGCTGCAGGTGTCACAGGTGACACAGCTGGGTACTGACCTGCCTAGGCGAGCGCGGTCAGGTGTCAGGGCGTGTGCGCGGGCTGCAGGCTGCAGGTGTCACAGGTGACACAGCTGGGTACTGACCTGCCTAGGCGAGCGCGGTCAGGTGTCAGGGCGTGTGCGCGGGCTGCAGGCTGCAGGTGTCACAGGTGACACAGCTGGGTACTGACCTGCCTAGGCGAGCGCGGTCAGGTGTCAGGGCGTGTGCGCGGGCTGCAGGCTGCAGGTGTCACAGGTGACACAGCTGGGTACTGACCTGCCTAGGCGAGCGCGGTCAGGTGTCAGGGCGTGTGCGCGGGCTGCAGGCTGCAGGTGTCACAGGTGACACAGCTGGGTACTGACCTGCCTAGGCGAGCGCGGTCAGGTGTCAGGGCGTGTGCGCGGGCTGCAGGCTGCAGGTGTCACAGGTGACACAGCTGGGTACTGACCTGCCTAGGCGAGCGCGGTCAGGTGTCAGGGCGTGTGCGCGGGCTGCAGGCTGCAGGTGTCACAGGTGACACAGCTGGGTACTGACCTGCCTAGGCGAGCGTGGTCAGGTGTCAGGGCGTGTGCGCGGGCTGCAGGCTGCAGGTGTCACAGGTGACACAGCTGGGTACTGACCTGCCTAGGCGAGCGCGGTCAGGTGTCAGGGCGTGTGCGCGGGCTGCAGGCTGCAGGTGTCACAGGTGACACAGCTGGGTACTGACCTGCCTAGGCGAGCGCGGTCAGGTGTCAGGGCGTGTGCGCGGGCTGCAGGCTGCAGGTGTCACAGGTGACACAGCTGGGTACTGACCTGCCTAGGCGAGCGCGGTCAGGTGTCAGGGCGTGTGCGCGGGCTGCAGGCTGCAGGTGTCACAGGTGACACAGCTGGGTACTGACCTGCCTAGGCGAGCGCGGTCAGGTGTCAGGGCGTGTGCGCGGGCTGCAGGCTGCAGGTGTCACAGGTGACACAGCTGGGTACTGACCTGCCTAGGCGAGCGTGGTCAGGTGTCAGGGCGTGTGCGCGGGCTGCAGGCTGCAGGTGTCACAGGTCAGCATGCGCGCACTATAGCGTTCGATCTGGAAAGTGGCCGAGGCCACGCCCCACTCCGTGCGCGCCATCTGCTGGCATGAGTGCAGCACTGCTTCGGGGTCGGTCAGCTCGTCTGTAAAACAAATAGAAATTAAAACTGGTTAAGGGATAGCTAACACGTCTTTGTGCGTCCTGAGGGACGGCGCATCTCGCATGTGGAATCCGCGGCGCAACAAACAAATATTAAGCGAGTATGAATCGGTCCGCGGGTGCCAGCGCACACGCATAGTTATCAACTTCGATCAGACGAGTATTGTGGCTAGAGCACTACGACGGTCGTGTTTCTGCATATTATGTAAATCGCGCGAATAAATCTGCTTGCGGCATGTACAGTCAACAAAGAGTTATGTTTAGAGTATGCAGGCTAGCAAACTTCTTACTACTATTATAAATGCGATGAGGGTTATAATCAATCTGTTTGCAATTTAATACAAATCCATTTAGTAGTTTCTGCGTGAAAAAATAACAAAAAACGATCATTACAAACTTTTGCATTTATAATAGTAGTGAGTAGATTGCTAGCCTGCTTATCTAACTCTTTTGTTGACTGTACTACGTTTCTGTGTTGCTCCTACACCAACAACATTACACACTAGTGCACTATAGTATACTCAGGTAGTACAATACACTCACCGATAGCCACGTGCGCTGTGAGCACGACGTAGTGCGTGGACAGCGCCCACACGTGCAGCGAGTGCACGTGCCGCACGCCGCTCAGCGACGACAACATGGACACGCACTCGCGATACCTGCAATAACAACACCATAAAAAGGGAATTTAATTCGAGGGACGTAGTTGGATCCCGAGAGCAGCGAAGGATACAAGGACCGAGATTTTTTTTTTTTACACGTGTCACGTACTCTACTTTTTACCATTGACTGTGAGAAAATAAATAGGGCCATTATATTTATCACATTTTGTTATATAATCAGTAATAAAACAACAAAGGATTAAATATGAATATTAAAACGGTTTTCGTATTAGTGGGCCGTAAAGGAAGAATTGGCGCCATTCGTGGTTTTTCAGTCGCAGAACAAATTGTATGTTTTCAGATACAAACTTCCGAGAAAAGTCCTGTCCAGTCAGAAAAGAACCTAACTAAAATTGGCGGGTTTTTTTTTTTTATTTGGCATGGAATAGCTCTATTCAGCCACCCAGTACTACTTTCAGCAAGTTATTTTTTTTGTCCATAATTCGCGTTTGTTCCAAATTCAAAATGTATTTATTTACTCAGTGAGTAAAAGAGCGTTTTATTCACTGATACCGATAAATAAAATGCACTTTTTCGAGTGACAATTGTAAAATAGTACATTATGGTACAAGTGCGTAATGTTGGTGATGACCGCTGAGGCGCCATTGAGAGAGCCGAGGACGGTAATCATCAATACACACGTATATCATACGACGTTGTTCAACACACTTGTGTAGAAAATAATGCTAAAAAATCATTTTATTTAGTAGATTAATAATTGATATTTTTGTCCTTGGAGTTTTCAGGTAGTAAACTTTCCATAACGTTAAGGGCTTCACATCTTATATCGGACGGTGTACACCATAAATCATTTTCTTCATAACTAGTACTTGTAGACATTCTAATTAAGAAATAACTATAATTTCAAATGTGAAAACGAGTTGTGAAAAATTTTACGGAATGGCGGGAAAAATTAATCAGTTTTCCTATGCGCGCGCATGTAACAATGGTGATCGACTGATCGGCCATAGACTAAAAGAATGAGGTTTCTTTTTTTGGCTTTTCGCGGATAGCGTTTTAGCCACGTACAAAATGGGAAATTCAAAGTTTTCTTTATTACAGAGAAAACAAAAGTTAACTTTGAGTGAAAGTTTTATTTATTAAAAACGTACAAGTTGAATTTATCTATCTAAATACGAAGTTGCATTAAATGAGTAAGCAATAGGTACATTAATTTATTTGTACTATTGAACACGATCTTTTTTGTATCGAAACTTTTTAAGAACAAAGCAACAAGCACCTCAACCAATAAATTAAAAAAAAAACCCTATAACTCACTTGTGAATAATAGCAATGAAAAAGTCACAGTTTGATTACAGGTGTCATTATGTGCCTAATTGCGGTGATATTAGTATTTTATAAGCAAGTTAAAAAAGGGTTAAAAAAAAAATACAAAAATAGAACCATTATAAAGAAGACTGGTCAAAATTGACCCAAAATTTTCATAACGCCCGGCGCTAAAGAAATTTATTTCAGAGTAAAAATAACTGCATATTTTTTTAATTTAATTTCGATGTGTGTGATGTAAATATAACTACGTTTTTTTTTTTTTTGGTTTTTACGGTACATTTTTTTACAATTATTTTTGGGGCGTAAAAAAATATGACAGCCAAGTCGATCAATACGGTCTTGTTAGCCTTGCTTTTCTGAGTAACGTTGCCAAGCTCCACAAATAGTTGCCAGCACAAAATTTAGCACAAACCTGAAGTGCTTGGGCACAGCCTGCATGAGCATGGCGAGCGCGTCCCGCACGACCTGCGCCGACGTCAGCAGCACCAGGAAGCTGAACACGAACGTGCAGATGGGATCCACCACCTTCGCTTCGGGCTGGAGATACAAATAATTATATTAGCTTCATGTAGACATGCGCCAGTGAAATGCCGCATAGAATTATTTGAAACCCTAATTTGTCACCCTAAAAATTTACGCAATATTTGAATTTGCGTGGGTCCACAAATTTTTATTTTTATTTCCGTACGTATTTAGCAAACAGGAACTAATTGGTAATTAAATTATTATTAGATTAGGAAGTTAGAAATGTTGTTACTACGTTAAATGTTTGCAACATATTTAAGCGTCAGCGCCGCTGTGGAGCATGAACATGGCTCGCATGGCTGTTCAAGTCCCGAATTTGATTCCCAGGTCGTGCAAACTGTTATTGGGTTTTTCCAGGAAATTCAGGAATTTCTCAGTACAGAGTCTAGATTTGCGCCCGTTTGATGGCAAAAGGCTCGCCCCCTATAGCATGAACTAACTAAAGCATACTGGCGAAATGTGCTGCTCTGCCTAATCCTCCGCGGATAACAAGGCGTGATGTTGTTACCTAAAATATTTTTATCTTTTATATAAATTAGGTAAACGCTCGTGCGAACTTCATATGTCAAGAAGCGCCATCTGCCGACTATAGCTGGCCTCGGTAGGTGGCGCTGTTATCGCCATACAGAAAACATTGGGTCAGCAAGTACTTACATAAAACTTAATGAGTATAGAGGCGAGCAGTACTCCGCAGCTTTGTATGAGGTCACCTATGACGTGAATGAGTGCTGCTCTGAGGTTGATGTTCCTGCAACAAGGATAAAACTTAACATTGAAGCGAAAAGAGGTATACTGTTGTAACGCAACCTCAGATAGGGCCCATGTTCAGTCCAGCAGTGGTCCGGAATGCGTAAATACCAGGGCGGCTGTAAAACATACTTATTTATTTATTTATTGGCCTAAACTCTTATGGGAGGATTTTAACAAGGTGTTGAAAAAAATATGGATTGAACCTTCTTCGAAATCTACCTCCTCCTACGGATTGCCGAAGGATTTTTTTTTTCCTTTCTGTTTTTTTGCCTTTCCTCACCTCGGTTGCGAGCCCACGACGTTGGTCTCGACGGTAGCCAGATCCTTCATGGTGTAGTCCCCGTTGACGAGGGAGCCGTTAGTCTGTTTATGTTCGCGTGATCTCCGAAACAGTCGCCAGCCGCGGGAGGCGCCTCCACTGGAGCCGTGGGAATGTGCGTGCGCGCAGGACGCGCCGCCGTGTGTGTGGTGGTGGGCTGGCGGATATAATACATTAGGTAAGTTAATGTATTGAGTAAATTTTAGTGAAACGGCTGAAAGGGGAGAATGGAAAAAAGAAGTGAACCGTCACGGGACGCCTGGCAGATGTGAAACATCGAAATTATTTTGTACAAGTAATATGCTTAAAAAAAGTCAATATAAAAACAAACATAAAATAAAAGAGAATAAAAACTAAATTACTCGATTCACAAAAAGAAAAATCCTTATGGTGAAATCGAACTCAAAGTCACGAGATTGTAACCCAGCGCTGTGCCCCGAGACCAGCTGGCTCGTTGTAAACCGTGGCGAATATGTAGATCATATGCTGCTTCAACAGGTCGATAATGTTCGGGATTGTTCGAGCCGGGTTGTCAACTTGACAGTTGGCGACGCGTCGGCAGCCGCATGCATCGCCAAGCCATTTTTTGGTTTTACCCGCGCCTTTAGATGTTTCGCATCAAAAAACGTGTTGCGCCGAACCCAAGTACCTGACGCCAGCACATCAAGCTACCCGAAACTGTCATATAATCCCAATCAACCTTGAACCTAATGCATTAGCGATAAAGTTGAAAATCTACTCAAGTAATTTGACAGATTGTAGTAGCTTAGTCTGTACACATTCTTGTTTTTTTTTAACTTTTGCCCACACTAGGAATTTCTCCTCTATCGTGGGTGCTTATACAAATAGTTAAACTCACATACACAATCAGTCAAAATCGGCCTCTGCGGGCGATGCAAATTTTTGTTTCAAGCTGGGATCGAGCCCACGACACTCAAAGCCGTCAAATAAAATAAGCTAGTGAAACCCGAAAGGACGATGGGTTTATAGGATATCTAAACCATGGTAACCAATAAAAGTAATAGATGATATTTTTAAGGCGCTACAGGTGCTACAGGAATGCAGTTACTTACTACAACAACAGCCCATAACGTCAACTGCTGGACATAAGCCTCTCCCATGATGGGAGGAATTTGCCGTAATCTCCACGCTTGGCAGGCGGATTGGAGATCGCAGTGATGAAAGACTAACAGAAAACGCTGCTGCCCGTTCTCTGGTCTACGGAGGCACGGTGTTCTGCCTCAGACATTAGTCGCCTTATACGACACCCGTGAGTGTAATGGGTTGGTTCTATTCTACTCTGCCGGATACTACACGGCTTTTAGAGCATCCGAACCTAATTCCAACAAAAAAAACTACTACTAAAAACGCATTTTTTGCATGTTGTTTTGAAGCAAAAGGATATACTGTTGCTTGTTGGCTTGACTCTTAACGAAGCCGAAAGGCACTTGTTCTCCCCGTCATTGCGATCATTTTTTGTTCTAGACCATATCGGAGAAACTTCTAGTTACGGAGATATTGGAAGTCCCAACTTTTTAACAGGTTTCTATTTTAAATACAAGTTTTTAATTTTATAACCTTCTAACCCTAAAATTAGCGACTCTATTTGTGGTGGTTCAAACTTCGTTTGAAATACTGTTAGAATAAAGTTCTAATCAGCTTGCACTACAAAGCGGTTGTTACGTCAGTTACTGCGGGCCGAATAGTGCGAAATGAGTGGTTTTTTGCGATTTACAAAAAATCTTAGATTGGAATAAAAAAAATAAAACACATAAGACCTACTTTATAGATAGTTCAGTTAGTATGTAAAGTTTCATGATCTAATTACAAGTACTTTTTGAATACCAGCGGTTTATTGTTCGATTTGGAGGTAATTTTGGATTTTTTTCTATCGAGAAAAGTTTATGGAATCGTGTTTTCGTCACACATAGGACTTAGCATTAATCCTCAACTTTACCATATATTTATTTCAAAATTAATGCTGCAGTATTTTAGGAGTAACGGAGGATCATGCTAAGCCATTTGAGGGATATTTAGCCCTTAAATACCTCCATGACCCTTTTACTGTTCAATGCATCCATCAGCACAATGTTTTGAATGCTTTACATTGAGTTTTACTGTAAAACGTAATTTTTCAACCCAAAAACAAGTATTATTCCAGAAATAATTTTGTTTATTTATTAATAAAAAGTGCCAAAATGTTTGGAAGGGACTTTTGTATATTATTTTGCACATATGCAAAATTCTCTTGAAATACAGAAGGTATTGCGATATGTAACTTTCTCGGTTTAAACTCATCGATACGACCTTCATCATATCGGATGCGTGTGTAAACAGACCACGGCCTAGTACTGGCTAGTACTCACCTATATCAGACGCGCAGCCATGCAGCACGAGCGCCAGGATCACGTTGAAGCCGACCCCGCAGCCCGACACGATCATCATCATATCGGGCTCGATGTTGTACTCGCCCGTGTGCAGTCGGACTATGGCGACGTATACGAAGATTCCTGTCAGGATCCAGATTAGGAGGACCGATAGCATGGCGCCGAGGACCTCTGGAACAAAGAGCTTCGATGTTAGTGTCAGAATTAACGAAATATAGAATGTGGAGATATATCGTCGCCCAGCTAAGTAGCTATAGAACTGGCTATGCTTGGAGTCTCTGCGAGGGATCCGACAGAGAACAAGAGTTGTCGACATAGCTCACAGAATAAGCTGAAGTGGCAATGAGCCGGTCATATTTGCCGTAGAACCGATAACCATTAGGGTAGACTTGTTCTTGACTGGAGACCGCGAATCGGCAAACCTAACTTGACAGGCGCTTAGGTTCGGTGTACCGATGATCTTCGCAGGTTGGCTGTAAGCAACTGGATGAGAGTTGCTGAGAATAGAGTTGAGTGGCGTGCGATTGAGGAGGCCTATGTCCAGCAGACAGGAATATGAACTGTTGTAGGCTGATGATGAGAATGTGGAGATAGACTGTTTGAAAAAAAATTTTTTTGATGATATTATCGGCGTCTAGCATCTAAGTGAAATTTTTGGCTATGGTCTCCTATAAACGCCGTCGGCCGCGTACAGCGTCACGCCGTACGCCGCGTCACGATTACTTACTATATAAAAATGTACTGTTGTGGTCTCTTTCACACGCTGACGTTGGCGGCGTGTGGACGCCGCCGCCGTAGGCGGCATTCAAACGCTTTGCGCCGCGTCGCGTCTCTAGTTATTTCGAAGCATTGCAGCGTGATTGTCGTATTTGGCGCCGGTACAAAATGTCGAAATTTGATAAAGAAAAAGACGAACTATTGATTGAATACAGTCAAATGTTATAGTGCATCTTCGTATGCGTCGAATTTATATCCATTTTATGTCACACGACTACACGCGAGCACTATTCACTAGTCGTCGTTCGCTATGAGATGTATTGACCGCAGGCTGACGCTGTGCCTGGCGTTCAGACGTCGATCGGAACGTAAACGCTAAAGTCGGACACCGCATAGGAGACCTAGCAAAATTTTAACTTACAAGTGTCCCAAGACCTATATTTTACTACTCTTTTAGCATACTTACAAACAACTGTAAGTGTCGATTTAGGCGCACTTTATAAGAGAATTCTCGCTTTAAGTCAACTTATAACGCTCTTATTGAAGATTACTTTACACTTACAATAATCTTGTTACTGCTGTTGTAATACCAAAATAACTTTTAATGTTCTCTGGAAGCTCAATATAGGAGTATTTATTACAACGGAGGAAATAGTGTGCGCGAGAGCTGCTGGAAAAAATAAAATAAAAAAAATGTTTAATTGTGAACTCATGTATTATTTGTATTACTAGTATTTTTATTTCTTGTAATCATTTAGTTCATTTGCTTGATAATTATGTGTCTATGAACTTAAATAACTTGCGGTGTACATTTCTTCGAATGTTTTGTGGAGTAAAGTGAAATATTTTCACAGGCCCACTTGGTTATGTATTTAGAAAATTAGTAAAAAATATTAATTAATTGTAAAAATAACAACTGACGCCATTAGGGATTGATAAGACCAAATACTCTTCTCTAAGATAAGCTTAATACTAAAATGTCTTATTTCACACTACCTAAGTTAATATTAAACCTTTTGGTCTTATTGAGCACTTACATAAGGTAACTACTTGCAGCCATTTAATAAATTTAGGGTTCCTTTGTAAACCATGGCATTCAAATTCCATTTTGTGGTAGGTATAATGTTAGGTGAGCCAAAACATGCATAAGTAAAGCACTCTTTAAAACGCACTACTCTACAAGTGCGAATCTACTGGACCAAATCAGGTGAAATTTGGTAGGATGGTTTAATCCTGATCCAAACACAGATGTGCAAAGTAAATAAATATTTTTTTAAAATAAGGGTCATCTTCGGGAGACAATTTGGAAATTAAAAAAAATTGCAAACGTTGCTCTGTCATAATATATTAAATGAAAGGGCTCGTTATGAGGATCTCAAATATATTTTGTTAATAATTTAAAATAAATAGTTTTGATTTTATTCATAAGGAAAGACGAAAATTAACCATTCCTGATCACTTCATCATCATCACCACTCTGATGACATTTCCTGATTTCGAAACTACTTCGAGCGAATTTTGAAAAAAATACAAAATATAGTTAATTGCTTGTAGATTACAGGCAAACCTATAAGAATTCTATCAAAACATGCCACAATTGAATAAAAACATTGATTGGTATTGTACGGAACCCTCTCCACGCGAGTTCAACTCGCACTTGGCCGATTTTATTTATAGTGGTTATTGACCCCCGGCCGTGACATCTTTAATAAAGTGTTCACAAGTCTTTTAAAAGTCAAAATATTCTGATAGAGTTCTACCAGTATTCGTCTTCTCTTTAATTTGACTCAGAGAAGACAATTCACACTTACAACTTGTTGGTTGTCATAGTAGTTTTATGCAAAAGTTTATTAAGGTCATAAGTGTTATAAAACACTCAATGCAGACTCTACTAAGAAATACTGTACATTTAAGATGCTTTTTTAAGTGCAAATAATATTCAAGAGCAACTGCTTTATAAAAATGCACTTGTAAGACACCTGTGCTAATAAATGTCTTACAACGATTCTTTATACGCATCTATAAGAACACGTACTAAGTGTTTTATTCTTTTAGTACAAAACGCCTTAAATCATGCTTTTATAAGATGTACTGTCATAGTCTAGACACATGTAAGTCTGCTGTAACACCTTAGTTCTTAAATCAGCATATCCGCAAGACTAAATTGCTAGTTGGGCGGTGCCTTACCGTCAGAAATTGTAAGTTTACAATTGGTGTTAGGTAATAGGATAACATCTAACGTAACGTCTACGTCTAGGTTAACGTCTTAAATCACATGACACAGTACTTGAAGCTAGTGCCCTCAGAAACCCGAAGAAGCCTTCCTTTGCAGTTAGAAAATAAATATTGTGATTTGGGGCAGAAAACACCAGAAAATCCTCCTCCTAAACATCATCATTGGCCTGCTGAAGCAGTCCATCATCACTTACCAGCCCGCTTGTACCCATAAGACATGGCGACGTCGGGGCGTCGCTTGGCGCAGTGGAAGGCGAGCAGCGCCAGCGCGAACCCGCCGCAGTCGCTCAGCATGTGCGCCGCGTCGCTCATCACCGATAGACTGCCGGCTAGGTAGCCTCCTATCAGCTCGCATACCTGGACAAGGAAAATAAGATCCTGGTAATGTATTCATCGAAGGTTTTAAGTTGTACAGTACACAGACATTTCGCGGGGCATAAGGCACCAGGACGGCGAAATTATGATGAATGTATGAACGTAAACGATGCCAATGAAATATGTATAAAGGATCGTGCCAGGTGGGGTTCTATTTCTGCCTATCCCAATGGGAATATGGCGCATTTATGTACCTATTATGGGCGTAAAATACCCCATAACGAAACTTTGGAGGTCAAGGTTCCAAATTTTTCACCATTTTTTTTTTATACGATTTTTTAATGTAACCTTACTTAACCTTACTTTAAATACCTCCATGACCTCTGTACTATTCAATGCATCCATCAGCACAATGTTTTGAGTTACATTTGAGTCCTACCGCGAAACGTGATTTTTCACCCTAAAAAGTCGTTTCCCAGCAATAATTTTTGCCTAAAGTTACTTAGTTTGATGTACAGATTGCTTAGTTGACGGTTTCGTGAAGGGTGCGTTTACAACCAGTATAATATTCCTTCAAGAAAACACCAAGCCTGATGTTAAATTTTTCATTTAAACACACTTCAGCTGAAGTAAGGTATACGTTGATCTATAACGACATTTCCACTCTCCATAATTCTAAGAGCATTTTATAGGTCAGATGGATAGTTATTGCAAACAACTAAACTAGATAGGTACGCATAAAGTATCGACATCTAGAACAAGTACATAGGGTAACTGATATATAAATTGGTGTGCTTATTTTATCTCATCTCTCTTCTCTTAAGTTTTCAAAATCGTCAGATTCTTCGGATTAAGTGAAAGGCCACAATATCTAACAAATTTCCAAAATACATAAGACAGAAGTTGTTCAGTTTCATGTTACAGTACCCTGTATATTTGTTTTATGTTGATACCCAAAGCACAATAAGCCAAAATGAGATGTAGATAAAGACTGCAAAAGTATTCGTCTCTTTTGTCGCCCTGTCCTTTATATAAAAAGACCCAATAATGAGCATGACTATACTAGAGTAGGTAGCACATGATTACTAAACATTTTCTTTTGTGAGACGGGCCTTTTACCGTCATTTACGGCGGCCCCATATATCCGGACATTACCTATTGTCCGATACGATATTGGGTCGTGTCTACGGCATGCTCGTATAATTCTATAGACCTATCGGTTTTCGGCTCATGCAATCGGGTGAACAAACCGGTAATTTCAGGAGCAACGATCCGTATTCTTGCGTATATCTTGCTTTTCTTGTTTTGATAGTAACTGTTAGTTTCAGACAGGCTGTTCCTTGTTATTTTATAAATGCGAAAGTAAGTCCGTCTGTAACCTTTTCACGTCTAAAGCACGGTTTCCACCGCGAAAGAGTAATGAGCCGGAAATGTCTAAGCGAAACGGACTTCGTTTTCATGAAATAGGTTTCCGTTTCCTCCAAGAAAGAGTTTAGTCGACTGATTCCCACCGCAAAAGAGAATGAAACTAGAATGAGCAGAGCGAGCTCACTTTTACTCTTTTTGCCCGCTGAGTCATTTCCGCTCGACTCTATGTTGGTGGAAACATAGTAAGCAGTTTTCTCTTGCGAGGTAAAAGAAGTCATTAATGGGTCCGCTCCGCTTGCGGTGGAAACCGGGCTTTAGAGCTGAACATCATTTCAATATTGGTGTGACATTCACATCGATAGACCATGACCTGAGTTAAGACTATAATATTGTTACGAGCTGGGTATGGGATAAATTAATAACTACCGAAGAAACAACAAATAACTTTAATAATCACAAAACACTTAAAACTTAATCACAAGTACACTACTGATCACTATTCGCTTAGATATCGCACTTTTAGTTCACTTCGATTCGCTTCGTGGTGTAGCCAAACTCAGACTGACTGTTCCCGCAAACACGTCGACTATTTAAATGGCGATCGAACGTTCGAGTAGTATCCACGACTTCCTAGAAACTTCCACAACTTGTACAGAGGAAAGAAGTAGGTACTTTATGCCCTCGGCGTACGGTCGAAATTAATATGATGTTCTTTTGTAGGTAGTTTGCGAATTTGTACCTACATCATTCGGGACTCGTTTTACCTACCTACCTACTATTACCTACCTACTTACTAGTAGGTACCTACTATCGTAACTGTAGGTAAGTACGGGTACGACGTAACACTGCCCCCTCCTTAGACATGCTCGTCCCGAGCATCATTAGCCCCGTAGTATCGCGCCAATCGGTCTACATGGACAATCTTAGGCGCACCTCGTGGACCCTTCTGTATTCGGTAGGTGACATCGTTGATCCTAGTCTTTTCGGAGACTTCCCCTTGCTCCGTACTGGGTTATGCAACCACACCAGTGAACTTTCGTCGAAACCCCTACTATTTGCCTTCCGGTCATAACGGGTCTTCATCTTCTCAGACATCTGTTGGCCGGATTGTCTGATATGCTCATAAACATCATTCAACTTGTTACGCAAGTCAATCGCATAATCCGTTACACTACGTGGAGCATCAGGGGGAGTTCCAGTGATTAAATCAGCAGGCAACCGTAATTCCCTTCCAAAGTTCGCGAAGGCTGGCGTCACAGTCGTACTTTCGTGGACGGCGCTACGGTAGGACAGAAGAAATGGCTGTATATGCTTGTCCCAATCCCTTTGTCTGCTTTCCACGACTTTTGCCAGAAGTTGCATGAAGAACCTTTATGAGGAGCATCTGTTCATCCTGGCGGCGGGCCTGCTCCTCTTTATCTTGCTGCAACTGCTCTTCCAACCGGCGAGCCTGCTCCTCTTGACGGCGAGCCTGCTCCTCTTGACGGCGAGCCTGCTCCTCTTGACGGCGAGCCTGCTCCTCTTGACGGCGAGCCTGCTCCTCCTTATCTCGTTGCAACTGCTCCTGTAACTGGCGAGCCTGGTCCTCTTGACGGCGAGCCTGCTCCTCCTTATCTCGTTGCAACTGCTCCTGTAACTGGCGAGCCTGGTCCTCTTGACGGCGAGCCTGCTCCTCTTGACGGCGAGCATGCTCCTGCAGCAGCGCCATTAAAGCTGACAAGTCTGGCGCCACTGATGCTGGAGAAACTCCGGATGGACCAGCGACTGGCACTGACGTAGGCTGGACACCACCCGGTGTCTGTGTCGGAGAATCTCCAAACCGCCTTTGGTCCATGTTCTGCTGTCGCTGACTCCTGGGCCTCAAGTCTGCTATTTGTTAAAATTCGTCATTCCAACACGATCCTATTGTCATTTTGGTAAAAGTTCGTAGTCTGGTAAATTCACAATGATCGATCACTGGTCGGTCAATGGTCTCGTAATAGAATTGTGTTGTAGTGACAGTATCGTATTGCCATTATTATAAAACTCGTTGGTAGAAATGATTTTCGAAAAACTACTATTAAATTTGAACATTTATTCATGCCAGATTTCATTTATATATATTTTTACATATTATTTATTAGTGTTTTAAGCCATCTGAATTAATAAGAAGTTCGTAAATAGGAAAACACATTAAAATGTTCAACGCGGATTAATGTAAAACTTAATATGTTTAGCTGTCAAAGTCAAATGTGACATTACTGTTTACTGACGTATATCTGTTTTTGTTTCTAGCTGCCGGTGTTTTTTTATTGTATTTATTTTCATTTGAGTGTTCTAGTTAGATTTTTGTTAGTATATTTAAATTTTCTTTCCCCTAAGACGACCCACTAACCGAGAAGCCTATATTTATTGATTTTATACAAAATGGTGATAATTTAGCAAATTTCGGCTCTAGTTGATTATTTGGAAAACCACCAATGAAGGTCGAAGTTTATCGAAGGTAAAGATCTTACAATTATTTGTTTTGACCATTAACGCCCCACTCTAGTATGTCGCCTGATGTAACAAAATATTTTTTTTTATAGAAAAAGACCATGTAGCTCTCGAAGTTGCTCAATCAAGGCTGGGCGCTATTGAAGCCAGGAACGCCGAGGCAACATTAAAACATGCTCAGGCAGGCCATCTACAACTCAGCTGCTGCATTGATCGACTGAGCTCCACCACAGAAAAAATGGTGGATCATAGAAGCCACTGTGTGCCAAAAAAGGTAATTACTAAACTAAACAATACAATAAATTTATATAACCCCTCCATCTAAGCTTATAAGCTTGTGTTAGGTTTAGGCTCAAATCAGTAGTACATTGGCCAGAATCTGACATCACGATTGTAACTCTGATACTAAGCGCTAGGTTACACAACATGCTATAAAAGAAGTTGCAACTTTTAAACACAAACTCTGCAGAATTATAATGTCATGATAAATGATTAAATGAAACAGTGATAAAAAGTGTATTAATTTATTTTAAACTGTAGATACCCGTAATTACAGAAATAACAATGTTCTGTTCCCTTTGGGGGACGTCACGGGCTTGAAGCATTAAATCATATTTTGTCAATACTGTGGTCACTGTGTGTGGATCTGTAACAAAGAGTTAAATCATTTTATTAATACTTAGAGCATTTTCGTACTTCACTAGAATATCGAGGTGGGTAACATTACATACCTGCTAATTTAATTTATGCATTTCTCCACAGTCTGTCAACAAGAGCCTGCTCAGTGTGTGGCCCAGTTCAGTGCAGTGCTTCCCGTCCTTCAAGAAGATCCTGATTACCCTTTGATGGTCTTGATAATTAGGTGCTGCATTATTATTTTCCTCCTAAATTAAAAGATAGATTAGTGATTAGTGACATGACTGTTATTATTTTTATTAAAAGGTAAAATTTGTGATTTGTTATTCAAATGATGATTAAAATATTGAAGATCTTTTTGATTTGTATGAACACTGATTTTGATTTGTTATTATTATTACATTAGATATTGTAACTTGTCTTTTGTTTTATGTAGTACATATATTTACATTTCAGGTTTTTCAATTGACTTGAAAGTCAAGTTTAATATTGTTAAATAAATAAGTATTTAGTTTATGAGAAATAAAGATTATTTGAAATGTTGATTTTTTATCATAGTATTATTTAATATTCCATCTTCAATAGAATTATTCTAAAATAGTGGAATGTAAATCACCTGTTGCAAGCCAAGTGCTTCTGTATAAACTTCATCAGGTGGCAACGGTGCTCTTGCCAAGTATGGAATATTGTGCAATATGTAACATGCATTCACAATCTTGCCTGCAGTTGTTGGACTATAATGTAAAGCATAGGTATGCTGCAAACTAACACCTGCAAAAAATCAATTTACTTTTCTAAGCATATAGGTAAACATAGATTAACTTTTATTTAATACTGTTCTTGACATAAACAAGAACTATTGCATCTAATCACTGTTATTGAGTGTCTAAAACAATTGCTTATAATAATGCGATGGTCTTTACCTGAAACATGCTTCTTATACGCTGATGCCATGGGGAATGAGTTCTTCAATTTATTAACCCCCAAGTCATTTCCAAGGCGAAACGTTTTTACAAATTCCGCCTGAGGAATATCAATAAAATGGTTCATGATCATTCTCGTCAAGCGACGGGCACGACGACGTCTTCTGCATTCTGCCCATCTTCTTTCTTTATTATCCACTGAGTTAAGTTTATTGTCCACTGCACTGAGCTAGCCAACTCGAGAATATTTTGTTCGTAGTGAATTCACTGTCTCCATTCAATATTCCACAAACACGATCGAAATAAAAGCAATGATTGCACAATGACGTTCCAATGGTAGGTCAGTGATAAAAGGAACTGTCAAAATTTTAGCAGATTACCGCTTATGTCAGTCTTTCATTTGTCATTGTGTACGAGATTACCATTCTATGCTATTTCGTTCAATGGAGTGTCAGTGATTGATCATTGGGCAGTCATAGTGACGCCATTATATTAGTAGACTACCAAACTTGTCAAAATCAATAATTATGAGATCAATGACAGATCATTCTGACACTATTGTAATAGCAGACTTGAGGCCCTGGTACGGATACCGTCCGTGTCGTCCTTTGGTAGAATTGGCATAATTTATCCCACTTCTGACACCAAATTGTTACGAGCTGGGTATGGGATAAATTAATAACTACCGAAGAAACAACAAATAACTTTAATAATCACAAAACACTTAAAACTTAATCACAAGTACACTACTGATCACTATTCGCTTAGATATCGCACTTTTAGTTCACTTCGATTCGCTTCGTGGTGTAGCCAAACTCAGACTGACTGTTCCCGCAAACACGTCGACTATTTAAATGGCGATCGAACGTTCGAGTAATATCCACGACTTCCTAGAAACTTCCATAACTTGTACAGAGGAAAGAAGTAGGTACTTTATGCCCTCGGCGTACGGTCGAAATTACAATGATGTTCTTTTGTAGGTAGTTTGCGAATTTGTACCTACATCATTCGGGACTCGTTTTACCTACCTACCTACTATTACCTACCTACCTACTATTAGGTACCTACTACCGTCAGTGTTGCCGTTTTAGCCACTTTATGGCTAGATCTAGCGGATTTTCAACGGTTTTAGCCAAAAAGAAAACCATTTTAGCCACCAAAACAAATCTAGCTACTTCTGGCTGATTTTTAGATTGCTAAACCTACTTTTATCACTAATAGAAGTCTATTGTATAATTATGTTTTGTCACCTGAAGTTTGAAACAAAGTCACAAAAACGGTCAAATCGGTAAAACAAAGTGAAATACCATCCACGTCATCATCCATTGACGAAGAAATTACAAAATCTCCAGATGACATTGTAGACTTTGAAATTGATTTTTAATTTTAAACTAAAAAATTGACAATGTTTCACTAACTGTAGGTACACTTTATTTTAGTCAGCTTCTATTAAATGTTTAAAATTATTAAAAAAAAAAAATAACCCATTTATCCCCCATGCCTATATTGTAATACATAACAATAGTAATAGCATAGCAGTAGCTGGCCAAAAGTACTTTAGCCACTTCTAGTGGAATTTTGAAAGAGATTTATTTACAAAACTGGCAACTTTTTTCTTACATATAGCCACAAACTAGATTGTCCTAACGGCAACACTGACTACCGTAACTGTAGGTAAGTACGGGTACGACGTAACAATATTTATGATACTATGATACTTTTCATTCCGGTAGTACGCGTGTTCCCTTTTGCAATACTTTCCGACAGACATGCGAGCGGAGCCACGGACAAAACCTTTAAAAACATTATTTACGTCAGTTGTGTTCAGCAGTAGAAATTTAACTAAGCAAAGGATATAGCTGACTAGATGTCGCTTAATAACTTACCATAAAAATGCCACATAGCACGAGCGCGGTCAGCAGCTGTGGGATGGCACTGGGAGGCTCCGCCTGCGGCTTCCAGTGGCAGTGCTCCACGTCCGAGGAAGGCGCCACCGGCACGTCCGTGTAGGTCTCCTGAAGACAACGGAAAATAGGTTATATAGGGTGTAAACAACGTCATCACGAAGCGGTCAACCAAGCATTCTGTTTTCTGTACATCAAACTAGGTAACTTTACGCAAAAATTATTGCTGGGAAACGACTTTTTTTTGGGGGTAAAAAACCATGTTTTGTGGTAGAACTCAATGTAACGCATTCAAAACATTGTGCTGATGGATGGATTGAATAGTACGAGGGTCGTGGAGGTGTTTTAAGTAAAAATCTTACAATAAAAACTTGTATTTAAAAAAAAACTTGTCAAAAAGTTGGAACTTTGGTGTAGAACAAAAAAATGATCGCAATGACGGGGAGAACAAGTGCCTTTCGGCTTCGTTAAGAGGTTTTTTACACCTTTTATAAAGGCGTCTCTGTCATCATCATCTGCCTAACCTTTTGCCAACTATGTTAGGGTCGGCTTCTAGAAGGAGCGACTGCCTATCTGACTTCCACAACCCAGTCAGTAAGATCCCCCCCCTCCCTTGGTAAGACTGGTTGTCAGACTTTCGAGCCACTGGTTACCTGTAACGACTGACAAAGATCTACAAATGACAGCCGGGACCAACGGCTTTACTTGCTTTCCGAGGCACGAAGGAAACTCGGTACCTAAGAAATGCGTGGTCCGCCATGCACGGACCAACCCAGGCAAGCGCGGCTGTTATTATTTCGCCACGAGCTCTACCAGCTTTTAGTACCTTGTATTTATTTATCTACCCGAAACAGGACAATCCAAAAAGCCCTTAGATACCACTGAACTGAAACCAACTGATACAAAATATCATTAACGACCTCAAAATGTACCAAATGTTAACGGTTTTCATAATAAGGTATAAAAGTAAAATATTTCGTAAACAGCAACATGTAGGCGCTTTTGTTATTACAACAATGCCGTTGAGTGCTGCTGCGTAAATAATCCGTTATAATGTGAACAAATAATCTCATACGCGTGGCGTTTCATCGATGTAACACCATGAGTTGCGGTAAATAGAGTAACGAAATCAATGTGAGACATGGAAAGGGGAATAGGAAACCAGCATGCCTGAGAGATATTTCTCTACGGCATGTAAGACCAAGTCAGAGGCCCATGGGCGGCAGACACAATGACAGATTCTATGAACAAAAGATTTGTCGATTCTTTCTTCGAAGAAACCCGTTTCTACGGTGGTCTTGCTAAGCGGGCTGATTAGGCACCATCCACACGATAAAGAAGAAGATGGAAAAAGGATAAGACCAATTACAACCGATGTAATAGAACACGTGAACCCCGAAAACCTAAACCTTTTTTTGGAAAGTCTGGAAAAAAAACCCAAGGTGATGGTTTTGCTCTTAGAAGTTAATTGAAATATTACTTTATTATTAAATAAATAACTAATCTGTATGACATTGCATTAATTTAATATCTTAAAATATTATATGATTGTTTTTATTTATTGTACATTTAATTAGCTGACCTTATATTCGCTATTTGTATTCCATGACTGTATAGATGTTGCATGCCTTACGGTAGAAACACTTGAAACATGTAAATTTTTAATAAGACCATTGTAACAGTGTTTTCGGCAAAAATAAATGATTTGATTGATTGATTGATTGAAGTTTTACTCGTCGTCGCCACAAACGCCTGTTAAAAATAGAAAATTCTATAGAGGAAGGCAATTTGGTTCTAAAGGAGGATATATTAAATAGGCTTGCGTTTGGCCGAAACTCGCCTGATGTGAAGAGATGACGCGGCCGAGGATGGAGCACGCTTGACTAAAAGAAACAGATTCACTCGAACTTTGAAGAGATCTAGATTATAATGATCGGGAAACAGGGAAGCCGGCAGTGTATTGATGAATACAACAGACTTCAGAAGGCTACGTTACAAAATAACATGGAAGGTCGAATCTTCGTCTAAAATTAGGCCGTAATACAAAAGAAATTGGCAAAGAAAACTAACTTACATCTAATTTCTCCATCTTGGCACAAAAACTCGTTTCTTTTACTTTAAAATCACAAGAGGTCATAGCTACTAAAACAATTTTCGAAGACTAACACAATTTACTTGGAAAGAGTAGGATTATAGCTTTTTTCACAATGTGGGTAGGAAAAGAAAATAAGGCAGCCCATTGACACTGCGTTATTTGCGTGTCAATCAAGGAGATTGAAGATAGGTACTGTATACGGTGGTATACATCGATGTACTTATAAACTTTATTTAATAGATTTTCAAATTAAAGCGTTAGGTTCAAGGTTGATTGGGAAAATTTGTCAGTTTGAGGTAGCTTGATGTTTTGGCGTCTATCTGTACAAATGGTTATCATGTGGTCATGTGTCGCGACAGTATCAAAAAATTGCAAATCTATTTAGTCCGTCAGTTAGAGTATTGGAAATTAATGGACACGTATTTTTTGTTTTTGTGAATCAATAAAAATTTACAAAGATAAAACGCATCAAAACTCGGGAGTGGGGGCTCGTGACGTCAGAACTTGCTAAAAATTATACCTAGGCGTGACGTATTGAGAATTTTAAAAGCGTCATATCTTCGACAATTTTGGTTTACGTAACAAAAGAAAAAACACGGGTCAAATATTTTTTGATAATCTAACTGACGGACTTATTAGTTTTTTTTTGTCGTCTCGCCTATTATAAATTATTACTCATCGGTTATTTAACCTACACGGTCAAAATGTATGAAACAGCAATTTTATTTCCAACGGTTGCCAGGTTCGGTCCTTGGGTCATCCATTACTTAGTTTCTTCCGTGTCTCCGAAAGCACGTTAAGCCGTTGGTCCCGGCTGACATTCGTAGATGTTTGACAGTCGTGACAGGTAATCAAAGAAGCCCAAAAGTGAGACAACCATTCTTACCAAGTGGTATGGTACAGTACTAACTTGGCTGTGGAAGTCATAAAATACTGGTATTCAGCTGCATCCGGTTAGACTGGAAGTCAACCCCATTCTAAAGGCAAATGATGATGAAGAGAGACTATCAGAAAAAATGACATAACAGCCCAGTCTGACACGCTACGCTCGTACTGACAGCACCCAGTTGGCTCTTGTGTTGTCTCGTCTATGGTTACGTAAGCTTGAGATAAGCATTTGAATGAGTCAATGCTTGAAAACATGACAATGTCAAGGTCGATGTTTCTTTGTATTGACAAAACAATGAGGTTTTGTTGCTTTAATGTACCTAACTCAATGGTGAATGATCAATAAGACAAGACAATACCGACAATATGAATTTATTAGTTGGTGTTTCTTGTACAGACGCCAAGCACATCAAGCTACCCGAAACTGTCAATTTTTCCCAATCAACCTTGAACCTAATGCTTTAGCGGTAAAGTTAAAAATCTATTAAAGAAATTTGACAGATTGTAGTAGTTTGATGTGCTGGCTTTTGTTCATAAAAGTGGAGCGATTTTTTGATATAAGTATGTAGTAAGTACTTAATTCGTTTTATTGAAGTCATAGGTACCTCATCACATCTACCTACACATTTACAGAATAATACTTATATAAAACCCGCATTTTATCACAATGTTACATCAACCAAACAAGTCGCACGCATAAAACCGTTTTCACACGTAAACAAAAGGCATTAAATTTTCATTGACAAACCCAGATTGTGTCGCACCGTGAATGCCACGCTTTATATACCTATTATTTAAGAAAATAAAGTCTGAAGTGGGTAGGTGTTTTAACTTCCCACTTTCAGAGGGTAGACCGTATGTTTTTTGTAAATGGTTTAGCCTTTTGAACGCCAGAGCAAAAACGCACTCGCGTGCTCTCCACGCCAAGCCACAATTTCACCTACCATGTTGTCAGATATTTGTGTCATTTGGCGTACAGGGCACGCGATTGCTTGTCGCGTTTATGTGACAATGGCGGGCAAAAAGAAATGTCGGTACAATTAATGGTTTCATAAGAATATCCGGTTTAATTTAGGAGTTGTAGCAAAGTGATACAAAGAGGGATAAGTTAGGAACTTAGGAACTCGAAGAATTTCTTCATTTAGGCTTTAAAGAAGGTCAATGCCGGATTCATTTTCTTAAAACGTTCCTAACATTTCTCAAGACGTTTATAGGCTTTCAAGGGATACAAAATATTACTAGAAATAGAAACGATAATACCTATCCGAAGCATCCAAGGGCAAAAATAAGGCTATCGGGTGCCTATGCCGCTTAGGTCCTGTGAACTCATACAGGACCTAAGCGGCATAGGCACCCGATAGCCTTATTTTTAATTATTTTTTACGAAGTCAAAACGCATTGGCGGCTACCCCGTCATTGGGAGACTTTTTTTGTACTGGACCATACCTGGGAACCGAATAAGTACGAGATATTGGAGGTCAAAATTCTAAAATTTTCATTTTTTTTTAATACTATTTTTTAAACAAAAAGGAAGGGGTCCGCAAGAGCCGATGCCTGCCGGGGCTGCGGGACTGTTCGAAAGAGATACCGTGGCCCCGGAACACAAAGGGCGATGAAGGAACATGGATGGGTTTTAGTCAGTAAAAGTCTGACACTCCCTCATTGGAGTCATTTGATGATTTCCCATACAAAAAAAAATGTAGTTAGGTAGGTACTTTACTTTAATTTCCAGCATGACTCGTTTACACTTCAAAGCATCCATCATTGAGTTTTGCAGCAAAACATGGACACTAAAAAAAAGTCCGTTTCCCAGCAATTCCAGCAATAATTTTTGCGTAGGGTTACTTAGTTTGTCAATGCTTGGTTGACGGCTTCGTGCGCTGAACTTTGCAGAAAACTGAACTATCAAGTTCAGTGGTACAATTTTACCAGCTCTTTACAAAACATACTACCCAGTTAGTCCATGGAATTGCTACATTTTGCCTTGCATCAAATAAGGTAAGTAGTTCTGATTTTTATATTTTGCGAGTCGCGAGGTCGAAAAATTGAATTTGACATACTTAGCTCATCATATACCATCATATACCTTTTTTTTTTTTTTTTTTTTTTTTCGTATGGGAAATCATCAAATGACTTCTCCCGCTCTGGGCGGAGCAGGAGGGAGTGTCAGACTTTTACTGACTAAAACCCATCCATGTTCCTTCATCGCCCTTTGTGTTCCGGGGCCACGGTATCTCTTTCGAATAGTCCCGCAACCCCGGCAGGCATCGGTCCTTTCGGACCCCTTCCTTTTTGCTGACTCTCTTTGAGGCGCGCGTGGAACACGAACGCGCCGTCGACACGGCCTGTCGTCATGAGACGGACGGACGGCGAGCTAGCCCATAGCCCACCGTCCACAGGCCCGAGCTCATCATTTACCTTACATACCTTATTTGTTGCAAGACAACACCCCTTAAATGGTACGATTTTCATGCACTAAAAAAAAAAAGACAGAAACAAAATAGGACAGATTTAACCCACCCATCTTATCTACAGAACGCTTCCCTGGGTAATGGATTAGAACAAATACAAGCTCACCCAGCCAATATCTTCATCGTTTGGACCTACCATTGAGATATTCTAGGCTAGCACTTCGCAGATTAGACCTGCCAGTGCCAATGACGGTGCTATCAAGTTTAGAAATGGAACGTCTAAAGCCCACTTTCCACCGCAAGCGGAGCGGACCCATATTTTTTTTTTTTTTTTTTTTTTCGGATGGGAAATCATCAAATGACTTCTCCCGCTCTGGGCGGAGCAGGAGGGAGTGTCAGACTTTTACTGACTAAAACCCATCCATGTTCCTTCATCGCCCTTTGTGTTCCGGGGCCACGGTATCTCTTTCGAACAGTCCCGCAACCCCGGCAGGCATCGGTCCTTTCGGACCCCTTCCTTTTTGCTGACTCTCTTTGAGGCGCGCGTGGAACACGAACGCGCCGTCGACACGGCCTGTCGTCATGAGACGGACGGACGGTGAGCTAGCCCATAGCCCACCGTCCACAGGCCCGCGCCTACGGTGGCCGGGGGCCACGTGGTGGCCCCCGACGCCCGGGGCGTCTCCCGCGGCGGCCGGGACGCTGTGAGGTTCTCTCCCTCTCACGTTCCGCCACCTCCTTCTCTAGCATTACTGCTTCGCAGAAGGAGGTGACGGCGTCCCATTCCGTCTCGCTCCGGACCATGGCTTGCACCAGGGCCGGACGCGAGAGGTCGCCGCCGCCAATCGCCGCTTCGAGGACACGGCGGTGCTCCGCCCACGCGGGGCACACCTCCACCGTGTGCTCCACCGTGTCCTCCGGTCGATCCTCGCAGTGGAAACACCCGGGCGTTTCCTCCCGCCCGATTCGGTGCAGGAACCTCCCGAAAACACCGTGTCCGGTGAGGACCTGCGTCAGGCGGAAGGTGAGGACGCCGTGGCGTCTCTCAAGCCACTCCTCAAAGAGGGGACTTACCGCCACTATTGTGGCGTGCCCTGCACGGGGTTGCAACAGTCGCTCTCTCCATGTCGCCATGAGATCACGCCGGAAGTCTGCCCGCTGCGCGACAATTTGTCGCGGCAGCGGAGTTTCCCCCCGGCGTAGCACCTCCGCGCGCCATTCATGTAGGCGCGCGAGGACTATCGCCTCCAGATCCCATGGCGGCAATCCGGCAAGGAGGCACGCCGCCTCACGGGAGATCGTGCGGTACCCACGGGTCAGCCTTACGGCTACCACCTTTTGGGGCGCGTTCAGGTAATGGGCTGCACGCAGTCTCAAGGAACGCGCCCACACCGGGGCCCCGTAAAGGGCCATGGACCGCACGACTCCCGCGTAAAGCCTCCGGCAGGAGGCGTTTGGCCCCCCAAGGTTGGGCAGGAGCCGCCTGAAGGCAGCCCCGGTCCGTTCCAGTTTGGGGGCCAAACGTCGGAAATGCTCCACGAAGTTCCATCGGCTGTCGAGGACGAGTCCCAGGTACTTCAGCGTCGACTCGACGCCGTCGGATACCCCTCCTACCGTCAGTGAGGATCCCGGAGGTGGCGCATTCCGAGGCCCATGAAAGCACATGGCCTCGGACTTGTGCAATGCCACCTCGAGACCCAGTTGCCGGATCCTCTCGACGACTATCGCAACCCCGCGTGTCATTATTTCGGCCGCCGCCTCGTGCGACCCCCCTTGTGCCAGCACCAGCGTGTCGTCTGCATAGCAGACCACGCTGACGCCGCTAGGGAGGTCGGCGCGCAGCACCCAGTCGTACCCGATGTTCCACAAGGAAGGTCCTAGGACCGATTCCTGTGGAACACCGCACGACATCTCTCGCCGGTTCCATTCTCCGCTGCGACCGGGGTAGATAACGGCTCTATCCGTTAGGTAGTCCCCGACCACACGACGAAGGTAGGTCGGCACCCGGTGATACCGTAGTGCCTCCCTAATGCAGCTCCAGGGCATGGAGTTGAAAGCGTTGGCGATGTCAAGAGACACCGCCAAGACAACCCCCCCCCGGGACACTGCTTCCCCCGTCGTGAGGGCTTTCACGCGCATGATGGCGTCCACCGTAGAGCGCCCCTTGCGGAAACCAAACTGGTGTTCCGCAAGATCCGGCCCCGTCCCCGCAAGGTGCTCGGCGAGGCGGTTTGCAATGACTCTTTCAAAGAGCTTGCCCACCTCGTCGAGCAACACTATGGGCCGGTATGCGGACGGAGAGTCCGCAGGGCGCCCCGGCTTCCGAATGAGGACCAGCTTCCCCGTCTTCCAACGAAGCGGGAACTGGCCTCTCTCCAAGCATGCGCTTAGGAGCCCCTCCAGTCGGGGCCCGAGAGCCGCCGAGGCCAGGACCCAGGCTTTGCCAGGCAAGCCGTCGGGTCCCGGGGCGGTATTTTTGGCACTGAGCCTGCGTACCGCCACTCTCAGGTCTACCCCAGTCACTACCGGAGTGTCGTCGTCGTCGTCCTGGTGATCCGCTTCCAGCACCGCAGGCGGCGGAGCCATAGGCGGGGGGGGATGTACCCCCCGCGTAGGGAACAGAGTGCTCACTACGTCCTCCACGAGCTCAGGCCGGAGACTCTGCGTCAGTGGGGAGGCCCAGGTGCGGAGTTTATCCCGCACCATCTTGTAAGGGCGCCCCCACGGATCTCTGTCGAGAGTCCCCAGCAATTTCCTCGCGGGCCTAATCCCTGGCCCGCAGGACAGCTTTGCGGAGGGCGGTCTTCGCCGCTCTGTACCCCTCATATAGCTCCGCCTCAATGGCTGCCGCATCCGGTGGGCGGATGCGGAGCCTGCGATGCCTGGCGTACAGGTGCCGCGCAGCCACGCACGCCTCACGCAGAGACGTCAGCTCTCGCGACCACCAGTACACCTGACGCCGGGCGCTTCCTGGCCGGACTCGGGGCATTGCCATGTCACATATGTCAGACATGGCCTCCTGGAACCACCCTGCCTCATTGTTAATGTCGGCAGGCCTGTCTGGTGATGTCACCCAGGCCTGCACGATCGAGGCTTCCAGGAGGAGCTCCCGGTCCAGCTGCTTCAGCGCCCAGCGCGGACCACTCGGGGCCTGTTGGACCGGCGCGCTTGAGGTCTGGGTGGAGACGTCGAACCGGATATACCGGTGGTCGGAATAGGTCTCCACCCCCTCCATGACACGCCAGTCAACGACACGTGGCGACAGAGCGGGACTAGCGAACGAAATGTCCACCACCGACTCACCCCGCATCCGCACGCACGTGGGGACAGAACCCCGATTTAGGACGACCAGGCCCTTCTCCAGAGCACCCATTAATGACTTCTTTTACCTCGCAAGAGAAAACTGCTTACCACCAACAAATAGTCAAACGGAAACGACTCAGGCCAAAAGGGTAAAAATGAGCTCGCTCTGCTCATTCTTGTTTCATTTCTCTTTTGCGGTGGGAATGAGACGACTAAACTCTTTCTAGGTGGAAACGCAAAACGCATTTCATGAAAACGAAGTCCGTTTCGCTCAGCCATTTCCAGCTCATTACTTTTTCGCGGTGGAAACTGTGCTTTATACCACAGCGCGCGGGCAAAGGCTAGTCTATTCTAATATTATAATGAAGTACAGTTTATCTGATATATCTGCTGATCTGATAACGGAACCACCACTAATGGGAAGCCACATTATCCCAGTGGGGTAATTTCCGACCAATGCAAACGAAGCTAAGGGCAAAATCTAATAATACATATTGATATTTATGACTTTATTTTAATTAACCAAGAAAATACTTAAGGCGGTTCCCCGAGCAAAATTAGCAACTCTATTTGTGGTGGTTCAAACTTCGCTTGAAATAATGTTAAAATAAAGTTCAAATCAGCTTGCACTACAAAGTGATTGTTACGTACTGCAGGCCGAATAGTGCAAAATGAGTGGTTTTTATTCTTTATAAAATCAAATTTACGTCTTTTGGAAAAAATAAAACGACAATTATGTTCATTATTAAATTGTCTATCCATTAGTATAAGTAGTAAGTTACTTTACGAGGAGTAGCATTTTATAAATAATTATTTCTCATTTCTGTGGTTTCGTTGTGAGGGGATTTATTAAAAATTAAGCTACTTAAAAAAAAAAGAAACGACAATTTTGGAGTCAAGAATATGTAGTAATTTAATGTATTTTTTATTAGTTGGTATTTCTTTTTGATAAAGAGGAGTAGGCTCCAAAAAACTGCTCGTTCAAGGTCATTTGCTCGGGGAGGCGCCTTAACAAGTGAAAAAATTAAATAATACAGTCCTCATAACAAACAGCCTTATATTTATTTTCAGAAATCACAGACATTGGTTTTTTTTTATTAATCGTAATGTCACACTAAACCATACAAATATTGTTTCCCTACTCGAAAATGGTCTGTTGGTCTGTACATATTATACCACTAATTGTAAACATCTGATAAAACCTGTAGGTATTTGTACTCTTGGTTATTGCATAAACACATCAGCTTTGCATTGTCAATCATTTCTCAACTTACATACAAACTGCACTCGTTCCGGAACGAACCGGGGGCCCTATTGTTATACAAATAGGTCAGGTTTGATTGCTGTTATGCTAGCTGGCTATGAATAATATACGGGACAGATGGGGAATATTCTTAGATGACTCTGGTACACTGCGGAATTGGTTATCGAGTCCTGTCAATCTAAAGATTGGAGAACATGCTATTTGTGATATTGAGGCCGAGTGAAGATGTTTTGTATTATTTGTTCACAAGTCGTGTGCCCGATGAGAATTCAGTATTTCTCAGGAACCTCAGGACACGAGCTACCAAAAAATTATAGCACTGTTACTAACTTTTGCTTAACTATAAGTATCAACTTGCACGTAATTAACCTCGTTATGAGATATTTTTTCAATTATCCTTGCTATGAATTCTTGCGCAAAATTTCAACTTCCCAGACAAATCGATTTAGGCTGTAGGCTGTACGTTGTCAGTCTGTGAGATCAGTATCATCGTTCGGCGGAAAGACATCAACGGGGCCATACGCTCACCTGTATAGGTCTCCCCCAAACATCGCCACATCGACCTGCCCTGACATTGCCCTGGACTTCTTCCATCCAGTGGATACCCGCAACTCATCAAGTCATCAGTTGTAACAAATCTACTTGCTCCTATTAAATAAAAGGATAAGCAGACTTGTTCAATTAAAATTTAATGAGGGAAAGATTAGAATTAGGGATAAAAAATACAGTTAAATATTAAAAACCTACCTAGCACGCACTCTAGGATTGTTTTTTTAGGTGTCGCACTTAGATGGTTATGAAGTTCAGCACTGTAGGAGAGACGGGAACAGGCGTCAGGGTAGCTGGTCAATACCTGGGCAACTTCGAGGTTCCCGTTACAGGAAACCTCTGCAGGAATGGCGTCGTGCAGATCTCCAGGTCAGCCCTGTAGTAAGGCAGGCGAGACAAGTAGCAGCTTCAGAAGATCGGGAGTAGAGGTTCCAGATCTGTAGATAACTTCCGAAGATCGGGAGAAGAGACACCAGGCGGAATCTTTAGTGGAATCCCCTGGATAATATATATATGTACGAGAAACCAAACTGTTTTCTTATGCAGATTCAGATCCAGATCAGATTCAATCGTAGACCTTCTCTAGCCGTTCGAAAGCTCGTTTTTTAAGTTAAAATTAAAAAAAGGGAGACTCCCTTTTTTTTTAATTTTTCAAATATCAGTTTTCTTGTGGCCACATCATCTCATCTGACAGTGTAGTCGGCCAGGACTTATCCATGAGTGCGTAAAGAATTTTTTAGATATAATTTAATTTTAAGTTATTTAGTAAACAATCGTAATAATCTCTATAATACAATAGCTAAACACATATTGATAAAAATAATTTAAATTTTATAAACCAAAAATCATCATAGACTAATGTAGGAAGAGAATTAAAAAGTAACTGACAGTTTGACAATTTGGCTTGTCACAACATGAAAATTATGATAATATTTTATTTCAGCAATTTTTAAGTTAATGAGTCGTAATGCTATCGATTTGTTGAGTGTAAGAATATAAACAAATAAAAAGGATGATAAATAGTATTATAAATGATGAATATAAAGTGTAAGTATAGCATAATACTATACAGTCCACATGTGTATGCCGTAATTATCATGTTTTAAAATGTTTTATGGTACTAACTAAAGTCTGTTTTTTAATCTCGTAGACTAAACTGACATTACGAGTGTTGTCAGTTTATTGCAATTCTTAAATAGTGATGTGGCACAACCGAAACTTAGCGTTAATAAAATCAAGTATCGTTTTTTTTACAATAACTTATCCTGAAATAATGTGTAGGTACTTATTGAAGAACAATATAAAAATTATAAAATATAACAAAATATAAGATGAAGCCTTGCAAATGTCGTTTTCATCGTTTTGGTAAGCAATTTTGTTCATTAATATTTAGCGACTGTCAGTTTGCGATCGAATCGCTATCTTATGTCGAGACTGCAGGCCATGGTCGGATTACGCATGGCGTTGCGTGGTCAGATTTCCCTGGCAGTTTGTAGGACGTCGTGCAGCCGTGTGTACGTACGTGAATTTTAAATATAAAACTTTGAATGAAAATTAAATCCGTCTATTATAGATAAAAAGTTACGATTCAACAAACCGGTATCGTAGGTACAACACTGCACAAAAGAGCTGGCAACATTATTTGTAAATTTGACATTTGCATGTGTCAATTTAGTCTACGAGATTAAAAAACAGACGGTACACGAAAAAGAAGAAGAATGTTTTATTATTGGGATATAATGTAATCATATCAGTCGGTACCTAGGGCTGAGAATAAACGACCTTCCCATCACCTGTTAGTGTCGTGAAAGGCCAAAAGCGATATCATTATGAAGATAGGCAGCGCATTCTCGTGTTTATTAACAACAAACTGCAATCAGTTTTGTATCTTATTTAGGGTATTGGGTTTTTACACAATACCCTAAATAAGATACCATTAACACATACACCATTTAACAGATCATATGGCTAGGCAGGGGAATACAAATAAGAAAACGACGAAAACCTAAAATGAATAATATTGATACTAGAACGATTATATTGATTATTTTATTGGTTTGAATAGGTGAATAAATAGAATATTATAGTCCTCGACCGTTTTGTTAGTCCAAAATTCCCGAAAATGTTTCAGGACATATGTAAGTGCGCAAACAGAGATCATGCATTATCCCTGCTAGAGCTCTCATGGTCCGAAGGGACGGCAAACTGACAGAGACAGATAAGGCGCACGACTTCTAATCTCCGAGCTGATACTTAGAAATGCCTAATACATACACACATTAACATTTTGTCCGACTTGGGAATCAAACCATATGCTCAGCAGTCGCACAATTACAATCACTAGAACAACGAGTCAGGATTTTAGGATGGTAATGAAATAAAAAAACACTAATGCTGTATAATATCATAAAACAACATCAAAGCATGTGTGTGTTTTTCATGAAGAATATCTCCGTAGCAGCCACGGAGCCTGGATTTGTCATTTGTGACCGGTTAATGGCAAAAGGCTCGACCATTACATGGGAGGCGAAATATGGGTTTACTAGATACACATCTGACTAACCTTTTGGGGATAAAGGCGTGATGTTTTGTAGTATAACAGACGGGTCAGCGTTCATTGACGAAGCATACAAAAATAACGGTGAATGAAATGCCTGGGTGACTATCTGCACTGCTTACCGCATCGAGGCAGTGAAGCGTGATACAGATTAGTTACGTTAACAAGCTATAGTTAACTGGTGGCTCATGCTGCATTAAATTGATAAAACTTTTCCTGTTGTAAGTTGACCATTTTTGTTTTTTTATAGCCTGCAGGTATTGGAAGTAATTCTGAATGACCCTTGTGCTGTTTTAATGTTTTATAGTCCTAGTATTCGCAAAAGACAGGAAGGAATCTCTTAACATCAAAAGGATCACAATCATCTTCCTACCCTTATCCCATTCTACTTGGGGTCGGTGCAACATGCACGTTTTGTTCTTCCACTCTCCCCTGTCAGACGTCACGGCATCATTTACTGCATTCTCTTTCATATCATTCCTCACACAATCCATCCATCTTTTCTTTGGCTTCCTCTCCCTCTCCATCCATCAACATCGATATCCCTCCTCAGTCCTCATTACATGTCCATCATACCAAGATAGACGGCTTCCTATCAATTTTTCTATAATAACAGGCGCCACTTTCAAACTTCCTCTAATATACTCATTCCTTACTTCATCCATTCTTGTCACTCCACCCAGTCACCTCAACATTCTCATCTCCGCTAAAGGGATCACCAATAATGTTTAAAATATGCCTGAACAGCAGCAGAACACTAATTACAGCAACACTGGTGGCGAAGCATAGAACAAATCAGCATGAATTAAATTTTCTGCTAAATATCGATAGACGATAGAATTGATCCTCATAGACCTTCAAACTGCTCGTGCTAACGACCGCTTGACATCGCGACCTTTCATAAAGAAAGGCGACGGGGTCAGTGGAGCAGAAAGTGATGGCATGAAAACAACCTTAGAGGACATTGTCGATTACACATAGGTCAATTGAGGTAGCTCATTGATTTCGTGATATCTAGGGAAACCTTCAGATAACCTTATACAGACAGGGTGGAAAGGAAGGACCGACGCGAAAACGGTATACTATTTTTACATCGGCAATAATAATTGGAAAAGGTTGGTCCGAGGAGGCACGGGAAAAGAGCAAATGGAAGAAGTTGGGGGGGCTTTTGCACAGCAGTGGGATAATACAGACTAACAAAAAAAAAAACGTGGTAATCGTGTGTGCGTCTAGCACCCTGTAAAGGGGCAAGCTTAGTTGTTGTTTACCCTAAACCTCATTATGGGGCCATTTTTCTTCTAATAGGCTTGTGTCTTGAAAAAATCTAATTAGTCCGTCAGTTAGATTATCAAAACATATTTGACACGTATTTTTTATTTTGTTACGTAGTAACCAAAATTGACGAAGATACGACGCTTTTAAAATTCTCAATACGTCACGCCGTGCTATAATTTTTAGTGCGTTGTGACGTCACGAGCCCCCACTCCCGAGTTTTGATGCGTTTTATCTTTGTCAATATTCATTGATTTACAAAAACAAAAAATACGTGTCCATTATTTTCCAATACTCTAACTGACGGACTAAATTGATTTGCAATTTATTGATGGTGGAAACTAGATTATTTTGAACAATAAAGACAACGGGAAGAATCGGAATTCTTCCCGTTGCCTCGTTATCGTGAAAAACGAAGTTCGTGGTTTAATTTCGTTCGAGTGTATAATTTGCTACAATTGAGAAATACCAAAGAAACGATGGATGGACTGTGTGAAAGATGTTATGGATAGAAAGGGTGTCAAACATGAGATGACGACTAATATAAATGGAAGAACAAGACTTGCTGCGCCGACCCCAAACAAATTGGGTTAAGGGCAGGAGAATGATGATGATGATGAAGATGAAGAAGTTGGAGCAATAGTTTATACTCCAGAATTACGTCAGAGCACCAACACAGTCGAGTTTTAACAGATTATAATTTAGAAAATGATCACGAAGAGCTGACGCGAAACGACGGTGTCAATGGAGCAGAAATTGATGGAATGTAAACAATTTTAGAGGGCATAACATCTTTACATCCCGCCTGTAATCCCCGAAGGGGTGGGCAGGGGTGTACCTAATGGTACACCAACATTTCGACAGTTAGATTTTTAAGTCCCACGTAATATAGGGCGAGCAAGAGAGGTTAGACTGGAAGCCGACCCCAACATAGTTGGGAAAAGGCTAGGCCGATGATGATCATGATGTAATAGGGGTCGAGCCTATTGCCATCAAAGGGGCACAAATCCAGACCTCTTTGCCCGACCTGGGTATCGAACCCAGGACCTCATGCTCAGCAGTCGCGGCTGCAACCACTCGACCAACGTGGCAGACATGACAAAGTAGTAAATAGATGACGCATTATGTCACTTGAGCTAGTACAGTTAACTATTTCGTAGGATATACGGGCTGTTAAAGTATTCGCGTGCCATAGCTTAGGGGTGACCTTTTTTTGAAAAAAAAATCCAAAAAAATATTTCCTAAACGAAAAATAAAAACAAAAAAAATTGCAATGAGCTGTGGCACGCGACTACTTTAACAACCTGTATACATTGTATAAGCAGTCGACCTTGACATAATGCCAATAGGCTCAGTGGTGTAATTTTGACTGTATTTAAGTAAGGAGACGGTATAATTTGGCATAACGGTATTAAAAGGATTATAGTCACTTTCGTTTCAGAAAGTATTAAGGGGCTCCCCCATGCACACTTGCGCCACTTTAGTAAAAAATTCAGAACTCGTTAAATACACAATTAATATAAAATCTGATTGACAAAATCAATCTTTTGGTCTTCTAAATTATTTACGTCTGCTTAACTCATTGAAACATAGCTCGCTGTCGTTACAGATACAAAATGGAAAAAAAACGGCCGTTTTTAGCAATTTTTCTAACTGTAACTACAGTGAAGTATATTTTAATACATTAAATAGACGTCAATAATCTAGAACTCTAAAGCATTGATTTTGTCAATCATATTTTACATTAATTGTGTATTTAACGAGTTCTGATTTTTTTACTAAAGTGGCGCTATTGTGCATGGGGGAGCCCCTTATTAATGGAGATGATGCTAAACTTATTGCTATAATTTAGACTGTATAATTTAGAACATGATTGACATATGACACGATGATTACAATTCTGTAACTACATACGTCTTACAGCCGCGAATAATATTCCTAGCACTGGCCTGCAATTTGAAAAAAAACGTAAGAAAATTTGAATGGTTGGAACATTCACCTTAATACATATTTTTCTTCTTGCCCTTTTTTGACCACATGATGGTCCCTTAATAACTTCTAGTAATTTAAAATTGTTTCATGACAAGAATTTGTGTGATTAAAACTATAAAAGGGGTCAAATAAAAAACTTTTTTTTTTGAATACTAAAAGTACTTTAATTTTTTTATCTCGCACATCCAATTAATTTGATCAGATTGATGGATTAAATGCAACGAACGACAGCGAAGGGTCATGCCAACTTCAGCCTCTCGAATAAAACTTTTTGCCTCTTACAAATTGCCAACTGTAGTCCAATAAGCCGGCCTATAAATTCAAATTGAGCCACATTCAAATACGAAGTAGACTTTGAATCTGTCGAGGAATATTCTGTAGCTCTTAAGAAGATTACAGCGATATAATATGGCTCAATATAAGACTGGCTTAAATTATTCTTTTGGGGAAGAAAATTAAAGAAGCGTAAGTAAATAAATGAAAATGAAGTCTTAATGGAAAGATGTTTATAAAATGAATATGGGTATTTAGGTGGAAATGAGAGGTCGTTAAACCTGTTTGCTTTTACGTAAATGTTTTTATAGTGATGATGTGGTAGATATGAACATTCTAAGGGCAAATGATGTTTTCAATTTCTTTTCTGTAAGGCATTGCGTTTCTGTTACTGCGTTTTTATTAAACAGCTGTTCATCTTCTGTGCTTCATCATCATCATCATCATCAGCCTATTAATGTTCCCACTGCTGGGACACAGGCCTCCTCTCTATGAGAGGAAATGGGCTATAATCCACCAGCACCACGCGGGCCCAGTGCGGATTGGTAGTAAATACATTGATTTTTTAATCGAAAATACAATTATCCTAGATGGCATTTTATTTAAATTGTTTGCAACAAGCACAATCAGTATCATCCATAGATATGAATAAATTATTAAAATTATAAAAATATTATATTATGTGAAACAAGTATTTTTAAATCTACGTAGGTATTTACGTTACGTTTGACACCGCGCGCTTGTGCTAGCGAATCGCTTATGAATAGGAGTCTGAAATCGATCGAGCATAATTATTAAAAGATGCAAGTAAATACATAATGAAATAGATGACATCCTTTCGAATTTATCTACATAATATTATTATGAAACTCGAAAGCCTCTGTGTCTGTTTCTTTGCTTATAACTTGAAAACCGGTTGCCCAATTAACGTGTCCGTTATTTCTATTTATAGGTAGAAAAATTATCTGGCTATCGTTTAGTATTTTTGTTGAAATCCATTGTACCTACATTCCAAAAAAATGTCTAACCAATCTTCAGCACATATATGTTTTTTTTAAGTATGTTCATCATCATTATACCTATTAACCCGGAGCCCAGAATCACCAATTGCTGTGGGTATGGCCTCCCCTTTTTTCTGCCACACTTCCTGGTTCTCTGCGTCCCATATCCCTTTTTTTACGTTACCTACCATAAAACACACCCACCTAAAAATAAAACTTATATCCACGCAACGGATGTAAAAATCCTGCCGCAAAAAATATATAGTCTACTCTTATCAGGCACGTTATTCGACAAAAACCTTTGATAACGAGTGACGACAACAAAGTATTTCAACAGCTTGCTCTGCGGGTATTTGCATGGTTAGATAACTTCACAATTTTACATGGGTTGCTAGTTTATTTATTGTTCAAAACTAGGTCATGGTGTGGTACATTATTGTGCCATGGATTCTGTGTAACGTCGAATAAAATTAAAATGCATGGATTCTGTAGAACTGTGATAGAGTTCTGGGAGACGGACGGCGGCGCCACTGAGGCTGGCCTAGAAAGAGGTAGCAAGCCGGATCTGGAGACGTACCACGGGGTCTGGTTCGAGAGAACGCAGGAAAATAGGGTATGGGAGGAATTGGAGGAGGCTGTACCCATCAGTGGGACTATAAACGCAAAGCAAGGAAAAAACCAAAGAGGAAACATGTAGGGCTGCGGGATTGTTCGAAAGAAATACGTCGGCCCTGGAACACAAAGGGCTATGAAGGAACATGGATGGGTTTTAGTCAGTAAAAGTCTGACACTCCCTTCCGCTCCGCCCAGAGCGGGAGGAGACAATTGATTATTTCCCATCCGAAAAAAATAATGAGGAAAGATGTTTTACAAGTGACATAGGCATGTGGTTTTTAAAATCATGGCTGAAGTTCTACCACCACCACCACCTCAGCCGAAAGACGTCCACTGCTGGACATGGGCCTCCCCCAAAGGGAGAGTTTTGCCATAATCGCCACGCTTGGCAGGCGGGTTGGCGATCGCAGTACGGTTGTTACAAAAGCACAGAGAACGCTGCTGCCCATTCTCTGGTAAGTCCCTAGTCCCTAGTTCTACATTTCAATCAATTTACAGAACTGCCTGTATGTCGATGTGAATAGCTGACAACTTAAGCACCAATAAATTCTGCACCAAAAACGACTGAACAATCGTTATGCTGATGTAGGGCCAGTATTTTGGCCTTGTAAAGATTTATTTCGCCATTCGAGGAAGCTATTTTATTTTTACTTTACTGCATGTCGATACGGATTAGGTTCTTATCTCAGCCAACCCCAGGCTACATAACTGACGAAATTAACTTAGGGTAAGATACAGAGCCAGAACTTAGCGTCAAATTCCTTTCGATCTGTCAAAACCACACCAAAATGCACTGATTTTGACAGATCGAAGTGTAAGATTACGATGATATCTCGAAATCGATCGAGATCTACACGTTACTTACCACGTAATTTGTATAAGAGGTACCTGTCGCACAAATGTATGTCTACAAGTGCAAGATACAGGACGGTCGTAAAATGTTTAGAAGGGAGTAGCCCACGAATTGACTGTTTCATGAAAAAGTGATTCAATGGGATTAAATTAACTTTGAAGGTTGTATTCATGACTTTAATAATTATAACTCTGTAAAGCCATTTATTTGTTACGTCCGCGAATCATTTTTTAATCAACATACAACCCTGACCTGTAAATTGCAAAATACGTAAGAAGATTTATTTTTTTGCGTTCTAGGCGCTTCCACAATGGGGTTAAATGAACTTAGAGGGTTGTATTGGTGATTTTAATTATTATAATAGGCTTGTCAACTGAAAAAATCTAATTAGTCCGTCAGTTAGATTTTCAAAAAATATTTGACCAAAAAAAGATAGCCAAACCAGATAACCAAAACAAAATACGACGATTTTAAAATTATCAATACGTCACGCCGTGGTATAATTTTTAGTGCGTTCTGACATCACGACCCCCACTTCCGAGTTTTGATGCGTTTTATCTTTGTCAATATTCATTGATTTACAAAAACAAAAAATACGTGCCCATAACTGGCGGACTAAATAGATTTGCAAATTTATTGGTGGTGGAAACTAGCCTATTCTGAAGTACATACGTTTTACTTGTACGACCTGCAAATTGCAAAAATACATAGGTAACTAACAAAATTTGAATTTAGCGGCCTACCGTGGCAGTTCCACCTTAAGCACATTGTCTAGTAGGTAACACCCCTATGCTCCATCCCTCATGGGACGAAAAATTGTTTGAAACAAGGCCCGACTTGGACTGCGCCCAAAAAGGCCACGTTCAAGTATTTTCATTTCATAAATAACTCTGCCTTTGCAACACAAGTACACACACACAGTTTTAATTAAAATCACGTGACTCCAAAGTAAACAATGATTTACATTTTGCTGACGTTCATTTTAATTTACGTACGCGAAATAAGTTGAACGAGGTTTTTCTTTTTAATAAACCTGTATTTTCATTTTTAATTAAAAATATTCGTTGAGGGAAGAAACAAGCTATTTAGCGCTGAGCAGGTTATGTCAGATATCAGGGCGGCAGCGGAGGAGGCGCCATATCGACCTGATGCCGCCTTAGGAGGTGCCAGCGGGCGATAGATCGGGGAGTCTATCGTCGTCGTAATGCACGGCCCTCATGAGTTGTGGCGATGTCTCAGGTGAGCCCAGACATCGCCAAAGGAGTTTGGTGCCCGGAAGCGGGCGTAGCGTAGCAGTTATCGCGGCCCATCCACAATGGCGACAGTAGGCTCACGGCGTTGTTACACCTCACATATCCAAACCGTCTCTGGACGGTGCTGTATACAATATACATTAGGCATTTGTCACAGTTAAAAAAAAAAAGGCTAGGTACCTATGTAAGATACTGGCGGTTTAAGAATCAGCTCATGATTCGTCCTTCACATTTTATAAAGAGAACGTACCTTAAATCGATTGTGTCTGACTTCATTCCTGTTTATGTTTGTTTGGGGCCTGTCCAAATAGTTTCGGACTCGAACGGAACCTCATCTTGCAGCATTCTAGTGGTATAACGCGAATAGATAAATGAGGAAATAAGAGGAAGTCTGCCGGTGACTGAAAAGTTGTGTAGTAATCGGTGATAGTGGAATGCACATGTGATACGGAGGAAAGACGAAGATGTAATGAGGAAAGTTTTGAGTATGTAGATAGTTATAAGAGTAGAGGAAGACCAAAGAAACGATGGATGGACTGTGTGAAGGATGATCTGGCTAGAAAGGGGGTGACTGCTGAGATGACGAGTAATAGAGAGGTATGGAAGAAGAAGACATGCTGCACCGACCCCAAATTATTTGGGATCAGGGCAGGAGAATGATTATTGGGACGCCAAGAACGCCAAGAGGAACTTGAACAATCTCTGCACCCAGTGAATGCCGTTTACTATCCGAAGTTCCGAACCCAAGATAAAGGGATGCAGATACAGTGCATAGTGTTGTGGGCTCTTAGAATACTACTTAGTATTCTAATCTAAGAGCTCACAACACTAAACGTAGTTCGATAAGACTCCCAGATAGTCTTTGGGGAACACGAAATGACGATGCTGCAATGCAAAAAACTTGGCGGCGCTATTAAAAAAAGAATTCTAGTATGTTAAGACTCCCAAGTTTGTTTGTTCCTCGGAACAGCGGAGGGGTGGGAGTGTAGGACTATACGATAATGCAATGCTGCAAGTCCCCGGATTGGCTTTATCAGTGGCAGCAGCATGCATGATAAGCGACGCCTCGTACTTAGCACACAACCACTATCTCCATTCTAATGTTCCATCCACCACGTGTTTTCACCCATTTCTGTGAAGTTCCAAATCGAATTAAATTTACTAGCTATCACTTGGAACAGGTACAGTCAGGAACACCAATCTACTTTTAAGTGTTTTCTCCTACTGTTCTAATTAAAGTTTCATGTTGTTACGAACATAGTATTCTGGAACTCATATTTTTATGAACAAGATCCTATCCCCAAGTTACAATCGTTATTTCTCGCGAAAATTGATTTGAAATTTAGGAAAGTGTTTACAACTATACATATTAGTGCCTGTGGCTGTACCTGATGCCGAACTCGCGACACGCTTACGGGTAATTTAGCTCAATTCAGCCGATGATTGTATAATATCAGCTGGCTAGATTAAAACGTGGGAATCGATTTGTCGCTCTATTTGAACACGTGATTAACGTGTTTTTAATTCAATCGGACATAAAAATATCCAATCGCAAAAAAGTGGCGCAAGAGTTGAAGGGCAGATGCAAATTGTTTTCATCTCACTGGGTTAACTTTATCTTTTGTGGTTAGTGTCCAACCTGGTGTCAGAGATTTTATGCCGCCCATGTGCCTCCGACTTCTCTTTACATGCCGTCGAGAAATATCTCTCAGGCATGCTGGTTTTCTCACGATGTTTTCCTTCACCGAAGCAAGTGATAGTTCAATACGCACATGGATACGAAAAATCAGAGGTACGCACCTCTCTTGGGTTCGAACTCGAGACCTAAGACTTAGCAGTCCGACGGTCACACAACTAGACTATCACTGCTGTACCAACTTCTGGGTTAAAGATCGGTCGTTATTATAGTGTTTTTGATTGCTCTGTTCATTTTGCCATCATCACTATAGTTGGGCATGACCCTTTTTTTTCGGATGAGAAATCATCAAATGACTTCTCCCGCTCTGGGCGGAGCAGGAGGGAGTGTGACTTTTACTGACTAAAACCCATCGCATGTTCCTTCATCGCCGTTTGTGTTCCGGGGCCACGGTATCTCTTTCGAACAGTCCCGCAACCCCGGCAGTCCCGCAACCCCGGTTGGGCATGACCCTTGCTCATAAGTTTTACATAAATTGAAGCAAGCCAGCTAATTAGACCCTCCGATCCAGCCTATCCTCCCTCAGCGACGCCCTAAGCCGAGGCTCGTATCACGACTGGGGGTGCCCTTGGCGTATAGTCGCTTAGTTTGTTAATTTATTTGCCCCAGGCTGAAGACCTTACTCTCAAGACACCTACAGGATAGTCCCGTGAAGGGGCCCTTCTTTGAAATTAACGTTTCTAGATCCAGTTTTTTCCAGAGAAATCACCATATTTATATTCTGAAAAAAGTACAGATACATGTTTGATCTAGTGAATTTTGTGGATAAAAACATAATATTTAACATTTTGCTCGATAAAAAAATCAGAAGTAACGTCGATTTTGAAAGTATTTTAAGTTTTATGAGACTTGGGGAACGCATTTTCATGAAAAATTAACATTTCATTTAGTAATTCGGTTTTATGAGTAATATTGGTGTCGATTCTGTTGTGCACAAACTAAACTTAATTTAAGCTATTGCTATCTTTTATTCTCTAATAAAACAAGAAAGAGACGGACGTAATTTAGAGCTGTCAAATTTAGTTGGAACTAATATTTCTATACAAATGAAGGGTGCACGTAAAAACATGTCGACCAAAAACACGGTGAAGCGTAAGGCATAAACTAATTTGACATCTCTAACTTAGTTCATAGCTATAGCCGTCCTTTTCTCGCACTGCCTTTTAGTAAAAGATAGCAATAGCCTAAATTAAGTTAAGTTTGTGCATAACAGAATCGACACAATTATTGGATAGATTTATAATATGGCACTTATTTTTTTTTAAATAAAATAAATACGTGAAAAACGGCTCGCGCACCGCGCCAATGTCCTGCCGGACGTCGTCAAAATTAATGACTATCTTCGTAGTCATTAATTTTCGGTCTAGTGGTGGCGACTACTACGCATGAGGTCCTGGGTTCGATTCCCAGGTAGGGTAAAGTGTTAAGTATTGGGTTTTTCCATCAGAAATTTCTCAGTAGCAGCCTCGCGAGGCTGGGCGAGCGCGGGTGCAGTCAAATCCAAACTCCGCGGAGTCTGGAGTTGCACCTGCGCTCGCCCCGTATTACATGGGACTAAAACATAACTGGTGAAATGTGGGTTTAGGTACCTACTATTGGGTACACCTCAGCCCAACCCTTCGAGGATTACAGGCGTGATGTTACGTTATGTTAAAATATAATTATGTAAACTTTTTTGCAAAACTAATGGACGGTTTTATTTTTTTGCAAAATAGCTTTTTATATTTTTATTACGACGTAATAAAGAAAAACAAACATTTTATTAACCAGCTGATAACTACCGTTCTTACTGTAGGTAGGTACGTGAACCTTTCTTTGGGGTCACTAGTACCTACTACTTTCATTGGTAAGATTTCTGTATTGTAATGATTCTTAAAAATGAGTTAATTATCAAGACAAGATTCATGACAATAACGTAGGTGATTTTAGTGAATAATTTTAAAGACATTGAACATGGCTGGCTATCGGTTACATCGGTACCCTAGAGCATGGTTTACGGTCGCGCTGCGTTTATTGGGTACAGACCTATACAGGCCGTCACACGGATATGCCACATGGAGGGAAAGTACCTTGAATATTGTAGATGGAACATTTTACTGAAAGAAGACATTATTTGAATTAAAAAAAAAAACAATTTAAACTGCATTTATAGATATTTAAATAATTACATGGTTGAACCGGGAATCGAACCCGTTACACGAGAAAAATAACCCCGTGGTTGAATTCCGCCCATTCATGAACTTAACCTAAGTTTTTATGGTAGATTTTTCTGACGAAATCTACCTACTTAATAGATCTATACAAAAGTCGCCAGAATCGACTCCATGCAGGCAGGACGTTTGTAACGATGCTAATAAGAAGTAGCCTGTGGTACTATGTCCATTGGACATCTTTCTGCTGATGTGATGAAGAGAAACTACGAAAGTAGGTATTATTATGGTGAGCCACAACACATAACTGCAGAAGCCTGACAACTAACGCAGAGGCAAAATCAAATCAGACTGATTATTTTTAGGTTTAAAACGGCTTTATTAAATCCAGCTCAGTACAACCTTTCTATATAGTCTTTGATTGAAAGACAATTGAAGTAAAAACACGCATTCTTCGCACACAATAATCACTCATCTCCAACGAGATGGAAATCCGAGCTCTGAGTAGTGATGCACGATCCTGTCCGATACTGGATTACTAGTAGGTATCGATATTCACATAATGCGTTACTTCGATATTTTGGAACGATACAAACGAATACGTTATAATGCTTGGATTGATATAAAAGTACCGGTATCGTAATGAATGTACCTATCGAATTCGAATCGTAGTTAATCGTACCACATTGACATAAATTGCAATTTAAAAGAATACATAAAGTCATCGCCGGGGTAGCCTGCGAAATTAATAAATATGATTGACTATTTCATGAAAAAGTCATTCAATGGGATTAATTGAATTTAGAGCGTTGTATTGATGATATTAATTATTTTATTTCATTAAAGCCATATTTGTAACGGTTGCGACTCATATTTTAATCGAGCCACAATTGCAAAAACGTAAGAAAATTTGAAATTCGCGGGCTACCTTAGCGCATCCTCCCTAAAGGAAGGGGAATTCCTGGAGTTTTGCCTAGACTTCTAGAGGGATCCATAAATACGATACGAAATTCGTAGCGATACAAATGCCAGTGACGGGCATCCCTAGCTACGAGAACCTCACGAATCCATAATGGAAATCTATGCTCATATGTTGACTCGTCTCAAGTTGTTTACCCATTTCGCAAGTTCGTAAATGTAAGAACTTATATTGTACAGTCAACAAAATGGATTATTACTTTGAGGGTATTGCCCTGGGGTATAAAAGGGTACTTAATGGAATATTCCGGTTTTCAAAGACTCTGGACATTTTTGCTGGTTGTCTCAGATAGTTTACTAAGAAAGATTTTGGTGTACCTAGTCTTTTCAAATTCTTGTTACTTACCAATTAAATATTGATACTAGGTACCTACATATTGCCACACTTTATGTTATCAGATTTTTACTCTAGTTCTACTATTGAAAAAGTCAGAAAACTGTTTGAAATAGAAGCGATGTGAAATTGTACTGTAGATTTGTGTACACACCTACACGCAAGCTGTTACCCGCGACTTCGATCGCGAGGAACTTTGATGTGTAGTGTATAGAATCTGTGAGAAGAAAAGGAGCTTAAGTGCTATTCTACACTATAATCTATCTCTGTGGCAAATTTCATACAGGTCCGGTCATCCGTTTTGGCGTGATTGAATAACAAACATCCATCCATCCATCCAAACTTTCACATTTATATTAGTAAGTAAGATTAAAGTAGTTTGTTTCAAATAGGATGAATAGTTTAGCCGCTACGGAGGAACATACGTAAATACAAACATACATACAGATTGCTAAAATCTTAAACCTTCCTTTGGCTTCGCCGTAGTCGGGTAAAAACACAATCTGTTTATATGTTTAGAAACAAAATCGCGAACGCAGAGTAAGGCTGCGTTCGCGAATTACGCTGTAATCGATTTGAGCGTCCATAAACCCGTTCCCAATGACCGTGAGCCCGATATCGATGTCCCTTTTTTTTTTTTTTTTTTTTTTCGGATGTGAAATCATCAAATGACTTCTCCCGCTCTGGGCGGAGCAGGAGGGAGTGTCAGACTTTTACTGACTAAAACCCATCCATGTTCCTTCATCGCCCTTTGTGTTCCGGGGTCACGGTATCTCTTTCGAATAGTCCCGCAACCCCGGCAGGCATCGGTCCTTGCGGACCCCTTCCTTTTTGCTGACTCTCTTTGAGGCGCGCGTGGAACACGAACGCGCCGTCGACACGGCCTGTCGTCATGAGACGGACGGACGGCGAGCTAGCCCATAGCCCACCGTCCACAGGCCGCGCCTACGGTGGCCGGGGGCCACGTGGTGGCCCCCGACGCCCGGGGCGTCTCCCGCGGCGGCATATCGATGTCCCTTGAATCGTCATAGATGACGTCTTGACATGCGCCATCTTGTGATTACATCGACCATGTCCCAAATAACTATCACCCTGAGCGCTGTCAAAAATGACAGTTGTGTTCACAGGTTGTGTTGTTTTGTTTGATTAAAGAAAATTGAAATGACTTTTAAACTCATGAACATTATATTTAATTATCGTTGCATCTATGTAATTTGTAATCCGTGGGATTTTTTTAAGGGGTAAATCTTTGCCGGGAGCATAATACGATAATATAAACACTTCCGTCATCCTTTTCATCACTGGACGAATCGTCGTTCTCTATCTCAAAATCTGAGTTATCAGAGTCGATAGAGTCAACCAACATAACTTCCATTTTCAAAAATAGGTCTTGTGAAAGGTTATGGTTTGTGGTTATGTTCACTGTGAACGCGTTCACGAGCGTTCCGAATTGATGACAGCTCTCAGCTGTCATAATCGTGATATCTAAATCGGAACGCAAAATATAGATGTGAGCGCTGTGAGCGATTATTTTGTAATACGGAATGCAGCCTAAGTTTAGTCGATAGTTCGATACTTGAGCAACAAACATGAAAGTTATGTGACCTCTTTTCTCTACGATACATCTTCAAGAGTTATGGAGTCTCATATGAACGTTTTATTTTTATTGCAGTTTCGACGATGTTGTACATAAGTATGAAGCTGTTCCGTGCTGTATATTTATATTTGTGTTGTGTTGATTTCCGTTATTTTTTTGCAATGCCTGGCTGGATGGGATGCGTCGTGTCTTCCAAAACTACAACAGCAGACTATGGGATGTTGATGTCGGGGGTCATGATAAGCCTATCCGCTAGGTAGTGGGTCTCACTCCAAGGTAATCCAAGATGCGTCGTAGCCACAAATATAGGTACCTAGATAACGCAAGTATCACGATCCGTATGAAAACCAAGCGTGTTGTGCATTTATTTGCCTTACCCCACTGAATGATTTTTTCATGAAATACACTTGAGAGCAATAAAATCGCACACCTCTTGTAATTTGGTTTATAACTGTTTTTTTCTTCAATCTAAAGATATTGGGTACAAATCATTAGGCAAAATTAAAGAATACAAGCTTGGCTTTAAAAAAACACAAAATTAAAATCATTGACCTTCACGTAACTTACAGAAACCAGCCGTACACCAAATTCCCCAAATTCACCCGTTAGCATTGTCACTACTTGCACCAGTTGCACCCCTTGCCCGCAGGTATAAAAGGGTCGGTTTTTTTCTAATCAGTTGCATACCGAAGGTCAACGTGATAACATCTCTACTGAAAGCATACGGAAAAATATGGATACCACGCCCGCAGAAGCCGCTCAAGTTATTGCCTTGCTCGAAGCAGGCCTTAATCAAAGTGAAGTTGCTCGACGACTAAATTTGAGCCGCTACCTCTGTTCGTCGTGTGTACCAGAGGTTTCAAGAGACCGGTGGCTACATTCGGCGACCAGGATCTGGCCGGCGACGAAGAACATCAAACCGTGATGACCGCTTTCTTGTGTCGAGGTCTTTAAGAAATCGGCAACTGAATGCGGTTCAACTGGGACAAAAGCTTCGAGAAGATCGCAATGTCAGTATAAGTCGGTGGACAGTCAGAAGAAGACTTGGTGAAGCAGGACTGACTTCACATCGCCCAGCAAATGGTCCCAAATTGACCACAGCTCACCGACAAGCCCGACTACAATTTGCCAGGGAACATTTAAATTGGACGTATGGCCAATGGCGGTCTGTTATATTCTCTGTTGAGTGCAGAATGACATTACATGGTCATGATGGACGCTCTAGGGTCTACAGAAGGTCATCAGAGCGATTTTCACAACGCTGCATAAGCGAACGTGTGGCTTTTGGCGGTGGATCGTGTATGTTTTGGGGTGGCATAATGTTGGACACTAAAACTGACATTGTATTAATCACTGGAGCGAATACCGGCCCGAGATCGAGAGGTTTGTCGGCTGCACGATGCGTCGAAGAAGTGCTCGAAGGACATGTGAGGCCGCTTGCGTGGCTTATGGGAGAAGATTTTCTCCTAATGCACGACAACGCGAGACCGCATGTCGCTAGAACAGTTTGCGACTACATGGAAGACGTTGAAATCACCGCGATGTAGTGGCCAGCTCGTAGTCCTGATCTTAATCCGATTGAGCATGTCTGGGATGAGCTAAAAAGAAGAGTTCGAGCAAGAAGCCCTGCTCCTACGCGCCTCCGAGAGCTTCAACTTGCCATTGAAGAGGAGTGGAACGCTATACCACAAGATTTCATGGTAAAATTAATACGGTCCATGAAAAACCGATTAAGAGCTGTAATTAAGGCTAGGGGAGGGAATACACCTTATTAATAAACAATTTGATCAAGAATTTTGAGTTTGATTTTCATTATTTCTTAAGCGTAATTGGGTAATTTTACCGTTTGTTGGGTTTTGTGCCGTAAAACCTCTTATGGGTATTTTTTACACTATATTTGATATCATTAGACAGGTAATGAGGTAGACTTTCAATTAGTGTGTGTGTTTTTTAAAATATTTATTCAGATTCATGAAAAAAAACTGCCTTAACAAAAAAAAGTCAAGGTGTGCGATTTTATTGCTCTCAAGTGTATTTACAGAATAGGGTTAAATGAAGTTATAGGGTTGTTCTAATGATTTTAATTCTGTAACTACCTACATACCTACGTCATACGTGTTACTTGTGCGACTCATTTTTCATCAACATATAACCTGACACTGACCTGCAAATTGCAAAATACGCATTACTGCATTGAATTTTGCAGGCACCCTGGCGCTTCCATAAAATTCTTAAGCTGGCCACGCGAAGTGTTCTTGAGTTATCTAGGAATATCTACATTATGGTATATAGTACGTATGTACTACATATGTATACTTATATACAAGGTGGTTGGCGTATGGCACCGACACAATTTTTCAAGGGGTTTGGCAGGTCCTTAGCTAGGTCTACCCATACATCCTATGTCCCAAATGTCACGGTTGGTTACTTAAGTTATTTAATTTTAATTGAAAAAAATACCCGAAATGTTTTCTTTAATCCGAAATAACTATTTCGTTTGTGTAAGGGCACAAAATAAATATTGGGTTAATTTGAACCAAATTTGAACAAGATTTATAACTTTAGTTTATAAAAACATACCTCTCATAACCGAACTAATATTTCAACTATCCACCGTTAGAAAGGGCATAAAATAAAGAACTTTTTAAAAGAAAGCTAAGTTCAAAACGGCTTTTAGTTTTTTTTTTATAATGAATTTAGAAGTTGTAAAATTTCATACATTTAAAAACAAAATAACTTTGGTAGCTCATAAGAAGTTTTATTGAAACCAGGGGCCCTACTCTGTAACGTTTCGTCCGTACATTTGGATCTATCCGTCTCTCTCGCGTACGTCTGCAGATGAGTGCATGTGAGAGAAACGGATAGATCCGAATATACGGACGAAACGTTACAGAGTAGGGCCTCAGTTCTATCAAACAATGATTTATTTAGATTTAAAAGACTTTGGAGAATACAACAAAAAATATTTTGTGCCATTACACCCTCAAACGAAAACGTCATTTGGAATTAAAGGAAACATTTTGGGTATTTTTTTTTATAAAAAAAAAAACATAATTTAGGCCAGCCCGTAACTCATTACCACAATACTTATTTATATCCTACCTTTTTCCATGTACTAGGTATTTATTTGTAAACAATCCGCATTCAGTAATTATTTTGCGCCTAATTGATGGTCTTTATTAATTCATTTATTAATGAAATCCACGTGTGTTACTTATATTAAAATGATTGTTATTGACTTCCGTCTGTTAGTAATATTATTAAAAAATTACCGTTTTCACCTAGACGACCATAACATAACATCACGCCTGTAATCCCCGAAAGGTTAAACAGAGGTGTACTTACCCACATTTCGCCAGTTATGTTTAAATCGGGGGTTCAGTTTTAATAGGGGGCGAGTGTATTGTCATCAACTGGGCACAAATCCAGACTCCGAGAGTGCTACTGAGAAATTCTTAGTGCAAAAACCCAATAACACTATGCCCGACCTGGGAGTCGAACCCAGGACCGCTGAGCATCAGCTCAGCAGTCACGCTTGAGACCACTACACCAACGAGGTAGACGACCTATATTAATGCATAAATATTACTGCTCTGTAGGAATTTTATCTCACGGTGCGCAAAATTCAAATTTTCCTACGTTTTATTGCAATTTGTAGGCCAGTGCTCAGTTGTATGTTAATGAAAAAGAAAAAGCCATTCAATCGAGTTACATGAACTTGGAGGGTTGTATTGATGATAAATTCTGTAACTACATAACTACGTCTTACAGCCGCGAATAATATGGTTGGAGCATTTTTTTTTTTTTTTTAGGTTTTAAAATTCTTTTATTGTAATTTTTTTTTTTTTAGTAAGTATAAATTAATAGAAACAAATTTCTTTCTTGCATTCACCATCTACTAGTTCGTTTATATTTACGCAGTCGTTTAGTTGTAGCTTAGTGAAAACAGGCGTAGGTACATAATATTTCAGTGATAGAAATGTCCGTTCACTAAGTAGGACGCACAAAGTTACGACAGTTACGCGATAGTTTGTCCGTCTTATTTGAAGTTCGAAATCTAGACGGAGAGGGTAGACAGACAACTTAAAAGTAGTTTGCTGGGGAGTTTCTTGAGCTACTTTTTCTACCCAGTTAACTAAGAACTGGTAAAGTTGTGAGGGTTATTTTGTTCGACAGGGAACAGTTGTCGGAGGAGGATGTCCAAGGAAAAAATCAGTCTGAAGCCAGCCGTAAACGGTACCTTTTCCGACTAAGACCAACTAACAACGGACAAGGGATGGACGTGTTCTTGAATGGAAACTGGAAATCCCAATCCAGCAATCGTAAGGTGAGACGCGCTCAAGCATGGAGCGCCGATCTTCGTCTGATACCGCCGATAAGGCAGCTGATAACCGCTGGATGAAAGCGACCGAGGATCGAGTTAAATAGCGTAAGATAGCCAAACAGGTGGCCTACCATGACGTCTTATAGCAGGATCGTTTTAATCTTGTTCCAGTGTGGGAAAGAGATGGCGCTAGACGTCCTCTATAGCTCCGTCTCTTACCCATACTGGAACAAGATTAAAACGATCCTGCTTTAAGACGTCATGGTAAGCCACTGTAGTGTTCAAAGATAGGCTGAAGGACGATGAAAAATGTCCACCATCTCTCATGTCAGTCATGATCAGTCATGGAGGTCTACCGATCGACGTCGCAGGAAATATTATAGTACTCAAACACAGGTGTTCTTTTCAGGTACAGGACCAACGGATTAACCCGCACATGATGAACAAATAGTGATGTACTGAAACAATGCCAATGATAATTTAAAAAAAATACTTAAGTACAGCATTGCAAGTCATAACAGTGTGATCTACAAGGTCCCATTGAATTGTGCTTCGGAATCGTGGGAATTATAACAATATTTTATGAATAAGTTTCATTGTTTTGTCTATAGCAGTATTTCAACAATCTAAAAATAAAAAAATATAATAAACACTGCTATAGTCTGTTTGCTGTCAAGTTAGAAAAAGCTAGTTGCAAATTGGCGCACTCAGGAAAAGATGTTCCAATTATATGACCTTATCAAACGTCCCGTTTTACTTTTAAGTACTTATGTCATTGTTTATGACCTGTACTCTCTCACCACCCACAATTTCACCAGTTATGTTAAAGTCCCATGTAATATAGGGTAGGCTATTACCAGGCACAAACCCAGACACTGTGGCCGCCACTGAGACATTCCTGCTGCTGCTATGGTATCCAGCTTTGGGGAACTGCAGCGAACTCAAATATCGAAATCCTTCAAAGGTTTCAATCTAAAACACTACGACAAGTAAATGCTTCCTGGTACGTCACAAACGAAAGAATTCACAAGGATTTAAAGAGAAAGACTGTCAAAGAAGAAATCAAAGCTAATATCACCACATACTCCGCCAGATTAAAAGTTTACCCAAATCAATTGGCAATTAAACTAATGTGAAACCCTGTTACTTTCACAAGACTGAAAAGAAGGGCACCTCAAGACTTACAACCAGCATGAATAAGCTATAATGCCGATCGGATGAGGCAGTGGCTTCATACCACCATCTACCTATTGCTGAATGTCCCAGGACAGATTGCATTAAAGAGAAGCTAAAAAAAAAACAGACATTCCTGATGGAAAACCCAATAACACCCTGCAGAACCTGGGAAACCCGGAACCTCATGCCCAGTAGTCATGCTTGCGACCATTAGACCAATGAGGCTGGCCATAGCAACTTAATAATTTAATTAATTTACAGTGAGTGAATGATTTCTTTATTTTTTAGAGTAGCATATTATTCAATATTCAAACTTTAAAATCCATACAGCATGGTCTAGATTAGATTTGGTCATATAACATTTTATTAACTGATAAGATGTCTGTATTTTATCAGTTGTATTGTATCTAAAACAATGATAAACATTTTATCCAGCACTATAAACTAATTTAATTGTGTGTAAAACAAATTATTATTGGCTTCTGCGTGTGCCCTTGCAAAAAGTAGTAAAATTAAATGTTGATAAAAATATGAGATTAGGTCATATCAAAAGTTTAAATTAATTGTAACAATCTAATTTGGGCACTAACCACTAGATTTTTTGCCCAGTATAGGTTGTTGATTTTGGTTAATGAAGTATGGATCATGATAATGTGGATAGGCCCCATGCCTGTAAGGATACAGAAACAATAGTGGGAGCATTATCAGACCTTCAGCCAGATCCGTGGATAACCTATAGCAGAATGTGGGGAAGATCTGGATGAGACTTGCACATACTAGGGAAGCATGGTATAAAAGAAGATGACTCCTTTCCTCAACAGTGGGAACGGAACAAGGCTGCTGAAGCTTTGCAATACATTATTGATTTTGTGTTGTTCTTGTCCTGAATTGATGTAATGGAATTAAGGTCATATTACTAAAATATTATACATATGTCAGTTAATGTTTTAGGAGCTCAGTCAGTGATGACAAATAATATGTTACTACAAACAAAGCTTAATACACAGATATTTAATGTAATGACTTATGATAATAATTTTAAAAGAAAATTACCAAATCTTGATAATAAGTAGTACGTTTTGTTCTAGTATCTTATCATTATCAAAGATTTGTTTTAGCAAATATGTGAGTAGAGCGGCCGGCATCTTGAAATGTGTGTTTTAAATTTTATCATAATTACTTTAGTGCCAATTAAAGTAATTATGATAAAATTTTAAACATAACACTCTATTTAAATAGATTGCTAGGCCTGCAAAGATCTCCCCTTACTCCGTCTAATATGTGTGTCTACCTGGGCAGTGCCTATCAGGCAGTTAGGATTGCCACCAGTCATACACTGTACAGGTAGTCGACATTTAATATTTTAGCAATTTTTTATGTTACCACGTCTATAAAAACTAATAAAGTCTTCAGAATTTACACACAAATTAAATTTTATTCTTAACTTAATGGAAACTCGGTATATTTGTAAATGTATTTGTGAAAACCACAACTAAGATATTATTGAAAGCACTGTGTTTCAACAAATAATAATGGTATATTTAAAAATTATCAGGAACTTTCTAAATCTTGAAAACAAGTAACTCTGTAATACAATATTTTAGTTGGAAAATGGAAATGAACATAATGCAAACACGTAACAATATTAACCAATAAAGTTAAAAAATATTATAAGCGAATGTATGTTAACGTAGAATAAAATTGAAAGGCGATGAATTAAATAAAAATTGTTTTACCTCAGACAACAAAGGGGCTCTGTCCAAATGTTCTGACGAGGCGAAGGCCGACTCGAAGTAAGGCCCGCGGCTCCTGGACTCGTACCGGGAGCCCCCATCGTCCCACATACGAGCCTCGAGCTCATCAGACATTCTGGCGCCGACAATCGCAAAAAAAATAACAAGCAAAATCCTTCACTGGCTAACACATTTTTTCTCGAATTAAACACAAAACTCGCGCCCGCCGTGTCACAGAATATCGAAGACTGTATAAATTTTAAAATATATTAACGTAGAATTATTATGTGTTTTTAGCGTAAGAGTTAATACAGCGATAAATATCGGTGGACTATGTTCGCGTATTCCTCTGGCGACGGAACTTACGTTCTGAAACTAAAATCTCTAAGATAATTTACCAGTGACGTTTCTTGACATCTTTGTTTGTATCTCCGATTATTTTGTTTGAAAAACGATAAAATTTACTTGAAAATACTGAATTAACTTCGAAATTCTTATTTTTTGAGTTAGTTCAAGTGAGATTTTAACAAACTGTTTTTGTTTTATGGACGAGCTTAGAAAGTCATCTGGTTTTAGTTTCTGAACAGTTGTAGACAGAGCGGTGACAGCTCGATTGACAGCAATCGATATGAATGCGTTCATTTAATGACGCATTCAAAACGTATTCATCATTTCAGCCGAAAGACGTCCACTGCTGGACATAGGCCTCCCCCAAGTGTCGCCACATTGACCGGTCCCGTGCGACTCGCATCCAGCGGATTCCCGCAACGTTCACCAGGTCATCGGTCCACCTAGTGGGAGGCCTTCCAACGCAACGTCTTCCGGTACGCGGTCGCCACTCCAGAACTTTTCGGCCCCATCGGCCATCCGTTCTGCGAGCAATGTGCCCTGCCCACTGCCACTTAAGTTTGGCAATTCTTCGGGCTACGTCGGTGACCCTGGTTCTCTTGCGGATGTCTTCATTTCTGATTCGATCACGCAAGGAAACTCCGAGCATAGCCCTCTCCATTGCCCTTTGGGTGACTTTAAGCCTTCTGATGAGGCCCATTGTGAGCGACCATGTTTCGGTCCCGTATGTAATCACTGGCAACACACACTGGTCATAGACTTTCGTCTTGAGACACTGTGGTAAGTTGGACGAGAAGATACCGCGCAACTTCCCGAACGCTGCCCAGCCGAGTCGGATTCGACGATTGACCTCTTTCTCGAAGTTAGACTTACCTAACTGGACCGTTTGTCCCAGGTACACATAATCGTCTACAACTTCGAGTGTAGAGTCTCCGATCTTGATAGGAATGGGTGTGACATGCATGGGCATTCAACATGACTTTGGTTTTGTCCATGTTCATTCTAAGACCCACTCTTCCGGAAACTCTACTGAGGTCATCGAGCATTGTACTGAGGTCCTCCATGGTTTCAGCCATGACCACTATATCGTCGGCAAACCGAAGGTGGGTGATGTACTCGCCATTGACGTTAATGCCTAGCCCTCTCCAGTCCAGAACCTTGAAGACATCCTCCAGTGCAGCGGTGAACAGTTTCGGAGATTGACGTCTCCCTGTCTCACACCTCGCTGCAGGAGGATAGGTTCCGAGGCTTGGTCCTGAAGTCGGACTGACATGGTGGCGTTTTTGTACAAACACTTCAACACCTCGATGCACCGATAGTCGATTTGGCACCGTTGGAAAGACTGCAGTACAGCCCAGGTCTCGATCGAATCGAAGGCTTTCTCGTAGTCCACAAACGCTAAACAGAGGGGTAGGTTATACTCTTCGGTCTTCTGTATAACCTGCCGCAGCGTACTCGTATGTATGTGGTCCACGGTGCTAAAGCCTTTCCGGAAACCGGCTTGTTCGAGAGGCTGGAAATCGTCAAACCTGCGCGCGAGACGATTCGTGATGACTCTTGAAAACAACTTTTAGACATGGCTTAGAAGTGAGATGGGCCTATAATTCTTCAACCGGGCATTGTCGCCCTTCTTGAAGAAGAGTACCACCACACCCCTGCACCATGCCTGTGGCGTTTTTCCCTCAAGTATGACGGAATTAAACAGCTTCTGAAGGGCCTTAAGTACCGGTTTTCCACACGCCTTCAGGAGTTCGGCCGTAATTCCGTCATCACCCGGTGCCTTGTTGTTTTTGAGCTGCTTCAGAGCCATCCTAATCTCGTACAGGCTGACGTCCGGGATGTCTTCGGTATAGTGTCGGGTCAGTCTAGCTCTTGGGTCGTTTGCTAGATCTACGACGGGTTGACTGGTTGACGTGTACAACTATCCAACGTCCATAAAAGCTCTCGATCTCCCTCAGAAGCTCCGGTTTGGCGGATAAGATCCTACCATCGTCGGTCTTCAGTTTCGTGAGCTGGCTTTGCCCAATAGCCAGATCTCTTGCAAATACCTTGGAGCCTTTATTCCGCTCAATCGCGTCTTTAATACGCTCGGTATTTAAAGCGGCGGAGGTCGCTCTTCAAGGATTTAGAGATCCGTCTATTGAGCTGCCGGTATTTACACGCCTCGTCTGAAGACTGTAGGATCATCTCACGCCGCTCCTTCATGAGCTTTAGAGTGTGATCGGAGAGTCTCTTGTTCTGATCTGTACGACGTGCCTTGAAGAACTAAGACCCGGTCGTATGGACAGTTTCCACGAACCCATCGTTATATTCGTCCACTGAGCTTCCTAGGCATTCGAAACGGTTCTGGAGTTCAAGCTGAAAGCTTTCGGGGTTTTGGATTTGGATCTGTGCTGGACGGAGCGTAGACTTCATCAGTCGATACCTTTCAAGCTTGATATTGATGTTCAATGTGCCTCTTACCATGCGGTGATCGCTCCCGGTTTTCACCGAATTGATCACCGAGACATCATTGAACATTTGCTTCTTGGTTGACATGATGAAGTCAATCTCATTTCTAGTTGCACCATCGGGGCTCTGCCAGGTCCACTTCCTGTGCTCACGCTTTCTGAAGAAGGAGTTCATCATATAGAGGCCCTCCTTCTCCATAAAACCAGCCAGTTGGTGGCCCCGGCGATTCCGACGTCCAACTCCAAATTGCCCCACCTGCAGCTCATCCCCGTCTCGTTTGCCCAGTTTCGCGTTGAAGTCCCCCATGACAACGGTGAATTGAGTTTTGAAACCATGCATGGCTTTAGAAATATCCTCATACATGGTCTCCACTTCGTCGTCGGGGTGTGCCGAGGTCGGGGCGTAGACCTGTATGACCTTCAGCGAATATCTTGAGGATATTCTGAGTATAAGGTACGCCACCCTGGTCGACACACTCTCGATCTTCACCACGTTGTTCACAAGGGACTTGTGGACGATAAACCCAACACCACCCTGGGACTGCCGGTCACCCTCACAGAAATAGAGCAGGTTGCCGGATTTCAGGATTATCGTGTCCTCCCCCTCTCTTCGGACTTCAGATAATCCCACAATACTCCATCGCAGCCTGTTCAATTCCTCTTCGAGTTCCGTTATCTTCTCGTCGGTCCGGAGTGTGCGCGTGTTGTATGTTGCAAGGTCCAGTCGTTGGTATTGGCAGCCGGATCCCTTCCGGAGATTCTTCGCACCCCTTGCCACGCCGTAGCCTCGACCGCTGCCGTAGTCGAGGGTAGACGGGCTGCCGGGCACTAGGGACCATTTCTTTAATGCGCTATTCATTGGGGGGTTTTGCCATAATCGCCACGCTTGGCAGGCGGGTTGGCGATCGCAGTACGGCTGTTACAAAAGCATAGAGAACGCTGCTGCCCATTCTCTGGTAAGTCCCTTAGTCGCCTCTTACGACACCCACGGGAAGATATGGGATGGTGCTATTCTTTACGTCCGACACCATACAGAACAACGAATTCATTTGAATAAAAATCATTAATTTACATATTTTTTTATTGTAAACGATTTCTTACGACTTGGGAAGTTTATTGACATTGTATACTCATCAATTTTATTTTTCAAGCACTTGCTTGTAACATTACAGACTTCGTCGCTACAATGTTCATGGTTATTCATATTCATCCGGTACTAATCTCACTCTATTTAATCTTTAGAGTCAGGATAATGTTAGCCTGCGAGGCAAAAGAAGCATGGAATGATCGTAGTAGGTGGCGTTCTTTATGTTATGCCTACTCTCGTGGCCAAAAAGAGGGAGTCTATGTATCATCATCATCATTTGAGCCGAGACGTTCCCTACTGAATATAGTCCTCCCTCAAGTGTCGCCACATTGACCGATCCCATGAGCCTCGCATCCAGCGGATCCCCGCAACCTTCAACAGGTCATCGGTCCACCTAGTATAAGTATGGTCTGTGTTAATTAAATGTTTTCTTCAACGTTTTCTTACCTAGAAGATTTATAGACAAAACAAACCAATACTTATTTGATTCATTGTTTATTGAAATATCTTCTCCATAAAAATTACAAGATTAGTTAAATTACATGATGACAAAATATAACAATACCTATTACTACAACAACATGCCATTTGAAATAACACTGCGGAAATAAAAAATATATCTTCACGTATTTCCGTTAATTTTTCGGAAGCGGTAGACGCTATGGAGGTAGATAGAAAGGCAATTATAGTTCTGCATGGTTCTTCATGGTGTTTTAATGGCGAAACGTAATTTGACGTTTTTGCACAAACTTACTTTACTGCATTACAAAGAGAATAAGCTTTGTTATGGCCAAATATCGGGAATATTGGACAAAGTCAAGCTTGCCATAGACAATGTGGGATTTTCTTTTTAGCTCTTCCCTAGTCGCTAGATAGATGGCGCTGAACTTAGTACGTTAATGCAAGGAACGGAACCAAAAAAAACTGATTTTAACAAAGCGCGAGAAAACTAGGTTATATTCGGAAGGTTAAGCAAACGAAAGTGTCAGTCAACGAGCGTATGTGTGACGTGACGCAATGTTTTTTTTCCCAAGCGTTTTGGCTTTGGCACCAACTATCATAGTCAGTTCAACGCCATCTATAGAGTTCTTGGAAACTAAGTTGTTTTTTTAATACCTCAAATAGAAAACTTCTCAATCCACAAATGTTTACCAACAGCGCCCTCCTGTCAATGTCACTAAAACGCTAAAAGAACCATGTATATGAGAAAATTGCATGTTACATTTAAAAACCACAATACACAAAATACCATCTCTAGTATCATTTTCTACCGCATAACAAAACCAAGCAGTCCAACCTTCCTCTAAAAAAATATAAACACAAAAATAACAAATAAATACATTTTTAGTCAAAAGATAGTAAAAAAGAGGTAAGGTTTTAAATGCTATAACGATTTATATTCGCAATGTTATTCCCATGGTTATGGAGTATCCGGCCGTCTCGAGTCGTCGTTTAGAATCTGTACGGGAAACGGAACTATACATTAGCGTTTGGGTTTTTGAGGATATTAGAGAAATTTTAACATCACGCCTGTAATTTCCGAAGGGTTAAGCAGAGGTGTACCCAATAGTACCTACACCCATATTTCGCCAGTTATGTTTAAGTCTCATGTAATAGGGGGCGAGCCTATTGTCATCAAACGGGCACAAATCCATACTACATGGCTGCTACAATTTCCGCTGTGAAAAGTATGTTGATAAAATCGTTTTTTTTGACAAAATTACAGACTCACGTACATATGAGACATACAGTTCCAAATGTCCTGCTTTTTCGAAAGCCGGGTTAAAAATATAAACAAACTTGACCAAAGGAGAATATTAAACCAACTGTAGGCATAAATCATTTCAAAATTGGCTCTAAACAATTCGTTTTTTTTATTTCAATGAAGCAGATCAAGGCGTTGTTTTGTGTGACAATGTCGTTGGCCCGCCTTGTCCCGAGTGACAGACAATGCAAGGGTCAATGTCACGACTGAATCAATTGTTTTTGTGAGATTTAATAAAATAAAAAAAATTGGTACTGTGTTCAAAGAATAAAATAAATGATTAACGATTATAATGTACGATTCTAGAACTTACAGGCACCCTCAGGACGATTAGTTTTGAAGCTACACTCTTGAAAGCTTTTACAACCTTAAAACTATAAATACATCCGAAAAGGCACCAAACAAAGAAAAACTATTTGTTTAATTCTGACTGCACATTTTGGTAAGTAGTTAGCAGAAGTTTTATGGATTCAATAATCTTCTTTTAGGCTTCGCCGCGGTCGGGTAAAAGTTACCCCATATTGTGATATATAAGCCCAATAAGACTGCCCGACCCGGGAATCGAACCCCTTACGACCAACGAGGCAAAAATGACCCTGTCTCTCAAAAACCCAAACACCAATGCAACCACACTTTAAAACTTGTCAATTCCTTGACCAGGAACATGGCGTAGGATCACAGACACAAACCATTATCTTTTTAAACTATAGAAGCTAACTACGCGTCTCGCGACTTTCTCATCAATATGTTTTGTTCTGTCGCGAGCGCAAATCGCTGCGATTTGTCGGACCTTGTACAAATAACTTAGGGAAAGAATCAGTATTTTCTTATCATGAGTATGTTCACAAAATAGGTTAAGTAATCTCAATTGATTTTTATTTTCGCTAAGTTAACTGTTAGACCTTCGTGGCTAAGCATGCGTCGGTCTTCGAGGTTAAGCAACACTTGTCGAGGTCAGTCTGTGGATGGGTGACCGTTATTAAATGACGTGACCACTCCGTGCCTCGGAAAGCTCGTTAAACCGTTGGTCCCGGCTGTAATTTATTTATCTTTGACAGTAAGCCCAAATTCTGACAAGCAGTCATACTTAGGAATATCGGAGTATCTTGTGGCAAAATTGGAAGACTTGGAATTTGCCCAGCAGTGGGAACGTAGTTGCATATTTTGCCCAGGAAAAACAAAACTTGAGTAAAAGGGTTTTTGAAAGCTTTTTCCTCTAAGGCGAAGGTCAAAGCCTATTTATAAAAACCCAATTTGTTCTTGGCAGAATTGAGTATTAAACATGTTTTAAATAAATAACAAAGAGGGTCTGACAAATCGCACGCGTTAGTCATCAATGGAATGCTAATATACTTTACATTCGTCAAATATACAGGCGCAGACTTAAAACTAAGCTAGCCTTGACAATCTTGTGTGCCTAGAATAAAGATCGAAATCAATTCCCAGATAATACAGCATGTATCAGACAAGTGTGGTCATATTTTGGGCCAACAGGTATGGAAATGTTGTAATGATAAAATAATGAAGTTTATTTTGCAAATAGGTTTTTACAAACAGTTTTACACGTAATTTGTTTTTAAACTAGTTGAGGCCGGTCTTTCATACCTGACTACTCTGAGAAGGAACAGCCGAAACAAGCTCAGAGGTCATAGTCTCTTTTGAAGTCCAGACATAATCTTGGTCAACTCACATGAGAACTATGCAGATTAGAGTCTTCTGAAGAAAGAACCACACAGATTTGAGTGTATGGGACTGTTGATAATTTTTTCGCGATTACTATGTTGGTCCCATACAGGGAATTATTCAGTTTGATATTCTGTTTCCATACCTTTAAAATTTTAAAAACTATCACAATAGGCATGACGACCAGTATCAAAAAATTGCAAATCTATTTAGTCCGTCAGTTAGAGTATTGGAAATTAATGGACACGTATTTTTTGTTTTTGTAAATCAATGAATATTGACAAAGATAAAACGCATCAAAGCGGGAGTGGGGGCTCGTGACGTCAGAACTAGCTAAAAATTATACCAAGGCGTGACGTATTGAAAATTTTAAAAGCGTCAAATCTTCGTCAATTTTGGTTTACGCAACAAAAGAAAAAACACGGGTCTAATATATTTTGATAATCTAACTGACGGACTAATTCGATTTTTTTTGTCGTCTCGCCTATACTAATACACGCTGTATAAACCTTAGAATGACGTGATGAGTACACACGGCAACACACCAAGCTTGATTTTTAGTATAAAATGGCCTCGCTTTGTATAGATTTCCCGTACAACGAGAGATCCGAATAAACGTGTTTTATATAGCTTGGTTACGTACGAAACCGAATTATTCAAACGATGCAATATTCAGGCTAGCGTAGGTTCAAATATCACCTAATAAATATACATTTTGATTGACACACTAAGCAAAAATAGCAACAAGTTTGGTCTAACGAATTGTCCTATGTACAGACGCCAGAACATCAAGCTTACCGAAACTGACAAATTTTCTTTCACAGATTGTAGTAGCTGGCGTCTGTACTTAATTATTTATGTAGCCAGATAAATTGGTTGATCGTCGGGCCGTTCACTGTTAATATAAATAAGGAAACATCATGCCTGAATTCCTGAAGGGAATCGGCAGAGGTGTAAAGCAAAATGTACGATGAACTTTGACTTTACTCAAGCATTTCATACAAAAATGAATCTTATCTGTTTAGAACTAACGTTCATATTCGTACGCACAGTCGGTTATATGAATTTGCACGTTAACGACATTCGAATAAGGATCATATTCGTATGAAATGCTATACTGTCCAGCTTGTGTAAATTCTGTTTATTTATTTACCGGACTACATAAATAACCTCACAAGATTTTAAAATTATGTTTCATTATTTGTACAATTGGACATTTGATATCTTTGTTCAAAGACTCAAAATGAACTCTATGATAATGGAATAAAGTAAGTTTTTAAACTGTGGTAGATTTGGATTGATGTGTCCTAATAGAAGAAAAAGGTCGTAAATTATGTAAGATGTTTTTAGGCAGGCGTTTTTATACTAGTGTTGTTTTTAAACTTTTTTTTTTTAATATTCCTACTGGAATTCCTATGCTTTGTACTATCGATAAACGTCACACAAATACTTTATTTTACCATTAATAGATAAGTACCTACCGTTCTTGAAGTTCCATCAAATCCTAGAATTTTCTTGTGTTTCAGAAATAGTTAAATAAGGGGTCGTCCTTTAATCACGTGGGGTTGAATATGCGGGGAGGGGGTCGGACCAAAATCATGAGTAATCACAATGGGGGGGGGGGGTTAATGTGACAATCACGTGTACTTTCGAGTGACATTAAGAAATAATTGAACGTGTGACGCGTAAAATATTTTTTAATAATAATTAATCAATGTCTAAAAAACGAGCAAGCGAATTTTTATCTACAAAATCCGATATTTTATTTTTATTAAAACAGATTCCGATAATATCTGATCTTTTCAATAATAAAAAATACACGTGATGCTGGGAGATGGGAGGGGGGGTTGACTAAAACCTCACGACGTATCACCAAGGGAGATGAGGGGCTTTAATAGTGGACTAAAAATACCTTACGTGATTAAAGGATGACCCCTAAGAGAACTAATTAATATTTAATTAGTTCTCTTAGGAATAATTCTCTCTGAGAAATAATTAATATTTAATTACAATGAACTATATTGTAACAGTGATCGTTTCAGAAATTCTATCCCCATAGCTACCTCAACCATAAATATTTTCATAATAAATATAATTTGACTACATCTTTTTTCAATATATCAGTAAGTACATACTATATTTGACCCAAATATCAATCTAATACATTTTAACACACATCTTACGATTAAGGAAGCCTCTGAATACAATATTTACCTAATCTTTAAAAACTGAAGCTTCTGATTAGTTGACTAAAACCACTAACAACCAATAGTCGACCACAGATTTGATTTTCGGAAGACTTTAGTATTGCAAAGTGATAACTGACATAGAAGTATTACAATGTTTTCGTCTCTTTTTTTCCTATGAAAACGCCTATGCGTTAGAAAGAGTACGCTATAGATTCCTCTCTCTTGCCTTTTTGCAAGTCTCAGTAATAGGAGAGTTTGACTATCCAATCTATTGACATACTTTTAAGAGCTGTCAAAACGCGATTCCCCCCAGATATGAAAAATTTTTTTTAAAGTTATTTAAAAATTATCCAATAGGAATTAAATGAACTTAGAGGGTTGTATTGATGATTTTAATAATTATAACTCTGTAAATTCATATTTGTTACGTTCGCGAATTATATTTTAATCAACATACAACCTGACACTGACCTGCAAATTGCAAAAAGCGTAAGAAAAATTGAATTTCGCGGGCTACCTTAACGCATCCTCCCGAAGACCCCTACAAAAACAACACCAGTACAAGAACGCACCACCTACTCTACCCGTCTCAGTCTGGCACCGCTGCGGCGCCAGCGCGAGAGAGAGACGGAGATACGGGAGCAGTTAGACGACGACTACGAGCGACAGATCCCCGATCATAAAGACGACGGCGGCGGCAGGGCGCGCGCGGCCGCCAGCCCGCCCGCGTCCAGGCGCGGCCAGTCCACGAACTCCTTGCCGTGTCTGGGGAAACGACAAACTATTACTGTGCCTGTAATAGGCAGAGGTGTACCTAACTGTACACCCCGTACGTACGTACGTATATCGTATTCAAATTTGATGTGTTCAGTTTCAGATCACACCATGTTTTTCATTAACTGAATATTGGTCAGTCATTTTGATATTAATATAGCGAGACCACTTTGTAGAATATTTTGAAATTTAATGAGTGTATAATATTTTGAAATTTAATGAGTGTAGAATTTTACCATGAAAGTGTGAAAATTATCATTTCATCATCATTTCAGCTGAAAGACGTCCACTGCTGGACATAGGCCTCCACCAAGAAAATTATTAAATAGTAGAAATATTGTAATAAATCCTATTCACATGATATTCAAAAAATCTGGCGGTGTCCCGTCATTTTGACGTTCATAAAAATCCGGCTATACAACCGTCGGGCAACAGCCAACCAGACATAACACACGTCTGGTCGGAGGATCCTCCCTATACAACGGGGTATGAGGAACTTTACAAGCAGTGCCTCATACCCCTAAAATCTTATCATCATGCTATGCTGCCAATTGTAGTACGTATCTACCTGAATATAAAGGTCAGGGTCGCAGTGACGGCGGCACCCCAGAACATGAGGTACAGCAACACTTCGCTTGTGTAGCGTTGCGGCAGAGTTGCGCTCGCGCAGAACATTGACATCGCTACCAGCAGGACTGATGGGAACTAGAACAAATTACAACATAATATAGCTAGAAGTAACATAACATTTCGTAGTCTTTAGTAATGAATGTTTCTCAGCAATCTCAGCGACAAATATACGGAACCGAAATCGGAGTCGGGAGTTTTTAAATTTGGTTTTTCGGTGTGGGAACCGGAATCGGGGTCGGAGATGGTGGCAGAAGAAAGATGTGTTAAGGGCAGGCAATAAAATAAAATAGTACAAAACGTTAATAAAGTCAGCCTCTTTAGTTTCAATTAATACTCAATACGTTTATTGCATTCCACAATGTGAACTTAGGTGGTAGGTACACGAAGACATACATTCGTTTTGGAGCATTGTGGGCCCTGTCGGGCATAACATAAAAATTAGGAGGAGGGCTATTATAGATATTTGTTAACAATTTTAATATTAATCTACTCTTTCGTTTTGTGCAGGTAGGTAGGCTGATAACTAATTGTGTACATATCATTTTTACTACTCATATATTGGATTTATACATTAATATATATTTAAATTATACATATATTATTATTATCATTGGTAATTACAAATAAATTATTATTGCGTTTTTATTTTGGTATTATTGTTTATTTATTAAATTTATCATTTAAATATTTATGTACATTATAATAACATTTACAGATTATAAATTGTTTTAATTTATTTATAAAGATATTAAATTTTTGTTCATTTTTAATTTCATCAGGTAGTTTATTATATATTTTAACTGACATTACTAAAGTGCTTGTGGAGTGTATTTTTAGCTTAAAACCTGGTTGCTGCTGCTTGTTTGGTTGGTTTAGTCTATTTTTGTGTCGTAGTGTGTAGTGAGTCTATGTATGTATATGTTTTCGCGTGTAGTAAAAAGTTTTTGATTATTTCTAACAAATTTGCACATTTCCAAGATATATATGCAAGATAGGGTTAGTAGTTTATGTTCTTGGAAATGGGGTTTGCAGCTGTCTGTGTTATCTATGTTAACTAGTATTCTAATCAGTCGTTTATTTAGTATGAATAGTGTTGATGCGTCTGTACTATTTCCCCATATTATTACGCCGTAGTTTAACCATGCGTATGCATAGGCATAATACGTAACCAGAGCAGTGGAGAGATTCGTGGATTTTTTTATTTCACGGAGGGCATAGGCAAATTTTGATAGCTTTGAATTAAAAAATAATAAACCTATGATACAGATATTACAAATAATGATAATCACAAAGTTAGCAAATTATTTTTAATAAACAATAGCTTTGCAGCTTTATCTCCGTCCAATCTATTTCTTAAAGGGTCATACTTTAGTCGAGCACCACTAAAAAGTAGTTCGCTGGCTACTGAACCTGGTGGACCTCCGAATAAAACCTCGTACGTAAAGTATCGGAACCGAAGTCGGAACCGGAGGTGTAAGATCAATCGGAAGTTCCAATATATCGAAGTCGGAATCCAAGCTCCGTAACATCCCTAAGTAATATACTATTTGAGTACAGTAGACACCCAGACACTACGTAGAATGCCTTGTTCCCGAAGAGAAGCCGAAATCGGCTTCTTAGTTGCCTTCGGGCCTGCTAGCCAACTCTAGGATACTAGGCTACTGAGCCCAGTTGTAAACGTCCCTTTGTGCCTATTGGGTTTTGTTTTTTCTGTCTCCTGCTGATATGGAGGGAAATGGACATTGTTTTTTCTGTCTCCTGCTGATATGGAGAGAAATGGACATTGTTTTTTCTGTCTCCTGCTGATATGGAGGGAAATGGACATTGTTTTTTCTGTCTCCTGCTGATATGGAGGGAAATGGACATTGTTTTTTCTTCCAATTCCTTCGCTATTCTATTTTTAATTTCGATTAATTTCGTTGCGGGATCCAAGACAGTTAAGTTGTTTCTCTGGGACTTCGTAGAGCTTTGTCTCGACGATTTTCTGGTGGCCACTACTGTTAATTCTGGCTTTCAGGAGTCGAAATGGTTTGGGAATAGTGTGGCGGGCTTGTCCCAATAAAATATATGGATCGAGTTAGCATTCCTTCGCACCTGCGATTTTTAACGTGTCTGTTTTGTATCACGCAATTGATTTTCAACTCTCAGTATTGAGCCGAGCATTGTGAACCTAACAGCGCGACAAATTACACACTGTTGAATGCTTAACTCTCTGTCCGGAGTTATTATAGATAATGGTAAAAAAGTTCGACTTACTGTAATGTATTTCCAGTCTCTATCCCGGCGGAGCGGACATGGCAGCGTGTTGCCCTCGCCGTCGGCTATCACGTATTTACCCAGGAACAGGTCGATGGAGTCCTGGGAAGAAACATCATCTCCATAACCAATATCTGTACATATTGTTACGTCGTACCCGTACGTACCTACAATTACGGTAGCAGGTACCTACAAGTAGGTAGGTAGTAGTAGGTAGGTAGAACGAGTCTCGAATAATGTAGGTGCAAATTCGCAAACTACCTACAAAAGAACATCAGGAATTGTCATTGTAATTTCGACCGTACGTCGAAATTACAGCCCATGAAATGCCCATGCCCAGGGCATAAAGTACCTACTTCACTCCTTAGTACAAGTTGTGGAAGTTTCTCGAAGGACAATGACCCACTATGGAATTGTCTAGAAGATTCTAGGAAGTCGTGGATATTTCTCGAACGTTCGGTCGCCATATAAATAGTCAACGTGTTTGAGGGAGCAGGCAGTCTGATTTTGGCTACACAACGAAGCGAATCGAAGTGAACTAGAAGTGCGATATCTAAGCGAATAGTGATCAGTAGTGTATTTGTGATTGAGTTCTAAGTGTTTTGTGATTATTAAAGTTATTTGTTGTTTAATCGGTAGTAATTAATTTATCCTATACCCAGCTCGTAACAATATTGTATATTAAAGTTGCTTCTAGTATCTTTCTGGGTAGTGTTATCGAGTTTTTCCATCAGGAATTTTTCAGTAGCAGCCACGGAGTCTGTATCTGTGGCCGGTTAGTGGCAATACACTCGCCCCCTATTACAAGGGACTTAAACATAACTGGCGAAATGGATGATTAGGTACACCTCTGCCTAGCCCTTCGGGGATTGCAGGCGTGATGTTATGTTATGTAATAGGGAATATGCATATACATATTTTTTTTAATTTTGATACGGAGTGTTAAAGTACTATAAAAATAATGACAAAAAGCGAAAACAAGACATAAATCGGTTAAACAACACAAAAGTTATAAGCATTTAAACTTTTGTTTCTATCTCTTTCTAGATAAACAGAATTTAGTATGGATTTTGTACGTCGATGCAGCGAATGACGTCATTCGCTGTATCAGATCTCTGTCTAATCAGCAGTTCCAAATGCTTAAAGCTTAGTATTTTGTATAGATATTAAAAAAAAAAAATCACTTTGCTATTTCTGTTTTAGAGTGATAAAAAAAATCATCATTATCATCATTTCAGCCGAAAGACGTCCACTGCTGGACATGGGCCTCCCGCAAAGGGGGGTTTTTGCCATAATCGCCACGCTTGGCAGGCGGATTGGCGATCGCAGTACGGTTGTTACAAAAGCACAGAGAAGGCTGCTGTCCGTTCTCTGGTAAGTCCCTTAGTCGCCTCTTACGACACCCACGGGAAGATATGGGATGGTGCTACTCTTTACGTCCGACACCATACAGAACAAAAAAAGAAGAAGAAAAAAAAGAATGCATATACCCTATTGAGAAAAAGTTCAAAACGGTTTATTTTACATCAAATCTTAAAATGATTGTTTTTCTTGACATACCTGTCTGAATCCGTCACTAAAGTTATTCTTGTAGTATCTGGTGAGCGAGTTGATTCCGTCTCGCATGAGTCCGAAATGTGTCCGCTTGCCTGTCCGCGTGAAGTCCGTCTTCAGCGCGCCTGTGCCCGAGTACTGCGTGGATATAATGTCCGCGTGGTCTGCCCAGACCTAAGGTAACAACGGGATTATAATACAGCTTGATGCTTTTTGTCAGTATCAGCCGCGGAGGCTGGATTTGTTACATGGGACTTCAACTTAATTGGCGAACTGTGGGCGTACTATTAGGTACACTTCTGTCTAACCCATCAAATTATTGTGAATTATAAATAATTTGATAATAATAAATGTTTTTTTCGTCTTAATTAGGGACACATTTATTTATTCCAAAAATGTAAATTGATTTTCAGCGGCATAAAACCTCTAAAAAAAAAAACTGTAAGTATTACCCGGTTAAATTGAAGATGCTCTGTTTACTCGCATATAATTTGCAGTTAGGTATTAACTTAACTTTGTAGGGATAATTCTATTATGCACTAGTGTGTAATATTATTATGCACGTGTGAGTTATAGTTCGGTTTATGGCCCTAAGAACGATGTAATAAGGCTTACTTTACCATTTTACGAGCAAGTGTGTTGAAAATTATGGCAAACATTAATAAACCCTTAATTTTACTTACATTATTAAACAGCTTATCCAGATAAGGATGCTTCTCGTCATCGCTAGTGGTGACAGCCAGCAGCCGGAGCGCCGCGTTGAGCTGCAGCCTGGCGAACAGACTCTGCACCACGTTGGTCCTGTCGAGGCAGTCCACGCAGTTGGTGCGGAACACGCCGTTCTGTCGGAGCAGCACGGTGCCACCTCGCGAGAGGAAGTAGCCGAATTCGGTCTGTTGCCAAGGATTTTTTTTTATTGTTTTAATACCATTACGTTAATCCACCACGCTCAGTGTGGGTTGGTAGATGTCACATGTCTTCGAATTTTCGTATCTAAGGGCTTTCGCCCAAATCACAATTATGCATTTCAATTCGCAAATGTAATTTTTGAACGCCAACAACGCTAGACAAAATTGCATAAGAGTGTTCGTTTGCAATTGTTGTGAATTAGACAAGTGTATGCCTGTGTTAATTAGGGAACTGTTCTACGCTGATAAATAGCCTTCCTTCTTAATATTAAGGTTACACAAGTCGGTCATTCTTCCATACAAACGTAGTATGGTGATTATTCGTCTGTTTAACAGTGAAAGTTCAAAACTAAAAATTTTAACAACTGGTCTTGTCATTATTTAGCCCTGTATGGAAGCAGAATTGGAAAAAAATATATTGGTTTGGAAGTTATGGACGTCAAAACTACCATATTTTAACAACAATTTTAACTCATCTTTGAGCGTAAATTAATAACTTATGTAGTATGAAAATGGAAAAAGTGAAAACCCACAGGGATAGATAATTTATTCAAAAGTTCAAATTATTTATTTTGAGTAGATACATCCAGTAGTTTTTCCATAATATCTATTCGCCCAAACCTTAATTTATGAAATTTTACGCGATCATTTTCGTTATAAATCGTATATTTCACTAAATAAAATAAAGAAAAACTAGATAAATGAATACTAAATAAATTAAACTAGATAAATGAGAAACTTTACCAAATAGCATGCATACTAACCAGGCCCGCCACCGAGTTCAAGTCGTCGACTAGTGCAACCTTAAATACGAAAACCTTTGCGGATATTCATACATTTTCGTCGGCAATTTCTCAGACTTCCGCCCACCGTCGGTGAAACCCCCTCTTAGTGCGCTATATTGTCTATGAGCACGTTAAGCCGGTAGTACCGCATAGACCGACACTCTTGCGTGTTAGGTTAGGTTAGTGCTTCGTGTCAGTTCGGCAATGTTCGTACCTATTCGTGTTAGTTCGGCTATGTTCGTACCTGTTCGTGCGCTATCCTGTCGATGAGCACGTTGAGGCGGTAGTATCTCATAGAGCGGCACTCCGCGTGGAAGTCAAAGGGCTCGTATCTAACGCCCGGTAAAGCTGCTGCAGCGACTGCTGCACGGAAGCCCCGCTCTAAAGCTTCTTCTTTGCCGTGTTGGTCGATCTGGGGAAAGAAAGGAAGTTTAGTCAGTGTGGTTTGATGATATCAAGGTACATCGTTCTCTTTTTTATTTAGGTTAACAAGTCTATATTGTGCGATTTCATACACCCAATACAACCAATTTGCGTTACGATACGATAAATATTACACATACCGGTTGGTATACCTAAAATTGTAACATATTGTGACGATGTTTCGAGAAAAAATTTGCTTGATAGAAAGGTAAAGTGACGTCACTTTACCTCAGTGTCCCATACTTTTTGTCAAGATCTTATAAATGTATTTTTCACATTTTTATTTCTTCTTAATTACTTTTTTTATAAAAAAATTGACCTTCTCCAATATGCTGTATAATAGTCTTATTGACCGTTTCCAGCCATGGCGGCCCATCTAGGAAGAGAAAAGTCATTTCCAGAGGAAAAATTATAGAGCACAAGTGCAGTTCCACTCACCAAGTTCACCAGCACCTGGTTCCCATATTTCTGTTGCTGATCCCTCAAGTGCTTGGTGTACGCAGTCACGTGGTCCTCATGCGACAGTTGCATTGCGGGCTTGTACTTGATATTGGGGTACTGACTCCAGAACAGAGGGATGGAACCTCTGGTCTGGAGGAACGAAGACTTTTCTCCACCTCGTTCGATAATCTGTTCTGTTTCTACGAAGTTCGCGACGTTACCCTGTGAAGAAGAATTTTTTTTATAGTGAAATCAACGTATACCAAGCTGACTTTTCAACCTTATTCTTAACAACATAAGGCTGAAAGTTCACCGTCACTGAACTCGGTGGTACAAGACAGGTCATAAAACGTTGGAGCGAGACGAAACTATCTGTCCTGCTCGGACGTTTTGTGAAGCTTTGGTGTAGTGGTTAAAATATTTTTAGGGCCACATTTAACATATCTTTCACTCTCACGCATTTTATAGAAATGTGTTTTTTTTTGTCGGTTTTATCATCGTTAAAGTTCTAACAACACGTAAGTAAAAAATAGCAACTTTACAGGAGATTGAAAAAAACTGCATAATTATAGCATGTCAAGTTACAATACCATTTTATAATGATTTGTGTTCACTTTAAATTAGATAGTGACGTTACTTCATGCTTGTTTCTGTGATTGGCTGAAACAACGCGTCTTCCGATTCTCTAGCAACTACAACGGCCCATAACGTCCACTGCTGGACATAAGCCTCTCCCATGATGGGAGGAAAATGAGAGATGATTCTCTAGCAAACTGCATCAAAATATCAAAATTAAAATTTTGATATTTAAACGGCTAAAAATGACACGTAGAAACGTAGGTACGTCGTACGTATGTAGAAACTTCAATGACGTTATGACGCTTATTACAGCAGTAGGCTAAACGGCTATAGTGACTCACCTGAGCATCGACCCCCCTCATAAAGAAGCGAGTGCCGGCCCTGTCGACGCAGCGCCGCGACACAAGAGACCACGTCAGCTGGTGACCGTTCACTGTCACGTTGTTTATGGACACGACTGGGTTCGAATCAAGGAAAAATATAAAGAATAATGAGAGCTCCTGGCTCAATATAAGTCGCACGGATCGATCTTCAAGGTAAAGCCTCACTTGCCAATGTCAGTCCATGGATGGGGGACCATTCCTTACTTAAGGTTTCCTCCGTCCGTCAAAATTATTGTTCCGTGCGGAGATCGAACCCGTGACACGTAGCACTGCAGAAAATCGATCAGCCACTGCACCAACCATGCCGTAAAAAAAAAAAGATAATGAGGATGTAACAAAACTCCAGGCCAAACTCCAACCCAGATTTTGGTTCAGAATTTTTGTTAATGCAAAAAGGATACATCCTTGTATGAGTGGTAGCGTGAACCGTGAGAACTGGTGATGTGAGAAGTCCCTCAGAAGGAACCCGTTCCACAGGAACCGAGGGTCCGCTCGGTTTGTGATGGACATCTGGAAATAAAAGGCATTGTTAATAAAGACTGTAAAAGATCCTTAACGAAGCCGGCACGGTTTTTTTCAGTCACTGTGATATTTTTTTTGTTCTGAACCATACCTGGGAGTAACGGCCACCATGGCTCACGCACAATGGTCCACTTTTGGGACTAAGTGCGGAAACCAAAACCCTTAACATAGAACATGCCTGGAAACCTTCTTCTCATGGAGATATTGAAGGTCAAAGGTGAAAGTCCAATTTTACTTTAAATAGCTCTATGACCACTTTACTCTTCGATACATCCATGAGCACAACGTTTTAAAATCATGTTTCATGGTGAAACATGATTTTTCACACAAAAAAAAATTCGTTTCCCAGGTTGCTAATTGTTGATCGAAGTTTTCCAGCAATATTTTTTTTGCAGTTTTACTTAGTTTAATGTTCAATGTACAGAATGCTTGGTCGATGGCTTCGTGAAGTTTATTGTATTGATGAGGATCATCCTTGTGGAGTTCACAAGTTCAAGTGGATCGAATAATACATTTTACCACCCGTACGCAAAATAAGCGGTTTGGATGTGGAGTTGCGGACACCAGCCCGTGGTCACCAGCCCAACAGTCGCACGGATCGATCGCCTTACCCTATGGAAGTCAGGCGTGACTGAGTGCAGCCGCTGCAGGCAGTGCGTGAGATTGTAGCTGTAGAAGTAGATGATGTCATGTCTTACCCTATGGAAGTCAGGCGTGACAGAGTGCAGCCGCTGCAGGCAGTGCGTGAGGTCGTAGCTGTAGGAGAAGTAGATGCCGGGCGTGTCGAGCGCGAGCCGGATCATGCGCTCGTATGTGTTGTTGTCTTCTATCTGTTGCCAAATAACAATTAGGTTATTAATAAATCCAGTATTATAAAACCTCATAATTAAAATTAAAACTGGTCCATGGTCTAGTAGTCACAAGGCCGACTGCTGAGCTTGTCCTGGGTTCGATTCGCAGGTAGTTTAAAGTATTATTGGGTTTTTCCATCATGAACTTCTCAGTAGCAGTCATGAAGTATAGATTTATATTTATTTATTAAAACTTTATGCACAAGTAAAAACTATACAAAGGCAGACTTAATGCCTTGGTCATTATCTACCACAAACATTGAATTGGATTTGGTTTTTTTTTTGGATTTGTGAACATTTGTGCCCATTAGATGGAAATAGGCTCGCCCCATATTACATGGAACTTAAACATAACTATATACACACCCTGGCAACAATACACCTCTGGCTAACCCTTTGGGGACTACAAGGCGAGAAGTTATGTAAAACTTTCCCTGAGGACTACAAGCCTGCTGTTTAACTACGACGGCGCCTGAGGCAGTTCTTTCTGTAAAAGGGAGTGGGCTATAATCCACCATGAGGACCCACTGTGGATTGGTGGATGTAATTACTACAATAATTATTTGGCTCTAGGGACATGCTGTTTCCCCACAGTTTGCTTTGAAGGCTAGCAGGTTACAGGTTCTCAGTAATGCCTACCTGTTTGCTGGTGAGATGTGTGTTGGAGCGCGCGTACGGTATGATGTCTGCGCCGGCCAACTGGTATATGTCTTGACCGTTCAGCTTGCCCATCTAGAATGTTAATCAATTATTTTTTGTTACAACAGACTTATTTTAGTGTGCAGAATAATTGGATGTGAGTCATTGTGAAAAAAAAAACGACAGAAAATGGTAGAATGCTTCAATGATATAATTAGCCGCATCAATTTACAATTAACAAGTTTAATGTAACATTCTGTTTGACGTGGCTTGAAAAGACGGTTATTTCTTATGGAAAAAGATAAGATTGCATTAAGATGTCAGTCAGTTTACCAAATATTTTGTAACTAACAATGTTTTAAACCTTATTTAATTATTTATGTACACACAAAACACTTTACAGGACAATATATTTACATAGAAGAGCACAAAGGTACTGCTTATTTCTTAAGAAATTTCTTCCAGCAGACCTGCGAGAAGAAAGTTGGATAAGAAATGTAGACAGTGTGTAAAAAAGTTAGACACAAAAATTTAAATTTAAACTTAAAACAAAACTACAATGAAACTTTCTTTTCCTGTAAGTTTATTTTGTAACAATTTAGTTAGTGCATTACATTTTTAATTAACTAAAATACTCACCGTAATTCTGTATTTGGCCACAACTAAATATAATCCAGATAGGAGCTTGATGGAGCCGAGGAAGCCACATACTGGTCGGTAGGCACTTGCCGGTATAGGGATTTTCACTTGGCTAAATTCTGAAAATAAAATAACAGAATTAAATCCATTTTTGTTAAAATTAAAGTATACCTTATCTTTTCAGCACAAATACGTTCGTATCTTTTTTATTGTTATTTCTCACTTAAAGCCTTGTTAGCTTGTTGCCAAGCATAATTGCCGAGCATGGGTTCTCCATTTCAATCCACAGGCCAGGCAAGGTTTGGGAGTTTCTATGTCTAGATTTCTTCTCGTCTTTCGTAGGTATGATATGGTAATAGGCCCGCCATTTCAATCCTCAGGCCAGGCAAGGTTTGGGAGTTTCTATGTCTAGATTTCTTCTCGTCTTTCGTAGGTATGATATGGTAATAGGCCCGCCCTATTACATGGGACTAGTTACGTAATTTTTTTTTTGTTTATCTGAAATTAGCTATGCTCTAAGCAGATGAGATGTAGGATGTGGCAGTTTCGAGTGTGTCCTCCAGTGAGGTCATCTCCTCATCAGTAGACCATAGAAGTGGATGGTCAATATGTCTTTCCGCTTTAGCCGTTTTTTGTAGTTTCTAGTTGTTAGCTTAGCCGCCAATTTGTTGGGGTGTCTTTCCAGCTTCCCTTTGTATCTCTCTGTAGTGTTATGATTCTCTTCCTTCACTGTGCTCATCCCTAGATGATGGTGTATTTCTGTGTTGGTGATGTACCATGGGACATTGCATAGGTTTCTGAGGATCATATTCTGCATTCGCTGTATTATTATGATATTAGAGTCACAAGGGCTGTCCCAGAGTTGTATACCATACATCCAGACAGATTTAAGAACACTCTTGTAAATGAGTAGTTTGTTGTCTACACTTAGTTTGTTGTTTTGGCCCAGTATCCAGGAGATTGTGTTTCGAAGTTTAAGTTCTTGCCTCTTAGTTTTGATATGGTGTCTCCATGTAAGTCAGTCAGTCTAGGTGTAAATAATATACTTAAATAAATAAATAGGCATACCTTTAACAACAGCCTCCCCAGTATTGCGATCTATAATCAGAACCTCCGTGGGGTTTATTGTGGGCTCGAAATAAAACTTATCAGAAGTTGTGTATCTGCAAATTAATTAATTAACTAAACATAGTGATAAGATACATTTGTGATTAGTGTTTGGACAAGACATTGTGATAATTAATAAGAGCGGTTTTTAGGGATTTTGATCGGTTTGAGGGGAAAAATATTAGAAATAAATTTTCATAGACTAGAAAGAGAGGCTTTTGTCCCAGCAGTGGGAAGATTATAGACTGTTCATGTGTAAAATTTTGAAGTTATATTTTTTTAGTCTTTAACTAGAGGTCTCTGTTTCATTCTACCAAAAATATAATTCCTATGTTGCATGAAAATTGAGAAATAACAATTTATAAATAAAAAAAGTTAATATGGTACTCTTTTTAAACTTTTAAGACCAGTTTCCTGAAAGAAACAGGCCTTTTAATTTGTATGTTTATCTTTGCTAAGAAGTTGTTATCACAATATATTCTACAATAAATTTTAATACTATACCTATATTTACTTAAAACAATAACACATTAAAATAACTATTAAATAGGACCACTGTCACATCAAACTGGTTTCAATCATTATTGTCCTTGACTTTTCCAGTAAAACAAAGACTTTTATATGTAAACATTTCCCATGGTGCAAAGGTTGGTGATATTAATGAGGAATAAATAAGATAGAGACAAGTTAATAGTCTCAGCTCTTTATAAAATGACATAGCTTGCAGGTAGGACTTTTTCTATGTCTGTGGAATGACTTTATAATTAGGGCACTAATTTATAACATTATTTGTGCAGTCATCAAATTATTGCACGTGACGTAGTAGTTAGAAACAGCTCGGCTGATTTTGAGAGCGTTTGTACTGTATGACATGTCTTTTAACGTGCTATTGGTCGCGTTAGATCAACATAGATAAAATATTAATTACTGCGATTTTTAGGATGCTATGGATGTTCGTATGATCTTAAATAACTCTAAGTAATAATCACACAGCGTATTGTACAACATTTTATACGGCTTCAGGGAAAACATGAGTACAAGACTTATGAATGGTGATGATTTGAACAAGCTGTTTTTACATGATATTGCGGGTACACCTACACACTTACATTTTAGATAAAACAGTTTACTTACAATTTAATATCATCGTGAATACTTAGCAGATCTGCCATTTTCTATGATTTAGCGGCGAATTAAATAAGATTCTCTGCCATACACTCATGAAAAGTTGACATGTATGACATGACACTAGTGAACACAGAATACATATACTGATACTCAAGGAGCTAGTGAATTAGTGATGTACCAACCACCAAGTACCAATTTGGTCAAAATTCGGAACGCAACTATAAGATCTATTATTAGGCTATTAGGTTGTAGAATTCACAAACCAGATAAAAGAATAATACCGGTATTATTTTCATAAACATTCCGTTCGAAGCAATGACCTTCTATTCAATGATTTTAAAGTTTCAGAACGAATATAAAGTCCATTACACGAACGGTACGTTTTCGGGATTGTTGTTTTAACATTTTACCTAACTAACAGATTATTTGAAACGGAGCGTGAAAGCAACATGCAATTTTGAAGGGTAACCTCAAAATTACATTTATTTACAAAAAACAAAAATAGTGTAAGCATGTCGTGTGAATAATTAAAATAATCATGAAGGCGTCCATAGAAGTACCAGACTTTATCAAAACAATATACGATGGTGATGAAGTTGAAGATTTCTCCGAGGAATCCGACGAAGAAATTGAGGTAAAACGCAGTTGGAATTTATTTAAAAAATCACGCTATCTATGCGCAAAGTGTAATTAAAACCACACCACCCTACGTCTTTTTCCAATAAAAACGTACTCGCTGAATACATTGTAAATAAATGCATTCGTATAAAAATTAATTGCAAAGCAACTCAGTACAATACAAAATATATGTTTCATCCAAAAAATGCGGTTTAAACTACTATAATAGACGATTTTATTATTTCCAGTATCAACCATCAAAACAGAAAATCAAGCAGAAGGCGGATTTCAATCCTAATTTCCAATTTGTTGGTTCTGTAGATGAATACAACAAGGTATGCTTAAACACTATAGTTCTATCATATAACATAACACCACGCCTGTAATCCCTGAAGAGTTAGGCATAGGTGTACCTAATAAGTACCTACACCCACATTTCGCCAGTTATGATGTAAGTCCCATGTAATAGGGGGCGAGCCTATTGCCATCAACTGGTAGTTCTATCATTTTAGAAAAAATGTTAACAAATCTATAATTAATTTATTTCTCTGATCATCATAGCTCATCATTGATTTTACAATATTTATGAAATTCAAAATATGCTAGTATGTAGAGTAGAGTCTACATACTAGCATACAATATGGAAATCTATGAACCAACTGTAGGCTCAAGTTGGTCACCAGGTGGTACCAGGGACCCGTCGCAATCTCAATGTGAGTGTAGAGCTCTGTCACAAGATTATGCTGCTCATGTTCTGCCCATTGTATACAACTATCTGCACCCTCCAGCAGTTGAGTGAGGCAAAACAGAGGAACTGGTCTGCCAGAATTTAAGTCATCAACATTTAAAAAGAACCCTCTCATTGAGAGGAGGCCTGTGTCCCAGCAGTGGGAACATTATAGGCTGATGATGATGATGATGATGATGATGATGATGATGATGATTTAAAAATATAGGAAGCTAGAAAAACTGCTTTCAAATAAAATAAAAACGGCCAAGTGCGAGTCGGACTCGCGCACGCAGGGTTCCATACCATTATCTATACAACATTAGACAAAAGGTAAAAAAATCACGTTTGTTGTATGGGAGCCCCCTCTTAAATATTTATTTAATTCTGTTTTTAGTATTTGTTGTTATAGCGGCAACAGATACATCATCTGTGAAAATTTCAACTGTCTAGCTATCATGGTTCATGAGATACAGCCTGGTGACAGACAGACAGTGAAGTCTTAGTAATAGGTACCCGTTTTTACCATTTGGGTATGGAACCCTAAAAACCATATCCAAATCGATTCCCCCGTTTAAGAGCAACGCTGCCACAGACAGACACATAGTGGTCAACCTTATAACACCCCTTTTTTGCCTAAAGGGTTAAGAAAAGCTTTCACCACAAATTTGATTCAATCCCATTATAAATTTTGTCCTTTTCCAGAACACATGGGATGATCTCCAGAAGTATGTCAGACGTAATGTAAAGCGGACTATTGACGAGAAGATTGAGAGGAGAAGAGCTGCTGTAAAAGTACACGGCAATGCTGAGGATGTTGATACAGACTCTGATGTTGATAGAAAAGGTAACAACAATTGCATAGACTGCTTTACGTCTGTCACATCCCTATCTCAGAATTGAAAACCAGCGTCGGGCACTAGCTGCTCGGCAGTTTGAATTAGGCGTATTTGTTGGAAGGTGCTGTGAACGATTTTGTAACATTTTCTTTATTATTCCAGACAGTGATGTTGGTGAGCTAGAGATATCAGATGATGAGCTAAAAAAAGATGAAATCAAGACAAAACCTAAAAAAATCACTAAGAAACAAAAGTTAAAAGAGGTGAGTTATCAAAATACTTTGTTGTTATAACACAAGTCACATTTTAATTCCTGTCTATTAAATTACTTAATATAGACCTTACAAACTTAAGACACTCATTTGGGTGATTATGACAGCAATTTTTTATGGAAACCCTTGGAAACTTTGGTGCATAGAAACATTGTTTTCTCATAATTCTTTTTTTTTTTGCACCTGCTCTGTCCCACTGGGCAAAGGCCTCGCTCCACTCTTTCCATTTGTCTTGAACCTGCGTGTCCTCCTTCCATAATTCATTTATTACAACTATTGTTTTTGTGGCCTATTACATGGGACTTAAATATAACTCAATCAATCAACTTTATTTTCTTACCACAAAATAAATACATTATTTAACATTGGTCAGATTCGACAATGATACACATTTCAGGTAAGTATATATTGTGGGAGACTGGTGCCTAAGCTAGGCTCGTGGCCTGTGTTTCAGGACACCAGGATCCCCCTTTATATTTTCATTTCATAAATTATGTACGTACTAGTATGCCTCTGCCAAACGTTTCGGGAATTACAGGCGTGATGTTATGTTTTCATTTGTGGCAAAAAATTCCTTGCATAAAACTATTTTCTTCTATCTTCCAGGAACTAGAAGAAGATGTAGAGCAAGGCGCGCGCATAGAATACGACTCGGATTTCTTTGAGGAGCCTCCACCATATGACGAGAATGCTTCCTTCTACATGATGAATCTGTCCCGACCCCTGCTGAAAGCTATCGGAGCGCTGAACTATGTGCACCCCACGCCTATACAAGCGGCTACTATACCTGTCGCTCTGCTTGGTGAGTTTTATCATTCTTGCGAAATAAAATCAGTCAAGGAATCCAAGTCATTCAATCATAAAAAGAATCCTTGAAAGAGAGATAAAACTACTTGGCTAAATATACCAGATTGAAACAGCAGATTAACTGATCTTGACTCAGTCTGAATACGAAAATATTACAAAGTTGCTGGAAACAGTGTATTGGCTATTAAAACCACACATCCAACAATCATGATTTTCATCTAGTTTAAAAGTACATCAGTATTTTCATATAGAAATAAGATCCCTGCTCTATGAACACATTACAAACTGTATAAAACCTTCGTTTCTTCCTTCTACCCCTCAGGCAAGGACGTATGCGCCTGCGCAGCGACGGGCACCGGTAAGACAGCGGCCTACATGCTGCCCATACTGGAGCGCCTGCTGTACAAGACCGCCGGCGGGGAGAGGCTCACTCGCGTCTTGGTGCTCGTGCCTACCAGAGAGTTGGGGGCTCAGGTACGTTGGGTCTTGAAGACCTACGGTGGACTTAGGCCTGTCGGACAGCTTGATAACGTATGGAATCGTGGTTGTCAATGAGTTTGACTAATGAAGCGTCTACTACTAATTTAGGATCCTCAGATCGGTTGGGTTATTGGTATTTAACCTGCTTCAAAAAAAGGAAGAGGTTCTATAATAATAAGAATAATTTATTTAAAAAGTATTACAAAAGTGTACATTTAGGCGCTAGTGTTATTTCTTATTCTAATGATGAATTCAAATGTTTGGCAGTGACCTGCCCGATCTACATTACGGCCAATTTAATAGATCACATTTGACACTTTCTTAAAATTCAACAATCTATCATTGTAACGGCTGGCATAAAATATAATTTACTTTTTCGAAGTTAGAACTGCACAATTGCTTAACTTTTTTCAATTACGATTACATATTTATTGTAATAATGACAAAAGAAAATAACTTCACGGTACTAGACTAAACTGACAGATGTCAAATGTGATCTATTAAATTGGCCCTACTGTAGCTTTATTTAAAACTGTGTTTCTGGATATGCTCAGTTTTTTTTTGTTTTTTTTAATGTATTCTTCGATTTTTCCGTCAATTATGGACCGATTTTGAGGAAGCCTGGCCGGTGGTGCAATATTATAAATTTTATTACCTTTGCTTTAGTAGTTTATGAGTTTACTTCGTTAATACTTATGTTTTATTTGTATCACTTCTAGTTACAATATAAAATTAATTAAGAATTTTTATGGGAAACAATACAACTAAAAAGATTAGGGTTTTCATCCCAAAAAATGTTGGTAGGTTTCCCCTTTTGGTATATTAAGTACAGCAACGCCTTTCAGGCCCCTTGCTCTTGCGCATGTTTGCTAATTTTACCTTAACGTTGTTTGCCATGCAGGTACACCAAGTAACGAGACAGTTGGCACAGTTCACAGCGGTCACCGTCGGCTTGTCCATCGGTGGACTGGACGTCAAATATCAGGTCAGTGTTTATGCATATTAACTGCCTCGTTGATCGAGGCATGAAGTCCTGGGTTCGATTTCCGGGTCGGGCAACGTGTTAATGGGTTTTTCCGTCAGGAATTCCTCAGTGGCAGCCACAGAGTCTGGGTTTGGGCCCGGTTTGATACCTATAGGCTCGCCCCCTATTACCCTTATACATAACTGGCGGAATGTGTGTGTTATGTTGTCTTCATACAATAGGTACATGTTTACAAGCTTGCACGTCTTAGAATTCGTTAGTCTTTTTTTATATCATTAGTGGTATAAAATGATTTCTGAAACAGGCTACAATCAAATATTAAATATGTTCTTTCATTCTATAAATAACCGATGAATTTCTAATTCCCATTCTTCTGTTTTTCTCCCGTTATTTCGAGTAGGGTTGAAAATAGTAGATAAAATACTTATAAATAAAAACATAAAGCAGACTTAGATTTTCTATGCTCCGCTCAGGTATTACTGTTGTTGCACATATCTACGAAATGTTTAACTTAACTAAGAAATCTAGTCTCCTAAATAATCAAAATAAACACTTTGTCCTAGGAAACCATGCTCCGGCGCAACCCGGACATAGTGATAGCGACGCCGGGTCGTCTGATCGACCACATCCGCAACACGCCGTCTTTCGGTCTGCACTCCATCGAGGTCTTAGTGCTGGATGAGGCCGACAGGTCAGACTTACAACTATCCTAAATTATACTAGAATTTTAAGTTAATGTCGTAGCGTACATCATCAAATTGACTAACAGAACGCTGTAATCTGTGCCAGATAAGTAGGAATTAAAGGTCATTAACCCGCATACATTTATTCAAATACATAATTCCGAAAACAGAAATAATGACATAATCTTGTCCCGAAACGACCTTTATCGTGATCCTTGACTTTTTCTAGTATAAAAAACGATTCATAATGTATTGTCAGGGTACCTACTCAGAGAAATTAAGGAAAGAGCAATGACCTACAATGATTCCTACTTATCTGGCGCAGACTATAGTTATATCTATGACGCAAATTAAGAATTAAAATCATGCATCGCGCTTTTAGAATTATTTGCGAGGTTTGGATATACAGACTGGAAGGGTATACGTATTCAGTACATCATTCTGAACCCCCCCATATATTAATTTTCATCGTCATTCTCTGTCAGAATGATGTATTGTATCCGTGGTTTCGGTTCGTGCGTCGATGTCACTTCCAACTTGTATATAAAGCTCTTCCTGACGAGCTGAACATAATTTTCCGTCGATAAGGTGTAGTACCTCTCCTAAAGCCCCCATTTTCATGATACCCTGTCTTCCCGTAGAATGCTGGACGAGTACTTCGCGGAGCAGATGAAGGAGATCATCCGTCAGTGCTCCCCCAAGCGACAGAGCATGCTGTTCTCGGCTACCATGAGCGAGCTGGTGAAGGACCTCGCCGCCGTCTCGCTCAAGAAGCCCGTCAAGCTCTTCGTGGACTCCAACAAGGATGTGGCTTTCAATTTGAGGCAGGAGTTTGTGAGGTCAGCTTTATTTTAAACTTGCACTTACGAGTAGTTTGGTAAAATCTTATTTGAATGATAGACAACAACATGTTCAAATAAATGGTGTTAATTCACAGGGTTTAAAAGTAAAAATGGGGGTTCCACAAGGCTCAATATTGGGTCCTTTTCTCTTTCTAGTATACATAAATGATCTACCCTATTTACTGAAAAACCAACCGCAAAATATGGTGTTATTTGCTGATGACACTTCCCTAATTTTTAAGATAAATAGGCGGGCCCAAAATCTAGATGACGTGAATAATGCCCTACTCCAGGTCCAAAATTGGTTCACAGCAAACAATTTGGTATTAAATGAAAAAAAACCAAATGCATGAGATTTGCTTTACCGAATGTTAACAAGTAGTGATTGTGATATAATATTGAATAAAGAGAAACTTGAATTCGTAGATAAAACGGTTTTCCTGGGGATTACGCTTGATTCAAGGCTACAATGGGGTTCTCATTTGACATCTCTTGCGGGGCGGCTAAGTTCAGCAGCCTATGCCATTAGAAAAATCCGTCAGTATACTGATGTAGATACCGCTAGACTGGTTTATTTAGTTACTTTCATAGTATAATGTCTTATGGCATTTTACTGTGGGGACGGGCTGCAGATATTGAGTCTATATTTATTCTGCAGAAAAGAGTCATCAGGGCCATATATAATCTTTGTAAGCGCGATTCTCTAAGGGAACTGTTTAAGGATATTGGCATCATGACGGTACATTGTCAATACATCTACGAAAACATAATGTACGTCAGAAAAAATCTGCACCTTTTTGGTAAAAGGGGTGACAGACATAATTACAGTACTAGAAATAGGGACCAACTAGTTCAGCCAGGTTTCCGACTCGCTAAAGTAGACTCATCTTTCATGAGGTACTGTTTGAGATGCTATAATAAAATTCCACAAAGTATTCTTGAACTGAATGAGACGAAATTTAAAACATGCGTTAAACGCACACTATGTAAGCAAGCATATTACAAGTTGAGCGATTATATCGCTGATAAAAATGCTTGGCTCAATGCTGGTCCTGCTCCACAAGGACAGGGGCGCATAAATTGATAGCATTAAAATGTATTGTTGGAGCTGCTGAAGATTGTACAACTATCTTTGCATTAGATAGATTCAATCTCCTTAGTATTATATAAATGCATAGCCCATATTGTGTGAGTACTATGTACTAGAAAGCTATCATTCACTGGAAACCCACGTCTTTTCTTGACTTGAATGTGCCCTGGCGGTTTAAAGTATGTCATACTCACTCAAAGGTCTCGCTGATGGTGGCGCATGTGTCGGATCATTTAGTTCCCTTCAAAATGGTTGAGTTGAATGGTGCTGATCCATGCGTTATGTCCGTGAACGGGCGCTGTCAGTTGTGACTGGTCATCTCTTAGTTGCCATGGCTTATGAATGAATTATTTTGAATTGTATTTTTTTTTGTTTGTGTGTTTTTGCTGTGGACACTTTTAACGTGCACATCTTGCTACATTTTTCTCACATAATATACCATCTCAACATGAATGATGTAACCAAGATTTTGTAACAATATTCTGATTTAAAAGAGTGTCCATGGAGTTTCTTGCCCGTTCTTCTCCATAGAGATCTACGCTAGGGAATGGGCAACTACAGTACTTTCACAGTTTTTATGTCTTGTGACTGGGACTGTAGCTACATTTAATTTTCATCTTTGTTTCGACAATTCAAAAGTGCCTGTAACTGGCTTACTTGAAATAAATGCTTTGATTTTATTTTGTAATAACAACATCCACACTGAAACAGAAAATTATTTCATTGTCATTCTAATTTAGATACTATAAAAAAAAAAACATTTATTTCAGGTTCTCATCTTAAAATTACACGTTACGACACGCGATAAATACAAATCACAATTTAAAAATAATAAAATAATAAATACTGTGTCAACAAATCAGAAATACAATGGTGTCGATTCTGTTGTGCACAAACTAAACTTAATTTAGGCTATTGCTATCATTTACTAAAAGGCAGTGCGAGAAAAGGACGGCTATAGCTATGAACTAAGTTAGAGATGTCAAACTAGTTTATGCCTTGCGCTACACCGTGTTTTTAGTCGACATGACATGTTTTTACGTGCACCCTTCATTTGTATGGAAATATTAGTTCCAAATTCCAATTCAATTTGACAGCTCTAAATTACGTCCGCCTCTTTCTCGTTTTATTAGAGAGAGAAAGATAGCAATAACCTAAATTAAGTTTAGTTTGTGCACAACAGAATCGACGCCAATGTCAAGAAAATCAAATCAAAGTTAAGGTACAAGAATGTATGTGGTATACTACTACTAAAAAAACCACTACTGATAAATCATGTTCTAATTAAATTCGGGGTTTACAAGGTAGTATCGACTCCTCCTATTGTTGATGGTTAAAATGTAACCTATGTTACCCGGGCCTTAATAACGAATCGATTGACACCTTATTCATCGAAAACGGATGAATAGTTTAGGTGCTACGGAGGTAAATACATACATAGACTGCTAAAATCATAACCCTTCCTTTTGGCTTCGGCCGTAGTCGGGTAAAAATAACATATTGGGTGTAAAAGAACTGTTGAAGAAGCCGAAAGGCACTTGTTATCCCCGTCATTGCGATTTTTTTTTGTTCTAGGTCATATTTGGGAACCTTCTAGTTACGAAGATATTTTTTTTAATTGTAAATCACCATCATCATCATCAGCCTATTAATGGGACACAGGCCTCCTCTCTATGGGAGGGAATGGACTATAATCCACCACGCGGGCCCAGTGCGGGTTGGTAGATGTCACATGTCTTCGATGTTTTGGTTCTAGGACATGCCGGTTTCCTCACGATGTTTTCCTTCACCGTTTTGAGAGCAGTGGTGATGAAATAAATTATACAAAGAAATACGCCTGCCTGGGTTCGAACCTACGACTTACTGTTCGTAAGTCGGGGCTACCACCACTGGGCCACCGCTGATCTCAATTTTAAATACAAGTTTTCAATGTTATAACTTTACTTTATTGCATCCATCAGCACAATTTTTAGAGTGCTATACACCGTAAAACTTGTTTTTTCACCCCAAAAAATGTTTTTTTTACTTTGTTCGATGTACAGAATGCTTGGTTGTCAGCTTCGTGGAGCGTCCGTTTACACATTGTATACTTTTCAGGATCCGTCGTGACCGCGAGAGTGACCGCGAAGCGATGCTGGCGGCGCTAGTGTGTCGCACGTTCAGAGACAGAGCCGTCATCTTTGTGCAGACGAAGAAGCAGGCGCATCGGTTACATGTGGCTTTGGGGCTGCTGGGGGTTAAGGTAAGTAGTTTTTTGGTTCATCTGTTCATTATGTCTTTCCCTTTTCCTTGCTATTTTTAACCGATTTCCAAATGGAGGTTCTATGTTCTACTGCATATCCACCGATTACCTGCTGAATAAAAGTATTTTACTTGGAGCGACTGCCTATCTGACCTCCACAACCCTAACTGGGTTCTCGGTAATACGATACCCCTTAGTAAGACTGGTTGTCAGACTTTCGGGCCACTGACTACTTGCACCGACTGTCAAAGATCTACAAATGACAGCCGGGACCAACTGCTTAACGTGCTTTCTGAGGCACGGAGGAAACTCGGTATGTAATGGATGGTCCCCTATCCACGGATCAACCTACCATTTGTGTGATGAACATGGACATTTGTTTCAGAGTCATGGATGTTTATATGTATAATAAATATGTATTTACAAACAAAAAGTATCTATGTAATATATCAACTATCTGGTGTCCACGACACAAGCCTCGTTGCTTAGTGTGGCGCTAGATGGCGCTGTGTGTAATGTCCAGCGATATTTATTTATTTATTATTTAGCTACGAGTTATGCACCAGTGTACCTAATCTTTGCTAATAGGCTTGTGTACTAAAAAATAATCCCTTCGGCGAGCCGCAGGAGGTAGATTTCGAAGAAGGTGCCTCCCATATTCAGTCAATAATTACTTTATTAATGTAGGCAAAGACCTAGCTACAAATATACGTCAGTGTCGGAATATGCCAGCTCACCCATCAAGTTTATCTTCAACTTGTAGCTCAATGTGTGTCCTGGAAACCGACGATTCCGAAGTCAAGGGAGTTATAATCAACTTGAAATCAAGTTCTGTAGCTGGAATTGACGGTATTTCTGGACAAATATTGAAGCTCACGCGCAATATTTTAATCCCCTACATCACACATATCTGCAACCTTGCGATATCTACCGGTGTCTTCCCAGACTGTTTCAAAACAGCTCTAGTCCACCCTATTTATATGGGAGGGGACAGAGGCAGTGTCAAAAATTATAGACCTATTTCTATTTTACCAACCATTTCGAAGATTCTGGAGAAGATACTGAACAACCGTTTGTTTAAATACAATAATGCTCATAAACTCCTATCCGGAAACCAATATGGCTTCAGAGCCGGAATTTCAACCGAGGATGCAGTCATTGCACTCTCTGAAAAAGTGACTCACCTCATGGATAAGAAGCAGCGGTGTATAGGTTTATTTTTAGATATTTCGAAAGCTTTTGACACTGTCTCTGCGCCCATACTATTGTCGAAACTGGAACGCATGGGAATTCGTGGCCCTGCTCTTGACGTTTTTTCAAGTTATTTGGAGAATCGTTTCCAACATGTTCAATTGGATGAGGTAATAAGCGATAAAGCTAGAATAGAATACGGCGTCCCACAAGGCAGCATTCTGGGTCCAACCTTGTTCCTCATCTACATTAATGATCTGTGTTCACTTCCACTAACTAACTGCTTCTTATTTACATATGCTGATGATACAGCCCTACTTGTTCATGGGAATGATTGGAGTGAAACAGAAAAATATGCTCAGATGGTGTTGGACATTGTCATGAACTGGTTTGGCAATAATTTGTTGACACTGAATGCAGAAAAATCGAAGCTTGTTTGTTTTTCTTTTAGTAATAAGACTCAGCCAAACACAACGCCGATTGTTAAAGTACACAGTTGTTCTCAAGACTCCTGCTGTACCTGTCCTACTCTGGCAACCACACCTTGTATAAAATACTTGGGCGTGCAAATTGACAAACACCTGAACTGGTATAGTCATTTTGATAATCTAGTTAACCGAACGCGTAAACTAATTTCCATCTTTAAGAAACTCCGTTGTTCGGCTGACTCGGAAACACTTATGATGGTCTATTACTCACTGTCAGTCTCTTCTCCTATATTGTTTGCCGGCTTGGGGTGGCGCTTGCAAAACATACTTTCTGAATTTAGAGAGAGCCCAGAGAGCAGTTCTCAAAGTTATGTTCGGCAAGCCCTATAGATACCCTACTTTGGAACTTTTTAGGGAATGCAGGGTTCTGACAGTGAGAGGCTTATATGTACTACAATGTGTATTAAGGAAACATCGTCTGCCGTTCATAGCAAGTACTAAACGCCGCGCAGACATTGCCCTTCCTCCAGTTAGACACAAAACAACTTTCGCACAACACCAATTCACCTACCTCAGCTATATTCTATATAATAAAATCAATAAATCTCTCCATATCCACAGTTTAAATTATCACCAATGCAAAAGCACAGTTAAAGAATGGCTAATTGAGAAATCATATGACGAGACCGAAAAACTTCTCCTCCCACATGCATAAGACAGATCTCCGCTCCACTCTCACACTTACTCACAAATCCACCATTACTACATCTACTAGGACACATTCACACCATACACGAACTGCACTTTCACATTACTTACACATACACAACATACCTACTACACCTACCACAACCAACTCACTCTAACTCAAACACTCACAAACATTTTTATTACGAATTATTTTTTATTTTTTACTTTACTATTCTTTTTCTAAACACAAAAATAATAATTAAATTTATATTAACCATGTTACTGGTGAAATCAGTTTTACTGACGTTTTTGATCTTCCACCTTATGGAATCACTGGTCCCCAAGTCACAGGCTATAAACCTAGTTTGGGTGCCAGGAGATAATACTTAATGCACTTTATGTTGTACCATATTACTGTACTTGTAACCTTTGTAAACACTTTACTGGAAATAAACATTATTATTATTATTATTATTCTGGAAATTCAGAGGCTATATATAGCTAGCCACAGCTGCGCTGACCGATTTTTGTCAGTATTTTTTTGTATTTGTTTGCAGTACCTCCTTTATGAATACGTCAGATGCCAAAAGACTTGGTCGCCATAGCAACGACTTTGTTGACGTTTGACAATTAAACGTCTGGTTATGAAAGGTTATCATAAATTTTAAAATCCATAAGAGTTTAGCATGGAAACACCCTTAATTTTTCAGTTATAATTTTTTATTTCGAAATTTATAAGTTTTATCGCTAAACTTTAAAAGTAAAAATTTTAGAATAAACAAAGTGCTTTCAAAAAAAAAAAAATTTGCGACACTAAAAATGTTTACCGTTTCGAAGAGATATATATTTTTTTTTAATTTGAATCTTTCAACCCCCTCCCCAAGTTAAGGGTTGCTTCAAAAAAGTTTTAATTTTAAATTGTCCGTATTCTTACTCTGATGATAAAAATGTTAAACGGTTCAAAAAATTTCTAAACGAAAAAAGTTATGATGACCAAAAAACTGATTTTCGAAAAACCGCCCCCTCGCCGCCCCCCATGGACGAATTCCGCCCATTCACGAACTTAACCTAAGTTTTGACCCTTTCGATTTTTGGGCCAAGTTTGAAAGCAATCTGTGCATAATTGCGACCTGTAGAGTGTGGCTAAATTTTGCTTGGCGCCCCACATACATACGTATACATATATATATATACTTTTTAACCAGCGGTTGATTTGGGCTCATAGGGGTCATAACTAGACCCCTATGGTGAAATTTTCGGATAAATCGACTTTAGGTGCAAGACCAATAAATAAAATAAAATCTAATTAGTCGGTCAGTTAGATTATCAAAAAATATTTGACCCGTATTTTTTATTTTGTTACGTAAACCAAAATTGACGAAGATACGACGCTTTTAAAATTCTCTATACGTCACGCCGTGCTATAATTTTTAGTGCGTTCTGACGTCACGAGCCCCCACTCCCGAGTTTTGATGCGTTTTATCTTTGTCAATAATCATTGATATCAAAAACAAAAAATACGTGTCCATTATTTTCCAATGCTCTAACTGACGGACTAATAAATAGATTTGCCATTTATTGATTGTGGAAACTAGCCTATTGTTTTTAAATAAAACCATGTATCCTATCCAGGTAGCAGAACTCCATGGCGCATTGAACCAACCCCAACGTTTAGACTCCCTCAAACGTTTTAAAGAGGAGCAAGTGGACGTCCTGGTAGCGACTGACGTGGCCGCGCGAGGGCTGGACATACCCGGCGTGAAGACCGTGCTCAACTTCACGCTGCCCGCCACGCTCGAGCATTACATACACAGGGTGAGTAGCGATGGAGGGTTATATCTGTAACTAGTAGCTACAGACGTGGCCGCGCGAGGGCTGGACATACCCGGCGTGAAGACCGTGCTGCACTTGTTATCCCCGTCATTGCGAACTTTTTTTGTTCTAGACCATACCTACCTACATACCTTCTAGTTACGGAGATATTGGGGGTCAAAGTTCCAACTTTTTCACAAGTATTTTTTTAAATACATGTTTTCAATGTAAAAACTTTACTATAAACACTTCCACGACCGCGGTACTATTTAATCCATCCATCAGCACAATGTTTTGAGTGCGTTACAGTGAGTTTTACCGTAAAACATGATTTTTCACCCCCAAAAAAAAAGTCGTTTCCCAGCAATAATTTTTGCGTAGGGTTACTTAGTTTGATGTACAGAATGCTTGGTTAACGGCCCAGTTGGCCTCGTTATCGCAAGTGCGACTGCTGCGCGTGGGGTCCTGGGTTCGATTCCCGGGTCGGGCAAAGTTTCAAGTTTGTGCGTATGTTGGCGAGCCTATGGCCAAGGGTCGCCAACACACGCGCAAACATTTGTAGCGGTGGTTTAAAGTCGGTAATTTGTTCAAAGTTAGTGTACTTACCGAAAGTAAGACACTCCGACCGTTAAATTGCTTTTTCGGGCATTATTTTTGCAACTTTTGAAAACACACTGCGGCATTGTGAGACGTGTTCACATTGGCTGTGTTTCAAGCCAACTAAACAAAATAAGAGCTCACTTCTCAAGTGAGCTGTTATTTACCGAGACGTATTTTTTTCGCCGACCCGATATCTAGTGGCTAATTACACTTAAGAGCGGCCAACCCGACATACTTTTCGCGAGAATTTTGACAAACGCTCGTGCGTGATTATGCCGTTGTTACACATATATCTTTATTTTTTTTGAACTGATAGGTATCTTGTGCACTATATCTAGGATTCTATAGAAGCAAAAAATAAAAATTTGTAGGAACAAATTCAGTATAAGCCTCCAAAAATTGCTGTTTTGCACAAATTTTACCTGAACTTTGGCCGTTCATAATGTACTCATAAATTGTAAAAATAAAGAAAATATCCTGATAGAAGCCTTGCAAATGTAGTGGATATTCTAAGTAACAAATATTTATTTCACAAACTTGTAAGACTTTTTCAAAAACACGTATTTACTGGAACAAGTTTTATAAATTTTCGAACACTATTTTCGTTCAATGTCCTCGCGTTAGTCGGTATGAGGTGCGCGGGTGACGAGTAGTGCGGGGTCGGGGCGAGGTAAGACAGGGCAGTTGAAAAAATATCGCCGCGATGGCTCTGGATGAAACAACAAGCTTTTCGACCGGGAAGGGCCCTCTTAAAGTACTTACTGGATAATATCCGGAAACATCGGGAGCTCATAGAAAAAGAAAATCACAGATATTATCCCGTAAGTACTATAAGTGTAGTGAAAAACCGTGATAGTCTAATATAGTTGCTACTTGTTGATCGAAGCCTGCGCCTGATCTCTTTCCGGTCGTGTCGGATTGCCGTCCCATCGGACTACGAGTATGAGAGAAAAAGGAACAGAGAGTGCACCTGTGCCTGCTCGCACACGCCTGCACTATAATATCTCCGCGCCGATGGCTAATCTTCGCTAAGATTGGCCGCCGTGACCGAAAACGGTCAGGAGGACTATTATTATTATTAACGGCTCCGTGAAGTGTATGTTTACACCTTGTATAACTATAGCTACGGATGTGGCCGAAATAGTTTCCAGACAAAAGTGTAATCATCATCATCAGCCTACAGCAGTCCACTGCTGGACATAGGCCTCCTCAATCCCACGCCACTCAACTCGATTCTCAGCAACTCTCATCCAGTTCCTACCAGCCACCCTGCGAGGGGGGGGGAAGGCGATAGCTCCGTATCTTTCCCTCACTGAAGAGGTGGTGGTATACGCCCAATTCACCGATATTTACGTTGAGTTAATCATATATTTAGTTAAAAATTGTTTATTTACAGTATCACATGTCTCTACCCAACCCTGCAGGAATGTTATTGACCTACACCTCATTTAAAACACCCGTTTTGCTCGACAGGTAGGTAGAACAGCCCGAGCGGGTCGCGCCGGTGTGTCAGTATCGCTGGCGGGCGAGGCAGAGCGGCAGCTAGTGAAGGGTATAGTGAAGCGCGCGAGACGGCCCGTCAAGTCGCGACAGGTGCCGCCCGATATAGTCGGCAAGTACCGCGACAGACTGGCTAGGCTCGAGCCGGAAATTGGTAAGATATTATATATTATTATTCTTTAATTCATTATTATCTTTTTCTGACCACTTCCGTCGTTTTCAAAGGACGACCCCTTAATGTTGTTATTGGCTTATTATGCAGCTGATTAGAATTAAACTTATTACTTTTATTTCAATCATTTATTCCTCCGTGCCTCGGAAAGTACGTGAAGCCGTTGGTCCCGGCTGTCATTTGTAGATTTTTGACAGTCGTAACAGGCAGTCAGTGGACTGCCTGTTAAGACTGTCAAAAATCTGAGAGCCCGAAAGTCTGAGAACAAGTCTCACCAAGGGGTATCGTATTACCCAGTACTCGGTTGTGGAGGTCAGATAGGCAGTCGCTCCATGTAAAATACTGGTATTCAGCTGCATCCGGTTAGACTGGAAACCGACCCCAACATAATTGGGAAAAGCTAGGCAGATAATGATGATCTTTTATCTCACAAAACACAAACTTAAACTAATACCAGGTTTCAAATATCCCTTTCTGCCTATGGGCCAAGTAATATTCTGTCTTCTGCTTGATAACTTAACTAATACACTAATAACCGTATAATGTTAAATTAAAACAATAACATGTTCCCTCTATTTTGTCCAGCCGCAATCCTCGACGAGGAATACGCAGAGAAGCAAATGAACAAGATGGAGAAGCAAACAGCCAAGCTGGAGGGCGCCATCAAGACGGAGGGGCCCGAGCAGCAGGGGCCCAAGATCGAGCTCAAGAGGCAGCGCGACTGGTTCCAGTCGCCCCGGGAAAAACGAGAGGAGAAAGAGAGGCTGGCGCTTACTAAGCATCCGGATAAAGGTAGATATTTATGGGCTAAGAGTTGCCAAATCACTTTTCATCTCAAAATACTGAAATACCTACAAATTCTACGTACATATGAATGAGACAGTTGTTGTCGGCTTTGCAAAATCCTGATTCCATAGCGATATATATTATCAAAAATTGCTTAAAATGGAATTAAAGCTCTCTTTTATACGAATGTCATCAATAATAATAAACAATGACGGTAAGGTTACCAACTCCCAAAAATATTTTTACCCCAAAAGAGTCAAATATCTCCAAAATCGCCATAGTAACTTGGAAATCCCGCTAATAGAATAAGTACAATTATAGTATAATTATTTATATAATAATAGTAATGAGCCTTTAAATAAATCCCAACTCACTTATTTACTTTAATTTTAAGTTTGGGGGGAAAACTACTAAATTGGAAACCTTCTATCATGGGGTTTAGGTTTCCGCACTTAGTCCTTGAAGTAGACCATTGTGCGTTAGCCATGGTTGCCGATTACTCCAACCAGCCCACCTCCCTCCATAAGCAGATCAAACTTCCCGGTCTCCTCGGAGACCTTGAATGACGCTTGACTAAATGCCTAATTTTGCCAAATTTCCTTATCGCAAATATTATAATTTTGCCAAATTTAGCTTTTATGATAAAAAAAAAAACAAATAGGTTTTATGTTATCCATCATTAGAAACTACACTCAAACCTATTATTTGTAGTGGACACAAGCCTTCTAATACCTTTTTACTTTGCAGCGTTTCCTACCTCAGTATCACAATGAGTTTGTTCTCTCAACGTTATTTCTTTCGCAGACAAGCAAAAGGGTGGGCGAGGTAAAAAGCGCAAACACGACGACTCGGACTCGGGTGACGACAGCGGAGCTAGGAAGAAGAAGAGGCCAACCGCGACCAAACACAAGCCTAAGGACACGCCCGAGGAACGAGTCAACAGGGAGATGGAAAAGGTACAAACAAAACCATTTCTTAAAGGAATTGACCAAATACATCGAGGCGGATAAATAAAAATAAAACCAAAAATTAATTAGTTCTGATTGTTTAAACACAAATTCGAACTTACACAGACCACATAAATCCGGTTTTTAAACGCGAGAAAGTTACCTCGAGTTTCTAATTCAATTCCCGAAAAATAATGGCTGTCACAAGCCGACAAAATTTTTATATTATGGTCTAATGCGATAAAAGAAGACGTCAGCCTCTTTGATAGGGACGACGCGACTCCACAGCGCTGGACTCAAAGCACTTTCTAACAGGTTCTTGCCGATTCTAGCGTCGACAGTGTGGTCTCTCCCATAACAGTTTCATTGCCATCTGTTTTCATGACACACATGGCGTGTAGGAGTGAACAGCATACAAGGAAACATTTACAAAAACACTAGACACGTGTCACCGGCACTGAAAGTATTAAGCTTCAACTTGGTTCGAATAATCTTTGAAGTCGATAATATGTTTGATTGTTTGCAGCCTAACTAGTTTTTTGGCTTCAATAAAAAACCGAGCACACTGTATTACAGCCAAATAGCAGCTGTATTTTCTTTTCGACGACGAACACGATCTATTCTCCAAGTATTTTTACTTTAGCATCAGCTGCAGTTGAAAAATCTAACAAACCTAGAGCACAAACTAAATAAAATAATCAACCAACAGGTGGCGCTACTACAATCTCGAATGGAAAAACGCAAGAAGAAGCAACGCAGGATACGCGCCGTCGATGACAACGATGACCAACCACAGAATAGGCCGAATAAAAATTTCAATAAGAGCAAGAAAAAACAAAGCAATTTCGCTAACGACCTCACAGACACTTCCAGGGCCGCGGCTAAGCGACTCCGGTATGACGCTAATAAGGCCCAAAAAGGCAACAAAGGGATGGCCCAAAAAGGCAATAAGGGGATGCCGAAGAAAGGCAAAGGGGGTCCGGGTAAGCCTGGTAAAGGAAGACCCGGTGCGAAGACTTTTGGCAAGCCACAAGCTGGCAAGAAAGGTGGACGTAACAAAAAATAAATAAATATACATGTGTGTCATATTTGTGGTGTTATTCATTATCCTTAAAATAGGATTGATTATTCGTTCAAACACCGCTTTTGGTGATCGTTTAACTGTATTACACATCAGCAAAATCATTCGAACTTTCTACTTTAATAGTAGAAAACCAATAAATTGGCAACACTGCAACGAATTTTGAAGGGTATGGTGAAGTCGGATCGTTCACTGGGTGAAGTCCTTTAATTACAAATTAAAACGATTATTATTATCGATTGCAATAAATCGGATTGCATTAATTTCGCAATCGTTTTTTTTTTCGACGCCAAACCATAATTATGACCAATATTCCGTGAGCAAAACTGACGAATTTCCATACAAACTATTATCTCCTATAATAAAACACTATTTAGGGCTGTATGGGATTCATTTTCAGAAATATTTACTGCTCACTATCGTTATAATTGAGGTCAAGGAACTCTTGGGCTATAATTTCATGCTTCTGGACTCAGTGGATCAAGTTTTGCGTTGTCTATCAGTGAATGAATTCCAGATTTTTAAGTGTTAGATCTATGATCCCTTCATGGTTTTTTTTAAATAAAATTGCTATTGAGATGATAATCAATTTCGTTCAACGCTCACTCTTAACATATTAAATATTTCAAATTAATCCAATATTCCAAATGTGGTCTAAATATCCAGTAAAATCTGTCCCCAGGCAGATTTATAATAAAGCAACGTAACAACGTAACGACAATGGAAGAAGTTTTGATAGAGGTTTTTACATTGTGGCAGAACTACACTCAATTATGATTTTTATCTGCTTCAATCACAGTTCTTAAAACCTTACCTATGGTAATTAGAGTAATAAAACCGTTTCCTACGATATAATAAACAAACTCTCAACTCAACGACTTCTCTTTGATGTAAAACTAACAAACGTCACGCACGTGACGTCAGCCATCGATCGCTAATGGGCTGAACGTGTCACGCATAGACGCTTGACGCTTGTAAACAGAGCAAAGTTATTCAGTTTATACCACAGCATCTATATATTGGTTTAGACACGGCCGCTTCAAATAAAGGTCATGTTTAGGTCCAAACATGTTTTGTCTGTCAGTTTCCTGCACCGGCCAATGAGCAGCGCTGAGCGGGCGACAGAAGGGATGGCGGGGTGTAAAATAAATGCATACTATATTGCAACTAGGTACAGTAGGTAGTAATCAATCGCACGGGGCATAAATCAAAGCTCGCTTGGCCACCTATCAAATAACAGCGTTGTAACGCTTTTCTCGCGGAAAATCTTGGACAATTCTGAAACATTCCTGAGCTGTAACAAGTGGTTGGTGTCAACTTTTTGTTCGTACAAAAGTTGTGAATAACTTAAGTACTTTCTCCCCAAAATTGTGAAGGCGGGTTAGCTTAGTGGGGTGCGAGTACTGTTTATTGATCGCTACGAGTATAGGGAAGAAAATTTGTGAAGCTGCGCAGTTTGGGAGTTGATACTCGTTAGAGGAGATGATTTGGAGGAGACTTTGCGAAATATTCTCTTCTCTCGGTGCGGAGCGGAAAGTTTTCAAAATGTTATCCATGATGTTGATGACGCGGCCACGGTGCCCGGAACTATTGTTGTTTCCTTCAATGTTGAAGTTGCCTCTCTCGCGAAACGAAAAAGCTTTCAAAGATATTTTGGACTTTATTCGATTTGCCTGTTTTCCGTGGAATCTTAGTGCGAGTAGGTACCTACCTCTCAACGATATAATTAATTTGGACGCTGACGACGGACATGAAACGTATATCCCTCTTGGCGTTAGAGGGTCGTATGACGGAGGTCACGGAAGGGTCGCGGCAAGACGCTGTGTATCGCTGTATTATTATAGGCTTCTTGAGTGTTGCCCAAATCTTTTTCAAGCGTCTTTCGCAACGCCGCACTCCATTGTGTGCACACAGCACCTGTAGCGTTAATCCAATAAGCGAATGTAATACGCGCAGGCGTTAAAGCGATTATTTTATTACACGTTTAATGCATCTATTTATTAGATCCTGGATAAAATATCTATACTTAGGTATCTGATTTACTGAGGAAGGCCAAAGAAAAGATAGAAGGATTGTGTGAGGAATGATATAAAAAGAAAGAAGTACCTAAATTATGCCGTGACGTCTGACAGGGGAGAATGAAGAAGAAAATGTGTTGCGCCGACCTCAATTAGAGTGGGACAAGGGTAGGGAGATGATGATGTATCTGATTTATAATTCTGAGAAATAAATACTTATCTTTTAACCGTATTCATGAAACTTCCGCTGCATCCGTATTTAGGTTTTAAACACACAGTTATTTTACAAAAACCAATTAGTGGCTACGATTTAACAATTTGATTTTGCTTCGGATATACTTAGGTCTTCTCGTAAATAGTTTGTAAATACAAACTACTAATCTTTGACTTTTTTTTAGGATTTACCGGAAATATGGAGAACGATCACGGAATGACACGTGACGATGAGGAGGATATAGAGGACGAGGAGTTTGAAGAAGCGGGTCCTTTAGACGCAGACGGGAACATCGCAGCAGGTCATAACGACCTAGACAAGGAGCCACCAAAGAGTCTCTCGCCGGTATTAGCCGTCGTGATGCCGTGTACTTCGACAACTGACGCTGCAGGCCGCTCATCTGTTTATGCGGACACATCTCGCATGTGGGAAGACTCTTCTGAAGATATAGATGGTACTGACGAGGGAGAAGACGCCGAATATGGTGACGCTGAGGATGTAGACACAAGCGACGATCAACAACGCGATTTAACTGTTACTTTCAGATCCGAAGAAACGAACGAAGAAATTGCCACGGCTACGCTGATACTGAAACGCCACGACTCCGTCGATAAGTTCCTGCCGTTCGTAGGAGCGGTACTGCGAAGCATTGGAAATGAACAATTAAAGCTGAAGCTCATGGAAGATATTTCACAGATTCTTATTAATGCTAAAACTGAGGAAATACAGAGGTATCGCGGGCCTCGGTTACAGTATATCATGGTTTTATTTGCCATCCCCTGAATAGCAAACCATAAGATCAGTACTTAACTCGCACTAAGACTAGATACTTTGATGCAGTCGGGTAAGTGACTAAATAGGCGTATAGATTAGTCCAGCAGTGGAATGCTATAGGCCCGATCTCCACCATAGCAAAGATGACACGAGAGAGGAGAGATGTGTTGTAAACCACCAAAAGAATTTCGTTATTTACACTGCTCGCTTCTGTTTACCCGACTGCGTTATCTTTAGTGGAATCGGTTGAGTAGAGAAAAGAGATATCTCATATATTTTGTTTAGCCTGCGCACTCAGCGGCTAAGCAGGTAGCAGCGCACAGCGAAGTCGAGAAGTGACTTGGACGTGCAGCGGACGTGATACCTATGCACACATCTCTGCTCCGATCTAGCCTTGTAGGTACGCATATCTTGACAGCTTCCGTGGATACACCCTAGCTCCTAAGCATCTCCACTCCTTTAGTAGAGTCCGGGCCTTGCTGATAATAGCAACACGGCTGGTCGAAAGATAAAGGTTTTTTTGAAGATGTCCTATTGCCGTTTTTGAGAAAGTAAGGGTTGGTTTTATTTCATGGGTGTCACGTCTTCGTTTTCTGTATAACGAGCGTCAGGTTTAATTCCTGAGCAGAACAATAAGAAGTTGTGCATGTTTGAGTTCACAAATGTCGATGAGCTAGTTAGTGGAGGTCGCGGAATCCGCAGGACGCGGTAAGCGCACGTCCAGTCTTAGATGCAATGTTTCTTGTTTCCTTGGCCACTCAATGCTGAGTGTAGGTCTCTTCCAAATCTCTCTACTTTTGGCGGTTTAGGAGAGGTCTATGTCCAGCAGTGGGCATGTTACAGCAGAAAAGCTAATGATAACGTGGTGTATCATCCTATGTCTACCATTTAGCACATCATATTGGGGTCTGCTTCGTCTTACCGGATGCAGATGATTACAAACTTACATAGAGTGACTACTTATGTTATCTTTGCAACCCAGTTACTGGGTCATACGATACTTCTTAGTAAGACTGAGACACTTGGATGTAGGTACTCTATGAAAGTAAAAGTCAGGGACAGGGCACACAAAAAATAGGAGTATAAAATAAAACAGCACGTTTGTCGGCAACCATTTATTCACAAGGCGCCCTTGCTTACCAGCAAAGTTGTCTTTAACCTATACATAACCTAATTATAATAGATCCTGCATCTCCACAACGTCAACAAACACGTTTGGAAACAACCTAGTGTTATCTGAACGATATTCATTGTTTCTGAACGAAATATAGCCTGTTGAGTTGTCTGGCAGCTGAGATCTGAATTTAAAATAATCGATTTGTATAAAGAAACAGCCTCCACACCTAGAATATACAATCATTAGATAGATTATAAGCCTTATACCCATTATTTTAACCCCAGAAACAAATAAACAAGCTCTCAACCAAAATACGCGCTGCAACAGCAATACCGTCACAGATAACACGAAATTCTTTCCACAACAACATATTGTAAGCAAGTCATTTACATTTTTTACATAAACAAAGGAAACTCGCCAGAGATATATAAACTAGTATACAAGAAGCATCAGAGATTATTAACAATAGACTGTTATGTCTAAATTATATTAAAAAGCTATGCTTTAACACAAGTCATGGAGATAATGATAAGTCAATATTTTTATTTTGGGCTTCGAAGCATATTACTTAATTTTATTATAGGGATAAGGTCTAGCTAAAGTTTCCGTAATAAGCCTGCAACATTCCCATTGTTGGGGCACAAGTTCCCAATGAGAGGGCCACGCAGCACTACGCGACCACGCCGGCCCAGATGCAAGATGTCCCATGTCTTTTAACTTTTTTGGTTCTATGACAAGCCTCACACTGTAGTCAAATGAACGACAAAAAAATGATAAAGAAGAAAGAGAAGATGATTTACTTATACTTAACCAGTAAAATAAAGTATAAAAGTAACACATAAGTTTAATAGTAAAAGTTTTAAGTAATTGCCTTTAATGAATGCTTCGAAGCCAAAAATTAACAATTTTAAAACGCCACTACAATAAAAAATGAAATAAGAACCATAAAAAAACATGTAGGGTTCTGAAGGCCAATTCAATTTATATTTCTTTTTAAATAAACATTTTCAAACAAACAATATCAGGCGTTCAGACCCTGAGTGACAATAATTTAGCAATTTATCAAATTGTGAGATCGTATGATTTTGGCTCCCAGGCGTAATGATTAAGAAAGATGATGAATACAATATTTATTAAGAATTCCGTAAATAATATAGAAATAGTTTTATTATTCATAGCCCACACAATTGTCCCGAAATCCGAGCAATCTGCTTCGGCGCCTCGCTCGAACCAAAATGATAATCCCTTAGATACACTACACTCTATAAGAGTCTATTAATAACATGCTCTATATCTTCACTTATTACTGTAAAGAGTTATTAACATGTATAAAGCTTTTATGGATGTTATACTTTTTTTTTAAACTATAATAGTAAGAGCAACTGAACAAAGGCTTTTCAATGAAGAGCCTCATGCTTTCAGAATCCAGGAGTAAAGTATTAAAATACATTATTTTAAATACATACAACATTTCCATGTATGTCTGTCCGTTCGAGACACCGAGGCGCCCTCTACCGTCACTCAAGCCCTTGTACTTCATGATACAAGTCTAAAAAAAATAATATATTCAAACATTGCCACATAATTTTACTACTAATTTTATATGTATTAAGAAAACTTACGTTTATATCTGAGCCGATCACAACAATAATCGTTGTTGGACTTGTATTGCTTGGGTTCCTTATATTGCTAGAAAACCGTATTAATTGTGTTTGGTTCAGATCTAAACGACCCTTAACAGTTTGCAAATAGAAGAAACCGCTATAACTTGGTTGCATGATAATGCGACTTCTCCTGCTTGCAAACAGTATGTTAGTATTACTTGCATATCTGAAGTAAAGTCCTTTCGCTAACTGAGGCGGGCTCTGAGGTAGAAGCACGGTGCGGGAGGCAGGAGGGACACCTCACCCCTCCCGCCCCGCGTACTTCTTTAGATGCCGTCTCAATTAGATGGTAGTTCTCTAGTTTCATCCCTTCTGTTTTATTATAAGACTGACGTAATAATGCCCCCACAATCGTTTTCGCTCTTTAATACTCTTAATTTATAGCCTATATTAGTGATTCAGTCTTTTTTCCTTACATTTTTCATTCGTTTACGTTTTTTTTTTTGTAAAATAAGAAAATTGGAATTATGGAATCACTTGCGCTTTTCAAGACGAGTGCGTAAGTCACACTTGGTTGGTAAAACCTGATACACAAGAGAATGCTGCGACTGACTTAAATGCTATCACACCAATATCTCTGAAGGGTTTTTCATCAGAAGTAGTTGCTGGCATCAAATGATCTTAAAACACTTTTAACGGGTTATAAATCCGTTGAGAAGCTTAATGCCTCAAAATAGCAAGTTCCTGATAGGAATATATTTATCTCTTTATCAGACAAATCTATATTATTAACAATATTTCTAGTTGCTGCAGTGCCTCGGAAAGCACGTTAAGCTGTTGGTCCCGGCTGTCATTTGTAGATCTTTGACAGTCGTTGCAAGTAGTCAGTGGCCCGTCTAACCAGTCTTACCCCTTGGTAAGACTGGATGGATGCTGTAACGCGATAGCAGTAAAATAGACAACCGCTGCTTTAATTTCATAGTAATTATTATTGTATTCTTTCGATGCTCTGTCGGCCATAGGTTTACAAAGATTGCATTAAATGGTATGCCTGAGCAGAGTTTATACCAAAGTACACACAGCGACACATCAAGATATACATAGCCAGTATAACCTGACCTCGCTTTGTATGAGCTTCCCATACAATGAGAGATCAGCTTGGTTTTGCATAGTTTGATTGGTCGTCCTGCTTACACCCACATTTTGCTAGTTATATTTAAGTCCCATAAAATGTAATAAGGATCGAGCCTACAGCTATGTGGCAAAAGCGTGTTATTTGACAATCACAAACCAAGTATGAGATTTTTTACAAAAAAAAACTTTAGATATGCAAGTAATCTAAATTAAAACTAAAATTAAAAAAAGTACACACTGAACCTAATCATGCCTGTAAGCAATGATCACGTAAAAATCAAAGAGGCACTGAAAAATTAATTTATCTTAGTAAATATTTACAATTCTTAACATTAAAAACTTGTTTATAATAATATTTAATATTTCTATGTTTTCGTAATAAAACTAATAACTTTTCAATCATAATATTATGTATTAAATTCTAGTACTTCATTTACAATTGTAAGACCGAAGTCGATTGGAGTTTTGTGGCAGAAATGGTGTTACAAAAATATATCTATGTTAGTAAAGTCAACATAACTGCATTACCAGATTTTGAAAAGTCCCTGAGTGACATCTTGGGTAGTAAGGCAATTATGAACTAGATTATACGTAAGTGTATAAATATGCAACAAATATCCTCTTTGTGTATTAATAAAGCAGATGTTATTACGATATAAGACACCATTGTATTTGCATCGCTTGGTGAACATACGGAGTTAAGAATGTGGTGTAACAATTTTGATTAGATCTCGTCCGATTATTTATAAATCACTTTGGTTGATCTTTTACTTCGATGATCGTCAGTTATTTTGTGGCAACATTATCAAATTAAGTGCGCGAGCCTCCGCGCGTATGCGCGCATTCTCGGATTCATTGATTTTAGATATTATTTCAATGAGGACAACGTCGATAATAGTTCGACAGTGAAAAATACTCTGCGCTGCACTCGGCCATATGTGCGCCGGCCCTAAGAGTTGCCTAAAACCCGCCTCAAGTTAGTAACAATACTGTTAGAAATATCTTTGGACTCATTCTGTTATATTTAAAAACTCAAAACGAAATACCGGTCAAAAGTGAAGCAATGGAGAAAACTTTTGACCCGTAATCCACTTTCTAAACCCACTGTATGTTGTTGTTAACAAGCTATGCAGTCAGTTAACATAACAATTTTATTAGTTTTCTCCCAGCCCGCGTTTATTGCAAATGTACTATACTGCCAAAAAATAGAAAGGGACAGAAGTCTTACTCTATGCAAGGAATCGAAACGAACGAACATAGACACGCTTCACGTACAGTGAAGCGTGTCTATGTCAGTCAAGCGCACTCGCGACTACCATTTGTTTGAGATCGCCGTACGTGCGCGTCTTTGACAGTCGTTACGGTAGTCAGCTGTCCGAAAATTTTACAACCAGTCTTACCAGGGGGTAACGTATTATCTAGTATCTAGGTTGTGGAGGTCAGATAGGCAGTCGCTCTATGTAAAACATTGGTATTTATATTCAGTTAGGCTATGCCGACCCCAACATAGTTGGGAAAAGGCTAGGCAGATGATGTTGTACATACGCGTCTATGTATGCATCTGTTTCCACACGTTGTATGGAGACTTCTGAACCTATCTAGTTAGTTGAATAACACTGTAACATTTTAGTACCTAATGGTATCAACGTCATTGTTTTATCTAAAGCGTTTTTCTTCGCTTGACTAATTTCGTAAACAAATATGGCATGCGAAAATGTGTTTGAACAGTAAATTCCTTTTCTGTCAATTGTCATAATCAGCCTATAATGTTCCCACTGCTGGGACACAGGCATCCTCTCTATGAGAGGGAATGGACTATAGTCCACCACGCGGGCCCAGTGCGGGTTGGTAGATCTCACATGTCTTCGAATTTTTGGTTCTAGGACATGCCGGTTTCCTCACGATGTTTTCCTTCACCGTTTTGAGAGCAGTTATGATGAAATATTACGCAAAGTAATCCGCCTGCCTGAGTTCGAACCGACGATTTATTGCTCGTTAGCCGGTGCAGCCACCACTGGGCCACCGCTGCTCTGAAGATAACAGAGGTAGAATTATGTTTTAAATAGTCTTAGGGTGAAATGCATTTAAAGATTATGATGTAAGCTGGTACAAGTGAAAGCTTTCGTACCGTATTTGTTTACTAAATCAGAGATGTAAGGAAGAACGCATTATACCTATTCACAGTTGTTTAAGGTTCATTCTGAAAGTTGGCAACGTCGCACAAGGCTGTCAAATATTTGGACGATATAGATTCAATGGACGTTGCCAACTTTCCGATAACATCCTTTTCACTATGTACTGAAGTACTTAAGTCGAGGCATTAACTAAATATGCTATAACCTAAGTAAACAAATATATAGTAAAATATAATATACTACTATTTGTATGTATGTATTGAATATTAATTTCCTGTTATCAACGCTGCCGTGCAAGTACGTAGGAATCGATTCGATAAATCTGACAGTCATTCTCGACAAAATGAGTTTATAACAAAGATAAAAACTCATTTTGTCGAGAATAACTGTCAGATTTATCGAATCGATTCCTACGTACTTGCACTGCTGGCCCTACATATTCACATTATATACATTATATAATAATAATATAATTCTTCTCTAATTCTAATGTCTTGATAGTACGACATTTCGTTAAGGCGTTACTTTTGCTATTATGATATCTACTGTTTTGCAAGATATTGTAATTTTGTATTATTTTATTTATTTAGTTTTATTGCTTGCTTTAGACCTTAAAACAGGTATATATTTATTTAAAATATCTGTTTGCTACATAAAATATAAAACATTACTAGCAACTATGGTCAGGGGTATATTTTAAGGTGACACAAGTCACGGGCTCGAACTCACTGGTGGGCGTGTCCAAAAAGCACGCTGTCTCACCTGGCATCGTGTGAGTTCAGTGAGATGCACGATAATTCATTGTAAAAAGCGCGCGTATGTCGGTACTGACTTTGTTTTGGAAATTTGAAACTTCTTTTATTAATAACTAGCGGACGTCACGCGGTTTCACCCGCGTAGTTCCCGTTCCCGTGGGAGTACGGGGATAAAATATAGCCTATGTTACTCAGGGTGAATGCAGTAATTTTTGAAATCGGCGCAGTAGTTTTTGAGTTTATTCATTACAAACATACACACAAAAATACAAATCTTTCCTCTCTATAATATTATTAGTGTAGATTTACGCTCACAGTTGCGTTAAAATTGGCAATAAAAACGAATCTTTGCTAGCTCGTAACTTTTTCACCCTTCAACTGTTAGCGCAGTAGACACAATAGTTAAACAATGGCCTCCCGACCGAAACGCGGGTCACCAGAAGAAGGTTTTAATGGCTTTTTAACAGAGTTTAAAAAAGGAGGTTTCTCAATTCGACCGTATATATATTTTTTTATGTTTGTTCGCGGTATGTTCGTCGTTTATGAACCGATTTTGATCTTCTTTTTTTATTTGAAAGTATGCTCCTGAAGTGGTCCCATTTAAATTTGGTGAAGATTTAATGCTGATCTTCGGAGATATACAATGAAACTCTTCAAAAATATACGGCCAACCTGCCGTGATTGCTGCAATCGCTTGGATGTTTATTGTTTTTACATCATAACGTAACATCACGTCTGTGGCTCTGAGGGGGTACGCAGATGTGTTCAATATACCCAGATTTCGACAGGTATGTTAAGTTCCATTTATTGGGGACAAGCCAATTACTATGACATTGTATTTACAATTGAATGTAAAATAAATTCATGGCGAATATTTGTTTGGGAACAACTAAAAATTGAAAAATAAAAATGTCGGTGACAAAAAAACTAAATCAATCAAACAAAGGTCACCGACTTCTGAAGCTAAGGTTATTATTCACGTTTTTGTGTTTTTTGAAGGTGTTTTTTTTTTTAATTTTATTTTACTATTATGTTTCCGCACAGACAAAATTAATAATGAGACAAAACGATATCATGTTTAAATTTGGATGTAGTGTCAAACAGTGGTAATACCTTCCCGAAATTTCAATGGAAAAAATGTCGACTAGTGTCACCTTAAGCTACGGGTACCATTTATCTTAGTTCTGATGTTAAATTGACAAGAATTTAATTTCTGTTTCATGTAAGATGTTTTATCAGCTTGTCCACACCTGCGCAATCGCAGAATGAATTGAATGATTCTAAGATGCACGCGAAACGCACTGTTCGTGTTCGCGAGAGGATATTATTACTTGCACGTGAACCGCACGGTGTCCGTACTAAGTTTTCCCAAAATGCCCGCGAACCGCTTTGTACGTGCTCGTGCTCTGGTGTGACCCCCTTTACGAAGCGATACTAGCATTGAGCAGGTTATTTAGAAGCCAATTTACCATGAAACAGATCAAAGGTAAACTAAATACTTGTCTAAGGCCATCTTTCGGTATTTTAAAGATCAATTCCATATTATAGTAATTATCGGAGCCAGTTTTGTCTTAATATTTTTACCTAATATCCCTCTCTATGTTATATACACTATAATATGTTGCCGTATATAATAATATATATAATTATATTTAATATCTTTACCGATATAAATATGTACATGTATATAATATGTTCACATTGGCAGTTGACAATTAAGCGCTTACGTTAACTAATGATAGTGAAGTGCAATGTATATCACGACGTTTTCGTAAGAAAATGTTACAATGCTTGTTTAGCGTACTTTACACACTTGTACAGTCACGAGCACCAATATGTATACACTTAGCAGTTTATTAAATTGATTTTGTTGATTGCAATTTTATGTTGTAGGACTTTTAACATATTTTCTTATAAAATATTTAAAAATTGCAGTCGTCATTCCATGAGGAAATCGTTTTTTAATTTAGGTAAGCGTGTACATATCGGTGGGTGCGGGGTGCGGGGCGCGTGTACCTGCGACTACTGGAAGTCGGCGAGCGACTGGCGCCACGTGGCGTGGAACGGGATGCGCAGCAGCTTGAGCTTGGTGTGCGGCAGCTGCTGCGACAGCAGGCGCTGCAGCGTGGGCAGCGGCAGGATCTCCACCTGCGGGGGGCCCGCGCCCGCCGGCCCGGGCGGCGGCCTGCAGCCCGGCACCGGCTTCAGCACCGGGATGCACTCGCCCACGTCGCGCCGCGCCGGCGACCCGGCCCGCTCGCACTGGTCGATGAACAGCTCCGTGACGCGCAGCAGCTCGATGGTGACGCCCCACATGAGGTGCGTGAGCGAGTCCTTCAGGCGCAGCACGCCGGACAGGACCTGCCTGTTGGTGGTGGCGGACTGGCTGACGTAGGTGGGGATGATGAGCAGGCGCCGCACGTTGGTGCAGGCCGCCAGCGCGTCGTCGAAGCCCAGCTTGACGTCGATGTTGACGAGCTCCAGGCGCGTCAGCAGCGGCAGCGTGGCCAGCGCGCGCAGGATGTCGGGCGCGGCGCAGTGCGGCGTGCCGCGCTCCAGGCGCAGGCGGCGCAGGCGCGCCAGCCCCGCCAGCACGCCCGCGAACTCCGCGCGGAACGTGCACTCGCCCAGCTCCAGCGACTCCAGCATGGGCAGGGACCCTATCACGTCGCACGCGCACCAACCCAATTCCTAATAACAAATACTGAATCTTAGGTATAATCCTTCTTGCTTTTTGTCTTTCCTTTATGACTTCATTCATAAACACAGGTTCAAAAGTCACTATATGTGTCTTAAAATGTTCACGACCGAATACAAAATCCAAGTAAGTTTGTTGAAGAAACCACGCTGCGCTCTAAAACACAAATTAATGACGTTGCTCAAAATACCGCTAAACTGTAGTGGGCCATATCTGTCGCATGTTCAACTGTAGGCTAAAATAGCCACTTTATGCAGCCCTGACAGCCAGAATGCATCGCGGCAGACCTCGTAGATGATGGCGGGACGAGTTGGACAAAACCAACGACCAGTGGTCCACATTGACCCTGGATCGAAACAACTGGAAGTCATGAGAATAGGTCTTTGCCCAACAGTGGGCTGACGAAGGCTAACAGTATCAGTAATCACACAAGTTCAGTTCAGCACAATATCACAATACCTTGATACTAGTAAGCGAGAGGTGCTGCAGCTTGGTGAGCGCGGCGAGATGGCGCAGGTCGTGCGACAGCGACAGGCCGGCCATGCTCTTGAGGCGCAGCTCGTGCAGCAGCGGCAGCTCCGCCAGCGGGGTGGGGTCCAGCGTGGCGTCGCGGATGGCCAGCGCCGACAGCGCGCGCAGCCCGGGCAGGCCGCGGCACACGGACTCCACTGCGCGCGCCGGGCAGCGGCACATCTCTATCCTGTGGGGGACCCAATATACTTAGACATCGCGATCGGTAGCAGCGGTGGCGCAAGCAAGTCCATAAGGCAAGCAGGCTGATCAGAAACCCTAACATCATGAAGTGTAGTAGGTTTCAAGAGTACTAAGTATTAAGGCTTGTATGAAAGTACTACAGAGCGGGCACACATACAGGACATAGCACACAGAGCAAAAAGGACATACAGCGCGATACATGCTATCATAGCGGGCTACAACATATGGTGCGTCCTTCTGAACATCTGCATTGAACATTTTAAAAGATCATACCTGAACCTGTCTATTTTAATAACTACACAGGTTCAGGTATTAACTAACATACAAACAATCTTAGCGTGTTCATGGCAATATAAATTGAATTGGCTACTGGTTTGAATATGAAGTGTGTGAATTAGTTCATGTATCACGCAGACACGCAGGGGTTGCCAAAAAATAAAAATTCGATAATAAAACAGTAAAAACAAAAACTGGACTCCCCTACACAAGCATTTTTGGTGTCATTTTTACAGGCCCGCCATGCTCAACCGAGTCGACCAGTTTTCAACCTTATTACTAAGGACATAGAGTGTACATTAAACTGACCTCTCTAACGTGTCGACAGTGGATATGTGCTCGGCGAACTGTTCCCAGAACACGGCGTCGTTCTGTGGCAGCAACATCTTGCGCAGGTCCAGTCTCTTCGTGCCGTGACGTTTGAGCGCCGCGCACAGTCCGCCCCAGTCGCTTACCTGTGTGGATACATTTCGATACATTCAACAAGTATATAAAAATCGCAGATTTACCAGCAGGCTTACTTCCAAAACTTAATCGGAAATGTTTGCTACTCTGACTAGGATTGCCAACATTTCTTAGGCGAAATATTGTATTTTTCTAAATAATATAATATGATAATAAATAATATAAAAAAATAGTATTCTAAGGAAAATTTAAAAGATACTCAAAATATTTGTTACTTATTTATTTTTATAAAACTATATTTTTTCGCATTTCTTGCATTTGTTAACAATTTTTTTTTGACTTAAATAAAAGCAAATAGCTAAACTTAACGCTTACAGCTTAAAACTTTACTTTCCTAATTTTTATATTTCGGACCTCAACTTCTCAAAAGAAAGGACATCTAATCTAATCTAAGAACAAAAATAAAACAGACCAAAACAATCTTTTGATGTTGTGAATTTCGGAACAAAATTATAGATACCTACGTTCAGTTCGGAATTCGGATACACGCCTCACTCAAAAGTTAATGTAAAGGAGCGTTGTTTTTTTCAACCATAGTATATCGTACTTACATGTGAATTCTTCATCCTAACGTGCCTCCAGAGCGCAGGTGTCGCGGACAGTTGCCTCCACAGTTTACACACGCGCGCACAATGCGCCAGGTCACGCATGCCTAGGTATTGGAAGATCTGGAACCAGGGTATAGACTAAACACTGTTTTAAGCTTTCACGGTTTCAAACTAAACTTAAACTGTCACTTATGCGCGTCAACCGCTTACAACAGCGCCGAAATATCGGGAGCTCAAAATTATGAACAACAAGCATATGCCCGCGGCTCCGCCCGGGTGGAGTTCGATAATTGTCCCACGGGATAAAAAGTATACTATGTGTTAATGCAGGTTATAAACTATCTAACTGCAAAATTTCATCCAAATCCGTTCAGTAGTTTTTGCGTAAAAGAGTAACAAAGATACACACACATACAAATGCATTTATAATATAAGTGTGATCACGGAAGATATCCCGTAAGTGACAGTTTAAGATTAGGGCAGGGGTTCCCAAACTTTTTTAGTTCGCGGCGCACTTAGGTTAGGTTTAATATTTTGTCTCGGCGCCCTAGTTAGTCGAAAAAGTTTAGTTAAGTTTTTATGTTTATATTGACACACTTGAAACCCGGCTGTCAGAGGTTTTTAATTTAAAGTGAGTTATTCGTTTTGGACCGATATTCTGCTGCTGCTGCGGTCACAATATTTCAATGAGACTCTCTTCTTTTTGCGAAGTGAATTCTGGTGGATCTTGTGCATGAAAAAGATCTTGGATCGATTCACGCAAATTTTTCGTCATCATCATTGGAAAAGTATTTTAAAAAACCATTAGGCGAGCTTCGAAAGGTGTTCCGTGAAAAGGGACGTTAAGTCTTGTGACACTCTCTTGGGAAACCCTGGTTTAGGGTATAGACTGTTAAAACTTGAGCATCATCAACAAAGTTTGCCTTTTCCGACAAAGTTCAGACAAATAGCTTTGAAGTTTGAGGTGCTTAGGTGATGCATATTTCTTACCTGTACTACAACATTATAGCTGCTCTCCTGAGCCTTGTTATAGAAGGCGGTGAAGTGGTCGGTGTCGTCGACTCGCTGTCGCCCGCGACGTCGCGGCGACATGGTCGCAGTGGGTGGCGACGCCGCGCCGTTGACTGCGCGACTTCTTCGCTTGTCATCGCTGTAGACAAACGTGGGTTCAAGTATATGGGACTTTGACCCTAAAAGCCAACAGTCATGAAAGGTGGGAGTGAGATGGCACGAGACTAGGGATTGCAATCGAATATTCGAATATTCGAATTATTCGAATATACATTTGAAATTCGTATTCGAATAGTAAATTATAAAATATTCGAACATTCGAATATTACCACAGCAATTTTAGTAAAGTTACAACATTATATTGTTAATTACGAACGCGACATCTAACGCGTGGTCGTCAAATTTCTGAATAGATCGGCACTGCTCGGATTGACGGCCATTCGACCAATCAACGGTCTCCATTCTTCTGCTGACTGCAACTCGCCGGGCGCTAGCCGCCATTTTGAGTTTAGTTCACAATCACAAGTACAGCACAACAGACGCGTAGTATTTTACAACAGAGTGGTGCATTTTGTTATTTTGTGCTGACGGTATAAACATAAGTGTATACGGATTAACCCAATTAAATGTAAGTATAATTTTTGTTAAAATATGCTGTGCAATTTAACACTAAAATGAAATTGTGTTTATGATTTAACCTAAAGTAATCCCATTTTATTTAATATTTTTTCATTTCAAATCAGACTCAATAAGACTAATGTTAATTGTTTATAGTAATTATAAGGGAGGTTGTTGGTAAATAGTAGGTATGGTACGGTATAATACGCGCGAAATTTACTTATAACTGAACTTCCAGAACGAAATCGAACGTACTCAAATAGAACTCTGTTAGGTTTTGTCAATAAATTCGGGATTAACTAATTTACCCAAGATGTGTAAAGTATCACTTCATTATGCACTGACTGATCACCAAATGCGTGTTTTTACAGGTGTGCAATTTAGTTGCAGACTGCCTTTCAGTTAACCATGGATAAAAACAAATTGGTTTTCAAAGAGTACACAAAACGTACGCTTGACAAGTCTTCGGTTTGGAACTCGTTCTTACGGACTGAGGATGGAAGTCATGCAAAATGCAAATTGTGCAATAGAATTCTCCAACGTTCAAACACCACTACGTGTTTGCACAATCACTTGAAAAAACAACATCCAAGTGCAGGTTAGTTACCGGACTGACACTTCACTTTTACTTTAATTATACCTACCTATATACGTAGTACTTACTATAGTCACTTACTTTCATTATTTAAATATAATACAATGTATTTTAAAATTATTGAGATCCACATTGGTTTGTAATGTAAATGTAACAGACAGAACATAAAAAATAAAAATGAACTTGCTTTATGTGTTTGTGTGTGAACTGCCTTTTGGCTATCATTTTTGACGTTCAAAAGAGCCTTTTATGTGCCTATTTGAAATAAATGCTTTGACTTTGACGTTCCTGGAAATTCGGAAAAAATCATTTAGTGCACGTACGCTTTTACTAATATAATTTATTTGATCTAGATCTAAGAAGAAATACACTACTAACATCAGCTTCTTCTGCAACGCCTACTACTTCCACAATTCCAACGCCTACTACTACCGTACAAGAACAAGTACAGCAGCCCAAGCCAAAAAAAAGGAGAATTTATGATTATTATCACACTAAAGAAGATAGTATGGAAACTGTGATTTCCAAAATGACTGCGTGTGATGGTCTCCCGTTTAATGTGTTTTGCAAGTCTGAATCTATGCGTCAGCTTTTTACAAAAAGTGGATTCGAAGTTTTGCCGAAATCTCCAAACACAATCAGGAAGACGGTTGTAGAAAAAAGTGATCAGCTGAAAAATGAACTAAGAAAAGAGTTGTCATTGTTAAAGGCAAAAGGACAGAAATTTTCCGCCTCCCTTGATGAGTGGACATCAGCCCGCAATCGGCGCTATATAAACGTCAACATTCATTGCCCAACTTTTAAAGACAAAACCTTTAGAAATTTGGGATTAGCGAGAATTACAGGGCGAGGAACATCAGAAAGATGTCTCAATATTTTAAAAGTCAAATTATCTTCATACGATATATCTTTAGAAGATGATATAACTGGTGTGGTGACAGACGGTGCAAGCGTCATGACTTGCATGGGTCGTCAAATGCAATCATTTCATCAATTGTGCCTTGCACACGGCATTCAATGTGCCGTAGTGGATACAATATATAAGAACCGATATAATCAGAGTAAAACTTATGAACAGTTAGAAGAAATAGACACAGAAGAAGTTCCAGTAGAAACAGATGATACAAAGAAAGATGAATCAGAAGATGAGGAAACAGATGAAAATGATGATGGAGAAGGCTTTGTAGTCGATCAGAATGTGGTTTCCAGAAGTGAACCCAATCTCAATGTCGAGTACAAAGGTTTGATTGACAAAGTAAGAAAAGTAGTGAAATTTTTCAAAAAATCTCCAACCAGAACAGAAATCCTGAACAAATATATTCTTGAAGAAAACAAAAGCGCAGGCCTGGTATTAGACTGTAAAACGCGGTGGAATAGCATGGCGGACATGGTTTCAAGATTCTTGCTACTGAAAGATGCAATTTTAAAAGCACTGATTGACTTGAAAGACAAAACTATGTTCAGCACCTATGAGCTTGCTCTTTTGCAGGATTTATCTACGTCTCTCACTATCGTCAAAACTACTGTGGAAGCGATATGTCAAGAAAAGGCCACTTTATTAACTGCGGACACAGCCCTACAGTTCATGGTTACCAAACTACGAGAGACCAATGGGTTTATCAGTGGTAAACTTCTTCAGGCTCTGAAAACAAGGATTGCTGAACGACGACAAACAGACCTGGTTTGTACACTGAAGTACTTGCACAACCCAAACAAATACTACCAGGAGCCGAGTTCTTTTATCTTCCCTAAAGTAGGAAATGATGTTATCACCAAAGTCATAGTTGACATTCAAAAAAAATATTTTAAGCAAAGACCTGCGACAACTAACACTGGCGTTTCTGATGACGAAGATAACATTGCTATATTAGACCTTCAGCGTTATCAAAATGAAGAAGCGTCAAGAATCTCAAATATGTCAATGAAAGAACAGCTGCAGAAAAAGATTGAGGACGAAATGTATGCAGTGCCTTCCACATCCACAGCAAATCTTGAACATCATGATCTAGAAACATCAATAAAAATGCAGATGGCTCTATATGATACAGGTACGCCAAGACAAATACACCTAAGTCAGGCCTATGACGTGCTAATTTGCATTCCACCAACTAGCGTAGAATGCGAAAGGGTATTTTCTTCTACAAAATATATCTGCAATCATCTCAGATGTAAATTGAATGATGATTCCATTGATTCTTTAAGTTTTCTAAGGTCCCACTTTCAAAGGATCCGTAAATAAGAATAATCGTATCCTTTGCCTATACGATGGCATTTATTTAATTATAATTGTTACTTACCGCGTTGGATCATAATTTTCAATTTTAGTGATTGCGTGCACTTGCAATTTGCATATCTCTTTAGATGCTAGTTATCCGCGCAGTGCATTCTTATTGTGAGTTTGATCTCGTTTCTTTTTAGTTATCCTTAAGAAATTGATAGTACAATATCTATAATATACTTTTTTGTTTCTTACTTTTACTTGTGTTGTATAAAGTTTATTAACATGTTATTTGATTTTGCTAGTGAGATTTTAATTGTGTTTCCTACTTAATAGTTTTCCTATAATTGTTTAAGAATTAATATTTTTTATTTCATATTTTCGTAGTCGAAGTTCCTATTACATCTAACTTTATTAAAAATTTGTTAATTATTTTATTTGATTAAAAGTTTTGTTTAAATATTTGTTCTGTCTGATTGGGATGTTGCCCTACTTACATGAAAAATATGTTACTAGTTTCTAAGGCAATAAAACGTGAGAAATTATACAAATACTTTTTTTTTCTGAAATATTCGAATATTATTCGAATAATTCGAATAAGGCTAAAAAAGTATTTGAATATTCGAATACCAAAAATATCGAATATTTGCAATCCCTACACGAGACTAACCCCTTGTTGGGTATTCTTCGTCCTACTCGCACGTTTAATGACCGAGATTGCCACGATATTGACGTTTAGTGTAGTTTAAAATTTGAACGCGCCTACGAAATTGCGTTAGGCAAGGGGATTGCATGAGCGAACTTAATGTGATGCTAAACTATTCTAGAACAAACCGCAATTACGAAATTAGAATCGTATTATGGTAATGGAAGTTTTATTATTTCAAGACGAAGCCGACATTGTGAACTTTTCGAGAAAATCTGTAGGCACATTAAATAGCGATACGTCTTGAAATAAGCGGATATACTATGTCCAACTAATGTAGTGAAGCGGGAAACATGCATAAATTTAACGAAAAAAAAACCTCTCTATCTATTACAGAGTTAAGACGTCAAAAAGAATAAGAAAGAAACATTTTAAAAAAATCTCATAAATACATACCTTTTCCGCAAACAAAATCATTCCGGTGTACCGTTCAAATCAAAACGTGAAACGCATTCCGACTATTTTATTTTGCACTTTCTTTTTAAAGTTTGATACATTCCTTTACATTGTGTAAGATAAATAATTATTTAGAATACCTAAATTAGAAATAATTATTTTAAATAAATTATAAGGTAAGGTAAAAATTATGACCACAACTAAAGTGAGTATGATGTGGTAGTTAATAACATTACCAAAAGAGCAGATTTCTTTCACCAACTAAACTTAAATTAAAGTATTGCTATCTCTTATTAAACTAACAGTGTTAGAAAGAGGCAGAGAAAAATAAGACCTGTCAAACTGGTTGACATTTGGACACTGTCAAAACTTCTTACTCAACTCCTTTAAGAAAAGGCTTGCAACATCATCCGTCTCTTTCTTGTTGTATCTGCGGAAAGGAGATAACAATAGTTTAAGTGAAGTCTGATTGGTGGACGACAGAATCGCGAAGTTTCTCAAATGACCACATAATTTCAAAACATCCGAAGTTTCATAATAATAGGGTTACAAAAATAAGTCGAATCACCTTCCTCTTTGTGAAGTCGGTTAAAAAATAGGCGACAAGCAAATTATGTTTCTTTACTAAAAAACTGTAATAATTAAAAATAACATAGAGTTTGCATAATTGACCATAAAATGACTACATTTTATAAGTTCAATTTACTTTTTTAAGTTCACATTCTGGTGATGGTCAAAATATGGTCTTTAAAAATGGGCATTTAAGTCATTTCATGTTTATGTACTACAATCATGATTGTGGTAGGTAATTTTTCACAAAACACTGGTTTTCAATTATTTCATACATGATCGGGCAATGTGAGGTCGGTCAAGCCTGGTACGGCCGACCAAGCTATTTGGTTTACATTTTATAATGTAATTTGCTTGTTAAAATGTAAACCAAATAGCTTGGTTGACCGTACATACTGCAAGTGTTACATATGACCATTTGAACTTAAAATAATCAATTTGTTAGTCTAAGAGAGGTAACTGGTGGAATATTACAAAATCAGTCTGTTTCACAATGATTTTTACTTAGTACCAATATAATTAAGAACACTATGGTTAATTTACAATAAAGACTTCTTTGTGTGTTGGTAAAGGCCGAAGACAGACCCACGCGGTGCGTTTTCTATCAAATCAAGGTTCTAATTATCCACATGACGTGGGTTAGCACTTTAGAAAACTTTAAAGGACAATGAGTAATGGTGGGCCCACCTCTCAATAGCAAGAAACTCATTAATGAATAGGTATACTTATGCAGAATAAAACTTAGTACTACAACTAAGGTCAAATGTGAGTACTTTCGGAGTTATACTACCTATAACTGATATAAGACTTATAGGCCAGACCCGCCTTGCTTAGATTGGGATCACTAATGGCATAAGTGATCAAGCAAAGCGGGTCTGGCTTTGCAAGACTTGTACAACAAAATGCATTATTAGAGGGTAGTAACAAAAAAAAAACAAAAAACCAACATCACGCGGTGTTTCCAGGCGAAAACTTATATTGTCACTTACGGGATATCTTCCGTGATTATTATTTGTTTTAGTTTTAAACCGTGAAAGTTTAAAACAGTGTTTGTTTCCAGGCGGTCTCCCATCCAAGTACTGACCGCGTCTGATGTTGCTTAACTTCGGTGATCGGCCGAGAAGTAATTGTTCCAGGTCTGGCAAGTTGGTAGAAACGCGATAACACAATATTACTGCTCTTGCTTGACCGGACGGCGAACTGTAGGAACTTGCGCTCACATCGTATCTCAGATTTGGTATCTAGGAATTGGGAGATATCAACCGTTCGTGGCCCCGCGGGTTTTTTAAATGATGTAATAACCATTGATGTCCAGGAAGTTTAATTTTTTTTTGTTTTAAAATGACATACATGTTTTATTACTATACGACCTTGTAAATATCCAAGAATATACTAAGACGACTCTAGGACGTCATATCTCAAAAAGTACTAAAATTTGAACATAGTTTTATTAGTAACTAATGTTCCTCTTAAAAATCCCTATCCAACTGTATATCAAATGTTACTATTGAAGGGTGGGCCCAGCCCCCATGCATTTGTTTCCCACTTTCCTTTGAATAAATAAATATGTTTTAGAATTAGACCAGAATTTGGAGAGTAAAAATTTTGAGAAGTCGGCTATTTAGTTTCGTGGGAGTCATACCAGCGCAGCGTACAGTCAACACAATTTTGAATTAGATACGCGACGTCGCGTCGCCGCATGTGTTTGACCACAGCCTTACGAGATTCACACGTCTAAGCGCCTAAAAATAATTTCTATTGTGTTCAACATCTGCAAAGTGAAAAAAGTAACGACACATACACATATAGCACCTGTTTTCACTAGTTTCGTTTAATTTTTGAAAATTTTCTGTGGGAGGCTGATATTCTTATTTAGGGCACCCGCAGACAAACGATTTTGTACCCCAAGGTAAATGTTTTGTTGAGATAGGTACATGACAACAATATTTTTTTTTTGGTATTGGTTTGTTTTTTTGATTTTTATTGCAACTGAACATTTTCGTCAAAGAAGTCGACTGTCTGCAAACACCCTTTTTAAGCTATTTAATTTTCACATTCTTATAAATAGCTATTAGACTAGTTACAAACTAATTGTGATTACATTCGTAGTTAGCTATAATTATGTCTATTAATATTTTTCTCTGACCGAGTTAGTGTAAGTTGTAGGCACTTTTAAGCCTAAAATAAATGCCTGCCATAAATGCATGCATGAATATTTTATCAATTAGGAATTATAAATGGTTGCTTCTAGAATAAAAAGTGATAAAACGGGTACATTTTCTGAAAGGGTTGGCAGTGAATACCACCCACAATGCATCAGTTACGAAGTTCCATGTAATAGAGGTGAGCCTATGTCTATAAACACTAAAAAAACCTCAACATGAAATACGCCTACATTTCGCCAGTTATGTTTAGGTCCCATGTAATAGGGGGCGAGCCTATTGCCATCAACCAGGCACCACTCAAATAGTTGACTGAATTAAAAATACAATGATATGCTGCTATGTATCGGTTTGTTCTGTCCCAATTAATTATTTAAAAACCAAGTAGTTCACATTTCAGCCATACACACAAATCCACATGGAAATACACCCATTTTGCGTAAGGAGCAGGAATCTATATTCCCTGATATTGACCATCAGGCGTGGAAGTAGACAAACGAGAGTCTATCCATAGTAATTGTAAAAAAAAACAATATGGTAGATGACACCATAAAACAATAATTCCAACACACCAATCTCTTAAAATAAAACTTTATTTTGGGCCTAAAAACCCGATTTACGATTTATTTTCAATTAATTGCAACGCTTGCACGCTGTGACGTCACACAAAATCTATGAGAGAACCGCGTTTTGACAGCTCTTAAAAAGTATGTCAATTGGTTGGTGTGTCATCTACCCTATTGTAAGAATCAATAAGCACAGTGAATGAGTTTTTAGGATCGCATCTGATTTACTTTAACTCATCTGATGATAAATAACTAGGATTTTGCCCGCAGCTACAATTGCGTGGAAATCTGACACTAACCCACGGGAACTTACCACCGGCATCACTATCCGTGTGTCTAATTCCACCCAAATCGGTTCAACCGTGACTACAAACACTTTCACTTTTTCTTAACATTAGGTAAGATAAATAAGTTCTCATTTAGCTGCGTGTCCCGCACCAGCTTGCACCATGTTCCTGGGTACCACGACGAAGCGCCTCCCATTGAGTATGGCGAGGCCCTGCGGCAGCGCGGGGCGGGGGGCCCGCGCGACGGGGGGCGGGACGGGGAGCGGGACGGGCGCGGGCGGGGCGGGGAGCAGGGGCGGGGTGCCCGCGACCGCCCACACTCGCTCGCCGTCTGGTGTGCTGTGGTGCTGCGGAAGAACATGTACGGTGAGTTTTTGAACCAGATGCACTAAGCTATGAAAAGGATTTCATTAGTTAGTTAGTAGTTCTGTTACTACTATTGACTTATCGCCAAATAAATCTCACTGTACCGACCAAAAAGGTGTATGAACACAATTTAGCGTAACGTCTTATTTTTCATTATATTTTAAATAAGCAAAAATGGTCTAAGAGCTATTTTTCAGTAGTCTTATGACTTTATTCAGAAATTACTTTTTACGTCACACCATAAAATAACGTCGTAAAATATTAAATTTATGCATCTGCCTAGCCTTTTCCTAACTATGTTGGGGTTGGCTTCCAGTCTAACCAGATGCAGCTGAATACCAGTTCTTTTTTTGTTTTTTTTTTTTTTAGTATTTATTTTTATTGTATATTTTAATGTTGTAATGAAATTTTGTGTATTTTATCTATGGGCCTTAAGATGTCTGATAATAAAATGATTGATTGATTTTACATGGAGCAACTGCCCCACAACCACGTTACTCAAACTCAAAGCATTTATTTCAATTAGACCATTATAAAAAAACAAAGCTACAGTCCCAGTCACAAGGCATAGTAAAACTTAAGAAAGTACTGTAGTTGCACATTCCCTAGCGTAGATCTCTATGGAGAAGATGGGCAAGAAACTCCATGGACACTCTTTTGAATCAAAATATTATTACAAAATCTTGGTTACATCATTAATTTTGAAATTATACATACATGTGAGAACGATGTAGAAAGACGTGCACATTAAGAGCGTCCAGAGTAATCTTTTACTCTGGACGCTCTTAATGTGCACGTCTTTCATCACATCACAATCAACAATTTAACAATAAACGAATTAAAATTAACCGAGGCAGGTAAGAGATGACCAGTCCCAACTGACAGCGCCCGTTCACGACCATGACGCGTCAGACATTCGAGCCACTCTCACGACTGTCAAAGGGACCAGTAGGTTATCAGGAAAGTACATCTAGAGTGATCAACTCGTAGTTCAATAAGCTTTTAGTTTTACCTTTACAGTCAACTTGGGCACCTTGACCGGTACCGGGAGAGGTCCAGGCATTCGTCTCGGTACCGGCGCGGTTACTGGGACCAGCACGGGGACTGGTATCGGGCCCGGTATGCTCGTCGTTGCTGACTTGTGTTCGATTGGAGGTGATGACGATTTGCGGCAGTTCTGTGGGGGAGAAAATTAGATTAAACCCATACATGACATCTATACAGACGACATAATCAAATGGCTATGGCGTTAAGGGTCGTCCTTTAATCGGAGGTTATAAAAGGGGGTGGGGGGAAGGGGGTGAAAAAAATCACGATTTCGTTCATGTGACAATCACGTGTATTTTTGGTTATCAAATGTAATTTATTGTATGACGTGTACTTTTTCCAATAATGAATTATTAACCAGACGAATTTCGCGAAAAAAAAAAAACAGCAAAATAACTTTTTATTTTTTGTAGAACAGATTCTAAAACTATTTGTAGGCTAATTCACGTAACTAAAGAAGTGCTGTTGCAGTGCAGTTGCAGTTAAGTTTCGATCAAAACAACGCTTTTCGTATTCTCTACCGCTGTCAGACACGCTCGCGTAAAGTTCGCGTCACGCGAGCGCAATAACGGCATTCTACTGTTGCGCGTCTTTGGTGCGTGCTTCGGAATGCAACATGATCGGTATTCTACTAAGTAAGAAAAAGCATTTAAATCTGTGCTGGGGTTTTGTTTTAATATTCTAAAAACGTCATATTCATTTAAATGTAATCGATTCTATTCGATTATTTAATGAGTAACTTTTTTCTCTCATATGGCCACACCATAGGTAAGTTTGGTAGAGTTTGGTTGTCGTACAGTTGACGTGCAGCTCACGCGCAGCTCACGCGCAGTTCAAGGATTACAAGAATACCGTTTATCACTCGAACTTGAACTTAACTGCAACTGCACTACTTCATCGGCGCGTCATAGAATTAGCCCTTTGATCTTTTCAAATGAAAAATAGTAGATTACACAACAAGTGAAAAAAATGGGAATTTAATTCGAGGGACTAAGTTGAATCAAGGCAAAGCAAGGGCATTCTAGATTAGTATCCTGAGCGGATCCCTCGCTCTGCTCAGGATTGCGGATCGCGGCTAAACCAAGGTTTACTTCTTCTTCTAGCATAACCCGTAAACCTATTTATTATATTCTGTACCCTTACTACCGACGTAGACGGTCAGTAAAGTAAATAAATACATACTTGTTCACTTATAGTTGGTCGTGATACAAATGATTAGAAGACATTACCTTGCAGAAGAAGGGGTCCGGGGGCGGCGCGAGCTGGTAGCCGGCGCAGGCGGGGTGGTACAGGCACAGGCACGCCGCGCACGACAGCGACGGCACCGCGCCGCGCCCGCACGACATCGAGCACGGCTGCACCAGCGGCCGGACCACAGCTTCCGAGCACTCGCGCTTCTGTGCCACATGACGAAATTACATGATGGGATTCAGTCAACTTCAGAAAGCGTATTGATGATTTTAATTATTGTAAATACATGCGTGTTACGGTTGCGAATCATATTTCGTACAGTATGTAAGAAAATTTGAATTTCACGGGCTACCCTGGCGCTTCCACCTTGACCAGGCACACTGATATGAGACTGACCCGTTCTGGTCGCGGGCGTTTGCTTACGCGTGTATTTGAAATAATTTGAGATATTGCGGATCAATAGACGTTTGAAAAAGTTTTTCTTTATTCATAACCATCACACGTCACGCGGTTTCACCCGCGTAATTCCCGTTCCCGTGGGAGTACAGGGATAAAATATAGCCTATGTTACTCAGGGTGAATGTGGTTAGAAAGCTACACTAGCTACACATTCTTTCACTATTAGAAAATAGTGAAAGAATTGTTGAAACCTGCGCAGTAGTTTTTGAGTGTATTCATTACAAACATACACACACTCTTTATAATATTAGTGTAGATGTAGCAAATTAAATTCTGTTCAGGCAAAAGAAAAAACAATGAGTACTTCTTACTAGCGATATTTTTTAATGTTTGTAGAATTTCTAGGTTTTTTTTTGTTTTGAGTTAAAAAAAACTGATTTGGCAACTCGTAAGCCAGTAAGGGCGCTATCGCAATAGAGATGTGTCGCTCTGTGAGATAGCTGAGAGTAAATTATCGAGTTTTATTGTGAAACACTCTTTGAGTACTCCATAACTTAAATATAATTGAATAAAAATTGTTTAATATGTGTACAATTTCAATACTGTAGTTATTTTAGATTTATCAAAAATATTGTCCTCTTTTTCGAAAAACCTTTTATCAGAAACCCAATTCACACACCTATGACTATTCAAAAACGAAGTGGAAGATAGCAAAAGAAATGTTTGATACTCACAATGGCGACGGGCTCAGACTGCAGCTGCGGCGGCGGGGGCGGAGGGCGCGGCGGCGGGGTGGGCGGGGGCCTGCCCGGGGACGCACTACACTGGCCTCCGCTCAGTACCCGCAGAGGGGGGGTTAATTGCAGCTAGTCAATTAACCCCCCGCGGTCATCGGGACACGGGTGATGTAATCTCATGCTTTATATTCATTATTTGATGTTACGATCTAGATCAAGCCGATTGAAACACAAAAAAAAGCAAGAAATCAACTTTTTGTTGTGTGTAATATTCTTAATCAATATTCTCTCTTATGCTTACATCAACTTCAATGTTTAAGGTGTTACAAAAAACATGATTTTCAAGAGGTGTTAGCAGATTTAAAATTAATGTGGCACCAGCATAAGAAATTTCTAATAGTATTAAATGTAGGTATGTCGGAAGGAGATACTGCTACAATAAATTACAAATTGTACGCTTAGGAAAGACGCGATTACAGAAAAAAAACAGCATGGATTATATCACATTAAAACACATAATACAACATCAGAAACAAAACTTTGAAAACTGATGAAAAAATCAGTAATCAGAGTTTATCTAAAAATAAAATAAGGACGGCACACAACAAAAATAAAAACACCCTACCATTTATTTATTTGTTTTTTATTTAGTTAAGGAATGTATCAAACGTTTTTTTTTTCGGAATCGTGCAGAATTGACGTAAGAAATTGAACGAGCTTATAACTAACGTGAAGTATCATTTTTTTTTTTTTTAAACCATGTAAACAAAGTAATGTTGGAAATTACAATTCTATATTAATTACAATTACATATAGTCATAGGAACTAAAATATTACCTACTACTGATGTAGAAAAATAAAAACACTTCATAAAGAAAGAAAACTGGGCGTAACATACGCCGCGAAAAATATTGTATTTTTTAAATTCTTCCGAGACTTCCATTTCTGTTTTAATGTAGTTAAATACGTAGAATTCATAATAATCCCCAATATTTATTTAATTTTAGACATTTGATAATAATTTACTCTTTTTGGCTTTTACTTAATATATTCGCATTTTCAGACAATAAATTCGCCACTATCGCATTTATCCGTGTTGAAACGCGCACAATATAACCCTTTTTACACAAGACGTTCATTTGTATAATTAAGTCAGTTATCAGTATAATTTTCCATAAAGATTTACTCATTGGAATGGGCAACTACAGTACTTCCACAAGTTATTATGTGTTGTGACTGTAGCTTCATTTTCTTTGTTTTTCTGACATTCAAAAGTACCTGTAAGGCCCCGTTCCCACTAAATCGTGACAACAGATAATCGTGTACTTACACGATTACCTGTTGTTATTGTTGTCAAGTTAAATGTCGTGGCTTGTGTATTTAAATTGAGGTGTTCACGTATAGGACGACCCGATAACTGTCATCCACGAGTTTTTTGATAAATTAATCGTCACGACATAGTGGTCTAATTGAACTAAATGCTTTGAGTTTGACGTGGAAATCAAACTTTTTACTGAAAAATGTCGTGAAGACCGCCACTTAAGGCTATACTTTTCATAATAACTCAGTTAAAAATGATCCCTCTAGCTTCTGCCCTCTTTTATGTAAGTTAAAGTACACTTCCAACATAATTTTGTCAACATTTCATTATAACATTGTTATAAATGTCATATAATATGTATTGGTACCTCGGTTTCTTCCACGCGGCTGAGTTGTTGTTGTCGGTGTTGGTGACCGTGGTTGGCGACGGTTGTGGTTGTGGGTCTGGTTGCTGTTTAGGTTGTGGTGGCGGCGCGGGCTCTTTTTCTTTAGATGGAGGCGGCTTCTTTTGTTGTTTCGGGGGCGGCGTGGGCGCAGCTGGTGGTGCGCTGTTGCTTAGTCGGGAACCCATTGATTTGACCTGCTTGGAAAGATATTGGATGTTTTAAGGCTTACAAAAAAATTTAACCTATAAAGGGTGTAAAACACCTCTTAACGAAGCCGAAAGGCACTTGTTCTCCTCGTCATTGCGAACATTTTTTTGTTCTACACCATACCTGGGAACCTTCTAGTTACGGAGATATTGGGGGTCAAAGTCCCAACTTTTTGACAAGTTTTTTTTTAAATACAAGTTTTTAATGTATGATTTTTTCTTTAAACACCTCCACGACCCCCGTACTATTCAATCCATTCATCAGCACAATGTTTTGAGTGCGTTACATTGAATTCTACCACAAAACATGATTTTTCACCCCAAAAAAAAAGTTGTTTCCCAGCAATAATTTTTGCGTAAAGTTACTTAGTTTGATGTACAGAATGCTTGGTTGACGGCTTCGTGATGAGGTCTTTTACACCCTGTATAACTGAGTAGTGCGGAAAAATGCTTTGTCTTCTACTTGATAGACTATTAGGTGTCAATTTTAGGTCGTAAAAAGACGCTAGATGCGCCTTCTTACGACCTAATTTTGACACCTAACTAAAGAATGGCTTTACCTACCTTGGCAATAATTCTTTCGATCGCTTCTCGCTTATCTTATACATTGTAAGATTTGTAAGGAAAAGTTTGGTAATCGAAAGTAAAGTGGTGGCGCGGGCGGAGTGGTCAGTTAGGATTTTAATTATATGGGATGTAGGATGGTCAGCACCTTCCTGATATCTATCTTCCTAGTATGAGTAGCATAAATCCTCTAACAGCATATGATTTACCTTAATTTTCGCCGGTGGAGACTTGTTGGCAGCGGCTGCGGTGGCAGGAGGGACGGGCTCGGGACTGGCTCCTTTAGGGGCCTTGGGTTTAGGTGTCCTCTTGCCCTCCACTTGCGCGGGCGGTACGGTCGCCGCGATAGGGGAGTCTATGCGCCGGATTAGTTTTGCGTCTCTGTGAACAAATTAAAATTGAAATAAGTATGCTGACAAGCAAAATTCAGTCGTCAATGAATGATGTTTTAGATCCGGATGGATGAAAAGTTGAGTAGTACACGTTTCCATGTCAAGGATCTCCATTTCCGATATTTTTTCGAGGTCTGGCCATGTGGGCGGATCTTAAATCGGTACGAACTTTTTACATGAACGTTTTAGCTCCAGTTATATATTAGCTCCAGGATATTGAGCAAGGAATGGTCACTGAGCACGGAATGGTCACTGAGCAAGTAAACTTTTAACTATCATTCTTAGCCGCGCCTTAACTAGGTGTTTATTAGTTGTTTGTAGTTGAACATTATCTAACCTAATGATCTCCTTTTCAGGGTCGTCGACTCCGAGTGGTTCTTTGAAGAACGAGAAGTTATCTACCGTCAGCCCCGTGCCAGCAAGATGTTCTGAGACCTGTAACAAATCAAACATTATTACTGATATTCTGTAAAACAATCCTACTTGAAAAGTTAGGTTAGTAAGGGTGACAGTTGATGGTTGTACTACACATTGAACTGGTACATAAACTCCAGGTTATTGGACTGTATCGAACAGTGTCGTGGTAACTGTTCAGTGTTGAGATGTTTTGAGCTGGATTTGACTGATAAATTCAGACTTTTCTACAGGAACTAACTTTTGCTAAAGGCTTGGCACCCGTTATGTACAGATTATACTCACGGGAACGTTTTAAATGTAGCTATATCATTTGGGTAAAATGTAGCTTCCGGTTAGTGAAATAACTTTCGGATTCGGATCAGTAGTTTCGTAGATTACCCTCTACATACAAACTAAAAACAAAAATAGACCTTTTTATAAAATTTGCATAGTGTAGAGCTGCCTTTGTGCCTTGAAAAGCACACTTAAATCTTTGTCCTTGCAACTGTGACAATAGGTTTGGGTAGCCAGAACCCCAGAAGTCAGCCAGCTCTCTATTCCAGGCCCGCTGTACAGGTAACGGAGAGGACATCTGACAACAACATACCTCTCTAGTTGACCTAAGCTTCTTCCCGTACGGCGTATAGTAGTAGATATCGGCGTTGCGCCTCGAGTGCGCGTCGAGGGCTGCGCGGAACACCAGCTCTCTTTTCCACCCTCGCTCCAGAGGCACTCGCAACAACGGTGAAGACATTTCTGTTGTTGCTCTGCGACCTCCTCGTTGCGCGGGCGACGATGTTGCACTGGCCTGTGATTGGGTAAATAAAGGTTAGTTTTGGAAAATAATAGGTTTTTACCTATGAAATTGCCGTTCCGCCGTACTGGCTATTTCAAGTCAATTTTATCTTTTTTCCCTAAGAGTTCTAAGTTCAAGTTATTTTTATTTTTATAAAAAATATGGATATCTTTTTTGAAAATTAGTCATTTGTTTAATTGTTAGCGTTCTGTTTTCATCGCATTTGTACGTTTTTCGTAATCATGGATACGTTAAAAATTCGAGTGATTATGGAGTATGAGTACCGTCGTGGCAGCAAAGCGGCACAAGCGGCACGCAACATCAATGACGTATACGGAGCGAACACTACTAACGATCGCACTACCCGTTATTGGTTTGCCCGCTTCCGTTCTAGAAATTTGACCTAAGAAATGAACCCAGTGGTCGACCGAAAACTTTAGTCGACAATGGTGCCGATTCCCTTGTTCACAAACTAAACTAAATTTAAGTTGAATGCATCTTTTTCTTTCTATTTCATTATGAAAAGGACAGAAGATAAAATTAGTTTAATCCTGTCAAATTAGTCAGCACCTGACGTAATTTGATGTAATTTTAGTAGTCAACTTTTTAATCGCGTCTAAAAGTTGTATGGCGCTGATTAATTTGACAGAACCTAACTAAAATTTATCTTCTGTCCTTTTCTTAATGAAATAGAAAGAAAAAGATGCACTGAACTTAAATTTGGTTTAGTTTGTAAACAAGGGAATCGGCACCAATGACGAATTAGAGGCGATTGTGGAAGCTGATGATTCTCAATCTACAGCTGAATTAGCAGCAGCTTTCGATGTTAGCATCAAAACAATATAGGTCCATGGGTGCCCCACGAATCGAATGATTGCCAGCGCAAAGCACGCGTCGAGTCGAGCCTTGCACTGCTCAACAGGCACACAAACGAAGGTATATTAAATCGCATTGTTGCTTGAGACCAAAAATGGATTCTGTTCGACAATCACAAGCGCTCAGCAAGTTGGTTAGATCCTGGTTCAGCACCTAAACAATGCCCCAAACGAAAACTGACCTCTAAAAAGTGATGGTCACTGTTTGGTGGTCTAGCGCCGGTGTCATACATCACAGGTTCTTAGAAAACGGGATGAGCATTACTGCAGATGTGTACTGAGAAGAACTGAACATAATGATGGAGAAGCTCGCACATCTCCAACCAGCTTTGGTCAATCGTTCGGCTCCGCTGCTCCTGCAGGACAACGCGCGACCTCATACTGCACAGCAGACGGTCTCCAAGTTACAAGAGCTGGGGTTGGAAGTTGTTAGTCATCCACCGTACTTACAAGACCTTGCCCCTACAGACTTCCACTTTTTCCAGAATTTGGATAACTTTTGGCAGGGAACAAAATCAATAACCTAGAGGCAGTTCAAAATGCCTTTCAAGAATTTGTTGCCTGCCTTCCAGTAGACTTTTTCAAAAAGGGCATCAATATATTACCACTACGTTGGCAAAAATGCATTGATTACATGAGTATAAAAATAAAAAATATGGAGAAAAAAGGGTGTTAACTATTATGTTATGAAAAACGGCAATTTCATAGGTAAAGACCTAATAAATGGAGGGAGAAATAATTTTGAATTTTGACTAAATTTAGAAATATGTTTAATCAAGAAAATGATTACAAAGCATGCTTAAATATCTTGACCTTCCTTATGGGCTCAGGCACAGTCGGGTCAAGTTTTTGGAGAATTTTAAGTTAAGCCGAAAAATATATTCTAACGGGAGGTAGTTATTTCAGCGTTTTACCAACAGCAATTTTAAGCAAAGCCACATTTATTGGGTTTCTATTAAAATGACGAAGTTAACGTTACATGTTATAAGATATCATGCAGCCATAACCGATTAACAAATAATTATTATTACAGTAGTTAGTAATTGCATGCATGCTGATTTTACAATACCTCCCTTTGTTTTTTTTACAATTCTCCCGACATCACACAATCACAATCTATCCTAGGCACTTGCTATCAATTTACTAACATAAAAGTTTGACAACTATGCGAATAACCGGCTGTAAGGATTTCAATAAAACTTGACACAAGATAGACCATTACATAACATCACGCCTGTAATCCCTGACGAGTTAGGCAGAGATTTACCTATTAGTACACCCACATTTCGCCAGTTAGGTTAAGTCCCATGTAATAGGGGGCGGGTCTATTGCCAATTGCCATCAACCAAGCACAACACCAGACTCCGTGACTGCTACTGAGAAATTCCTGATGGAAAAACCCAATAACAATTTGCCCGACCTGGGAATCGAACCCCAGGACCTCATGCCCAGCAGAACCAAAGGGGCAGTCAGACCATACCTTGACAGATAGACAATAATATCCTGAATAATCATATAGATACAATAAATTTCATCTAAATGCATGCAGTAGTTATTTTAGAACGCGACCGAAACCGCAGATATCAGTTAAAAATAACACATTAGATCAACTACGAAGAAATATAGAGTAAAATATTAGTATTTTGTGAAATATCACCAATCTTCCACCTAATAATGCAGTGCCGGCTTAAGCAGGCACGGGGCCCGTAGCAAATAGGGTAGATGACTAAAAATATCAAATTAGTCCGTAAGATACATTTCCAAAAAATATTGGACACGTATTTAAATGACAAAGCTACGACGCTTTTAAAATTCGCAATATGTCACGCCGTGGTATAATTTTTAGTGCGTTGTGACGTCACGAGCCCCCACTCCCGAGTTTTGATGCGTTTTATCTTTGTCAATATTCATTGATTTACAAAAACAAAAAATACGTGTCCATTATTTTCCAATACTCTAACTGACAGACTAAATAGATTTGTGATGGTGGAAACTAGCCTATTCTTTCGAGGGACCCTTGATCTGTCAGAAAAAATATTTTGCAAATAATTTGCGGTGTGCCCGGAGCTAACTTTTAGAAATATGTTAAAATTTATATTTATACTAACTTTTGGCCATTTGTCCATTATAGGAATGGTGGTAGGGCCGTAGCCAGCAATTTGATTTGGGGGGGGGGGGGGGGGCTTACCCTAAATGAAAACAGCAAATAGAAATGGTTAACCAATGACTAAAACGCAATAAAAAAAGAAAGGGAATTAGGAATTACTTAAGGTGGATGCTCCACGGTAGCCCGCGAAATTAAAATTTTCTTATGTTTTTTTGCAATTTGCAAGCCAGTGCTATGTTGTATGTTGATTAAAATATGATTCGCGGCTGTAAGATATAATATGTAGTTACAGAATTATAATCATTAAACATTAATATTCATATATTGATGATATTAATGATTATAATTCTGTAACTACATACGTGTTACACAAAAGAAAATTTTAATTTCGCGGGCAACCGTGGAGCTTCCACCGTAAAGAGAACTGTCGTTTGACCATTTATGCAAGGACTAAGTCACGATTGAACGTAGATAAGTAAGAACGTAGGATTGAAGCGCGAGCGTAGCGAGCTCGAAAAATTTAGAATTCACCTCGAATTTAATAAGTTTTCTTTAATCTACATATGAATACAAAAATAGAACGAATTCTGCTAATTTGTAAAAAAAAAACACGTGAATGCAAAGAATGTACGAACATTTTTACACTCCACCTGGGGTAGGCTATAATATTTTCTTGTGACCATTCATACTGAAATAGGAGTAATTCTGAAAGAAGAAGATTCTAGAAACAAGAGAATGTAAGAGCGAGCAAAGCGAGCTCAAATAATTTGACAGCCCTCCTCGGATGAATTAGGTTCTTTTTGCTTATTTATTCAGAAATGAGTATTGGAGTAAATCTGTCAACTTATATTGAATTGAGTACCTAAGTATAGGATGTGTTAGCGAGCGAAGCGAGTCGTGTCGTCCGAGATTTCGGGGGGTTTGAACCCCCAACGGGCGGCGGTGGGTGGGTTTGAATTCGCGAGGCCCCCCATTGCGCGGGTACCATAGCAATTACTACTTCTGCTACTAGGTTAATCCGACACTGCTACTAAGTCCTACTTGAAAGCATGCATCAAATATACAAAAAATAGGACGAAGTCCTAACCTTTCTGCGTTTGATTTGAACTTCGATATGGAATGCTGGCTAGATAAAAAAAAAATACGTGTAAAAGTGTTAGTAGTAACAATACAGCAGGCGCCTACAACGCTTGCTCGGTATTTGTCGATAGTACTTCAAATACGTTTTAAAACATAATTAACTTTGGTCTAGTTTCGAGTCAGTTTTTGTATACAGGATGTAGGTAAACGGATCCTTCACGAAGCCGTCAACTAAGCATTCTGTACATCAAACTAAGTAACTCTACGCAAAAATTATTGCTGGGAAACGACTTTTTTTTGGGGTGGTATCACACCAAAAAAAAAGTCATTTATTATATATCGAAACGAAAATCACGTTTTACGGTAAAATTCAATGTAACGCACTCAAAACATTGTGCTGATGGACGCAAATAATAGTAAACGGGTTGTGGAGGTATTTAAAGTAAAGTTATGACCTTAAAAACAAGTACCTTTAGGAGATTTTGGGGGTCAAAGTTCTACTACTACTAGTAGAACTTTGACCCCCAAAATCTCCGTAACTAGAAGGTTCCTAGGAATGCTCCAGAATTAAAAATAATCACAACGACGGGAGAACAAGTGCCTTTTGGCTTTGTTAAGGGTCTATTTACACCCTTTATTTGAGCTTTATTCCAACTGACATAAAATTCATACTACAAAAGTTATGTATGAGTGATGTATGGTGTTCTTATAAGTGATGTTGTTAGGTTTTGTTATGTTGTGTTGTGTGTGTGTGATTGGCGCCTGTATTACAATTTACTGATCGTCAATTGTTAAAATTGGCACTCACATCTGTCTGATTGGAAATGTGATGCTCATATTTATTTACATATTAAACATTAAAATAGAAAAGAACAAAGGTACTGCTTATTTTCATAAGGGGCAAACGTACTTTTTTTTTGTTTAGACCTTGCTGTCCCACGGCTGGGCAAAAACCTCCACCTAGTCTTTGAAAAATCGGTCAAGTGCGAGTCGGACTCGCGCACGAAGGGTTCCGTACCATTATCAAAAACCACGTTTATTGTATGGGAACCCCACTTAAATATTTATTTTACTGTTTTTAGTATTTGTTGTTAAAGTGGTAACAGAAATACATCATCTTCTGTGAAAATTTCAACTGTCTAGCTGTCACGGTTCATGAGATACAGCCTGATGACAGAGAGACAGACAGATAGACAGACGGACAGTGGAGTCTTAGTGATAAATCTGGGTCCCGTCTTTACCCTTTGGGTACGGAACCATAAAAAAATAAGGTATGTGCGTTCAGGACACATACCGTAACTTTTACTGAAGGAGTTGCATGTTATTGTAAATGATCATAATTAAGAAGCATTTACAGGGTGTAAACAGACTCTTCACGAAGCCGTCAACCAAGCATTCTGTGCGTCAAACTTAGTAACCCTACACAACAAAACTTTTTTGGGGTGAAAACACAGACTTTTCGGTAGGACTCAATGTAATGCACTTAAAACATTGTGCTGATGGATGGATTGAATAGTACGGGGGTCGTGAAAGTGTTTAAAGTAAAAATCTTACATTTAAAACATGTATTAAAAAAAAAAACTTGTGAAAAATTTGGAACTTTGACCCCCAATATCTCCGTAACTAAAAGGTTCCCAGGTATGATGTAGAACAAAAAAATTATCGCAATGACGGGGAAAACAAGTGCCTTTCGGCTTCGTTAAGGGGCTCCCCCATGCACACTAGCGCCACTTTAGTAAAAAAAAACAGAACTCGTTAAATACACAATTAATATAAAATCTGATTGACAAAATCAATCTTTTGGTCTTCTAAATTATTTACGTTTGCTTAACTCATTGAAACATAGCTCGCTGTCGTTACAGATACAAAATGGAAAAAACGGCCGTTTTTAGCAATTTTTCTAACTACAGTGAAGTATATTTTAATGAATTATATAGACGTCAATAATCTAGAACTCTAAAGCATTGATTTTGTCAATCAGATTTTATATTAATTGTGTAATTAAAGAGTTCTTTTACACTCTCTTGCACTAAACAGCTATTTTACAAACTATCCAAATAGTTCATCGAAGTTTCTATCAACAAAATCGAGCAAAATTGTAGGCACCTTAACCCTTGTATTCACTGGGAAGGTTTGATGGTGCAGGAAATATTGTTGGGCAACAGTTGCTCAACTTTACTACCCAATGTATACGAGGCTTTACTGAGTAAAGAATGGCATTAAAGTCCTCTGTTATGAATAGGGCCTTTCCTTTCTTGTATGAGATGTTAAGAATAAACATATTATATTATGGTAAACACAAACCAAGACTGGGTCAGAAAAATAAACATTGATTCTTTTCAATGGTTCATTGATCTATAAGATATCTGAGGATTGATTGGTTCCGGGGCTGCGGGACTGTTCGAAAGAGATACCGTGGCCCCGGAACACAAAGGGCGATGAAGGAACATGGATGGGTTTTAGTCAGTAAAAGTCTGATCCCTCCTGCTCCGCCCAGAGCGGGAGGAGTCATTTGATGATTTCCCATCCGAAAAAAAAAGGATTGATTGGTTTGACAAATAAAGTTCATACTCTTTACAAACAACTCTTTAGCAAACTGAAATATTTGAAAAAAAGAATATAGTAACGTGTAAATGTGGTTAATATTGTGTCACACTTGCTTACAATAGTGCTATCTCTCACAATTTTAAAATTCGAAATTAATTTCTTTTTTTTTTTTCAAGATTAAGGGTTCTTACAGACGAGCGGCACGTTGCCAACGGCAGATGAACTGCAGCCGTCGCCAACTGTCGACGGCTGCCGTTGACGCACCGAGCGGCAGCCGCCGAAGCGTCGACGACTGACGTCGACGCTTGCAGTTGTGGCATGCCGCGTAAATGTGTGTTGACGGCGACGGTCGACAAGTGGCGACGGCTGCAGTTTATCTGCAGTTGGCAACGTGCCGCTCGTCTGTAAGAACCCTAAATGGCATCTATTGTAGCTGTTTTAAGAAAGGGCCCTGTTCAACAGAGGTCACATGAAAATGTTAGTAAAAGCGTGGTTATGAAGAGAATGAAATAACTCACATCAGTAGCTCCGTCACCGTCAGATCTTGAGGATAATGCTGATGATGGCCTGGACCCTTCTGTAACGAATAAACATTTTTGATTTGCTAACAACTATTTATTTTTGAAGTGCTAAACTTAACAAGTCGTTGGAAAAACCCTATAACACTTTTGCCTGAACTGGTAATCAAATGATTCTGGTTTGTATTGATTCTTATATTTTAGAAATAAATTAATGAAGCTAATGTAGCTTTTAGGTGAACAAGACGGAAAAGCAGAGATAATTTTAGCGGTCCAACAGCCAGATAGGTCGGAGAACTGCAGAAGAGTGCGGGCAACACCTGGATGTGGCTTGCACAGACCAGGGAAGCACAGTAAACCCGGGAGAAACAAGACTGCTAGTCATGATGAAAGATCATATCATATGGCAATTGCTAAATTTTGTCTTTTGAGCATAAAATGCTAGTTTGTTATGTTTACAGGTTCTATCTAAATAAAATCTCTTTACATAAATCAGTCAATGGTGCCGATTCCCTTGTTTACAAACTAAACCAAATTTAAGTTCAGTGCATCTTTTTCTTTCTATTTCATTAAGAAAAGGACAGAAGATAAATTTTAGTTACGTTCTGTCAAATTAATCAGCGCCATACAACTTTTAGACGCGATTAAAAAGTTGACTACTAAAATTACATCAAATTACGTCAGGTGCTGACTAATTTGACAGGATTAAACTAATTTTATCTTCTGTCCTTTTCATAATGAAATAGAAAGAAAAAGATGCATTCAACTTAAATTTAGTTTAGTTTGTGAACAAGGGAATCGGCACCAATGACTCTAACCTTTCTGATCTGCAATTCATTTTGAGTAAACTGCAGTTGTTTTACAACACTCTAAAACAATGATTTAACTCTTGGTTTAGAGAGGATCTTGCAACACTGGTGCAGACTGCAGTTAGCACACAATTAGAGAATCAAGGTTGTCTGTGGTAAAATATGCTTATTGCATACAGATTTGGAGATTAGTTTTAAGACAATTAACTATTTTTTTTTACTCATTTAAAGAGTACTAACTTGTTCCCGCGTAGTTAGCTGATTGACCCATGGGATCGTACTACCAGGACAAAAAGTATCCTATGCGTTAATCCAAGTTATAAACTCTTTGTGCCCATTTTTATCAAAATCCATTCAGTAGTTTTTCTATGAATGTCGTGTACAAATGCGATGTGTGTACATACATCCATACATTAACACAAACATTCGCATTTATGATAGTAGTATCTATAGACGTACAAATTAGACTGGCTTTTCAGTAGTTGTGATGTTTATTGATGTAGAAGAATGGTAAATTTTAAAACAAATCATTGGATTCCTTCTATTTAAATTGTATGCTGCGATCTCGCCACTCTTTTTACCCGACTGCGCCAGAAGGAGGGTTATGTTTTTATCTGAGTATCTCTTACTCATCCCTGACAATCATACCACTTTCACTCTGTTTCTAAAGTTGAATGTGTCTCATAATAATGCACTTACCAGTGTCCTTACGTGGTCGTTTGGAAGCTCTGCCTGGTGCGGCGGGCGTGGCCATCACGGTCCTTAGCGGCACCAGGTCCTTGCTCGCCGCTGTCACCTCCGCCTCCAGTCGATCTGAACATAAACATATTATTAGCATAGCTCCCAATTTGAAATCGTCATAATAATAATTATTAGGTTTCTTGTTATTTTCTTTTTAATTTTTGGTATTTGTTAAAATTAAAATATCTATTAATTTATTTTATCTGTATATGTGTATTAGTATCTATCTAAATCTAAACTCTCGTTAGCAAAAAGATTTTTTTTTAGATATTACTTTGTACCCTATCACTATGTTTTCCTATTTAGTCCGCCTATGTACCACTATTGTACATGAAGTTTAAATAAATAAATTAATATGCTTTATGAGGTTAGTATCAACCAATCAACTCAGTCTATCGCAGTCTTCTGCTGGAAGATCACTTAGACTCAACATTATGTCCTCTGCCTGAATCTAGTATGAACCAGCCACTGTAAAGGAACACACTATGATTGAAGAGATATCCAGTCTCCACTAGCTTTAGCTTCTTGAATTAGGGGTGTTGAATATTATAGCCTATTCCTTTGGGGAGGGTAATGTTTAATCAAGTTATTTAATTAGTATGTTTCCTTGTTTTGGTGGCTAAAACAAATCCTGAACCAATGTCAAATGAATATTATACAGTACAAAACCCCGAATACTGAAACATCACTCAAAATTTAAGTAGTACTTATATAAGTACTACTTAAATTTTGAGTGATGTTTAACAGATACTCAAAAGTGACGTTTGACCATACGAAATTTAAAGTTTAGGAGCTGCTCAAATGTTAAGCAGTTCAGTATTTCAGTTCAGTTCAGTATTTGGGGGAAAGATCTTTAAAACTTGACGCAATGGGGATCAAGCACCTAGATTAGAGCATTTTTCCCTAATTAAAGCAATATTTTAATTTTACATTAGTTTTTATGCAAAATTTTATTAATGCTTTCATGAAAGCATGTAAATATGATAACTTACATATTGTCATCATGAATAAATCAATAATTTAGATCAGCTCTGTCTGTTCTGACATGTCTGCTTTGTGCTCGGAGTTTTTCGGCCAAAGTTGCATATATATGCTAGCCACTCGAGAGCACATGAAAGAGCAGCACACCAAAGCTTTCGACAACGACACTAGAAAGCCAAACCCATTGAATGCACTTGCTGTGGCTGAAATCGGGTAGATGTCAATATAATCACTTACCCAAAATACGAGAATAGTCCTCAGCCTTTATTTCCAGTTTGATCTCATCAAACCCTTTAAACTCCTCATCGCCAGCATCACTGAAAGCAGATGAAGCTCTCCGCTTGATTCCTCTCTTAAGGTCCTCCTCAATATTATGTTCAAAAGTCTCAATTTCATCCTTCACATCTACTTCTTCCTCATGCTTAATATCTACGTCCACCTCTGGGGTCTCTATAGGTACTTCTACGTCGTCAGATGGTGGTTCTTCTTTCACTTCCAGTTTCTCTATTGGTTTTAGTTCTACTTCTGGGCCTGGGTCTTCTGAAAAGAATAGGTTGGTTAGTTCTGTAGACTTCAGGGTATAATCCTAATAATGGAAAGCATTTGTGCAACTTTTGAAGAATCAGTCCAAAGCCACTAATCATTTAAACGAGTTCTTGGTGATGCTAATCTAAAAGAATAATCAATATAACAAAGAAGATGTAAGCCATTTCATGTACAATGGTCCTCTTAAGCCTCTTTAGCCGTGTGGTATCCGGCAGAGTAGAATAGAACTAACCCATTACACTCACGGGTGTCGTATAAGGCGACTAATGTCTGAGGCAGAACACCTTGCGCCTCCGTAGACCAGACAATGGGCAGCAGCGTTTTCTGTTAGTCTTTCATCACTGCGATCTCCAATCCGCCTGCCAAGCGTGGAGATTACGGCAAATTCCTCCCATCATGGGAGAGGCTTTTGTCCAGCAGTGGACGTTATGGGCTGTTGTTGTTGTTGTGTTGTTGGTCCTCTTTAAGGACTAAGTACAGCAACCCTAAGCCATTTCATATACATTCAATATCATAATAGTGGAAGCAATCTAAAAGAAGGAACCAAACCAACTATGGATGGATTGTCTGAAAGTTAATAAAATAACAAGGGAGTGAAACCTATGGACTGTTATTTGAAAGAAGAAATGCTGCAGTAACCACAAATAAATTGAGAAGAGAGCAGGCGAATGGTACATTCACACAGCAGCAGTAACAAATAGTCAGTGAGACTATACTGCATCCCAATATTCTAAAACATCTATGGGAATTAGTTATGCATCATAATGTATTTTAAAACAATAGTTATGAATCAATTTATTCTACTACAGTAATTCACCATCAGCTGCCTATACTTTTCCCAATTAAGTAGGAGACAGCTTCCAGTCTGACTGGTTGCAGCTGATCAGTGGTTTTCATGGAGCGACTGCCTATCTGACCTCCACGATACAATACACCTTAGTAAGACTGGTTGTCACGAGTATCAAAGATGTACAAATGATAGCTGGGACCAATGGCTTAACCTACTTTCCGAGGCACTGAGGAAACTCGGTATGTCATGGGTCATGCAGCTTAACCTAAAGATCAACCCAAGCAACTGTTATTGTTAAGCCACAAGACCCTAGTATCTATGAAGTATATCAACTGTCTGGTGTCCACGACACAAGCCTCGTTGCTTAGTGTGGCACTAGATGGCACTGTGTGTTAATGTCCAGCGATTTATATATTCTAAGTTTTATCTATTTCAAAAGGACATTTTGCTTGTCTTCTTGGTATTTTGGATAACTTTAGGATCAGATGGGATCAATCATACCACGACCCACCACAAGTATGTAAAAGTAATATATAAACATAGAAGCATGCAGGTTGTTAAACATAATTTATACAATAACTAATGTTTATAATGTAAATCTGAACATGTTAGTCTATCTATGACAGTATATTGAGAACCTCATAATATGGTTTTCAAACCAAAAAGCTATGTGTGATTAAAATAAACTCTATGCCTAGTGCAAGGAACTCTACCGAAAGTCATTTTTATTTATGAGGTGTGTTGAGTCAACTGTTAACTATAAATATCAAGACTGCAGGTATGCGCTAAAGATGTTTGTAAAAAAAAAGAAATGTTTTCCGATGTGTGCCGAGTTAAGAAATTAATGACAGTATCCTAAACAATTCACACAAAATATTATCCTAACAACTATCCATATTATACAAATAAGTTCAAAAGATTTTTTGCCCTGTAATGCAGCACAGCAAAGTTATGATGTCACCATTTTGTATTCACCGATACCAAGCCGATCATAGATTTTAATATAATAACAGTGAAAATGAGTTTGCTGCTGCTTTACAAATACAATAGTTAGTCTGCGTCTGTTAATTACTATCTAATTACCACTAAATCATGGCCTGTTGGTATTCCAAACTGATAACTAACTGCCAAGATATGAAATTGTTAATTTTCTTAAGTTCTAACAAAATAAGTTGAGGAAGTGTCCTTACTGACCTCAATTTACAAACTTATGTTTGCAACTGCAGTTTAGCATGAATAAAACTAAAAAAATACACCCCAATTGACGAAAAAGTATGTCATGATGTTGGCACATAGGTTATGTGAAAGTTTTTAATTTACCTTCCGCCAAAGCTGGGGGCTCTTCGACAACAGGAATTACAGGTTCGGCCGGCGTCTCCACCGCCTCCTCGGGCTCCGCCACCGTCGCCGTCGATGCCTCATCGTTGCTAACTTTAGCTTCGTCCCCAGTTGTGTTATCAGACACCGCCATTTCCTCCGACATTGTCAAATAAAACAAATTTTATCACGAGTCCACTGTCAAAATATATATGGCCACATAACCAGGCTGTTACGACACTCCGCCAGTGCTCGCGACGAATAATCACGGTTTGTGCGCGTCACAACGTAGATTTCCCGCTATAATGGTCGCGAAAAAAACTTTAGCCTTACTGGCATACACATAACTTTCTTAAGTTACTTTGAAATGTGTCTTGGAGCAGTTTCAGCAAATGTATTAAATACACGGAAGTTTTCACAAAAACATACACCAAATAGACAAAATTTCGATTAAATTACGTCCGATATCTAATTTCCAAAAGATTCAGAAAAACGTCCGACGTCGTCGAGCATAATCATAAACAATATCCTCCGTTCGGACGACGCCACAGCGCCACAGTAATTGTCTATGGTTTTGACTCTTTCGTTCATTCATTTTCGTTCGTATTGTCTAGAATGCTGCGTGCCGTATGGTCTATGCACTAGATTTTGTGTTATTAGAAATTTAGAAGTTTTAGAACCATTAAGAAATCAATGGTACAATACGCACGGGCGTGTTTATTTGTAACGTCGAGCGTGTATTAAAAGCTGATGTTGGAGTCTGGCTACAGGTGGATGCTTCAAGGTAGCCCGCGAAATTCAAATTTTCTTACATCAAAGAGTATAGTAATAATGTCTTACATTTTTTGCAATTTGCAGGCCAGTGCTAGTTTTGTATGTTGATTAAAATATTGTTCGCGACTGTAAGACGTAATGTAGTTACAGAATTAGAGTCATCAAAATTATCAATACAACCCTCCAAGTTCATAAAGGTCGAGGAATGAGTTGTCAAAGTCAGCGGGCTACCCTGATTCAACAGCTCACAGTCTAGCATGCTTAACACAATCTAAGATAATTTTGACATCAATCTAATCAAACAAAACCACTGGTTTATTGTTTGTTTGATGTATAAACAATTTCTTCAAAATTCAGTTTTTAATACTAGGTCCCAAACAACTACAAAATTGTATTGAAACTGATCTAGTCCTAATCTTAGAGTCCCATTATAAGTTGCCTCTTGCAGTGGGCCCGACATGGACATTTTATATTCCACTCCACTGTGTTTGTTCCATTAATGAGCTGACTTGTTGAGGCAGAGGGCAGAGTAGTATTTTTTTTTTGCTTTTGCTCTACGAGGGTATTAAAAGGATCAGTGTCGAAAATTTTACGGTTTAGTGCCAAAGATTTATATTTAAAATTATGTTTAAAATGTTAGTCAGATCGAGATGAGGACTTTAGTTAAATTATTTTCCAAAGATTTATCAAAATAACATCACATCTATAACCCCCGAAGCCACATTTTGCCAGTTATCTAGATGGTCCATGTTAAATAAATATTAGATAATTTTTTATTTAGCATAATCCCTGTTATATGCAAGAAATACAAAACTCTTTTTATTTATTAAAAATGCCTTGTATTGGTGCATAAAAACATTGTGGTACACTTGTTCAAGTTTCTAAGACATCACTTAATTTACAATTTAATTTTTTAAGTAGCATGTTTTTGGTGAATCCACAGATAATATGTGAAACGGAACGCACTCTCAAAACGCGTCGTTCTCGATAACGCCTTCTAGTGACGTCAAAGTCTATGTGTCAAAAAAACACTTTTTGAAAAGTAAAGATTTTATTATACTATCGTTATCGCAATTTTTGCTTGAATAAAGCACATGCGATTAGTAAAATTACTATAATAAGCCCAAAAACGTAGATGTAAATGAGGCAGATCGAGGTAAATGACGTCACAAATCATAGCCGCGATAGTCACGAACGTTTGAACTGACATAGACAATTGCAGGAGTTTAATATTATTTTTGAGCGACAAGCAGTAGTTGAATTTAACTTTTAATACTTTTCTTGGCTTGATACAAAATACAAAAAAAAAAGAAAATCGATCACTGGCTGCTACCAAGCGACAGACGGATGGATAGGCAGACAGACAGAAGGATAGACAGACAGACGGATAGACAGACAGACGGATAGACAGACAGACGGATAGACAGACAGACGGATAGACAGACAGACGGATAGACAGACAGACGGATAGACAGACAGATGGACAGACAGACAGACAATCATTACGAAACGAATTTTATCACACCAATAAATGAATTTGAATTAAAATAAAGAGGTTATTTTATGAAGTTGAAGTTGTTCGTGTGGCTGTTGGACCGATTGCCTTGGTCTTCGACGAAGATTTTACTTTATGCTCTAGCTAGTCTAGATCATAAAAAGCGACTTTATGTCGCCTACGCCCGACTTAGAGGTGAACTTTAGAGCATGAGGAGTGAAAAATCAATTATAATATTTTAGTGCAATAAGGATAATTAAAAAAAAATAGTATTTTCGAATAAATTTTAATAACAACAGTAAATCATCCGATATATAATGTATTCTTAAAACTAATTATGAAATAAATATCAGGACATCGACCTTACACACATGCTATCAAACTAACAGATTACAAGATAAATGATAAGAAACTAAAATAGATCCGTTTGTATGATCCTATTAGTGTACAATTTGTATAAAATAGTTTACAAAAAAAACAATTTTATACTATTTTTTTTTACTGAATTTTGCCTTTGAATATACATTAAGACTTCGCAAGCTAGCTAGTATTATTTACTGGAAGTTAGATTTTGGCTTATGTTTAAGGGATTTACGATACATTTAATCCGGACATTACAAATTCTTTTGGTTATACATCCTTCCATTTACGCGATTACATTCTCTTACTAGTTATAGTGCAGTGACAGTATTTTTTTTGTCTTAATTTACATTTGCATCGGCACATGGTGACATTCACCATCTCGCATTGGGCCCGTGTGGGTTTACGTCCCAGCCCCTCTCATAGAGAGTAGACCTGTGTCACAGCAGTGGGAACGTTATAGGAGGATTAAAGGAGTCGAAGTTTGAATACTTTTTCGTGCAACCGGTTTTCGTGTTTCCTTCACCCCAATAAAAACTTGACGTCTTATGTGAAACTTTTCAAACAAACTCACTTTTTAACTAATGCAAATGTAAATCAGAGTTTAGACGTAGCCAGGGTTATAATAGGGCAATTTCTTCCTTGGCATTAAATAAGAAATTCGTCTAATTAAAAAACAGAGACTATGTTTCTTGAATGTTGTCACAGAGCAGACACCTTTTAAACCGACTTTCAAAATTAGGAGATTAGGTATACGAACGCGTTTTTTCTCTAAAGTTTTATTCAGTGTTGCCATGTCACGACATTTTTTTTTAATTTTGTTTTGCCCCATAAATCGGGATTTTTGCTGCCATTTTTTTTCTCTCTATTAATTTTTCCCGGCTACGTCTGTTTTGATGGTTTAGTTGCAGGTGGCGTCGGGGTGTCTCTCCAGGATCATGGCAACACCCTGACCGCCGGCCGCGCAGGCGGAGATGACTCCGAACTGACCATCTTCACGAACCAGACGGTGAGCAGTGTGCATAGCTAGGCGGACCTGGGAAGTGAGATGTATTTAGTGTTGAAGTTAAAAATTTAGATTGTAGTAATAATAATAATCATTTATTTGCTAAAAACATGGTATAAAAGATGGCAAGGTTAATAATATAAACAAACATAGATATAAGCGTGCAAATATATATATATATAAATGCATAGCCCATATTGTGTGAGTACTATGTACTAGAAAGCTATCATTCACTGGAAACCTACGTTTTTTTCTTGACTTGAATGTGCCCTGGCGGTTTAGAGTATGTCATGCTCACTCAAATGTCTCGCTGATGGTGGCGCATGTGTCGGATCATTTAGTTCCCTTCAAAATGGTTGAGTTGAATGGTGCTGATTCATGCGTCATGTCCGTGAACGGGCGCTGTCAGTTGTGACTGGTCATCTCTTAGTTGCCATGGCTTATTTGAATGAATTATTTTGAATTGTATTTTTTTTGTTTGTGTGTTTTTGCTGTAGACACTTTTAACGTGCACATCTTGCTACATTGTTCTCACATAATATACCATCTCAACATGAATGATGTAACCAAGATTTTGTAACAATATTCTGATTTAAAAGAGTGTCCATGAAGTTTCTTGCCCGTTCTTCTCCATAGAGATCTACGCTAGGGAATGGGCAACTACAGTACTTTCACAGTTTTTATGTCTTGTGACTGGGACTGTAGCTACATTTAATTTTCATCTTTGTTTCGACAATTCAAAAGTGCCTGTAACTGGCTTACTTGAAATAAATGCTTTGATTTTTTTTTTTTTTTTAATACAGGCATAACGAACCAATCAGTCATCATGCAATTTTATGTTCCAGGAACCCCTTAACACTGTAAAACAATTAGCAGAGAGCCTTTTGTATAATTTATTTTTGAACATTCTTGTATTTAATGTTTTGAATTCATTTGTGCAGAAATGGTACCACAAACATGATGTTGTGGCAGAAATTTTAGCCCCTAAAATTCACACAATTTTTGCTTTTTGCAAAATGATAGACATAAAAGGATTTAACAAAATATTATTATTTTTTGAAAATATTATTTAACTAGTTAAATAATATTTTCAGATTTTTATTTTACAGTTAATTTTATACATTAAGGCATACTAATCCCTGATATCAATTTAATGATTCAGATAAATTTAAGTTTAGATAGGTTATGATGGCCAGGTACTCTCCGCGAGATTGTCAGCAACATCAAGACGCTGCTGGCCTTTCTCGGGAGTTGGGGAGGATCGAGTGAATTTCCCACCCATACGCAAAATACGAGCTTTGACGTGGAGTTGTGGACACCAGCCCGTTATACAATACAAGGTTATGATGTGCGAGACTCACCCCAGTAGCGGCGAAGGGGTGTCCGATAGAGAGCGATCCTCCCCACTTGTTCCACTTGTCAAGATCCGGAGACCCCACCTGTTAACAACAAAAATACAACATGATAGTGTTAGTGGCTGCTGTAGATGTAATCTGGCCAAATGGGGTCATCCATCCCAAACAGAATGCCAGTGTGGAGCCCCTCTGCAGGATATGATCCACCTCCTGTCCTGCCCATCTTGCACAACCACTATAGTTGCTGCCAGTTAAGATCGCAATAGCAGTCATTGCCCTTTCTCTAATATCACTTCGTACGAACCGTGGCTAAATAATAACACCCGCTCGAGTCGATCGTTAAGTTAAGCCGTGCTTGCCTAGGTTGGTCTGTGGACGGGTGACCACCCATTACATACCAAGTTTCCTCCGTGCCTCGGAAAGCACGTTAAGCCGTTGGTCCCGTCTGTCATTTGTAGATATTTGACAGTCGATAGGTATTCAGAGGCCCAAAAAGCCTGACAACCAGTCTTACCAAGGGGTATCGTATTACTGGGTTGTGGAGGTCAGATAGGCAGTCGCTCCATGTAAAATACTGGTATTCAGCTGCATCCGGTAAAACTGGAAGCCGACTCCAACATTGTTTGGAACAGGCTAGGCAGATGATGACGAACCAAAACAAATGAACCCTGTATCGTTTTTCATTAGAAAAAATTTTGAAAATCACGATAGATGACGATTCAAGACTTGAACAAGCTAATTTTTGGATTTCAAAGTTAGGAACTTTACTAAATGTAGGTCGCTATTGCGATCTTAACTGGCACCAACTATAGCACCTTTCAGGATTGAATCAAAGCAAATGTTAGAACTGTGCAGGTGGCTATATACTGGTCTAACACAATTAGAGTTCATCAAATGATTTTGATTTTAATATTTTGCCGTACACAACTGACTATCATAGTGCTTTAGCATTGTGAGGCTCTATTTAATTTTATTCAAAGTTCGGAAAATTTGTAAATAAATCTATGGGTTTGTTTCGTGCAGCGTTGAAAATTCAGAAGAATTGTAACATGTGTCAAACAAGTTTTATAAAATTATCTTACCTTAGACTGACGGCCAAGATAGGTCTGCGCGAACCAGTCAGAGTCCATGGCCTTCAAGTTAGCCAGAATTTGTCCCTGAAAATGATCAATTTCATGAAAATCTTAATCTTAATAGTGGGTTAGAGCCATAGAAAATTAAATAGTAAGCTTAACTATCGTTCAGAAAGCGGCGACTCGAGGATTATAAAGTTCTTTCTGGCCAGCTCAAGCCGATTCCCGATCTATGTGTTGTCATTCCCTTAACGAAGCCGAAAGGCACTTGTTCTCCCCGTAGTTGCGATCATTTTTTTGTTCTCGTAGACCATACCTGGAAACCTTCTAGATACGGAGCTATTGGGGGTCAAAGTTCCAACTTTTTCACAAGTTTTTTTTTAAATAAAGTTCTAATGTACATAAGTAACTTTCAATATCTCCACGACCTCAGTACTATCATTCATTCATTTCATTGATTCGTGAACAATTTACATTGTGTTGAATATACATGCAATTTACATAAAATTATAAGAACTGTGAATTATTAAATAACATTCCAAGAAATTTAAAATATAGTGCCCAACAGTAACAAATATCATGTCTAAACAGTTTTAAAATACTAATAAACAGTTCTAAAATAAAATAATTATAATGTCAAACAATTTAAAAAATACCATGTCAAAACAGTCTTAAAACCATATAATTAAAATGTCTAAAATAATATAGTTCTAAAATAATATGATTATAATGTCAAACACTTCTAAAATACCATATCAACACAGTCTTAGAACAATATAATAGATATTCAATGGATCCATCATTTTGAGTGTACATTGAGTGCTACCGTTAAGAGGGCCCTTCCCGGCGCGTCTATCGTCAACGCGAGCATGGTCGAAAACCTTGTTGTTTCATTCAGAGCCACAGCGATGGTATTCTTACAACTCCTCTGTCTTACCTAGCCTCGACCCCGCACTACTCGTCTCCCGTGCACCTCATACCGACTAACGCGAGGACATTGAACGAAAAATATTGTTCGACAATTTATAAAACTTGTTCCAGGAAATACGTGTTTTTGTCTTAGAAGTTTGTGAAATAAATATTTGTCATTTAGAATCTCCACTACATTTGCAAGGCTTCTATCAGGATATTTTCTTTACTTTTACAATTTATGAGTAAGTTGAGGTAAAATTTGTGCAAAACAGCAATTTTTGGAGGCTTATACTGAATTTGTTTCTACAAATTTTTATTTTTTGCTTCGATAGAAGCCTAGTTATAGTGCACAAGATACCTATCAGTGCAAAAAAAATAAAGATATACGTGTAACAACGGCATAATCACGCACGAGCGTTTGTCATAATTCTCGCGAAAAGTATGGCGGGTTGGCCGCTCTTAAAAGTGATTTTTGAATCCAAAAAATATTATTTCCCAGCAATCATTTTTGCGTAGTTACTTAGTTTGATGTACAGAATGCCTGGTTGACGGCTTAGTGAAGGGTTCGTTTACACCCAGTATAACATCGTATTTCATTATAAGGCACTTCGCCATTAAAAGGTACTTTTGAAAGTCAAGTCAAACTTTATAAAGAAATTGTCCGTTCGTATGGAGAGGAATGGACAGAAATTCCATCATAACACTTCTCCGTGATAATACTTACAGCAAAAGCTTCATGGATCTCCCAGGTGTCGATGTCGCTCATCTTGAGGCCGGCTTTGTCCAAGATCTTGGGGATGCCGTACGTGGGCCCGAGCAGCAGCTGGTCAACGGGATCCTGTACACATGGAATATACATTAGCATCTGAATGATTTCAACTGATGATTGGTTATAATTGGTTTGGTCAACTGAGCTCATTAGCCGACATGAGATTTCGATGTTGAAGTTCAACACCATTTAAGTAAATTTTTGGCGGTTTTGATGCCGTTTGCTAGAGAATCGGAAGACGCGTTGTTTCAGCCAATCAGAAACAAGCAAAGTCTCATCTAAATTGAAGTGTGCACAAATAAAAAAATGGTTTTGTACTGTTACATAGGCTAAATTAGGCAGTTTTTTCACTGTTGTATAGTTGGACTTAGGTGGTGTTCGATCTTCAGTTACGATTTGCAGATTTACAATCAAGAAAAGTTTTCCAGATGAATTGGGTTCTTTAAATTATTCTTCCTCTATTCTTTCATTGTTTCCTTACGTTGTAGTGGTATTTTTACCAAATAAACGTTTTCTTTTTTCCTTACCTGAGCCACATACGTAAAGTCACGCAGGTAGGCCTTGGGCTTCAGGCCCAGCTCCTTGGCCTTGGCTTCAGACATCACCAGGCAGGCAGAGGCACCGTCAGTCTATAGGGGCAATTGGAACAATTACTTTTTCATTACTCATACTCGGAAAGTTGGTCTGAAGTTGCCTGAGGAGCGGGTTGAAAGTAATACTTTTCAGCCATTAGGAGAATCGTTTTCAACTGACAGCTGTCAAATGATTAAAAAAATAGTTCATTTCCTATTGAACCATGTTCCAACTTTCTGTACAGTCACAATGTAAAATTGAAATAACATACAAGTTAAGTATTAATTAAAGAACATTTTTTTAATAACTTTATTGTAATTAAGTTTCAACTATTTGTCTAAAATAACATAGATTTGGGCGAAATATTTACCATTTTTTCGATGATGAAACTGAAAAATAGGTAATGGCTAAAAAAGCAAAATAGGCGGGAAAGCGGCAATCCGATCTTCATTTGTTTTTTCGAGTTGATTCATCTTTTTATATTTACTTACCTTGTATTCGTAATGAAAAGCACAGTGTTTACCCTGGGTTAAAGACTTATTTAGTCCCTCGAACTATTTGCGCCCTTGCTGCGCTCGGGCACCAAACCCCGTCTCGGGACTAAATTAGTTACTTTCACCCCTAGGGTAACAATGTACTATTTGTGCGAATGGCAGTCATCTCCCAGCTTTTTCCGTCTTTTAAACACCAGCAACAGATATAACATAACATCTGTTTAAGTTTATCCGCAAAGGATTGGGCAGAGGAGTAGCCTCATGTAATAGGAGATGAGCCTAATGCCATCACAAAATCTAGATTTCAGCAAAACTTAATAGCACTTTGAACAACCTGGACCAAACCTAGGACCTCATACTCAGTAGTAGAGCTTTGTGACCACTTGACCAACAATCGTTCACCCCTCGATTTCTCTTGTGTTGACTACCACACAAGAGAAATCGAGGTGTGAACGATCTACAGGGTGAATTTTTCAAGTGGGCGTGGATGGCCGATATACCGAAACTAAGGCGAATAGCGAAAAATACTCAAAAGAGTCTCGAGCCCGCTTTTGATGTAAACTAAAATGTCATCATTAGATTTTTACACCATTAGATAGATCTAATTCTGGGAAGCAATGAGATGTGTGTATTACATACCAAGAACGAAGCGTTAGCGGCGGTGACGGTGCCGTGCGGCTTGATGAACGCCGGCTTCAGCTTGGCGAGCTGTTCCGGAGTGGACACTCGGATACCGTTGTCCTTGTCTACCACGCCGTCCTTGCCGTCAACTGTGGTAACGAAGCATTTTTAAGAAAGAGACTGGAAACATGGTAGTTTGGGTAGAGCCCTAAAATGACTGTATTTCGGAGAGTGTGCGCAGGAGCTCCACGACCTGATCCCACCATCACCCTTTTACCACCGGACTAGCAGACGTACTGCGGCGTACCATCCGCACTTGGTTCATATAACGACGTGTCGTACTCAGCGCTTCTCCTCCACGTTTATTTTGTGCACAGCCAAAGTGTGGAACGCTCTGCCTACATCTGTGTTCCCACCCACATTTAACCCGCCTGCCTTCAAAGCAAGAGTGAATAGGCATCTTCTGGGCACGCTCGTTCCATAATAGACCTCATCCATCGCTTTCCAAAGGCCTTCAGGCGTGATCGAGGTCAAAAGCAGGCCCATTTTTAACCGACTTCAAAAAGGAGGAGGTTCTCAATTCGATTGGTATTTTTTTTTAATGTATTTACACCGATTGCGCTAAGATTTATGATCCGATTTACGTGATTCTTCTTTAGTTCGATGCGGAATAGTTGCTATTTGGTCCCATAAAATTTAACATAGTTTGGCTCAGTAGTTTTCATTTTATGAAGATTTTTACTTCAGTCGAGTGGTATAATTTCATGTATGTTCACCGATTTCTCCTCCATTTGTGAAGCGATTCTCAAAATTCTTCTGAGATGTTCGCATTCAAATTTGGTAAAGATCTGATGCTGATCTTCGGAGATATACAATGGAACTCTTCAAAACTAAACGGTAAATCGGTCGTGATTGCTGCAATCGCTTGGATGTTTATTGTTTATACAACATCATGGCGTAACATTACGCCTGTATGCGCTGAGGGGTACGCAGATGTGTACAATACACCCAAATTTCGACAGTTTAGGTATGTTAAGTTCCATTTATTGGGGATAAGCCTATTACCATGACATATTAACAATGTAAAATAAATGCATAGCAAATATTTGTATAGGATATTACAACTAAAAATGTAAAAATAAAAAAACTTTTTTGCAAAAAAAATAAAACCGACTTCAAAAAACACAAAACACAAAAAAGTGAAAAATAACTTTAGCTTCAGAAGTCGGTGACAAAAGAAAAACTAAATGAATCAAACATAGGTCACCGACTTCTGAAGCTAAAGTCATTTTTCACTTTTTTGTGTTTTTTTAAGTCGGTTTTATTTTTTTTGCAAAAAAAAAATTGTAATAAAAAATATTGAGAACTGGTGTTGAAGCTGACAACGAAACGATGTTGAGTTGTACAGATTTATAATTGATTTGATTCTATGATTTTCAACCCCGGAGTCTGGTTAAGGGGAGGGGGTATAATATAGTGTTTTGTTACAAATAAGTAAATTAAATCCAATTTTTTAATAGAGTTGTCTACATATTTTGGTTAATATTGTATAATGTGGACCTACTACATGAAGTTAATAGATTTATGAGGATTGGGAAAACCTTGTAAATAGGGGTAGTTTTCTACTGATTGTGACCAGACCTATATCAGACTTGAAATTACTACATATTATGTTCTTCAGAGACACATACCTTTAACAGGAATCAGATCAGTGAAATAGCCCTTCTGCTGAGCCTCTGCGGCCAGCTTGTGCGACCTCAGCGAGTAGTCGTCCTGCTCCTGACGAGACGCCCCGAAGGCAGCGGCGAGACGGTCGGCGCTGTGGCCCATGGTTTCTCCTGACGAGAACTCGGCCACGGCTGGTAACTAAATGGGGCAAGATGCGTGTAATTATTTTATTTACATTTTAAACTCTTTATCGTACAGGACCGTGTATGTCTTATTTGTTTTTAACTGTTGTTTTCTTTTTATTTAATTTTGTTGTTTTATTGTGTCTGTGCGAGACTAATAAATACTCTTTCTTTCTTTACATACAATTGTAATGAGACTCATTGGCAATCCAAAATAAATTAAATAATCACATAGAATAAAGAGTGTAAATAGACCCCTTAACGAAACCGAAAGGCACTTGTTCTCCCCGTCATTGCGATCAGTTTTTTGTTCTAGTTTTTGACTTAACTTTACTTTAAATCCCTCCATAACCCGTTTACTATTAAATGCGTCCATCAGCACAATGTTTTGAGTGTGTTACATTAAGTTTTGTAAAACGTGATAATTCGCCCCATAAACTTAGTTTGATGTACAGAATGTTTGGTTGACGGCTTCGAGACACACCCTGTATATTAAAAGTAGTGTACAATCGGCAGATGGCATGCGACGCGATTTAAGTTTTCTGGCGGCATGTTCTAACCCAAGCAGTAATCGTTTCGGTGCAAGACCTATCTATAACTTTTTGTATCAGCTCACCTCAGGCGCAAAGAAGTCGGGTCTGATGGTCGCGATGAGCGACAGGCGCTGCGCCGGAGTCTTGGCGCGGTTCAGACGCAGCAGTAGAGAGCGCATCTTGCGCGAGTGACGGATCGGCACGTCAGACATGAACTCGACGCCGCCCGCGACTATTACGTCGTAGGCGCCCGCGGCTATCATGCCCACGCCTGGGAAAAAGACAGAAAGTTAGAACTTCGGCCAGAGAGGAGATAAAACCGGCTTTAAATAATGTTAAGCGTTGTTTTACTATTAAAACCGATATCAGAAACTTCATTTGGGAGGCTGTTCATTTTTGTCACTCATGTTTTTGGGAATTCCATAGAACAGTTAATCTAAAATTATTAACCATGAGAATAAAAAATAGAAATATTTGAAACTTCTGTGGTTGTAAGTTGTAACACACATCTCATCACCGCCACGATTGCCGGAGTGCATATTTTTCCTGGGAGATTTGTACCTGTAGTAATGGCTTGGTTGGAAAAGATGCCATAGTGACAGTACGTGAGCGCGAGCGTCGAGTCGCTGATGTCAGCTGTCGTGTTTGTTTATTTCCGAAGCTAGACGATGTTTGCCGAAGCGCATACTTTTCCTGGCAGATCTTTACCTGTAGTAGTGTTCTGGTTGGACGATATGCATGCCATAGTGATGTGCGCGGGCGTCTTGTCGTTGAAGCCGACTCCAAGGGTTCTTTATCACGTCATCGTTTTACCGAAGCTATACGATTATTGCCGAAGTATGTTCTTTTCCCGGGAGATCTTTACCTGTGGTAATGGCCTGGTTGGACGATATGCACGCCATGGTGACAGTGTGCGCGGGCGTCTTGTCACTGAAGCCAGCGGCCAGGGCTGCCTCGCGACCGATGTTGGAAGTCTTCACCTCCTGGATAACCGTGCCGTACACGATGTAGTCGATCACATCCTTTGATATGCCGGTTTTTTGGAGAAGACCCCTAGGCAAATTAAAAGTAAGTTTTTAGGCTCCAAGCCTCTCCTAGCCCAAGCAATGTGAATAAAAATAAAATCACGTAAATCGGTAGTTATGAGGTAACAAACATAAAAAAACTCCTTTTTAAGAAGTCGGTTAAAAAAAAGTAAGTGTTCAATTCTGCTACCCTTCGGAAAGCAAAAGCGTGATGCTGTATTGTATTGTATAACGGGCAGGTTTCCGCAACTCCACGTCAAAGCGCGTATTTTGCGTATGGGCTATAATCCACCACGCGAGCCCAGTGCGGATTGGTAGATGTCACATGTCTTCGAATTTTTGGTTCTAGGACATGCCGGTTTCCTCACGATGTTCTCCTTCACCGTTTTGAGAGCAGTGGTGATGAAATAAATTACACAAAGTAATGCGCCTGTCTGGGTTCGAACCCATGACTTACTGTTCCTAAGTCGGGGCCGCCACCACTGGGCCACCGCTGCTCTCAAGCGTGATGTTATGTTCATACGTCCATGACGTATCTTCATTCATAAATGTTTTACATAATAGTGCATGCACTATATTTACAAAGCATAGTAACAGCCAGTGCCAAAATTCATTACTAACATGTAATAATACAATGCATACCTAATTGTCATGAACATCTATAATCAAATGTTACGACGGCAATGGAAAGATTACATGGATTGATCCAAATGTACGCTGAAAATGCTACTCATACATTGAAAAAATTAAAAGTGCTGCAAATATTTACTTTTGTTTGCTATAGTACATGATAAATTACATTACATTAAAATTCAATTTAGGTTTCAGATTTTATTAAAAATGATGTTTCTAAAATATTTTGTATTTATTTAAGATTTACATTTGCATGAAAATAATTCAGAAAAAGACTTGTTATAAATTGCAATCCATTAAAATTCAAGATTATTCCTTTGTTTTAAAAGTATTTACATCATGGTAAGTGTGCAAAAAAATTAAGCTGCAATTTTTGTGCATTCAAATTAATATATTTTTGTTGAATAAATTGAATTAAAAACATAATTATACCAATATTTTATTCCTTACTTTTCTTTTTTAACCAAATACCTTTTTTACATTTCTAAACATAGACAAACTATGTCTTATATAATCACTCAAACATTTGTAATCAGTTGCGCAAGTAGGAAGTATCTTACAAGCTGGACTTTGATCATTTAATTAAAGCTACCTTACAGTACAGTTGTTTGTTTGTTTATCATCTATATTAATCTATATTAGATCCCAGCACTTCACCTCTCTGTCAAGATTCAGACATTATTAAATAACCATTATAAGAAAATGATTTTGTTAAAATCAACAGTAATGATTTGTGAAAGCATTGTTAGCCACCTCATTGAGATGCGACAACAGATTTACTGAAGATGATCTTTTTAACAGTAAGCAAGAGTGAGGACAAATTACAAAAGCAATTGAACATACAGCTGCTTGCTTCTTTGAGTGGTTAAATTGGCTGTTGATGCGTACTGTGTACATTAGTTTTGTAAATGATATTGTAGATAAAAAGACCTTGATATCTCACCTAGTTTAGTCTATGCTATGCTACCTAGTCTACTAGGTAGCATAGCATAGACTAAACTAGGTGAGATATCAAGGTCAACTTTATTTATAAACATTGATAGGTAATCTTTATCTTGGCAATGTCTGGAATAAATTATCATTTCAGTTAAATCTTATGTCAATAAAATGTTTTGTGATGTTAACTAAGCATTTGTACAGTTATGAAGTCTTATTACCTAGGTAATAAAATGATATCATCTGCCTAGCCTTTTCCCAACTATGTTGGGGTCGGCTTCCAGTCTAACCAGATGCAGCTGAATACCAGTATTTTACATGGAGCGAATGTCTATCTGACCTCCAAAACCCAGTTAGTACTGGGTAATACGATACTCCTTGGTAAGACTGGTTGTCAGACTTTTTGGATTACTGACTACCTGTAACAACTGTCAAAGATCTAAAAATGACAGCCAGTACCAACGGCTTAACGTGCTTTCCGAGGCACGGAGGAAACCCGGTATGTAATGGTTGGTCACCCATCCACAGACCAACCTAGGCAAGCATGGCTTAACCTAAAGATCCTCCTAGGTAATAAAATCTAATACACATTATATTTTTTCTGTACATTTATTTAATAGCTTATTTGTTAGAATTTGCACTTTCTCAAAATACTCGAAAATATGTAAATTACTACTAATTCCCAAAGGATTATTTTGATAGTAGTAACAAAATGATTGTTTACATAACATAATTTTATAAGTCTTTCTAAATACACATAAAAGCATTCAGTTATCAGTAATACTTACAACAACGAATGTCTGGCAAGTTCATGGGGCATCATCTTGGCGTAATCAGTGAAGGAAACCAAGAAGGGTGTTCGTACTCCGTCAACAAGGACCACATTTTTGCCAGTGCGGTCCGGCAGCGACTTCTTTTTCTGCTGTAATGCTGCTCCTACACTAAGAGCTCGCCTGGCAGTGTCTACAAGCAAAAAAATTCGAAATTTATAATAATTTCATGCACAAAATGTCCTTGAAAACATATCAAAGTAGCAACTGTATATATTTTAGAGTACAGAATATCTTCCTGTACGTATATAATAAGAACCTTGCACTCATAATTTGGCACGGAACTGAACATAAATTAATTGCCAACAATGCCAATAAAATTTTCTTACAAAAGTCCAAAGTTTACATCCCACAAATTATGGCAAAGCGATATATATTAAACTGATAAATATATTTTTCAGCTTTAAAACTAGTTTATCAAAGAAAATATTACTTTAGTTAAGGTTAGAAAAGTCGTAAAGTAGTCGTAAAGTAGAACTGCAAAACCTACCGAATTTAGCAGTGGAGCCGACGTGGGAAACTTTTAATAAAGATTTTGATATTTGAGATGCCATGGCTGCCGGAAAACTTATATTGATTAACACTGGATACGACGGAGACTTCTATAACAATTAATGTAATTATAAACTACAGAAAATTCTAATTAAAACTTTTATAAACTTAGAAGAAAGTTGGACTCTGACCTGTCAACCACAGAGTAAAAATGGAGTTGCTAGGATCAAATTATAAATTGCACTGCTGACTGCTGACTTATAATAATATTTCAAGAAGATGACCGATTATTTTCTGTTTTTTCTTCAAATTTCTTTCAACATGAGACTCTCATGAAGATGAAAAAATCACTGTTTGACACTGCCCATTTGATGAGAAGCCTTGCAGGTAACATGGTGCAGCTATTGCAGCGGGGATGTGAAGTGGTATACATTTACCATCCAGAGAAAATAAACAGTAATTGGCAACTTTATACAGCAGCTGCCAACTTTGCGTTTCGTTACTGTATTTTCTTCCCATTGTTTATGTTGTATATATTATTTGCAATGTTCGCTTTACAATGTTTGCTTTGTTTTTTTTACGTTTGACATAAGATTAGCTAGCTGTTTTTTTAATACTATTGATTTTTTTTATTTGCAATTAAATCTCGTCTACGTTTTGTTGTGTTTTCATAAAATGAAATAGCGGGTAGATGAAAAATATTTTAAACCGCATGATTCTCATCATCAATTTCCGTTCTGTTGGCTTCCCGCTTTGCTTGCAGCCACGTGAATTCGTTAATTTATTTTTCAAAATTTATTTATATATATACATATCAGTGATTTAATTAATATAAGTACCCGTGTTATTATTTCAATGAAGAAACTATAGAAAACGTTACGTAAGTATAATTTTGCATATTTTTTTGTTCAATTCTTGATCATTCTTCTGAGCCGAAAGATATTCACTGCTGGTTATGGGATTCCATAAATCAATCACCACGACGTCTCCTTCGCTTTAATTTTTAGATTGTTTTAAATCTCGTGTTTCTCGGGTGACTTTTTCAACTGTATTTTTTTTTGCCACACGTGTTTCACGAAAGGCAGTTACGGCCAAAATTATTAAAACCAAGCTGGCTTTTCAAGTTCTATTCCTGACTAGCTTTTGCTCGCGACGAAAAAAAAAGCGTAGAAAATTTGGCCACTGCTACATAATACCGGGATAAAAACTACCTTTTGTCATATAATGCTAATGACTGTCTCAAAGTCCTAACAGACTGTATGCTAATTAAAAAAAGAGAGAAGAATGTCGTAGATCAGTGAAAATGAAACAAAGCAATTTTCACGTCAAAATAAAGCATTTATTTTTCTAAGTAGGCCAGTTATATACATGGCAGGCACTTTGAATTGTCGAAACAAAGATGAACACTAAACATTAAATGTCGTCTTCTAAAAGTTCGTATTTGGACCTCGTATTTTTTCAGCATGTAGGTACATGCTGAAAAAATACGAGGTGTATGTGTATTAACACATACACAAAATGACGTCTTTTCCAATGAGGGTAGGCAGAATCTGTAGCTACAGAACGTTACGCTACCTAGGTACTGCGATCTCGATCGGATTAAAATACTGATTATATTTTTCTGTTTTCCCTAGAATGAAATACCAGATCATAATATTTGTAATATACCTCGCGTGGTGTGAGGCGGCGTTTTCGGATGACATGCAGGAGTTTGAAGCGGAATGTATGGGCGAAGACAAGTTCCCGTGCATGGGAGGAGGCTGTATATCTCAGGAGCAGTACTGCGACGGGTTCCTGGACTGCGATGATGGGACCGATGAGAACTTTTGCAGTAAGTTGTGACCTATCCACCTACTTATTTATTTTGTGAGTGTGATCAAAAGATGACTCTTAATACTATTTTTTTTTTTATGGCAGGTGAGAAATTCAATACTTTTTAAATTTCGTCTTTAATTTTGTACGCAAAGCCGTCGAACTGCTATGACAGACTGCTGATGTACGATTGCTTTCTTTCTATGTAGGTACTTTACGAGCTCGAGGCAGATCTAGTCATTTTTAAAACAAACCCCGTACACATGATATCCACATCTGTTTACCGCCCTTACTACTATTGGTACGTAATGGTACGCACAAAGAGTGCGCGGAACAATCTAATAATAAAACAAAAAAAATATGGGTTGTGTTCAGAAACGAGTCACCTGAATTCGAAGATTCTGTCACTGTGGGGGGGTTGATCTGAAGCGCCTCCATGTGAGCTTAGCTGCCGGAGAAAAAAAAAATTTTACGTACATAACGAGGCACTGAGCAAAAAAAAACAGAAAAATTTAGACAAAAAAGTGTTATTTTCGCAAATCGATTATTTTCTCGATTCTATCGTCTAAAACATCTAAATATAAGGCTAAAAGTGTCTTGGTGTTTTTTGTCTCCGACTAACCGTTTATCGTAAAAACGATGTCAAAGGAATTCCGTTCAGTCCGACCATATAGGTTAGGATAAGTTAGAACTGTGACCAATTACGTCGAAATTGGTTGCAATAAAAAATTTGTGCCCCGTTTCGTATTCACTGACCGAAATTTTCATTCAAAATTGTAACCTTTAAAAATTTATTTAAAGAAAACTACAGGCAGGGGGTGAAAGTGGGAGGCGACTATACACCCCTCCATCCATTCCTCCCACCTCCCCCTACCCCCAATTCAGGCGACTCGTTTCGCAAACTTACCCGTCTATTTACACCCTTTATGTTCACTTTATAAATGCTTGCGGTTATCACACGACACCGCTCGTCCACCCGGCCGGGTGGTAAAGTGGATTTCACGACGTAATCCGATGCATTGGCTTGGCTTGTATGAAATCCATTGATGCCTAAAACACGCACACCGCTCGACCGCGGGACTAGCGGCGCGGGCGCTCACGGCCTCTTCGCGCGGATGGCGATTCACAATAATGCAAACCCCTTTATGTAGACACTACCTATGTAGGTAATGTGTATGTAGATCTATGTGCTCGAGTGTATTTTTGATGTTTTTGTATTGTAAAGTTGCTTATTTAGCTGTTAGAGTTAGTGACACCGGACATAGGAGTCTGAGCTCGGGAACTATTTTTGTGTGGACATTTTTTCTTACATTTCAAAGAAATCAACTCCCCATTTCTTCTGCAGTAGACCATAATCCATACGAGGAGTTCTGCAACGAAACGCATCAGTACATCTGCCAGGACACCAAGAGATGCATCCCGTTGACGTGGATATGCAACAACGAGACCGACTGCGATGATGGAAGCGACGAGGCGAACTGCACTGCGTTGCCGACCGCTAACAATGTGAGTATCTACGTGCGTGTGTGTATGGGTATTAATGTGAGTAGGTTTGAGTGTGTTGTACCTATTTGTCATGTTTTTGTGAACTTCATAATTACTAAAATCTAATACCTATTTGCTACTATTTGGTACCTTTGTTTAAATAATTGGTTCCTAATTAATAGCTGAGAAAATGAATTTAAAAATTGGGCAGTCATTCTGATGTCAGGATGACTGCCCACATTTAGAAACTCCACGAAAGGGCTCCAAAATTTAAATTCGCCTTTACTAATATTTAGTACCTATTTGATACCTAAACATATATCTTTCTAGATTTTTAGGGCAAAGAATAAAGATTTTTTATAGATTGACTGGCCAAAATGACGTAGCAGCTTTAAAATATTACTAAAATCGAATACCTAATTTCTACTATTATTACTAATCGTGTAAATTGAACTTAATTGCAAAGAATTGAAAAATTGGATGTAACATCCGTATAGTAGTATTTATTGATTTTGTTCGCATATCATGTAAAGTATGGGGATTAAAGCCTATAAACAAACATAAATTAGAATAAAATAAACTATAATTGATATACATAATTAATTTAAAACTATTAAATCAACTAAAATAAATAAGATAACAACCACGGCCCCAGAGTTTCAACCCCAAACGGCTCGAAAATATAGTTACCACAAAGGTTTCTATATTTACGCCGCTTGAGGTACTTTGCAACCGCAGCCGCAGCGGCAGCGCCAGCACATTACGACGAGCTTGGAAGATGAGAAGGCGTAAATTGCGTCCCATACTAAAGGCCTACCCATCTTCCAAGGAAACAAAGACATGCCGTCCGGTCTCCTGCCATCGTCGCGTGCCAATCCATTCGGTTCTAAAACAGCTGGAACGCCGACGGTGACAAGAGCTCGTCGGATAATGTCGTTTATGCTCGCGTGCCGTGCAAAACTGCCCGCACTTCGGTTGCTTGACATAAATTGCTAAAATCATAACCCTTCCTATTGGCTTTTCGTAGTTGGGTAATAATAGTCAATTCATTGTGAACAGTCAACCTGCAACGGTTTCACGTGTGGTGACGGCAAGTGTATCTCGTTCCTGTGGGTGTGCGACGGCGTGTACGACTGCGAGGATAAAAGCGACGAGTACGCACTGGATCTGTGTCGTAAGTACTCTTTAAATTAGCGTGTTTAAGACTGGTTCCTTGTATAAATATCGGCCCATTGTATTTTTGACCCATTCCTACTATAGGCTACACACACAGAGAGATCACGTCACACACTAGATTTTTTTTCCGGATCTCACCTGTGCTATGAACTTATGAATTGCGTCCGTATAAATATTTTTCTTGTGCGAGAAACCAAACCGTGACCCGTAGCTCAGTTCAAGATGATTGCTAAGCCTGCACCAATAGTGCTGCCAAACTTTATAATTTGGTTTGATTATATCGACATTTTTGCCAGAGGTTCTGCTAATTTGAATGTAAAGGAGTAGCTGTACCTTATAATTTGAGGGTAGTTCGAACCCAGACAGGGGCATTACTTTGTGTAATTTATTTCATCACCACTGCTCTTAAAACGGTGAAGGAAAACATCGTGAGGAAACCGGCATGTCCTAGAACCAAAAATTCGAAGACATGTGACATCTACCAATCCGCACTGGGCCCGCGTGGTGGATACAAAATACGCAAAATACGCGCTTTGACGTGGAGTTGCGGACACCAGCCCGTTATACAATACAATACAATTTGAGGCTCGTAGCAGGTGTCGTTCTGTAGTTTTTGCCTACTTTATATAATAGGAAAAAGGCGTACTATGTTTTGTAAGTAGATTTTAATTATAATGTGAAGACATGAATTCGCTTAGTCGCATTTTTGCATCACATTTATCAGGCAACGAAGTAATTTCTGTAATTTCTGCAGGACACGTCTCCCTTCCGCATGCGATCCTAGATGGCTCCTACTGCCAGGAGCTGCCCAGTCTAGAAGAACGCAACTACAAGTGCCTGGACTCCTCCTACTGCCTGCCGAGCAGGATGATGTGCAACGGCATACAGGACTGCCGCGATGGCAGCGATGAGGGGGTCTTCTGCAAGAATTGTGAGTTCTTTTTTTTATCATATTATGTTTGGCCATTTTTAATGTAGCATTGTACAGGCTGTGGTCAGATACCGTGTCCCCGGAACACAAAGGGCGATGAAGAAACATGGATGGGTTTTAGTCAGTAAAAGTCTGCAACTCCCTCCTGCTCCGCCCAGAGTGGGAGGAGTCATTTGATGATGTGGTAGTAGAAACGACTTATTACAATCGATATTTTACGGTATAAAGGCAGCTAACTTATAACTACACTCTTCAGTTTTGAATCTGTTGAGTGGGCAAAACTCTCGTGATCTTCTTCTTGTTAACGTAACGACGCGACGGCAAAAAGATCAAATATGTTTGCGTAAAAAGTTATGACGCACACAATAGAAATGAACTTTAAGTGAAAAGCAAAACATAACTACTAAGTATCCCAATTGGGGTGGCCCAATAAGTAACGGTCTCGACTTCCGAGTTTAATGTCATGGGTTCAAAGCCAGGTAGACGCTTTACTTTGTGCAATTTAAGTCATCACCACTACTCTACCAAAAATTCGAAGACATGTGGCATCCGCAAACTCGCAATGGGCCCGCGTGGAGAAATGGAGAGGAGTCTTGTGTCGCAGTAGTGCAAATATTACTGTCTGTTTAAGATTCAGCCATCATAAAGATAACGATGAGTAGGTACTAACAGTAATCTTAACTCCACAGGGCACACAATGTGCACAAACTTCAACTGCTCAGGCAACGACACGCAATGCTCCCCCGAGCGCTACGGGCCCACCTGCCTCTGTGTCCCCGCGCTCTCCATGCGGCAGTACAACTACGTCACCAAACAATGCGATGACGTGAACGAATGTCTGATGCAAAGGCCGCAGTGTTCTCATACTTGTGTTAATGCTGATGGACACTTTACTTGCGAATGTGATCAAGGGTACACCAGGGATGAGTTTGGGTACCTCTGTTATGCTAACGGTGAGTGGATTTTCTTTTGTTTTTTTCTTGTGTTTAAAAGTAAGCGCCGAGACAATGAAGCTCGACGAAGTCCCAGAGAAACGATTTAACTGTCTCTGATACCGAAACGAAATTAATCAGAAAAGTATAGCGGAGGAGTAGGAAAACCATAATTTCCACTTACCTCCATATTAGCAGGAGACAGAATGAAACAAAGCCGACAACACAACTGGGAGAAGCCCAGTTGCTTAGCACTACGGATAAATATTATTATTAACCCTTGATCTGTCGACGAAGTAGACACAATAGTTAAGCAATGGCGTCCCGACCGAATCGGTCGGGTGGACAGTTCATGATTTTAGGTAATAAGTTGTGAATGCAAACATTTGGATATTTCATTTTCAAAATGTGGGTATAGTTTCCTACCGCATACCCCTTCATTTCACGGGCCTGACGTTTTGTTAATTTAGGACCCGAAGCAATGCTGTTCTTCAGTACCCGTAACGACATCAGATACTTGAAGATCAAGTCGAAGCAGATGGTTACTGTTGCGACTGGCATCAAACAGGTCAGAATGAACTTTTATTACCTTTTCATCTTATCTTTTTACCCGACTGCAGCGAAGCCCAAAAGGAGGGTAATGTGTTTGAACTGCATGTTTGTATGTATTAAATAATCTAGACTAAAATCATTACATTCAATATGGGTCTCGACTGTTACAGTCAATATCTTATGTCTCCTGAGCTTGTTTTATTCTTTTCAGTTTTTTTTTATTTAAAGTTATTAGTTAATTTTTACGCAGTCGGGTTTTATAATTTTTTTTCTTTGTCGCCCTCATTGTTATTCGATACTGACGGCATATCTTAAATTCACTGACAGAAAATGCACGGCCTAAATCACTGGGTCAAGCAGATCATACATTTTGCACAAGATTTTATAAATCCATTATAACGAAGGTATAATCTATTTCCATTAAATAACAATTTGTGAAAATTCATCCTCTAAAGGTGTTAAAATGGGATTAAAGTCCGTTTGAAAGTAAGTAATTTTCCTTTCGGCCGCATTCTGAAGTGAAAACTTTTATAAGCGCGTTGAGCACTTTTTACGTGAAGGAAAAACATTGAACGATCGTCACCTCCACTTACATCACGCTTCGTAGCACTCGTAGCCGATCCGCTACGGCGTAGCACCACATAGACAAACCGTAGCAGTGCTAAGACTGGGGCGTGGCCTGTGTACTTTTGTTTTCACTTCTATCGGCAGTCCCCAAAGACTGTCCCGATTTTTATTTTTTTGCTGTTGGGAAATTCATGACTTGTTTCTAAGTATTATGTTGTTTTCATAGGCGCACGGCGTTTCTTTCGACGGCACTTACATCTACTGGGTGGAGACAGCACAGGGCCACCAGTCCATTTACAAGGCACAACTCGATGACGTCAAAGACACTAAACAGGTGAATACTTTCTTCTTATTTTATTTCGTGTTTTTATCATCATCATCATCATCATCATTTCAGCCGAAAGACGTCCACTGCTGGACATAGGCCTCCCCCAAGTGTCACCACATTGACCGGTCCCGTGCGACTCGCATCCAGCGGATTCCCGCAACCTTCACCAGGTCATCGGTCCACCTAGTGGGAGGCCTTCCAACGCAACGTCTTCCGGTTCGCGGTCGCCACTCCAGAACTTTTCGGCCCCATCGAACCAGGGTCACCGACGTAGCCCGAAGAATTGCCAAACTTAAGTGGCAGTGGGCAGGGCACATTGCTCGCAGAACGTGTTTTTATGAACCAATAAAATAACTGAATTTCTCGATAGCAGCCCGCACTCTTATGGTTGATGGCAATAGGCCCTATCACACGGGGCTTAAACATAACTGACGAAACGTGGGTATACTTACTCAAACACATCTGTACCATGCCTTCGGGGACAAGAGGCGTTATGTTATAGTATCTGTTCCCAGGTGCTAATCGGCCTTGGTCTGGAAGACCCGGGCGATATGGCAGTGGACTACCTGGGCGGGAACATCTACTTTAGCGACGCTGAGCGTGGAATGATTTCCGCGTGCAAGCCGGACGGCTCCATCTGCACCACCATCAATACCGATACCAAGCATCCCAGATTTGTCACCCTTGATGCCAGGAATGGGTAAGTAATCCTGATTTCTTTCGAAGCATCTGCTACTCATTGTGGCAATGACATTGGAAGCCTATGCAGCAGTTGAGGTCTTCCAGCTCAATGATAATGATATCCTGCAGCAAATTTCGAAGGGAGGGGTAGTTTATTATGTAAAATTCTATCTCGTGACAGCCAAGTCATAGAGCTCGAGTTCGAACCTAAGACACCTCTTATTTTTTGGCGTTGCGTATTGTATAATTAATTATCTCTTGCTTCGGTGAAGGAAAACATCGTGACGAAACTAGCATGCCTGAGAGATATTTCTTGACGGCATGTAAAGCCAAGTCAGACGCCCATGGGTGGCATAAAAACTCTGACACCGGAGTAGGAACTAACCACACGATAAAGAAAGACCAGTTTGTTGCAAAAACACTACTTTGGAAGACAAACTGCCTATTTGTATTTTACTTGAGTTACTGGAGCAAACGACAAAATCTCATTAGGCCGCCGACAAATTGTGAATTGTCATGGCCAAAATATAATTTCCAAACCTTTCAAGTACTCAAACTCATTCTCCTTCCATAGTAAGATGTACTGGGCAGACTGGCACGATCGCGCCGTGATAATGTCGGCGCGCATGGACGGGAGTCGCCCGGACGTGTTGGTGGACCACATGGATGTGTTCGCGACCGGCCTGGCCATCGATGCGCCCAACGGACGCCTCTACTATGTCGATAGGACCGTCAAAGTCGTCATGATTAATGGGAAACATGTTTATGTGAGTTCTTCTATTATTTTCTGCCTTTCTCCAGAATCCATATTAAAAGAAATCTTTTAAATTTTTGGACAGACCAGGGTTTGTCAAAAATGCAGAAGGATTTCTTGGCGACTCGGTAGTACTTATGGTACTCCTGAGACTATGCAGACGGTATTTAAAACTCACGAACAGTTGCAACTGAACCGTGATAGCTATATGTATTTTACTGCGAATCATGAATTCAAATTTAGGTAAATATTAGAAGTGATAAATAAATTTGCTATTTTTTTTACTCTGCTTACAATAGACCGCATGGTTAATGGTAACAAGTCAGCTCAACCTCGCTCCCCTGATTGTCGTCCATGTCTTGATTTCCCAACAGTCGCTGTTCGAAGAGCCGTTCCACCACCCATACTCCATCGCGGTGTTCGAGAACACCGTGTTCTGGAGCGACTGGGTGTCCAACAGCATCCAGACGACGGACAAGCTGCACGGCAGCGCGCAGAAGAGGAACGTGCTGCTCACGCTTGACACTCCTGTGTTTGGTGAGTCTGTGTTATAATACTATAGGCTGTATTCTCCCACCGCTGGACAAAGACAACCTTTTCCTTCTCCATACAATCTATCTTTTGAGACTGATCGTCAGTTTTTTAGGTAGGAGTAATCCCACCATCTTTGTCGTGATTTCGTTTAAATGGTCTGCGTGGTTCTTAGACCATAATTCATCCCATTTCTCACCTTAGTTTTGGTGCACAGCGTGTTAACATATCAATAGTTTATCGTGGTTGAGTCGTGAATCATGCCAAGCCGAGACGGCAATGATCGTTTACCATCGTTTGCCCCGCGTCTGTTGAATTGTCACCCGAATTATCTTAGATACTTCTATACTAATCACTACATAGTATAAAACAAAGTCGCTCGCCACGTCTACGCTACGGATTTTGATACGGGCTTTTTATTAGTTAGAGTGATTTAAGAGGAAGGTTTTAGTATATAATTTGGAGGCGGGCGAAGCCGCGGGCATCAGCTGGTAATAATATTATAAAGAGGTAAAATTAGTTTGTATGTAGGGGTTAATCTTCGGAACTACTGTTCCGATTTCGAAAATTCTTTCACTAACAGGAAGCTACCATTAACCCCGAGTGTCATATGCTACATGTAAAACTTTCTGGTGGGTTAATTTCCGTACATAACGCGAGCGAAGCCGGGAGCAAAAGCTAGTAACTTATACATTTATTTCCATCGTAGGCATGCACATGTACCACCCGGTGCTGATGAACTCGAGCTCCAACCCGTGCAGCAACAACAACTGCTCGCACCTGTGCCTCGTCAGCTCCAGCGTGTCCCACGTGTGCGCCTGCCCCGACGGCATGGACATCGCCAACAACGCGTGTCATCGTATGTATTATATTTTCTTTTCAGACAAAAAAGCACTGAATGCTTTTTCGCTATAGTGAAGTAAACTTGCCCTTGGCGCAATATTTATATTCCAATATGAAAACTACTCAATATTTAAATTGCATTTATTTTGTGATGATTTTCCGCTAAATAACACCTGCTTCCTTAACTTATTCAGTAATTTTGCTACCTAAGACAGTGAATTAATATCCGAGTCCTTTAAATAATGATTTCTGAAGAAAAATTGCGCCAAAACTTTTAAAGACAGTAAAATTAGAACTCTTCGAAAAAGAAACGCATCGTCCAACTCATAATTTTCCACTAGGTACGATAAAGCGATGCCTTTTCCCCCTTGATTCTACTTTTGCTGATCATCACCAGATGTCGGCGACTACCGCGCCAAATACCTGGTGGTAGCTGGAGGTCAGCTGTTCACGAAGATCCAGTACGACGCTCTCGGCAACCCGGAGTGCCACGCCACGCAATTCGATATAGGACGCGTGCAGGCCATGGCGTATGATCAGTTTAGAGGTAAAGCTGAATATATCCTAGAGTAACTTACAGAAAACCAGTCGCTTTGGATGGGGCGAGACGAGCACAGTTTCCAGAGAAGCGGAAGGAATAGAGCTTTGCACGGAAGTGGAGCAATACAGATTCAAAAAAATTGAATCCAGGTTAAAGAAACCTTAAAATTTTGTAAGCGCTTTGGGCTGATGACATCTTCAACGGACGTTAAAATTTGTGTAGGCTGTAGACGGTAGGAAAGCTAGAGGCCTATAACAGTAGTGAGTAATAGTAGTAATATTTGTTTTCTATATATTTCTTTGATAATCTAATACGTCAAATTCAACTATGCTGCATCATTTTGTTATTTTGCTCCCGGCCTCACCTAGACTGAATTTATCCTATCTTACGATCAATCGGGAGTAGGGTCTCCAGTTGTCAGCCTCGACGTTGTACTAAATCATTCCAAGGCATTTTCCAATATTATTACTTTCATTTCAGATTCGTTATTCATATTTGACGGTCAGCGTCGAACTATAAACTTCATCAACATGACCGACTTCTCTCTGGGGATCACTCATGTGCTGGTCTACAACTTGGACAACGTCGTTGACATGGATTACGGTAAGAATTAAACTGGCTTTAGCATCAAAACCTGCACCGAAAACAGCTTCGTTGGTTTTAGTGGTTGATAACGCGATTGTTGAGCGGTCCAGCAGGGAAATTGGGCTGTTGCGCAACACACACTATCTCAATTTTCATCAGTCATCTCGAATATGTTAGTCAAATTATGCTTTGCATTCATACAGATTGGAACGGAAAAACACGCGGAAATTCACGCTATACTTAGGTTATAAATTTAAAATCCCTTATCTGAGTTACAAGAAACGATGCGTACGATTTCACTCACTTCCACTTGTAACTCGGAGAAATATATCTGACATACGGTTCCTAGTGAAAATAGAACAATCAATTCTTTCTAAGCTGTCCCTGAATGTCCACGCTGAATATGAACTACGCCATTCTCGCTTGAGAATTCTTCTTCGTGCTCTTAATACTCGCACAGTTTAACGTAGCAATTCTTTTTTGCTTCGTTCAATTGCATTTAACCAAATTTTAATGAACGAACACCCATCAATTGATTTGTTTGCCATATCTAAAAGCATTGTTGTTTGTGAAAATTTATCATTTATTAGTTAAACTTAATAGTATTAAATTTAGTCCTATTCTTTGTTAGTATGTTATGCTTAGTTATATTAAGCTTATTTATTAGTTTGTGCAAAAATGGTTTATTGCTAACTGTGGAGGCTTGTAAATGGCTTTTCGTTGTTTGTATCATTATAATTGTTTCTATTGTTAGCTGTAAGCCACCCAAATACAATAAAATAAAAATCAAAAGTAATTTTATTCATTTTGACAGCTCGACAATATTGATTGCGTTATTCGAGCAGACGACTATCAATAAAGCAATGCATTACGGATTTCCTACAAAAATAATACTAACAATGCAATGTTATGCAATTAGTGTGTTGATTTTGATACCCTGTTCAGGTAAAGTTTTTCTTTTGAATTTTGGAATTTCTCAAATTCTTCTCAAGATATTTATTATACTAGATTTGTGCCAAGTTAACGGCAAAAAAACTCGTTCCCTGTAACATGACTTTTAGGAAAAATATAGACGGACCTCTGCGGTCTGCCTACCCATCTTGAATGTTACTATGCCTCACCGTACTCCTCCTTTTTGACAGACTATGCAACAGATAACCTGTACGTGCTAGACGCGGGCCGTCGGCTCGTAGAGGCAGTGTCCCTCAGGACTCAGAAACGCGCCGTGGTGCACAGGTTCCAGGACCAGGAGGTGCCTATCAGCTTGTGTGTGCTGCCGGACTATGGGTATGTTCATAGACTATGCCACAGATACCCTCTACGTAGGTACGAGATACGACCAGTGTTGTAAATGGGGTTTTATAAGGTAGTAGCGAGTAATAAGTAAAATGAGGAAACACCTTTCACCAACAATTGAATAAGGAAAAGAGAGCACTGAGCACTTTTCTTATAGAGTAGGTTTTAATGTCTTTTAGGTATTTAAAGTGGATCAAACATACAGAGTCGGAGAGCAGGCGAATTGTCACTTTCTGATAGGCCTCCATTCCTTTCATTCATATCAATTAAAATAGGAACATCACCATCAGCATAATTAACCTATTCCCAACTGTTCTCAACCCTCTGGATGTATCCAGTCTGTCCCAGCCGCAAGGATATCTATCCACAGGGATTACTGTCCATCCAGCTGGGGGGCCGCCCATTATGCTACGCTAAATTTAGATTTGCGGAGTCATCAGCACTGACTCCTTTTTATAATGCACCCTTTGTGTTATGTATTATTCTGGAGTATTCCTCTTATTATGGATGCAAGAAGCACAGATCCCTATGTTAGCATTGGCGATCTTTTGGGGGATTGACGGTTCAGAGAAACATGATTTGTCTTATTTCATTCAGGCGGATGATGGTAGCTGTGGTGGAGAGTGAGATGCACAACAAAATACATATCGACAGAATCGGACTAGACGGCGCGGACCGAAGACACGTCATCATGAACAACTTAAAAGGTAAACACCTTTTTGGGCAATATATGATACTTATATCTTGTGAAACTGATCCGGTGATTAAGTGACCTGCAACTTCCAGCAGCCTTCGATTTAAATTACTTAATTTGGCACTTTTAGCCTGCGTCTTTTCAATGTTGGGCAATTAACTTCGAGTTCTTCCGATCCAGGGCTAATGTAGACCCGTCACACGGGTGTTTTATGTTTTTTAAACTTCTATTTAAAAAAATAACTGCATGGTTCTCCGTTACTCTAGTTATAAGCACAAATAGGTTTAGCAACTAGAGTGACTATCAAGCAGGCATTTCTTGAGTTCCGAAAATTGATTTCCGATCTAAAAATCTTGCCACGCTATCTCATTGTCAATATTTCTTAGTTCTAAAATACTTTTATGTAAAATCTCTAGGCCCTCACGTGCGTCTTCGCTACGTCCAGCACATGGACCAAGTTTACATATCAGACGAGAGCAACGGCGTCATCGACTATATTCATCCTGAAGGTAAGTCGATGGGTCTGCCATACTCTGTGTAACTTCGACCACTTCTTTCTTTCATCTTTTTCTTTTATCGATATGAACTCATGAAATCCAGGGACCTATTAACCATTATACGGGTTAACCGTTTAAATATTGCTGATAAGCCAGAATGAAAGAGACAAAGCACCTAGCGCGAGCTGACGCCGTCACTTTCTTGCAGATTTTGTATGTACCAGTTATTTGTCATCACCTGCCTAGCCTTTTCCCAACTATGTTGGGGTCGGCTTCCAGTCTAACCGGATGCAGCTGAATACCAGTATTTAACATGGAGCGACTGCCTAATCGCCATTTGTTCCAGGTACCGGTCGAGAGAACTACCGCGAGCTGTCAACGACGGTAACGAGCCTGGCCATCGCAGACAACTACGTGTTCTGGACCGACAGACGCACCTCCCGCCTCTTCTGGTCTGACCTCCACCAGACCTCGCACAAGATACGCAGGATTGATCTCAGTAAGTGGGCCTATTCCTAACGCGCGGAGTAAACGTAACGTAAATGGGGACGATTTTAAAATTAAAAAAGTCACTTCACACAATGTTTACTTAATTTTTTTCTTGTTAATAATGTTGCCCCACACTAGGGTATCGTGGGCTTTTACAAACATTTAAACCCATATACACAAACAGCCATACCCGGAAGAAATACCTGTAGGCCATACAAATATTTATTCGGGAATCAACCCTGCGAGACGTAGCGCCGCACGCGTCTATGATGCTCAGCCATTGCGCCAACCATGCTGTCAAACTTTAGACTCGGATCACGTCTGCGATGCCATTTACTTTAGACTTAGATCGTCTTCTTCTTAGACCTTTGGGTGATACTAATAGTGCTTGTCGTAATAAACGAAAAGCTAAATAATAATATTTTCGATTCAAAAATCGTTCGCACGTTACGTATTGTTTATGCGTTCGTGCTTCACCTTGGATGAGTGATTTTCGTTGCTGACTGTGCCTTCAAAAGAACTCAATGTGATTATATATACTTCAATCAGTTAATTATAAATTGTTGGAAAAGTTCTTAATACTTATTCTATTTTTACAGCCCTCCTCCCAAACAACACGCAGCTCCTTATCCAAGCGACTTCCTCCCTTCCTGATCCCAAAGACCCTCTAATGAACCATCCCTGTCTGAAGAACCCATGTTCCGACGTCTGCGTTCAAGAAGCCCACGGGACCCCACACGAGAACCCGCTGCACTTTCAAATGGGCTACAAATGTTTGTGCCCGCCTGGCTTGTTGGTGAAGGACGGCCAATGCACCAAGTTGGCCGACTGCGATGTTCATGAGATTCTTTGTCATAAGAGCAATATTTGTGTGGCAAAATCTAGCAAGTGCGACGGTAAGGTGGACTGTCCGAAGGCTGAAGATGAGGAAGGCTGTTTGGGTGAGTTAATACTTATTTTATTAATTGGAATAAAATAATGCTCATTGCTACGGCGTAGCTTACGACGTAGAAACCCCTGTGCTACGGCTTATCTTATTCATGCTAATACACGGTGTAGAGCCGCGTTCCCACTATGTCGTGACAATTAAATTATCTTTGGTTTGTTGTTTTTTGTTTCCGAGTCATGGATGTTTATAGTATCTACGTAGTATATCAACTATCTGGTGTCCACGACACAAGCCTCTTTGCTAAGTGTGGCGCTAGATGGCGCTGTGTGTGATGTCCAGCGATATTTATTATTGTTATTTATTATTATTATTAAAAAGTCGTGGACGACAGCAATCGCATCGCCCTATATTGTGAACACCTCCATTTAAATACACAAGCCACGACACTTAAAATTACACGATTATCTGTCGTCACGACAAAGAGGGAACGTGGCCTAAAGGAAAGCCCTCCGCAGACTGATGGGGTGAATTCAGTAAATCACACTAAATAAACCGGTACTAGAAATTATTTCAGGAACGTAATGGGAGGAATCCAATAAAGATTTGTTTGTTTCCTCATACGCAATGTATCGTTACCGTGGCACTACGCACGTAGCGAACGGCAAGCGCGACGACAAGTTCGATGAACTCGTATAGCTAGGCAGGAAGTGAACAGCTTATTTTACAACATCCATTGTTGTTTTTTTGATTTTAGCCGTATTATTTACAATTTACATAAATGGAGTGCTGTGTACAGAGAATCTAATTTTACATTGAAATAAATGATATTTAAAAAAAAAACCAGTGGAATATAATTCAAAATAAGGAGCTGAATGCACAGTGTCAGTTTGCGGAGGGCTGTCCCGTACACCCTGTAGAGTAGCTTGATCTGCGCTACAACAACGTAGCAAGGTCTGTGCTACGCCGTAGCTGCCGCTGCGCTACGGCGTAACTTGTTTATGCTACAGCGTAGCTTGATAGTTATAGGCGTAGCATGACCTGTGCTACGGCAGCGTAGCTCGCCAGGTCTACAGCGTAGTTTTTTCGCGCTACAGTATAACTTGCACATGCCACAGCGTAATTTGTTCATAAACATTATCATGAACTACAGTTACAGCGTAGCTCGGCAGAGTAGCTTGTACTTACGTAGCCTTTACTTTGTTTCAGCGTAGCAGGAGGTACGGTACACTAAGCTACGCCGTAGCAAGTATGCTACGGCGTAGCTTGTGTGATTGTGCTTAGTGCGATGATTTTGCTTCTATTTTTTTTTTCTATAGTTGGAATAAAATGCTGCATTTACGTTGAAAAAACTCTTTACCTTTAATGTATTTTATATTTTTAGTGGACCCTACAAACATATGTTCGTCCGAAGAGATATTCTGCCACGGTGTGTGCTTAAACAAGCATATAGCTTCAGCTTCACTTTGCTCTACTGAAAAACCAATCCATACAGGTAAGCGTGAGTCAAATTCGTTAGAGCTGGTTTTTTATGAACTTCATAATTACCTTTCTAAAATTCTCTCCTCCCCACCAGCCCCTGTGCCAAACATATGCGGCGACACAGAGTTCGAGTGCGCTAACTCGTCGCTCTGCGTGTCGCGCTCACAGCTGTGCGACGGGCGCTACGACTGCCCCGGCGGAGCTGACGAGCAGCACGCACTGTGCGACACGCCGTCCTGCTATGACACCGAGTTTATGTGAGTATGCAGCGCCACACTAAGGTCGGAAGTCCTCGTCGCGTACGTCAGCGAGAAATATAAAATAAAACATGGCTGGCTTCAGCGGCGCGTAGCAACGTACGCGCTGCTGAAATCAGCGTTGCAGTATGCTGCTATATAGAACACAATGTGTACTCGTAGGCGCGACCGACGTACGCGACCAATATCAGCGTAAGAGGAATCCAGGCCTAACACAGAACAAAAAGTATTACAGCGCCATCTAAAAAAAAAAAAGAAAAAAAAAAAAAAAGAAAAACAAAAAAAAAAAAAAAAAATGAAGAACTAACATCCTGAATGGCGGAGTTAAAGTTATCCGTGACTAATTATAGAAAATCCCGACAACAACTGTCGAGCAGTGGCCCACCAGACACAACACCCGTCTGGTCGGATGATCCTCGCTTTTCTATAGGGGATGAAGATCTACAATAGGGAATGGGCAACTACAGTACTTTCACAGTTTTTATGTCTTGTGACTGGGACTGTAGCTACATTTAATTTTCATCTTTGTTTCGACTATTCAAAAGTGCCTGTAACTGGCCTACTTGAAATAAATGCTTTGATTTTGCCCTGTTCTTCATACCCATAAGTGTATCTACAGGGTGGGAAGCTCGTTGGTAAATGATAATAACAGCCGCACGGGTCGATTTTCAAGGTCAAGGCGCGCTTGCCTATGGCCGTGGATGAATGACCATCCCTTTCATACCGAGTTTCCTCCGTGCCGTTGCTCCAATCCGTTGGTTCCAGCTGTCATTTCTAGATCTTTGACAGTCGTTACGAGTAGTCGAAGAAGCCGAAAGTCTAACATCCTGTCTTACCGAAGGGTACAGTGTTACTTGAGTTGTGGAGGTAGGCTTTCAGTCTTACTGCGGATGCAGTTGAATCTCGCGACATAAATAACACGTGAATTTTGCCCAGGTGTGCGTCAGGCTCCTGTATACTAAAGACCTGGATCTGCGACGGTGATGAGGACTGCAACGATGGGTCTGATGAAGTCAACTGTGGTAAGTAGTTGTTGTTTCACATTTGCATGTGAGGAAGTGCGCGGGCCAGGAGCTGGGGCGGGTGGGGCGCTAGGGCCGGCTGCGCACAGCCCACGCGAGCGAGATGACGCGTCTCGTTGCCGCCTGACACCTGCACTTTATTAGGACGTATCCGCACGTCGTCTTGTTCCTAATTTCCTACAAAGTCGCAAGTGTTTGATTTACACGCTGACCGCTCTACTGCCTGCATCTGCTCCCACCTAAAATAATGTTAAATTTTCGGATATTTTAGTAAACTCATTATAAAAAGGCAGGAACAAACAAGTAACTTGCAGAAACATATGCCTATAATCTCCAATCAAAACCTGCTACTTGCTTACGTTTTATCCCTGGCTATTCATTTATTGCGGGATCCATACCGCCCATACGAACTACACTAACTTCATCGTGTTATCAGAATTATCCTCATCTATATCTATCAGACACAACACCAGTTTGGCCAGAGGATCCTCCCTTTTCTTTCGAGGTTGAGGACCAGTCCACCCCGTTTCTCAAACCCCAAGGTTAAGTTTCAAATGCCATCGTTATGATGATCTAAACCTTTGCAGTGAACATGACATGCAGCCCAGGGTTCTATCAATGCAGGAACAGGGATTGCGTGGAGCTGAGGAGAAGATGTGACGGCCATCAGGACTGCTTGGATTTCTCCGACGAGGAAGATTGTGAAGAGTATCCCATTGTGGCGACCACGGTTAGTGTTCAATGGAGACTGGAGACCTTATTTATTAAAGGGTTGTGTTTAGAGCTCATTATCAAGGGTTCTCGGCGTGTTCAGAAATAATCGGGTCCTATACAGGTGATTTATTTTACGTGAGCGTGAATGGTCAAATCCGAAACTATGAGGAATAGCGAAAATTTCTCAAAGGAGTCTCGGACCCTAGTTTGATGAATTGCTGCATCATTGGATTTTTGAAAAATCAATATTCCTAGCCAAGAATCAAACCCATTGATTTTGTTAAACACATATATTGACGATCTTAATAACTTATAGCCTTAACACTGTATATATGACAAGAATTCGTGTGGGATCCTCAACTAAAAATAGTTTATGCAAAAACAAAAAGAGATAAAAAAAACGTGAAAAATTACTTTAATTTCGGACGTCGTCGGCAACAAAAGAGTCAAAGAAACAAACTAAGTCTTCAACTTTCGAAAGTAAATTTTCACGTTTTTAGTGGTTTGTTTTCTGCAGTTTTCTACCTCAGGTCCTATATCTGAACCATTTCACAGGAAGATACACCGAGATGCGCTGCCTGGGAGTACACTTGCGAGCACAACAGTAGCATTTGCTTGCCGCATACCGCTCGGTTAGAAAAGCTTACAGCGACTATTAGATTGCGGTGAATAGTGGTTTAGGGTACTAACAGCTAGTCTAGTGTAATTCTGACGCCCAAAAAGTACTGACCCTAGAGCCTTCTCAACATAAGTTTAATCTATGATTTTTTATAAAATAGAATCGCCTTTGATCTGTCTGGTTTATTTCATGGTGATGGGGATCAGTGTCTCGATGTTGTGTTGTCTACAGAAAGCTGTAGATAGTTTTCTGTAGATATGTAGAATGTTGTTGGTGACGGAATTCTACTTCCTACTAATATTATAAATGCGAAAGTTTGTGTATGGATGGTTTTTGTTACTCTTTCACGCAAAAACTACTAAACGGATTTGGATGAAAATTTGCAATTTAGTTTATAACCTAGAATAACGCATAGGATACTTTTTATCCCCGTAGTAAGATCCCATGGGACAATTATCAAACTTCACGCGGGGCCCATGACTTGTGAGACAGTATCCTAAGTATTGTTTCCACGAAAGCAGTGATGAGTGGAGCGGAGAGGAGGAAGGACACATGGGGGGAACGGTCAATCATATATTGGTAGAAATCAAAATGGCGTTTCTCTTCTCAACTGTTTTTGAATTTTCTAATCTTCGCTCCGCTCGACTCCACTTTGGTGAAAACCGAGCCATACGAGGTTTCTACAGCTGTTAGATTAATTTGTGAAATTCTTTTCTTTTTCAGTGTTAGCTTTTTAACCGACCAAAAATTTAATTAACAATAGAGTTGGTCTCAAGCAAAACGGTAACGAACGTAGTGGAGAGGAGACATGCGAGAAACGACCAACGACCAATCATATTGGTTGAAATCAAAATGGCGTTTCTCTTCACTCCTGTTGTCGAATCTTGGTATCTAATCTCCACTCCGCGCGTCTCCACTTTGGTGGAACCGGGCAATTTTCGGGTTTCTGTAGTAGTTGTAGCTGTAGATTTTATTTGTGAATGTCTTTTCTTTTCCTGTGTTTTCTTTTTAATCCATAAAAATAAAAGTAAAAGTATGATTTAAACTCCCGCAAAAATCCTTGCATTGGTCCTATTCCCATAAGCCTTTTCATTTTTTCTGATCTTAACTAGTGGCATGAACAAAATTCCTTACATGCTTTTATGCAAACCAATATTCAGGTACGCGACAGGACAGCAGGTCAAATTACACTAAAAATAGCTCAGTTTCGTCAACCGGTTACCTAAAAGGTTCCACATAATATTACTGTATTTGATTTTTGGAAATGTAATCCAAAAATTTCTAGAGCTTCGGTAAGTGGTGAAGGGTGGGCGTTTATCTTATGTAAGGTACTTTTAAAGTTCCGCTCGTGCGCGGGGTCGGACGGTGAAGCGGATCTCGCATCTGATGGGCTTGCTTTAAATCCGTTGATTCTTAAAACAAGTACACCGCCTCTCCGCGCGGCGCACTGCCCAAACATCAGCTTCACCGCCATCGCCTAAATGTGTTTGATTGTAGCTGCAACATGAAGGTAGACTGCCCCGGCGGGACCGACGAGCACGACTGCGACGTGCGCTGCTCCCCGCACGGTCTGTTCGCGTGTCGACAGCAACTCAACTGCATCGCTATGCACAGGGTGTGCAATGGACGTCAGGACTGCGTCGATGGGTCGGACGAGACGCCTGACGCTTGTGTCAGAGGTAAGTTCTGTTCAACTATTTACTTATTTGCTAGGCAATGCGCAGTGGACTAACGCTTGTGTCAGGGGTTTAATAATGAGTGTAGAAACACTTAACGAAGGCGAAAAGCACTTGTTCTCCTCGGCAATCTGATCTTTTTTATTCTGGGCAATACCTGGGTATTTTCTAGTTACGGAGTTATTGGAAGTCAAAGTTCCAACTTCTTAACGAGATTTGTTATTTTTTTGAATTCGTGAATAAGTTGGAATCGCGAACAGCGGATAAATTGAGCGCGGAAGCGATCATTTGTTTTTGTTCTGAAACAACCAGAACAAAAACAAATGATCGGGAACAATAATGATAAGAACAAGTGTCTTGCGGCTTCGTTCAGGATCTTTTTACACCCATTATTCCCATTAATCCCATTATTCCACTTAAATTACTTACCTAGTTATTTAGACAACAGCTTGATAGTAAGAAGAACTTCCCTATTTCAGTGAACAGGACCTCCCACCTGTTCCCTGTGGTCCACTCCTACTACTCGGAATGCGAGGACGGCTACCTCTGCAGCAACGGGCAGTGCATCGAGTGGAAGCAGCTCTGTGACAAGAAGACCGACTGCGCCGATGGCACAGACGAGAATGGACTTTGTGGTATGTGGATAGTGGTGTTGTTTGTTTGGAGTTTTGAAGTCCCGTGCCTTTGAGGAAGTTATCTGTTCTGTTTGATGAGATCAGGAATACAGTATGTTGCTACCTCCTTGGTATCGTGGTTGTAAGCGCGACTGGTTGAATTTGGGGTCCTGAGTTCGATTCCCAGGTCAGTCCTTCGCCGCGTCTGTCTGTCTATTCACGATAAACTCAAAAACTACTCAACGGTTTTTTTTACCAATAGTTAGAGTTGTTCGTATTCTGTCAAATTTTCGTGTGAATTGGTTGAAATATGACGATAATTGTTGGAAGTGTCGGAAAAAGTGAAGCCGCCTTGCTCTACTCTACCCGTGTGAAGCCGGGGCGGGTCGCTAGTTTTTGTTATTTCTCTCATTGATTGTTTCGCTTGACCTTTGCGTTGCCGCCGACGACGCCGTGGAAGTGATGAAGTTCTGGGCTAACGATAAATAACAAAATTTTAAAAAAAAAATAAACAAAAAAAGATATATTATACACAAAAAATAGCTTATGTACAACGACGAGCTTAACCCAGAATTGGGAACCTTACTTCGATTGCGAGATACCCATGTGCACAAACTATATTGCCAGCGACACGAAGACGAAAAAGATCAAGAACAAGATTGTTTGTTTTATTGAATTTCTCTTCTCCACCCCAGAAACTGGCTGCTCCAACAGCACATGCTCGTTCCTGTGCCAGCCCACTCCCCTGGGAGGGCGCTGCCTCTGTCCCTTCGGCTTCCGTCTGTCCGCAGACCGCATCACGTGCGAGGACATCGACGAGTGCCAGCAGGAGGTCTGCTCGCAAGGATGCATCAACGTCCGCGGGTCTTTCTTGTGTTCCTGTCATCACGGATATGCGCTCCGGTAAGGAGTTTATTTTATTTGTTTAATTATGTACCTATCTACACAGAACACAACATAGAGAAACAGTGTCAGCCTAATTCGAATAAATTACTTTAAATTTGGTGAAGGAAAACATCGTGAGGAAACCGGCCTGTCCTAGAACCAAAAAATTCTAAGACATGTGACATCCACCAATTCGCACTGGGCCCTCGCGGTGGATTATAGCCCATTCCCTCTCATAGAGAGGAGGCCATGTCCCAGCAGTGGGAACATTATAGTCTGATGACTTTAAATTTTATCAGATTGGCATCTAAGGCTATTTTTTTCTTGGCCAGAGGCTAAGCGTTGTCACACAACCTGGCAACGCCGCCAATCTGTTGCCAAGTGACAGCTTTGAGGAGTTTTTTCATGCCACTTTTTTTTTGTTTGTGTTAATAGATGGGTTTTCTTCCAGTAAATAAAATTTATTTCTATTCAATTCCCTGTTATTCTTCCCCCATCAGATCAGACCGTCGCTCGTGCAAGGCGACGCGCGGTAACATGTCTGTCCTGTACGTGTCCGGCAACACTGTCCGGTCCATCTCGGCGGACGGGTACGGCGCCATCGAGTACACGGACACGGAGGAGCCCGCTGTCACTGATATGGATTATAATGTCAGGTTAGTGAGCAGTGAGGTCATGAAGGAGTCACTCTTGGGTTCCGCAGGGTTCAGGTTCCCTGACTCATTAGTCAGGGAACCTGAAGCCTGCGGAATTCCAGGCATCCTTAAAGTCTGGATCGTGCTGCATTCAGCACGATCCAGACTTTAAGGATGCCTGGAATTGATATGCCAGGTGAGTGTGTGAACTACTTAGCCACTACACAGCCATACCTACCATACATACCAGCCACTCAAAACAATAAAAAAGTTAAGACGGAACTCTGCGAACAGAGAAGTGAGGCCGGTTTCGTAAACATGTGTGCATTTATTGAGACGTAATTTAATTGTAGTTTGATTTAATTGTGTACGTGTGAGTGTGTGCACAGAGTGAGGCGTAATTTTGCGCTGGCCTCACTTTATTGTTCGCAGCGCTGTCTTGGTTTTTTATTTGGTCTGAGACCAGCCATAGCTTACTTAGCCATTTAAGCCAAAAGTTGTGCAGTCCGTCCGTACCTTGATTTCTAATTCGGTAACGCACGAACTGCTCTGGCAACATCTAATGGCGTAGTTAAAATTTCTTCCGTTCCTGAAGATATCAGTAACTCGCGAACACCTGCAAAGCAAGCCCTCACCTCGCTCGACCAGTACACACAAGAACCTACGCACTTTGTTTGATCGCTCTTTCTTATCACTGTGGTTCTAAACATTTTAAAATAATCACTTCATACTACGAAGTGTATGTGACATGACTTTCTATATTGGATTTTCAACTTTAATCTAAAAGCTTGATTGAAGCTAGCTCGCTAGCTTGGTTCAAGTTTGATTGGAAAAAAATGTTGAAAAAATTGTAGTTCAAGAAAATGAGTCAAACAGTATTAAAACGTTGGTCAATTTTTATGGGCAAAATGACCGAAAAAATATTTCATGAAACAATGGATGGTGGATGGAGTTCCTTAGACAGCTTCGCAGTATTCATGGATTCTTTCTTAGGGTCCTGGGTTCGAATCCCGGTTGGAGCACATGTTTGTGTGATGAGCATGGACATTTGTTTGCAAGTCATGGATGTTTATATGTATAATAAGTATGTATTTACAAACAAAAAGTATCTACGTAGTATATCAACTATCTGGTGTCCACGACACAAGCCTCGTTGCTTAGTGTGGCACTGGATGGCGCTGTGTGTTAATGTCCAGCGATATTTATTTATTTATTTTATTCGAGTTTCCCGATACTCATCTCCTAGTTACACACGTAAAAACAATCTGTATATCTACCCAGGGTGTTTCGTAAACTTTGCATATTCTTCAGGCAAAAGAAGCTGTACGTCACATCAGCAGAAGCCGGCAAGCTGGTGGAAGTGAACAGCACGCAAAACGTCGTCGTAGTCACCAACATTGGAAAGCCAACACGGGTAAATCTTATTGTGGACTTTAATCATAAATAAATTACAAGGATGGCCAATGTAGTGAGGAAAATGTTGAGCATGAATGTGGATGGGTATAAGAGTAGAGGAAGATCAAAGAAACGATGGATGGACTGTGTGAAGGATGATATGGTTAGAAAGAAGGTGACGGCTGAGATGACGAGTAATAGAGAGGTATGGAAGAAGAGGACCTAAAATAAATTGAGTTAAGGGTAGGAGAATGATGAAGAAGATTGGCCAATCTATGACCGGAAGAAGACGGCGATATCAGAGTAAACGCTGAAAGCAGGTCGTGTTATGGTAAGAACGTGGGATTATAGCCGGTAGGACTCCGTTATAATCCTTGGTTGCCGCAGTACGAAGGGTAGCCATGACGTTTTCCTCAAAGAAAATAAAAGTTGAGGATCATAGATGGAATGACCGGTTAACCGTTATTGCTACAAGCGCAGCTGATGTTCGTTATTGGAACGGCCCTCAAGCCAAGCAAAGTCATATGCAAAGGGTTTCCCGCTAGGATTTCTCAATAGAAGTTCGAGTCTGTATAAATGCCTGTTTGATATCGATCGGGAGAGCCTATTGCATGCCCCTGTTCCCGTTACATGGAACTTAAACATAACAGGCGAAATGAGGGTGAACCTCTGCTTTATCCTCCAGGGAATACAGCCGCACTGTTTTTGATGGAGTTTTGTATGATCTCAGTCAAACCTAATTACCAATGTGACACGCATATTGCTGTGAACGCGAGCAGCTCGTGGATAAATAATAACAGCCGCTCGTTAAGCCTAGCGTAGGTTGGCATGTGGATGGGTGACCACTCATAACATGCCGAGTTTCGTCCGTGCCTCGGAAAGCACGTTAAGCTGTTGGTCCCGGCTGTCATTTGTAGATCTTTGACAGTCGTTACAGGTAGTCAGTGATCCAAAATGTCTGACAACCAGTCTTACAAAGTGGTATCGTAATACCCAGTATCTACTAACTGGGTTGTGGAGCTCAGATAGGCAGTCGCTCCATGTAAAATACTGGTATTCAGCTGCATCCGGTTAGACTGGAAGCCGACCCCAACATAGTTGGGAAAAGGCTAAGCAGATGATGATTGTTGTGAACGCGAGCACTAAAGCTGTTCTTTATTTATTTATTTAAACTTCATGTACAATAGTGGTACATAAGCGGACTTAATGCCACCAGGCCTTTTCTACCAGTCAACCTTTGGGTTAAAAAGGAAAACATAGTGATAGGGTACAAAGTAATGTCTAAAAAAAAACTTTTTGTTAACGAGAGTTTAGAGCAAAAAAGCAAGCTAAAGCTGTTCTTTCCAGGTGGCAGTAGAGTGGGTGACGGGTAACGTGTACTTCGTGGACACGACGCCCGGGAACAGTCGCGTGCGAGTGTGTCACGTCAGGAACAAGCGCTGTGCCAGCCTGCAGAAGCTGCCTTCTGATGCTAAGGTATGTGGCTATTATAGGTCTTTCAAGTTTGGAGATATTGGGAGCTTTTGGGAAAGACTTAATAGTGTACCTTCAGTTATTTTTGGAGCCTAACAGAAACAGCAATGAAAGAGTAGATGACGCTTCTTTAAATAAACGTCTGACAATGACGTGCTTCGTTGTGTTACGACCTCCATTTTTGGAAGTATCTCGTTAACAGAGCTAGTTTAGTAAAACACTTTTTATAAACAAAGTTACCTAGGAACCAATGCATCCAGCATACAACTTCTTTAACACTCCAAAGAATAAAATGGGTACTTATACATATCTGGCTGCCTCGTTAGTGGAGTGGTTGCAAAGGCGACTGCCTAGCCGTCTGAGTTCTGGTGGCCTACCATGACGTCTTATAGCAGGATCGTTTTAATCTTGTTCCAGTGTGGGAAAGAGATGGCGCTAGATGGCCTCTATAGCTCCGTCTCTTACCCACACTGGAACAAGATTGAACACCTGATCTGATAACTCGGTCGTTTTCTTCATGGTAAGCCCCTAAGCGCCGCCTCCATCGCATTGTTGCCATCGCGGGTAAATCCTAGATGAAATTGACACAGGAATGTGGAGATGGGCACAAGCAAAGAGAGGCATATCCTATATCCGTCAGAGTAAAGTCGGTCATGATAATGATAATCTTATTGTAAAATACCGACATTTTATATCTACCTACCACTCTTTTATGAAACAAGTCACAAAAATACTTTAATCCTCCATTCCCCAGATAACAGCGCTCATAGTAGACCCAAGTTCAGGCCGCATGTTCTACTGCGTGACCCGGGAGCTGGAGTCTGTGGTCTGGTCAGCAACGCTGGCCGGGAGACACGTGACCGACCTGACGACTGTCCGCAACTGCACCGGACTAGCCGTGGACCCGTTCAAGAAGAAGCTGTATGTGGCGGAGACCGGACCTGCGCATATCATCAGGATGGACTATGAGGGGGAGAAACAGTGAGTTGCACACGTACTCTATACATAAATTTCCCATTTAGTAAGGCTGAAATTACACTACGCCATCTGCTCAGCTACGATCCTTATACACTCGTTTTGCTTCTTTCACGTTCTTCCAATTGGTCATATACGCACTTCGGTCCAGGGCAGGAACATGTAGGGCACGCCACAATAGTGGCGGTAAGTCCCCTCTTTGAGGAGTGGCTTGAGAGACGCCACGGCGTCCTCACCTTCCGCCTGACGCAGGTCCTCACCGGACACGGTGTTTTCGGGAGGTTCCTGCACCGAATCGGGCGGGAGGAAACGCCCGGGTGTTTCCACTGCGAGGATCGACCGGAGGACACGGTGGAGCACACGGTGGAGGTGTGCCCCGCGTGGGCGGAGCACCGCCGTGTCCTCGAAGCGGCGATTGGCGGCGGCGACCTCTCGCGTCCGGCCCTGGTGCAAGCCATGGTCCGGAGCGAGACGGAATGGGACGCCGTCACCTCCTTCTGCGAAGCAGTACTGCTAGAGAAGGAGGTGGCGGAACGTGAGAGGAAGAGAACCTCACAGCGTCCCGGCCGCCGCGGGAGACGCCCCGGGCGTGCACCGTAGGCGCGGGCCTGTGGACGGTGGGCTATGGGCTAGCTCGCCGTCCGTCCGTCTCATGACGACAGGCCGTGTCGACGGCGCGTTCGTGTTCCACGCGCGGCTCAAAGAGAGTCAGCAAAAAGGTAGGGGTCCGAAAGGACCGATGCCTGCCGGGGTTGCGGGACTATTCGAAAGAGATACCGTGGCCCCGGAACACAAAGGGCGATGAAGGAACATGGATGGGTTTTAGTCAGTAAAAGTCTGACACTCCCTCCTGCTCCGCCCAGAGCGGGAGAAGTCATTTGATGATTTCCCATCCGAAAAAAAAAAAAAAAAAGGGCAGGAACATGTATGATGGTAACAAGGTCAACTACCATGATCTACCTTTAGAAGGTAGGGAAAGTCACCGTACATCATAGAGTTATGTTTCTGTATTAGACGCTGGGCTGCATCAACCGATTGTTGAGCAAAGGGTAAGGGTTGAACCTCATCTGGGCAGCACAGAATCTTACTTTTCCATTCTCCTATTTCCTTTTGTCGCTCAGAACAGTCATTTGCTGCCGATCGCATCGATACTGCCACGTGAGATACCATTCCTGATGAGATGCAACCCTTACCTGGTATAGTAGCGTAGTGGGTACAGTCAGTGCCCAGAATGTCTTGGCCCCTCTCACTCCCTATTCTTCTTTGGAAGAGGTCTTGACGCCGGACTAGAAGGATGTGAGTAGATAAAGTGGTTGTTTTTTTTTTGTACGATTATATTATGTAGGGCTCTGATTGTACTACACACATCAAAAGTATCTAGGGATCAACATATATTTTTGCAATAACTTTTCTCCTGATTGATATTAATTAAAATTTTCTTTAAGGATTCATCAAATAAAGTGTTTTCGTTTGTCACAGTAACGATAAACCAAGTCACCTTTGCATTAATAAAGAAATTTGCCATTTTCCTAATAAAGGGATTTTTGACATTTGAACCACTAACATTAAAGTTCGAAAAAAAGACTGAAATAACAGTTTTCTTTAAAATTTTATTGGGTAACTTAAACAATTAATAATCCGTGTTTCTACCGCGAACACTAACAACACAAGAACATCGGTTTGGCATACTCAAAATGAGTTCATCCAAATCACGCTGTGGAATGGCCGCCCATGTTCGTTACAACAACAAAAAAAGGTCTTCTTGCGACTGGATACCCTCCATATTCGGCAGAGCTCTTCTCTGTAGCATATCCCATGCATGCTCAATCGGGTTCAAGTCTGGCGACTGAGCAGGCCAGGGCAGGACATTGATGTTAGCTGCGGCGAGAGTCTGTCTTACAACTCTTGCGGTGTGCGGTCGTGCATTATCATGCATTAACTGAAATAAGGGACCGATTTGCACTTGTAGAGGAACGATGACGTCTGATACAATCGTCTCAGCATAAATTTGAGCGTTGAGGTTGCCTCTGATCCAAATCAACTCAGTTCTTCCGCCGATCCAAATACCCGCCCATACCATGATGGTTCCACCACTATAAGGATGGACTTCCTGGCAGGATTTTAATCGCTGTTGGCGACCAGGGGTTCTCCAGTGTCGTATACGTCTTGTATCCGGTCTCATACCAAAACGAGACTCATCAGAAAAGCACACGAAACGCCATTGTTCTTCTGCCCAATTTCTGTGTTCAAGAGCCCATTGATATCGAATCCTACGATTGTGCATTGCTATAGGTGGTACCCGTAGCGGTCTTCGGGAATGAAGGTTCACTTCATGCAAGCGGTTTCTGACTGTTTGGTCGCTAATTAAGTTCCCTGAAGAGTGATGAAGCCTCACGGCTAACATCATGGCGGTTATTGTTGGAGCTCTTCGAGTTAAGATTTGAATGTATCGGTCTTGTCTCCGTGTGGTGCAGCGATACCGTCCTCCATGGCGCTCAGCCACGGTACCAGTGCTTCGGTAACGTGTCCAAAGTCGACTGATAACACTCTGACTTGTATTCAGAGCTAAAGCTACAGTACGTTGCCGGGAACCAGCTTCTATCATTCCCACGGCTCTGAGCATTTCTTCCCTGCTTAAATGACGTCGCCGCTCCATAATAACGTTGGTTTTAATCAGTAGTAGGGAAACAGTAGCACTAATAATGTCTTCAATGCGTTGTATGTTTTTATAGGGAAAATATTGACAGCTTATTTTCATCTTTTACTCGAATTTGATTGAGAGTTCCTGATTCAAATTATGAAATGCACCAAAAAGGATCCATATAAATTTATAAAATCATAAATTTATTACAAAGCCACATCTCAATCTCAAGAAATCCGCATAAAAATGCTTGATCCCTAGACATTTTTGATGTGTGTATTAGGTACCCAAGAGTTTAGATCTTTAACATTTTATCAAAAAATTTCAGCAAGAAGATCCTAGCAGACCACCCCCAGTTACAAGCCCCACACGGCCTCGCTATCTTCGAAGACCACATCTACTATTTAGTAGCGAACTCCTTCCGCCTCAGCCGCTGCTTACTCTTCGGCCCCAAGTACTGCGAGACCTACATCTTCAGAGTATTCGACGCCAACACTTTCGTCATACGTCATGAGAGCGTCCAAAGAGATGACTTGGTGAACGAGTGCGAGGGAGTGACTTGTTCCAATGTTTGTGCGTTGGACGAAGATGGACCTAAATGTTTGTGCGATGATGGGGAGCTTTCGAAGAATGGGGAGTGTCCGACGGTGGATAAGAAGGATGTGAGTAGAAACTTACTTTTTGATGTGAAACATCTATAGGCGCGGGTAAGCCGAAAAAACAAATGAAAAATGCGTAGCGAGCGTGGCGATCGAACCCGACCCGAACAATCCCGAACATTACTGACTTGTTGAAGCAGCATAACATCGACATATTAGCCATGGTTTAAAATAAGCCAGCTGGTCTCTGGGCACAGAGCGATGGGTTACAATCTCGTGAATCCGAATTCGATTCCAGCTTATGGATTTCTTTTTGTTTGTTTTTTACAGTGACTCTTTTTTAAGCTTATTACTTGTACAAAATAATTTAGATGTTTCGTGTCATGCTCCCTGGCGGAACCACCTTGGCTTTAAGAAACTAAGTATAATGACACATAAAAAAATCTATGGTATGTCTATAAAATTCTAGTCCTATTAAAAAAACATTTTTATCGACATTACTGCGACTTTTTCGAAGAGAAAGTTTGAGGCACCGTTTTGTTCGTATATTTAAATTAAATTGAGTATTTGGGGGTACTAGTTCAAATTTGATATGGAATTGTTATAGAATTATTTGATACTATATATTTGCTTATACTATGTATAGTAATACATATATCATGGTGGTTTCGCTGGGAAGGATACTCCGCAGCGCAACCATTTAAATATAAGTTTACGTCGAAACTAGAGATATAATTTTTTTTTAATAGGACTAGAATTTTATAGACATTCCATAGATTTTTTTATGTAACATTATACTTCATAATAGCCAAGGTGGTTCGGCAAGGGAGAAATCGGCCGAATCTTGCACTTTTCGGCACCACTCTCTTCGTCTCTGCGTTGGTAGAAACTGGGAATTATTGTCTTTTCACTTCCCCAGGCTATATAATTACAGCCGCTCGGGTCGATCGTTAGGTTCAGCCGTGCTAGCCTAGGTTGGTCTGTGGATGGGTGACCGCCCATTACATACCGAGTTTCCTTCGTGCCTCGAAAAGCACGCTAAGCCGTTGGTCCCGGCGGCTGTCATTTGTAGATCTTTGACAGTCGTTAGGTAGTCAGAGGCCCAAAAAGTCTGACAACCAGTCTTATCAAGGGGTATATCGTATTACCCGGCACTAACTGGGTTGTGGAGGTCAGATAGGCAGTCGCTCCATGTAAAATACTGGTATTCAGCTGCGTCCGGTTAGACTGGAAGCCGACCCCAACATAGTTGGGAAAAGGCTAGGCAGATAATGATGAGCACCTCCCCAGTTGGCGCTGTTCAACGGCTGGTCGTACGCAGAGCTGGTGACGGCGCACAACGTGTCGTTCACTGTGATCACCGCAGTGCTGGTGCTGGTCGTCATCTACCTGTGCGTGTTCGTGTATTACCACTTCGTGTACGTGCCCAAGAAGAATAGGACTGCTGCTTATACTGAGTGAGTATTATTTTGCATTGTTTTTAGAACTACCTCCATCTTTGTCTGCCTTTATTATTTAAATTTTATTTAACGATTCCAAATTCGGTGGACCGATGACCTGGTGAAGGTTGCGGAAATCCGCTGGATGCGAGTCGCATGGGACCGGTCAATGTTGTGACACTTGGGGGAGGACTATGTCCAGCAGTGGACGTCTTTCAGTTGAAATGATGATGATGATGAAACGATTCTACACTAAGAATTTCTTCTGCGTTTACAAATCGAATCGCTCGGCCACTGCGTCAACCGTGCCGTCAACTGACGCAGCTTGTTACGTTTTACATTTTTCCATTAGATATAGGATTTCCTATTTATTTTCCAGGCTCTTTTCTATTGCTCTTTATGACCGGCTGAAGTCGATAAGTTTATTTTAACACAATTACATGTTTTTTCTGCCTCGTTGGTGCAATAATCGCAAGCGCGATTGCTGGGCATAAGGGTTCCTGGGTTAGATTCCCAGGTCGGGCAAAGTTATTAAGTCTCAGTAAGAGGCGAAGTGTGGGTGTACTATTAAGTACACCACTACCTAACGCTTCGGAGATTACAGGCGTGATGTATATGCATTTTTTTTCTTTCAGAGTCCGGTTTCAGAACACATCGTTAGAAAATTCGCCCTTTCCTTCAAATCCTTCAATTCAGATGAACACATCGAGGTAAGTATCCTCCTATATTTTGTTGTTAGGTATCGATCAATTAAAAACATGAGGAGAGGCATTTGCCCAGCTATGGGATGATGCAGTCTAAATAAAGGTAAGCGTCCACCTGTCCGCATCGGATGCATCGCAGCAAATGGATCGTGGTATTATTGAACAGGTTCCAGCGATCCGTCCGGTGCGGATCAGTGTCTTTCTATACAAAGAATACTATCAATCCGTTTGATGCGAGGCGTCCGATGTAGACAAGTGGACGCTTACCTTTATTTAGACGTAAAAGTACTATCCACGACCATTTAGAAATATCCCATGAACTCTACGGGGTGGAACACCGACGCGAAAATGGTTACCACCTTATCAAATTTTTCAACGGTAATTTAAAAAATAAAATACAGCTGTTCCAATACATTTTAACCGTGTAGGTTTACACTTTTGTAGGAAACAGTTGTTTTATTTAATAACCGATGAAAAAATTTTAATATAATGTATGTACTGAATATGTAGTAGCCGTTTTCGGGTCGGTGTCCCTGAGGCCCTACTCCCTAACGCTTCGTCCGTATATTCGGATCTACCCGAGAAACGGATAAATTAATAACTTTTGAATTTTTTTCAGTAATATGTCGCACGAGTTTGTGAACCCGCTCCAGTACGTGAGGAATATGTGGTACAGCTCGTTTCGGAAGCACACGCGACCTAACGTAAGTTGAAATGCCCTGGTAATGAGCCGACTTAAAAACTTTCAAGGTAGGTAGATAAATTGAGTAGGTCGTTATTTCAATTGTATGTAATGGCTATAACATTGCAAATTGGTGCCGTGGGTTACTTGGGGCTTGGGGTTTTAAATTGCATTCTCACCTTAGGGGTCGTTCATTTATCACGTAAAATAATTACGAACTATCATTAGGGTTGGTTGGTTAGGTTGGTAGGGAGGGAGGGGTAGTCTAAAACCTCACCACGTATCACTATAGGGGAGGCGGGGTTAAAACGTTGCTAAAAAACTTCACGTGATTAATGGGCGACCCCCGTTTTTTTCGGATGGGAAATCATCATATATGACTCCTCCCGCTCTGGGCGGAGGAGGGAGTGTCAGACTTTTACTGACTAAAACCCATCCATGTTCCTTCATCGCCCTTTGTGTTCCGGGGCCACGGTATCTCTTTCGAACAGTCCCGCAACCCCGGCAGGCATCGGTTCTTGCGGACCCCTTCCTTTTTGCTGACTCACTTTGAGGCGCGCGTGGAACACTCCTGCGCCGTCGACACGGCCTGTCGTCATGAGACGGACGGACGGCGAGCTAGCCCATAGCTCCGTCCCCCCCTTAAGTCATGATTAATTACGGGAAAGCCATAACTGCGATACGCAATCGTTGCATGCAGATTCACCACTATCGTGAAACCTCTCTGGCAGCAGTTAGAACTTGTCTTGTAGGCGTTAGAAGGGACACTAGTCGTATTTTTATTGGTGATGAAACTGCTGACCAGTATTACGTATCTTTCTGATCTCTGGTCAAACTAATACGAAACTAACCTTTTGACAATTAATTGATGGACACTGAGCCCAGTTACTATCATTTCGAGCTGTCAACAGAGATACGATACTACTGATCAAGGTCGCTGAAACCAGCAGTGGACTGGTGGAAGCTCCACGGTAGCCCGCGAAATTCAAATTTTCTTACGCAATCATTAAAATCATCAATATTCGCGAGCTACCGTGGAGCTTCCACCTTAAATCATGAACCATTTGGTCAGAGAGGAAAATTTATAATTAATTAAATTTATAATTTTTTTTCAGAATACTGGAGGGTTACCGTTCACCATGCCAGGGTCACCGCCTCAACAAGACTTGTCTGACACAGAATCAGATTTAGATGATAAAGAAAATAAAAGAATTATTTAGTAGAACAACCATTAATTATAATTAAAAGCATCATAGCTTACATTTAGTTGCCTAGCCTTTCCTGACATGTTGGGGGTATCTTCCAGGCTAACTAAATGCAGCTGGATACCAGTAATATAGTATACATGGAGCCTATCTAAATCTAACCTCCTTACCAATACACGGTAATATTAAAAAAATATAATAATTTGAAATTAAATCAACTTGATATTATATGGATTAGATTCTGATTCAAAATTGGAATTTATGTTTAATTTTATTTCTTTTTACGGCTTGTAATATTAATTATTAAAATTGATTGTTTTACCTGAATTTGATATTATTAATGATTTAATTATGATTAAGCATAATTATTGCATATTTAATAAGATTTTACTGAAGTTATGATTGTATTTTTAAAGTGTACAAGTCAAATAAAATAGGTATTGAACATGGTTGTATTATTTTTCTATATGTAAAGAATTTTGTATACTTGCGTATTTTGTTTTAGACAGTAGGTAGGTCACATAGGGGCAGTCCCAAATTCCTACAGAAACCCACAGTAAATGTTAGAGCTTTGCATGTGGCTACAAACTGGTCTTGCACAATTTGAGCTTCATTGACACATGAAGAAGACCTGGTAAATAAAGTTCTAATTTAATATTACTGTTACGACTATGGTGTTCTACAGTCAGCCTGTAACATTCCCTCTGCTGGGCACAGGACTCCTCTCAATGAGCAGAGCAGGCTGAAATCCACAATGCACGGCTAGTGTTTGCATTCGATTTTTTGTTCTAGGTATTCATATGAATGAGTGGAGAATAAAACAAACATTTTGATTACAAAAGAGTTATTAATTTCCTAAAACATAAAATACAGTTAAAAATATTAAAATTACTTCCAGAGTTTCTTGATAGACATATTCTTCTCGGAATCCTTTTGCATAACCTTAGCTACGGCCATTTCAAAATCTTCTTGGGTGACGTGGACTCTGCGCTCACGGAGAGCGTACATACCAGCCTCAGTGCACACACCCTTGACCTCAGCACCTGACGCACCAGGCATCAGCTCTGCAATCTTACGTAGATTGATACCTCTGGTTAAGTTCATTTTCCTAGAGTGAATCTTCAAGATATCAAGACGAGCCTCCTCATTTGGTGGGGGGAACTCAATCTTCCTGTCAATACGTCCAGGTCTTAGCAGGGCAGGGTCCAGAATATCAATCCTATTAGTTGCCATGATGACTTTGATGTTCTTTGTTGCTTCAAAACCATCGAGCTGATTCAGCAACTCCAACATAGTTCTCTGTACCTCAGAGTCTCCACCGCTGCCTGACTCAATACGAGATGAACCAATAGAATCAATTTCATCCATGAAGATGATAGAGGGAGCATGTTCACGGGCCATGACAAAGAGTTCTCTGACCATGCGACTACCTTCACCAATGAATTTCTGCACCAACTCAGAACCTGAGACACGGATGAAGGTACACTCAGTGTGATGAGCGACTGCACGGGCGAGAAGGGTCTTACCAGTACCGGGGGGACCATACAACAACACACCCTTTGGTTGAGCAATACCTAGAGCATCAAACAGCTCTGGATGTTTCACTGGAAGCTCAATAACCTCTTTAATCTCCTTGATCTGCTTATCTAGACCTCCTACCATCTCGTAAGTAGAATCAGGAACTTTTTCTACCATCATAAGTGACACTAAAGGATCGACTTTGTTCGGAAGAATTTTGTGAAGCGTGTAGCTCTCGTTGCGGAGCGCGACGCGGCAGTTCGCGGTCACATCGTTGATGTCTACGTTCTTGTCCAAGTCTACCACGAATTTACCTTCAGGGTGCACCTTGACTAAGACTTTTTTCTTATCCATAGGTTTGACGACCTCGCCCACATACGAGCCCTGTTCTTGCAAGAGTTGGAGCTCTTCGCGCAACATACGTACTTTAGCGTTGAGCTCATTACGCTGGGCTTGCAAACGACGAAGGTTTTGAGATTTCTCGGCGACGACCAACTGCAGCTCTTCAATCTTTGTTATGTAGTATGGCCGGAATCCTTCTCCTTTTCCGGAGTCCACCTCCATTTTAGTAAGAGTCATTTTGCTGATTTATTTTTGCCACATTCAAGAAAGAGCACTATTTGATGCAAACTCAACACAACAATTTCGGCCGCACAATAATTTTCCGAGTCACGATGACGTGTGACATTACAATTAAAAAAAATCTACTATTGATGTTCTTAAAATATTTTTCAGTTACTTAACATTTTCTATTCAATTACTTTCTGATGCTAGATATTTAAAAGTTACTTTCCACTATTTTAAGTAGTTTATTGATTTATTATTTTTCAACACTTCATAAAAAAAGGCATCTTAAAAAGCTACCAAATACACTCCTGCTTTATTAAGCTTGCTACACTGTGAATATATTGCGTTCAAAATCTATACAATAACGTACGTTCAAAATATAACAAATTATGAAAAAGCGCCGGAAGCCCGTGAAATAAAATATATCTTACATTTTTTGCAATTTGGTGGTCAGTGCAAAGAGTATTAATATATATGGGTATGTGTCAGGCTGTAAGTTGAACAAATTAATATGATTCGCGACCGTTATCCCAACTATATAAGTTAGGGTCGGGTCGGCTTCCAGTCTAACCGGATGCAGCTAAATACCAGTATTTTACATGGAGCGATTGCATATCTGACCTCCACAACCCAGTTAATACTGGGTTATACGATACGCGATACCCCTTGGCAAAGAGTATAGTAATATAAATGCCCCTTGTTAAGGTGGATACTCCAGGGTGGCCCGCGAAATTCAAATTTTCTTACGCGTTTTGCAATTTACCAGTCAGTGTCGTGTATCAGCCTGTACTTATATTGAACAAAATATGATTTGTGGCCGTAATACACATCTTACAGAATTATAATCAATGAATTCATCAATACAACCCTGTGAGTTCTTACAAAAAACGTAGGAAAATTTTGAATTTCGCGGGCTACTTTAAAGCTTCCCACACGACTAATTTCTACACTGTAGATTAAGGTGGAAGTGCCAGGGTAGCCAGCAATAGCAAAGAGTAAATTTTTGTAAGAGGTAAGCCGGAGTACATATCTTTAATATATTATTTGTCTATAGAAAACTGACTGTGCCATTTTTCAAAGTGAACCCGGTAGGAATCGAGTTATATGGATCCTTTGCCACTGGTAGCCAGTAGTCACTGAGGCTGCATTCCGTATTACAAAATAATCGCTCACAGCGCTCACATCCATATGTGTGTGTTTGTACCTTCCCTAGCGCTTCCACCATAACATTGGGTGAAATTATAGATGTAGTCCATTCCCAGTATAATCTGTTGATAGAAAGACTCGTGAAATCCTGTATTTTATTTTTAAAAGGCAATGAATGCCAGCTCCATATAGCTAAAAAAAGTGCTCACACTCAGTCTTGCACAGCGCCATCTATCGTTTTTCAGTGGAAGCTGGCCCTGAAAACACTTACAGGGGATGGCAACTGTGGAACTAATGGCGCTAGCATCGCTTGAACCAAACATCGTCATTGGTTGAAAATCTGTCAATATCATTTTATATTTCAAAATAGTTCACCTCATTGGTCAGATTGGGTCTAAGCTATGAACGCGCCATCTACAATCAGCTTTGACCAGCTTTCTCCATTGACAGCTATTTGCATAGAGCATCATAATTATACTACTGGCTATTTGCGACGTTGCCAACTTTTTGGATGCGCGCTCTTAATATTTTTTGGAATTTTTCAGAGTAGGCTCGTTCAAATTTTCACCACACGCCAATCGATTGTTGTTTCACTGATAAACAAGTTTGGTATGGTATTTTTCACGAGTCAAAAGACACTAGCGACAACTGTAGCACAAGTTTTCAGTTTTCTTTCGTCACTGACGCAACTGTTGTCAAATGTCAAGTCATACAATGACATGACATAATGGCGACATTACCGTCAAAATGAATGTTTTATTTTTGTACAAATCACATTAAATTAAAATACAATAATAAAGTTACATTTTTAACGAGAGATGAAGCCGAAAATAATCATGTGATTGAGTTATCAATCTTTACAATTCTCAAACATGTTACATGTACCTTCTAACATTAAACAGAAAGCAGAAACTACACCAAACAGATTCAGAGAATAATAGCATAAAATATGTGTGTCCTAATTTCACTGTCCTTGGCTTTACTCAGTGCAGTCGTTATGAACTTATTGTGGTTTATAAGAACGGCCGCAGTGGCACATTGGAGTTACATTTTTGGCACTGCACTGTCCACAGTAATGTACCCAGATGGAAGAGGCATCGACTTCAGAGCTTTACTATTGGGTGGTGGCTTGTTCTGTTTTATAACAGTCGGTACTTTAGTGCCCTCCTTTATCTGTCCAAAACTGAGTAGTCTTGCAACTGCGTTGACTATACCACCTCAGATTCATTTGTTGATAATATTAAATAGAAACGCGTCGCAAGTCTTTGCTAACGAAAATGTTCATAAAACTATACAAGCTTACACGGTGATCACTTTAGTTACGACTACGTGGACATTATTTTCTCTACTGATGTAAGTGCTAATAAACAACAGGCAGAAGCTACTCTCAAAAGTGATTAAAGATTTCAAATGAAGTAGATTCATCAAGTACAAATGAAGCGATGTATAATAGAATAGAAGAAATGTGTCTTGTCTTGCAACTTGCCCAACGAACTTACGAGTTTTTAAATTCGATAGACCTAAAAGAATTAATTAAACACAAAATTAATAATGAAACGAATGTTCAATTATTCAATCGTTATAAAAATGATTGTATGGTGCATCTGAGATACCAACAGTTTGAAAAAACTTTAATTTAAAAAAATAAAGCGATGTGTCTCGTGATTTGTTATTCTTATTTCCACTATCAAATAAAGTCAATGCGAAAATTAAATTTTCAGATCAAAGCAAGTAAAAGTCTCGTGTTATAAGTTTATTTACACAAGAGATTCACGAGAATGGATCGTCATGATCATGAATGATGAATGAATGAAATGGACCAAACGTATCCTAGTACAGTTACTTAATTATTTTCAGATATTGTGAATTACTCACACGAACTAGAATAGAAAAAAGAATTAGTAATATCTGAAAAAGAATGTAATGGATCAATAAAGTTCGAGATGAAATAAACCTCAAATATTTGTATTCTATACTATTTATTTCCAGTAGCCAAACCAACATTCGCGATAAGGCAGTCGCTGTGACGCGACGAGCCCCGCTAGACGTTTGCGTTTCGCGCGTGGATATCGAAACGCCTTTCAACTACTGTCCAGTGTCCCGTACGGCTGAGAAAAAAAAAACAATTGACATTGACGTTGATAGGTAACCTGTTTTTGTAATTTTGTGGAAAAAATATTGATTTTTTTCGTTCAATATTTTAGCAAATATAATATGGAACTATACGGGACTTGGTTAAATAATATGATTGGTTCTCGAGATTATGTGTAGTAAAAGTTTTCAGTCGATACAAACAGTCATTCGGTGTGCAGTGTATTCGTATAGTTTCAGTCATTATTGTTTTTATCGCTAAAAAGGTAATGTTTATGTTATGTTTACGACGTGAATCGTATTTAAAACTTTAATTAAACCTTCATATTTACAACTATTACCCAATGCGCTATTTAACATTTTAGCTATTAAATAAATTCACTATAAAGTAGAGACAACTTTTAAAAAATATATTTTTTTTATGTTATGTCGTAGGCAATGACATTGCAATACAAGTTTTGTGTCAGGAAAACGAATCAGGTTGTAGCTATATGCCCTAATGAATAAATAAATAGAAAAACTACTTATGCTATCTTCCTGTTGACTCAAGGTAGTTTAATAGTGTGACAAGGTTTCCTCTATGTCATGTTAATGATGTGGTAAAACAAACAGAATCACATGATTCTAGTGGCACCAATAGCTATTTTTGGACAGATAATTACGATCAATCCTCGATTCTTTAAGTTGTTTTTTTCTCTATTGTAATTCTGTCTGGTTTTATAATCCTGTGGGAGTTATACTAAATTAAAGTTTAAATTATGTTATAATTAATATCAATATTCCAATGTCAAATATGTTCTTAACATTATCATTAATCCAATTTTTTTAACATGCAAGCCATTACTCTAGAAAAAGTTTTGAAATGGAAAGTTAATGTCCACTACACAGCTTGAATACTTGGTGATATTAATTTTTTCTGTTAATGCAGTGGAAATTTAAACTGGATAGCAAACAAAGAATAGAATAAATTACATGGTATTATAAATCAATTTAGATAATTTTATATAAAAATCTAGGGACAAAGAAATGATTAAAACAAAAAACTCATAAGTTTTAATGAATTTAGAGTCACTAGGAAAAGTATTTAAGAAAAGTTTAAAACAATTGCTTCATAATGTTATCTTATTTCTGTATCCATTGTGTCCAGTTTTATATACTATTAAAGTAACTTTGCTGGAATAAATCAGAATAAATAACAATAAAGCCCAAACAATTGCTTGAGCCTGCTTCATACCCTAGCCAATAGTAAACACATCATCTATCGTTTTGGCACAAGCAACAAGTGATAGGAGCCTTGGCGAGCAAGAAAATATCAACTGCTGGCAAAGTTGGTAGCAAAGCCAACATGTCAACTAGCAACACACTATAAAAGATGTAACAAGACCCATGACGATGCTAAATTAAAGGAACTTGTGTTCTCCGTCACTGCAATTATTTGTTTGTTCTGGACTATAACTGGGAACCTTTTAGGGAAATATTTCAGGTCAAAGTTCCAATTTTATCAAAGTTTTTTTTTTTTAAATACAAGTTTTTGATACATACTATAACTTTAAATACCTCCACAACCCCCGTACTATTCAATGCATTTATCATCACTGCAGCACAATGTTTTGAATGTGTGACAGTACCTACAGGACCTACTATAAAAGGTGATTTTTCACCCAAAAAAAAAAAGTTATTTCGGGGTTGAGTTACTCAGTTTGATGTACAGGAAGCTTGGTTGACGGTTTCGTGAAAGATCCGTTTACTCCCTGTATGTAGTTAGTATGCAGTACAGTCAGTGCAGTAAAGAAACTCTTTTAAAAGTACTTTTCTCCTACTGAACAGATTGTAATTTTATGTTGTTACGAACATTGTATTATGGAAGCCATATTATTATGAAATAATTAAACTTGCAATCGATATTCCACAAAAAAATCTCTTTTGAATTGTGCTTGTGACAATACCAAGGTCTGTTGAAGGAAATTCGGTTGTCCTTTCCTTTCTGCTCTGGGAAATTCCGTACAGGATATCATCTAATATCTGCTGCAATCACTAAAGAATCTTATCAGCAATAGCCTAACATAGCAACAGCCTCCTTTTCTCTGAAATCGCGTTACCCAATGTCAATGTTGAGGTTGATGACGTATTTTACGTACGTGCTTCGGCAAAATCGGTTTAGACTCTAGGGTAAAAAACACAGTGACTCATCGCGAGTTCGACAGATAACTACGTTAAACAATTTAAGTTACTTTATGACAGTACTAGAAGATAGTGATGATAACATATGATTATGAATGACTGCCTCGTTAGTCTAGTGGTTGCAAGTGCAACTGTTGAGAATGAGGTGCTGTGTTCAATTCCCAGGTCGGGCAAAGTGTTACAGCGTTTTAAAATAGTCAAAGCGTTTTAAAAACAACTCCCAAATTATAAAAAAATACTGCGATGCGCTGCGTTGTAGCTCTGGCGTCGTTGAAACGTACCGTCAACACATCGTTCGGCATATTTAACTGGACTTGCCAAAAAGGAATCGATTGTAAATTGTAAAGAACCCTTCTTCTCTCTTTCCCTTTATTAAATTCTAATGAAATGAAATGATGAAATGATGTTTATTTTTGCAAGTAGGTTCTTACAAACACTTTTACACGTCATTTTTTTAAACTAGATGGGGCCGGTGTTTCGTACCTGACTACTCTGAGAAGAAACAGCCGAAACAAACTCAGAGGTCTATGACCTCTGAGTTTGTTTCGGCTCCTTTGAAGTCCAGACATAATCTTGTTCAATTCACATGAGGACTATGCAGATTAGTGTCTGAGATGGTCTTTTGAAGAAAGAACCACACAGATTTGAGTGGACCTGTCCAGTCAGTGCAAGTCTTGTCAGTTATCGTGTAGCTCGACTTATAACTCAAGGAGCTTAACGAAACGACGAACAATACCAAATAAAGGACATTTGGGTAGGTCGCTTATACGAGTAGTACTCAAACTGCCAGACAGTCGTGGGGAAAAAAATATAATAAAATATGTGACCCACATGGTCCTTACATTCACAATAATTAAATAAAATTAACAATAATTTACAAAACTAATGTCAAAAAATAATAATAAAATAAACATTAAATGTCACAATATTAAAAAAAAAGTAAAATACTTAACAAAATAAGTATTCCATGTCAAATCAATACATGTCACTTAAAATAATGTAAAATAAAGTAAAAAATAATAAAATACTGAACTAAGTACCTAGTCATGTCAAATCATTAAATGTCAAAGTGTATAGTGTAAGTGTAAAAGAAAGGAATTAATAATAAACAAGTGAAGTCCGAAATTTCGACATTCACAGAGCAAATTTCATTGGAGCAGCTTATTCCCAAGCCTTTTTATCTTCGAGATAGTGATTAACATGATAGTAGGCTTTCATAACTTCCGTTTTATAAACGATTTGATTTTTTTTAGGCTTAGTGTTTGAATATGGCTCGGAAGTTTATTGTAAAAACGTATACATTGGCATCTAAACGTACCCCCTATTTTCTTGAGACTCGTTGCAGGAACAACAAATTTGTGTTTGTTCCTCGCTCGCTCGTTCCTATTAAGCTTCGGCCAGGGCTCTGTCACCTCGACGGCGCCGGTGGTGGTTTTTACCCTCAAAGTCATTTTCTACGAGATGTGTCTGAATTTTATATAGTTACAGCCATTATATATTTCCAATTCTTTGACCCGTCGCCGATTATCATAATGGTACTGTTGCCCCATATCCACAAATTATGTGCAAATCCATTGCATAGGAGAAGAGACTTGATTTTGAACCTTCCATTAGGGCATTTTTTCATAGAACACTCGCTAGAGCAGGGATACATAGTACCGGCCGTCATTGGTGACAAAACCAGTATAAGTTGGCCGCTTAATCTATTGAATCTGCGTACTAAACTAGGTCAGCTCAAGATCAACTGGTTAGTTGAATGGATGGATGGATGAAGATCAATTGGTTATTTATGTGTTGCATAGAGTAGTGGTCCCATGCTGACCGTCGTCGTTTCGGTCGAGCCCAGGCAGGCGCTTCAGTTTGTGTAATTTATTTCATCACCAGCGAAAACTCAAAACGGTGAAGAAATACATCGTGAGAAAACCGGCATGTCCTAGAACCTGACATTCCTAGACGTGACATTTATCAACCCGCACTGGCCCAGCGTGTTGGATAACAGCCCTCTTACAGAAATGAGGCCTGTGTCCCAGCAGTGGTAACATTAAAGGCTGATTGTGCGTATCCTAACGTTGCATTATTTATTCACAATATAACGCAATTTATAATTTTTCAGAATGGGCAACACAAGCAAAAAGTTGGCGGCAAAATGCACGCTCCTTACGAAAGAAGAGCAAAAACACGTGGCCGTCACCTTCCGAGCGGCCAGCAAGAATTCTGACAAGATACGAGAGGAGGACCTCATCGTGAGTGGCAAATTAGACGCAGTGTTGCTAGAAGTGTGTTCATTTTCCTTTATTATTTTTGGTTTAGTCTCCGTTTGGTTGGTGATAAGACTGACAGTGTTGCCATTGCAGTGGCAATGGTTTCTACCCTAAAATAGATCAAAACGTTGCTCCATACTCGGAAGAGTTGTGGGTGGACTACCCCCAAAAAGGGCAACCCCAAATTAACATTAAGTACTCTACAGCAATCTTCCAAAAGTTTTTGGGACTACAACTCACTTAAAACCTGTTTCGAAATAATTATATCGTAGAAATTAATCTCTTTACTAAAAAGAGATTAATTTCTACGATATTAGGGATCTTTCAAAATGTTTTTATCTCATCACCAACCAAACTTTTCATTACATACAAGAAGTCTGTGAGTAAAAAGTTTTCACACAAATACCTAAGTTTATGCAGTATTTTGTATTACAATCGTAGTGTATTTAATCAGATCTTCAATGTACTCATACGGTCCAAAAATATTCAAATAAATAAACTAGGCTTTAAACGTAACTGAAGCGAACTGTCCTTCGTCGATATAGTACTGGTTCTATTGGCGTGTAGCATTATCGAAACGAACGCCGCCATATTGTTTTTCGATACAATTTCCAGAGACAATTTTTACAAATGTTTACCAACTACAATAGCATGAAAGCGCCTTAAGAACCACTATAGCTAGCTCCTTTGTGTTGGTAGGGGTGGGGTCGGGACAATCCTCGTGTCTAATATTTTGTTATTGTCTAATAATATTTGACTAACAAATATCTATTTATTAAAAATACTAATTTAATGTTATCTGAATGATTAAAGTCTCCTGGCGAATCTTTTTAAGAATAATTGGACTCTCCGTCCGTATTATTTTCTATGCTGAGACAAATGCTTGCGCTGAGTCGACACGTCAAGTCAATTCTCAGACTGCATGTTGCTCATGCTACTTGAACAAAATACTAAATAAGTCTGGACTTGAAGAGACTGTATATTAGTTTCTGTGTTTCTTCTGATTAGGGCGTATAGGAAACACCAACAGTAAATAATTTATTTTAGACGTAAAGTGTTTTTTTTTACAACAAATTTAAAAAACAACTATCATTTATCATTCATTTTATGTTTAAAAAAATCTTTGATTCTTTATAGCCCTCGTATGAGTACATTGGTCTCGTAAATAAATCAGTACCTACTCCATGTAAAAGTAACTTGTATGTAGTAAAAATTTAACTATAAGTTATAGTTACGTCCCATTTTTGTTTCTATAATTAAAATGTTTTTAATGTCATTTATTTGTCACATTTAGTAGCTTTTTGATTTTTATGTATGGTGATGGTATAATTTTGTTACTAGCAATATTTTACGTTATTTTATTTTAGATTTTTTCTATTTAATTTTGAAAACTGGCCTTGCCGGTTTGGAACTTATTTTTCGAGCACTTTAATATATTTTTTAAGCTTATCTATTTTTTTTGTTAACTAGGCCGTACAGGCCTTTTCCGTTATGATTTCTGGATTCAAAAGGTAAACACGTTTTTATTTTTTTAAGGTTCGTTTTAAAATTATTCTTGTCTTTTGGGCACTTTTTTGACACTATAATTTGTCTGCTTGTTTAGCACATAGCACAGTGTTTCAGTTTCGTCTCTTTTCTTTTGATTTTTATGTCATGAACACTTACCCTTGATCCTATTTAATTACTTCGGTCATTAGAACAATTAATTAACCCTTTAAGACTTCTAGGCGCCACATTCCAGCTTCTGGAATCTGTCAAATATCTTTAATAGATTTTCAAATGTATCTCTACAGCATTAGGTTTAAGGTTGACTGGGAAAATTTGACAGTTTGTGTAGCTTGATGTGTTGGCGTCTGAATTTTAAAAGAGCGTCAACTAGCCTATTGATACGTTTATGCAAAGTTTTTTTTTTTGACATCAAGTATTACCTTTGACACGACGATCATTGATAATGCATAAGTTGATCCTGCTACCTGCAGAACCGAGCCCTAAGAACCATTGTTGGTCCTTTTTGGCCGACAAGATATCTTAAACAAAATACGGTGTAGAAGAGACACTGATATCCTAGAAATTAAGGTCTGTTTAAGGCTAAGCCCGCGAAATTCATTTTTTTTTTACGTTTTTTGTAATTTGCAGGCCAGTGCTAGATTGTATGTTGATTAAAATATTGTTCGCGATTGTAAGACGTATGTAGTTACAGAATTATAATCATCAATACAACCCTCCAAGTTCACAAAGGTCGAGGAACGATTTTTTCAAGGTCAAAGTTATTGCTAATTTGAATTTCGCCGGCAGGTCGGAGCATTCACCTTAAGAGCGAGACCGTCGCATTGCATGCGCTGGTCATCTTGTTATGTGTGATTTTAACGACCGGCGCGCGGCGCACGTTTTCAGTGAACGCTATCATACAAGTCTATGGAAATCAAAAAAAGCTCTTGAACGCGGTATAGATTTGCTGCTAAGTCCTCTGAGTTTTTTTTTGTATAACCTGGCACAAAACGTGGTTTCATATAGGGTTACTAGGGCCTAAAATTGAAAATGCAGTCTTGAAGGATGAATAAAAGTCCTGTCTAGCTTAAATTTTACCTACGATCAAACAAAAAACTGAAATTTTATTCAAAGTTAGAAAAAAACAATATAACATGTTCAGTAATCAAAAGTTAAACGTAAAAGTGTTAATTATATTTTTAGCTTTTAAAATTTGGTTTTAACAGCAAAAATATGATCGAAGAATTGCTCACAACTATAATCTTTCCAGATAAACTTCGTAAGTACGATGGTTCTAATGAACTCCACTGATAGTCTGTTTCTCTCTTTCGTCCGGCATGAGTCAAAAAATCCGGTTTAAGCATTAAAACTGCAGTCAAGACCGGATTTATCCGGTCAGATGGTACCTACCCTAGATTCATATGTTATCTTCCCCAATATTCTCCACAATACGCACATACTCAACACGTACTCCAGATTCTCAATGGCCCAGTAATTACGAGCGTACCGCCGCGCAGTCTAATTCGGTTGGTAAACCATTATTCCAAAGTGAACGAGCTGGCGACCTGTCAAAACTGTAATAGGTGATTGTGCTACTGTTTATCGTTTGGTGACCGTGTTCAAGCGGTTGTACGCACGTCGTTGAAACTGTGTAGGTATGGAATTAGTAAGTGTTTGGTTATTTTTTGACAATACATTCCAACGGGTATTTCAACTAGGCCAAATGCAATACACTGATGGATATAAGCCTCTGAATAAAATGTGAAGGTTGAGAACCAGGTATTTTTGGCGTAGCTAGACGCCAAAAATACCTGGTTCTCAACCTTCACATTTTATTTGTCCCATAGACAATCTAATTTTATGGATCTTAAAAGCCAACAGTTGTATTGTATTGTATTGTATAACGGGCTGGTGTCCGCAACTCCACGTCAAAGCGCGTATTTTGCGTGCGAAGCCAACAGTTAAAAGGCAGCCACCCATTTGAAGTCGTCACTCGTTGGTCAAAGTTTGCCGATATAAGGTCACCACTTTTAGTACTCAACTGCTGAGTCTACCATTATGTGTTGGATGGATCCAACAGCCGACATCGGTTCTTCAACTTGCTATCTTTGAAATCTATACCAATAACTCCAGTCTTTTCCAGATAACTACATTTTGGACTATATCATCCATAAAACTCAGATTCCTGCTTCTGAAAAAGAAAGCAAGTAAAGTGTTTTGAAGAGGTCTCACCGTTACCTGCTAGTGTCTGAATCTACATCCTCAAGCTTTAAAAGCGGGTCCCTTACCATCTGAGCTACCATGACTGTAAAATCTATTTACCGGATGCACCAACAATATTTACTGCACCATAATTCGTATCAATGCAATGTTCCGCTCCCAGCCCACTAGCAGGTGGCTAGTGTCGTACATTTATCAGCCAGACTTACAAACAAACCGTATCGATTTGTAGCTGAAATAGTGCGAAACAATAATTTAACTGTTTACGTAATTTAAGGATTATTTAGCGTCCAATTGATGTACAGATATTTGTACAAGATACCTACGTGTCTTTAGGATGTAGACTATACTTTTGAACATTCACAGTTTCTCAACGATTTAATTTTTAAAGAGCGTTGTACACCTACTAAAATAATCATCTCACTACCCTTACTTATCCCATGTTACTTTGGTTACTTGGGGTCGGCGCAACATGTTTTTTTCTTCCAATCTTCCCTGTCAATCGTCACGCTATCATTTACAAATTTCTACTTCATATTATATCTACTTCATATTCTTACTAACTTGTCAACATAATGACAAAACCTCACAAAAATACTATTAATATTATAGGCTTAGCGGGAAAGAGGAAAACTTGACTGCCTTGTTGGCCTAGTGGTCGATTCGATTCCCGGGTTGGGCAAAGTATTATTGGATTTATTTTTCATTATGAATTTGTCAGTAGCAGCCACGGAGTCTGAATTTTTGCCCCTAACATGGGATGATGGGACTTAAACATAACTGGCGAAATGTGGGTGTCTATTAGGTACAAGACTTACTCCTCTGTCTAAGCCTATATATTATATATATTGGCAGATGTCACATGTATTCGAATTTTTGGTTCTAGGACATGCCGGTTTCCTCACGATTAGGGAATGCAATCCGGACTATCCGTAATTCGAAAAATCCGGATATCCGCACATTTTTATTCGACTTTCAAATCCGGATTCGAAAATCGTATCCGGATTTTCCGAATATTATGAAACTGTAATTCGGAGGCTGTATTATCGCGCTAAAATTCGTAAATACGTATACTTACATTTATTTATTATGTCTAATGGGTTAGTGTATAATAATTTATTGAAACATAAACTAACTATGCAATACATTATTCATTAAAAACTATTAAATAAACTAACAACAAACTGTCTATCGGTCTGTCTATCATCTATCTATCTATCTTTATATAGGTTATCTAAAAACCTCTCAATGCTGTCAGCGGGAAATGAGCCAAAGAGACTGGTGGCGTTTCTCTTTGTATGGCAAAACTTAGCCTCTGGCCAAGGTAAAAACCAGTCTATCGGAAGCGTCAACTAGTGGTTTTCCTGGAGATTAAGCTTGATTCAAGGCTACAATGGGGTTCTCATTTAACATGCCTTGCGGGGCAGCTAAGTTCAGCAGCATATGCCATTAGAAAAATCCGTCAATATACTGATGTAGATACCGCTAGACTGGTTTATTTTAGTTACTTTCATAGTATAATGTCTTATGGCATTTTACTATGGGGACGGGCTGCAGATATTGAGTCTTATTCATTCTGCAGAAAAGAGCCATCAGAGCCATATATAATCTTCGTAGGCGCGATTCTCTAAGGGAACTGTTGGCATCATGACGGTACATTGTCAATACATCGACGAAAACATAATGTACGTCAGAAAAAATCTGCACCTTTTTGATAAAAGGGGTGACAGACATAATTACAGTACTAGAAATAGGGACCAACCAGTTCAGCCAGACTTCAGACTCGCTGAAGTAGATTCATCTTTCATGGGGTACTGTTTGAGATGCTTTATTAAAGTTCCACAACAACAACAACAACAACATCAGCCCATAACGTCCACTGCTGGACATAAGCCTCTCCCATGATGGGAGGAATTTGCCGTAATCTCCACGCTTGGCAGGCGGATTGGAGATCGCAGTGATGAAAGACTAACAGAAAACGCTGCTGCCCATTCTCTGGTATACGCAGGCGCAAGGTGTTCTGCCTCAGAAATTAGTCGCCTCATACGACACCCGTGAGTGTAATGGGTTGGTTCTATTCTACTCTGCCGGATACCACACGGCTACAAGTTCCACAAAGGATTCTTGAACTGAATGAGACGAAATTTAAAACATGCATTAAATGCACACTATGTAAGCAAGCATAATATTACAAGTTGAGCGATTATATCGCTGATAAAAATGCTTGGCTCAATGCTGGTCCTGCTCCACAAGGACAGGGGCGTATAAATTGATAGCATTAAATGGTATTGTTGGAGCTGCTGAAGATTGTACAACTATCTTTGCATTGTATAGATTCAATCTCTTTAGTATTATATAAATGCATAGCCCATATTGTGTGAGTACTATGTACTAGAAAGCTATCATTCACTAGAAACCTACGTCTTTTCTTGACTTGAATGTGCCCTGGCGGTTGAGAATGTCATGCTCACTCAAATGTCTGGCTGATGGTGGCGCATGTGTCGGATCATTTAGGTCCCTTCAAAATGGTTCGAAACCCAAAAACTTAAAACTCAAAGCATTTATTTCAATTAGACCATTACGGCACTTTTGAATGTCAAAATTAAGTTGAAAATTAGGTTGAGTTGAATGGTGCTGATCCATGCGTTATGTCCGTGAACGGGCGCTGTCAGTTGTGACTGGTCATCTCTTAGTTGCCATGGCTTATTTGAATGAATTATTTTGGTTTTTGAATTGTATTTTTTTTTTGTGTGGATAATTTTAACGTGCACATCTTGCTACATTGTTCTCACATAATATACCATCTCAACATGAATGCGTTAGGGAATGGGCAACTATAGTACTTTCTCAAGGTATTATGCCTTGTGACTGGGACTGTAGCTTTGTTTTTTGTTTGTAATTTTGTCATTCAAAAGTGCCGTAATGGTCTAATTGAAATAAATGCTTTGAGTTTGAGTGTGAGAGCAGTGGTGATGGAATAAATTACACAAAGTAATGAGCCTGTCTGGGTTCGAACCCAAGACTTACTTTTCGTAAGTCGTGGCCGCCACCACTGGGCCACCGCTGCTCTCAATAATAATAATATATTCATTGAATAATAATGGCTATCAATACACCATCAATTTGAATAATTCCAAAATAACAAAAATTAAATAAAATGGGTTTGATTTTCCTGTTTTTATTTCAATCCATTTACACAAATTTAAGAGATTAGTTTATTTTTATGAAAAATCCTTAAATTCCGGATAATCCGGATCGGACCAAAAATCCGATCTTAAAAATCGGATTTTATAATAGAACGGATTTGCATTCCCTACTCACGATGTTTTCCTTCACCGTTTTGAGAGCAGTGGTGATGAAATAAATTACACAAAGTAATGCGCCTGTCTGAGTTCGAACCCACGACTTACTGTTCGTAAGTCGCGGCCGCCACCACTGGGCCACCCCTGCTCTCTGCCTAACCCTACTGGGATTACAGGCGTGATGTTATGAAGGAAAATTTATTTATACCGAAGGACAAACTTGTTTTTTTAATCTAGTCATTCCAGTCTCATGACCTGGAGATAAAAATCATAATAATATTTATAGCAAGATAGGAGATGATACTATGTAGCTAGGTACTTACTCTGTTATCAACTTCTGCAATTTGTGTGAGTCACTCATTAGGGAAATTGCATATTTTTTTTTTTTTTTATTTCGATACGGAATGTTAGAGTACTCTAAAAATAATGACAAAAAGCGAAAACAAGACATAAATCGGCCAAACAACATAAAAGTTATAACCATTAAAACTTTTGTTTCTGTCTCTTTCTAGATAAACGGTATTTAGGATGGATTTTGTACGTCGATGCAGCGAATGACGTCATTCGCTGTATCGAACCTCTCTGTCTAATCAGCAGTTTCAAATGCTTATAACTATTTTTTATAGATATTAAAAAAATAATTTCTCTTTGCTATTTCTGATGTTAATACGCTTTGTTTAAAAAAAAAACATGCATATACCCTATTGAGGAAAACTGGATGTTTTAACATAACGTCACGTCTGTAATCCCCTAAGGGTTAAGCAGAGGTGTACCTATAGTACACCCACATTTCGCCAGTTATGTTTAATTCGCATGTAATAGGGGGCGTGCCTATTGCCATCAATCGGGCGCAAATCCCGACTCAGCTGCTACTGAGAAATTCCCAATGACACTTTGCCCGACCCAGGAATCAAACCCAGGACCTCATGCTCTCTAAGAATTTCTCAGCCTATTGCAGGCTAGCCCCCTATTACGTGGATCTTAAACATGACTTTCGAAATGTGGATGCATTATACACCTCTACCTAATCCTCCGGGAATTACAGGCGTGATAACACTTTACAATAATGTGGTGCTTACAAAGTGTATGCAAGTCTCTCTTCTCATAAATGCAGCTCAAAAACTAGAAAATTCAGCATTTCGTATTGTACTCGTAGTTAGAAACATTAAATATTTTGTAATATTTACACTAACGCCCCACGTTTTGATTTATTTCGTGTTTCAAGTTTACATTAGAATTCGTCGATATTTTGAGCGGAAAGTCACGAGTTTACTGGTACTTATGTTTTATTTATTTTACTCGAGAAAGTCAAGAAATAAAGAGAGCAAAGTTGAATCAAAAAGGGACCAATGCGGGTTGGTAGATATCACGCCATGTCTTCGAATTTTTGGTTCTAGGACATGCCCGTTTCCTCACGATGTTTTCCTTCACCGTTTTGAGAGCAGTGGCGATGAAATAAATTACGCAAAGTAACTGCCTGGGTTCGAACCCACGACTTACTGCTCGTAAGTTGGGGCCGCCACCACTAAGCCATCCTTTTAACACTCGTTTAAAACCACATAAACGTAATAGTTAGTTAGTCAATAATTCATCACACCGTATCAATAAGGAAGTTGGAAACACTCTCGCAGCCAAAAGCATGTTGCGTTCGAAATAGTACATAAACAAAGAATTGTAAATAGCCTAATGGGTAAGTCGGACTGGCGGGCGGTCGTAATTGAGTTTGGACCGGTGTAATGGCAACATATCTGGCTGAATTTAGAGAATCCTAACAAATATTATAAATGTGAAAGTAAGTTTGTTTGTTACCTTTTCACGCCTAAACCACTGAACGGATCATCCTGAAATTTTGCATATACGTTATCAGGTGTACAGAAACGGACTTAGGGTACCTTTCATCCCGAAAAATGTACTGTTTCCGAGGAAAACAACAATAACTGGCTATGGCTCTGATGGCTCTTTTTTGCAGAATAAATATAGACTCAATATCTGCAGCCCGTCCCCATAGCAAAATGCCATAAGACATTATACTATGAAAGTAACTAAAATAGACCAGTCTAGCGGTATCTACATCAGTAAATTGACGATTTTTTCTAATAGCATATGCTGCTGAACTTAGCCGCGCTGCAAGGGATGTTAAATGAGAACCCCATTGTAGCATTGAATCAAGCGTAATCCCCAGGAAATCCGTTTTATCTACGAATTCAACTTTCTCTTTATTCAATATTATTTCACAATCACTACTTTTAACATTGGGTAAAGCAAATCTTAATTATTTTTTTTATTTAGTACTAAATTGTTTGCTGTGAACCAATGATGGACCAGTAAGACATTATTCACGTCATCTAGATTTTGGGCCCGTCTATTTATCTTAAAAATTAGAGAAGTGTCATCAGCACACAGTGTGAAACAACACCATATTTTGAGGTTGGTTTTTCAATAAATACGGTAGATCATTTATATAGACGAGAAAGAGGAAAGGACCCAATATTGAGCCTTGCAGAACCCCAATTTTTACTTTTAAACCCTGTGAATTAACACCATTTATTTGAACATGTTGTCTATCACTCAAATATGATTTTACCAAACTAAGTGCAAGTTGACCTAATCCGTAATGCTCAAGTTTCAAAAGTAATGTGTCGTGATTACGCAATCAAATGCTTTGGAAAGGTCACAAAATATTCCTATGGCGTCTTGAAACTTCCCACGCAGTAAATATGTGCTTTAATAAGGTTACACCGGCGTCAGTCGTACAACGTCCCTTGGTGAAACCATGCTGTCGATCGTGTAAAATTTTGTTGGTGTTAAAATGATTGAGCATTTGATTAAGCATTACTTTTTCAAACACCTTGCTAAAAACTGGCAAGTGACATCTGACATGAAGTCCTAGGTTCGACGGCCGCAAAAAAGATCGGAGTGCAGAAAAGCCTCAACACGGTCCAGCGAGGATTCGCCCAGAAGCTCTGCAAATCCTACCGCACCGTTTCGCTAAACGCGTCCCTGGTGCTGGCGGCAACACGGATACAGGTCTATAATTATTAGTATCTTTACTGTCCTCGGATTTGAAAAACTTTACTGTATTTCATTAGATCAGGGAAAACTCCTTGGTCTACACACAAATTAAAAATTAAAGCTAAGTATGGGGCTATAGTCTCAAGTATGGATGATCTTTAGGTTAACCTAAAGATCATCCCGAGTGCTTAAGCCGAGCTTGCCTAGGTTGCTCTGTGGATGGGTGACCACCCTTACGTACCGAGTTTCTCCGTGCCTCGAAAGCAAGTTATGCTGTTGGTCCCGGCTGTCATTTGAAGATCTTTGACAGTCGTTACAGGTAGTCAGTGGCCCAAAAAGTCCGACAACCAGTCTTACCAAGGGATATCGTATTGCCCAGTACTATTTGGGTTGTGAAGGTCAGATAGGCAGTCGTTCAATGTAAAATACTGGTATTCAACTGCATCCAGTTAGACTGGAAGTCGACCCCAATATAGTTGGGAAAAGGCTAAGCAAATGATGAACAAGTATAAAAACAAAAAGAAAAGTAGGGGAAAAATATGCGTCTCTTCTTCTTCGTCGTTCCCTCACTGTTGAAGGATCGCGTCGTTCCCTCACTGTTAAAGGATCTCTTCGTTCCCTCACTGTTAATGGATCGCGTCGTTCCCCCACTGTTAAAGGATCGCGACGGCATATGACCTTTTGTGAGCTTTTTATCTCTTATGTGACGCAGACGAGGTTGCGTCGGTCAGCTAGTTTCTATAATATGCGTCACATCCACGCAAAACGGCCATCGCTCAGCAAAATACTGAAACTCCCCATTCTGCAACTTCATGGTTACCCTGTTTTTTTTTTTTTTTGGGTGTGATATCATCAAATGACTTCTCCCGCTCTGGGCGGAGCAGGAGGGAGTGTCAGACTTTCACTGACTAAAACCCATCCATGTTCCTTCATCGCCCTTTGTGTTCTGGGGCCACGGTATCTCTTTCGAACAGTCCCGCAACCCCGGCAGGCATCGGTCCTTGCGGACCCCTTCCTTTTTGCTGACTCTCTATGGTTACCCTCTCAATCAAGAAAACAACCTCCTAACTAAACAGGCATAACTTCATATTTCTACTGTAAACATTCGTAAAGTGTGCACACGAGTGTTCTACTAAGTTTATAGTTCTCGCCGTTAGCCGGTTAACGTACAGAAATGATTTATACCTCACTAAACCGCTGTTTACGTGTAAACTGTTAGAAATAGCAAAATGTAGTGTTCGTATTGAATGGCTTGTGAAAAGCTTGGACCTAGTCGGGTTTATTTGTTTGCTGTCTGGATCGCTGAACTCGGTAATGGACTTGTGAAAGACACACGTTTCAAATGGTTTTCGATCTCCGTCTTGAAATGTAACTGTCTGGGTAAGCTAATTTTTAGGTCTCAATTTGCCGTATGGCTTTTTAGGGTTCCGTACCCGAAGGGTAACCAACAAGACCCTATTACTAAGCAACCGCTGTCCGTCCGTCTGTCTGTCAGCGGGCTGTATCTCTTGATCCGTAATAGGTAGACAGTTTTTCACAGAATGTGTACGAGTATTTCTGTTGCCGCTTTAACAACAAATAATAAAAATGAATTAAATATTAATGGGCGCTCTCCTACTGCGATGGTACGGAACTCTTCATGCGCGAGTCCGACCTGCGCTTGGCCGGTTTTTTTTACACTGAATAGGCTTCGTTTGGCCGCAACTCCTGATGTGTCTTAACTAAACAGTTTAAGACTTATCAGGAAAGGCAGGAGGAGTTCGTGGCTAAAAAATAACAGTTGCTCGGTTCGATCTTAAAGTTAAACCGTGCTTGCCTAGGTTGGTCCGTGGATGGATGATCACCCATTACATACAGATATTCGTTCTTCGGAAAACACGTTAAACCGTTGGTTCCGGCTGTCAATTGTTAATCTTTGGCAGTCGTTAATGAGTCAATGGCCCAAAAGTGACAACCACTCTTACCAAGGTGTATCGTATTCCCAGTACTAACTAGGTTGTTGAGGTCAGATAGACATTCGCTCCATGTGAAATACTGGTATTCAGCTGTATCCAGTTAAACTGGAAGCCGACCCCAACATAGTTGGGAAAAGGGCTAGACAGATGTCTTTAATTTTAGCGTCAATTGCGTAAAACTCACGTTTTTTGCCAATGTCAGAAACAAAAGCCACAACACACACGCGAATGTGTGATTCAAAGATTCAGATGTGATTTGTCCTTGGTAGTTGGTATCAATATTTAAAACTCAGCTTTATAAGCGTACAAAAGAAGCTTTCAAGTCAATTAGGTTGGGTAAACTTTGATGCGCAGTGTGAGTAAACAATCTTTTGTTTTCATTCTATAAATCGTTTTAAGTAAACTGTATCGCGGTTCCATTAGGCCAATTAACTACCTACAACTACACCACATCTTACCCGAACTTTGCAAAAACAACAGCACTAGCAAGGCATCATTGGAGCGAGGGTAATTTCGTAAACACACAATTTCTATTTCCTTCATTTCCGTTCCACAACATGAATTGCGGTATTTACGTTTACGCTGAGCAGGTGAATTTTTCAAACATGAGAAGCAATAGATGCATTGGTTCGATTCCCGGGTCGGGCAAAGTGTAATTGGGTTTTTCCATCAGGAATATCTCAGTAGCAGCCACGGAGTCTGGATTTGTGTGTTGTTTCGGGGATTATAGGCGTGATGTGATATCCAAATATATAAATATACGGTAATCTTACTAATATTACAAATGCGAAAGTTTGTGAGGATGGATGGATGTTTGTTAGTCTTTCACGCGAAAACTGCTCAACGGATTTGGATAAAATTTGGCACATAGGTAGTTTATAACCTGGATTAACACATACCTAGGATACTTTTAATCTCGGTAGTACCTATGATCCCGTAGGGTAGCACGCACTGTTGTAAACCGCCGGTGGAGACCGATCGATGTGGAGGTGTGTGGAGGGCTTTGTTTACAACAGTCTGGCACGGGCATTACTTCTTAATATTGTTGGGTAGCTCTGCTACTGAGGTTTCATTTTGTGCAACGTTATGCCCGCGGCTCTGACCGTGTGAAGTTCGGTAACTGCCCCACGGGATCATAGGTACTACAGAGATTAAAAGTATCCTAGGTAAGTGTTACAACAGTCTGGCCCACGCTTAAATACTAAATGTTGACCTTCCCCAGCCTGATTGTTTGTAGGGCGAGCAGTTTGACGTCACCAGTCTGTTTGTCTGTCCCGTGTAGTTTATTTATCGGCGACTGTCTGGGGGTGCGGCACGTGTTCACTTCAATTTGTAATATTGATTCCTAGGGTATGGAGTATTACTTTGTAGGTTTTCTGTCTTGTTTGGTATAGTTGATGGATTGTGCTCTTCTTCTACTCGGTGAAGATTGGTTTAAGGTTAGGTTCATCATCATCATGTCAGCCCGGAATCACCCGCTGCTATATAGGCCTCACATTTTTTCTGCCACACTTCCCGGTTGTGTGCGTCCCTTATCCGGGGGACTAGGTATTTCTCGCGACTGACGATATCATCAACCCAACGAGCTTTAGGAATGCCCTAGAAGGTTAGGTTGCCAAGCTCCGAAGACTTGAACATCGCCGCAAAGTTGCCAGCCTATCGGTTTTTTATTGGTTACATTTTGGGGAGTGTACTTTGGAATTACACAATCTAATTCCCCGATAGTACTCGTATTCTATCATCGGACGAGCAGAGATACGGCAAAACGTCACCGTTAAATGGTTGGAGTTCCACGGACCCGAACAAAGCGCTATGCTTCCCACATTTATTGTGCGAATCGCCAATCTGTAGAATTTACTACCCGCTTTCTGCTGTTCCCTGATCATTATAGTCTGGAATCTATTAACAAAGCGGACTGATGCAATTATCTGGAAAACAAGAAAAGTCATTATTATTAATAGCACTATTTTTCTGGCATCAATCGACGTAATACGTAATCATAACGCAGCTTTTAACAACAACAAAAAAGTGTTTTTCCAGATTCTCGATGAAATTTTCAATCGTTCATTTAGTAAGTAGATCGGAATGAAAGATAATAACAACCACACTGATCGATCTCCAGGGTTGAGCAACGCTTGCCGAACTCGGTCCGTGGATGTGTGGCAATCCCTAACATACCGAGACCCCTTAGTTTTACGCACGTACATTCCTCGCTCCACATCCTTGAAGCAAAGCCGCAAACAACAGCTAACAGCACAGTATAAATAATCGTCTAGCTTATAGCTACCTCAACAACACAAGCAAGCAAGCTGCAGCGTGAAATGTACGTAAAACTGATGGATCTCGGTCTCGGTATGTAAGAGATAGTCACCCATCCACGGACTGACCTCGACAAGCGTTGCTTAACCAACTACTTAATCCACGAGCCCCTACACTTACTCCATATGTCTATGCTCTAGCTAGAGGTACCTCAACAACACAAATGAGGTTTTATTGGTCTCCTACCGTGTCTATTTAGTAATTACATTAATCGAGATTGGTTGGTCGTTAATTAAAAGGCGGCCATTCGATCTCTATCTATTAGCAATCAGTTAATGTGTTCTAGGTTTTATACGGTCTTGACTTGATTTGTTACCGAGTTCTGTATAAGCCGTATCTTCTTCATCAGTGTTTTGAGAAATGATATTATGTCTTATTGGGGTAGAAATAGCATCTACTTTGCGTTTGGTTTTAGTATTTAGCTATGACAGCCACACAGACCTGTAACTGCCCCATTACGAGACAAAAGCCTCTTCTCATGCTGAGCACAAACAAGAATTGATCACATAAATACAAAACAGCTCGTCTATAATAATCAAATGGCTAACAGTGATGCTTTTAACGGCCATTTTCAATAACTTACTAACAGGTATCGGTAGGTTGCTATCTCTGTCTGTTTGACATTTTGCTTACGGACCGATAGAAATAAACAAAACGTCACAGAAAAGCTTTCTTTGAATTTCCTTTTAATCAAGTGACAGGTAGGTGACGCGAATAGGACATTTCAAGCTAACTTTGTTTATAGAAACACCCATAGCTACGAGAGTAGGCATATTCATCATCATCATCATCATCTCAGCCGAAAGACGTCCACTGCTGGACATAGGCCTCCACCAAGTGTCGCCACATAGGCCTCCCCCAAGTGTCGCCACATTGACCGGTCCCCTGCGACTCGCATCCAACGGATTCCCGCAACCTTCACCAGGTCATCGGTTCACCTAGTGGGAGGTCTTCCAACGCATCGTTTACCGGTTCGCGGTCGCCACTCCAGAACTTTTCGTCCCCATCGGGCATCCGTTCTGCGAGCAATGTGCCCTGCCCACTGCCACTGAAGGCCCTTCTAACCCTAAAATTAGCAACTCTATTTGTGGTGGTTCATACTTCATTTGAAATGCTGTGAGAAAAAAAGTTCTTACCCCTTAAGTTTGGCGATTCTTCATTCTTCTTCTTTATTCTTAGGCATATAAACTGACAGTTATACATAAGTAAGTTATAGAAAACGGCTTTAAGAGCCTATACTACCTCAAATTAGCAACTCTATATTTGGTAGTTCAAACTTCGTTTGAAATGCTGTTAGAATAAAGTTCTAATCAGCTTGCACTACAAAGTGGTTGTTACGTCAGTCACTGCGGGCCGAATAGTGCAAAATTAGTGTTTTTTTGCGATTTACAAAAAATCTATTGATTGAACTAAAAAAATAAATAATATAAGACCTGCTTTATAGTTACTTCAGTTAGTATAAAAAGTTTCATGATCTAATTTGAAGTATTTTATGATTGCCAGCGGTTTACTGTTCAGTTTAGAGGTAACTTTGGGATTTTTTTCTATCGAGAAAATTTTATGGAATCGTGTTTTCGCCAAATATAGGACTTAACATTAATCCTCAACTTTACCAAATATTTATTTCAAAATTAGTGCTGCAGTATTTCAGGCGTAACGGAGGATCATGCTAAGCCATTTGAGGTAGTATAGGCCCTTAAGTGCGCCCACACTTCGGCGATAATGTTGTCCAGACAGTACTCGAATTTAGACTCTTGGCTGTATTTGAGAATTTCCTCATGAACTTCTTAGGTCACTTTGACCTGTAGGGATATTACGTATATCTGTTGACAGCTCGAAATGATAGTAACTGGGCTCAGTATCCATCAATTAACTGTCAAAAGGTTAGTTTCGTATTATTATGTATATATTGGTCGTCATCGTGGCTGATAGTCACCGTAACTCATTTTAACAGACGCTTTCGTATCGATACATAAATTATTTAGATTATGTAAGCATAGTGGACAACAAATTGATGACAACTGAGTTTGAAGTGACTTTCGTGAAAGACGTTACACCGCACCAGGGCTGTTAGTCACCGTAAAGTGATATCCACTCAGTGCGATACGTAATACCAATATTATGACATTCTCGGTTGTCATCAAAGTTCGGTGTACAACCGAAGCTTGATAGTCACTGGATATCAGAAAGATACGTAATAGGCCTACCGGGGGTATAAGATAAAACCAAGACCCTATACCTTTACTTGTAAAGGTTGCGTTTCCTCCAGAAACATGCAAGGAGCATGCAGCGAGGAATGTACGTAAAACTGACAGATCTCGGTCTCTGTATGTTAGGGATGGTCACCCATCCACGAACCGACCTCGGCAACTGTTGCTTAACCCTGAACATCGAGCCGAGTGGCTGTTATTATCTAGCCACGAGAGACTCACTCATGTCTTCCCAAACTATTCGCTCAGTGTAGCGAACCTCACTAATCGTTTAAACATACCGTGATTGGTGCTCCCGTACCAAGATGTTGCGATTTGCGATAAATCCGGATGGGCAGACACTGATCGAATGCCTGCCACCGATGAACGTCATCCGTGTTTATTATGTCCGACAACATGGAGGAATCTGGTAGTTGTTTGTGGGGCTGTGAAGTTGGTGGGTTGGGTAGCGGAGCGGTTTATGGTGCTCTTCCGAATGTAACCGCAGCGGTAACACTGCCCAATTCAATGACAGACTGCAAAAAAACGACTGGTTTTTTTCTAACACTTTGTTTATAAAGACTTTGTCGTCTGTTGCCATTTTCATAGAGTTACATAGAAACCGTTTAGATTGTAGTACGGACTACGGAATAGACATTTATTCGTGCACTTACTGTATTGCGTTCGAACTTTATCATATACTTTTTATACCATAAGGACCATTTCCAGAGTTTATTATGTAAATTTCTATGACATCCCATAAAACTCTGTTTGACTCATCAATTTAATTAGCAAACAAAATTGAGATATTACGTTGACGGCTCGCGCTCATTGTTCCGCGGGTTTTGTGGCCCCAAATCTTAACAATAGTCAGTTTAACCATAGACTGTGTTTGAAGAAAACCATGCACAGACCATAAATAACGGATACCGACCTTAAATATTGTGAGAAAAAATATAATGAGAATCTATGGACGCGCTGATTGATCGGTTTATTTTCGCCAACAGATTTGGAATTTTTGGTCATAATGTACTGGCTTCTATTTTTGGTGCTGAAAGGGGAGACGTTGAGCCCATCTATTAATATTTATTTGATGTACCATACGTTTAGCTAATTAGCGAAACCGTAGACAAACCCCCCGTGTGCAGATTAGAGTAGATTACACCATAAAACAATAATTCCCAGACACCTATCTCAAAAATAAAACACTTTATTTTGGGTCTGAAAACCCGATTTATTTTCAACTAATTGCCAAATTCGATTTTTAGTTGCTTTGAAATCAATAAATAGTTGAGTAATTGAGTTGAATAAACAGTGACGTCACAGTTGGCTATTGCCATACAAAATATTGATTTTGTATGGCAATAGCCAACTGTGACGTCTGTGACGACTTTTTAAGAGCTGTCAAAAACGCGGTTCTCTCATTGGAGAGAACCGCGTTTTTGACAGCTCTTAAAAAGTATCTCAATTGATTGGTGTGTCATCTACCCCATTACCACAAGGCCGGCCTTTTCACGTTCATAACTGGACATTAGGCCTTCCGCGCAGCTCTTAGTGCAATAGGCATGACGACAGTATCAAAAAATTGCAAATCTATTTAGTCCGTCAGTTAGAGTATTGGAAATGAATAGACACAAATTTTTTGTTTTTGTAAATCAATGAATATTAACAAAGATAAAACGCATCAAAACTCGGGAGTGGGGGCTCGTGACGTCAGAACTGGGTAAAAATTATACCTAGGCGTGACGTATTGAGAATTTTAAAAGCGTCATATCTTCGTCAATTTTGGTTTACGTAACAAAAGAAAAAACACGGGTCAAATATTAATTGGTAATCTAACTGACGGACTAATTAGTTTTTTTTTTGTCATCTCGCCTATTGCAAGTCAGATCCTTCAATTCAAGCAAATCTTCTCTATATCTGACAGAGCTTATTGCTGAAGTTTTTAACCTCGTGTGATTTTGGGCTTGCACTCTAAGTTGTTACGCAGTGGGTGCCAGAAGAGGGAGGCCTAGAAAATGCTGGCGTAACGACTTAGATGCTTTTGTGAGAGATAGGCCTGAGACAAGAGTGGAATTCAAGTCTTTGCCCAGCAGTGGGACAATAAGGCTAAATAAAAACCATTGTTCATATTGTTCTTTAGGGGCATGTATGCCTTCAGAGTCGATGCATCATAAACCCGTTATATAGTTGAAATATCATCCACGACTTTGTAGTAAAACTATTAAATTATATTTGTTTTGCAATTCTTAATAAAAACACATCAAATGTGACATGAAAGCAAGCTTGAACTGCCGATAATGTTTTACGCTTTTGTTAAAACTGTATGCGTCCTCTTTAACATAGTTTTCGATACGTGTTACTGGAGCAACACCAATAAGATTTATACGGGTCATTGCTGCCCGCTTAGCATGAACGCCGTAGACACGAAAGAGAATCGACAAATCTTTTGTTCATCTGTCATTTTGTCGATTCAATGACAGATGAACAAAAGATTTGACGTTTCTCTTTCGTGTCTACGGCGTTCATGCTAAGCGGGCTGGTCATGGGTCTTGAAAATTATGACTGATGTAATCGTGAAAACTTGATCACAGTATAAATAATAGCCAAGCCTTGTCCAAACTATGGCGGGGTTAGCTTTCAGTCTAACCCAGTGATTCCCAAAGTGCTCCAGGTGCACCCCGAGGGGTCCACTGGAGACCCGTCGGGGTCTACGTTGGCGTGAAAAAAAAATGGGGGTTCACAATAATTGTTAGTGGGGGTCCACGAAAATTTATCTCGTTTCGATACTAAAGAACAAAAATGTTATCTTGGTTTTATCTATCAATGTAATAGTCAGATAATAAGCTACTCGAAAAAGTAAAAAAAAAAAAAGTTCCAGTGATGACAGGTTGTATTTCGGTGAAAATAGTCCTATTTAAGTCGTATTGAGACTTTAAAAAAAGCATTACGAAGCCATAAGATTTTTTGTCAAAAAAATCTTAGGAGCTACGATCCTCATGCAATCCTAACAGAAAAAGTAATATTTAAATTTTCTTTTTTTCCACCGAAACCAGAAAATTTTGAAAGTGGTCTACCAGAAAAAAAATCTTTGGGAACATCTGGCTAACCGGATGTAGCTGACTAAGCATCGCTTGTATTTGGGGCTCGAGAGTGCGAATTTTACTAATTTAAAATACATAGTTTCATTGAATTAAGGACAATAAACATTAACAGGGAATTTGCTACGTTTGAATTACGTAATAATAATATGTTGGGTAAAGATAAAATGCAGAGCCGTGCCTGCTGTGCGCTGATCTTCATGGTCCTCACATTCATGGTCCTTCATGTTTCTCAACCAACAACTCTCTTTTCATAAAAGTATCATTATTTATGCTACGTAGGTATGAATGCTCGAGTACATTTCAATCTCGCTCCAGCAGTAAAACGTTATTTTGTTTCTCCACTGAAATAGCTTTCGGTAATTAGATGTTTCGACATGCAAGATTACGAGGAAAATGTACCTTTACACACGTGCTGAGGTTTGAGGAATGTTGTATGTTTATGTTTGTTAACAGGTCTGCTATACGGCTTGATCAATTCACACCGGATTTTGTTGAAACTATCGTAGATGGAAAAATCTGGTTAAATTTTTGCTTTTCAAATTGAATTAAGCAGTCAAAATTGAATCGTCTAAACAGACACCCTTCATTTGTATGGAAATACTGGTTCCAATTAAATTTGACAGCTCTAAATTACGCCCGCCTCTTTCTCATTTTATTAGAGAGAAAAAGATAGAAATAGCCTAAATTAAGTTTAGTTTGTGCACAACAGAATCGACACCAATGTCATCCATTTTTGCATTTTGACGTGGTAACGTCTTATAAATCGATAAGCACCGGCTGCACGCACGAAAAAGTCCGCGCGGCAGTCGAGCAACGCTCAGCCCAAACCCTTGGACCTAGAAAACTGAAATTTTGCACAGTAGTTCCCTTTATAATGTTCAGGAAGGATTTTTCGTAATTCAACCCCTGAGGGACTTTAATAGGGGATGAAAGTTTGTATGAAAGTCCGTCAGTTTTAAAGTTAGGATCTTAAACTTTTGTGTTTAGGCTGTCGATTGAAAATTAATGTATACGTGTCTTAGAGTTTTTGATAATTCCACCCCCAAAGCCAAAGAGTTAAAAATGGGGATGAAGTTGTGTATAGAATAATAATAATCGAATCCCTAATTTCGAAGTAAAAATCACAAATTTTATACTAGGCCGAAGTATTATATTATCTGTGTCTAGGCGTATGGTTGGAAGCTACCGCAACGGTGCAGTTAGATTTTTATTATATATTCGTTTTCAAAAATTATCTGGTCACATTAGGAATGTTGATAACGTGTTCGATTGACAAAAGCTACCGAAAAACTCCTCATGAAATTTTTGTAGAAATATGAACCGATTTGAAGGCGGTTGTCACTTGACAGTTATTTTTGATTCAGTATATATGAATCCTGAATTCAATAGATATGAATCCTGAATTCAATAGATATGAATCCTGAATTCAATAGATATGAATCCTGAATTCAATAGATATGAATCCTGAATTCAATAGATATGAATCCTGAATTCAATAGATATGAATCCTGAATTCAATAGATATGAATCCTGAATTCAATAGATATGAATCCTGAATTCAATAGATATGAATCCTGAATTGTAAGTGCTATTGTTAATATCTAGCTAGACAGTATAATATTAAGATTTACACCAATTGATGTTGTGTTAATTTTTTTACGTTCGATGTTCTAATATTTGTATGCCATTCTATGGCGAAACATGTAAGTTCATAACCCTATCTAAGGTGATTAACACACTGCCACGCACCACGCAGCGTAGCGCGTGAATGCTATAGGCGCGTAATCTGAATGAACGCGCGTGGATGCATTTTCTGTGTGTTGGACTGTGCGTGTTTTCTATACAAACGGAAATACTTACAAGCAACGTTAAAACACGCAATCACGCGCTACGCTGCGTGGTGCGTGGCAGTGTGTTAATCGCCTTAGACTTTAATGTACCATGTTTTTACACAAATACATTGTCAAAGTGATCTGGGTTCCCGTTTTAATAAAGGTGTGGTCGGGAGGACCAAGCATAAATCCAAACTCAGGCACCTACTGGGAAATTCCTGATATAAAAATCCAATAGCATTTTCCTGACCCGGGAATCGAACCCAAGACCTCACATCGGGGTTGCGACCAACGAGGCAAATGTGAAAAAAGCAAAATGTAGATAAAAGTTTCAAACATGACTGCATCAATGAACTATTTGAAGCGTTTGTTTATTTTCAGTAAAAACTGGTTTTAGGCGGAACGTTGTAAAATCAGTCCCACACGCATTTCTCGGTCAGTTTTGTTTTAAAAATTCGAGACTGGTGTAAAAAATGATATTAAACAATTTGAGCATAGATGATTGGTCTGGCATTCTATCTACTAACTCACATTGGGTTTTTTGTAATTTTTTGTACGTTTGTTCCGGCTAATCTCCAAAACGGCTGCACCGATTTTGAAGAGACTTTTACTAGCAGATAGATGATTTATTTTAGAAAAAGGATTAGGTTTTCGTGCAAAAAATAAAACCTTCAAAATAGTCAACAAAATCCGATTCGAATAGAGAATAATATTTTTTTCAACAGCTAGTCAAGGATAAATTTCTCTCTTTGTCGATCGATTTTATAGATGGTTACGTCAACGTCGTATTATTTTGGGACCGTACTTAACTTTAAGTAGGTACAGTCTAAACGTTTCATAGCCCTGTTTGTAAACATTTACGATCGTAGCGATGGCTTTGCTAATAGAATAATAAATAGAGCATAGATTGCCGAGTCGATTGCGAAGCGAAGTGATTGGTTTCTATCGTGGAGCGTGGCGTATAGTCCATCCCACAAGTATTTGATATATGGATTTAACCCGCCTGCCTTCAAAGCAAGAGTGAACGGGGGCATCTTCTGGGCACGCTTGTTCGTGCCGAACCATTTGTGGCATTCCACCATGGGAATCCTGTAAGCCACAATTCCAAAAATTAAAGCTTCTTACATTACCCAGTATGTACATTTTAGAATGCGCTAAATTTGTCCGACAGCACTTTGGACTTGTTTAAAAAGGCTGAAGACCGTTTCCCTCGAAAAGTAAGAGATCCAGATAGAATAGTTCTGCCTAGACCGCCAAGGACTTCTCTATATAAAAAGAACTCTTTTAATATGTGTGGACTAAAATATAATAAAATACCAAAGGACTTCAAAGAGCTAACTAATGATTTATTTTTTAAAAAGTTCAAATTATTGCTACTGGCATAACGATTTTATTCTGTTAATGAATTTATAAATAATGTAAATGATTAATAATCTATTCTTATAATGAATGTTGTGCTGTGAAACGTTGCATGTCATCTAAATCTGACTATGTATTAGGAACTTCAACTGAAAAAAAATAACGAAAAAAAAAAAATGATTATGATTAAAAGACAAGTCAGAGGACAGGTTCAGTCAGCCAGCCCCAAAAAAGTAAACACGAAAAAGGAACTATTTCGTTGTTTACAACAATTCCGATATTATGTTTACAATGTAAAGCTACAAAACATAGTAAACAATTCATTTCACCAAAACCTCCTACACACTCCGGTACAGGGTAAACAGACTAACAATGTCATACGACTTGCAACGATTAACATATTTCGAAATTCGATTACTTAGTTATCATTCTATATCCAGTCTGTTTTGTTTGTCCGCTCCTTAATCAACTTGGCAATTACCAATATCAGTTATCTTGTTGTCACTGATACATGGGATCAAATTATATGATCCTTCTGATAGCGGTTCTATAGTGCTTTGACTTAATTCGCATCTACATATCAATGTAGCTTTCCGAAAATGTTGAGTATGAATGTAGATGGCTATAAGAGTAGAGGAAGACCAAAGAAACGATGGATGGACTGTGTGAAGGATGATATTGCTAGAAATGAGATGACTGCTGAGATGACGAGTTATAGAGAAGTGTGGAAGCAAAAGACATGCTAGCGACCCCATTAAATTGAGAAGAGAGCAAGAGAGTAATCTGGACGTCACTGATACATGCGATCAAATTATATGAAACTTCTGATAGCATTTCTATAGTACCTATTAACATTGCGTTTCAAAACTTAAAGAACAGCAAGCCTACCGAAAACATTTTTAAGCACTTTTTTTTTAATTATTTTTGTGTAAATTTCCAGGGCTTATGGGGACCTCGGATAGACCCCCGGTTAGCTCAGTACCTGACTAACTACCTGTTCGGCTTCGGGTCGAGCAAGGCGACTTCCTGCGACTTCAACAAATTCGCAGAGTTGTACGTTTATAATGTAAGAGGTGAGTCTCCTTAGTTTTAGAAATAACTTTTATTCAAAAAATCTTTTTTATTTCCAAATTCATGATTTTGGAGAAACAACTTTAATACCTATAGTTCAATGGGGAACCTTCAGAATTTCGAGGTCAAAGTTCCAACTATGGAATAGTTGAAAGTTTTGAAAATATAAAAGTTTTTAATGTTTTTTGTTTTACTATACTTTAAATAACTTCACGTCAGCTTCTCATCAGCACAATGTTTTGCGTTACATTGAGTCCTACCCTAAATCTTGGTCCGCGTAACCGTGAGTTTAGTTTAACAAAAAAAATATCGCAATGACGGGGGGAGAACAAGTGCCTTTAGGCTTCGTTAAGGGTCTGTTTACACCCTTATGTAACGCTAGCACAAATTCTATTGCAGGCACACCAGATGAACGGTTGAAGATGGTATACAGCAGTCTTGGCATGGCCTACGATTCTTCGGAGGTGCCCTACCAGCTGTTGAGAGAGGTATGCTAAGATTACTGTAATATGACTTTGCAGGTCTTTAAACACGGTGGTCATCGGCAATCTTCGTCTAACTTCAAAAATACGAACGCTCGATGACGCGATCAAATATAGAGAGAGCTCGTGACAAAAAGATAACGGCCGCTCGGGGTCGATCTTCAGGTTAAGCAGCGCTTGCCTAGGTCGGACCGTGGATGGGTGACCACCCATTAAATACCGAGTTTCCTCCATGCCTCGGAAATCACGTTAAGTAAGCCGGTGTCAGTGGCCCGAAAGTCTGACAACCAGTCTTACCAAGGGGTATCGTATTACCCAGTACTAACTAGGTTGTGGAGGTCAGATAGGCAGTCGCTCCATGTAAAATACTGGTATTCAGCTACATCCGGTTAGACTGGAAGCCGACCCTAACATAGTTGGGAAAAGGCTGGGCAGGTGATGATGATGATACAGCATGTAGCAGAAAAGTGTGTTCATATTCAAGGGTGTCATATAGACCATCAAAGTAAACAATTTGGGCCATCGGACCAATATCGTAATCTCGTTTTAAGTAGACACTCAACGACAGATAAGTAGTGCATGATGTGCTTCAGTAGCGAAGGGTACATTTTTATAACAGGTAAGCCGGTCCGGTGCATATTTTTAATAATGTTTGAAAAAACCATACATCGAACTATTTGTAGTTTTAGTCATGTTTGGGCAATCACGTCCTAACTGAACCTACATTGTTTTACTTTACTCAATAGTAGACTTTAGTACAGTGGTTGTTCCGAAGGGAAGCCGGTAGGTTTCGAGTTGTATGAACCCCTCGCCACTGGATACGTGTAAGAGGTTGATACACTTGTCTGTGACTCTATTGGATGTATTTCGTGTCTTCGAAGCAGTGTGCAGTGTATTCAATTGTTGGTGAGACAAATAAATAAAATAAAATAAATAAATCTTGAAAAAATCTTCAACTGTCCCATACAAAACCTCATCAACATCTGCCAAGCCTTTTTAACGTCTATACCTACTCGACTCAAATGTTTGCCAAGCAGCTGTTTTTTTACGATTACTAAGTTAGTTAGGGACCCCTAAGAGAAAGTTGTCCAGTTTGATGCTCTCCATGATACCATTAAATATGACCACGCCATTCTTCGCCTATTATCCACAGTACTGTGAAAGCATAGCCTCGACGTACGTGAAGCTGCTAAAATCGTCGACGTCCCAGCGCCCTGGGACCTGGATCAGCAAGGGGTTCGGTGGTCGCGCGTCGCACGTGCAGGCGCTCGGGGAGGCCATCGCCGCCACCGTGGAGGCCGACGCTGATAACACGGTCAACAGTATCACATCACAGCAGATTCAAAAATGGTTAGTAAATAAATATCGCTGGAAATTACACACAGCGCCATCTAGTGCCACACTAAGCAACGAGGCTTGTGTCGTGGACACCAGATAGTTGATATACTACATAGATACTTTTTGTTTGTAAACTTATTATACATATAAACATCCATGACTCGGAAACAAATGCCCATGCTCATCACACAAACATTTGCTCCTACCGGGATTCGAACCCGGGACCCTAATAACGTAAGGCAGTCTCACTACTGCTGCGCCATTCGGATCGTCGAAGTGCCCCCTTTACTGACAAATAATGATGTCGCTCTCAAGGAGGCAGTTTTTGAAGCTGGTGTCTTAAGAGGGTCCAGGATGGTCAAAACCAATCTTTGCTTTTGGAAGAAACGACCCCTTGAGAGGTCTTGAGGCTGGTGTCTTAGAGGGTCCAGGATGGTCAAAACCAATCTTTGCTTTTGGAAGAAACGACCTCTCGAGAGGTCTTGAAGCTAATGTCTTAACAGGGTCCAGGAAGGTTAAAACCAATTTTTGCTTTTGAAAGAAGCGACCCCTCGAGGGGTCCTGACGCTGGTGCCTGAACAGGGCCCAGGATGGTTAAAACCAACTTTTGCTTCTGGAAGAAACGACCCTTCGAGGAGTCCTGACGCTGATGTCTTAAGAGGATCCTGGATTGTCAAAACCTACCTTTCTTTTTGGAAGAAACGACCCCTCAAGGGTCCTGACGCTGGTGTCTTAAGCTAATCAAGGATGAGTTGTTTCAGATAAGAATCCTACACTCTTTGGTCTTTTCTTAAGGGTTTAGAAGACCCCTCGCCTCCGTCCGACTAATTTAAAAGAAAGAAGTATGGCCGTTAATAAGGGCGGTTTTTAGGCTGGTTCCTTAAGAGAGGCCGGGTTATGTAGGAATTACCACAAGTTCCAGTCATTTCCAACGGCCAGGCGCCTTTACAGACAGACCACTCTCGGCACTCTCCGCCCAAATGGTATAGATATTGAAATGAGATAGATAAAGAGCAGAGTAACGCCCCTTATAAGCGTTGACAGGAGCTGTTTTTGATGCTGGTCTCTTATTAACCTTTTTAACGCCATTGTCACATATACGTGACAAGCAAGCACGTGCCCTGTACGCCAACGACACAAATATGTGACAACAAATGCGGTGCACTATAACACAAAATAAACAATTAAATAGTTTTGGAATCCCTATTTTTTTGTAGTTATTTGCGGTGAAATTGTGGCTTGGCGTGAATACCATGAATAGATCAACAATCGACTCAAAACAAACTTTATTTGAATGGGAAAAGGTAGATTTTACAAGTCACACACTTCACATCAAAAAGTTGCATTGCAGAATGAGCCAGCAGACTAATTTCACTATTGCAGGATCCAATTCAACACACTGTTCCAGCTGATGGTGAAGATGGTGTTCGTGAACTTGTACGGAATCAACAACGCTGGGAGCGACAGTCCTGTAGCAGTGGCGCGGCATGACCTGAGCTTGCTGCCCATGCCCCACGGTAAGTCACCATCAAGCTGTAATCCTCGAAGGGATAAGCAAAGGTGTCCCTAATATCATCAACATCACCCTCTCGCCCTTATCCCAATTCATTTGGGATCGGCGCAGCATGTCTTCTTCTCCCATACTTCTCTATTACATACTATTCTAGACGTGTGCCTAATAGTACAACCTCATTAAATAAATAAATATCGCTGGACATTACACACAGCGCCATCTAGTGCCACACTAAGCAACGAGGCTTGTGTCGTGGACACTAGATAGTTGATATACTACACACATACTTTTTGTTAGTAAATACATACTTATTATACATATAAACATCCATGACATTTAGCCAGTTATATTTTGAAGTCCCATGTAATAGGGGGCGAGCCGAATGCTATCAACTGGGCACAGGACTCCGTGGCTGCTACTGAGAAAATCCAATAACACTGCCCGACCCGCGAATCGAAACCAGAACTTCATGTTCAGCAGTCGCGTTTGCGACCACTCGACCAAGGAGGCAGTCAAAAACATCATATTTGCGACGTAGCCAGCGACCAGTGGGCCACATTGACCCTGGATTGAAACAATTGGAAGTCATGGGGAGAGACTTCTGCCCAGCATTGGGATGACATAGGCTAAAAGTATCAGTATTTGCGACGTTTCCTTACGAAGCCGTCAACCAAGCATTATGTACGGTCGAACAAGCTATTTGGTTTACATTTTACAATGTAATACGAGTAGGCTAGTTTCCACCATCAATAAATTCTATTTAGTCCGTCAGTTAGAGTATTGGAAAATAATAGACACGTATTTTTTGTTTTTGTAAATCATTGAATATTAACAAAGATAAAACGCATCAAAACTCGGGAGTGGGGGCTGGTGACGTCACAACGCACTAAAAACTATAGCACGGCGTGACGTATTGAGAATTTTAAAAGCGTGTCTTCGTCAATTTTGGTTTACGTAACAAAATAAAAAATACGTGTCAAAAATTGTTTGGTAATCTAACTGACGGACTAATTAGATTTTTTCAGGACACAAGCCTATTTGTGGGTTAAAATATAAACCAAATAGCTTGTTCGACCGTACATCAAACTAAGTACTTAACTACGCAAAAATTATTACTGGGAAATGACTTTTTTTGGGGTGTAAAATCACGTTTTACGGTAAAACTCAATGTAACGCACTCAAAACATTGTGCTGATGGGTGCATTAAATAGTAAACGGTTTACAGAGGTATTTAAATTAAAGTTATAACCTTAAAAGCTAGTATTAAAAAAAAAACTTCTGATGAAGTTGGAACTTTGACCTCTAATATCTCCGTAACTAGTAGGTTCCCAGGTATGGTCCAGAACAAAAAAATGATCGCAATGACGGGGAGAACCAGTGCCTTTCGGCTTCGGTAAGGGTCTATTTACACCCTTTATGTTTATATTCCTCATTTCCTATCACATCTTGCTACATTGTTCTCACATAATATACCATCTCAACATGAATGATGTAACCAAGGTTTTGTAACAATATTTTGATTTAAAAGAGTGTCCATGGAGTTTCTTGCCCGTTCTTCTCCATAGAAATCTATGCTACTGACTGCGGGCAACTACAGTACTTTTACAGTTTTTATGTCTTGTGACTGGGACTGTAGCTTGTTTTTTTTGTTGTATTTTTGACATTCAAAAGTGCCGTAATGGTCTAATTTAAATAAGTGCTTTGAGTTTGATTTACTTTTCATATTTGTTTCGACAATTCAAAAGTGCCTGTACATGCCTACTTGAAATAAATGCTTAGATTTTGATTTGAACCTCCTCTGCCAGGTCTAGAAGCGATGCCGGACTACCCAGCCTTCATTGACCTGTCGCACATAGTGTGGCTGAACAACCACATACCCCAGGCCCACCAGAAGAAGTGGAGGTTCCTGTTCTCTTCACACATACACGGGGAGTCTTTCTCTACTATGACAGGTATGTGATTTAGTTCAGTACGGTCGACCAATCTATTTGGTTTACATTTTAACATGCAAATTGCATTATAAAATGAAACCAAATAGCTTGGTTGACCGTACGATATGCTAGAAGCTCGTGGCTAAATAATAACTGCCGGTCGAATCAATATCTAGGTTAAGCCGTGCTTGCCTAGGTTGGTCTGTGGATGGGTGACCACCCATTACATTTCGAGTTTCCTCCGTGTTGGTCCCAGCAGTCATTTGTAGATCTTTGACAGTCGTTACAGGTAGTCAGTGGCCCGAAAAGTCTGACAACCAGTGGGTATATCGTATTACCTAGTTACTAACTGGGTTGTGGAGGTCAGATAGGCAGTCGCTCCATGTAAAATACTGGTATTCAGCTGCATCCGGTTAGACTGGGAGCTGACCCCAACATAGTTGGAAAAAGGCTGGGCAGGTGATGATGACGTTATGCTAGGGAATCAGATATTCTTGTTATCAGCTTCACCTGTAACATTGTTAAAAATCTTAGAAATTAAATTTTACCCATTTCCCGGTATCCGATTGAGCTGAAATTTGGATACTTGTTTAGTTTGGATGACAATGCATAGTTGGTTAAGTGGCGTCTTCTAAATCCAATATGGCGGACTACCAAAGATGATGGAATAGTTAGTTTTTTGATTTTTTAAATTCTTTAATCGCGTTGAGCACTTTTTAGGTAAACAAAAATCATGGAACTCGCGTGACTATCACGTACGCTTTTGGTAGCACTCGTAGCCGATCCGCTACGGCGTAGCACCACTTAGTCGTGCGCGGGACACAACCCGTAGCAGTGCTACGACTGGGGCGGCCTGAGGGGGGAGGGGAGGGGGAGGATTGAGGGTGTAATAGAAAACGGACACAAAAAAAAATGCATACACACACAGGTCGACGATACAATTCACAAGTTACTTAGTTTTCACTTCTATCGGCAGTCCCCAAAGACTGCCCCTCATGTTTTTTTTATGTTTATGATTTCAGGCCGCATCATAGACCAAGGCCCCTCGCTCCTCATCATAGAAGACAACTCGGGCTACATCTTCGGAGGCTACGCGTCCGAGTCGTGGTCGTTCGGTCCCAACTTCGTGGGCACGGCGGACTCGTTCCTGTTCACGTTAGCGCCCAAGATGAGGGTGTACCCAGCTTCTAGCTTCAACCATCATTTCCAGTATATCAATCATCATACTAAGACGTTACCGAATGGGATAGTGAGTACATCTATTTTGTAATTTTATAAAGAGGAAAATATTCCCAAGTCGGGCAGTGTTTTTGGAACCCTTTGTATGCGAGTCCAACTCGTACTTGACCGCTTTTACAATCTATATCAATATTATAAAGAGGTAAAATTTGTTTGTATGTTTGTATGTAGGGGTTCATCTTCAACTACTGATCCGATTCCATAAATTCTTTCACTAACGGGCTGATACGTTATCCCAGAGTGTGGCTACTTTTAAAACGTTCCCGTGAGTACATTCCGAATATAAGAGGGGCTTAGCCGCGAGCAAACGCTATTGTTAAATACAAGTAATATCAACAACTCCCCAATACCACCAGATAATGGGCGGACAGTTTAACTTCGGCGGCATCTGGGTAGACGCGGACCCGTTCGGGGAGGGCTCCTCGGCGGAGTCCTGCAGCACCTTCCGCGGGTACAAGCGGCTCAGCAAGGAGCCCAAGTTCCACATCAAGAGCCTGGAGGTGTGGGGCGTCGGAGACAAGCCGGTGCTGGATAAGGACGTAAGTGGCTGAGCTGTTCATTGTACAACGAAGGGATACCATGTAATCTGTACATCATGCTGAACAACATACTAATTTTGCATCGGTTGAATGTATGGCTCTTGGCTGCCATGGTTTATTTTAAATACCTTATTTTGAAATAGTTGATCTAATCTTTTACTCTGGACGCTCTATCTATCTATCATGGGGTTTGGGTTTCCGCACTTAGTCCTTGAAGTGGACCATTGTGCGTGAGCCATGGTGGCCGATTACTCCAACCAGCCCACCTCCCTCCAGAAGCAGATCAGACTTCCCGGTCTCCTCAGGGCATCCGCAAGGGATCTTGGTGTTCCCAGGGTCTCCTCGCGAATCTTGGTAACGCCTGTGCACTCTTTTAGCACTGGAGCGTCGGTGATACCTAGTGAACAGTGTCCGGTGATGGTCCCCGCCACCAGACGCAGGCTATCTCTGTCGACCCGAGCAACAACAACAACAACAACAGCCCATAACGTCCACTGCTGGACATAAGCCTCTCCCATGATGGGAGGAATTTGCCGTAATCTCCACGCTTGGCAGGCGGATTGGAGATCGCAGTGATGAATGAAAGACTAACAGAAAACGCTGCTGCCCATTCTCTGGTCTACGGAGGCACGGTGTTCTGCCTCAGACATTAGTCGCCTTATACGACACCCGTGAGTGTAATGGGTTGGTTCTATTCTACTCTGCCGGATACCACACGGCTAACCCGAGCGGCTGTTATTATTTAGCCACGAGCTCCTCTCATTATTGTACTGAACTTTATTCCCGTGACCCTAAGGTTCATATTAAATGTAAAATAACTCTAAGCTAGGACGTTAGTCATCCTAGACTCAGGTACCCGTAATCCTTTCCTATCCTTTACAATCCTTAGGAAAGCGAAAACGACAGTGACACCAAGTCACTGCGTTCAAGAAGTGGTAGTAGCAGATGCAGTGTACTAGATAGTCATCAAGCCGATCGGAATTTCCTAGAAATATGCGGTAAAAGTACAACAAAAAGCGCGGGCCTTAGAGAATGACTTCAGAACTTTAGACTGTGACTTAAAGACCTAAAAGTGAGTAAATCAGACTATGCAGTCTGAAAGTTACACTGTGAATTCGGAAAGTTACACTGTGAAGTCAGACAGTTACGCTATAAAGTCACACTGTAAATTCAGAAAGTTACACTGTAAAGTCATAATGTTACACTGTAAAGTCAGAAAGTTACACTGTGTAGTCAGAAAGTTACACTGAGAAGTCGGAAAGTTACATTGCGAAGTCAGAAAGTTACACTGTAAATTCAGGAAGTTACACTGCGAAGTCGGAAAGTTACACTGTAAACTAAGAAAATTACACTGTTTAGTCAGAAAGTTACACTGTAAAGTCATAAAGTTACACTGTGAAGTCGGAAAGTCACACTGTAAAGTCAGAAAATTAAACTGTGTAGTCGGAAATTTTAACTTAAAGTCGGAAAGTTACACTATGAAGTCGAAAAGTTACGCTGCGAAGTCGAAAAGTTACACTCTGTACTCGAAAAGTTACACTGTGAAGTCGAAAAGTTACATTGTGAAATCGGAAAGTTACACTGTGAAGTCAGAAAGTTACACTGTAAAGCCAGAAGATTACCCTGTGTAGCCAGAAAGTTACACTGAAATTAGATCGTGACGTCGACGCTTTAAAGTCAGACTTGGAATCTGAAAATCACGACGTCATCGATCATGACGTCATAGTACCTTCATTCATAAAGTCATACTATGAAGTCAGAAAGTCAGATCATGAGGTCTTGTATAAGAAAAGTTAGATGTTAATATAAATATACGCTAGAAGTGATTATCAGTTTGGACTAAACATGGCTGAAGAATATATTGAAGTAAGGGGTCGATATTCATTTTTGACTTTGTAGTGTCATTTTGTAGGTATTTAGTATTAAATGTAGAATATTTGAATGTAGGGTATTTAGAATGCGGGATTTAAAGATACCTTGTGAAATTTGGGTGTAGTATTAAGTTCATCTCTGCCTAGTGCTATCTCTTTGGGAATTACAAGGCGTGATGAAAAACGTTCGTTCGTGACGTTTAGAAAAAAAATCTGCATTTCAAAAATCAGTAGTACATTATTTTTGCCGGGTGGGAGCGGAGTCGTTTATGTGGGCTAACACCTTAAGTCCTCTAAAAACAGCCGTAAAAGTGGCCATTTTTTGTTAAATCTCGACGTGTTCCTGGAGATTTCGCTAGCGTAGTCGCGGGCATAACTGCTCCCGCTGGGAAGTGCCTGAAAAGGCATCTTTTAACCACCAAAAACCCTCTAAATATGACCATTTTTTCAGGAGGATGAACGGGAACTAAGTGTGTTGGACGTGAACCCAGAAGCCAAAGCGATCCTGGACATGGCAGGCCGCACGCGACACAGCGAGGGCATCCGTGAACCGCCGCCCTTATAATGTAAATAACTATGCTAATATATACCTTTTCGTAACAAGTCCAAATTATTTTGTATAAAGTCTAAACATTCGTTAAAACTTAAAATTAGTTTTGCATAAAGTTGGTTACGAATAAAGTTATATTTGCTTAAAGTTCGTTTCACATAAAGTTGGTGTCGCGTTAAATTAGCTTATATGAAACCCACTTATCTTTACTATGGTTTCATATAAAGTTAGTTGATAATGTTATGCTGAAAATAAGTATATGATTCATCTAGTTTCCCTCTCTTGCGAGTATTATCACAATAACTAAAAAAAGTTCAGACTTTATACAAAAACAATTAATATTACAATCGAAATGTAAACTTTATACCAAACTAGATTTATGGCAGTCACTATGTAAGGTAGACTTTATACGAACAAGCATAGTTAGAGCTTCCATTTGTATCAACGTATTGAATGAAGTGAATAGTGTACTTATTTATTTATAACTTTACCTTTTAAAACACTTTTGGTCGAGTCTAGTATTGCCGCGTCCTAAAACTGATATCAGATGTTTCACCTGAGTGACCAGTTCATTCGAATGACTGGAGATTTTGCCTTCATTCTATGATCAGGCAACACCCATAAAATTACAAAGGAACTAATGTCGATTTGCTCCTTTCATTTTTCTCTTTTGATTCATTCTGTGTTTAGACTTTTTACTTCGATTGAGAGTAAATGATGTCGAATGAGAAGCAAAATGAATAGAAATCTAAGCGACTGATATCTGTTTAAGGGTGGATTCAGAGAAAACGCGCGCGCCTTTTGCCACGCGCGCAAACTCAAACGAGGGTTGACGCGCTTACAAACTCGTATATGCGATAAACGCCCCCCGCGCGCCCATTCACGCCCCTTGAACTCCTTCGCGTGTACTCACGTTCGGTTTTTTGAAGCCAAAATAAGGTGCGCGTGCAAGTGCGTAAACCGATTTAAGTTTATGAGCGCTAAAAAATACGCTTGTCTGAAACCGCTCTAACCAAAACGATCGTCGTGTGAACACATTACTTTCGCTTCCATTTTGTTCCGACGGGGAGTGCTTTCCATTTTTTTTGGAACGTGAGTGGCATGAGCGCGACGATCGCTTTAGTTAGTACGCGGAGTACGACCCTTCTTGACAGGGGTACCGATTTACAAGGACAAAATCTGTGTTACTTATCTAATAAGTCATTTATAGTTACAAAGATATAATGGTTTGTACAAAAGCGTTGCTTGAAACAAAAAAAAACAATCTAAATTATTTTAAGGAGCGTTTATGAATAAACTGCGTAATAAGTATAGTTATACAGAATGTTTATTTAGTCACTTGCTATTTTAAAACATCACCCTATGTATTGGTTGTAATAATTGAATCGATTTTTAAATAACGTTTGTTCCTGATAAATACCTAACTCTCATTCAAATTTAATTATCGCCTGTTTTACATCCTCCGGATAATTTGGTGGGGGTGGGAGGAGGGCGTCGAGCAGAATCTCACCCAATCTCAAGACGGAGAGCGAGGGAGTCTCGGAAAATATTACGTATTTTATTTTTTCGCAAGAAACATTGTAAAATACGAGAAAACTGGATTTAATTATTAAGTGAACATGTTTCTCTCCTAAAATAATGGGCTAGTCAAGTCAAATCTCACGAAAATGGGAGGGGGAGGAAATGCGTCACTTAATTAATGGACGGTCCCTTTCAATTAAATTATCTACTAAATATCTATCTAAATTATCTATCTCCTTTCCGGAGATAGTAAAACATGGCAATAATTCTTTAGTCCTTTGTTTAAAAAACGTCCAATATAAAGTAAATTCTGTATGCATATCGCACAATTTTGTACTTTATTACCTTTGTGTATGGTCCAGTGTCTTATGATCTTCATATCGATGTTAATTTGTAAAGCTTTTGTCTATGACTTCGCTTATTTCTGCTTGTCTGTTGTGTAGAGCGAATTTGTGATGGGTTGAGTGCGGTAAGTGTTCAAGATTATCTAATTATTGTGAATAAGCTCGCTTCCTATTACTTGGGACTTAAACATAATTGGCGAAATGTCGGTGTACTATTAGGTACACTTCTGTCTAACCCTTGCGGGGATTACAGGCTTGATGTTTTGTCAGTTTAGGATTGAAGTGTACCAAACAGACCGACTCGCTTTTACCATAATATCATTAATAAAACATTATCATTCATTTCATTCATCATCGTCATCATCATTTTCATTTTTTTTAAATAAATTATTCTTATTCTTAATATGAATACTTATCGGACTTTGCCCATGTAATTATGATCTGTTGTTATATAATATAAATATAAAGTATATATAATCAGCAATAAGAAGTGCATTTATTAATAGTGAGGTGCCTTTGTATTTGTGTCTGGTTTATTGTAGTTTTTAATATTCGTTGGAAAGTCGGCCACAACTACTCTAAAGGCTCATTTACAGAGACGCGGCGTGTCGTCTCTCGGCGTGTTGCGTGTCTTTCCGTTGATGGAGTGGCCCGCATTATCACACTGGCAAACTCAAACATATGACAATGTACGATTTTGTTCACGGAGACGCGTGGCGTGAACTGGCGCGTGTGACGCCGCGTGCTCTATCGCGGGTATCGCTACGCATCACACGCTGCGTCTCCGTGAACAAAGTGTAAAAAAAAGTGAGCCGTCGCGGGACGCCTGGCAAATGTGAAACATCGAAATTATTTTGCACAATCTTTAAAAAAAGTCAATATAAAAAATAAACACAAAATAAAAACAAAATGACTCGATTCACAAAAAGAAAAACCTTATGCTGGAATCGAACTCGAAGTCACGAGATTGTAACCCAGCGCTCTGTGCCCCGGGACCAGCTGGCTTGTTATGCTGCTTCAACAGGTCGGTAATGTTCGGGATTGTTCGGGCCGGGTTCGATCGCCACGCTCGCAACGAATTTTTCATTTGTGTTTTTGGCTTATAGATGCCTCACATCAAATAAACTGTCTGGCCCCAATGCTGTGTGCGGTACTGCGTTGCCGAGTGGCGACGAGAGCAAGCAGCGGTCGCCGCGTTGTATCGCTCGCCAGTTTAGATAGATAGATAGATAAACCATTTATTTAGTGCACACAAAATACATAACACAACACACATAAGTACAATAGGCATGAAGACAGTATCAAAAAATTGCAAATCTATTTAGTCCGTCAGTTAGAGTATTGGAAATTAATGGACACGTATTTTTTGTTTTTGCGAATCCGTGAATATTGACAAAGATAAAACGCATCAATACTCGGGAGTGGGGGCTTGTGACGTCAGAAATAGCTAAAAATTATACCTAGGCGTGACGTATTGAGAATTTTAAAAGCGTCATATCTTCGTCAATTTTGGTCAACGAAACAAAATAAAAAACACGGGTCAAATATTTTTTGATAATCTAACTGACGGACTGATTAGTTTTTTTTTGTCGTCTCGCCTATTAAATGATACAATTTACCTGATTATAAAAACAAGGTGCCAATTTACAAAAAGAAAAACATATTTACGAAATTGATCTGCACGCGCGAGCCTCGGCCCGCACTGAATGACAGCCATTGACGGAACTACTGGTTTGCAATCGCCCCTCTATTGTAGTGCATGAAAGTATCTATGGAAGCGTTTTCATAGAGTTACATAATTAAGACCTAGTCGTGTCGCTACGATCTTTTCTGTGATTTGGGGGCTTTCGGGATTGTTCCTTAATTCACACATACACAACAAAATCTATATGTATTCTTGGACACAGATCTCGTTTCTGTGAAAATGAGTTGCACTTGATCCACGCAGGCCCAGTACGGGGCGGTAAATATTACGTCATATCTACGAATTTTCGGTTCTTTATATTGCAAGAAAGTAGGTCTGATGAGATGACAAGTAATAGAGAAGTATGGAAGAAGAAGACATGCTGCGCCGACCACTAATGAATTGGAATAAAGGCAAGAGAATGATATGATATGGTTTTAGGTTCTTCTGTTAAATGATAAGATTGTTCTTATTATATATAAGACTAATAGACTCGCCCACCCAGACTATAAATAAATGGATATAATCCCTTTAAATAGAAATTCAGTGAGTTAGTGGCCGACAAAAAAAAAACATTCTAAATATTCGTAGGCGTTAGTCGTATTTGTATATTTGCTGTTGCGTTGCTTTTTAATATGTCATAATGTGTCAAGTATACAGTAAGTATAATAAATATACAGGGTGTTGTTTTGTACTACCCAGATGAGAATAAAGAAATTGTAGGAATTATACTACATTGCTTAAAAGGTAATTTATACGTCCGGTCGCAATAAACGGTGTATCTATTCATACACGAAATCTGTTAAAGGGTCATTGTACTCATCAATATGAACAACTTTCACTTTGGGACAAAACCCTGAATCGCTGAATTTCCTGTATGAATAGATTCAACTTATATTGTAAATATTATATCAATATTTAAATCAAATTACTGCATTCAAATTGACGATCACAGTGTACAGTTACTGGGTAAAAACAACACTTTTTATTTATATGTAGTTAGTTTCAAATTTTCAACATAGTATCATACTAGTCATTGCTGTGAAGTCATGCATTACCTACATAGAATAATATATTAACATAACACTTTATTTACGTGAATTGTATTGCTTTTACAACTTATCAGTTAAGAATTACACTGTAAGAACGGTTTCGCACTACGTCCGATCCGAGTCCGATCCGTACCCGTGAAAAGTCAGTCACAAGGTATGGTATATGTCTGCTTATCTTTATAGACCACAAGTACTAGTAATCTACATATGTATGTAATTAAAAATTACCAGAAAACGTCCTTCGGAATCGCTGGGCAGGCCCAGAGCCATACACTTTGTCTTCACTTTACTCATGGGTTCGGATCGGCCGTAGTGTGAAACCGCTTTAAACTTTATAAATCATAAAACAACTAATTAACCTAACAGTCATACTTTGAGCATTACTAATCATTTGGTTCCTATAATATAATTGAATGGTTCCTATCTGTTGCTTTTCAAAGACTCGGTTGGCCGGGAGGAGACCACCCTAGAAGGACATGCTCTGGCCTTATTGGTGAGATTCTTCAGAAAGGTCAGGTGCGTAGTACTCGCAACCGGCGTGCGTGTATGACGAGATGTATGAACGTGGATGAGGCAAAAGTAGTATGTAAGCATCGTAGCAGATGGCGTTCTGTGGTTTCATGGGAAAAAGACGTGAGTCCGAGTTTATGTGTGTACTAGCTTCTGTCAGCGGCTTCGCCTGCGTGAAGTTTGATAATTGTCCCATGGGATCTTACTATGGGGATAAAAAGTATCCTATGTTTTAATTCAGGTTATAAACTATCTGTGTGTAAAATTACATCCAAATCCGTTCAGTAGTTTTTGCGTGAAAGAGTAACAAACATCCATACATGCTCACAGACTTTATAATGTTAGTAGGATAGGATGTGTGCAAACTGGCGGGAATAAATCGCTGGGCATTACACACAGCGCCATCTAGTACCACACTAAGCAACGAGGCTTGTGTCGTGGATACCAGATAACCACCACCAACCACCAGATACTCGCCTAACTTCTGATATAATTAAAATAATCGGGGCGTGTAGTCCTGTCTGGGATTCTCCTCAGTATGGCCAGAGTTTTGTTAAACTGTCGGTAAACATCAAAATATTAACACCACAGTGAAATTGGGAAGATATTATGACCACTAGTTAGAACATTATCACAATCAAAATCATGACTTATAATTCGACCGTAAGTCCTATATGCCGTTGGTGTTCAAAGCATGTTTGCAAAGTGTACTACTATCATATGTTTTTAATGGTTCTTTATATAATCCAATCGAAATAAAATCGAAAACATACCTGATGTAAGTGTCAACTATTAACTATTAGTGCCAAAGCAGTTATTATAATATTTATGTCCTTATTTTGCATGAAAGCCAATGTATAGAATCTGCAAAGCATCATCGCCATGCTGCATTAATTTGTTAAAATTCTTTGGCTGCTCTGAACTTAGCGCTGAAAAGAGATAGCTTTAGTGTACTGTATAGCTCTATCCCTTTTTCGCACCAGTATAGCTATTCACAAACGCTTTTACGCTTCGATTCGGAAAGTCGTATGTCTATCTCGCTCGCTTTCGTTTAGCCATGTGCTGGAGGCTACTGAAAGTGCCAAATTTCTGGCTGACTCAATTTGAATTATCATCGACACGCTAAGAAGAAGATTGATGACTTCGACATATTGTGCTTTTATAGCTTATGTTGAATTTTGGCGATTTTGTCAAAATAATTACAAAATATTGAAATTAAAAATCCCGTGGGTGAGTTATTGGGGCTGAAAAAACAGCAAATAACCCCTTCTTTCGGAGCGTTCTATTTGGCATGCACCAAACAGCCTGTATTTATCCCTTTCTTCAGGGCAGCCACGATATTTGTAACCTACCCGTGTCTATAATTTATGCAGCAATATGCTTATGTAGAAAATGTTCCAAGCCTATGTTGTGAACGAAATCCTCCTTTCATTGTGTGCTATGTGAACTTTGTGGTTAGAACTATGTTATTTATACCCCATTTGGTAAGTCAAGGTAGGCAAGAATTTTGCAAAGTATTTCAAAGTTGCATACAAGCATGCATTACAAAGTTGCACAAAAAAAAAAAAAAAAAAATATCTGTTTTTTTCCATACCTGTATAATCTCATCATGAATGATGTAACCAAGATTTTGTAACAATATTTTGATTTCAAAAGAGTGTCCATGAAGCATCTTGCCCGTTCTTCTCCATAGAGATCTACGCTTTGGAATGGGCAACTACAGTACTTTCACAAGTTATAATACCTTGTGACTGGGACTTTTGGACATAGTTCTAACTTCAAAAGAAAGCTTATATGTATTAACAATATGAAACTAAGTTGTACAAATTGTATTTATTTATTAATTAAAACATTATTTCAAATACTATTTTCTTTTACTGATTTATATTTTCAACAAGTAGCTATCAATACTTGCAAGCTCCTGTCCGTAATTTTTCAGTTTACTTGTATAAAGAAAAGGACAATGGGCAAAAATGTATGGAAGCTGATGGTACACCCCTCCAATAGCAATGACATGTATACTGTATAGGTCTTTGGATAGGTCTTTTTATTTTATTATTTTATTTTATGTAATCATTTTATTAGAACCTGCTACGACTCCATGACGCGCACTTGCTTCGTCCGCATATTAAATAACACTATGACTTCTGTCCCCGAAGTGCCGGGCCTCCGCTGGCCTCCTTCGTCGGCCTATACCTATTACCTGGTGGTATCGTTTATCTTTATAAAACCCACCGTACCACCAGGGGTGGGGTGGGTCCGAATCCAATTTCTCAATAGCAGCCACGGAGTCAGGATTTGTACCTGTTTGAAAAATCACACATGCGGCAGAAATGTGTCCTGCAAACGCCGCGTCTTTCTGCCGCGCTCTTGCAGTGCAATGTTTGAACACACCTTAAGGTACACCTCTGCCTAACCCTTCTGGGTTACAGGCGTGATGTTATGTTAAATTTAGGCGTGTAGGCTTCCAACCAGACGGCCAATCACACGTTCTGCATCACGAGAATTTAATCGCGCTATCAAAATAAAACCACAAAAAATAGGGTCCCGGTCCCTTTTTTTGCCCGTGGTTCCTTCAAAAAATATATACTGCTAAATGCAGTCATTGACATTTTTATTCAATTTTGTCATGTGTTTACTTATATATAAAACATTTGTGACAGAAAATGGGTGTATTTTTTTTAATCCTCTATATGGGCGGCATGGGACGTAGGAGGCCCCGGCATTTCGGGGACAGAAGTCACGAGTGTTAGTTATTAAGCGAGCGCGCATCATTTAATCTCCGTGGTTCCTTCCAAGAAATACGAGAAGGGACCACGAAATTTTCCAGTATTATAGGGACCACGAAGAAAAAAAGGTCCGTGGTGGGACTACGAGAAGGGACCACGGGCGAAAAATGAAAAAAATCAAATCAGGCATTCGCACATTTTTTTTATTCAGAAACAAAGAATCTTAAGCTATTACTCCTCGGTCCTCCGTTTCCCTATAGACAGGTCTATGGGACCCTCACATTCACTGGTTGTGTCCACAGCTTGCTTGGACTCGGGGTTATGTCTTATGATACCATACATTGGAACTGGCGCCGTTACTTCTGCTTTTGGTACAGCCTTTGTGTTGTATTTTGAGGAGTTTCTCGTGTGCATTCTGGGGACAAAACAGTTCAGTTATTTGTCTATTCCGTCTATTAGTAGGAACGGTATGTCTAGAGGCAAAGCAGTAGTGTCGGTCAGTAGAAGTTGCTACGATCAGTACCTAGTTAAATTAAATGTGCTGATAGGTACATGACTGCGTTATGCAAAATATCTACTAGGAAATCTTTGTCCATATTGTAGAAGTCTTGGCCAACACTTGCAACAACAGCAAGGCGACTTGTTTGAACATTCACGGAGTGCAAGTTGACTTTCACATTATAAGTGGTCAAAATGCAAAATTTCGTCAAATTATTTGATATAGTTCTCCATTTACTATGCTTATAATAAGTAATACCCTTGTGAGGTCATAGAACAGTACCCAGGGAAGTAGTCTTAGGCCCGGACTCACCAAAGCAGCAGACGAGACGAGAGGATAGGAGATCTGTATCACACCACCAAAAGAATTTAGTTATTTACACTTCCCGTCTCCGCTTAGCTTTAGTGGATCCGGTCGAGTAGAGAGGAGAGATGTTGTTTAAGCCAGCAGGAGACGAAAGTGATGTGAGCGGCGTGCAGTGTCCTAAGCTGGGCGTAAGTGGTCCCATACACATCTCTGCGTGGGTGGATAAACCTAGCTCCTATGCATCTCCTTACCTCTTCGCTTAGCCTTACCTTACCTTATATCTTCACACGTCTGCACTTTGAGTCGGACCTTAGAGTAGCGAACCTATTCTCTGTAACTGGTGGCCTCAAGAAGAGTGTCAAGGCTAGTCTTTCACCAAGGCAGGAACGAGTGGAGCGGATGAGAGTGCCAATCACAGGAGACGCGAGATATATGGATTTCAACCAACATGATTGGTCGATTCCCGCATGTCTTCTGTCTCCGTTTTGGTGGAAACAGGTCCAGACAGAAACTTACTTGTACTTGCGGCAGGCTTCGTCCCTGTGGCGTTCCAGATAGCGTCGCTGACTGAACGCTTTGTCGCAGGTGGAGCAGCGCCATTGCCAAGTGTGGTGGCCGCGAGTGCGCTGGTGAGCGCGGAGATTTGATCTGGAAATGACAATGCATTGTCATCTTTTGAATCTTGGAATGTCTAACCACCCACACTAAGCTTGTGTAGTGTGCGGCTTACTTAGATAGACTATGCTTTTTTCTTGGCATCACAATGTCGCGAGATTTACGTACCTACTCGTATTTACTTAGTTTGTTTTTTAATTAAAATCAATTAGATCACTTTATTTTATTTACTTGTTTATTAACACTGGTAAATCGCGCGTTAAGCTTTTAAATCATATAAATTGTGTTAAAATGACGTTATAAGTTGATAGTAAAAGTTTTAAAGGAAAAGTTCATTTTATTCTTTTTAGCGCATTCAAATAAAAGCTTGTTTTTAAAAAAGTTTTTTTACTTTTAAGTTTTTAGTATTTATGATTCGGGATTTACTACGGCACAGGTCGTAGCGCGTAGCGGTCGTAGCGTTTTTCTGTAGCCCGTAGTAATTCGTAGTACGCACAATGCAATGTTTTAAGCTCACATTATCGAAAGAAAACAGAAAGTAAGAAAAAATATTTATTAGGCTCATCTAGGACCAAAGTACTCATCAAGACGAATCAAACGAGCCCAAACTCGATGTGGTAAAGTCGTTTTATTACGGAGATTCTATGTCCACCTTCCAAATTCATCATCAGACTCTGGATACAAAGACAAAGTACTCATTAAGACGAATCAAACGAGTCCAAATTCGATGAGGTTAGATCCTTTTATAACGGAGTTCCTATGGCCACCTTCCAGCTCCACCATCAGACCCTGGATACCATCTAAAGACAAAGTACTCATCAAGACGAATCAAACAAGTCCAAATTCGATGGGGTTAGGTTGTTTTATAAAGGAGTTCCTATGGCCACCTCCCAGCTCAATCATCAGACCCTGGATACGACCTAAAGACAAAGTACCCATCAAGACGAATCAAACGAGTCCAAATTTGATGGGGTTGCGTCATTTCATTACAGAGTTCCTATGGCCACCTTCCAGCTTCATGCTCAGATCAGCTCCATGTTATCATAATATTGCATTGCCCCGCGATATACAAATGCGTTCAAAATTTCAGCTCAATCAGTAACCGGGAAGTGGATCAAATTTAACTTGCAAGATTTGATTACAGACAGACACCGGGACAGGTGAAACTAAATAAAAGTTTGTAATAATAAAAAAAAACAGACTATAATCTACCTCTGGACAAAATTTCATCCAGATCCTTCTTTACTTCCTTCCAAACTTTCGCAAGTAAGATGACCATACAAGTAATTTGTGACTTACCGATCAGCAAACGTCCTGCCACAATGCTGATGAGGACAGGGAAAGGGCCTCTCCCCCGTATGGAGTCGCAGGTGTCCCTTCAGAACCCAGGGACGGTCAAAACCCTTGCCGCAGTACGAGCAGTTGTGAGTGTCGCGCGCGCTACGCCGGGGCTCCGACCACTCTCGGGGCTCTCGGGGTTCTGTAGGTAGGTACGTGGGTAAATTGGTTGAACCAAATCTCATGGACGGTTAACCTTTTGACGGCCAGAGCATAAAAACACGCGCGTGCCCCCCTCCAAGCTTAGCCACAATTTCACCTACCATTTTATCACCCGAGTACCTATTTGTGTCGTTTGGCGTACAGGACACGCGCTTGCTTGTCACGTGTTTATATTATGTGACTATGGCGGTCAAAAGGTTAAAAACTCTATATTTAATATCGCCGTTAAGTCTAGCTGTCTGTATCAACGTTGCCCGTGGGACTTAAACACAGCAACGCCTAAACATAATAACACCAAATGCATGGGAAGTGACGCCTTATTTAAGGTGTTGCTTAATATTAGTGAAAACGATCGTACGGCTTATAAAGACAGTTTTCTTTAGGTTTTAACTTTTAGAAGAAGAATAAATGTGCTTTATTCCCTTTTGTCGCATCATCATGACTGGAATTTGGTCAATTTATACAAAATTGGCGTCTAAGGACTAGAAAGAAAAGTGTTGGTCGTCCGGCGGCGAGATGGGCAGACGACATTGTTGCTATCGCGGGAATATCCTGTATGAGGTTGGTACAAGAGCGTGGCGCTTGACACAAGCAAAGAGAGGCCTATACCCAGCTGTGGGTGAAGTCTGACTGTAGATGATGGTGACACAAAATTGACTAAAAAGCTTTAGCTGTATACCGGATGACTTTTTTATCACTTTCCAAAAAAATGGGTATACTCGTATTAGGTGAACGGAGTAGAAGCTTATGGCATAGGTACCTAGTTTTTTTTTTCTCTTTTCCACAGCTTAGAAAAAAATTGATCCATCATCAAAAAACGCTACAAATTTCAAGTAAACTTTTCATATTAGATTAAAGAAAGAAATTTTGAAAAAAAAACAAAAAAACGAATTTCAAATCATACGCAATACGTGATTTGAATTTCGAATTTTTTTGAGTTTTTTTCGCAAAAGAAAAGAAACAGAAACTAAGTATGCTTCTACTCCGTTAACGTACTACCCATTTTTTTTTTTTGAAAATGATAAAAAAGTCACCTGTCTTTGAACATCAACTATAAAAAACCGAAAAAAGTGTCGGTCAAACGGCCGATCTAGAAATAGAAAGGACCTAGCCAGTAGCCACGAACATTGCAAAACACTATTTCGATTGACTGTCTGATTAAAACCGAACGACAACGTATAAAATCGACTATTGTTGTAATTGTGGTCTGAAGAATCAAGTACAACAACTATAAATTGCAGGAAAGCCCATGCAACGACGCTCAGGAAACGGGGATAAATAATTCTTGCTTTCGGTATAAAACGCTTCTAGCGTCAGCCATTTTATTCTATAGATTTGCGTACATGATTTATGTGTCACAAGAAAGGATAAATTTTATTCTAGAGATCCGTTTCCCGTTTATTTATTCAGATTTACTTCTAGCTACTGTCCAGTGGTTCCCGACCGGGTCGAATATCTTTTCTCTATAGGATCCCAGGGGAATTTACGAGGACAAAACTTTTCTATTTTCATTTTACTGACAAAAGAAAATGTTTTCGAGGTCAGTTGGAAATAAGACAGACTGTTGAAGTGAAACATATAAAGGGTGTTAAAAGACCCTAACGAAGCCGAAAGGCACTTGTTCGCCCCGTCATTGCGATATTTTTTTGTTCTACACCATACCTGGGAACCTACTAGTTATGGAGATATTAGGGGTCAAAGCTCCAACTTTTTCATAAGTTTTTTTTTTTGTAATATATGTAAGATTTTTACTATGCACCTTCACGACCCCTATACTATTCAATTCATCCATCAGCACAATGTTTTAAGCGCGTTACATTGAGCCCCACAGAAAAACGTGATTTTTCGCCCCAAAAATTAAAAATGAATCCCAGCAAAAATTTTTGAGTACAGTTACTTAGTTTGATGTACTGAATGCTTGGTTGACGGCTTCGTAAAGGGTCTGCTACCCTGTATTTGAACCTATCAACATACAGTTTAAAAAAATTCGAGGAATCTACACACATTTGTATGGAAATATTAGTTCAAACTAATTTGACAGCTCTAAATAACTTCCGTCTCTTTCTCGTTTTATTAAAGAGAAAAAGATAGCAATAGCCTAAATTAAGTTTAGTTTGTGCACAACAGAATTGACGCCAAAGACTGACTACGACTGTCTCAGATCTACAAATGGCAGCCGGGACCAACGGCTTAACGTGCTTTCCGAGACACGGAGCAAACTCTACATTTTCGCAGAAAATGCGAGCTTTAATCTTCAACTTATAACTTACCATTCTCCTTGCTCTCGCCATCTTTGTCAGCATCATCGAGGCAGTCTTTATCAAAAGACTCGGTGCACGTGAGGAGTTCTTTGTCCAGCTTCTCATTGGCGCTAGCCTTCACCAGGCTCTTCAACTTCTCCGCTATCTTGTCGATCTCTGAACCCCCTGGCGGCAGGGATGCTGTTACGTGATTAGCCAGTGAGTATACATGGTTTAAGGGACATAACACGTGAATTTGTGACCAACTTTTACCATGGGTCCAGAACATAATACTAAATTTAAACCCAGTTAACTGTTGTTTCATACATTATGTATGTGTGTGTGTAGTTAATGTACACACTTTTTTGAAACGGTGGCCCTAGCACGAGCGCGCCGTGTGAGCGTAACGTAAAAATATCGATTTTAAATTTAGAACTACCGTTTCACTTGTTAAATTTTCATAATTTATTTTAAGAATTTATTCTGATGATACTGATTGTGCTTGTTGCAAACAATTTGACTAAAATGCTATATGTTAATTGTATTTTCGATTAAAAATCTACTTAATAACGTTACGTTTACATTGCGCGCTCCATAGATATATAGCGCGCTCGTGCTAGGGCCTTAGAAAAGCAGTATAAGAAGAACAGTTTTTCAAAAACCGACAAAAAAATACACCCTTTGGAGTTTTAGAATCATGAACTGAAACTGTGGTAAAAGTCGCTATATCCCTTAATAAACCGGTTAATATCTAAAAATGCACAGACAGGAAAGTCACAGGAAAAATAAATTAGCTTGAAGTGGCTTGAAGTCTCAAATATAGGTTGTCAATTTATGAATGACAACGTATTGTTTCATAATGTGCAAGGTCAGGTTTTCAGCCAATTTGTTGGTGTAAAACCTTTTTGTTTCAAAGTTATTTTGTTAATAAAACTTTTTGAATAATATACACTGGAAAAGTTTACTTCAAAACACAAGGTATCCGGCGCACAAAGTAATAATTGCTTAGAAGCCTTATTTTTTTCTTTGGCCATCTCAAAAACAATCAAATACAAACACTACTACGCAAAATATTGCAAGTAAAGTAAAACGCAGGCACAAACCTTTATTACTAAATTTCAACGGCTCCCTGCTTTTAATTTCCTCAATAATTGGCGCCAACGGTTCCTTCCTCGGCTTCCGTTTCCTATTGACGTCCTGTATCAGTTCGGAAATGGATTGCGTTTCGTTATCGCAGCCGTTACGTTTCCGTCTATGCGTCTTGTCATACGTTTTGCGTTCGGTTTTTGCTTCGGAAGATCTTAAATTGTACGTTTTTTCATTTTCCTTTTTTATGAAAACCTTGTTTTTAGGGACAGTTATTTCGGGAGATTTTACTGGTTTTTCATTTTCTGAAGCGTATTCGTAAGGTTCCGTATCTTGGAATTGTTGTAAAAATTGACTTTTCTTTAGTAATTGAAGGTAGAATCGCGTAGAAATTGGCACTTTGTCATGGTATATCGTTTCGTTGGTTTTCAAAAGATGCTTTTGGCGTTTATTGTTTGGTTTCGGTATTCTCGTCGATTTCATTTCATCTGAAAGCGTGGAAGTAGCTATAAAAATAAACCACTTAAATAAAGATGGAAGTAGGTAAATAAAAATATCTAAATAGTTACTGTAATATGTAATTTGGGGTTTCCCAGATCTAGATTTCATCGCGCTAAAAGTTTTGCTCGTAAAAATGCTTTTAAATTCACATTAGCTGTAAAAATAATATTTTGTAGTGGGTCGTAATTTTAATGGGCTTTATTTCTAGTTATGGGGATCAGAGGGTAAAACCAACAACACCCCTACACCGCTGAGACTGACTCATCATTCATCATCATTTCAGCCGAAAGACGTCCACTGTTGGACATAGGCCTCCCCCAAGTGTCGCTACATTGACCGGTTCCGTGCGATTCGCATCCAGCGGATTCTCTCAACCTTCACCAGGTCATCGGTCCACCTAGTGGGAGGTCTTCCAACGCAACTTCTTCCGGTTCGCGGTCGCCACTCCAGAACTTTTTGGCCCCATCGGCCATCCGTTCTGTTCTGCGAGCAATGAGCTCTGACCACCTGCCACTTAAGTTTGGCAATTCTTCGGGCTACGTCGGTAACCTATGTATTGAGGGATAAGCAGCAAGCCAGTCATCTACAACGAGATCTGTTTCCTGTTTCACCGTCTCCCGATAAGGAAGGGTTACTTGTCCGACAGACAGGTCCATGCCTCATTATACTTTATCTAAGTATTAAATTCTTTGGTTGGTCGCAAGCGCATCTACTGAACTTGGACTACGCTTGATTCGATTCTCAGGTGTGAACAAAGCGTTGTTGAAACCCACGTGACATTCAAGCCACGTTTATAATAAAAACAGAAATTGTTTGTACTGATACTTACTGAACATTTTAACAAGTTATAAAGTAGTTATTACAGTACTAGTAGTAGTTAGTAGGCAAAATGTTACAGATCTGTCGCCACCCTAAATAATATCGCGAGCAATGTACGATAAAATGCCGAAAAACCGTAACGAATTCTCAGTAAATTCTCAGTCTAGGATTAGCGGAAATAATAAAAAACATAATTCATGATGCCATTATGTTTTCACGCGTACCATTTTCATTTAAATTGGCAATCATAAAAATATACTAATTGAAAAAAATATCGTGACACTGTCAGTCCGGTTCGAAAGATAAAGTTTGGAAAATAGTGGATAAGAAGCTGAAAAATCTTTAAAATTACGGGAAACGCGGTAAGCATTGTAGAAGAACATATTCCCTATCATGTTGGGCCACAAACTGCCCCTCGGTAACATAGCATACAAAAATATTTGTAAGAATTCTTCGAATACAAAGTGACTTACTTTCGACCGAACATTCACCAAATTCTTGTATGAAACTCCTCTTTAGACGTCGCACAGAGTTTATGAAACACCTGGGCATGATGCCAACGGTAGAAAAATATATTACTTTACTATACTTTACTTAGAATTATAAATCAAAATATTAGAAGTTCATAGTACTTGTGAGCACTTGCTGCAGGGAATGACAGAAACAAACGACATTTATTTTTATTTTAAGAATATTCCAAATTTGAATGTAGCGGCGCGTTCATTGCTTGCCAGTCGGTGAAGGTTTTATACATTTGTGGAGTCCCTATCAAACCTCTGTGGATCTGGGTGCAGTTATTTTATAAGGAATGTTTTCATTAAATTATACGTACATAATCATAAATAACGCGTTGTGTCGTGTTAGTGGCGAGGAAAAGTGTTTGAGTGTTTGTGATGTAGCGTGCCTAATCTTTTGATCTCCCGCCAAGATGTCATTAACTTCAGTGAAGAATCTATGAATTTATTGACGAATAGGCGGTAAAAATTGAACTCGACGTGATCGATTTAAAGTAAAGTGAATTTTATAGCACCAGAAAATGTAAGATTTCAACACGCTACGGAGAGTAACAGAATTAAAAGATTGCCAATATAGAAAATGGGGAAACCTCTACGGTTGGAAAAGCTCTCATCGCGGCATGTGTCGTGAAAAGCGTAGATAATGAGCAGGCGCGCGAGAGGCGCGCGCGGGTGTGGCGGGGGGAGACAGCGCATCGATTATTCGGCGGCGAGCGCGCGTCGTGACTGCACGCGCGCACTCACGCTCGCGTTTACCGCCCGAAACGATCGCGACGCCGGGAAATGTTAAATTATCACAAGAAAATAGATATTAGTTGGTTCGGACGCGTGTGTACGTGTGTCGACTGAGTGTAGTGCATGAGGTGAGGGTGCGGGTGATGCCAAGCTAAGGGCGGCGCGGCCGAGCCGGCGACGAGATGGGGAACTCTTGCAGCTCGGGGCAAGCACACAAGGACAAGGATAATGTATCACAACATTCTGAGGAGTGAGTACCGACTACCGACGGACTATGGATTGACGCGTGAAGGTCGACACGCTCACAATACTATCGTTAGCTAAATGTGTTGAAAGAAAACAATGTAGTTATTTATATTATTTATAATATTTGTCGTACGGTAGCCGCTGAGATAAGCGCACTGTTGTGAAATCGTCAAAATAAATCAATACATCGACCGCGCTTGCCTACAGGTTGTCTGGATTTGCAAAGAAACCAGAGCATTAAGAAAATGTGCAAAACAACCTTGAACATAGTCGAGAAAATTACAAAAATTCGTATAAATACCGAGCTCATTGAATCGGTAATAATTATTGTGCCAGACACACACAGACAGAAACTGATAAGTAGTATGAATGAACACATTAATTATGATTACAACGGTAGAGTATAACTATAGCTACAATCTGCCAATATATAATTACAATCATTTAAATATATGACTAGGCACATGCTTAATAACTGCCCGTTTTCGGTCCACACATTAGTGAACTTCGAAAACGACATGGTAAAACAGTCCTCCTAATGGAAATCTAGAAAACACTGAAATTGACGAAGATTGTAAATTAAATATTGATATGAATAATGAAAATGCACTTAACCATCCAATATCTGCTCCAGAATGATTAAATAATAAAACTGCAACTTCACAAGAGTCCACTCGTTGCAAATATAAATTCACGAAAAACAATGTTTCAGATTAACGACGAATTCAAAGATATCCTTTAAGACATCCATAAGGTTCCCAAACTGAGCGTAATGACCGTTTTCAATTAGGCAAAGACGAATTAAGCATAGGAGCAATACTGGAAGCTTGAAAACTACTTACTTCTCCCTATCCTATATTCTATCAGCTAAAATTCCCACAGATTTGCAGTAGAACTTGAAACATATCTAGCTAATATGGATAATAATAAGTGCAGTAAAGGTACTTTTTTGCCCTAGTAAAGGAACTTTCGGGAAATACACATCATGCATGTTATGGCAAGAAAGAGGGTGCACATGAGATGACGACTAATAGAGAAGTAAGTTTGGAAGAAGAAGACATGCTGCCCCGACCCCAAATAAATGAGATTGATGTCAGGCGTGGTGTTATGTTATTACAACTCCACGGTCTTCGGAAGATGAGGACATAACACGATAAAATCAGTCTTGAGGGAGTCCCAGTAACTGCAGTATAGGGACGCTATTTTTATCAAAAAATACCCAGAATAACTTTTTTCCGAATCCACGCATGGCTGCCCTTTGCATTTTATTTGTAGCCTTTCCGGTACCGATCGGAAATAGCTATCCGAATATAACTTCCACGTTTTATTTAATTACTTCCCAGGATGCCTGATTTCATTTCCGATAATCCATAGGGGTACATGGGATCGTTTTGCAAATTCTGTGGATTTTTGCTGAATCCAACATTTATTTGCATTATCTCCTGATTGTTGTTTTTTATTTTTCCGCGAAATTCTTGATTGTTCTGCGCTATAGGAGGCCCTGTTGGAAGAAGCTAATTAAATGCACGAAGTTTCATGAATTGTCGCATGAAATTGGTGCTCTATTATGGAGAATTATCTAACTGTCGCCCGCGATTCAACCCACAGCTTCGGGCAATTACTTCCTGTGACTTAATAAAGGTGTCTTAAGTACCTACCTTACTCGGGTTATTTTCTTTCTGTGTGTTTCGTTGAGATCCTTTGAAGCGTTAAGAAGTAACTGACGAAACTAACTTTCAGAGGATCTTTATGTAATGTGTAAATAAACAAAGAGTTTTCAGTATGATTATGACTCCATCACGATGAACAACTGTTACCCATATTTCCGTAAAAAAAAATATGACCCATGGGACCAGTAGAAGAGGCATCTTCCCAACTACAGTGCCTGAAGCCATGAATAAAATATGTCTATTTCAAAGTAGGAAGATAAGATATTGCAGAAAAGTATGAAGGAGCGGTTGAAATGGGCGGACTTTCGGAGTTTGGACCTTGTTAATATCACCGCAAGGCATCATTTGGAAAAAATGTCCCTGTCTTACGCACTTTCAGCTTGAAGTTGAAAACCTACTTTTTGAAGAAAACGGATAAAATGTAATTCAAACTCCTTTCAGTTCAACTTTTTGTGCAGCCAGCCGTAAACATTTGAATGTTTAAAATAAGAACTCTTTAGTTAAGAACTCCTTTTCAAAAGACTTTAATTAACTTCACCGGTGTTACTAACGATGAGCATTGTCTTCGTCGGTCGAACGAGCTTACACACGGGTGAGGGTGACAATGTCCCGAGTCCGCACTAATTCCGAAAGGGCGGGGTAATAGGTCACCCCGATATATTAATACCCGCAGGTTGTAACTTGTAACTAATTCTGTTATTTATAAACTAGTGAATTTGTAAAATTTTCGTTAGGCCTTGAACAGTTCTGACACTCAATATTAGATGTGTAATTCTTTATTGGACACAAAACATGTATATTTTATAGAGATACAGCCGTGTGCCCAATAAGATTTCCCATCAGAAAATATAACGAAGTTTTACACAGACTTCATCCCCTCTTTAACCCGAATAGGGGATGAATTTACGAAAATCCGTCTTTAATGCATACCTTCGTTAAGGAAGGATATCTGATATAATGAATTTAACAATTTTATTACTCAAGTAGAACTGTAGAAGAAAGGTAGTCTGTGGCCCGAAAGTCTGACAACCAGTCTTACCAAGCGGTATCGTATAACCTAGTATTACCACAGACTAGTGCTAACTTCGTTGTGGAAGTCAGATAGGCAGTCGCTCCATGTAAAATACTGGTATTCAGCTGCATCCGGTTAGACTGGAAGCTGACCCCAACATAGTTGGGAAAAGGCTCGATAATGATGAGAACTGTAGAAGACACCTACACATTGGTTAATAACGTGCAAATATTCAGTTGATCTGTGTAACAAAATAAAAGAATAATGTCGAAGACGAAGAAGTTTAATGAAAACTTGCGTAGCCGTAATCTTCAACAGATTCACGACGTAAGGAAGAGCTGATAAACGCGAAACGTTTTCTCGATACAAGCCACCCATCTATTCAAAACGAAGCGTGTTCTATCGACGCCGCGTCGTTCGTATCATCACTTACCATCAAGTGATAGAAAAGTTCTTCTTCGTATCGTATCAATTTCTCATGCCATAGTAAAAAGCTGTTTATCTAGGTTGTCTTTGTCTATGAACCAGATACGATTCACCCATCTGAACAATTTTACTGAGGCCCTATATATTATACAGAATGACTCTTTTATCACTTTCCAAACAGACAAATCAAGTAATAATTGTTCATTTCAACATTAAGGTTACAATGTGGAAGTAACGTTGGTCCCAAACTAGGCACAGCCTGTATCCTGGGCACCATTAGAAAATACATAATTATTATTAATGTATGTAAAGTTTATATTGGCCACAGACACAATACAAATTATTTGCACAAGACTGCAAAACAAAAAAGGGAGGTAAAATACAAAAATACATTTATCAGGGAATCAAACTCCAATATCGTATCGTGTTTCATTAGCTGTGATGAGAATGTTGAAGTGGATGTGTGGAATGACAAAAATGGATAAAGTAAAAATGAGAAAGTTTGTAAGGGGATTTTTGCTATTAGTCTTTGTTCCATTGAACATCTCACTCTAGTCTTCTTGTTAGCGTATCGATGGCAATCTAAATTGTGTCCTCCCAGAACTGAACTACTAGTTTGGCTCTTTGGTAGCGTCTATAGTGAACGGGTGGAGTTCCTGTAGTAAACAAACAACAGGACACGCAGGGCACGATAATAAGTGCACCATCATTCGCCCCCTCACATTAGTGAGTGCAATGGGGACTACTGCAACTGTGAAACTAATGGCGCTAGCATAGTTTGTTCCAAGCATCGTCATTGGTAGAAAATCTGGTAATGTCATTTTTATATCAAAATGGCTTAACTTCATTGGTCAGATTGGGAACAAACAATGCTAGCGCCATCTGCTTTCAGCTTTCACCGGCCAAGCCCATTCTAAGAGAAAACATACAAGAAAATGCTGAGCTTTGCGTATAAATGTGATTTCAACCTTATATCTGTTTTCTGCTCTTTCTATCTCTAAATAGTTTCTACATCTAGAATCTTTAGTATCCGCGACGTGTAGTTTTATTGTAGCTGCATAATTCTGAGTGCACTGCAGTCGCTTGGTGGCTTCGGAGATCAATACCGTATCCTTTATCCGTAAACAAGAGTTTTTATTCTCTTTTGCATGATCCAACATCATCTGCCGAGCCTTTTCCCAACTATGTTGGGGTCGGCTTCCAGTCTAACCGGATCCAGCTGAATACCAGTATTTTATATCGATCGACTGCCTATCTGACCTCCACAATTCAGTTAGTACTGGGTAATACGATACCTCTTGGAAAGACTGGTTGTCAGACGTTTTGGGCCACTGACTGTAACGACTGTCAAAGAGCTTCAAATGACATCCGAGACCAACGGCTTAAGGGCCTATACTACCTCAAATGGCTTAGCATGATCCTCCGTTACGCCTAAAATACTGCAGCATTAATTTTGAAATAAATATATGGTAAAGTTGAGGATTAATTTTAGGTCCTATATTTGGCGAAAACACGATTCCATAAAATTTTCTCGATAGAAAAAAATCCCAAAGTTAGCTCTAAACTGAACAATAAACCGCTGGCAATCATAAAATACTTCAAATTAGATCATGAAACTTTTTATACTAACTGAACTAACTATAAAGCAGGTCTCATATTATTTATTTTTTTAATCCAATCAATAGATTTTTTGTAAATCGCAAAAAACCAAATAATTTCGCACTATTCGGCCCGCAGTGACTGACATAACAACCACTTTGTAGTGCAAGCTGATTAGAACTTTATTCTAACAGTATTTCAAACGAAGTTTGAACTACCAAATATAGAGTTGCTAATTTGAGGTATAGGCTCTTAACATGCTTTTCGAGGCACGGAGGAAACTCGGTTTGTAATGGGTGGTCACCCATCCACAGACTAAACTAGGCAAGCACGGCTTAACCTAAAGATCGACCCGAGTGGCCGTTATTATTTAGCCACGAGCTCGTTTTGCATGATCCAGCCCAATACTAAAAACATGAAAATGAGGTTTTGTCTATTTGGTGGTAACTGTATATAGATTTTCCTACAATTGCTACTCGATTGGCCATACGAGATTACATCAATCCTGTATTCATCGACAGGTTAGACAGAGGTGTAGCTAATAGTACACCCACATTTCGCCAGCTATGTTCTAGTTCCATGTAATAGGGGGAGAGCCTATTACCATCGATCGAGCACAATTGCTGACTCCGTGACTGCTCCTAAGAAATTCCTGATCGAAAAACTCAATGACAATTTTCCCGACCCGGGAATCAAACCTCATGCTCAGAAGTGCCGTTTACAACCACTAAACCAACGAGGCTTTTAAATTAAATAAATCATCGCTAATCCATCAAAACATTATAGTAAGCATAGTTTTCCTAACTTCACAAGTAAAGTTCAATCTCAAAATCTTCGCGAAGCAATATTGATGCTTCTGAAGTTTTTAAAAAGTTTCATTTCACCTAGATATCTACCTACTTTCCGCTATCACACGGCCACAGATAACTTTTTTTTATTTTTTACTTTCGCCTGAAAGAAAGAGAAAGAAAGAAAGAAAACGTGTTTATTTGGCTTGAGCCGCAAGTGCATACAACAAAATAAGAATACAATAAAAAATAAGAAACTTAAAACTACATAATAAAAAATAAAAACTTAAAACTAAACAGAAAAAATAAGAGAAATAATATTGTGTGTCTCACGGCTGCACCAAATAGGCCCAGTTCAGCAAACTGCCGAGCAACTAGTGCCCGACGCTGGTCTGCAACTGCGTCTTAGCTAGACGGATTTTTTGACGAGAGTTTACTGGCAAATATCTGATGTTATAAAGAATAACTAGCTTACTTTGATTTAAGAAAAATAGGGTTCCGTGCAAAAAAAAAAACTTAAAATTGTTAACAAAATTCGATTCAAAAGGGAAGAATTTTCTTTTTTTTAATTTCGCACGTACGAAGTACGAAGATCTCGAGCAACAGCTAGTCTACAATAAGTTTTGATCAACCTCCCTCATTCCCGCGGAATACTTAAAGATGTCATAAGAACATCACAAAATCTTCAGTTGACTCAGCGAACTCGCGTGAATTGTCAAACGCTCTATGTTTATCTTCGTCCAACCAAAATAGAATGAATCATATTTTAGTATTTCCACTAAAATACTTTACGCACGATGAATGTGTCTGATTCACTCGCTATTTTAAGATGAAGACGACAAGACATCAAGAATTTCAAATAAAAATAAGTACTTTCGGTCTATTTGTTGCTGCTAGACACTTGTTTGTTCGACGTTCTGTATGGTGTCGGACGTAAAGAATAGCACCATCCCATATCTTCCCGTGGGTGTCGTAAGAGGCGACTAACCAGAGAATGGGCAGCAGCGTTCTCTGTCCTTTTGTAACAACCGTACTGCGATCGCCAACCCGCCTGCCAAGCGTGGCGATTATGGCAAAAACCCCCCTTTGGGGGAGGCCCGTGTCCAGCAGTGGACGTCTTTCAGCTGATGATGATGATGAGACACTTGTTTGTGATGGAGCTTGAAGCAAGTTGTCGTCTCTCTCATGCTGAATTTGTCATGTTTTGCGTAATCGAATTGTATTTCTGAACATAATTTGAGTTCAACACAATATCAGTCCTTATAAAAAGACTTTTTCAACTTAACATCACGCCTGTAATTCCCGAAGGGTAAAGCACAGGCGTACCTTAGTACACCCATATTGCGCCAGTTATGATAAGTCCAAATTATACACAATAGAGTTCAAAATACGAGAGAAAAATCCTCGTTGGTCTAATGGTCGCAAGCCCTGCTGAACAGGAGGTCCTAGGTTCGACACTACCGGGTCGGGCAGTGTTATTGGGTTTTTCCATCAGGAGCTTCTCAGTAGCAGCCACGGAGTCTGAAGTAGTACCTGGTTGAAGGCAAAAGGCTCGAAGCCTATTACATCTGCAAGAAATTTTTAACCAGTGAAATGTGGGTATTAGGTACACATTTGCCCAACTCTTCGGAGATAACAGGCGTGATGTTATGTTTATGAATCCTATAAAGGGTGTAAAACACCTCTTAACGAAGCCGAAAGGCACTTGTTCTCGTCGTCATTGCGAAAAAAGTTTTTTTGTTCTACACCATAACTTCTAGTTACGGAGATATTGGGGGTCAAAGTTCCAACTTTTTGACAGGTTTTTTTTTAAAGACAAGTTTTTAATGTAAGATTTTTACTTTAAACACCTCCACGACCCCCGTACTATTCGATCCATCCATCAGCACAATGTTTTGGAGCGTTACATTGAGTTCCACCACAAAACATGATTTTTCACCCAAAAAAAAAAAGTCGTTTCCTAGCAATCATTTTTGCGTAAAGTTACTTAGTTTGATGTAGTGTTGGGTTAATAGCCGGATGCTTTGAGTTATTATCGATTATAATCCATAAGTGTCCATTAATAGCCTTGCAATTGATGATAACCCTGCTATTATTGTATTGTTAAAAAAATAAATGCTTTTTTTTTGTTTTATTTTAAAATCTGTGGGTGTAAACATAAATTGGGTGCGTGTACGCAGTGTGATTCAATGTATTGTTATTATTTTTATTTATTTTCACTTTTTGTATGTGAAAAAGATAATCGGACTGCAATGGCTTTTGAACCAATATATTTGGCTGCTTATTTGCTCAACCCTACTGCTTCACATGGAATAGAATTAGATCCAGAAGAAGATATAAAAGCAATGCAATATATATATAAGAACTGGGCCAACATTTAAAAATAAACGTCATGAAAGAATTAGCCGATTACAAAGCAAAAGACAAGTTTTGGAAGAATCGCTTTATTTGGTCTCAAGTCGAAGAAACAGACACCTTTAGCTAGTGGAAGGGTATTTGCAGTTCTACTAAACTTCATAAAATTACAGTTGCTATTTTATCAGCTCCTTACACGTCAGCAGTTACGGAAAGGACCTTTAGTACTCAACCTGATGTACATACAAAAAAAAGCTGAACGAGCTGGAAAAATAACCTACCTATATATATATCAAATAGTCTATTTTAGTTATTTTCATAGTATTATGTCATACGGTATTTTACTATGGGGACGGGCTGCAAACATCGAGTCTATATTTATTCTGCAGAAAAGAGCCATCAGAGCCATTTATGAATTACGTAGACGCGATTCTCTAAGAGAACTGTTTAAGGAAATTAATATCATGACAGTACCTTGTCAATACATCTATGAAAACATCATGTACGTTAGGAAAAATCGGCATTTATTCAGTAGAAGAGGTGACAGACACCACTATAACACTAGAAATAGGGACCAACTAGTTCAGCCAGGTTTCAGGCTTGCTAAAGTAGATTCAGCTTTCATGGGGTACAGTTTGAAATGTTACAATAAAATACCTCCCCACATTCTTCAACTGAACGAGATGAAATTTAAATCTTGTATAAAACGCACACTATGAAGGCAAGCAATTATAAGTCGGGGGATTACATTGATGATAAAAATGCTTGGCTAAATGCTGGTCCTGCTCCACAACCATAGGGGCAAACTAATTGATTGTACTGGTCGGGCATTATTTGAGTCTATCGACACGCAAAGAAGAAGAAGAAGAATTGATTCCCATGTTGATGTATTGTGGAAGCTGCAGAAGATTGTAAAAATATACCTACTTGTATTGTGTACATTCCAGTTCTTAGTATTAAGTTTATAATTGCATAGCACATGTGTGAGTACTTTGTATTGTTCAGCCACCATTTACATTTAGTTATCTTTCATTGACTTGAATATGCCTTGGTGGCTTTGAGAATGTCATGCTCACTCAAATGTCTCGCTGATGGTGGCGGGTGTGTCGGGTCATTTAATTCCCTTCAATATGGTTGAGTTAAATGGCGCCGATGCGCGCGTCATGTTCGTGAGCGGGCGCTGTCAGTTGGGACTGGTCATCTCTTGGCTGCCAGGGTTCATTTTAATTCGTTTGTTGTTAAATTGTTGTCTTTTTCTACTCTGGACGCTCTTAATGTGCACGTCTTTCTACATCGTTCTCACATATATGTATAATTTCAAAATTAATGATGTAATCAAGATTTTGTTACAATATTTTGATTCAAAAGAGTGTCCATAGATTTTCTTGCCCGTTCTTCTCCATAGAGATCTACGCTAGGGAATGGGCAACTACAGTACTTTTTCAAGTTATTATGCCTTGTGACTGGGACTGTAGCTTTGTTTTTTATTTGTAATTTTGACATTCAAAAGTGCCGTAATGGTCTAATTGAAATAAATGCTTTGAGTTGAGTAGATACGGAAAGTGATTTCTACATGGATTCGGAACCTTTCTCTCCAACATCAGAATTCGATGAAATATCCTGTGACTGTAATGAACCTGTACTTCTTAATGCACCAGAAATAGATCCATTAGCGTCCCATCCAATCGATGTACCAAACTTAGGAGATTTTGAAGAAAACACTGGATGTGTTTCTAGCAGTAATTAGGCTGAAAATTATTTTTGAGCAACAAACAAAAAAAAAACAACTAAAAACGAAAATAAAAAATTCCCAAAAAAATATCCCAAATACATGACTGATTAAGAATTAAAAAAATAAATAAAAAACGAATTTTTAAAAATTAATGTAAATAGCTGATTAAAAATTTTTAAATGGGCCAGATTAGTTTTAAATTGCACATTTATTTACTACAAAGAAATATGATGAAAATGAAGTCTAATCTGACAGTCCTAAGCCTGAAAACCATAAGGGAATCACTAAAATAACATTAACAGCGGGGTTATCATCCATAATTGCTATTTATGGCTACTAACTGCTTTTAATCGATTATTAGCCAAATGATATTTAACCGGATTATTATCATTGCCCAACACTAGATGTACAGAATGCTTGGTTGACGGCTTCGTGATGAGGTCTTTTACACCGTCCATGTTGCACAAACACCGAGGTCTAAAGAAACCTAACTCTTCCACAGTTTAATAATCCGTTGTTGCGATTAAGCCGTGCTTGCCTAGGTTGGTCCGTAGATGGGTGACCACCCAATACACGAAGCACGTTAAGCAGTTAGTACCGGCTGTCATTTGTAGATCTTTGACAGTCGTTACAGGTAGTCAGTGGCCCAAAAAGTCTAACAACCAGTCTTACCGAGGGATATCGTATTACCCAGTACTAACTGGGTTGTAGAGGTCAGATAGGCAGTCGCTCCATGTTAAATACTGGTATTCAGCTGCATCTGGTTAGAGTGGTATTCAGCTGCATCTGGTTAGAGTGGTAACCAACCGCAACATAGTTCGGAAAAGGCTGGGCAGATGATGACTTACCAACAAAGACAAGTCTTGCAAAACAACAGCATTTTGGCGAAAAACACAACTTCCAAGTCTTTTATTCAAATTATCTGAACGAAATCTTATTATTCAACAAAACAAATAAGTCAAAAAAGCTTTTAATTTAATTATTCCATTGTCCGAGTTTCGTACGGAACCGCCATTGTTTGTGTGAAATCTTATCTCTTTATTGTAAGGGGTTCTTTTTAAATCAACTGACAAGAGTAGTACGGTAGGGTAATAACAAGATTTTTTGTTTTACTCTATAAATAGAGCATTATGGGAGTGTTTATGTTAATTATAGGTTGTCCAGCTTTTGGTAAACTGATATTTTTGGGAACTTACTGTTTGGGTACTTTTTCGCATTGGCGACTATTAATTTTGTCTGATGGTACGACTATTTTTATATTTTGTTAGCCCAGAACTTCGCCACTTCCACCGCGTCCTTGGTGGCAGCTCAAAGGTTACTTCGGTTGTATGTTTTTGGGCTAAGAGAGCAGGATAGTGAGCATCTTCCTGCAGGGTCTAACCTTCCGTGGGCCACATAGATGTCCTTGAACCGTCTCCGGACTCAAGTGAGAAGATGTAACCCCTACCTCGTAAAGTGGGGCTACCGCAATGAAACAGCTGCGGGATGTGGAGCTGTGACATAAACTATGCAAGGTGTTAAAGAATTAATAGCAGCATCCAACGAATGAATTTCTGTATTTCTACCGTTATGGAACTTTTTTTTAACAAAATAAATATCGCTGGACATTACATACGCGCCATCTAGTGAGACAACGAGGCTTGTGTCGTGGAGACCAGATACTTGATATACTACATAGATACTTTTTGTTCGTAAATACATACTTATTATACATATAAACATCCATGACTCGGAAACATACGTCCATGCTCATCACAGAAACAATTGCTCCTACCGGGATTCGTACCTGGGATCCTAAGAACGTAAGGCAGCCACCGCTGCGCCATTCGGGTCGTCAAATGTAAACTTGGAAACTTCAAATCTCTCAGTAAAATTTACCTATTTCAACTCCTAATCATAAGCAAGTGTAGGTAGTAGGTACCCACACTGTCGCTTGGCTAAACGCGAGCCTGCCAAAAAGAAGAAAAAAAAAATGCTGAGACGAACTACAAAAGGCTTCTAACAGCGAAAGTGCAGATAGCAAATTACTGCTAAGAGGTTGCAAGAAAAGCTAATTTACATCAAGTAGCTCCCAAGCTAGTACTAAATCTTATAAAGAAGACCTTACTATATTTTTTACTCCTTACAAGCAAAAGCTTGCCTTATAAAATAACAAAGGCTTAGAAACAAACGCATGCAGCAAAGGTCAGGGGTGCATAACTAAGAAGTCAACATGGTGTAGAAAATTGCGCGTTTAATATTTTATACTAAGCGTTTGTAATGGCGATCATAAATAGTTCTATGATGTCACGCGAGCCGTAGACAGCAGGTCATCGATCATATTGATAAGCTGTTTTGAATGTATTGTATACTTCACTGATGTACAATATAATGTGATGTGACAAGGTCTTCTTTTCCGTTTCGGGTTTGTGACACCTGACCAGAGGGTCAAACTCAAACTCAAAGCATTTATTTCAATTAGACCAATACGGCACTTTTGAATGTAAAAAAAAAAACAAAAAAAAACGAAGCTACAGTCCCAGTCACAAGGCAACTTGAGAAAGTACTGTAGTTGCCCATTCCCTAGCGTAGATCTCTATGGAGAAGAACGGGCAAGAAACTCCATGGACACTCTTTTGAATCAAAATATTGTCACAAAATCTTGGCTTCATCATTCATGTTGAGATTATACATATTATGAGGGAACGATGTAGAAAGACGTGCACATTATGAGCGTCTAAACCAGAATACGGAGTGGAAACAGTTTTAAGAGAGCGTTTTGTATCTCTATAGCGACTATCAACAGAATCAGATTTTCATAGCTTAAATCCAATTTTTTTTTTAGTTTTTAATAATATAATAATGATAATGTTCGCTTATCGAATGTTATCTACTTCATCAAGGCTCTCAAGAATGAGTATTCGTTAAATTATCGATTAAAACGACTCTAATATCATCTGCCCAGCCTTTTTCTAGTTCTATGTTGGGGTCGGTTTCCAGTCTAACCGGATGCAGCTGAATACCAGTATTTTACATGGAGCGAATGTCCCAACAACCCAGTTAATTGACGACTATAATAGGTATTTGTAATCGTCATACCAATCGAAAGTCTTCTACTGCCAGAGCCGTCTCTAGACCATGAAGCGCCCGTGTGCAAACATTAATTACCCTAGCGCCCCCCGGTAAGCGCGCGGACAAAATGGAAAGGGTACAAAATACAAGCACGTCAAGTTACCACAAACTGACTTTCCCCAATGGATAATAATACTTACTCTATTGTTTGGAGATTAAATTTGAAGAAGAAATTTGTCGGTTTTGGATACCATGGTGTGCTGTTGTCTGTGTTTAGAATTATTCAGGGTGTTCAGGTGTTTACCCTAACAAGCCAAAACGTACCCATGTTAACATGCCTTGCTTTACTGTAATTCTTTAAATATAAGAAGAGCTCCAGATGCTTCACAAAATGTATGCAAAGCGGAGCTCTTTTTACGTTGGTCATTGAAGGAGCCGCGGCCGGCCAACGCGCGCGCCGAGTGAGGCGCCGCTGCCGCGCCGTAGCGAGCGGCGCTCGGCGCCCCCTAGGACTGTTGCGCCCGTTTGCAACGCGCACCCTGCACACTAGGTAAAGACGGCCCTATCTACTGCTCTTAAAGGTGTAGATATTTTTAAATTATTTAATAATTTACATGAGTAGATCTTTCATTAAACTATAACTTAAATTTCTAACATAACTACCCTTGTCGTTAGCAAAAAAATAAGTTCAACATAATATATGACAATTAATACACTAAAATCCTGCTTCAGATATCTTGGCTCAGTAATATTTTCGCAAACGCGTCCACACACGAGCAAATGACCGTCAACGCTGATGCTCATAATTGTGACAATTAGGATGCGACGACGAGTGTCTGTGGCAGCGTGGATGACTGGCTGTCAGACGGATCAATCACGTGACGAGTAGCGGACGTGTTGACTCGTCTGAGTCACGGCAGACGTAGTTGTAATAACAAAATTTTAACGGAAAACAAATGCAAAGCAAAACCTTTTTCTAACTTGTTTTAGGTTACCCATTTGTGGTCGGACCTACGCTGTCTATACTTAAGTAATAAAACAATAATATAAGCTCATAGTCATGAGGTTCGATTCCGGGTCGAGCAGAGTCTCAGGGAGTTTTTCCATCAGTAATTTCTCAGTAACAGCCAAGGAGTCAGGATTTGTGCCTGTTTGATGTCAATAGGCTCGCCTCCAAATGCATAACAGACACAAGTCTTAAACATACTGCCAAATTATGGATCTCGGACTTTTGCGCGAAAGACTTCGAGTCAAGAGTCTTTCGCGCAAGTGTTCTGATACCAAAATAAAGGTGTACAATTAGGTTCGTCTCTGTCTGTCGCTTAGGGGATTGCAGGCGGGATGTTATGTTATGTTTTCCACTATCGCCTTGGCACATATGCCATAAGACATGTGTCGTGTTAATCAGGCATTATACATTACTCACACTATCCTAGCAAGATTAGAAACTCCAATAATTCCTAACAGCGTTGAATTACACATGCACTTGTGCCCTATTAATTAAGGTGTTGGAGATGATATCTTCTCAGACGTACAATTACACATAGATACATACGTGGGCACTTAAGATAATGGAATTGTTGACGCTGAAAAAACTCTAATAGTTGTATGAAAATGTTTGTCCGTTAAATGGAACGTTTTGTTTAACAATTATTTTAGTTAGAAATGGCATCTATACCCATATCTTTTTAAAATGTTAATGAATTAGAAGAGAAATTGGCTCTTAGTTGAATAAATAAAAACAGCTGCAAGGGTTGATCTCAACATTGTCCGCATTACGAATTCTTAGACTACTCTCTGTCTAAATGTGAGATTGTAACCACACTAACAATTTGAGAATGAAACCGATATTTTCTAGGTTCTTTTTTTAAATCGCGAGGGCCGTGTACTACAAACCGTCAAAACGTAAAAGGTCATTCCCGGATTTCGGATCTGAAGGTTTACCTATGTTAATGCAGACAAAAACTTGATAGATTTTCTTTTATTTGAGAAAATGGCTTTGCCAAACAGTAGTTGAAAGTACTGTTAATAAAAGCTAATCATTTTGGAAGAGCTCATTCTCAACACTTTCTAAAATTAAAATGTATATGGTAAGTAAAAACAATCGTCTACATTATTTAAAAACTTACTCATCAAAAACTCATTGCCGGAAGCCACGAAAATTCGCAGTTTAAATTCCGTAAAGCACGCGATTAGGCTCGCACTCGCGCCAAAATCCTCATTAAACGCGTTAGTAAAATAATAAATAGCAATAAATACGCTGTTTATTATTCTAAGAATTAACCAATAGCCATCATTGGCTTGTGACGAGTACTTTACGAGGTGTACGAAGGCCACGTACAGATATAAAAATAAATTATAATGTTGTTAAAATATACTCCATGACGTACCGAGAGAGACCGAGAGCCGTGACGCGGGCTAGCGTCCTGTTCGAATAAAAAAAAATCCCGCCATTTTTTGTAAGATATATAATAATTTATGAAGTAGAAAAAAGTTCTTATTATCTGCAGGTTTTCCAATAATTAAGTACTTGTCTTAACCTTGAAATATACATATTTTCTGATGATTGATTGGTGATTTCCCTGTATCAATTATCCGTTTGGTTGTGGTTTCTTAGGTATAGCAGTAATAGCCTAGTGGTGTGGTGTGACCGACGTACTGCAAAATCATAGGGCTCAAGTTCGAACCCAAGACACGCAAATCAGATTTTTCGGATTCATGTGTGTATTGTAGTTATAATTATCACTTGCTTCGGTGGAGGAAAAGGAAAAAGAAATGAAAGGGAAAAGGCTAGTCAGATTAATTTTTCCGTGGAGGAAACATCGTAAGGAAACCAGCATGCCTGAGAGATATTTCTTGACGGCATGTAATACAAAGCCATGTCAGCAGCCCATGAGCAGGCCTGCCGGGGTGCGGGACTGTTCGAAAGAGATACCGTGGCCCCGAAACACAAAGGGCGAAGAAGGAACATGGATGGGTTTTAGTCAGTAAAAGTCTGACACTCCCTCCTGCTCCGCCCAGAGCGGGAGGAGTCATTTGATGATTTCCCATCAGAAAAAAAAAAAGGAAAGGGGCCCATGGGTGGCATAAAGATTCTGACACTAAGTTAGACACTAACCATTAATAAAGAAGAAAAATCTAGGTAAGGTTTTCTTCTAATTTTGTGCGACTTTCAAAATGTGTGCTTCTTTAAGGCTCTTCAACCCTGTTAGAAACGGATCATTCCCACTAGTTCTACTACACAAATCTACGGTAGAACTAGTGGGATTTATTTTCCACTAATCCTACGATTTCAGGTGGTACAAAATCGTAGAATCCTAGAAACGGATATCCCATCACTCACCTTTGATACAAAGAGCAACATTGACCAATATTTGTTCTCTGAATGTAATTTTCGAGCTTCTTTCCGCTTTTGACTGTCTTCCACTTATTTCCCAAAGCGAATAAGATTGACTTTGAAAGCTGAAAGTCTTTCCTATTTCAAGAAACGTTTTACGTAGTAGTATTCTCAATTTTCTTTTACTCTACTCGTACTAGCAACCAGCAACTAGCATTTTTATTGTTTTAGGAGGAAGCTCCACGGTAGCCCGTGAAATCCAAATTTTCTCATGTTTTATTTTCAATGAGCAGGTCAGTGTCAGGTTGTATGTTGATTGAAATATGATTCACGACCGTTACAAATACAGCTTTACAGAATAATAATCATTAAAATCACCAACACAACCCTCTAAGTTCATTTAATCCAATTGAATGACTATTTCATGGAAAACTTATTCAAAGCTTTCCACGGCTATAAGGCTATAATCAACCTCACACTAAAAGGCCCATTCTGACCACCATAGTCCTTATACGCTGTCCTACGTCACATTCATAAACATCGTGATTTGTGTGTTATCTTATCACCTTATCACTGTTATCAGTAATCAATGGCCCATTAATCAACGATAAGCCGGACAATTGACAGGCTACAACATGAATTAAGTTACGGTTATCTATGATTTCTAAAAGCTTTAATTAAGCTTTCACTTGGAATCGTTATTTATCGCAAAAAAAAATGTTTTTAGAAATATCTAATAAATAACAAAGGTTAAAAAAGGTGACTCATGAGATAAATATGGAAGAAGAAGACATGCTGGTGCCTGACCCCAAATAATGGGGGCTTTCGTTTTTGAGCTCACCAGCTAGATGGCGCCACTGTCGAGTAAGGTCTTGTCAATAATTCTATTTTATACTATTAGTTAATAAATAAAGTCACAAAAAGTTTATTTCATTACGTATAACAACATAGTGTAAACTTCAGATACATATTTACAATATTCTCTCTAAATTTAGCAAGCATGAAACATTTAAAAATCATTCGACCTCCAAGTACTAACAAATAAGATCCTAAGTTGCTAACTTAAAATCTTGAAGTCATGATTAATCAGGAATGGCTCAGTCTAGAACACAGTCGTGAGTATTAGTATAAATACGTGATAAAAAAGCACGCAACGTGCGAACAGTGTATGACATCTGACATTTCGGAAGACCTTAGTCTACACGAACGCCTCTAGCGGCGAATTCATGCGCGATAGCCCCCATTGGGATAACGGCAAGAGTACGATGATAAGCGTTGATGATCTAATAACAATATAGCATGAATTCCAGTCCTATTTAATAAAACCCATAAGCTTTAAGCAAGTTATCGTAATGGCCATCCTTTTTGACATTCCTCTCCACAAAGACGATAACTAAGACCATTTCCGTTACCAAGCCATTTACGAATAAAAAAACTACGAGAGAGCTTTTATTTCAGATACCTACGTCAGCATAGAGCTTTCTGACTGATGCACACATTATCTATGACGCCTTTCTTCAAAGTTAATGGCCTGGTTACAATTTTTTCAGTCAAAATTCTGACGCATGAGCGATCTGACGCATTTCGACGTAATCGTGACGAAGTATGCATGGGCGTAGCGAGGACTGGCTAATAATAAAGTCTTAGATAGATTATTGATTTAAAAAATGATGGTCTTTTAAAAAAGCTTTGTTATTGATTACTATGTCCCTTGATGATGAAGTTTAGTTTTTATTCTACACGTTAAGCTAAATAACAAAAAAGTTTTAAACAGTAAAAATTCCCATATTTCCCTAAAAAATAAGAAGCTCGTGGCTAAATAATAACTGCCGCTCGGGTCAATCTTTAAGTTAAGCCGTGCTTGTCTAGGTTGGTCTGTGGATGGGTGACCACCCATTACATACCGAGTATCCTCCGTGCCTCGGAAAGCACAACGGCTGTCAATTGTAGATCTTTGACAGTCGTTACATTTAGTCAGTGGCCCAAAAAGTCTTACCACGGGGTATCGTATCGGGGGTTGTGGAGGTCAGATAGACAGTTGCTCCATGTAAATACTGGTATTCAGCTGCATCCGATTAGACTGGAAGCCGACCCCAACATAGTTGGGAAAAGGCTAGGCAGATGATGTTGATTTCTTAAAAAATAAGGATAATTATGTGATGTCACAACCATTGCCTGAGGTAAATTTTCTTGCTTTCAATAGAGAAGTAGAACTTAGACTGTTCGAGAATTAAGTGATGGATTATACCTGGCAGAAGATCAAAGTAGGGTTCAAAAGATCCATAACAAGGTACCATAGACAAAAATAAGATTGATTGTTTACACATGCGACAGAACTTCTACGAGAAGTTTCAAGATGCCTGCCCGATAGTAACTTACAAGTTGCAAGTATAAACTGCGCAGCGAGCTAGTGTTTCTTTATGCTTGCAACTACTTTCAAGTTACAATGTGTCGAAAGACATTTAGACATTAGACACAAAGGTAACCCCAACATAGTTGGGAAAAGGCTCGGCAGATGATGATTTTGATTATAATCCTTACGAGAGTTGTCTCCCATCAATTTAACAATTATTTTATCATTACAAGAATATTAGCATACAATATTAGAGACTGTCTGCCAATTAACGCCATGACACGTTTCTATTAAAAGTTTTTGACATTTGAGTTGGCGGGAAATTATTTTCATTAAAAATGGCGGCTGAGAAATTGCCGATAAGTGCACGTGATATTATTGTTTACTGTTGAATGTTTATGTTGTAAGTAAACAAACTAATGTGACAAATATAAATGTCAACGTATAATATTTAAATTAATTTTATAATATGTTTTGTATGTGTAAGGGCCTAAGCACAAGGCGTATTTGAAACGCGCAGTCGACGTGCAGATGACGCGCGTATACGCGCTTCAAACGAGATTTAAACGCAACCTTGGAACCTAAGCACACGGGGCGATCGTGAAACACAGCGCGTATACGCGCGGATACAGCGATACAGACGCGCTGTATTAGTCGCTCGTGGTTTTTCGGTCAGAGACTCCTCGTCAGTTCTACAATGGCGTCGGTTGAGACAACACTGCTTTGCTACCCTTTATACGGGCTTCAAACTAGTTTCGAACGCGCTTCACAAGCGCGTTTATATCACGTTTTCCGCGCGTTTGAATGTATCAAAATGCAAAAATCGGCATCTACGGCGCAGATAACGCGCGTTCCTGAAACGCGCGTCGTCTATGCGTTTAAAATCCGCCGTGTGCTAGGGGCCTAAGAAATTAAGAGGTAGGTACGGTAATAAACCCGAGGCCGTAAACGGGCCTAACACACCAACGAAATGATAAAAAAATTGAGTTTGACAGTTCAAAATAATATTTATGGCTGCGGGGTCTCACAGGCTGGGTATTGGGCTCTCTTTGTTTATAACAATCTCTCCGCTCCTGTGCCAGTCTCCTCCAGGATTTTTCCGCGATGGCATCAATGTAGTCTACCCATCTCGCTGCCAGACGACCAACAATTCTCTTTCGTATACACTTAATTTGCTCAACTGCTTTTTAAAATAAGCAAGCCAATAAAATCAAGAGCGCATCAATTAAATCTTATAACTATTTTGATGCGAGGATCATCTGCTATTGCGTGCTTATCGTATGTAAGCATGACTTAAAAAAAATGACGGCACGTCAAATTTTGGCGCGCTGCCAAATAACGTAGAGCGTAGATGATTCAATACTAGATATTATAGTTCCTTCTGCCTATTGTAATACGCGTGTTGAATAGTTATTGTGTTGCGGTTTAATTTGTTAAGGGGCTCCCCCATGCACACTACGCCACTTTAGTAAAAAAATCAGAACTCGTTAAATACACAATTAATATAAAATCTGATTGACAAAATCAATGAACTCAAGCAAGCAGAAAACTCATAGTAAAATAAAATTATCTCTATTACTGTCCCTATACGCCTGCAAAGACCATAGATTTGTGGCATTAAGGGATGGTATCAGCTAACGAGAGGTTTTCTCCAAGTAACTCCTCTTTGATGAGTGAATATAAATATGTAAGAAAAATATTGTATGTTGCTTATTAGACTCTAAACTTTAACTGGTACAATTGAAATAATTCTATCTTTATTATTACTATATGAAAAAAATATTCAAAGTGAAGCATTTTTTCTTTGAAATTTCGTAACTACTCCTAAACGGCATAAGTTTTAGTATATTTTTTACTCAAATATTTGTCACTTTTTTCTTCACAAAGTGTACAATTGGCATTTTGATCTGATGATTTATTAGGCTACAATTAAATAAAAACCACTCATTTCGCACTATTCGGCCTGCAGTGACCGACGTAACAACCACTTTGTAGTGCAAGCTGATTAGAACTTTATTCTAACAGTATTTCAAACGAAGTTTGAACCACCACAAATAGAGTGGCTAATTTAGCAGATACCACAGCCTTAACCATTTTATTTGAGTTCGAAATAAGAGACCTTCTATTGTACTTTTATTTTCAACTAGCTTCTGCCCGCGACTTCGTACGCGGATTCTGTTGCTTATGCCAGCGACAACGGGGTTGTCAAAATCGAAGATCTGAAACGTTCTCCGTGAACATCTCCGACTCGCGAGACAATGCGTGACGTTCACGATCAGTGGTCAGTCGCGCATCACGTTCCCCACTTGTCTCTAGAGATCTAGAAGTCGATGCACAGATACGCTTGGATCTCAAGCGCGATTCTCTATCCGTGAACGTCTCCGACTCGCGAGACAATGCGTGACGTTCACCATCAGCGTTCAGTCGCGCATCATATTCTTCACTGGTCTCTAGCGACCTGGATGTAGATGCGTATTACGCTGAGAACGCAGGCGTGCTTCGCGATTCGAAGAGGTTTCCACGGAGCGAGTTGCAGCCTGATGTTCTCGAACAGCATCAAGTCTCTCCTGACGCTCTTCGGTAGATTCCTGGGATCTTATGATCCTCAATCTTTTAGCTCCTTTGGAACATTGGGAAAAATTAGACCTCTTTCTAGGCATGGGGGTTATAGTTTTATTGTGAAGACACCTTATGAATTAAAATCTAAGTGACTGCTCCCCTGCGTTACCGGGTAGGCTACCGTGTCACGAAGATAAATGGAAAAGGAAATTAAACACTCAAATAACATAAGCCCGAAGGCATATTTATTCGATAAAATAAAAAAATAAATGGGAGTTTTGGTCAGTAGAGTCAAATTTTCAATGATATACCATCGTCATCGAAAATCAGTCCTAACTGTTACCGCCTTCACCGCGTGGAGGTACTCCCAGCTTATGTTATTTTATAATTATACATTGAAATTAGTGACAGATTTGATTTCCACATCAGATGTTTCTGATCTTCGATTTTTATAAGTCAACAGGAAATGCCCATCAGACCGAACAACTTTTGCTAAGACGTCATTCCTATATGTGTTGTGGTGTAGCTGGGCTCTTGGAGTTCCACAACAGGTGTTCCACATCTTCGATTTTTATAAGTCAACAGAGAGTGCTCATCAGATTGAACAACTTTTGCTAAAACGTCATTCCTATATATGTTATAGTGTAGCTGGGCTCTTGGAGTTCCACATCAGATGTTCCAGATCTTCAAATTTATTCTCTCAGCATAAAATGCTCATCACGTGGAACATGTTTTATTATGGTATCATTTTTGTATCTCTTATAGTTTAGCTGGTCTGTTGCGGTTCTGCATCAGGTGTTCAAGTTTCCAAGATAAATTATAGCCTATATGTTGCCCAGACTTAATACCTATACAACAAAAAAAAAACATTCAAATCCGTCCAGTAGTTCCGAAGATTAGCGTGTACAAACAAACAGACAGATATTTTTTTTGGATTCGTGCTCTATTACTGTTTCCAAACCCCTCTCAATTATTTATTTTTTAATATATTCAATGTACAGACACAGTTTTTTTATATGTATATATATATATATATATATATAGATATTTTCATAATAACCGGTAGCACAATGAAACAAATAACAGATTTTTCCGGAATTCCCCACACCTTCGCTTCACAAAAGGTCAAACCTTTAAACTCACGTCGTGTCGCCGTCGCTCACTTACAGCTACGTATTACATTCGTTACTTACTTACTTACAGAGCAAGTACACACACACAGCATCAATCTAAATAGGAAACATGTGGTCATAATTATTTAAGGACTTCGGATAGACAATCAAGGAGCTCGTGGCTAAATAATAACAGCTACACGGGTCGATCTCCAAGGTCAATCAGTGCTTGCCTAGATTGGTCCGTGGATGGGTGACCACCCATTACGTACCGAGTTTCCTCCGTGCCTCGGAAAACACGATACGCCGTTGGTCTAGGGTTGCCAGATCGGAAGACCAAAGTGTCTGGAGAAAATTTAAAAATGTCGGCATTTTGGTATTGTTGTCGAAAAAAAATAAAAAAAGTTTATTTTTCAAATTACATAATTTAAAAAATAAACTTTTAATGTTACATTTTTATTTTTAGGACTTATCACTGCTGACTCAATTATCTAATTTAAGAACACTTAATTTTTACGTTGCCACAAGTATTTGGCATTGATCTTTAGGATACTAAGTCCACTAATTTGGATCCTATAGCCTATAGAAGTACCTATTTAGTAAACATTTAAAATTCAAAAATTACTAAGTCAGCTTTTATTAAATCAATATTCGAGTTTAGGGTCAATATTGTCCTTAATCCGTATAATAATCTTGCGATTCTATATCTACTGTTAGAAGCTGTGAAAAACGTACGCGCGACGAAGTAAGAATCGGATGAACGCAGGCTACTGGCTAATGTTCACCAAAATGTGTGCAATTTATAAATTATTATTTTTATAGAAATTTCCCAGAAACTGTTTGTCTGGAGATATTGAGTTTTGTCGGGAGTCTGGAGAACATTTAAAATGTCGGGAGAATCCAGACGAATCCCGACCATCTGGAAACCTTACGTTGGTCCCGGGTGTATTTGTTGCGGAGTTGCGGAAAGTCAAAAGTTTTGGAAGTCAAAGTTCCAACTTTTTCACAAGTTTTTTTTTTAAATAGGTACAAATTTTTAATGTTAGCACTTTACTTTAAATACTTCCACGACCCCTGTACTATTCAATACTATACATCCATCAGCGTGCGTCATATTGAGTCCTAAGTGATTTTTCACCCCAAAAAAGTTGTTTCCCAGCAATAATTTTAGCGTACAGTTATTTATTTTGATGTACAGAATGCTTGGTTGACGGCTTCGTGAAAGGTCCGTTTACACCTTGTTTACCACATCTATAAATATAACCACAAATTACCCTTTTCCGATACATGCTGTAGGTCTTTTTTACACAATACTTTGCGTACAAATAGGTGCAAAAAATCCTACGCCTCTCCCCAAGTCCCCATATCGATTTAATGAGGACATTAAATGTTAAAACGTCTTATTTTATTAAGTTTTCCGTAATAAATACTGTCATTAACATCAACCGTTAATGACAGTAACAACAACAATTATGGCATACTTACAATTCATAATTTATTATTGTCTAAATTTAAGATATTAATAAAATTATGACCTGGCACGTCGTGGAAATTAAATAGGTACAGTCGTGGACTTTTCTGCCTGATCAGTTTATTTTTTTTTCGCTTAAATCATGCGGAGGCGCCGAGCCACGCCCCCTCAAAGTGCGCTCGGTCGATCGGTATCTTTTCATTCATTATTTCATATACAAAGTCAACGGGGCGGGGCTAGAGAGCGGTTCTATATTGTAAGGTGCAAGCAAAAATTAGCTTAGTGGTGATCAGGCGGGAGTGTCCTCGATAGTACATATAAGTATGACAAAGAAAAGTTATTTATTCCTGGAACATTAATGTGGCTTTATGTTTTCATGTTTCATATTTAACATGTTTTTTTTTGGTCGTAGTTCGCACTCGAAATCATTCAAAAGAGCCTGTAAGCTTTGGTGTCGTACGTCTTGAATATGATGATCGGCAAACGGCTTCAAAAGCTAAACTAATTTTAAATTTTTCATTCGCTTTTCAAATTGGTTTTTTTTTCAGTGATAGTCTAGTTGTGTGACCGTTAGACTACCAAGTCATAGGTCTCGAGTTCGAACCCAAGACACGCACACACACCTCTGATTTTTGGGATTCATGTGCGTATTGTATAATTATCACTTACTTCGGTTAAGGATAATATCGTGAGGAAACCAGCATGCCGGAGAGATATTTAAAGAAAACGTTCCTTAGTACAAATCTTTACTAAGTATAATATCTGCATAGGGCCTAAAATGGCTGCTTTATCAGAATCATAATACGGTCTTTACGGTCTTTACGGTCATAAGCATAAAGACCATTTTAAGAATTTTAAATTTTTAACGTGATTCACATTGTTTTTTATAAAGCAGCCATTTTAGGCCCCCAGCTGTTTAAAGCTACATTGAGAGAGGGGCTAGTTCTGATTCTGTTTCCAAGAAATGGGAATACTAGCTGACCTTTTGAATAGCTTTAGTTCCGAGAGTTGAGTTTGCATTACCTTGAAATAGAAAGAACTTATTGTAGCGTTGTAGCTAAGAAGATGATTAGATTCCATAACAAATTGGAATTTCAGATCTATTCATTGTATAGATGACAAGCATATACTCGCGGTTTCGTCCGCATAAATAGTATCCTATATGTTAATCCTCCAGGTTATAAAGTATCTCTGTGCCAAATTTCACCCAAATCCTTGCTACGGTTTTGCGTGAAAGAGGCACTAACATCCATAACATCCTCACAAACTTTCGTATTTATTGGAATTTGGAAATTAAGGACAAAGTTGACGACTAATGCTACTGCCACATCTAGGTTAGCGTTGACGTTAATGGCAATGGTCAACTGCTCGTTAATTAGGGCATTAAAAATGCGCGTTGGCTACATTTAGGTTACAATGCCGTTAAGAGTTAATTCTTCAAGAAGTCACGCATTAACACACAATTTATTTCCGAATATTCGTTAGTCCGGTTCAGTGGCTAAAAAGATCACAATGGAGCTTGAAGCAGCTACACAGTTACAAAAATAAGCGTCATAAATTATTTTTCAACACACTTGCTCATAAAATGGCTCTAATTTCACCGCAATTAGGCACATAATGACACCTATAATCAAACTGTGACTTTTTCATTACTATTATTCACAAGTGAGTTATGGGTTTTTTTTTTTGGTTGAGGTGCTTGTTGCTTTGTTCCTAAAAGTTTCCATATAAAAAAAATCGTGTTCAATAGTACAAATAAATTAATGTACCTATTGCTTGCTCATTTCACTGAAATGGAACTTTTGTTTTCTCTGTAATAAAGAAAACTTTGAATTCCCCATTTTGTACGTGGATTCGCTATCCGTGAAAAGCCAAAAAAAAAACCTCATTATTTAGTATGGCCGATCGCCATTGTTAGATGCGCGCGCATAGGAAAACTGATTAAATTTTCCCGCCATTGCGAAAAACTTTTCATAACTCGTTTTTGCTGTTGAAATTATAGTTATTTATGAATAAAAAATGTCTACAAGTACTAGTTATGAAGAAATTGATTTATGTTGTACACCGCCCGGTATAAGATGTGAAGCCCTTAACGTTATGGAAAGTTTACTACCTGAAAACTCCAAGGACAAATATCTATTATCTAAATGTTTTTTTTGTATTATTTTCTTCACAAGTGTGTTGAAAAACGTCGTATGACACACGTGTGTATTGTTGATTACCGTCCTCGGCTCTCTTCAGACCCTCGCCTGACGGCTCGGGTCTCAATCGCGCCTCAGCGGTAATCACCAACATTACACACTTGTACCATAATGTACCTATTGCTTGCTCATTTCACTGAAATGTAACTTTTGTTTTCTCTGTAAAAAAGAAAACTTTGAATTCCCCATTTTGTACGTGGATTCGCTATCCGCGAAAAGCCAAAAAAACAAACCTCATTATTTTAGTCTATGGCCGATCGCCATTGTTAGATGCGCGCGCATAGGACAACTGATTAAATTTTCCCGCCATTGCGATAAACTTTTCATTACTCGTTTTCACTGTTGAAATTATAGTTATTTAAGAATAAAAAATGTCTACAAGTACTAGTTATGAAGATAATGATTTATATTGTACACCGCCCGATATAAGATGTGAAACGTTATGGAAAGTTTACTACCTGAAAACCCCAAGGACAAAAATATCTATTTTCTACTAGGTAAATAAAATGTTTTTTTAGTATTATTTTCTTCACAAGTGTGTTGAAAAACGTCGTATGACACACGTGTGTATTGATGATTACCGTCCTCGGCTCTCTTAAGACCCTCGCCTGACGGCTCGGGTCTCAATCGCGCCTCAGCGGTAATCACCAACATTACACACTTGTACCATAATGTACTATTATGCATTTATGCTATTTGATGACTCTATGACTCCATGATTCCATGACTCGGAAACATGTCCATGCTCATCACACAAACCATTTTGTTAATACCGGGATTCGAGCCCGGGACCCTAAGAACATTAAGACAGCCTCACTACCGCTGCGCCATTCGGGTCGTCCAGATAATCAAACCTTGTCACGGTAGTATTTATCCCTTTTTTTCCGGATGGGAAATCATCAAATGACTCCTCCCGCTCTGGGCGGAGCGGAAGGGAGTGTCAGACTTTTACTGACTAAAACCCATCCATGTTCCTTTGTGTTCCGGGGTCGCGATATCTCTTTCGAACAGTTCCGCAGCTAGTATTTATCCCTTGTTTTTCAAAAGAAGCAATGATGAATACTCTATTTTGGTTTATTTGATTACTTATAAGTTAAAACAGCATACAGATTTTATACAGATTTTAGCAGTTTCTACTACAGATGGTTCAAGACATCTGGCAACGCGTCCTTGCTGTGCGCGCGCGTCCCGCGGAATGAGACGACGTTAATTTAGCCAACATCGCTTAGCGCGCTAAACTACGCGCTGAAACCCTTTGATGTGCCAAAAAAACCGACACCCGAGCTATCGCTTAACGTTGAATACCATTAGTTTGTAATTTAACACATTAAAACGTTGGACATATTTACGTAACGCCTAAATTAACGTGCTAATTTACGCGTTAAGACGCAGGTGGAGCCGTAGCATAATGGAGAAAGATGGACAATAAAGGAATTAGGGCAGACGAACGATGACAATGATGACTCGGAAACAAATGTCCATGCTCATCACACAAACATTTACTCCCACCGGGATTCGAACCCGGGACCCTAACAACGTAAGGTAGCCTCGCTACCGCTGCGCCATTCGGGTCGTCAAATGGTATTGGTAATGGGTATTGCAATGGCTGTAAAGTCCATTTTAAGAATTTAAATTTTTTAACGTGATTCATTTTACGATTCTGCTAAATCGGCCATTTTTCAAATTTTAGACCCCCTGAGCATGTATTTCATGCAATCCATAATCAATATTTGAGCACAACGTTAAGCGATGGATACTTCATAATTTAATGAAGAAAATATTCATTAATTACTTGAGAATAGCGAAATACATATTTGACTAAGTTCGGAAACATCAACAACCAAACCTTTTCCCAACCAAGTTAGGCTCACCTTCCAGTCTTACTGGATGCCGCTGAATACCAGTAAACAGTGGAGAGACTACCTATCCGACCTCTTGGTAAGATGGTTGTCAGACTTTCTGGCAGAGTTCAAAATACAAACTCTTAATTTCATCCCACTGCTGGGAGAACGCCTCTCCCTATGACTTCCAGTTATTTCGATCCAAGGCCAATATGGACCACTGGTCTTGTCCACATCGTACGGTACCGCCATCTTAAACTCTTAATTTAAAAAAAAAAAAAAAACTATAAATCCATATTTTCTGACCTTTAACATTAAAAGCATCATAAACTGAACAGATTAAGATCAAGTTAAAGTTCCAAGCTAGACCATCGTTACGCCATATAAAACAAACGCCATACGTCCGCCAATTACACGGCGCACAATGTAGAACCATAGACAAAGCGTGACGTCAGAAGTGCGTCATAGAGTAAGTAGGTCACCACGGATCCATAGAGAATGGAAGCGGCTTTGAATCACAATGACCACTTCGTTACGGACGTTACGTTGGTATGGTTTTTCTTTACATTCTTTCATGGTTATTATTAGTGATGTGTGGAGTTTATTGAAAATTGATGTTGAATATTTTGAAAATACATAGGAGGTTTTTGTAAAGAACTTTCACGAAGTTATTTTCTAAAGAAAACAGTAGGTTCCTTCGTCAAATATTCATCTAAATTTAAGGAGAAAGAAAATAATGACGAAAATAGTAAAAAAGCTGTAGGTCTACGTATATCCGCAACAAAGAACTGTGAAAACTGTTGCAAACATTCCAATTTATTTGCTTTATTTTGTGTATAGTATTTTTCGCTGTTCGTGTCAAAAAACCGAACTTTAAGTTCGGTTTTTTTACGACATGTTTAAAGTTTGAGATTATATTATAAGTTTAATATTATTTTTAAGACATTCAGAAAACTACTTCCAAATTCTTTGCATAATTTAAAAGAACGACATAGACAGACACGAACAGCGAAAAATACTATACACAAAATAAAGCAAATAAATTGGAATGTTTGCAACAGTTTTCACAGTTCTTTGTTGCGGATATACGTAGACCTACAGCTTTTTTACTATTTTCGTCATTATTTTCTTTCTCCTTAAATTTAGATGAATATTTGACGAAGGAACCTACTGTTTTCTTTAGAAAATAACTTCGTGAAAGTTCTTTACAAAAACCTCCTATGTATTTTCAAAATATTCAACATCAATTTTCAATAAACTCCACACATCACTAATAATAACCATGAAAGAATGTAAAGAAAAACCATACCAACGTAACGTCCGTAACGAAGTGGTCATTGTGATTCAAAGCCGCTTCCATTCTCTATGGATCCGTGGTGACCTACTTACTCTATGACGCACTTCTGACGTCACGCTTTGTCTATGGTTCTACATTGTGCGCCGTGTAATTGGCGGACGTATGGCGTTTGTTTTATATGGCGTAACGATGGTCTAGCTTGGAACTTTAACTTGATCTTAATCTGTTCAGTTTATGATGCTTTTAATGTTAAAGGTCAGAAAATATGGATTTATAAGTTTTTTTTTTTTTTTTAAATTAAGAGTTTAAGATGGCGGTACCGTACGATGTGGACAAGACCAGTGGTCCATATTGGCCTTGGATCGAAATAACTGGAAGTCATAGGGAGAGGCGTTCTCCCAGCAGTGGGATGAAATTAAGAGTTTGTATTTTGAACTCTGCCAGAAAGTCTGACAACCATCTTACCAAGAGGTCGGATAGGTAGTCTCTCCACTGTTTACTGGTATTCAGCGGCATCCAGTAAGACTGGAAGGTGAGCCTAACTTGGTTGGGAAAAGGTTTGGTTGTTGATGTTTCCGAACTTAGTCAAATATGTATTTCGCTATTCTCAAGTAATTAATGAATATTTTCTTCATTAAATTATGAAGTATCCATCGCTTAACGTTGTGCTCAAATATTGATTATGGATTGCATGAAATACATGCTCAGGGGGTCTAAAATTTGAAAAATGGCCGATTTAGCAGAATCGTAAAATGAATCACGTTAAAAAATTTAAATTCTTAAAATGGACTTTACAGCCATTGCAATACCCATTACCAATACCATTTGACGACCCGAATGGCGCAGCGGTAGCGAGGCTACCTTACGTTGTTAGGGTCCCGGGTTCGAATCCCGGTGGGAGTAAATGTTTGTGTGATGAGCATGGACATTTGTTTCCGAGTCATCATTGTCATCGTTCGTCTGCCCTAATTCCTTTATTGTCCATCTTTCTCCATTATGCTACGGCTCCACCTGCGTCTTAACGCGTAAATTAGCACGTTAATTTAGGCGTTACGTAAATATGTCCAACGTTTTAATGTGTTAAATTACAAACTAATGGTATTCAACGTTAAGCGATAGCTCGGGTGTCGGTTTTTTTGGCACATCAAAGGGTTTCAGCGCGTAGTTTAGCGCGCTAAGCGATGTTGGCTAAATTAACGTCGTCTCATTCCGCGGGACGCGCGCGCACAGCAAGGACGCGTTGCCAGATGTCTTGAACCATCTGTAGTAGAAACTGCTAAAATCTGTATAAAATCTGTATGCTGTTTTAACTTATAAGTAATCAAATAAACCAAAATAGAGTATTCATCATTGCTTCTTTTGAAAAACAAGGGATAAATACTAGCTGCGGAACTGTTCGAAAGAGATATCGCGACCCCGGAACACAAAGGAACATGGATGGGTTTTAGTCAGTAAAAGTCTGACACTCCCTTCCGCTCCGCCCAGAGCGGGAGGAGTCATTTGATGATTTCCCATCCGGAAAAAAAGGGATAAATACTACCGTGACAAGGTTTGATTATCTGGACGACCCGAATGGCGCAGCGGTAGTGAGGCTGTCTTAATGTTCTTAGGGTCCCGGGTTCGAATCCCGGTATTAACAAAATGGTTTGTGTGATGAGCATGGACATGTTTCCGAGTCATGGAATCATGGAGTCATAGAGTCATCAAATAGCATAAATGCATAATAGTACATTATGGTACAAGTGTGTAATGTTGGTGATTACCGCTGAGGCGCGATTGAGACCCGAGCCGTCAGGCGAGGGTCTTAAGAGAGCCGAGGACGGTAATCATCAATACACACGTGTGTCATACGACGTTTTTCAACACACTTGTGAAGAAAATAATACTAAAAAAACATTTTATTTACCTAGTAGAAAATAGATATTTTTGTCCTTGGGGTTTTCAGGTAGTAAACTTTCCATAACGTTTCACATCTTATATCGGGCGGTGTACAATATAAATCATTATCTTCATAACTAGTACTTGTAGACATTTTTTATTCTTAAATAACTATAATTTCAACAGTGAAAACGAGTAATGAAAAGTTTATCGCAATGGCGGGAAAATTTAATCAGTTGTCCTATGCGCGCGCATCTAACAATGGCGATCGGCCATAGACTAAAATAATGAGGTTTGTTTTTTTGGCTTTTCGCGGATAGCGAATCCACGTACAAAATGGGGAATTCAAAGTTTTCTTTTTTACAGAGAAAACAAAAGTTACATTTCAGTGAAATGAGCAAGCAATAGGTACATTATGGTACAAGTGTGTAATGTTGGTGATTACCGCTGAGGCGCGATTGAGACCCGAGCCGTCAGGCGAGGGTCTGAAGAGAGCCGAGGACGGTAATCAACAATACACACGTGTGTCATACGACGTTTTTCAACACACTTGTGAAGAAAATAATACAAAAAAATCATTTAGATAATAGATATTTGTCCTTGGAGTTTTCAGGTAGTAAACTTTCCATAACGTTAAGGGCTTCACATCTTATACCGGGCGGTGTACAACATAAATCAATTTCTTCATAACTAGTACTTGTAGACATTTTTTATTCATAAATAACTATAATTTCAACAGCAAAAACGAGTTATGAAAAGTTTTTCGCAATGGCGGGAAAATTTAATCAGTTTTCCTATGCGCGCGCATCTAACAATGGCGATCGGCCATACTAAATAATGAGGTTTTTTTTTTGGCTTTTCACGGATAGCGAATCCACGTACAAAATGGGGAATTCAAAGTTTTCTTTATTACAGAGAAAACAAAAGTTCCATTTCAGTGAAATGAGCAAGCAATAGGTACATTAATTTATTTGTACTATTGAACACGATTTTTTTTATATGGAAACTTTTAGGAACAAAGCAACAAGCACCTCAACCAAAAAAAAAAACCCATAACTCACTTGTGAATAATAGTAATGAAAAAGTCACAGTTTGATTATAGGTGTCATTATGTGCCTAATTGCGGTGAAATTAGAGCCATTTTATGAGCAAGTGTGTTGAAAAATAATTTATGACGCTTATTTTTGTAACTGTGTAGCTGCTTCAAGCTCCATTGTGATCTTTTTAGCCACTGAACCGGACTAACGAATATTCGGAAATAAATTGTGTGTTAATGCGTGACTTCTTGAAGAATTAACTCTTAACGGCATTGTAACCTAAATGTAGCCAACGCGCATTTTTAATGCCCTAATTAACGAGCAGTTGACCATTGCCATTAACGTCAACGCTAACCTAGATGTGGCAGTAGCATTAGTCGTCAACTTTGTCCTTAATTTCCAAATTCCAATAAATACGAAAGTTTGTGAGGATGTTATGGATGTTAGTGCCTCTTTCACGCAAAACCGTAGCAAGGATTTGGGTGAAATTTGGCACAGAGATACTTTATAACCTGGAGGATTAACATATAGGATACTATTTATGCGGACGAAACCGCGAGTATATGCTTGTCATCTATACAATGAATAGATCTGAAATTCCAATTTGTTATGGAATCTAATCATCTTCTTAGCTACAACGCTACAATAAGTTCTTTCTATTTCAAGGTAATGCAAACTCAACTCTCGGAACTAAAGCTATTCAAAAGGTCAGCTAGTATTCCCATTTCTTGGAAACAGAATCAGAACTAGCCCCTCTCTCAATGTAGCTTTAAACAGCTGGGGGCCTAAAATGGCTGCTTTATAAAAAACAATGTGAATCACGTTAAAAATTTAAAATTCTTAAAATGGTCTTTATGCTTATGACCGTAAAGACCGTAAAGACCGTATTATGATTCTGATAAAGCAGCCATTTTAGGCCCTATGCAGATATTATACTTAGTAAAGATTTGTACTAAGGAACGTTTTCTTTAAATATCTCTCCGGCATGCTGGTTTCCTCACGATATTATCCTTAACCGTCTTAAAAATAATATTAAACTTATAATATAATCTCAAACTTTAAACATGTCGTAAAAAAACCGAACTTTACGTTTGGTTTTTTTTACGACATGTTTAAAGTTTCATCATCATTTGCGTAGCTTTTTTCCAAATTCTTCTTAATTCTTGACTTCCTTTTCCAGACTAGAAGCCGACCCTAGTTGCTGGCTCCTAGTCTAACTGAATGCAGCTGAATACCAGTGTTTTACAAGGAGCAACTGCCTATCTGGTCTCCACAATCCAATCCGGAAAAACTAACAAATTCCGATTCAAATAATGAAGTAATATTTTATTCACGCAGACGAAATCCGCGGATAACAGCTAGCCCTAAAATAAAGAAGTCATCACGTATCTAACTAACATCCACTATCATACAATAATAGTAACTATATAATCATCCCATAGGTACCTCGGCATCATCAATCATCTGAATGATATTAAAGTGGTACTTAAAGTGACGCACGTGAAGTCCTCGCCGCCATATTGTAGAATAAATAGACGTATATCATTTTAAAATAGACACTCGATGTATCTGTGGACAGTTCTTCCGTTTATCTAGCTTTGAGACTTGCTATGGTAAACAAGAAGTGGTTGAAATCATCTAAATATGATATTCTTCGTATATTTTTTTTTAAATTTTGTTTAGAAAATAATATGTTGGTTAGTTTGGTCTTACTCAAGAATGACCAAGAACCAAAAAAATTTAAGGCATGTGACGTGACATCTGGTGGATGGATGTTTGTTACTCAATCCGGCAAGAACGGCTGAATGGTTCTGGATGAAATTATCTCATACATGCATTTCTCATTTCAGCAACAGTTAGTAATAAATAAAAATTACGTATCACTACGTTCGTACACGTTATACTCCGAAACCACCCAACCGATTTCAATGAATTTTAGGATTTGTATGGTTGGCTCCAGCTTGAAAGATACGATAGTTTGAGAACCGAGAGGTGGCGCTTTGTGTAACAGGGCGGGGCACTGGTTTCCTCAATCAATCAGGTCAACCTCTCGCAGTCCACAACTGGGCATAGGCCTCTCCCAAACTGCATCACAACACCCTGGCCTCCACTTTATTTAAGGTCATCAATCCATCTAGCTGGTAGTTCATCTGCCCTTCGACAAACATGGCCCGTCCACCGCCATTTCATCTGGCTTACTCTGCGATCCATGTCGCAACTCCAGCGTATAAATGTTATGTATTTAAATTCTTTATCCACGGAGAAAATATTATAATGATTTACGTCATAGGTGATGACATGCGTGACTTCCCATCTTCACTGCACACTGCTAGGGATGACAGTAAATATTTTACATCGATAAATTTAGCAATATGACAGCATGCCTGAGAGACACCTATTTCCCGACGGTATGTAAAGCCAAGTCAGAGGCCCATGGGCGGCTTAAAAACTCTGACACCAGGTTAGGCACTAACCACACGATAAAGAAGAAGAAAAGCAAAATGACATCGTAGTCATATTGTTGAATGTAAAGTTATAACGATTAGAGAGATAAGGGGCCATCCTTCAATCACGTGGGGATTTTAGGCCACCCCCCTTGGTGATAAGTCATGAGGTACCACCCCTCCTAGCATCATGTGTATTTTTTATTAAATAATAAATTTTCCGTTATTGAAAAGATCAGATAGTTCAGAAAGTATTTTTAAAAAAACGTTTATTTACATACAAATTTACTTGCCCGGTTTTTTTAGACAAAAATCGCTTCGGATTTTTAATTCATTATTGGTAAACTATATTTTAGACATACAGACAATATTTTGTCCCACGATAAAAGTAAGTACTTACACGTAATTGTCACATTACCCCTGTTGGGATTAAGCATGATTTTTTTGACCCCGTGACCCATGTGATTAAGGACGACCCCTAAGAACACCCGAGAAAAATAATCATTTCTTAGGGCAGATTTCACCCGCCGCGGGAGACGCCCCGGGCGTCGGGGGCCACCACGTGGCCCCCGGCCACCGTAGGCGCGGGCCTGTGGACGGTGGGCTATGGGCTAGCTCGCCGTCCGTCCGTCTCATGACGACAGGCCGTGTCGACGGCGCGTTCGTGTTCCACGCGCGCCTCAAAGAGAGTCAGCAAAAAGGAAGGGGTCCGAAAGGACCGATGCCTGCCGGGGTTGCGGGACTATTCGAAAGAGATACCGTGGCCCCGGAACACAAAGGGCGATGAAGGAACATGGATGGGTTTTAGTCAGTAAAAGTCTGACACTCCCTCCTGCTCCGCCCAGAGCGGGAGAAGTCATTTGATGATTTCCCATCCGAAAAAAAAAAAAAAAAAAAAAAAAAAAAAAAAAAGGGCAGATTTCACTAATAAAGCTGAACGCAACAATGAAACCGAGTTTAAAAGCTGTGAGCGTCAAAAATGTTATGGAATATTGTCCCAGTTGTATTGTAACTCAGTTTAGATGTGCTAATTGCATTCAGGTCCAGTGCTACCACCAAATAGATTAGCAAGAGTTTTTAATGCTGTTGGAAAGTGGCGTAACTCATTAAAATATGAAAAAAAAACGGACTCGAAACATCCATAGAAGGTTTTATTATAATTTACTAGCTTAACCCGCGGCTTCGCCCGCTTGAATTTCGATAATTGTCTCACGGGATCATACTATCGGAAAAAAAGTAACCTATGTGTTAATTCAGGTTATAAACTATCTGTGTGCAAAATTTCATCCAAATTCCATCCGTTCAGTAGTTTTTGCTTGAAACAGTAACAAACATCCATCAATCCATCCATCCATCCTCACAAACTTTGCTTTTATAATATTAGTAAGATTTAGACATAAGCTAATGTAACAGTACACATATATCAATCCCTTTCATTTTGAAAATTATCAAAATTCATAACGTTTAAAAGTCGTCGCATTTTCCAAACCTTTTTTTTTTTTTTTGGATAGGAAATCATCAAATGACTCCTCCCGCTCTGGGCGGAGCCGGAGGGAGTGTCAGACTTTTACTGACTAAAACCCATCCATGTTCCTTCATCGCCCTACGTGTTCCGGGGTCACGGTATCTCTTTCAAACAGTCCCGCAACCCCGGCAGAGCATTTTTAAATCCTTAACATCCTCCACCTCATTTGGTTGATTAAAATACACTTGGTCATATCTAGCCGCTATACATCGTTGGACACGCCACACAAGGGTGGAGGTCCCTGAAATCTGTCCAGCCATTGTGTGTCGCTAATAGGATTCAAACAAGCACCGCCATACTTTTGTTTCAACGCTAATAGGCGAAAAAATAGGTTATGAACTCATTAAACTGTATGGCACATGTGTTTCGAACTACAGTGTGTTTTACCTTACCTACATGTCTTTACACTGGCGAAATGTGTATGTACAATAAGTAGGTAGGTGCACCTCTGCTTATCCCTTTGGAAATTACAGGTTTGATGTTATGTTAAGTATTAGCTTTACCCGTTATGTAGGTACAGAATGTACTCACGTGGTCGTTAGTGAAAGAATTTTCGGAATCGGATTAGTAGTTCCAGAGATTCCCTTTACATACAAACTTACAAACAAATACCTCTTTTATAACAAGTTAATTAATTGACATTGTAGGTTGTTTCAGTATTAAAACAACCAAACAAAAAAATAAACGAAAATAATCGAATCGTTTTAACATAGACGTGTGAAAATTGGGATTTGTCTCCATGAATCTTTATAAGTAACGCAGATGCTAGGAATTACATCAAATTTGTTCGCAAAATAAATAAATAAATAAATAAATAAATAAATAAATAAATAAATAAAATTGAATTGACTTGCACTTGGTTCTTTAATTGATCAAGTTGAAAATTTGCCAAACTTTAGCAAACATTAGCATAACTTAAGGTTATTCCTACGTTTACGTTTAGTAATTACGACACCGAGATCATTCTTTCTGTTTTCGGAATTGTGTAAGTATTTGAAAAAATGTATGCGGGTTAATGACTTTTAATTCCTACTTACCTTGCGCAGACTATAGGCGTTGCTAAACTTGACGTTAGTGAAATAAGCAAAAGATCCTTCTTTATTTATAAAATAACAATTAATCCTCCTTTCCTATCCTGAATCCTCTTTCGGCTAACGAGACCTCTGTCTACCCTAAAAGAACCTAAAACTTAAAGATAAACTCCATTACGAAGTCCATACAATAAATCTTCTGCAGACAAGACAAGGTCAGCGTAAAATCCTCAAGTCAACGGTTAGTCCCCTTTACAACCTGGGGCGATGAGACGCGCGAACGTCATGTCGTTGTTGCTTTCGTGCGAGTATGGTTATTTTGTTCCTTATGGGTTCCGGAACCGTGATAGCTAGACAGTTGAAATTTTCACAGACGATGTATTTCTGTTGCCACTATAACAACAAATACTAAAAACAGAATAAATTAAATATTTATGTGGGGCTCCCATACAACAAACGTGTTTTTTTGATAATTGAATGGTGCGGAACTCTTCGTACGCGAGTCTGACTCGCACTTGGCTGGTTTTTTTTTTTAATTTATTATCTCTACAATCGCTGACGTCTGTCACTTGTACGTGCAGCTTGTCTGAGGAGCTAAAGTTTCCCTTTAAGAAAGTTTTGTAGAAAACTTCGAGACAGGCGTCTCTAATACTTCAATCTTTTATCGCGAACGCTGATTGATTTGTATTGTCTTTGTCTAATTACGTGGGCTGGCGACCCGACGCGTCAAAGTTTGCAGTAAATTATTTTTGATTAGTTCTGATTTGTTGGTAATTAAGTTTTGATCTAGTAGTAGGCATAGTCAACATAATATATCTAGAAGAGGATTTTAGCATTTTTACCCGACTACGGCGAAGCCAAAAGGAAGGGTAATGGTTTTAGCAGGCTCTGTATAAAGGGTGTAAAAGACTCTTAACGAAGCCGAAAGGCACTTGTTCTCCCCGTCATTACGATCATTATTTTTGTTCTAGACCATAATATCTAGAAACAAAAATGCAATGAAAAAAATGAAATGCAAATAAATACAAAAGTGCGATATGGTATGGAACGGCAGTTTTTTTTTAATCACCGATGGTTATGATTAATTCACCGAGGGTTATGATTCTGTGGGTTCAGAATGATGTACTGAAAATCGTCTGAGCATCGGAGTTCCTTCCATCTACACATTTACATATAGGTAGGTACCTACACTAGCATTATAAAGAGGAAAGATTTGTATTTTTGTATGTAACAAATAAACTTAAAAACTGCTGGACCGATTTTAAAAATTCTTTCACAATTGGAAAGCTACATCTTTACCGAGTAACATATGCTATAAATTATATTGATATCATGCAAATTAGCCGAGCTATCACAATTTTCGCGAACGAAGTAGCGGGCGAAGTCTTGTATAGAATGAGAATGACTGTCAATTAGTGTTTTTTTATTAAAAAATATAACTGTGCTCAACTTATAAACAACTTTTACTAAGAAAACGAGAAAAAAAAATGCTGTTTATTACATATTGTGTTCTCAAACATCGAAAAGTCTATTTAATTTGTTGCCAAATCTCTTGTCTATAGATCAATTTATTGTTTATTGATTGTATTTATAGATTAATTGTTGCCTAATGACGAAACAGTGAGTCACTTGCGAGATTTTATGTTGTCATCAGCAGAAATGTTACAACACACATTTCGCCAGTTGTGTTTGAGTCCTATGTAATAGGGGGCGAGCCTATTGCCATCAACCAGGCACAAAATCAGACTTGTTAACTGCTACTGAGAAATTCCTGATAGAAAGACCTAATAACACCTAAAAAAAATTTAGTAAAATGAAATCTTTTTATTTCAGACATTGGTCCATACTTAATCTGTTAGTAAAACGACTTTAAAAAACTATGTTACATTGAAATAAGTAATATAAATGATTACATTTAAATTAAAAAGATTACATTTATAAATTAAAAAATAACAATAAAAAGATTACATAAAAAAATTGCCAGACCCGGAATTCGAACCCAGGACCACGTGCTCAGCCGTCGCGCTTACGACACTTTACCAACGAGGTAGATAATTTGTTTAGTACTCCTGCTTAAAACCGGTGAAGGTCTACATAGTGAGGATTATATAGTTACATGTCCTAGAAAAAAAAATCTAAGACACGTGACATGAACGTGACGTGCACACGAACGCATTGGACCCGCTATAAAAACGCTGGCTATTAAAAAAATTAAAATTGGAAAAAGAACTTTAAAAGTTCCTGCGTTCCCGCATCATTCATGAAACTAATTGAAAGTAATGACATCACAGAACATTTAATATAGCAAACGAAGAGTGATGAACGTCCTACTGTATACTATATAATTATGTATTTATGTATTCGCTTGTATTATTTATTTGCGGTACAGTCACGACCACCAATCTGTATCATCTTCTGCCTAGCCTTTACCCAACTATGTTGAGGTCGGCTGACAGTCTAACCGGATGCATCTGAATACCAGTATTTTACATGGAGCGACTGCCTATCTGACCTTCACAACCAAGTTAGTACTGGGTACAACGATATCCCTTGGTAAGGACTGGTCGTTAGAATTTCGGGGCACTGACTACCTGTAACGACTGTTTAAGATCTACAAAATGACGGCTGGGACCAACGGCTTTACCTGCTTTTCGAGTCACGGAGGAAACTCGGGTATGTAATGGGTCCCATTTATGGACCAACCTAGGCAAGCGCGACCAATGTTCTACTGCGTATAATAGGCATGACGACAGTATCAAAAAAATGCAAATCTATTTAGTCCGTCAGTTAGAGTATTGGAAATTAGTGGACACGTATTTTTTGTTTTTGTAAATCAATGAATATTGACAAAGATAAAACGCATCAAAACTCGGGAGTGGGGGCTCGTGACGTCAGAACTAGGTAAAAATTATACCTAGGCGTGACGTATTGAGAATTTTAAAAGCGTCATATCTTCGTCAATTTTGGTATTCGTAACAAAAGAAAAAACACGGGTCAAATATTTTTTGATAATCTAACTGACGGACTAATTAGTTTTTTTTTTGTCGTCTCGCCTATTAGTAATTTTCAAAACAACGATTGTCTTGAATTTATTGCAAGTTTAGTTATTATGAAACCACCAACCTCCGTGCCATAGCTTTTAGCTGTCATCTAATATCTGTAGCTCTTTTGACCGTCGTACCAAGTAGTCAGAAGCATGAAAATCCAACAAGCAGCCGTTCCATATAAGAGTATTCAACTACATCCGGTTAGACTAGAAGTCGACAACATATTTGGAAAATGGCATGACCGAGATATGATAGATAATGAGGGTTTATCTGAAACTTGAAATTGTTATTATACACACTTATGAATGTAGGTAAGTGTATATTTATGTATTTGTGGTTGTGAGTGTACAGTGTAGTATGGAATAGTAATCGTTGGATCGCTGTGAGGTCACTGGGGTGGCAGAGCGCTGCGAGCGCGTCAGTAACGCGGTGCATTGGACACTGCCAGATGACCACAGAAGGGCAGTTCAGATTTCTTATTGTTCCATTGCAGTAAACTTCTTCCAAATACAGTTTGCATGACCATCTATGTCAGGGTTTTGGTTTCCGCACTTAGTCCTTAAAGTGGACTGTTGTACGTAAAGCATGACGATTCGTCACCATGCTTATTGACGGCGGATTAACACTTTCATACTTAATATGAATTTTGTATTATTTTCAAACAAATTAGTGCCCGCCCGCGTTTTGTTGTTGTGTTGTGGTGTAGTCGTGGTGCGTGTGAAACAAACCTAAAGATCTTGCCTTTAAAATGGTTGTATGACTCTAATCAGAAATTGTCGTTAAGGGCCTATACTACCTCAAATGGCTTAGCATGATCCTCCGTTACGCCTAAAATACTGCAGCATTAATTTTGAAATAAATATATGGTAAAGTTGAGGATTAATGTTAAGTATATATTTGGCGAAAATACGATTCCATAAAATTTTCTCGATAGAAAAAAATCCCAAAGTTACCTCTAAACTGAACAATAAACCGCTGGCAATCATAAAATACTTCAAATTAGATCATGAAACTTTTTATACTAACTGAACTAACTATAACGCTATATTATTTATTTTTTTAGTCCAATCAATAGATTTATAATACAACTAATTTAGCACTATTCGGCCAGACAGTATTTCAAACGAAGTTTGAACTACCAAATATAGAGTTGCTAATTTGCGGTAGTATAGGCTCTTAAGTTCTTCTGGAATCATTCCCTGAAAAAAGTTCCATACACTAATCACACTCGCAAAGTTTTTCAAAGAAAATTTTATTTTTAGAAACTTACTTCGAAGCCTTATTTCTATGCCCCTTTTGGGTTTATATATAGCAGTGTCCATAAGCACATTATGCTCGCTAAAACATCGTCATTTAGAACTAAGTACTAATTGAGAGTAATGTTATTTAGAGCCGCTCACATCAGATAACTGACGCAGAACATTACAATTTATTGGCCAAATGATAAACGATGGTATTTTTTGTGACTCATCAGAACAAATAGGCAACCTTTGAAAACAATTCGTAAGTACAGAGAATTCGTCTTAATATTCTGGATTTCTGGTATATATAACATCTGTGACACGAGGCACTCCTCGCTAAATAATATAATAGCCGCTCAGGTCGATCTTCAGGTTAAGCCGCACTTGCCTAGGTTGGTCCGTGGATGAGTGACCACCCATACCGAGTTTCCTCCGGGCCTCGAAAAACAAGTTAAGTCTTTGGTATCAACTGTCAATTATTCGTGTGTGTCTTTGACAGTCGATACAGGTCCAATGGCCCGAAAGTCGGTATTAATTTGCTCATATATGCTAGGTATTTAGTTGGAATCCAAATCAAAACAGAGAAGCAGCTGCGCTATTCTGCCCATCTGTTACCTCATATCACAGCTATATAGCAGCAATAGCAGTAATAACCTAGTGGTGTGGTGACCGACGTACTGCCAAGTCATAGGTCTCGAGTTTGAACCCAAGACACGCACCTCTGATTTTTCGGATTCATGTATAATTATTACTTGCTTCGGTGAAGGAAAACATCGTAAAGAATGCCTGAGAGATGTTTCTTGACAGCATGTAAAGCCAAGTCAGAGGCCCATGGGCGGCATAGAAACTCTGACACCATTGTTAGGTACTAACCACACAATAAAGAAGAAGAAGACAGATAACCGCTAATCTTTGAAAAAAATGCGGATAAAAATCACCTCTGAAAAGAAACTCGGTTACAATTCCAACTGAACCTTCTGTCTCTACCTTCTATTAATACGCCTATCAGTCGGTTGGCAAAACATCAAAGTGCAGCCGACGATTGAGTTCGTCTCGTTCATCAGGTGTTGCTATAACTGAGCACGTTTAATATACTATCTAGTAGTCTAGTGCTAGCCTTCACCTCGGTTATGAGACTGTAGTGTAACTAACATCGATGATGTAAACTGTAAGGTGGCGTATGGAGATGCATCATAATATTTGGGGTTGTTATGAATCTAGTGTTGAATGGATAAACTAAGTAATGAGTGGAGCCCGTTGCTAAATAATAACAGCCATTGCAGTCGGATGGTGGTTAAACCTCGCTTGCTTGCTTGTTAGTCCTTCGGTAACCACGCGTATACCGAGTTTCTTTCGTGCCTCGGAAAGCACGTAAAGCCGTTGGTCCAGGCTCTCATTTGTAGATCTCTGACAGTCGTTAAAGGTAGTCAGTGGCCCGAAAGTCTGACAACCTGTCTGCCCAAGAGGTATCATATTACCCAGTACTAACTGGGTTGTGGAGGTCAGATAGGCAGTCGCTCTATGTAAAATACTGGTATTCAGCTGCATTCGGTTAAACTGGAAGCCGACCCCAATATAGTTGGGAAAGGAACAGGCAGATGATTATTTATTTACTGAAGTTTAGTCCACAAAAACACATACGTGTCGTGGGATGAGCATGTTAGGAAGAGGGATGAATCGCATGTGACTTAAAGAGTAATAAGTATATATGTTGATGGGTCGAGAGGGAGAGGCAGATCAAAGAAAAGATGGATGGATTCTTTTAGGAATGACATAAAGAAAAAAGGAGTAAATGATAGCGTGACAACTGATAGGGGAGAATGGAAGAAAAAAACTTGCTGGACCGACCCCAAATAGAATGGAAAAAAGGGCAGGAAGGTGAGTGAGGGGTGATGAGTCCACAACACACACTAGTATATTTCTGCTTCCCTAGATCCCTACAGCATTACATCCCACAATTTGTCAGTTATTTCAGTTATTTCCGTCCAAAAGCACCGCCCGTAACGTTACACTATCAAATAAATTAAAGATTATATTTTCATACGGAGCGGCTGAAATACTTGCTTCACACGTATTATATGCCAACGACGACCATTTTATACTGGAATAACTTTCTTGTATTTATAAATTTATTTGTAGTAGTTTTGTGGAAAGTATTTAGTAGATTATAACGCTTCAAAACCTATTATAACCGGTGAAAGATGTGCTAGACATGAGTTTCCAAGTCTCATTTGAATAAGTAACTGATGAAATTAAGCCTGACCTTATAGTCGATCGCAATATCGCTTACCACCGATTAAGTTGACAGACATAAGATAGCCAATCAGATATTTTCTGTGAAAAAATCTCCAAAATCTTGGTATCATCACCTGACTAGCATTTACTCGGCTACGTTGGGGTCGGCTTCCAGTCTAACCGGATGCAACAATACCAGTATTTTACTTGCAGCGACTGCCTATCTGAACTCCACAACCCAGTTATTACTGGGTAATACGATACCCCTTGGCAAGACTGAAGTTTTTTTTTTATTTGTACCGGATACAAATGGTTATAAACAGCCAGTTATATTTACACTTCAGAAGTAGCTTTGACTTGAAAAACTTTTCTAAAAAACTTTAATTTCATCTGAAAGTTTTCAGTTTGAAATAAAGTCTGATATGAGAATGAAAAAGTTAACGAATAAAAGTCTTGTTTTAATTATCATAGCAGGCAATAGACTGCCAAATGAATACAGGCGCCTGAAAGACATATTTTTAATAGGCTGTCCCGACAAAAAAATAAGTATGATTAGGAAACGTCACATAAAATTAAATGGCAGTCTATCTTAGTAATCCGTCTGCGTACGCCTCGTCCACGACCTCACGCAAGGCGCAAAGCGACGCGTGACGCGACAAGCGACTCGTCTTGTTTCCTTCGGATAAGTTCCGGCACGTCGCGCGGTGATTTGTGGCACGCTTTAAACAGCTTCTTGTAGTAGTGATAGTCTTGTGGTGTGACCGTCGCATTAGACCAACAAGTCATAGGCGAGCTTGGACCCAAGACACGCGCCTCTAATTTTTCGGATTCGTGAGAGTATTGTATAAAGGGTGTAAAACACCTCTTAACGAAGCCGAAAGGCACTTGTTCTCCTCGTCATTGCGATCATTTTTTTTTCCACACCATATCTGGGAACCTTCTAGTTACGGAGATATTGGGGGTCAAAGTTCCAACTTTTTGACAACCTTTTTTTTTAAATACAAGTTTTTAATGTATGATTTTTACTTTAAACACCTCCACACTCCGTACTATTCAATCCATCCATCAGCACAATGTTTTGAGTGCGTTACATTGAGTTCTACCACAAAACATGATTTTTCACCCCAAAAAAAAAAGTCGTTTCCCAGCAATAATTTTTGCGTAAAGTTACTTAGTTTGATGTACAGAATGCTTGGTTGACGGCTTCGTGATGAGGTCTTTTACACACATGCTTCGGTGAAGGAAAACACCGTGAGGAAATCAGCTTGCCGCCGCGCCGGAGAGATATTTCCCGATGGCATTTAAAGCCAAGTCAGAGGCCCATGGGCGGCATAAAAACTCTGACATCAGATTAGGAACTAATCACACGATAAAGAAGAGCAACTTCTTTCATTTGTTTTACCCGCGGTCCCTGTCCTAGCACGCGTCTCGCTTGAGCGTGAAGCTCGTGGCCACGCTGTTGGGCCGCTGACAGCTTGGCGTTTGTTAAAATATAACGTCTAAATATAAACCACGCACGCAGTTGTATGGTTGTACTCGCTCGCGAGTAAACAATGAATTAAAGAAAACATTGTGAGGAGATACGGGAATAATTGAGTTGTTTGTAATTGTTTTGAAGAGGCCAGTAAATTCAATCCTGAACGTCCGTCCTGCCTTTTATGATATGGAGGGGCGAGCGTTGCAAATTTGATGATCTCATGGGAGATCATCAAATGACTCTCTCTCTCTAAAAAAAAAAAAAATGGGCCTAGATAAACTTATTGTCATCATTCATCATTTCAGCCGAAAGACGTCCACTGCTGGACATAGGCCTCCCCCAAGTGTCACCACATTGACCGGGCCCGTGCGACTCGCATCCAGCGGATTCCCGCAACAAGCAGGTCCACACCAGGTCATCGGTCGACCTAGTGGAAGGCCTTCCAACGCAACGTCTTCCGGTTCGCGGTCGCCGCTCCGGAACTTTTCGGCTCCATCGGCCATCCGTTCTGCGAGCAATGCCCACTGCCACTTATGTTTGGCAATTCTTCGGGCTACGTCGGTGACCCTGGTTCTCTTGCGGATGTCTTCATTTCTAATAAAAAAGTAATCTAAGAAGCCGATTCCTGCCGGCTCGCCTTCGCGAACAAGGCACTCTATGTAGTGTCTAGGTGTCTACTGACACATCTTACTTTTATGACTCTGAAAATATTGTTCATAACTTTATTATTCTTTTTTTTTTTTTTTTCGTCCAGGTACACGATATCATCGGGCGGCCGTGACAGGTTTTTATAAAGAGTTCTTGTGTTCTTTCGCTAACAACACTAACTAACAATTTGCAGTGTAGAGTGTGGAGTGCTAAATAACCTAACTGGAGTGCTATTGCCTCATTAATTGAGTTATTAGAGCCTTTGTGTCCCTGAAAGGGGATATTTGTGTCCATCCAATAAAATGAAAAACCGGTCAAGTGCGGTTCGTGGAGGTTTGAAAGGCAGGATGTGAGTTTTTCATTTTTAAACATTAACTTTTCCCATGAAAATGTCTAATTGTGGTCTTATTTTCCACTTAAACGGTTTATTATTGATAATTTAATTAGGGTTTCGTACAAAAAAATAATTAAAAACACTTGAAATAAAATTCGATTCAAACGGCTAATCTCCGAAACGGCTGGACCGATTTTGACAGAACTTTTACTGGCAAATAGCTTATGTTGTAAGAAGTAACTTAGGCTACTTTTATTTTAGAATAAGGATTACGGTTCCGTGCAAAAAAATAAACACCCTTGAAATTGGTAAGAATAACCGATTCAAAACTAAAGTAATAATTTTTTATAATAATTTCACGTGAACGAAGGTCGCGAGAATCAGCCAGTGCAACTATAAACTGTTAACTTGCATGCAAGTATACCATGAACAGTTACTTTCATGCAAGTTTAAAGTACCCTTATTAGCAAGCTACTTAAAAAGCATCAATCACACATATTAAATATTTACACTCATCCTCTTTTCACGACTTTTTTAATCCGTTTGTGTTCAAATACCTCGTTTACAAGTAGTCATGCGTTCTTAGTAGTTCAAGGAGAAACATATTTCGTCTTGGCATAGTTTACAAGCGAAATGTTTACTACGAGCTAAAAGAATTCGTAAAACTATGATAAAAACGTTATACGTTTCCAAGAATATTTTTCTACGTATGAGAAATGTATGGAAGTCGTGTGTGTTGTATATTTTCTTTGTTTTAAAGTTTTCTGGCGTTTCCTTCCTCGTATGTTTAGTGAAAGATTTAAAGAGTTTTTTGATTAGTATCTTGGAATTTAATGTTGATAATCGTTATTGAAGGGTCGCTTTTGACACTGCCTACCCCATGGAAAAAAGGCGTGAGTTTATGTTTATTTAAATTTGACATAGTAAATTGCTACTATGCGTTATATTGTCACATCTCTTCACAGGTTTTAAAAGACACAAGTTTTTCAAAACCTAAGAATTAAACCACATACACACCCACCAACCATAAACTCATTTACCTGTTAGTCTACCTGAGCGCTAAATTTCATCAAAATCCATTCAGCCGCTAAGTCATAAAAAGCTAACAAACAAACTAACTTTCTCATTTATAACATAAGTAACAATAAAACCGTTCAATTTTCAAAGCCACCTTTGAAGCAACAAGCCCTATTCAAGTCGGGCGTAGCTACCAGCCTGTTTGTTGGCAGGTGACCTTGAGTTCAATACTGAAGCCATACGCAAGCTTTGTGCTTTGTTCTCGCAATAAACAAACTGTGGAGCTTAGCAAACTTGTTATAATGGACATTATGTTCTGCGAGAATTATTTTTTAATCCAAAGTAATCGGATAGCAAATGCCGCCTCCATCTAGTTTGAAAACATTATCAACTTTTGATATGTAAAAGTGTTTTTTACGACTAATTCACAAAATAAATGGCGTTTATCGAATTTTCTTTTGCTCCTGCAACCTGTAATAACAAAGTTTCCCCACTTATATCAATATTTACTATTGCTTTCTTTGTTAAGTGCTTATACGAGTGTGTGTTGCAGTATTCGTAGAAATAATACCAAAAAGTTTAAGTTAAAACATCCTTAGAACTTGACACAAGTTCTTAACTTCTAGACAAGTCCTTGTACCTAATTCTCGTCTTAAAGTCCAGTTCCTACATCACAAATGAATGGTTTTGTTGATCATTGCGAGTATTTGCGAGCGCTTATTTTAAAGTAGCACAATGATTCTATAAAAAGACGCGTCCCATAGACAGTTTTAGTTTCGTTCGCTGCTAATAGCTCTGAAGGATTAATTGTGTAACGACACAGCCATACGCTATATATTTCTCAAAATGCTTGTTTCCAAAGACAAGGGGCTCGTGGCTGAATAGTAATAGCTGTACAGGTCCAGGTCGGTCCTTGAATGGGTGACTAGGTCCTGGGTTTAATTTCCCAGTTCAGGCGGTGTTATTTTTTTTATTTTTAGGAAAACTTACAGCTAAACCGACAGTGAGTAATAGTGTACGCTATATAGGGAATGGCGTACTTTCTCAAGTTATTATGTCTTGTGACTGGGAATGTAACTTTGTTTTTTTTTTTTTATTTTTGACTTTCAAAAGTGCCGAAATGGTCTAATTGAAATAAATGCTTTGAGTTTTGAGTTTGAGTTTAAAAAAACAAAATATGGCCAATTACAAGTTTCCACATGTGGTTAAATAATATGACATAAAAATAAATAATGACGAACCACGAAACGTGTTTTTTTTATATTATTAATTGTTATTTTTTGAAAAATTAAATCACAAAAACTTAAATTTATAGTATTTATTTATTGTTACTTTGAAAAAAAAAACAGTCCCAGTCGTTCCGAGTTCGATGATCGAGTTTATGGCTTTTGGTTCCAGAACGACCTATAAGGCCCCTAAACACGCCACTGGTATAGTTGAATGAATGAATAATGTAACCAAGATTTTGTAACAATATTTTGATTTAAAAGAGTGTCCATGGAGTTTCTTGCCCATTTTTCTCCATAAAGATCTACGCTTTGGAATGGGCAACTACAGTACTCTCAAAAGTTATTATGCCTTGTGTCTGGGACTGTAGCTTCGTTTTTTTTAAATTTATTTTTTACAGTCAAATGTGCCGTAAGGGTCTAATTGAAATAAATGCTGCTTTGTTAGTTGAGTTAAACACTACGCATACCATACGGTTGTAAAAAAGGCGACTACCCAAACACCGAATCAATTCACGCAACAGAATATCTCTGGTTGGAAAGCCCGCGTCCCGCGAAACTAGGTCGGCAGCGCGTCACGATGACGTAGGCGCGTGACGTAGGCGCCCTCCCCAGCCACGCCTCGCACGTACTTGCGTAGTCGCTGTTTGTGTGTGTGTGTGTATGTGTGTGAGGAAATGTTGAGGTTTACGGGGCTTTTTAAAGTGTTGGGGATGTATTTTGCAATTGATACAGAATGTGTTTGGGGAATCTTGCACGACAATAAATACATGACTAGGTTTTACATAAACATAACATCACGCCTGTAATCCTCGAATGGTTAGACAGAGATATACCCATTAATTAGTACACCCACATTTTGCTAATTATATTTAATTAGTCTTTCAAAATAGTGTTATTTTACAAGCTTTTATTTAACTTGCAATGTTTGTTTGTTTCTTACAACTCAATTTTAAAATAGTTATCTCCAATCGATTGAACTGAAATTTTGCATCCACGTTTGGTTTGGATGGCTACTAAGAAATTCCTAAAAGAAAACCCCAATAACATTTCCCCCAACCTAGGAATCGGACCCAGGGTCATGCATACAAAGCAGTTAGTTACAAGTAGACACAATCTAGGGTCAAAATATCAGTTTTTCAGTTTCCCGAATAACAAATAAAAGCTATGGTTCTCGTTCTCGATAGTATATAAAATCGTTTGACGTCATACCGATTGTCAATATTGTCAGCCCGATGCGCCCTTACCTTTTACCTAGGTCGCTGGATTGAGTTACAAACAGCTGATTTATTTTCTACTGAATTTCTGTGAACATTAAGGTGTAGAACTTGCGTCATAGATTTGAAGTGAAGCGTCATGATTTATCGATGTTTATAACTTGACATAAAAGATTGTCTCTTCTACTTATTCATTTTATGTCGGATGCAATTATTTTTCGCTATCCTTTTGATCTTAAAATTAACTTGACTCTTAAATAAACTAACAACAAACTATAAAAGGGCATTGAAAAACTCCTCCTCAACGCTGTCAGCTTGACTCTTGAATGATCATCATCTGAAATCATCAACTGCCAACTATATTTGGGTCGGCTTCTAGTCTAACCGGATGCAGCTGAATACCAGTATTTAACATGAAGCGACCACCTATCTGACCTCCACAACCCAGTTAGTATCTACCAGGTAATACGAAACCCCTGGTAAGACTGGCTGACTCTTGAATAGAAATAGAAAACTGTTTATTATCCAGGTTAATACATAAGCAGGTACAATACACAAGATATGTTGCAAATGGCGTAAAATTTTACCTAAAACCGGGTAACGTGGTGTTGTTGGGGATCGGTATTTGATTTCCAGAGTAAAGTTTTCTATCTTTAATTCTATAATAATGCTAACATCAAACCTGTAATCCCTAAAGAGGAAGGAAGAAGTGTACTGCCGTACACCCATATTTCCCCAGTTATGTTTGAGTCATATAATACGAAAACTTACTGATCTAAAACCAGTGACAAAGTGTCGGTAACTCTTATGAAGATTTAGTGAGAACGTATACAGTTCATCGTCATCTGCCTACCCTTTTCAGTCTAACCGGATGCAGCTGAATACCAGTATTTTACATGGAGCGACTGCCTATCTGACCTCCACAACCCAGTTAGTACCGGGTAATACGATACCACTTGGTAAGACTGATTGTCAGACTTTTTGGGCCACTGACTACCTGTAACGACTGTCAAAGTTCTACAAATGAGAGGCCGGGACCAACTGCTTAACGTGCTGTCTGAGGCACAGAGGAATCTCGGTATGTAATGAGTAATGATTGGTCACCCATCCACAGACCAGCCTAGGCACGGCTTAGCCTAAAGATCGACCCGAGCGGCTGTTATTATTTGGCCACGAGCTCCTCCTACGGGAACGTATATAGATAGCAATTTGAATCATGTTGAAGTGTATCGGTTATGTATGGTGTTCTTACATGTCTGCTTTGTGCTTAAACTTTTTCGGCGAAAGTTCGTCACATGAAAGAGCAGCTCAGCTTTCGAATGCAGTCGCTGTGACCGAAATCGGATATATGTCATTATCATGAATGAACCCCTGTAATGAAAATTCAATACTCGAGATCAAAATAATTTCTCGTCATTTTAAATAAGCAACCAAGCAAGCCATGCTCTCGAACACACCCCCGTTTTGAAGTGCTCCTACACCCCTAAATATTAGCAGAGCAAACTCGACGCCCCTAGTTTGCATTACAACCGTTTTTCACCCCCCTTAGGGTGGGTCACCCCATGATCGAATTATAGGCGTTTTGTGTATACTTGCATTACTTATTATTTAGTGTGTATTTTGATAATTTTGTTAGCAAGACAGGTTGGGTATAATTATGTCACCCCTAGGGTTGTTTAGGGAAGTTTTTTATTTGTGTATGGGTGTTTGTTCTTCATATACTCGTACATGAGAGTCCGTTAATAGCAAAAATATTCTTTTTTTCAATAATGCGTTTTGTCTACTGGTCTCTCAACCGCAAGTGCGACTGCTGAGTATAAGGTCCTGTCGGGCAAAGTGTTATTGGGTTCTTCCTTCTGGAATTTCTCAGTAGCAGCCACGGAGTCTGGATTTTGGCCCGGTAGATTACAATAGGCTCGCACCCTATTACATGGAACTTAAACATAACTGACGAAATGTGGGTGTAATATTAGGTACACCTCTGCCGAGCCCTTCGGGGATTACAGGCGTGATGTTATGTTATGTGAACAGACAAACTGGAAGATTTCATCATCGCATTCGTATGTTGAGAAAAAACCCCTGTTCAACATATTTTTCACACATAGCCGCTGCACTGGCTTAGTGTGTTCAAAACTGTTTTTTCAAGCCGGTGGACCAAAAAAGAAAAGCAAGAAATTTATTATTATTTTTTCGCGCTATCTGTTAGGATTGCACCAAGACCGTAGCTCCTAAGATTTTTTTTGGCAAACAATCAGAAAATTAGTATCTTATACTCGTAGCTTCGAAATGCTCTTTTTAAAGTCTCAATACGACCATTTTCACCGAAATACAATCTGTCATTACCGGAACATTTGTTTTTTTTTACTTTTTCAAGTAGGTTATTATCTGCCTACATTGATAGATAAAACCAAGCCAACATGTTTGTTCTTTAGTATCGAAACCAGGACCCCCACTTATAACTTGTGAACCCCCATTTTTTTGGGGACCCCGACGGGTCTCCCGTGGACCCCTGGGATCCACCTAGACCACTTTAGGAATCACTGGTGTAAGCCAACCCTTTTTCAATGTTAAAGGATAATTAGGAGCTTACGATATCAGGGGAAACGGCTATCAACATGTGGCAGCCATATTAGTTTTCATCCTTTTGTTTTTATTTTCTTGATTGCGGTGGTAAAAGCGAGACGTAAGACCAACGTTTTTTTTGCGCTTATGGGCCCGCATCGGCTTACCCGCTTACTCGTGCGCCAAATGTTGCGCTTCATAAGGGCCTCGCGTGCTACGCAGCCACTTTTGGTCGAAACCACGTAGAAAACATGGTCGCACGACCGTGCGTCGTAAAAGTACCCTTAACAAAGTCAAAAAACTCGTGTCCTAGCAAAAAAAAATGCGTAGAGTTACTTAGTTTAATGTACAGAATGCTTAGTTGACGGTTTCGTGGAGGATTTTCTGTTTACACCTCGTAGTTCACTTCGATTCGCTTCGTATCGTCAAAATCGGACTGACTGCTCCCGCAAACACGACGGCTATTTCGAAAAAAGGAAAAAGAAAGAAAAGAGAAAAAAGAAAATCCCACAACTTTCTTTCACAGCTCCATAGTGGAACATTCCAGACTCGAACGTTATGTAGAATCTTCTCGTAAACAGCCGACATAATAATATCTATTCGTGAACTGTAGATGTGCAACTCTACACCATTACGCCTGGCTACTCCCACATGGGGTAAACAAGTGTCCTCTATTTTTCTGGTCTTATCGTTGTTTAAATCTTTTAACAAACCCTTCGTATGGCGAACGTAGATCTACGTGAGATACAATGGCTTTTTAATTATGTCTGTAATTACAAAAAGACAAACATTCAAAAGTCCAAGCTCAAGGTTTGTCAACGTGCAATGGAGCGCAGCATCCTAGGCGTCAAACTTACCGACCATGTACGCAATGCGCTCCAAAACAAAAATCACTGACGTTGCTCAATAGGCCGCTAAGCTAAACTGGGCCATGTCTGCCGTATGCCCGACGAGCTGTGGGCCAAAATAACCACGATGGAGCCCTGATACAGCCAGAAGGCGATGCGGTAGACCTCGCAGGAGATGGCAGGACGAGCTGGACAAAACCAACGACCAGTGGTCCACATAGGCCCTGGATCGAATAATTTGGAAGTCATGGGGAGATTCCTTTGCCCAGCAGTGAGATGACACAGGCCAGCAGTAACAGTAACTGTCATTACGGCATACAAGGGTACAATCTCACTTCTAAAAATAAAGGAATCCAATATTATTGTTAGGTCGATGTTGTATTTTTCTCCACCAACGTTTTGTATTTATAAAGCAGAAAGTATAATAACAATTTGTCGGTCATGATAATAAACAATATAAACTTAAAACTCTAAAGAAATACATGTGTTGTTATTGTTTTATTTATGGCTTTGATTATTTCAATTACCAATGGAGGGCCAATAAAGGGTGTAAAAAGAGACTTTTAACCAAGCCGAAAGGCACTTGTTTTCCCCGTCATTGCGATGTTTTTTTTGTTCTAGACCATCCTGGGAACCTTTTAAGTACGGAGATATTGGAGGTCAAAGTTCCAACTTTTTACAGGTTTTTTTGTTTTGTTATGACTTAAATCCACGACCCTCGTAATATTCAATGGATCTATCAGCACAATGTTTGTGTGTGTTACATTGAGTTTTACAGTAAAACGTGATTTTGCACCCCAAAAATAAAAGTCATTTCCCAGCAAACATTTTTGTATAAAGTTACTTAGTTTGATGTACGAATGCTTTATTACACCCTGTATATACAAGGATGGAGGGACGCCGTCGCCAAACCGGTTACCACATATTCAGTACATCATTCTGAAAAACACATACATTTTATGTCAGTTATTACAAAAAAAATGTGAGCCGTCACGGGACGCCTGGCAGATGTGAAACATCGAAATTATTTTGTACAAGTAATATGCTTAAAAGGACAGATTACGACAGGAACTAAATACGGCTTAATAAAAATAAAAATAAAAATTTCCCTGAAAATAAAAACAAAACAAACACATAAAATAAAAAGAAAAAGACTCGATTCACAAAAAGAAAATCCTTAGGCTGGGATCGAACTCGAAGTCACGAGAGTGTAACCCAGCGCTGTGCCCCAAGACCAGCTGGCTTGTTGTAAACTATGGCGAATATGTAGATCTTAGGCTCCTTCAACAGGTCGGTAATGTTCGGGCCAGGTTGATAACTTGACAGTTGGCGACGCGTCGCCACGCCCGCGCCTATAAATGTTTCACATAAAAAAAACATCTGTTTCCTACAACACTGCAATCCCTACACGGTCAAAATGTATGGAACAGCTGTTTTTTTATTAAATTATCGATGCCGAAGCCTGTGTCATCCCACTGCTGGGCAAAGGCCTCCCTCATGACCTCCGATTATTTCGATCCAGAGCCAATGTGGACCACTGGTCGCTGGTTCTGTACAGCATGTCCCGCCATCTCCTGCGAGGTCTACCGCGTCGCATTTTGGCTGTGTCAGGGCTTCACAACGTGGTTATTTTGGCCCACAGCTCGTCGGGCATACGTTAGACATGGCTCAGTTCCACTTCAGCTTAGCGGCTTTTTGAGCAACTTCAAAAATGGTGTTGCGTATATGATCGGTTAGTTTAACGCCTAGAACACTACCTAGTATAAATAAATAAATAATTCTTCAGGTACGGTTTTCGTAGCACGAAACCAATTTCAGACCTATCTAAATGACATTCACATTACACATAGAGCTCAAAAAGGCACATAATTATCAAATTATTATAACATTCAAAGTTAGCATTCTTCACAAAAATGTGCATACTACTACGGTGCTACGCCGTAGAGCTTTGCGTAGCTCGTAGCGCTACGATGCTACGGTTTTCAAGGGCAACTTATGTATTTATTATTATTTTTTCTCAAACATGCTTGGAAATTTGAGCATTATTTTGACAACCTTCTTCGAGATTAATCAAAATTGCTGTACTGGCCAGATACATGCAAAAGTTGTATGAAAATCCATATCTGTCGTGTTTAGCGGCCAAATAAATTACATAGTAAACTCATATCTGTCGTGTTATTTAAAAATGGAACGATCTTTTACTCTGAAACATGGAAACCAGCAGGTAACTTATCAAAGGTTTTATTTAAATTTCGAATTGTCTTGCAAATAGAAAGTGGTTTATTGAAAAAAAAAACAAATGAACTCTTCAACGCGAGAGTTTTTATTTCCGCGCATTATTTGAGAAGAGAGAATTACTATACATTATTTGAGAGAAGTACTATACAAGTCTTGGCCACAACTAGGCATTGATGAACTTACGTATGTGTGCATCGGCCCACGCATTGATTGACAAACGTGTACATTCGTCAATCAATGCCTCTGTTGCTGGCCGCTGCAGTAATGTACTATAGTTGTCATGTAATTAGGCTCGAGATGTAGTTAGTTAATGTATTATCTAGATATTATAAGTTATTGTATCGACCAAAGGAATATTACTTTGTGTAAATTATGTATAACTTTACTGATGTAGCGGTACATGGATATTTTGGCGCGTGACTACAATCAGAATGAACACCGTCATCTTGTTTACCCATACAATTTCCACGGACAATTTTCACACATGTTTACCAACAGCGCCTGGCAATTTCATTCATTCAAGTGCCAAAAAAAAACGTTCATGAGCTTGGTAGTTACACTATTTAGATCAAAATAGAAACACAACATGAAACATTCAACCGGAAAACCGGATCGGTCAAACTGGTAAATACAAATTACAATTGCGCCATCATCATCATCATCATCAGCCTATAATGTTCCCACTGCTGGGACACGGCGTCCTCTCAATGAGAGGATTGCGTCATGTATTTCATTAAAATATTAGTATGATCTAGGTGTCGATGTCTGGAATGGCGATTTGCCAGTTTGAGCGATCCTTTACCCAGTTTTTGAATCCAATGTCGAATAAGCATTCATAAAAAAGAGCTAGAAAACACATATCTTTATGACAGTAAAAATTAGCAATAAAAATGGCACAATGTAATGTAACTTACATTGTAAGCGTGTACAACATAACCAACTCACCAAAGAAAAACTCAGCTGATGAACTTAACGAAACTCTGCAGCTTTAGGCCTGGTTTCTAATACGATAGCAGAAACGAGCGGAGCGGTCCACCAGTTTCGACAAATCAAAGAATAAAGAAGAGAAGCGATGTTGCTTTCAACCAATGTGATTGGTGAATTTTCCGCTCCGCTCGTTTTTAGACTAGTGGAAACCGGCTATTACTCCAAACTGCAGACTCGCTTATCGTTATCATACTCTGCAGTGTAAGGGTGCTTGCATTATAGGTACTAGGTTCCCAGTACAAAGAAATGGTAAGGTGTGGGTAAAACCCAGAATACAATAGATATACCTAGATAACGCAAGTATCACGATCCGTATGAAAACTAAGCGTGCCGTTACTATACAAAATATTAGACTAAATTTTGTTCTATAGATGTTTAGAATTAAGTTCTTGAGTTGTGACGTTTTTATTTTAAACAAACTAGGTAGCTTGATGCGATGGTAGCCATGTTAAGCATAAAATGCTTATATGGAGGATGCTCCACGGTGACTATTTCATGAAAAAGTAATGCAATCAGGTTACATGAACTTAGAGAGTTGTATTGATGAATTTAATGATTATAATTCTGTAACTACATACAACGTGAAGCCGCGAATCATATTTTAATCAACATACAACCTGCCACTGACCTGCAAATTGCAAAAAAAGTAAGAAAATTTGAATTAATTTTGATTTTCGCGGGCTACCGTGGAGCTTTCACCTTAAGCCGGGCACACAAAGTAGGTGCTCTTGAGTTATCTAGGTATATCTTTAGCTGTGTGTAAAACAGTCCCATTCTTGATGTCTCGTTTCTTCGACAAACCAGGATAAGAAATCTAGTATCTTTATGCAAGCACACCACACATCAAACGCTGCAGCATAACTTTATACTCTGCATCCCACACTCCATCTCACGCCAGCCCACCACTCATTCTCATCAGGTCGAACTGCTGCTCGCGCAGGTCCCCTTCGTACCGCGTCACGAAGCCGTCCATCGACGCCAGCGCGGACCCCCAGGCTGCGCCGGCGCACCATCTGCTGGAGCCCTCGTCTTCGGTGAAGGAGAGCCGGCCGCAGCTGAAGGGGCCGAGGCCGATTGGGTCTAGTGTTTCGGGTGAGTGACTTTTGAACTTGCAATAATAACTTAGTGTAAAGCGCTGAGCAGATGGAGGGGTATGTCTCCGCTGGTCAGATGCGGACAATTTGCCATATAACTATTGGATGAATAAACAATGCGTGGGCAACACCCAATGGGCAGAAACGATAGGAGCGGTCATTTCTGAACAGCGGACAAATACTCCATTTTCTCCTCAGCGCCTAATTACAACAATATAAGATTTTCCGCCGTAACCTGAAATTCGGTCTAGCGTGTGCTTTTTATTATTCTAGTGGGCAATTTAGGAACACTTTGAGCCCCTTTTTTTCTTTTTTTCGGATGGGAAATCATAAAATGACTCCTCCCGCTCTGGGCGGAGCAGGAGGGAAGTGTCAGTCTTTTACTGACTAAACCCATCCATGTTCCTTCATCGCCTTTTGTGTTCCGGAGCCACGGTATCTCTTTCGAACAGTCCTGCAGCCCCGGCTTGACCCTAAGTTTAACATTATCTGCCTAGCCTTTTCCCAACTATGTTGAGGTCGGCTTCCAGTCTTAACGGTGCTGAATATCAGTGTTTTAACTGGAGCGACTGCCTATCTGACCTCCAAACCCCAGTTAGTACTAGGTAATACGATACCCCTATAAGACTGGTTGTCAGACTTTCGAGCCACTGACTACCTGTACTGACTGTCAAAGATCTACAAATGACAGCCGGGACCAACGGCTTAACGTGCTTTAATTATGTAATAATTAATAATACTTCAAATGCATGATGCATAAGAGAACTATCAGGTGCCGCACTGAACGTTTACTATACAACTTCACTTGACCATATTCCAATATGGCTATAAAACCAGGTAACCTTTCAAGCATAACAAAATATCAACAAGTGGACCAGTCACGCCCCGAAAAGATTGTTTTCAAAGCCTTGTTAATAAGGGTCAAGGTAACCATAGGCAAGTCGGTTTATGGCTTGAGGAATCTATATTGGTTCGTTTCTATGTGTTTAGTTTAAACTCTACTTTACACAGAGTAATAGTGGCTCAATGGATCGGCTCTGACTTTCGACTGAATACAAGTAAGTCGTGACTCGTGAGTTCGAACCGAAACCTTTCGTTTTTTTTTTGTGTCATTTGAGTCAAACTCAAAGCATTATTTATTAAGCATTTTAAAACATATGCAAACGGGTATTTATGACCGGCTCTAATTAACATTTATGAAGATCAAGTGAGGGTAGTTGAATAAACACCTTCGCTTTGCTGTGGCGGTACCTCCAATACTTCAGTCTTCCCGCGACCACAGCTGGTGCAATCCGGTCGAAACGTAAAATTCGCGATAAATACCCGTTTCCATATGTTTTATAATGTGTTCTGATCGTGAAAAAAAAGTTTAAAAAAATTAAAGTAAAAAAAGTTTTTTAATAACAAGCTTTTATTTTAATGCGCTAAAAAGAATAAAATAAACTTTTCCTTTAAAACTTTTAACTACTACTATTAACTTATAACGTCATTACACAATTTATAATTTAAAAGCTTGTCGCGAGATTTACGTACCTACTCGTATTTACTTAGTTTGTTTTTTTTTTTTAATTTAAATCAATTAGATCAGTTTATTTTATTTACTTGTTTATTTACACAGGTAAATCTCGCGACAAGCTTTTAAATTATATAAATTGTGTAATTTCGTTATTAGTTGATAGTAAAAGTTTTAAATTAAAAGTTATTTTATTCTTTTTAGCGCATTAAAATAAAAGCTTGTTATTAAAAAAGTTTTTTTACTATAACTTTTTAATATTTATGATTCGGGATTAACTACGGCATAGGTCGTGGCGCGGAGCAGCGTATTTCCGTAGCCCGTAGTAATTCGTAGTACGCACAATGCAATGTTTTGAGCACACATTATCTAAAGAAAACAAAAAGTAAGAAAAAATATTTATTAGACTCATCGCACCTTCCAGCTCCATCATCAGATCAGCTCCATGTTATCATAATATTGCATTGCCCCGCGATATACAAATGCGTGCAAAATTTCAGCTCAATCAGTAACCGGGATGTGGATCAAATTTAACATGCAAGATTTGATTACAGACAAACACCGGGACAGGTGAAACTAAATGAAAGCTTGTAAAAAGACAATTATTATGCATTTATTTGGGTGATTCTTCGAGGTGCCTCAAAACGCGGTCACACGGTCTTAATTCCTAACCTATTGAACATTCCGTCTTCGCACCAAATACAGATTACTCTTTACTTATTTAAGTATATAATTTCAATTATTAACACCTAAAATTATTTATAATGTTTATAAAAATAAACATCTAATTTCAAAAACGGGAGCAAAATCGGTGTTCTTCGCGTGTCACACTCGGTTCGCATTCACGGCAAACTTTGATAACTTTTGTATTTAATTCATAAGCGTATAATGTTATACATCAAATTATTCGTGTTTAACTATGCCTCATAAATAGTGTAGCACATTAATTGTATCTCTTATATTACAATACTTAATAGACATTATGTCTCTGTAACACGATTTAGCTAGTTTCGCGAGCGCAACGCGCATCAAAACTGCACCTCTCTTCCAAAAGCGCCAACTTGTCGCTACACGTTTTAGCTGCACGGGTACTCTGTAGTTTCCCGGCGTCAGTGGGTGATACATTTACGTTCTTCGCGTCTAAACAATATAAATACGAGGCAAGTTATTCTCTGAATATTTTCAGGTAGCCCCTGGTCAAGAAACTTTCATGCGTATATTTTGAAGGATAATGGTTTATAATTTTCCAAATGATTTTGAATTAAGGAACAAGATAAATCTTCGAGATTATTTCCAAGTACTTTGTTTGTTAATTTACATGTAACTTTAATCGTAATTCACAAAAATGTAAAATTTTCATAACTTTCGTGACATAACTTTCGTGGTTATTTGTCCACGAAAGTCAGCTAGCGCACCACAAAAGCTATATCCACTAAATAATAACTATAGATTTTTTGTGAGCCGTAGATCCGCTTACTCGATTGTAGTGAAGCTCAAAAGAAAGGTGTATTTAATTATATAAGTATTTATATACATGCAGGTGTTTCAATTTTTTTTTGTAACGACTCCTAGAATGTGTTTCTGTTTGAATGTTTTCTCGTAGCCAATTTAACAGTTTACCCCACCCCAAACTGGGCTGTTTTGCCAATTGTATCCCTCTTGCTTAAGAAGTTTCGTAACTTTCGTGGGCACCAAAATTTCAAAAAAGAATATCTCTGTAGTTTATACACCGATTTATATATTTAATAAAAAAATCTATGTATTGTTTTACAGCGTCTTAAATGTGTCCGTTAAATTGAAGATTACTCTAAAAAAAAAATTCGCCACGAAAGTTACGCGGAGAATACTTTTTGAAGAACTACCCATTTCGAATAGACCCGTGACAGGCACTTTTGCATGGTCAAAAATAAGCTACCTACAGTCCAGCCACAAGATAAAAACAGACAAAATCCTAAATCTCATAGAGAAGAATGGGCAAGAAACTTCATGGACACTCTTTTCAAATCAAGTTAATATTTATATATATTCAATATTACATGGTCCTGGTTACAACTTTGTTGCTACTTTATGTAGACACAATGCAGAAATAAAAAAAGAAAATTCACATCATAAAGATTAAGATACATCACCAATGCTGTTATAACGAAGTGAAGCGAAATATTCTGAGGAAACTGCCGTGTCCGAGAACCAAAAATTCGAAGACGTGTGACATCTACCAACCCGCCCTGGGCCCGCGTGGTGGATTATAGCCCATTCGCTCTCATTGAGAGAAGGCCTGTGTCCCAGCAATTATAGCCTCATAATGCTTAGTCTGCATTACTTAATTTCGACGTTAAATTTGCAGAATAAGTGACATTATTCTTTAATAGAAATATACACATAAATTGTACAACCATTTCCCAACACACATAATGTCTCTATACATTTTTAATCAACAAACCCAATTACAAAAAGTAACTGTTGACTCAACATAATGAAATTCAAACGGGTAACACAAATAAACAAGGTGTAGCAATAACATTATTAAAACTCATTTTCACCAACACTAAACAACACCTAAAATAATGTCTAAACAGTAGGACTCTGTTGGAGCTCGTGGCTAAATAATAACAACCGCACGGGTCGATCTTCAAGGTTAAGCTTCTAGGTCGGTCTGTGGGTGGGTGACCAACATAACATACTAGGTTTGCTCCGTGCTTCTGAAAGCACGTTAAACAGTTGGTGCCGGCTGTCATTTGTAGATCTTTGACAATCGTTACAAGTAGTCAGTGACCTAAAAAGTGTTGCAACCAGTCTTACAAAGAGGTATCGTATTAGCCAGCACTAACTGGATTATGGAGGTCAGTTATACAGTCGCTCCATACAAAATACTGGTAATACTGGTTCGGTATTCAGCCGCATTCGGTTAGACTGGAAGTCGACCCCAATATAGTTGGGAAAAGGCTGAGAGGCTATAGATAAGTATGACGCTGTTGGAACTCCAACTCTCTTCTCTTCTTTATCGTGTGGTTAGTGCCTACTCTGGTGTCAGAATTTTTATATCGCCCATGGGCTTCTGACTTGGCATTACATGTCGTCGAGCAATATCTCTCAGGCATGCTGGTTTCCTAGTGATAATAATGTAATGAAAAACGCACATGAATCCGAAAACTGAAATCGTGGCTTGGCGTGGAGGGCACGCGCGTGCGTTTATGCGCGCTCTAAAGGTTTAGGCTTTTATTTAGGTGATGCCTAGTTTCAACGCAAACGGTCATAGCATTTCTAATAACAGTAATAGCATGCCTCGAACAATGGAAGAACTTCGTTCCATTTACGTAATGAATGTGTTGGCTAATAAAATATGGATATTTCTCTTTTTTACACAAGCCCCATGTGGGGTATAACTTTGTAGTTTATTTGGGCAAAGATGCATAAGTGGGATTAAAAAGTTTTTTTGCCCTTTTTGTATGGAATTGTTAAGTTATTGGTTTCATGCGGGGTATTTGTGTTTTGTTGCCAGTATTAGTTGTTTTAGTTATATTATGTAGAAAATTCCGTAGAGGGAACTTTGATGCCGCAATACAATGAATTGTTTTATATGTATTTTACTTTCTTAGATGAGGAAACCAGCATGCCTGAGAGATATTTCTCGACGGCATATAAAGCCAAGTCAGAAGCCCATGGGCGGTATAAAAACTCTGACACCAGCAGTGCAAGTACGTAGTACTCGATTCGATACGATTCGATAAATCTGATAGTTATTCTCGATTTCTGATGGAATCCACCTGATGGGGCCTACTGGGGCTGCGGGACTGTTCGAAAGAGATACCGTGGCCCCGGAACACAAAGGGCGATGAAGGAACATGGATGGGTTTTAGTCAGTAAAAGTTTGACACTCTCTCCTGCTCCGCCCAGAGCGGGAGGACTCATTTGATAATTTCCCATCCGAAAAAAAATAAATAAAAAAATGGGGCGTACTGCCGAACTCCTATAGAATGAATCCACATTGTAGTTGGGCCGCAATAAATTTAAATTGAATGTGGACTTGATTAATAGTGGAATGCACCAAAAATTTTGCGTCTCGAGGCAAACAAAATTATACCTTACTATGGTTTAAAATATACTCAGAAGCACTTAGGCCATAAACGAAACATGATGTACCAGAGTTTATAATCTTACTAAACCAAATTATATGTAATTTTCGTCACATCTTTTATTTAGTGATAACATTATTGATTTATACATTTACTCACCATTTTAAAATATTCCAGACTCTATATCCCTGTCTTCCCCGGTGGCATGCATGTCTCCGCGGGAGGATGTGATGGGCATTCCCATGCCGAACAACATAAGCGCCCTCCCGGAGGAGCACCGGTGCTGCCTGCTGGGCAAGGTGCCAGGCCTGAGGGTCAGGAGACGGAGGGCCATGCTGATCTATGTGTGCGCGGCCGATTCGCAAGGTAAGTGGTTGACGGTAGACACATAGAAGAAACCATTTTCTTTTATAGAAAGCTGACCGGTGAATATCTTACTGAAACTTCAATTTGGGACATTTTCCCACCATGGTGTTCCTGTTCAGTGTCTGAACCTTAACCTAACCTGAATGGAAGACCCCTTAAAATGTATGAATGCAGCTTGAAACACAGTGAAATCATTAAAGATTATGCCTGGATTCTTGAAACAGGAAAGTGGAACTTGAAAAAGTATACAGGGTGACTGGATCTGGACCCGCCATAGCAAATTCGCATATAAAGGAGGTCTTTTGCTAATGAGAGGTTTTCTTTTAGAGGTAATAAAAAAAAACTTAGTTTCCAAGAACTCTATAGATGGCGTTGAACTGACTATGATAGTTGGTGCCAAAGCCAAAACGCTTGGGAAAAAAAACATTGCGTCACGTCACACATACGCTCGTTGACTGACACTTTCGTTTGCTTAACCTTCCGAATATAACCTAGTTTTCTCGCGCTTTGTTAAAATCAGTTTTTTTAAGTTCCGTTCCTTGCATTAACGTACTAAGTTCAGCGCCATCTATCTAGCGACTAGGGAAGAGCTAAAAAGAAAATCCCTCATTATTAGACCTTACAACCTACCTACCCACCAACCCACCTACCACCTACCTTTTTTTTTTTTTTTTTTCGGATGGGAAATCATCAAATGACTTCTCCCGCTCTGGGCGGAGCAGGAGGGAGTGTCAGACTTTTACTGACTAAAACCCATCCATGTTCCTTCATCGCCCTTTGTGTTCCGGGGCCACGGTATCTCTTTCGAATAGTCCCGCAACCCCGGCAGGCATCGGTCCTTGCGGACCCCTTCCTTTTTGCTGACTCTCTTTGAGGCGCGCGTGGAACACGAACGCGCCGTCGACACGGCCTGTCGTCATGAGACGGACGGACGGCGAGCTAGCCCATAGCCCACCGTCCACAGGCCCGCGCCTACGGTGGCCGGGGGCCACGTTGTGGCCCCCGACGCCCGGGGCGTCTCCCGCGGCGGCCGGGACGCTGTGAGGTTCTCTCCCTCTCACGTTCCGCCACCTCCTTCTCTAGCATTACTGCTTCGCAGAAGGAGGTGACGGCGTCCCATTCCGTCTCGACCTACCACCTACCTTACCTTACTTTTTACTTGTTTTTTTTTTAAATGCTACTATCTTATTTTTTAATCCACGTTCGAGGGAAGTTCCGAGGTATTTTATTCACCAATGTTTATGACTACCAATAAATAAATAAAAAAACTAATAAAATAAGCAAAAATATGAATGCTTGATGGTCAAATTTTGGAAAAATCTCAATAAAGTATATTGACATAATATCTCCCAACCTATAAAACTTTAACTTAGGAATAGTAAGGTTCAATAATTAGTAAATTAATGACCTCTTCTATATGCGAATATGCTATAGCAGGTCCAGATCAACCCTGTATAACCAACATAAGATTAATGTTGATTGAGTCTTTACATCTGTATTAAACCTTTTTACTTCTATTTCCAGACTGCTGCGCAGAAAAGGGCGCGCTGCAGTGCGGTGCGGCGGCCCGGCTGCGCGTGCGCGCCCGGCGCCGCGGCTGGCGCGTGCACGTCGCCGACCTGCACTGGCGCTCGCCGCTCGAACAGCAGCGCGACCATCGCTTCCCAGTGCTCTGTATTGCTGAGTTGGCTCGTAAGTGTCTTTGCTACTGGTATACCCCACACCTGGGCAAAGGCCTCTTCCCATGACTTGCAGTTCTTTCGATCTGGGACCAATGTGGAGACTGGTCGTTGGTTCTGTCAAACTCGTTCGGCTATCTCCAACGAGTATCTATGCTAAGTTGAAATAGATACAATATTTGCTCTCTGTATTTCACCATAAACATGTTTGGTCAAGAACTATTTTCAGAAAATTGCAGGTTCCTGAAAATCTGAAAAGAGGACAGCTGATCTCGAGAAATGTATAAATTCACAGTTTTGGCTGAATTCCTGTCACAATTTTATGTAACACAATCTCGACATCGATAACGACATTTGTTAACTTTCGATCGCTAAAATAATAATGAAAAAATTGGGTTACAATAACGAAACTTACGGGAAACGCAAGTCTTTACATCCTAGATGCGATTCTCGCAAGCATCGAAATTGTAACCGAATTTTTTCATTGTTATTTTAGCGATTGAAAGTTAACGATAATGTCGTTATCTATGTCGAGACCCTGATCAAAACAGTAGTCCATACCAATACTTGTAAATCGATCCCGTGATCTGTATAGTCCACAACCCTCACTTTGAGATCAGCCATTAACGGTGCATCATTACCTTCCAGGTCAATCAGACCTCGGAGCAGTGGTGCCGGTGCTGTTCCTGAACTCGGGGCTGGGCACCCCCCTGCTGCCTCACACGCTGGAGTGCGCGGACTTCAAGGCGGCGCTCGACACCGCGGAGGACGAGAGCGATAAGACGCTGTTGAATAAATGGTAAGAAGAAGGTCCAAAACTAGTAGTAAAGTAGTAGAATACTGAGTTAACTTTTGAAAAAAAAAAAAAAAAAAAAAAAAAAAAAAAAACAAACATCACGCGTGTAATCCCCGAACGGTGAGACAGAGGTGTACCTAATAGTACCTACACCCACATTTCGCCAGTTATGTTCAAGTGCCATGTAATAGGTGGCGAGTCTGTTGCAATCATCCGCACACAAATCCATACTCCGTGACTGTTACTGAGAAATTCCTGATGTTAAAGCCAAATAACAGTTTGTCCGTCCCGGGAATAGAACCCAGGACCTCATGCTCAGGAGTCGTGATTACGACCATTCGACCAACGAGGCAGGCTTTCGGAAACATCGTGTAAATATAAATTATCGTTCTGTTGACACAATGTTTACCGATAATAAAATATGTAGTGTGATTGCCATCAAATGCACATCTAAAAGTTATTTAAATTCTAATTTACTTCGACAACGACCGTTTTCCTTCAAGATATCCATAGGCAATCCTCTAACTCCTAGCGTCATCGGTTTCCTTCCAGGTACACACTAGACGCGAGCACAACGCCGCCATGCTACCGGCTGGTCCGGGGCGCGCCGGCGCGGTGGCGGCGCGAGATGGCCAAGACTCTCAACGTACTCGTGCGCACTCTGCCGCAGGAGGCCTGCGACGCGTACCTCACCACTGTCGTGGAACAGGTAGGTTTACTTCTGCAGCTTAAATCTAAGCAGCAAAAGCAGCGAAAGTTTGGATGGATGGATGTTTGTTAATACTCAATCACGCCAGAACGACTGAACGGATCTGGACTAAATTTGGCACAGAGATAGATTAAAGTATTTATAAGTATAACACACACTTTTTTTTTTCATACATATACTTAAGTAGTCTGTAATAGCACATAGGCCACATTTTACTTTTTTTCACTAATACTCATCATAATTTTTACGCGAACGAAGTTACAGCTAGGTACTCGTAATTATTCAACACTGCAGTGTGTGTGTGCCCTTGCATAGAACCGAAGTGATATGGTTATTAATCACCCCAACGCCGTTTTTCGAAGTCTAGGCGCGCGACAAAATTGGCATCAAAAACCAGTTCATAATCTAAGAATTTTGATGTGCTATTGGCTTCCATCTCGCCTAATAGAAAGCGAAGAATAAGATCCTCTACGATTTCAAATGCACCTTGACCTGATTTACAATTATTTATCGAGACGTTATTTTCTGTTCAATTGTTATTCTTATCCCCAGGAGGTACAGCACACCGTCCTGATGAGTGTGGAAGCAGCCCGTCGCTGCGTGTGGGTGTGCCGTGCGGGGGGCGCGGCGCCGGCGGAGCCCCAGGACTCCGGCGACTCCGCGCACCACCACGAGCTGCAGCGCCGCCTCAACAACCTGCAGAAGGACTTAAAAGTAAGTGATCGGAGTGTGGGGGAAGCCCGAGACCCAGCAAGTTGATCATGTAAGTGAATGACGTCGACCAACTACATTATGATATCTAAGATTTCGGCTAGAACATGCGCCATAAATTCTCCGAAACCCATACAAGTGCGGTTTAGAGTATGCAAGCTAAAACAATAGGGGTGGGCGTTTTGTAGAACTGTCTCTTGTAAATTTTGTCGTTCAAAAAGTACAGATTATCAGCCAAATTTAAATAAATGACTTTGATTTTGATCATGTTTAATATTAGTTGGCATTCTTCTCCCACGCGTTTACTTTCCTTGCCCTTTAACATCAAGTTTTCATCCGCAGCAACACCTAAGCGAGCGCAACGTGATCCGCGCGAGCGTGCGCGGCCGGGCGGCGCCGGGCGGCGAGGACGAGTACACGGAGGGCGTGAGCTCCGCGCTGGGCGAGCGGCTCGACGCGCTGCTCGACGCGCTCATCGGCGACCACGACGTGCCGGCCGGGTACAACGGGATACCTACTAGGTATGGCGGAATATTTAAGGCGAAGGAATCTTCTTCAGTGTGTGGCTATCTAGATTGAGTCGGCCCTGAACTTGGCTATGAATTCGGCGCCAAAGCAAATATTTATCTACACTAATATTATAAAGAGGAAAGATTTGTATTTTTGTATTTTCGTGTGTGTGTATGTATGTTTGTAATGAATAAACTCAAAAACTTCTCCAACAAAGATTAATTGTGGACCACCCGTTGTAATATACCTACCTTACAATTTAAACAATCTCATTGCAGCGTGTTTGACGAGGTGAACGAGCATCTTGCGTTCTGTCAGAAAGCGTCGCAGTGTACATCCAACAGAGAAATCACACTTAATGAACTCAAAACGTAAGTATTACGTTATCTGCCAATTAAACTCGGAAATTCATCGGAATCTTATATTCTCGTTCTATCAGTATTTCCGTGCAAATGCTGCAATATCCAAGTGGTGCGACCGTCGGATTGCCAAATCATGGTCTCAAGGTCGAACGATTTTAGGGTTCCGTACCTCAAAAGGTAAAAAAAGAACCCTTACAAGATCACTCTCTTGTCGGTCTGTCACCACCGATTTTTTCGGATTTACGTGCGTATTGTATAATTATTACTAATTTAGCTTCGGTGAAGGAAAACATCGTGAGGAAACCTGCATGCCTGAGAGATATTTATTGACGGCATGTAAAGCCAAGTAAGAGGCCCATGGGTGGCATAAAAGCTCTGACACCAGGTTAGGCACTAACCACACGATAAAGAAGAAAAAAAAAAGGGTATTTTCATCATCATCATTTCAGCCGAAAGACGTCCACTGCTGGACATAGGCCTCCCCCAAGTGTCGCCACATTGACCGGTCCCGTGCGACTCGCATCCAGCGGATTCCCGCAACCTTCACCAGGTCATCGATCCACCTATTGGGAGGCCTTCCAACGCAACGTATTTCCCTATGCCATTTTTATCATGCATTTCTTCTTTATTCTTACCAAGTAATTCTTCTTACGTTTTGATCGACTGTTCATAACTCCTTTAGTCAGGTGATGCTATAAGTTGCGTCCAATATTCCAGATACATAACAGGCGACAGCGTAGTGCCGCTGGCGCTGATCGGCGGCGCGGGATGCGGGAAGGCGACCCTGGTGGCGCGCGCCGTCACTCTCGCGCATTCCTACCAGCCGGACCTCGCCGTTATAGTCAGGTAATGACTGATCACACTTTAGCGTTCGTTCAGGAGGCTCTTGCCGTAAACGACTCTAGAAAAACCATTTTACAACATTAGATGATCTTTTCCTATTCTGTGTAGGCCACAGGTTTGATATTGTATTGTCTTTTACCTTTCAGTCATATAAATATTGTTTGTTCTACGAGATTATGCTAGTACGCTCATAAATTGCTCGTCCACTATCTATGCGAAGACACTGCCTCCTAAGATACAGGATCTTCCTAGTTTAGGAGTCAGGGCTCAAATTTTGTATTGACTGTACTGTTATTCATCTCTCGCACACAACTTCTGTTTGCTAATTTTTCTGTACCCTTGTGACTGTTGTGTACTTTAATATGTGTCAAACTTGTATTATCCTAATAAAGACTTATTATTATTATTATTATTATTGTCCATGCCGTTTTCTAAATTTGGTTTGTTGTTATTTAGGGTTCCGTACCCGTTCGATACCGACCAACGGGTAAACCATACTCCTACCCAACCCTGTTACTCCTACCCAACTCAGCCTCCGCAGTCCGTCCGTCCGTCACTCCGTCCATCTGTGTCAGCGGGCTTTAGCTTTGGCTGGTAGACAGTTGATATTTTCACAGAATGTGTATACACATAATAAAAATAAATTAAAAATTAAACAGGGCTCCCCCGTACTACAATGGTACGGAATCTTTCATGCGGGAGTCCGGCACGCACTTAGTATTTTTTTTAATTTGAAGTTTCCTCTCCAAACCCACTCAAAACAATAAGGTAACCAAGTCTTTGGGTGCAAATAAAATCGTTGTCTATTAAAAGTTACCAGTGAGAGAACTAGTTTTGTGTCCCTCCAATAACTTCAATATGTCTTCGTCCGCAGGTTCGTGGGTCTAACGCCGGCGTCGAGCAGTTCCCACATGCTGTTGAAGTCCATCGTGGACCAGTGTCACGTAATCATGACCGGGTCGGTGTATCGAGGACGTAATGTAAGGAAACTGTATTTTATTCGGTATATTTACGTAAACTAAACGCAATCAAAACAACTTCAACAGTTTTTTTTTGTAGGTCCAAAAATGATCGCTACATTATTTTTGCATTTGTGTAAAATGTTTCTCACAAACTTTTTACTACCCGATAATAAAAACAAAAACTAGAATTTATATCGGATACTAAAAATAGTTTATGTCCAGAGTAAACGGACCTTGCCGAATGCGTACATGTCAAAGGTATCAGGGCTTCCAAATGTTTCCGTATACTGAATCACATACTACAAAATGTTAAAGTGTCCAGAATTTTCGGAAACGGAAATTATCGGAAAGTTTCCGATAATTCTGGACACTTTATATGTGTATGTGTTCGTGTCCAAATTGGATAATATAAAACGTTATTGGGTGTAATATTAGATACTACAAAACGTATTTTGTCGAGGATTATCGGAAAATGGTGTCGATTCTGTTGTGCACAAACTAAATTAATTAATTTACGCTATTGCTATCTTTTTCTCTCTAATAAAACGAGAAAGAGACTGACGTAATTTAGGGCTGTCAAATTTAATTAGAACTAATATTTCCATACAAATGAAGGGTGCGCGTAAAAACATGGCGACTAAAAACACGGTGAAGCGCAAGGCATAAACTAGTTTGACATCTCTAATTTAGTAGTCTAGTTCATAGCTATAGTAAAAGACAGTGCGAGAAAAGGACGGCTGTCCTTTTCTCGCACTGTCTTTTAGTAAAAGATAGCAATAGTCTAAATTAAGTTTAGTTTGTGCACAACAGAATCGACACCACTAACAAGTAATTCAGTGTTTGGAAATCTAGACACTATTTTGGGTGTCTAAAATTATCAGACGCTCAAAATTTTGGTTATTTAGTATGTGCATTTTCAACTGCTCGCAAATCGTGTTCAGAATTATCGGTCTTTGTCAGTAACTGAAAAGTGTTTGTCGGTAGGACGTATGTTCCCTGTCGGCGGCCCTGCCGAGCCTGCTGGGCGGCGTGGGGCGCTCCCGCGGCGCGCTGCTGTGCGTGGTGGGCGCCGACGCGCTGCGGGCCGCGCGCTGGCTGCCCGAGCGACTGCCGCAAAACGTCAAAATGATCGTCACTGTCACTGAAGGTAAAGAGGGCCTACTTCTTTATTTCATGGGCCTTTGACTTGCCGTCAAGAAATATCTCTCAGGCATGTTGGTTTCCTCACGATGTTTTCCTTCACCGAAGCAAGTGATAATTATACCTACTCCTCTAAATTCCTTCACACCGTACAGGCTTCATGTCAAATTCTTACGCTATCTCTACTATAAAGCTCTGGAACGCGCTACCTTATGGCTTTAAAAAAGCTGAAAGCAAATTCACTTTCAAAAGAAAAGTTCGTGACTACTATTTAAGTCAGAATAAATAGCTCTCAATTTGAAATCGTCATAATAAGAATTATTAGGTTTCTTGTTATTTTCTTTTTAATTTTTGGTATTTGTTAAAATATCTATTAGTTTATTTTTTCTGTATATGTGTATTAGTATCAATCTAAATCTGAACTTTCGTTAGTAAAAAGTTTTTTTAGACATACTTTACTACTTTGTACCCTATCACTATGTTTTCCTATTTAACCCAAAGGTTGACTGGTAGAGAATGCCTTATGGCATTAAGTCCGCCTATGTACCACTATTGTACATGAAGTTTAAATAAATAAATAATAAATATAATTATGCAAAACGCACATGAATCCGAAAAATCGAAGGTGCGCGTCTTGGGTTCGAACTCGAGACCTATGGCTTAGCAGTCCGACAGTCACACCACTATGCTATCACTGCTTGGCCTACTGCTTTGTTGAGACGGAACCCGAGGCAGCTACACAGTAGGGTACAGATTTTGACGCCCATCAGCGACCAGACAACCAAACTCTCGCGAAATGCCGCACCGTGCACCTACCTCGGGTAAAGCGCTAAACAGCTGACTGTGACACCAAAATTAGCGACATATTGCAAAAAAACTGTGCTCAAGTTTAACTAAGACGATATTGTTTGTTGTGTTTTGGCCTCCCATTTGCACTGCAAAGGAGCAAAAGAAAAACTAACTGCTCTCCTTGCGGTCGTTGACTAATAAAAAAAACTTTTTTGCAAAAAATAAAACCGACTTTAAAAACACAAAATAGTGAAAAATAATTTTAGCTTCTGGAGTCTGTGACTTTTGTGAACCACTCCTCCTTTTTTGAAGTCGGTTAAAAATTATCTAATACTTTTGTTTCTGCTTCCATCACTTCTGAAGAATTTCGCTACGCAATTCAATTGGACTCTTCCTTTCTCAACTTTAACCACTTTCAATCTTTTCCTCAGAAAAAGACGAGCCCTCAAGCTCAGCAATCATGGCGGTACTATCATCAGAAGATGGGCCCAAAGTCGTCAGAGCACCGCCGGTTGGGCCTGATGAGGCCAAGGCCGTTCTCACGGCCTGCGCCGCGACTTATAGTAAGACTGGGTCCACCTCGCCGCCGGAGTCCGCTGTGAAAGCCGTGCAAAAGTGTACTCTACCGCTTTATGCTAAGGTTGGTTACTAATTATCTGTATCGCAATGTATAGCAAGGCTGGGGGGCCATGCCACCTGAAGTTACCACAAAGACTGCAAAAGTAATGCTTTCTGCTGTTCACTAAAGTGGATTTTTGATTACCGCTTAACATGTTCAAAAGTCAAGACTTTTCAAATAATGACATTAAATATGTCTAGCGTATGATGATCTTGACTCCGCCTTCTAAGGCAATGTGAGTGTCACATTAAAACCAAACTTTACTGCTTCACATTACAATATTGTTTAATGAATGGCAACCTTCAACCTTAACAAGACTTATCTAAGATGTCAATTCATCTTCCAGATCCTAGCATGGCAAATCTCTCTATCAGCAGAAACCTTCTCTGAACTATCAGAATCTGAAACCACCCCTGAGTTGGTCATCTGCGAGGACTTGGAAGGTCAGCTGACGCAGATCCTCATCACTACAGAGGCGGCCCTGGGAGCCGAAAGGGTGAAGACCTGCCTAGCTCTGCTGACCGCGTCCAGGAGGGGGCTTGATGATACCGAGATACTGGATATCTTGGCACATGATGAGCTGTTTAGGAGTGAAGAGACTTACTGTAAGTTGATAATGTTTTTTACGGAACTATATTTGTTAATGGTGGAGAGGTTTTTTTTAAGAATAAATGTTGGTGTAGTTATTAATAAATCATAATGCTAAAATGATAATGTACATCAGCAACAAAGTTGGACCAACAATGTTGCCTAGTGTGACAACGCATCTTGTTTCAATCACATTGCTACAATGTTTTTCAATTTTAACAAACTGCTTACGTTCGGATAGATTACCGCTCGAATATTTCGAGTGGAATACCCCTGACTACACTTCAGTAACAGTTTCCATCTTGTTGAACAAAATGTAAATAGAGACGGTTTTGAATGCCTTGGATAGGTCTAAAAATACTGCCATGCGTTTTTTTTCCATTCGAGGCTCTAACTGCAGCCCTATTATATGGTGTCTAAGTATGAATATTGTTGGTGGATTATGGCTCTTACATTCCCCTCTGTTCCGCAGTGCCGTGGGCCCCTGCTTCCCTGGTGTGGCCGCAGCTAGCAGCTCTGCTGTCCCCCTGGCTGCGCTGGGACGCGCGAGGGGCGGCGCGCTGGCGGGACGCGGCGCTGGCCAGCGCGGCCAGTGACAGATACCTGGCCGACTGCGACAGGGCCGTGCGCCAGACGCTCATCGACTACTACGAGGTGAGGACCAAGCAGCTCTCTTCTGCCCCTCGCTGCGCTGGGTGGTTAAATCCTTGTATATCTACAGGCTTACCGCTTAAACTGCTCAGCTCTGTCACTCGCCCACTGATTGACGTCAAAATTCCTCCCATGCAGCTACTACAATAATTCTAAATTAAACAGTAGGCTGGTAGGTTTGGGTAGCTCTTCAACTGCATTCGAGACTCAATTCAGACTTCCAAATTACCGCGGCACCTCTTTTGTATCTGATGCGAAAAACCATTTAGAAAAGTTTATATAAATGACAAGTCGCTTATTAAAATAATGAAAATAGACATACATAGTGAAAATGTTAAGCCATATAGTAATATTCCTTTCCATCATTATCTTCCTGCCTTTGGTCCATTTTATTTAAGCAGTCGGCACAACACATTTTTTTCTTTTATTCTCACCGAGCTTACTTTTAAGTATTTAGCGTCTTGTGAAAAAGTTGCTGTAATAATTGCCCTTGGTACATGAATCATGTTTAACGGACTTTTCTCTTTCTGCAGGGTAAATGGTATTCAGAGAACGATGCCAAGATGGCTGGCCGTCTGGTATCGCAGGAAAACAAGTTTTCTGAAGAATAGTAAGTAACAGAAACATTCCTAGCTTCAATCAGATTATACTTACTTTCGATTAGGTCCATTACAGTCGCTGACCAACTGGCCAAGCCAGAACGAGTAACTACTAACTAGAGGCAATCACAAAACGTAACCACTATCACCACTATATGGTATCTATTTTATGGCTGCACGTAAATCCTCGTCAGAAACGAAATAACCAAAAAAACTTTCCACAGCTACAACACCCGAAAACTCGACGAGCTTCCCTTCCAACACTATCACATATACAAAGACGATCCGAAGACCTTCGCCAACCAGCCATACTTCACCCAGCTGGACTGGGTACACGACAAGCTAGCAGCCACAGACTGCTGCCACTTCCTCGAGGACATAGCCTTGGTCCACATCGACCCTCTACCAGAACACCTCGAAGTCTTAAAAGACTTCTTCGAAACCCATTCTTACGCATTAGACTATGACCATCGACAGTTCTACGGGCTACTCCGAATGACTATGGAGAAAAGACAGCGTGCTGGATATCAAACTAAGAGCAAAATTGTTCAGGATTGGATGAAGGATATTAGGGAACCTCCCGTGCCTACTTTATACCCAGAAAATGTAGATTTCTGGAAGAAAATGGAAACAAAGGAAAAGAGAGAGTACGAGATGAATAATGGATTTGATGCGAAGGCTTATGACCTGATCGTCAGGTTTGATAGCCGGGGCAAGTTTGTGGCGACTGTGTCGACGGATCGAGAGGAAATCTGCGTTTGGGATGTGTTGAAGTGAGTATGATTATTACTCTTTTAACTTTACAATGATAGTTATGACTTATTAAATACATATGTATGAAACTGTGTCCTATAATATGGCCAACTATACCCTAGTTAACTGTTTGAACAAATAAATATCCTATGCCTCTACTGCTAAACATTCAGACACAATATTGAAATATTAGATTCGTATCGATATCCGATTATTATTAGATTCGTAACATTAAAGGTAGTGTGGTTGTGATCGAGCTAACCTTTAATGATACGAATCTTCAATGTTCTCAAAAGGTGAAATGTGTTTAGACCGTCAGTGAACTTGGTAGTACGTATTTTAATTTTACTTTGTTTCAGATGCCAAATGGTAAGGAAGATGGTCGGGGTGACCTATCCAATAAACTTGGTGCCAATCGACGAATATAAATGTGTGGTGCTATGTCGCAGGGAGCTTAGAGTTTATAACTTGGATCAGGTAAGCTAAATTCTCCGTTTCTTACTACCCAAGTAGACTAGATTGCCTAGTTCCCGAAGGAAGGCCGGTAGGAATCGGCTTTTTAGGTGTCTTCGGGCCCGCCAGATAGTTAATGTCTGATAAATTACTGCTGAGTGCTGATTTACTTACTAACAAGCCCTACCTTTGCAACAAAACCGTACAGTGACGAACGTATTTTGGTCGTGACTGTTCGTATCAAAAGTTTTTGATGTTTTGGATATTTAATTCTATTAGAAAAGTTCTCTAGATCGATAAATAAGAATCCCAAAATTAAATTTTCTAAAAATGCAGAATCTAGGTCTTACTTTTCTTTAATTGTCGAATAGTAGTTTTGTGTTCTACCCACGTTTTCAATATATTAGTTAGTTAAGTTTGCTAGTTTGTTTGGTTAGTTTAGTTGTTTAGCTGTTAGTTATTTGTCATTTATATTATTAGTTTATTAAGTTTGTTTTGTTTTTTTAGAATCTATGTTAAGGGTCCTACGCTGATGAATTGACGTTCTAAGTCTTAAAATGTAGTAAACTGATTTTCCACTTGTCACCCAGGGTACATTCCTCGTAGCGCTGAAAGGCGTGATGAACCAAAAGATGCCGTACTACGGACTGCACGACCCGAACCATCTGGTGGCGCTGTCCAGAAACAGGATGTATGTCAACCTGATGAACATTGAGACTGGTAAGCGAACAGTACAGCATTATAGCTGGATACATATCCTCCATGCATGAGTATGAATGTGGAGTCGCTCCATGTAAAATTCTGGTATTCAGCTGCATCCGGTAAGACTGGAAGCCGACCTCAACATAGTTGGGAAAAGGCTAGGCTCTCTCTAGGATCTGCCTAGCCTTATAAGAGTAGAAGAAGACCAAAGAAACGATGGATGGACTGTGTGAAGGATGATATGGCTAGAAAGGAGGTGACTGCTGAGATGACGAGTAATAGAGAAGTATGGAAGAAGACATGCTGCGCCGACCACAAACGAATTGGGAGAAGGGCGAGAGAATGATAAAGATGAAATTATATGGAAATGGAGGATTTCATGAGAGCGTGACTTAAATGTACGTCCAGTAGGGCTATTACGTATCTCTGTTGACAGCTCGAAATGAAGTAACTGGGCTCAGTGTCTATCAATTAACTGTCAAAAGGTTAGTTTCGTATTATTATGACCAGTCGCGATATATAACGTCATTGGTTGTCATCGTGACTGATAGTCACCGTAACTCATTTTGACAGACGCTTTCGTATCGATACTTATATTATTTCGATTATGTAAGCATAGTGGACAACAAATTGACTAGGCAACTGAGTTTGAAGTGGCTTTCGTGAAAGACGTTACACCGTACCCGGGCTGTTAGTCACCGTAAAGTGATATCCAGTCAGTGCGATACGTAATACCAATATTATGACATTCTCGGTTGTCATCAAAGTTCGGTGTACAACCAAAGCTTGATAGTTACTGGATATCAGAAAGATACGTAATAGTCCTGCAGGGCAGCGGAAAGTTAGCCTTGCTGACTAGCTCGAAGGAGTACTCATAATAGATGGATTCACGGACATTATATATTTTTTTAAACTTCAATTTATACTTTTATTACTAGGTGACTGTGTGACTACGTTCAAGGCTGGTGAAGATAGGTTCCTGAATTCCCTGCTGGTCTCAGGGGATGGAAGGTATGAAACTTATGAACGCCGTAACCGACTTCTAACCTTATTCTTTGAACATTTAGGCCGCGTTCCCATTTTGTCGTGACGACAGATAATCGTGTTTTAAGTGTCGTGGCTTGTGTACCTATTTAAATGGAGGTGTTCACATATAGGTCGACGCGATTACTGTCGTCCACGACATTTATCAACTAAAAACCAACGATAAATTGCCGCTGTGCGCCGTTTGCTCGCCGTTGTACATAAGCTATATTTTTTAATTTTGTGTGTATATTAATTTATTTTGTGTGCAATAAAGAATAAAAATAAATAAATCGTCACGACATACTGGGAACACGCCCTTAAGTCGTCTTTAACTTTTTATTCTTATATATTTATTTCTCTTCAATTAATACTGCCTTATTTTCTGATGGAACAAATAATACTATAACTTATCATGTTCTCTAACGCTTCAGGGTGCTAGTATGTGGAGATGAGACTCAGAAGCCATTCCCTCTGCTTGTATGGTCGCTCACATCTCGAAAACTGCTGTATGACTTGAGGATACCGCACCACGACTTCATCACATCCAAGGCTGCTATTACTTATGAAGGTAAGTTAAACACACAAATTTGTTTTTTGATCTCAAATTTTTCTTTTCAGAAATTCGTAGAGTACAATTCGGAAGTTAGGTTCAAAATTATGTGACGCTGCTGCCCCTGCCTTCCTAGTATTAAACTAAGAGCAATAATAAACACCGTGCACCTAGTATCAGTATAACGAGCAACCACAAATACAATTTGGGGGTTGCATTAGTTGCATATCAAAAAATCAAAACTTTCTCGAGCAAATTTCAAAAGAACAATAAACCAAATAACAAAATTTAAATGACCAAATGTTTTATTTAGAAAAATTTTAGAATCCTAATGTATGTGACATCAAATGAACGACTGATCAAAAGTTACGTTAATTTCTTCTTTAAACAAAATGGGTAGGTTAGGTTAGGTTAAAACTGTGACCTCCTACGCACGAGCCGAGCGAGCGAAGCGAGCGGTGCCGCGGCAGCGGCCGGCGACTGCCAGAAACGACTTGCATTAATATAAAAAAGAGATTGTTTTTAGTAGGTTAATTAATCGAACACGAGTGAAAACGAAAACGCTTCAAACAGTTTGTAACATGCATTCAATTAAATAATTTATTATCTAAGTTCTACCCGCATTAGAATAACGCCTATATTATTTGTATTAATTTATCCAGTAATCCATTTTGACCTTTAAACGATTTGGTCAATAGTGTAATAAATAATATAAACATTGATATTCCAGAGTTTGGTCAGCTGAACTTTTGATCGAATGACCATCGTTGTATTAAACTTTGTTGATTTGTACGTTGTTCTTTTGAAATTTGCTCAGAAAAGTTTTGATTTTCTAATATGCAATGCAACCAATTTGGGAAAATGGAGGATTAACCCGCCCGGCACCCATTGCGAGTGCGGTGCTGTCTAAAACATGATCCATTCCCTGGACGCCACTGAAACTGCTATTGAAGTGGCCACCTATTTGAACCCAATTTTATTTTTATATTTATTTGCTCCCATTGTCCCACCCCTGGGCAAAGGCCTCCCCAAATTCCTTTCGCTTCTCTCGATGGTGTGCTTCTTCTCGCCAATTCGCGAGGAAGCTATCTAAAGCGTCCTGTCATCTTCTCCTAAGTCTGCCGCGACTCCAACTAGCTGTCTCAGAGCTCCAGTCTTATGATATTCCAACAAAAATAAAAAAAAAGAAGAAATAAAAAAAATTGTGAGCCGTCACGGGACGCCTGGTATATGTGAAACATCATAATTATTTTGTAAAAGTAATATGCATAAAAGAACAGATTACGATAGGAACTAAATAAGGCTTAATAAAAATAAAACATCACTAATTTTTCCCTGAAAATTATGACTGTTTATTTAATAATCATTTATTTTCATTAAATACAAAAATTAAATAAAACAAAATATAATAAAAAAAAAGAAAATCCTTAGGCTGGGATCGAACTCGAAGTCACGAGAATGTAACCCAGCGCTGTGCCCCAAGACCAGCTGGCTTGTTGTAAACCGTGGCGAAGATGTAGATCTTATGCTGCTTCAACAGGTCGGTAACGTTCGGCGTCGCCAACTGTCAAGTTGTCAACTTGACAACTTGACAGTTGGCGACGCGCCACGCCTTTTTTTGGTTTTAACCCGCGCCTATAGATGTTTCACATCAAAAATGTAACTAAACCCGCGCTCAGAAGTTGTATTATATATATATTGAAGCAGTTTTGTAATCACATAACGGAGTTCATGTCCAGTATAACCTCACTCCATTCAGTACTTTCCATCACTTCCAAAGGACCTAATAATTTTATTCCATTCCCAGGTTCCTACGTCTGCGTAGTCTCACGAGAACTTGACGAGCCGAGTCCGAACTTCATCGTGGTGTACGACCTGCAGTCAGGCACGCTGTTCAAGAAGTGGAAGCCGGGCTGCGACACCGTTGCACTGGCCATCTCCTCGGTAGACGGGTGTGTCGTCTCCGGGCTCGCTGACTGCAGGATATTGGTGTGGGACTTAGTTACAGGTCAGTAGCTGTACAGGGTAGGGCCCGAACTTCATCAGGGTGTATGATTTGTCAGGGAAGATGTTCAAGAAGTGGAAGCGCTGGTGTTTCTCCGCACTCGCTATCACCAGGATATTGGTGTGGGTACTAAGATATTATATGTAGCATTTTACCCCCGTGTTTCAGAAAGCACGTTATGCCGTTGGTCCTGCGCCTGAAATGTGTTCGGTAGTGCCGGATTGTCGGGCCATCGGACTATGTGAGTCCGGGAAAAGAGAGTGTATCTGTGTTTGTACACACACTTGTGCAGTGTGTCCTGCATCGAAGTCTAGTCTCTGCGTAACGTACTCTTCTCGCTCATTTTAACTCATCCGTGATCAAAGAATAGTCCTGACAATTATTCGTCAAAACATGGATGTTTTTTCAAACAGCCAACCGACGAAGAGTGTGCGTTACCCCAGCCAGATGTTGTCGAAAATGGACATTTGAATCTTATAGATAATTAGTTTTGCGGCTTCTGTAATTGTTGCGCACATTTTTAAATTTGTTGCGCTTATAGTTTTTTAATTATTTCACAAAAACATTTCCTGCTGGGGTAACGTTACCCCAGCCAGACCTTTTTCTTTCTAATGGGAATATTTAAATAAATACTAGCTATAAAATTAGTTGTCTAGATGAAGTAAATGTTGTGCCTTATTTTGTATTTGTTCTGTCTTCGGTTGCGAAGTTATTCGAGATTTTGCTGGGGTAACGTTTTTGGTTTTGCTAGATCTTTGAAATGGTTAAGCGGATTCTTATCATATTTTGTACAAGACTTCTTAGGAATTAGATTTAATTTGTTCTGCAATAAAAAAACCAAAATAATACATAGCTTAAAGGTTATTTTATTAAATAGAAAAACACTTCAATTAGTCCCAGCACTCTCAATAAGAGGTTTAGAGACTTACTTTAAACATTATTTGGAAGCTTGTAACTGCCTTCAAATGTATGTGAAGTTTCATTAGTATCCTGTAAGTATTTAACAAGTTATGATGATAATCAGTTCTTCACGAGCACGGTCTTGATGCGCGCGGTGTTATTTGGCCACTGGATTGGATATATGAACTGAATGTTATGTCAATTATTAGTTTCTTAGTTCAGTTGTATATCGGTAAAATTTCAGCTCAGTACATTGGATAATTAATGAGATAATACGATTAAAGTCATTAGGAAGTGAATGACCGTGGTAACCCGACCAAGTTTAGGTGGTTACGAAAAAGCGAAAACGCAGAACATTACGGTTTAAGAAATATGCACGATTAAATAGAATCATTAAAAAATGTAATAAATATAAGAAACAACAAAAACACCATTCCAAAAATATTCAATTAAGGAAAGAACGTGTTTCTCTAGTTAATAAATTAAATAACTATCAGATTAAATTCGAAGATAGTATAAATATTTATGAAATTGACACTCAGCGCTTACAATCAGAAATACAGGCTCTTAATAAGTCACTAAAATCATTATATAATAAATATGAAGGCTCTCAAAATCAAATTAAAGAGCATATTCTTGCTACACATGCATTGGTAGACAAAGTGGACTCGCTGACTCTCAGCAACACTCAGTGTACTTGTCAGAGGGAATCCAGCAATGATGCCCTCCAGCTTGAGGCAACGGAGGACCCGTCCCTAGCTGTGAGTACTCAGGACTGTATTTCCACCCAAGATACAATACCTGACTTAGGTAATTTTGTCTCACCAAATAGTCTTGGTTCTAATCTTTCAGTTATGTTCTCTGATAGTATAGGTAGAGGGTTAGGGAAATTAATCAGTAATAACCTGAGTTATTGTACCCAAAATTATTGCATGCCAGGGTCAACCTACAAACAGATTATGGCATCGGTAACAAAGACTGTTTGTGATCCTAGTACCACCATTACTATATGTGTTGGTAATAGTTCCAAGATTAAAAAGGAAGACATCACTGACTGTGTTTCAGAGTTGTTGAAGTTAAATTGTAATAAAATAATATTGTGTGCTTTTCCATTTTTTGAAAATTTGGGTAATAGAAAAAACAACTATATACATATGTTAAATAACCATGTACATTTTTTAGTAGGTCACTATAGTGACAGACTTATATATCTGGATATCAACACTATTGTTGGTAAACTGAAGTCGACACGGGGTAAGGTGTATCTACCTATTAGATGTAGAATGTAGACACAAAATAGCTCGGCTATTAGCTTATAATATTCACACAGACATAAATAGTATGTCTAAGTTTAGTTCTATTATTAACACTGCGACTATTAGTAGTAGGTAATACTAATGTACAGGTGACTTTAAATGAATATAGCATTAATGCTATAAATGTTTACAGACATTGTACTGAGGAGGATCCATGTGTCACCGTGGAGAATTCTCAATTAGGGTCTATTAGTATTAGTGATAGGGTCTTGTTGTCTGAGGATGGCACGGGAATTAATATTTGGAGTGAGGCCGGAGCTCACTCCAAATATTAATTTAAACTAGAAAATGAGACAACAGGAGGTACGATTAACAATATTGTTAATCCTACCAACGTATCTTCTTGCACTCAATTAGTTAGCAAAAAAGGGCCTCAGCAGAACACTTTAAAATTATTCCACCAAAATATCCAAGGCATTTCTTCCAAATTATTAGAAATTGAATTGTTTTTAGAAAATAGTAAGTTTGACATTGGTGCCGATTCCCTTGTTTACAAACTAAACCAAATTTAAGTTCAGTGCATCTTTTTCTTTCTATTTCAGAAAAGGACAGAAGATAAATTTTAGTTACGTTCTGTCAAATTAATCAGCGCCATACAACTTTTAGACGCGATTAAAAAGTTGACTACTAAAATTACATCAAATTACGTCAGGTGCTGACTAATTTGACAGGATTAAACTAATTTTATCTTCTGTCCTTTTCATAATGAAATAGAAAGAAAAAGATGCATTCAACTTAAATTTAGTTTAGTTAGTGAACAAGGGAATCGGCACCATTATTTGTTTTACTGAACATTGGCTAAAGGATTACCAAATGCTTATCAATTATGAGAACTATATGGTGGGTAGCTGCTTTAACCGTAAAACTATGCTTCGTGGAGGTTCCCTAATATTAATAAAAAATTGTTTTAAATATAAGCAACGTAATGACACAGTAGGTCTCTCGGTTGAACATTGCGTTGAACTGTCCTGAGTTGAGCTAGATAAGCATGTAATTGTGTGTGTGTACAGACCCCCAAACTATCAAAACTTTTCCTTATTTGAATCAATAATGGAAGATGTGATGGCAAAACTTGCAGCCAGTAATAAATCTATAATTATTTGTGGTGATTTTAATATCAATATTTTAGAAGAATGCTCAAATAGCAGTCGCTTATTAAATCTTTTTAAGTCATTTGACTTGACCAACACTTTTAAAGAACCTACTATTAGAGTCACTCCATCTTCTGCTACTTGTATAGATAATATTTTCTGCGATTGTGATTACTTAGATAAAGCAATAGTAAATTGTCTGCCTTCTGACCATAGCGGACAAACTGTAACCTTTAGGTGTAATACACCCCCATTGCAAAAAGTTCAAATTAAATTTAGACCTATAACTTCTAGCAGATTAAATAGGTATAATATTTCGCTACAGAACAAGTTAAGTGTTATGAGCCTTGATGATATTAATATAGATCAATTGTATGATCGTTTCTTTTCAATAGTTCACACGGAATTCAATAAAACTTTTGAAAAGAAGACAAAAAGTATTAGCCCTAAATTCATATTTAGTGATTGGGCAACTAGAGGTATCAGAAAAAGTAGGGAAAGACTATTTGAGCTTTATGGCCTTAAGCCTTTTATAAACACTGAAACTTTTAACAAGTATGTTGCTAAGTATTCAAAAATTTTTAGAAATACGTGCAAGGTTGCTAAAGCACTGCACATTAGCAACAAGATCAAAACAGCAGAAAATAAAATAAAGACAGTTTGGAAAGTTATAAATAACGAGACTAACAGGAAGAAAATACGTAACACTAGCTACACATTAGATACAGCGTGTGGTCCTAAAAGCTCAAATCAGGAAGTAGCTCAAGAATTTGTAAATTTCTTTACCGATATACCACTAAAAACAACGGAGGCTCTTATTTCCTCACCTGAACTCTCAATTGGCTTATTAAAGGCGAATGTGTCTGGCTGCCTGGCTGAATTTAAATTTAAACACATTAACCCTATGATAGTTATTAAAACTTTCCGGCAAATAAAAATCAAACTAACCGAAGATCTATGGGGAATGTCTGTCAAAGTTTGTACATCCATACTTGAGACTATAGCCCCTTACTTAGCTTTAATTTTTAATTTATGTGTAGACCAAGGAGTTTTCCCTGATTTAATGAAATACAATAAAGTCATACCTCTTTTCAAATCCGGAGACAGTAAAGATACTAATAATTATAGACCTGTATCCGTGTTACCAGTTTTTAGCAAGGTTTTCGAAAAAGTAATGCTTAATCAAATGCTCTATCATTTTAACACCAACAGAATCTTACATGATCAACAGTATGGCTTCACCAAGGGACGTTGTACAACTGACGCCGGTGTAACCTTATTAAAGCACATATTTACTGCGTGGGAAGAGTCTCAAGACGCCATAGGAATTTTTTGTGACCTCTCCAAAGCGTTTGATTGCGTAAATCACGACACATTACTTTTGAAACTTGAGCATTACGGACTGGGTAAACTTGCACTTAGTTTGGTAAAATCTTATTTGAATGATAGACAACAACATGTTCAAATAAATGGTGTTAATTCACAGGGTTTAAAAGTAAAAATGGGGGTTCCACAAGGCTCAATATTGGGTCCTTTTCTCTTTCTAGTATATATAAATGATCTTCCCTATTTACTGAAAAACCAACCGCAAAATATGGTGTTATTTGCTGATGACACTTCCCTAATTTTTAAGATAAATAGGCGGGCCCAAAATCTAGATGACGTGAATAATGCCCTACTTCAGGTCCAAAATTGGTTCACAGCAAACAATTTGGTATTAAATGAAAAAAAAACCAAATGCATAAGATTTGCTTTACCGAATGTTAAAAGTAGTGATTGTGATATAATATTGAATAAAGAGAAACTTGAATTCGTAGATAAAACGGTTTTCCTGGGGATTACGCTTGATTCAAGGCTACAATGGGGTTCTCATTTGACTTCTCTTGCGGGGCGGCTAAGTTCAGCAGCCTATGCCATTAGAAAAATCCGTCAGTATACTGATGTAGATACCGCTAGACTGGTTTATTTTAGTTACTTTCATAGTATAATGTCTTATGGCATTTTACTGTGGGGACGGGCTGCAGATATTGAGTCTATATTTATTCTGCAGAAAAGAGCCATCAGGGCCATATATAATCTTCGTAAGCGCGATTCTCTAAGGGAACTGTTTAAGGATATTGGCATCATGACGGTACATTGTCAATACATCTACGAAAACATAATGTACGTCAGAAAAAATCTGCACCTTTTTGGTAAAAGGGGTGACAGACATAATTACAGTACTAGAAATAGGGACCAACTAGTTCAGCCAGGTTTCCGACTCGCTAAAGTAGACTCATCTTTCATGGGGTACTGTTTGAGATGCTATAATAAAATTCCACAAAGTATTCTTGAACTGAATGAGACGAAATTTAAAACATGCATTAAACGCACACTATGTAAGCAAGCATATTACAAGTTGAGCGATTATATCGCTGATAAAAATGCTTGGCTCAATGCTGGTCCTGCTCCACAAGGACAGGGGCGCATAAATTGATAGCATTAAAATGTATTGTTGGAGCTGCTGAAGATTGTACAACTATCTTTGCATTGTATAGATTCAATCTCCTTAGTATTATATAAATGCATAGCCCATATTGTGTGAGTACTATGTACTAGAAAGCTATCATTCACTGGAAACCTACGTTTTTTCTTGACTTGAATGTGCCCTGGCGGTTTAGAGTATGTCATGCTCACTCAAATGTCTCGCTGATGGTGGCGCATGTGTCGGATCATTTAGTTCCCTTCAAAATGGTTGAGTTGAATGGTGCTGATCCATGCGTCATGTCCGTGAACGGGCGCTGTCAGTTGTGACTGGTCATCTCTTAGTTGCCATGGCTTATTTGAATGAATTATTTTGAATTGTATTTTTTTTGTTTGTGTGTTTTTGCTGTGGACACTTTTAACGTGCACATCTTGCTACATTGTTCTCACATAATATACCATCTCAACATGAACGATGTAACCAAGATTTTGTAACAATATTCTGATTTAAAAGAGTGTCCATGGAGTTTCTTGCCCGTTCTTCTCCATAGAGATCTACGCTAGGGAATGGGCAACTACAGTACTTTCACAGTTTTTATGTCTTGTGACTGGGACTGTAGCTACATTTAATTTTCATCTTTGTTTCGACAATTCAAAAGTGCCTGTAACTGGCTTACTTGAAATAAATGCTTTGATTTTGATTTTGATTTTTGTACCTTCTAAAATATGTAGGATAGTGTTACAAATTTAGTACAGACATGTACACAAGTTTAAAAAAAAAACTACATGATTATTAAAGAATTTTTATTGATAGGTAAAATAATCATTTCAATTGAACTTTTAAAGTATTAATAAACTTATACTTAAAAACAATCACAGATTAAAATTACAGATAATATTTTTTTTTAAATCGGTCGCTAAGTCATGAATTTCATGAATCAAGTTTCAAGTCATATGTTGACAATGTATACACAAAAACCTTCCACTTGAATCAATCTATCTATTAAAAAAAACTGCTTCAGAATCCGTTGCGTAGTTTTAAAGATCTAAGCAAACAGGGACAGACAAACGGGAAGCGACTTTGTTTTATGGGTACTATATGTAGCGAAGGATAAATATGTCGTTATCATTGTTGAGAATTCCAGTCCAGGTAATAACTAAGTACGAAAAAAAAAATTATAAGTAAGTTCCTAAATTCAAATATTTAAGCCTTAAAAAAAATACAGTTTTAGATAAGTACCTAACAACATGTACATATTAATAATAATTTTGCTACTATTTCTGTAGTTACATTATGCAAGCTTACCTTGTTCGTGAATTCATCAAGCAGCCCGCACCATAATTATGATCATCAATAGAAGCACTCCACATTAGCAGTAATTCACCACACTTATTATTATATAATAGCTCTCACGCACTCGATAAATATTTGCAAAAACAGGAAACGGAACTGCCGAAGCGCACGCGCACTCTACAAGATGAATTATGTGATTATGGAGCATGCTTAGTGCGTTATGTAATTGCAAACAATGTATTACCCCTTCACCCCACCCCTCCTGCGTCCCACCGAACGACATGTTATATCGGTGATTTTTGATAAGTTTGTGCAACTGGAAGATAACAATAATGTTTTCATAGTACAGATATTATTGTGTATTTAACAGTGTACGCGTCTGTACCGAAATTGTAAGGTGTATTATACTAAACATTTCAAAAGATAGTATAATGTTCTGCGTTTTCGCTTTTTCGTAACCACCTAAACTTGGTCGGGTTACCACGGTCATTCACTTCCTAATGACTTTAATCGTATTATCTCATTAATTATCCAATGTACTGAGCTGAAATTTTACTGATATACAACTGAACTAAGAAACTAATAATTGACATAACATTCAGTTCATATATCCAATCCAGTGGCCAAATAACACCGCGCGTATCAAGACCGTGCTCGTGAAGAACTGAATATCATCATAACTTGTTAAATACTTACAGGATACTAATAAAACTTCACATACATTTGAAGGCAGTTACAAGCTTTAAAATAACGTTTAAAGTAAGTCTTTAGACTTCTTATTGAGAGTGCTGGGACCAATTGAAGTGTTTTTCTATTTATTGAAATAACCTTTAAGCTATGCATTATTTTGGTGTTTTTATTGCAGAACAAATTTAAACTAATTCCTAAGAAGTCATGTACAAAATATGATAAGAATCCGCTTAACCATTTCAAAGATCTAGCAAAACCAAAAACGTTACCTCAGCAAAATCTCGAATAACTTCGCAACCGATGAAAGAACAAATACAAAATAAGGCACAACATTTACTTCAACTAGACAACTAATTTTATAGCTAGTATTTATTTAAATATTACCATTAGAAAGAAAAAGGTCTGGCTGGGGTAACGTTACCCCAGCAGGAAATGTTTTTGTGAAATAATTAAAAAACTATAAGCGCAACAAATTTAAAAATGTGCGCAACAATTATAGAAGCCGTAAAACTAATTATCTATAAGATTCAAATGACCATTTTCGACAACATCTGGCTGGGGTAACGCACACCGACGAAGATACAGACTTATAAGTGATCTATTCATTTATTAAATTTAGAACAACAATAGCTACTAAATTAAGTAGGTAATCCTTTTTCTCGGTCTTCTCGCAGAACCACAAACATTCTAAAATTATCATCTTTCATTCATCAGCAAACAAGTCTAATCCAGGGTTGATCTCCCCGAAAAGGTTGAGCATCGTAAGCATACGCGGTATAGGAAAGGTAGATTGAGCTACAGTACGAGTAAATGAAAAAGCTATTATAATAATTTGCAACAAATAATTAACAGAGCTCTGCACGTGAATCCGAGGTGTCGGTATAACCATGTATAACTCTATACGGTGTTGTTATTTGGTCAACAGCACACCTTAACTTTGTATCCCCAGGTAACTGCCGCCTAACACTCCGCGGACACATAGCAGCGCCCTCTATGCTGCGGCTGGCGAAGTCGGGCGGGGTGCTGATGTCCACTGATGAGACCTGCAGGGACCTCTCCGTCAGGCTGTGGGACTTACATACCGGTAAGCACTAGCCTTCGCACTGACCATCCGAATGAGACCGCTGAAAAAACTGACCGTTTTGGATTTTTAACTCTCTGCGATAAACCGAACGTTGAAAATCCAGGGAGCGGTATAAAAAGTCACACCCTTGCAATAGCCGAGTAGGCTTCTGCGATGTCTCCAGTATTGCAAATGTTCAGTTTCCCTTAAAATCTTTAAAAAGCACCACACCTACTGTCAATTTCAGAGAATCTCTTATTCTCTGAATTCTTGGTTATAAATTCTCTGCACATCTAGTTGGCACTAGATGTGCAAAGAATTTATAGCCAAGAATTCCAAATAAGATCCCAGAAGATCCCATGTAGACCATGAACCCAATCAATGAAATACCCAATTATTCATTTCCCCAGGAAAACTGATAGCGGTGTACACGCCACCAGAAAGGATAACATCCTGCGAAGTCCTCCTCGGCGGTTCAGTCCTGGCACTCGCTCTGGAAAACTACAAGGAAGTGTTATGCGTGAAGCTCCACGGCCCCGCCGTAGAGTCAGTCCAGAACGGCAAAGATTCGGAGTTCGATGTCCGCGATTACGGAGATGAGAATTTGGAGGGGAAAACATTCGATGTCAAGGGATTGGAGAACTCATAGCAGGTCCGGAAGTAAGGTGTTGAAGCAAAGGATTTGAAGTTTTGAAAGCCACTTTTTTGGTATTTTTTGGGGATGCCTAATGCAAATATGTGCTGCCATTTTCAAGTATATTCTACCGTAACTCAGGGGTATTAAAACTAGTATATGCTGGCCTTGTATTCTATTAGATTCCGTACTACGGTAGGCCAGGAACAAAACAACAAATCACGCCCGAAGGCAACTAAGAAGCCATTTCCTGCTGGTAGAACTGCGCTGATTGCTGCTGTGGTGCTGGTGGTACTGTAGTCAAAAAATAGTATCCTATTTATTTTGTATTTTTTTTTTAGATCTGACGTTTATGTTGTTTCGTTCAAACCGGCTCGGACACTTGCGGTTGCGACTGATGACACCGGAAGCTATCAGATATTGTACAGTCACGAGCAATGAGATGTAAACACTTAGCCAAATTCAGAAGCGAGTTTCTCGTGAAATAACGGTTTTTACTTTGAGGTAAGACCTATTTCATAAGAGTATGGCTTCCAAAAAACTAGGTTCTTGAAACCGTGATCTAACTACAGGAAAATATCACTTTTAGAGTTACTGTGTGTATCCTACATTTCATTAGAAGTACGCACATCTGTCAGAGTCCGACCCGCAGCTCTCCGCCATCTTTCCGAACTGGTTCGATCGCATGCGGCAAAATTCTGAATCTCAAATCCACCTATAGTTATGTTATCGGCGAAATTTTGCGTTGGGCATCAAAGTTACACAATAAAATCGATTGAAATATAAAATCGGATACCTACCTATTTGTCAAAAATCTATGGAAGAGACAAAAAGTCTCAACTGTGGAAAAACATATTCATTTGTTTGTATGTATTTACTTTTCCTTTTTTTGACAAAAAAATGACTCCGCGTCCTAACCAAAGCGATTGGTCGCGGGATTATCATCGCATTCTTATGTCATTTGTAAGGGCGTATACACGTAGAACGCTGGCTGCTGGCGCCGACCTGCCAGCGCTTATCGGCCCCGATCCGCGCCGGTAGTCGGCTCAGGCAGTCTCTATACGACGTGCCGACCAAGCGCCGACAATTTCTGACGGCGGCGTAAGCAGGTCGGAACCAGCCGGTAGCCAGCGTTCTACGTGTAAACGCACTAAGTTCTGAGAACGGGCGCCCTCTGTTGGAGCTATAACGCGTTCGGCTTTGCCAATAAAAGAAAACGACAATCACGTGTTCGCGCGACAACGGCTTTGTTTAGCACTCGCGGTGAGACTTCCGAAATATCTATGAGTCACAATAAAAAAAAATAAGCAATCACAGTGGCTTAGTATCGCCGAGGTGACACGAAAAAAAAGAAATTATTAAAAAAACAATTAATGTTTTGATCTATTACGCTTATTAATAATTACATTACTTATTAAATAAATTGTATTTAGTGAATTCTTTATCTGTAATGTTGATGTTTAGATGTAATTTTGTGAAAATAGGTTAAGTTAATAGGTTAAGTCTATTTCATTTTTGGACTCCCTTTTTCTGACCCTCATATTTTGTCTGTAGCTTTTATTCTAGATTTACTATTCTCATGGAAATGGCCAATGACAAAACGTAGTCATAAATTTATCGGTAGGAACATACAAATTGACTTGTCCATAAGTACTGTATGAATGAGTCAATTCGCAAAGAAATCCTTGGGCCACCACCATAAGGCGATTTTTTTTTATTTAAAAGCATAGATACCTTGGCTGAAGAGAGGATTTTTACTTCATGGAAATGTACCATACGAAATGTATGCATCTCCTGAAATTCTTGTGCTATGATCTATTTATTGATTTTGCGTGGCATGTGTAGCTACACTAAAACTACAATATCCAGGTAAAAATGACAGGTATGTCAAACTTTAGAAAGAGAACGTCGTCGGCTGTACTAAACTAATTTGATATGCCATATTTACCTACGCAGGTCACTCCATGCTTGTGTGGCCTGAATCGTATTTTAGTCACTTTCTCAAATTCGATTTTAGCGCCAACGGCCAGAACGAGAACCCGCCATTTAATTTTGACATCTGTCACTGTCACCCCTTAAGATTTGATTCCATAAAATTACCAATAGCCTGTATCAAATTCGGATTTAAAAATCTAGCTTAGTATCACTTTTAGCATTTTATAACCTTTCATGAAAACTTTTTGTTAATACCTATGTATATTTATTTATTCAATTTAGACTTCCACTAGAATATCCTTGTAAATGCCCTCATTTTATTTCTACTGCCATTTTATACTTCATAGAATGTAAGCAAATAGAAAATAAAATATAGGATAATCATTCATGTTCGAGTATAAATAGAGAATACTAAGGATGCACACAATAGTTACCTAATGCACTCACTTTGTTTTACTTGTGCGCGTGAGGTAACATCGATGATTAAAATTATTTAAAACCTTTATTAACCTTTTGAACGCCATTGTCACATATACGTGACAATCAAGCGAGTGCCCTGTACGCCAAACAACACAAATATGTGACAACGCCCGCGCGTGCGTTTATGCTCTGGCGTTAATGCATAATGTATTGTCTTAATACATTGTCAGATCAGGAATGTACAAATAAACTGAACTGCTACAAGTGTGGTTGAAATATAGAACCAAACCATGATTAAGTACCTAAATAATTATATAATTATCACCTATGTTGTATGAAGGTAAACCTATGAAATGCAGAATGCTCATTTATGAATTTATGCATTTCTTGATGCATGTTAAAATCTACAGTTCACTTAAACTAAATTGGTATAATGATCGATGTTACATCAATGCAGCCTATTTGTCATTAAATCGTGCTATTTGGGTACCTAGCTACTTAGGTAGGTACTTCTGTCGAAAATAAAAGGTTAACTTAGACCAAATAAATCGATGAAAATACGGGGTAAGAGGCATCAAGACACGAACTTTTCTCAAGGATTTAGTACCTAGGTACATGATTCTAGATACCCCAGTCCCGCCCTGAAACTTTTTGTCGGTTACACAGAAACAAGCTGCTGTTCCATACAACAGTACCGAGGTACTCGGTAGAAATGTATGGGATAGCTGATTTATATCTAGAATAACATAACTGAGTCCATAGTAAAAGTTTGTGTCACGATATCTCTTACATTCTGTGTTTAATTCTAACACTTTTATTCAAAACGCACGCATGCCTTTTATAATTATTTGTTGGACGTTTTGGCTGGACTAAAGCGCTGTTAATTTAGAGATCTGTTTATTTTTTCGGTGGCTATAAAACTATATACGACCAAAGCAATCTATACATAATATAATCTAGTTATAATCGTCTAGTTGTGAGATAAGTAATCACTGTTGTTACACTTCATAGAACCACACCTTAACCGGATATCAGCTTAGTCGTTCATTTTTTTTTCCTTTGCTTTTTAACAAAATAATTAAATTAAAATATATCTTAGTTAATAATTAACATTTGCCTTAAAAAAACGTACGTGTATTAAAAAGGTTGTTACTAATAATAATTTACAAAAATAAAGCCAAATATTAATACGTAAATACCTCATTTGATTAAAAAAAGCGTAAAATATTTTAATTATTATACTGAAAACACAATTTATTATTATAAATTCGATTTATTTTTATAGAATGAACGATGACTACTTATCTCATTCTAAATATAAATTAATTGAGTAAAGTGATTGAACTGAATCTTAATGTCTTCTATGTGATTTATTTAACGTAACTTCCGCTGCCATAAATACTTTACTACTTCTAATTTAATTAATCATTTGAATTTAAAAATAACTGAGTAATTTAGGCAGCTTATACACGAGTCAGTTGTTACAACCACAAACATAAAACGGGGCTGTCTTCGGAGACGAGTGGCTCGCGTTTAGCCAGCCTTATTGTTTTAGTTTCAAGGGTTCCGTAAATCTTTCTTTGTTTTTGTTTGTCGTCCATTTTGTCCGTCCTCAGACTTATATATGATTAATTTCGAAATGCCTGGTGCAGCTTCCTGTTTGTACCTCTAACGAACCTTTGTTTATTTCATAGGATTCAAATATTTTAAGCTGTTATGTTTGCTCAATGAGTTTCGTGATAGTATTTACGGAACCCTACAAGCATACATTCTGTATAGCTTTGCCTATCGCACAAAACGTAGCAGTTATTGATTTTTAATTGTACCATTTGACCGTTAGCGAGGGCATATAATTAAGCATTGCATGTCTGCCACTTGCGTCCACCACTAAGGGTCAGCCACAGCGAAGTCACTTTTCATACATGTAGCAAGCTTCCAGGCTTCACGTCGGGTTTACGGCAAGCTACTACTTTATAGAAAGTGAATGTCTCTGGCCGCAAGAAGCGTTCGCAATTGGTGCGTGTGTGGTTAGCCTCATCATTGTATGTCATTCATGTAAATGAATGGTGTCTTTGGTATATGTATGATAATATGATTCGGTCATGCGGTCAATGAGTTAAAAATCAAAAATACCCATTATTATTTTGAAAAATGCGTTTCAAATTCGCTCGCTGGAGATCATTATTTCTGCATCGTTTCGAGCGAACATCAATGGGAAGCATACTGTTGGCATACCAATAGAAAATTGATGCGAAATTGTCGACGAAAATATTTCTATTGGTGTCATAACAGTTATTTTAAAACTATTTATTTTAGCATTGATAATACTTTGTAGTTGAAACAGGCTGGTCCCTGTATTACTGATATTCTATGTTAGTCAAAGTAGCGATCAATTTGAAGTAAAATTTAAGCGACTAATGTAACATAATGGTTAAGGCAATGGTGTAATCGATTAAATTGTTAAAATTATTTATGTATTCTGGAAAGTTACGTATTACTTGATGTCCTGATTAAATTATTGGAAAAATTGTACTTTGTTATTTATTTATTCGGTTATTTCTAACACGTTTTGCTACATAAAGGTACCACATAAATAAGGTGTAGACGTACCCGTCACGAAGCCGTTAACCAAGCACTGTGAACATCAAATTATGTAACTTTACGCAAAAATGATTGCTAGCAAACAAGTCTGTATTTAGAAAAAAATAAACAACCATAATGCATATAAATAACTTTAAAAAATCCAGTCCAAACTTTTATGGAACTTTAACTGATGACTAGGCAGCATGGACTCAGACCTTAGCCTGTTCCGTCAGGAACGAATTAAAAAAAAACTTATAAGGAACTGCATTTTACTTATGTCTTTTTAAGATGGAAACGAAGTCAGCGTGACTTCAAATGGTAGTTTTAGCTTTTCAACAAGCAGTGATTTGTAATTTATGTATTAAGGCGCCTCCCCGAGCAAATGACCTTGAACGAGCAGTTTTTTGGAGCCTAGTCCTCTTTATCCAAAAGAAATTCCAACTAATAAAAAATACATTAAATTACTACATATTCTTCACTCCAAAATTGTTGTTTCTTTTTTTTTTAAGTAGCTTAATGTTTAATAAATCCCCTCACAACGAAGCCAATGAAATGAGAAATAATGATTTGTAAAATGCTACTCCTCGTAAAGTGACCATTATTTTGATTTGCTACCTTTATTAATGGATAGACAATTTAATAATGAACATAATTACAAAAAAAAAAAAATACAAAAATATTTATTACTTCTCAAACATAGTGTCATAGATAAATTGAGGCAGCCCCAGTAAGTTACAATAGTACTTGGGTCGGGGCTGTCTCGCTCTTCCCATAAGTGGTATCCTAATATTGAAAATGAAGTCTACGAATGAATTAAATTATAAAAGAGGAATAAGATAAAACAAATGATAGTTAATAAATTAATTAATTACTTACTTAAGCAGCTCTCCTTGTGTTTTGTGCGTGCGTGTGTGTGTGTGTATTTGTCTGTGTATGTGTGTGTGTTTGTGCGATATATAATCCAGATAATTATCCAGCATGTTAGCCTACCCTGATCAGAATGTTTTCGGTTTCTTCATATGTTAGAGATCTTAACCAATCACTTATTGTTCTTTTACAATCGTATAACCGCATGGGATATATTTCACACTTAAGATTCAGTTTATAGTTCAATTGTAGTTTTATTTTCTCCAAAAGACCTAATTTTGATTTTGTAAAGAATAAAAACCACTCATTTCGCACTATTCGGCCTGCAGTGACTGACGTAACAATCACTTTGTAGTGCAAGCTGATGAGAACTTTATTCTAACAGTATTTCAAACGAAGTTTGAACCACCACAAATAGTGCAAACATACTATCATAGTACCACAAATTGCTCGGGGAACCGCCTTAATTATAATTATTAGAAATAAAAAAATATATTAATAAATAATTATTTCCTTTAGTAATGGCACCTAAAAAGCGAGTAGGTGGAGACTAGACTTTATAAAAATTAAAAAAACTCAAGTTTTTTACGTAATTTTATTAAATAATAATCATTTTCACAGCGAATAAAATTAATACTACTCTATAACTGTTCACGTTTAGCAGGATTGGAATAGGCCCTTGCTCTTCATCTCCTCAAATTCCTTTTCAGCATCGTAGGTCCTGAAAACAAGAGAAATTATTTTTATATATTTCTGATGTTTCCCATGAGATAGGGAATGGGATAAACTTTCCATTGCAGCATGACCACCGTAGACACGAAAGAGAATCGAAAAATCTTTTGTTCATCTGTCATTGAATCGACAAAATGACAGATAACAAAAGATTTGTCGATCTCTTTCGTTTTTACGGTGGTCATGCTACGCGGGCAGGACAACGATTTAAGGGGCGGGGAGAGAGAGGGAGGTGGTTACACATCCACCGTCAACAGAACGTGAAATGTCAACTTTGACGTTTACCATGACAATTTATCCGACCGAAAAATTTGCAAAGGGCGTGCTATTTTCCAATTTGTATGAAACTAAAGAATTAAATCTCGTAAACCGTGGGCGTCCTGATATTGAAAATTTGTAAAAAGCTTTCTATTTTATGTATTATTTATAAAAAAAAATGAAATTCGAAATTGTTGTCCTACAATGGAAAGTATAACCGGGGAATGTATTATGGTAGAAGACTATGCTGTGCCGACTCCAAATAAATTGGGATAAGAACAGGAGAATGATAATAATGGTGATCTGTTATTTTTTTGTGGTTTCTAAGAATAGCTGATCTACAACATTCTTTGCCTGTGAATTATATTGCAATATACTACAAGATTAATTGCTTAATACAGGATGGAATACACCGACCCACAAACAAGTCCCATGTCATCATATTCAATACATCATTCCACACAATGACAGATTTTTCCATGAGTAATTAAATAATGGGTATATTTTTTTAAGACTGGTGTTTCCTACATAATTAAAATACCTACAACATGGTCAAATTGGGTTGGGAAAGTTCTAAGTGGTTTGGATGTTCCAATCCATTCAGAGCTATGATCCCTTTAGTTAAAATACAGTTTCAGTTTAGTTTTCATGTGCACAACTTATTAAATATTAATGATGATGTTACCAAGATTTTGTAACAATATTTTGATTTAAAAGAGTGTCCATGGAGTTTCTTTCCCGTTCTTCTCCATAGAGATCTGCACTAGGGAATGGGCAACTACAGTACTTTCTCAAGTTATTATGTCTTGTGACTGGGACTGTAGCATTGTTTTTTTTTTTTTGCATTTTTGACATTCAAAAGTGCCGTAATGGTCTAATTGAAATAAATGCTTTGAGTTTCACAAAAATAAAGCATTAAGTCAGCCTCTGTACTCCGGGCTTAAGGCACTAAAATATAGAAGTTGTATGAACCTCACCTGTAGAACTCAGCATACTTCCTCTTGCGCTCCTTGCCGAGCAGCTGCTGGGTAGCAACTGCTGACACTCCGGCGAGTACCAGAGAAATGATCAGGTTTTTTTTTATCTGAGCATTGAGGAGCCCCCTCATCAAGGGCTTGCTTGCGGTGGACACTGCCTTGTCTGCCATCTGTTGTGGGAAAGAGACTTATTAAATATGAGACTTGTATTGGCAGTTAATATACAGGGTTGCAGGGATACCAATGCACAAATGGTTCCCACGTACTGAACATACTCAGTACATCATCATTGAACCTAAAAAATATATAAATGCAACATGTGAACTTTGCAATCTCATTTTGAAATAAACTATTATTACTATTATCATTCTGAACCAAAATAAAAACTAAAATCTGCTGTTATGTTGCACTTTTGTGGGAAAAGTGCAATACCAACAAGGTGAAAATGTATAGAACAGCTGTAACTTTTTCTTCAATTACTGAAGAAAAATTTCTGTGGGGGGTTCAGAAAGACACTGACAACGTGGGAACTATTTGTGCGCCAGCCACCCTGTATAATTAAAAGTGAAGACTTTTAGAAGACTTCTTCATTTTGACAGTTAACAAAACAAAATCTATAGTTAAGGGCACTCCCTCACCAGAGGCATTCGCTTGTAATGTAACAATCCAGGATTCGATTTTGTGCAGAAACAAGTGAATCTGAACTGTTACGCTACAGCCATGTGCTTCCGGTGAGGGAACACTTTTAAATATAATAATATTTCAAAATTATACTCGGTCTGGACATTGGTTTGGGTGAAGACGCAGGTGAAAAGCCAGTTTAATTGAGATTTGCTAAGGCTTTTTAGATAGATTTTTGCCTTTAGTTAAAAGATTAAAACATATAAGTCAAAATAAGGAAGTATTAGCATACTTCCATGTACATAATATAAACTACCTCTTGGGCATTTTCAGGCCTTGAATAACAATGTTTTATTACAGACAGCATAGTAAAAATACTTTATCATGAGTCAAGTTCAAATCATCACACTATGAAGTTGAACATAAATATTAAGAATTATTATTAAAAAAATTGAACTTATGTTAACCATTTTCTCAATGAGTATTCCTATCATTACTTGCAAAGAGTACCGTCAAATCAGAGATGATATCCGACTGAAATTAGAACATTTTTCAAATAACTATCTACTATAGATAATGCCGAATGAGCTGTGGGCCAAAATAACCACTTTCTGGAGCCCTGACACAACCAGAAGGCGTCGCGGCAGACCTCGTAGAAGATGGCGGGACGAGCTGGATAAAACCTGGATTAGCCCTGTATAGAAAAAACTGGAAGTCATGGGGAGAGGCTTTTGCCCAGCAGTGGGATGAAGCAGGCTAACAGTATCAGTAGTATAGATAATGAAACGTAGAAGTATTTATTATTATGGCACAAATAGCAAAATTTTATTACGATTATGCGAAGGAGGAAAACTATTTTCATGAGTAGCGAGTGTATTGACAACGTTCTTACATAACATTGTCATGGCATTTTTTTCGTAAGTATCGAATTAAACTTATAGTAACCTATTCCAATTACAAGTAAAAACAAAAAAAGATGGAATATATTGTGATACTTACTTTTATTTAACTAGTTTCACGAAAAATCGCAAAGCACACGAGAACAGCAAGTGTAATCTTCAACTGTTTTCTATTGCATTAAAATGATGAATTGAGATACGGGCTTACGGGTGTACGTGCCTATTGGCCCCTACATCAAATATTTCGCATCAACCAATCACAAGGCTTAACAATGGCAATTGAAAGTTTTCTGATTGGCTGAGTAATCACGTGTGTTCTCGAAAATATCGATTTTCCGCAACGTTCCATTTCAATATCTAAGATGGGAATTATTTTCATTGTGTAAAAACATGGTAACTATGGTCATATAATTATGGTCTAAATATTATGGTAAAATAATAATAATGTTTTATAAAATAGTATTTAACATAAAAAATATATTTCAGAATTCCTCTTTTCTAGTCATTATTTTAGCTTAGTACTTGCTTACTATTTGCTCGAGAGCAACTGTAATCGGTGTTACATCGGTTCCGCATACTTTATGTATGCGTTGTAATCGTTTAGAATTTTAGATGGAACAGCCATAGAATTTATTTTATTAAATAGTAACACTCATGTGATCTAGACAGTAGTTTAGTTATCGACTAACTCTGTTAAGTAATGAGTAGAAGTAGTAGTAGTCAATCGATTTCGACCAGTATTTTCGATTGATCTAGGTTGTAGTGGCAACCCTATTTGAGATCTATGGTAACAACATCCATAGTCAGTGTTGCTAGCTTATTTTAGTAATTTTGAAGTTGCTTTATTATGTTTTACTACAGAGTTATAGTACAAAGAGTTTATTAATAATATGGGAGGTATAGTAATATATATGGTAGCTTGCCTTGTTAAAGTATGTATTTGTCACATCTTGCAACTGAATTTTCAACCGGTTCCCTCCGACCAATTGAGTTGTTTTACCACACCTTTGGTTCTGGTGGCAATGCTTTTTATTTCATTTCTATTTTTATACGTTTCCCCACCGGCGACATTCGGGACTATTCCACTCTCTCTCAAAATAAAATAAAATAAATAAATAATAATTAAAAAAAAAAAAAAAAAAAATTGGTGGTGTCAGTTTTGACTGTATCTTCTTTGATTTAGATTGTTTCGAATTCACAGCATTATTCATAATTTTTTTATCGATTTACTGGAAGGCAGAGTGGAATAGTCCCGAGTGTCGCCATTATTATTTATTTTTACCCCCGACTTTCGATTGCAGTCGCCTGTGATCCCCTATGGGTTAGGCAGAGGTATACCTAATAGTACATCCACATTTCGCCAGTTATGTTTAAGTCGCAAGTAATAGGGGGCCGAGCCTGTTGCCATAAACCGGGCACAAATCCAAGCTCCGTGACCGAGAAATTCCTGATGGAAAAACCCAACGATACCAGTCTTTATTATAAAGTTTAAAATTATTTCACACTGAAAATGCTCGCCGCGTTGCTGCCATTCCGGTGTGACTCGGCCCCACCCGGGAATCGAACCCAGGACCTCACGCTCAGCAGTCGTCCTGGCGACCGTTAGACCAACGAGGCGAGTAAAGCGCGCAACAAGTCTTGGTCCGCGTGTGTGTAATTGCGTGAATTGTGTCTGTAGGGGAAATTCGAAAAAATATTCCACAATTAAAACCACAAAATATTTTTTATTCATTTATTAATAAACTAACTTTACAAATTTAATAATAGCAGAACAATAATATTCCTTATTTCTTCATTCGTAATAATATGATAAATCAGCATGACTCAACCGTACTTTTATCAATATAATTTCTTCAATCGTTATAATATGATGATAAATCAGCTTGATTCATCGTACTTTTTATCAATATAATAATTATATGATTTTTAAAAATAATCTAGAAACGACAGTGAAAGCAACTTACAGAGAAAATAATGCACAATATAAAACTGAACTTCATAAAACTGCCAGCAACAAAAAATGTTTACAGGCATCGTTTATCATTGTCCTAAATTGATTCCCCGCGGCGCGTGCCGCCCAACACGAAATAGAAAAAATATTACAAATAACATAAAGTTAACTTTATTGTATCAATTCTTTCATTTTACTATTTCTGCATGTATTTACAAGTTCCATAGAATGTAAACAAAACTATAACCTACTCTCGTGTGGTGTAACCCCTAAACTATATTTATAAGTGTTATTAAAACTATTTGTATTTCTCTTTCTTCATTGTAGATATATAAACGTACAATATAGATATTTTTTTATCGGCATAAATTACTATCATTAGTCGAAAATAAAAACAAAACAAATAAACTAAAAATGATAACTATACACCCATTATACACAGCTAGTTGAGAGTTCATTCACCTATAATTATATGGTACAAGCTTGCAAGTCATACTTTTATATTACAGTATAAGGCTTTTGCATGTCTACAGGGGTCGGTCCTCTCGGGCGCGACCCGCTATTCTCCCTCTATTTACAAACGCTACTCCCCAAACTAAATATGATTTTAAAAAGAAAACAAGTACTTAAAACGTAACATATATTAATATCCCCATCTATACATAAAAATTTACAAGAGATTGTACATCGGCCGGACCGATTTTTTAATTAATAATTTAAGAAGAAAACAAAGGGTTTGTTTACAAAACAGTTTCCCGCCGTCCAGCGCTCAGACTAGCCGCATTCGTTCTATACACTAATATTAACAGACAATTACCACGGCACACAGTTATAGGGCACAATTTATTCAGGCAATAAATTCATTACTAATTATTAAAATATTTTCTCATTATATCTACGTACGTACTACACACGTTATGTATGTATGCACTATCACTGTCAGACTAACATTGAACATCTTCAAAACAGGGGAAGGGGACAAACGAACATACACTTCGGGAGAAATTATACAATACTGTAATGTACGGTTCTAAGCTAATAGTGTAAAAGCTGTCTAAAAATGTGCTTTTAAATAAAATGTCACATCCAAATATTATTGCTTTGATTTGTATCCTTACACAGGAACGAAACAAGTCTACGCGAACCATAGACGCCTACAGATGTGTCGCTCTACCACAGACAACCACGCATCGACCGATAAAAATATTACCCATTACAAATAGATCTGTAGGACACTCCGTGTCGCCTTGTCCATCATTTAATTATTAAGTTTTCTTAGTTATTATGAATTTGTCAGCAAATAGTGTATTGCAAGGTTCAATTTAGTAACAACCAATCGTTATTGTAAATGATGAACGTTAAGGCGAGCGAGTTCACATGTTGTTACACTCAAGTGTTTAACAATCGTGTTAAAAAACACTAGCGTCTATAATAGAAAACTAAATTCATTCGATAATCAATTATGCTTAGTGCGAAATAGAAGCTAAGATTCACTGGTTCATTGTCTAGGGATTTGGTGTAAAAACTTCGGATTAAAATTAGTTGAATCGATGGTGGGAACATAAGTCGACAAATGGAGGGAAAACGAAATAAATGGGGCGTCAAATAAAATTTTAGTTTTACTGGAAGCCCGAACAGACAAACTGTTAAAACATTCAGTCGCGATTATTATCTCATTCACTAACAAATTATCAAGTTCCACATTTAATTATTACAATTATTGGTCGTGAATTCTCTTAAATATAAAAACGCTAACGTTACATCGTAATAGCGGCCAGCGTCTTATGCGGGAGAACGGCGCCGGGAAACGGAACCTAGCATCGATCTTACTCGGCCATTTCGAACGGCCGATGAAAACCGATGTTATCTTGGTCGACTTTTCATATTATATTACAAATAAAACACGCCGTCCTCCCGCCAAAACATTATAAAAACTACAACGCTGCGTTTACGTCACCGAATCGACGTTACGAAGTTACGTGCAAAAACGTATGAAAATATTTAACTTTATGCATTTATTTCATTCTCTTTATATCTCTCGGGTATTTATACTATTATAACAATGTGCCTATATGTCGAGTGCATTTTGTACAATAATGATACACATCTATTCACTATTAAACTAAGGCTCTCCACGGCGCAAACTCCACAGAGTCTTGCAAGTGGCAACGTTTCAAGTTCCCTGCAAACGCGCCAACTTTAGCATAGCAATTAGTCGATTTATCAACATCACTATTATGTACCTATGGTTACTAAATTCTGTATTAACTACAACATGTTTTGATTGATAAATCGCCTAATTGAAATGCTAAAATTAGTGCGTTTGCTTCCATACTTAAAGACAAACACTCTTAAAATTACTCGATAGAAATTAACTTACACTTAAAAGAACAAAAAAGTCAAGTGTTTTTATAGTGAATGGTAACATTTGTTCACTAAAAATAAATTATACGGGCAGTATGACTGCACGCAATTGATTGGGTCCGGCGTTATCGATTAAACGTTTCGTTATTGATAATGAATATGATTAAGTTAGCAGGACGGATTTAGGAAGAATTAATTTTAGAATAGATTTCGTCGTTACGTAATTATGGACTTTACGGATTAATTACAAGTCAACGATATTTTAGAACATTTCTTATTTCTGTGATTACTTGCTAGTCTTTTAAATTCTAGTGAAGTCGGACTTAAAACTATCGATATTATTCAGCAGTTCCAGGGTTGGAATCTTAAAAAGTTTACTAGATAAAACTTTAAATATCAGTTTAAGTCTAAAGTTGATAACAAAATGGAACTATTCTAAAATCAATTTCGCTAAATCCCTTTCTATTCACGACCAGTAGCGACAGAAGAGATACAAGCAGCGACCGCGTGACCAAAGACTATTATCGTCAATTTGATTAATTTTATACTTTCATTATATAGTGTATTGGATACAATGTCTATGATGTACGTTGAATAAATAAACGCAAATGAAATAAAAGAAAAGGTAGTAGTAGTAATGTGGTGGTAGTAGTGTAGTGAAATAAAATATATCTGTTGTATATACCTACTTATTTAGTAACTTGGATGGTAACAAAATTGCGACCGATAGTATCGTTTTTTTTTTTTTTATGATCGTTTTATCTTTGGTTCGCGGTCGCAGTTTGTAGAACTCTAGCAAAGAGCGGCTGACGACACATCCGAATTCATAAATACACATTAACACACAATTTTTATGTTAAATATCAACACAGTATCTCTCAAACGTTAGTATTGCAACTTTACTAGCTCCCACACTTTGGTGTTAATTAAAAATCGATTTAATTAATTGAGATTCATTAAAATGAACAATTACCAATCGCGGATTAGTGGAAATCACTTGGGATTAATTTTCAACTCGCAACGTACATTACAATTTAGTTAATTTTAGATTTTATTATAAACGTGACCCAAACTGGTACAAAACAAAATGTTGAAATAGTGTACTCTTGACTGCGACTGCATGATTGTCAGTGAACGTTCTCTGCGCTCATGCGCTCATGTAGTCGTACGGAGTGTCACAAATTTTACTAGTGTATAACGTTCGGCGCGCTTTGTCGTGCCGCTCGTGCGGGAGACCAGACACGCGGACACAGCGAGCGTTACCTAGAGCTGCGCACGCGCCGCCCGCGCGGCGTCAGTCCGCCGGGAGCTCGGCTCGCGGCAGGGGCTGCTGGGGCTGGCGGGGCACGCCGGGCTGGCGGGGCTCGCCGGGCTGGCGGGGTTCGCCGGGCTCGCGGGGCTCGCGTGGCTCGAAGGGCTCGCGGGGCTCCGCGCGGCGCCGCCGTCACTTGTCCTTGGACGCGCGCCTGCGCCGCACGCCGGCCGCCGCGCCCGCGCCCGCGCCCTCGCCCACTGCGCCCACACCAAACATACTACGTCAGCACCGCCCGACAGGGGGGAAAAGTGGCAACTGATCAGTCTGTATTGACGCGGGACTCACCGGCACTTCTCGTTTTCCTGCGGACGGGCGCGGCGGCGGGCGGGCCGGCCGGGCCCGGCGGCGCGGGGCCCGGCGGGCCGGGCGTGGGCCCGTGGCGCACGGAGCGGCGCGTGCCCACGCCCTCGGCCGGCTTGCCGCGCGCGGGCCCCCGCACGGCCTTGCCCACCTTGCCGCGCACCTTGCAGATGAGCGGCTCGTCGCTGTCGCTGTCGGAGTCCTTGCGCTTGGCGGGCGGCGCGGGCGCGGGCGGCGCGGGTGCGCGCACGGCCTCCCGGCGCGGCTTCTTCTTGGGGCGCGCGGCGTCGTCGTCGCAGCTGAGCGTGGAGGCGCCGGAGCTCTCGGACTCGCGGCGGCGGCGCTTGAGGGGCGGCACGGGGCGCGCGGGGGCGGGGGCGGCGCGCGGGCTGCTCTTGTCACAGTTGCGGGGCGCGAGCGCGGGCGAGTCGGCGCGCTCGAGCTTGGCGCTGGCAGGCGAGAGGCGCGGCGTGCGCGGCCGGTCGGCGGGCGAGCTGAGCTTGCTGCTGGAGCGCGTGCGCACGGACGTGCGCGCCACGCGCTCGAGCGCGGACGGCGAGGGCGACTCCGGCCTTTTGCCCGCGTAGTCCGGCGTGGGGATTTCGATCAGCAGTTGCTCCAGCAAGCTCTTGTCCGGGAAGTCCGCCTTCAGCGGTAACCTCTCGAGCTTGGGTTCTCTCTTCTCGTCGGCGTCGGGCCGGTCGGCGCTCGCGTCGCCGTTCTCGGTCCTCTCGGGGCGCTCCTCCTTGACGTCGTCGAGGGGCCCGAGCTTCTCCTGGTTGGAGTAGGTGTAGAGGGGCGGCGAGACCCGGCTGGGCGGCGGGTCGAAGTCCTCCAGCTTGACCTTGTCGCGGTGCGGGTCGGGCGAGGCGGGGGCGGCGGGCGACGCGACGGAGGGCGCGGGCTGGGCCTGCGCGGGCTCGGGCGGGTCGGGCGGGTCGGGCGTGTCGCGCAGGATGGGTGTGTCCCCGGCCAGGTCGCCGTTGACGTGGTCGGCGTGCATCTTGGCGAGCTCGGCCTCGATGTCGCCCAGGTCGTCGATGTCGGGCGGCGCGGGCTCGTAGCGCGGGGCTCCTGCGCGGGACAGACGCTCCAGCAGCTCGTCGGACGCGGGCGGCGCCTCCACCACGCCGATGATGCGCTGCACCGATGCCGGCGACGTCGAGCGAGGCATGTCTAACCGCTCCTTCCTACAATCATAAATTATATTTCATTTTAGGTATAAAATACTCTTATTTTGAGATGGGCATCAAAACAAACTCAAAGTATTAATGGTCAAATTGTATGAGAACACAGAACCATGCAAGTAAACGTCTAGGAAATTGTCTTCTAGAGGCCAATTTGAGTGTATTTCATGAAATAATGAGTAATTTACCTTGCAGGCGGCGACTGACTGGCCTGGTTGGGCGACTTCTCCGACAGCGCGTCCATGGACTCGATGCCCGAGTCCTCGCCCTGCGCCTGGCTGGCGGGCGAGCGGCTGCCGAACTTGTCGTCGGGCCGGGCCCGCTCGCCCAGCAGCTTGCAGTACGACTTGTCCTTGGGCCGCTCCTTGCGGCGCGGGGAGGCGGGCGGCGAGCTAGCTATCGTGCCCACGTTCGTCGAGCCCGGAGGTTCTGGAACGTAAGCAGATTTATGTGTTTTCGTGTTCTGGAATGAGGTTGTGATGGTTGTATGAGGAAATGATCTTTTAAGCCGGTAGTTGGGAAAGAGCAGCAAGCATTTTGGTTACAAAGACTTGAAATGGTAAAATACGCAAGTTCATTGGACGATTAATTTTCAGGCTCTTGCACATGTTCTACTACGTGATGACACACGTGTTCAGATACATGGAGCAGCAAGGCGTCCAATTCGTATTGATACGCGCGAAAGTCACCCAGAAAGGGAATGAAATAAGGGGCAAAAACACATAAAATGTGGAAATGCTAAAGTTTTTGCAATGCGATTTGACGTCGAGCTTTTATGTGTCTCGGAACTACAAGCTGTTACACAGGGCAGCTTTTTGCAGCGATGCAAACGCGCGAGTGCCTCATGATACTAGCTCAAGTAAGTTAGATGTTTAGCAAATACTACTGCATTGTGTTACAAGCAAGCAGCTCTAAAGAATGTTGACAAGTTGACAGTTTGGTTCAAGCATCTTGTCTTTTGACAAGTTAAAATTGTTTATTGGTGGGCAAGCATTTTGGGAGACCATAAGTTTGACTGTTTCTCATCCTAATATGAATAAATGACTTGATTAGTTTTTTCATGATATTGAAACTCACCTGTACAGGAACTATGGCTGACTTTTCTCTTCTTATCAGAGGCGAGCAGTCCATTGGGTGAGGTAATTGCACTTTCGGTGATTGTCCGTTTCAACTTATTGTCTTCGTCGGCAACGCGCCTCGACTCGGCATAGTGTTGCGATTCGGGCACGTCGCCACTTAGCGTCCACTCTAAGTCCTTATGACACTTCACCAACCTCTCACACTCACTAGCACCTGAATTACACTGATTCACTTGGTTTGTTACGTCACTATCAACGTCTGATTGCACAGTTTTCCCCTCTGACTTTACACTATCACATTTCACTTCTGTTTTAGGAATAGGTAACTTCTTCTTCGCTTCGTGATTGTTCGGCTCTCTGTAGCCCTCGTTTTGCGCGTATTTCCCTTCCTTGTCTAACGTGTCGTTCCTCCATTCTTTATCTCGCTCTTTATCTGATGATTTGCTGCTGTCAGTGCTGAGTATTTTTAGTTTCTTTTTCATTTTGAGGTCTAAGCTCTGGACTTTGTTGTTTAGTTTGTAGTCGTGTGACTTTGTGACTATGTGAGCGTTTTTCGAGATAGTTTTCATTCTGTAGACGACGTTGTTGTCGCCCGTTATCTCTGTTTTCACTCCGTCCGCTTCGTAATGGTTGTTGAGCTTTATGCCTTTCACGTTTAAATACTCGTCATCAGTCTTGTTCTCAGTGCTTTCACTAGATTTTGAGGCTATCGACTCGTCGGAGTCCCTCCGATGTGACTTGTCGTCTGAGGATTCCGAAGATTTCCTGATTTTAATCTTCTTCGTGTGAAGGTCGCCAGGGCCGAATTTCTTCTTCTCTTTTTTCGAGTTCTTTATGACGGCTGAATTTCGTCCTCGTAAGCTTATGTGCAGAGGAGGGACCCTAAGCTCGCCATCTGTGGGTTTGTCGCCTTTCTGTTGGTTAACGAAGCTGATGTCCGCTTTATACACAGTTTGGACGGCGGGCTCGTTCTTGTCGAGCTTTAGCCTGAGTTTTATCGACTCTTTTTCAGTCTGCGGTGACTTGGGCGCGTCGAGGGCGGGCGCGGGGAGCTTGAGGGGCGGGGGACGCGGTAAGGCAACTTTGGTGGACTTGTTCTCTCGGATGATCTTGTCCTTGAGCGTGGCGGGCTTCTCCTTGGCGCCGACCGTGCGGGGCTTGCCACCTTTCTGAGCGAGTTTGTCGTCTCGCTCTTTCTTGGCGAGCTTGTTCCTCATTCGGAGCTCGTCGTCAGCTCTCCGCGTGTCCTCGTCGGTGGCTGACTTGGCGATGCCGAACATTTCAGGCGCGGCCTCTACGGTGGGCTCCTTCACCTCACAGTTGGCGACAGTGACCTCTTCGACTTTCTTCTCCTGTTCTTTCGGCGGCGGCACATCGTCGTCCCTCATGAGGGTTTTGATGAGGTACTGCTTGCTCTGCTCCTCGATTTCTTGTGCCGAGGCTTGTGAGCCGACTGTTGCTGTGGCGACGGACGTGGTCGCTCGTATGGGCAGCTTGAGTGGCGGAGGCATTGCTTGGCTTGCACTTGACGGCGGAGACCTGAACGCTGGCACAGAATTCTGCATATGTTGCGCTGCATTATGATGTTGTATAATATTTTGATGATGCGTAGTATTTTGCATATGTTGCGTCGCGTTTTGCATATGTTGCGTTGCATTTTGCATGTGTTGCGTTGCATTTTGCACGTGTTGCGTCGCATTATGCATATGCTGCGCAGAATTCTGCGTATGTAGAACAGCGTTCGGTGGATGTTGGACCGCGTTTTGCATGTGCTGGACAGCATTCATCGTGTGCTGCATATGCTGCTGATGTTGCACTGCGTTGGGCATATGATGGACAGCATTCGGCATGTGTTGTGTCGTCGTCGCCGTATGTGCAGCATTTGCCGTATGTACAGTCGTCGGGGTATGTTGAACGGGCGGCGTATGCTGCGCCGTCGTCGTCGCATTCTGTTGGTGTTCAGTGTCCGAGTCCTGTCTCCTGAACTTGGTGTGTTGCGGCACAGGAGGGGGCGGCATGAAGGTGTCGGGCCCGTCGTAGGCGTCCGACTTAGAAGGCACGTCGTGTCTCGTCTCATAGTTGGTGGTGTAGTGGTCACCGGTGATGTCCTGTAGCACCGAGTCAGGGGTGTTGTTGTTGGCGTTGTTCCCTGAGAGGAGCATGTCTAGTTTCGCGCTGGCGTCTAGTTCCGAGATGGCGGAGAAAGCGCTCTCGTCGAGGTTGAGGTCGTCGCCGAGAGTGGGCATGAGGTGTTCCAGGTCGCTGTCGGGCAGGTCGAGCAGGGCGAGGTCCCGGTAGGGCTCGTTCCAGTCGGGCTGCGAGCTCGCGCGCGAGGCAGCGCGCTGACGGGCTATGTATTGCTGTTGATACCTCTGGAATTCCTGGAAAGTAGACATAATGAGGATTACATTTTTGCTATATTTTGTGGTTATAAGTCTTCGTTTACGGTTATGAGTGGGTGTTATAAGTCACAGACACATAATGATGGATGGATGGCTTTTTCCAAAATGAGCTCTATTTTGACTTGCTTCAGCCAGAATCACGTATTTGAGACTTTATTCGCTAAAGATTAAATTAATTTAAATTTTGAACAGTACACGCAGTTTTACCCATACACGTCACGTCATTTCTGAAATTACGAATTTGAAGTTGAGAACTAGCCACACTCCTTCGACGCAGCTCGCGGAATTCTAAATATGTTGGGTATATGGGGTCAGTTTTTTTTGTGTATGTAGGACTACTACATAAGTCAAAATATACTGTTACAAATATCAACTTTTTAGGTCTATAAGAAGGTTTTAAACAAAACCCACCTGGAAACTAGACTGTGTCTTCTGATCCATAGAAGCCGTGGGAGGCGGCAACAAGGCCTGCAGATCCTCAGGCGTGACCCTCGGGTGCTGCGCGTGCGGCGGCGGGCGCAGCGGGCGCGCCAGCTGCGAGCGGTAGGGAGGGGGCGGGGGCGGGGGCGGGGGCGGGGGCGGGAACGTGTAGCGCGGCGCCGGCGGGGACCCCGACATCTGCTGGGCGGACAACACAACTATTACAACATTTTGATATGACAAGTCGAAACTGTAGCCACCGCTGTACGACTATCCACGCTTGCCATACATTTTTTTCATTTATTATTGCCGAAAGTAGTTTTAAAAAAGTGAGCCGTCGCGGGACGCCTGCGAGATGTGAAACATCGAAAACAAATACTTGCATAAAATAAAATAAAAACAAATGACTCGATTCACAAAAAGAAAATCCTTATATGCTAGAAGCTACCTCGAAGTCACGCGATTGTAACCCAGCGCTTTGTGCCCCGAGACCAGCTGACTTGTTGTAAACCGTGTCGAATATGTAGATCTTACGCTGCTTCAAACACGCGATTTTCATTTGTTTTGCCACGGCATACGTCGCGACGCTCGCCACGCAATTTCATTTGTTTTTTTGGTTTACCCGCGCCTATAGATATTTAACATCAAAAATTGCATAACATCTGAATATAACATTTAAAACAGTACATACCTGTACCCTGTAAGGCGCAGGAGAGGGGGCCTGCGGCCTCTGCGGCGGCTGCGGCCTGCGCACGAAGGGGGGCGGGCGAGGGGCGGCGCGGGGGGCGGGGGGCGCGGGCGGCGCGGCGCCCTGCGGGGAGCGCGGCGGCGCCGGCGTGCGCGGGCGCAGGTACTCCGCGAACGGCGGCCGCCCTACCGCTAGCTCCACCTGCGAAGACGAAGGTAGATGGGTTAGTCAAGTATCGCTGATATAGTTGCACATAAATCTTGTAGCGCGTGGTCATAATCAGACCGAACTTTTTTGGTTTGCAACTTCGTTATTTGTAAAATCTTACAAACGACGCCTATCGACAATGTCGTTCAAGCTCCAAAAGATTCACGCAGCACCTCAACATCTCCTGCACAAAGTGTACGCGACCACGACTTATCCGTCCGACCAAGTCCGTAATCTTGGCCGACGCAAGAGTGCCGTCCGAGCATTTTTTTTATACAAGTCGTGTCCGTGTAGTGCGCGGGGTTTCTAAAGATGAACATTTATACAGGGTGTTTGGCTTATGGACCGACACAATTTTTCCAGGGGTTTCGGAGGTCATTAGCTAGGTCTACCCATACATACTATGTCCCAAATGTCACGGTTGGTTACATATGTTATTTATTTTTTATTTAAAAAAATCCCCAAAATGTTTCCTTTAATTCGAAATAATTTTTACGTTTGTGGCACAATGGCACAAAATAAATATTGGGTTAATTTGAATCAAATTTGAACAAGATTTATAACTTTAGTTTATAAAAACATAATAACCTTAATACGTCTTTTCTTAACCCTGACTCTCCTAACTAATATTTTGACTACTTATTTAATTGTTTTTTGTGACTTGTAGCATACCGTTAGAAAGGGTATCAACTAAAGAACTTTTTAAAATAAAGCTAAGTTCAAAATGGCTTTTAGTTTTTTTTATAATAAATTTAGAAGTTGTAAAATGACATTCATTTAAAAAACAAAATAACTTTGGTAGCTCGTAAGAAATTTTCTTGAAACCAGTTCTATCAAACAAAGATTTACTTAGATTTAAACGACTCTGAAGAGTACAACAAAATTTATTTTGTGCCATTACACCCACAAACGAAAAAGTTATTTGGAATTAAAGGAACATTTTGGGTATTTATTTCATTTAAAAAAAAAAAAACATATGTAACCAACCGTGACATTTAGGACATAGGGTGTCTGGGTAGAACCTAGCTATTGACCACCCAAATCCCTGGAAAAATTGTGTCGGTCCATAAGCCAAACACCCTGTATTCCAGAACTACATATACACAAAAAAAAAATTGAGATAAACAACCGCACACTCACCTGCCCATCCTCAAGCCTATCAAGCTTCGCGGGATGCTGCGGCGGTTTCGGCCTAGGCGTCGGCGCCGGCGCATCGTTCTGCAGCAGGTTCACCAGCAGCGGGGAGGACATGGCCACGGTGGGGGGCGCGGGCGGGGCGGGGGACGCGGCCGGGGCCGGGTATGGGGGCGGGGGGCCGGGGAACGCGGACGTGGAGGGCCGCGCGAACGGGCCGTCCGGCTGTGGCCGGGGGGCGGCGGGAGGGCCCGCCAAACCTGGAATGTGACGTGGCTGATGAGGAGCTGGTGGACAATGTTTATTAGTTTTATTTCAATAAATAGTGCTTTTAATCATACTCTTGTTTTTATTGGAAACAACTTTTACTATGAGAAAAACTGACAAAAAATACTTTCATGCATTTTATTAGATTTAGTAGAATACATACTCGTATAAATGTGTGAAACAAAATGTTTTACTTTTTCATGACTTGATGAGTTTTGAAATAAATAAATTCTGGTTGCAATGGAATTTGAGCTTTGCCACAATGACTTTGAGCTTGTGGTTTCCACTTTCTATAATGACTAGCTTTTGCCTGCAGCTTCACTCGCGTCTCGGTAGGATATTATTCTAAGGGACCGTTTTAAACATAGCCTATAACACTCGAGGATAATCGAACCCGGGATGGGTTAGATTATCCTTATTGGTGAAATAATTTTCGGAATCGGATGAATATTTCCGAAGATCACTTTACGAGAACCTAAGGAGTAGGATCCAGATTTGAACTTAAGATCAAAAAATTTCATGATAGAATAAGTTATAACCTTCCAACTCACCCATCGTATTCTCCTTGCGATGTATAACCCTGGCCTGGGTCATACTTCCAAAGGGGAACTCGCATCGATCCGCCGCCGTATGAGTGGGAATGTTGTGCGGTATCTTCCCGTCCATAGGGCACACGGTGTTGGGCGACTTGAAGCTGTCCGGAGTCGCGGGCGGCGCGGCCGGCTCCGCGCTGCTGCTGCCGGCGGCGCCGTCCGGCTCCGCGATGATGCGACCGATGCCACCTAAGCCAGCTAGGAGCTCGGCGTTGGGTTGCGATCTTGATGTACTTGCGTCTGGAAGGGAAGGGAGGATTAAAACGCAAAGCCTAAAAAGAGTAAATATTATATATTTAACAATAGACATTTCAAATGCTTTCTGACATGGTTCGAACCATGCCGGTTGTCACAGAAACCTCCCTCCAGATTCACCAAGGCATGCTCCTGACATTTCACCTTTTTCTGAGATTATCTGTGATGCCTATATCATAGGCCTTTTTAGAGAAAGTTGAAATGTGTAACTGGAGAGCCGGAACAGCGCTCCGGTACACAAGCAACAATTATGGTGGGAGTTCCTCCATCACTAGACTCATTCTTATTCGTTGTAAGAGTGGTCAAGTAATGCAGAGTCACCCCAAGTAATCTGAGGATGGTGCAAGAAAAATGATGCACACAAGCACACTCACCATCAGGGTCGGTGTTGATCCTCAGTTCGGCGCCATGCTGCAGTCGCAGCGACACGGCCGCGTCGCCGTCCAGCTGCACCGACAGTATGCCGAGCGCGCGCAGCTGAGGCGCGCCCGCCGCCGCCAGCGCGCGCAGCCGGGCGGCCGCTGCGCGCGGCACCGACAGCGTTACGCGCACAGAGTTCCAAGGCTCCACCTAGAAAGACAGTACAAAGTTAACATAGACCAGCACAAGACCGCGACAACACCATATCAAACAGAATGTTCACGCGGTATCGAAGTGCAAGTGGATAGACCTATGTCCAGCAGAATTCCAAATGCATTTTAAAACAAAAGCACCAAGTCAGTTTTGATGATGATTTTCATAACTGCTCCAACTATCAACGTAAATAATTATGGTATTCCAAGGACTTCAGACTTTCATAACTGTACTTTGGCACTGAATTCCTCTGGGGTCTCATAAATGAAATAACCTAAACGTAACGTCATTATATCTACCTAGCCTTTTCCCAACTATGTTGGGGTCGGCTTCCAGTCTAACCGGATGTAGCTGAATACCAGTATTTTATTTTACTTTGACAGATAAAGTAGTGAAGGACTTCAAAACATAGGCACACAGGAAAAGTTATACGCCACACTTCTATAGTACACACTGGAACTCCCCATGTGGTGAAAAATAAGAACATAAAACATTTTACACAAATGCTTTCTATTATCATATTCGACAGTAGGAATACAACAGCTAAAGGCCTCTTCAAATAAGAATTAACATAACAATAGAGGTATAAACTATTAACTCGATATAAAAGAAACGCATTAGTCAACTAGGAAGTGTCGTTACAACCGGGAGAAACTAACACGTTGAATTGGCTCATAAAATTTTTGTAGCTGATTGGTAAAATCCACCTAAATAGCCTTGCAAACTTAGCTTTTACGACGAAAACTCGAAGCCAATTTTATCGTGAATAGGACGTTTAAGACGTGCGTGTCCCGCTTTAAAATAAGGACGTATAGATTTAATACCTTTGCTACAAAAAATATAACCACTTTGTTATTTATGGTCTTAGTTACATACAAGAAAAAAAAGTTTTTTTTTTTTTTTATTTAAGATCTGCATAGACTGCGTTCAACTTTGCCATTTGTCGGAATAATTTCCGCGCGATATTTTATTTAATTGACTAGGTAATTTGATTCAAAATCGAATTTATGCAACAGGGTCCATTTTAATAGTGTAATAAAATTGGTTAATAAAGTTAATGGAAATAGCAAGAATAAAGGTCAACGCACAGTTAAAAGCACTGTACGGGATTAAAATCCCTTTCTGCCTATTGGACCTGTTTTGTTCTGTCTCCTGCTGATATGTAAATGGAAATTGTTTTTCCTACTTCTCCACTATTCTTTTCTGATTAATTTCGTTACGGGATCCGGGTTCCGGTTTAATTGTTTCTCTGGGATTTCGTCGAGCTAGATTGTCTCGGCGATTTTCTGGTGGCCGCCACTGTTGGTTCTGGCTTTCAGGAATTGCAAGGTTTTGAAAATAGTGCGGCGGGCTTGTCCTTCACCTCGGATCGGGATCAGCTAGTGGAATTCAGGCGTGGTGATGTCGAGATGATGGATGTCAATGGCAGTCCTCTCGAAGTTGTTCGATTATTTTGAGAGGGGATCGCGAATTGGCAAGCGTAAGGTAGGATGCCTTCAGGTTAGGTGGAGCACCGCGTCTTCGCAGAGAGACTGGTAGTAGCAGCTGGATGCGAGTTGCCGAGAATCGAGCTGAGTGGGGTGCAATTGGAGGGGCTTATGTACTACCGAGTTCACTGACGGTCTGTCAATTTTCACCCTTATGCTCTAAGTAATAAGGTTGAAAAGTAGTTTTCCAGTGGTTACAGTGAACTCGGTAGTACAGCAGTGGGCTGATAATGAAGATGTCAACCCGATGTAGACCCTATTGAAGGGATCCATTGCGTGTTGCATATCACAATGACGACAGATTTCTTCGGAATGATAAAATGAGATTGAATTGGAATTAATTAGAAAGGTTAAATTTCGATGACCGGCGCTTGTCGCGCGTTTTGCACGGTGTAACTTATTCAGCTGCGGTTTTGCTTTTATAAAGGATTTTTTAATCAATCATATTTTTAACTTCAACTAAACTACGGCTTGAAAACACTTGAAGCTTGTTGCTTCAACATGGCTTCTTTGTCTCTGCTCAAAAATTTAGAAATCTTACCAACAAAATAATTTTAGAATATAATACTTAGTTTAGTTATTTAGTATAATAATTTCTCATTCTCTCTCTCTTTTTTTGTTGTTTGCATGCCTGTCTATGTTTAAGTTCACTTTTAACTACTTTTCTGCTTTAAAATCTTAGAATAGCGCACTGTTACATATAACTTTTAAATATGTTGTATATTGTTAAATGTTGTTGTGTTGTTGTTGTTGTATGTTGTTGTTGTTGTTTGTTTGTTTGTTGTAATATGTAGTTTGTTGTATATTTATAACTTAGTGTAAGATTTTAATGTTTAACTGTTTATTTTCCCGAATAAATAAAATAAAAAACTACCTTTGTGCCTTTGGTAATGCTAGTTTTAGTAGGAGTTTTCACTATAGGGGGCAATATTAAATATAAAAGTTTCATTTTTTGTTGCTATTTAACTTTTTCTAATTCTTTTATATATTATTATTTTAATATTTAAGCTAATTCTTTTTTATTCCTTTGTGCTTAAATTAGTTTTTTTAATAACTCTACTGATACATAACAAATCTAATTGATTAAATTAAATTATACAGTAAAACATGAAATTAAAAGTTGTATGAGTAAAGCTTTGCTTAAAATACAAAACGATTTTTTTAGTCCACAGAAAATTACAAGCAATTAGAAATTATAGCTTTTACACACTTATTCAAAATACTTGTAAATCTTGCTTAATTCCACTGTAGAAAACTTAATAGTACGAGTCGACTTTCGCAACCGACTAACACTTTGGAAACATTCACAACAAGTCTGTAGCGGCACTACAAAACGTATTACAACGCCATCTATGACACAAATGAAGAACTAACATCAACATTCTAAATCGCGCTATTAGAGTTATCCGCGACTTAAGACCATAAAGAAAAGCCCATATCTCAAAACTGTAGGGCAGTAGCACTCTAGACACAACACCCGTCTGGTCGGAGGATTCTCCCTATTCTATCGGAGATGAAGAACTTTACAACCTGTTTTTCATACCCCTATACGTTTTCCTGTGCACAAAAAAAAACCGGCCAAGAGCGAGTCGGACTCACACACCGAGGGTTCCGCAACAAACTTTATTGAATGAAAGGTAAATTGCGGTTTAGGATTTATGACGTATAAAAAAAAACTTCTTACTAGATCTCGTTCAAACCAATTTTCGGTGGAAGTTTACATGGTAATGTACAGAATATATTTTATTTTGTTTTATTATTCCCTTATTTTAGAAGTTACAGGGGGGGGGGGTACACATTTTTCCAATTTGGAAGTGTCTCTCGCGCAAACTATTCAGTTTAGAAACAAAATTATATTAGAAACCTCAATATCATCTTGAATACCTATCCATAGATATCCCACACATATGGGTATGATGAAAAAAATTGTTGAGTTTCAGTTCTAAGTATGGGGAACCCCCAAAATTTATTGTTTTTTTTTTCTATTTTTGTGTGAAAATCTTAATGCGGTTCACAGAATACACCTACTTCCCAAGTTTCAACAGCACAGTTCTTATAGTTTTGGAAAAAAGTGGATGTGACATACATACGGACGGACGGACGGACGGACAGACAGACAGACAAACATGACGAATCCTTATAGGTTTCGTTTTTGCCATTTGGCTACGGAACCCTAATGACTAAAATAAAACCAATAGATCCCACAAAATACTTGATTTTGGGGAAGGCCTAACTCAATCAGACTCCATTTGGCTTAAATGACAGATAATGATGACGATCAAGTATAAAAAAAACACTACATAATTGTACACAAGATATTATCGTGCCAAAAAAAAAGAACTGTAGGTACCGAAAATCTCTCCTCAAAAATGGAGAACACAACGAAGATATTTCGGGGCATAAAATTGAAGCTCTTCGAAAGATAAAGCCTTTCCATAGATGTTCATATTGAATTTAATAAAGAAAATATGCCAATCATCAGGAAAAACCGATAAAAATCGTATAGCAGTGTGCACGAGGCTTTACTACCGTCGCCGTGAAGAACCACGCAGAGTGATGTCATACGTGAAACGTGAGTACGGCCGGCACACACTTGGCGTGTCCCTTGTCATGTGGGAGTCTATGAAGAATTGAAGATAGAGCGAAAGAGATACAGAATTCAGAAGTTTATGTAGTATGCTTATTTTTTTACGTGCGATGTCCTGTCTAGATTTGTCTACTAAAAACTTGTGTAAGACTTCCATTTACCGACCTGGCTTATGTCGACCAGTGGATTTAAAAAGGCCGAGTTGATTGATGTTCGCGATGTACTTACAAAGCCCGCCACACTATTCACAAACCACTACAACTCATGAAAGCCAAAACCAACAGTGGCGACACGAGAAAAGCGCCGAGACAATGAAGCTCGACGAAATCCCAGAGAAACAATTCAACTGTCTTGGATCCCATAACAAAATTCACCAGAAACTAAAATTGTCCATTTTGGTTAAAAGCAAGGTCTTACAGGACAAGTAAAGGGAAAATTTCGAAAAATAAATAAAGTTGAAAATTAAATAAAGATAAATTTTGGTACTTACAAGTTTTCGCGAAAATCTATATTTGCCTAAATCTTTTTATCGTGTTGACTCAGGACCTTGATTTTTATACACCTAATAGGGACTATATACCTCAGTATCTGGTATAAATTTCAAAATCGGTAGTAACAGACGGACAAGAAAGTGATCTTATAAGGCGTCCGTTTTTTCCTTTTGAGGTACGGAAACCTAAAAAATAGCGGAGTAGTAGATGGTCACGATGTGCCTATCACCAAACAATCATACATGGAACTTCCAGGAGATACGTTCGTTATCAATACGTAGTTTACGTCACCCTATCACCGTACGGCGGCTGACGCAAAAAAAGTCCGTCATATTATATTACACCGACGCCGCCAACTAACTCGTACAAATGTTTACCGTCTTGATGAAGTGTCGTTAGGAAGCGTACACAATTATTAAATAGGAAGCTGAGCGTAGACAATTATTTTTAAGGCAGTGGCCACACTGGCCACACTCTTGGATCACGCTTTTTGAGCCGGCCAGAAAAAGCCTTTATGGTCAAACGGATATACTCGCGCGGGTGCTCCCTTGCGTAACTGTGTTGTAAAATAGTACTCACAGCGAGTAATAATTTAACAGGGCGTCCGTAGCAGACACCCGCTCCATTTTTTTTTGTGAATGGCATGATCTCTCAGGTCAACCTAGGAGGTTGTCATCTGCTTAACTGGAGTGTGGGTGCCTTGAGTTTTAAGCCTTCAGCCTGGGCAAAAAACCTAAAAACTAAACGCTAAGGCTTAGTGCATCGCTGGGGTTGGAAAAGGCTAGATCGAACGATAACACCCGCTCCGAGCACCCGCGCGAGTTTTAGCATACGCCCATTCGTACGTTCATTCAATAAAAGCGAAAAAGACGTCATTCGCTTCATTTCGGTTAGGACGATTAGACACTGCGCGAGACTAATCGCTTTTATTGCGTTACAACTTAAAGCTCGGCTGACCGGCTCAAATCTATTCTGCGTCACATGTGGTTACTCGCTAATAAGAGAACGGCAGCTGAGCGCAGAAAATTGTTTTTAATATATTTTAAATTATTTTGATTCGATTAGCGTGCATCTTTGTTGTAAAAAGAGACATGTAAACCGCTCGTCAGCACTAAGCGAACTTTTCTTTAATGTAATGTAGACATGCTGATGTCTCTAACTAAACGGTGTGAATTGAATTAAATGAGCCAGCCCTAGCTAAACATGTATTTCTTAATCAGGTACAAAAAGTTTCAATTTATTTATTTCACTCTGAAATCCATTTCGGCCACAACTATTGCATGAAGTCAGGACTTCTTAGGGTGCCAATCAAGACTTCTTAGGGTGGCTAAGAGAGCTTGGGTGTGCTGCTCTCATGCGACTAGCATATCCAACATAGGCCGAGAAACTCGGAGCACAAAGCGGAAATGTCAAGCACCATTGACTACATTGTAAGTTATAGTTGTAGGTGGTCTATGTCTTGAAGGTCAACGCATATTTTCTCTAATTCTAACCTCCTTCTCTGACCAAAAATTATTGAAAAATCAAAGGGTAAGCAGAAACAGACTACATACCTTGTTAACTTTGAGCGTGTGCGGATGCGGCTCGGCGAGCAGCGCCCGCAGCTCGCGTAGCAGCCGGCGCAGCCGCGCGGGGAAGCGGGGGTCGCGCAGGTCACCCTCGCACGTCACCACCACGCCGCACGAGCCGCCGCCCGCCGAGCCTAGCCCATCGCTGTCCGCTGCCATGCTGTGGGACGAAATAAATATTAGAAACATTTTTAAACTTTCCCTGCTCCTATTACATGGGACTTTAAACATATCTTGCAAAATGTGGGTGTACTTTAAGGTACTTCTGCATAACTCTTCGGGGTTTATAGGTGGGATATTATGTTATTTTTAAAACTTTTGTATTTATGTAAGTTTATTGTCGGTCATACAGGTGAAACGCGATTTGGCGATATCCAGCCCAAGTACATTTAGGGCTTACGCTTAAACTCGCGCGGGTGCACGGAGCCAAAAACTAGTCGCTAGTTTTAGGGTACGTCCGTAGTATGTAAGACGCATGAAGGCGCGTCGCGACTTTACAAAGAATGCGGTGGCGCTCGCGCGTCTGTTCTCTCATGTGTGGGAGATCATTAGTCAAAATTATTAGCGATAAACAACGGATAAATATGATTAGGAACAGATTAATACATGTTGCCGAGGAGTTATTCGCGCCATTTCTGTCCAGCTCAAACCCTAAGAAAAGGTTAAGGTTTAGTGGTTTGGGACTTTAAGTTAGAAAGATCCTAAACAAATATAATTTATAAACTGAAAAAAAAAAAAACATACAACACCGATGCAATATGTGACCATGAGCATGACAATTTGAAGTCCTTAACAGTTTCAAATCGCACGATATCGCAATACATCCTACGTACGTCAAGCCGCAAAAGTAATTGCAGCGAATTGTATCCGAATACTAGGGATTCTGTGCGTCACTTCATACATGCGTCAAGATCAACTGATTAAATTCTGTTGCAGTGATAGTAGATAATCTGCCTCATGCAGCATGGGTCGCCTTATGTTCAGAGACTACGATGTACGCCGCAATATTTTGAAATGCCTTTTATGCACTATTTCTTTTTACTTTTCTATATTTAAAGTGTTTAAAAGTAATAAAAATGTTGAATTAGTACAGCAAATTGAACTTTGTTTAAATTAAAGTACGTCCTTTTTCAAAAAGTCATGATTGGAAATGAAATTGCGAACGTAGCTTAGTATTATTAGGGTTCCCAGATCTATAAAAAAAAGTTTTCCGGAGAAAATTCCGTACATTTCTTTGAATCGTGCATGAAAATTTTCTATCGCGAATCTTTTTACAAAGTTATATGAATGAAGTTATGGAAAGATTTGTTACAGAACATTTTCTCGCATTTGAATTATAAACGCTACTTTCATAAGCTTATGTCTACCTATGCTAGTTAAACTATTGAGTCTTCATTTTCACATTTTTGGGAATTGCGGACGTCGTCTTAGAATTCTCGTATTCTGGTTACTGAGACTTTCCGGAAAATTCCGGACGAATGGCAACCCTAAGTATTAAAGACTATTTATACTGTGACACGAGGTTAGTTCAGTGTAAAGCCGGATTAAGGTAATAGGGCGTTTTTAGTCATGCGTGAAATGTCACGGTGAAGAAACCCTCGGCACGTGTGCGGGGAAAACCAGAAAAAAAAACAATTATGATTAGAAAATTATATACTAACAACTTTTAAGTGGCAGATGACGAGGTGCGACCGGGTAACCCCGCAGAGATAATTTCATACAAACAAACGTGCAATGGCCGCGATACTACACAATACTTTGAAGCTTCGCCTCTGTGGCGCGTCTTTCGTACTAATTCGGAGGCACGAAGACAACCGAAGCGCAAACATTTTCTAGAATTGCTGGAAATTCGTTTCATAAAAAAGTTACCAAGAATTATGCAGTGAAAATTTGCATGACTAAAAACGTAAAACTTAGATAAGGCGAACTTTTTATTTGTTATTTTAAGTTTGCGTGAGTTTAGTGTTTTATAATTTTGTTTTTTTAATTAAACCATCTATATAATAAATAATTGTACTTCTTATCATTTTTTTTTAATAAAATAAACATTTAAGTTTAAAAAATTACATTTTGATTTTTTTTTTTAATTTTTTTTAGATAAGTCTCAATATATTAAGTGATTTAAATAATGAATAACTATAACTCTTTCCTAATAAATTTAAGTTTTCTGTATTGGGTTCTATAATTTTACCATAATAGCTGTAAGACATTATATTAATATTATGAAATGTCTATAATCTACAAGAATATTTGGTTGTTTACATGCAAATATAAAGGTATCTACGCACTAACGCAGCACGTGCATAGTTGAGTAACATTGCACCGCGTAACTTCGCGGTTGAAGTTACGCGGTGCAATGTTACTCAACTTGAACACCGTAACCCGATGCGCGGATTTTATGACGAAAATGTTAGTATAAAATAAAATAAAGTTATAATTATCATGCTTTTTTAATGAATGAGTTCTTTCTTTTATTGAATACTATTATTTAAATTTTACGTGGAAAAGAAACTCCATAGATAGCAAAGGAAACTCTATAGATGTTTGGTTTTGATATGTATCCTAAGCAGATAAAACAAAAAAAAACTAATTTTCTTAAGTCGTATGTCAAGCAACTAACTACTTGCGGTCATTGACCCCAAAAAAACATCAGAAAATCATTTTCTTTTTTGGTTTATCAAATTCATTATATTTTAATCGACATCTGCAGTTTCTCTAGTTTAAATAAGACCTAGTATTAAGATATCTCACTGTCAAATTGAAATCTTAGCACTGAATACTACTTTGTTTTGTTTTAACAACAAATTTTTCCTTGAAAAAAAAAATAATTTCCTTGAATGAATATTCTACAACAAAACTTTAAAAATGGTCAGTGTTGTTATTATGCAGGTGTACATCACTCAATCCACCTGACTTGACCTTACCCACCTGTTACTTAACTTGTCACAAATGTAGGGGAACTTATTTGTTGACAAAACATAATACAAGGTGTTATTTTTTTGTTATTGTGATTTTTTATTTTCTAATAAAAGGCGACCACTAAATAAAAGGGCACTGTTAGTTTATGAACAGAGAAATAATATTTAGGCATTGATTTAGGTGACGCTTTATGTGTACGTGAAAATTGGTATTATTAACTTGCAAAAAATGTAGGTTTCAATTATTGTTTAAAATACTATTTATTTTCATAATTCTCAGATATATATAATATTTTGGGAGATAACTTTGCTATCTACTGAAATCAAATATTGGCATTTTACAAGGAGATTTGACATTTTGAAAATAAAACAACAACATGCGTAATAGTATGTAAGTCAGAAACAAAAGATTAACTTTTAATCAGTTTTTTTTTAATGCAGGTTTTTGTTCTGTTTACAAAACTGAAACAAAGCATTAATCAAATATTTTTTACTAATTAGGTGTGCAGTTTAATTTTGACATTTGTTGAAACTTGAAATACTTTCATAAGTTTCCTTTAAACAGTGGCAACAGAATTTTTTCCTCCACATAATTATAGGAACTTTTTGGACATTAACCTCATCAATCACCCGTGTTTATATTTTTTTTATAGAACAACCATTTACATGCCATCAATTATAAAGATTAGTCATCAACAAATATTAATTGATCATGACTTCCTTTGTTACAAAAACTATTTTACATTAAATGTGGATTTTTCACAAATCAAACTGGACATGATTAGTACATCTAAACCACATTCAAGAGCTGTCAAAGTCAATATTCCATTGCGATTGTAACACTGACTGCTTAGTGCTAATTAGGTAATTAATTTCTGATACATTTTTTTCCACCCCTTGTTACAATGGATTTAAAAAGGGGGAAATATAGTGACCACCAAAAATAACTTTGTGACCACTAACATCTATAACCTAAAATATCAATTGATCACCAAATTTTAATGAGGTGGTTGATGACAAACTAGTTTTGCCTAGGCCGACTTGGGGCACCTCGACCTTTGGGCTATTACTACTACGTATAGAGTAGACAGCGCGAATAAAATCTGTGTGCAGTGCGGGGGGCGGCTAACTATTTATAATGCTGTGGCGAGCAAGCGACTGAGTGAATTGCAGCCAGCTGACAGCAGTTTAACGGAGCACAGATTTTGTTCGCGGTGTCTTCTCTATATGTAGTAGTAATATTTCAATGACCCCGATACGGATAGATTAGGTTAAAAGGGTATGGGGGGGGTCGAATGATCGAGCAGAGCGACCGAATAGACCCCGCCATTCCCTACGTGGTTATTTTTTTTATAAACCATTCAGCTCAATCAACCACAACATCATCATCATCATCATTTCTGGTGGTCAATAACTAAAAAAATATTTTTTGGTTCTACGATAAAATGGGGATTAATTTTGGTGATAATTTACTAATTTTGGCAATCAAAAGTGATTTTTTTGCCTTTATATTTTGCTAAATCTGGTAGTTCGTTAATTGTATGCCATTTAAAAATAACTGGCAAAATGTAAAGTGTAGGTACTATTAGATACACTAACCCTACAATTGATTATTATTAATGATGTTATGTACATAATTATATTTTTAGTACTGATAGATACTATGAATATTGTTTATTTTTGTATCAATAATCAAATGTCATTAACAACATATAGAAAAATTAATACAAAAAATTTACATTTTCTGATTAGTTTCCATAAACAAAAATAGGCATGACTGGAGACAGTAATTCCAATGTAGAGAAGGCAAATAAACGCCTTGTTCACCACGTTCAGCATAGCAATTGCTTAATATTTGCATGCTTATATTTAGAACAACTAAAATCATTTCTAACTGACAAAGCTTACTATAATATTGATGAATTTTTGACAGTGGTTCTGTCAAAAATTACTGTGACATAAGATTAAATTATAATTTTATTAACGACCTGCATTTGACATGATTGTGTACCTATATTTAGACATTTATTATTATGGGCTTACTATTTTTATTATCATTTTTTATTTTATTACTTTTGACATGTATCATTTTGACATTTATTAATCGATGCTATTCTTTTTCATCATGTTTGTTATTTTTATTTTTTTTATTTTTGCCATTTAATATATTTTTAATTTTATTTTAATTAGTACTCAAAACATTTGCACGCCATAGTATGTGGCAAACAGGTCTGAACAAATTTTTATTTTATGTCATTCTACATGCACTTTTTATTATTGTATGTGTACACATGTTTATGCAAATAAATATATCGTAACTTATCTTAGACATTAATTTAGCTGCTCCAATAATTTAATTAAAAAAGGGCATAAGATACAGATTAATTCTAAAAACTAAATTGTAATTATAACAAAACGGCAAGGAACATAAAAAAAATGGTGTCCTAACATTTTCCTTAAGACCAATTTGGACTTATCTACAGTAGTAGTAAAATTGTTATTATTTTTAAACCAATTAAAACTAGTAATCAAGCAGGAATGACATCACACTCTACATCATAGTGTGATAAGAATTATTATTATTATAATAATGGGGAATTATTGTGATAGTGTACATTATTATGATTGGGATATGGTCTATTAACATATGACAGTGCAGTTTGGTTTTGATTTGATTCATTCAGAATGTTTAGAAAATGGTTTATTTTTTTTCTTTCAAGGTCATCTAAATTTTTTTTTTTTTTCGAAAACACTTGAAATACATACAATACTTGGTACTTATTTATCTAAAATATAAAAAAAAAATATCACAGTGATTGTTATCGAACTCCTCCGACACAGCTTGACAGTTTTTTTTTTTTTGTGTGTATTTGGTAGGTCTGAGAATAAGTCGTAGGATATTTTTTAGTCTTACACATACATGTACATCAAAATTCCACGCGACGAAGTCGCGGGCAACAGGTAATAACTTAATAAATGTAAATATTTCATTCTGTTTTTAATTTTTATTGGTATTAATTAAAAAATACAGACAACTGAAAAAACCCTGTCATAATTTTTCCTGATCCCCAATTCAAACCAAATGAACAAAAAAAGAGTCTCTGTTCATAATCATAATGATAACATAAACCTCAATACTTATAAAAAGAACCATTTATTGTTTACTACCTACTTATTTTATTCTCTATCTGTAAATTTGTAATGAATTTTTAGGTACCAAAACTTAGTTATTAAAAGAAAATTACCTTAAAGTTTATCAAACTTTTGCAACACACAATATTTAACTGCACACAAAAAAGTAAACATATTGACTAAAAATCAGCTTTATCTAATTACAGTGTAACCTTACCCTTATTTGAGTAAAGCACTTGGGTCTATGGTCACAAATTGGGTTGGATGGGGTTTTAAAACATGAAACAGCAATGGCAAATTGGTAGGCGACCTTTGCCCAGCACTCGTTTCTGATTTTGATTGACAAATAAAAATGATTATATATAATAAATTTAAAGGGTTTTAGGGTGGATAATATAATTTTACTAGAATTAGTAGAATGAATAAACTCACACTTGAGGCATTTATTTCAAATATACCAGTTGCTCTTTTGAATTGTCAAAAACAAAAAGATGAAGCTACAGTCCAAGCCACAGGGCATAATAACTAAGGCGAAGAATAGGCAAGAACCTCTATAGACACTCTTTCATCAGGTGTTGATGAGCTCAATGATGGTGAAAACTATTTTTTATTTGTCTAAAATAGATAGGTATATATCATGAAATCTCTCTTGAGATTTCAATTTATTTTCCAAACAGTATAGATAGACCAATATTATATGCTTTTGAAATAATAACTTTAAAACTTACACCTAAAGTTCCATTTGCCCTACAACTTAATTAGATTAACCTAATTTACTGTGTTATAAAGTTCATATTTATATGTATTAACTGTAGCTGGGTAACATGGAATTATGTTTTTGCAATGAAATAGTTTCACCAGTATAGTATAGTATAGTTTCACCTGGGAAAACTTGTCCATGGAGTTTCTTGCTCATTCTTCTCCATAGAGTTCATTTTACAGACCTTTCACAGTTATTATGCCTTGTGACCGAACTATATCCTCATTTTTTTGCTTCTAACAATTCATAGGTGCCTGTTACTGATCTATTTGAAATTAAAGCTTTAGTTGAGTTTTTGAAAAAAAAAACAAAAACATTTTCAACATTGAAAAAAAAAAATATACTTATTACAAAAAAAATTAAGTATGAGTAATACCTTAGTTTTGAATCTGTGATAGGTTATTTACCTTATCATATAACATTGATAGTCCCAACTTCCTGAAATTATGGATGTGGTTTAATGCAAATTTTTGGTCCAATTAATTTTATTATCAAACTGAAAGTTTTAAAATTTTAATTGATTCAATTGTTTTTTTAATGTACCTAGTTTTGAAGTACAGCCAAGTAAAGGAGAATAGTTTTTACAATAATTATAATATTGTTTTTCTTTAAAAGCAATTTTTTTTTAAATATATATTATATAAATATATTGTTTTCACACAACAATTAAGAGTTAAAAGTAACTGCAAGGTCATTCTGATGAGTGGCAGTGTAAAACTTGACTGACTACACAAAAAAGTAATTTCTAAAATAATTGGCAAGTTAGGTATAAAGAAAGTTTGTGCATACTTTTTCTAGGGCAAACAGTTTTTATAAAAAAATCTGAGACAATGTTTGTTCTTTTTACAATATTTTTTTATATCTTTCAAGTACTAAGCCTGGTAAATTTTATTGTGTCTATTTATATTTTTCACACTTAATATACCAATTATTTCCTAGTAAAGTAATAAATTTAAACGAAGAAGGTTGTGTATCTCCATCAATTAATCACTAATCCATCATGTTATACAAATAGGTTATGTGTATTGTCTATGGTTATATCTGGTAGATAATTTGTGAATTTGTGAATATTACCACTCATTATCCCTTCAGCAGCTAGGCTATCACTCTTCTAGAAGTCTAGAATCACTTTGGAAACATGTTTGTAAAGATGTTGTGTTGTTGAGTGCATTACTGAACTATTAACCTCATAACATATTTGACAGATTGCACTATTTGCAAACATTAAACAGATATTAGGACGAAAATAACACTAATGTTACAGTAATTTTGGTAACACCTACGGCTGAATATCCTTCGTGAAACATCCCGCTCGGCGTGCGTGCTAGCACGACTACGTATCGACAACACGGCGGCATGTTACACAACTTCACAAAACCTAATACTGTGACATTAATGCAAATTTTTGGGCTGTAATCGCCGCTTTCAGGCGGGCGCCGCGCGGGGCAAGTCTTTGCCGGCCGACCAACGTCCTGTCACCCACCAATGTGTCCATTTTGTAATGAACATCGGACAACCCAACACCCCGCGGAATGTAAATAAACTAAAAAATACACTCACCTCTCATACAATGTCACATTCCGCTCAATTCCACACAATTTCTATTCCCTTGTGTCCCAAATCATGATGGAAAATCAAGCGCAACATTACCGTCCGGCTCGGACGCAAAGCAATATCGGTCCTATGGTCAGTGTCCACTCTACACCAAAAACATATGACACACCACTACTGTCCCGTTTCAGGTGCACCCGGGAATCCGTCCGGGGCTTATTTTCGCTTTTTCACAGACGATCACACGACTAGAATCACTACAATTTCATCACGAATCGAATCCACTGAATTATATTCCAGTGACGCAAAGCTCATATATCGTGAAGAGCAGCAGCCATTTTGAAATGTACGGGGAGAAGTCACAGCATGGAACATTCGTAAATTACAGCCGTTCCCGTCTCTTGCTACACTTTAATTCTAGAGCGATAGTTGAAAAACTTTATGCAGTTTCCATTTTAACACTTTAGGTCACAGAACTTCACTCCATTTTCTTATTGAAACTATCCAAAACAACCTAAGCGACATCCGATAATTCCAGCTTACCCCATTTGCATGACACACATAAAATAGCAAAAAAACACTAAAAACACTTAAAATCGTACATAAAACGTGTCGCGCCGAATTATGAGAAGTTAAAGCATCGCATCAATATAACAGTCCATTAGAAAAATCGCTAAAAAGATTGGTATATAATTTACAAATAGTTAATTCGGTACGAACAATAACAACGGCCGCCATTTGCAATTTTCAACTTGACATGCGCACTGACTCGCAGTAGACAAACATACGTGACGTAGCTTTAGACAAGCGTATGTTTTTCACATTTTTACCTAATAATTTATTGATGAAAAAAATTGCATTTAATTGTGGGCACATAAAATAATTAATAAATGATTTCAAAGCTATCAAAGCATCAATTTGGTGTGTGATTAAATTATTGTGTTGATTATCTTTGAATTTTCTGCGCTGTTTCAAAGTCATGTCATCAGCCTTTCATGCTCCACTGAAGGCTATCTTTGATTGGTTGATGGTGTTATCTCCATGTTTTTTTAATAATACACAGCACGTTGATTGGCTGCCGCCACGAAAAATGATGAAATGAATCACTTCCTGTTACATGTTATTTTTTTATTTTTAAAATGGGTAATACATATTTTTTGGAGTAACTACCACTACTAATCAATATTTAGCCTGCCTGTATTTAGTATTTTTCAACCCCTTTTTTGTAAACTAATTAAATTTTTAGACATTACGACTTGGATGACCCGCGTGACCAAAGAGGAAGAGCAGCGATACTCGATAATATTAATAGTCGCTTTGCTTTGCTACCTTTGTTTGCTCGTCAATTTGTCTGCCAAGCGAAGACGAAATCCAAATCTTTTCTAGAAATCCATTTTTGAGTACCTACGTGTAGGCATCTCCCTGTTAGTGTCAAGGGGCCAAATCACTACCTTGCAGGCATCATCTACCTACCCGAGTGTCCACTAAATGATGCAGGAATCATGAAGGTTTGCGAATTACATCCATCTGCAACTCCAAGCAGAATACGGCTACCCTCCATAAACTCCTTTGACAGTTTAGTACAATCTCGTCTCCAAAATTACTATCGTTCAGATAATTTTTCCCGTTTGATCTGTATCAGAGGCTGCATGATAGCGGACAATAGCGGCGGTAGGAAGTGAGTATGCTATGAGTTTTTTGTGGAAGATATACAAGAAAAGAGTGCTTTTTACTAAAAACTTTTTATTTCGATCGCATTGCGAGAATCTTCTAAATATTTCATTTAAGTAAAGTTAATCATTATGAGGACTTGAATAAATATGAAAATACCTACTAAAAATCAAATAAAACTATTGCAACTTCTTTTTTCTCTATGGGAAATCTTTCAAAGACTCTTTTGGCACTGCTTGAAATAGTCCTTGTCTTGCCATTTCATCCGCCCAATCTTCAAAACAGCCTCTCCTGAAAAATGCAAGTTTGTTTTAAAAAAAAAAATCTAATTTAAAAACTGACTACCTAATTTAGTTAGAAGTTATTGACTGGTAAAGTTATCGACAGAATAGTTACTCAATAAAATGTCAACCATTTTAATAAAATTATTTGTAAAGCTAGCAACCCTGTCAATCCCGTACAGAAAAAAAACGTCAATGAATGAAGATTGAAGGGAAACGAAATTATTTTGTTTGAAGTAAATATTAGAAAATATTCTTCTAAAATAGTTATTGACATGTGTTAAATGGTAACCCAATTAAATGGGTACTCTAATTATCAGAGTACAATACATAATTGTCTTCACAAAACAAACAACACTGCCAGTGTTTTGTTGTCTTAGTCACAAACTGACGACCAGTTTAGGCATGTAAGTACTATCAATGGTTTTTGCTTTAAATTTATTGAAATATTATTAATGACATCATATTGTAAGTACCCTGTACTATCTAAGTACCCACACTGTACTACATTAAAGGCTGCGAGGATAAAAGTCATAGAACTATCACTTTAACTTTCTCAAAGCACATAGATTTACAATTCCGCTTTTCTTGCAATTGACAACAACTATTTTATGTTTAAGTGACAAACTCATTTTTACTAAATACAAATTAACTGAAGTAAGTACACCAAAAACGTAAACAAACATTAACTTTCAAAGAATAAAAGGAATGCTTTCTTTTAACACAAACAGCAGGCTTTTAGAAAAAAAAAAAGTGATCATGACCACTGTATTCTACTTTTTGTAACAGTTAATTCTGATAAGAAATCCCTGTCAATACATTTTTTCTGTGAACTTGGAAACTTGGAGAAATTCCCATGCAGTTTTCAGCCAAAAACTGTGATTTTATAAAATAAATAGTTCCTAGTTACTCGTACTTAGCTTTTCCCTTAAAAAAGATTTTATAAAATAATATGTCTATGCAAGAGGAAGTGGAAGAAATCAGTTTCAAAAACTATTTATTAGTCATTTATAAATGACGGACCATAATACAAGAGTATGCAAATAATTTGCATCCAACAACACAATGATTAGACTTGCAAACTATCTGATAAGTAGTCTGTTTCATTCAATGTTTACAAGTTAGACAGTCAGCCCTGGAAAGATCCAAGGGGTGTCATATTGTATTGATAATGGGCTGGTGTCCACAACTCCACGTATTTTGCATACGGTTTCATGGGGTATCACGTTAACCAGTTACTGAGTTGTGGAGGTGTGATATGCAGTCACTCGATATAAAATGCTGGTATTCAACTATTGATTAGACTGGAAGATGAGCCAAACAGTAGGGAAAAGGCTAGGCAGATGATCATTGTTATAAGGTCAAAGAAAAGATGAACAGACTAGGTGATATAAAATAAAAAGAACATGATAGTGATGGTTGACAGAGAAACAATGGATGAATAATGTATGAGCATAGGACAAGGACAGATAATTGATAACATCCAGTGTCTTACATACTTATCTCCACAGATGCAACTGGCAACTGTTAAAACCACCAAGATTGGGAGGATGTATTAATGTAGTGCCGACTTAGGGCTCCTACTGTAGAATCTAACACTTTGCTGAACAGATTCAGATAATCACAATATTTATGATTGTCACCATCCAGACTCAACTTCATCCTCTACTGAGATTAAGTTATTTGTAGCAGATTCAGAATATAATAGTCAAACTGCTGGCACACAGGCCTTACTCTATGAGAGGCCATGAACTAGTATGCAGGCCCAGTGCGGTTAAAAAAACCATATCACATTTTCCTGGTCCCTTAGTCGTCTTCTCATGAGTTCCCCGATCTGTCTATAATGTTTCACATATAATTAAAAAAAGACATCCTTACTTATAATATTCCACATAGGCCGCTTTTCTCTGCACACCCATAATGAACATGGCCGCACCGGTAGCTAAGGATAGTAAGATCGCCTGGGTCAGAATACGCTTGGTCTGCGCCCAATGCAGGCCGCGCATGATGGGCTTGCTGCGGCAGGACGGTAGATCTGGGGGCGGCGGGCATATCTGCGGGCAGGGCGGGTTGGGGGCCGGGGGGCACGGTGGGCACGGAGGTAACTCGCAGGCCATATTGCTGGAAATGTGGGAGAGTTAGCTGTGAGGAATCTCTTGCTGCGGGACTATGTGCTAGCTAGCCACTGCTGTTCCACTGCTGGGCAAGGTTCTTCCCTTTCTCCTTCCAAACCTCTATTTCTTGTGCGATCTCTGACATTGCCCCGCAAACTCAGATCAGATCGTCACAACACTTACTATGCGGTCGTCCTCAACAGCGATGTTCTTCTATAAGTATACTATTTTAATCTACATCTTTTCCTCAGATCCTATCATCATAAATGAAAAATGGCTCAAAGCTCCCACGGAGGCAGTCACAGGCGGAGCAGAGATCACGATGGAGGAGCTATGCGATACACAAACACGGACTGGGAGGCCAAAGAAGCCCTTTACCAACGAGAACTCGACGAAGCCAGAGCTAGGGCCACGCAGATGGAGAAGACCATGCGATGGTGGTCCGACTGCACGGCCAACTGGCGCGAAAAGTGGAGCAAAGTCCGCAACGAACGAAACAAAGCAAGAGAGGAGTCAAAACAACTGAAGAACAAAGTTGACACACTTTCCAAGGAACTGTCCACCTCCAAAACAGAAAAGAACGACCTAGAACAACAGCTAATCGAACTGAAAAGAGACAACGAAAAGCTTTTAAGTATAGGAGAGAGTAGGATACTAGCAGGCGATCTCACGACTGAAGACGGGGTAGAGTTGAGGCGGAAGAATGTTGGATACTTGTCCCCCAATGAACCTTCCATGCGGCAGAGAGCATCCTTAGACTCGCACAAATTCTCTAACGTAGACAATGTACTCACCAACAAATTGGCCGAATTAAGGATGCGATTAGACGAGACTTGTAAGACCCTTCAAAGCGAGAAGGACGAGAAAACATTCCTCCAATCCAAAATCGAGAACCTAACCGCAGAACTACACAACATTAAATTGGAAGTGACTCACAGCGACAGAACCTTAGGTTCTACAGATTCCAGTCATAGCGAAGTTGAAAGGCTTCAAAACGAACTGCAGGACGAAATAGCAGCCAAACAAGTCTTAGAAGAAAAGATCGCCGAACTAAAAATGGAGATTGAGAGGCTGAAATCAGAAAACACAATACAGTGGAGCAAGCGAGAATTGCTAGAAACTGAAAATATAGCAATACTAAGAGAGAACAAGAAGTTATATAGCCAAGTATGCGAATTAAGAGAGCAGATACACAAATTAAATCGGATATCTGACGGCAGCGCTTATTTCAGCGACCACAACAGACTAGACTCAAATATACTTTACGTTAGAAAGACTAGCGCCAGTCCAAGGTCCCACGAATCAAGTAATGGGTCTTCCGAAGCCAATTTGCATTTTGACGCCAAAACGAATACTTCCGGCGAAGACGACGAATTAGCGATAGTAGAACGAAATGATAATTGTTAAATAAATTACCTTAATCGGCTTTTTACGTGATCTTTGAGTTGCAAAAACGCACGTCTAACGAAGTTCTGTCAAATTTGAAATAAGAAGGCATAGTTTGTGGTATACGTAAGTTTATTCTTCTTTGAATTTAGAGCACGAAGTAGTTGAAAGAGGTTGTGTTTGAATATTGTTGTTTGTGGTTCTCGAATGCGAGTGAAAACGTAGAATTTTATTTTCTTATAATATGAACTTGGAATAACGATCTCACTAACTCATGTAGGTTTCGCAATCATCTTGAATCCTTAAGAAGGACGAATCCACTTTTGACTATTTATATTGATACAGGGAAAACGGTTTTCTTGACGAAAGCTAGCAAGCAACGGAAACTTGATGAAACTGTAATGATTTTTGGATAGATTATATTGGAAAGCAACTTCACTAACAACTGAACACAGTAGAATAGTAAATCTATATGAAAGCATTCCGATCATTGATAAAAAGAGATTCAGCAGAAGAGACGGCCTAGATTATTAAATAGTTCCGACAATCGTTAAAATCGCCAATATGTTGTAATAAGTTACATGAAGATTCATAAACAGCCTGCAATCCCACTGCTGGGAAACACTCCTCCTATCTGTGAAAGGGAGTGGCCACGCGGCCTCTTGAAAATTACTCAAAAAGCGTTTAAAATAATTGAATGTATTTCGAAATCATATCATTGCGTTTTTAGCATTGAATGTTCGACACATCATCATAATAAAATATACGTAATAATAAAAAAAAAATACAAATTAATTTAGGTACTTACGCTCGAAAACATGAGTTTTAGCGATATGCTAAACTAAACGACGCAAGGTAAAGGTTACGGTGAACGGAAACTAGTTTTTGAATCAACTTAATTAATTTTCTAAATGTTTAGTTAACAGACAAATGATTTTATTATTGTAATTCGGATGACTCCTGCTCAAAAGTTCAACAACTAAATGATATATTATTCCTAGTAAATGGTAGACCAGTTAATAGGCATGACGACAGTATCAAAAAATTGCAAATCTATTTAGTCCGTCAGTTAGAGTATTGGAAATTAATGGACACGTATTTTTTGTTTTTGTAAATCTTTGAATATTGACAAAGATAAAACGCATCAAAACTCGGGAGTGGGGGCTCGTGACGTCAGAACTAGCTAAAAATTATACCTAGGCGTGACGTATTGAGAATTTTAAAAGCGTAATATATAATAATCTTCGTCAATTTTGGTTTACGTAACAAAAGAAAAAACACGGGTCAAATATTTTTTGATAATCTAACTGACGGACTAATTAGTTTTTTTTTGTCGTCTCGCCTATTAAAGAAAAAAGTTATGATTTTCAAAAAATCAGGAACTGAAGTTGTATATTATCGTGGTCAGAGTCACCCACCACACACACCTTACCTACCTTACTCCTTGTCTCCGTTGTCTCGGCCGCCGCATGATGAGAAAGAAAAGGGACTTGGCACAGACATACGGACAACAAATAGATTATAAATAAATAAATTAAGAGCGTAACTTTTACTTATCGTCGTAAATATTACTCTTTTATGTGACGAATAGAATCAGATAGGTGTTACATATTATACGTTAGTGGTTGTTGATCATGTGATAGTCTAGTTTTACAATATAGGACGACTTTAGATAATTTACGATCCGGATACGTGACTTTATCAGGGTGGTAGCCCCGACCCTGTTGGTGTGCATTTATAACATTTTTCGACTTCTGTTTTGAAGAGTGTTGTTGTTATAATTCAAAATATTTATGTATAAGTTTTTCTCCTAGACGTCTAATGGTTTTGCAGGCCAGGATCTGAGCTAGTTAGATTTTTTTTGAAATATAACATCCAAGTTCTATTTTTGTACAACAATGTTACTGGTGCCCAACTTTCCGACTAAAATATTGTCTTAATTTACAATAAATATCAATTATTTAATTTAAATAACAATTTTAATACAATGCTTAATTTAAGGCCTAATCCGCACGTATTTTTGTATATTTTTAAGTTATTTATTTGCTTTACTTGCCCGTAAGAAGATCTGCTTTATATTTTTGAATTTAAAACTATGTGAATTACTTTTCAAGATATTGTAAGGAGATTTTTTAGGGAGAGACCGTACTTGTCGATTCGGAATCGGCCTGAGCAGGTCAGAAAGTTTCGTAGATCTTCGCAACAAAATGATGCGACTCGACACCGCGTCGGACTATTCACTTTTATTGCAAGAACATAAAGCTCTTGCCGATCAGCTCAACCCGATTCCACGTCGATAAGTGTGCTCACTCCCGTATGTTTTATTTGAAACCTTTATTTTGCATTGGCCTAAGAAATGAAGTTCAAACAAAGTGTCCTACGATGAATACGATATTAAATTGTATAGTAAATATTATAATGTACCTAATTATTAGAAATCAATAAAGAAATGTCGTGTATAACAATATTGTTTTTGTTTTCTTGTATTTTTACCACTCGTTGGTCTAGTGGTCCCAAGCGCGACTGCTACAACTAACACGAGGTCCTAGGTTCGATTCCCGGGTCGGTCAGTGTTATTGGGTTTTTCCATTAGGAATTTCTCAGTAGCAGGCTAGCAGCCACGGAATCTGGATTTGTGCCCGGTTGATGGCGATACGCTCACCCTGGATTGCAAGAGGGAGTAAAAAGTAACTGACGTACTCTGGGTTTACGGTTATGTACACCTCTGCCTTACCCATTAGAAAAAAAGGACGCGATGTTATGTTACGTATTTTTACCAAGAGATCACTGATCCAGGTGTTTTTACCCAAAAGGGAATATGCATAAATTTTCTTTTTTTTTATTTCGATACGGAATAATAGAGTACTATAAAAATAATATAAATCTGCTCAATAGCCGTTGAGCGGATAAAAAGCGAAAACAAGACATAAATGTGCCAAACAACACAAAAGTTATAACCATTTAAACTTTTGTTTCTATCTCTTTTTAAATAAACAGAATTTAGTATTGATTTTGTACGTCGATGCAGCGAATGACGTCATTCGCTGTATCGGATCTCTGTCTATTCAACAGTTTCAAATGCTTATAAACTTAGTATTTTTTTATAGATATTAAAAAATAATTTCACTTTGCTGTTTCTGGTGTTAATAAGGTTTCTTTAGAGTTATAAAAAAATATCATGCATATACGAGTACCCTATGGCGATCAAGTTATGAGGAGCTACTCAAGTTTTGAATTGCCAGGCGGCCAGTACCTAATTCAGAAAATCGACGCTGAAAGCCTTTGTGCACACCACGTTATTTTTATGCACTAACCACGCGCGTAGTACGCTATCAGGACGCGCAGCAAACGCGAGACCGAAGTTACGTTGTTACATTTGCGTTTGTATCGCTGTAAACGCGCTGATACATCGCTACAAAAGCGTTGTAAACGCGCGTTAGTAGCGATAGCGATGCATCGTCGCCATTTTATTATTACCGCCACCATCGCCACTATCCCCGCACCACAAAGGTACAAACGCGAAAGTGCGCGTTTGAGTCGATACAAACGCGCGTTACATTTGCGTTTGTATCGATACAAACGTGTAAAATCTGCTAAAACGTATTGATAACGCGCAGAGGAGGACGCGCTTATCAAAAACGCGCGTCGTCAGCCCATAAATAAAAACGTGGTGTGCCAAGCTGCCAAGGCTCTCGTAGATCTTTAAGGAGTTATAACGGACAAGAGACTCCATGACACAAGCTCATAATGGAGGTATTATTTTCATTGATGTGAAATAAGCTCGTGGCTAAATAATAACCGCCGCGGATGGGCTACATACATAGGTACAGAGTTTCCTCCGTGCCTCGCTCGGCTGTCATTTGTATATTTTTGACAGTCGTTACAGGTAGTCAGTGGCCCGAAAGTCTGACAACTAGTCTTACCAAGGGGTATTGTATTATCCAGTACTAACTGGATTGTGGAGATCAGATAGGCAGTCGCTCCATGTTAAATACTGGTATTCAGCTGCATCCGGTTAGACTGGAAGCCGACCCCAACATAGTTAGGATAAGGCTAGGCGATCCACCAGTTTTAGAAATACCCTCGAGCTTACAAAAGAGAAAATACAATAATTTATTTAAAATGTTTATTAATTTTACACATACCCCTATATACGAAATAACCCTGTTTTACACTTCAAACGTTTTACAATTAATACAAACAAAAACCTAATTATTATCACAGAAAATATGAATGAATTGAGAGAAATTACAGTTTTATGGTAAAATGATATTAAGTTATATATATATAGCTTCATTTGCCTATACAAAAATATTGGTTTAACTAATTACAGTATAGCTGTAACTTTTAGGACGCCAGACCATAAAGGCACGCGCGTGCCCTCCACGCCAAGCCACAATTTCACCTTCCATGTGGTCAGATATTTGAATGGCTTACAGGCTCAGACCAAAAAAAAAGTTAAAGGCGGAACTCTGCGAACAGTAAAGTGAGGCCGGTTTCGTAAACATGTCGTCCGTTTATTGAGTCATAGTTTAATTAGTATATAAGTAGTTTGATGTAAATGTGTGCGTGTGTGAACAGAGCGAGACGTAATTTGACGGGCCTCACTTTGCTGTTCGCAGAGTTCCGTCTTTACCTTTTCATTTGGTCTGAGCTAACAGGACACGCGCTTGTTTGTCACGTATATGTGACAATGGCGTTGAAAAGGTAAGGACGTATTTTTTTGCGGGTGGACATAGTAAGAACTAACGCCGTTAACTTGTTTGGCACAAATCAATTTGGTATAGTGGTTGCAAGGGCGACTATGAGCATGAGGTCCTGGGTTCGATTCCCAGGTGCCTCGGGCAACTTCATTCGAGCGCCAACGACACTTGTATCATTGTTGTAACACAGTATTCATAAAATGAATGGGAGCCACCTCTATTATAGAACCCGAACACATCAAATATAATAACTCAATAAAAATACCTACATAAATTAAGAAACAAAATACTTAAGGCGATTACATGAGCTAAACGCGAGTTTTATAATGCAAAAAAGCATATGATTCACTGTAATAAACAAAACCAGAAAAATATATGATATTCTTCAGGATATATGCTAGTACGATAGTGTTTTGAAAACATAATACAACAAATTTTATTCGATAGAAAAAAATCACGAACGTATCTCTAAAAATTTCTTTTAACGAGTAAAACCAATACTAAAATATATGCGATCATTCATATTTTTTGGCAAATAATTCTACAAGCAAAATACTAGTATCATGGTGTTTTACTTTTTTAGTCCAATCAATAGATTTTTTGTAAATCGCAAAAAACCACTCATTTCGCACTATTCGGCCGCAGTGACTGACGTAACAACCACTTTGTAGTGCAAGCTGATTAGAACTTTATTCTAACAGTATTTCAAACGAAGTTTAGACCAACACAAATACATTTGCTTATTTAGCTCATGTAATCGCCTTATACAGTTTTTCTTACTAACTATTATTTGGAGGACATGTTAGACCAGTAATACGAATTATTAATTACTCCTGTATACAAACAGTTTGAGTATTATTATGTAGAACTTATGATATGAAATTTTTACATATGATCTGATGTACTTTACTAAAAACTAGTCTTAAAATACGAATATCCATTACTCAGAATTGCTCTTACAATAAAACGTCTGCAAAAGACATGATCCTTATTTTGTTGACGATAAAGTAGATTGGTTGCTGATGTCAGAGGTTTATACTTTATATCCTATGAAAGGACAGTACTTGATTCTTTTGGCAATTTTGTCTTGAGAATTCGGCCATTAGTATTATAGAAAAGACAAATACTAAGAATAGTTTGAGGTAGTGAACTTCTTCCACAATAATATTATATTTGGGAGAATGATATGGATTTAATAGGCGAGACGACAAAAAAAAACTAATTAGTCCGTCAGTTACATTATCAAAAAATATTTGACCCGTGTTTTTTCTTTTGTTACGTAAACCAAAATTGACGAAAATATGACGCTTTTAAAATTCTCAATACGTCACGCCTAGGTATAATTTTAGCTAGTTCTGACATCACGAGCCCCCACTCCCGAGTTTTGATGCGTTTTATCTTTGTCAATTTTCATTTATTCACAAAAACAAAAAAAAACCGGCCCATTAATTTCCAACACTAACTGACGGACTAAATACATTTGCAATTTTTTGATACTGTCGTCATGCCTATTACTCTATAACTATATACACTTATATTTCCCGTTATGCTAGTGCCCAGTTTAATTTAGAATTGACATCCTGAAATAACGAAATTTGAGCTACATACAACCTATAAAGTTCGTTTGTGTTCGTAAAAAATTATTCTCGAAACTAACTATCACCTACTAGATAGATAACTAGAGTAAGATCCCAGGACCGCCAGACATTACTTATTTTCTGATTAACAAAATGTATTTCATTTAGTAGTGTTGGTATGTACTGTAAACATTTGCATACCTGCTAACTTGTGCCGACAGCCAATTTTTAAATATTAGGTGCTAAATTTGCGTAAAAATAATACTAAATTTCTCAAAGTACGAGTGCTGATTTTATTTTAAAGTTATTAAATATTAATTATTAACACCGCCAGATATTTCCGGTCGACGGAAATCTCTGCCAGACACTTTAAAGCACGGAAAACATCTCAGATCAGAAAATAAGTAATGTCTGGCGGCCTTGAGATCTTGGACTAAACCTACGGCTAACCTAATTCATCATTAGCATCAAAATTAGCCACAGGCAGCATACCCATCCTCTTGAACCTAGATTTCAATATGGTCTTCTTCAAATCCCTTTTATGTGTATCCGGAGTTTCTTCATCAGATAAATCAACTCCAGAAGTCGAGGGCTGGACCATATTGTCTATGAATTCTATTTGGCAAGGTTGACCTTCTCTCAGAGCATCTAGAGCTTCAAATTCCAAGTCAGTGAGAGTATCTTGGTTATTTCTCTGATCGAATCTAGTTAAATCTAGTTCCTTGTCACTTAATAGTTCGTCTGCCGTTGCAATGTCAGAATTTAAGTCTGAACTGTCTTCTGAACGTCTACGTTTTTTGCCTCTCTTGTCGTTGGTTCTCGTTGATTTGTCTATGGGAGAAGTGTCGTTATTTTTGCGTTTTGATGGGTGGTCAGATCTGTGGGTAGAGATATGCTGTTTTAGGTTAAATGGTAAATACATTATAAAACATATGTGAACGGGTATTTTCGCGAATTTTACCTTTAATATAAGCCCGACGTTTCGACAAGATTGAACAAGTGAGGGTAGTTGAATAAACACCTTCGCTTTGCTGTGGCGGTACCTCCAATACTTCAGTCTACCCGCGACCACCGGCTGGTGCAATCCGGTCGAAACGTCGGGCTTATATTAAAGGTAAAATTCGCGAAAATACCCGTTCACATATGTTTTATAATATGTTCTGATCGTGAAAGTTTAAATGGTAAATATTATATAGGTATGGAAAAATAAATTATATTTCCAATAGAACTAAATACCGTTTAATTAAAAAACCGGCCAAGTGCGAGTCGGACTCGCGCACGAAGGGTTCCATACGATTATCTATAAAAACATAAGATGAAACGGCAAAAAAAACACGGTTTTTGTATGGGAGCCCCACTTAAATATTTATTTTATTGTTTTTAGTATTTATTGTTATAGCGGCAACAGAAATACATCATCTGTGAAAATTACAACTGTCTAGCTATCACGGTTCATGAGATACAGCCTGGTGACAGACAGACAGACAGTGGAGTCTTAGTTATAGGGTCCCATTTTTATCCTTTGGGTACGGAACCCTTAAAAGTATTTGTTATAAGTTATAGTTCTGTGGCGTATAATACGCCCAGTCTCACTTCAGCATGAAGTACCTATTATTAATCTTTTAATTATTCAATTTTGACACTTTATTCTAAGGCAGCCTTTCCCAAAGTGGGCGATAAGGCCCCCTTGTGGGCGCTGCAGGCCTAAAGTAAGAGACCTAGAAAAAAATTGGGGGCGTTGTGTAGAGGCTTAGGGGGCGATTTGTAATTTCATCTTGGAGGACTCAGTTACGGACTAAGCTCTCGACTCTCGACTACAACTAGTGAACATCAACTAATATTAATTAAGAGATCGAGATCGTGAGGAGAATCGATTATGTTTGTTTATTTTGAATAAAAGATACTCTGTCTGAATACAATAAATTTGCGTTTCAATAATCATTATCATTGGCAGGTGTAGCCCGTAAGAGTTAACTTGAGACCTGAGCACCGTTGTGTACTACCTAGACCTACTGCGCTCAGGTCTCAAGTTAACTCTTGCGGGTTATAGTAAGTCTCGTTTACAATGAATGTTTAATCTCCGCTAATATAGCTCACAAAAATTAATTTAATTTGAAGTTAAAGTGGTTTTTAAGTACTTAGGTGAAAAAATGGGGCCGCTAAAAAATATTTTTTTCTCAAAGTAGGCAGTAGACAAAATTAATTTGGGAACCCCTGATCTAAGGCAAGGTCGAGATCTTTAAACGTAGCATAGCTCGTGTTTTAGCTTACACTTGTTCCTGTCTCTATCTTATAGTTGACAGTTGTACAGACGCCAGCTCATCAAGCTAACCGAAACTGTCAAATTTTCCCAATCAAGTTTGAACCTAATGCTTTAGCAATAAAGTTGAAAATCTATTAAAGAAATTTAACAGATTGTAGTAGTTTGATCTTCTGGCGTCTGTACAACAATGACAAGAATTAGGCTTAACCAAATACGTGTTACGTAAAGTTTATAGATCAAGGCCTGAGATCGGCCGAAAATACCTCCTATAAAGTAACCATTGTATGTTTAAAACTAATAAACATTTAAACAATACATACCTCTTATCGGCGACTGGAATGAGATGCCTTATAGGTTGCACTTGAGCCTTCATCGCTCTGGCCTTGAGGTCCTTAATAGCATCAAGCTCCTCAGCTCCTGGTAAATATAGAGTGGTGAACGAAATTGTAGAAATTGGTAAAAACTGGAAATTGGGACCTCCCAGTCACAGAACACCCATTTAAAGTGTGTAAAACACAATGTTGCCGTCCATTTATTTTATGTTAGCGTGTTTGAGTGTCCCACTGCTGGGCAAAGGCCTCCCCTTTCTCCGTCCAAATCTCTCTGTCCTGTGCAATATCTGGCCATGTTCGTCCCGCAAACGAGATCAGATCGTCACACATGAAAAAATAACTTGGAAAAACATTTCAGAATCTGGGAACTAGGACCTCCCAGTTCCTGCCACCATCATTATACACTCTGCCTTGGAGTGTTAATATGGTGCTGTTCCACCAACGATGGAGCACTTAATATGAGTCCTGTTGTTTGTTGTCTACTGTCTCTACAGGAACTGATAGACGCTGCTGAAAGCGCCAAACTAGTAGCTCAGCTCTGGGTCGACACGATTTATGGCCATCAACACGCTAAGAAGAAGAAAATTCATTATATTAAGTTTGGATTCTTACCACCTTCCTTGTCGCCCTCATCAATGATTCCGTTGATGATCTTCTTTAGCGACGAGTCTAGCTGACTGGCGAAGGTCGTGTCCAAGTAGTTCAGGTTACGGTCGTCACGTGGAACGCCTGAAAGAATAGCATATTCATTATCTGCCTTCCATCCATCTCTGAACGTCAATTACATAAGATAGTACCGTAAAACGCCCGCTCTTCTTCACTTCCTAGTGTTATAGCGGGGCAGAAGTGGCGGAACAAAGTCCCCAGCAACTAGTGTCCGACCGAAGCTTCGGCACCAGCCACCTTCTGTTTAAAAAAAACACCTCCGGCTTCGGTCAAAAATTGCCGAAGTCTTAGCCGTAACCGAAGCTTGCCAGAAGCCGTCACCGGTTTCTGGCAAGCGCCGAAATTGAACAAACTAGCGACGCGCGGGGGGAACTAGTGTCACGCATTTCGGAGTGCTTTTTTGACAAGCTGCAAGGTAATTTTATTCATCCCGTTAAGTAATTTAAACTTGAATCTTGAACTGAATTTCTTAGGGTCATCAAACATTTGGCTTTGGCTTGGTTGTGGCGATCGCCGACAACACAACACATCTGTCAATTAGGTTTGAAGCACCTAATTTACCCGCCTACCCCCTTTGAGGAATACAAGCGTTATGTTTGGATGGTGTTCTGTACTTACCAGGGATATTCTCTTTTGCCGTTTTGTACCGCACGGTGAGGTTCTTTATTTCTCTGATGATATCCAGTTCTGTGTTCTGTCTGTAGAAAACTCCTTTGGGGCGAACTCCTATTTTATTTATGGTATCAGAGCCTGGTGACAAAAAAGTACCTATATTAGTTTATTTCAAAGTTTAATAATGATAAATTACGGTTGGATATTGATTGGCTCTTCCTTAACGATGCCTAAAATTAATGGTTAAACAACTGCCATTGTAGTTTTAAAAATTGAAAAAAGAGATACTCTTTTAAAACGCTTTTATTAGATTCAACTGAAACTAACTACGTAAACAAATCTTAGAAGTTAAATTTGACCTACTTCCTGGTTTCTGATTTCACGTGTAATTTGATAGAGATTTAGTTGTAATACTTACCACTTGGTGGTACAGAAAGTTTTTAAAATTTAAGAGATATAATTTGAGTTATATTATTATTTGAGCTGAAATTTTCCATATGTTGTTTGGATGACAATGCATGGTTAGCTAAGTGACGTCATTCTAAATCCAATATGGCGGACACCAATAGATGGCGGACTAGTTATTTTGAGTATCTAATGAAAAGGTTTGCTGAGAAGAATACGAGAAAGTGTATTTGAGGACAGTGTTTGAAATGCCCCAAAATAAAACATGGTTGTGACCAATAAGTCGATGATCAAAAAGGGTCAACCGGCTTTTCACAATGGTGCCTACTCTTATGTGTGGAAGTGAAAAGCTTGCTATTACACTTTAACTTTTAACATACCTTCCAAATACTTCCTGATGGGATACTCCATGCCCCTCTCCCGTGGCACAGCATGGTACTGCACGGGCCCCTGTATGAGCACGGAGCCCAGCACATACAGTACATCTTGCCTCCTATCCCTTCGGGCCACTAACTCTATGCGTTGTATAGCTGGTAGATCTTCCTGGACTATGCGGAGGGAAGCGAAGCCTGCGTACGGTTGGAGGTTTATTAGGCTGTAGACTAGGAAGAGGCCGGCTACTGATTCCTGGAGAGAGATGTGTTTAACGATGCAGTGACGTATTTATTTATTTATTTATTTATTTGCTCTCATGCCCATCACACATTTTACAATCCAAACCCTGTCAGGGCACTGCAAAGCACAATGCTGGTTTGCTGTTGAGTTTATGAACATTACAGTCATTAATATAATAAATAAATTAGGTCAAAACTTATCAAAAACACGATAGATTACATTTTATTATTTTAAAAATATGTCTAAAAGTCGTTATGATGTCCAGTTAGCAGTGATAAATAATACAATAATACACATAAGGTCATAAATATAACTCAGATCGAATGGAATACAATAATAACAATAATAAGGAATAGGTAATAATTACTAACATGTCATGTCAATATCGCAACTGATTAGATTGAATTATGGTGTGTCATTTTACAATAAAAGAGAAAAATGTCACTGAACTAAACAATATTTATGTCTTGATCAGACCGGATCTCACAGAAGAAAATAAAAAATTGTTATATTCGTAAGTTGTGTAGGTACACCTATAAAGTTTTATCCGTCATGAATTGGTCTACCGTGTAATAACATTTCTCTATTAAAAGTAATCTTAGTTTATTATAGAATGAATTTGTATTCTCCTCATCTTTTATGTATTTTGGTAAATTATTATAAATTGTTGCAATTCTATAGTTGGGGCTATTTTTCATTATTTTTAATTTTGGTGTCGGTGTAATCAACTTGTTTTTATTTCTTCGGTTATAGTTTTGGTTTGCTTCTATGTTTGATCGAAAGTAACTCCTGTGTTTTTGGACGAAGGTAGCTATTTGTAATATGTAAAGGGAGGGTAACGTTATTATTTTATTTTTTATGAAATGTGGTTTACAACTTTCCCATGGTTTAATATTCATAAGGATGCGTATACACTTCTTTTGCATGATGAATATATCATTAAAGTTAGTACTATCGCCCCACAATATTATGCCATAGTTAAACCATGCATAAGCATATGCATAGTATGCACTAGAGCGCGGTCTCATAGTTTGTGTTACTTTTTAATTTGCTTAATGCGTATATGAATTTCGATAATTTAGTCTTTAGGTTTTCAATATGTTTTTTCCATGTTAGATTATTGTCCAATGTTAAGCCGAGGAGCGTTAGATCGTCCCTTTCTGGAATATTTAATTTATTACTTAGGTTATTTATGTTTAGTGGCGTTCGTTGGTATGTTCTAAATTGTAGTAGGTTACTTTTTTTAGTATTAATTTGTAGATTGTGCTTCTCTAGCCACGATTTAACAATTTTATAGGCATTTTCAATATTGGTTAAAGTTTCAGTGTTCTCAGTGCTTCTGAACACTAGCGATACGTCGTCCGCGAAAAGGACGCACTTCGAGTCTATAGTTTTGGGTAGATCATTTATGTATATAACAAATAATATACACCCCAACACACTGCCTTGTGAAATGGACTGGTTGATAGTCTTAGTCCGTGATTTTATGATTTGTATTTCGTTTGCTTCTTTGTTGTAGTATTCTATTTCAACATATTGTTTTCTATCGCTTAGGTAAGATTTTAGCCATTTATAGGCCGTGCCCCTAAGATTTAATAATTTAACAAGAGGACAACCTCCCAAAAATATACTACCTCCTTAATTTTTCAAAGCGCTGGTCAACTGATTCGTGGTTTCGCAACCAGTTGAGAAGATAGCCATTTTTAGGTTTCCGTACCTCAAAAGGATAAACTGGACGCCTTTAAGATCACTTTCTTGTCTGTCTGTTACCACCGATTTTCTCAGGAACGGGTGGACCTAGCAAGTTGAAATTTATACCAGATACGAGGTATATAGTCCCTATTAGGTGTATAAAAATCAAGGTCCTGAGTCAACACGATAAAAAGATATGGGCAAATTTAGATTTTCGCGAAAACTTGTAAGTACCGAAATGTACTTACCTTAATTTTCAACTTATTTTTTTTATTGTTCAGACTTTTCTCTTTACTTGTGCTGTAAGACCTTACTTTTAACCAAAATGGCAATTCTAGGTCAACCGGAAGTACCCTATAGGTTTTTGGTCGAAAACTGTGTCTGTTACCCAGGCCAGATGTTGTCGAAAATGGTCTGTTCTGTAATTGTTGCGCACATTTTTAAATTTGTTGCGCTTATAGTTTTTTAATTATTTCACAAAAACATTTCCTGCTGGGGTAACGTTACCCCAGCCAGACCTTTTTCTTTCTAATGGGAATATTTAAATAAATACTAGCTATAAAATTAGTTGTCTAGATGAAGTAAATGTTGTGCCTTATTTTGTATTTGTTCTTTCTTCGGTTGCGAAGTTATTCGAGATTTTGCTGGGGTAACGTTTTTGGTTTTGCTAGATATTTGAAATGGTTAAGCGGATTCTTATCATATTTTGTACAAGACTTCTTAGGAATTTGTTTAAATTTGTTCTGCAATAAAAAAACCAAAATAATACATAGCTTAAAAGTTATTTCATGAAATAGAAAAACATTTCAATTGGTCCCAGCACTCTCAATAAGAAGTCTAAAGACTTACTTTAAACGTTATTTTAAAGCTTGTAACTGCCTTCAAATGTATGTGAAGTTTCATTAGTATCCTGTAAGTATTGAACAAGTTATGATGATATTCAGTTCTTCACGAGCACGGTCTTGATGCGCGCGGTGTTATTTGGCCACTGGATTGGATATATGAACTGAATGTTATGTCAATTATTAGTTCAGTTGTATATCGGTAAAATTTCAGCTCAGTACTTTGGATAATTAATGAGATAATACGATTAAAGTCATTAGGAAGTGAATGACCGTGGTAACCCGACCAAGTTTAGGTGGTTACGAAAAAGCGAAAACGCAGAACATTATGGTACCTTCTAAAATATGTAGGATAGTGTTACAAATTTAGTACAGACATGTACACAAGTTTAAAAAAAACTACATGATTATTAAAGAAATTTTATTGACAGGTAAAATAATCATTTCAATTGAACTTATAAAGTATTAATAAACTTATACTTAAAAACAATCACAGATTAAAATTACAGATAGTAATTTTGATTTTTGAAATTTTCTATTATTTTTTATTTAAATTATAGATTTCAGTATACACAGTACACAGTTACAGTTTTTATTTAAATATACACATATTGGAATGTGTAATGATCACAGACAATAAATAATATTGTTACGTCGTACCCGTACTTACCTACAGTTACTAGTAGTAGGTACCTACTAGTAAGTAGGTAGGTAATAGTAGGTAGGTAGGTAAAACGAGTCCCGAATAATGTAGGTACAAATTCGCAACTACCTACAAAAGAACATCATTGTAATTTAGACCGTACGCCGAGGGCATAAAGTACCTACTCGAAGGACAATGACCCACTATGGAATTGTCTAGAAGATTCTAGGAAGTCGTGGATATTTCTCGAACGTTCGATCGCCATATAAATAGTCGACGTGTTTGCGGGAGCAGTCAGTCTACCTCCGCGGACGTGAACCAAGCCGCGGATGACGTCACCGCTTGCATACGGAGCGCCTTAGAAGCGGCGACGATGTCGGTACCGCAGGGGAGAGTGCAACAGCCGCCCCTGCCTGCGTACCTACGACGGTTGATCGCCGACAAGAGGCGCCTTCGCAAGCGGTGGCAACAACTGAGATGCCCGACTTTAAAAACCAAGGTGAACCGCCTCGCGGAGAGGATTAAGGCCGAGTTGCGGGACCGGGAAGCCGAGATCTGGGAAGACCGCATTCAGGAGGCGGCTGGCAGCTGGCCATCCGCCCATAGACTCTGCCGCCAACTGAAAAATGCCCCAGCTCCGGTGCGCCCACTACTAGATAGCGGCGGGGCGCTCAAGTATGTCGCAGAGGACCGCGCGGAGGTCTTCGCCGAGCACCTGGAGCGTCAGTTCCGACCGAACCCGACAAGCGAAGTCGAACATGTCGCAACAGTCGAGAAACACCTTGGGGACTACTTCGCCATGCCGATAGCTCCCGAGGAAGATCCTATATTTTTCTCGCCTGGGGCAGTAAGACGCGCCATCCTGAGGACGAAGCCCAGGAAGGCCCCCGGTGCGGACGGTATCACCAACGCAGTGCTGCGCCAATTGCCTTACCGTACGGTAGCGGCGCTGGCGCGCCTGTACACGGCGATACTGCGCACCGGGACGTTTCCTTCCTCGTGGAAGGAAGGGCGCGTCATCATGCTGCCCAAGGCGGGGAAAAACATACCGAAGCCGGAGAGCTATCGGCCTGTAACGCTGCTGCCCACCACCTCCAAGGTGTTCGAAAAACTCCTGTTGCGGCATCTCCAGCCGCACATCGACCCGCGGCCCGAGCAGTTCGGGTTCAGGTCGGAACACAGCACGACGCTTCAGCTGTCGAGAGTACTGCACCACATGGCGCAAGCCATTAACAAGAAGGAGTATGCGGTTGCAGTACTCCTCGACATGGAGAAGGCCTTCGACCGCGTGTGGCACGAGGGCCTAATTTTCAAGTTGGCCACATCCGACGCGCCCCGCCGCGTCGTAAAGGTGGTCCAGTCTTTTCTTACAGACAGAAACTTCCGCGTGGTGGTCGAGGGAGCGCTCTCCAGTGCCCGACCGGTGCTGGCCGGAGTGCCCCAAGGCAGTTGCGTGTCGCCGGCGTGTTACTCGCGTTACACCGACGACATCCCCACGACACCAGAGGCGATGCTCGCGCTGTACGCCGACGACGCCGCGTACATCACTACATCGCTTAATGCGAAGTACGCGGCGGTCAAGATGCAGCGCGCGCTAGACCTGCTGCCTGACTGGTTGTCAAAGTGGCGACTGTCGGTTAACGTGGGTAAGACGCAGGCGATGGTCACTGGACTAGCGCCCCTCCCACCACCCTTGACTCTACAAGGCGCCGACGTCGAGTGGTCGCCCCGGGTGAAATACCTGGGCGTCACCATCGACCGTCGGCTCACCATGGGCCATCACGTCCGCCAGGTCGCGGCACGGGCTGGGGTCGCCCGCCACCAGCTCCGTCCGGTGCTCTCGTCCCGCCTACCGGTGCGCGTCAAGTTGGGCGTGTATAAAACTTATATACGCCCGATTCTGACGTACGCCGCCCCCGCATGGTACGTCTTCGCATGCGAGGGGCACAAAAAGCTTCTCCGCACGCAGCAAAATTTGGCGCTGCGGACAATTGTCGATGCCCCTCGCTTCGTGAGGAACGACGTTATCGTGCGGGACCTCGGGATCGAGAGCCTGGACGCCTTCATCCGGCGCCTTGCGACGGGAATGTTCGCGCGTGCCGACGCATCTGCTTGGCCACACGTCAAGCACATTGCGCCGTGGCATGCGCGCCCCCCTGACGCGAGGCGTCCTCTCCCCCGCGACCTGGTAGCGGAAGATGAGCCCTCCCCACCGGACTTTACGCCTGGGTAAGCTGCTTCCCAGGATACACGCAGCTTACCTACACAATTACGACTCTACACACACAACACACATCCAGTTGCGTGTACTGTGCTAAGTTAATATAGGCAGCCCACGCAGCTATAACCACACATGCATCTCTACACAAGCACGTAAACACACGCGTAGACTCGCGGCGCGGGCTCGCGAGCCACGCTTGCACTGGGCGGTGTTTACACAGTACAATACCGCCTATACACACATAACGGTTCCTCGCCTGTAACGTATCCGGCTAGCTCTGGAAGCGGGGCGGGCAGGGACCATTACATCCTCCGTAGGTGCGTCGGAGTCGGCACCTCTGTCGCTGGTTGTCCCCCGCCGGGCCTCCTTCGGGTCTCACCTGGCAAGGACAGACCGCCGAGGTGTCGTGAAGAAAACAGTGCTGTATGAACAGCGCTGTAGGCGCGCCTACGGAACACTCCATAGCAGCTATTCACAGGCGTGCGACATTGCGGTCGCACGCCACTAGGCCACAGCCTAAAGGCGCCACAATGACGGGCCTGTTTTTACAGACCACGGTATGGCCTCCGCGGCCAGGGGGCATAGCCCCGATGCCGCCTGCCGCGCCCCCCGGACGGGGGCGTAGCGACATCCCTCGTAGGAGCAGTCAGTCTGATTTTAGCTACACAACGAGGCGAATCGAAGTGAACTAGAAGTGCGATATCTAAGCGAATAGTGATCAATAGTGTATTTTTGATTAAGTTTTAAGTGTTTTGTGATTATTAAAGTTATTTGTTGTTTCTTCGGTAGTTATTAATTTATCCCATACCCAGCTCGTAACAATTTGGTGTCAAAGTGAGGGATAAATTATGCCAATTCTACCAAAGGACGACACGGACGGTATCCGTACCAGGAGTCAGCGACAGCAGAACATGGACCAAAGGCGGTTTGGAGATTCTCCGACACAGACACCGGGTGGTGTCCAGCCTACGTCAGTGCCAGTCGCTGGCCCATCCGGAGTTTCTCCAGCATCAGTGGCGCCAGACTTGTCAGCTTTAATGGCACTGCTGCAGGAGCAGGCTCGCTGTCAAGAGGACCAGGCTCGCCAGTTACAGGAGCAGTTGCAACGAGATAAGGAGGAGCAGGTTCGCCGTCAAGAGGAGCAGGCTCGCCGTCCAGAGGAGCAGGCTCGCCGTCAAGAGGAGCAGGCTCGCCGTCAAGAGGAGCAGGCTCGCCGGTTGGAAGAGCAGTTGCAGCAAGATAAAGAGGAGCAGGCCCGCCGCCAAGAAGAACAGATGCTCCTCATAAAGGATCTTCATGCAACTTTTGGCAAAGATCTGAAGGTGATGAAGGATCAGGTTCACCAGCACGAGAACCGTATCTCAGAGGCCGAAGTTCAGATCGCTGGGGTGAAAAAGGCTTTGGGAGAACTAAAGACTGGAGACGTGACTGTGGCTTCAGTAGTTGCTGCACCTTCAGCGCGGGGCTTTAAGGTGCCTCCATTCGATGGAACATCTTCGTGGTCGGCTTATAAAATTCAATTTGAGGCCGTTATGAAGGCGAATGGATGGACAAAACCGCAAGCCATGACCGCGCTCACCTTGGGCCTCCGAGACCAGGCCTTAAACATTCTTGAGGCGCTCGGCAAGGATGTAACCTACGAGTAGCTGCTGGAGGCGTTAGAGTCCAGATACGGCGACGCGCACCTGGAGCACGTATTTCGTGCTAAGTTGAAGGATCGTGTTCAACGTAGTGCCGAGAACCTGCAGCAGTGGGCCCTGGAAGTTGAAAAGCTGGTTCGAAAAGCATACCAGTATGCCCCTGCACTTATCGATGGGAATCTGGTACAAGCGTTCGTTGATGGAATACGTGACTTGGAAGTTAGAGCTGCTGTGAGACTTGGGCACCATGAGACGCTGAAAGACGCCTTGGCCCAGCTTGAGGCAGGACCACCGAACGCACCGCGTCAGGGAGGTTGTAGCATCACCTGTACGCGACCGCCCGCAAGGGTACAGTCCTAGGTGCTACACTTGTGGAGAAAGGGGTCATCTTCGGTCAAGCTGTCCTAAGCGCAGCACTCAGAGAGAAGATCAGCAGGGAAGGGTGGCTGAAGTGACTGCCCAGCTACAGCAGGGAAACGAGTAAATGCCAGGACTGGGGGGCGGGTGCTGGCTGGTATTGAAAAAGCCCCGAGAATTTTGATCTCGCAAGCACATGACAGGAACAGCCTGACCATCAAAGGCGAAGTCAACGGAACACCTTGCAAACTGACGTTGGATACTGGAGCTTCCCACACGGTCGTCAATTCTCACCTAGCAAGTCGGTTTCTTGGGGACTACTTCGATAACCACGACCGTATACGATTACTAACAGCTACCGGTCAGCACATAATCGTCCGAGGCAAAAAGGAAGTGGAGTTAAAATTGGGTGACAGATTTTACAAGCACAATGTCATCGTGGCCGACATAGTGGACGATTGCATCTTGGGCTTGGATTTTATGCGGAAATATCGTTGTGAGATCGACGTTGATCAAGGAGTACTGAAATGTGGTTCAGAGGAAGTCTTCATGGAAGGTGCACCATCAGGGAAAGTATACTGCTTGAAGGAGATTGTTCTTCCTCGCAGATCAGAAACGATTGTGCCAATTAGTCTACCACGGAATTCTGGACAAAAAGATCGCAGTGTTCTGATAGAAAGGGTGAACAATGACTTTCCATGGAAGATGGCACGGACTCTGGTCAAGGCCACCAACGTCTCGGCAGTACGCATACTGAATGCAAGTGACAAGGAGCAAGTGATTAAGAAGGGCACCTTGATCGGCACTTGCGAGGAAGTAGCTTGGATGCGTCAATTGCAAAATCTGCCTACCGGAAATAAAATTCGTAGTCCAAAGTTTGACGTGACAAAGCTTTTGGAAAACTGCGATTTAACTAAAGGAGAAATGGACAAGGCTAAGAAGATGTTACTTCAGTACGCCAACACTTTCTCTTCAAATGATGCTGACATAGGGAGAACTGGACTAGTTCAGCACAAGATAAATACAGGTAACGAGTTATCAATCCGTCAGCGACCAAGAAGACTGCCAGTTACACGTGAAAAAGAGGTGGAAACCATGATTGACGGAATGGTGAAGGAGATGAAGGACACCATGGACTGGATGAAGGCTCTATAACTCCGTTGTTATAGAGCCTTCATCCAGTCCATGGTGTTCTCCTGTGGTCCTGGTAAAGAAAAAGGACGGCAGCATGCGCTTCTGTGTGGACTACCGACGACTGAACGATGTCACGAAAAAGGATAGCTACCCGCTGCCTAGGATCGATGACACACTGGATACGCTGACTGGTATGAAGTGGTTTACCACACTTGACCTGAAAAGTGGCTACTGGCAAGTAGAAATAGACCCCAAGGACAAGGAGAAAACTGCATTTTCAACAGGAAAAGGGTTGTGGCAGTTTAAAGTTATGCCATTCGGTTTGTGCAATGCTCCTGCGACGTTTGAAAGGCTGATGGAGCAAGTACTCGCCGGATTGATTGGAGACGCATGTCTTGTCTATCTAGATGACATAATCATCGTGGGCCGTACATTTGAAGATCACCTTAAAAACCTCAACCAAGTGCTGTCGAAAATCCAAACAGCAAATCTTAAGTTAAGTCCAAAAAAGTGCTCGTTTTTCAGACAAGAAGTGAACTTTTTGGGACACATAGTTTCGGGGGAAGGTGTTCAAACAGACCCAGAAAAAGTAGTCGCCGTCAACGATTGGCCAGTTCCAAAAGACACAGGTCAGAGCATTTCTGGGTTTGTGCTCCTACTATAAAAGGTTTGTCAAGAATTTTGCCGACATTGCAAAACCTTTGCACAAACTCACTGAGGAAAAGCGGCAATTCTGTTGGGACGAGAACTGCGACGTCGCATTTCAGGAATTAAAGAAACGTCTGTGCAATACGCCTATTTTGGGATATCCTGACACTGAAAATGACTTCATAGTTGACACAGATGCAAGTAATACTGGAATTGGGTGCGTGCTGTCTCAACGAAAAGGAAACCAAGAGGTTGTGATAGCTTACTTCAGCAAGTCTTTATCCAAACCAAAAAGAAATTACTGCGTTACAAGACGGGAGCTACTCGCCGTAGTAAAGACATTGCAGCACTTCAGTAAATATTTGTTGGGACGTAAATTCCAATTACGAACTGACCACGCTGCATTGAAGTGGCTATTACAGTTCAAGAATCCAGAGGGGCAAGTGGCGAGATGGATTGAACTACTGCAAGAGTTCGACTTCGGAACTGAACATCGCAGTGGGAGAACCCACGGTAACGCAGACGCCTTGTCAAGAAGACCTTGTCCTGAAGACTGTAAGCACTGTGCCAGGCAAGAGACTAAGGAAGTAGTGCCCGTGAGGATGCTTAGAACGGATCTCAGCGAGGAATGGAAATAAACCCTACAGCAGGCACAGCAAAATGACTCGGACATCAAACCGATCTTCGAGTGGATCAAAGCTGGTGCTCCTAAACCTAAGTGGAGTGATGTGGCTGCGATGAGTTCCATCACGAAGAGTTATTGGGCGCAATGGAACAGCTTGGTGATCCAGGATGGAGTCTTGTGCCGTAAATGGGAAAACGCTCGAGGGGACAGCTGTCATCTACAAATGGTTGTCCCTAAAGCTAAGGTACCGGATGTTTTACGGCTCTACCATGATGGATGTTCAGGGGGACATATGGGGGTAAAAAGGACTCTACTAAAAATTCGAGAACGATTTTACTGGATCCACTGTCGTGATGATGTGGAGGACTGGTGTCGCAAATGTACCAGTTGTGCGGCCGTGAAAGGACCCCACACACGCAGTAGAGGTGCATTAAAAGTGTACAACGTTGGAGCCCCTTGGGAACGGATAGCACTAGACGTTGCGGGACCATTTCCAGAAAGTGAGAGCGGAAACAAGTACTTCCTGGTGGTAATGGATTACTTCACAAAGTGGCCAGAAGTCTTCGCTATTCCTAACCAAGAAGCTACAACTGTCGCAGATAAATTAGTTCAGGAAGTCTTCTGTCGTTTTGGAGTACCCTTAGAAATACACAGCGATCAAGGAAGGAATTTTGAATCGAAAGTATTTCAGGAGACTTGTCGATTAATGGGTACCCACAAAACCAGAACCACCTCCTACCACCCACAATCTGATGGAATGGTGGAACGATTCAACCAAACGTTGGAGAGATATCTGGCAAAAGTCGTGGAAAGCAGACAAAGGGATTGGGACAAGCACATACAGCCGTTTCTTCTGTCCTACCGCAGCGCAGTCCACGAAAGTACGACTGTGACGCCAGCCTTCGCGAACTTTGGAAGGGAATTACGGTTACCTGCTGATTTAATCACTGGAACTCCCCCTGATGCTCCACGTAGTGTAACAGATTATACGATTGACTTGCGTAACAAGTTGAATGATGTTTATGAGCATATCAGACAATCCGGCCAACAGAAGATGAAGACCCGTTATGACCGGAAGGCAAATAATAGGGGTTTCGACGAAAGTTCACTGGTGTGGTTGCATAACCCAGTACGAAGCAAGGGGAAGTCTCTGAAATTGCAAGCAAAATGGGATGGACATACCGAGTTGTGACTAGGATCAACGATGTCACCTACCGAACACAGAAGGGTCCACGAGGTGCGCCTAAGATTGTCCATGTAGACAGATTGGCGCGATACTACGGGGATAATGATGCTCGGGACGAGCATGTCTAAGGAGGGGGCAGTGTTACGTCGTACCCGTACTTACCTACAGTTACGGTAGTAGGTACCTACTAGTAAGTAGGTACCTACTAGTAAGTAGGTAGGTAATAGTAGGTAGGTAGGTAAAACGAGTCCCGAATAATGTAGGTACAAATTCGCAAACTACCTACAAAAGAACATCATTGTAATTTCGACCGTACGCCGAGGGCATAAAGTACCTACTCGAAGGACAATGACCCACTATGGAATTGTCTAGAAGATTCTAGGAAGTCGTGGATATTTCTCGAACGTTCGATCGCCATATAAATAGTCGACGTGTTTGCGGGAGCAGTCAGTCTGATTTTGGCTACACAACGAGGCGAATCGAAGTGAACTAGAAGTGCGATATCTAAGCGAATAGTGATCAACAGTGTATTTGTGATTAAGTTTTAAGTGTTTTGTGATTATTAAAGTTATTTGTTGTTTCTTCGGTAGTTATTAATTTATCCCATACCCAGCTCGTAACAATATACAATGGTTTTTTTCAGTTAACACTAAACTTACGTGTCTACTAATACCTACTTACATCAATTAAAATCACAGATCAATGGTAATATTAAATGACATCACAATGTAGTAAAATGCTAACAGTTAGTCCTACTGTTTTGTTGTCTCATTTCAAATATCACAATTTTTTTCCTAAGTTTATACACATAATAATACACATAATCGGTGATTTTTGATAAGTTTGTGCAACTGGAAGATAATAATAATGTTTTCATAGTACAGATATTATTATGTATTTATCAGTGTACGCGTCTGTACCGAAATTGTAAGGTGTATTATACTAAACATTTCAAAAGATAGTATAATGTTCTGCGTTTTCGCTTTTTCGTAACCACCTAAACTTGGTCGGGTTACCACGGTCATTCACTTCCTAATGACTTTAATCGTATTATCTCATTAATTATCCAATGTACTACGCTGAAATTTTACTGATATACAACTGAACTAAAAAACTAATAATTGACATAACATTCAGTTCATACATCCAATCCAGTGGCCAAATAACACCGCGCGCATCCAGACCGTGCTCGTGAAGAACTGAATATCATCGTAACTTGTTAAATACTTACAGGATACTAATGAAACTTCACATACATTTGAAGGCAGTTACAAGCTTTAAAATAACGTTTAAAGTAAGTCTTTAGACTTCTTATTGAGAGTGCTGGGACCAATTGAAATGTTTTTCTATTTAATGAAATAACCTTTAAGCTATGCATTATTTTGGTTTTTTTATTGCAGAACAAATTTAAACTAATTCCTAAGAAGTCATGTACAAAATATGATAAGAATCCGCTTAACTATTTCAAAGATCTAGCAAAACCAAAAACGTTACCCCAGCAAAATCTCGAATAACTTCGCAACCGATGAAAGAACAAATACAAAATAAGGCACAACATTTACTTCAACTAGACAACTAATTTTATAGCTAGTATTTATTTAAATATTCCCATTAGAAATAAAAAGGTCTGGCTGGGGTAACGTTACCCCAGCAGGAAATGTTTTTGTGAAATAATTAAAAAACTATAAGCGCAACAAATTTAAAAATGTGCGCAACAATTATAGAAGCCGTAAAACTAATTATCTATAAGATTCAAATGACCATTTTCGACAACATCTGGCCTGGGTAACGGATAAGTACTGGAAAACTTGGTAGTTCCCGTTGACCACGAACGAATACGAATCACAAAATTTGGCAAAAAGCAAGGTCTTACAGCACAAGTAAAGGGAAAAATCTGAACACGTTAATGGTGCCGATTCCCTTGTTTAAAAACTAAACCAAATTTAAGTTCAGTGCATCTTTTTCTTTCTATTTCATTAAGAAAAGGACAGAAGATAAATTTTAGTTACGTTCTGTCAAATTAATCAGCGCCATACAACTTTTAGACGCGATTAAAAAGTTGACTACTAAAATTACATCAAATTACGTCAGGTGCTGACTAATTTGACAGGATTAAACTAATTTTATCTTCTGTCCTTTTCATAATGAAATAGAAAGAAAAAGATGCATTCAACTTAAATTTAGTTTAGTTTGTGAACAAGGGAATCGGCACCAATATGTTATTTAATAACAAAAAAAGAAAAGCGATTTTACTATTACAAACTTATTATTTGCGGTTGGTGCAATAGCCGTTTTATGGGATCGAACAGCAAAGTTAAGTTTGTCATTTAAAAACTTCTCGGTGTGCGAGTCCGACTCTTTCTTAGCCGGTATTTTTAATTTTTTAATAAAAAAGTTATAGTTCGAATTAGTTTATTTTAATTTATAATTGTCCTATTATGTAATGTTGATTGTTAAAATAAAGTACTCGAAATATTAAATAAAAAATTTAAATAACATAATTTATTGATTTACAGGCGAAACTGTCATAAAAGCAGACCACAAATCGTTATACAAGCAATGTTTTAATATTAATTATATCAGCCAGTAATCCCCATTCACGGAAGATGTCCCGTAAGTGACAGTGTTTGTTAAGTTTTAACTGTGAAAGTCTTAAAACAGTGTATAATTAATCATGTCTTTTCATACTAAATGCTTACCTCAAAATTGCTAGTATCAGCCACCATGTAATGTTTAGCTATGTGTAGCACCTCTTCTGATAACTCCGCTAGTTCTGCGCCTGAATTTCTTCCCCTAAAATAAAGATATTATTTCGTAACCACATAATTTTATTTTTTGAACATTGCTCCTCTTTAACCCTCTACTGCATGAATTATGAAAAACATGAAAAAAAAAAAATTTGATGGTTGTTTAGGCTTTATTTGGGGATAAAAAATATGACAAAACTGAAAATTAAAAAAATCTAATTACATGAACTGAAAAAAACAAGGTCATATATGGGTTCGTATGCACTCAAACAAATTTTAATAAAAAAAAGTACAGACATATATGGGTTCGTATGAAGAATAAAAGAACAAATATAAATTTGAGTGTTTAATATAAAATAAAAAGTACAACAATTTTAATCATGAAACGCGGATAAACAGTTTCGTTTGTCATTGTAGCACAAGAATACCATGCATTTTTTACACTTTGTGTAAGTTTTTTGGCCACAAAATTGACATTTTTGACGATTTTTCATCCATTCAGGCATATGATCTACTCTGTCAGTTCTCACGGAGTTTAAAGGTACATCTTGATGTCTGGTAGGAACTTTCCTTATTTTCTTTGGTATAGTTGGTGTGCCTGGATTGGATAAAGCGGGACTTCCGTGCCTAGAATCAGGCGTTCCATCTCTACCGTGATTTCCAGGACGCCCTCTTTTTCTTGCCATTAAGGTTTTACCAGATTTGCGTAAGTGTTCTGAAACAGCTTGCTTGAAATCAAAGAGAGGCATGTAAACTTCTGGATTGTTTCTGCGCCAAAGTATCCAAGCATTTACAACACACATGTCTACCATATGAAAAAATATGCGTTTGTACCATTTCTTGGATCTCAAATGAATTCTATACAAACCAAGCATAGAGTCCAGTAAGTCAACGCCCCCCATGTGCCGGTTATACACTTCAACTGAGGGCATGTAATGTTTTTGTATACCTTTTCCTTTCTAAAATACCTTCGTTTTGTAGTCGTTGGTTCACTACCTACATAAGTCGAAAGCATATTAACCGCTTTATTATCAAACCAAGTAATGGCACTAACACTAACTTCATCAATGGTAGCAACCTTTTCAATGAAAAATCCACGTTCCTTTTTTTTCAGCTCCTTTTCTGGCGGCATATCTATATTAGGAACTCTGTTCAGGCGCACTGTACCTAAAGGCAAAAGTCCGATCTTCGTAAGATGTACCTGGAGTTTAGGGCTATTGAACCAATTATCAAAAAAGATCTTATGATTAACATGTCTTGGTACTGTTTCAGTAAGACGAGTTACAACATTGCCACTAACACCCAAGTCTGGTGCACCTTCAGGTCGTGTATTACTTTGATCACCAGCAAAAATATCAAAATCATAGCTAAATCCTGAAACTCCACTAAGAACTTGATTCTTATATCCCCATTTATGAGGCTTTGCTGGGTTGTATTGTTTCAGGTCATGACGAACTTTCGTAGGGATTATCTGTTCATCAACTGCCAGATATTCCTCTTTGGGTACTAGTAAAAGTTGCTGCCTAATGCCATCTAAAAGTGGGCGCACTTTGAATAACTTGTCATGACCTGGACTGCCCAACGGGATATAATTATTGTTGTCATTGAAGTGTAAATTTTTTTTTATTGTTTCAAACCTATTGCATGTCATAGTTTCGTAAATTTGTTGCTGTCCTAAAGTCTTGTTCCAGTAATATCGTGACGCAGGTAATTTCACTATAGACATGAAAATTACCATTCCAATAAATTGCTCTATTTCTTGTTTGGTAATGTTAGCGGGTTTGTTTATATTGTCTTGTACGGATTTTAAATTAGATTGATTTGTTATAGTTTGTATCAGAACCTCAGAAAATAAAAACAAGAAAAAATCTGCCGGTGTTTCAAGTTTTTCAATAAACTCTGGTAACTGTGTGACTCCAGTAAATTTAAACTTATTTTCATCATAAGCCTCTAATTTTTTGGATTTCCATATTATTTTAGTGGGTTTATCTTTTTTTGCCTTTCCTTTTTTCTGTGTGGCTGGTGGAGGGCTAGTTTCATCATCGGAGGAATCACTATCGGTTTCGGGTATAACAAGAGATCGTCTGTGGCGTTGAAATTGCCTAGGGGGAACATATTCACTGTCAGAATCGGAAGCTAATTCATCATCACTAAGCGAGCCATCACCAGGAATAGTATTAACATGCTTTCGAGTGCCATAAAAACGAGCAGGATCCATTCTGCAAGCAACGAAAAAAAAATGACATGCCATTCATGCAAAAAATTAATAGCGCTTACGAAACCATATATGGTACCGCGGATAAATGGTTATGTTTGATTAGAATGCATACAAAACCATATATGGTTTCATCAAAAAAGCCCCCCAATATGATTGAAATATGCAAAAAAGTACACATTAAATAACAATTATATAAAATAGAACAATAACAGCACCATATTTTATTTTTTTATGAAACAAATCTTACCTTTATCACGAAGAAAATCTTTTTTGAAAAATGTGTTTACAGACACCGAGTTGAACTTCACACAAGCGCTAAGTAAAGTGAGGTTATAACCGAAATTACGTTAGATCATAGACAGCAAAATATATTTTCGTATTGCCAACATAATAATCAAAATGTCCACCATGCGCTTGGTTTTTGCTTGTGCAATATAAAGTGAAAAAAAAAATATTGAATCTGGTGAACCATATATGGGTTCATATGCAGTAAAGGGTTAAGAATTTTTCCTGTATTGTGGGTGCGTTTACAAACATTTAAACTCACATATGCATACAGCCAGACCTGGAACAACTATCTGTAGGTAGACCATGGAAATATTTGTTCCGTGTGGGAATTGAACCTGCGGCATTCAGTGGTGCAGGCAATCGCTCAGCCACCGCGCCCTTAAATATTTGTATTCTTCTTAACGATTTTTTATGGCTGGGTGTTTTAGGCATTTATATCAAAACAAAATTAAGGCTGTATTTGTTTGATATTGAGATTGTAAAGTGCTGATTTCAAACATGATGACCTAAGTTTCCAAGTTCTGATGAGTTTCCTATTCCAATTTAGTATACTAATTACCTATGCATCATATAATGTCAACTTTTATAGAAGTGAGGCTGGGTGAAACTTAGTAGTGGAGTTGCGGCCAAATACATTTATGCTATATACTAAATAACACCCCTCTTTTTGGTTGGGGGTTAAAAATGGAAGATTCATTCTAAACTTATATTATTTCTACCTTTTTATACTTACATGAAGGGGGGGGAGGGGTGTGTGATCCCATCAAGATCAATGTAGGTTTTAAATATTATGATAGCAAACTTACTGATATATACAAGACAGCTGCATTTCCTTCCAAATGTCAGAGAATATCTCGAAGGTGAGGGGTCCTGCTAACAGGCACCGGTGCATGAGCTCATCGCAGTCATCTGCGAAGCCATCCGCTACGTGAAAGCCTTGTATGTATGACATGGCTGGAAATGTAACAAAAATGTTGAAATTGATGATGGCTGCATTAGATGGCTTTCTAGGGTGGTTGTTGATAGCTCTGGTGTGCTGCTCTTTCCTGTGCTCTTAAGTAACTAGTATATCCAACTGATGAAGTACCAAGTATTGAAAGTACCTGTCTATTATCTATACATGACATACATGTCCTCATCTACTTACTCTCATATACAATGGCTACAGCCAGAAGGGACTGAAGTGATACAGACCTTGTAGAAGATGGTTGGGTGAACTGGACAAAACCAAATATTTTTAAAACAATAACCATGGAAAATCTTGCTGGTTCGCCTCCATAAGAAACAACTAATCCAAACTACACGTACTGGGTTTAGAAGAATGAAATTTTGCAACAGAGAAAGAGAGAGAGAGAAATTTTGCAATTTCTAATGTGGCAGAGAAGAGTTAAAATTATCCTTTAACCCTGTTGTAGCCAAGTAAATAACCTTCTTTTGTAAAGAAGGTTGAATTTACAAATTTTGTATACCCGAACATGGGTACCTCTTTCTTGGGACTGACACTGATATAAAGGATAATTCAGAGAATACCCTTTAAGACTACCAGACTGTAAAGTTTAGAATTCCCAGTTTATACGTAATGTTGACAAACATTTACCCAAGATTACTCACGATAACTTTTCTATAGCTAAATGACCAACAGCTGTACATTTAACTATCTACTTACCGTTTTGTTTGTAGAATATTCAGTAACGAAATTAATTAATTTCACGCATTCCACGCTTCACAACAAACATTAATTAATTTAATTTTTGACAGAAATTGAACAAGAAATCAAGAATTTGAAAATATTTTAAATTATAAATTTAAGCACGAGTTTTAAAATGAGAGAGAAATATCGAATCCAGTAGGAAAAAAAGAGATAAAGAGCTGATTGATTTCTGAACGAGTAACACGAATGTCACCCATCATTAGAGATGGACACGTACAAAACTTACTAATGCGTTCAAGAATTTAGTCGACTATTCCATGTCGCTAAGACTTTTTGGTTGAACATTGTTAAGGTGAATGCTCCAACCAGCCAGCAAATCATCAATACAACCCGTATTGATGATTTTGATGATTATAATTCTGTAACTACATACGTCTTACAATCGCGAACAATATTTTAATCAACATACAACCTAGCACTGGCCTGCCAATTGCAAAAAAACGTAAGAAAATTTGAATTTCGCGGGCTACCCTGGAGCATCAGCCCTAAATAGATTGTTTCATCGCTGCCTTGTTCATCATGGTAAAAACGCTGTAGATGGCGATCATTTAGGCCTGTGACCCTGCTAAACCAATAATCGAAAATCAAAAGTATGTGGTGTAAGTGTAAGCCTTGAACAAGAATATTGGGTGATTGGGTGTCAAAGATCTAAACTAATCTAAGCCTTTTTTTTTTCGGTTTGTAAATCATCAAATGACTTCTCCCGCTCTGGGCGGAGCAGGAGGGGTGTCAGACTTTTACTGACTAAAACCCATCCATGTTCCTTCATCGCCCTTTGTGTTCCGGGGCCACGGTTTCTCTTTCGAACAGTCCCACAACCCCGGCAGGCATCGGTCCTTGCAGACCCCTTCCTTTTTGCTGACTCACTTTGAGGCGCGCGTGGAACACGAACGCGCCGTCGACACGGCCTGTCGTCATGAGACGGACGGACGGCGAGCAAAACTATTCTAAGCCTTTGCTAAGCTTATGACCAAGGCTCTGGCTTAGCATACCCCTTATCGTACGTACCTGTAACTTGGTGCACCAGGGATGCGGGATACCTAAGAATATTCGGTAGTAAATAGTCCCTGAAAATAATATTTAAAAATACCGGATACAAAAATCTTCTTTTCAATTCGTGGAGTCATGTCCATAATCACATGCATCTCGGATAAATGTGACCGCAAATCAATCTACAATTGAATTGTATTGAATTATTTATTTGAATTGTACTTTGATGATGTTTGTAAATAAAACAAAGGCTAGTCCCATAAAATTGGGCAACTTCTAATGCAAAACTCCTGAGTGATGGTAAGTGTGGCATTCAACTATACCCGCGGTCTTACCCCGGTTATTTTTTTCATACAAAAAGGTTACAACATATAGCCGAATTATTCAAAACATTTTCTTTTTGGTCACACCAAGCAATGTTTACAATGCTGTTTGCACCACACAGTGGTTTTGCGACGATAGGTATGCATCAAACACACTTCAAAAAGTTTCTTTGATTTTTCTTTATTACAGTGCTCCTCTGATCTAACACCACTGTCGATTACGCAAGAAAAACATCAAATATGCACCACTAACACACCTGTCCCACCGTCAAACAGGAAGCGACTATTAAGCAGCTCAAGATACGTACAAAACTATGGAGATCTCGGGTAAGATAAGAGATATATAGTTATACCATTTTCATAGATATATGGCAGTCTATTTTGTCCACCAAGGCGAGAACTCTATCAAACAACTTGTTTTCAGTGATATAATTGTTTCTTCGTAATCGCTGGCGGTGGTACAGGTACTAAGCTTGCTTTCGACTTTTGGAATACCTGTCTGGATGGAGGTTAATTATGTAAACGTACCATCACCGAAAATAAAATTGACTACGCCGTAATTTAAGTTTGTTTATTTAACTACACACTGACAAAGTGAATCCAACAAATACACAACTAACGGCAGGCAATAAAACACATCTTTAAGTATGCTTACAATTATTTAATGATTTGTCGATTTTGGTAATATTTCAACTAACGCATCTTCGATTGTTATTATTTTATACACATGGTAACACAGACCATAGAGGAAGTGCGATGCGCATTATTGCGTGTTACATCACTACTATAGAAACTAAAATATATAAGACGCGTTTAGACGGGCTGCTTCTCAATCAGTTTGTACCAGTGACCGCACTCGCAGCGGCGGGGGTGATCCTAAAAAAAGAAAAATTAAAGAATTAAAATATTATATTTTTTTGCACTTAATTGGCAACACATCATTTTTACAATGGGGATTTTTGGTATTTTGAAACTTTTTGAAGAGCTTGATAACATTATTTGTAACTCTTGCAGTTTTTGCTTGATTATTTCGTTTATTCATTTTACAATATATCGTTTCATTTTTAAATATTACTAATATTAAAACAATATACTTTAAAACATTTAAAAATATAAAAATAGTAGCCCACCAGTGCTGGGAACAGGGTCCGAGCTGCCGGTGGTCAGGGCTCTTGAGAGAGGAACCTCCTAACAATTTGTGCCGTGTCCATAAGTACTGCGCAATGAATTAAGCCCTTGATCCAGCTGCCTCCTAAGATGTTAGCTCTTGCAAACATTTCTCCACAAAAAGTAACTTTGATATAGATGTACTACTACTCATTACAATACAGTAAGAGCGACTCAAATATTCACACCATATAGGCATAAAACAGTACACAAAATTAGAGTTTATAAAACAGTGAGTTAAATTACCTTGTGTAACCAGAGCCAAGTGACGGCTGTGGCATGCTCTTCACCTGAAAACAATAAGTCGTTAGTTATAAACAGTGTTTGTTACATTGTGTGAAAAGTACAATTACTCTAGAGATTACTTCCAAACGTTATTTAGGAACATTAGGATGTTTCGACTTTCGTTTAATTGAATCTATGAAAAATGTTGTTCCTTTTTAAGGGTTCCGTACCTCAAAAGGTCAAAAAGGAACCCTTATAAGATCAGTTTCTTGTCCGTCTGCCTGTCACCATCGATTTTCTCGAAAAGGGGTTGACCTAGCAAGTTGAAATTTATACCAGATACTGAGGACTATATTCCCTATTAGGTGTATAAAAATCAACATCCTGAGTCAACATGATAAAAAGATATGGGCAAATTTCGTAAATACCTAAAGTCTGTTTTTTAATCTCGTAGACTAAATTGACACATGCAAATGTCAAATTTACAAATAATGTTGCCAGCTCTTTTGTGCAGTGTTGTACCTACGATACCGGTTTGTTGAATCGTAACTTTTTATCTATAATAGACGAATTTAATTTTCATTCAAAGTTTTATATTTAAAATTCACGTACGTACACACGGCTGCACGACGTGCTACAAACTGCCTGGGAAATCTGACCACGCAACGCCATGCGTAATCCGACCATGGCCTGCAGTCTCGACATAAGATAGCGATTCGATCGCAAACTGACAGTCGCTAAACATTAATGAACAAAATTGCTTACCAAAACGATGAAAACGACAAATGCAAGGCTTCATCTTATATTTTGTTACATTTTATAATTTTTATATTATTCTTCAATGTTTATACGATCCCAATTTAATGATTTTTGGTAGTCTCTACTGTCAAAGTTATCGAGTGTCATCGCAAACTTAACGATTATTATCGCTAAGATGACATTTCCTTGCGACCGTTTTTGACAGCCCGCTAGGTCATCGCTACGATCGTTAGCATTGGTTTTATAGATTGTTTGAAATAAAAAATACAATAAATAAATTGGAATATTGCTGTAGCGAATTTAGCATAGAATACGGACGTGATATGATATTGGTTTCGTGGATGATGGTCTATTAATATTCGAAGCGAAAAACGGACTAGATGATTACCACAAGGAGATGACTTCTGATATATACGAAAACTGGTTAAAAAATATTTTTCCGAAATTAAAAGAAAACGCAGTACTTGTAATAGATAATGCTCCATATCACACTAGGAAACTGGAATCGTTACCTACTTCTAGTTGGCGAAAAGGGCAAATCCAAGATTGGCTAAAATCAAAAAATATTTCATATGACGAGACAACGTTAAAGCCCCAATTAAATGAAAGCACAAAAAAGCCCATGAAAGGTATGTCGTCGACGAGATGGCTGCTGAACGGGGTGTCACTTTTTGCGACTGCCCCCTTACCACTGCGAGCTAAACCCGATTGAGTTGGTCTGGGCTCAAGTAAAGGGGCATGTCGCTAAAAATAATAAAACATTCAAAATGAATGAAGTACGAAGCCTTTTTGAAGAAGGGCTTCGTCAAGTGACCCCACAGCGGTGGAAAGACTGTGTAGTCCATGTAATTAAAATTGAAGATGAAATGTGTCATCTGGGCCATATAACCGACGACATTACTGATAGGTTTATCATAGAAGTAGGTGGCGATTCTGATGATTCAGAATAGTCCTCAGACATGGAGTCATTATCTGAATCAGATTAACGCGAATACCTGTAATTAAGTTATGTAATTAAAAATATATGTTTAACATTATTAATTTTGTATTATTACGTTTTAAATAAGTACCTACACATTATTTCAGGATAAACACATTATTTCAGGATAACTTATTGTAAAAAAACGATACTTGATTTTATTAACGCTAGGTTTCGGTTGTGCCACATCACTATTTAAGAATTGCAATAAACTGACAACACTCGTAATGTCAGTTTAGTCTACGAGATTAAAAAACAGACTATAAATTTGCCTTAATTTTTCCTTTACTTGTGCTGTTAGACTTTGCTTTTAAGGCTGATGCTCCAAGGTAGCCCGCGAAATTCAAATTTTCTTACGTTTTTTTGCAATTTGCAGATTTTCGATTGAATGACTTTTTTTTTAAAAGTCATTCAATCGAGTTACATGAACTTGGAGGGTTGTATTGGTGAATTTGATGATTATAATTCTGTAATTATATACGTTTTACAGCCGCGAATAATATTTTAATCAACAAACAACCTAGCAGTGGCCTGCAAATTGCAAAAAAACGTAAGAAAATTTGAATTTCCCAATTTAAAGTACTGGTTTTGGGTCGAAAACTTATAGGGTAGTTCCCGTTGACCTAGATTCACGAAATTTGGCGAAGAAAACCGTAAATATGTAGTTTAATAACAAAAATAAGCGATTTTACTCAACAACAACAAATATTAAAAACAAATTAAATGTTTAAGGGGGGTCCCATACAACAAACGTGATTTTTTGCCTTATATTAATAACGGCAACAGGTAGATGCTTAAAATATTCACAGAATATTCAGTTGTATATTCACTTTAAAAATAATTAATAATTAAAATAAATATTAAAGGGGGTACCCATTCAACAAACGTGTTTTTTTGCCGTTTTGTCTAATGTTGTATAGATGGTTTGGTTGGGGATGGTACGGAACCCTTCGTGCGCGTGTCCAACTCGCACTTGGCCGGTTTTCATAAATTACTGATGTAATATTTATAAGTGGGGTTCCGAATGATTTATTGAAAGATTGAGTTATTTATAATATTAATAGTTAAGCAGAATTGAGCCTTATATTACATGGTTACTTTACTTGAATGTCAAGAGTGCTAACAGGAAAATCAATTGTTTATCAGTAAAGAACTTGTGTTTAGTACTTTTATTATATCGTTCTCACATATATGTATAATCTCAAAATTAATGATGTAACCAAGATTTTGTAACAATATTTTGATTTTAAAAGAGTGTCCATGGAGTTTCTTGCCCGTTCTTCTCCATAGAGATCTACGCTAGGGAATGGGCAACTACAGTACTTTCTCAAGTTATTATGCCTTGTGACTGGGACTGTAGCTTTGATTTTCTTTTTTGTATTTTTGACATTCAAAAGTGCCGTAATGGTCTAATTGAAATAAATGCTTTGAGTTTGAGTTATTTATACTTAGCTTTACATATATGTGGCATGACATTTTTCAATCACACCTGTACTAAAATAGATTACCCAAGTGTTATACCAGACCATCTTACAATAATAGTAAATCATAATAGGCTAGTTTCCACCATCAATAAATTGCAAATCTATTTAGTCCGTCAGAGTATTGGAAAATAATGGACACGTATTTTTTGTTTTTGTAAATCAATGAATATTGACAAAGATAAAACGCATCAAAACTCGAGATTAGGGGCTCGTGACGTCACAACGCACTAAAAATTATAGCACGCCGGCGGCGTGACGTATTGTAATTATAAGAGCGTCGTATCTTCGTCAATTTCGGTTTACGTAACAAAAGAAAAAATATGTGTCAAATATTTTGACGAAATAGACTAGATTTTTTCAGGACACAAGCCTATTATCTTTTTATCATCATTGATGTCACTCAATATAGAAATATTTACAATACTATTTTCAACAAAGGCGATAATTTGTAAGCTTTTCTTAATCTTGTCTCTTATTCAAAACTGAACAATTTTATCATTTGCTTCAGTTAAAAAACTGCATAAGTTTGGATTTGACTGCCCCTCCAAAGAAATGAAGACCAAGCGATACTTACATATGCACCCAACAATACGGGCGTCGAAACAAGAGGGCACAGGGGTGGGGTTATCACGGGTACCCGCTCCCTTCTTGATCACCTTCATGTTGAAGGGATCGTCATTGCCGGCTTGCATGGCCATCAGCTCCTTCCTCTCCATGCCAGTGGCGTGCTCCAGGGGATCGGGCATCACTAGCGGGAAATTTCATGATGTCAATACGAGTATATATTGTCTATTGTCATTGCATAAGGAAAAAACTGGGAAACAAACAAATGTAGATAAGGAGAGAACTTGGAGGGTTAGAAAATGTATTTTGCTTATTTGGAAGGTGTCAGAAACATTTTGTCGTTGAAGTTTTAACACCACGTAAGTCATTTTTGGCAGATATTTTGATTTTTGATGCCGTTTGCAAGAGAATCCGAAAACGCATTGTTTCAGCCAATCACAGATACAAGCAACGTCTCTATCTTATTTGAAGCAGACACAAATGATAACAATATATTGTTACAAGTTGCACTCTGTCATGCTCAGTACACTAACTAAACTCCCTGATGTAATACTGGAATCTGAACTTTACAGACAAATGGTCCCTGCGAGGTAGTGCCTTTTAATGTAAAAAATTAATTGATTTAATAGGTGTTTTTTTTAATACATATTCCATTATGAATCTTTTTTCAACTAGTAAATCTGTTAAGACATGTTTAAGGTGTCACATGCAACAAATAACTAATAAAATAGAACTAGAACTCATGTAAGTTGATATCCTATTAAACAATGCTCTTTGTTGCCATAATTATCTTTTTGTTTTTGTAATAGTATGAATAGGTGACACAATTGTTCTAAAACAAATTATTACAGGGGTATGATTATGTCACACAATCAATGAATATTAGCTAAACAAAATATATGTATCTATCATGGAGAATATCAATGAGGAAGTTAGAATACTAATATAGACCAGTTTGGATGAAACATTCATACAGGAAAATTGAAACTAAAACCAAAATAAGTATAAATTAATGATTAAAAAACATGTCTTTTCAAAGCATTCAATGTTAAAAAGATAATTAGGTAGTCCACCAAAGAAACGAAGAACTAGGATATAGGATGAATCAGGGACATCTGCCTATTGATTTTTCCCAGCTGTCAAAAAAGTGAATGACCTTGTGACATTATAGTTTTCGTAGAAACGTAAATAAATTAATACAGAATATTAACAACCTTTTGTATCAACTACACTATAGCGTAGCTACGGTTCACATAATCAGAGATTATATTTGATAAGAAGATAACCTAAAAATCAATTTTATGATGTACTGGCAAAAGGAAAACCAATAAATTGATTGTATTTGTAATTTAAGTGAACAGCCTTTGAGGTGCAAAAGTAATAAGTAACTTTTTAATTCATATTCGACGATAATAACAAAAATAATCAATAAAAACGTGCATGACATAGAAAAATGACGTCTTTATTTTCAACTTTACTGCAAAGTTTTCAAAGGAAAATTTCTAGTTTTAGTAAAAATATAGGACTTTTATCGTTCATTCCGGGATAAACATAAAAATAGTTCAAATCAGGCGTAATTTTACGGGAAATTTGACATTACGTAACTTTAGTGACAGGGGTGGCGATACTCATGAAAAACTTGAACTGAAAATATCATGATTTCTTACTTTTATCGGCATATCCCCGTCGGGCAGTGGATAACAGAACACTTTTAAATGCATTTCCCCTTACAATTTGCCTGCATAAGGATGCCATTGTGCCAAATTTCTCACTAGACCGCTTTTCACGAATGCAAGTGAAACAATTTTTTTCTTACAAGTTAGAGAAAGGAAGAATCGTACTTTTCCGAAACTGGCAGAAACCATCCGGTAAACCGGTAATATGTGCAAATTCCGGTAAATCAATCCTGTTTTTAATATTATTTTGTAAAAATAACTGTTGCACTGTATTCCAATAAAATATCATTCAGTAAGCCATTTCTCTGGTTTATTCTATAAAAATGTCATTTTAACAGGAAGTTTAAGTACGCCTTTTGTGGTTGAAAATAGAAACTATGTTGTTAATGGTGTCAGATAAGTCTTTTATATTGGACTGCGGTTTCGTTGCTTGTAGTCAAATACCTACTCAAAAAATGAGTGGACAACCTTTACGAATAGGATTTAGGATGTTATCTTAGTAGGATATTATGACAATGACAAAAAAGTAAAACTACTCGCCGGCGCCGAAGCCGAATTTTCATATTGGCATAACACTCTGTGGTGGCACCAGCACCACCAAGACAAAGGAGAGGAAACAAATGTGTGGGGTCTGGGCCCACCCTTCAATAGTAACATTTATTAAGGTGAATGCTCCGACCACCCCGCGAAATTCAAATTTACTTACGTTTTTTTGCAATTTGCAAGCCAGTGCTAGGTTGTATGTTGATTAAAATATTGTCCGCGATTGTAAGACGTATATAGGTACAGAATTGTAATCATCAAAATCATCAATACAACCCTCCAAGTTCATAAAGGTCTAGCAATGACTTTGACCTTAAAAATCGTTCCTCGACCTTTTTTTTTTTTTTTTTTTTTTTCAATATTTTAATCAACATACAACATACCACTGGCCTGTAAATTGCAAAAAACGTAAGAAAATTTGAATTTCGCGGGCTACCCTGGAGCATCAGCCTTAAACCGTTGGACAGGGATTTTTAGGGATGTTACTAATAAAACTATGGTCAAATCTTAGTACTTTCGAAGATACGACGTCGTCTGTCTCATATATTCTTTGTAGATATTTATAATATAATACAATTAAGTAGTAGGCTTTAAAATATTATGTTATCGCGTTTCTTCCAACTTGCCAGACCCGGAACAATTGCATCTCGTCCGATCACCGAAGTTAAGCAACATCGGGCGCGGTCAGTACTTGGATGCGTGACCGCCTGGGAACACCGCGTGACGTTGGCTTTTTGCTTTTTTTTGTTCTTACCTCTATTAATGAATTTTGTTGTACAATTCTTGTAAAACCAGACCCGTTTTGCTTAGATTAGGATCACGGCAGTTTATTAGGTAGCATAACTCCGAAAGTACTCACCATTAACCTTAATCGTATTATTATGTTTTATTCTGCATAAAAATACGTATTCATTGATGAGTATCTTATTGCTATTAAAAGGTGGGCCCCCATTATTCACACAAAAGGAGGGTAGGATCCTTTTGGGTTTAGCCGCAGTCTGTTAAAAGGTAAAAAATAAAAGCTCGAAAGATATGTAATAAATATTTTATTGCTCGCATTTCCCAGTTAAGTGTTGTCGCTAAATACATGACAATTTAGGAAAATCAAATGTTTAAGCCATTTCATTATTTTGTAGATGTTGTAAACTAATGCCTAATAAAGTTATAGTAACTGGTGACTCATGAAATGTCTATGCATATATCCAAACTGAAAAATATATGGCATGAATTGAAAGTGGAACTTCAAAAAGGCGAAACCAAATATGCTCTTCCAGAGTTATTACTAGTCTGCAAGATCTTGGAAACTTTACCCAACGAGAAGTATTTCTCCTTTAAGTCTAGTTGGATGTTGATGTCAAGAAAAGATCGAAATATCGACAATCTGACAGCACAAGTATGTGCTTACGAACGTTCACTTTTGACCAAAGGTATTACTGAAGCACAAGCTCTAGTTGTACAAAACAAGTTTATGCGTAAGAATAAGTGTGGATATTGCGGACAATATGGACACAAAGTTAAAAAATGTCGCAAGTGGATTTCGGACGGGAAACCTCCTAAAACACCTGGCCCATCGACAAGGCAACAATCAGGCTAACAATCCTAATCTGACCCTCTCTCTCATTAATGGAAGTTGTTACAAATGAGGTCGTAAATATTATTGAAGAAGATCTTGACAGTTGGTTTGTTGAAAATGGTGCTACAAGTCATGTCACCTGTCAAAACGACATTTATTTTCTAGGTTTCAACATTTCAGCAATAATCAAACAGTAACAACTGCAAATGACTCAACATTTCAAGCTATTGGCAGCAGACGTTCGTGGTCAGACACAAAACATTACATTGTGTGATGTATGGTATGTTCCAGCAATAAAGAAAAACTTATTTTCCGTACTTGCTGCGCAAGATAAACTTGAGAAGAGTGTCTTCACATCTGAAAGAGAATTTTGTCATTGATAGTAGATGGAAAAAATAATTTAATGTGCACAAGAGTCAAGAATGGAGGACTCTATAAACTAAATGTTAAGACAATTATAAATTCATCTCCTGAATTGAACTCACTGTCAACAAAAAACATTTTACAACTCTGTCATGAAAGATTTGCTCACCAGAATAAAAGGCATGTGAAGCAATTGATTGAAAAGGAACTTGGTATAAAAGTCAAACTTAATTCTGAACAATGTACAGGGTGTGTTTATGGTAAAACACAGATATAAATTTGGAACAAGAGATTGAGCTAACGCACCAGGAGAGATCATTCACACAGATGTATGTGGTCCGTTCCCCAATTCGTTCAAAAAGTTTCGTTATTTTGTTTTATTTATAGACGATTTCAGTAAGTATCGTCAGGTTTATTTCAAGCACAAGTCTGAAGTGAAAGATAAACTTGTGGAAATGATAAACGAAACAAAGACTACTGGTCACATTATAAAGACAATTCTCAGCGATAATGGAGGAGAATTCCAAAATGAAGCTGTGAAGAAGATCTTAAATGATCATGGCATCCAACACCGTTTGACAATGCCGTATACGCCGGAACAGAACACACACACAACGGGTACAGTGAGAGAGACAACAGAACTTTGGTAGAAGCTGCTCGTACTATGATGCACGCTGACGAAGAACTTGAGAGAGGTCTGAGCTTGTCAACACGGCTGCTTATGTTCTGAATAGAACTGTACCGACTTCTATAGAAGGAAAATCACCGTCTGAGTTATGGTTTTCAAAGAAACCCTCAATCAAACATTTGAGAATCATTGGCACTGAATGTTATGCTCATGAGAGCAGCGGTGACCCAGTGGTGGCGGCCTCGACTTACGAACAGTAAGTCGTGGGTTCGAACCCACACAGGCGCATTACTTTGTGTAATTTATTTCATCACCACTGCTCTCAAAACGGTGAAGGAAAACATCGTGAGGAAACCGGCATGTCCTAGAACCAAAAAAAAATCGAAGACATGTGACATCTACCAATCCGCACTGGGCCCGCGTGGTGGATTATAGCCCATGCGCAAAATACGCGCTTTGACGTGGAATTGCGGACACCAGCCCGTTATACAATACAATACAATGTTATGCTCATGTTCCAAAAGTAAAGAGAACGAAAATGTCCAGAAAAGCTCAAAAATGAATTCTCATTGGTTATGATGGTGATGACGGTTATCACTAAGCATAAACGGTCAAGAGACGTAATAATCAACGAGTCAATCATCACATCTATTGGATTGGAGTCAGATGTCTCTGAAACAGAAAAACAAAGTCCAATTGTTGAGATTTAGGTTCATTCTCCTAAAACTACAGAAAATCATCCAATGTTAGATGCAAGGGAGGATATTTTACAAGATGCAACTATTTCAGATGTGCCTCAAACATTGAATGATGATGCGAGTTTTGAAGAAACAATTCCCAATTTGCCTACAACATCGGATGAATCTAGTAGAAATGAAGAAGATTCTAATGAGTCCTATATTACGCCTGAATCATCAGAAGTTGATTCAGATGAAGATAATGACCAAGGAAATTCTACTACAAGGAATCTAAGAGATAGATCGACATTGCGACCACCACAACGATTCGAAGATTTTATTATGTCTACTATTGTTAGTTATTTTGATGAACCCAAATCATACAAAAAAGCAATAAAAAGTCCTCAGAAAGCGGAATGGTTAAAAGCAATGGAAAGCGAACTAAAATCTCTACAAGAGAATAAAACTTGGATTTTGGTGGATAAACCAAAAGACATAAAACTGATTTCTTGTAAGTGGGTGTTCAAAGTTAAAACCCATGCTGATGGAAATCTTGACAAACATAAGGCGAGATTAGTAGCAAGAGGTTATACACAAAAGAAAGGAGTTGATTACAGTGATAGATTTAGTCCTGTTGCTAGAATTGCCACAAAAAGATCGATTTTTAGCATCACTGCAAATGAAGGGTTATCCCTCAGACAGTTTGATGTAGAAACTGCATTTTTTAATGGTTCTTTAGATGAAGATATCTATATGAATCAGCCAGAAGGATACAGTGATGGTACGACTAAAGTATGTAAGATGAAGAGAAGTCTATATAATTTCTTTACCGATATACCATTAAAGACGACGGAAGCTCTTAATTCCTCACCGGAAGTCTCAATTGGTTTATTAAAGGCGAATGTATCTGGCTGCACGGTTGAATTTAAATTTAAACACATAAACCCTATGATAGTTATTAAAGCTTTCCGGCAAATAAAAATCAAACTGACCGAAGATCTATGGGGAATGTCTATCAAAGTTTGTGCATCCATACTTGAGACTATAGCCCCATACTTAGCTTTAATTTTTAATTTGTGTGTAGACCAAGGAGTTTTCCCTGATCTAATGAAATACAGTAAAGTCATACCTCTTTTCAAATCCGGGGACAGTAAAGATACTAATAATTATAGACCTGTATCCGTGTTGCCAGTTTTTAGCAAGGTGTTTGAAAAGGTAATGCTTAATAAAATGCTCAATCATTTTAACACCAACAAAATTTTACATGATCAACAGTATGGTTTCATCAAGGGACGTTGTACGACTGACGCCGGTGTAACCTTATTAAAGCACATATTTACTGCGTGGGAAGAGTCTCAAGACGCCATAGGAATATTTTGTGACCTTTCCAAAGCATTTGATTGCGTAAATCACGACACATTACTTTTGAAACTTGAGCATTACGGATTAGGTCAACTTGCACTTAGTTTGGTAAAATCATATTTGAGTGATAGACAACAACGTGTTCAAATAAATGGTGTTAATTCACAAGGTTTAAAAGTAAAAATGGGGGTTCCACAAGGCTCAATATTGGGTCCTTTCCTCTTTCTCGTGTATATAAATGATCTACCCTATTTATTGAAAAACCAACCTCAAAATATGGTGTTGTTTGCTGATGATACTTCCCTTATTTTTAAGATAAATAGACGGGCCCAGAATCTAGATGACGTGAATGATGCCCTACTTCAGGTCCATAATTGGTTCACAGCAAACAATTTAGTATTAAATGAAAAAAAAACTAAATGCATAAGATTTGCTTTACCCAATGTTAAAAGTAGTGATTGTGAAATAATATTAAATAAAGAGAAACTTGAATTCGTAGATAAAACGGTTTTCCTGGGGATTACGCTTGATTCAAGGCTACAATGGGGTTCTCATTTAACATCCCTTGCGGCGCGTCTAAGTTCAGCAGCATATGCTATTAGAAAAATTCGTCAATTTACTGATGTAGATACAGCTAGACTGGTCTATTTTAGTTACTTTCATAGTATAATGTCTTATGGCATTTTGCTATGGGGACGGGCTGCAGATATTGAGTCTATATTTATTCTGCAAAAAAGAGCCATCAGAGCTATATATAATCTTCGTAGGCGCGATTCTCTAAGGGAACTGTTTAAGGATATTGGCATCATGACGGTACATTGTCAGTACATCTACGAAAACATAATGTACGTCAGAAAAAATCTGCATCTTTTTGGTAAAAGAGGTGATAGACATAATTACAGTACTAGAAATAGGGACCAACTAGTTCAGCCAGGCTTCAGACTCGCTAAAGTGGACTCATCTTTCATGGGGTACTGTTTGAGATGCTATAATAAAATTCCACAAAGTATTCTTGAACTGAATGAGACGAAATTTAAAACATGCATCAAACGCACACTATGTAAGCAAGCTTATTACAAGTTGGGCGATTATATCGCAGATAAAAATGCGTGGCTCAATGCTGGTCCTGCTCCACATGGACAGGGGCGCATAAATTGATAGTATTAAATAGAATTGTTGGAGCTGCTGAAGATTGTACAACTGTCTTAGCATTGTATAGAATCAATCTCTAGTATTATATAATCGCACAGCCCATATTGTGTGAGTACTATGTACTAGAAAGCTATCATTCAATGAAATCCTACGTCTTTTCTTGACTTGAATGTGCCCTGGCGGTTGAGAGTATGTCACGCTCACTCTAATGTCTCGCTGATGGTGGCGCGTGTGTCGGATCATTCAGTTCCCTTCAAAATGGTTGAGTTGAATGGTGCTGATCCATGCGTCATGTTCGTGAACGGGCGCTGTCAGTTGTGACTGGTCAACTCTTAGTTGCCATGGCTTATTTGTATGTTTATTTTAGAATTGTATTTTTTGTTTTTACTATGGACACTTTTAACGTGCACATCTTGCTACATTGTTCTCACATAATATACCATCTCAACATGAATGATATAACCAAGATTTTGTAACAATATTTTGATTTAAAAGAGTGTCCATGGAGTTTCTTGCCCGTTCTTCTCCATAGAGATCTACGCTAGGGAATGGGCAACTACAGTACTTTCACAGTTTTTATGTCTTGTGACTGGGACTGTAGCTACATTTAACTTTGTTTCGACAATTCAAAAGTGCCTGTAACTGGCCTACTTGAAATAAATGCTTTGATTTTGATTTTGATTTTTTGATATGGTCTCAAACAAGCTCCAAGATGTTGGAACAAAAGAAAGTTTTAGGATTCAAACAATGTGACACAGATCCATGTTTGTTTATTAGAAACCGACTTAACAAGATAATTCTTGGACTATATATTAATGACGGTCTTATAGCTTCAACGAACCCAAAGGAATCTGAAAAGTTTTTGGCAGAATTGAAACGGAAGTTTAAGATAACCACAAAACCAGCTTCTGGGTTTGGAAATCTTCAACAACAATTATGCGATGGTACCATCAAAGTCTTTCAAAAACATTATGCTAAAAGGCTACTGGAACGTTTTGGTATGAGTACAACCTGCACAACCATGCTCAGTAAAAGGATGAGGTTAAATTTCCCTATCGTGAAGCCGTTGGTGCACTAGCTTATCTAATGACAGTTACTAGACCGGACATTTCATATGCTATTAGTGTCGTATCCAGGAAACTTACAAATCCCTCTTTAGAAGATGCTAACAAGGTTAAACGCATACTTCGTTACATTCAGGGAACCCCAGATACAGTAATTGTTTACAAAAAAGGATAAACTGGAATCTTGGAATGTTTTAGTGATTCTGATCATGGTGGAGATTTCAATACAGGATGCTCTACTTCTGGAATCTTATGCGTGTATGCAGGAGGACTAATCTCTTGGGCAAGTCGTAAACAGACTTCTGTAGCTATCTCAAGCACCGAAGCAGAACTTGTTGCTGCTAATGAAGCAGCTCGTGAGATTGTTTGGCTGAAGAGACTTTTCAATGAAATTACTACTAAAATAGAAGTCCCTACTTTACAAGTTGATAATGATGCTGCTATAAAGCTTGCACGAAACCCAGAGTTACATCGTCGCACAAAGTACATTTCTATTAGACATTTTTATGTAAGGGAATTAGTTACTGAAAAAGAACTTCAAGTTAAATATGTTAAAACAGAAAACCAGTGTGCTGATATTTTGACTAAGCCTGTGCATAAACCCAGACTGGATCAAATTTCAGGAATGGTGGGACTTATACGATAAAGATTATAGAAAAAGGGAGGATGTTGAAGGAGGTTTTCTTTCAATCTTTGCTTTTTATAATATTTTTGTATTATCCTGTCATTCCTTCATGTCAATTTGAATGTTTCCAACATTAATACGTTTTTTCATTTCGATCCATAAAATACCTCTCAACAATAGTTTGATGCTTTTGAAATGAATTAGCTGTAATTTGACTGTTAATTCAATCAGTCTCGTACAAAAATAGTTTAAAATATTTTCCGTATCACGCCATTGAAAAATGTGCCTTCGTCTGTAACCGTGGCCTTGAAGAGCTGAAATAAAAAAAACATCATCTTGAGGCTCAACGAATAAGGCTCTTTTAGCACATTCCTAAAATTGGAACTAACACCATTATATATTTTTATTTTAATACAATTTAAACAATAACAGCTAAATGTTTACCAAGAGAAGGTCCTTATTGAATAGCACTGAAGATACTTACTAGTAGCATAAAACGCATTTTTCGATAGATTTTAATAATCTTATTAGCGCATAGTACCAATAAAGATACTATTTTTGGACGGAATCAATTTCTCGTTCGCCCACTTCTTTGTATGAAACATCCCTTGAAGGAGTTTAAACGGACATCGATTTCCCCCTCCTCGAGCTGAAATACGTTAAAAAAGAAACATTTAGCAATATTACAATTGTGTTCATTAATTAATAATTTGTAATTGTTTTAATAGCCCCAAATATAAGAAAAAATATTTAGGCTTGTTTTTTGTGTTGCCGGCAAGTAGCACGGCACTGCAGTGCAGTATTTTTTTTTTCTTTCAGCTTTGGCAGCCTAAGACTTCGCCACTTCCACGGCGTCGTCGTTGGTTAGAAGTCCCTTGGCTGAATGTTTGGGCACTAAAGGGCCGCACATTTAAAATAGGAAATTTATAATATCACAATGTTCTAGTAGATAATACAAAATTACCGCATCGGTCAGGTAAAGTTCCCGGTAGCAAGAAGGTGAAACGCATTCCCTCACGCATCGTGTTTTAAGCAGCCCCGTAATGTGGGTGCAAGCTCCACTTTGTTCGCACGCAGTTTCGAATTCTCTGAACGTCATCTCCTGCAAATGTTTGTATTAAGGCTGATGCTCCAGGGTAGCCTTACGTTTTTTTTGCAATTTGCAGTCAACATACAACCTAGCACTGGCCTGCAAATTGCAAAAAAATTAAGAAAATTTAAATTTCGCGGGCTACCCTGGAGCATCCACCTTGACTTAATGTTTTAACATCACTCAGAAGAAAAAAAAATGCATTTTTCAGCCAAAATAGACAAGTTAGTTGTTTTCAACCTTAATAAACAATGTTAGTAAAAGTATTAAGCAAAATCAATTCGAAATTAAATTTTATGTTTAGAAGTGAAAATAAACAAATATTGAATAAAAAAAATATTGTATGTTCAACCTACGTTTTTTGGTGAATCTTTATATTGATATTCCTTGAATGTAAAAGTCACCGGAGTTTTCTCAGCAAACGTTTCCCGTATCGCTGTACCCAAAATAATATAACATCCTAAAAAAATGTATAAAGTCGACATTTTGCTAACAAACAAGCGAGCTTTATTTTTAAACCGAATAATCAATAAAATTTTGTGGTGGTTGCATGTTGAAAAATTCAGCTGAACTGAAAGTTTATTAGGAATTCATTTCCATTTGCTTACTAATCATTATAAAATGTAAGTTTTCCTCCATTATTGACAATGTGAGTTATTAATTATCTGAATAATTTTGAGCGGCTATATATTTCATCGACAGAAAACCGTAACTCAACAAAACATAACAACCAAAGAGTATAGTAATATATGATAACAACTCTATAAAAAATAATCGGGGAAAAAATATAATCTGTAGTTTTCGATCATCTGTGGTCTTTTATGTTCTATAATAGAGATGTTACAGGAACAGACCATTTCATTAAACAAATTTCAAAATCGACTCCAAGTTCACAAAGGTTTAGCAATGACTTTTTTATTTTGTTAATGAATATATAAATAATGTTAATGATTAATCTATATATAACCATAATGAATGTTGTGTTGTAAAATGTTGCATGTCATCTATATCTGACAATGTATTAGGAACTTCAACTGACTTTAGGACCATAATGTAATAAACTTATTGCAAATGAATGAGAAAGCAGGTGAATGAATAAATACACACAGTGGCTTACCAGTTACCACTGTGTGTATTTATTTATTAATATAAGTTTTATTCTTATTAATATAAGTTCTTAAACTTATATTAATAAGAATTCATCACAAATACATTTTGGGAAATCAAAAAAAAAAATGTAGTTCAATTATTGTACTTAAATTTTTACTTGAAGAATTACAGTGATCGACTAATACTTCCAGTGTTTAGTAACATTTTACAAACAATTACCAAGCACTACACTTCATCTGTCAAACGAACGAAACGATTGTGGTGGGACTGGATGGTTTATTGTATTGTATTGCTGAATGGATTTTGTTGAATTTTTGATAATTCTTATTTGATTTTCATTATTTCACGAATTTCGGAACTGTCTCAAACTGTGTCAAATCTCAGTGGTTTGTGTGTGCGTTATTTGTTTCGTGTTTTGTTGTGCTAAAAGAGGAACTTACTTTCTGATGATTGACTGAGCAGACATCACAATAACAACAAGATTTGGTGAGTGGAATTTATATAATGCTGATATAAAATGTAGGTTTAGTTGCTGACGTATTTTGTAGCAGAAATAATTAGATAAACGGTAAATAAACCAGCATTGCATCACTAAAATATGTGATTATCAGACAATGTATGAATGTACTTTCTCGTGTATCATTTCGATATGGCCACGGTTCGGTTTATGTTATTTATTTTTTTAAACTTCGAAAATACTTAGGCAAAGGTAGGAATGGAATACTATTTACACAGCCTCTGGATATACTGTTCACCTTTTTGAATATCAATCTCCAATTCTCCATGGTATTGCAAATAGCATTTTCATGGCGTACAATTGAGAGTGATTGTCTAAAGTAAAAGGCGAACAATAAAAGCTGTTATTAGAGCGCAATGTTTTAAACTTAGTCAAGTGTTACCTACACTTAAAAGTAACAAAAAATGCTCATTTTATATCAAATTCGAAATGATGTTAATTGGTTGTTACTGGGGTAATTGTGAGCTGTTTTTTTTAGTTCCCACCTTATAATCATGACCATCATGCCTGTATCTCTATTCAAGTAGGCAGATTACAATAACATTATATTACTATGATGTCCCATGTAATAGGGGAAAAATATGTTCTTTGGTTATGGACTTGCAGACACCAGCAAAATATGTAACAATACAATATGGGAAAATTATAAAAAAAAAGTGAGCCTTCGCGGGACGCCTAGCAGAAGTGAAACATCAAAATTATTTTGTACAATTATTATGCTTAAAAAAAAGTGAATATACAAAACAAACACATAAAATAAAACAAAAGAAAATAACAAAATGACTCGATTCAGCCAGGGTATCCATATCCACGTAGTTGAAATTTTCTTATGTTTTATGCAATTTGCAATTGATGTGTTGAGTTTAATTTAGTACAGACTCCACTTGACTCTAGCATTGTTGGGAAAAATGCTGGGCAATATTTGATGGTGTCGGATGTTTCAACATCAATACAAAGATACAAATTAAGTAAGTATGTCTTTTTCGCTTTCGTTGGCGAGGTATTTAAAGCCCTCACTACGGTGATCTGATGTTGGACGTCATAGTACAGTATGGCATTATCTTCTGACAATCATCATCTACCTAGCCGTTTCCCAACTATGTTGGGGTCGGCTTCCAGTCTAACCGGATGCACCTGAATACCAGTATTTTATATAGAGCGACTGCCTATCTGACCTCCACAACCCAGTTACTGGGTAATACGTAACCCCTTGGTCATCTAAGACTGGTTTTCAGACTTTTGCGCCACTGGCCACCTGTAACGACTGTCAAAAATCTATAAATGACAGCCAGGACTTAATTTAATGTGCTTTCCGAGGCACGGACGAAACTCGGTATGTAAAGGGTAGTCACCCATCCACGGACCGACCTAGGCAATCGCGGCTTTACCTGATAATCGACCCTATTATTTAGCAACTAGTAACTTCAGACAATCTTACAGCGAAATATTTAGTTCGCACGCGTCAATTTGAATCTCCCTGCAAGAAGTCAATATTCGGACCACATTAACCTCGCGCACTTTTAACCATGCATGAAAAAAAAGGCCAATTTTCACTATCAAACCAGCAATCTTAATAGCATTTTGCTCGGTTATCATAATCAACTAAAGTGTATACAGTTTCATTAACTAGATATTTGTAAAAATGTAATGCGGTTTAATGGTGGTCAGATCCATGTCATCACGGCCGCAGGATCAATTACCTGACGTTCTATACATTAAGCATATGGAACTGAAAAAATATAAGTGAAAACCTTTTTGTTATGACCAAAGATCATCATCATCAGCCTACAGCAGTCCAATGCTGGACATAGCCCTCCTCAATCGCACGCCACTCAACTCTATTCTCAGCAACTCTCTTCCAGTTGCTCAAGATCGGAATCGGCACTTAGAGTTTTTATCAAAAGATGAAAGCGTAACTTATGTATTTCTTTAAGTACTTAATTGACTACTTTCGTTAATTTTGTATTCAATTACAAACAACATCGACAAAAATCTAAATTTTTGAGTTAATTATATCATCCTTTTAGCAAACGGGCGAAATGTCTCATCGCTATGTTTTTGTTTAGTCGTTAGTTCGTCGTGTCGATGATTCCCCTAAGGAGCTCATTAATCATAATCTCTAAACACGCATCCCGCACACAAATGGGCAAAAAAATTGGGTATGCATAACCTTCTTTGAAGTTGGGTATGATCATCACGCTGTAGGTACCTCAATGATAGATCATCTATCATTGGTCAAAAGGTTTATAAATAAATATAAAACCAATATAGTGCATCTATCATAGATGCACTACATTGGTTTTATATTTATTTATAAACCTTTTATCCCTTGTGCCAATTGATATGTCGAGTTTAATTTTAGAACAGTTGGTGATGCATGTTTTTTTTTTGCAAAGCAATGGCTACAAATCAGCACCATGCATCCCATCCCGCTCACGTTCGCGCCATGTTCCATTCCGCCTCAATTATGCAGAAAAACAAAATGGCGATGGGGAAGGTGAATATGCTCCCACAGACACAGGTTCACAGTTTCACACCTCTTTAATTACCTACCTCAATACCTATTCAACGATACATTTTCAAGCTAATCCCGCGCTCTACTTTACTTATGTAGCGTCACAGCCAAAAACATCACATAACAAAGTTAAGAAAAAAATACAAAACTTCTTTAGTTCCACATAAAGTTCAGCCAACTCTGACTTTCCTACAGAAGGTCATTATTAAAACCAGAATTCTGACCTACGTACGTAGTCATTCAAACCCTTTTTAGTTTTATTCTGCAAATAAATTATGTGACCATAAACAATTAATGTTGAGGTTTTTTCCTCCTCCAACTTTTTCTACTTCTGCGTCAACATCAACACTCAACGTGGTGCTCAGTGCAAACTCAGTGCAAGCGCACTCACGAAGACTGAATTTCAAGCTAAAACGCACATTAACGTACAAGGAATACAGTATATTTTTCCGTGTGGAAGAATACTTTCATGAAACCCGTTGTCAAGGTATTTTGTTAGGTATTCCGTTAACAAGTAGGTTGGTATTCTATTGTGTTTTGTTGATTGAATTACGTTCATTGTGCTAGCTAAGGTTGTTTTGCAACGTTACAGTCGTTTTTTACATAAATTGGCTTCGGTTACCTACTGAAATGTGTTGAATCGTTGGCAGCTTTAGATGAACCTTTGTATTAGTTTTCGAAGTTGGTTTAATTAACAGAAACTTTACATACATAAGTACAACGAAATTAAGGTTCCACAAATGCGAACCTTTTATCAGTCTTACCAAGGCGTTTCGTATTACCCGGTAACTGGGCTTTGGAGGTCAGATAAGCAGTCGCTAAGATACAAGTAGTCAGGCGCATCTGGTTAGAATTAACCGCAGTTACAACACAACAATACAATACACAACACACACAACAACAACAATACAATACAACACAACACGGTACAATACTTTATTCCATAGTTTTGATGATGTTTTTGGAAGGCAAAGGATTTGTTTTTTTTTTTCTTTACCCAACTTTATTGGGGTTGGCTTCCAGTTTCACCGGATGCAACTGAATACCAGTACTTTAACATGAAGCGACTGCCTATCTGCCCTACACATCCATGGCTGGTTGTCAGACTTTCGGCCAATAATTAACTGTAACGAATGACAAAGATCTACAAATGACAGTCGGTCTCTCTAAAGTCGTAATCTCTTGAAAAGATTACTCATTCATTTATAAATGGCTCTACCAGTCTACACGTTTGTGCCATTCTCTCCAATCTACGTTTATAATACTCGAGTATCCAATTAATTTAATTCACGTGACGCGAATCCGACTAACACGTCTATACGCTTTTCAATTAATGTCTACGTAGGTACTTAGTTCAGCCGATTAAATTGTGTCTAGGATTCGTTCGTGTATGTATGAAGTTTATTGTAGCTATGTTTTTCAGTGCCTTTCATGTTTTAGCTGTTATTTTCTAAATATGTGACAATACTTGTCCTGATTTCGTGAATCTTTGTGAATTCTGCTGTCGAATTTGATGTACGCTTCTATCATTGGTTGAAAAATAACAATCAAAGTAAGATCACCTTGTATAGGCCTAGTTCCGTGTATTTCATCATCGTCTTCATCTACAGGTGTTTTTTTCTGGAATGAACTAAAAAACTGGAAATCGAATCCTGTCATTGTTTTATCTGGTCTAATCGTCATCTTCCGTCCATCCGTTTCAACTAACTATCCTATTAGATGTTACTTGAGGTCGGCGCAACACATTTTCTTAAAATAATGCTATAAAAGAAGCATCGGGATATAATCTCTATACTCTAAACATTCAAATTGGAAGCCACTTTTACCGTGATTCAGTCACATGGCCTTGTACCTTGTGGCCCCTCGCTTTCCCATATCCGTAGAATATTATCACTGCCTAACCATTAACGAATTCAAACAGTCGAACAATTCGGGAATGACGTAGTAAAATGGATGGGTTGGACCATGCTTTTGTTAATTAATTACTTACTTTCTGATATGCGTGTCTTTGGTGTGCGTGGACGTCATAGGTCTCGAGTTCGAACCCAAGGCACGCACCTCTGATTTTTCGGATTCATGTGCGTATTGTATAATTATCACTTGCTTCGGTGAGGGAAAACATCGTGAGGAAACCAGCAGGCCTGAGAGATATTTCTTAAATTGTCAGAGGCCCATTGGTGGCATAAAAACTCTGACGCCAGGTTAGGCACAACGACACGATAAAGAAGATATGCTTGTAATATTTATAGTTATAACTTTAAGGGTCTCCGAACCCAACTCGTTACGTAGCTCGTTAATTACAATAAAGATGATAGACAAGTCATTAATTTACCTACGGTTACTGCGTACATTCACTTCACATAAAGAGTGCTAAAATAGATAACCTCGTAATTGATATATCACCGATCTAAGGCCCTAAGGTTCAGTATCACTAGCACGTCATAGAACGTAAGTCTGTTTGTCAATGTGATATGTGACAGTTAGATGCTTTCAACCTGAGGGCTAATTACGCCAATTGAAACTGAATCCGACCGGTACGTCTAAACCGTAAAGCTGTGCGGAGATGCGTACTGCTGGCTAAACCGTTGCGGAGATGTGTGTACAAGCTACTCACAGTTTAGCGACCTCCTCTTACCGCTCACCGTACGCCGCTCACGTCTTTTCTTGCCTCCGCAATACGCTGCTGCCCGCTTGGCCGCCGAGAGCGAAGACTAGCCTAAACAAATATATGAGACATCTCCTTTCCTCTCTGTTCAACTGCTTCCACTAAAACTAAGCGGAAACAAGAAGTGTTTAAAATAACTAAATACGATTGGTGGTTGGACATGACGTCCTCTCCTCTCCTCTCTATGTTGGTGGAGTCCATGCCTGACACTGTGTGAAGTTTCGAATGACTAAAATTGTTAAAGTAAAAGTAAAAGAGGTAATAGAAATATACACATTTGTTTAGGTAACATCTTTTTATTTAATGCACATACCACTGATGTAGGACTCATTACTCCTATAACTAATTGTGCACGTGGGAACACATGTGCTCGACGTGTCTGAAGTTTGTGCTGATGTAGGAAATCTCAATAAAGACCTGAGGAATGTAGGAATGACTCATAAATACTGCGTAGACGGATCGGTGTTAACGTAGAGTGTGTTATGCACATTTTGCTGACAGATGCATCTTGGCATCGTACTGAAAACTGCCAGGATTTCAGTACTTTGCATTGTTTTTGAAGTTGAATTCGTGATAGACGAGGTGTTCTTGGAACAATTGTTGACTGAATACAGCTTTTGAGTTCTGTTTTCTGCTTTGATAAATCGAAATTCAGGCTTATTGTTAGATTTAGCTGACTACATGACTACCTGACAGCTGGATGACAATTCGGTAACGCCAGTATAGCTCTACTCTCTCCAGAGTCCTCAGGTTAAAGATTTGCATGTTGTTCCTCGAGATCAGATCACATATCATTATTTTCAAAAGACTCCGCAGACCCATTTATAAAATCTATCTAGACTGAACATCTTTTAAACCCGATACCATGGAAATAAATACAAACCAAAGGGTATCGTGTTATGCAGTTACTGACTGGGTTGCCAAAATCAAATAGGCAGTCGCTCCATCTCAAATACGGCTTTTCAGCTACATCCGGTTAAACTGGAAGCCGACCACAATTATTTATTATTTATTTGATTACAACGGTTGTATTTCTAAACCAATTACAGTAACTAGAACTAAAAGAGTTATTAACATAAAATTAATTAAAAATACAAAATAATAAATCATTAACTCCTCTCACAGTACTTCTGACGTGCCAATCAAATCTTCATCCATCCATTCGCAAACAGATCGTCTGTTGGATTAGAATCCAAGATAAGCCAGAGTGCGAGGAATTGGCGACTTAGCACGTGCGACAGTGCGACATTTGCTCTTGTGCTCTTTTAAACTAAAAGAGTTATTAACATAAAATTAATTAAAAATACAAAATAATAAATCATTAACTCCTCTCACAGTACTTCTGACGTGCCAATCAAATCTTCATCCATCCATCCGCAAACAGATCGTCTGTTGGATTAGAATCCAAGATAAGCCAGAGTGCGAGGAATTGGCGACTTAGCACGTGCGACAGTGCGACATGGAGGCACGGCAGACAGCCTCTGCTTTCTTCCCCGGCAGTAATTGGGAAAAGGTAGAGGCAGATATTTTCATCAAGATTACATGTAAATATAAACAAGAACAGCATGTTCGATTACAACAATGTATAAAAGAAGCATGTAACACCGGATAGCCAAACGATAAACAGCCTACCAGTCTATACGGCTTCAGGCAAACTGGTAGTTGTTTATTTACTACGTTATAATGTTCTATAATAAGATGGGTGGACTGAGCAAGTGCACTCAAGGCTGTAGGGTGGCCTTGGACGCTAGCCCGAAGCGTTCGCTGATGTTAGTTCTGAAGGGGCGACTATGTGTATAAACTATGATTATTGATCCTTATTGGAACGATTCTGTGCAGCTGTTGTGGGTCGGTTTATGAAAATATTAGTGTTTGTAATAGGAAAATTGAGATAGAGCTGAATAATCAAGGATTTAACCTGAAAGTTACTAGAGCGACTTCAACTTACGGGATATCTTGCGTGATTATCAATTATTCTGAGCTCCCTAATTGTGGGCAAGTTGATAATCAATCACGGAAGATATCCTCTAAGTGACAGTATAAGTTTAGTTATAAACAGTGAAAGCTTAAAATAATGTTAGAACGAATTTCTTTTTTTTTAACTGCAGCAGAACCCGGGTTCCATTAGTAGAAGGATCAATTAAAACTCAACAATTTTCTTGATGTATTTGTGAGAAGGCCAAAGCAGGGTAAAGTACGGTATTATGCACAAAGTAAGTCGCACGTTGTAAAATAAACATAAAACTCAGACTAACCCAGAATTGACGAAAGTTCGAGAAGATGCAGATGATGAATTGACACTTGTTAAAAATAATGCCGTCATGGAAAAATCTTAATAGTCAGCAGCGCCAGCATCTCATCACGAAATATGTAACCATTGGACTTTAGACCATCGAGTATCCGACGGCAAACTAGATATAAATATTCATCGAATATGTCTCACTATTGTCTACTATATCGATCTTCGCACTTCAACGTCAGTAGCACGTGATTCGCACATTATAATATATTTATTTATTCATTATGTTATCGTGTCGAGTTCTCTTCACCTTGTGTGAGGAATGTAGTTAGACGTTTTATGGCACTTGCAACCCCTATTGTATGTGACCCTGGCCGCCTCCCTCAGTTTTGTTTCTTTTGTATGTAGCTTATAGCTTCATTCATTCTCTTGACTTTATTTTTTTTTTTGGTTAAGCTTTGGCTTAATATGTTCTTTTTATTTTTTAGTTTATCAGTCTTCGTTTTCGTTTGCGATCTATCTCCATCAAATCATAAACATGTACATGAACTAAATTCTTTTACATGGGTAAACAGACATCACTAAACGCCACCTGCTACGCACTTTTTTGGCCTTTCGGAAAAGCAATTTGTTCAGCTTATTACTGTGCAGTACAATTTCTTTGTACAAAGATCTCTATTAAACTCGTCGTTGCATTACGCTATGTTCAAAAAACGATGCTATTTCATCGTCTCCAATTCCTTTGCTATCTGATACAAAGAGAAAACAGAGCAGCCACAGTTATCACATAACATTTTATGACAGCCACACTTGATAATGTAATCACAATAAGAATCCCTGTTATGGCTGGGTTTTCCAATGACTTATCAGATGAAACTATTCCACTTTCCGGCAGTTTTGGAGATAAGTGCTAGTATTTGGAAGATATTAATTGTAGGTATTAAGTTTAGAGTATGTTCAGAAAAGAAAAGCCCCAGTCTCCTTGGGAAAAGTCTCAGAGGTCAGTATTTAAAATCTGCTCCTTTAATGAAATCATAGGGAGATATGTAAGCCTCTCCCGAATTGTATCACAATACTTGATTTTTCGCATACAGTCTACTTCTAAATGTATGCTGTCGCTTACTATCTTCCGTGATGATTAATTATTTTGAGCTCCCGATATTTCGACGCTGTTGCATGCGGCTTTATCGCGGGATGAATGAGAGTGCGGGTGGATGAAACATAAATTGTATTGAGGGGGGGGGGGGGGGAGTTTATTTGGTATAATTATTATTAAACCGTGAAAGCTTAGATCAGTGTTTCACTCTAGTTCTATAGTCGGTTGGTCCTGTCCTGTGCCGCATTTTATCCGGTTTTAAACTGTCCTCTTTTGGATTGATATCGAACTGTGAGAGTGAGGGAGAGAGAGTGCACAAGAATATCTCCTGCGTCTATGACCGAAACTTGGTCAGGAGGACTATCATTTTCCATTTCTACAAATAAATCAACTTCAGAAGCCTTCTAACGTAGGAGAATATTTTCGACTCAAGGACTCAACAATACAAATATTTTGACAAAACTCTCCAAGCGTAGATTCTCTGATTTATATCTCCTGTTGCTATGTCACTAACTGTTCAAGTATTATTTGTTCAGTGTGAAAACATCTGATCTGTGTCAACTTTATCTTAAGTTCTTTCACTATCTTCCTTAATATTTGTTATTTTTACTTTTCTTGGAACATTCATGTAATTATGCTCAATGAGGTCATAGGTGTGGTTTCTGATAACGTTTGTTTTCGTTACATTCATTTTAATGCGCTTTTTGTTATGTATTTTGGATTAAATGACGTCTTAGCTATCTTCGTGGTTTTTATGTACTGTAATTGAGTTTCGAGAAACTTCTTCTTCTATCGATTTAAGAGTTAGTCTGTCGAAAGCTTTATGAAAATCTTTAAGTGCAATGAAACGTTAACGTAACTTCTGTTTCTATTTACGATAGTAAGCAGTTAAATAAAACAATAGCCACAGCGCGGTCCAACGACAGTTTGCATTTGTTTGCACTGTGAAATTGCATTGAAAAGCAAAATGACGGCGTTAGTTCCAAATTTTGACCACGCGCCAATAACCAACTAACCAAACTATCTAATAGCGATACATCATTTTATTATACTTGATTGCACTGAGATCGATATATAGGTAGGTATCTTTATGTATGAAAAGAGAAAGAAAATGAGGTTGACTACCTTTACAGTTCAACGTGCTAACTTTTAAAAGTCCTAGAAATGAGAACCGTTAGAATAATGATGCTAATTCATCACACTTTCACATGCATGGGTTTTAAATCACCCGGTGCATTGAGTGCAGACAATTTCTCTATTATAGCTATGCTTATTGGAGGAATAAGGAAAATGTAGTGAGGAAAATGTTGAGTATGAATGTAGATGTCTGTAAGAGTAGAGGGAGACCAAAGAAACGATGGATGGACTGTGTGAAGGATGATATGGCTAGAAAGGAGGTGACTGCTGAGATGACGAGTAATAGAGAAGTATGGAAGAAGACATGCTGCGCCGACCACAAATAAATTGGGATAAGGGCAGGTTGATGATGATCTATCTATACTGATAAAATAATTTGTCTTGACTGACTATCAGCGCACTGTTCAAACCACTGAACGTCTAAAATTTGGTATACAAATACCTATTATAACGTAGACATTAGCTAAAAAAAGAATTTTGGAAAATTCAACCCTGAAGCGGGTGAAGTAGGGGTTAAAAGTTTGTATTCAAATCCGTCTGGGCGAAGCTGACGTGGATCGGTTAGCCTCCTATAGTATCAAAGTTAATGAGTACTGAATGAATTTAATGATGACCTTGCAACTGAAATGGTTGACAAGTCACAGTACGTGGAGGGTAAAGCTAGTACATTCGTACTTGTGCCGTACGTACCGACGACTATCTAACTAATCAATTTAGATTGTATCAAACTTAAGCGCAATTGTAGAATTTTATCATGTTTTAAAAATTTTACTAGTAAAGCAGTTTCGTCAGGTTTCCATTAAGGCATCATCTACTGCCTAGCCTTTCCCTACAACGTTGGGATCGGCTTACTGTCTAATCGAATTTAGCTGTGTACCAGTATTTTACATGGACCGACGGCTAATCTTACCTGTACAACCCAAACATTGAGTAACACGTCCAAACACTCTTTGAAAAAACTGGTAGTCAGACTTCAGCATTCGAGAGATTTAAATAATGGACCAAGATCCCATGACCACCAGAGCTACGTCATTTTATAAAAGCTAAAACTTTTTCTGTGGAAGAACCAATCTTTAACTAAAAGCAATTGGATATTATGAAAAGTCGGTCGTGGTGGCTTTGGCAAATATCGGGTAACAAAGGTGTGCTCAATTATAGCTGTTAATGTTACGTAGGCTAGTATGATGATTCAACTCCTCCACTCCCAGACATTTTGCTTGGTGGAAAACCACCGCCACCCAAACCACCTTTAAAGTGTGATAAATTTTGCGAAGAAATGTGCGAAGAATGCCCTGACTCGTAAATCAGGGCATTCTTCGCACTTTCATGCACTTCAAATTTCTCGGTACATCAAGCACCTCTGTTATCAGTCTAGATCTTATCAATGTAAACAGCAATGAATGTCTGCTATTGTGTTTTGATGTCTAAAGATTAAATGGTTTAGTTATAATGTGCGTTTGATTTAAGTTCATAGATAAAATTGTCGTTATCATTGTAGTTTCTCGGTGTTTTGTCTTTGCAATTGAAGTCAAAGTAAATTGCCGTAGCCTCCATACTTGCAATCCTATTGTCAACAACACCAATAGTCCAATACCGAACCCAATACTGCGATACCGTCAGATAGGATAATTGCTAATAGATCGATTTGTTCTAGGCTTAAGAAACCTTGACACAGCCAAGTCTTGGTTGAATAACCTTCAGGAAAGATTTCGTCTCGGAGTAGTATCCCAAATTTATGAGAAGGTTCGCGATAGTATGTAATTTTGGGCAGCTATAAATCCCAAGTCTGCGTTCACCGACCCCGACCTCTAAAAAAGGTTGTAAAACCAGAATAGAAGATGGATGACCTAATACCTACGCATATGGAAGGAATTGGGGTCAGTCTGAAATATTTTGGTGAAGCTTATACTGAACGTGAAAGGTCACTAACTAAGAGTATTTACAAGGCAGATGTGAGTGGCAACGCCTGAAGGGGGAGCTCACACCTTATTGGTGATGGTGTTCAGAAAGGTCAGGTGCGTAGTACTTGCAACCGGCGTGAGTGTAAGACCAGATGTATGAACGTGGACGAGGCGAAAGGACCAGCAGTCCTGAGAGACATTTGTCGATGACATGTTAAGCCAAGTCAGAGGTCCATGGTCGGCATTAAAACCTCTGACACCAGGTTAGACCCTAACTACACGATAAAGAAAGAAGAACAGCAGGCCTAGCCAAGTTACAAACGTTTCATATCGATTCTCTTTCTACAATCGTAAACGCCTCGGCGCGGCGTAAGCGATTGTGGAAAGCGCTAAATTGGTAGCCAAGTTGACACGACTGAGTCGATCGCTCATTCTCTAATGTCTGTAGAAAAAACCTACCTACACTTTAGTCTATGGTGAGCGTTCCTACTTAAGAGTATAGCGATCAACATTGTAGAAACGATAGGTAACATTCTATTCTATAATTTTGAACGATGTAAACTTGTCTACTAATTTTCTATTCGTGATCACGTGACTTAACGTTGAGATGATGTCATTCCCATACATTTGATTAGTTTTCTACTAGCGTTAACGATTGTAGATTGTCAACTTGGCTAAGCCTGCAGGTTCTTTAGTTTCTGCCTAAGCCTAACACTGTTGTTAACAGACGAGAGTGTATGTATGCTTAATCATCATCATTCTTCCATCAACAATACTTTCAGTATTTGATCTTGATGTCACATGTTACAAAACGGTGTCAATTGTCAGTTGTGTGTCCGCTTTCTGTGCATTCGGTGCAGACGTGCAAACAATAATCTCGGTGCAATCTCAGTGCACGCGCACTGAAATTTACACAGGCGGTGTAATTGTACTCTTTATTATGGAAATAAACAGTCACCCATTCGGTCCACTCGATGTTTATTGTATAATCAGAAGCTTGTATGGTCCCGGTATGACTAATTTCGCCTCGTCTTTTTTTAACCGATGCGACTTCGAAAGGATTTTTATTTCGATTGTATTTAGAACTTTTTTAAGTTGGAAAGATTTTTTGTAGGTCCAAAAAAATGATGAACTCCTCGCACAAACTTTTAGATGTCTTTTTGGATGTCGCTAAAGATGACTTAAGTAAGACTATCCTAAGGACACCAGCACAATCCTCATAATTGAGGGTATCAACTTCTCGATTGTAGTACTGCATTCACCAATTTGTCTGTAATATTCTCTTAATCAACCAAGTCAGTATCGCAGTACGCTGCTGGACAGAGGATTCTCTCAATTCCTCTGCGCCACAACACCATGTGCTGTGCCTTTCGCGTCAAGTCTGTCACTGCCCGTTTTCTAAGGACGTCGGATAGTCTAACATCATTGTATTGTGGTATACTCACTGTCCATGATGAAATTGCTTAGGAATCTAGGTATACCAAAGTTCGTAGTTCTCCATCATGACCTCATTACCTCTTCTTTCGCCACTTTTATCACTTTCCATTAAATAAATTGTTATACTCGTTGTTCTAATCGATTGTTCATTTGTTCCACGTCGTAGGTACAAATTGCGAACAGAAACGGTTCGGTGCATTGCGTGCGGTAGCACTTGAACACATGAGGAAAGTCAGGCATTACATATTGTTCGTATTAAAAGTAATTATGTGAAGTATATCTACATTTTTGTTATAAAGTTCTGATGAAATAGCTAGAAATTGTTTGAAGTCTTGTATGTTTATCGCTTTTATCTCTTGAGTCATCGTTATTATCATTAATTGAAAGAGATCAGCTGCTGGACTTAAACCTGTCACCAGTTCGACGGGTCCTGTGCCTCCCTCACTTATTCTTCGGACTTCCGTGACCTTTATCAGGTCTTTCGTCATCCTCGTGTAGGTGTTTCTGATTAAAACGTTCATTTGAAATAACTAATCCGGGTTTTTTTAAGGCTCAAGGGTTTTGCCAACAACGACGCATTTTCGGTTTTGTATGAAAGGATTAAGTGCTTCATTTCATACAACAACACTAAGCTTATCAGTATTGGATCGATATCGTTATCAGTTAATGTGTAATCGTCCATCAGAATAACAAAACGTGGCTGGATGTAAATATGGTCTGGTAAAATCTGTTGTTTAAAATGAATCAAGTCTTTTAAAGCTTTCATCGTCATCAGCCTTAATCTTCTCCAATCGCTCACCATTTTACTCTCCTCTCGGTCTATTCACTGCTACCAGCCGCTGTGCTCATACTATCCCTCTATGATGGTTCCAGTGGCCTGATTTCAATCCACCCTATTTACCGATTTGTGGTCTCCATATAAGAACACGTCTTCATCCTAACATTCTTCTATTCTTCTTTTACAGACTGCAGTGGCAATGGCCACTACAGCTTGCTTAGCAAACGCTAATCGGTTCCATGTGAACCATTGCCCGCTCATTGCCAGTTTTAGGCACAGTAAGGGCGTTCGGTACAAACCCATACGCCACTGTCAGTCAAGGCCTGTTATTATCACTTATGTTATTATAAGAGGATTCTTGTATAGTATTACTCAATTATTTCCTTCGATTTCAGTACGGTGTGTTTCAGTGCAATCGGTGCGTTCGCACTGGAATGTACTCGTGCGTAATTACGTTGTAAAGTCATACTCATTGCCTCCCCCAAGTGTCGCCACGACCGGTCACGTGCGACTCGCATCCAGCGGATTCCCGCAACCTTCACCAGGTCATCGGTCCACCTAGTGGGAGGCCTTCCAACGCAACGTCTTCCGGTTCGCGGTCGACACTCCAGAACTTTTCGGCCCCATCGGCCATCCGTTCTGCGAGCAATGTGCCCTGCCCACTGCCACTTAAGTTTGGCAATTCTTCGTGCTACGTCGGTAACCTTGCAAAGAGATTTAGGAGACTTTATTTGAATGTCTTTGCATTCTTCGCTGTCAATCGTCACAGTGAGTGGACTTTGGTCTCATAATAGAAGGTCCTGCTGCTGTGAGAAGTAAAACATGTGTCATCTCTTAATACATAGTTACTAAGTTGTGGTTGGTTAAAATTCATTCATTAGACAAGCCTATTAATACACAATGCTGGCAATTGAAGTTAATAGTCATTCACAATTATGAATTGGAATGTTCTTTACGCGGATTTGTTATGACGATTGCATAATCCGCTCTATTTCCTAGTTTTTTTGTAGGTACTATTTTTACGTTAGAAATATCTAGATATTTGTTTGTGACGAAGGCGGGCTATGTTTGCTACAGTATTGCAAAAAAAAAAAAAACGTCGTTACTATGTTAAATAAATAAAATAAATAAATATCGCTGGACATTACACACAGCGCCATCCAGTGCCACACTAAGCAACGAGGCTTGTGTGGCTTCGTGGACACTAGATAGTTGATATACTACATAGATACTTTTTTTTTTGTAAATACATACTTAATATACATATAAACATCCATGACTCGGAAACAAATGCCCATGTTATTTAGACGTCATAAATATTTACATAAAGATATCAGAGTGGTTAGTGGTTTCATTATTTCTACTAGCGCCCGTTTCTTACTGGCGTTTTAAAGTATTTGATTACAAAATACCTACTAATTTATGAGTATAGGAATGGATTTTTTGATCTATCGTTAAAATCGGAACCACGTCGCCATCTTGTTTTTACCACACATTTCGTAAATTTTTACCAACTTCGTATCAATGTATGCTGTACCTATGTCCTAATTTTGCGTTTGTTTTTTTCCATTTCAAGCAAAGTATAGACACGGTTTTTTAAGTCCTAATAACAAGTTTTTCCCTGTGCTTCATCTGCATCTCACAATCTTTTTTCCGAAGTAGACCTTCAAAAAACTAGTTTGTTAATAGATTTTGCTAAAAAACCATCCTTAAACCCAGTATAAAATCCGTCGACACTTAATAAAGCATAGCAATTTATAGCCGATAGCGTAAACTGTCGATGGCTCTGACAAAAACAGTTGTGAAACACATCGAAACATATGTTAGGGTTCCGGGAAAACACCATGAAGTTTACATCATAATATAGCAGAAAACACGATTCTAACAAAAGTGGCAAACACGGGAACTATTTATGACGTTAGCGAACAAGAACTGGCTGACTCGGTGGAACGCAAAACTAAAAGGCTTATAGGCGACGAGACGTTGGTAGCTTCGCTTCACAGCCAAGATCATCGGCGTAATGTTGCCTGCCTGTCGGTCTTCACAGACTGTACTTTGGAGAGTGTGCGCAGGAGCTCCACGACCTTATCCCACCATCACTCTTTTACTACCGGACTAGCAGCCGTACTGCGGCGTACCATCCGCACTTGGAACATATCCCGACGTGTCGTACTAAGCGCTTCTTCTCCACTTTTATGATGCGCACAGCAAAAGTGTGGAACTCTCTGCCTGCATCTGTGTTCCCACCTCAGATTTAACCCGCCTGCCTTCAAAGCAAGAGTGAACAGGCATCTTCTGGGTACGCTCGTTCCATCATAGACCTCATCCATCACTTTCCATCAGGCGTGATCGAGGTCAAGAGCAGGCCTATTATGTAATAAAAAAAATATGCAGTAAGTATTTAAAAATATTAAACGCCGAACACAATGGTGAGAAATTTTAAACAGTTGTAAGCTCCTAGTAATGAAAGCGAATTTTGAATAAACCCCGAAGTATTCAGTATTGCTTGTGTAGGTTATGCTGCATCTTCGTCTTTTTCCTTTCCTTATCTCAATAAATGTGGTGTAGGCGCAGCATGTCTTCTTTTTCCGTACCATGCAAACCCGGTTTCGGCCCCATAGTAAAACTCGGGCATAACCTGTTGTACTAAGGGACCGAAACCTGGTTCCGCATGCCCTATTCTCCATTACTTGTCATCTTGCCAGTTAAAGCTTCTGTTATTATAATATCTCAACTCTCAACACAAGAGTCAGGTCTGTTTTTGAATGACTATTTTAGCAGTTTAACATTATTATTTTTACACATATTTTTAATGTATTCCGTGGAAAATGTTGTTGGTAACACATTTACTAATACTTGTTTTCATTGTATTGTACATTATATTAATGTAATGTGTCACTGTTTTTTTTCCCCAATAAATAAAATAAAATCATTAATCCGTACTCATAAAATGTTTTTCTTTGTTCACAGGTATGTATTGGATGGAGCATTTTCATTTCAAATTCGAAGCTTATAAATTACCTTGGAAGAATGTAATATATTTGTAAGTACAATAGGCAGTAAGGGTACTCGCGCACTAGAATAGAATAGAATAGAATAAAATAGAATAGAATAATCATTTATTCGCTAATGGACAGCAGCAACACAATAGAGCAACACATACATATACATATAACAACAAACAGAACAATGAATTAAACAGCTCAACTGCGCTGAGCATGCCCATAACGAAAGGGTAACCAACTCAGCATATGCTGGGTGTAAAACACTCAGCGCTGGTTTTCAGTAGGCCCCCCGCAGTCACACACGGATGAGGGTAGTAGGTAGTAAATAAATAATGTTATTCTATTAAATGGGCGTTAGGCACCCGGACACCAGGCATCCGGGCAGTAACTCAAGTAATTTATGATGGTATATTGGAGCCAGTGAGCTTGGCGGCCAAGGAAGTCTGCCTGGCGGCAACGCGCATGTTTGCACGGCAGCCGAATGACTGGCGCGCAGTACTAACCAATCACATGGCTAGAACATCTCAAGCTGTGAAAAAGCATCATTATTGGTTTGTTTCAAACACATTCCTCGCTACGCATCCTCGCTCATCTCTGGTGGAAACGCAGCCTAAGTCCCCCCGCGCACTAATCAGCTAGCAGTGGCAGCCACTAAGTCTCGGCTGCAGAAGAATAAAGCGCGCCTGATTGCACGGCAGCCGATTGGCTGCGCGCAGCCAGAGCGTGTGTATAGGCGAATGTATGTGATGTGATGTGGCTGCCGACAGTCACCGCGCACTTGTCGTAGCAGCCAGACGTATTTTTTCCATATCGCTCGACGAAAAGGTCACAACTGGCCATCCATTGGCTGCTCAAATATTTCGGCTGCCGCAGCCAGGCTGCCTAGTGCGCGGGCAGCCTTAGACAAGGCGAATGTTTGTGGCTGCCTTCGCTCTCCGCCACTTGCCGCAGCAGAAAGACGTATTGTATTCACAAACTGGTGATTGTAACAAAATAAGGTGACCACCTATTTGATGTGGCCGTCAACTGGCTGTTCTATGATTCGGTTGCAGCACCCAGACCATACTGCCTTTTGCGAGGGCGCCATAAAGCACCTTTTCATGTGAGAATAATAACGGTACAAATAATATCAATACGTTTTCCAATCGTAGCTTCTGAGTATATCAATAAAGGCGCAGGAATGAAAGAACTCGTACCCGAGTAAAGCTGACTCAATTTAGATTGGAGGAGTTGAAAAGAAAAATGAAATAACGACGACATAATCTCTTTTCAACAATATTAACGTCTAGACCGGTGGGTGAGGGTGAACCATCGTTCATCAAAGGATAATAGTTTCTCGTCAATATCAAATTAAAGTTCTGACATAACATATATGGAGGTTGTGTGGGGCGAAAAGTTTAAAATGTCAGGAGAAATGTCAAAGATGTTTTGGATTGACAAGCTACTGAGCAGGGGGCCTAAAATGGAAAAAAAATAATGCAAAATACTCGTAACGTAGGAAAATTTAAATTTTTGCGGGCTATCCTGGCCTGACCTTTTGTCACTTTGATTTTACGAATTATAACATAATCCACATCCTATTTTGATTCTGCTATAGTCGCCATTTTAGGCTCCCAGTCCCAGGTCAAGTTAATCCTGTTAAAAGTCCTTAGAAACGCGTAAAAAGTGGCTGCCACTTGTATAGCTCTCAGGTTAACCAATGTCAATCTAGTGTTTGCACTGCAATGTTGGCAATTGGTGGCCAACATTGTCGCCAAGGCTGCACGTGACGCTTCACCTTGGCCTTGGCAGACGTGTGAATCGATTGAATGGCTGGTTTATTTGTTACTACTATAACGATTACTATTGTGCTGATCGATTAGGTGAAATGGTAGGCGGGTTTAGAACTATGCCATCTTGGGTTCAGAAGCTTTATAAACAGTTTTATTCATTTATTGGATATATATATATAGACGTCTGTTCTGGAGCTAGATAAATTATTATATATTATTTTGTAGTTTATATTTGTGTTATATATTTTGTCTTGTATGTATGTATATATATTCTTACTAGCTGCCCGTCCCGGCTTCGCACGGGTGGACTTTTTATTTTTTTCTATTCTATCCTATCTCTCAAGTTGGATCGAACTGCACATGGTGTGCGAATTTTATTATAATCGGTTAAGTGGTTTAGGAATCCATTGAGGACAAACATTGTGACACGAGATTTATATATATTAAGATATTATATGTTATATTTAAATTCTTTATTTGCTTTAAGTTTTTATGTATTCTATTTTCTCATCTTTTACACACTATGTCTACATCTCTTTTTATCTACTCTCCTTTCACAGGTATGCTGGAAGAGATTTCTTTAAAAATAAGCATCACCTTTGTACCTATTTTTCTATTCCTTTCTTCTTTTCTGTAGTGTGTGCATAAACCGTTAAATAAATAAATAAATTAATAACTATAATTCAGTCAAATGCACTATTCTGTCTTCTTCGATTTGATAATTTTAGTTGGGGCCAATTGCTTTTTTTCGTAAAATCTAGATTTTCCAATCTGCTGGGTAGTTTTTTCGCTCCCGAGCTAAAACAATAGGAAGAGGTAAACGGTAGGCGTTTTGGAGGATTGTCTTGTGTAATTTGATGGGCGAAAAGTGCTAATTATCAGCCTAATTGTATAGTGACTTTCGACTTAAGTGCGTACAACTTGCGACAGGACAATGACCGGTTGATTTCGAAAGGTCGAAATGATTGACTAAGGGCCAAGTTCACCAACAGTAAAATAACCGACTGTTTCGTAATCGGCCCGCTAAACGTAAACAGTTGTTTAAACATGACGTGGTAATTTTGGTGTTCACCACAACTTATTCTAGCTCGGTTATGTAAACGAGCGTTTTAGGAATGAAAGACCAAATGATTATAATACAGTCAAATAAGGTGGGTAACTTAACACGTAAAAACCGTACAAATGCGAAACATCTGGTTGCGTTATACCCATAGATAATACACTATATAATAAAGCCTCCTCTACACGTCGGCAGATGCATCTGCACTACGTCGGCGTCGTCTTCGGATGCGCCCGCCTACGTATAAAAGGGGTAATTTGTGCATCGGTTGTTTGTCCACTCAGATCCCGCCTGTCCCCTTGCTGTCCTCTCCCAGCGACGCCCTAAGCCGAGGCCCGTACCCCGCAGGGGGTGCCCTTAGCGTGTAGTCGTTTAGTTTGTAAGTTTTTATGCCCTGGCTGGAGGCCTTACACTTAAGGCACCTACAGGGTTGTCCGGTTAAGCAGACGACAACCCCTCTAGGTTGAACTGCGAGATGCCATTTCGAAAAAAAAAAAAATCGGTTTTTTGTATTTAACGTCCGCAGACGCGTCCGCCTCGAATCCGATTGTTGTCGGTTTTTTGGCACAGATCAAAGGTTTTCGGTTGCATCTGCAGACGTGTAGAGGAGGCTTAATACAAGATTATACCTGAGATGACAGTTCTCTAACCATCAAATTATCTGTTGTTTGAAGTTTTGTTTATTTTCGTTTGTTTTTAAATTAAATACAATGGATAAGAAGCGCAATGCTAATTTTACGCATGCTAAAAAGGAAATTGTCACTAGTTTAGTGTGAAGTAGTGTCGTCTGGTGGAATACAAACGAGGAGTTTGCAAGTCTTTCAACGGTTTCAAACTCGGCCAAAACGTCATCCTCTTCCAAAATATAATTCAAAGCAGACTGCATGTTAAATTCTCACAATAATATCTGGATGTAACCTTAAAATCTATTATATTTGCAGTTTACAAACGTCAAAATACACCGATTAACTACTAACCGGGACTTTAAACAACCTCTCCGAGGTGGGTTAGAGAAAACGATTGATTAGCGTGTTTAATCGGTTGATTTGCTTTGGTGAACATGAAAATGTGTTTTAAACAGCTGTTTTTAGATAATCAGACTGTTATCTTTTCGGTGAACTTCACCCTAATTTTAGTTGATTACTGTCATGCCTGATGAGTCCCAACAAACGTACATACTTACACTTTTTGTAATAGCCGAAAGACCTCTCTTAGCGAGCCTTAACCGAGAAAAGATAATCTTACAAATCCAAGGAACAAACCATAATCTTATGCTATTGACATTACCAATACTCGCATTCTTTTCTCTTAAATTCTGTTGTCTGTCATTTGGAATAAGCATTTAATCAACCACCTGCTGAATTTAACAAAAGATTAGGGGCCTGCGTAGACGAGGGACAATTTGTCTGCGAACAATTTGCATCAACCAATGGACGTCAACCAATAGACGAAAAAACAACAAAACAACCAATGAACAGGAACGATGAGCGTTCCTGTTCATTGGTTGTTGTGTTGTTTCTATCCGGCGGACAAAAGTCCCTTATCTGCGAAGGCCCTTAATCAGCATAAATAATCAGCTAAAAGATTTGCCGTGATTCATCATCATCATCATCAGCCTATAATGTTCCCACTGCTGGGACACGGCCTACTCTTACTGAGAGGGAATGGGCTATAATCCATGCACCACGTGGGCCCAGTGCGGATTGGTAGATGTCACATGTCTTCGATTTTTTTTGGTTCTAGGACATGCCGGTTTCCCCACAATGTTTTCCTTCACCGTTTTGAGAGCAGTGGTGATGAAATAAATTACACAAAGTAATGCGCCTGTCTGGGTTCGAACCCACGACTTACTGTTCGTAAGTCGGGGCCGCCACCGCTGCCGCCGTGATTCATATCCATTAAGAATTCCCGTGTTCCATTTCTTCAGTCTAAAAAACAACAAGACAATTTCTTAGATTTCAATCTTTCTGACTAGCGCCACTTTGGTAGGCCCATCATGCAACAAACAAGTTTTAAAGACAGCTGTTTGTCCTCTGTTCCTTGAGAAACTGGTTCTTGTTTAACGATTATTTGTCGGCTATGGCAACGTCAGCTTTGAATCGTTGTCTTCTTTGTTTTGTATTGTATTCTAGTAATTTGTTGTCTATTGAATTTGAGCTTCTAAAGTCTTCTGTTACCTGTGGTTGTTCCTTTAGTTATTATACCTTCTTTACACTTTTAGGGCCGTAATACTCACGCCTTTAAGCTCCGTAGGGTTAGGCAGAGGTGTACCTACACCCCACACCCACATTTTCTAAGTTATGTTTAAGTTTCATGTAATAGGGAGTGAGCTTGAAACCCAATGTCACTTTGCACTACCTGAGAAAAGAAACCAGAACCTTATGACCACTAGACCAACTTTGTTTTTTTTTACTAATGTAACTCCTGAAAGCCAGAACCAACAGTGGCGACCAGAAAAGCGCCGAGACAATGAAGCTCGACGAAGTCCCAGAGCAACAATTTAACTGTCTTGGATCCCGCAACCAAATTAACGTCATTTCAACGAGGCAGTCTGCATGGTATTTTGTAGTAAAATCCTGCAATCATACGTTATCATGACGTATGCCACATTGGGCACCCGCTTTAACGGCACCTATCAATATTTTGCCCATTGCTCATACGATTAAAAACAAATGCTGTATGAAAGTGCCGTGTGATCCCAACACTAAAGAGCTAAATATTGTATACTTCAACGCCGTGTTGTGGGTCGTAGTCGTAGTTGGGGTTGGGGCAACACGTTTTTATCATTCATCCCCCCTATGTCAGCCGTCACGCTATAGTTCGCTCCCTTCAACCACAATACCAATCAATTTCTAATGTGGCAATTTATTTTTCTCAAAATATCGACTCGCAACAAGAACAGGGTGTAAAGTTCGTCATCTTCCATGGAAACGAGACCAGACGTGTCTAGTGGCATACTGCACGACGGTTATTGTTGGGATTTTGAATATAATAGGCTAGTTTCCACCATCAATAAATTGCAAATCTATTTAGTCCGTCAGTTAGAGTATTGGAAAATAATGGACACGTATTTTTTGTTTTTGTAAATCAATGAATATTGACAAAGATAAAAGGCATCAAAACTCGAGCGTGGGGCTCGTGATCGTGACGTCACAACGCGCTAAAAATTATAGCACGGCGTGACGTATTGAGAATTTTAAAAGCGTCGTATCTTCGTCAATTTTGGATTACGTAAATAATAAAAAATACGTGTCAAATATTTTTTGATAATCTAACTGACGGACTAATTAGATTTTTTCAGGACACAAGCCTATTATGGTAATCTTGCCGGTAACTCTGCTTGCGAGACTGCCTCGTTGGTCGTATTGATGAGCATGAAGTCCTAGGTTCGATTCCCAGGTCGAGCAAAGTGTTATTGGGTTTTTCCATCAGGAATTTCTCAGTAGCAGCCGCAGACACTGAAGTTATGCCCGGTTGATGGATATGGACTTAGACATAACCGGCAATTAGGTTCTCGTCTGCCTATAATCCTTCGTGGATTACATAGGCGTGATGTTATGTTATAAATATGTTTGTAAAGCTTCATTTCGTACTCCAGCTATAATTTTCAGTGCAAATGTAAATGTTACCGGAAATGTATAAAATCTAAGAATTGTACACAATTCCTAGGAAATGTATACAATTCCGAGCCTGCTTAGGAAATGTGTAAAATAATGTTTCAAAGATTCTTTAATACACACATTTCCTGGGAAATGTATGCATTTCCTAGGAATTATATGTAATTCCGAAATTATACTAGGAAATGTATAAAAACGAATGCTCTCTGTGAATAAAATAAATAAAACACGTTTTAGAACTGAAATCAGAATTTTTATTAAGATGGTTGGGCACTATAACAGTTTCGAAATTTGTATTTGGGTTGGTTTTTTGTTTGTTTGAGTTGGATTGATAGGTTTTCTGAATGGTTTAAAAAAAAAGCTGTCTTGGTGCCCCAAACATTTTAATGTGAACCATTATTTTTAAATTGCGTTTATATGTATATTCAGGTATACCGCCGTTTACCCGAATTTTATTTGCCCTAATATCATTTGCCATAATAGTCAACAGCCATAATATCATACGACATAATACTCATTTGCCCTACTCTCATTTGCCATATTAGTCACGTGCCAGAATCATTGTTTCCCATAAAGTCACTTACCATAACATCATTTGTCATAATCATTGTAAGCCCTAATTATCTCATGCCCTAATTATCACATGCCATAATTATGAAATGCCATAACATAATTTGCCATCGACATCGGGTCTGTAACGGTTGTTTATATCAAGAGAAATTGGATGCAATTGGGACTTTAGGGCACCCCGACTCGGACAGGTTAGGTTAGAAGGGGATGTGTGAGCGAGCGAAGCGAGCGAATAGACCCCGCCATCCCCTTCGTGGTTATTTTTTTATAAACCACACAGAAGTAGGAGCCCCGCGAAGCGGGGCTCCGTCGACCTAACCCACCATCAACCATGCACAGAAAAAAAAACCATGCACAGAATAAATAAGTTTATTCTTATTATACCAAACATTGCGCACCCATCGACATCGACAGCCAGAAAGCTAATAAGTAGGTAAGTATTAGAATTAAAAACAAGTTTAATAATCAAACTATATAATTATAATTAGGTAGTACAATTTCTTTTTTAATGCAAATACAAATTTGATGCTAAAGCACGCAAAAATTCTTCTTTTGCATATTCTTCTTTCTTAGATAATATCTCATTAATTTTGATTGTCCGACTGATTGTTTGTTTCTTTTTCTTTTTTTCTGTCTAATAATTATTATGACACATAAAAATAAGGCAAACAATACTTATGGCATTCGTATCTTATGGTATCTAAAATTCGGGCAATTAAAAGTATGTCATACTACTCTGTCAAGAAAGTACCGGGAAAAGATCAATAATACACAAAATGTCTGTTATTCATCCAAATTTATTTTATCACCTTCAAAGTATGCTCCTTTAGAAACGATACACTTGCGCCAACGAATAATCCATTCATCAAAACATTTTTTAAACGCTGCTTCCGGAATTGATTTCAGTTCTCGCCGCGAATTCTCCTTTATGTCTTCTATCGATTGAAAACGGGTGCCACGAAGTGGTAATTTGAGTTTAGGAAAAAGAAAAAAGTCAGCAGGAGCCATATCTGGTGAATATGGTGGTTGCTGGATGGTATTTGTTGAGTGTTTGGTCAAAAATTTGTTTACAATGATAGCCTTGTGCGAAGGCGCATTGTCGTGGTGCAAAATCCAAGAATTTTCTTTCCACAAATCTGGCCTTTTTCGTCGAATTTGCTCTCTTAAACGTCGCATAACGCTCAAATAATATTCTTTACTTACCGTTAGACCTTCCGGTAAGAATTCAGAGTGCACAACACCGCGATAGTCAAAGAAAACAGTCAACATGACTTTGACTTTTGATCGACTTTGGCGTGGTTTTTTCGGTTTCGGTTCAGTTGGAAGGCGCCACTCCGAAGCTTGTTGACTAGTTTGCATGTCAAACTCGTAAACCCACGTCTCGTCACCAGTAACAATGCGTTTCATGAATGTTGGGTCCGAACTGACTCGTTCTAGCATGTCCTCAGCGACTTTCATGCGATTGAGTTTTTGGAGAAAATTCAGATCTTTTGGGACTAGCCGAGCAGCAACATGTTTCATACCCAAATGATTAGTTAAAATGGTACGGATCGACTCGTGAGATACAGAAAGTTCGGCGGCTATCTCTCTCAGAGTTGAATGGGGATTTTCAGTCACTATTTTCTTCACTTTTGCGATGTTAACTTCAGTTGCAGACGTTGACGGCCTACCAGAGCGAGGCAAATCTTCCATCACATCTCGACCGCTTTTGAACGCTTTGAACCACTCATAAGCATGAGTTTTTGATAAAGTCGATTCACTGTAAGCCTTCTGTAACATTTTCAGTGACTCCGAACACGAAATTCCATAGGCGATGCAAAATTTAAGACAAACTCTTTGTTCGATATTTATGTCCATTATGAAATTCGCAATACACACTATATATGATATTACTAAAACCAGCACTGTATTTAATATAAATAACAGATGCAACTCAAACTCCGCGCCAAAATGGAAAACAGTTGTGCCAATCTAACTACAAAAAAAACAAAAATTTGAATTTGGAACCATAAACAAATCATCCATTCCCGATACTTTTTTGACTGAATGTATGTCTTTTAGGGCAAATGAAACATTCGGGCAAATGAAATTCGGGTAAATGAAATTCGGGAAAATGATGATTATGGCATATAATCTTCGGGCAAACAATAGACAACCGTATATTCACCCTTAAGAACATCAAGAATGTAACACATTTGCGATCGCTCTTTAGGAAGCGTATAGATATCCTAGAAAAAATACATATCATAAAATATATCATACATTTCCTATCTATTTTAACACTAACTCATACTTATCGCAATAATGTGTGGTATGACCTCGTTAGCGTTCATTGGCTGAATATTTTCATGTGATGCGCTAAAGACAATGTCGTACTGTAATTGGGCGCGTCGGTGACCCCCTTTATAATTTTGAATCTTTTGGCTTTTAAATAACACAGACCCTCTGCCATTCAGACTGTGCCATTCAATCACGTTGTTGTAAAACATTTGTGAAATTTAAAAAAAAATTGTATTGAGAAGGCAAGATGTGATGGCGGATCTGTAGAGATTTTTGTTTTGTTAGATAACTGTAAGAGTTAAGACTCCCACACAGGTGTGACTATGATAAACTGCAATTTCTTCTAAATTCCTCTTCGTCAAGACATAAATTACTGCGTCACAAATTCCATTCCATGACCATTGACCATACAAACCCTTGTCGATTTCGTAAACACGCGTCTCGTCTGTGTGGTGGGAGATCTGAACATAAATACTGTTCTTAATTATTTAATTAAAGAAACTCAGCCTAAAACATTACGACAACTCTGAATAAATATTAGTATAAAATCAACTCTAAGGAAATTGAGTTTCCGCCAAAACGAAGTTCAAATAAATCATGGACCTTCCTCAATAAATATTCTGTGAAATCGCACCGAAACCGGTGTAGTAATGCTCGAGATTTATAGCCAAGGACATACAGATTGACATTGTTATGTTGACAGATATCTCACCAGTGAAGTAATTATATATTGTAACACACTCTTACAATCGCAATGTAAGAGGAGCTCGTGGCTAAATAATAACAGTCGTACAGGTCAATCCTCAAGGTTAAGCCGTAGATAGTTTGTAGATCTTTGACAGTCGTTATCGTTACAGATAGCCAGTGGCCTGAATGTCTGACAACCAGTGTTCTAAAGGGTACCGACCGCGACGTACCGTATAACCCAGTACTAAGTGGGCTGTGGAGATCAGATAAGCAGTTGCTCCATGTAAAATTAAATGAAAAACCCAAAAACAATTTGCCCGACCCAGGAATCGTACCCAGGACCTCAATCGTGCCCAGCAGTCGCAATTGCGACCACTAAACTAACGACAGCGTTGAGCGTACTACACTATCTATATTACGTGACAGAGGTCAGGTTCAACAAATCAACAAAACATTCGAAGTAAAAGACAATGTAGAGCGCAAACGGACGTGGAAGCGTATCCGGCGGCAACAGTGACTAATACAACTTTCAGGACAAGTAAACCTTTTGTGGTAGTGTGGTGCATTGTAATAACACAGCTGGATGACTTGGTTACTTAATACATACATAAGTTGTGTGGTAATCAGTTGTGGTATGAGACATTTGTGTTGCGGAGGAATGAAATAAAATGTGAGGAAAGTTTTGAGAATGATTGTGGATGGGTATAAGATTAGAGGAAGACCAAACTTTGTAAAGGATGATATCGCAAGAAAGAAGCTGTCTGATGTAATGGCGATTGATGAGAAGTATGGAAGAAGAAGACATGCTGCGCCGACCTTAGATGAAGTGGGATAGGGCAAGATATTGAAGATTTGTAACGTAAGGGCTATATATCCCTCAAATGGCTTAGCATGATCCTCCGTTACTCCTAAAATACTGCAGCATTGATTTTGAAATAAATATATGGTAAAGTTGAGGATTAATGCTAAGTCCTATGTGTGACGAAAACACGATTCCATAAACTTTTCTCGATAGAAAAAAAATCCAAAGTTACCTCCAAATCGAACAATAAACCGCTGGTATTCAAAAAGTACTTGAAATTAGATCATGAAACTTAGCATACTAACTGAACTAACAATAAAGCAGGTCTTTTGTTTTATTTTTTTAGTCCAATCAATAGATTTTTTGTAAATCGCAAAATACCACTCATTTCGCACTATTCGGCCGCAGTGACTGACGTACTCGTAACAACCGCTTTGTAGTGCAAGCTGATTAGAACTTTATTCTAACAGTTTTTCAAACGAAGTTTGAACCACCACAAATAGAGTTGCTAATTTTAGGGTTAGAAGGGCCTTAATATTATTTTGAAGGGGATGATCATCCTTTTTCCTATCTTCTTCAGTCTTCTTCAGTTCGTCCTTATTTGTCCAGTGATCTTCTCATTGAGATCAATATCTCAGGCCGTCATTCGTTGGATTTATTTTCTGAGTTCTGAGATTTTCTTTAATAGGTTTCCTCGTTTTTTAGTTCGTTCGTTTCCTTGTTTTCGTATATTTTTGTAGCTGTTAAAGTTAATTATACGTGACTCTAAGAATCATATCCTCTTTGGTAGAAAAAGATACAATTTTCTCTAAAACACATCAAAATGTGAAGTTCAACACAACCAATAAAAATACCGGTTTGTCATATCTAGAGGTATATATGAAACTTTGTTAAAGGTACACTTAATTTATTCACATTCACAACTTTAAAGGCATTTGCTAATCCGCGTACAATATGAACTTTCGAAAGTCCTCAGCTAAAACGAAGAACAGTTGTAAATTATGACAAGCCCTTAAGACGACCTAAATGTGCCTCGAGGGAGAAAGCTTCCGAGAAGTGACGTCATGAGCTGTTCATGGTGAACTACCCCCGCTCCAGTAAAAAGGTTTCTTTCAAATTAAGAAAAGTTCTTTTTTCCGTTTAAGTTTCTCTTTATAGTGGCAGTACCTTGTAAAATATGTGGAGCAATTGATTTCGGGGCTTAGATTTATTGCTAAATGTTTTACTGATTCTTCGTATGCTTCCTTTATGCTATGTGTGATAATTTTTAGCGCAACTTGAATGGAAATCATTTAAATCTCGAATCAGATTTGAACACAGAGTGTCTCGAATCTTGTTTGAGAAGTAATAAGAAAAACATTTTTTTAGATAAAAGAAAAGATTTGGGAAATCTACTAAACTGTGCCTGGCGGGTCTGTCGGTCTTGTACTACATTCCCTTCCTATTTTATAAAAGTTTTGGATCTGTGGTGTGCATCACGGTTACGGACCACATTTTGACCACATTTTCTCTCACAGAGAGGGATTCAATATTGTTTGATATTTGTAATTATTATTATTATTTATTAATTTATTTGTACTTTTTTAAGACCACGTTTTATAATAAGAGGACATAGGTTCAAAACATTTATTATCTCATTTGCGCAATACAATCATTATTTTTTCGTTATCGCTACCGAGTTTTAGTAATCGGACTCGTACTCGTATCATCAATCAAATAATTTCTGATGACGTCAAACTTAGACTGGAAGTTGAAATTATGTTTTTCCTACTCCTCCGTTATTCTCTTCTGGCTAATTTCGTGGCGGGATCCAAGACAGGTAAATTATTTCTCTGGGAATTCGTCAAGTTTCATTGTCTCGGCGCTTTTCTGGTGTTTGCCACTGTTGATTCTGGCGTTCAGGAGTTGCAGTGGTTTGGCTTGCTCGCGTGGAGGTCGGAAATTATTTCACTTTCCCGTGAATTATACTACGGGGACTAAAAATATAGTGTGTCCTACCCCAGGTCCATCCTCTACTAATGTGAAAAATCCGGTCAGCCGTTCAAGCGACAAACAGACACAGTTACCTTCCGCATTTATAATATTAGTATGTTTTTGTTTCATGCTGCTACAAAATATGGTTAGTGTAAATATTATCGTTTGGTTCTGAGTATAAGAAGTTTGTATTTGTTTATGAAAGCCATACTGCAGTGATAGTTAGCATCTGGACATTGTAGAATGTATTTTAGAACCAGACATTTGGAACTGTTGGATCAATAAAATATTTTGCATCTTTACGAGAAAATTTAAAAAATGTCATTTTGTAGGCGCAACTTCGTCTTCCTTTAAAATAACTGGTGGTAGGTATCGGGATTTATTTTTAAAACCAGCGCGCTAATCGGTCTCATATTATCATCATCATCTGCCTAGCCTTTTTCCCAACAATGTTGGGGTCGGCTTCCAGTCTAACCGGATGCAGCTGAATACCAGTATTTTACATGGAGCGACTGCCTATCTGACCTCCACAACCCAGTTAGTACTGGGTAATACGATACCCCTTGGTAAGACTGTTTGTCAGACTTTTTGGGCCACTGATTACCTGGAACGACTGGTCAAAGATCTACAAATGACAGCCGGGACCAACTGCTTAACGTGCTTTCCGAGGCACGGAGGAAGCTCGGTATGTAATGGGTGGTCACACATCTACAGAGCAACCTGGCCCTATAAGAATACCAGCGCTGTGACTTTTTTTAATGTCACAGCACCTTGCTCAGATAGGAGCCTTTTGGCCTTGCACAGCACCATTTTGATTGTTTTTTATTTTTCTCTTGTTTACTTTTTTTATATAGTTTTGTCATGTCTACCTATTCTATCTTTTTGTTTCTGTTATGTCCTGTGTAAGTTCAATAAATACTTTTCTTTATTTCTTTCTTAACCTAGGCAAGCACCGCTTGAACTAAATCGGCCTCATATTATATCAAAGAAAAACTAGGAAAATAACATACAAGTGGCTGTAAATCTAGGCTACACCTAAATAGTTATAGGACGAGCAATAATCACGCATTGAGCACGTCTTGTAAACAAGATATCCATTGGCACACATTATTGTGTAAATAGTGGGTGTTAGGTTAGTGCTAGACTAATTGTTTTGAAATCTAACAAGCAAGAGGTACCGTATTGAAACTATTCTCACGAAGATATTCTACATCTTTGAAGAAGAAAGTTTGTGGGGAAGTACCCATAGTAAAACCCGGGAACCGAAACTTGGTTCGGCATGCCCTAGGGGGATGTAAGAAGAAAGACGGCGGAACAATGAGTATCTTAAATATGGGTAAACTCGCCACCTTTTTTTCTAAATGCTTTGTTGAAAGTGTTACCCAGTCTGCAAGGGTCAGCAGCTGTTTTATAGTACTTACCATTCTTTGCCATCTAGGCAGAAACTATTGTTGAACGCCAACTGCTACGATCCTTATCCTCTTTTGAAACTGCTCTCAGACATACACGTTTACTCAAATTAAGAATGAATTAAATCAGCTTGAACTTCCTGACTAACTGGCTCCTTTACAATTCAAGAGAGCCTGTAAATGGATTCATTGATGTTAATACTCTGACTTATTGATGATCAAGATTCAAGCATAACTGAAAACTAGATTTCAGCCATTTATTTGGTTGATATTAATTTTAAGTAATGGTTTAGTCTTGAATTACATTTTACAATACGGGCCTAAGCGTTTGATTTTCCAAATGCCGCAGAGAATAAAAAAATCTCCAATGCAAGGCTCCAATTTTATTACATTTTTAGCTCTGCGTGTACTACATACAAGTACAGCTTACATTGCGTTATATTATACGTATATCAGCCAGATGTCGACGACCCGCAAACCAGTTTATTTACCAACTTCACCAAATCAACATGGCTGCCGCAATCATTCGTAATTTCTTGATGTGCATGTGCGTCATTGTTTGTGAAGCTGTCAGATCCGGTTTAGACTTCTGTGAGTTCTCTGTCACTAATATGGAGATATTTCCCATATCATCGTTCATCTGCGCATATTCCGAATTATTTTGATTTGGCGCAGCATGTCTTTTTTCCATACTTTCAATTAGTTGTTATTTCAGACGTCACTCACTTTCTAACCATGTATCATATTTTACAGAGTATCCATGTATCATAATTCAGGAGAAGAACAAAGAAACGAGGAGGTCGTTTCTTTGTTCTTCTCCTGAATTATGAAAGAAAAAGAAGGTTCTTCTGTTGTCTTATTTTCGGCGTCGTCGGTGCTTCTCGTTATGGAACGAGGTTCCTCATGCTCCTCAATATAATGATTATCTCTTCTGGTAATATCAGTTTCACACCAGATCTTTGCTGATGTTGAGAACGTCAATACCTTGATTGTTTAAACTCTATCAATATCTAGATAGATTAAATTTTGCCTTAGTGGTAACCAACAATACCGAAGTGATGATTTGTATTCAATCCAGTCCATAGAGTCTTCCCAAAAAGGATTGACAAAAGTGGTGAGGTCCTTGACAGGCGGTTGCTGACCGAAAAACAAGCCTCCATAAACAAGGGCCAACCAATGATTCATACAAAATGAATCATTTTGGGTAATCTATTGAGGTCTTAATCCAACTGTGGATATCTTACCTCTGATAAGATACTTCTGATATAAGGATACTAAAAGATTCCTGCTGAAATGGTGTCGATGATGTCATCAATTATGCACATTTACATCAGTATTTAATTATCTTAATTAAGTCTGCACTGACCTATCTAATGATTTCAGCGAGACAGGTCTCCTAAACACATGATAGACACCTTTTGGCCATGTTTGGAGTCAATCATGGCTATTGTAATTTGTAACAACCAAGGACTGATATTTTCCTGTACCGAATCGGGCGGGAGGAAACGCCCGGGTGTTACCATTGTGAGGATCGACCGGAGGACGCGGTGGAGGTCTGCCCCGCATGGGCGAAGCACCGCCGTGCCGTGTCCTCGTAGCGGCGACCTCTCGCGTCCGGCCCTGGTTCAATCCATGGTCCGGAGCGAGACGGAATGGGACGCCGTCACCTCCTTCTGTGAAGCAGTCATGCTAGAGAAGGAAGTGGCGGAACGTGAGAGGGAGAGAACCCCACGTCCCGGCCGCCGCGGGAAACGCCCCGGGCGTCGGGGGCCACTTAGTGGCCCCCGGCCACTTCAGGCGCGGCTGCGCGGGCCTTTGGACGGGGAGCTATGAGCTAGCTCGCCGTCCGTCCATCTTATGACGACAGGTCGTGTCGACGACGCGTTCGTGTTCCACGCGCACCTCAAAGAGATGTCAGCAAAAGGAAGGGGTACGCAAGGGCCGATGCCTGCCGGGGCTGCGGGACTGCTCGAAAGAGATACTGTGGCCCCGGAACACAAAGGGCGATGAAGGAACATGGATGGGTTTTAGTCAGTAAAAGTCTGACACTCCTTCCTGCTCCGCCCAGAGCGAGAGAAGTCATTTCATGATTTCCCATCCGAAAAAAAAAGGACTGATATTTTAGCCAATAAAGAACTAATAGAAGCAGACAATCATAAGGAAACTTATAAGCAATTCTTTCTGATTGATTCTAGAGCAATCTAGGAGTAAACTAACATAGATTACAATAAAGTGCTCGTTGGTCTAGTGGACGCAAGTGCGACTGCTGAGCACGAGTTCCTGAGTTCGAAAAAGTGTTATTGAGTTTTTCTTCAGGAATTTCTCAGTAGCAGCCACGGAGTCTGAATTTGTACTGTACTATTAGATACACCTTTGCCCCAATTAACCCTTAGCGGATAACAGGCGTCCTATTATATTATCACAATAAACCAGTAGTGTTACCTTAGCTGTGAGCTTATGTCTTCGAAGTAGACTGATCTAAGAAGCCGCTCTACGTCAAAAATAATTTCACGGACACATTCCAACTTGATGTGTCAAAGTATTCTCAACTTTTTCTAATAAAGCGAACTTTTCTACCCTAGAAGAGTGTGCCCAGTAGGGACCTGGATGAAGAAATAATCTAAGTTTTCTTTTGCGGAAAAACTCAAGGACTAGCTAACTTGTATTGTTTTTACTTTCGTTCACATTGAAACTTTAACCATGATCCATGACCCTGTTAGGAGTTGGACCTTTCTATCTTCAGTTTCTTAAACTGTTAAGGAAAACATCGCGTGAACTCCATAACATCACGCCTGTAATCCTCGAAGGTTTAGGCAGAGGTGTGCCTACACCTAACAGATACACACCCACATTTCGCCAGTTATGTTTACGTCCTAAGTAATATGGGGCGAGCCTATTGCTATTAACCGGGCACAAATCCTCCGTGGCTGTTACTGAGAAATTCCTGTTGGAAAAACCCAATAACACTTTGCCCGACCTGGGAATAGAACCCAGGACCTCATGCTCAAAAATCGCGCTTGCGAAAATTAGACCAACGAGGCAGTCTTCGTTTTATATCAATAAAGAAACCGGTTTAAATACTATTTATAGATTGATATAATGATAGTAGATGTTTGACCCTCATGTATTAAAAAAAGTGCACTCATTCAATGCATTCAAATAGTACATTGTAATGTAATACAAGGGGCTAAAATGACCCATTATATACGAGGTAGTAAATAAGAACCGAGTTATAATGGGATTTTAGCGCCGTGTGCTACACTGTACTTCTCACTTTGAGTGTGAGAAAAATAGTCAATTTAGTGCTAAAACATTCACATACAAATCACGTGAGGTTTGTTTACTTGAAGCTAAATGTGCGCATCACGCAGCAGCAGGTCGCGGCAGCCGCGGGAGAGCACGTCGAGGTACTCGTGGCTCAACAAGTCACGACTACGAGATTTACTTTACGCCCTAGGGCCTAAAAGGGCCACTTGAGGCCCGCACAGTAGGGCTATATTGGCGTACTTTAAGAGCATGAGAAGTGAAAACTCTATTAACTGAATATTTGATGACAAATAACACCCTTACTAACATCTGAATGCATTGGATGGGTGTATCTAGTTATACTATGAGTATGTATCTAATATATCTAATATGTATCATAATTGCTACCGTAACATCTGTGACGAATTTTAATTATAATTAATTGAAGCATTGTTCTCACGTAAGTGACTTTGTGGCTTCTTTTGAAAATTCTTCCAGCATACCCGGATGCGCCACACCATGCACAAAATTGCCATAACCTTCAAGTTGTGAAGTTAATTTACCAAAACAAACATAACGCCCGAGTAGAATTCGCTTAACTTAACGTCATGACCTTGAACTAAGAAAACTGGTTCCAAACGGTATTTAAATAAATCTAAGTATATGCATATTGTAATACGATATTTGCGTCAATAGATTGACATGCGATTTCCTGTGTTTAATCATTAAGTTTATTTATAAAGTTAATGAATGTTTAGAGACTGGAAGGTGGACGGAAGCGCCAGGGTAACCTGCGAAGTTCAAATTTTCAATTCAATTTGCCAGTCAGTGCTAGACTGTATGTTGAACCAAATATGATTTGCGGCCGTAATATGCATGTGTTTATTAAAGAATTAAAATCATCAATACAACCCTCTTACTTTATTTAATCCCATTGAATGACTTTTTACCCGACTACGGCGAAGGGTTATGTTTTTAGCAGTCTATGTATGTTTGTATAAATACGTTTGTTCCTCCGTAGCGCCTAAACTCTTCATCCGTTTCCGATGGACAAGGTGTCAATCGATTCGTTATTATGGCCCGGGTAACTTAAGCTACATTTTAACAGACTTCAACAATAGAAGGAGTCAATTTACCCTGTAAACACCGAATTTAATTAGTGCGTGATTTTTCAGTAGTGGGGTTCTTTTAGTTGTAGTATACCACACAAATTCTGGTTGAATGACTATTTTAGAAGTTCGTTAGTAATCCGTACTCATGGAATGTTTTTCTTTGTTCACAGGTATGTAGTGGATGGAGCATGTTCATTTCAAACTTGAAGCATATAAATTACCTTGGAAGAACATAACATTGTGATTTTTATCAAAAAAAACAGCATTTATGAATGAACTTCTAATAATTCTTATGTTAAGGTAGTCGCCATTATTGCTTGTTTTAAATTCTGTTGTTGAAATCGAAAAACCTTGAAATTATTTGAAACCAGACTTTGTAGCGTGAAAATGTGATATTTTTCAGTCCCATATTGGTGGATTTAGATCATAATTATAGCATAAAAGGAGGTGTTTGATGAGATGTCGAGTAATAGAGAAGTATGCAAAAAGAAGACGCACTGCGCCGACCCCAAATAAATTGAGATAAGGGTAGAAGAACGATGATAAAAAAAAAAAAGAAAAAAAAAAACAATAAAAAAAACAAACAAAAAAAAACACAAACAAGGAAAACAAAAAAAAAAACAACCCTAAATCTACCAATCTATTGTCATTCTCCGTCTACCAATCTACCGATCTGAGTTAAAAAACCAGCACAAAGTGCCCTTGTTCTACTTACAGTTACGACAGCTCCTAAATAATTTTACTAAGCTTACATAATATATTGGAATTTTCCATCAGGAATTTCTCAATAATAGCCCGTAGTTTGTATTTGTGGACGGTTAATGGCATTAGGCTCGCCCCCTATTACTGGTCTTAAACATGACTGGCGAAATGTGGTTGTACAGTACTATTAAGTACATACCTCTGCCTAAGCCTTTGTGGAAATACAGGTATTATAGCGATGTTTATACCCGTTTTCGTTTTGCGAAGTTTTACAGTGGAAAGTAACAAAATTAGAGCCCTGTCAAAAAGATGGTGTCCTAATTCCTAGAAGCGTTAATAGAGAAACACCATTCATTATTGCAATTGAAACAAAACCGTTTCAGATGACTCATTTCAGCGCAAACACTGGGACTGTTGAATTTTTCATTTGTCATAGAAACAACTTATCTATTCGTTGTAAATAGACCACGTAGAATGTAGGCATATAGTCGTGAACTCGTGATACACACAGAAAATAACATGACGCTTTTACACAGCTTTGGGTAGTTACAAACTGAGTGATAACATCACGCCTGTAACCCCTTGTATCCTGTAGTACCTCATAGTACACGCACCTTTCGCTAGTTATGTTAAGTCCCGTGTAATAGTGGCGAGTCTATTAGAGATTCCTGCTGGAAAATCTGAAAAACACGGCCTGGCCTGGTAATCGACCCCAGGTATTCATACTCGGCAGAAAAAGATCGACGCAAAACGCTTTTTCCTTCCATTCCATCTACCATTCACTCTATTTTCATTAATGATAAATGATATGATTAAAAATGGCATAAAATAAAAATATATTATGTATTCTAGATCGACGCTCTGTCTTGAACTTTTGACTCTATATTTAAAACAAAAAATTGAGTTCAGATTAGTATAAAATCTGTCAATTTTACATTGCTTTGAATTCAGCTGTTTCACCACTTCCTGATAACTTCCGTTTAAATGAGATTATAATTCCATTTCGTATATTTTTTGCAAATCGTTGAATAGGGTTTTGTTTTCGATAGTGGCATCTCTCAGGGCCGTTTCGACACAGATAACGACAGCAAAATCGCTAAGTTTCGATTGCTAATTACTACGAATAAATTCGGTTGCAATGATGATGCTTGCGAGTAACACAAGTCTCTGCATCCAAGATGCGTTACTGGCAAGCATCATTACATAATGGCAACCAAATTTTTTCGTAAGTTATTAGCGATCGAAAGTTAGCGATTTTGTCGTTATCTATGTCGAGCCAAGTTGACAATTTACAATCGTTAACGCTAGTAGAAAACGAACCAAATGTATGGGAATGGTATCATCTCAACGTTAAATCACGTAATCAACACAAACGAATAGAAAATTCGTAGACAAGTTTACGTCGTTCAAAATGATAGAATAGAATGTTGTCGTTTCTACATTGTTGATCGCTATACGCGTTGGTAGGAACGCTCACCATAGACTAAAGTGTTGGTTTTTACTACAGACATTAGAGAACGAACAATCGACTCAGTCGTGTCAACTTGGTTACTAATTTAGCGCTTTCTACAATCGCTTACGCCGAGGCGTTTACGATTGTAGAAAGAGAATCGATACGAAACGTTTGTAACTTAGCTAGGCCTTTTTTTTTTTTTTTGACTCTGGGAAAAAATGTATTACGCATATCCTCCCATCGGGGGACGGGAGGGGTATGTGGGACTCCCCGGGCGGACCCGGTATACCCACTAAAACGACCCAGCGCATTCCCGCTTCGTCCGAGTGGCGGGGGACTGAGAAACCGGCACAGCCTTTACTTCCAGTCCTAACTTAGCTAGGCCTGGGTCAACCTAATATGTCCGCAACGTCTGCTTAACGTCTGTTCAACCGGACTATCCTGTGGGTGTTTTGAGTGTAAGACCTCCAAGTCAGGGGCGATTGAATAGGGTTGTGAACTCATAATTATCAATGATAATTATGAGTTCATAACCCTATTCAATCGACCTTATCCCAATTCAATTCAGTGTCGGCGCAGCATGTCTTCTTCTTCCATACCTCTCTATTACTCGTCATCTCAGCAGTCACCTCCTTTCTACCCATATCACCGTTCACACAGTCCATCCATCGTTTCTTTGGTCTTCCTCTACTCTTATAGCCATGAATAATTTGACAGTACTGAAGTGTTAGATTGTTTTGTTATAAGGAACTAATATTTTTTTGTATTTATCTGTGGAGGCTTGTTATTAGCAATTTAGTTACATATTTTTGTTACTACAACGTTATTAGTCTGTAAGCTGTTCCTAAAATAAAATAAATAAATAAAAAATCTACAGGGTTGAGATAAGTATTTGAATTAATTGGGAAAAAACTGGGAAACTGGTAACGTTATAAGCTGATTTGCTATCTTTATATTAAACTGCCCACAGAATTTAAATTTCGAACAACGGAAATAGAATTATTTTAACGTTTAGCACATCAGTATCAGAATTTGAGTAAACGGCTTGAATCATAAATGAGAAGGAAGCTAGCATTCAGCCGAGGTCGATGACAACCGGCCAGTATCAAGGATTAGTTGTCTAGTCTTAATCGTGCGAAATTAGATTTTTAGTTTAAAGAATGAAGTAAGTTACATAAAAACACAAGTTAACTGTTAAAAAGAAATAAAACATTTTTAATGTAGGGTTTTCGGAGATACTTTTTTTCCGTAGCCAAACGGAACCCTTATGGATTCGTCATGTCTGTCTGTCTGTATGTCACAGCCACTTTTTTCCGAAACTATAAGAACTATGCTGTTGAAACTTGGTAAGTAGATGTATTCTGTGAATCGCATTAAGATTTTCACACAAAAAAAAAAAAAAACAAAAATTTTGGGGGCTCCCCATACTTAGAACTGAAACTCAAAATTTTTTTTCATCAAATCCATACGTGAAGGTTATCTATGGATAGGTCAAAAATTATATTGAGGTTTCTAATTTTTTTTTTCTAAACTCGCCCCCCCCCCCCCCCCTGTAACTTCTAAAATAAAAGAAAGATAAAGCTAAAAAAAATATATGATGTACATTCTCAACTTCCACTGAAAATTGGTTTGAACGAGATCTAGTAAGTAGTTTTTTTTAATACGTCATAAATCGTAAACCGCAATTTACCTTTCATTCAATAAAGTTTGTGCGGAACCCTCGGTGTGCGAGTCTGACTCACTCTTTTTCTGATGTGGCTAGAATCCTAAAACCCTACTTTTGGAAAAAAAACGGTCTAACATTTTCAGTTAACTTTCCTTAATAATCGTCTGCGAAGCAATGAAAGTTGAAGATAGAGAAAGAAAAAAAAACTGAAAATGGAATTATGAAAAGAAATACCGAATTGCTTTCTTTTAGGCTAAGTCTAGCTTGAATATTTAGTAATACAGCTGCTAGCTGAAAACGTAGTTCAAGCAGTTTTTTTTTTTTGTAAATGCTTTTGATAATAATAAGGATTTTTAATTACCTACTTGGAGTTACGATCATCTAATACATATTTAATTTAATGTAAACTTGAGATGGTTGGAGAGTAGCCAATATTATACCCGAAAATGAATTCCAAAGACCCTCATAAAATTGTATTTTTTTTTTATTTTTTTTTTTATTTGAATTGATTTTTAATTTATGTATGTACAGCAGCTAGTTAATAACAAAATACTAAAAATTCTATAATCTTATCTGCCGTTTGAGAATAAGGAAAACAAACAAACTAAATTATTTGATTGTTTTATTATTTATTTTTTACGTAAAAACTAGGTATAAACCGTACCTAATTTATTCTTAGGCATGAATTAGTTTTTTTTTTAAATACAATTTTGTGTAACGATAAAAATATGTAAAATTATCTATGACTCATAGGGTTTGAGATTAGACTTGATGAAAAAATTAAAATTAGACAAGTCACTATAAATAATTAAAATCTCTTTCGTGTTGAACCATTTTCACGCCGTTTCAAAAGTCAACGGTCTAAATATAAAAAAGAACAAAGAAGTTTGTACACATCGAATAAATAAATATACAACGAGTTTTACATTTGGATAACATTGTGATTGCCCGATGATTGGTATTGGCGCGCAGTACGCGTTGAGTCTCCGAAGCGGTATCATATTCAGTTGATAATTATTTTATTTACTTCAGTAACGAGAACACCGAACACGCGCGAAGCTTTGTTTGTTTTGTTCTTCCCGGCACTGTGAGCGCACGTGTTCCATTTTTGAAATTTTTTTTTAACCAAGGAGTTTTATGAGTGTTTTTTTTTTGTGTGATTAGTTGATTGGTGCTATATATTTTTTTTAATCGACTAAAGTGTTGTGTTTTAAGTGGCCAGTGTGTATTTGGGAATAATTTGTGGAAAGTGGAGTCCGTTGCCTTGTTTTGGCATCATATTTTGGCACAGGAGTTACGGTACACAGAATTATAGCGAAATTACTCAAGAATGTCGCACCGTGAGTACTTTAAACTTTATACGTTTAAAAATGTTTGAAATCTCTTGTTTATTAAATGTGATTTTGATTTTCGACACAGTTTTATAGAACTTATCATACGGCTTTTGTTAAATAAAAACTATACTTAGTAATAATTGTTATGACTGTTTTGGTTGTCGCATTTTTCACGAAGTTTCTTTGTCAGCAGTTTTTATCATCGATTATTTTTGAAGGGCAAATCAAAAACTGTCAACTTATCATTGCATAAAAACAATTTTGATAATAAAAATATACTGTTGATTTTTATCTCGTCGGATACCTATAGAAATATATTTTTTATTGACGTTATCAAAATAAGAATCTGTTGATGTTCAAATAATCTCACAAGCGAGTGGAAAAGTAAGTACGTACTGTCACTGAATTATTTCTACTATTTTTTTTCTGGGCATTAAATTGCACTTGGCAAGAGACGTTTGTGTTTTGTTTATACTTTTGTTGCCTACTCCAGCTAAAAGCTATTTTAGAAAAAATAGGTAATTCTAAGTGCTTTTCTGAAAACGAGATTTCACAAATAAAATTATACACGATCAGCAGATCAGCAGGAGAGCTGTCCCTGTTGATGTTCAATAGCAATTATGCCACTGACAAGTCTTGAACGCGATTTAGATGTGTTGATCGCGTTCAATTACAAATTGGTGAATTACTCCCATAGGAGTCTTGATAACATCTGACATTGGACCGAATTGTGGACATCGGCACCAGTAGCCTTATAGAAAAAACTTTTTTGCAAAAAATAAAACAGACTTCAAAAAAGTGAAAAATTACTTTAGCTTCAGAAGCCGGTGACAAAAACACCAAATAAATCAAACAAAGGTCAAGCTTTGTGTTTTTTTTTGTGTGTGTTTTTTTTTTAGTCGGTTTTATTTTTTGCAAAAAACATTTTTTATTTTTCAATTTTTAGTTGTACCATCCTATACAAATATTTGCTATGCATTTATTTTACATTGTTAACAATACATGTCATGGTAATAGGCTTATCCCCAATAAATGGAACTTCACATACCTAAACTGTCGAAATCTGAGTGTATTGTACACATCAGCGTACCCCTCAGAGCATGATGTTACGTCATAATGTTTTATATATAAACAATAAACATCCAAGCGATTGCAGCAATGACGACAGATTTGCTGTCTATTTTTGAAGAGTTCCATTGTAAATCTCCAAAGATCAGCATCAGATATTCACCAAATTTATATGGGAACACCTCAGAAATTATCATCAGCCTATTAATGTTCCCACTGCTGGGACACAGGCCTCCTCTCTATGAGAGGGAATGGGCTATAATCCACCACGCAGGCCCAGTGCGGATTGGTAGATGTCACATGTCTTCGAATTTTTGGTTCTAGGACATGTCGGTTTCCTCACGATGTTTTCCTTCACCGTTTTGAGAGCAGGGGTGATGAAATAAATTACACAAAGTAATGCGCCTGTCTGGGTTCGAGCCCACGACTTACTGTTCGTAAGTCGGGGCCGCCACCACTGGGGGTGGCCCAGTGGTGGCGGCCCCGACTGCTCTCAAAAAATTGAAATTTTATGTCACCCTAAAAATTGTTCCAAAGAAGTACAGAGAAGGATTGATGTAGTCATCAACTCCATCTTAATCAGGAGTCACCTTAAGCTGACAAAATATGTTACTCGTATCTTTTATTAAGGAAACAGTTTGTCACCATTTGTGGAAACCCTCGGATGGAGATAAATTGCTCCCACACGCACGCACGAGTGAGCAATCAAGCTATACAGAGCCAGTTTATGCGGATCTCTCATTGTACGGGAAATCTATACAAGGCGAGCCCATGTCATTATCATCATCTGCCTAGCCTTTTCCCAACTATGTTGGGGTCGGGCAGCGGTGTAGCGGTGCAGCTGAATACCAGTATTTTACATGGAGCGACTGCCTATCCGACCTCCACAAGTCAGTACTGGGTAATACGATACCCCTTGGTAAGACTGGTTGTCAGACTTTTTAGGCCACTGACTAACGAGTTAACGACTGTCATAGATCTGCAAATGACAGCCGAGACCAATGGCTTAACGTGCTTTCCGAGGCACGGAGGAAACTCATTATGGAATGGGTGGTCACCCATCCACAGACCAACCTAGGCAAGCACGGCTTAACCTAAAGAACGACCCGAGCGGCTATCATTATTTAGCCACGAGCCTAAGTTATACTTGGAATTTATAGTTTCATGTGTCGCCGTGTTTACCGAGTTGTATGTGCCTATCGAAAAATACGTTAGTTAAAACGTTATGTAGAAACTTATTTCACGACTAGCGGACGTCACGCGGTTTCATCCGCGTAGTTCCCGTTCCCGTGGGAGTACGGGGATAAAAATATAGCCTATGTTACTCGCTGATAATGTAGCTATACATTGCTGAAAGAATGTTCAAAATCGGTCAAGTAGTTTTAGAGTTAAATCGTAACAAACACACAAACAAACGAAAAAACAATTATTTCTTCTTGATAATATTAGTATAGACTAGACTCCTGCCGTCACCTGCCGTGGTCGTCTAGTGGACAATGGGGTAGATGACACACCAATCAATTGAGATACTTTTTAAGAGTTGTCCAAACGCGGTTCTCTCATAGATTTTGTATGGCAATAGCCAACTGTGACGTCACTGTTTATTCAACTCAATTACTCAGCAATTTATTGATTTCAAAGCAACTAAAAATCGATTTTGGCAATTGATTGAAAACAAATCGGCTTTTCAGGCCCAAAATTAAAGTGTTTTGTTTAGAGATCGGTGTCTTGGAATTATTGTTTTATGGTGTCATCTTCCCTATTGCTAAGCCATCAGATCTTGGATTTGATTCCCATGTCTGGTATTGTTATTAGGTTATTTCTAGGAGTCTGTGTTTGTGCTAGGTTTATGGCAATAGGCTCACCTCCTTTTACCCGAGACTAAACATTCCTCATTTTATTTAACTGTTCACATTTCTAATCTGTCTTATTTAGGCAGTGTGAAAAGTGAGTGTTCCTATTTTCCACGTCTGCCGACCCCTTTGCGGTATACAGGCGCGATGTTCCGTCAAGTAGAGACATATTGTATTCCTGTGGGTGTCGCCACGTCATCATCTAACAGTATGTGGGGCAATATGCTTACATTGGGTGATACCAGGTTAACAAGCCTGGTAGGTCAATAACCATTTTGCCCAGATGGTGATGCTCAGCAACAACTAATCTAGACTGCTATTAAAGTTTTATCTTGTTTCACAGTCACACTACGTCAAATGAAGTAGGTATAAACCTAATGTTATTGTCAAATATTCACAGACATGGTTGAACTTTGATATGCGATTAGGTTTAGTTTACACTGGCGACTAGTGTATTCTTTCACTGGAGTTTTCACTTCTGACAGCTGGAAGTGTGCAACCCGACGATAACCTTATTGCATCGCCGATAAAGATCACTGTGGTCTTGACAGTGATGCGAAGTCAGAAGTAAAATAACTGTGAAAGAAAAAGTCTTTATTTGACTCGTACAAGACAAAAGAATAAAACAAAATTGTTTGGAAAGAAAACAAACAAAAAAAGTAAAAAAAATGACTGCGTTTCCCGCTTGCATATATAAATTGGGTGAAGTGTAGCTTGTGTCTGTGCTACACATTTTTGACTTCTCCATCGTTTTTATAACTCGGTTCAAAATCAAAATGTATTACTTATTAAACGTGAAGAAAAAATGAACAGTTTGTGTTGGTCGTTTGCTATGGAGAAGAACCGGCCAGAAAATTCATGGTTCACGTCGTGTGGTCAAGGCCGGGACTGAAAAACTCATTTCTTACCCAATGGAAATGTTAATGGTCGATTAAGCTAGTTGATTATGTAATTACACTAAAGATGTTGTAAACCAGACTTTTATTGGTCTCGTTGTAGAGGATCAGTATTTTTCGCTTTGATACTAAAAGCCTAATAAAACCTCTGATCTTTTAAATGTTGATGGATGGAGAGGGAGAGGAAGACCAAGGAAACCAAGCATGGATTGTGTGAGGAATGATCTGAAAGACAAAGAAGTAAATGATAGTGTGACGGTTGACAGGAGAGAATGGAAGAAAGAAACGTTACCCCAAGTAACATGGGACAAGAGTAGATACATGATAATGAAGTAAACCTCTGATCAGTTAACCTACTTGCAAATCCCAATTCTCACGTAGGCTCGGCTCTTAGTTGCCATGGCTTATTTGAATGAATTATTTTGGTTTTTGAATTGTATACTGTGGACACTTTAAACGTGCACTTCTTGCTACATTGTTCTCACATAATATACTATCTCAACAAGAATGATGTAACCAAGATTTTGTAACAATATTTTGATTTAAAAGAGTGTCCATGGAGTTTCTTGCCAACTACAGTACTTTCTTAAGTTATTATGTCTTGTGACTGGGACTGTAGCTACATTTAATTTTCACCTTTGTTTCGACAATTCAAAATTGCCTGTAACTGGCCTACTTGAAATAAATGCTTTGATTTTGCTCGTGTTTGGTTGACCCGAATAAAGCCAGTCAGAAACCGGAAATTTAATGAGCTTTAGAATTCCCGGGGGTGACTCTACCAATTTAGAGTGGGTTATTAAATGTGTTTCTTAAGTTCTTACATGTTATTATGTTCGAGGCACTTTGCAAGCAAATACTGGGATATCCCGTGAGAATTTCGAAATTGTTATTGCTTATCTCGGAGTCTATATAATTATATGTGCCCCCTATTACATGGGAATTCAACATATCTGGTGAAATGTGGGTATACTATTACATACATCTGCTTTACCTTTCCGAGATTACAGGCGTGATGTTATGTTGTTTCTTAAGTTCATAATAAAGGGAAACTCTGTGCAAAATTTCAGCTTTCTAGGCCCAAGGGTTTGGGCTGGGCGTTGATGAGACAGTGAGTTAGTCAGCAGTTTGCCTTCTCATACATATATTGGGGTTTATGTCGATGGCTATAAGAGTAGAGGAAGACTAAAGAAACAATGGATGGACTGTGTGAACGGTGATATGGCTAGAAAGGAGACTGCTGAGATGACGAGAGGGTTCTTACAGACGAGCGGCACGTTGCCAACTACAGCCGTCGCCACCTGTCGACGGCTGCCGTAGACGCGCCGGGCGGCAGCCGCCGAAGCGTCGACGACTGCCGTCGACATGTGGCGACGACTGCAGTTTATCTGCAGTTGGCAACGTGCCGCTCGTCTGTAAGAACCCTAATAGAGAAGTATGGAAGAACATGCTGCGCTGACCCCAAATTAATTGGGATCAGGGCATCAGGAGAATGATGATATTTACGAGTGAAACACCAGTACTTAACCAAAGTACACTTACCTTAACATTTAACCGCTCAAGTGTATACTAGTGTGAACAATTTACTTATTCATGTGCATAAATTATCAAGTCAGTTCTAGGTGTATCGACAATATTTATTTACTCAAGTAATTTGCAATGCAAGGTACTGATGACTTGTTTCTAAAAAAAAAGTAAAATACTTAAGTCACATTTGAATACAGTAAAGTAAACATTAAAAAACAAATAGGTAATACTTTTGTTTTGAAAATTTCCGCGTTTATTTGTCGTTCTTGAGTGTGATAGAACATGATTATATAGATTTTGAGTTAATAAGCAACGCAGAGGTGGAAGTCTATGGTATTTTGCTTTGTGGACGTCTCGAGTTCAATGAAAGGCAGTGGTGTCGATTCTGTTGTTCACAAACTAAACTTAATTTAGGCTATTGCTATCTTTTTCTCTCTAATAAAACGAGAAAGACACGGACGTAATTTAGAGCTGCCAAATTTAGTTGGAACTAATATTTCCACATAAATGAAGGGTGCACGTAAAGCCGGGGTTGCGGGACTGTTCGAAAGAGATACCGTGGGAACCGGAACCGGAACACAAAGGGCGATGAAGGAACATGGATGGGTTTTAGTCAGTAAAAGTCTGACACTCCCTCCTGCTCCGCCCAGAGCGGGAGAAGTCATTTGATGATTTCCCATCCGAAAAAAAAAAGTGTGCACGTAAAAACATGTCGACTAAAACACGGTGAAGCTCAAGGCATAAACTAGTTTGACATCTCTAACTTAGTTCATAGCTATAGCCGTCCTTTTCTCGCACTGCCTTTTAGTAAATGATAGCAATAGCCTGAATTAAGTTTAGTTTGTGCACAACAGAATCGACACCATTATTATAGGATTCAAAATTTACTCTGACAGTGACTAAAAGAGTATAATGAATATAAATGTTGATGGATGGAGAGGGAGAGGAAGACCAAAGAAAAGATGGATGGATTGTGTGAGGAAGGAGATAAAGGAAAAAGGTGTAAATGATAGCGTGACGGTTGACAGGGGAGAATGGAAGAAAAAACGTGTTGCGCCGACCCCAAGTAACATGGGACAAAGACAAGCACAGTAAGAGCTAATTCAAATAAAGGATAACCGGCCTTCTTGACCGCTAAAATTGCTCACACTTATGTTATTCTTGAATGCTTGTATGACAAAGTGTTTGTGCTGTCATTAAGTAAGAAACTCCCGTATATTCAAGCCAATAAAACAGTGTTTATTGCAACTGAAAATAACACACTTATCTCTATTTTAAATTACCGTAAGACATCAACATGTTATTACGCGTTTATATTTACGAATATCAGTCAGGTTACACTATGGTTGTACCTTTATGTTCGATGTAAAAACTGTCTATCTGTTTGTCATTTGAAAATTTGCACTTTGTACTTTTGTATGAGTGTGTAAGTTAAGTTTGCTTGGAAAATTCCGATGTTTATTTTCATACAAGTATGTTAAGTATTAGCTTATCGTGTGAAAGTAGGTTTTGTGTTGAAAATATTGATAAAATTGGTGCTTTTTTTTGCGCTAAAAGAAAAGTATTGTGTTTGGGCTGACAAGTTTTGTCTTTATTCAGAAATGTATCTGAAAGAAGGTCTCAACTCCCAATCATTTCTTATTATTTCTGCTCTAAGAAATACAATTCATAATCAAGAGTCTTTTCTTTAAATTTGCAGTCCCCGCAAAAACCCAAAACCGTTTAGCAAGTCGTCTGCTGCAATGAATTACCACTTCTTAGCGTGTCGATGGTTATCTAAATTGTGTCGGCCCACAACTGAGCCCCGATTTTGGCGCTTTCAGTTGCGTCCATCAGTTCCTGCAGTGGACAACAGAAACCGCAGGACACGATGTTAAGAGTCCCATCGTTTGTGGAGTTACCACTTATATAGGGTATATTATTGGGTCCAGCATTCCCCAAAACTTTCCTAGGAACATTCCTAGAAAAGTTAATCATTCTGTTTACCATGACGTGTGACGTTACATATGTCACGACGTCACCATGTCTAAGGTAGTAGTCATGCGGTATCACGGCCGTCTCTCTCAGACAAAACAGTGCCAAGAATCCGAATTTTGTCTCACACCTGTAATTTATGGCGGGCAATCAATTGCCGCATATTGGTGGAAGTAATGCGACGTCAATGGTTCATTTCAGCCTATCGAACTTCAGTGACGATACGCAATGACGCGGTTCCGCTCGTTTGAAATTTCTGATATGCCACGTTCTCACGTCAATTACATATCTTAAAATCGGATTCTCTTTTTGAATTTTCGCAGTCGACTGCACAGCAAATCTTCGTCTTTATACTCAGTGCCTCAGTGCTGAGGATCTTCATCCATTTTGTTGACGTCTGGCCTGGCTTTAGCCTTAACTAGATATGTCGGTTCTAGGCCCTTGGAGACTATAGGCCTCTAAATATTGGCGTGTCAACATGAATCGAGTCAAAACTGCAAACATTTTTCGCCCCTGTCTTTCATACTAGAGTTCAGGTATTATGGACACTACGACCATAAGCCTTGCCCATTCAATCTGCTCCAGTTATTTATTAACATATTAATTACACATACCCACTGCCCTTCCACCCACAACGCACATGATGCAGTAAAAATAACGACGGTAACCTTTTGCTAACCTAACCTTTGACACTTTGAACAACACAATATATGGATTAAGTGACGTCACAACGTGGTGTCGGCTGTCTTGCCGGCTCATAGCCAAGAATGCAGTCTTTTATTTACAGAGTATTTGAATTATGAAAAGATTTGGCGATTGTATTTCTAGTGGAAAGAAATAAATGGTTTAGTAGAGTAGAGACAGTTTTGATTATGAATTGTCTATCTTTAGGCTTTCTTCATAAGATACATGCAGCAGCTGGCAACTGCAGCTTTGTATATTGTTATCAAATCTTTGTTTGTCATTAGATACTTGACTCTTTCGAGTTCCTCTTAGAGTTTCTTTTCAATCGAATGATTATTCTCGAATGCTGGTCGCCTTATCATCCGATTATCCTTATCTTTATCAATATCAATAGCACTTGACACATACGCAAATGTAGGAGGCATTATATTACACATTACAATTACAATTTGCCTTTTTGCCTAATTCAACGGGATATCTTGATGAACTAAAAGGTGGCTTCTAAGCAAACGTGGATCATCGTCAATTACCCGTAATTATGTAATAGCGGTGAACCGCAAGTCTACGGAACTGCGTCAAGTCACAACTTCCAAAAAATAAAGACCGTTAGAACAAAAAAGAGGCATCCATTTATAGACCACATTATATCCACTAGCTGTGTGTCTATCTCTAATTCATTCGCTAGAATCAAAAAAGGAACATTAGGTTTACCAATCACGTGCGATGCCCATAACTCCTTGCCTTCGTGGTCCGAAGACACCGAACCATAAATAATTCAACTATACGATCACATTAGCTATGATTGTACTGACATTTGAGCAGAGACAAGCACGTGTGGCTTCTATTTTGGTTGAAGCGTGTTTCTTTGATGAGGGCTTAACGTGTCCAGTATACTTTGGACTATGGCAGTAGTAAGTGGTGTTTCTTACAAAGGCGGAGAACTAGAATATTTTTCAAAATAAGTATATTCATCACCACTGCTGTCAATACGATGATATGCCCCTTCTTACATATAGAAACCTTGCGTCCGGTCACAGGTGACGTTATATGCTGTCGTAAATTCAACTATACCGTATTTTGATGCCTCTCAAGCAAGATATTATGCTGGTCGTTTTCTAATTGTGTTGTTTGAATACAATGTAACTGTTCCGGTTTTGGTGCCAGCAATATGGAATATGTATAAATTTTCTTTTTATTATTTCGATACGGAATGTATAATACAAGACATAAATCGGCCAAACAACACAAAAGTTATAACCATTTAAACTTTTGTTTCTATCTCTTTCTAGATAAACAGAATTTAGTATGGATTTTGTACGTCGATGAAGCGAATAACGTTATTCGCTGTATCGGAGCTCTGTGTCTTATCAGCAGTTTCAAATGCTTATAACGTAGTATTTTTAATAGATATTAAAAAATAATCTTATCTATTTCTGCAGTGCAAGTACGTAGGAATCGATTCGATAAATCTGACAGTTATTCTCGACAAAATGAGTTTTTATCTTTGTTATAAACTCATTTTGTCGAGAATGTCTGTCAGATTTATCGAATCGATTCCTACGTACTTGCACGGCTGATGTTAATACGATTCGTTGAAAGTGATAAAAAAAAAATCATGCATATATACCCTATTGTTTAGTTTGATAACGACAATGATGACATAACGTTGGCAATGGTACATAATATTGAATAATAATAAATACTTGTAATTAATATTGGGTTTAGAAGCCTTTATATTCTATTATATCAAATGGGACCATCAGTTGATACTCTCGTATTACCGGTTCTTGACTTGAATCCAGTTAGATCATAGTTAAAGTAATTATAGGTGAAATCGAAAGTAACGCCTATGGCAATGATAAGACAGTTCAATAGTTGAAAGGCACAGAATTGCAACTAGAATGCATTTTTTTTACTCGACTACGACAAAGTCAAAAGGGAGGTTTATGATTTCAGCTGTCTGTATCTTTAATAGGCATGACGACAGTATCAAAAAATTGCAAATCTATTTAGTCCGTCAGTTAGAGTATTGGAAATTAATGGACACGTATTTTTTGTTTTTGTAAATCAATGAATATTGACAAAGATAAAACGCATCAAAGCTCGGGAGAGGGGGCTCATGATGTCAGAACTAGCTAAAAATTATACCAAGGCGTGACGTATTGAGAATTTTAAAAGCGTCATATCTTCGTCAATTTTGGTTTACGTAACAAAAGAAAAAACACGGGTCAAATATTTTTTGATAATCTAACTGACGGACTAATTAGATTTTTTGTCGTCTCGCCTATTACCTACGGGCCATATAAAACATGACAAAACAACTGCCGCCTGACCTTTACAATCACCTCTGATTATAATTAAGAACACCAATAACAAAATTATTACTAATATTAATAATCATACCTATATTGTTGTAATAAAGTTCTAGAAATATATTTTGAGATATAATTTATTGACGTTAATTATGTGGATATTTGCTTGCGTCGCTTGTCCTCTAACCATAACGTCTTCTATACATCTAAAATTCTAAATAAATAAATAAAATTGAAGTGTCAGTTTGTAATTTTAGAATTTGTCGAGGGTCATGATTCGAACTCGCTCAATTTAGTTTTGGCAGGTTCTGTGTTTGATTCTGTAATAACAAACACCTGTAAACATAATCACATTCCAATTCAATTGAAATAATTGTTACCAATGTGAAACAATGGACGGTGGTGACTGTTGAGATGACGAGTAATAGAGAAGTATGGAAGAAATAGACTAATTGGGATAGAGGCAAAAGGAACGACAGCGCCGCCGTCGAGGTCGACCGAAGAGGAGGTGGCAAGACGATCTGATCATGTTTGCGGGGCTAACGTGGCCAGTCATCGCACAGGATAGAGAGGTATGGAAGGAGAAAGGGGAGTCCTTTGCCCAGCTGTGGGGCACGATGTAGGCAAGATAAAAATGTACCATTCCAAATGCTTGTTCCATTTGTAATGGCCGAATGTGATGAAAATGATGGAACAAGATACCGAAAAATTGCAGCAGCGAATACAACAGACACAATACAAGTGGAGGATTGACGATGTTATAAAAAGCAACGCTCACAATTGCGCGATCGATAAAATTTATTTCATATTAGGTACTAAGGCAGCATGAGAGCAGCACGTGAATGCGCTGGTTAATGGTTATTGAAGTCAGTAAGTATTAAATGAGACTCAACCCACCGATCGTTTTTTTTTTTATATTAAATAGACCTACTCTTGACCTCAATCTAGTGCTGAGGACAGAGATGAGCATGATCTTCTTCTTCTTAGCATGTCGATGACAATTTAAATTGAGTCAGTCAGCCCAAAATTTGGCGAGTCTCGCAACTTTAGTAGCGTTCATCAGCTTCTGGGATGTGCAAACAACAGGACAGGCAGGACATGATATCAAGTGTCCCATAGTTTATGAGGCAACACCCACTCATGTAGTTGGTTGAAGTAATGTGTAAGAAAGCCATATTCGGAAACAACATTCGAACAAAATACTTGTATAATTGTCACACAATGCTTGTCTTTTTCTGCCAAGTTTCGGATCTCTGTGGGCGCTTGCCAAATCACCTGCAGTGTCGGAGAATGTAGAAATATTTGGAGCCAAGTCCATCGTTCAATGTGTGTTAGATGTTGTACATGGCTCTTTGAGAATAATCATGTAAATGTCATTGTCATTATCATTGTCTTGCTCTTATCCCAATTTATTTGGGGTCGGCGCAGCATGTTTTCTTATTCCATACTTTTCTATTATTCTTTATCACAACAGACACCTTCTTTCGTGCCATCTCATCCTTCACACAGTCCATCCATTCTTTCTTTGGCCTTCATTTACTCTAAAATGTATGGTTAGATAATGTAATTCGTCAAAGCATGTTTGTGGAAAGACATGAAATATCTACGTTAGTTTTGCTGACATTCTGCGGTAGTTAGTCATTTCAGTTTTCTTGATAGAAGCATATAGTTTTTTACCGTCTTCCAAAAAGAGGAGGTTATCAATTCGTCTGTTTTTTTTTTTTGTTATGTTTGAATTGGATTGACATTTTTGATATACCACCTTATTTGAAATACTGTATTTTTCACGAAAATAAATCATTTCATTTTTCGTAGCTACGTGACTTGTGAGCCGTTCAAAATTAAAGAATAAGCTATGAAAAGACTGTTCTACATGGTGTTCACACTCACATGTGGAATTCGGGACCGACGTTTTTACTGAAGAGACATCCAAAAGAATTGTACTACAGCTAGTTCTTCCTTATTTAGTTAGTTATATTTAAAACGTAGTTCTGTTGCCGTAGTTTCAGCCAGTTCTTATTTCTCAAATTGAGACTGAGTGATCTAACAGAGAGAGGATCTTAGTCCCACTTGCAGCACATTCTGTTTCATCATCATCATTTCAGCCGCTAGACGTCCACTGCTGGACATAGGCCTCCCCCAAGTTTCGCCACATTGACCGTCCCGTGCGACTCGCATCCAGCGGATCCCCGCAACCTTCACCAGGTCATCGGTCCACCTAGTGAGAGGCCTTCCAACGCAACGTCTTCCGGTTCGCGGTCTGTTCGTATTCTGTCTACGAGTATGCTATACTATTACAGCGCTCTATAAATGTACAATTTACATGTTGTCTAAAAGCGATTAGCGAAGTATCAACACAGATGTGACGTAAACAATCAGTTTGTTGACAAATGGTAGGAATTCAAGGCGACTGCCCTACTGTACACCCGCCGGCAATGTGTAGGCTGTTGGTCAATATTTATGAAACTGTTTTTTGTTGGTTGAATAATACAGTAAGATCAGTTTTAGTTTACAGTTAAAGATGACACTGCTTGTCAAGAAAAAATGTCTAGCTGCTCACGTTTATTTTAGTTCTCTAGTTTACCGCCTGCACAGGTAATATGTTGGTCGAAGTATCTTGTTTCTAAACGTTTTTTTTTGTTTCCAGCTATGTCCAAACCCCGCCCAGATAATATTGACTTAGAGCGACTCAACAAACAATAACAACTTTTAAAAGATCTTTGACGCAAATTATTTTACAAACATGGTATCTATCTCTAGATTCAGCTTAGTAATCAAAATAGTCTGTGCTTTGATGATATTTCTAGCAATTTTATTCAGCATTTCTATATTTTCGACTGTCATGGTTACTTAATAAGAAATATAAGATTCTACTGAGTGATGATTTTGCAAAATGCTAAGTAACTTTGAGCTTGGTGACTTTTTGTTTTGTAGGCAATAAATCAAAATCTCATGAAAATCGTTTAACACTGAAAATTACTCACTACATGAGTCATGATTTTTAAGAAGTGGCACGCCAGTATTTTACCAACATGATAAGTCAATACTCAAATTTTTAACTTTCTTCCGCGTATCTCATATCATCATCATTTCAGCCGAAAGACGTCCACTGCTGGACATAGGCCTCCCCGAAGTGTCGCCACATTGACCGGTGCCGTGCGACTCGCATCCAGCGGATTCCCGCAACCTTCACCAGGTCATTGGTCCACCCAGTGGTAGACCTTCCAACTTTCGCGTATCTCCTATACCTAGCAGAATACATTATTGTGTTTTAGTGTTTGGCTTGTTTTCAAACTATATAAACGGTGATAACTCGGCTAATATGCATGATATAAATTATAATTTATAGCATATAGTACCAACGAATAATGTAGCTTTCTGCCAGTGAAAGAATTTTTAGAATTGGTTCATTAGTTCCGGAGATTACCCGGACATACAAACAAATTGTATAATACAATATTAAGTAAGAATAGATCACATGTAGGAAAAGTCCCTTTATTTTAAAACAAACATGTTCTGTAAATAACCAGCTGCAGTAAATAATATGCCTACACGTGTTTGTCGATAGAGTTATCAATATCGCTTTAAATTGTTTTAAATTTAAATTAAAAGCAACTCTAACTATGCACGGTGGTCATTAATTTTGTGTGCAATATCGATGATACGGAGTTTTGATAGTGTTAATGAGGATATTTAGGTAATAAAACGCAAAAAACATGCGAAATAGTATGCTGTCAATCATTTCAATAGGCTAGTTTCCACCATCAATAAATTGCAAATCTATTTAGTCCGTCAGTTAAAGTATTGGAAAATAATGGACACGTATTTTATGTTTTTGTAAATCAATGAATATTGACAAAGATAAAACGCATCAAAACTCGGGAGTGGGGGCTCGTGACGTCACAAGGCACTAAAAATTATAGCACGGCGGCGGTGTGACGTATTGAGAAATTTAAAAGCGTCTTATCTTCGTCAATTTTGGTCTACGTAACAAAAGAAAAAATACGTGTCAAATAACTGACGGGATAATTAGATTTTTTCAGGACACAAGCCTAATTGCCCTTACCCCAATTTAGGGTCTGCGTTGCTACGCATGTGTTCTCCTTCCGTATTTATTTTTAAAACGTCGTCTCAGCAGTCACCTCTTTTCTACCTATATCATCTGTCACGCACTCCGTACATCGTTTCTAAGGTCTTTCTCATCTGTTAAACTTGTTATAGCAATGCACATTCATATTCAAAACTTTCCTCACGATGTTTTCCGCGTTATACCTAAAGCCTATTTATCATGACAACCATTCAACTGTTCAGTCACTGGCGCCACTTTCAGACTTCCTCTTGTACAGACGCTAGCACATCAAGCGACCCAAAACTGACAAATTGTCCCAATCAACCTTGAGCCTAATGCTTTATGCGATAAAGTTGAAAATCTAAAGAAAATTGACAGATTGTAGTAGCTTGATTTGTGGCGGCGTCTGTACATCGTTTCTTATTCTATCATCAAACCAATAAAGGGTGTAGAACACCTCTTAACGAAGCCGATAGGCACTTGTTCTTCTCGTCATTGCGATCATTTTTTTGTTCTACACCATACCTGGGAACCTTCTAGTTACGAAGATATTGGGGGTCAAAGTTACAAATTTTTGACAAGTTTTCTTTTAAATACAAGTTTTTAATGTAAGATTTTTTATTTTACTTTAAACACCTCCACGACCTCCGTACTATTCAATCTATCCATCAGCACAATGTTTTGAGTGCGTTACATTGAGTTCTACCACAAAACATGATTTTTCACCCCAAAAAAAAAAGTCGTTTCCCAGCAATAATTTCTGCGTAAAGTTATTTAGTTTGATGTACAGAATGCTTGGTTGACGGCTTCGTGATGAGGTCTTTTACACCCGGTTTAAATCAAAATGTATTACTAATTTTTCCATTCAATAAAACATTTCATCACTCTGAAAGAGTTACAGCTAGTTTCCCTATCATGATTGATGATGCTGCTCGTCTCATCCCACGTAACGAATCTAGCATAAATATAAACAATGATATCAATGAGCAGTTGGAACAGTTAGTTATACATAAACATTATCTTAATTAATTCATTTCAAATGGAAAACGTGTTTCGTTTGAGCCCGATGTCACGGCCATGTTTAGTTTTCTCGGCTTTCATTTGTTTTTTCCTGGGTCGTCCCTAATCACGTGAGGTTCGAACAAGGGGGAGGAGGTCATGGAGATAATGTGAAAATTACGTGTATTTTTCGTGGAATAAAGGAAATAAAGTAATGTGAGAAGTGTACATTTATTAAGAAAAAAATAATGAATACCCAAGCGAGCAAGCGAGTTAGTGCCTAGAAAACAAATAAAAAATATGTTTTTTTTTTTTTTTTTAATTTAAAAACAAATTAAAGATCTATGTGAGTTTTTAAATAATAAAAAATACACGTGATGCTGGCATGTAGGAGGAGGCTGTGGCCTAAATCCTCACGACGTATCAGTTATCACCAATTGGAGTAACATCCCCGGGTTTTAAAAGTGGCCTAAAAACCTCACGTAAGTAAAGGATGGCCCCTTTTTTTTTTTTTTTTTTTTTTTTTTTTTCGGATGTGAAATCATCAAATGTCTTCTCCCGCTCTGGGCGGAGCAGGAGGGAGTGTCAGACTTTTAATGACTAAAACCCATCCATGTTCCTTCATCGCCCTTTGTGTTCCGGGGTCACGGTATCTTTTTCGAACAGTCTCGCAACCCCGGAAGGATGGCCCCCTTATTTCCTTAACTGTTTACTGCGCAAAAATGTGACTGCATTGGTTAGGTAGGTAGGTAGTAGGTGTAGGTAGGCAGGTGTTTCGAAATCGATAAGGTAGATAACACGATCATGACATTTAATTTGCACCAAAACCAAGTAGTAATGTTTGCGAGACTGTGTGGTATAAACAGAGTTAAATTAACCTGCGCGCCAACTGTGAAGCACACTTTTTTGTCTTAATCTCAAAGATTATGAAGAAAATTCTTAATATTCGTAAATAACACAATTAATAATGTTTGAATTGCATTACGACGTTGTCTTTCGTGTTCCTGTTGATAAAAAAATAAAAATGTCTTCCATTATTTTGATCGAGGATGTGAGTAAGTTATTTTGAGTACTAAATTGTAAAAAAAATATTTTTTGCGTCTTTCAATCATTTTGGATAAACCGTATAATATTGCCTTTCACGTAATTTTAGTATTGTAATTCCATGCTTATGCTTCGATGAGGATGATGATAATTTACTTTATCAAAGAGTTCATTATGTATATTCCTATGTATTAAAGAGATGAGTCCATTATCTATCTACCTATGTTGGCACGTGTAATATGAATCATAATAACGATTCACTGTTCTAATCATTAATTGTTAATTAACACGCGTGAGGACACTTTAAACTAAATAATTATATCATGTACTTATTTGTGCCTAATTTATGCACTGTAAGGAGATAGGTTTTTAAAAATCTGGCAGAACTCCAAACGGTATAAAATATTGATAGTCATTGCGTTCGTTTCCGTTTTGTGTATGACAAGTTGTGAGTGGGAAATTGACAAGGGGCTTTCAGGCTGACACGTTGCTAGACCATTTGTGGCATTTGACTTACTTGTTACTTTTGTAGCCTAGGTTCTGGATGGAAACGTATCTGTTGGCACTTACTTTTAGCGTCCCTCAGGGACTCTCCATCTCGAACGGTCTCTTAATTCGAACTTAATTTTACTTATGGACGGGTTATTCGATACTTTTCGTAAGCAACTGATATCCGTCGCGTTAATAGCCGACGTCTTGTCAGCTAAGCAGCCGACGACTGACAAGCTGCGACGCTGCGTAGCCGACACGTGTCGACAGTGACGCGCTTCGTCATACAGACGACATGCAATTTTCTGTAATCGTGTCATATCGTTCTGCAGACCCTTCGGAATTTAGTCCAATAACACTAACAATAAATTCTCCCATCGGTTTTTGTCGTTGAGACCTCTCCAGTTCTCACTGGAGAGGTCGTCACATCATCATTTAGTCCTTTCTCTTTCATATCATTACTTACATAATTCATCCATCTTTTAATTGGCCTCTCTCTCCCTCTCCATCCATCAACACTCATGTCGATCACTCTTTTAATCACATGCGTTTCTTCCCTCTTCATTACATGTAGCGACGTTTTAAAAGCAATATACTTGTAATTAAGAGGCATTACAAGTATATTGCTTTTAAAATGTTTTGAAACGTACTTTTCTACGAAATGATGCTCATAGCATTAGCATACCTAAGAAATTTTCTGAAATCTGCCATTAGAGTGTTATATTTATAACACAATAAATAAAAGTAATCTACGAATGTATAGATAAGGATATAACGTTGTTATCTGTTGTTTTTGTAATTATTTCATTTATCTTCTTACCTACCACAAGTTTTTGAAGCAATCGATAATTTTCTTGATAAAAAGATGAAAGTCAACAAAGGTTTGACGTCATAAGAGTTTTTAATATGCGTGGCCACTATTTTAATATATAAAATGGCAGAAATTAGGGAGAGGCTTCATCCAAAAATCTTCCAACTCCTTGAATGCTTCTAACTCTGTAGTTTTGTTTTGGCTGTGTATCATCTATTACTGAAAAAAGTAAGCCGTAATACTATTCAACTAATTTCCAAAGAGCCTTTATCGATTGGCTATAGTGACGCCGATGCCATTGTTTACAAACAATATATCAACGGTATGTAGGTTAATTGGCCATGTGGGTCACATTCTGAACTGCTCACGGCACAATTTATTGAGGTAGTTTTTATGACTTCAAAATGTGGAAAATAAAAAAAGGTTTTGGGTTGTCCTTTTCCGCAATTAGACTTGAATGGGTCATCCGAATTTTGAGTTGTCACTATTGTTCACCATGTCTCGCGAACCTGCGCGTCTTCCTTCCGTTTTTGACGGAATCTGTCCAGTTCGTCCTGCCATATCCTTCGTGGCCTGCCGCGACCCACTGTATTAGAGCACCAGTTTCCTGCTGTTTTGGCTCACAGTTTGTCCGGAATTCGGCTAACATGTCTTGTCCGAGTCCCAATCTAGTGAAAACGGCAAAATTTTATGAGATTTGACTAGTTACAAAAAAAAATCGTATAAGGGTGTCAGCAGATGCTGATATAAGGCCAAATACATATCTCGGAAGATCTAATACGCAGGTAATTGATCATAATTAGTTTTCCATTGATGAAACATCTATTCGTGATCATTTCTTTTTGAGTAAATGTTATACTCGTGCTGCACTAGTGACTCATCAACCTCATTTTATCCGATTCGTGGTTTCCCACAAGACCTGTTTTATAGTTGCAAAAGGACCAGAAATGTAAGTTTATTTTTTTTCTGTATCAACCACTGGCCTTGACTTTTGAACATCGGAAAAATTCCATTGCTAGCGCTACAATATTACAAGAAACTGCAATTACTGTTAGTGGTAAAATAATTAATCAGTCAATTCATACATTATGGTAAACTTATTTCATAACAGACTTTCGAGACACGTACTAATGAGTTCGGACGTAATCTCACCACCAATACGACTCTTTTTGCTTGCAGCATTCGACCGCTATTGAAGCGCTTATTTAAAGCTCTTCAACCAAGAGAATAAAAATAAGACCAATAATAGTTCTTCTTCTTCTTCTTCTTCGTATCGATGATTTGTTAAGAGTGGTAAACAGATGTGGAGATCGTGTGCACGAGATTTTGTTTTAAAAATGAGCAGATTTCGTCCGAGCTCATTTGTCTGTAGTGTGACTACGTGTGGTTCAAGCCTAATTGCGGAAAGGACAACCAAACTCTTTTTAGCACACTTAAAAGCCACCAATAACATTTATATGTTTTCCTCGTTTCTGTATCGCTACAATTATGTTTCAAAAAGAAGATAAAATTGAGTGAAAAGCACCACATAAACGTACAAATAAACAGCTAGACTTAAATAGAACAGCAGCCGTGCTAATTGCCACAGTTATCTCAAGTTTTGTGACCCAGTTCTGCGTCGGCGCACGTCCGAGGCACGAGGGCAATGCGCAGGAAAACGCCCTGTATTGTGTGTCTATCTGTGTGTGTGTATGCTGTATGGGTGTTTGTGTGACCTTGAGAGGTTTCCTCTATAGAGTGTTGGCTCCATGGACTTGCTTTGTTGTCTGATTAAGTACTTATTCATTTATAAGTACTTTGTTTTGGGTTGGTTGGTGTTAGAAGTTTGGCCAATGTTGGCGGTTCTTTCAATGTTTGCAAAGTCGACTGTATGTGTAGTCAAGTCGTTGTTATTTGCTGTTAACAAATAACCTTTGACCATAGTCCAAACGATAGATTATTAAGTCGAGGTGGTTCTTAGAAGACCAGTATAACTGCAAGTTCAGTTTAGGGCTGGATCGTTGTGGTAAAGATTTGAGGAGATATAGACCCTTAGGACGTAGACGGAGACGAAGATTGAGGTGACGAATATTGGTTTGTTAAAATAAAAGCTATTCAGAGTTACCTCAGCATGAGATCCTGGTTTCGATTCCCAAGCCGGGCTAAGTCAAGCAGCCACGGAGTCTGGATTTGCGCCCGGTTGATGGCAATAGGCTCACCCTCTATTCATGGGACTTAAACATAACTGGCGAAATGTGGGTTTACTATAATATTAGATAGGTACACCTCTGCCTAACCCTTGGGGGACCACAGGCGTGATTCATTAGCATAGGCGAACTTTCACCACAAATGATTTAATAGGTAAACGCTAAACGTATTTAAAACATCGTTCTTTTTCAGTCAATCCTTTGAAGATGATAGAGATGCGTGAAGTTCTCAATGTTATGTCGAAAGTCTGTTACAAAATGTTCGTATTATATCACAATTTATGTCAGCTTTGTTCACAAACTGTTACTCATTATATCGAGTTATTCGAGGAGGGTGTTGAGTGCCTCTTGAATACAAAGTAGTGAAGAGCTTACTATCGGTACTTGAACGTTTATATTCGGACTCAAGAGTTATGTAATAATGTCGAGGTGTTTGGACATTTCTACCGTGTTTTTGTTAGATTAAAAACAAAGGACGAGAGGATCTAGACAAAGAGTATGTTATATCAGTGATAGCGGTGATGGACAAGACAAAAACGTATTGCTAAGCTATCGTGATTCTCTTTCCCTTATCCCAATTTATTCGAGGTCACCGCAGCATGTCTTCTTCTTCCATACCTCTCTATTACTCGTCATCTCAGCAGTCAACTCCTTTCTAGCCATATCATCCTTCACACAGTCCATTCATCGTTTCTTTGGTCTTCCTCTTATAGCCATCCACGGATAAACGGATTGCTAAGCTATTGAAATGTAGATACCTGATGGAAGTCCTTGAAAGCGATTACTAATTTATTGATGTGTGGTTTTAGTAAGTACCTAATAATTACAAAAGGTAGCTGTCCGATCACATTGACATGATTTAAAACCTTTATCGCTACTGATTAGGTTGTTTACCTCTTATGATTGTAAAACCACAGACTTGAGGGAAATATTATTGTTCAGTTAATGCTATTTCTTCTTAGTTCATCTCGCCAATACTTTGGACTAATATAAAACAGATGCTGCAGATATTCAAGAATAAGATACTCGTAGCTTACTCTTTATCAAACCATATTCATAATAACGAAAGTAAATCAAGGCATACACGTAACCTGCCAGGGTTGCGGGACTGTCTCAAGAGATACCGTGACCCCGGAACACAAAGGGCGATGAAGGAACATGGATGGGTTTTACTCAGTAAAAGTCTGACACTTCCTCCTGCTCCGCCCAGAGCGGGAGAAGTCATTTGATGATTTCCCATCCGAAAAAAATAGGGAATTTATTGTTCAGTAAATGCAATTTCTACTTAGCTCATCCCGCCACTCAATACTTTGGACTATTATAAAACAGATGCTGACGTTCAAGAATTAGACAAGTTACTCTTCATCAAACCATATTCATAAAAACAAAAGTAAATCAAGGCATACACGTAACAGATGTTTCTATCTAAAGGAAAAAGCCATTAAAAACATGTGTCGTTTTGAAGGCACATAACATAGTACTACAAATAAGTTAACACATTTATACTAACACTTTAAAGATGCGATATTTACTCAGTCTGTCCGTTCTTTTCACGCCTGCTGGCTGAACAGATTTTGTTAAAAATTTACACGCGAGTGGACCTGGGTGAAGGTTAATATGGCTAGAAGAGAGATGACGAGTAATAGACAAGTATGGAAGAAGAAAGTAGAAGAACTGCTAAACCGACCCCAAAAAATTGGAGGAGAATAATGATGCTGATGTAGACCGTGACCTAGGTTATAGGACTTGATATTACCGGGATAAGACCTATTACAGTACTTATTCCGCGCGCGAGCTAGAATAGCATAGAATGATTTCATAATTTAGTACGCGCGGAGTACTAAATTATGAAATCATTCTATGAGGGTATTATGTACTCCTGCCGGAGTTGCGCGACTGTTCGAAAGAGATACCGTGGCCCCGGAACACAAAGGGCGATGAAGGAACATGGATGGGTTTTAGTCAGTAAAAGTCTGACACTCCCTCCTGCTCCGCCCAGAGCGGGAGAAGTCATTTGATGATTTCCCATCCGAAAAAAAAAGGGTATTATGTACTTGAAATAAAAACACCGATGATTTAAACAAGCCACCGATTTCTCGGAGCTTGCGCGCGAACTATACGTACAGACTTACATCAAGCTACCTGAAACTGTTAAATTTTCCCAATCAAACATGAACCTAATGCTTTAGCGATGAAGTTGAAAATCTATTAAAGTTGTAGGTACATTCCAGTATTCGACATCCCAATCAAACATGAACCTAATGCTTTAGCGATGAAGTTGAAAATCTATTAAAGTTGTAGGTACATTCCAGTATTCGACATCCCAATCAAACATGAACCTAAAGCTTTAGCGATGAAGTTGAAAATCTATTAAAGTTGTAGGTACATTCCAGTATTCGACATCCCAATCAAACATGAACCTAATGCTTTAGCGATGAAGTTGAAAATCTATTAAAGTTCTACATTCCAGTATTCGACATCCACGCAAGCGAAACCACGGGCATAAGTTATGATTTAACTAAACCATGTTAACTTACAAACCAAAGTTATCCAGTTTTTGCGAACAAGCTATTGAAGGAGAAAAAGTTTTTACTCTCAGCTTAATCCTTTGATATTTTTCTCACAGTACATAACATTCCCAGGGGCTGTGGGCTGTGTGAAGGACGTACCTTGACCTTATTGGTGGTGTCCTTCAAAAAGTTCAGATGCGTAGTACTACTACGCAACCGGCGCGGTTTTTGCGGAAAATGTACAAGTAAATTAATGTTTATGGACCTTCTAACGACTTTCCTATAGATTTTGCCTTCTGTTGGGGACTTTTTAGTACCTACAATATGTTCCCACTGCTGGGACACAGGTCTTCTCCCTGTGAGACTGAACCCTAATCTACGAATTGGAGCCAGTGCATGTATTACAATTTTTGGATAGATAACGCAATTGTATCTCTTACCTGTTCCTTATCGTGTTACCTGTCTCTTTCATCCATATGCAGAGTGCGGCCATTTTGCAAATTGGACCGCAAATGTTAATTGCTTTCTAGTACACGATGGTTTTCCCGCGACATTTTCCTTTGACGTTTTGAGAGAACTTTTACCTTTAATCGGTATAAAAGTACCCTTAGCCAAGCCGAGAGGCACTTTGTTCTCCCAGTCATTGTCATATTTAGGACCATAACCTTCTAGTTACGGAAATATTGTTGAGTCGAAGTCCAACTTTTTCACAAGTTTTTTTAAATACTTAAGTAATTTTTTTTAATGTTTAAATTTACTTTAAATGCCTTCACGACCCCCGTACTATTCAATGCATCTATAAGCACAATGTATTGAGTGCGTTACAAGGATTCCTACCGTAAAACGTGGTTTTTCACCCCAAAAATAAAAATATTTTCCCAGCAATAATAGGCGAGAGGACAAAAAAAAACTAATTAGTCCGTCAGTTAGATTATCAAAAAATATTTGACCCGTGTTTTTTCTTTTGTTACGTAAACCAAAATTGACGAAGATATGACGCTTTTAAAATTCTCAATACGTCACGCCTAGGTATAATTTTTACCTAGTTCTGACGTCACGAGCCCCCGAGTTTTATTGCGTTTTATCTTTGTCAATATTCATTGATTTACAAAAAAAAAATACGTGTCCATTATTTTCCAATACTCAAACTGACGGACTAAATAGATTTGCAATTTATTGATGGTGGAAACTAACCTATTGAAATGATTGACAGCATACTATTTCGCATGTTTTTTTGCGTTTTATTACCTAAATATCCTCATTAACACTATCAAAACTCCGTATCATCGATATTGCACACAAAATTAATGACCACCGTGCATAGTTAGAGTTGCTTTTGATTTAAATTTAAAACAATTAAAAATAGTAGTAGTAAATAGATTTGCAATTTTTTGATACTGTCGTCATGCCTATTATTGCGTAGAGTTACTCAGTTTGATGTACAGAATGCCTGGTTGTCGGCTTCGTAAAGGGTCCGTCTACACCTTGTGTATTGCTTAGGTATGCACCTAGCTTATGTTTTGGATAACCTTAGCAATAATTTAATCTTCAATGACCAGTCTTCTAGTAGCAATACACTCTCGTTCTGTAAACTTAGCGCAAAGGACAAAACAATAATAAGAACGTTGACACTATCATTACATTCGATAGATAATTCGGTTAGATAATGGATGAAGCTCCAGTCGATTCTAGATTTTAAACTGAGGTCCTAAGTTGCATTTTGATTAAAATTTAATTCGAGTATGAGTTGAGGATCGGTGAAACCAGCAAATGGTACATTTCGGACGCGGTTCCTGACATCAAATACCTACTTGCTGAAGCATCAGTCAGTGTCCGCAGCTGGTCTCCAATTTGTGCTGACTGGTCAACTGAGCCTTTGTTGTGAATACGGTCAATGTTCAGACGATGACGATGAATACGGTCAATAGGGAATATGCATATTTTTTTTATTTTTTATTTCGATACGGAATGTTAAAGTACTATAAAAATAATGACAAAAAGTGAAAACAACACAAAAGTTGTAACCATTTAAACTTTTGTTTCTATCTTTCTAGATAAACGAAATTTAGTAAGTATGGATTTTTTTACGTCGATGCAGCGGATGACGTCATTCGCTGTATCGGATCTCTCTGTCTAATCAGCAGTTTAGAATGCTTATAACTTAGTATTTTTTATAGATATAAAAAAAATAATTTCACTTTGCTATTTCTGATGTTAATACACTTTGTTTAGAGTGATAAAATTGTGTAAATCCTATTAATTTGTGGTCGGCGCAGCATGTCTTCTTCCATATTTCTCTATTACTCGACATTATCTCCATTCTTGCCATTTATCATCGTTTACACAGTCCATCCATCGTTTCTTTGGTCTTCCCTCTGAGGATCAATAATATTAAAATTAATTAATTGCTCGCATTGTTAGGAGATTCCTTCCTCAAGAGCCCTGACCACCTTTAGCTTGAACTCTGTTCCCGATGCTGGTGGGCTATATTTTTTTTTTGTGACTTTAATGTACTTTTGTTATTAAGAATGTAACTTTTACATAACCTATATAAATCTATACTAATATTATTTGTTTGTTTGTGTGTTTGTTACGATTTAACTCAAGAACAACTCAAACGATTTTAAAAATGCTTTCACAATTGGAAAGCTACATCTTTACCGAGTAACATAGGCTATTAATTAAATTGATATCATGCAAATTAGCCGAGCTACCACAATTTTCGCGGAAGAAGTCGCGGGCGAAGTGCTAGTAGATAATAAATTAATACCTCACTAGTACTCTATAATTATTCATTCGTCCATAGAAGATCGGGATATATTTAATTAATATACAGTAGTTCAGTATATAAATGATATTGTTGAATAAAAATAATTACATAATTGTACCTAAAACGGACTTGTATTTGATAGCAGTTTTATGTGTTTATCGCGAATAAAAACTTCCTCCCTGATAACGTGAGCGTAGTAACAATGAATGAGTTTGTATTTGTGGAATGTTTTTGTAAGTGGTTTCTATCTAAAACTAAAAGAGTGTTGGACATGAATGTTGATGGATGGAGAGGGTGAAGATGCTTGTGTCCTGAAAAAATCTAATTAGTCCGTCAGTTAGATTGTCAAAAAATATTTGATACGTATTTTTTCTTTTGTTACGTAAACCAAAATTGACGAAGATAATTGACGCTTTTAAAATTCCCAATACGTCACGTCGTGCTATAATTTTTAGTGCGTTGTGACGTCACGAGCCCCCACTCTCGAATTTTGATGCGTTTTATCTTTGTCAATATTCATTGATTTACAAAAACAAAAAATACGTGTCCATTATTTTCCAATACTCTAACAGACGGACTAAATAGATTCGCAATTTATTGATGGTGGAAACTAGCCTATTGTGTGAGGAATATGAATGATATGAAAGAGAAAGGAGTAAATGATGCCGTGACGTCTGACAGGGGAGAGTGGGAGAAGAAGACGTGTTGCGCCGACCCCAAGTAGAATGAGACAAGGTCAGGAAGATGATGATCTCAAGAACTAAAATACAGGGTGGAAAGTGCCCATGATGGCATTAATTCCGTCTTTCTATTGTTACTTTTATTTGTGCAAAAAGGTTTCATAACATAACCTCACGCTTGTTTTCACCGAGGGTTATGCAGACCTAATGGTACACCCACATTTCGCTAGTTATGTTTAAGTTCCGTACCTTCGTCTGTGGACCCGACCGATTCGGTCGGGACGCCATTGTCTAACTGTTGTGTGTACTTCGTGGACAGATCAAGGGTTACTAGGGGGCGAACCTATTGCCATTAACCGGGCACAAATCCAGCCTCCGTGGCGCTACCTAGCTGTGCTAATGAGGCATTCCCTCTAGCTGTGTGAGAAAATTACCATCATCAGTATATCATATGCATAACATGGTCCCAGTGTGGTTACTTGGCAACCGGCCTTTAGTATATTTCAAGACACCAACAGGAAGTGGTTTAGCAGTATATTTTTAACAGCGACAACACATCTTTGTGTCGCAAATACGTTTTTAAAGGTGAAGGAAATCACTCTCACAGAAGATGACACTCATATTCATATCATGAGCCAGCTAACTTATACCCGCGGGTAGGTCGAAAACTATCCCACGGGAAACTATCATAACTATCGGGATAAAAAGCATCCTATTTTGACCTAGGATTTGGTCCATCTTTGTCCCAAACATCGACAGACAGACAAAAGTTACTTTCGCAAGCATACATGTCATGAGTCAATAGAAGTAGGAAGCCGTTCGTTGTATAAACACCATATGAGGACATAGGTCATCATCTCCATGACATAACTTCGCTCATCATCTGCCTAGCATTTTCCCAACTATGTTGGGGTCGACTTCCAGTCTAACCGGATGCAGCTGAATACCAGTATTTTACATGGAGCGACTGCCTATCTTATCTCCACAACCCAGTTACTACTGGGTAATACGATACCCCTTGATAAGACTGATTGTCAGACTTTTTGGGTCACTGACTACCTGTAACGACTGTCAAAGATCTGCAAATGACAGCCTAGACCAACGGCTTAACGTGCTTTCCGAGGCACGGAGGAAAGTAATGGGTAATGGGTGAGTAATGGGTGGTCACTCATCCACAGACCAACCTAGGCAAGCACGTCTTAACCTAAAGATCGACGCGAGCGGCTGTTATTATTTAGCCACGAGCTCCTCCAAAACTTCGATGAGTAGGTACTGACTGTGTAAACAAACATGGTGATCGTATTCCATATCGGTCAATTCAGGTTTTGCATTAAGTACTTTGCTGGACAAATTGGCAAAAAAGGGGAATAGGGGGAAAGTGGACAAAGTTTTTGTTTTTAGGGTTCCGTACCTCAAAAGGAAAAAACGGAACCCCTATAAAATCACTTTCTTGTCCGTCTGTCCGTCTGTCACCACCGATTTTCTCAGGAACGGGTGGACCTAGCAAGTTGAAATTTATACCAGATCTTGAGGTATATAGTCCCTATTAGGTGTATCAAGGTCCTGAGGCAACATCATAAAAAGATATGGGCAAATTTAGATTTTCCCGAAAACTTGTAAGTACCAAAATTTACCTTAATTTTCAACTTTTTTTTATTTTTGGACTTTTCCCTTTACTTGTACTGTAACACCCTGGTTTTAACCAAAATTGACAATTCTAGGTCAACCGGATGTACCCTATAGGTTTTGGGTCGAAAACCTATGTTCCCGTTGACCTAGAATCACGAAATTTGGCAAAAAGCAAGGTCTTACAGCACATCTAAAGGGAAAAGTCTGAAAACCGTATATATGTAGTTTAATAACAAAAAAGGCAATTATTTGCTCTTTGTGCAATAGCCGTTTCTAGGGATAGAACAGCATAGTTAAGTTTGTCCTTTAAAAAGTTTGTACGGAAACCTCGGTGCGCGAGTCCGTCTCACTGTTGGCCGGTTTTTTTTTATTGTAGGTACTTAAAAGATATTTTGTGCATTGTATCAATGGGCCTTCGTTTTGCCGAAAAAAAAAGTGATAACTGATAAATAAAAGACAATAAATAATATCTTCAAAATTTTAAGTTTCTGTTCACGCTTTTTAGGTAGGATCCTATTTACAGATTATCTGAACCTGGTGCATGGTGCAGGGTGATCGTCTATGAAATGAAGCTCAAATAGTTTTGGTAGCTCTAATCTACTTAGTCATGAATGGTCTCTTTACTAAAATAACTAACAACTAGATTGTTTGCGTGGCTTCTGCCTTCCATTTCCAGTTTGAACCCGGAAAATAATTATAAGAAGATCGTAAAAGGATGTGCTCATCTTTTATGCCTTCTTCCAACAATATTTCATAACCATAATAATAAATGCCCAATAGCATTCGTACGTGACAAAAGCCCAACGGCGTTCCTACAAACGACCTTCAAACACTGGGGTACTTCGAGGATGTTGCGTCATGGTAGCAATTTGTTAATACCAGTACTTGTGTATTTATTATTTACTAGATGTTGCTCGCAATCTTCGTTCGCGTGAAATTATTATAATAATATTACTTCTCTAGTTGAATCGGATTTTGTTAAAAATATCAAGGGTTTTCATTTTTTTTGCACGGAACCCTAATCCTTAATAATACTTTTTCTAAAATAAAAGTAATTGCTACTTTACTCCTTATAACAGCCAGTGAAATACATAAAATAATAAAATTGGTCAGGCCGTTTCGGAGATTAGCCGAAACAAACAGACAAACAGAAAAAATGAAAAAAAAAAAAACATGTGCATTTAGGAAAAAATCTGAGAAATTACAAACAGACACTTTAATTTTATTAATTTGTATAGAAAATATTCGTAGGTACTTCCTGTTTACAATATAATTTAGGTAAATATTGTAACAGGATCGGCTTCTGTGGGTGTACTGTTAGGTACACCCTCTGCCTAACCCTTGGGGAATACAGGCGTGATGTTATGTTTTGTATTATCTAGGTACGTTACTGTTTCAATTAAAACTTGTTTGACGTTGTTCCACCCAAAATTACGTCAATAAGTAGCGGATTAACTTTGAGTACATTCGGTGTGATCGTACCGGCTTTCAATAAAACTTTTGTTGATCGCCGATATATTAAATTGCCGCCATATTTTATGTTATCAATGTAGGTATCAGATAGAAGACTTGTGTAATTCCAAAGGTCGAAATAAACGTTGTTATTAGGGTTCCGTACCCTTGATAATTTTGCACGCTTATCACTGTTTAGCAAAAACATGTATGCTCTTGTTTTCTTTTGTATTTGACCATCTTTTAATACCATGTTTTTAAGCAAATAAATATTATTCTTCTATTCTAAAGGGTAAAAACGGGACCCTATTACTAAGACTCCACTGTCCGTCTGTCCGTCTGTCTGTCACCAGGCTGTATTTTATTGTATAACGGGCTGGTGTCCGAATCTCTACGCCAAGGCGCGTATTTTGCGTACCATGCGTATCTCGTGATAGCTAGACAGTTGAAATTTTCACAGATGATGTATTTCTGTTGCCGCACAAGAGAGTGATCTTATAAGGGTTCTTTTTTTAAACTTTTGGTCGTACAGGTTGCAGTTTTGTAGGATAAAGTTTCTTTTTTTTAAACCGCTTAAATTTCTATGTGTGAGGGGGGGAACCTATTTTGCGTCAGATTTGGCGCAGTGCATAACAACTCGTAAGAAATTTTCCAAAAGCCATAATAGGCCGATTTGGCGAAGCTGTGGTGGAGCACAAACAATATTATAGGGTGTAAAAAACCTCTTAACGAAGCCGAAAGGCACTTGTTCTCCCCGTCATTGCGATCATATTTTTGTTCGACACCATACCTGGGAACCTTTTAGTTACGGAGATATTGGGGGTCAAAGTTCCAACTTTTTGACAAAGTATTTTTTTTTAATACAAGTTTTTAATGTAAGATTTTTACTTTAAACACCTCCACGACCCCCGTACTATTCAATCCATCCATCAGCACAATGTTTTGAGTGCAATACATTGAGTTCAACGACCAAAAAAATGATTTTGCACCACAAAAAAATGTCGTTTCCCAGCAATAATTGATGTACAAAATGCTTGGCTTTGACGGCTTCGTGATGAGGTTGTTTACACTCTGTATAAACTATCTGTGTGCAAAATATCATCCAAATCCGTTCAGTAGTTTTTGCGTGAAAGAGTTTTCGCGCACGTAGGTCAATAAACATCTATACATCCTCACAAAATTTCGCATTAATAATATTAGTAGGATTTCAGCCTCTATCGTTTCGAAGTTCTTCAAATAAATGCCGATTTGCCTCTCAAAACCGCCACGCACACTTGGACGCACTTTTCATCTCGTTGTAAGGCCGAGTATAATTTTAGAGGCGCAGCAGTGCATCGACCTCGCTCCCAACACGTGGGCGTTACGTAAGCGCGTGCGCAGGTGCCGTACCTACGTCACGGTCTTATGTCAGTGTGCGTAGTACCTACCTACATAGTACATACGACGTAGAAAAAGGTGCTGGGTTTGATGACGAATCTATCTAAACGGGTGAAGTAAAACATCGCCAAGATTCGGCACGAGAGATGTGACATTTACTGTCTTGAAATGGGCCCTCGTGGTGACGACGACTCCCTCACATGTAAAGGAGGTGTCCAACCAATGAGAACATCATAGACTTTTTATGCTAAAGACTGTTGGGAAACTCGACAGGTCATAAACATATTCTTATGTTATTGTCCCAACTATTCAAAATATTACAAGCAAATCCAATGGCCTCAAAGCCCCCGTTACAAATCGATACTACCGGGAAAATTGCATGACTCCATCTATAAGGTTATTTTAGGAGTAGAACTTTAACATTATCTATGTTAATGAAGAGCTCGTGGCTAAATAATAACAGCCGCTTAAGGTTAAGCCGTGCTTACCTAGGTTGGTCCGTGGATGGGTGACCAACCAATACATACCGAGTTTCCTCCGTGCCTCGGAAAGCACGGTAAGCCGTTGGTCCCGGCTGACATTTGTAGATCTTTGACAGTCGTTACAGGTAGTCAGTGGCCCGAAAGTCTAACAACCAGTCTTTAGGGGAATAGTATTATCCAGTACTAACTGGGATGTGGAGGTCAGATAGGCAGTCGCTGCTCCATGTAAAATACTGTTATTCAGCTACCGGTTAGACTGGAAGCCGACTCCAACATAGTTGGGAAAAGGCTAGGCTGATTCCCAGAATTATGATTATTCTACCAAACTACGTATGAACACTACTACAGCTCAAGTATTGTACTCCAAATAGTTTGTTAGTAATCCAATACCCATAAATCTCTAAACATCCAACCCAAAACGTGCGGAACATCATAATATTTTGATCTTAAATGACGAAATATTTCGAATAACACGTTACGGATTGTGTCTGATACCGCCAAAGGGAATGGCGAATCGATAAATTCACGGTCATATACTTTTGGGGCCCTGTTACTTTGTTATCAGTTTTCCCGGGAAACTTGCCCTTTTTTCCCGTGTGGTTCTGTAATAAAGTTTAGCTAAGGGACTATCTACACATATTAGGGTCAGGGCCCTACAGGCTTTAAGCCGCGTATCAGGGATAGGACAAAATATGGTTGTGATTTGTTCTTACGTCAGTTTGATCAGGGTCTTCAGTATTTCGGATAGCATCCTTTGCGGTATCTGTTCAAGAAATAACTGGTGTCTTGTGTACCTGTCTAAAAAGCGTATTTTGTTCGGTTTGTAGCTCTCGACGCTGAGTCCAGCGTTGAAACCCAGAATTATGGGCTGAATCTTAAGTGAGGTAGCAAAAGTAGTACTCGTAAGTAAGCAGCATATTGCTGGGTACCTGCTTATTTATATCTGAACTAATCATAATATTTCACCATGAAGCATGCATGTTTTGACAATATCTTGGAACAACAGTACCATTGTTATATTTTATTGAAAAGCCCATTAACAGGACTAAATATTATGAGTACGAAATCTTTCAACGGAAGCTGTTTAGCAACGATACTGTCCAGAGACGATTATGTAAAAGCTCTTCTAACTTGACAGATTTGTTGCTAGGGAGTTTGTTCCGCCATTTCTTTACAGTTAAAACACTACAAAATGGCGAAGGGTGGACGTTTTGGACTTTTGGGGATCTGTCTGATTTAATTTTTGATATGGAGGAAAAAAGTGGAACTAAAAACTGCTGATCCCTGTCTAATTGGAATAAAATGGCTCCTGCTCAACAATGATCACATCTAAGCTCTAAGATGTTATTTTCTTTCTAACCATATCATCCTTAGGACGAGGTGACTGATGTCGAGTAATCATCTAATTACATTCTTAAACTAACCAATTGTCTCTCTTCTATTCCAGTGCTCCTAAGCGACGGTGACCGTCGCTCACCATAAGATGCGTTCGCTGCTAGCGTACTACGCAGACGCAGTAATGTCGGCGGCTGTTCGCGGCGCCGGCTGCGCGCTTGACTGCAGCGGCCGGGGAGACTGTCTGAACGGCACATGCTTGTGCGAGATCCGCTACGCTGGAGATGAGTGTGCTGGACCCAACATGCCTTATCATGCCTGTGAGTATTTTGCCGGGTTCTCTGTTTCCCGATCATTATAATCTAGATATTTTTAAAGTTCGGGTGAATCGGTGTCTTCTAGGCAAGCGTGCTTTATCCTTGGCCGCTTCACATCAGGCGAGTTGCGGCCAAACGCTAGCCTTTTTAGCATGAAAAAAGTATTAGTAGCGAAATTTTGCTGCCAGCGTACTACGATTGTTCTGCAGCTACATTTATATTGATAGTGGACGTGGTGATTCTAGAAACAAAAAATGGCACGTAAAAACATGGACATTTGCGGTTGATCACCTATATTGCGAAAATCGCTTGCACCCGGAGTTCCAGAGCAAAGCATTTGGCCGCAACTCAAACAACACAAACAAACCTGCCTACTCAAGATACGCTTGCTGCTGGCGTACTACGCAGGCAAATTGATGTTTATAGCGTTTCTTGCATGCATATTGGTCTTTCTACCGGGCGTTCAGTAATGTGCAACTCTCATCTAACATCTGACGACAAAAAGAAAGGTACTTTGATCGCCAGGTGTTGACTACTGCTATGAAAAAATCGTTCTAGAAATTGTTTCCATGTTTTTTTTACTCATTTACCGTACAAAATGGATTTTAAATAAAATAAATAAATATCGCTGGACATTAACACACAGCGCAATCCAGTGCCACACTAAGCAACGAGGCTTGTGTCGTGGACACCAGATAGTTGATATACTACATAGATACTTTTTGTTTGTAAATACATACTCATTATACATATAAACATCCATGACTCGGAAACAAATGTCCATGCTCATCACACAAACATTTGCTCCAACCGGGATTCGAACCCGGGACCGTAAGGCGTAAGGCAGCCTCGCTACCGCTGCGCCATTCGGGTCGTCTTTATTTTACTTTGTAAATAAATATCAAATAGTACAAGCGCACAAACGCGACGAATTATTTGTTTCGTGCGCACATTGTTCAAATAATTCGCCTTTCTATGTAATTATGTATTTCAAATTACTTGAATAATCCACAATATTTTATTTCCTCCATAATAATAGGTGATTGTGGTCAATGTGCGACGCAAATTAAAATTCTATTCTAATGAAAGCCATTATTTATTTGTGCGCATATATTATAGACTAGTCAATCCCATCGCAATAATATTAATGACTTTTATTTTTAAATATTCCTCTTGTGCAGACTAATATCGTCATAGTTATCTGTGATAAGCCTTAATAAGGGCTCTATGTTACCAGGCATTGCTTCCATAACAGTAGATATAATTCTGCATCAGAATAAAGAAAGAAGGGCCCATCGCTTATAAAGCTTCTCCAATACCCCCTATATGGAGGACCGGAATGGCGCAGCCGTGCTTAGGCTGCCCTACGTTCTTAGGGTCCCGGGTTCGAATCCCGGTAGAAGCAAATGTTTGTGTGATGAGCATGGACATTTGTTTCCGACTCATGGTAGTTTATATGTATAATAAGTATGTATTTACAAACAAAAAGTATCTATGCAGTATATCAACTATCTGGTGTCCACGACACAAGCCTCGTTGCTTAGTGTGGCACCAGATGGCGCTGTGTGTAATGTCCAGCGATATTTATTTATTTATATTTATATATACCTACATGACCCTAAATGACCTACTTTTCGGGGACGTCTTAAATCTAAGTGACTCTTTTTTTTTTTTTTTTTTCGGATGGGAAATCATCAAATGACTTCTCCCGCTCTGGGCGGAGCAGGAGGGAGTGTCAGACTTTTACTGACTAAAACCCATCCATGTTCCTTCATCGCCCTTTGTGTTCCGGGGCCACGGTATCTCTTTCGAATAGTCCCGCAACCCCGGCAGGCATCAATCCTTGCGGACCCCTTCCTTTTTGCTGACTCTCTTTGAGGCGCGCGTGGAACACGAACGCGCCGTCGACACGGCCTGTCGTCATGAGACGGACGGACGGCGAGCTAGCCCATAGCCCACCGTCCACAGGCCCGCATCTAAGTGACCCTCAAATATCACTTCGCTTTTTGTGATACGAACTTCAGAAGTAATTTAATATATTTTTATTTGTCCCAAGTCAGCAACGTTAGCAAAGACGCCAAAGGCGCTCCCTCACTGGAGCATTCGCCTATAATGTAACAATCCCAGATTCTATTTTGTACAGAAATAGGTGATTGTTACTCTTACAGGTTGCGCACTGTATAGCTGCGTTTCCACATACGAGTAAGATGAGCGAGAATTCGTAGCGAGGGATGTGTGTGAAACTAACCAATAGTAAAGCTTCTTTTTCACAATTTGAGCTAAGCTAGATACGTGATTGGTTATTTTTATGCACATCTCTCGCTGCACATCCTCGCTTATCTCTGGAGGAAACCCAGCCTACTGGGTTCTCCTGATACACTTATGTAATGGTCGAATCTGAACCATTACCGACGAGTGAATGCTCCCGGTGAAAACGCCTAAACAGACACAATGTGACACCTTTCTGAGATTTCCGTTCGTGTTTTGTTACCATCGACACAATACCCTATCTCCAGAACTTCTTCTGTATTATTTTAACCTCTTTTTTATCTTCTTTCCAGGCATAGGCGGCGTGTTCCTGCTGGTAGCGTTCGTGTGCGCTGTCCAGCTCACAATATGCGTGGTGACAGAGTACCGACGCCTCAAGGCACCCACCTTCCTCCGCGCGTGCAAGGTCACCACCCAGAAGATGCTGTACTTGGTAGCCTTCCTGGCTTCCCTGATCCGGGGAGCCTACTTTGTCTCTCCGGTGAGTGTGAGTGATGCTGAAACTTGATTTTGGTGAATTGGTGATGGTTATTCGTCGTGTGAAAGATATCGACTGAAATAAATAAGAAAAATAAAAATAAATAGTCCGCGAAATTCTAATTTTCTTACGTTTTTTTTTTTTGCAATGTGCAGGTCAGTGTCAGGTTGTATTTTGAACAAAATATGATTTAGAACCATAATAAATTTGGATTTACAGAGTTATCAATCATTAAAATGATCAATACTAATTGACGACCCGAATGGCGTAGTGGTGGTGAGGCTGCCTTACGTTCTTAGGGTCCCGGGTTCGAGTCCCGGTTGGAGCAAATGTTTGTGTGATGAGCATGGACATTTGTTTCCGAGTCATGGATGTTTATATGTATAATGAGTATGTATTTACAAACAAAAAGTATCTATGTAGTATATCAACTTTCTCGTGTCCACGACACAAGCCTCGTTGCTTAATGTGGCACTAGATGGCGCTGTGTGTTCATGTCCAGCGATATTTATTTATTTAATACAACCCTTTGAGCTCATTTTATCCCATTGTATGACTTTTTATGAAATAGTTATTGAATGGAATAAACGGCCGTTGTCTATAACTAAGGGGCCGCCTCCACAAGCGAGCGAATGCGGCGATTCAACGTACTTCTATACGAAAATATCGCCGCGATTCTCTCGCTCGTGGAGGCGGCCCTTTACTTGCGTACTGTTGGTTAATATGCCTACGTCCGTAGCTATCTGTGTTTCTATAAACAAACTTAGCTTGAAATATCCTATCCGCGTCACCTACCTGTCGTCACTTCATTCATTGAATAATCAAAGAAAGCTTTATTGTGACGTTTTGTTTCTAACCGTCCGTAAGCTAAATGTCAAACAGACAGAGATAACAATCTTCCGTTAGTATGTTATTGAAAATGGCCGTTAATGAAATTACTGATGATTTTAATGTTTATAATTGTGCAAGTTCTACATAATATTATTATGTGTGGAATCATATTTTATTCAAAATACAGCCTGACAACGACCTACAATTTACAAAAACGTAAGAAAATTTGAATTTTGCGGGCTACCCTGGCGCTTCTTCTTAAATTACAATTTTATGAAAAAGTCATTAAATGGGATTAAATTAACTTAATTTTGTAAATACACACGTGTAACAAAGAACTGAGCAATTACAACACAGTGGATTTTATCTATCAGTGTTCTAAACTGCGTTTTGGTTGATGGAAAAGTGTAATAGTTAATTATTATTTATTATTTTAATTTTTATATATTTAAATTTAATGCGTCGTGTGTGTAAGAATTTTGTTTTCAAAATAAGAAAATCAAGAACTGTTAAACACGAATGATTCGATTAATCGGTTATATGACTCGATTCAGTTATAACATGGTTATCAAACAAACATTAGACGTATTTCTTTTTTTTTACAAATAGTTTTTGTCTTCCCAGTCGGCCTTCCAAGAGGGATGGGCCACCAGTCTGTTGTCTGCCTACTACCCACTGCTGATGTCGGGATCATCTCTCATCGTCTGCTTTTGGGCGGAGGTAAGTCATTAATTCCGTTTAATTTACACTTTTATGACGCAATACGTCTGTCAATCTGTATTTTTCTCGATGCAATCTTGCAAGTATGTTTTTTTTAATACGATGGGATAACTTTGGAGAGAAAAGCTGTTCGTAAGTGGAGTTTATTATAATGTAGTACAGCGCCACCTATTAGTAACGGTATGAATTATATATTATGTGTGTAGCGACATCTGTGAAAATTATGTTGAACTAATCTAGAATATGACGTAAGGTTTAATTATTTGACGCTAGGTGGCGCTCTTTTGCAAGCGCGTGCGCAGCTACAATAAGATTAGTTATATTGTTTTGCAATAGATGTCGCCTACATCCCTGTTTAAATATTAAGATTTCTTCGTTGCGATGATTTGGATATGGAAACAGATTAGTCAGGGGTTATAAAAGGTTATAATAAGAAAGAATTCACGTCGAAGAAGGTGGTTCTTTCTTCAAAATTGAGATGGAGTCATGTATACACATCAATTCAAGCTTTTTTCCCCATGGGGGTAGGCAAAAACGACAGGACCATATAACCTTTGTGGAAAACGCTACCGGAAACATTTCGTACATCTAATTTTATCAGATAATCGCTTAAAACCTTGTATTGTATATACTTGACAACAGTAACTATGAGCTTCACGTGTTTGCATCAGAGCAGTTACAACAATTATATTATAAATGTGAAATCATTTTTATATTATACAGAGTGTGGATATTTCGATTCCAGAAAGTATAAAAGTTGCAAGTTTGAATCTGTTAATTATATTTTCATCATCATCTGCGTAGCCTTTTCCCAACTATGTTGGGGTCGGCTTCCAGTCTAACCGAATGCAGCTTAATACCAGTATTTTACATGGAGCGACTGCCTATCTGACCTCCACAACCCAGTTAGTACTGGGTAATACATACCACTTACGGTTCTTACAGACGAGTGGCACGTTGCCAACTGCAGATAAACTGCAGCCGTCGCCACCTATCGACGGCTGCCGTCGACGCCGGCAGTTGTGGCGTCAGCGGCTGCCGACGGCGCGTTGACGGCAGCCGTCGACACACAATTACGCGGCATGCCACAACTACAAGCATCGCCACCCGTCGACGCTTAGGCGGCTGCCGGCTGCAGTTTATCGGCAGTTGGCAACGTGCCGGTCGTCTGTAAGAACCCTTAGTAAGACTGGTTGTCAGACTTTCGAGCCACTGACTACCTTTAAAGATGGTCAAAGATCTACAAATGACAGCCGGGATCAACGGCTTCGAGGCACGGAGAAAACTCGGTGTGTAATGGGTCACCCATCCACAGACCAACTTAGGCCAGCATTGTATTTTCGATTCAATATCGACGTATACAGGATGTAAATAGACTCTTCACTAAGCCGCTAACCAAGCCGCTAACCAAGCATTCTGTAAATAACCCTACACAAAATAAATTATTGCTGGGAAAAGATTTTTTTTGGGGTGATATATCACATTTTACGGTAATATTCAATGTAACGCACTCAAAACATTGTGCTGGTGGAAGGATTGAATGGAGTGGGGGTCGTGGAGGTGTTTAAAGTAAACTTCTTACATTAAAATCATTTATTTAAAAAATAACTTTTGAAAGAGCTAGAACTTTGACCTCTAATATTTTCGTAACTAGAAGGTTCCCAGGTATGGTCTAGAACTCGAAAACAAGAAAAATGATCGCAATGATGGAAAGTGCCTTTCGGCTTCGTTAAGAGTCTTTTTACACCCTTTATAGTTACGTTTACACCTTTCACTAGGGCCTAAACGCAGTAGAATCATAATGGTCCAACCTGTATAACTCCAAGTCACATGTCTCCACATACGAAACAACAATAAAATTAAAACTGCACAATTTGTACACACGTGTCGATTACACGCTCAACATCGCCCCTTCGTTGATTACGGCGTTATCAAGACCATCTGAGATGCTATCGTACAGTTATTGTCACTGTTGTTGCTAGTACCTAATTGTGTGGTAGGTGTAGGTGATGTGGTTGGTGGATTTAATAAGCTTGTCGTGTAGGTGTAGGCTGTCGCATTTAATTTAGCACATGTTCTAGTATAGCAAAGGAGTTTTAAGATTAAATTCAAAAGCAATTGGTCTGTCATCATCTGCGTAGCCTTTTCCCAACTGTTTGCGTCGGCTTCCTGTCTAATAATGCTACTGAATACATACATACATGGATCGACTGCCTATCTGACCTCCCAGACTCAGATACCTGGTACCAAGATATCCCTTGCCTGACACTTTTCTATAACATTATGATTTTTCATTTAGAATTACCAATTTAAAATCGTTATAAATCCTAAATGGGCATTCGCAATGAAAAATGATATACACACATCAACACGGTCTAGGGATATTTCATACTCAATTAAATAACTCGAAAAGTACTGGCCGCATTGGAATCTTTTATACACCGATTTGTTTGTAATTTATCTCAGACTAATTCCAAATTCAAATTTTTGAAAATTCTTTTGTTTCGGTGGCATAAAAGTGTCTTGATGTATAGGAGAGGGAATTTTCATTTGTGCGAAATTTAGAAAACAATACGAATTACGTTTAGTTACAGTTTTTTTTCATTTTTAAACGAAAGATAAAGTTAAAATTGAGGTATTGTAGCCATGCAACGCCGACATTTGACGAGGGCGGAGATGTTACGAGCTGTGGGAATGCTGGAAGCTGGATCTGTTCAGCGTAATGTTGCTGAGGCCATAGGGACCCATCAAAATGTAATTTCAAGATTGTGGACACGCTATCGTGCCACAGGTGAAGTAGCGGAGAGGCACCGGGGGCCAAGTCGCATCACTACCCCCAGACAAGACCAATTTTTGCAAATTACTGCGCGAGCACAACCAAATGCAACGGCGACTCAATTGGTCCAAAGGCTGCGAGTGGAACACCAAGTGCTTGTGAGTGACCAAACTGTAAGAAGGCGACTGCATGAAAGCAATCTACGCTCTCGTAGACCACTCCTGGTCCCACCTTTACGGAGAGGCAATCGTGGACGACGATTAGAATGGGTTCGGAACCACGTGGACTGGGGCCGTGACCAATGGTCCAATGTGCTGTTCACGGATGAATCCAGGTTCGGCTTCCATCCAGATTCACGAAGGACGCGTGTTTGGCGAGTTCCTGGACGATGGAGCCGTCTCCAGAACCCTCAGGAAGTTCACCCATACCAAGGAGAAACAATTATGGTTTGGGCAGGAATTCGTCTTGGAGGACGGATGGATCTCGTTTGGGTGCGGGGCAATATGACGGCAGAACGATACGTCCAACAGGTGCTGGGGCCCGTAATCTTGCCCCACAGAACACAAATGGGGCAAGATTTCCTGCTCATGCACGACAATGCCCGGGCACACACGGCGAGAACGGTAGCAGCTTGGTTACATACACATAATGTTAGGGCCTTAGACTGGCCTGCTCAATCGCCAGATCTAAATCCCATTGAGCATGCGTGGGATATGCTGCAAAGAAGAGCTCTGAAGGAAGTTCCTGAAAATCTGGCTACAGAAGATCAACTTTTTGCGCACCTCAGAAGGACATGGGACAATATTCCGCAGCAAGACATTGACAACCTTGTTCTGAGCATGCCGAATCGTTGCCGATGTGTTATGAACATCATGGGCGCTTTCTCAGACTACTAACTTCAAGTTTATAAACACAAATTAAATGATTTTTTTCAGTTTTTACTCACAAATTAAAAGTTCATTCATATACGGTTTCCGTCTATGCTTCATTTTTTTTCCATAAAATCCTGAAATTTTAATCTATACCTTAACCATTATTAAAAAAATTGTAGAATATTAAATAACGTATCTTTTAAATATATACATGTCATATAAATAATTAACACATTGATAGTAATTCGCTTTTTTAAAAATATCCCTAGACCGTGTTGATGTGTGTATAAGAGAAAACTAAAAATGATTTTCTAATACCCATTCAATGATAACCCACGTTCGTCGACTTTATTTTTTTATATTTTTCACAATATGGCGTCTGGTTGTCGCCATATTGAATTTGGATAACTGTCATGTCATAGTAACACTCACAAGATTAAGGCAAAACGATTGACGTATGAATCATTAAAATCGGCCTACGCGTTTGGTCTCACAGTGCCACAAAGGAACAAATATACATATATAGGCTGATAAACACGTTACCCACCTCTCAGTCGGGTAAAAGCAAAGATGGCTGCGTTAGGCATAGATCCTTGTAGGTATTTAAGATATGTCTGACCGTTTGGCTATGTCAATGTTATGTCAAAAATCCCCAATGAAGCATACTTACATTCTTCGGGCGCATGTTCTGCGAATCGATGTTTGTTTATTTTTTAACTCCACGTCTCTGTCGTGAACCTTGTGTTTTTTTTCACTTATTTCCTTCATGGAACTGTCTACTGATTTATTATGATTTTTAACCGACTTCAAAAAGGAGGAGGTTCTCAATTCGATTCGTATTTTTGTTAGTACCAATATGTTTTAGAAGTATCTATATTCTTTCCTTCCTATAATACTATCACCGTTCACCGCGAACACCAAGGTTTTATACAAGTTGTGTTTACTAGTTTCGTTTACACCTAAAATAAGTTGTAATTTAGACTAGTTGAATACAAACACGAAGTCCGTGATTGTGTCGTACCTGTCGTACTGTAGGTATGGATCAGAATGCTGGGCTCATGGGCTGTGAAGAAGTTGTATGAAAAAAGATGGCATGTAATGTTAATGTTGAGGTGGATGTGTGGTGTAACAAGAATGGATAAGGAAAGGAATGAGTATTAGAGGAAGTTTAAAAGTTGCGCCAGTTACAGAAAAGTTGAAAGGGAATCAACTGTCATGGTATTGACATGATTGTGTGACGCTTGACAGGGGAGAATGGAAGAACAAAACGTGTTGCGCCGACCCCAAGTAACATGGAACCAGTGGCGTAGCTTGGGGGGGCAGTGGGGACCACAGCCCCAGGCGGCATACGGAAGGGGGCGGCAGGAAGCGCCAATTTAATTTGGAAAATGTAAAAAAATAATTAGATATTCGAAATCGCGCGCGCAATTTCATGCCATTCTTGCCATAGAAAACGATATAAATGCTGATATTCAGTTTCAAGAAATTTTCAGAACATAACCTTTATGGCGCTTATTTTCCAAAGCCATATGTACTTTTTTGACAAATTGGTTTTCGAAGGATACCTACATTCGTTCAGAGCTATCAGAAAAGTATCAGTTTAACATCCTGAACGGCGTAGATTTCTTATAATCAGCACTTTATGGTCGAGAGGTGATAAAATTGCGATTTTAAAGTTCGATTTCTCAAAAACCACCCAGTTTAGACCGCAAGTTATCGGGGTCAATAAAAAACAAGGGGCGGCGTATTTTCGGGCGGCCCCAAGCGGCGAAAACCCACGGTACGCCACAGCATGGAACCAGGGCAGGCAGGGAGATGATGAATACAAACACGTGAAAAAAAATTAAACAATTGACAAAAAGGTGGCAAATAAAATGTTTATCAACACTTATCTGAAATAACGATATACATCTACACTAATATTATAAAGAGGAAAGATTTGTATTTTTGTATGTTTGTAATGAATAAAATCAAAAACTACTGCGCCGAATTCTTTTACCATTAGAAAGCTACATTCACCCTGAGTAACAGGCTATATTTTATCCCCGTACTCCCACGGGAACGGGGACTACGCGGGTGAAACCGCGTGACGTCCGCTAGTATTATATATACAACGATGTGTTTAAAAGCTCAAGAAAGTCTTCTCGGAAACAGCTACATTTTAAATTCACATTTTGCATATATCAGCGTACACTCGGATAGTGGCGTGCCTAAGGGGCAACAATACGGCAAGCTCATAAGGCAAGCAGACTGTTCAGTAACCCTAACACCATGAAGAGTACCTATTAGGTTATACGGCTAAGCCAAACTTTAGGCTTGTATGAAAGTCACTACACTCACGGTATGGATGGAATATTCGTGCAATTAATTCACCCTACCCAAGTAGCCATTGCCTCATACTATGTTAAAGACCATAATGATACACAATACCGCGAAACCTTATAATACTTATTTTATGTCTTTAAAATCGGGCAGATCCCTAGGCAAGAGGTTATTATTCAAACAAAAACTAAACATTTGCATAGGTAATGATGAAATGAAATGAATGATGAATGCCAACGTGACTATCAGCTAACGATATGCTTTTAAAAGTAATGCGAACTCTTTAGTTATTCATGACCTTCAAACTAATGTAAAAATAGGTAGGTTTTAAAGATAAGTAATTATTTTAATGGATTTTGGTGATCGTCTTCTTTTTGATTTCTTCTAGTTATTTTCAAAGAAAACATCCAATATGAGTCTCATATAAAATTAATTTATAATGGATCTTTCTTTTTCGTGTGGTTAGTGCATAACCTAGTGTCAGAGTTTTTATGCCGCTCATGGGCTTCTGACTTGGTTTAAAATAATGATGAATGAAAACAAAGATTGAGTAGAAGTTGGAATAGAAAAAAAAAATAACAACAGATTTCTTTTTCAACCGTCGCCCGCCATAGGAATTTCTCCTGCATCGTGGGTGTGTTTACAAACATTTAGTTAGACTCAAATACACAAACAGCCAGAAATTTATATTGAAAGAGTAAGACCAAAGAAACTATGGATGGACTGTGTGAACGATGATATGGCTAGGAAGGAGGTTTCTGATGAGATGACAAATAAAGAGAAGTATGGAAGAAGAAGACATGCTGCGCCGACCACAAATAAATTGAGATAAGGGTAGGAGAATGATAAAAGAGTATTGATAGACAAACAGGCAGGGTGGAAGACATTCAGAAAATCGCGGGTAAGACCTGGTGGAGACTCGCGCAGATCAGGGACGAATGGGACAGATGGGAGGAGGCCTACAACCACCAGTGATAACGATGATTGAAAGTGAGACGTATGCTACTTAGTTTGAAGACTAACTTAGTTGAGCATTGCATCCAGCAGCGGATAAAGTCGGGCTGCGTACGACGACGATGAGGATTATGATATTGTTACGAACATTCTAGCTTACGTTCGAGTCTAGAATGTTCCACTATGGAACTGTGTAGAAGATTCGAAAATAATCCTAGAATGTTCCACTATTGAGTTTTGAAGAAGGTTCGAGAATGTGTAATTCTCTTGAAGGATCGCTTGACATATGTATACAGGGTGAATTTTCAAATGGGCGTGGATCGTCAAACCCGAAACTATAAGGAATACCGAAAAAACTCGAAAGGAGTTTCCGATTTTGATGAAAACATCAACTGCATCATTGGATTTTTGAAAAATCAATACTCCTGAACAGGAATCGAAACCGTTGATTTAAAAAATAAAAAAAAAAACCTAGTGTTTGAAAAATTAAGTATAGCTCTTGACAATCCGTGCTCAGGCTAGGTTAAAACCTAATAGCCAATCAATACTAAATATTTGCAGTTTGACAGCTGTCAATGTCATTGGAATAATTAAGCGTAGGTATAAGTTTATGCTAAATAAATAGATAAGTACCATTTCTATGTTAATGGATGTGATTAATATTTATGTGAGAATTTATGAAGGTTAATGTCCTTTAATTAATCTTAGCTTTTTCGTCTTTAATGTTTTTTTCACGTGCCCGCTGCTGGGTCACAGGTTTTCTCTATGTGTGAGGGTGTTGGCCATTTTCCACCACACGGGTCTAGTACGGGTTGTTCGATTAATAAAGGCATTGTTGGCTAGATTTTATCACTGTTTTTTGAGGTATTCCTCAGAGCGTACCTATTTTTACGACCCGAATGGCGCAGCGGTAGTGAGGCTGCCTTACGTTCTTAGGGTCCCGGGTTCGAATCCCGGTTGGAGCAAATGTTTGTGTGATGAGCATGGACGTTTGTTTCCGAGTCATTGATGTTTATATTTATAATAAGTATGTATTTACAAACAAAAAGTATCTATGTAGTATATCAACTATCTGGTGTCCACGATACAAGCCTCGTTGCTTAGTGTGGCACTGGATGGCGCTGTGTGTATTAATACACAGCGCCATCCAGTGCCAAAAATAAATAAATATCGCTAGACATTATGTCTAGCGATATTTATTTATTTTTAAGCGCAACTAAATTATTCCTCGAAGCGCAACCACTGGCTGCGGTCAAAAATTAAAATTAAAAATATTACATGCTTATTCCTCAGAGCGCAACCATGCATGATAAAATAATAGAGAGGGTTTCAAAAATGAAAAATGTTGGCGATACGATAGACAAAGATTTACGATGATAAGATGTCCTTCGTCTAACTCTAATAAAAGTAAGGAAGAGCTTGTGGCTAAATAAAACCAGTCGGTTGGGTCAAACTTCAGGGTAAACCGCGCTTACTTAGATTGGTTCGTGGATAGGTGACCACCCACTACATACCGAGGTTCCTCCGTGCCTCGGAAAACACGTTCAGCCGTTACTTCCGGTTATCATTTGTAGATTTTTTGACAGTCGTTACGTTAGTTGTCTTGTTACAGGTCAGTCAACATTTCTTACCAAGGGGTATCGTATTACCCAGCACGAACTGGGTTGTGCAGGTCAGATTGGCAGTCGCTCCATGTAAAATACTGGTATACAGCTGCATCCGGTTAGACTGGAAGCCGTCCCCAACATAAGGAAAAGGCTTAGCAGATGATGTCTCGTCAAAACTAGGCCCAACCACCATCCAATAGATTTCCTTTTAAGAAAATAGTTTCCTTAAATTGAGATAATAATACTTATGTTAAAAAAAAACGGAATAACTAAGTGTCACTAAGTTGGCATATATTTTTGTTACTACGCCATTTGATTAATTACGCGGGTTTTCTGTTATGAGTAAATCGAATTTTCCTGTGTATAAACTTCCTTATTTATCTATCCTATTTCCATGTATTATCGTCTTCGCTCAGTAAGATAGTCACTAAGGTATATTTACAGTACTGTAAAGAAAACATGAGAAGCTATGATCTCATTGATCTTATGTGGACTGGGTATTGATATTGTTTTAATATTTTTGTTCTCACACAGACTATACAAAGTTCAGAGGAGCTCGTGGTTAAATAATAACAGCCGCTCGGGTCGATCTTTAGGTTAAGTCGTGCTTGCCTAGGTTGGTCTGTGGATGGGTGACTACCCATTACGTGCCGAGTTTCCTCCGTGCCTAGGAAAGCACATTAAGCCGTTGGTCCTGGCTGACATTTGTAGATCTTTGACAGTCGTTACAGATAGTCAGTGATCCGAAAGTCTGACAACCAGTCTTATCAAGGGGTACCGTATTACCCAGTACTAACTGGGTTGTGGAGGTCAGATAGGCAGTCGCTCCATGTAAAATACTGGTATTCAGCTGCATCCGGTTAGACTGGAAGCCGACCCCAACATAGTTGGGAAAAGGCTAGGCAGATGATGGCCGATGTTCTGTTAAATTGTACGCGTAAACAAATAAACAATAAAGCAAATTGTTTATGAGCCAATTACAAATTAAAACAACATAAGTCTTTTATTATGTTGTACGTAATAACAAACGCATTTACTCAACTACCAGACGTGTAATACGTGTTTTGTTTCTAATCACATATTTAACATAATTAACTTCGATCATCAATTCATCATTCATTTGTTTGTTTGTGATGCATTACTAAGAATTACACTCTTATGTATGACTGAAGCATATGGCTGCCAATCCAGCCTGGACATGGGTGTAGAAGTACCCCTAAGCCTCTAACGAAGCCGAAAGGCACTTGTTATCCACGGCATGGGCATTGTGATAATTTTGTATGGTCCATAAAAAAAAACCTGGGAATCTTCTGGTTACGCTTCTAGTTAGTTTTTTAATACAAGTGTATAATGTTTTGACTTTACCTCAAATATCACGTACTTACTATTCAATGCATCGATCACCACAATGTTTTGAGTACATTACAATATGGAGTCCTACCGTGAAACGTGATTTTTCACTCCGAAAAAAAGTCGTTTCCCAGCAACAATTTTTGCATAAAATTACTTATTTTGATGTACAGAATGCTTGGTTGACATCGAATTTTTGGTTCTAGGACTTGCGGGTTTCCTCTTATTGTTTTCAGATTTTCTAAACCAACGATAAAAGTAAAACCTATTTCGATAAATACTGCGTAATAACACATACCTATTACATTGAATAACATTGCGTGTGCGCAAGAAACAGTTACTCGTATATAAATTAAGGGAAATGAATTATCATAAAAAACGAAGGCAATGTGGTTAACATCCTTCCCTTCAATTATATTTGATCGTGATCTTTAAGTGGCACGTGAGTTCGATGATAATGTGCGTTGTCGATTTCTGTATCGATTTTTTGTAGAGAAGGGGGAAATGGGAAGACTTTGTACCAGTCTGTCTCACTTTTCTCCGGGACCCGTTGAGCGTCATTGTGTGGCATTTTTCTTGTGACTGCGTCGGTTAATTCTGGTTTTCAGGTGTCCCTGCAGGATTAGGAATGGTGTGGTGCATTAGCAAATGGTCAATTTTTGTAAAAGGGAAGCCGGTGTACATATCTTTAATATGATAGTATTATTTGTCTATAAAATTGTTGATTTGTGGCTGTGACATTTTTCAAAGGGAATCCGGTAGGAATCGAGTTGCATGAACCCTTCGCCACTGGGCTGTGGCGAGCTTCTGCTAAAAAAAGTCTGTACCAGATAATGTTGTAGTTAGCAAAGAAGTTGGCACTGAGAAAGAGCAAAACTATTAAGAAGGCATGCACTAACCCCTAAAAAATTATAAGGGCAGGAAAATGGTGATGATTATGATGGAAAGATGAAGGGAGTACCTCTAACGCTCCCTCTGCTTTGACACAGCTAGGGAATGCAATCTCGAGACGAGATCGCCAAGTCGAGATCTCGAGGGATTAGAAATTCGATCTCGGCGAGAACTCGGCATTTTCGAGATCTCGAATGGTTTTCAAAAAGTATTTGTTTTACTTTGATAAGTGAAACATGATTGAAACTGCTTAGTTCTGATTTTAATGCGAGTAATATTCAACATTAATTAATGAAAAAAAGTCTTCATTTTTATAATTATTTACAAATCACAATTCAGACACATAAAAAATCTCTTATTAAGAAAGTACGTATTTTAACAAAAATAATGAAAGTGATACAAACAAGAAACATACGGTTTTAGGAGTGATTTTGGAAATAGCTCCTTAAAAAACAAATAGTGCTTAAAGTGCTGTCGGAAAAACGGTATCTTACTACTCTGTCAAGAAAGTACCGGGAAAAGATCAATAATACACAAAATGTCTGTTATTCATCCAAATTTATTTTATCACCTTCAAAGTATGCTCCTTTAGAAACGATACACTTGCGCCAACGAATAATCCATTCATCAAAACATTTTTTAAACGCTGCTTCCGGAATTGAGTTCAGTTCTCGCCGCGAATTCTCCTTTATGTCTTCTATCGATTGAAAACGGGTGCCACGAAGTGGTAATTTGAGGTTAGGAAAAAGAAAAAAGTCAGCAGGAGCCATATCTGGTGAATATGGTGGTTGCTGGATGGTATTTGTTGAGTGTTTGGTCAAAAATTCGTTCACAATGATAGCCTTGTGCGAAGGCGCGTTGTCGTGGTGCAAAATACAAGAATTTTCTTTCCACAAATCTGGCCTTTTTCGTCGAATTTGCTCTCTTAAACGCCGCATAACGCTCAAATAATATTCTTTATTTACCGTTAGACCTTCCGGTAAGAATTCAGAGTGCACAACACCGCGATAGTCAAAGAAAACAGTCTGGTTTTTTCGGTTTCGGTTCAGTTGGAAGGCGCCACTCCGAAGCTTGTTGACTAGTTTGCATGTCAAACTCGTAAACCCACGTCTCGTCACCAGTAACAATGCGTTTCATGAATGTTGGGTCCGAACTGACTCGTTCTAGCATGTCCTCAGCGACTTTCATGCGATTGAGTTTTTGGAGAAAATTCAGATCTTTTGGGACTAGCCGAGCAGCAACATGATTCATACCCAAATGATTAGTTAAAATGGTACGGATCGACTCGTGAGATACAGAAAGTTCGGCGGCTATCTCTCTCAGAGTTGAATGGGGATTTTCAGTCACTATTTTCTTCACTTTTGCGATGTTAACTTCAGTTGCAGACGTTGACGGCCTACCAGAGCGAGGCAAATCATCCATCACATCTCGACCGCTTTTGAACGCTTTGAACCACTCATAAGCACGAGTTTTTGATAAAGTCGATTCACCGTAAGCCTTCTGTAACATTTTCAGTGACTCCGAACACGAAATTCCATTGGCGATGCAAAATTTAAGACAAACTGTTCGATATTTTTGTCCATTATGAAATTCGCAATACACACTATATATGATATTACTAAAACCAGCACTGTATTTAATATAAATAACAGATGCAACTCAAACTCCGCGCCAAAATGGAAAACAGTTGTGCCAATCTAACAACTACAAAAAAAAACAAAAATTTGAATTTGGAACCATAAACAAATCATCCATTCCCGATACTTTTTTGACAGAATGTATGTCAGTCGCTATGTAGCCAGCGGCTGAAAACGCCCTCTCTGATTCAACACTAGTTGGTACCAGCGTGAGCAAGCTGTTGTAAGCAAATTGCAAAATACCCCTCGAACTTCCAAACTCATAGAGATCCATGTCTTTTTTAATCACGGACTCTAGCCTGTCTGTAGTCGTAGTAACCCGCGTCGCTGACTACTGCCGCTCGATCTCGTCAATCCCGGCTTAGATCTCGCCACATTTTTCGATTCGATCGAGATTGCATTCCCTAGACACAGCGCTTCTCTCTTGAGGTTATGCTCTATAATCCACCATGGCTTAAAGGTTCATGTCTTCGTTTTTTTGTAATCGAGCTGGACTTAAGTAAATTCAAGAAAGTTAAAAAGTAAGGAGCTAATGTGGCAACATTTGGCAATGCATTTATTAGAGATAAAAATAAAATTTAGGCAAAGAAGTTGTTTAATTATTGATAATAAATTTAAATACAATTAGTTGAACCTAACGATGACCTAACAAAAATTCAGTTGAAAATTACTTTAATCAAGTAATAATAAATGACAATGTATAGGTAGCTTGTTTGTTAGTTGGCACTATTTACGAACTTTAAAAATCTAGAATGACTAACTGAATCCTGTAAATTATTATTAATAAATAGTAGTTAAATAGTTTTAGAAATAAAGCCCCGAACTCTTGATGTTATTTTTTAAAAAGTATTGCAATTCATCATTTTATCGGAGGTATGGGTAATGAAATGATTCACCTGTAAAGATTTAGTAGTGGTATTTCCCGCTTATACAAACTTGCGAACACCTTTGACCAACAATAACTAACAAAGGAGGCGCGAAAACCGTTGTCATGTTCTTAGAATGTACGGAATGCTAAGCAAGTGAGTTTATCACGTGCTACAATCAACTTTACCCACGAACCCGCACTGGCTTTACGGCCCAATCCCCCTCGCAGATAGGCCTGTTTCCCAACAGAGGGGATATTATGCTGGGTACAGATTGGTGAAAGGAAAACATTGATGCCAAACGATCCTGTTTCCAATACTGACAAAAACTTTATTGGACTAACCATCGTTGGAGTACTAAAAAGTCAGAAATTGCAAAAACCTTTCCTCATTTTTTTTTTTGAAATCTCTGATTGTGTCAAAATTTCACAAAAACATTATGGATGGTCTTTATTTTCGTGCAGCTGCAACGGTTAACGCCCTTCTAACCCTAAAAGTAGCAACTCTATTTGTGGTGGTTCAAACTTCGTTTGAAATACTGTTAGAATAAAGTTCTAATCAGCTTGCACTACAAAGCGGTTGTTACGTTAGTCACTGCGGCCGAATAGTGCGCAATGAGTGATTTTTTGCGATTTACAAAAAATCTATTGATTGGACTAAAAAAATAAAACACATAAGATCTACTTTATAGTTAGTTCAGTTAGTATGCAAAGGTTCATGATCTAATTTCAAGTACTTTTTGAATACCAGCGGTTTATTGTTCGATTTGGAGAAAACTTTTGAATTTTTTTCTATCAAGAAAAGTTTATGGAATCGTGTTTTCGTCACACATAGGACTTAGCGTTAATGCTCAACTTTAATATATATTTATTTCAAAATTAATGCTGCAGTGTTTTAGGAGTAACGGAGGATCATGCTAAGCCATTTGAGGGATATATAGCCCTTAAGATAGTTCCCCTTACTACCTGCTGAACATCACATACCACCATAATTGCGTACACTAATTTCGCAATAAACGGTATGACTTTGACTGTTTCCACTTTGCATAGTACATATTCCAAGTGTTGACTCTTACAAAAATACTTAATACGCAGTTCTTGTAGAACAGATTAGTTGTTGCTAATTCTTCATGTAAATATAACCTTGTGAAGAGGTTCGTAATATTGGCAAGCTTTTGTACCGATATGTAAGTTCGTCCTACACCTTGAAAGATCTGCCTTGAATGTAGTTCAAGGGCTGTATACAGGAAGTTGTAGGTTTATTTAGGGTGTATTAGTAAGTAACGTTAGATGTTTAGATTTCGTTTGAAAAAATGACAAGGAGCCTTTTGTAAAAAATATCTTATGACCTGCCTAACCATATTGGTGTTAGCTTAAAGTCAGTGCATGCAGCTGAACACCAGAACACTAACAACACTACTGTATAAACATTTTAGTGGTCAGATGTTGGGGTCGGCTTCCAGTCTAACCGGATGCAGCTGAATACCAGTATTTTACTTGGAGCGACTACCCATCTGACCTCCACAACCCAGTTAGTACTGGGTAATACGATATCCCTTGGTAAGACTGGTTGTCTGGCTTTCAGGCTACTGACTACCTGTAACGACTGTCGAAGATCTACAAAAGAGACGGGACCAACGGCTTAACGTGGACGCTAACGCTTCCGAGGCACTTTTTTTATAGATTTGTATTTTTGTAATAGGTACAAATCGTTGGTACATTTGTGAAGTTCGGGGCTTAGTATGTATACATAGAGCGACTACCAGTAGAACCTCCACAACCAATTTTCTGATTAACACGAAACTCTGTGGTAAGACGGGTCACACTTTCGAGCTTCTGACTACTCGTAACGACTATCAAAGGTCTACGAATGGTGATGATCTACTTTGATCGATTTTAATTTGACACAATAGTACCTATCTACCACCCACAATAGTACCTATTTATAATCAATCAATGCCACTGGCGCAGGCATATGCGCATTCACCTACTTAGATTACTTTTGACTTACCTAAAGCATAATCCGATTCAATTCATTAATGTTTTTTTATTTCTCGATTCTGTAAGTCGTGGGTTTGAACCCAGGCAGGCGCATTACTTTGTGTAATTTTATTTTATCACCATCACCATCAAGACGGTGAAGGAAATTCGAAACCATGTGACATCTACCAACCCGCACTGGGTCCGCGTGGTGGATTATAGACCAATCGCTCTCTAGAGAGGCCATGCATCTTATTGCAATAATATGCACAAACTCTAAACACCAAATATTTCGATCATAAAAGAAAATCATCTAGATCAGTGGTTCCCAACCTTTCCTGGACCAGGGACCACTTTGGTGTCTTTATTGTTAGCAGGGGCCATAAGGCCCTAGAAAAACATGGACACCTAGGGGGGTGTATCTTTAACTTACACAAAGCAAAAATTGGAAAATAGGATATAAACTTTTAGAATAGGCATGACGACAGTATCAAAAAATTGCAAATCTATTTAGTCCGTCAGTTAGAGTATTGGAAATTAATGGACACGTATTTTTTGTTTTTGTAAATCAATGAATATTGACAAAGATAAAACGCATCAAAACTCGGGAGTGGGGGCTCGTGACGTCAGAACTAGGTGAAAATTATACCTAGGCGTGACGTATTGAGAATTTTAAAAGCGTCATATCTTCGTCAATTTTGATTTACGTAACAAAAGAAAAAACACTACACTAACACTAATAAGTTTTTTTTGTCGTCTCGCCTATTGAGCTCGAAAAAGTTTTGCAATCATTCATAATAATATGGAAAAAGGCATATATGTAAGTAGATTTTCAAATAATTTTAGCACCTCGCCTCTGATAGGTTCAGTTAGGTTGGGTTGAGCTTGCATCTTCTGTGGCAGTTAAATAGTACGAATAACATTTTAACTTTTCGCGGACCATATTCGAGGCTCCTGTGGACAGCGGACAGACTTCCGGCGTGATCTCATGGCGACATGGAGAGAGCGACTGTCGCAACCCCGTGCAGGGCACGCCACAATAGTGGCGGTAAGTCCCCTCTTTGAGGAGTGGCTTGAGAGACGCCACGGCGTCCTCACCTTCCGCCTGACGCAGGTCCTCACCGGACACGGTGTTTTCGGGAGGTTCCTGCACCGAATCGGGCGGGAGGAAACGCCCGGGTGTTTCCACTGCGAGGATCGACCGGAGGACACGGTGGAGCACACGGTGGAGGTGTGCCCCGCGTGGGCGGAGCACCGCCGTGTCCTCGAAGCGGCGATTGGCGGCGGCGACCTCTCGCGTCCGGCCCTGGTGCAAGCCATGGTCCGGAGCGAGACGGAATGGGACGCCGTCACCTCCTTCTGCGAAGCAGTAATGCTAGAGAAGGAGGTGGCGGAACGTGAGAGGGAGAGAACCTTACAGCGTCCCGGCCGCCGCGGGAGACGCCCCGGGCGTCGGGGGCTACCACGTGGCCCCCGGCCACCGTAGGCACGGGCCTGTGGACGGTGGGCTATGGGCTAGCTCGCCGTCCGTCCGTCTCATGACGACAGGCCGTGTCGACGGCGCGTTCGTGTTCCACGCGCGCTTCAAAGAGAGTCAGCAAAAAGGAAGGGGTCCGAAAGGACCGATGCCTGCCGGGGTTGCGGGACTATTCGAAAGAGATACCGTGGCCCCGGAACACAAAGGGCGATGAAGGAACATGGATGGGTTTTAGTCAGTAAAAGTCTGACACTCCCTCCTGCTCCGCCCAGAGCGGGAGAAGTCATTTGATGATTTCCCATCCGAAAAAAAAAAAAAAAAAAAAAAAAAAGGCTCCTGTGGACCTCCTGTGTTCCGCAGGCCATTGGTTGAGAACCACTGGTCTAGATAAATTAATTACTATTATCAGTTACGTCTACTTGTACTGTACCCATTTAAGGAGTGCACGTGTTTGTTCACATTAGAGATACAGATCACATACAATGCAGGCTACAGACCATACAGAACCATACATAAACATCATACTGAATCAGACAGACCAGACAGAAGATCATACAGAATTGTTTTATTTTATGAAAATACACGTGATTTAATTCCCAAGCAACCTTGATTCCTTTTTAAAAAAATCAAAAGACTTTCATTTAACCCTCTAACAGGGAACAACAATTTGCAGGGAATTGGAAAATATTGCCAAATAGGCATAGGTATTATTGGTAGAAAACTTAGATTTCATGGTTTTCCTTTCATTTAATTTACCATGTTTGCCTAAGAGATTTAATCCATATGATTTACCCTATCGATTGATGTCAAAAAAAGTACAGGATGTTATTTTTCCAAATTTAGTCAGTTAGATTCTCGTGTGTGGCTAGCGAATTTTCGAAAATATGTGAATGATGATTTGTTTCTTATTAAAAATAAAGGAATGTTTCCTTTGAGTAAAATTCGCTATCTCCAGTATTTAGAGTACTTTCCCTCTAGGTGGCATTAAAAAAATCCACCGTGTAAATATTGCGTGAAAGCTGCATTAAAATCCGTTGCGTAGTTTAAAAGATTTAAGCGTACAAACAGCGGGAACGACTTTATACTATGTAAAGATACTGTCCCTTATAACTTCTGCCCTTCACCACTTCCTTGTCTTCAATTTGGGTACTTACATGTAGTTTTGATTATGTCTTGTAAAAGACTCCCTCTTACTTCATTTTGGTCCTAAATTTTATCTGATCCTTGTCCTTTCTACCCTCTATATTTATTTCTTAAAGCACCTTGATAGATTTAAGTAATTCTTGATTATTTAGGCTTTCTAAGAAAGGTATTTCAAGGAGGTTTATAGCTTTAGACCCTAAATATCTTAATTTGTCTCGAAACGCCAATTACAGGAACTATCAAGCCGATTACTTCAATTGCTGTTATTGAACTGGATTGCAGTGGACATTAACTGGCTCCAATATTGGTAATTGGTATTTCCGTGGGCGAAGAATTACTAGTTAGATACAGGACAAGACAGGCATTCGTGCGCTTAGTTCATACTTCTTTCTATTATTGTGTCAATGGATCTTGACAAGCCACGCCAGAATCAAAGTGAAGACAGCCAGAAAAGCGCCGAGGTTATGAAGTTTGGCGAAGCCCCGGGGGAAAAATTTAAAGATCTTGGTTCCCACAACGAAATCGGAAAAGAATGGCGGAGGAATCAGAAAAACAAATTTTTCCCAACTATTCACCTCAGAACTTGCCCATCACGTTCCTGTAATGAGCGAATAGCAGGACAACCAAGGTATTAAGTGCCCCGGGGTTGCGGGACTGTTTCGGGGTTGCGGGACTGTTCGAAAGAGATACCGTGGCCCCGGAACACAAAGGGCGATGAAGGAACATGGATGGGTTTTAGTCAGTAAAAGTCTGACACTCCCTCCTGCTCCGCCCAGAGCGGGAGGAGTCATTTGATGATTTCCCATCCGAAAAAAAAAAAAAAAAAAAGGTATTAAGTGCCCCATCGTTTGTTGAACAGCACAACATTCTACTTAGAACTAGCGACCGCACACGGGTGTCTCCTGATGCTGGTTTGACGTATCAGAACATTGAGATTTCTACGATAAACAGAAGTAAAATATTTTTGCAATAAACATAAAAATGTTCAGAAATCATCATCATTTGCCAAGCCTTTTTCCCAACTATGTTGGGTTCGGCTTCCAGTCTAACCGGATGCAGCTGAATACCAGTATTTTACATGGAGCGACTGCCTATCTGACCTCCAACCCAGTTAGTACTGGGTAATAAGAAACCCCTTGGTATAATAAGACTGTGGCCCGAAAGACTGGCAACCGCCAGTCTTTCGGGCCACTGACTACCTGTTACGACTGTCAATGACCTTAAAATGTTCAGAAATAAATTCTTTAAATTATTGTGAACAAGAAGTTCGTCAAGAATTAAACGGTCACTCGGACTGATACGAATAGCTTTATACCTCTACAAAATGTAAAAATATTTCTAAAACATATTTCTAATCGTGATAATTGATTTAGAAAATATAATTAGTCAAAAGATATTTTAGAAAGGTCAGGTTTTATTTAAAACAATGACCGAATCAGAATTATGCTACATTTTGTGTTGAAGACGAATCTACATAAGTATTCATGCGGCCATTCATCACTATTTTATTGTGTTGATCAAAACTATTTTAATAAACCTGTCTTTACTTAAGCACATTCTAGCATACAGGAAGGTACCTGAAAAAAATCGAAAGCATGTAATATTGAATGACAAAAACTACGCATTATTTTTATAAAGATTTATTAATTTAATACTTTATGCACAAGTAAAAATAAAGAAAAATTAAAAAAAAAAAAACAGAAGAAATTATTGCCTTTCCTTTGGGTACGTTCTACCAGTCTACCTTGGGGTGATTATTGCGTATTATTAAATTTTTTGTTACTAAAATAATACGCTTAAAGTAAAAACTGCTGTCACTCTTGACAAAAACCGCCCTATTAATCCTATTAAGTCATGAAGACTCAGCGACATAAGCATCCGAGATGACAAACAACGACTAGCCATAGTCTATATTTCTATAATATATCCGTTCAGCTGTTTTAATCGCGTGCGGTTCTAATGGCAAGCACGCCGCCGGCCATTCTGCCAGTGTTGCAAAACACCCTACGCGGAATACGCGCCGCGCGCGCGATTTAAACAGCGATCTTTTTTCGTACAGCGAGTTGCGACCTCTTTGTTTAAAAACTTTTTTATAAATTGTCAATTTTATTCTTGTGATTTATTTTGTGAAAGTTTTTTTAATAGTGTTGTCATAATCGTATTTTCGGATATCCTGCAAGGTGAGTGCAATGAACTAGCATGTACTTCCTTTTTTGAAGGCAGTAATGCATTTATTGTTAAGACTGGTTTTTATGTTTTTTCTTTCTTTTTTCATTTACCATGAACTGTTCAACTGTCATTGTTATAAAGTTCAAGTGTGTTTGGGTTCAATTATTGTACGTAAATTAACTTATTAATTAAAGATTGATATCGTATGCTCGTGCCATTGATATATTAAATTATATCATATGCTTATAAATTTGTATTATATTATGTTTTTATTCAGTAAGTTTTTTGCGTAAGCTTTTTTAAAAACTGTGTTACTAGCGAAACGACAAAATAATTGTTACAAAAATAGAACGACGTTGGCTCGTAATATTTAAAGAGCCACACTTAATATAAAATATGGGCTTTGCTTTGTACATAAAAAATCTGTATTCACATATCTATTTTTTTCTGCCATGAATTAATTATTTTTAATTACAGACTCAAACTACCTTAACTGTTAACTAAATGAATATTCAGAGTAACTTATACAATGTACTGCGTGTGTATGTGAAATTATAAGAAACACTTTAAATGAAATAATGACTTTTCATAACATCGTGACATTTAATGTATTTTAATGTTTAATGAGTGATAATAGACCATTAAGTTGTTATTAGGTACGGGTATTATGTCACACATTTAAGGTGGATGGCTCCAGGGTAGCCCGCGAAATTCAAATTTTCTTACGTTTTTTGCAATTTGCAGGCCAGTGCTAGGTTGTATGTTGATTAAAATATTGCTCGCGACTAAGACGTAAGACGTATGTAGTTATAGAATTATACTCATCAAAATTATCAATACAACCCTCCAAGCGCATAAAGGTGCAGGAATGACTTTGTCCTTGAAAAAGTAATTAAATAACCTAGCGCTGGCCTGCAAATTGCAAAAAACGTAAGAAAATTCGAATTTCGCGGGCAACCCTGGAGCATCCACCTTAATAAAGCATTTTCACGGTTTAAGAAATTGTCTAGTCATTCTTTTCATTACTGAAAATGTAATGTAACCGATGTTTAACGAAACAGTATGAAATAGACAGACCTATCAAGGTCTGCCTATATTTTGTCACAGCATTAAAACCAAGAAATTATGTATTTAATCCTTATCACCATGAAATTAACTTTCAGTTAAATACTAAATTCCGATTATTTAAAAAAAAAAAACCATTCAAACTAAATCATTCATCAGCTACAAATACCTACGCAAAATAAAAAGAAGTGCAGCAATGACAGCAACCTTCAACTTCGCGCCAACATGAACTTGATACGAGGACCGACTGCGTTCCGATGAGTGTGTAAACACGCCTGTTATCAAAACATTATATATAATTATATTACATTAACTACGTCTGTTTATTTTTACTCAATAAACAGATCATTTGTTTCCTCTTTGTATCGATTGTTATTGAGAAATCGTAAGCCACACAAAATCCGAAACTATTTGGCGGATATTTATAGGGCACTCTATCGCACTTTAATGAACTATATATAAATTAATTAATGATCTATAAAATAATGGTTTCATTATAACTGTATCGAAACCAACTCCAACGGAGACCCGCTACGCGAGGCTCCTGTCTGCAACGTTTAAAGCAGTGTGTTGAATTCATGACCCCTTTACAACTTAAAATTTCTGGCCACCCCCTTGTATCATAGAAAGACAAAGAAATAATTTATTTTTTATTTTTTATTTTGGTACATTTATCTATTACCTATTCAGATGCATAATTTACAAGAGAAACTTTTGACATACTTTCCTAGACTTGCATTCTGAAGCTGACAATGGGCGTAGATGGATTTTAAACCCTTTTTGGACTGGCTGATGTCACCACAAATATGAAAGAATGTCTTCTAGATTTAGCTGCTGATGGCATGCTTAAAATGGAATTTTGTTCGCCGAGTGTCGACGTATTTTGGATGAAAAGAAAACACGAATATCCAGATCTGGCAAGGGAAGCTCTAATATGATTAGTGCCATTCGCCACTTCATATTTGTGTGAACTAACATTTTCTGCAATAGTAGACATTACAACTAAAAAGAGAAATAGACTGCAATTAGAAAATGATTTGATTATTAACGTTTCAAAAATAGCGCCACGGTTTGATAAACTTTTGATAATAAAAATAAAAATAAACACATCATTCCAACATCCTTCTCACTAAAATTGAGTTTTTATTGTAGTGTTAGAACCTTTAGTGTAGCCTGTGTGGTATCTGTAGTGTTAGAGGCTTTTTCTTTCAGCCGGCGATCCCCTGAGTAAGGCTTCGCGAACCCCGTAGGGGTCGCGACCCACAGATTGAAAAAAACTGTTAAAGGAACCTATCTAATCAACGTCGCGTCGGGGTCCACCCAAGTCTAGAGCTCGCTCCGCTCGCTTTTGCATCCTAACCGATGGTCGCGACCGACAGATTGAAAAACACTGGTTTAAAGGAACCTAACTAACCTAACGTCGGGGTCCACCCAAGTCCAGAGCTCGCTCCGCTCGCTTTTGCATCCTAAGTCTGTTCTCCTGGTAATATTGTCATCCATTATTTTTATAGTTCATTCAATTAATTTTAAAGCTAAGCAGATTTGTAGTGGAAACCAAAGTTTTATTTCAAATAAGATGTTTTGGAATGAAGATTAAACAGCGATCAGAAACAGGTTTGCGGATATTTATACTCTGAGTTATGCGCATCACTATTGAGGAACGATAGATATGTCCTTAATAGGGCCTTTGTTTTTTATTTTTCATTTAGTATAAGGGGGCTTTCCCCGTTTGTTTTTAAACACATCTCGATCATATCGCGTTTATAATATCGTGCAATTTAAATACTTATCGATTGTTAATCAGATCATAATAATAACCCTGTTGATCATCGTATATCATCTTTCTCTACCGTCATCCCAATTTACTTGGGATTGTCCCGCCCATCAGTCACTATATCATATTTCAGTTTTTCGCAGTTCATCCATTGTTTCTTTGGTCTTCCTGTACTCGTATACTAGCTTGTTTTTATATCATCACTGTCCTGGCCTTTTATTTTCCATTTTATTCGGAATGGGCGAAGCATGTCTTCTTTTTCCCCATGTGTCTGTAGTTGGTGCCAGTTCAGATCGCAATAGCGGTCATTGAACCCACCTACATTTAGTAAAGTTCTTAACTTTGAAATCCAAAAATAAGCCTGTTCAAGTCTTGAATCGTCATCTATCTTCAAGATTTTTTCTAATGAAAAACGATACAGGGTTCATTTGTTTTGTTTCGTAGGAAGAGATATTAGGGAAAGGGCAATGACCGCTACTGCGATCTTAACTGGCACCAACTATATTAGTAGATATCATTATCATCTTACACAGCCAATATTCAACTCAGTTTAGAATAAAAAAAACCCAAGAGACTTCACAGGATCAAGATGCTTTAATCGTAATCCAAAGACCTCACCAATTAATATTTTTGGCTGCAAAATTAATTCACGCCTTTAATCGTTTTATTATCTTCGAATCCTTGACTCGCCTTGAGGCTCGCACTTGACCGACATTCTACGACAATATTATATTTTCTAACCAATTTGTAATGTTTTATGAGCTGGATAAAGGTTGCCTATTATGTATTGAATGTTGTTGAATGTTATATAATGCATATCCGCTCTCAATATTGATATTGGTGAGAATCGTTTCTTTAAAGTGGAAGCCAGGGTAGGGTAGCCCGCAAATTTCAAATTTTGTTGTCTTTTTTAAATTTGCAGGTCAGTGTCAAACCTGTTTGTTGATTAAAATATGATTCGGTTATGTGCGAGACAAATAAAAACATTTTCTGATTTCTTCTTCTCGCATTCTTCTTCTTCAGCGTACTCTCTCCGGGTCAAAGGAATCTTCTATGCTAGAGAGAGTTGGTCACGATCTTTCACGCGGGTCTAGTTTGGGTCCTAGCTTACCATTGCCAAGGACACTACGGTGTGCGAGTTTTCTATGATTGTTTTTGGTATTTTTTTACGATAAAAACCTGCGTTTTTGGTACCTTGGTATTTAAGTAAATAAACGTTGGGTCATCTACGCAATTCGTTTTGAATATTTTCATTGATGCCTAATATTTATTGAGAGAATATTATGAAATAATTAATACGTAAATATTTTTTCAATGCGTGATTTTGGTTCATGGTAAACGCCGCCGGTTTAAGTAAATAATCTTATCTACGTAGTCTAATATTTTTTTAAGAAAGGGTTTGTTTGACTTGATCGATAGGAGATTTATGTTGATTTTCGTTTAAGAAAAATTTACTGCAATATTAGTCCTTCGATGAGTTTTGGTACTCTACATCGTTATTATCATTCTCCCACCCTTATCTCAATTATTTGTGGTCGGCGCAGCATGTCTTCTTCTTCCATACTTCTCTATTACTCGTCATCTCAGTCTCAGCATTCTCCTCCTTTCCAGCCCTGCACAGACCATCCGTTCGATCCGCACCTAAAGATAAATAAAATCGGCTCATAACAATTTTCTCAACCAAATGGTTCCGTGATAATAAATTCTTAAACATAACAATGAATTAACTACTGCTTTCACTTCCAAAATGTCAATAAAATGACGTAAAGTATGCGTGATTTCGTGTCGTTATCGATGAGAATCCGTGGTCCTTCGAGTAGCGGTCGTCGACTGCTTTCATCAAGTCTTCCTGTCTAACCGGCCGACCTCCGAGTGTCATGCACCTTTCTTCAAGACTGCTTTCTTGGAAAATATCCATAGCTACTCTTATCCATTCTAAAATTATAAGTGCGCAAGACTTGGTCTGCCACCTTTTCATAAATCATATTTATTTCTGTAACTTACTTTTAAAAATACTTTTTTACACCTCACATGGGGCCGGTGTCTACCTGACTACTCTGAGAAGAAACAGCGGAAACAAACTCGGAGGTCACTGTCTCTTTTAAAGACTAGAAATTGATCAAGTCATATGAAGACCATGCAAAATTGCAGCAGTGTCTGAGATGGTCTTTTGAAGAAATAACCACCCAGATTTATCTGTTTATTCGTATGGTTGGAATAGATGAAATGTTGAATGGGATGAGATCGAGTTTCTGCTCGATGGAGCAGAAACTATAGATGAACTTGAATTGATTGAGCCATATGGGTTAGAGGAATGAAAGCTTTTATGGTAGAAAAACATATCTAATACAACATCAAAAACAAAAGGTCATTGTAGCGACTTAGTACTTGTGTCAAAGGCATATGAACTACGTAAGAAATTCAGATAGGCCGCTATGTACCATAGAATAAGTAAAAGAGCCTCTTTGTGTACAACCAAGTATATTCCATTTCATAATATATTATCTGTTCTTGTAAAAGATTATAATATAATAGTGATTTAACTGTAGAAACACACTTAAAATACCGGACTCGTTTTCGTAAACGGTAAAAAATATTAGGTGCCTATGTACTGAGTGTCCTTAAAATTTTGTTTTTTATTCTTCCGAAAAACACGTGAATAGTCACGTTATAAAAAGTTAATTATAATAATTTAATTAAAAATTATGTCTAGTACCTACCGCTATTCTCAAGATTTTTGGTAATTTATTAAAACTATGTGATCTCATACATTTTTAGTGTTTTCGCAAGTTTCTGTTGTTCTTGGCATATTGGACGTTTTTGACCTCTGCTTCTCAGATTTAAATATTAGTATGTTATCAATTGGTGCGGGGGTCGATTAGGATTGGCAATGAATATTTTTACGTTTGTTTGGTTGTTAGTTTTGTTGATGCAGTCAGTCGTCACTCTCTATCACTTGTTACTATTCACTCCTTTGTACTTATCATTCCTTCGTCTTCAACGTTAAATTTATTTTATCACATGTGTGTCATCCCTCAAGTAACTTGGGATAAGGGCAGAAAGATATGATGCGTGTCATCCCTCCTCATCAGATGTAGACTTCCTTTAACATAAAAGTACACCAACAAATTACTTAGATTATACGTATACTTATATCTAAGTGTCCAGCGGAGATCCGCTGGATGCGAGACGCACGGGCCCGGTCAATGTGGCGACACCTGGAACCTATGTCCAGCAGTGGACGTTTTTCGGCTGAAATAATGATGATGATGAAATACCGTGAATCGACAAAGCAGGAAAAGTATAATGTCCTTACATTATATTTTTCGAAAATTAAAAATAGCGAATCACTGCCCTCAAAATAGAACACGGAACACGAAATGTACTCGAAGTTACAATAATTGTTACCACATGTAACCTCGGCGACCTTAGAATTTGACGTCTTTGCCTTGGTCGATACCGATGTCTCGAGTTCAACCAGTATGTAAATCTTTTAGTACAATTCTATCTATTAATGATGTATCTAAATTTGACCTATATCATTATGTTTTTGCAAAGAAAGGTTTTTGCTATTTTTAGTAGAAGGTTCTTGAAGTGAAACTATGGAGGTTAGCCATGCGAGATTAGGAGAAAATTAAAGTTCTTTTTTTTTAATTTCTAGATAAGTACTGAGTTTGGTTAGTGTTTTTTTTTCAGACTACTCTGAATCTGTTCAAAGTTCAAGTGAATCGGTTTCTTCTAGGCAAGCGTGTTCCACCCTAGGCCGCAACATCGCTTCACATCAGGCGCGTTGCGACCAACGCAAGTCGATTAACTCGAACTTTGAAGCGATGATGGTGTAGATGTCAAGAAATTAAAAACTTATTTACGGAATCTAATATGGAAATAAGCTATGCATTAATCATTTGTACATGCTTGGCGTAATGCCATCTTATTGACCCATAACTTGAGCCATTGTCAATGTCGGCCTTGATAGGGCTGTTGACATACGTATTGGACCTTTAAGTCTTCCTACCATCTTTGTGTGATAAACCTTTTCTATTATTGTGTGGTAATTAGATAACAACTGAGGCTATAGACTAGATGTGAAAGAACTTGGAGAGTTTCATAATTCTTTTGGTCCTTCGAATAGTAGTGTATTTTATTATTATATTATTATGTGACAGAAAGGAAAAATGCTTTAGTTTTGCTGGTTTGAGATACTGTAACGTATAAACTAACAAATATGGAGAGTTTCCTGTAATGCGGTCTAAGCTATTCCATCGTCTTCCTGACCTTGACCCATTTTACTTAGGGTTACCGTTTTCTTATTCTATTCTCTCCTGTCAACCGTCACGTGGTCACGCCTTTTCTATTATTTTTTACACTATCGATTGCTTTTCCACTATTGCGGTTTTAACAACTTGCACTTCAAATTACATCTATTTGAATAAAATCTACACTTATTCCTCATATTAAATCACTTGTGGTTTAGCTTTAATACAACATTATTCGCGTGTGAAAAGCTTTAAAAAATAATCGGTCCATTTTTCTCAGCCGTTATGTTACTTATGTGACATTAAAGTGTACAATATACATGCAATTCTCTTATTTATTGACTTTGAATACATAAACCTACGTCTCTTATCGATCTGTTCCCATCTGGCCGTAGGACTCGTGTATACATAGTGTGTCACGTATGGGGTCAGTTGGGAAAAGTAGTCCTATACAATTGAAGACGACGTTTATAGGGGAGGATGGCACGATGTTCCTTGTCAGTTCTCGGTGGAGCTTTGCTTGCAAAGGTAAATGACAAAAACATGTTGAATTTAGTATTTTATTATTGCTTTCCCTATTTCGCTGTATGCCAAGATAAATAGGGCATTATTCAAATCATAGTAATTAAGATTTACGTATCAACAGAGGGCACGACCTCCCTGATTGCCTACTAACCTATTACTTGTGACTCCAAATAATATTGCGATATTTGACCATTGTTGATGTTGGTTAACGCTGTCGGTTTTATACTTCCTTGTGTCGTTAACAATAGTTATTTGGAAAATATACTTACTATACACTAAAAAACCTGCTGCTTTTCGACTCTGTTCTCAATCAGTGCATAATTAGATTCAATAAAATGGTCCTTTTTCTCAAAACGCATGGGACTAAAAGAGTGATGAATATGAATTTTGATGGATGGAGAGGGAGAGGAAGACCAAAGAAAAGTTGGTTTGATTTTGTGGAGAATGATATGAAAGAAAAAGGAGAAAATGATGCCGTGACGTCTGACAGGGGAGAATGGAAGAATAAAACGTGTTGCGTTGACCCCAAATAGAATGGGACCTTATGGTCCTTTTTCTTGTACAATATCCTGTCCCAAAAGACTAGATTTCAACTTAGTGCGCATTTCTTCTGAATCTAGCGATTGTTTCATCTTCTAATAGCAAATGTTTGACCCAAAATACAGTCATGAGAATTCCGGTCCCTGATGCAGTCAAAAGGTAGGTAATCAAACTCCCGTTTTCACATCTCAATGATATTTTTTTCTCCCAAAAACACGACAATGATGCATTTAATGCACAAATCCTGACTACCTCATTTCCCTATCTAAACTTCTCATCTGTCAAGCCAATTTGTGTTGTTAGACAGCAAACCAGTTTGTCACGTCACCTTTGTGCTTCGTTTGGCACTGACCGTGACCGACTTTCTGGCTCCTTAGTGCATAATCGCAAATATGTTGTTCCTACGCGTACCTTGTTTTATGTTCTAATTTCCTGGTAACTATGGCCCTGGGATTTGCATCTATCTCTTATGTTTTAGAGATATTTTGTTTGTTGGTAATTGAGTGATTTATTGGTAGGAGCAAATGTTTGTGTGATGAGCAGGGACATTTGTTTCCGCGTAATGGATGTTTATATCTATATTATAATAAGTATGTGTTGACAAACAAAAAGTATCTATGTAGTATATCAACTATCTGGTGTCCACGACACAAGCCTCGTTGCTTAGTGTGGCACTGTGTGTAATGTCCAGCGATATTTATTTATTGGTTAAAATCTGCCTTTTTGTCTGCTAAAAATATACTGCGTTCACCACACTGTCTGCCATGCTTAAAGATAAGAGCGATAATTCCTAATGGTTATAGTGAAGTCCATGGTCAATAGTTAACCTTTTTATCTTCTGTGGCTTAGACTTTGACCCCGGTATAAATACATTGATATCTTCCTTTTCATTTTAAAGACTTTAGTACTGACTGTCTGACTGACTGTCTCTTATAAAGTTTTCTTCATATCGTTTGTTTTCAAGGCTTAGCAGAAATATAGACTCAAAATCTTCATGTCTGATCATGACGATTTTAAGTTAAAAATTCTGCCAACATTGCTGTAGTCTCAGACTATTTCTGTCGTTTATAAAAATGTCGTTCCTCGCTTTCATTTAGTCTACGAACACGACTTTGCTTGTAAATCTTTACCGTTGCCTTGCAGTTTCATATTTTTTGCGATAAGAGGTGCATGGTTTTCAATTTTTTTTTTTTTTATTGATCGAACCGGATATTGGCAGTACCAATTATTGATTGTAGAATTGTGCGATTTTAGTGCAGGCAGCATTGTTTGTTTGATGAAAATTGAACGCGTAAATGTGTAAGTCGTCTTTACATTTATTTATTAATCAAAGCGGACGAATTTCTAAATAGAGATAGATGAAAGTGAATGAACGAAACTAAATGAAGGATTTGTTTATTTTTTTTTATTCCTCATGTACTTCTGTGCCTTATGCTTCTGGCCTAAAACTGCTATAAAGTCTATAAATTTTAATGAAAAACAAAAAATCATGCCCCAAAACGTCTGGCTTCTACTGAATTGATTGATCTCCGCATTACCAATTCTGAGGCCACCCACATAACCAGTACTTACTACCAATTAATGATACCAAAGTTAATATCAAAATGCGTACTTACTTAATGTAACTGGATTTTTAGTTGTTCACCCCCAGGCTTCCTCTGTAGCTGCACATCATTGGAAACAAATCCAGTATATGGTGGCCTCATAATCGCACGAAACTCCTTAGTATCCTAGGCAAGGTCAAAGTGGCGACCTACTGTACTATTAAGTTAAAACTAACATCAATGTTATGCATAATATTTGTTTATTTATTTACGTAATTATCGAGTTTTCTTGTTGTTTGTTTGGTTTGAGTGCGGTCAAGGTTCGAAGCGACAAAATAATTGATGTGTCTCTCTGCTTATTTGTTTTTCCATTTTCGTAGTGAGTTGATAGAAAAAAAAAGAAGTCTCTATATTTTGCACAGTTAAGGTCTCCTGAAATTATTACTTTCCAGCGAATTCCTTGCAACGGACAAAATAAATCTATTCTCGCTATCATGGTATCCAATGTTAATGAGAACTAGTTTATTATGGAAGCATGAAGTCATCAATAGAGAGCAGCGGTAGCCCAGTGGTGGCGGCCCCGACTTACGATCAGTAAGTCGTGGGTTCGAACCCAAGCAGGCGCATTACTTTGTGTAATTTATTTCATCACCACTGCTCTCAAAACGGTGAAGGAAAACCTCGTGAGGAAACCGGCATGTTCTAGAACCAAAAATTCGAAGACTTGTGACATCTACCAATCCTCAATGGGCCCGCGTGGTGGATTATAGCCCATTCCCTCTCATTGAGAGGAGGCCTGTGTCCCAGCAGTGGGAACATTAAAAGGCTGATGATGATGATGAAGTCATCCATCTCTTTTCTTTTATTGTGTACTAGCTTATGGGCGTGGCTTCGCCCAGGCTAGTTTCCACCATCAATACATTGCAAATCTGTTTAGTCCGTCAGTTAGAGTTTTGGAAAATAATGGAAACGTATTTTTTGTTATTGTAAATCAATGAATATTGACAAAGATAGAACGCATCAAAATTCGAGAGTGGGGGCTCGTGACGTCACAACGCACTCAAAATTATAGCACGGCGTGACGTATTGAGAATTTTAAAAGCCTCGTATCTTCGTCAATTTTGATTTACGTAACAAAAGAAAAAATACGTGTCAATTATTTTTTGATAATCTAACTGACGGACTAATTAGATTTTTTCAGGACACAAACCTATTATCCCACGGGATCTTAGGACCGAGATATAAAGTGTCCTATGTGTTAATCCAGGTTATAAACTATCTGTGTGCCAAATCCGGTCAGTAGTTTTTGCGTGAAAGAGTAACAAACACATCCATACATCTTCACAAACTTTCGCATTAAGGATTTTTTTTCCTTTTATATTGTGATCTTCTGCGTTTAAAAAGTTCCTGGTAAGAGCAGATATTATAATTAAGGCATACCCAAGTATACAAAGACATACTTACTACATCTTAGTATTGACCAAAATAGCCCCCACATGTCTTGCGACCAGGGCCGTTGCTGATAGTACGGCCTATACGATGTTCATTCCGTTTGTCGACGTTTTTTTTATGCACACATTATATGCTTTCAAGTCACTGGATCAAGACCGTATATTGTAAACAGCTGACCTTTTGGCTGCTAACTAGAGATATCAATGTAGAAAAAATTCAAGTTTTTGTCAATCTACTTTTATTATTCTAGAGCTTCGGTAGCTTGCACTTCATAATTTTCACTTTCAGTCTTTCACTATTACCGCTAGCGATGTTATACAACTTAATACTGCACTAATCTGCATAGTCCTCATCTGAATTGAACAAGATTATGTCTGGACTTCAAAAGAGACTATGACCTCTGAGTTTGTTTTGGCTGTTTCTTCTCAGAGTAGTCAGGCACGAAACATCGGCCCCATCTAGTTTAAAAAAAATGTCGTGTAAAAGTGTTTGTAAGAACCTACTTGCAAAAATAAACATCATTTCATCATTTCAATAGCTACACATATAAATAGCTAATAATGGACCCGAACAAAGCGCTTTGCTACATTTATTGTACAAACCGCTAGTCTGTCGAATTCACTGCTGGCTTCTCTGTTTCCCGATCATTACAATCAAGATCTCTTCAAAGTTCAAGTTAATCGCTCCGCCTTGGGTCGCATCATAGCTTCACATCAGGCGAGTTGCGCCCAAACGCAAGTCAAGACAAGCAAGTGTAAAAAAAGCTAGCGGTATATAAACTGACAACTGTGAAAGAACAGCAGGCTAAAAACTTAAATAAATAATTAATTTTAAAAATATTATAATATTTATTAATTTTTTTTTTTTTTTTTTTTTTAATTTTTAAAATTATATTTTTTTTTTTTTTAATATTTATTATAATATTTATTTTATTTTTTTAATAATTAATTTTATTTATTAGGGACATAAAACAGTTACATGCTACAAAAAATCCTTAAAAACTAAAGATCACAAACATGTTACCCACGTCTTAACAATAGAAAAACAGACTGTGATAGAAATATGGAAGGAACTGATGGAAGGTGTATGCAAAACACTTCACTCTGGGATCCAAGAAGTAGTAGCTACGAGTATTTTAGTTGAACAGTTACCTTTATCTTCATAAAACAAAATGATCGTATAACACCAAGGATAATACCATATTCAGTAAAAATTATGATAATCGTGACTTCAAATTATTTATGAGTAACACCTAGACAACAAAATAATCGTATAACACGATTGCATCATTGTCGTTGCTCCTTAGACAAGATTTAAGGTGACTTCATGTTGTTTTTCAAAAAGCGTGATTTAAGTAAATAAAAAAAAATATCGCTGGACAGTACACACAGCGCCATCTAGTGCCACACTAAGCAACGAGGCTTGTGTCGTGGACACCAGGTAGTTGATATACTACATAGATACTTTTTGTTTGTAAATACATACTTATTATACATATAAACATCCATGACTCGGAAACAAATGTCCATGTTCATCACACAAACATTTGCTTCTACCAGGATTCGAACCCGGGACCCTAAGAACGTAAGGCAGCCTCAGTACCGCTGCGCCATTCGGGTCGTCAAATAAAGGATTAAGTGCCTATAAATCTTCGAATTTGGGGCTATTTTTAGAGATTCATTAAAACGATTTTTGTCGAAGTTTTCGGAGTAAACAAGAAATAGCTATTCCGAGCATTTATAGCACATGGATCTTTTTCCATCAAAGGACGTTGTCGTTGGGATGCAAAAAAATGTGAAAATGTTTTTTGAAATGTATTTAAAAAACAAGATGACAGTGCTACTTCCTATTCTTGTGCAGCTGAGGATTATCGTCAGGACATGGAAAGTATTGGAGTATGGATGTAGTTAGTAGTAGGAGTTAACGAAAGGTATATGAAACGGTTGATGGACTTGAAAGATTAATGATTATTGACTACAGCTAGGAAGTGGGTGACTAGTAAGATGAACGCCATTAGAGATTTATAGAAGCAGAAGACACGCTGCGCTGGTACAATCAGATAAGACCTAGAGTCGAATGAGTCACAAGACCCAAAAGTCACCCTGGGCAGAGATCCAAACAACCACCACCGTGTACACTGGGTAATATTTTTAATGAGCTTCTTGTCTAGCTTTCTCAGTCTAAGTACCTTACTAACTGAAGTAGACTAATCTACTTTTAGTAGCTTCAGCATGATGACCTCAAATACTTCGGTAATTCATCATCTTGAAAGTGACTTTAGTGCAGCAAAAACTCGTTTACAACCTAGATACGTGTGACTATTTATATATTGTTGTAAGTGACCGCCATTTTTTACTTCCTAAATTAACTGTACATGACAGTTTGGATACAGCTTCAGGCAAAATGGGGTTTTGACGAAATATGATGTTGTAAATACTTTTTAAGGATAGTCTTCTTGCTGCTTGGTTTTAGATTTCTGTGTCAGTAACTTACTTGGTTAGTCAGGGGAAGGTTGTTGTGGTTCGTGTTAAATCTTTCTCATCCCGTACACTTCGCGGCTACCAGCATTTAGTATTACGAAAGCCTGAACTGCTGCATAACGCGGCGGACCCGTAGTTCGCTAAAATATTAATAGTGACTATGACTTACAATGTTGTCAATGGTATTCTGCTTCTGACATGTCCGCTTTGTGCCCGAAGTTTTTCGGGCAAAGTTGGATATGCCAGTCACTTGAAAGCCCATGAAAAAGCAGCACACCAAATCTCTCGATAACCACCCTAGAAAGCAATAGTATGTTGACGATGTGTTTGAAATCGTCTAATCGTCGGCACGAATGGTGGAAATCCAATGGCCAACACTCCTATTTGCTGGCAACCAAGTCCCCCTAAGCGTTTGTGTATCAGGAATCTATTTGAAACAAATACATGAAGGCAATTTTTCTTTTTTTCTATGCTAGCAATTCTGATGATGTTTATTGGGGTTATTTATTTTTTTGAAGATAACATCTTAATTATATTTGAAATTCTAAAATTGAGATATTTAAATATATCGTTTCTGTCTGCAGAATTTAATTTAACAAAAAAATACTAAATGGCCAAGGTTTTGCAAAAAAATTAAAATAATTTAATTAGTGTCTATTAAAATTAGAGTAAATTGCAAATAATAGTAAATGTCAAAAATTATACAATCATGGTTAAAAAGTAAAACAAAAATCATAATAAAAAAAAAACAAATAAATAAAAAGCAACAATAATAATTGTCACAATGATACAATCATGTCAAAAAGAATAAAAATAAAAATCATAATTAAAAAAAGCAAATACTAATACATGTCCAAGTAAACACAGTCAAGTCATAAATTTAAAAATCAAAAAGTTACGTTAAATTAATAAAAAAATGTCAAAGTCAAAGTACATCATTTAACTGGGGTTTCAGCAAACAATCTATACGTAAAGTTAGTGAACTAGCGGATCTCGTAAAGGTCAAGAGAAATCGTTACATAATCATAAAGGTTAATTTCCATAATTGGCTGTTAAAATGCCAATACGTCTTGTGATAATGTTCATAGTTTTATGCTGTAGTTAAAAAATAAATTGATTTTGAACTCCTGGGGAAAAGGTACTTTAGAAGCTGAAATTCTGAAATCTTCTTCTCCTTCTTCAACCTTTGGACAGCCAATGCTGAGTCTCTTCCAAATCTCTCCCTTTTGGCGGTTTTGTGTCATGGCTAACCAGTTTCTGCCGGCCACTTTAATAAGACCGTCTGTCCACCTAGTCGGGTGTCCTCCCACATTCCTCCGTCCCGTCCGTCAGCGGCGTGCTGTGGTCCACCAGGATGGGTAGGCCACGAAATAATGATAGCAAACAAAAAAAAACGCGCAACTCCACAACGTCGCTCTACATAATTATGATGGCCCTCAAAGTAGTCACATTTATTGATTTATAATATTTGAAAATAAACCTGTAAAAACAAAAGTTATAATACAAGAAGTAAAGAACTCACCACATTATTCAAGGTTCAACTCACGATTTTCTAACGATGCAAACAGAAGAAAGATTCGGCCACCTCTAATATCTTATCCAAGTGCGGCGGGCCATACATGCCGCAGACTGGATGAAAGCATCCAGTCTGCGGCATGTATGGCCCGCCCACTTCCACTTTCTTTTTGCTGTCACTACCGCTATGTCCGTGAGTCTCGTTCGTCTCCGTATTTCGGATGAAATTCTGAAATACGGGTAAAATGCCTCTTTTCGACAACTTTCACGAGAAATATCGACAGGAGTTGTCTTTGAAATTGTGTCTAAAGGGTATTCTAAACCTCCTGCCGGGGCTGCGGGACTGTTCGAAAGAGATACCGTGGCCCCGGAACACAAAGGGCGATGAAGGAACATGGATGGGTTTTAGTCAGTAAAAGTCTGACGCTCCCTCCTCCTCGGCCCGAGAGCGGGAGGAGTCATTTGATGTTTCCCATCCGGAAAAAATAAGGGTATTCTAAACCTTACTCGCTGCTCTAAGGATATAAGCAGAGTCTTCCATAGATTTTTTCGAATTGTCCGACTACGGCGAAGCCAAAAGCGGATTGTTTTTCATGCTAGCCTCTGTTTAGCCACTTCTAAATCAATGGAACCACAATTCCGTCCTAATTTTTTTGACACCTTTGTAAAAAGAAACGATATTTTACAACGGAAATTCACTTTCCCGCTATTGTTATTGTTACATGATGCAGCCAACCAAAAAAATGTAGAATAGGTCAGTGGAAAACTATTATTAACTCACATTACGTTGGTATTATCAATATGCCTATGAATATCGTATGATATATATGACTCAGGACTATAACCATACTGAAATACAAGAACTTAATAATAATAAAAGCTTATAAAAAATAAAAATAAACCAAGTACGCTAAAAAACTAAAGCAGCATAGACTAGACAGTCCGTTGTATCATGTAGCTCGATTTAAAACTCTTTTATTCTGCTACATCCGGTTAGAAGCCGACCCCAACATAGTTGGTAAAGGCTAGGCAGATGAAGATGAGGGAATCTCTCTTGAGACGTGATAATTAGCTGGTCAGCTGGCTAAAAGATGGACGGCCTGCTCAAGGTGTGCTGAACACGATGAACGAAAATTGTAGTAATTCAAAGAGGCTTCAGGAGCTTAGCTGTGTTTCCGTTCAAAGTGAATAGTTGGAAAATCCCCAAGGGATTTAATGGGGTTGATTCAAACGAAGTTACCCTCCTAGATCTAAAAAACTCAATCAATAAGAGTAGGTATTTTTGTTCTAAGAATAAATCTGATTTTTATTTTGTTGCGTTGAATACTAATTTTTTTCCTCGATGTAGTTTTTCCTCTTTGATGATTCTAGATTGAAGAAATGGTCATTCAATAATCGGGCCCGCGTGGTATAATAGGCTCGCTGGCTCCCTTTCATGAGGCCTGCGAGTTGCGACTCAGTCGTGGGAATTATAGTACAGAAGTGGCTACACGTATTGTCCATTAGAGACAAAAACATAACGCATAGAAAGAAAGTCAATGTTATTACTCAGTTTCAATACTGTGTATATTCTCAAGATCAGAGATTTTGCAAACAATCTCACGTTCGTACAGTCATTTTCCGCAAAGCAAAACTGCACCCGCGCGAGTAGGTATTCATTTGACGTCTCTAATTTGTTCGGGAAAACAACTGGAAATACGAAAGGCCTCCACGACGTACGAAAGACCATCGAACTGAACTGTCTCCACCGAATAGGACGAACATCGTAATCGTGAAAAATAAACATTTGCTTCATACATTAAGTCCAGTAGTCTGTAGTATTGTAGTTTTGTGTATAAAAGCAGATTATTTTTTTCGCGCCACGGTTGGCTTCGTTAGAACGTGTCCTTAAACTTTCAGACTATAAAAAATTAAGTGTTCAAACACTCATTGAAGTTGTTTGTCTGTCTCCTAAAGTTAAAAATACAGCAGTTTGTATGCAAGTGCGGTATCCAGACGGTATTAATGTCATATTTAATTGCGTTTCATAAAAATGGTTGATCGATTGTTCATAAATTGGCAGCCATGCGAAGGTCTTCCTAGTGCAAACTGTGTGACAGGTGCTTTGCCATTGCATCATTATTATTTTGACGTTTTCCTCAATTAATAGATATTAATGAGATACACAGTAATAAAGGAAAACATGATAACATCGTTAGGATACGCGCCGCAGCATGTGTGTAGAACAGACATTTACCAACCCACACTGGGTTTCGCGTGGTGCATTACTGATCTATTATTCCGGGCTTAAAGTCCTGAACTAAATTGATTGCCTTGACTTTTGCGAGTCTTAACGACTTAAAATAAAAAGGAATATTGGACTCACACAGGACAAACAATAAAAAGAAAATAATTAAAAAAGAACTAACAAAAATGGCAAACTAATTTGGTCCTGTAGGAGGCCAAAAATGTACTACTACTATTTGTTCCCATCCACCCCTATGTCCCTGTCTATCTGGCCCTTAGCCAGATGGGAATAGTAGTGCCATCGTCCTCTTTACTACCGGCGCGGCGGCGTCGCCGTTTAAAGGCAGGATCGCAGGGTGCCACCGGACACGACACATTAGCGTAGCCCATTCATTTCCTAGTGAATACTGGCACTTCGTATTCTACAAAAAACGGCTTAATTATTATTGATACCTTCAACACAATAGATGACTAGATCATAATTATTATTACATAGACACAATAGAAAGTATTATTATAAAAATCTAAATTTTTAAACACCTGTCATTCTCCGTAACGTTAATGTCACATCTTATTGTCAGCTCATAATTAGAAGAAATTAAATAATTAATCATCGTTTATGTATTGTTTATTGACGAATTTTAATTCGTTAAATGATAGTTTGAGGTTGCGTTTTTATTCGTTATAATGGTTTTTTAACTTGTGATTAAATCTTTATGACTATCTGCGTGGATCTGACCCAGTTCGGATCGGAGGACCAGAATAGGCTTAACTTTCAGAATTTTCTTAGATTCTTTTTAATTCTTTGAGTTGAAGGAAGTATCTGATTTCAGCAGAATACCAATATTTTATATGGAGCAACTCCCTCTTTGACTTCCATAACCCAGTTAGTACTGAGTACGATGTCCCTTGGTAAGACTGCGGTGGTCAGACTTTCAGGCCACTGACTACCTGTAACGACTGTCAAAGATCACTAATGATAGCCGGGATCAACGGCTAATGCATGTGCATTCCAAGGCACGCACACTTGCACAGTGTCCGGCCTAGAACAAGCCAGGTGTACAAAAATTTATTTTCATGGTTTAGAACTATATCTATCTATAAATTAGTTAATTATATAGTACTACAATATATTTTTTAAAGAAAATACATAGGAATTGTGTATAAATATATTATTTTATGATACACGAATAAAATACAGGAAAAAAAAGGAATAAAATTATCTTAATGTTAACACACCTGTTTTTTTTTTTTTGAGATTTACTTGTTATTTTAAGGAATGCAAGAATTTTTACTTTGTTTTACTGTATTTGTGGAAAAGTGTCATTAATAAATGTTATTAAGTAAATGTAAAGGAAAAAGGAGCTACGTCTGCCAACAAACTGCTTTGCAGTTTGGCGGGAGTAATTATGTACCAGATAAAGAACTTTTTCGTGAATAAACACTTTTTTTTTTTTTTTTTCTCCTTAATCGCTATAAATATCAACGCTAATTTTCATGTTGTGACACGCCAAATTGTCAAACTGTCAATTACTTTATAATTCTCTTCCTACCTTAGTCTACGATGATTTTTTGGTTTATATAATTTAAATTATTTTTATCAATATGTGTTTACCTATTATATTAAAAGATTATTAAGATTGTTTACTAAATAGCTTAATTTTAAATTATATTTATAAAATTCTTTACGCACTCATGGATATGTCCTGGCCGACTACACTTGTCAGATGAGATGATGGCCACAAGAAAACTAATATTTGATAATTTAAAAAGAAGACTACTTTGAAAACGAGCTGAAGAACCGCTGGAGGGGTCGACTATTGGATCTGAGATAAGAAGCATAAGAAAACAGTTTGGTTTTTGCTGGACATATCTATATTACCCAGGAGATTCCACTAAAGATTCCGCCTGGTGCCTCTGCTCCCGATCTTCTGAAGCTGTCTTGCTACTTGTCTTGCCTGCCTTACTACAGAGCTGACTTGGTAGACTCTGAGATCTGCACGACGCCCTTCCTGCAGAGGTTTCCTGAAGCTGAACCTCGAAGTTGCCCAGGTATTGACCTGCTTCCTAACCAACTAAGTGCGTGAACTAAAAAACAATCCTAGAGTGCGTGCTAGGTAGGTTTTTATTATTTAGCTGTATTGTTTTATTCCTAATTCTAATCTTTCCCTAATTAAATTTTGATTGAACAAGTCTGCTTATCCTTTTATTTAATAGGAGCAAGTAGATTTGTTACAACACACAGCGCCATCTAGTGCCACACTAAGCAACGAGGCTTGTTTCGTGGACACCAGATAGTTGATATACTAAACAGATACTTTATTTTTGTAAATACATACTTATTATACATCTAAATTATCCATGACTCGGAAACAAATGTCCATGCTCATCACACAAACCTTTGCTCCTACCGGTATTCGAACCCGGGACCCTAAGAACGTAAGGCAGCCTCGCTACCGCTGCGCCATTTGGGTCGTCACATTAAAACTAATTCTCAATCTCAGAATCATCGGATTCAGAATCCGATGATCAAGATAGGCTTTTCCAAGCCTGATAAGTTCGAAAACAAAGAAAAACATTGTTTATATGAATGTTTATGACACTTTAAAAGATTTTAATAAGAAAATAATATTAAGCCTTCATTTGGAAAAACATAGGTAGATTATTTTAGCGATTAATGCAAATACATATATCGATGAAATTAAGTTGTTACCCACTTGAATCTGTACTAATAATGGTGGGTTGAACGCGCTCATTACAGGAACTACTGGATCAAGTTTAAAAAAATCTTTTAGTGCTGGATTGTCCATTTATTGAGGAAGGCTATAGGTTATCTAGCATCACGCTACTACTAAAAGGAGTGGAGCATCAATGATAGTTGCAAAAACAAGGAAAATGTATTTCTTTTGAGAGCTTCCGTTGCGACCGCTGCATAAATGGTTAAAGTTACGCAATAATCATGTACGAGGGAATAGGCGAGACGACAAAAAAAAACTAATTAGTCCGTCAGATTATCAGAAAATATTTGACCCGTGGTTTTCTTTTGTTACGTAAATCAAAATTGACGAAGATATGACGCTTTTAAAATTCTCAATACGTCACGCCTAGGTATAATTTTTAGCTAGTTCCGACGTCACGAGCCCCCTCTCCCGAGTTTTGATGCGTTTTATCTTTTTCAATATTCATTGATTTACAAAAACAAAAAATACGTGTCCATTAATTTCCAATACTCTAACTGACGGACTAAATAGATTTGCTATTGTTTTGATACTGTCGTCATGCCTGTTGTTCCTCTTAAAACGTTCTAAAAAAAAATCCGCGTTAGCATATTATGTCTATCTTTTAAGGTTGAGTCACACTCTCTCTGACCCTTTCTCTCTCTCATGTGACGCAGACGAAGACCTTCAGAAATAAAATCCATCATTAAAACTTTCCACAAAATTAGAACTGCCACCATGAGATGTTAGTGTAGGTAAGTGTCGCGAAAATGCAACTGACCTATTTCTTTAATTGCATTTACCTCATTGGCTTACTTTGATAAACGATTACTCATCAGTATGGCATGTTAGACGTAAACAATTCTTGGAATCAGGGGTAAAGGTAGAAAAGGTAGGTAGGTACAGGTAGAAAGTACCTATTACCGGGAGTTTTATAATGACATTTGTCCACCTGGCTTGTTCTACGGCGTACACTGTGGCACGGAGGCAACTCGATAATGTATGGTTACCCATTCACTGAACGACCTTGGCAAGCCCGGCTTTACAGACTTGTGACCTGTTATGAAACCGGCAAGAGCTCCGAGCATTTCTTAATTCTTCCTCCTCAACTTGACCACTCACCACGTGCTTTACAAATGACATAATTACCTAACTGTTTACTGCTGTATGTAAAACTGTACCTGCTCCGCATACGTTCATAAATGTTCTCTTTTACATAATCAATGGAATTGGTATGCGTAACATGATACTATTTAGTCTTGGGTCTTAACCGTGGCAGACGGCTGATGGTAAGGCCATACAGCAGAGCAACAATAAGGTCAAAATAGGAATGAAAAAAAAACAACTAAAAAGTTTTACGAAGGCTAGTATCTGAGGCAGTATTTGTGGCACCGTTTGCAGAGTAGTTGAGCATATGATAAAGAGAAATTAAGCGTTTACTAGGTGTAAACGGAACCTTTACGAAGCCGTCAAACAAGCATCCTGTACTTACATCAAAGTACGTAACTCTACGGAAAAAATATTGCTGGGAAATTACTTTTTTCGTTGGGGTGTAAAGTCACGGTTTACGATAGGATCCAATGTAACACACTTAAAACATATTGAATGGAACGGGGGTCGTGGAGGTTCTTAAAGTAAAGTTATAACATTGAAGCAACACCGAAGAAAACCTTAGGTAAACGTTGGAAATCCACCTTTGGTCTCCAATATCTCCGTAACTAGAAGGTTGGGAACCTTCTATGTATGGTCTAGAACAAAAAATGATCGCAATGACGGGGAGACTAAGTGCCTTTCGGCTTCGGTAAGAGGTTTTTTACACCCTTTAGGGCCAAGTTCACCAACAGTAAAATAACTGACTGTTTTGTAATCGGCTCGCTAAACGTAAACAGTTGTTTAAACATGACGTGGGAATTTTGGTGTTCACCACAACTTATTCTAGCTCGGTAATGTAAACGAGCGTTTTAGGAATGAAAGACCGAATGATTATAATACAGTCAAATAAGGTGGGTAACTTAACACGTAAAAACGGTATAAATGTGAAACATCTTAAAATAGTTGCATTAAACCTAAGATGACAGTTCTATAACCATCAAATTATCTGTTGTTTGAAGTTTTGTTCATTTTCGTTTGAAATAGTTTTTAAATTAAATACAATAGATTAAGCTCATTGCTAATTTTGCGCATGACGAAAAAGAAATTGTCACTAGTTTAGTGTGAAGTAGTGTCGTCTGGTAGAATACAAACGAGGAGTTCGCAAAAGTCTTTCAACGGTTTCAAACTCGACTAAAACGTCATCCTCTGCCAAAATATAATGCAAAGCAGACTGCATGTTAAATTCTCACAATAATATCTGGATGTAACCTTATAATTTGTTACATTTGCAATTCACAATCGTCAAAATACACCGATTAACTACTAACCGGTACTTTAAACAACCTCTACCACCTCGCTTAGAGAAAACAGTTGATTAGCGTGTTTAATCGGTTGATTTGCTTTGGTGAACATGAAAATGTGTTTTAATCAGCTGTTTTTAGATAATCAGATTGTTATCTTTTCGGATGTACAACAGCCCGACTTCAATCGTCAAACAAAAACCCACTAGACATCATCTATCAGACCATCAGACTATCATCTGGACCTTTTCATATGGACCTTTTTGGCGCAGCCGTGAGGCACACAGCACATACTATGTTTTCCTCCATAATTTGTATCTTTTTTTTTTTATATAAAGGGTGTAAAACACCTCTTAACGAAAACGAAAGGTACTTATTGTACTCGTCATTGCGATTATTTTTTTGTTCTACACCATACCTGGGAACCTTCTAGTTACGGAGATATTGGGGGTCAAAGTTACAACTTTTTGACAAGTTTTTAATATAAGATTTTTACTTTAAACACCTCCACGACCCCCGTACTATTCAATCCATCCATCAGCACAATGTTTTGAGTGCGTTACATTGAGTTCTACCACGAAACATGATTTTTCACCCCAAAAAAAAAAGTCATTTCCCAGCAATAATTTTTGCGTAAAGTTACTTAGTTTGATGTACAGAATGCTTGGTTGACGGCTTCGTGATGAGGTCTTTTACACCCTGTATATGTGTGTGTGCTTTAATAACTGACGTCGAATAAATATTTTTCTTTCTTTCTTTCTATCTATTTTTCAATGGACGATGATGAATTTTCCTCCCTGTTTCTTACGATCTCCACAACTTACACCATTATTTCTATTGCCCCCAGGTGTTCCATCTACGAGACATTCGGTGGGAGAGACCCAGGTTCCTGTCGAAGTCATTCCTGGCGTTTGTGACCTTCAACATCATCAGCTACTCGCTTCTGGCAGCTGAGGTGCTGACCACGAATGTCGCCGGCACGTCTCCGAAGGAAAAGGTAAGGATTTCATATTTATTAAAGTGTTTTTAAGGCCCGGGTCCTGTAACATTGACACTGACAGCCCGTCGAAATATTCGCGCAGGTTTACAATGTTTTTTTGACTAAAGTTATAAATGAGTTGCAAATATTTTTAGTGCCCCATAATATTGATTATATACAGAAACGTTTGCCATATTTCCTCAGTGACCGCTCAGTGGTCGAGGTGGAAGGACGTCGGAATATCGTCAATTGTTTTCCGGATTTCTCACTCGCGCAATCACGCTATCGCGGTCATCATCATCGTCATGCAGGCTGCTCTACTTAATTATTTTAACCGACTATTGCATAGAAAAGAAGGATTACGCTTTTATTCAAAAATTTTAAATTTTACTCACATTGCGCGGAAGACAAGCGCGAACGGATACTTGTGGGAAATAGATTCCTTACAATGAATCTAAATCAAAGATGGCGACTGCGAAAAGTATCGAAGATTTCGTCATGGGTGTCATGTCTATGGTAATTTAATTTAATTTATTCATGTCAGATTACAACGATCCATAATGGTTAGTAACATGCTCACTCCGCACTCCAGCCTGTACTCTTCAGACAAGCAATCCGCCCATTTAACGACATTTAATTTATTGTCATACCTATATTTAAATATCTCCACTAGTTCCGTCGGTACATTTTGTCTACGAAGTTTATCCCACAGGACCTCATAACAAACCAGATCGAAGGCTTTGGAATAATCTAAAAAACAAGCGTAAACAGGTGTCCTGCGATCCAAATAATACCTACAGAGAATGGCACTCTCAGTGGTAAGGCCGGGTTGGAAGCCAAATTGAGCGTGATGCAAGCAGATTATCCAGTACTTTAGCGAAAATTGTTGCCAGGGAGATGGGGCGATAATTACTTTTATCGCAAATATCTGCAAATGCTGGTAATGCTCTAAACAAATATGGGATCAAAATCAATAATTGCGGATTCGAAAATTATCGATTATCGATTTTTTCATCATGGGGTCATTATTTTCATCGGCGCCATCTTGGATTTTATTTTGACCTCATTTTCGTTATCAGCGACTCCGAAACACATGTAATCGACATTCATGGAGAAAAGTCTGAAAATTTTCATGGCCGCCATCTTGGATTTCATTCAGAAAAACACTGTAATTGTTACTCTAACAATCATTAAGGTGACACTAGTTGACATTTTTTGTACGGAAATTTCGGGAGGGTATTACTCCATTGTTTGAGAATTTACATCCAAAGTTAAACATGAAATAGTTTTGTTTCATTATTAATTTTGTCTGTGCGGAAACAGAATAGTAATAATTATATATAACTAAAAGCCATTAAAAAGTTACAAGCTACCAAAGATTCGTTTTTATTGCCAATTTTAACGCATTAGCTGTGTGGTATCCGGCAGAGTAGAATAGAACCAACCCATTACACTCACGGGTGTCGTATAAGGCGACTAATGCCTGAGGCAGAACATCTTGCGCCTCCGTAGACCAGAGAATGGGCAGCAGCGTTTTATGTTAGTCTTTCATCACTGCGATCTCCAATCCGCCTGCCAAGCGTGGAGATTACGGCAAATTCCTCCCATCATGGGAGAGGCTTATGTCCAGCAGTGGGCGTTATGGGCTGCTGTAGTAGTTAACGCATCTTTGGGCGTAAATTAGTAATAAAAGAAGTGTCAAATTTCTAAAACAAAGTCGGTACCGACAAAGCACAATTATCGAAGAATTCAATAAATTTTATTTGTCATTGATTTTGCCGTTGGTTTTTTCATAAAACTCGATTTTCCAAAGGTCTTTTCGTATTTTTTTACGTGCTCTTTCTATGAATCATCGTGCATCTCACGTCACGGGCACGATGCCAGGTCCACCAATGAGATCGCGCCCACAACTTGTGCTACCTTAAAATCAAGATTAATAAACAGGAGCACAACCTTCCGTTCTGTATGGGACTTATAACCAATGTTTTGTCTGTAATGAATCTCACGGGCTATTAGCCGCGCAAGTGTCTGTTGCGCAAGTATCAGTCGCACAAATGACTATTTTCGGATATTCAATTCAATTTATTCACAAACAATTTAAATTGTGTTTGAAATAACAAAATAATATATGATCCATTCCCGCAAGTGTCCGTTCGCGCAAAAGTCCATTCGCGCAGGTGTCCTTTCGTGCAAATGCGCGAATAGATCAAGGACATTTGTCCTAGATCTTAAAAAAAGTAATTACTTAGTATTGTAACAATTTTGCAGTGGCAAGGCGACTTCCATAATAAAAAAGAAAATATTTAATTCATATAACTTGATCCTACAGTGTAATTAAAATAAAATTAACATTGAAGTAATAACAGTATTAAAAATAAAATAAATTAACATTAAAACCAAAAATTTAAATAAATTACAATCAAAATAACGTTAACAACATTATTTATGCGGACACAAAAAAGAAAATGTTCGAAAACCATTGATCATGACAGTGGAATCTCTATAACTCGAACCTCGTTAAGTCGAAATCCTCAGTAAGTCGAAAAAAAAAGCCATTCCCTTCCGCTGAACCCCTAAATACGCGGTATCTCGAATTATTTAGACTTTGTAACTCAAACAAAATGTTATTTCTCTACGAAGTATTGATAATACATATTTATCCTTACTAATACATACAGGGTGTAAACAACCTCATCACGAAGCCGTCAACAATGCATTCAGTACATCAAAATAAGTATCTTTACGCAAAAATTATTGCTGGCAAACGACATTTTTTTTTTGGGGTGAAACTCATGTTTTGCGGTATAAGTATATAACGCAATGTTACGCACTAAAACATTTTGCTGTAGGATAGTTTGAATAGTTCGGGGTTCGTGGAGGTGTTTAAAGTAAAAACCTGACATTAAAAACTTGTATTAAAAAAAAACTTGTCAAAAAGTTTTAACTTTTAGCCCCAATATCTCCGTAACTAGAAGGTTCCCAGCCCAGGTATGGTGTAGAACAAAAAAATGATCGCAATGACGGGGAGAACTGCTGTGCTTTTCGGCTTCGTTAAGAGGTTTTTTTACACCCTTTATTTCAATAATAACTATTCCAAAAATATATTTTTTATTACCTCATTGTATGGTGGTTCTTGGAAATAAGTGTAGTTAATTATATAAGAGTCGAATTAATAACCTCCTTTTTTAAGTCGGTTAATACGCAGGTAGAGCAGCTTTAGTATCATATCAAATAATTTAAGTAAGACTAGGTTTCAAAGAGGGAGCTCCCCGCACACACGATTTGTTTTAGGTTTTCCTGTTAATTTCCGAGTTTTGCACAAGGTGACCTTTAACATTTGATGTTAAAGGATCATAGCATTCTTGATGGTCGTTAAATCGTTATACAAGGCGGATAAGACACCGAGGCACAAGCGCCTACCATGTATTCAGTACATCAGTACATAGTTTTTTTTTTATAGACAATTAAAAAACAAACAGCCGTTTCATAAATTTTGACCGTGTAAATTGCAATTTTTTTTGGAGAACAGCAGATTTCTATAAAATTACAGATTATGAATTAATTCGGAATAATGTACTCAATACGTGGTAAGCGTTTGTGCATCCATGCCTCCTCCCTGTATTATCAATTGGTGCCGATACGAAAGAATGACAATAATTTGTATTTTTTTATGATGTTCCAGCTCAATGGACTCGCTATAACACTTCGTTCCGATAGTCATGGTTCCGGTTCGAATTATATCTTAAAATAAATAAATCGGGGGAAATTTTAGTTTTTAAAAACTTTCCATGGTACATTCAGTCCAATTTAATGATATCAAGATTCCAGCCGTAAGGTTCAGTTTTTTTTAGGAGCTTGTGGCTAAATAATAACAGCCGCTCGGGTCGATCTTTAGGTTAAGCCGTGCTTGCCTAGGTTGGTCTGTGGATGGGTGGCCACCCTTACATACCGAGTTTCCTTCGTGCCTCGGAAAGCACGTTAAGCTGTTGGTCCCGGCTGTCATTTGAAGATCTTTGACAGTCGTTACAGGTAGTCAGTGGCCCAAAAAGTCTGACAACCAGTCGTACCAAGTGGTATCGTATTACCCAGTACTAACTGGGTTGTGGAGGTCCGATAGGCAGTCGCTCCTTGTAAAATACTGATATTCAGCTGCATCCGGTTCGACTGGAAGCCGACCCCAACATAGTTGGGAAAAGGCTAGGCAGACGATGGTGCCTAGGCCTACAGTGTCGGAATAAAATGGCTGTGACATACGTGCGGACAGACAGACCGACGGAAAGGACGAGTCTATAAGGGTTTTGTTTTAGCCATTTGGCTACGGAACATTTAAAACCAGAACTGAGGCTGCTGAGCGAGACAACATTTGGGAATAAATTAAGCTGAATTAACAAGGCTATTTATAAGTCGTTATATTTTTTGAATCTATAATTCCTCAATGTGATGGGTATGGTATGGTAATGGGTGTGTTAGATAGGGTTGCCAATGTTAAGAAATAGTGTTGGTATTTTTGGCTTCAGAGGGGGTAAATAGAAAGAGTACAGATATTATAAAAGAAGAAATATTGTTATTATTACTTTCAAAACAGTATAAACTTTTGCGGAACATCACGATTTTTTCAATTTATTGAACGACTCTAAACATTTTAATTCTGATTTTAAATAGGGTAGATGACAAAAAAATTCTAATTAGTCCGTCAGATAGATTTAGAAAAAATATATTTGGAGACATTTTTTTTCTTTTTTTTCGATCCTCCTGTATCTTTTACTTTCTAAAGGTTGTCATCTCATTTTCCATTTTTTCCATTGTGTAAGTTAAAGATTCACCCCCTAGATATATTCCTGTCGGGGTCCATGTTTATCTAGGACCTTATGGCCCCCTGCTAACAACAAAAAGACACCCTAATGGTCCCTGGTCCAAGAAAAGTTGGGAACCTCTGCTCCACACACTTACACCGACCGTTTTGTTACTAAGTATTATCTAGTATTGGATTACGATTTTCTGCGTCTTATCCTGTCTATCGCTCGTGAATATTTGATTTTCTTTCCCCCGAATACTGAAACGTCACCCAAAATTTAAGAGCTGCTTAACATTTGAGCAGCTCCTAAACTTAAAATTTCGTATGGCCAAACGTCACTTTTGAGTATCTGTTAAATATAAGTGCTACTTAAATTTTGAGTGACGTTTCAGTATTCGGCCATTTGTCTTTTCCCCACTGTTTTGGAGTAGGCTTCCATTGTAACCGGATGCAGCTGAATACCAGTTTTTTACATGTAGCGAATGCCTATCTTACCTCCACAACCTAGTTAGTACTGGATAATACGATACCCCTTGGTAAAACTGGTTCTGGTTGTCAGACTTTCGGGTCATTGAGTACATGTAACGGCTTAACGTGCTTTCCAAGGCACGGTTGACAACCCTAGCCAGATGTGACACTTGTGTAGTCTATTTTGAAGCTCCTTTATAACATCGTAATAGGTTTTTATGTCATTTATACAACCCGTTACTATGCTAATATAAAGTTCAGTGCCTTTACGACTTGTTAGGACCTTAGGCACAAGCGCGCGGTATAAACGTAACGTAGACATATACGACGATTTTTAAATCTGTACGAATATTATAAAGCTGAAAAGGTTTTGAACGCGCTAATCTCAGGAACTACTGGTCCGATAAGAAACATTTTAGTATTGGATAGCCATATTAAATCACGCTAGCAGCGGAGCATCAATTAAAAATGTTGCAAAAACGGGGAAAAACTTTATTTTTATAATAATTTTACGCTGCCGAAAGTATTTTAGTTTAATTGTTTGCAACAAACCACAATCAGTATCATCCATAGATATGAAATAAACTAAAAATTTTGAAAATATAATATGTGAAACGGGTATTTTAATTTTAAAATCGACGTATTTACGTTACAGTTAGACCGCGCGCTCGTGCTAGGACCTTTCTGCCGTATGAAATAGTGCCTTAAAAATACGATATTTTTTTATGATCATACAGGTTTTAGTACTATCTGATGTGTTCAATAAAAATTTAATAACACGTGATTCTGGGTGGAGATAATTGGTAGCCTTAAAACCTGTCGACGTATCACTTACGGAAATAAGTCAAAGTAAAAGGTAAAGGAAAAGGTAAGTAAAGGTAAAGGTAAAGGTAAGTAGTAAGTAATTCAAGTGGCATAATAAAACCTGGCGTAATTAATGGTAGATTTCATAATTACTTACTGCTCATTCCACGTTTCGCGCTGTTGGACATTAAACTACTTAGACCTTCTGATCAGGAGGGATCACAATGCAGTATGCCGAGAAAAGCCTTTATTGAAGTTTCTTGTACTTATGTTTTTAGTTATCTATTACAGATAAATAAATCTGAAGTGTCTGTTTCAAAATAACATCTTTTTATTGATTGCATTTGAAAGTATACAATTACGGTACCATTTTCTTAAATTTTTGTTTTTCTGTCTGTGTTTTCCGGCTAATGTCCGAAACGGCTGGACCGATTTTGACGAAACTTTTACTGGCAGATAGCTGACGTTTAAATAGGCTACTTTTATTTTTAGAAATAGGATTAGGGTTCCATGCAAAAAAAACGAAACCCTTAAAATTGTTAACAATATCCGATTCAAACCGGGAAGTAATATTTTATAAGAAGAAGGTAACGGGCAACAGCTAGTTTATTAATTATTTTCATCATCATCTGCCGAGTCTTTTCCCAACTATGTTGGGGTCGGCTTCCAGACCTCCACAGACCTCTACAACCCAGTTAGTACTAGGTAATAATGATATCCCTATCCGATTCAAATATCAAGTAATAAATTAGTTTTTATTTAATAATTACAGGCGGACGAATGTCGCGGGTAACAGCTTGCTGACAGGCACGATTATAATAGGCATGATGTTAATAGGCTTGTCAACTTAAAAAATCTAATTATTCCGTCAGTTAGATTAACAAAAAATATTTGATCCGTATTTTTTCTTTTGTTACGTAAACCAAAATTTACGAAGATACGATGCTTTTAAAATTCTCAATACGTCACGCCGTGGTACAATTTTTTGTGCGTTCTGACGTCACAAGCCCCGCAGTCTCGAGTTTTGATGCGTTTTATCTTTGTCAATATTCATTGATTTACAAAAACAAAAAATACGTGTCCATTATTTTCCAATACTTTAACTGACGGACTAAATAGATTCGCAATTTATTGATGGTGGAAACTAGCCTGTTATGTTAATAGTGTATCGTCACTGTAACCACTATAACAGTAGACTTAAATCATGTTTATCTTGTTTCAGAGTTTCTACCAGCACGTTTTCAACGGGTGCTACGCAGTGCTGCTGTTCATAGTCGTCACATTCTTCCTCATCTATGGCGTGGAGGTTTATTTCAAGGTAAGCACATCTATTTATTTGTTTAAACTTCTAGTATTGTATTGTAATATAGACAGACTTCATGTCAGAAGACATTCTCTACCAGTAAACCTTCTATTATAGCTGTACTTCTGGTGTATCTTTTGGCGCGTGAATTGAAACTTACGCCGCCATGAATTTTTTTCTCAATATATTTATTTGAGAAAGCCGCACAGAATGGAAGTCTGTGGGGGAGGCCTTTGCCTAGCAGTGAGACAATATAGGTTAAGAAAAACACTTAACAGTTTTACCTAAAGTTTCTGCTATCAACGTCATTTCGTCGCCAAAAATATTCTTGTCAGCGCTTTAATTTTCTTTTTCATAACTTTTTAGTCTCAATCAAGCTTTATCTACATTTGTCTTGTTGTCTGGCTATTGAGCTTGCTTAGCAGAATTAAAATTAAATATATGATAATAATGTATAATTTATACAAAGATTCAGTCATCAAAATTTTTTTAAGTGCAAATTCGGTGCAAGCGTTCCGCGAGCACTAGGGGCGCTCGCGGTATTTGCACGCAGCCGCTAGCGAAGTGCGCGTGCGCTGGAAGTGGAGTCGTTGTTTTCATTTCATCACGCTTGACTGGCTAGCTAGTTTCCCAGATTTTTGTTAGCCTATTAAGTGTCTCAGTACCTACTTACTGATGAAATTGTGTTAGCTACCCTAGAAGCCATTTACTTCGACACTGGACCCGCGTGGTGGATTACAGTCCACTCCTCTTAGATAGGATGCCTGTGACCCAGCAGTGGGAACATTATACGCTGATTATTCAATACTAATTACCCCGGAAGCGTCCTCAGGACATACAAAAAGAACTTCACACTAAATAACGCTTCTTCAAAACCACAATGATCTCTTTCAACTCTCTGACATTGAGTGATTTGTATCAACAAAAGGGCTTGAATAGAAAACGATATATGTGTGACCTTGAGTGCCTACTTAGTCTAAACAAGTCAAGGTATTGTATGTAGGCATGATGATGCCGTTACAGAGAATATAGGAATCAGGGGTGATAAACCCAACGTGTAAAGTATAAAAAAAAGCCTTTTATTTCCAGCTTACAAATGCTTAATGTATCTACCTTATAAAAAACTAAGAAAAATCAAAAAAATATATTAATATCTATGTAATGTATATATATATCTAATTATAACTATTATGGAATGGTGTAAAGTAAATACGGCTAAAAAAATGTACGGCAAATGTGACCAAGTACTGTACATGTAACATATTATTGACGACCCGAATGGCGCAGCGGATTGAGGCTGCCTAACATTCTTTGGGTCCCAGGTTCGAATCCCGGTTGGAGCAAATGTTTGTGTGATGAGCATGGACATTTGTTTCCGAGTCATGGATGTTTAAATGTATATTATGTATGTATTTAGAAACAAACAGTATCTATGTAGTATATCAACTATTTGGTGTCCACGACACAGGCCTCGTTGCTTAGCGTGGCACTAGATGGCGCTGTGTGTAATGTCCGGCGATATTTATTTTATTTATATATACCGCCACATAGGAACTGCGTCACGATATCAGAGTTATCCGCGAGTTAAAATAATCGTTTCTGGTCATGGCTGCCAATCTCAGTGGAAACTGGCTATTGACGCAGGAAATACTGAGAACTGGTATTGATGCAAACAATAGTCTTTTTTCTCAATTTCATAGTTCGATGGGACCCAGGTGCAGGACTAACAGCTTACATGTACAATCGTGGTGTTTTCCGCCTGATCAGTAAATTTTTTTTTCGCTTAAATCATGCGGAGGCGTTGAGCCACGCCCCCTTAAAGTTTAGGCCTATTAGGAAAGCGTCAATTTTGCGCGCAAAATAACAATAACTCTCGTTTGGCTTGCGTCGTCGTCGGTGCGCTCGGCCGATCGGTATTGTCTTTTATTCATTATTTTTGTACAAAGTAAACGGGGCGGGGCTAAAGAGCGTTTCTGTGTTGCAAGTGCAAGCAAAAATTAGCTTAGTGGTGATCAGGCGGGATCCACGATAGTACCTATACAGAAACCCGACATCAATCGTCGTGTAGTAGGTAGCCCGCCCGACACAACTACAGTCTGATCGGATGATCCTTGTTCTTCCTGCCCGCGTAGCATGAACACCGTAGAGACGAAAGAGAATCGACAAATACTTTGTTTATCTGTCATTTTGTCGATTCAATGACAGATGAACGAAAGATTTGTCGATTCTCTTTCGTTTCTACAGTGGTCATGCTACGCGGGCTGGAACGATATGGAACTTTCTCATCTCTTCCTTATACCCTCTAAGTCACTTATTTTCATTTTCAAATATCTTTATTTACCATCAAATAACACTAACAAAATGCACTTACCCTAAACTACATTAACACAATAAAACCCTCTAAGTAAATCAGTATTAAATTGTTTTAGGCTTTCACGGTTAAAACTGAACTTAAGGCAAATGACCTTGAACAAGCAGTTTTTTGGAGCCTACTCCTCTTTATCCAAAAGAAATACCAACTAATAAAAAATACATTAAATTACTACATATTCTTGACTCCAAAATTGTCGTTTCTTTTTTTTTTAAGTATCTTAATGTTTAATAAATCCCCTCACAACGAAACCACAGAAATGAGAAATAATGATATATAAAATGCTACTCCTCGTAAAGTAACCATTATTTTGATAGATAATACTAATGGATAGACAATTTAATAGTGAACATAATTGTCGTTTTATTTTTTCCAAAAGACGTAAATTTGATTTTATAAAAAATAAAAACCACTCATTTCGCACTATTCGGCCTGCAGTGACTGACGTAACAATCACTTTGTAGTGCAAGCTGATTAGAACTTTATTCTAACAGTATTTCAAACGAAGTTTGAACCACCACAAATAGAGTTGCTAATTTTGCTCGGGGAACCGTCTTAAACTGACACTTCCGCGAGATCTTCCGTGATTATTCATTACAATAAGCTCCCGATATTTCGAGGCTGAATATTGTAATATTAGGTTTTGCTGCGGCCGTGCAAAATACTTCTTGCTAAGTAATTTGCCTCGTCCTTTTACCAGATTAGTCACCTCGTTAAAGCTTATCGAGATTACGATCCATTGTCTGCCTATTTGCGTATCCTAATAAGCGTCTACCAAGTTACCACGTTCTCTTCCTTAATAAGTCACGATTCAGTTTTCCTTGCGAAATGTAGACCTTCTTACTTCATCTTACGCGTTCTTTAAAGGCAGGCGAAGAAATGGAGTGATAAATCCTGTTAAAAAATACTGATACTTTTTCTCCAAACCAACTAGCAAAATCAGTACTTACAACGCTCTCAAGACTACTTCTATTTTTACTTATAATTTGTTTATAATACGCTACAAGCCTGGATTTGGGCGCAGTTATAGGAGCTTTTGTTTCTATAACTATCTTATAATCAACTTATTAAATGTTACTGAGCCCTATAATATACTTGACGAAGCGCAATACCTTCTATAATGATCTGAGACTACACAATTACAAGCAAAAACGCTCTTGTTAATATCTGACATAGGTATCTTACTAAAGCAATTTTGTTTATAATGTACTAGTATCGTACTTAGTTATTAGTTGTATTTTTTTTTTGTTCAGGTTGTTTTGTGGTAAATACTTAAAAAAAACATAAGTTTCTATAACTATCATTTTGTATTATTGTAGAATATTAATTACAAAATAAATATCGTAAATATAGTGTATTAACTCGTGGGGAAGTCATTTTGACTCTAACCGCAATTTAGTTAGTTTTTACAATCCCCTCCGAAAAATAGCACATTAGTAAATTGTTGTAAATAAAATATTTCATCAATTCTTATGAATATTCACCATAATTTGAAATTGCTCTTCATTAAGTACTTTGTAGTACTTTATAAGTAAATTAGTACTTATAGCAGTTTCAGTCCAGATAACTCGCCACCATTTTAAAACAAATTAGGGTTCCCTTGGAATATGCCTGCTAATGTTTGAATTTCCTTTTTAAAGGATTTAATTAACCAGATGGTTGTATTTCTTTTAAGTGGGGTAACATTACTTAATCTTTTGTTCAAAATAGTAGATAGTTCGTTCAGGGCTAGGTGAGGTATATTAAATTTTATAGCCCCAGATTTGCATATATTAAGCAAATCTAGATTTTTTTCATAGTTAGTGGTTTCTTCGTATTTTGCTTTCTAATTTTCAACTTCTTCACTTTCTGAGTGGAGGGCTAGGGGTGAAAATATATTTTTGGTCGCCGAACCCTCATGAAGTAATTCACCTGCGTTCGCACTTGACGCGCTTAATTTACTTTCTGATCTTGTGTCCCACTACCCACGCCCAAAAGCTTATAAGCTACTAGATCAATAACTTTATTAGTAAACCACTAATAAAGTTATTGATCTAGTAGCTTATAAGCTTTTTGATCATGAAGCGCTCTTATCAAGTACTATTAGATTTAAAAGAGTCTTGAGCAAAACTATAACAGCGCAAACTTATAGAGATCTCAGCTAAGTATGATGTATAGTCTTGTTCACTCACCAAAAGCTACTATAGGATCAAATTGTAATTCGGGATTATTTAGTTTTTCTGAAGACAATTATAATAGACTTATTCCTAGAAATGTCCTATAAGATAATCTTGTTGCTAACTACAAGACAGATATAAAAGCAAATGCACTTGGGAATATCTACGCTTGTGAAATGCTATTACAAGTAAAAGTGTCCTATACATGTTTTATGGGTAAGTCTTGTAGCTAACTATAAGACCGAGATATAAAAACTAATGCGTTTGAGTATGTTAAGGCTTGGCAAATTCTTTATAAGTTAAATAGTCTACCGCAATGCCTTTATAAGAACGTTATTAGTAATGATAGACTTATAATCTTTTTTAAAGGATTACTTTGCTAGTTGGGAAGGTCTTTCTTCCCTTGACTTCCAGCTTTTTTCGCCAGAGCTAATGTGGATTTCGGTTTTGTCCAGCTCGTCTCGTCATCTTCTACGAGGTCTGCCGCAATGCCTTCTGGCTGTGTCAGGGCTCCAAAAATGTGATATTTTGGCCCACAGCTCATTGGGCAGGAGGCAGATGTAAAAAAATGTGATCTCGAATTCGTTTGCTAATTGGCCAGCGATAGTAGTAACGGAGACTTCTACAACTTCCCACTTGTCCATTGACCAGTCATTACAGCGAACTTACAAACATGAAACTCACGCTTTTTTCCCCATGGGGGTAGACAGAAACTTCAGAACAACACTGCTATGATCCTTACTTACTTCCTTCGCTTCGCCCACGGTCATATCGATCTTAAGAATGCCCAAGTCATACAGTTATTAATTTTGATGATTATGATTGTGTCACGTGTTTACGGAAAATATTTGCAAAAACACTGAAAAGGTTGTCCATCTCCGTTTAAGCTATGCGGTGGTTATTGCTTGCATCTGTGGCTATAATGTGCCATTGTTTGTTCGTTGGCAGATTATGTGGTCGCAGTCCTCAATGCTATGTTTGTCCCCACTGTTTTACGTATATGGGGTCTTTGTGTAGTATGTTAGAGCAAATTCTGTGAAATGTTGGTTGAAAAGTGTCATGCCATGGGTAATCCGTCAAATGTCTCAATATGAAACCGGCCTTATTTTTTAATTAAGTACTTATATGACTATTAATTTTATTATTGTAAAAAGGAGCCATTGTAATTTCATATTTTGACATATTGTTTTTTATTTATACGACTATTAATTTTATTATTGTAAAAAGGAGCTATTGTTATTTTTTGCTATTTCTTTTTTTTTGGTATTTGTTTTATTATTACTATCTAATCCTAATTAATCTATTTTTAAGTTTTACTACACAATGTTTTTTGTTAAGAAATAAATGACTTATGACTTAAAACAATGTACTACCGGGTTCACTGACGGTCGACAACTTCAACCTTATTACTGAGGGCATAAAGGAGAAAACTGGCAGACTGTCTGTGAACTCAATAATACCTACTTGAAACTACAATGAATATAATATTTAAAACCTTACTAAGAGCTCTTACGAAGAGAGGGCGAACAAGAGTTTGGAAGGAATAGTTGATTTATTATCGTCTATAGTCTGCGCCAGATAAGTAGAAATTAAAGGTCATTGCTCTTTCCTCAATTTCTCTGCGTAGGTACCCCGACAATTCATTTCGTTTTTTATTACTAGAAAAAGTCAAGGATCACGATAAAGGTCATTGCGGGATAAGTTTATGTAATTATTTCTGTTTTTTTTATGTATTTGAATAAATGTATGCGGGTTAATGACCTTTAATTCCTACTTATCTGGCGCAGACTATAGTGAATGAGGCACATGTATGTTATGAATTTTTGTAACTGCAAAAGTATGCGAAGACCGAAGATACGATGGATGGACTGTGTTAATGATATGGCTATTGAATACTGAGATGGCGGTGAGTTGAAATGTATGCAATAAACTATAATGTTAGATCTCACAAGAGCTGAATAAAAACCAATTGCAGGCAGCTAAGTATGTTGAGCAGGATGTGTGGCGTATCGCGAATATATACTATTGGAAAAGAGTAAGCACGAGGGTCAGAAAGTCAGTTGCTATAGGCATGCTGTGTCCGCGTAGTGTATTAAAGCTCACTTCTTCGAGGCCTGTGTCCCAGAAGTCCCAGCAGTGGGAACATAATTTAGACAGATTAAAATAGTTAGTCTAGATAGAGAGCTATGGACGGAGGGAAGGGAGGGGAGGCGTTTGCTCTGCAGTGGGACACAACCTGCTCATAAAAAAATATAAATAAGTTGGTGTTTCTTCATGAAATGATGAAATGAGATGAAATTATGTTTATTTTTGCAAGTAGGTTCTTACAAACACTTTTACACGTCATTTTTTTTTTTAATAATCATGAATCATAGCTACCCTATTTTTTAATTTTTCACTAGCCTATGTTATGTTGGTAGCGTTGTGTTTCGATGTATGTAGTAACATACATGGAAGTCGGTTGACTTCTAAACGCAAGTTATGGTGGAATAAAGAAACTCACAAACATACATACAAACATATATGAACCCTAAAAAAAAAACACAACACTCCTTTTTTTGGGCAATCGTGTAATAAAGAATAGTGACGTCATGTGACACTTATACGAGGCAGATTTAAAATTTAGAGACCATACAAATAAAAATACCGGTACATAAAATCAAATTTATTATGTCTATAACCTGTGTTTTTGAATTTAATAGCCATCTTTTAACTTAAGACAATGCAGCTGCACTGGTTTGGAAAAACTTAAGCCATTGATTGTTTTTTTAAATGTTGTAACGAACAGAGGAAAAGTTTTTTAAGTATAAAAGTGCTTTAGTACAAGGCGTATTTTTCGCTTCGAATAGACGGTTACCGAAAAGAAATAATAAATTCACCCGTGTAACTAGTTTAAACCACTATTTTTAATAAGCACAAAAAAATGGAGCTCTATCCGTACCCTTTACTGATCATATTTATGGAGGCAAAAGTAAAAAAAAAAACGATATCCCAAAATTGTATACGATAATTTGTCATAATTGGTATGGTCAATCATTTATAACAATTGCTACTAGAAAATGACCACGCGAACGCGAGAGCAAGAGAAAACGATTAAATGGCCTAACTAAACAATATTTTAAACATAAATTTAGTGACATTTTGGGATACCTATATACAAACGGTTATAACTTTGCTGTTTATCAGTATTATGTATTGAGACTACACATATAATAAAAATACATTTTTTAATAAGCCCTTTAAGTATTTGTACTAATTAAAAATAGTGGTGTATATGTCGCAGCCAATTCGTATAAAGGTCATGCCACACTAAACAAGCACCGCACCGGCACCGCTCCAAGGCTCCAACCCAGCAATTAACTTGCCATTCAAATTATAGCTTTAAATCGTGTGTCATAAAATATATTTTATAATGTCTATATGAAAAAGCTTACGGTGGGCGGTCAGCGCGCTTGCCGCTACCATACGACTCGACTCGCGGGCGCCTCGGAGTCGGCGCGCGGACCGCGGGTGGCCGGCGCGCCCGCGCCGCCCGCCTTCGCGCGGACACCGTGCTTACGGCGCGCCGACTCCGAGTTGCCCGCGGTTGCTTGCGAAACAACGTCGTAAACAAATGCCATAAAATTGTGTTCGCGTTGACAGCAAACTCAAAGTCCGGGAGGTAGCGTTGCAAATAAAAAAGTCATAGTAAGCCGGCTGAAACTTTTTTCATAAATAGTGTACATCATACTGAGCTTAAAAAAATCAGTCAGCTGCATGATTATGCGTCAGCCACTTGCATAAACTTGTGAAAGAAACACGTAAAATAAAGTTACAGTACGCCGGATGAAAAACAAAGTGATTGTTTAAATTATTAAAAGTACGAAAACAACAATCAGCTGCGGGGGCAGCGGTGGAAAGACCGTCAGCTGACGCAGTAAAAGTTAAAAATATTGGAGCATTGCTACTACGCTGTCTCCGTTTAAACTGTAACGGAAAGGGTGTTAGTGGGGTAGGTATATCTCGAAAACGGTGCGTCCTATCGCAAACATAATGAAAAATTTGCCCCCCCTTAAAGACTATATATCCCTCAAATGGCTTAGCATGATCTTCCGTTACTCCTAAAATTCTGCAGCATTAATTTTGAAATAAATATATGGTATTGTTGAGGATTAATGCTAAGTCCTATGTGTGACGAAAACACGATTCCGTAAACTTTTCTCGATAGAAAAAAAATCCAAAGTTTCCCCAAATCGAATAATAAACCGCTGGTATTAAAAAAGTACTTGAAATTAGACCATAAAACTTTGCATACTAACTGAACTAACTATAAAGCAGGTCTTATGTGTTTTATTTGCTAAGTCCAATCAATAGATTTTTTGTAAATCGCAAAAAACCACTCATTTCGGCCGCAGTGACTGACGTAACAACCGCTTTGTAGTGCAAGCTGATTAGAACTTTATTCTAACAGTATTGCAAACGAAGTTTGAACCACCACAAATAGAGTTGCTGAGGGTTATTAAGGCCCTTAATAACCCCCTGCCACGTAATTCTCAACATGTAGGTAAAAAAAATAAAAATAAAAAGTGGTAAAAGCGGCTATCGAGACCGTTGTCGATTGCGACGCCATGTTTCTTTTTATGATCATGCAGCGCCACTTGCAGCGATAAATGGAACTAAAACTTTCAAAACAGCACCGGTGACTGAACAACACAGTTTTGTGTTGTTCCATGGGGGAATAAGGAAACTGTCGTGAGTGAAATAAGAGTGGAAGACCAACGAAGCGATGGATGGACTGTGTGAAGGATGATATGGGTAGAAAGGAGGTGACTGCTGAGATGACGAGTAATAGAGAGGTATGGGAGAAGAAGACATGATGCGCTGACCTCGAATAAATTGGGATAAGAGCAGGAGAATTACGATGATTTAAAAAATAAAAAAGAATATATTGCTACTGTTCATGTTACCAGAACAATTCGAAAACGAATGCATCTTGAGTGCGCTACGTAATACTCGCCTACTAGACTCGCACTTTTATTCGCATAATATTAGATTCTCAAAATAGCAGATTCTCAAAATATTACATGGTCATTATTGCGTGTCTTGAAACTATCCTCATCTAAACGAGCCTTTAGCGAGGCGATGATGCAATGTTTTGACGAAATGTTATAAATAAAACTATTTGAAACAATATTATCACTTAAATATCAGATCAAATAGCAGTTTTAATAGCTATTGACGATTTTGAGTGGGTGGAATCCTTAAGGTCTGGTTTAACTGGTTTCATTAAAAGGAAAATTTCTAGCTATTTTAAATTCAGAACGACTATTTTTTAGGTGATGAATAGCTTTTGATCTTAGTTTCTATGCAGTTGTCTTTCAGACTCCGAAGATTGTAGTTGAATACTGAAAAGATAACGTTTTTTTTTTTTTTAAGTAATCTGTGATGGTGTGTATTTTAAATTAGTAGCAGGCAGTGTATTAATTTATTAAATCATTTGAATGTAGGCTAAACAAAAAAAAATAGGCTTATATTATATCTGGGTCCGAAACTATAGGAAAAATAATATTAACTTGTCAGCAAGTATTCAGGGTGTGCTGTTCTAATATTGAATTAGTAATTGTATTAGGAACAGGGTGGTAATATCCTCATCTTTTGTTGGAAAGGGAGGACCTTCTGACCTGACGGGTGTTGTGTTTAGTAGACTAACGCCACTTGTGTGTTAATTGGCTATAACCCCCGAATACTGAAACGTCACTCAAAATTTAAGGGCTCCTAAACATTTGAGCAGCTCCTAAACGTAAAAATTTCGTATGGTCAAACGTCACTTTTGAGTATCTGTTAAGTATAAGTGCTACTTTAAATTTTGAGTGACGTTTCAGTATTCGGGGGTAAATCTGATATCACTTCTCTGTTCTTCTGTTTTTTGATCAGTGTACGGAAATCCACGTGGATACCCTTCTGCGGAAAACGGATGGATATTTCGGACTCATACCGACTAAAACCCCACTGATCCTAATACTGCCAAGAATCGGGGGCCCGGGAGAAAATACGTACATTTACGCGCACTGCCATCTTGCATCAGTCCGCCTTGACTTACGGGCCATCACTAAGTGCAACCGATCCCACGACTGTACCTTTCTTCCTTAAAACGAGCAAGGAACTGCACTTCACTTCTTTGGTTGCAATGAACAACTATGTATACCGAATAGTTGTCAAATTTTTCAACTTTGCATAAGATGGAATCGTCACACAGTGGGTGCCTGAAAACTGTCGTCGTCACCCAGGGATGCCTAAGAAACACTGGCGTGGCGATTTGGACTCGTTCCTAACTGATAGGCCAGAAAAGGCAAAACACCGGGAGAGTTGGAAGGGAATGGAGAGGCCTTTGCTTATTAAAAAAATAGTATGGAACTATATTCTATATTGAGGAGCTCGTGGCTAAATAATAACCGCTCGGGTCGATCTTTAGGTTAAGCCGTGCTTGCCTAGGTTGGTCTGTGGATGGGTGACTACTCATTACATACCGAGTTTCCTCCGTGCCTCGGAAAGCACGTTAAGCAGTTGGTCCCAGGTGTCATTTGTGATCTTTGACAGTCGTTACAGGTAGTCAGTGGCCCAAAAAGTCTGACAACCAGTCATACCAAGGGGTATCGTATTACCCAGTACTAACTGGGTTGTGGAGGTGAGATAGGCAGTCGCTCCATGTAATAAAATACTGGTATTCAGCTGCATCCGGTTAGACTGGAAGCCGACCCCAATAAAACTTGGGAAAAGGCTAGGCAGATGATGAGTATGGAACTATATTATATAATGATGTGTTTGTGTTGCCCACAGCTCCGCGGCGAGTTCCTGAAGGAGACCAAAGTATGCACCATCATATCGCCCCGACCGGGCCCCTCCAGCGCAGATGATGGGGATGATGTACAGGACACCCTTGTCACAAAACAGGTATGTATACTGAAATAATACCAGCCTACTGTACTATCGAGGACACTCCCGCCTGATCACCACTAAGCTAATTTTTGCTTGCACTTACTATATAGAAACGCTCTCTAGCCCCGCCCCGTTGACTTTGCATAGAAATAATGAATGAAAAGATACTTATCGGCAGAGCGCACTGACGACGCTCGCCAAACGAGAGTTCCGCGCCGCTGCATGATTTAAGCGAAAACAAATTAACTGAAAAGTATGTATTCATTGACAAACAAAAAGTATCTTTGTAGTATATCCACGACACAAGCCTCGTTGCTTAGTGTGGCACTAGATGGCGTTTTATATTTAAATAGGACCAAAATAATGCTCAAAGTGATCAGTGATGTGCATTCGCCTTTACATAAGGAAAAGATAAAAGGCTTTATTTATTATCTATTGTATACTAAATGACTGTAAAGCTATTAATCAGTTATATCATAAATTATCTGTCCAACTTAAAGTTTATATAATTATTTTACATATACTTACATTAATAATAAGGGGATTACAAACGCGACATGTAAGTTATAAAAGGAAATACACGTTCACAAAAAATCTGCGTTAAAAAACCTGTCAAGTCTATTTAAATAAACGCCTTATTTAAATATTAGGAGAAGACCAATAAAATTAATGTATATTTCACATAAAAGTTCTAATAATATAAATTCTTTAAATTATGGTCAAATTTACATGAAAATCTGTTACGCATTTGAGACGAACGCGTTCTCACACATAGAAACGAAATGTGACTTTATTTATTACTAGCTGTTGCCCGCGGCTTCGCCCGCGTGATGTTCGGTAGCTGTCCCACGGGATGTCATACTAAAGGGATAAATAGTATCCTAATATAGGTATATATATGTGCCAAATTTCATAATCATCACAATCACTATCACAATCACCATCATTATCGAAATCACCATCACTATCATTATCACAATCATTATTACAATCACTATCACAATCACCATCACTATCACAATAATATTCGCAATCTGCACCCCTGCTAATCTCGGAATCGACACCTTTATTGATTTTTGGACATTTCAACCCCATCGCACCCCAACAGGGGTGATGATGGTATTTCAGATCCGCCATATTAAATCTTAAAATCGTTGTTTTTGTAATACACCCGACCCGATATTTCCCCATGTAAACTTTGGACCCCCGTTTCAACGCCTTAGGGGGTGGATTTAAAAAAATCCTTTCTTAGTGCACCCCTAAACCTCATAAGGAACCTGTGCCAAATTTGGAATCTCTACTCTTTTTTTGATTGATTTTTAGACTTTGTCTTGTCACCCCATTTCCCCCTCTTAGGGGTTAAATTCTAAAAAAACCTGAAAGCCGTTTCCACTCATTTATTAATAGGAGTACTCCTGTGAAGTTTCGAGTAAAATAACTAATCTTGTTTCCCCATACAAACTTTGGAGCCCCGTTTCACCCCCTTAGGAGGTGAATTTTGAAAAATCATTTCTTAGTGCACCCCTAGACCACATAAGGAACCTACTTGCCAAATTTGGAATCTTTAGAACTAGTGGTTTGGGCTGTGCGTTGATAAATCAGTCAATCACTTTTGCCTTTTATTTATATAATATATAAATAAAATGATATATGATATATCGCATGATATATTTTTGTAAAAAAACCCTTTCTTGCTACTTCTCTGAACATTCTTTAAGAAATATCATTAGTAACATATTGATCATCAACACATCATCAGCCTACCGCGTGCCCATTAGGTACATTAAATTATGTCAGGTATTCCCCTATCTTTTAATTATCATGCTCACCATTATTCGTATTAACTAACCTTTAACATCGGAGAGAAGTGATTTATTATTTTTATGTAGTTCTGACAAGCATTGGATGATTTTTACTGCGTGAAATTGATCTGTCATGACGTTTCCTAGGGAATACACGCACATATAGGGGACACAGGTCTTTTAAAAAACAGGAAAACGTAGTCTTAATGCTTGAGAATATTAAAACAGTGAAAGAAATTGTCGCTAGGAAACCGGCATGTCCTATGACTCAAAAATTTCGGTGACATGTGATATGCACTTGTTTGCATGTTGAATTTGGGCCCACTACACACGCGCGCCTCTAGTCCGGGGCAGCTGAAGTCGCATTAGATCTCGCTGGTGCCTGGCGCAAGTGTGCGAGGAAACACCGGTGTGGTTTTAGTCAGTACGAGTCTGACAGACCCCTCAGGTCTTCCCAGGGCGGAGGACGTCCATTAAGGATTTCCTCATCGAGACAAAAAACCGGCCAAGAACGAGTCGGACTCGCACACCGAGGGTTCCTTACAAACTTTTTAAAGAACAAAGACCTAGAATTGTCAATTTTGGTTAACTGCAAGGAAAATTCCGAAAAATAAAAAAAAACGTTGAAAATTAAGGTAAATTTTGCTACTTACAAGTTTTCGCGAAAATCTAAGTTTACCCATATAATTTTATCGTGTTGACTCAAGACCTTGAGTTTTTATATACCTAATAGGGACTATAGACCTCAGTATCTGGTATAAATTTGAACTTGCCAAGTCCACCCGTTCCTGAGAAAATCGGTGGTGACAGACGGACAGACAGACAAGAAAGGTTGTTTTTTTTACCTTTTGAGGTACGGAACCCTAAAAAGGCACAATGACCCAAGGCCCGCAATGGTAACAGTATAGGCTGATTCTTCTTCGTGTGGCTGGCACGACAGTATTCAATATTTTGTCGGCCCAAAACTCCTAAAAGCTGATGTTATACTTATCACATTGTCAACAGGGTATACAAACAGACCTGGCAGCAGACGGCACGGTGGACCCTCGCTCCGTAAACGTCTCCCAGCTGCATCAGTCCCGCTTCGGCCTCATCAGCCAGGCCCTGATGCTCATACTCATCGCCGGCTTCCTCGCTTCGGAGACCCTCAGCGAGTTCTGGAAGACCAAGTGAGTAGACCACCATGCTAATATTTGTTGCCGTGATAGAAAACGGTCGGGAAGAATAATATTAGTACAAAGTGTTTTTTTAACCGACTACGGCGAAGCCAAAAGGAAGCATTATGATTTTAGCAGTCTAAGTATGTATGTTTGTATTTACGTATGTTCTTCCGTAGCGCCTAAACTTTTCATCCGATTTTGATAAATACGGTGTCAATCGATTCGTTATTATAGCCCGCATAACGTAGGCTACATTTTAACTGACTTCAACTATAGGAGAAGTTGAATTTACCCCGAATTTAATTAGAGCGTAATTTTTCAGTAGTCGGGTTTTTTTTGGTAGTATACCACACAAATTCTTGTTCTAAAGATCCAATGTAAGTGCACAATGCCAAGGACTAATGCTAGAAATACACATGGATCATTATGGTCTCAATTAAGGGAAACGCTCCATCAGACTACCACGCTCATTTTGTGAATATTCTTAGTCATGCACGCCCACTGCCTGTTATGTGATCTTTCTAGTTATTCCTTAGGTAGTTGCATGTTAAGTTCAGGTGCAATAGGACATCTTTTGAATTTTCGTTTGAAAACTTTTTAGGTAAGTATTTTTTTGTCCATTTGAAAAGGTTAAGTAAGGTCTGGGAGTTGTATCCTCTTCGTTTAGATTAACTCTATTGTTTTTGTAGTTTTTTGATTGGCTCGCGTTTGAATACTTGCTCGCCTGATAGCAAGCGATGATGCTGTGGATAATGATGGAGACTTGCCTAGACGTAATTTTAATAAACCTAAAATGAGAGAGTGCACCCGTTTCAGCGGATCTAATGGTTGTAAAAATTGTCTTAACGAAGCCGAAGTGCATTTGTCCTCCCCTTATTGCGAATTCTAAAGGTTCTAGAAACAAAAAAAGAATCTAATTATAGTCTAGAATATAGACAATACGGAACCTTCTAGTTGCGGAAATATTAGGGGTCAAAGTTTCAACTTTTTCAGAAGTTTTTTTTTTAATGTTTTAGCTTTCCTTTAAAATACCTGCACGACCCCCGTACTATTCAAGCATCCATTAACACAATGTCTTGAGTGCGTTACATTGAGTCCAGCCATAAAACATGATTATTCACCCAATAAAAATGTTGTTTCCCAGCAAAAAATGTTGCGTAGGGTTACTTAGTTTGATGTACAGAATGCTTGGTTAACGGCTTCGTGAAGGAGCTTCGTTTTCACCTTGTATTGTGCATGGTGATATTTTCCGCATATATGGCTAGTCTTCGCTGAGATTGTATCTTTGAGGGCATATAAACCACAATTTTGTAAATAAACATAACATCACGCTTTGTAATACCCGAAAAGTTAGGCAAAGGTGTACCTAACAAGGAACACCCACATTTCGCTAGTCATGTTTTTATGTCCCATGTAATAAGTAAGCCAACAACCGGGCACAAATTTAGACTCCGTGGCTGCTACTGAGAAATTCCTGATAAAAAAACCCAATAACACTTTGCTCGTACCCAGGACCTCATCAACCCATCTCTTCCCCCCACAGAGTCCCAGTGGTATCCCGCAACTGGCACGACCTCGTCTTCCGTCTAGCGGAGATCGGGGTAGCGCTATGGTTCCCGTGCGTGCTGTGGAACTCCATGGCTCCCGAGCGCCTGTGGTTGCTCAACCCGCGCCGCTTGCTGGCCCGGCAGCTCGACGACGCCAAACTCGCGGACTTGCTAGCGAACCATCATGACGCCAAGGTAAGAAATATGGAAAGAGAAATAACCATGGCTCCCGAATGCCTGTGGTTGATCATTTTTTTGTACAGCAGATTGTGTTTTTACCGATAATGTTCCATCAAATTTACTATAGTGAAAAAAAAACTGCCGTCCCATAAATTTGGGTTTGTTTTATGAGACAGTTGAATATATTTTCGCGATTACGGTTCCATGGAGAAAGTTGTTTAGTTTGATAGTCTTTACTACATCCATAAACATTGCCGCACCTTTTTTATACATGCAGTATAATAACGGGATCGCTTATTTCAGTGTATTTAAGTCTGTGGACAAGTTTCCATAAAAACGCAACGTTAAAATAAAATGCGCATAACATGATACAATATTATAAAGCTTGTAACCAAAAGCAATGAGCCTTTAGCGCTAGATTTGTACAAACTCCCTGGACACCACATTAGGATACTCTCAAGTCGTGGGGACCAGTCTCTTACCAAATAAGGCTAACATGTTAGCTTCAACTGAACTAATTACAAAAGAAAAGAACGAAATGTTTAAATATAGAAAAATAAAATGATATTCGCTCTTGTATGCATGTATACTCGTATGCGTAAACAAACAATCAATCAATTTTCTGTAGTTGTTTTTCGCGGTTAGTTTTTATTACAAGAAATATCTTTTAGAATAATAAGTTGTGGCGAAGCAAACCATTGTTATACCTACTAAGTGGAAATGCTTCTAAATTACTAATTTATCAAAATATTTATTATCGATAAAACAAAATTAAGTATATGAATCATCAAATTGTATTGTCAGGGGCTTTCTACAAACTAATCCAGTAAAGATATTTTCGCCCAAATTTATAATAATAAACCGTTACTTTAACCGTTGTTTTGAAAACGATAAACTTTTAAAACGCTATTTTTAACGATAAAACAATAGTTATATATAGTATGTCTCAATAAGTTATATTAATATAGAATGCCGTATTCTAAAAAGTAGGCATTTTGGTACAACTTACAAGTCCTCGAAACAGTTCATAACAAGAAACAAACAGGCAGACAATACACAAACACATTTTATTGCAGACATGATAACTTGAGATAAACTGCGAACTGTATATCTGTCGGTCGTTGACATTACCATGTGACAGGATAAATTAACAGCAGGGTATTAATTTATAACGTAATTATTATATTATGAGAAAAGTCCATTCACGAATAAAAACACCTTCGTCCGTTTACTTATAAGTAGATATTCGATCAACTGTTTTACTTTTAAGAAATATTACATACTATTGTAAGGTCTGTTTAAAAATTGTTTTATAGCGTCGTCATATCTTCTGGACGCCTATACTTTTTTAAACATTATTCTAGGATTTTAGCAGTATTTTGTGACACGTGTTTATGTCTTTGTATCGGAAAATTCGGTTAAAACGAACTCCGTTGTCCCATATTATTATCATTATGGTATCGGTTAGATGTCTTCAAGCTTAATATGCTTACGCTTTTGTATTATTATATCGAATTTATTAGTATTTATTTACAATAAAAGATATCCCGTGTCATTGAGCCCCCGTTTCCTGAAAAAAGTTATACATAGATGTTGTGAAAATTACAATACAAAAAAAAACTTCGAAAGCCTTTTATAGATTAGATCTATGTATATGTATTGTATTCTAAAACCATATCCACTGAGCCAAAGCGAGTTCATCCCAAATATATGTCGTCTCCAGCTAAAATTGCTTCATCAATGTTCCATACACATTCTGGCACCGGTAAGCGCGCGTGTTGGGCTTCAAAATCACCAGTCACACTTCTAAACCTCAATGGTTTATATTCCCAGACTGTAACCCAATTCTACCGCCAATGTTGGATGGAGAAGGCTCAGTTTGTTCTCAAAATAGTCTGGTATTGGCGCTGTGCGATAACGAAGAATATTCTCAAAGTACTCCGTCCACCTTTAGCTATTAAGGAAGACGGAGAGAAACCTATTGATACGGTCTTGGATTTGCAGAGTAAATCAAGGGTGAGTTGAGGTGTTATCGATGTTCAGGTTATTTGTTTGTGTCCTTATAAGATATTCAAATAGTTGTAACTCTGAGAGTTTTATTGTAAAATAGAACGAGGCGGCTCGGGATCTTTCTCTTTAAGATTATATAAATATAGACCGAATTGTTTGCAAGTATAATTTAGAGATAGTTAAATCTTCTGTGACTTTTAGCTTCAGCCCTGTTTAATTTTCTGTTTACTCATCAATCAGGATTTTGATACACATTCTGTTAGATTTTTTATTCATATTCTATATCTTTTGTTTGAAAATTGAACCCGCGTCAGTCTCCATTTGGCTAAGGCCAAAATATGGACCGATTTTGACCATTCAAGTTCTTTGGTAGATTTCACAATCCCCACCCGTTTTATGTATCACTTTTTCACACCCAAACAAACAAAATGAACAATCCATTTCTCCTAACAGCAGAATGTGGAAACCGACTCGCTGGTGGGCAGTCTGGGATCGGCCCGCGACTGCTGGATCTGCTACGACAGCGCGCGCTCCGAGCCGCTCATCCGCCCGTGTCGCTGTACCGGTGACGTCTCCGCCGTGCACCACGACTGCCTCAGCCGCTGGCTCGTTGAGGTAAACACAAATCCTAAAACTCACTTCTCTCGGTTTGTGATAGCTAAGCTGCCTTACCTTGAACCGTAAAGAGGACGTATAGTATCACGCGACGTGAGAAGTCAGCTTTAGAACCCTAATTTTTTTTTTGTTTTTTTTTTTTTTTTTTCTATTATGAGAAAAAAAAAATACCCTAACATTGACTGGAATTTCATGATACCATTCGTAGTCGAAGATCACGAGTAAGGAGTTTGATATCGGTTCGTAGCCATCGCTACGACCGGTTTACGAAACTTGCTACGAGAGTTACTACGTCAAAAACAGTTTCGTAGCAACAAAATAATTTATTACGATTACCTATTTTTAATGCAGTATTTTTGCATTTACAGAGCGCGGCTAGTCCCGATGGTTTGAAGTGTAAAGTTTGCAACACGCCCTACATAGTGCAGGAAACGAATAGGTACGTGAAACATTAAAGTTCAGTCATCCCGCGATCATGGCGCTTGCAACAGCGTTGAAATATCAGGAGCTCACATAAATCTATTATCACGGAAGACATCCCGTAAAGTGACAATTTAAGTGTAACTTTAGAAAAGGTTGGAACTTTGACTTCCAACGTTATCTCTGTAACTAGAAGGTTTTTACGTGTGGTCCAGAACTAAAAATGATGATCGTAATGACGGGCATTATTTTCAGTGAGGTATTCGTTTAGCAGTATACCTCTTCTAGTGATAGTCATTGCGGTGAAGTAGTAAGTCGACATGTCCTCTTGCAGGGTGGTGTGGGAGCGCGGGTTCACAGTAGCGCACTGGGCGCGCACGGCGCTGGCCGTGGCGTGCATGTGCGGCGCGGGCGCGGCCGCGTGGATGTGCGTGCAGCTGGCGGCGTCGCCCGTGGCGCGCGTGCTGGCTGCCGGCGCGGCGCTCTTGGTGTGCTATGTCGCCATCAGGTGAGGGACGCTCTTTGTGATAGCTTGTCTGTGGGTTTAGTTAACTTTCCGTGACTTTACTTAATATTCTATCGATTGGTTAATTTCCGTGAATTATTTATTCATCATAGCTTGAACTATTTTTACTTTTCTTAAATAATTATGTCTTCTCGCGTCTTTAGAAACCTTCCAAAATTATTTTAAAAAGATATTGTTTTTTTTTTCGTTTCTGAAGAACGTATTCTTACACAGCCAAAGTACCTCATAATCCTGACACATTTCTACTTTCAGGTTCCTCGGCATGAACACAGTCAGCGCATACCAGAGAGCAAAGGTGTCATCTCTTCGTATTCTGACCGAGCCATTGACAGAAATAACTGGTCACACCGACCAGGGACAACTGTCAACCATCAGCAATACAGTTACCGTAGAGATAGCCTCGAAATGTGTCCTTGAACGAGCGCTCAAAGGGGAAGTGAACAAATAACTGTAAAAAACAACGATAAAAACTGTTAAAAAAACGGTAGAAAACGGTTGCTGTTGCAATAACGATAAAAATAACGGTTACAATAACGGTGATACGTCAGTACAAACGCAGTGAACAGTGATGTGATACAGTGAATGTTACGAACTTGTAATTTATTTTTTCTGGAACTTATCGTGAACTCTTTGAATACTAGTTACTGTAACAAACTCGTATATGACTTGAAAACAGTACCGGAAAACTGTATGGAGATTTGATGGGGTTAAAAATAGTGATGTCCCCAAAACTAGTGGTCTACTGTCAAAAATTAGTCGATTCGGACTATTCGAGTAACAAGTTTACGGAATTATCGAGTAAATACTTGTCTGTATAAAATTGTATTTTATTTTAATCTTCTTCAATAACTTTTGAGTAAGATAATTATTCCACATATTGAATATTGCCTTACAATTTATTTTGTATTTAAATCCGACTTTTATTAGTCTAAAATTCGATGAAAAACTTTTTATGTTATTTCTCTTTATGCCAAATTCCTTATTTAATGTTAAATTGTGAAAATTAAGACAGTCGTTTGGAAATAAAATTGTACAGTTTGTTCAGGCGTGTCATTTAATCACAAGAAATATATATATATTTTTTTTAATAAGATTTATTCATGCAAGGCACTTTCTTTAAGCAGATATAATAATGTTACCAAAACTAATTATTTTATAAAATTACTGAATTTAGTTTTTTTTTGTTCGACCATAGTTGTTTTATAGATCTCAGTAAGTATGTCGTGCTCATAGAATATTAATAAAACTTCTACAGTGCTGCAAGGATCTCTTTGCGGTTGCAAGAAGCACTTATAGGCGTTTTTGGTGAACATTTATTTAAAAACTTGAATTGAAGTATCAGAATAGCGGCATTAGTTCCGATTTTCGCCACGCAACATTAGATCCTTGTGCAGCTATGTATTGTTTTCATATCCATTCCCTCTTTGTTTTTCAATACTATAATAATACGTATTTACAGTTAGTTTTGTGAATAGTTAACTCTGGTGACGTTAGTTTTCACCATTGATGATATACTTTTTATTTATTGTATGGGTACGGGTCGGGCATGGTGTTATTAAGTTTTGCTATGGGGAAATTCTCAGTAGCAGCCACAAGGTTTGTGCTCAGTTGATGGCAATAGGCGAGACGACAAATAAAAACTAATTAGACCGTCAGTTTATTTATCAAAAAATATTTGACCCGTGTTTTTTCTTTTGTTACGTAAACCAAAATTGACAAAAATATGACGCTTTTAAAATTCTCAATACGTCACGCCTAGGTATAATTTTTACCTAGTTCTGACGTCACGAGCTCCTCCTACTCCCGAGTTTTGATGCTTTTTATCTTTGTCGATATTTATCGATTTACAAAAACAAAAAATACGTGTCCATTAATTTCCAATACTCTAACTAACGGACTAAATATATTTGCAATTTTTTGATACTGTCGTCATGCCTATTGTCTCGCCCCTATACATGGGACTTGAAAATTGGATATACGAAATGGATGTGTGGTCGGTTCGGTGTCCGGGGAATAGCGTAGATGACAAAAAAAAACTAATTAGTCCGTCAGATAGATTTCCAAAAAATATTGGACACTTATTTTTTCTTTTTTCACGTAAACAAAAAATGAAGACGATGTAGTGCGTCGAAAACTTTTGTAACGTCACATTTGAGTAAAAAATGTACTCAAATGTGACGTTACGTCACAACCCCCATTCATGTTCTTTGACTCGTTGTACCTTCGTCAATTTTTATCAATTAAAAAAAAAAAACAAAAATCACGTATCCAATATTTTTCGATAATCTAACTGACGGACTAAACAGAATCATATTTTTTTTAAGTCAGTCATCATCCCTATTACACGCATGATATTGTGATATGTAAAATCCCGAAACATTTACGTCACGAGATTCTAAGTCATTAATGTCAATTTTAAGCAAAAGATTGCGTCCACAGACCTATATTACGAGCAACTATTCACGAAACTAATTGTATATTAAATAAATTAAATAACTATAATGTAGGAAGTAAATAGATGAGGCTATGGCGAAGGCGGGGCGCTCGTTCCTATCCGCTGAGTGTTGTGATATTAAACAGCGGTATTCGCCTGATTTATACGGAAACCCTTAGAAATACATAAAAAAATAAACATAAATTACCTAACTCTTTTTTGTTTTATTTTGATTGGCTTTTTCCTATTTTTAGTTTGAAATATTTTTAATAAGTTGCTTTTATGCTCCGTATTCATAGTAAACCAGGTGGTAAATGAATAACTAAAATGTTCCAAACAACATGTTAATGTTTCACACATGACTGTGTTTTGCACATGTTTCCAAAACATGTTCCTGCAACAAACTTGTGCAACTTTCGTTCACCAAGAATATGGAGCTTTTTTTTATTTATAGTTGACCTATAATTTGATTTTCTATTTCCAGTAAAGTATGAAAAATATAAGTAAATTAAAATATTTTAGTCTACTATATAAGTTAGACAAGTTTTGTAAACACATTTTTTTGCGTTTGACCGGTTAATGGATTTTTGGTTCTGTTTGATGTTAAAATAACAAGTTTTTCTTACAAAAATGCAGCCCCGCTTAAAAATAAATTATATGTACGTGTATGTGGTCTGTGCCAAAATAGAAGAAAAGTATGGATAGTCGAATTATTACTTTTAATACTACAGTCTAAACATCGTAGCCAGTTTAAATGTTAAAGAAAAAAGCTTGAATAGATCTTCAAAGATTCATCAGAGAGCATGAGCGAGACAGAGTGTCATGTCAATCTATCAGCAATAATAATGACGGAATAGTACATTTTGATACAAGTGGAGAAAGTTTGTTATTGTATTCGAGGCGGAATTAACATACGAGCCGCAGGCGAGGGTTGTTATTGAGCCGAGAACTATTATGAAAAATACAAAATTCAAATATTTTTGAGTTTAGAAATAAATGTTAATTTGTTCATAAACGTTTATTTTATTTTAATAATCAGGGTTTTTTTTGATGATATTCTATTTATAAACATTATTTAAATATTCACTGCCGACTAAAGGCATTGAACCAATTTGGACTAAGTATAGGTATAGTTACCTATCTGTGGCAATTTTCATTGAAAAATGAGAAAAAAGCACGCGTGTGAAATACATTGCATGTTGAACCTAATCGTAGTGCGAAAAGAACCAGTTTTCGAGGAAGTGTATTAAAAACCTTTTTCACCCGTGGTCCCTTCTCGTAGTCCCGGAGGGAACCGCGGAGCATTTTTTCTTCGTGGTCCCTTTAATATTGGAAAATTCCGTAGTCTTTTCTGGTATTCCCTGGAAGGAACAGGGACCACGGAGGTTTTATGATGCGCGCTCGCTTTGCTCGCATATTAAATAACACTCTTTGACTTCTGTCTGTGTATTGTGCCACTGCAGGCCAAAGACCTCCCCACCCCATATCTAAGTACAATTTAACTCGGCAGTATATATTTCTTGAAGGAACGACAGGCAAACAAATATGCCGTGGTCCCTTCCAGGGAGCGGGACCACGGGCGTAAACCTACGGAAAAGCCAAAAAATTACAGTATGGCCATTTTAACCTTGTAGTTGTAGTTCAAGGTGGCGCTGCTTGTTAAGAAAATATGTATCGATATGTCAAACTTGGTATATTTATGTTAGTTCCGTATTTTCCACAGATAACTGTGCAGGCGGGGAAATGAACTTATGTTGGTTGTCATAAATAATTCGATTGACATAAACTATCGAAAAGATTTTTTCAATACACTTCCTCGAAAACTGGTTCTTATCGCACTACGATTAGGTTCAAGGTTTTTTTTCATTTTTCAACACTTGTGCGGGAATGAAAATTGCTACAGATAATACTTAGTCCAATTTGGTTGAATGCCTTAAATGCCTATAGTCGGAGGTGAATGTTATTTTTTAAATTTCGGCAAAGCAAGAAGCGTTTTTAAAAAAACGCATTAATGCGTCGCGGTTAGACGCATTATTGCGTCTAAACATAAATATTTTTTGAAAATTCTAATTGTGTTTATAAACAGAATATCATAGATAAAGATGGTTATTTAAAAGTAATATTTACTTTTATAAACAAATTCACTTAAATATGTGTCCTAAATTCAAAAATATATTAAAAAAAAATATATATATATTAGGCTGTTTAGCGGCTTCATACCTTTGCTTCTCCTTCAACCTGGCGGAAGCAAAGCACGGAAAAAAAGAAAATTAAAATCATAGTTTCATAATCATTCATGACAAAAATATTTGTCGTTTTTTTTTATTTTATTTCTTCAAAAGTGTACTGAAAACCGTCGTTTGATACACGTGGACATTTTTTATTGCAGTTCTCGGCTCAATAACAACCCTCGCCTGCGGCTCGGGAGTTAATTCCGCCTTCCGCCCAAACTTTCTCCACTTGTATCAAAATGTACTATTCCAATCCTGTTGAAAGTCTTTTTTAATAAAAATAGTGAACGTTTTTTAGGAATACCTTATTGTTGCCCTCTGAAGAAAGCTTTGCTTTTTTGAAAGTTCTCACGTTTTGAGTCAAAGATTTTTAAAGTTAAATTCGGCTTATACGGCTTCGTTTTATAAAGTTTCGATGATTGGTTAGATTTCGAATGGCAAAAATGTAAAATAATGCTTTTTTTTTGTGTGCTAGCCTGGGCTAGCCTGGGAAACATTAGACAGCTAAAAACGATGTAAGATGCATTTAGGTACAATAATAAATTTTTTGTACAATAATAACATTTTCGTGACGTTTTTTTTCATTATAACCCTAAATCCTACTCGAAACAATCGTTTCCGGTTACATTACATATTATTGTGAACGCGATGATCGTTTTTCGCGCGACCGATTGTTTTGATTAGGACACGGGGTGCTGGTGTTTCTGCTTGCTGAAGCTTATATTGCAATGTAAATATGTAGAAAAAAAACATAATTACCTACTATTTTACGTAATTTAGTAACGAGGAGATTATTTTTATAATATAATTCGCCAAAAAAGTTCAAAATAGAATATTAAAAAAATATTAGAATAGTTTCTCCTGTAGCTGACATAACATTTCAAAGAGCAGATTTTAGAGTTTTTAATATTGCCAAACTTCATAATTGTGTTATCAAAAGTTCTAGGTATCTAAAATTACAAATGTTATAGTTCTGGCTGAATTTAACATTTATAGGTAGGTACTCTTTTCGGCTGATTTTTTTGTTGTGTTACCTAATTTAATTTAACTAAAAACATTATCCACAATCCACATATGTTTACAATAACCTCCACTTAGCCCGCTTGCACTACTTTATCAACGCATTCAAAATATCATTCTCAAATTTAAACGATTTACAGAAATATAATGATATTCTCGTTTAGCGTTGCCTGTTGTGTGTAGTGGGTCTAAGGATGTTCGCAAAACGCGCGGGTACACGGAGCGGATGCACGCTCCCAAAATATCCATAAAAGAAAAACCTTCCGCACGCGTCCACGCCTTTTGGCACTGTTCATACTATTTTCCATAATTGACTGGCGCCTGCACCGGCACGTGTTTTATCTGTCGCCCTTACGGTTTTTGAACGATTTGATTAGGGCGCGGGGTCGGCTCTTAAATATTTCTCAGACATCGCTTAAATTTCCGTCAATTAGTAAATAAATAATACATTTCGCGCCATTAAAATTATATTTTTAATAATAAAATATCTATTTTGCTATTCTATTCTATTATTAGTGGTAGATTGCTAGTTGTGTGTGATCTAAGTCTTGTTCAGTAGATTTACTATTTAGGAAAAATACACAACACTCTTTTTTGGAGCAGTCGGGTAAAATTAATGTATGATTAAAGGATGACAATAGACATACTAATATAATTATTATTATGTATAATGCAATACACATGTTTAGTCGTTTTTACGCAGGACAAAGCTAGTTAAAAAAAAAAATAGAACTACGTGTTAATGAATTATTTTCTCTGTATTTTAATAATTAAATAAATCAATATTGTTATTTATATTGTAGATTAGAATGCTAGCCATATCATTATCATCGATATGTACCTAGGTGAAGTTAAACCAAAATTTATTTTATGAAATTATATGTGCTATGTTTACGTCATAATAGTAATGTCAAAAGTTTGAAATAATTTACAGACTGTTATTGTTTATGTCTGTATTTATTATACTATAAAAATTACGAAATTCGGTTGCGTCTTAACCAAAGCTATCGGCCACACGAATATGTATACAATGGTGTCGATTCTGTTGTGCACAAACTAAAATTAATTTAGGCTATTGCTATCTTATACTAAAAGGCAGTGCGAGAAAAGGACAGCTATAGCTATGAACTAAGTTAGAGATGTCAAACTAGTTTATACCTTGCGTTTCACCGTCTTTTTAGTCGACATATTTTTACGTGCACCCTTCATTTGTATAGAAATATTAGTTCCAACTAAATTTGACAGCTCTAAATTACGTCCGTCTCTTTCTCGTTTTATTAGAGAGAAAAAGATAGCAATAGCCTAAATTAAGTTTAGTTTGTGCACAACAGAATGGACACCAATGTCATTCATGCATAAACTAAACGGGAGGGCGCTATTTATCGCGCGTGACCATGTGTTGGCTCATAGAATTAAATGAATGCGATGGACGCCTGTTATCGCAACGGTCGCTTTGGTTAGAACGTGGGATTATGTTTCTTCTTGATATTTCATTCCCGCGTGTCTTAAAATCTGCTAACTCAGTCAAATAACGTTAAAATAATTGTTATAACATTTTAACATATTGATCTCTGCCATGCGATTCTTCTAAAAGTTAGTGATTCGAATTAAAGTTAGTTTCGGCGAATTTTGTAAATAATTAAGGTTCCAGTTATTTCCTGTATCTGGATGGTCGTTAAATAAATAAATCTAAATTAAATAAGATTTGTAAGTAGTACCTATGACTTTGTTTTATTTATTTACCTAAATATTGAAAGATGATATAGGTACATATACCTGTAAGGGCACACTCACACTTTCGTACATTTTACAAAAGAATTGCCTTGTTGATCTACTTAGCTAGTGGTCACAGACTCTAATGCTGTGGAGTCCAGGGGGTTCGACCCCCTGGTCGGGACTTTTTATATCAGGATTTTCTCAGTAGCAGCTCGGTTGTATTTCTTCTATCTGAGCACAAGTTCTTGGTTGCCAGAGCCCCAGCAACCAAACCCGGACCGAAGATTTTTGATTTTTGGTAAATGTAGCTGCATCAATTGGGTACCCACTTCTTGGTGGTCATACTGGCATGTCATACTAATATGACCAGTGAGAATTGCTTGTATTGGTGTCATATTATTTTTATAAACATCCTTTATGCATATTTAGTGGCTACACACTGCAGACCCACCGCACCCCTGGTGGTAAGGTGGTTTTTTAAAGTTAAACGATACCACCTGGTGGTATCGTTTAACTTAAAAAAAACACTATTGTGTTGCTAGTTAAAACCACTTCAGACAGCAATTTATTTAATAATTTTTAATTCTTTATGGGCGGGATGGCGGCCTGGCACTTCGGGTACAGAAGTCTAAGTATAAAATGCGAGCGAAGCGAGCGCGCCTCATAAAATCGAAGCAAGGATTTTTATAAAAATAATATTACCACCAATACAAGCGATTCTCACTGGTCATATTAGTATGACATGCCAGTATGACCACCAAGAAACGGGGAGAGTTGGGTACCCCGGTACCCCCGGTTCTGGACGTACGTTCGTGTGATGCTACGTTAGAAATACAAAAGAAAAAAATGTTTTGAAACATGCAACCTGCCTATACCTACCTACCTGAAGATTCAAGTATCATAAAACGGGTTTATTGGGGAGGCGAGGGTCGATATTACCTACAACACTTGGAACTGTGTTTCAACATCATCTGCCTAGCCTTTTCACAACTACGTTGGACAACCGGAAGCAGCTGAATACCGGTATTTTACATGCAGCGACTGCCTATCTGACCTCCACAACCCAGTATTGGGTAAAACGATACCCCTTGGTAAGACCGGGCCACTGGCAATTACCTATGCATAAATTTTCTTTTTTTTATTTCGATACGGAATGTTAAAGTACTATAAAAATAATGACAAAAAGCCAAAACAAGACATAAATCGGCCAAACAACACAAAAGTTATAACCATTTAAACTTTTGTTTCTATCTCTTTCTAGATAAACGGAATTTGGTATGGATTTTGTATGTCAATGCAGCGAATGACGTCATTCGTTGTATCGGGTCTCTCTGTCTAAGCAGCAGTTTCAAATGCTTATAACTTATGTAACTTACTTATGTTTTATAGATATTAAAAAAATAATTCCACTTTGCTGTTTCTGATGTTAATACTCGTACACTTAGTTTAGAGTTATAAAAAAAAACTTAGGCTTAACGTGCTTGCCGATGCACGGAGGAAACTGGTTATGTAATGGGACCCATCCACCGATCAACCCTGTAATGTGTGTGTTTTTACATGGTTTTCTTACTTACATTTTTGGACATTATTAATCTGAAAATTTAAGCATTCGTCCTCCCTAGGTAGCTTCATGCTCATTTCCTGGAGACTTAGCATATCTTTTTACCATACAATTCCTGTTATTTAAGTTTTTCTTAAGATTTTTATCTCTCTTGAATCTTTTGTTTACCTTTGTAATGTCAGTTAGTGACAGGCCTAGTTTTATTTTTAATTTATTGCTGGAGCTAGTTGTAGGTTGTATACGTAAATCACATCGACCTCATTATCTTTTCTTTTTATTATGTTCTAGAAATTCTTTCCAAATTATAAAATGTCAATCATCTGGAGATGACAGGAGCCAGGTGGTGGAATTTGCAGTCTACGTCTGGAGCTGAAAGGCAACACAAGTCTGGAAGAGTGACAAGAGGAACTTTTCCTCTACTGTGATTTATAAGTTAATGTGTACCTGTGCCATGACTTAGCATCTGTGGCCCAGGCTACAGGAGTGGCGTCCCTCCATACTCTCTTACGATCTGTTTAAACTGACATCTTCCATCTCAGAAGAAAGAAAAAAAAATTACGTCCTTCGGCCTCTCCAGGAGAAAGAGTGTCGGCGTCCCTCGGCCACAAACCTCGACCAGAATCCTTGAAGGAAGACTGAAGCCAGACGTCCCTCGGCCACTGCTACAGCCCAGAGGCCCGCCTTTCTCCAGTTCATCTCATGTTTATTTTCATTTTCATCCACCCGCTTCTCTAAGTTCTAGTTTAGTTATCGTCTAGCTCCAAATAGGTAGGCTAGGTTATTTAATAATAAATTCTTATAACTTGTCCCCTTGACTATTTCTTTTAACAGTGCTCCCCTCCAGACTGAAAGTTAGGTAGGTGAGTACTCAGTGTGACCTTACATTTTCTGGTTCCTAAAGGAAAAATGTCACGTTACAACCCAGGCAAGCGCCGTTTAACCTGAAGATCGACCCCGAGCTGCTGTTATTATTTAGCCACGAGCTGCCCGAACGTTTCAACGTTGAATACATGTATTAATTTGTAACTAAAAATATATTGGAATTATAATTCTTTTAATCTAATAAACAACAATTTGTCTGGTATACTAGGGTCTTACAACAATAAAACCTGACTACTGACAAATCACGCTCTAATTGAATTAGTTGTCTACAAGGTAAAATCGACTTCTATTGTTGAAGTCGGTTAAAATGTAGCCTATGTTACTCGGGTCATAAAAACGAATCGATTACACAGGGTGTTAAAGTAGTCGCGTGTCATTGCTTATGGGTGAGTTCAGTATCGATAAAGGAACCCGTAAAAAATAAAAAATAAATCCAAAAACAAAATTCCTAAAATAAAATAAAAACAAACACAAATTTTCCAAGATCAACCTAATTTAGTACCTACTAACTTCAAATAGCAACATAAAATAATTTTAATTCTAAACGATTGCTGTCTTAACTAGGTTGATCTTGCATTTTTTTTTGTTTTTATTTTTTATTTTATTTTAGGAAATATTTTTTTGGATTTATTTTTTATTTTTTACGGGTACCTTTATCGATACTGAACTCACCCTTAAGCTATGGCACGCGACTACTTTAACACCCTGTATAATACATATCGACGTAATACAAACATACTTGTACTGCTAAAATAAAATCATAACCCTTCCTTTTGGTAAAAATAGAATCTTTTCACGCTACCAATAACATTTAATTAACGTGAAAACACCTCTCATTCTTTCATCCCGCCGTTTCAGTCGATTCACCCCCGACTCCCTCTAACTCCATTTTACCGAAACTTTCCATCCCGGAAAGTTAAAAGTTCACGAGCACGAACCCGTGGAAAGAGTTGCGCAATATACAGGTTGGGATGATATAAATTACACGAAGTAATGCGCCTGTCTGGGTACGAACCCACGACTTACTGTTCGTAAGTCGGGGCCGCCACCACTGGCCCACTGCTGCTCTGATTTTATCAAATTACTTAATAAAAATTGACGAAGATAAAACGCGTCAAAGATCATGAGTGGGGGGCTTGTGACGTCACTTCCCGGTAAAAAATGTACTCACATGTGACGTCACACGAGTTTTCGACGCACTGTATCTGTATCGTCTTCATGTTTTCTTTACGTGAAAAAAGAAAAAATATGTCCATTATTTTTTGGAAATCTATCTGACGGACTAATTAGGTTTTTTTTGTCATTTTCTTATTATAGGGAGCAAGCTTATTACTATCAGCCGAGCACAAATCCAGACCCCGTGGCGGCTACTGAGACATTTCTGATCAAAAACCCAATAACACTCCCCGGAAACCTCTTTCATCTTCTAATAACATTAGTAGCGGAAAAGTATCAAGTATGATCAGTCCGGAAAAGGCCTTAAAACCGGACAAATTCGAGCAAATGGTAACCCTGCATCCAAGTCCACGTGAGAAAGTGTTTCCAGTTACCCTCTCCATTTCAACGACGCAATCAAAGTTAACATTAGAGACGACTTGCTTTCTACTTCTGAAAAACGTTATGTGATTGTGTTTTGACGAAAATGTAAAATTAAAAGGCTCTGTGTTGTTTTACAAGGTTTTATTTAACTTTATGTTTCTTGGTTAAAGTCAAATCTTGCGACTGAATTTTACAGCTATCCTCAACCGAACTGAAATTTCGCATACACGTTTAGTTTGGATGACAATGCATGGTTAGCTAAGTGACGTCATTCTAAATCCAATATGGCGGACGCCCAAAGGTTAGTAGACTTTTTAAAATCTTAGCAAAGAGTTTTTATGTCAGAAAAGTGGTCAACATTTTATTAATAAAATTAACTTTGGGAGATGAAATATAATAAATAAACATTTAATTCTTTAATTTAATTAATTTTGACAATAAATAATTACAACCTGTAACAAATCTGTAAAAAAACACAAAAATATTAATTTACTTTATTAATAATACTGGCTGATTTTTGTGTCTTTGCCTTAAAAAAAAGCGCTGATGCGCGCGCATCGCTTATTTGTGAACAAGTAAAAATATAATTTCGCGCGCTTTTTCTTTTCGCTGTATTGTTTTTATTTGAAAATGTCGTCAAGTAATTATTAATTTATTAATTCGACACCGCCAGAAGTCTCAGAGGCAGCGAAAAAGGTTACTCTAAGCCTCTTGCCCGAAAAATCGGCCGATAGATACTAACAAGCGTAACAAAATTTCATCTGGAAAACAAGCAAAGAAGCAAATTCATTTTCAGAAAGTGTGTTTTTAGCCTATTTCATGGAACTTTCTCAAAAATATACATTCAGTCAAAAAAGTATCGGGAATAGATGATTTGTTTATGGTTCCAAATTCAAATTTTTGTTTTTTTGTAGTTGTTAGATTGGCACAACTGTTTTCCATTTTGGCGCGGAGTTTGAGTTGCATCTGTTATTTATATTAAATACAGTGCTGGTTTTAGTAATACCATATATAGTGTGTATTGCGAATTTCATAATGGACAAAAATATCGAACAAAGAGTTTGTCTTAAATTTTGCATCGCCAATGGAATTTCGTGTTCGGAGTCACTGAAAATGTTACAGAAGGCTTACGGTGAATCGACTTTATCAAAAACTCGTGCTTATGAGTGGTTCAAAGCGTTCAAAAGCGGTCGAGATGTGATGGAAGATTTGCCTCGCTCTGGTAGGCCGTCAACGTCTGCAACTGAAGTTAACATCGCAAAAGTGAAGAAAATAGTGACTGAAAATCCCCATTCAACTCTGAGACAGATAGCCGCCGAACTTTCTGTATCTCACGAGTCGATCCGTACCATTTTAACTAATCATTTGGGTATGAAACATGTTGCTGCTCGGCTAGTCCCAAAAGATCTGAATTTTCTCCAAAAACTCAATCGCATGAAAGTCGCTGATGACATGCTAGAACGAGTCAGTTCGGACCCAACATTCATGAAACGCATTGTTACTGGTGACGAGACGTGGGTTTACGAGTTTGACATGCAAACTAGTTAACAAGCTTCGGAGTGGCGCCTTCCAACTGAACCGAAACCGAAAAAACCACGCCAAAGTCGATCAAAAGTCAAAGTCATGTTGACTGTTTTCTTTGACTATCGCGGTGTTGTGCACTCTGAATTCTTACCGGAAGGTCTAACGGTAAATAAAGAATATTGTTTGAGCGTTATGCGGCGTTTAAGAGAGCAAATTCGACGAAAAAGGCCAGATTTGTGGAAAGAAAATTCTTGGATTTTGCACCACGACAATGCGCCTTCGCACAAGGCTATCATTGTGAACGAATTTTTGACCAAACACTCAACAAATACCATCCAGCAACCACCATATTCACCAGATATGGCGCCTGCTGACTTTTTTCTTTTTCCTAAACTCAAATTACCACTTCGTGGCACCCGTTTTCAATCGATAGAAGACATAAAGGAGAATTCGCGGCGAGAACTGAACTCAATTCCGGAAGCAGCGTTTAAAAAATGTTTTGATGAATGGATTATTCGTTGGCGCAAGTGTATCGTTTCTAAAGGAGCATACTTTGAAGGTGATAAAATAAATTTGGATGAATAACAGACATTTTGTGTATTATTGATCTTTTCCCGGTACTTTCTTGACAGAGTAGTATGTCAAGCTCATTCATACTATTCAATGCTAAAAAAGCACTTAGTAAAGTACTTTCAAATCTGTTTCTTTTTTGCCAAGATTCTGTTAACACACTTTTTAGTAAAAGGTTTTTGTATCATAGAGACAGCAGAACACTGACTCCTAAGTCACAGGATCTCCTAGTTTGGGAGTCAGGGTTACTCTATCTGTATAACCTTTAATTCACTGAAATTCATGTGTCCTAGTCTTAAATCAATGTTGAAGGTTTTTGTATAAATAAATATTTTTATTTTTGGAATGTGCTTTTGCTTCTCAGCTTACTGGTACTTCCAACTACATTTACGGGTCGAGACCAAAGTAAATGCAGCGTGTGGTGTGTTATGTTGAGAGTGTGTTGTGATGAGGACCTAATTCGTTTTCTTCTATTTGCATGAACTTTCTGACGATTCGGCATGTATTTAAAATTGCGGCTTTTTGTAGGGTAATGTAGAGCGTTTCTTTTAGACTAAGTAATTTAAGGCTATGGAGAAGGTGATTCGTTTTTATTATTATTATTAGAACCATGGCGGGTTCTTGTCCAGGTCAAAAACACAAAAAAAATAATTCCAAGATCGTTCACAATACAGGGGCCTTTTCACGACAGTGAAGAAATACGAAGCGCTTCGTTCAACAAAAGCGATGTCTAACAGAATTTTTCAAAATTGACAAAATGGAAAATGCACTAGCCAACCCATTGGCATAAATAAATTTGGAGCAATGCCGAAACTAATTGCCACTTTCTTAAATTTCGATGATCCACATGAATACACAGGGCACAGTTTCAGAAGGTCCTCGGCTACATTGCTCGCCGATTCAGGTGCGAACTTATTGACACTAAAACGCCACGGAGGGTGGCGATGGCGTTCGAACAGTGTAGCCGAGGGCTAAATAGATGACTCGATGAGAAATAAAGAAGAAATTAGCTCCCGCATTACAAGGAATATAAATTTGGAGCCAAGTGTTGACTCTCAACCATCTACGAGCACACACGCGTACATTCCACCATCGTCGCCGCCGCCGCAGCCGCCTCCGTTGTCGCCACCGACTGCAGAACTCTGTGGTCTCGTTTCTCCTACTTTCACTCAAGAGAGTGAGAGAGAGACTGGTGAAATTGTAACTAATAATAATAACTATCTATCTATCTATCTATATAAATAAAAACAAAAGGCCTGACTGACTGACTGACTGACTGACTGACTGACTGACTGACTCATCAACGCCCAGCCCAAACCCTTGGAGCTAGAAAGCTGAAATTTTGCACAGAGGTTCCCTTTATAATGTAGACAAGGAATAAGAAGGACTTTTTGAAATTCAACTCCTAAGGGAGTTAAATAGGGGATGAAACTTTGTATGGAAAATCGTCAGTTTTAAAGTTAGAATCTTCAAATTTTGTGTTTAGGCTGATGATTAAAAATTAATGAATATCTCAGCGTTTTTCATATCCACCCCCAAAGGGTTAAAAAGGGGGATGAAGTTGTGTATGAAAGTCCGTCAGTTTTAGAGTTAGGATCTTCAGTTTTTGTGCTTAGGCTGACGATTAAAAATTAATTTACACGTGTCTCAGCGTTTTGTTAATTCCATCCCCAAAGGGTTAAAACGGGGATGAAGTTGTGTAGTCCTTAATTTTTTAAGTAAAAATCATACAATTTATTATCTAGGCGTATGGTTGGAAGCTAACGCAACGGTGTTGTTAGAATTTCAATCCATAAGGGGGTGAAAAGAAATTTTGTTTTTAATTAGAGTTCTTTATTGTTTAAGTTAAAATCACTAATATTTCGGCTTATGATTGGAAACTAACTCAACGTACATTGTTGTTGTTTTGTTTTTTAATTGCAACCCACAAGGGAGTGAAAAGGAGGATGAAGTTTTGTATTGAAGTTGTTTATTCGCTAAACTTTGTATTCAAATTTCAAATCTTCTAAAATATCTAAAAGAAGAAAGTGACTCACTGACATATCAACGCACAACCCAAACAGCTGGGTCTATAAATTCCAAATTGGGCAAGAAGGTTCCTTGAATGGTCTAGGGGTGCACTATGAAAAGATTTTTCAAAATTGGCTCCAAGTTTGTTGTATGGGGAAACAAGATTAGTTAGACTATGTAATTAGAAACTTCACAGGAGTACTCCTATTGAGAAACGGGTTTCAGGTTTTTTCAGAATTCAACCAGCCATCCTAAGAGGGGGAAATGGGGTAAAAAAGTCTGAAAATCAACATGGTTATTGTTTGTGGTAGGTGCGGACTTGGTTAATAACTATAGGCATATCACTATTCCCCTCAATCTCAAAAATACTTGAGAAAATTATAAACAGCAGACTAGTTAGCTTCCTGGAAAAAGACAACATCTTGTCACCAGCGCAATTTGGCTTCAGAGCCAAATTATCCACAGCCGATGCGGTGCATAGCCTTACCGATTATGTCTCAGAAGAGCTGGGCAAAGGAAACCAGGTCATGGGAGCCTTCCAAGATTTAGCGAAAGCCTTTGACACTGTCTCTGTTTCTGTGCTTCTAAGAAAATTAGAGGCCATAGGAATAAGAGGCACGCCGCTGACATTGCTTGCTGACTACTTAAACGACCGATACCAATGTGTTAGGATTGACAATTTTACGAGCGATGAGCAGAAAAATACTGGATTTGGTGTTCCCCAGGGGAGTATTTTGGGCCCTACCCTATTCCTGGTTTATATTAACGACTTGTGTAACCTAAATATCAAGCACGGCTAAGCCATATCATATGCTGACGACACGGCGCTAATATTTTCTGCTGAAAAAAGTAGTGAACTGTTTGAAAACGCTCAACTTGGCTTTAATAGTGTGACTAATTGGCTTCAAAACAATTTACTAACACTAAATGCTGACAAGACAAAATACATTCACTTCTCCATGCGAAAACCTCAACTGAACACTGCTAACTTCCATGTATATGCCCATTAATGTGATAATCGGTCAGCCAGCATGTGCAATTGTCCTTCTATCCTTAAAACCAGTAATATTAAATACTTAGGAGTCATAATAGACGACACACTCTCTTTTAGTTATCATATTGAAAATCTGGTTAAAAGAGTGCGCAAATTAATATTTGTATTTAAAAAAATACGAACTTTTGCAGATTCCAAATTAATCAGACAAGTTTATTTCGCCCTATGTCAATCTATAATTCATTACTGTAGCATTTCATGGGGTGGCGCATCGAAAACTATCCTGCTTCCCCTTGAAAGAATCAAAGAGCAATTTTAAAGGTAGCAAATTTCCATCCCTTTTACTTTCCCACAGATCATCTGTATAAATCTTGCAATGTGCTGACTGTGCGCCAACTATTCATTATGCACTTAGTATTAAAACAGCACACCATGCTCACGTACAATGCTGACAATACTAACAAGAGACGGAAAGATATAGTATGCTTTTCTAATGCAACCTCCAAACATGCCTTTGTGGAAAAATACTCTTCATTTTTAGGCCCATTTCTGTACAATAGATTAAATATAAAACTAAGTATATATAAGTTAAACTATTTTAGCTGTAAAAAGTCTATTAATACTTTTTTACAACCCATATCCTATGCACAGACAGAAGATTTACTTGTTGTCTGCAAGTAAACTGCTGACATTTGTTTGTTTATTTTCTATGTAAGTTGCAATTTTAGTACTTAATTGATTTTTCTTTTAATGTTAATTTATTTAATTTTAAGTAGGTATTTGTGCACCTCCTAGCCTGAAACACAGGTTCCACCTAGTTCAGGCAACAATGCTCTATTTTATTTGTCCAGGACACGGACGCTAGAAAATCTACATCGGGCCCATGAAGAGCCCGGTAGAAGCGCCCGTGAAGCTCCTTGCCTTGCCATACTTCCTTGCGGTCATCGGTGGTAAGTACCTCAGCTTTGTGCCAGTTCTCTTTAGCCATGGACAGCGGGGTGAGTCCCTTGTCCACTGCGACCACATCTCGGTGCATACCCACCTCGGCTTTAAAAAAATATTCTCTGAGACTGCACACCTCGCGGTTGTGGAGGGTCTTCGCGTTTAAAAAGCCTCGACCTCCGCACTTCCGCGGGATGTACAGTCTCATAACCGATGATCGTGGGTGATGTATCCGGCTTTCGGTCAGCAGTGTACGAACTCTTCTATCCAGGGCGTCGAGTTCGGTCTGAGTCCATTTGAGTATGCCGAAAGAGTACATTAAAACCGGCATGACCCAACCATTGAAGTCGCGCACCTTGTTCCCGCCTGAAAGAAGGCTATTTAATACCTTTCTCAGGCGACCGAAGAAGCGCTCCCTCAACGATTGCTTCATGTCAGTTACATTAATGCCTAGCGCTTCCGACATACCCAAATACTTATAGGTTTCGGATGAGGAAAGAGATATCAGCTGTATGGAGTCCGAGAGCTGAAGTCCCTCGGACTCCACAATCTCCCCTCGCTTTACATACATGACTGCAAATTTGTCCACACCAATATAAGAATATTCCCCGCGTAATCCACACAGGCTCATCGCTCCCCTGGATCTGTCGACATCCTGGATATCGAAGGACAGTCTTCCATTGCCCCATACATGACTCAAGAAAGGTGCGTAGAGTTGTATCTACTTTGTACAACTCCAGCACCCTCATGAGCCACGTATGTGGTACTGAGTCATAGGCCTTTTTATAATCTATCCAACATGTCGACAGATCCTTGCGAGATCGACGAAGCTGTTGGCTAATGGCCATGTCGATGAGGAGTAGCTCCTTAGTACCGCGGGACCCATTCCTACATCCATTCTGAGAGGCTGACATGATGGAGTTTCGAGTTTCCTCTCGTGCGCGATCGGCGCGGTTCTGTACGACCACCGTTCAACGGTCAGCTCAGAACTGGCACGGACAAGGGGAATCCGACTGTCTAATTAAAACAAAGCGAAAGGAAAGGGAAACAGCAAAGGGAATAAAACTTTATTTATATTAGATAGGGCTTCACTACGCGGTGATTTTGGCCCACAGCTCGTCAGGCATACGGCAGACATGACACTTAAGCTTAACGGCTTTTTGAGCAACGTCAGTAATTTGTGTTTGCCAGAAGGCGACGCGGTAGACCTCGCAGGAGATGGCGGGACGAGCTGGACAGAACCAACGACTAGTGGTCCACAGTGGCCCTGGATCGAAAGATTTTGAGGTCATGGAGGGAGGTCTTTGCCCAGCAGTGGGATGATACAGGTTTACAGTAACAGTATAGATGGAGAGCGAAGATTACCGCACAAAAACTGCCTTCAACAACAAACAGTCAACGAATTTTAAGCGCTTTATAAGTTCCAAGGCATGAGGTTGGTTGAATTTAAACTGGTGTTTGATTTTAGATGAGTCGTCATCTTTCGGAAGGGGCTTAGATCCGTTGTTTAATGAGCACGCTTGTAAGGAGTTAAACACAAAACTTTTAGAATCGATTGCGGATGGTGACATCACACACATGAAGAGGTGAGTCCTACTTCTAAGGCCAGCCGGTTCACAACATTCATTGAAGCATGTAGATCACTAAACCTATTCGGCAAAAGACTTGTAAAGAAACAATTATTGTTTTAGAATTATGGCAACGGGTGCCAACCCAAACGCGTCGTGCAGACGGCATCACGTGTCAGCGTGCCACATCGCCGCCATGTTCGACATGGATGCCCTAGACCTGCTTCTCAGCTCAGGAGCTGATAGCTTCAGGTCTGACCAGCACGGCAGAACACCTCTCCACCTAGCCGCCTGGACAGGGAACGTGAAGCACATTGCTGTACTGCTGAACTTTCCGGAAGGTTAATTGATTTGTTGCGAACGCTGTCTCCTAATTATGAATCAGCACGTCTATACCGCTACATTCAAGCGAGCTTTAGTAATGTTTTTAGCCTTCTGGAGGTAAGGGGAAAGAGTCAGTTTATTTCAGAAAATTCTTGTCAAAACAAAGATGTGCATTATTTTCAGCGCTTAGAGAAAGAGTGGTAGATCGTGTCGTCTTGTCACGTGAAACCGTGGCAGAAGTTACGCGGCATAGTCTACCGGTGAATAAGTTGATAAACTTGCCATGTCGCCCTAACTTCGAGTTTACTATGCTGGGTGATTGGAGGGACAGCGTAGAGCACAACTGCGACAGTATCAAAGAAATGGTGGGTGCTTTTAACTATATATTTTCTGCTTGACGCACGCATTTTTGTTTTTTTTACGCACACTAATCCAATCCAATAGTCAGATCCGATTATCGGAAAAAAAATTGATCTCGCCTTATTTTTGTTTTTTTTTTTCTGTACGGCCCGTTGCCAGAGTTCGAGCAAGAATGGACAGCGCTGCACGCAGCCAGCGCCCGCGCACAGCACCATTGCGTGCAGTTACTGGTGGCCGCCGGCGCCGGCGCAGACGCGACCGCGCAAGATCTACTTCATAGGACTGCACTGGACGTTGCTGGCTGTGCCAATTATCTTCGACACAAAATTGATGTTAATAAGTAAGTTACTTAACTAAAAAGGCATGTGTAATATGTATTTAAATTGGATTAAAGAGAAAAGTTATGAATTTATTATTTATTTTCAGTTTTACGAAAACCGTAGACTTACTACTGAGAGCCGGAGGCAAGTTCCAGAGGTGCTATAACAGATTTAATCGCCTAAGCAAACCACTACACACAGCGGTGGAGCTTAGGAGCAAGGCGGCCGTAGAACAGATGCTACAGGGTGGTGCGTCTGCCACTGTGTGGAACAGCTGGGGCAAACTGCCATGCATGTGTGTGCATATACACAGGATGAAGAAGTGTTGGAGGTATAATACGTCTGAAATGAAAACAGCATAATATCGTGCTATTTTGATATTTTTTGGGTTATCTTAGCACACCTGACTGACCTGACTTCATTTTAATTAATATTCATATCAGCTGAGTGACGACCAGTACATACTCATAAAGTTTTTACAACTAGTTTTCCGTCCGAACTACTCTTATTAAGTTGTCTGCCCACCAGGACCGAAGGTTACCAAAGACATTTGCGCGAAGGATACTTGCACGAAAAGACATGCGCACCCTTAGACTAGAGTAGGGACTCCATTTTCCGCACTTAGACTCTCATTCGGTCCTTTGTGCGTAGGTGTCCTGGCTAAGTTAGCCAGCCTAACTGCGCCCAGAAACACAGAAGTTTCCTGGGAGCTTCACAGGCTTCGCGGAGCGACCTCACCGTTCCGAGGATTTGTGTGCGTTGGTTAGCCACGGCCTCGCATTCCAGGACGACGTGGGTGGCAGATTCTTCGGCGTCAAAGCAGCCCCTGCAGAGTGGGCTGTCCGTGGCGCCTATGTTAAAGAGATGTTTGTGAAGGGGGCAATGGCCCGTTATTGTCCCTATTATTATTCTGAGGTTATTTCTACTTAGGCTGAGCAGCCGTTTTGTTAGTCGAAGGATGTAGACTTGGCATCGTATTTTTGACTGCCTGCAGTCTGTAGACTGAGACCCTTGCGCGACTGAATACCTAGTGACTTACAGCGTAAACATAAAATCACGCCTGTTATGACTTCAAGGGTGGGCTGAGTTGTGATGGTTATTGCTAAGTCCCAGACAGACTGGAAGAAAATAGTGGAGACCGCTGTTTTTTTTATTCTTAATTTTTAATGGGTATATTGGGTATCATTTTCAGTTTTTGTCAAAATGAAAGGATTTCGTGATTTTCAGGGTCGCTGATAAAGGCGGAAACCCACCGCTACGCACGTGCAAGAAATGTATGTGATTGTTTCCACTGCAAACCACGAAGACGATAATATGCACGAATTGAGGTCATTAGTACACGCGTGGCTTGCTCGAGTAAGGCGCTCGCATTGCTCAACGCTGTCAACGCCATGCACACTGTGCACGCGGCACACGCTATACACGAATATTTACCCACGACTATGCCACGACCATCCTATATTGTGGATCCTGTGTGTGGTCTACTTATGGCATGTACCAAATAAACGGATTTTCATATTTTTCTTTAATTATGTATGATTTCGTCAGAAAATATCTATGCACCTAAAGTCGAGTTTTCCGAAAATTTCACCATCTAGGTCTAGTTATGACTATGACCCCTAGAGCCCAAATCAACCGCCGGTTAAAAAGTTTATAAATATATATTGTATGTATGTTGGTATGTATGTGGGGCGACAAGCAAAATTTAACCACACTCTACAGGTCGCAATTAAGCACCGATGGGTTTCAAACTTGGCCAAAAAATCAAAAGGGTGAAAACTTTGGTTAAGTTCCGAAAATCATTTTTTTGGCATAACTTTTTTCCTATAGAAAATATTTGAAGCGTTTCATTTCGAGTAAGAATACGGACAACTTTAAAATTCTTTTTTGATGCAACCCCTCACTTGGAGAGGGCGTTGAATTTTCCAAATTTTTTGGAACAAAAATCATATCTCCGAAACGGTAAACATTTTTAGCGTCGCAATTTTTTTTTTTAAACAATTTGTTTACTCTACAATTTTTAATTCAAATGTTTAGCGATAAAACTTATAATTTTCGAAATAAAAAATTAAAACTGGAAATTTGAGGGCGTTTCCATGCTAAACTCAAAACATGGGAGGTTTTTAAAATTTATGAAAACCATTTTTCAGGTGTAAAACCATCTGCCCGTTAATTAAAGATTTTAAAGAAGAACAAAAAATATTTTTTTTGGTCCAAAGGGTTGTATAAAATATGGGTAGAACCTACTTCGAAATCTAGGTCCTCGTGCGGCTTGCCGAAGAGATTTTTTTTAAGCTAAGAAAGCTAATATTTTCAAATCATTACCAAATAGTTTTATACATATTATGTATTTTTGTTATTTTTTTCTAACCATTTAAACGACAGTCAGGGAAACATTTATTTAAATAAAATTTTAACTATTTTTATAGTTCATACAATGAATCTGTAGACGTTGCACTTCTGTACAATGAAAATATTAAACAAATGAAATAGTAGGAGACTAACAGAACCCATTTCTACTACACACATCAAAAATGTCTAGGGATCAAGCATTTTTATGCGGATTTCTTGAGATTGAGATGTGGCTTTGTAATAAATTTATGATTTTATAAATTTATATGGATCCTTTTTGGTGCATTTCATAATTTGAATCAGGAACTCTCAATCAAATTCGAGTAAAAGATGAAAATAAGCTGTCAATATTTTCCCTATAAAAACATACAACGCATTGAAGACATTATTAGTGCTACTGTTTCCCTACTACTGATTAAAACCAACGTTATTATGGAGCGGCGACGTCATTTAAGCAGGGAAGAAATGCTCAGAGCCGTGGGAATGATAGAAGCTGGTTCCCGGCAACGTACTGTAGCTTTAGCTCTGAATACAAGTCAGAGTGTTATCAGTCGACTTTGGACACGTTACCGAAGCACTGGTACCGTGGCTGAGCGCCATGGTGGACGGTATCGCTGCACCACACGGAGACAAGACCGATACATTCAAATCTTAACTCGAAGAGCTCCAACAATAACCGCCATGATGTTAGCCGTGAGGCTTCATCACTCTTCAGGGAACTTAATTAGCGACCAAACAGTCAGAAACCGCTTGCATGAAGTGAACCTTCATTCCCGAAGACCGCTACGGGTACCACCTATAGCAATGCACAATCGTAGGATTCGATATCAATGGGCTCTTGAACACAGAAATTGGGCAGAAGAACAATGGCGTTTCGTGTGCTTTTCTGATGAGTCTCGTTTTGGTATGAGACCGGATACAAGACGTATACGACACTGGAGAACCCCTGGACGCCAACAGCGATTAAAATCCTGCCAGGAAGTCCATCCTTATAGTGGTGGAACCATCATGGTATGGGCGGGTATTTGGATCGGCGGAAGAACTGAGTTGATTTGGATCAGAGGCAACCTCAACGCTCAAATTTATGCTGAGACGATTGTATCAGACGTCATCGTTCCTCTACAAGTGCAAATCGGTCCCTTATTTCAGTTAATGCATGATAATGCACGACCGCACACCGCAAGAGTTGTAAGACAGACTCTCGCCGCAGCTAACATCAATGTCCTGCCCTGGCCTGCTCAGTCGCCAGACTTGAACCCGATTGAGCATGCATGGGATATGCTACAGAGAAGAGCTCTGCCGAATATGGAGGGTATCCAGTCGCAAGAAGACCTTTTTTTGTTGTTGCAACGAACATGGGCGGCCATTCCACAGCGTGATTTGGATGAACTCATTTTGAGTATGCCAAACCGATGTTCTTGTGTTGTTAGTGTTCGCGGTAGAAACACGGATTATTAATTGTTTAAGTTACCCAATAAAATTTTAAAGAAAACTGTTATTTCAGTCTTTTTTTCGAACTTTAATGTTAGTGGTTCAAATGTCAAAAATCCCTTTATTAGGAAAATGGCAAATTTCTTTATTAATGCAAAGGTGACTTGGTTTATCGTTACTGTGACAAACGAAAACACTTTATTTGATGAATCCTTAAAGAAAATTTTAATTAATATCAATCAGGAGAAAAGTTATTGCAAAAATATATGTTGATCCCTAGATACTTTTGATGTGTGTATTTGCAGAATTTTTGTCTGTGTCTGTGTGTCTCCGGGTAGCTCTTTTGTTATAGCATCACGTGTAAATTATAAAACCAATGTAATAAGTTCAATGCACAAAATAATATTGTGCATAACTTAGAGAAGGTTTTACTGTTTGTTTCATTGTAATCGGTGCAATTTTTTTATGTTTGCCCACGCTTATTTTTTTTTACAGAGAAGTCCGATTTGCATGATTCTTATTTTTTGTGAAAAACGTTATATCTCAAAGTTGGTTGATGTAAACTTTAGACCTAGCTGGAGTATGATTGTCATCGAAATTCTAACGAAGACGGAAGGCAGTCGCAAGATGTCTACAACAGTTTAAAGCAGCAATGTTGTGTTTTAGTCTCATTTCATGCCACCTTGATGAGAACTTTAGACCTAGCTGGAGTATGACTGTCATCAAAGGTCTGATGATGGAGACGGAAGGCAGTTGCAAGAGGTTATCAACAGTTTACAGCAGCTTTATCGTGTCTCAGCGCATTTCATGCACCTTGATGAGAACTTTCGACCTAGCTGGAGTATGACTGTCATCGAGTGTCTAAGGATGAAAATGTAAGGTTGTCGAGGGAAGCCCTTAATTAAAAATAAAACCTAAGTGGTATATTTTAGCGTTTAATGTATTTAATTGCGAGAAATTAAATTGTTACCTACTTGAATCTGTACTAATATTATAAAGCTGTAGAGTTTGTTTGTTTACGCTTTCTTTGGTTGGTTAAACGCTACATCCAATAGGAGTCAATGAAAATTAAAAGTTGCAAAAACGGAAAAAAAAAATTATTTTGAGAGCGTAAACGGTTAAAGTTACGCAACAATAATTATGTATGACGGTATTTTTACTATTAAAAAGTTTTTAAAAAAAGTCCGCGATTATATAATGTCTATCTTTTGAGGTTGACTCACAGTCTCTCTAACCCTCTCTCTCTCTTATGTGACGCAGACGAAGTGGCGCGGGTCAGATAGTATGTAATATTATCTGAATAAAAAAACCCAAATTAAAACCAAATCCATTACCAAGACCACCCATTGTGTCACCCCTTGTAAAATGTTTTACATTTGTATCTGTAATTTTTATGGTGTACATAATAAAGAGTATTCTATTCTATTCTATTCTAAAATTATTACATAATATTGTTTATTCTATATTAATTTTGGTTTATTCACTACCATTTTCAGAATCTGAATGTAGGATTTCCATGTGAAAAGATTCATTTGACACACACCCATCACTATCTCTAACATGAATAATAAAACTTTCTAAATTATGTTCTGTTATTCTATCCCTTTATTTATATAATTATTTTCAATGTGAATTAAATGATCAGTAATTTTCTTCCATTAGTAGTTGTGCTTTAAAAGACTCAAAAGTTTCTCTAACTCCACAACAGGCGGGGAAATATTTTTAGGTATTCCAGACACCTTCATTTGAGTCCGAGTAACACTGGTCAGTTTATTTAATTCGAGAGTTTCGTTGATTCGTCACTTTCGCTGATTGGACAGTTGTGTGAATTCGACAGTTGCGTCAACTCGACAGTTTCCAAAATTTGCCAGTTTCGTTGACTCGTCACTTAGTACACTCGGGGAATAAATATAATAAACAATGAATGTGGATAATTTAACCTGCTGTAAGGAACCCCTAAATCCCAATTATCGAGATAACACAGGGCAGTATTCAACTGAACTAGTGGGAACAGAGGTAAAAGAAGCGGAATTAATACAGCGCAAGCATTTGCTTAATTGACCGAACACATTGGCAATATCACAAGTGCTTTGACGTCTATTGCTTAAGCAATTTGTGGCTTGAAAAATGCCAACTCCTGCCGGCAGAAAATACGTATGTGAAAGTTTGTTTTTGTTAAATAATGCAAAGTTACTGGATACAGTTCTGAATGAAACGATCATCATTTGCCTTAAACCGACACCGGTACATATGCTGTACCCACTGGCAGGAATAGTGCCACCAGAAGTTCGCAGAACAGTGGCAAGCTCTAGCGAAAGAGCCAAAAGGGATTCAGATACACGACACCCTTTACATCTGAATAAAGTCGTGTCGGAAAGGCTGAAAAGCCGAAACAGCTTTCTGAAGTGTGTCACCCTCCCTCTCAGTGGCGAGCGCTCCACGGAAAGACTAAAGCTGTGGCAAAGTAGATCATCCTTACCAATCCCATTCGTTCCACCTGCTGAAAATTCCCACCTGGACCTGAGTAGCCATGGCTGACCTGGAAGCCTTTAAATAGACTCCGGACCCAGGTTGACAGCAGCAAGGAAAACCTACTCAGGTGGAGATTCATTAATCACTCTTCCCTGGAGTGTAAATGTGGTGCTGTTCCACAAACGATGGGGCACTTATTATCTTGTCCTGCGTGTCCTGTTGTTTGTTCACTACAGGAACTGATGGACGCTACCAAAAGCGCCAAACTAGTGGCTCAGTTCTGGGCCGACACAATTTAGATTGCCATGCACGACACGCTATGAAGAAGAAGAATAACATAATCAGCCTTAATGTACCCACTGCTGGAACACACGGCCTCCTCCTCTCTACACCGTTATTTTTAGGTCGTTCTGGAATCGTAAGCCATAAACTCGATCATCGAACTGGGAAAAAAATGTGAAAATTCGAAAAAAAAACAGTCCCAATCGTTCCGAGTTCGATGATTGAGTTTATGGCTTTCGGTTACAGAACGACCTAGAAATAAGCATATATAAACCTTCGTCTGTGGATCGGACACCAGTTTAGCTATTGTGTCTACTTCGTTAACAGTTGAAGGGATAAGAGGGAATGGGCAATAATAATCTACCACGCCAGTCCAATGCGGGTTGGTAGACCACAATGTCTTCGAATTTTTGGTTCTAGGACATGCTGGTTTTCTCAAGATGTTTTCCTTCATCGTTTTTGAGAGCAGTGGTGATGAAATAAATTACCCTACGCCTACCTGGGTTCGAACCCTCGACTTACTGTTCGTATATCGGGGCCGCCACCACTGGGCCACCGGTACTCTCCTTCGTGTGTGATTGGGCTGAAATGATGATGAGAAAATCCCTTTGATTTTGCACTTTCCACTCAGAGAGCTGCAACTTATTTCTACCAGGTCTATGCTTATTTACTCAACCTTCCATAAACCCAGTATATATCACATTTCTTGGGTGTATTCATGGGTGCATATAACATAAAAAGCATACGGGTTTGGCACGCGAAGCTCCAGTGCATCGATTTTACCAATTTTTGGCTGCGAGCCAGACCAGCACTGCTCCCTCAAGGTCACGAGAATAACTATCTGTTTTTAGTACCTAGTGCCTAGTTTAAGGTTAGGTTTGGTTGAAATAGTTTTTGTTGGTAATGTAAATGTTGGTGTTCCACAAACGATGGAATACACAATATCGTGTCCTGCGTGTTCCGTTGTCTGCAATCAATGGACGCTTAGGAGGGCGACAAACTGACAGCCAAATTCTGAGCCAACTTTGAATTGCTATCTTAACAATAAACAAAAAATGCGTCTAGAAACTCGCTTCCGCGAAGAGACTGGCGGCGTTGCCATGTTTTATGGCATTGATTGCTATCGATACAAGTTCTCAAATAGGCCAAAAAAGGATCCTTTCTTTTTTCGCCTATTAGGCTTCAATCACATAGCTAGAAAAGCTCAAACTGTGAAAAAGAAGCGACATTATTGGTTAGTTTCTTACACTCTGGTGGAAATTCATTCATTCAATAACTTCTGCGCTCTTTATCAGTAGAAATAAATGGTGGAAGATTAATGCCTTCTTACTAATACTGAGAAAACAAGCCCTCGAAATATTTTATGCCAAGTTAAGAAAGCGTCCCATTACTTATACATTACATAAAAAAATAATAGTATAAATATTTTTTAACTCATTAAATAAATACTATTGTCATAAAAAGTTCAACATTCCAAGGTACCACTTAATAATAATGGATAAATTCTATTTTCTTGTAAAATTTCAAATTCAAAGGTGCCTGTTTTAATGGCCTACCTAATTGAATTAATGGTTTGGCTTTATTTTGATTAGCTAGACGCAATAATGATATTAAAATGAAAGTTATCTGCGACTTGGCGTCTCAAGTGCTCTCGAAGATTGGCCTACTGCCAGGCGCCAACAATTCAGATGATTGAATTTTTCCATCAACTTATGTAAAGTGCACTTTTTCACTACTTCGCGCCCTTGTAGGATTTATAAGAGGATGACTGTTATGACTATGACATTAAAGCTAAAAATTGCACTTCGTCTTCAAGGACCCACCAAGCAGACCCACCGGTGGGTCTCCGAATACTGATGTGTCTCCCAAGACCTACTGACTAGTAGGACCTATGTGACTATTTAGTTTTATATCCCCTGAGACCCACCAGGAATGTATGAATATGCAAGTATGCATTCTACAAACAAAAAGATAATCATTATAATATATTATGTGCCTACCTCGTGGTACCTATTATAAGTTGCAGGGCTCCTAATTATTGTAATAAACAAGCTTTAAGGCGCCTCCCCGAGCAAATGACCTCGAACGAGCAGTTTTTTGGAGCCTACTCCTCTTTATCCAAAAAAAAATACCAACTAATAAAAAATACATTAAATTACTACATATTCTTGACTCCAAAATTGTCGTTTCATTTTTTATTTTAAGTAGCTTAATGTTTAATAAATCCCCTCACAACGAAACCACAGAAATGAGAAATAATGATTTATAAAATGCTACTCCTCGTAAAGTAACCATTATTTTGATTTGCTACTTATACTAATGGATAGACAATTTAATAATGAACATAATTGTCGTTTTATTTTTTCCAAAAGACGTAAATTTGAATTTATAAAGAATAAAAACCACTAATTTCGCACTATTCGGCCTGCAGTGACTGACGTAACAATCACTTTGTAGTGCAAGCTGATTAGAACTTTATTCTAACAGTATTTCAAACGAAGTTTGCACTACCACAAATAGAGTTGCTAATTTTGCTCGGGGAACCGCCTTAAAACTAAGCTTTGACCTCTCAATAGGTCACTGTATTATTTATAACTATAGCTTAAGTCGGCGGCTTTGCCCGCGCCGAGTTCGGTAATTATCCCACGGGATCGTACTACCGGGATAAAAAGTATCCTATATGTTAATCCAGGTTATAAAGTATCTGTGTGCTACATTTCATTCAAATCTGTTCAACCGTTCTGGCGTGAAAGAGGAACAAAGGCATAATCCACACATCCTCACGAACTATCGCATTTATTATAAGATAAACAACCTTTGGACGTTTTCTATAACTTACTTACGGATAACTGCTATATGCTGTATGCATATTAAATGCCTACGTCTTGTAGCTATCGGTGTTTCTATAAACAAAGTTAGCTTGAAATATCCTATCCGCGTCACCTACCTACCTGTCACTTGATTCATAGCAAAATCAAAGTGACGACTTGACTTTTCTGTGACGTTTTGTTTCGAACGGTCCGTTATCTAAATGTCAAACAGACAGAGATAGCAACCTACCGATACCTGTTGGTAGTATTTAAAAATGGCCGTTAAACAATAAGACGAATCGTGAACAAAGGCAGCTGTTCCCTACATTTTGACAACTGCATGATTTCTAAACCCAAGAAAGAAAAACTTAGATTTTTACAATAAAGCAAATCATGCCTTCGAAGTGAATTTATGGAGTACCGTACTGTATCATCTTATAAAAAAGTGTATAGAAGACACTCGTAATAGTTAAATGGACAAACCGCAAAATTCAAAAGCTTTCAGCTGACTTCAAAAGACAAACCATAGAAATAGCAATGTTATTTCACACAGCCGAATTCAAAATTCTCACAGGAGTGTGACTGGGGTTCAGGTATTTGCATAGCATTAGAGTCGCATTTGCATTGCATTGGTCGGGCGCTGCTGGCTTCAAGGACTTAAGAGAGGAAACACTGAGGGCGACAGAATTGAAAATAGGTATTTGTAAAATTTATTGCTGTCGCGCAGTGCCCGAACAGAGAGAGCAGAGAGCGATAGAGACAACTTCAGCTGGAACTGAAAATACTAATTAAAAGGACACAAAATCAACGTTTTGCAGTCCCTGATTACTTCCCCGAAACTTGACCGATTTAACTACTGTTTTGATTTTTCATTAAAAATTAAAGAAAGGTATTTTCAAAGTTTTTTGGATGTGTGAACCCAGCGGAAAATCTGGCCAATTCTTTAGGTTTTTGAAGGTTCATATCTCTTTTAATAATTAATTATGAAAAAAAAGAAAACAGGGACAGGCCAATAGTGACCAAAGATATTACGGAAAAAAAAAGATTGGTCTACTCATTAGGGTAATCTTTTTTTTTCTCCCTGGATAATGCCAGTAGAGTCTACTGGCATTAGTATCCAGGGAGGAAACATGGGATTACGTTTCTATGGAAAAACAGCCCTTTTGTTTTTTTTTTTTTTCGGATGGGAAATCATCAAATGACTTCTCCCACTCTGGGCGGAGCAGGAGGGAGTGTCAGACTTTTACTGACTAAAACCCATCCATGTTCCTTTATCGCCCTTTGTGTTCCGGGGCCACGGTATCTCTTTCGAACAGTCCCGGAACCCCGGGCAGGCATCGGTCCTTGCGGACGAACGTGCGCGTGGAACACGAACGCGCCGTCGACACGGCCTGTCGTCATGAGACGGACGGACGGCGAGCTAGCCCATAGCTCACCGTCCACAGGCCCGCGCCTACGGTGGCCGGGGGCCACGTGGTGGCCCCCGACGCCCGGGGCGTCTCCCGCGGCGGCCGGGACGCTGTGAGGTTCTCTCCCTCTCACGTTCCGCCACCTCCTTCTCTAGCATTACTGCTTCGCAGAAGGAGGTGACGGCGTCCCATTCCGTCTCGCTCCGGACCATGGCTTGCACCAGGGCCGGACGCGAGAGGTCGTCGCCGCCAATCGCCGCTTCGAGGACACGGCGGTGCTCCGCCCACGCGGGGCACACCTCCACCGTGTGCTCCACCGTGTCCTCCGTGCGATCCTCGCAGTGGAAGCACCCGGGCGTTTCCTCCCGCCCGATTCGGTGTAGGAACCTCCCGAAAACACCGTGTCCGGTGAGGACCTGCGTCAGGCGGAAGGTGAGGACGCCGTGGCGTCTCTCAACTACTACTACACACATACACACACGCCACACACGCCACTATCGTGGCGTGCCCTGCACGGGGTTGCGACAGTCGCTCTCTCCATGTCGCCATGAGATCCCGCCGGAAGTCTGTCCGCTGAGCGACAATTTGTCGCGGCAGCGGAGTTTCCCCCCGGTGAAGCGCCTCCGCGTGCCATGCAGGCGCACGAGGACTATCGCCTCCAGATCCCATGGCGGCAATCCGTCAAGGACGAGGCACGCCGCCTCGCGGGCGATCGTGCGGTACCCACGGGCCAGCCTTACGGCTTGGTAGCCGTAAGGCTGGCCCGTGGGTACCGCACGATCGGGTGGGTATCGCCCCAAAAGGTGGTCCTTTTGGGGCGCGTTCAGGTAGTGGGCTGCACGCAGCCTCAAGGAACGCGCCCACACCGGGGCCCCGTAAAGGGCCATGGACCGCACGACTCCCGCGTAGAGCCTCCGGCAAGAGGCGTTCGGCCCCCCCCAGGTTGGGCAGGAGCCGCCTGAAGGCAGCCCCAGTCCGTTCCAGTTGGGGGGCTAAACGTCGGAAGTGCTCCACGAAGTATGGAAAAACGGCCCTTGTGTTTGTTTCCTCTTAAGTAATTATGCATGTAAGATTAAGTATTAGACTCTGCCCCAATCATGTGACTAGGCTTTTCCCAAACAGTTGAGAACGGCTTTCAGACTCCGGATGCGGCTGAATACGAGTATCTATCTCATGAGGAGCGAGTGCTTCACAGAAGCACGAGCACGTGGTGGCACGCGATGTAATTAAATAAATAAATATCGCTGGACATTACACACAGCGCCATCCAGTGCCACACTAAGCAACGAGGCTTGTGTCGTGGACACCAGATAGTTGATATACTACATAGATACTTTTTGTTTGTAAATACATACTTATTATACATATAAACATCCATGACTCGGAAACAAATGCCCATGCTCATCACACAAACATTTGCTCCGACCGGGATTCGAACCCGGGACCCTAAGAACATAAGGCAGCCTCACTACCGCTGCACCATTCGGGTCGTAAATATAACTAAATAAGTCGGTTTTTTAATTGAGAATACGCGTGGTACTTCCTGGCCGCGCTACCAAAGCAATTTGAATCGGTGTTAATACAAAAAAAAAAAAAAAAAAATGTAATATGTTGATTATTGTACATGATTAAAAAAAAAACCAGTCTAATGCGAGTCGGACTCGTGCACGAAGGGTTTCGTACCATTGTCTATACAACATTAGACAAAACTGCAAAAAATCAGGTTTGTTGTATGGGAGCCCCCCCTAAATATTTATATTATTCTGTGTTTAGTTGTTATTTGTTGTTATAGGGGTAACCAAAATACATCATCTGTAAAAATTTCAACTGTCTAGCTATCACGGTTCATGAGATACAGCCTGGTGACAGACAGACGGACAGACGGAGAGTGGAGTCTTAGTAATAGGGTCCCGTTTTTACCCTTTGGGTACGGAACCCTAAAAAAGTACTATAACGGTTGACGAGAAATTGAACTGAGTCCTACCGTAAAACGTGATTGATCACCCCAAAAAAAGTCAATTGCCAGCAACAATTTTTGCTTAGAGTTACTTAATTTGATGTACAGAATGCTTGGTTGATGGCTTAGTGAAAGATCCGTTTACACCTTGTATGTGAAACGAGTATTTTATGGTATTTTACTTTTAATATCGACGTATTTTCGTTACGTTTACGTTTACGAGGGCTGAGACCTCTGATCACTATTTCCATCAATTTCATTGGTAACACGATGATATTCTTTGGAAAAACATGTGGACAGACAATCGAGCTTCTGTAACAGCTGTGAAAGATCAACGAATGATAGATGAGGCCAAGAGCATAAGGTACTTTCGAGACAGGGAAGGATTTCAGTATTTAAGAAGTAGTCACTCATCTTTGCACCGGCCCAATGATTTACGGTTCTGAGATACGATGAAAAAGGTGTCGTGAGCAAAGTTCTGAGTATGAATGTGGGTGGATACAGGTAAGATTAGAGGAAGACTAAAGAAGCGATGGATGGACTGTCTAACTAAAGAATGATATGGCAAGAAAGGAGGTGTCTGTTGAGATGACGATTAATAGAGAAGTATGGAAGAAGAAGATATGCTGCGCTTACCCCAAATGAATTGAAGAAAAGACTAGTTACTTATAAACTAATTGGTCGCTTTTGGCACATAAAGAAAGCGCCAGCAGCCCTATTTTTATACGTTGTCAGGGCAAGAGATTGATGGAGAAAAATTTAAATACCGAATCCCTTTTTGTTTCTCCGTAATTTGTGATTTATTTTTAAACTAGCCTTCTCTGTTTCCTCGATACAATGAAACTCAAAAGTCATTTATTAGAATTCGGCTGATAATGTTCACTTTCAGGGGACCTAAAATGGCCACTTTAGCAGAATCATAACAGGATAATAATATGAATTTCCTTATAATTCGTAAAATGGTCATGAAAGGACGATTTATAATATTAACTGCGCCTGTGACCATTTTAGGAATTTTAACGTGATTCATAATAAATTATCCTTTTACTAGCTTGTGACCGGTAGTATCAATCTAATTTTAGACGATAGACCTAATGGTTTTCGATTAAATAAAATTTATATTATATCTACTTAATAACGTTATACGAAATAAGTTTTAGAGTATGTTATACGTAAATAAATTATATCAACAGTTGGTATTTAGTTTTTATCTTTTGTCGGCCTTATTGGACGTAATGTTTATTTTAGTATACCTCTGCCTAAAGCTTCGGGAATTACAGGCGTGATGTTATGTATCATCATTTGCCTAGCCTTTTCTCAGATATGTTGGGGTCGGCAGCTGAATACCGCGGTGTTTTACATGGAGGGATTGCCTATCTGACCTCCACAACCCAGTTAGTACTGGGTGATACGATACCCCTTGGTAAGACTGCATGGTTGTCAGACTTTTGGAGCAACTGACAGCTTGGACCAACTGCTTATCGTGCTTTTCGAAGCACGGAGGAAACTCGGTATGTAATGGGTGGTCACCCATCACGGATTAACCTAAAGATCGACCCGAGCGGCTGTCAATATTTAGCCACGAGCTCCTCTGCAATGATGTCATGTAAGTATGAAGATTATTGTATTTATCACCAGATTTTAGACCCACATTTTTAACAAAACTCAGGTTAGTTAACTTAATAACTAACGAATGAGAATGGACAGTAGCGGACAACTGCCGAACACATTATAAAGTTTCAAAAAGCTTCAAGTTTTTCGTAACATACTCTAAGGGATATAAAATTTTCATTTGTAACTTCGACTCGTTAGAGTTACAGTTCGTGTTCTCAGGGTGGCTTCAATAATGTAGGGGCTTGTTGCACTCGTATGTAGCTAACTGTAGCAAAGTACTGGTACAGCTGAGAAAATATGCGCTTCGGTTAACTTCGTTTTTAGAGTTCCGAACCACAGTCCGGAAAACGGAACCCGTAAAGGATCACTTTGTTGTCCGTTTGTCATAGACTTTTCTTAGGAACGCGTGGAGGTACCAAGCTGAAATTAATATCAAATACTCAAGTTTGCTACCCTTAATTGGAAAAATCAAACTTAAGTCAACTCGATCAAATGATATGACCGTTTATGTCGATTGTGAAATCGCAACATATGCGACATAGAGTGAATCAAAACCTATAGGTACTTCCCGTTGACCTACAATCATGAAAATTGGCAAGAAGCAATGTCTTACAGCACACGAAAAACCGTAAATATGTAGTTTAATAAAAAAATACTCACAAGTCTATACGGAACTTCTAGGTGTGCAAGTCCAACTAGCAGCACTTAGACGGTTTTTATGTATGTCTTTTCCGCGTGTATGTATGTGTGTTTTTCCTTATAAACGGCGCGTCACAGAGTGCACCTACAGAGGAAACTTCTGTACTTCAGAGTTCTGTTGTACATAAATCATAACGCATTTACATAAATTTTCTCCTTTTAGGTAGAGTCGAGGGCTTCTAAAGGGTAGATGACACACCAATTATTTGACATACTTTTTAAGAGCTGTCAAAACGCGGCTCTCTCATAGATTTTGTATGGCAATAACACGCTGTGACAATACGTGTGAAAATACGCGCTTTGACGTGGTGTGGCGGACACCAGCCCGTTATACAATATACAATATACAGCACGCAGTGACGTCACTGTTTGGTCAACTCAATGATTCAGCTATTAATTGATTTCAAAGCAACTAAAAATCGAATTTGGTAATTAATTGAAAATTATTCGGGTTTTCAGGCCCAAAATAAAGTTGTTTTTTTTTAGAGACTGGTGTCTTGGAATTATTGTTTTATGGTGTCAATTACCCTATTGGTAAGCCATTTTACGAATTTCCAATTTTGCACTTTTTTATACATTCACGAGTACGAATATTACCGACTAAACCCGATTTGAATTTCACGGCTATTATACGAATAGTGGCAAGTGGCTCATCAATTATCAAAGTCTTCGACTGTAACCTGTTTCTGGTTGTAACCAGAAACAGGTTACAGTCGAAGACTTTGCAAAACTTGCGCGTGAAATAAGACAAGTACACGTTGTCTTATTTCACGCGCAAGTTTTGCAAAGATCTTTGGGAGGGCATAGAGTTGAGACTTCTCAAATTTTGTAACCATGACAACAAAATAGGTACGAACTTCCTTGGTTGAAGCAGTTCTACTACAATCTGACAAATTTCTTTAAATAGATTTTCAACTTTATCGCTTAAGCATTAGGTTTAAGGTTGATTGGGAATAGAGATGTCAGCAAAAGGAAGGGGTCTGCAAGGGCCGATGCCTGCCGGGGCTGCGGGACTGTTCGAAAGAGATACCGTGGCCCCGGAACACAAAGGGCGATGAAGGAACGTGGATGGGTTTTAGTCAGTAAAAGTCTGACACTCCCTCCTGCTCCGCCCAGAGCGGGAGGAGTCATTTGATGATTTCCCATCCGAAAAAAAATAAAAAAAAAGGTTGATTGGGAAAATTTGGCAGTTTCGAGTAGCTTGATGTGCGTCTGTACATCTGATATGGCGTAACCGTCAAAATCACAGTGATTCTATTCCCGTTGAATTATGGTAGCTGCCACCGACAAGTGTCCTCCTAATCAGAAGGTCTAAGTAGCTAAATGTCCAACAGCGCGAAACGTCTAATAAGCAGTAAGTCTAATTAGCAAAATGTCCATGTAGCAAAACGTCCAACTATCAGTAGCAGAACATCTATTATACCAAAATCATCATCATCTGCCTAGCTTTTTCCCAAATATTTTACATGGAGCGACTGCCAGCACTGACTGATAGTAAGATACTCTTTCGTAAGACTGGTTGCCAGACTTCCAGGCCACTGACTACGGTCTGTAACGACTGTCAAAGATCTACAAATAACAGCCGGGACCAACGCTTTAATATACTTTCCGAGGCACACAGGAAGCTCGGTATTTAATGGGTGGTCGCCCATCCACGGAACAACCTAAGCAAGCGAGGCTAAACCTAAAGGCCGACCCGATTGGCTGTTATTACTTGGAGCTCCTCTGTAGTCTGTCAAAGTTACAGTGATTTGTAGGGTTTCTGCTTCCAGAGGGAAAATAAAAATCGTACCAGGATATTATGCAGGCGATTATGCGATTTACGTGCAGACATTAGATCGCATAATCGCTATTTCGCAAAACCGAAGGTGGACAATGATTGCCGAAGCGCTTACTTTTCCTGGGCGGTGTGTACTGCCATATGTATTGTGTGAATGATTTAGTAGCTCAATATACATATTGCCCGTATGTTAGGTCACGTCACGAAGCGCCTTACTAGGTTCTATAAATGTTTAAACATTTGATGTGGTGTTTGTGTTTGAAGTACTTCTACGTACTTGAACTTCATAGTTGAACTATTTTGTCCCACCGCTGGGCAAAGGACTCCTCGCCCCCTCATTCCTACAAAATAATAGGCGAGACGACAAAAAAAACGTAAATCAAAATTGACGAAGATAGGACGCTTTTAAAATTCTCAATACGTCACGCCTAGGTATAATTTTTAGCTAGTTCTGACGTCACGAGCCCCCACTCCCGAGTTTTGATGCGTTTTATCTTTGTCAATATTCATTGATTTACAAAAACAAAAAATACGTGTCCATTAATTTCCAATACTCTAACTGACGGACTAAATAGATTTGCAATTTATTGATACTGTCGTCATGCCTATTGACACAGTAAGCTATTCGGTAACTGTGATATGTTAGCCCGTTATACAATACAATACAAGCTATTCGATAGTTTATGTCAACTCAGTTTTTTGACTTTTCTATCGTCGTCGAATGTCACCAGGTTTTTTTACACGACTGCCCAAAAAAAGGAGTGTTATGTTTTCGGGTTCATGTATGTATGTTTGTGAGTTTCTTTATTCCACCATAGCCTCTAAACCGATTTCGATGTACGTGGCATCGTTAGAATCCTTGTGTTAACCCGGGTAACTTATGCTAGTGAACAATTTTTTTGATACTGCAATATCGGTATCAAGTTAAAGGGCTCATCATGAGGATTTTAAATCTAAGTACACACATCAAAAGTATCTAGGGATCAACATATATTTTTGCAATAACTTTTCTCCTGATTGATATTAATTAAAATTTTCTTTAAGGATTCATCAAATAAAGTGTTTTCGTTTGTCACAGTAACGATAAACCAAGTCACCTTTGCATTAATAAAGAAATTTGCCATTTTCCTAATAAAGGGATTTTTGACATTTGAACCACTAACATTAAAGTTCGAAAAAAAGACTGAAATAACAGTTTTCTTTAAAATTTTATTGGGTAACTTAAACAATTAATAATCCGTGTTTCTACCGCGAACACTAACAACACAAGAACATCGGTTTGGCATACTCAAAATGAGTTCATCCAAATCACGCTGTGGAATGGCCGCCCATGTTCGTTGCAACAACAAAAAAAGGTCTTCTTGCGACTGGATACCCTCCATATTCGGCAGAGCTCTTCTCTGTAGCATATCCCATGCATGCTCAATCGGGTTCAAGTCTGGCGACTGAGCAGGCCAGGGCAGGACATTGATGTTAGCTGCGGCGAGAGTCTGTCTTACAACTCTTGCGGTGTGCGGTCGTGCATTATCATGCATTAACTGAAATAAGGGACCGATTTGCACTTGTAGAGGAACGATGACGTCTGATACAATCGTCTCAGCATAAATTTGAGCGTTGAGGTTGCCTCTGATCCAAATCAACTCAGTTCTTCCGCCGATCCAAATACCCGCCCATACCATGATGGTTCCACCACTATAAGGATGGACTTCCTGGCAGGATTTTAATCGCTGTTGGCGTCCAGGGGTTCTCCAGTGTCGTATACGTCTTGTATCCGGTCTCATACCAAAACGAGACTCATCAGAAAAGCACACGAAACGCCATTGTTCTTCTGCCCAATTTCTGTGTTCAAGAGCCCATTGATATCGAATCCTACGATTGTGCATTGCTATAGGTGGTACCCGTAGCGGTCTTCGGGAATGAAGGTTCACTTCATGCAAGCGGTTTCTGACTGTTTGGTCGCTAATTAAGTTCCCTGAAGAGTGATGAAGCCTCACGGCTAACATCATGGCGGTTATTGTTGGAGCTCTTCGAGTTAAGATTTGAGTGTATCGGTCTTGTCTCCGTGTGGTGCAGCGATACCGTCCTCCATGGCGCTCAGCCACGGTACCAGTGCTTCGGTAACGTGTCCAAAGTCGACTGATAACACTCTGACTTGTATTCAGAGCTAAAGCTACAGTACGTTGCCGGGAACCAGCTTCTATCATTCCCACGGCTCTGAGCATTTCTTCCCTGCTTAAATGACGTCGCCGCTCCATAATAACGTTGGTTTTAATCAGTAGTAGGGAAACAGTAGCACTAATAATGTCTTCAATGCGTTGTATGTTTTTATAGGGAAAATATTGACAGCTTATTTTCATCTTTTACTCGAATTTGATTGAGAGTTCCTGATTCAAATTATGAAATGCACCAAAAAGGATCCATATAAATTTATAAAATCATAAATTTATTACAAAGCCACATCTCAATCTCAAGAAATCCGCATAAAAATGCTTGATCCCTAGACATTTTTGATGTGTGTAATTAAAAAGTGTAAAAAAAAAATGAAAAACAATAAAAAACCCGACTGCGTGTAAAATAACCACTTAATAATTACTTTTAATATAAACTGAAAAGTAAAACCAAGTTCAGGAGAGAGGATATATTGACTGCAACAGTCGGGACCCATTAAATAATCTAGACTAAAATCATTACATCTAATGGGTCCCGACTGTTGCAGTCAATATGTTCTCTGTCCTGAACTTGTTTTTTTCTTTACAGTTTTTATTTAATGTAGGTAGTTACTTTACACGCAGTCGTGTTTTTTTTTTTTTTGTTTTTAAGTACTACAGCGCTAATACTGTTTAGTTTTAATGAACATTTATATCATACATTGCTGATAGTACTATAATTACAGCAACGATGGTCGTCTTAATGGAATTAGACCGTCTGAGTCATAGAGCACGTCGAATAACTACGTATTTTGCGATGAAGTCAAAGGGCATGTCCTCGCTGGCCCATCGCAGTGTCGGACCGCCCACGGTTTGTGCTGTTTAGCTGGTCACAGCATGGAAATGAATGAATCCATTAAGGTGGTACTAATCAAAAAAAAAAAAAAAAAAAAAAAAAAAACAAAAAAAAGTGGCATTTCCCTAAGGCATTTTTTTAACAATATAAACAATTGGCGGCTTCGTCCGCGTAAAGTTTGATCATCAAACTACCGGGATAAAAGTATCCTATATCCAGGTTATAAACTGTCTATGTGCCAAATGTCATTCATATCCGTTCAGTAAATTTTGCGTGAAAGAGTAACAAACATTAATAAATAAATAAATAAATATCGCTGGACATTAACACACAGCGCCATCTAGTGCCACACTAAGCAACGAGGCTTGTGTCTTGGACACCAGACAGTTGATATACTACATAGATACTTTTTTGTTTGTAAATACATACTTATTATACATATAAACATCCATGACTCGGAAACAAACAAATGTCCATGCTCATCACACAAACATTTGCTCCAACCGGGATTCGAACCCGGGACCCTAAGAACGTAAGGCAGCCTCACCACCGCTGCGCCATTCGGGTCGTCATAATCCATCTATCTTCACAATTTTTTGCATTTACGATACAGTGTGTTAAGGATCCTTCACGAAGCCGTCAACCAGCATTCTGTACATGAAACTAAGTAACTCTACGCAAAAATTATTGCTGGGAAACGACTTTTTTTTTGGGTGAAAAATCACATTAATAAAAAAAAAATTAAAAAAAACACATTTTACGGTAAAACTCAAAGACGCACTCAAAACATTGTGCTGATGGACGCATTTAATAGTAACCGGGCCACGGAGGTATTTAAAGGAAAGTTATGACCTCAAAACCTACTACTTATTTAAGAAAAAACTTGTGAAAAAGTTGGAACTTTGACCTCCAATATCCCCGTAACTAGAAGGTTCCCAGGTATGGTGTAGAACAAAGAAATGATCGCAATGACATCGAGAACCAGTGCCTTTCGGCTTCGTTAATCTATTTTACGTCTATTTTACACCCTTTATTAGAAAGATCGGTAGGTAAGATACATTGACGTGTGATTCCAACATGTCGTGTATGGCAGCGCAATGTGAACAGCTGTAGTTAGATGCTGGAACACCTGGATGTCTTTACACAGACTGCAGATCCAGGGTGGTTGATGCTAAGAAAATGGAGCAACTGGAGAAATATAGTAATTAAAACGATATTTGTTTTTACTCGACTACGGCGAACCCAAAAGGGATGATATTAGCAGTCTATGTATGTATGTTTGTACTCGTATGTCTGTATTTACGTACGTTCCTCCGTAGCTCCTAAACTGTTTATCCGATTTTGATGAATAAGGTATCAGTCGATTCGTTATTATGTCCCGGGTAACATGGGCTACATTTTAACCGACTTCAAAATTAGGAGAAATCGATTTTACCTTGTAAACCCCAAATTTAATTAGAGCGTGATTTTTCAGTTGTTGGTTTTTTAGTTGTAATATACCACACACATTCTTATTAGACATTTAGATGTCGCTTACAGTTAGTGAAAACGGGTATATGGTTATGAAACTAAATCTGAACGCCCACAAGAAAAGGGCGGCCTCATCAAAATATGGAAGGTGTTCCTTAAGTGACGAACAACATTCAAATCAAAATAATCGGGCCAGAAGGCCCATTAAAAACAAAAAAAAAATCATTCTCCTTTATTTTTTAAAATCTTCTTTTAAATAACGTTGCCCCAATGGCCCCACACTAGTAATTTCTCCTGTATCGTGGGTGCGTTTACAAACATTTAAACTCACATACAGAAATGGCCAAACCCGGAACAAATACCTGTAGACCACAAAAATATTTGTTCCGTGCGGGAATCGAGCAAAATCTTTAAATGTTACCGGATAGGGCAGCGGCATCGCTTGCGTTAAATCCGTAGTTTACCTGTTATTCCAGGTCATGGTGTAGCTGTTAGAAAAGTTTCATCTATATCCGTTCTGCCGTTTCAGTGCAAAGGAGTAACAAACACACACACATACAAATATTCGTATTAGTATTCACTAGCACCAAATGACATCATAATGAATGTCTAAGTATGATTATACTGTTGATAAGTATTTCGACTCCCAGCGTTGGGTCGAGCGATGAAAATCCGACAGTGTCAGAGTTCGGGGATTATTTAGGGACTAGTTGATACCCGCGACCTTTTTACGTGTTTTTTTATATAATATATTGTGTGCCACTGCTGGGTAAACCCTCCTTTTTCTCCTTCCAAATCTCTCCGTTTTGGAATTATTATAACATATAATAAAAACATTTTTTTTAACAATTTTAAGCGGTATTTTTTTCGACGGAACTCTAATTCTTTTTAACATATCCTTAACATATCAGCTTTCTGCCAGTAAAACTCTTGTCAACATCGATCCTGCCGTTTCGGAGATTAGCCGAAACATACAGTCAGGCATACAGACAGACCAACACACAGAGAGAATATAAAAATATTGCATTTCATATGCTTCTAATAAATAATAAAAAAGGTGTTATTTAAATATTATAAACAGACACTTGAATTTCATTTATTTGTATAGATTTTGAAGGAAGCTTTTGTTACCGTTACAGAACCAGCAATTTTTCATGATTGTGTAAATAAACCTTTTGCATATAACTTTGCAGTGGCCTGGCCGTCGCAGGGAAATGTACAGCAGAATTGTATTTACATATTGATGAGTCGTTGAGACTTGTAAGGGCAGAGGACAGACTATCCGTGACGCACATTTTAGTCTGTGAAAATAGAACCTAAGCAATTATATACAGTAACTTAACGCATACGACGCGCAGAAAGTCCGGCGGCCAAAAATTCCGTGTCATTCTGGCAGACCAAGCACAGTCGTGCCGCGCCGCACAAAAGTGCGCGAAAAAAATAGAACATTTGCTTCAATGGCGCACATTTTTAGCAGGTATTGTAGGGTTATTAAATAAAAAAATCTTGATAACACCACAAGAATAGAATTTAATGCAAAACAAATTATATTATAAATCAAAATAGTTTTAAGGATTAACACGACTTAAATAAAAGCTAGAATAATAAAATTGAACAAACAAAGAATAAAACATTCACTAGGAGACACAGTATAAGTAAATTTTGATTCCTAGCCTGAAGCTTCAGAGGAGGTTTTTAGATCTTGAATTTCTTATGCGGAATTGTAATTTAAAATGAGGTTTAAAAGGTTCAATTTTACCACAAATTAAAATTTAAAAAATATATGTAACTAATTATGCTTTAAATAATCTTCACGCGCCGCACGCCATTGGAACCGGATGACGAAACGAGTTTTCAAGCGTTGTACGTAGATTACTTATTCGTCGTTAATGATCCTCTTACGTAGGATTGACATCATTGTGGGATAATCAAACTGCGTTGTGTATCAAACCTTGATACGGGTTATCCGTAGAACGATCGAGGAATCAGCAGAATATCAATACCTTACGACATGCTGACATCGATGTTACATCATATGCCTTCGGGGTAACAATAGAGGGCGAAATAGCCCTCTGTCTCTGGATTAGATCCTATAGCAAAATGAAAAGAAATGATAAGAATAAAGAACACAAACCAGGAACAGAAGATTATAAAGAAGCAGACAACCAAAATTCACGATATAAATACGATTACGTACCAGGATAAATAAAAGGATAAAATCTTCAACCAAGGTGGATTACAGGTGGACAACACAATGTAGATTAAGCCCGCTGAACATCTCACTCCATAAAACTTAAAATATATTATCCAAACAGCATCACATGGTCGTTCAAATCGTGTCTCTTAGGCGAATGACAAGAATTCACCAGGAGTGTCAATTTTTTTTGTAAAATCTAATTTCGAAAAATAACAATGCCAAACAGAAAAAAAAATATAAGCAAGGTTTAAGTACTAATTCTTAAAACGAAAAGAGTTCTTATGTAGCGTAATGCTACAGTATGCAATCTGCACTCGAATAGAATGATCGAAGATGTGCGTCGTGTGCGTTGAGTCTGTGTAAAATCCGCGGCGGACTTTTTGTATGTCATGCAGACATTTTGTGCGCCACAGACTCATCCGCACAAAAAGTCTGTCGTCTGTGCAGGCCCTAAAGCTTATATTGGCTGATATCGTTCGTTCGAAAACAAGTGACTATCGACAGCCTTTCAATTTTCATCCAATCAATAGTTGTTCAATTGTTTTTATTTTACCTAGGTATAGGTAGGTACTATATGTATATTGATTTTGTTACAAAACCTTTTTACAAATTTATTTGAACGCAACCTTAAATAAATAAAATATCGCTGGACAATACACACAGCGCCATCTAGTGCCATACTAAGCAACGAGGCTTGTGTCGTGGACACCAGAGAGTTGATATATACTACACAGATACTTTTTGTTTGTAAATACATACTTATTATACATATAAACCTCGGAAACAAAAGTCCATGGCTTGTCACACAAACATTTGCTCCTACCGGGATTCGAACCCGGGACCCTAAGAACGTAAGGCAGCCACCGCTGCGCCATGCGGGTCGTCGCAACCGACCTTGTAACCTAAGCACACGGGGCGATCGTGAAACACGCGTCTACTGTGCGTATTCACAGACGCGCTATAGTCGCTCGTAGCTTCCGCGTTTTGGTCAGAGACTCCTCGTCAGTTGTACAATGGCGTCGCTTGCTTTGACCCTTTGTACGCGTTTCAAACGAGTTTAACACGCGTTTAAATCTATAAAAATGCAAAAATCGGCATCCGCGTTTAAAATTCGCCGTGTGCTAAGATAACAAATCTAAAAGATGCCTTTCATTTAAAACAAACTCCTATCTGTCTGGACATTCTTGCCTACCTTAGTACCTGCTTTATTTTGTATTCTAAATAAAGCTTGCATTCAAAATGAGCTATTTACTTTCTACCTACGGATGTAGGTACTTATACTATACAATCCATGACCACACCTAACTGACCTTCAGTTGTGTAGCAAATGCAACTTGTTTATGTAAACACCTACTCTCAACAATAAAGCATTAGTAATGCTTATGTAAGGAGCTCGTGGCCCCGGGGTTGCGGGACTGTTCGAAAGAGATACCGTGACCCCGGAACACAAAGGGCTATGAAGGAACATGGATGGGTTTTAGTCAGTAAAAGTCTGACACTCCCTCCTGCTCCGGAGAAGTCATTTGATGATTTCCCATCCGAAAAAAAAAAGGAGCTCGTGGCTAATTAATAACAGTCGGTTTCCATATCTTTCTTATCTTTAAGTTAAGCCGTGGTCTGTGGATGGGTGACCACCCATAATACACCGAGTTTCCTCCGTGCTTCGGAAAGCACGTTAAGCAGTTGGTCCCGACTGTCATTTGTAGATCGTTGACAGTCGTTACTGTCACCGAGGGGTATCGTATTACCCAGTACTAACTGGGTTGTGGAGGTCAGATAGGCAGTCGCTCCATGTAAAATACTGGTATTGAGCTGCATCCGGTTAGACTGGAAGCCGACCTCAACAAAGTCGGGCTAAGGCTAGCCAGATGATGATGTATCTTTTAAAACCATACAGAGCGATTGGAAAAAGAAATGATTACATAATATAAACTCCGCAATATTACTGAATTACCTTGACATTGTATCGTGCACCTACAACGCAATAAAAGGCTGAAATTGTATGACGCAAATTCACAGTAACCCATAATAGATAGAATACCTTATATTGCACCATATTCTCGACACCACACTACAAATTAAACTTAAAAGTAACAGATTTATAGTTCAAATTCGTTTGCATAAATATTTTCAGTTTCACTGCGACCGATGGATGGATGTGACCTCATCTTACGAAAATATCCGAAGCTTCACGAAATCGCGCGAACGGGAACAAGATGGCGGAATGTTTCCCGCGCATGCTCACCCCTTGTCTAAAGTGACGTCAGTTAGAAATAGGGATGGGGTAGACACAACATCCCTTGTGGGTTATCGATATTTTTGAGGATCTGGATATAAAATAATAAATATGCTTTTGGATAATTATTGCCATAAATTATTAGTTTAATAACTTACGGAATAAATGTGCCCAGAGTATTTTTTTTTAAAGAAATGTTTATTTGTTGAAAAACGGCACCAGTTTTTCTTTAAAAATACCTACCTTGCACTTTTTATGCAGTTTAATAATAGGTATGACTCACGCCACAATCAACCATCCTACAAGTGTACATTTTGCAGGGAGATAATATCGTTTTTATTGAGCTATCATAACATTAGTCTAGCTAGGGGGAACTGCATGAAGATTTATTATTTTGATAGTCTGTGATGCAGTTTACGACTGGTATTGTTCACCTTGACATTGAGTACCTATACTACAGGGATCTTATTTTCTTCCTTATAAATTAAAACATCTGTCAGCGTCGGTCAGTGTGTTTTCACATTTTATAAAGTACTAGCTGGCCCACGCATTTTCGTCTATGTCACATAAGAGAGAAAAAGCCCACAAAAGGAATAATTTTTCCCTGTTTTTGCAACATTTTTCATGTATGCTCCGCTCCTATTAGTCGTAGCGTGCTGTTATATGGCCTATAACCTTTCTCGATAAATGGACTATCCAACATCATCTGCCTAGCCTTTTCCCAACTATGTTGGGGTCGGCTTCCAGTTTTACCGGATGCAGCTGAATACCAGTATTTTACATGGAGCGACTGCCTATCTGACCTCCACAACCCAGTTATTACCGGGTAATACGATACCCCTTGGTAAGACTGGTTGTCAGACTTTTTATCCTCTGACTACCTAACGACTGTCAAAGATCTACAAATGACAGCCGGGACCAACGGCTTAACGTGCTTTCCGAGGCACGGAGGAAACTCGGTATGTAATGGGTGGTCACACATCCACAGACCAACCTAGGCAAGCTGGGCTTAACCTAACGATCGACCCGAGCGGCTGTTATTATAAAGCCACGAGCTCCTCATTAATGGACTATCCAACACAAAATAAATTTTCAACTCCAACCAGTAGTTCCTGAGATTAGCGCGTTCAAACAAACACACGAACAAACTCTTCAGTTTTATTAGCATAGATTTGAATTCACTGACGATATCGAATAGCCTCAACCACTGGTTACAGAAGATATAAATTTTGCGTAAGAGTTCCTTGAGTAAGAAAAAGGAGCAGTAAGGAGAGATTTTTGAAAATTCATCCCTTAATCGGGTTAAGGTAAGAGTTGAAGTTTATCATTATAAGGGGGATTTCATCGTGGGGCTGTCCCTACGATGGGATTCCCCAATAATGATAAACTCAACTGGCCTGTGCCTTGTTAGAGATAAAGTCGCAAAAATATACCATAACTCATTATCTCCGCTAATAGGCAATCAATTTAGAAGTACCTACGCATCTTTGTGACGTGACGACGTCTTCGTAAACATTATAATTAAGATAGTGAAGAGTTATGAGCGTAAAAATAACTTCCTATGACAAGCAGCTAGCTGCTGTGTCCTCCAAAATGAGTAAGTAGGTAATAATATCGTACCTGATTTTAGTTTCAATAGTGGGACTTGACGCCAAATGACTGCCTCCAAAACATTTTTTATCGGATTTAACCTTACTCTCGGATGCTGAAATTTTGTACTAGTAGTTTTTATATTTCACGACGTAGTGCATTTCCTAGTGCACATTACAATAAGTTTTAAGAGATTTTGTATAACGCAAAACTTGTGATACGATTTGTGTAGGGTGAGTGCATATGCAGTTGTTTATTTAGACCAATTAAAAGTCTTATTCTCATTGCTTTCAGTTGTCAATCTCATATCAATAATTGATCCTATCAAGTGGGAGTGGTCAGGAAAATATGATACTGATAGTTAAGTTAATATCCAGGAAGTACATACGGTATTCATGTAATAAATGCGTGAGTAGTTAGTAATTAACACTATTTCTCTTTTCTGTCAAATTACTGAATCGATCTTTATAAAATTTAACAGACAGGTAAACTGGGATCCTAAAAGAACACAGGTTCATGCGACATTACAGAAAAAGTCATGGGCAAGCAGCAACTATCAAATAACATGTTTTCTAAACTGTTTATGACCAGTAAAAGGAACTCTTGTTAAGACGAGTAGGTACAGGCTATAATTGGTAGGCAAGAAACCGATTAATTTGTATTATACAATTTAATTAGCTAATTATACGCTGAGCTCCTTACACTGATAGTTTTTGCAACTCGATATGAACAATTCAACTTGTATGTTAGTTGATGGCACGTATCAACAGTCTTGTCGTTTTATTTAGCCTGTCAAGCTATTATTAAGTAGTAAGATAATATAATTTATATCTCTGATGGTAGGTCAGGAAAGGTACTCCTGGCATATGCACAAATTTTTTTTGGGAATTTGGTACAAGGTCTGTTAGACAATAGAAATAAGTGGTGAAGCAAAGGTATTTTATTTTAAATACCGAATCTAAACTTTGTATCTCTTCATCTGTTTAGAATTTATGTTCTTATTAGAATAATGAAAATTAAAATTATGTCTTGTGCCAGCACCTAAATTACGTAATGCCTGCACTTCGCAAAGTAGGCTAAATTCTAAAGACTCCTGCGCTAATTCTCTATTCTATTCTCTATGAGGTAAGTCTGGATTTGTGCCTGGTCGATGGCATTGGGCTCGCCCCCCTATTACATGGGACTTATAAAAACATAACTGGTGTAATGTGGGTTTACTATTAGGTACACCTCTGCCTTACCCTTTGGGAATCACAGGCGTGATGTCATGATGTTACGTCTAGAGCTAGTTTGTAGTAGAAAATGAAAAGGTACGTCAGTCAGTCCCACGGGACGAGCTGTTATTAGTAATTAAGATATAGCGTCAAAGGTCACGGTATCAACGGAACACTCGGTTTATTAATTACAAGCATGGTATCTGCACATTCTTGATATACTGGTCATTCGCATTTTATAGATTTAGGTAGATTTCTGGAACGAAAATCAGCACAAAAGTCGGCCAATTTCAATATTACGGAACATGAGATACAGCCGGCTGACAGACAGACAGACAGACGGACGGACGGACGGACAGCGGAGGCTTAGTAATAGGGTCCCATTGGTTACCCTATCTACATTTCGTATCTAGATCGCATTTGTCATAGAACGAAAGATTAGTCCTTTGCCCGTACTCCTTATCTGTAAACAACAACAACAACAACAGCCCATAACGTCCACCGCTGGACATAAGCCTCTCCCATGATGGGAGGAATTTGCCGTAATCTCCACGCTTGGCAGGCGGATTGGAGATCGTAGTGATGAAAGACAAACAGAAAACGCTGCTGCCCATTCTCTGGTCTACAGAGGCGCAAGATGTTCTGCCTCAGGCATTAGTCGCCTTATACGACACCCGTGAGTGTAATGGGTTGGTTCTATTCTACTCTGCCGGATACCACACGGCTAAACGCGGATCTGTAAACGCATACGTTACTTTATTGATTTTTGAAATCGCCTATATCACAAAACCGTACTTACATAATTAAAATGATTTTTATTGTTGGTGACGCATAATTTTATTATTACTCCTTTAAAGATAATCCATTTTTACACGAGCGTAAAATCTCCTTTGAACATACACAAACTGTTTTGAATTCTTTTTTTTGTTTAGAAAATATTGTATTTCGGATTACTTAATTACTTTTTTGAATAGAACAAATTAATGCGATGTCCACCTTGTAAGCCGCTAATATCGATATTCATCTAAAAATAGTGTCCCACCTCTAGTTCACCGTCGATGTCGGCAGTCAGTAGAGCACACCCGACGCATAAGTGCGAACGCCGCGAACGGATTTAAATAAAGAATTTTCGAAAAAAAAAAACTAAATTGTAATTCTAATTATATAATCGATTCAGTAAAAAAAAAATAGACGCTGTTGAGTGAATTCAAGTTGGATTTTGTAAGTTTCTACTTTCTGTTTTTTACTTAATTTTACGTAAGTGCGTTTAATTTAATTAGGATGAATGTTTACAATTTGATATATTACTTTCGTCTACAGTTTAATTTAAAAAAAAAAGACCCATGAAAGCGAAACAACAGTTAAAAGTGCAATTTTCCAACCAAAACGCAAAATCATGGATTTCAATGCGATATTTTAATTTGATCTTCAAAAAAAGAAAACCAGGACTAATTAAAACCCGTATACAGACAATTAACGTGAAAAAATATGAAAATATCGAACCTCAAGTGTTATGTAAACCTACCTAAGCAGGCATAAAGGTAACCTCTTACCTTAGACAAAACCAAAAAAAAGAAAAAACGGCCTCTTTATTTTTTAAGTTCCACGCTTTTTTAATAAAAGAAAAGGTAACATTCTATTTAGCCTGCAGAAAAGAGGTTATAAATAAGTAAGCCTAAAGTCCACATGTTGGAAGGTGTATTTATTGATTGCGCGCGGCTGACAGGGGGGTAGGTGGGGGGGTGTACTGGGGATGCGCATAGGAGCCATGGGGAAGGTCAGGGGAGAAGGCCTCACGTGAATATTGCACGTGGACAGTGTTTGGTAGATAAAAAGAACCTATATACATAATAAGATGTTTAACATCTGAAACTGAACGTGTTCAACACAATTTAAACCGCGTTCAAGAGCTGTCAGTATATTTATTAGGCGTTCAGATTTAAGTATTTGACTAAGTAGGTAGTTATATTAAAACTCTACTTATGGTGGTTCGTTCGCAAAATAGGACGTGGAGTTGCGGGCACCAGCCCGTTATACAATAAGATGATTTAAAAATCAGTGATGTCATAAACTTCAAATGCTCTAATGAGAAACAGGGAATTAGTCATTTTAGCGAGTCGGATTTTGAGTTTTTTTATTACTAGTAAAACGCCTTTTCGACGGAAGCAGTGTTTAAATCACGATTCTATATGTTCAGGACTCCTGTCCTCCAGAACCGATTATAAAGTTTGAAGATATAGCGGCTTTTACGTAAGCCTGCGACTTCATCTACATGAATTTTGCATTTCACAATTTTTTAAATACTAACCGAGTAATAGAGAAGTGTGGAAGAAGAAGACATGCTGCGCCGACCCTAAGTAAATTGGGATAAGGGCCTCCCCTTATCTCATAATAGATAATAATGATGATAATGAAAATGATGACTGACCTTATTCATTCTTGAATAGTAGTATAAGTCCTTCGCTAAATCCCAGACTGTTTATGTGGCAATTGTTTCAGTGGTTTAGTCGTAAAAAACGTTAAACAGAGATAATGGATAGTGCGGACACAGGTGCGGATTAGTTTATATGCTAGTCCAAAAGATCCGATTCTAAATAGAAAGAGTTTCTTACAAAAAAAACTTTGCTGAACCGCTTGAAAGTTAAACATTATGCACAAGCATCATGATAACTATTATCGTAAGTTTGTTATTGGGCATAACAATGTGTACCTATGTAGATAACATCACGCCAGTTACCCCAAAGGATTAGGCAGAGGTGTAACTAATAGTACACTCACATTTCGAATAAGATAAATAAGAAATAAAGCCGAGGCCCGTGACTAGCCCTGAAGAAAGTCGAAAATTTCATGAGAAAATCCCCCAAAACGCCCGCCTGTCTAAAGGATGATTTCCACCAAACGGCTCGCATCGCATCGGATCGGAAAGGATACGAACGGATGCGGCGATAACCGATCGCGTTCGGCAGGATGTCGACGCATACGATCGGCTCCGTACCGTCGGTTCAGAACGTGTCCTTTTCTGCACCTAGTCAAATAGTTTCATTCCTACCGTGTTGATCTGCGATCGGATACGACGACAGGTGAACGGAGCCGATCACGCGGCGGAGCATAGTTTCGGCTACGATCGCGTGTCGCGGAAGACGACCGCAGTCAAGCTGCTGTGCGCGCCTTGGTAACGTAGACTTTAAATACTGAATACACGTTTCAATAACGTTTAAAGATTGTAAAATCCGTTCCGATCCGATCCGATGCGAGCCGTTTGGTGGAAATCATACTTTAGTGTTATAACTGGGAAGAACAAGTACCGAAACGAACTACCCAGCAACACATTTATCTGTTAAGAGGCAGATATGAAAAACCGGAAAGTATTTGCAAAAAAAAGAGGAGGCCTATGTGTAATTCCAGGCTGAGACGGTGACAATGATGTAAAAACCAGCCAGCAAAGTGTCAAAAGCCATTTAGCCACACAGGTCAATGAAAAGGTTTTTCGTTCAGGAAGTAACACGTCATGCGGTTACCGTATATCATGAAATGCATTCAGGTGACCACTACAATAGCGCGAACAAAGATTTGCTGACATCAAGGGCGATGGACAATGCGCTTATAAATAGCACACTGATTTTATCTTGATTGTGTGTAGTAGGATTATAAGCTCTATTTATAGGTACTTGAATTAGGTACTGCGTGGTCTTTGGTTGCAAGCGGGTCTGCTGAGATGAGGTCCTGGATTCAATTCCCAGGTCGGGCAAAGTGTTATTGGGTTATTCCTCACTGCTGGTTAATACCCAATAAGAGAGGCCTCTTTGCTCGTGGCAAGCTCCACGTTCTTGTGTTAGCCTCATCTAGAATATTCCTACACGCGATGTCAACATTGTCGAGCAATTGATTGGGTTTGTTAAATTATTGATGGCGCATGTCAATGGTAAAACGTCGTTAGAAGTTTTTAATTTGTAGGTAGAAAAATAGATGCTTCATTGACTGATATTAATAATCTTCTATCAAATCAATCTTGAAGCAAAACTGGGTGTATTTTGTACAAAGTTAGACGGTTTGGGAGAGAGCAGAAAACTGTAAATAAAAGACAACGCGGTACAGTGTGTTTTACATGGGACTTAAACATAACTGGCGAAATGTGGGTCTACTATCGAGGACACTCCCGCCTGATCACCACTAAGCTTATTTTTGCTTGCACTTACAACATAGAAACGCTCTCTAGCCCCGCCCCGTTGACTTTGTATAGAAATAATGAATGACAAGATACCGATCGGCCGAGCGCACTGACGACGCATAAACGCCAAACGAGAGTTATTGTTATAGTTTGCCAAAGTTGACGTTTTCCTAATAGGCCTAAACTTTAAGGGGGCGTGACTCGGCGCCTCCGCATGATTTAAGCGAAAAAAAATTGTAACTGATCAGGCGGAAAAGACCACGACTGTACTATTAGGTACACCTCTGACTAACTCTTCGGGGATTACAGGCGTGGTGTTATGTTATGTTATATCTACCAGTGTTATATCTAACAGTGCGATATTACAAGGACATGTGCCGTAGCGTAGTCAAGGCTGGCCATGGCGCTCAACTCGTAAATATCAGAGGAAACTGTCAATAAAACCTGTAATAAGTGGCAGCAATCTGATGTCGTCAATCAAATGTTTACTGCCTGTGAATAATATTACACATCGTAAAATATGAACCAGTTAGTACACCCACACCCACTGTGGGTGTGGGTGTACTTCGTTTTTGACTTTTCTTTGTATAATGTAACATGTTGGTTTCTTTTTTACCTTTTTTTTTGTAATTTTTTTTTCGGATGGGAAATCATCAATTAATGAATCCTCCCGCTCTGGGCGGAACAGGAGGGAGTGTCAGATTTTTACTGACTAAAACCCATCCATGTTCCTTCTTCGCCCTTTGTGTTCCGGGGCCACGGTATCTCTTTCGAACAGTCCCGCAGCCCCGGCAGGTATCGGCCCTTGCGTTCGTGTTCCATGCGCGCCTCAAAGAGAAAGGGGTCCCCCTTTCTCTTTGAGGCGCGCATGGAACACGAACGCGCCGTCGACACGGCCTGTCGTCATAAGACGGACGGACGGCGAGCTAGCCCATAGCTCTCCGTCCGCAGGCCCGCGCTTACGGTGGCCGCGCCCGGTGCGTCCCCCGCGGCGGCTGGGACGTGAGGTTCTCAGTCGGCAAAAACGGAACTCTTAAAGGACTTGCCTTTCATGAGTTCGAGAAATATCTCTCAGGCATGCTGGTTTCCTCAGTAGGTATTGAAATGTTGTATAAGGCAGGTGATTCTTTTCGCGACTGCGATGTGGGTCCCTTGGAGATGGTTGCTCAATTTGATGGTAAGTATTTAACACAACCTTTGCCTCATTTTCTGAAAAGCTAGACTGATATTATCCATTTTAATTTATCATTAGTACATACGATATCTAAATCCATCGCTTTTAGCGATAAGCCCGCCATTGTTAGACGGTGACAAAAATAAATGTACTGTCTTCGTAAGCTATTGTTTAGCTTAAGTGTAGTTACCTGAAAATAACGCGTTCGATTTTCAAGTCATGTAAGTAGGTATAATGTTTTTGATAAGCTTTGACTTGCCACTTGAGTCTTTTATAACTTTAATCTTCTATATGGCTCCTTTGAACTTTCTCTTGAAACAGTATAAAAATTGTCCGTAAGTACCTTTTTTTTTGCGCATCTCAACGGATCAGCCATAATTATTATGTTCTAAGGTTTCTTCAAACTAGAGAATGCGTCTGTATTTCAAACTGGAGTAGAGTAGAGATTATAAAAAAAAGTAGTTTTGAAGACCTTGTTTAGAATAAGTAAGAATGAGTAAGTCCATTTTCCTTTTCTTTCAACCAATATCAGATCCGAGTATCGCTTTTTATAACACTGGCATAATTTCCCGCAATAGGGAATAAAGGGAAACACCTCTTAACGAAGCCGAAAGGCACTTGTTCTCCCCGTCATTGCGATCATTTTTTTGTTCTAGACCATACCTGGGAACCTTCTAGTTACGGATATTGGGGTTAAAGTACCAACTTTTTGACAAGTTTTTTTTTTTTAATACAAACTTTTAATGTAAGATTTTTACTTTAAAAACCTTCACGACCCCCGTACTATTCAATCCATCTATCAGCACAATGTTTTAAGTGCGTTACATTGAGTTCTACCACAAAACATGATTTTTCACCCCAAAAAAAACAGTCGTTTCCAAGCAATAATTTTTGCGTAAAGTTACTTAGTTTGATGTACAGAATGCTAGTTTGACGGCTTCGTGATTTTTTCTTCACTTAAATCAATAAAATACAGTGTTATCGACCCAAGAAAAGTATTAAAAGTTAAGTTCAACTACTGCTTGTCGCTCAAAAATGATATTAAACTCCTGCAATTTTCTATGACAGTTCAAACGTCCTTGACTGTCGCGGCTATGATTTGACGTCATTTACCTCAATCTGCCTTGTTTACATCTATTTCTATGGCCTTAATAAAGTAATTTTACTAATTGTATCTGCAAGCAAAAATGGCGATAATGATATAATAAATTATAATCTTAATGAAACTTTACCTTCTTTTCAAATGAAAGTGTTTTTTTGACACATACACTTTGACGTCACTACCGGCGTTATCGAGGACGACGCGTTTTGAGAGTGCGTTCCGTTTCACAAAAAACATGCTACATAAAACAATAAATTGTAAGATAAGTGATGTTTTAGAAACTTAAACAAGTGTACTTAACACAATGTTTTTATGCGCCAATACAAGGCATTTTTAATAAATAAAAAGAGTTTTGTATTTTTTGCATATTCCCTATTACTTATGTTCAGCACAACACGTATTTTTCTTCCATTCTCCCCTGTCAACCGTCACGCTATCATTTACACCTTTTTCCTGCATATCATTCCTCACACAATCCATCCATCGTTTCTTTGATCTTCCTCTCCCACTCCATCCATCAACATTTATATTCATCACACTTTATAGTCACATGCGATTCGTCCCTTCTCATCATTTCCGCAAATACAAATAATGATACAAAATTTTTTAATAGGAGTGAAAAATCAATATTTACTCTGTTGCAGGCCCGTCTAGTTGATGACCATAGGTTTATTACATGGGGTGTCACCTCTGCTCACCCTTTGGGGAAATACAGCCGTAATGTTGCCCCCCCGTGTTTAGGTTTCTTATTATAAAATCAATGTCCGGACATTGCCTACATAGGTACAACTACTTATTTATTATTTACCGAGATAAGCTTTTACAATAAACTATTGAATACGGTATCTATTCCGAGATATCGTAATGATGGATCGGTCTATATACCTCGTATATACAGATGTGTATTCAGCACATATGTAGATAAATACAAACAATATATGATGGATCCGTCCCTAAGATTAATTTGATAGATTGTAAAAATAAAGTGGAGGCCAGGCTTGGTGCTCACTGTAAACTGTTTTTTTTTTTACATTTTGTACATTACAATGTGCTTGGGCTTAACAATCATAGCCGCACGGGTCGATCTTTAAGCAGCGCTGGTCAAGGTCAGTCCGTGGATGGGCGACCATACCTTTCATATCAAGTTTTCCCCTTGGCTTGGAAAGCTCTTAATATGGTCCCGGCTGTCATTTGTTGATCCTTGACAGTCCTTAATAGGTAAGTCAGTGGCTTGAGTCTGAAAAACCAGTCTTACAAAGGGTTAGCTAGCTTATTGCCCAGTATTAATACTGTTACGAGCTGGGTATGGGATAAATTAATAACTACCGAAGAAACAACAAATAATTTTAATAATCACAATACACTTATAACTCAATCACAAATACACTACTGATCACTATTCGCTTAGATTTCGCACTTCTAGTTCACTTCGATTCGCTTCGTTGTGAAGCCAAAATCAGACTGCCTGCTCCCGCAAACACGTCGACTATTTATATGGCGATCGAACGTTCGAGAAACGTTACGGTCGAAATTACAATGATGTTCTTTTGTAGGTAGTTTGCGAATTTGTACCTACATCATTCGGGACTCGTTTTACCTACCTACCTACTATTACCTACCTACCTACTATTAGGTACCTACTACCGTAACTGTAGGTAAGTACGGGTACGACGTAACAATACGTTTGTGGAGTCGCTCCATGTAAAATACTGGTATTAAGCTGCATCCGGTAATAAGACTGGAAACCGACCACAACATTGTTGGGAAAAAGGCAGATGATTTACGTTACAATATCTTAAAATGTATCTTTTTAATCCACATAATCAGTATAACTTAAGTTTATGACTACAATAATTAGATAAACAAAATGGGTCGTTTAAAACGGCCGAATACTGAAACGCTATTCAAATATTTAAGGGCTGCTTAAACATTTGAGCAGCTCCTAAACTTTATTTTTTATTCCCAAACGTCACTTTTGAGTAACTGTTAAATAATATACCTAAGTGCTTCTTCAATTATGAGTGGCGTTTCATTTTGAGTATTCGGCCGTAATTCATGTGTCTTTTGTTATAGCCACAATCTTATACGCCTTAAACTGGTACTGAAATATTTGATTTTTCATTTGTTTTTCTTCTTTTACCTTTAGTGTGAATGACTCTCTAGATGCGTTCGTGTTCCACGCGCGCCTCAAAGAGAGTCAGCAAAAAGGAAGGGGTCCGCAAGGACCGATGCCTGCCGGGGTCGCAGGACTGTTCGAAAGAGATACCGTGGCCCCGGAACACAAAGGGCTAAGAAGGAACATGGATGGGTTTTAGTCAGTAAAAGTCTGACACTCCCTCCTGCTCCGCCCAGAGCGGGACAAGTCATTTGATGATTTCCCATCCGAAAAAAAAAAAAAAACGATAAATAGCGCAGGCCACAGGCAGTAAGTCAGGGTTCCAGCCTAGTTCTAGATCAAAGAGCAGGTGAATAGCTATCCGTTTGAAAACTATAGAGATTTGAAAAAGTCCCGTTTTTAAAATCGTAGGGTCCTTTATTTATACAATTTTCCTGAGCATTATTAAATCTCGCACTCGCAAATATTTGGAATCAATAAAAAGGAAAAATATTTGTTAATACGGGAATCGGAAAAATTTCAATGTACCTCCAAAATGTTCCAGAAAAAACGTAACGCACCCAACTTAGTGTTTAAAAATAATGAAAATAGACTTCTAAATGACCTGAATAATTTATACTTATTCCAATTTAGTTTTTGATGTGGGCAAGCAAACAAAAAACAGAGGTGTTTTTAGACAGTTATATTAGCCTATTAAAACAACTACCAAACTAAATTATTTAGGGAAATAACTGAGGGTGAGGGTGTGCCCCAAAACTATGAGTTCATGACGCAAGATGTTGTGACATCATCCGTAAAGTTTCCGCCGCGTTGAGCCCTCCCTTATTCCACAATAACGATAAACCGACAAATATTGTTAGTACATTATAAGTACATTACGGGACCGAAACGTGGTCGCTCACAATGGGCCTCATCAGAAGGCTTAAAGTCACCCAAAGGGCGATGGAGAGGGCTATGCTCCGAGTTTCTTTGCGTGCTCGAATCAGAAATGAAGACATCCGCAAGAGAACCAGGGTCACCGACGTAGCCCGAAGAATTGCCAAACATAAGTGGCAGTGGGCAGGGCACATTGCTCGCAGAACGGATGGCCGATGGGGCCGAAAAGTTCTGGAGTGGCGACCGCGAACCGGAAGACGTTGCGTTGGAAGGCCTCCCGACCGACCGATGACCTGGTGAAGGTTGCGGGAATCCACTGGATGCGAGTCGCACGGGACCGGTCAATGTGGCGACACTTGGGGGAGGCTTGTCCAGCAGTGGACTTCTTTCGGCTGAAATGATGATGATGATGATGATAAGTACATTCTAGTAATAAACTCGGAATGCTTTAAGCTTTCACGGCTTATAACTAAAGCTACGGGTTATCTTCAGAGATTATCAATTATTATTCTGAGCTCCCGATATTTCGTTGCCGTTGCAACCGCCATGATCGCGGGATGACACATGGCGCTTGCAACAGCGGAAGATACGGAGTTACGGAAGACACGGAAGATATCCCGTAAATGACAGTGTAAGTTTACGGAACTGTTACTGTTTTTTGCTTCTTGATGCTTCAGTTTCAGAATGTAGAACAATCGCGCTTCATCAGTTGTCATTGGGATGTTTTTCTCGGTTGTGAGACTGTGGTCACACGATTGACACAAATACCGGTTTCTTTCAAGTGACTATGGTAATTTCAATAGATATCAAGTCTATACATCTAGGTATATACAAATAAATAAAATTGAAGTCCACCACCACCTCAGCCGAAAGACGTCCACTGCTGGACATGGGCCTCCCCAAAGGGGGGGTTTAGCCGATCGCAGTACGGTTGTTACAAAAGCAGACGAGATGATGATGAAGATGAGACTGGAAGCCGACCCCAATAAAACTTGGGAAAATGCTTTTTCCCAAGTTTTATTGGGGTCGGCTTCCAGTCTAACCGGATGCAGCTGAATACCAGTATTTTACATAGAGTGACTGCCTATCTGACCTCCACAACCCAGTTAGTACCTACTGGGTAATACGATACCCCTTGGTAAGACTGGTTGTCAGACTTTTTGGGCCACTGACTATCTGTAACGACTGTCAAAGATCACAAAAGACAGCCGGGACCAACTGCTTAACGTGCTTTCCGAGGCACGGAGGAAACTCGGTATGTAATGGGTGGTCACCCATCCACGGGATAATGGAAGTAATATTTTTATAATAAATTCACGCGGACGAAGATCGCGGGGCCCCGACTAGTTAACAATAAAATATACACGCTATAAATAAACAAATACATGAAATACGTCACCTTTACTCAAGGGAAAAAAAAAGAAACGCATTTTTCTGTTTCAGAAGCTTAGCACGAAAAATTGCCACCTATCTTGTCGACCCATACACAAGGCGGGGCAAAAGTAATGTCACAATGCATGTGAAATCATTTGAATGTGACATAGTTTTTTGCAAATGGCGTCACATTTCAGGGGCCTGTGATTTGTCTACCACTTATAAGTGGTAGACAAACAGATTCAGTCCACAATAAGCAATTTAGCGATATACATTTGAAGTACGCGGAATTATTGTAACTGTTTATTTGTACTTTTGATTTTTTGATAATTTGGACTAGCCGGCCAGATCGCTATTTGGACTTTTTGAAATCTCAATAAAACGGGCAAACATTTGCATCAACAGACGAGGTGTTACTTGTCCGTTTAATTCCGAGTTCCTTTAAACACTTGACCGATAACATTTTTTTGACATTTTTTCTTTAAAAAAGTCATTATGAAATTACTTAGTGGAGAAACGCTGTCTCCCAAATTACTGGCGAAGACCTAGTTTAGAAGCCAGGGGACCTATCTGTGGGACATAATGTCTGTATCTTGTACTCTAAGATGTCTGTAAATGTGGTCACTGTATAGAAATAAAGAATTTATTAATTTGTTTATCTTAAATTTTACACCTTTATAAGTACCTCATTGTGACGTTACTTTTGCCCCATCCTGTATAAACAAATAAACAAATCATCTCCGGTTCCTCCCCAATGACTAACAGACCGATTATTTCGGTAATTAACTAGATACAGCATAGCTATTCACAACGCTTCGATTCGATTTTCGATTCGGAAAGTCGTACGTCTATCTCGCTCGATTTCGTAAAAAAAGATAAACATACGAGTTTCCGAATCGAAAATCGAATCAGGCGTTGTGAAAAATTCCCAAAAAATCAAAAGTATAAATAAAAAGTTACAATAATTCCGCGTTCTTCAAATGTATATCGCTAAATTGCTTATTGTGGACTGAATCTGTTTGTCTACCACTTATAAGTGGTAGGTAGAATAAGGGGCCTGACTGACTGACTGATTAGGACGAGTTATTACGCCGGCATAGTCATAGGGGGGAGCTCGTTGCTGAATTATAACAAAAACAGGTAAAGATTGGTCAGTGGATAGGTGACCACCCATTACATACCGAGTTTCCTCCGTGCCTCGGAAAGTACGTTAAGCTGTTGGTCCCGGCTGTCATTTGTAGATCTTTGACAGTCGTTTTAGGTAGTCAGTGACCCAAAAAGTCTGACAACCAGTTTTACCAAGGGGTATCGTATTACTCAGTACTAACTGGGTTGTGGAGGTCAGATAGGCAGGCGCTCTATGTAAAATACTAGTATTCAGCTGCATCCGGTTAGACTGGAAGGCGACCTTAACACATTTGAGAAAAGGCTAGGCAGATGATGATCATGTAGGTGAAGTGTGACAGCAGTAGTGGCTAAGTGGTGTCGGCTCCTACTTACGAGATGTACGTCGTGGGTTAGAACCCAGGCTTTACTTTGTGTAATTTATATCATCACCACTCAAAACGGTGAAGGAAAACATCGTGAGGTTTCGGCTTGTTCCAGAACCAAAAATTCGAAGACATGTGTCATCTACCAATCCGCACTGGGCCCGCGTGGTGGATTATAGCCCACTCCCTCTCACAGAGAGAAGGCCGGTGTCCCAGCAGTGGGAACATTATAGTCTGATTATGCTTAGTTACGGAGCCTTTATACAGCACCTACCACACAGTTAAACGGAATAGCCTTGGAACTGCGTACGTTTCAGTGTACAATGATCATAGCGATAGATATAATTGATTTGATAGTTGACTGCTGTTAATCAAGACGCTACTGGTGAACTTGGGATGCTGAGCTCGATTCTTGGGTTAAGAATTGTTTTTTTTTTAAGTTTTCCATAACAAAGAAAGAAGAAAGAAAGCATGATTATAATTTGGCACATGCCACAAAAACACAATATCAAGTAAGACTACAAATAAAAAACTTAAGAGGCGATGCGTAGTTCATACAAACGTAATACCAAAATAATTTGTAAATCAAACATATTATTATAAGGATTGGTAGATGTCACATGTCTTCGAATTTTTTGGTTCTAGGACATGCCGGTTTCCTCACGATGTTTTCGTTCACCGTTTTGAGAGCAGTGGTGATGAAATAAATTACACGAACCCACGACTTACTGTTCGTAAGTCGGGGCCGCCACCACTGGGCCACCACTGCTTCGATTGATTTATAACCAAGTAATTCCAAATAGTAGCTGAAAGTAACTATGCATGGAGTAAGCGCTAGGGTAGCCCTAAATTCGAATTTTCTCACGGTTTTTTTTCAATTTCTAGGTCAGTGTCAGGTTGTGTGTTGATTAAAATATGATTCGCGGCCGTAACACATATGATTAAAATAAGTTATAATCCTAAAAATCATCAATACAACCCTCTAAGTTCATTTAATCCCATTGAATGCAGCCATGGCTTTTTCATGAAATAGTCATTTTCAGAAAGTTTGATTTCTAAGGGATACCCTGCAGCTTCCACATTGGCCGCTACTTCTAAGCTTATGGATGGAACATGACACAGCAGTCGGGGCGAAAATCTTGTGAACTTTTGGGCTCTCCCGAAAAAGAAAATTCTTATTGGTAGCACGGAATCGGGATTCATGGCAAATTTTCAGCCTAGAGCTTATCTTTATGTGATTCTGCGCTAGCTATGTAATATTTACTTTACATCACACCTGCTACCCCAAAAGGGTTAGGTACCTACCTAAAGTATGTACGTTGTATGTTTTCTATATTGTATGTAGGATCGTATTGGACGAGTATGTAATGATGCTTTAATAGGCATGACGACAGTATCAAAAAATTGCAAACATATTTAGTCCGTCAGTTAGAGTATTGGAAATTAATGGACACGTATTTTTTCTTTTTGTAAATCAATGAATATTGACAAAGATAAAACGCATCTAAACTCGGGAGATAGAAGAGGGGGGCTCGTGACGTCAGAACTAGGTAAAAATTATACCTAGGCGTGATGTATTGAGAATTTTGAAAGCGTCATATCTTCGTCAATTTTGGTTTACGTAACAAAAGAAAAAACACGGGACAAATATTTTTTGATAATCTAACTGACGGACTAATTAGTTTTTTTTTGTCGTCTCGCCTATTGGTGGTAAATAAATAAATAAAGTATAGTGTATTATTAGTCAATGTTACCAGCACATCGCACAGATTAGAAGCATTCTGATTTATTCTTTTGTTTAGTGAACGACATGCAAATGTCACAATGAAAAAAGAAAGCGTTCAGCGGAAACCTCAAGTCTGAATATAGAATGCAATAATCAGACACGCTAAGAACTAGATGGTACCACTATAACCGGTGGTACCATCTACCAGTTAGAACTTTGAGTATGTACCTATCTAAACTTTTGCACTCTTATTTATTTATTTAAACTTCATGTACATAGGCGGACTTAATGACACAAAGCATTCTCTACCAGTCAACCTTTGGGTCAAATAGGATAGCATTGTGATAGAGTACAATAAAATAAATAAGAAAAATACCATTTTGAAAACATCAATTTAAAACATATTAAATGGGTACCTACATACTAATACATATAATATTCACTCACTACACTACACACTACTATGAAGGGTGTAAAAAACCTCTTAACGAAGCCGATAGACACTTGTTCTCCCCGTCATTGCGATCATTTTTTTGTTATACACCATACCTGGGAACCTTCTAGTTACGGAGATATTGGGGGTCAAAGTTACAACTTTTTCACAAGTTTTTTTTTCAATACAAGTTTTTAATGTAAGATTTTTACTTAAAACACCTCCACTACCCGTATTATTCAATTCCTCCATCAGCACAATGTTTTGAGTGCGTTACATTGAGTTTTACCACAAAATATGTTTTTTCACCTCAAAAAAAAATATCGTTTCCCAGCAATAATTTTTGCGTAAAGTAACTTATTTTGATGTACATAATGCTTGGTTGACGGCTTCGTGATGAGGTTATTAACACCCTGTATATGTACTCTTCATATCGAGTGTGATACGAACTCACTAAATATGACTATGAGAGCAACGGAAAGAAAAACATCACTACCTACACTATTATTACTGGTATTTTCTCAACTCCCTGTGACAGTCGTTATGGCCCGAAAGTCTGACAATCAGTCTTACCAAGGGGTATTGTATTACCCAGTATCAACTGGATTATCGAGGTTAGATAGGCAGTCGCTCCATGTACAATACAGGTATTCAGCTTCATCCGGTTAGACTGGAAGCCGACCCCAACATAGTCAAGAAAAGTCAGGTAGATGATTTAGTACTTTCAGATACGCCGATGACACAGCACACTCAATAATCAATAAAATCTTTGTTACTTAGGAAAGTAGTTACAAGATTGTGTGAAGTCCCCGACTCCTGCGCCTGGAGCTTCTGCTTTAGCTTTAGCCGCTCGGCAGTGTGCTTAACTGGGCCTATTTGGCGCAGCCGGGAGACACACAATATTATCTTTTTGTTGTTGTTTAGACTTGAGAGGCGGCGACCGATGCGTAGTTCATACAAACGTAATACCAAAATATTTTTTAAATCAAACATATTCTTAAGGTAGAGTGTATTTATTTCGATTGGATTACAGAATATCTATGTTCGTTAGGCTGCTTTGGCTGCGGAGAACCTCAAGCGGCGAAAATATAGTAACCTTATTGGTAACTATATTTTCGAGCCGTTTGGGGTTGAAACTCTAGGACCGTGGGGTCCGAGCGCTCACAGCCTTTTCAAGGATATTTCAAAACGTTTAGTTGACACTTCCCGTGACCCTTTTTTTTTTTTTTTTTTTTTCGGATGGGAAATCATCAAATGACTTCTCCCGCTCTGGGCGGAGCGGGAGGGAGTGTCAGACTTTTACTGACTAAAACCCATCCATGTTCCTTCATCGCCCTTTGTGTTCCGGGGCCACGGTATCTCTTTCGAACACTCCCGCAGGCATCAGATCTTGCGGACCCCTTCGTTTTGCTGTCATCTCTTTGAGGCGGAACACGAACGCGCACGACACAGCCTGTCGTCATAAGACGGACGGACGGCGAGCTAGCCCATAGCTCTCCGTCCACAGGCCCGCGCCTACGGTGCCCGGGGGCCACGTGGCCCCTGACGCCTATATTTTCGAGCCGTTTGGGGTTGAAACTCTAGGACCGTGGGGTCCGAGCGCTCACAGCCTTTTCAAGGATATTTCAAAACGTTTAGTTGACACTTCCCGTGACCCTAGGGCTGGCTTTTACCTTGGCCAAAGGCATTGCCTTGCATTGCCATACAGCGTGGTAACGCCGCCAGTCTCTTGGGGACATTACCAGTTGACAGTGTTGAGGAGTTTTTTGACGCCATTTTTTAAGTTTTTAGTTAAGTTAGTTAGTTTAGTTTATTTTAATAAATTTGTAAATTGTTACTTTATTAAATTAAGGTTACCAAATATATATTTTGAAAGGACAGATATAAAGACGAGTTATGAGGAATTTAAAATTTATTTTTAGAAAACTTATTTTTCTCATAACTCTTGTTTAAATCAGTGTCCATTCAAAATATATATTTGGGAACCTAGATATTCTGTATTCCGATCGGAATAAATACACTCTACCTTAAGAATATGTTTGATTTACAAATTATTTTGGTATTACGTTTGTATGAACTACGCATCGCCTCTTAAGTTTTTTATTTGTAGTCTTACTTGATATTGTGTTTTTGTGGCATGTGCCAAATTATAATCATGCTTTCTTTCTTCTTTCTTTGTTATGGAAAACTTAAAAAAAAAACAATTCTTAACCCAAGAATCGAGCTCAGCATCCCAAGTTCACCAGTAGCGTCTTGGTTAACTAAGCAGTCAACTATCAAATCAATTATATCTATCGCTATGATCATTGTACACTGAAACGTACGCAGTTCCAAGGCTATTCCGTTTAACTGTGTGGTAGGTGCTGTATAAAGGCTCCGTAACTAAGCATAATCAGACTATAATGTTCCCACTGCTGGGACACCGGCCTTCTCTCTGTGAGAGGGAGTGGGCTATAATCCACCACGCGGGCCCAGTGCGGATAGGTTATATGTAGAATGAAGATGCATAATCTCTGTGACTGTACTGTACAGACGCCAGCAAATCAAGCCACCTGAAACTCAAATTTACCCAATCAACCTTAAACAAACAATACCAGTCGCTCGGGTCGATCTTTAGGTTAAGCCGTGCTTGCCTAGGTTGGTCTGTGGGTGGGTGACCACCCAATACATGACGAGTTCCCTCCGTGCCTCGGAAAGCACGTTGAGCCGTTGGTACCGGCTGTCATTTGCAGATCTATGACAGTCGTTACAGGTAGTCAGTGGCCCAAAAAGTCTGACAACCAGTCTTACCAAGAGGTATCGTATTACTCAGTACTAACTGGGTTGTGGAGGTCAGATAGGCAGTCGCTTCATGTAAAATACTGGTATTCAGCTGCATCCGGTTAGACTGGAAGCCGACCCCAACATAGTTGGGAAAAGGCTGGGCAGATGATGGCGAATCTTGTACCGAATGTAATAATAAAGTGGAAAATAAACATCATCATCATCGTCATCATCAGCCTATAATGTTCCCACTGCTGGGACACGGCCTCCTCTCAATGAGAGGGAATGGGCTATAATCCACCACGCGGGCCCAGTGCAGATTGGTAGATGACACACGTCTTCGAATTTTTGGTTCTAGGACATGCCGGTTCCCTCACGATGTTTTCCTTCACCGTTTTGAGAGCAGTGGTGATGAAATAAATTACACAAAGTAATGCGCCTGTCTAGGTTCGAACCTAGAAAAAAACATATTAAAGAAATTCGACAAATTGTAGTAGATTGATGTCTTTACATAGAGTTGCAGATAAAGTTCTTTTCTGAAATACTTATTTTCCAACAAGAAAGTGCGCGATAAAACCATTATATTGTACACAATATGGCGAACAGCTTCGTTCACGTCTCTACGTGCTAAAATTGTTAAAGTTTGCGTGAGGCAAAGTGCAAAGTTTCCTAGATCTTGTGTAGAAGAACTTTAGTTCAAGTCGTAAAGTATCAACTTTGTTGGTGCAGTGTTTAGAACTGAGATTTGTTTTTTTTTGTAATGTAATATATTTAATAGAAATTGTTGCCATTATTTAGTTCAATTTAGTATGTCTTAAAGAAAAAACCGGCCCAGTACAAGTCTGACTCTTGCATGAAGGGTTCCGTACCATCGTAGTAGGGGAGCCCCTTTTAATTTTTAATTTATTTTTATTAAAACGTGGCAACAGAAATACAGATTCTGTGAAAATTTCAACTGACTAAGTACCTATTACGGATCATGAGATACAGCCCACTGACAGACAGACGGAAGGACGGACAGTGGATGCTAAGAAAACCCTAAAGAGTATTTATTAGACTCTCACAGGACAAAAGAGAAGAGAAAAAGAAAAGAGAGTCAAAATGTATGGAACAACTGTTTGTTTTTTTAAATTACCGTTGAAAAATTTCTATGTCGGTTCGGAATAATGATGTACTGAATTTGTGGGAACCGTTTGTGCGTCAGTGTTTGAGGATCTCAGGAGCCGCAGCAGCAGCGCCTACACAGCCCGCCGTGCTTGCAATGTGAGATGGCGCAAGGGTGTCGACACAGGTTGCTCAAATCTATCTGGAGTCTGGATTTCTAGCTGTAGACAATAAGCTCGCATCGTATGGCATACGACTCATAGCGAAGTGCCGGTTGTACGTTACGGACAGGTATTTTACACCTCTACCTCTGCCGAACCCTTTGGGAATTTACACAATGTGTAAACGAACCCTTCACAAAGCCGTCAACCAAGCATTCTGTACATCAAACTAAGTAAGTACTCTACGCAGTATTATTGCTGGGGAACTCATTTATTTTTGTATGGGTGAAATATCACATATTTTGAGTTACCTTTACCTTTACGGTAGGACTCAATGTAACGCACTCAAAATATTGTGCTGATGGATGCATTGAATAGTATAAAACACAAAGTTTTTACATAAATAGGTACCCTCCATGACCCCCCTGGTCATGGAGGGTACCTATTTATGTAAAAACTTTGTGTTTAAAAAACTTGTGGAAAAGTTGGTACTTTGACTCCCAATATCTCCGTAACTAGAAGGTTCCCAGGTATTGCCAGAACAAATTAATTATCGCAGTGACGGGGAGAACAGTAACTTTCGGCTTCTTTAACCCTAAATTTGGCATTTTATGTACTGCCCTAGATGACCTTTAATTTATTTATTTATTCATTTATTTAGTACAGTATTTAAAACCATTAACACTAAATTAAATACCTAATCCTTTTACTCGGTCTTCTCTCAGAACCATTAATAAAACATTTGTTAAAAAAATTACAACTTTCGTGTGATTAATAAACGTTTTCAAATTAAAAAAACTTACTTTATTTGATGGTAAAAATAAAACACACATCTAGCAATATTTATTTTCACATAACTTGAAAAAAATGGCTACTTGTCGAACGCCAACATAGTCCAAGACATTTATACTATTCATCATCTGCCTAGCCTTTTCCCAACTATGTTGGGGTCGGCTTCCAGTCTAACCGGATGCAGCTTAATACCAGTATTTTATATGGAGCGACTGCCTATCTGACCTCCACAACCCAGTTAGTACTGGGTAATACGATACCCCTTCAAGGCTGGTTGTCAGACTTTTTGGGCCACTGACTACCTGTAACGACTGTCTAAGATCTTCATAAGACAGCTGGGACCAACAGCTTAACGTGCTTTCCAAGGCACGGAGAAAACTCAGTATGTAAGGGTGGTCACCCATCCACAGACCAACCTAGGCAAGCACGGCTTAACCTAAAGATCGACCCGAGTGGCTGTTATTATTTAGCCACGAGCTCCTCGATACTATTATTATAAATAATACATAGTTTAGGACATGTGTAAGTTCACTCAGAGCTATCAATGGAAAAAAGTAGTTTTTCGGCACAGGGAAACTATAGAAGAAGATTCAGATCACATCGACGTTCAAAATGAAACTTTACTGGGTTATTTCTACAAGTTCGTGACCCCAGACGTTTTAGCAGATGCCACAGAGCAAACAAACGCATACGCAATATTCAAAACCGGACGTTCTCTTGGATTGACTGAATATGAATTGCGGGATTTTCTAGTCATTAAATCATGGGTGTTGTTAGCATACCATCGTATACAGATTGTTGGAGTTTGCGGACAGACACCATTACGTAGCCAATTTATGTATTTTGATGAAGGATTTTCGATTTGAGCTTTACGAGAAGTTCAAAAAGTTCGGACGCACCTGACCAAGCGTGTACCCCAAGCCAACCCATTAGAATCATCACGTTATGATAATGTTGGTCATTTCATGACGATGAGCACTCAAGGTCGATGTAGGCTATATTATGCTCCAAGCTAACGTTAGGGTTATGAATGAATTGCCAAGTCCGTCTGTGCTTCGTAAGTGGTAGGAGTTGTCTTGTCCCTAGGAGTTGTCAACTAAACTACCAATATGCGTGTTTTGTAAAGCTGGGCGTAGTCTAGGCGTTGTCTATCTTGTTTTTTTTTGGGAATCTTTTTGTACTGTAATTAGCAATGTATGCCCACGGCATACAACACATTTACTCAATGTTTATACGTGCATTGCTCAATGTTTTTACTGTTCGTTTGGCAATGTATGCTGTGGCATACATTGTTTTTCAGGAAATCTGAAATACCAATTTTTTTTTATTTTTTTTCTGTAACTTCTAGGGAAGTTACGTCTACAATATTTTTAGATTTTATTGCGTTTTATTTTTTGCCAAATTAAGGGTTAAGGGTCTTTTACATCCCATTATGTTATTTAAGTTCAAAAACAATATCATGTTAAGAGTAATTTTCTGGGTAAAATGACAACAAGAAAATTAGAAAACTACCCTTCTCCAATAATTTCATAAAATCGTCCTTTATCTTGCGCTCCTAAGACCCTCAAACACATGTCAGTCCACGTCGACTTCCATGGCATGGCAGGCAGCTGTCAAACACAATATAGCGGTCAGTGGGTCGGCAGATCGATAGCTATACAGCCAATGATATAAACTGGGTCTCCTCTGAAAGATTCACGAAGAATAATTGGTATTTTGTTGTCGGGAACAATTTTCTTAGGAATTATGTAAGGTGGGCGGCGGCGCTTTGTTTTGTTGACATTTTCTTTTGTTTTATTCTTGTTTGTGTCATTAGTTCGGGTCGGGAGGCTTTTGGGACCAGGACCGCGGTCCCGGATTCCCCCTAAATATTTTTCAGTGGTATTTTGGGACCACAAGAAAAAAAAAACAAAGTTATGTCCTGGGAAAGTACGGTCAACAACCATATTTCGTTCGATGTTATTTCAAATTATGTTGGACCAAAACGACATCGACAGTTCTTGCTTTTGTTTTTTGTTTTATTTATTTCATCTTGTATATTTTGGACTGGCTATCATTGTAACGGTAAGCTAATTTAACAGGTTTTGGTCAGCTCCAAAATGCATTTTGTCAAAAATCAAAGTAATTTTCAGATACACCTACCATAGCTTGTCTCTGCATCGCCCAAAGGTTGACTGGTAGAAAATCCCAATGGCATTAAGTCCGCCTCTGTAATTTGTGCTTATACTGGCAAACATTTAAAATAGAAAATCGAAAAGCAGTCGGAATCCGCTGCGATATCAAGATTAATAGTCCTCGAGATTGAATCAATTCGATCGAAATACCCAGAGGGAATCGCGAGACCAATTCGTTTAATTCAAGCATGATATTGGACGAATATCACCGGTATCGTGCTCATCAATCAGAAATGGCAGAAGGGAAAAGTTTGGAAAATTTCTGATAGTTGCACTGAAATTGCCCCCTTTTACATGGCACTTGAACGTAACTGCAGTACTCTGCTTATCTCTACTACCGACGGCTGTGGTGTTCTCTGGGTGTTCTGTGGTGTTCTGTGGTGTTCTATGGGTGTTCTGTGGTGTTCTCTCTCGACAGAGATAACGACAAAAACGCTAACTTTTGATTGCTAATATGAATAAATTCGGTTGCAATAATGATGCGTGCGAGAAACGCAAGTCTCTACATCCAAGATGAGTTTCTCGCAAGCATAATTATTGAAGCCGATTTTATACGTTAGTAATTAGTTATCGAAAGTTAGCAACTTTGTTGCTATCTATGTCGAGACAGATCAAAGTAAGTTAACAGTATTATTTACACTCTATACAAACTACAGCTCTAAAATAGTAATAAGAATATGTACAAGTATCAAAACGGTAAAAGAGCGTCAAAAAATTCGTCCACATCGCTGTCAACAGAAAAAGCGCCCAGAAGGCTGGCAGTATTGCCACGTTGGATGGCAATGCTGCCAGTTAAGTTAGTTAAAATGCTTTGTTCTGTCTTCTTCTGATATGCAGGGAAGTGGAAATTATGCTTTTCCTACTCCGCTATTCTTTTCTGATTAATTTCGTTGCGGTATCCAAGACGGTTGAATTGTTTCTCTGGGACTTCGTCGAGCTTCATTGTCTCGGCGGTTTTCTCGTGGTCGCCACTGTTGATTTTGGCTTTCAGGAGTTGCAGTGGTTTGGGAATAGTATGGCAGGTTTGTCCCAGTAAAATATTACACGTTGGGACGATTGGGACTTGTAATAAAATTCAGAAACGGAGGTAGTAAGTTCAAAGCTAACTTAGCCCGAGTTTGTTAGGAATCATGCATTGTAATCCAAAATGGAACTCGCTATTCAAATCGATAAAAGCTTTTATGTGGAGCTTTTGTGGTCAAAACTTTCGTGTAACGCTTTGTATTATGCTACTCTAGCCATTGTCAGTTAATACTGTTGGGGGGTAGAAGTCAGGTCTTCACCACCCAATGGCGTTATCGTGTTTTTATATAGCGTGTATCTGGGGGCCTCAAAAGGCCGCTTCTTCGTTCTGCATCGTGTGTGTTTAGTGCCTCACCTTGTGTCAGAGTTTTTACGCCGACCATGGGCTTCTGTTTTGGCTTATCATGCTTTCAAGAAATATCTCTCAGGCATGCTGGTTTCCTCACGATGTTTTCCTTCACCGAAAGTGATAATTAACAATGTGCAAATGCATCCTAAAAATCCGAGGTTCGAACTCGATACCTATGACTTGGCACTCCGATGGTCACACCTAGGCTATCACAAAGTGCCAATTCATAATATTAACTGTGCCTGCGTACATGATTCTGCTAAAGCAGTAATTAAGGCCTTCAGAAAAACTAGTGTAAACGCGTGGTCTTATCGCACAAGGCGACCTCCTAAGCATCTTTTTGTCTCCAAGAAGTCACAGACTTCACTTAAGGAACAAATAACAAGAACAAAATTGCACTGAAATATCTCTCCCCGTATTTTTACAACGAGACTCGCAAACCAAACTCACATTAGTCTAACAACTGTGTACCTCCCTACCAAATCTATACAAATCGTTTCCTTTCAAGCTTACCCCTTTAAATTCGCCCCCCATCTTCCAAACGGGTTTTAACGGAGGGTACATCCCATCTGCGGGACCTTGACATACATAGTTCGGTTCCGACTGCCTTTTGTCAGATCATACTGGATTGAACCGGTAAAATGGAAAAGCGAAAGAGCAGAAGTGTCACTTTAAACTACATTTTTTGGGCAGACGGTACATTCAGTCTTTCTTGTTTGTATTGGCACAAACTGCACTCGTGAGCTATGAATTCGCGCCACCAACAGACAACGATAGACCGGTTATCTTTTGCTGTTTAAAAAAAAAGTAATTGTACCCTATAAAAGGGTTTTTAGTCTGAACGGACCAAAATGAATGGACCGCGGACCAAAATGAATGGACCGCGGACCAAAATGAATGGACCGCGGACCAAAATGAATGGACCGCGGTTCAAAATGAATGGTTCGAACAGATGGGTGTCAAAAAACACAAATGAATTTACAATAATTTTAATAAGTTACAGTCGCATACATTGTTGTTGTTGTCATTGTTCACGCATGTTGATGCGCTAAGGAAACTATTAAACCAGACTAAAGAGCAAATAACATTGTTTTTTTTTACTTAGTCTATTCAAATGAACAATTTTAAATCGTTATAGCAGTGATAGCATAGTGGTGAGACCGTCGGACTGTGAAGTCATAGGTCTCGAGTTCGAACCCAAGACACACACCTCTTATTTTATCACTGGCTTCGGTGAAGGAAATCATCGTGAGGAAACCAGCATGTCTAAGAGATATTTCTCGAATCGTAAATCCAAGTCAGAGGCCCATGGGCGGCATAATAACTTTGACACCAGGTTAGGCACTAACCACACGATTTTAATCTGGGACGTTAAAAAAGTGTTGATTATCAGCTTAATTTGAATAAATGACTTAGGCAGCTTAAATGTAAACTACTGGTTTTCCTATTCAGCTGTTATCCTGCCAGGCTAGACTGGAAATCGACGTAAACCAAGTTCGGAAAAAATATGGGACTTTGAAAGACGTTCCTACGTTTTCCAGACTCGTTTCGACGAAAAAATGAAATGGAACTTCTGTTCACTTTATGTTATGGTGTAGGTAACGCAATCAAAGTACATAGCTGTTATTTTTATTACCATTTTATTACGTGTGTAACGGTAATTTGAGCTTGGTTAGTTACTTGTTTTATTTCGGTAGTCTACACGTGTTCTCTGATGGAATCAATTAGGTTCATTGTTATTGAGGTTTTGTGATATAATTTACTGTAGAAGTACTGAAAAGCTTGAAAAAAGGTACAGTTTACAAAAACTGTTGTCTTGTGTTGGTCGAGGCCGCTTTCGATTCCCGGGTAGGGCAAAGTGTGATTGGGCTTTTTTTTTTTTTTTTTTTTTTTCTTTTTTTTTTTCTTTAGTAGCAGCCACGATCTGGATTTGTGCTCGTTTGATGGCACTAGGCTCGCTCCCTATTACATGGGACTTTAACATAACTGGCAAAATGTGGGTATACTATTGGTACACCTCTGCCTGACCCTTTGGGGATTGCAGGAGTGATGTTCCCTATCTATTTTACTTAGTTTGATGTACAGAATGCTTGGTTGACGGCATCGTGAAAGGACTTTGTATACGTTATTTTGTCAATCGTTAGCGAAGCAATCAATTTAGTTGATTACCAACTTTATATATTCCTTTGTCAATGGGGTGGCGAAGGCAAAGTAACTCTCAGATGGCGCCACCATAGCTGGTCTCAATCTGACCAATGAGGTTAAGCTATTTTGAAATATAAAATGACATTACCACATTTTCAACCAATGATGATGTTGTGAACCACCTTTTTTTTTTAATATAAATATCGCTGGACATTACACACAGCGGCATCTAGTGCCACACTAAGCAACGAGGCTTGTGTCGTGGACACCAGATAGTTGATATACTACATAGCAATGCTAGCGCCATTAGATCCACAGTTTCCTTTCCCATTGCGGTTTGCTAACAATTTCTTACACGTGCAGACTGAATAAGACTCGGCTGACTCCACGGGGCACGTTTCAAGTAATCCCCCTTACTCCTTCCAATCACGGTATTGATTCAGAGCAATCATATTTTACGGCTATTGCCTTTGTCTTTATTGCTCGGCGGGCTATTGTTTGTCTGTCGGTATGTATTACGGGAGTACAATTTATATCAAGTAAATAGTTTTTCCACCTGTTTTTCTTCAGTGATCTTCAAGGTTAAGCTGTGCTTACCGAAGTCAGTCCGCGGACGGTTCACTATTCATTCATCATTTCAGCCGAAAGACGTCCACTGCTGGACATAGGCCTCCCCCAAGTGTCGCCACAACCTTCACCAGGTCATCGGTCCACCTAGTGGGAGGCCTTCCAACGTCTTCCGGTTCGCGGTCGCCACTCCAGAACTTTTCACCCCATCGGCCATCCGATCTGCGAGCAATGTGCCCTGCCTACTGCCACTTAAGTTCTGTTCATTACAAACCGAGTTTCCTCAATATCTACAAATGACAGCCGGGACCAACAGCTTAACGTGCTATTCGAGGCACGGAAGAAACTCGTTATGGAATGGGTGGTCACCCATCCACGTACCAACCTAGGCAAACGCGGCTTAACCTAAAGATCGACCCGAGCGGCTGTTTCATTTAGCTACGAGCTATGCTTATCATAAATTAGAGTAACTCTTTGTGCCTGTCTGTGTAACCACGTTTTTCTTCTAAATTACGCAATGGATTTTGTTTCGGTTACATCGAATCTCGTAGGCTACGTTGAGCTCCTGAGGCTACAGCTGTGCTATTTTCTCTTTTGGGGTGGGGTGAGGTAACCATAATTTATAACATTTTATAACATACATACTCTTCTTTTAATAAATAAATCTCGATGTTTTGTAAGGCCGACCTCGTGCGAAGCAAGGGGAAGCTCGCTATGTTTTGCTGGGTCAAGACCACTCGCCACAAAACCCGGTGCCCATTCATGCGTCCCAGTCGCTTTTATAAGATCCTCGGTTCATCAACATGGGGGACTTGCCACGCAACGTTTACCATTTTACTTTAAGAACTTACATAACTAAACTGGCGAAACGTGGGTGTACTATTAGGTACACATCTGCCTAACCCTGCGGGAATTACAGGCGTAATGTTATGTTATGATGCCTACATAGAACTGTACTGTGCTAACGATCTCAAAGTGTATTGCTACATAGTTAATATGGCGCTTGACAGGAAGACGCAGTTGGTAAACATTTATAAAATTGTCTATGGAAATAAGAATGAAAACACAAGATGGCGGCGTCAGGTCCCGTTAAAACAAAAAGAAAAAGAGGTGGCTAGATACTGGTCGAATATAACTTGAGTCCATTGACACACAAAGAAGACGAAACCAAAAAGGTCAATGTAATATTACTATAAACTTTTAAGTTTAGTCTAGTGGCTTTGCTATAAAGAACCACAAAATACACTTCAACCAATTTATCTGTGCAAGCTTTTCTTGACAAGCAATGCCACCTTGAACTGCATGTGGATGTACTATTCGGGCGATTTTAGCACGCTAGACATAAAGCCTCAGAGCCTTGATTGTCAAATTGGTACATTTGTCACGAAGGCTGTCGTCCAATTTCGTCGAGCTATGTCTGGTACGTCAGAGACGGGCTCGAAGCACGCTCTAATGAAAGGCTATATTTCAGCTTGCGACTCTGTCCGACTACATACATAGTAAAGATTTCTAATAATATTCTTTCGCTCGTATGTTTAACTTAACTTAACTTGCCACTTACTTAAGTACCGTTTTTGGTTTTAAGTTGTTAAGGGTCGACTGGAACCCGAACTGAACATAGTTGGGAAAAGGCTAGGAGTTGATTAAGAGTCGGTTAATAAGAACAACTTTCTTAATTCCCTCCATTATGGCTAGACTCCCGAAAGTCTTGTCAAGTATCGCTTCGTGATTTGAGGACTCAACATCGCCTTTCTTTGACGTATGCAAAATTGGGCACCCGCTTTAATGGCACCTGAGGTATTCCACATATTCCACCACGGCAGACGCACCGGGCGTCAGGGGCCACGTGGCCCCCGGGCACCGTAGGCGCGGGCCTGTAGACGGAGAGCTATGGGCTAGCTCGCCGTCCGTCCGTCTTATGACGACAGGCTGTGTCGTGCGCGTTCGTGTTCCGCCTCAAAGAGATGACAGCAAAACGAAGGGGTCCGCAAGAGCTGATGCTTGCGGGACTGTTCGAAAGAGATACCGTGGCCCCGGAACACAAAGGGCGATAAATAAACACGGATGGGTTTAGTCAGTAAAACTCTGATACTCCCTCCTGCTCCGTCCAAAGCGGGTGGAGTCATTTGAAGCGTGTAGTCATTTGAACCAATAAGTAATTTAATTTTAATGAAATCTATGAATATTGTATTTTTATGAAATCAATGAGTTATTTAATTTTAATGTAATCAATTCAATTTTAATTAGTATGAAAATATCAAAGTTTTGTTTTAAAACTGACTTGTGAATTAACAACTGACTATGATGTTGACTTTGGACGAATAATGATTAAGATGTTATATATACCTAGACTAAAAATATTGCACACCTTATAGATATGTTACAGCGGTCCTTTATAACAATAATAAGAACAAATATTTCACCTGTGACAAATAAATGAATTTGAAGATTTCCCATCCGAAAAAAAAAAATCTATTCCACATGCGGCACCTATCGATATTTTTCACAGGTGCCATTAGTGCAATATAGTCTATTTATGACGTTTTAGTTCAAGACAATGAACACGAAATTAATTGTCTTTCTTTTGTTTCAGATTGCCGGACTCCTTGGATAAAAACTAATTTCAAAGATGTCTAAATTAAAATAACACCATTTTTTTTTCGATCACCAATGAAGTGAAAACGCAATGTTTTTGACATATTGACGACAAAATAACCTTCTCATATGCACAGAGAAACCGACTACGTGTTCAGAGATTCACTAAAATTACGTCAAAAACTACTGCAGAGAACAACAACGTATTTTAAAGCAGTCGAATTTGTAAAAAAAGACGCTATCCGATACTTCACGTACGATTACGAAATACATCAATAGCGTATTATGAACATATTCATAGGAAATCATTCTAATAATCTTGTTAAACTTAAACATTAAAAAAGACAATAAAATACATAAACGTGAAAAAAGAAAACAATTAATAATTTTAAGTAGACTAAAAATTCGAATTGATTCTAAAATCGATTAAAAAATTAAAAGCAAAAAACGATTAAAAAAAAAACCACAGATAAAAAAGATTAAAGGGATTTTGACAGCTAAAATGGCGGGAAAAGCTGAAGCGATTGGGCCACGCAATGGTCATGAGTTGGCGCCTTTGAACGCACGCGCTGACGGAAGCGAACGACCCCATGGGGTCACGATCGTGCTGCAGGGCTCCAGGGGTTCCCTACAACATGAGGCTCCTGATGAAGACCGTGCAGCGTGGTCAGGGAAGCTGCAGTTCTTCTTGTCTATCATCGGATACTCTGTGGGACTTGGGAACATTTGGCGGTTCCCGTATTTGTGCCAGCAGAATGGAGGAGGTGAGTTTTTTTTCTTCAATTCGCAGTATTCAAACCCTAATACTTGATTCAGTTTATAGATTACTGTGCCCGCAGCTGAGCTCACGTGGATTTTTATTATTTGCAATGTTTATTTTAGGGTAAATTAAGGTTTTTATTTCTGAAAAAAGTTTAAACTTCGAGCGGCGCGTCGTAAATATAGTGGATTTCGAACCATTTGGTTTGAAATTGTAGCCCTCGGGTCCTATATCCCAACGTTTAGTGACGCTTCCCGTGACCCAAGTACTGGCTTTAATCTTGACCAAACTATGCCATACAGCGTTGCAATGTCGCCAGTCTCTTAGGCATAATACTGGTTAACAGTGCCAAGGAGGAGTTTTTGATGCTATGTTTTATGTAAAATTACAAAATTCAAACAATTTAAAGGCGACATCAACAGCGGTAAGCTGCAACACAAAACGCAGCAACAAAAATAGTTTAGCCATGAAACTCTGGAGACGGCAACCGCCGGCAGAAAACGTTTTCATACAGTTACCTACATGGAAACTCAATCGCGTTGCTTCCGTCTGCTAATGTCATAGCGATTGGACCGCTCTGCCATTGCAGTCACCTTAAGGTGGAGGCGACATGGTACCCTGCGCAAGTCAGTGTCAGGTCAGGTTGTATGTTGATCAAAATATGATTCGCGACCTTAACACGTTTATGACTTTTTTACAGAATTAAGTTCATTTAATCCCATTCAGTGACTAAAATGAACTAAAATGAACTTAATTCTGTAATTATATACATGTTACGGTCGCGAAACATATTTTGTTCAACATACAGCCTGACACTATCTTGCAACGTAGGAAAATTTGAATTTCGCGGGCTACCCTGACGCTTTCCCCTTAAGTAACTACTTCTACCTTTATGTACATACAAAATTTAATTAAAACGTTATGAAATACAGTGCTTGAAATTAAACAAGGTTCATTAAATTAATTAATTAAACGGGCTTTTACCAAGAAGATTTGACAGATTGTGATGAGACACTCTGGCTTCATTATTACCAGAAAAAGCTGCGAAGTTTTGTTTTGCATTTCAACTGACCTTTATTTTCTAACACCTTGACCTTTTTTTATAAATTCTGCAAAGCGATTTCCAGCATTGAACTTGAATTTCCCGAAATGGCGTGTGTCTAATGTCAATAATTGTTGGTTCGCGTGATTTCCAATTGTAATACAGTTTGCTTTGAATTAGAATTCATGTTTAGGTGATTAAGGTTTTACATTTTCAAAAATATAGTTAAACCGAGATTAATTAGAGCAGGAAACAGATGATGATATTATGATTAAGAAAATGGGTAACACAACTCCTTAAATACAAGGCGTAAACAGACCTCTCACGAAGCCGTCAATCAAGCATTCTGTACATCAAACTAAGTAACTTTACGTAAAAATATCGCTGGGAAACGACTTTTTTTTGGGATGAAAAATCACGTTTTACGGTAAAACTCAATGTAACGCACTCAAACCTCTGTTTAATTTGAATAGTACGGGGGTTAACCTTAAAAACTGCTATTTGAAAAAAAACTTGTGAAAAAATTGGAACTTTGACCGCAATATCTCCGTAAATAGAAGGTTCCCAGGTATGGTCTAGAACAAAAACATGATTGCAATGACGGGCAGAACAAGTGCCTTTCGGCTTCGTTAAGGGTCGGTTTACAGCTTTTATTTCCACTGATAGTAATATATCAACTGATATTGGAGGAGCTCGTGGCTAAATTAAAATAGCTATTCGGTTCAATATTCAGGTTAAACTGCGCTTGCCTAGATTGGTCTGTGGACGGGTGACCACCCATTACATACCGAGTTTTCTCCGTGACTCGGAAACAACGTAAAGCCGTTGGTCCCGGCTATCATTTGTAGAACATTGTCAATCTATCTTTTATAAAGACGGACAAGAACTTTACACTCGTATTCTTATTACCTCTATGAACTTATTTACCTACCTGAAAATAATTAGTTTCCGCTCGTTATGTACCTACCTACTTACTAACTCTTTTACTTACAAAGCGTCACTTTATACTTCAGCCACTGAACTAGTTCCAACCGCTTCAAACAGAAAGAACTGCAGGTAGTTCATAGTTTAAGGAGGTCGCCTTTTTAATTCCTGACGTGTTTTATATACTAAAGACTGCCTACACCACGACTCAATAGATGAGTTTACAGTTTTCAAAGCTACGTACCAAACCTGACAATAGTTATTTATGCAACTGTTGTATAATGAGGGGTATTAAAACACGAATGTGGGTATCACATGAGTTTTTTAATACCTAATTATGTACAGTTGCATACAAGACTTTATCTACATCCATGATAATAATATGAATCCTCCATAAAAGGTTCTGAAACCATAGGTTGTTGTAGTGTTGTAAGAAGTCTATGTAAATTCATGGAAAGTTGAATTGCTGAGTATTTAATACAAACAAACCATGAACGTTTTGTAAACAACAAAGTAATGCAATACTAATATCGAACAAAAATGGCGGGATTCGACTTGAATTTGAATTAACCTATAAGTTTTTTTTAATTACGGCGCTGTGGTAGTGAATCGCACGTGCTAGACAATGTTCTTTTTTTAAAACTAGTTGCATAATGAAATTTAGTACAACATTATAACACCCGTTTGGGTGTTGTAATGATTATTATGACACTGTCTGTTTTAATGTTGGCCATAAGCTAACTGTTTCAGATACTTTTATAGAGGATTTATAGCATGGGTGTAGATAAAGTATTAAATCTAACTGTATCTGTATGGGAGGCCAGATGGGCAGTCGCTCCACTTTAGATACTTGTATCCAGCTGCATCCGGTTAGACTGGCAGCCGACCCCAACATAGTTGGGAAAAGACTGTCTCTGTTTGACAAGATTGGTGGATTGTGTGAATGATGACATTGATAGAAAGGCACACATGAGATGACGACGTGTAGAGAAGTATGGAAGAATAAGACATGCTGCGCCGACCCCAACAAAAAATTGAATAAGGTCAGTGACACTCCGTCATCATTCCCCCATCTTCGTTGATTCGGTATTCTGTCAAGATCAACGAAATCCGAAATCTGGACGACCCGAATGGCGCAGCGGTAGTGACGCTGCCTTACATTCTTCGTTGTTCGTTCGAATCCCGGTAGGAGTAAATGTTTGTGTGATGAGCATGGACCTTTGTGTCCGAGTCATGGATGTTTATTTGCATAATAAGTATGTATTTACAAACAAAAAAAATGTATATACGTAGTATAATATCAACTTTCTGGTGTCCACGACACAAGCTAATATATATAAATAATGTTCAGCGATATTTATTATTTATTTATTTAATCATGCATTAGATATACCTACGTTGTAGCCGTTTAGTGTCGGTGTCAATCCACATTGTATGTTATTTTTATGTACGGCAGCTGGATTAAGTTTAATTAAGAATTAATAAATTTTTGTTCCGACCAGTAAGCGACAGTCAAAGAAAACGCGATTAACCCAATGAATCTTATCGTTTGAAATGCGTTGTTCAGCGGTGAGTCCAGTCGCGTATTTAAGATTCAAAACCATGTCAGGCTTTGAATCTAAAGATTCTGAATTTTACGACTTGATTACGTTAAGTATGTTAATAGCTTAAAGCTATGCATTCTAAAAGTTAGCAACGACGCGAAGTAGCAAAGCCTACTTCGCACTAATTTTATGGGGGAAAGTTTGTGGGGGATGGATGGATGGATGTTTGTTACTCTGTCACGCAAAAACTACTGAAAGGATTTGGATGAAATTCACACATGCTCACAGATAATTTAGGTAGTCGTGGCTCGAAAGTCTGACAACCAGTCTTACCAAGGGTATCGTATCACCCAGTATGAACTGGGTTGTGGAGGTCAGATAGGCAGTCGCTCCTTGTAAAATACTGATACTCAGCTGCATCCGGTTAGACTGGAAGCTGACCCCTAAAAGGCTATGCAGATGATAATGACCCAAGACAGACTGAGTAGGTATCAATCTTCAGGACTTAAATAAGTATGTACATAATCTCAAATAGACAGAAAACCAACTCCATCACGTATAAGTTTACTACAAAGTAAACACTGATAACTCACACTACGACTCAATCATTTCGATTACTTTAACCCAATCACTTAATCGCCCATAAAGGCCGTATACCGTATACTTAACTTTTTAATCTGGCTTAGCTAGATAGTACCAGACTTGAGAACTACAGTCCCTTCACAGGTTGTTTACCTCTGAGAGCGGCCACGGGCCACTTAACACCAACCTTATTTTAACAATACTAAAGCTCACTGTGAATCGAATCGCATGTGACTAAAAGAGTGATGAATATAAATGTTGATGGATGGAGAGGGAGAGGAAGATCAAGGAAACGATGGATGGATTGTGTGAGTTATGATATAAAAGCAAAAGGTGTAAATGATTACGTGACAGAGAAGGATGGAAGATAAAATGTGTTGCGCCGAACCCAAGCGACATGAATCATGGGACATGGGACAAAATAATGGTTATTTTATACATATTTTAGCTTGTTATCACGTTAACAGCTGGGCCAAGAAAGGCCTTCCTCCTTTACAGGTAAAAGAGCTGTGAAAAGACTGTACTGTAGGTATGTGCAGTAATAAAGTATTGATTTTATAGTACTGCCGAGCGACTGAGCGTCATACTATCCGTAACCGTTCAAATAGTACTTACTCTGCCGTGTTATTTGCTTTAGTATGGTGGGTGTTTGTCCGTATATAGAAGCGTTCGACTTCCAGGGCGAGCAAAGTGTTATTGGGTTTTTCCTTCAGGAATTTGGCGACCGGTAGTGAGACTGCCTTACGTTCTTAAGGTCTCGGGTTCGAATGGAGCAAATGTTTGTGTGATGAGCTTGTGTTTCCGAGTCATTGATGTTTATATGTATAATAAGTATGTTTTTACAAACAAAAAGTATCTATGTAGTATATCGACTATGTGGTATCCACGACACAAGCTTCGTTGCTTAGTGTGGCACTAGATGGTGCTGTGTGTTAATGTCCAGCGATATTTATTTATTTAATTTATCAGTAGCTGAGTAGCACGGTATCTGGATTTGTGCCCAAATGCTTGATGGCAATAGTCTCGCTCCCTGTTACATGGGACTTAAACATAACTGCTGAAATGTGGGTGTACTAGTGCGCTTCGGGGGATTAGAGGCGTGATGTTATGTGTTTTAATAGTTTGCTCGAAACACCAATAAAGGCTATAAAATAAGACAAAGTGATATTCTATCAGCGACAGAATGTTCGCGGACGTTAAAAGTTTTGATTAAGGTGGATGCTCCAGCGTAGCCCGCGAAATTCAAATTTTCTTACGTTTTTTTGCAATTTGCAGGCCAGTGCTAGGTTGTATGTTGATTAAAATAACTTTGACCTTGAAAAAGTAATTCCTTCACCTTTATGAGCTTGGAGGGTTGTATTGATGATTTTGATGATTATAATTCTATAACTCCATACGTGTTACAGTCGCGAGCAATATTTTAATCTACATACAACCTAGCACAGGCCTAAAATTGCAAAAATCGTAAGAAATTTTAATTTCGCGGGCTATCCTGGAGCATCCACCTTAATTAATGGACATTTTAATGGAATTTAATAATAATCTTTGGCGAGGAGTAAATCACGGACATACAAGTGCAACAAGCATAAATAAAAGGAACATTTCATTGGGATAAAAGCCATCTATATTTGTCTATCCCACACAAAAGATCCTCTACAAATAAAAAGTTAGTAAGCCAGATAAAATATATTATTATGTGATATTTATCCTCAAACTTCAAGTAACCTCAACACCCACACTTCACTACCCCTGATTTTTATTATTTTTTATTTTTTTATTATTTTAGGAAAGCTTACAGACTAATAACATAATAGTAACAAGATTATATAACTAAATTGCTAATTACAAGCCTCCACAGATAGATACAAAAGAAAATATATTAGTTCCTTATTACAAAATAATCTAACACTATTATTAGTACTGTCAAATTATTGACCAATTTCAAAGGTTGGTTGGTTTATTTAATTTAATTGACTTCCACATAGAAACGCCTATTTACTAGCCTTATACATTATAAAACATATGTAAACGGGTATTTCGGGTATGTGTTCTGATCGTGAAAGTTTAATAGAAAGAAAGAAAAAAAAAACGTATTTATTTGGCTTTAGCCGCAAGTGCACATAACAAAATAAGAATAAAATAAGAAACTTAAAACTAGGTACACAATAAAAAAATTAAAACAAAACGGAAAAAAAGAAGAGAAATAATATTGTGTGTCTCACGGCTGCGCCAAATAGGTCCAGTTCAGCAAACTGCCGAGCAACTAGTGCCCCGGCGGCGGTTTCAACTAAAAAAGACAACTACTAGGCTTATATTCTATTATAAAAGGGTGTAAAACACCTCTTAACGAAGCCGAAAGGCACTTGTTCTCCCCGTCATTGCGATCATTTTTTTGTTTTACACCATACCTGGGAACCTTCTAGTTACGGAGATACTGGGGTCAAAGTGCCAAGATTTCCACAAGTTTTTTTAAAATACATGTTTTGTAGTAAGATTTTTACTTTAAACACCTCTACGACCCCCGTAATATTCAATCCATCCACCAGCACAATGTGTTGACTTAACTTAAAACCCTTTAAGTTCTTAACAAAATCCAATCCAAATAAGAAAGTAATACTTTTATAATATTTTTTATTATTATTTTTTTGTTTTAAAAAAGGGCGCAGATAACAGCTGGTATACAGGATGTAAACACTCATTACGAAGCCGTCAACCAAGCATTCTGTACATCATACTAAGTAACCTTATGAAAAAATTATTGCTGGGAAACGACTTTTTTTTTGGGGTGAATAATCATGTTTTGTGGTAGAACTCAATGTAACGCACTCAAAACATTGTGCTAATGGATGTATTGAATAGTACGGGAGTCGTGGAGGTGTCTATAGTAAAAATCGTACATTAAAAACTTATAATTAAAAAAAAAAACTTGTCAAAAAGTTGGAAATTTGACCCCCAATATCTCCGTAACTAGAAGTTTCCCAGGTATGGTGTATAACAAAAAATTATCGCAATGACGGGGCGAACAAATGCCTTTTGGCTTCGTTAAGAGGTGTTTTACACCCTTTATACTTACATATACATTTAGTAAAAATCTGGTGTTTTGTAATTACAAATCGACACCGATCTTATACATATTTATTCTCGAACATAAAGTAACCTCAACACCCACACTTCACTACAAACGCCAATTTACCCAACATTACATACAAACACACAGTCAAAAAGAAAAAATACCACATCTTTGTAAAAACTGTTTTTCCGGAACAATTTGCGTAGTACCTGAGGGGAGATATAACGGGGTACGTCTCCCTTGGTACCTACATACTTATATTGGCACCTATATACCTACTTACATACTCATATATATAAGGGTATGTGTGTGTGCCTGACTGGCCCGGCTACGGATCAAATATAATTACGCGGATTCGTGTAACACGGAGGAATGAAAAATGGAGTGCTCATGCAAATTATTGTGATAAATATTAAAGGTTTGGTGGAGAATATAGCGAGTTATGTAATGTCATAAGAATATGTTTAAGTGAGATGAGAAATATTAGAATAGAATATAATATTCTTTATTATGTACACCACAAAAGTAACGTTCTTAAAAGAAAACATTTCACACACTGGTGTATCAGGTTGACCGGTTACACCACAGACCTCAAGAAATTAATGTGTCAAATGTAACTTATGTCTTTTTACTGGTTTTTCTCTGCTAAAAATAATAAGTCTATCGCTTCTCGTTCGTAATTTTATTTAATTACCTGCCTATAAATGGTGTTAATTCACAGGGTTTAAAAGTAAAAATGGGGGTTCCACAAGGCTCAATATTGGGTCCTTTTCTCTTTCTAGTATATATAAATGATCTTCCCTATTTACTGAAAAACCAACCGCAAAATATGGTGTTATTTGCTGATGACACTTCCCTAATTTTTAAGATAAATAGGCGGGCCCAAAATCTAGATGACGTGAATAATGCCCTACTTCAGGTCCAAAATTGGTTCACAGCAAACAATTTGGTATTAAATGAAAAAAAAACCAAATGCATAAGATTTGCTTTACCGAATGTTAAAAGTAGTGATTGTGATATAATATTGAATAAAGAGAAACTTGAATTCGTAGATAAAACGGTTTTCCTGGGGATTACGCTTGATTCAAGGCTACAATGGGGTTCTCATTTGACTTCTCTTGCGGGGCGGCTAAGTTCAGCAGCCTATGCCATTAGAAAAATCCGTCAGAATACTGATGTAGATACCGCTAGACTGGTTTATTTTAGTTACTTTCATAGTATAATGTCTTATGGCATTTTACTGTGGGGACGGGCTGCAGATATTGAGTCTATATTTATTCTGCAGAAAAGAGCCATCAGGGCCATATATAATCTTCGTAAGCGCGATTCTCTAAGGGAACTGTTTAAGGATATTGGCATCATGACCGTACATTGTCAATACATCTACGAAAACATAATGTACGTCAGAAAAAATCTGCACCTTTTTGGTAAAAGGGGTGACAGACATAATTACAGTACTAGAAATAGGGACCAACTAGTTCAGCCAGGTTTCCGACTCGCTAAAGTAGACTCATCTTTCATGGGGTACTGTTTGAGATGCTATAATAAAATTCCACAAAGTATTCTTGAAATGAATGAGACGAAATTTAAAACATGCATTAAACGCACACTATGTAAGCAAGCATATTACAAGTTGAGCGATTATATCGCTGATAAAAATGCTTGGCTCAGTGCTGGTCCTGCTCCACAAGGACAGGGGCGCATAAATTGATAGCATTAAAATGTATTGTTGGAGCTGCTGAAGATTGTACAACTATCTTTGCATTGTATAGATTCAATCTCCTTAGTATTATATAAATGCATAGCCCATATTGTGTGAGTACTATGTACTAGAAAGCTATCATTCACTGGAAACCTACGTCTTTTCTTGACTTGAATGTGCCCTGGCGGTTTAGAGTATGTCATGCTCACTCAAATGTCTCGCTGATGGTGGCGCATGTGTCGGATCATTTAGTTCCCTTCAAAATGGTTGAGTTGAATGGTGCTGATCCATGCGTCATGTCCGTGAACGGGCGCTGTCAGTTGTGACTGGTCATCTCTTAGTTGCCATGGCTTATTTGAATGAATTATTTTGAATTGTATTTTTTTTGTTTGTGTGTTTTTGCTGTGGACACTTTTAACGTGCACATCTTGCTACATTGTTCTCACATAATATACCATCTGAACATGAATGATGTAACCAAGATTTTGTAACAATATTCTGATTTAAAAGAGTGTCCATGGAGTTTCTTGCCCGTTCTTCTCCATATAGATCTACGCTTGGGAATGGGCAACTACAGTACTTTCACAGTTTTTATGTCTTGTGACTGGGACTGTAGCTACATTTAATTTTCATCTTTGTTTCGACAATTCAAAAGTGCCTGTAACTGGCTTACTTGAAATAAATGCTTTGATTTTGATGATTTTGATTGATTTTTGATTGCAAGTAGTATAGTAGGCCATATTTACAGAGTACTATTTCTACTTCAACATTATATAATATTTATGTAACAAGAGCAGAAATCCATATAATGTTTATGGAGAGAAGTAGTATTTTTGAAAGTGGACAAGGTTAATCAGAATACCAAAAAAAAAATGTTTGAGTAAAATGCAAAATTAATACTCTTTTTAATTACCTAGTTTTGTTAAAAATGGTTAAATTCCAGAAAAACAACACACAAACAGCGCTATAAGATTGGCTTAAATAAAACTGTTCAAATATTCATAAAATACTATTCACTTGCACATTAGCACTCCATTTCTTCCCACTCCATGACTTACCTACATCCATTTATCTATAGCCAAGTATAGCCTTTTTTTTTTTTTTTTCGGATGGGAAATCATCAAATGACTTCTCCCGCTCTGGGCGGAGCAGGAGGGAGTGTCAGACTTTTACTGACTAAAACCCATCCATGTTCCTTCATCGCCCTTTGTGTTCCGGGGTCACGGTATCTCTTTCGAACAGTCCCGCAACCCCGGCAGGCATCGGTCCCTGCAGACCCCTTCCTTTTGCTGACTCTCTTTGAGGCGCGCGTGGAACACGAACGCGCCGTCGACACGGCCTGTCGTCATGAGACGGACGGACGGCGAGCTAGCCCATAACCCACCGTCCACAGGCCCGCGCCTACGGTGGCCGGGAGCCACGTGGAGCCAAGTATAGCCTATAAATACAATTAAGCCTGCAGTCACGATACCCGAGAAGCGCAGTTTGCACCTATCAAGTAAGATATATTTGTATAAGCCTAGTGGCGGCCTGGGCAAAGCTAGACAGGTAAACGGACAGGTGACATTGAATCCTGTATGCAAAGAAATAGAATTGATATTGCAGTGTTGTTGGTGCGAAAGGGTCTAGGTTCTACCTGTCGCTGCATCGATTTATTGAAAGGAGGGCTGTTAACAAGCACTCGATGAGATGAGAACGAGGGAAGGATAGGGTATAAAGGTTTTGTAGTTTTGATTTTGTACTCTAGGTGGTTTAAATAGAGACGTCATTAAAAAACCGCCGAATTGCGCGTTGAAATCGCGCGTCGAGGATACTGTAAAACATTTAGGTATTTTGTTATTAAATTACATATTAACGGTTTTTCCTTTACATGTGCGGTAAGACATTGCTTCTTGCCAAATTTCATGATTCTAGGTCAACGGGATGTACGAGTACCTTATAGGTTTTGATTCACTTGTGAAATCGCAAAATATGCGACATAAACCGTCATATTGACGACCCGAATGGCGCTGCGGTAGTGAGGCTGCCTTACGTTCTTAGAGTCCTGGGTTCGAGTCCCGGTTGAAGCACATGTTTGTGTGATGAGCATGGACATTTGTTTCCGAGTCATGGATGTTTATATGTATAATAAGTAAGTATTTACAAACAAAAAGTATCTATGTAGTATATCAACTATCTGGTGTCCACGACACATGCCTCGTTGCTTAATGTGGCACTAGATGGCGCTGTGTGTTCATGTCCAGCGATATTTATTTATTTATATCTTTTGGCGTTGACGTCGCGTTGTTATTTGTCAACACGTTCCTTGGAAAAAGGGTTTTAACAGACGGACAACAGAGTGATCCTATAAGAGCTCCGTTATTGCCGTTTGAGGTTTGGAACCCTAAAAATAAATTCCGTGAGTATCCGAAAACTCTAGTATGTTCCGCGATTGTTTTTAAGTTAAAAGGCCAGAAAACCAGAACAATGCTGTCAAATGACCATCTGACTCATACGCCTGTTAAACACAGTGTGCCCACCTCTATTAATAACTTTAATACAACCGAATGACATCATCATCATGAAAATAGCCTTCTATACGTATATAATCCGACATAATATGCAATATCGGCCTATGAGGGCCTTGAACTTACTTGGAACATCTTAATAGCCAATGCAGACCGGGACGGCCGGCCTGGCAAGAGATTAAAATTTTTGCCAATGGACATTCAAACGTATTTGATATAGAAATACGACCGTGGCGCGTTTTTCAATGCAAATCCCTTTCGATGCCACGGGATCATTTTAAAGCATAGCAATTTATGTCGTATTTCAATGTCAATACGTTTGAATGTTCATTGGTCCCTTGCCAGCCCATCCCAGTCTGCGTTGGCTTTACATTGACGGTATATGCAAATCGCAACTTTCTTCTTTTGTTTTTAACTTTTACTCCTTGACAGTTGTAGAAAATGGCGGGTTGTCAAACTAATAAACTTCAACTTCGGTTTATTCTTTGTTCGTCCCGAAGTCTTGTCCCATGTTCCAAAAAAAATCTCAGTAGCACAGAGTTGCAATCTGTGGCCGGCTGATAGTAATAGGCGCTATAAGGAACCTAAACATAGTAGCAACAACAACAACAGCCCGTAACGTCCACTACTGGACATAAGCCAAAACAAACATAGTAAACTGCTGTAGAAATGTGGATTCTTGGCTTGCTTTTGGCCGCAACTCACCTAATATGAAGCGATGATGGGTCTAGCTAGGGTAAAGAGCATTTGCTTAGAAGAAACCGATTCACTCGGACTTTGAATAGATCCAGATTATAATGACAGTAGTGGTGAATGTTCTTCATCAAACAGCAAGATCAATTAAAAACGAGTTTCATGTGAAGAAGTCGTAGTATTATTGTTGTCCTCCTTTTGAAGGTGTACGAAGCAAGAGAAGTATGTAAGGGTCTTATAGCAGTTACGGTGAAGGTCTGCCCGGTGTAGGCGGAGCACCGCCGTGTCCTCGTAGCGGCGAACTCTCGCGTCCGGTCCTGGTTCAATCCATGGTCCGGAGCGAGACGGAATGGAAAGCCACCTCCTTCTGCGTCAGCAGTCAAGCAGTCATTGCTAGCGAAGAAGTTGGCGGAACGTGTGAGGGAGAGAACTTTACGTCCCAGCCGCCGCGGGAGACGCACCGGGCCACCGACCGGTCTATAGACGGAGAGCTATGGGCTAGCTTGCCTTCCGTCCGTCTTGTGTCGACGGCGGGACTGTTCGAAAGGGAAACCGCGGCTCTGGAACACAAGGGGCAATGAAAGAACATTCGCCCCGCCCAGAGCGGAAGAGGTCATTGGATGATGGTTTTCCCATCCGAAAAAAAAAGGGTCCTAGCAGCTGGCTATCTGTAGGTACTAGTTTCTGCATACCCCAGGTAGCGTGAGTTTATGAATATACGATATGCCTCGTTGGTCTAGCGGCCGCAGACGTGACTGCTGCGCATGAGGCCCTGGGTTCGATTCCCAGGTCGGGCAAAGTGTTATTGGGTTTTTCCTTCAGGAATTTCTCAGCCAGGCAGTCTGGATTTGTGCCCGGATGGCAATAGGCTAGCCCCCTATTACATGGGACTTCATAGCTGGCGAAATGTGGGTGGACTAATAGGTACACCTCTGCCTATCCCTTCGGGGATTACAGGCGTGATTTTATGTGGTATGCGGAAGTACCACCTATTCCTGCCGTAGTGTAGTTATACTCCGGATTGATAGATTTAGGTGACTCTCTCTGAGAGCATTATGAGACATTCCAGCTTTGTCTCCCGATGGCATCGCACCTACGATGCCTCAGGAATTTCAGATGGCATATTTTCAGGAGGATTACTTTGTGAATCGGATACCTAGTATGAAAAGTTTTTTTTTACTTCTAATCTAACGCTATCCAGCGAAATATACATTATACATATCAATCCATCACATTATACATATCATTCAAGTCATTTCTAATGGATAAGGCATATTACTCTATCGAAGAATTTGATTATAAATGATAAAATACTAGCGGACGTCACGCGGTTTCACCCGCGTAGTCCCCGTTCCCGTGGGAGTACGGGGATAAAATATAGCCTGTTACTCAGGGTGAATGTAGCTTTCTAATGGTAAGGATGATCGAGAATTTTTGAAATAGGCGTAGGAGTTTTTGAGTTTATTCATTACAAACACACACACACACAAATACAAATCTCTGCTCTTTATAATATTATAGTATAGATGACATTACCAGCCCTTTATGATAATTTATTTTTAATTTATTTATTAGTAATAGGTACATTTAATTGACATTATTTACAATATTACAAAATTTGACATTAAAACCTTATAAATAATTTACCGTTGACATGCATGAAAAATAAATTATAATTGATTCATTAATGATTATTAATTCATTGAATTCTCATTATTTACTCGAACCTGACTTTGTATTGTATAAAACCAGACTTGTTACGACAATATTTGTACACCAATTTCATTGGTAGGACATAGAGCTCAACTAAAATGTATGAATAAGTAAGACCTTTATTTCAATACCTGTGTTCACAAATAAAGATGATTTGATTTGATTTGATCAATAGAAGGACGTAGCCATATAGCCATATAGGCTAGCTGGGTCACTGACTGTCATTGACAGCCTCGTTGGTCGAGTGGTCGCAAGTGCGGCTGAGCATAAGGTCCTAGGTTCGATTCCCAGGTCGGGCAATGTGTTATTGGATTTCTCCAGCAGGAATTTCTCAGTAGCAACTACGAGTCTGGATTTGTGCCCGGTTGATAGTAATGAGTTCGCTCCCTAGTACATGGAACTAAAACATAACTGGTGAAATGTGGGGGTACTATAAGGAACACCTCTTCTCAATCCTTCTGGGATTACAGGCGTGATGTTATGTTATAGCTATGAGATAGCGATGAGAAGCAGATTGAGTACTAACAACGCTAATTCGTAAGGTGTAAGGCGAATGTGTTGTGCCAAATAAAATTAATACAGGGTGTTAAAGTAGTCGCGTGCCATAGCTTAGGGGTAGGTTCAGTATCGTTAAACGAAAAAATTGCACGATCAACCTAATTTAGTACGGTCTACTAACTTAAAATAGCAATCGTTTAGAAGTAAAATTATTTTATTTGTTTAAATGCTTTAATTACTTACCTACTATCGAACGTGTTGTATGTCCTTTTTGGCGCAGCCGTGAGGCACACAGCACATAAGTACTATGTTTTCCTCCTTATTTTGTATCTTTTTTTTTATATGTGTGTGTGCTTATATAACTGACGTCAAATAAATATTTTCTTTTTTTCTTTCTTTCTTTGTAAGTTGTCACCCGCGATGGCGTGAAGCCGAACCATTTCGGTCCACGTTCATTTGTTTAAGAACACTCAATTTACGCGCGAGAAACAAACGGCTCGGCGCACGGCGCGCGCTCCGATGAGCGCTCGCTCTAGCGACAGCTGACTGCGGCGCGGTCGATGACCCCGAGTGCCCGCCCGTTCGGCGGTCAGCTGTTTCCGCGCGCATTAGGGTGAAATGATCTTGAGGAAAACAGTGATTTACTTAAAAAAAAAAAAGGTTCCTTTTTTAATAGTTTTAGGTTCTACTAATGAAAACAAACCACTGGTTTCAAGGACACCACCACGGTGTTCATACTAACACCCTAATTTTAGGTTAAAAAAAAAAATATTAAAGGTATTTTATTTTTATTTTTTACGGGTTCCTTTATCGATACTGAACTCACCCCTAAGCTATGGCACACGACTACTTTAACACCCTGTATAATGTTGTTATAATATTTTACTAACAGATTTAAGGAATTGAGTAACACTAAAACCATCACAACTTTAGATATTTATATGGGTATCCTCAAAGAAACTTATGTTAAATACACCCTTCACATATTATACTAACTTGAAATTATACAGTAGCAACATACGTTATACATTCGTAGCAAAGAGCAAAGGCACGCGTAGCACGTCTACGAGCTACGAGCTACGGCACAATTTCGTAGCTCCGCCGTAGCTGTTTAAAATCGATATCATTCGAGCCAGACAAGGCAGCAGGGCTAAATATAGAATTGATTGTTTATGTTATTAGGTTGAATATAAATATCTGGTTTTATATCTATGGTATATATATGGTGGTATTTATAAAAGATTTTATAGGATTTTATTTCCGTAGTACAATCGGGTAATCAAATATTAAAAGAAGAATAGAGAATAACGGCTAGAAGAGATCATAATGTGTTCTAGAATTTAAAGAAAGAAAATTGGTATTGGTAAAAAAAAATTGTTAAAAACCATTTTTTACAGTCAAAAACCGCACAACAATCTGACAAAGGTTTACAACCGATATCACAAGATGAACAAGGAAAACAAAACTAATGCTTCAGACAGTTCAGCGGTTAAACTTGTAAATTAGAAACGACCAAGTCGCATTGTTTGTGTTTGACGACCCGAATAGCGCAGCGGTAGTGAGGCTGCCTTACGTTCTTAGGGTCCCGGGTTCGAATCCCGGTAAGAGCAAATGTTTGTGTGATGAGCATGGACATTTGTTTCCGAGTCTTGGATGTTTATATGTACATATAATAAGTATGTATTTACAAACAAAAACTATCTATGTAGTATATCAACTATCTGGTGTCCACGACACAAGCCTCGTTGCTTAGTGTGGCACTAGATGGCGCTGTGTGTAATGTCCAGTCATATTTAATTTTAATATTGAATGTTGTCTTTTGGTAATTTGCGCGTGCAAATGGGGAGGGACTAAGTATTGTCTGTCATAAGTTTACATGTTAAACTTTTGGGTACACATGTCGTTTAAATTTGTAATTGACGTTTCAGTTCAACCCAGTTTTGGAATGACCAATTTATTTTTGTCTCTTTATTATTCTTTTTACTAGAGAGAGTTTAATTGATGCGTGGCATACAGTGTTACATATTTCAGACTCATTCTCCTGAACTTACCCCAATTTATTTGTGGTCGGCGCAGCATGTCTTCTTCCATACCTCTCTATTACTCGTCATCTCATCAGTCACCTCCTTTCTTGCCATATCATCCTTCACACAGTCCATCCATCGTTTGATATTCCCCGACTCTTATAGGCATCTACATTCTTACTCAACATTTTCCTCATTCTTTCGCATCACATGTCCACCACGATAACCACACGACTTTTCAGTCACCGGCGCCACTTTCAGACTTCCTCTTATGTACTCATTCCTTATTTTATCCATCCGTGGCTATATGCGATTGCCTTTCATTCATCCCTTTCGTGGCCCAAAATTTTGATCTATACAGGACAGCAGGTCTAAACATGGTTTTTTATATCTTCCTCTTGAGTTTCAGGAGAATGCGCATATTGTTCCCGTTCCCCGATCTATTTCACCATCTCTTTGCATATTTTAGACTTGGATAGTCTAAATTTAATTCTGAAAATAGTTTCCTTGAAAATTAACGCATTCATTAATTTCTTAAATAATTGAAAAACGGAAAGTGGCAACGCTCAACAATCATGGCTTTTCATACAAAGGGGCCGTATGAAAAGCGATATTAACCCTGCATTAAGACATTTTTGACCTCAAAAAAGGCTTGTGTTGATTGATAAATCAACGTAATAAGAGTAAAAAAAACCAGCCAAATGCGAGTTGGACTCGCGCGGACCGCGCGCGTGGTTTCTATACAAACTTGCAGGTATTTTGTTATTAAACTACATATTTACGGTTTTCAGATTTTTTCTTTACATGTGCTGTAAGACCTTGCTTTTTGCCGAATTTCGTGATTCTAGGTCAACGGGAACTACCAAATAGGTTTTCGACCCAAAAAAACCTATAAGTTTTTGATAATTGAAAATGTGAAAATTTGAAACATTTTTGGTTTAAAGCAAGATCTTACAGCACAGCAGCAGTAAAGGGAAATTTCCGAAAAATAAATAAAGTTGAAAATTAAGGTAAATTTTGGTACTTACAAGTTTTCGCCAAAAATCTAAATTTGCCCATATCTTTTTATCGTGCTGACTCAGGACCTTGATTTTTATACACCTAATAGGAACTATAGACCTTAATATTTGGGTATATCTGCTAGGTCCACCCGTTCTTGAGAAAATCGGTGGTGACACACAGACAGACAGACAGACGGACAAGAGAGTGACCTTATAAGGGTTCCCTTTTTCACCTTTTGAGGTACAGAACCCTAAAAAGTGTGAAAGCTTTTTCATCCCCGCTTTAAAACAAAAATCCGCGCTTGGTTGTATGTAGTGATGTAAAACAAAGAGTGCAAGGCATCCCTGCAAACAAGGCTTGATCAAACAGCGTCCAGCGGCCGCAACTTTCATATTGACTGTGTGGCAGCGCAAAAGCGGCTTAAATGTGCTGTGTGGGTTGATGTTCAAAGAGTATGTACAAACATTGGCCGGACGTGCTTGAGCTTTAGAGCATTTCATTATGTGTCACGCATACTTTTATTGTGGGGCTCGTTTTCCTTGAATCAGCAACGCTTTCCAAGGTCTATACGCGGTTGGGAAACCCCCTATGCCCCAGAAAGCACTTGCACACGCTCGCTGTCCTTCGTAGATCTTGGCAGTCGTTACGGATAATTGGAAGCCCATCAGTAACTGGGTTTTGGAGGATAGATGGGTAGTGGCTCGACGTAAAATGATAGTGTTCAATTGCATCCGGTTAACCGACCCCAGCAGATAGGAAAACGCTAGGCACATGAAGATGTAATTTTTTTTTTACATCCATGCTATAAATCCTCTATAAAAGTATCTGAAACAGTTAGCTTATTGCCAACATTAAAACAGCCAGTGACATAATACCTAACCATAATATCATCCAAACGAGTGTTATAATGTTGTACTAAATTTCATTATGCAACTCGTTTTAAAAAAAGAACATTGTCATGCACGCGCGATTTACTACCACAGCGCCGTAATTAAAAAAAACTTATTAGGTTAATTCGAATTCACGTCGTATCCCGCCATTTTTGTTCGATATAAGTATTGCATTAGGTACGTATACTTTGTTGTTTACAAAAAGTGAGTGATACAAGCTTTGTGCATTTTAATAATTGTACTTACAATCCAAAATGTAAATAATTATATCATTACCTATACATGGATTGTTTTTATTAAATACTCAGCAATTACACTTTCCATGAATTTACATAGACTTCCTACAATTACACTACAACGCCCTATGATTTCAGAACCTTTTATGGAGGATTCATATCATGGATGTAGATAAAGTCTTGTATGCAACTGTACATAATTAGGTATTAAAACACTCATGTGATACTATTATAAACCCACATTAGTATTTTAATAACCCTCATTATATAACAGTTGCATAAATAACTATAAATTAACCATCCATCCATCCATCTTTTTATGTGTGGGTTTTATCCCGTGCGGGCTAATAAATTCTTTTTCTTTCTGTTCTGTAGGTATATATCCAAAAAGGTTAGGCAAGGATCATTTTTACGCTTTTTGCTGAAGAACTAAATGATTCGAAAATCCCAATTTGATAATAATTATATTCATAACTTGGCGATACTAGTTATTTATTTAATAATCCGTAATCTTAATATCTACAAATCACGTGTCACTATGTTAGTACCCGCTAATCTCTGAAACCATCTAACTGATGAAATTTTGTGAATGAAAATGAAATTATGTACTTACATCAAACTAAATATGTAACTCTGCGCAAAAATTGTTGCTGTGAAACGACTTTTTTTTTTGTCTGAAAACTCATGGTTTACGGTAGCGCTCAATGTGACCCAGTGAAGATATTGTGCTGATGGATGCATCTACAGGGGCCATGGAGGTATTTAAAGTGTTATAACATTTAACTTGTATTTAAAAAACTCGGGAATCTTCGCAAAGAAATCAAAAGTGGCGGCGCCGCACGGTATGCTGAAAATCGGCTTTCACAGACTTAGGGATTTCTTATCAGAAAAAGGTGAATTTGCATTTATTAGTTGGCAGATTTTAAGATCAAATCATTAGAAGACTAAACAATTTGTAATTTGGTATTTACTAAACTACTTACTTTGCAAAGACTTTCCCGTTTTGCCATTATTTTTTGTTATAATGGCAAATGTTTGTTGCAAGCAAGAAAAAATAATGCAAGAAAAAAAAATATAGAAAAAATACATTTAATTAGTACATGCCACAATACAGGATGGAAGGCACACCGGCTCTAAAACTATTACCACGTATTCAGTTCATCATTCTGAACAACCCCCCCCCCCCCCACATACATGTTTCGTTGGATTCGGTACAAAACAGCAATACCTACACGGTCAAAATGTGAAGAAGCAGTATGGAACAGCAGATTTTTTTTAAACTACCGATGAAATATTTATTTGGTTTTAGAATGATGTACTGAATATGTGATATCCGCTTTAGCAGTCGTGTGCACCTGGGATAAAACAAAAAAAAAACACTTAAATCTAAACAAGAAAGACAATATTGTGTGCCTCACGGCTGCGTCAAATAGGCCCAGCTCAACAAAATATCGGAGAACCCGTGCCCGATGCTGGTTTAAAGCTGGACTTAACGTTGATTAGGATTACTGATGACTACATTTAGAACATTGGCTATTTTACCGATATGGTTTTTTATTGCTTCGATATCAGTACGTAATTTATTAATTTCTTTTAATAGTTTTGCATTATCTGGTATTTCTGGTTTGGCTGGTATACCGCTGTCTTTTTTGACAATAACTTTATAAATCTCATCCAGTTTCGTTTGGTCTAGTTCTTCATGTGATTTCCTTTTCTGTAACTGAACGTTTTCAAAAATAGCTTCTATTAAACGAGTTGGTAAACCATGATTATCATCTCTGGTCTGACCCTTTCTTAAAAAGAAGTCCGTCGGTATGTTGACCTCAAACCATCTATAGTATAGACACGCCGGAAGTATATTTGCAATGAAATGATTACAAACGGTATCTTCAATTGATTTTATAAATTGCACCTGTTTTTTCAATCTGTTTATGTTACCAATTATTTCTAAAGTATTGACATCTTTAACGGCAACACCGACTAAGAGATTCATTAGAATTATTGAAACAAGTATGAGAAATGACACAAATATTAAGCGTATCATAATCAGAGATGCTGATGGCTGTTCAACGCTCTTCTTATTTATAATCTCATAATAACCAAGCTCTGATGTCATCATGACCATCGTCGTCAGGAGGGAAGACCAAGGATCTTCAAATGGTTGTTGTGCATGGAACTGTATCATGAAGCTAACGCTGAAACCAACTATGAGGAACCCAAATGATGCAAGTATCTGAAAGACAAAGAGAAATTATTAATAATAAAAACAACTCACGACTAGGCACCCTTAAATAGAATACATAGTTGAACTAAAAACTATTTGGTTTAACCATTTAGTATTTTTGGGTGATCGTGTTTGTTAGTACCTACATTTATAAATATTTTGTGTAATCTTCGCAATGCAAATTAGCAAAAATCAATTGCGCATAGGGACATTATTATTTTTATTTGCATTGGATATTTTTGAGAACGACTGATTTGGAATCTACTTTTCAACATGATGAAGAAAATTATAGGATATTTCATTGTGTTTTTGTTTACTTAAATGTCCAGGACCCAGAATAATGCAAGGGTTTCAAGTTTTCAACGATAAAAGTCTCATCAAATCGATTAAGGCCCGTTTTCTTTAACTGACTTACGAAAAACTGTCAGATAATATGCCACGTCTCGCAGCTATCGGTGTTTCTATAGACAAAGTAAGCTTGAAATATCCGATCTGCGTCACTTACCCGTCTCTTGATTAATAGAAAAAAAAATCTGTAACGTTTTACATACAGAGATAGCAACCTACCGACACCGAACACTACATTATTGAAAATGTGCGGTATGCAAGTTACCATTGCATACATAAACTCACATACGCATAAGTTTTACCACGTCCTGTAAAACACTTAGGTACTACAAATTGCAATTGTAATTGAACTTATATGTGAATTTGAAATTAATTCGATTAGCAACGATTCGTACAAAATAAGCTCACCTTAAATACTTTGATCGCCACTCGTCCGTACATCAGAACATAATACCCACAGTCCGGGAGTCTCGAGAGCAGGTACATCATTCTAACCCAGGCGAGGAGCAATGTGACTGACACAAATAGCCGCACCCACTCTGGATTGGATTTTGAATCCCACGACACAACTTGAGGCAGTGTAACCGCAAGTATAGTGGACAAGCATTTCACTGTCGTCTCTAAACATAGACGGTACCATAGAGTTTTCCATTGAATGATGATGACCTCCTGGTGGCAGAAAAGGGGTTTTATAGCCTGTAAACAATAACACCGACCAAAAGGTATTATTCAATTGCAGTAAGAATTAATGATGTGTACCTGTACAGTAAGCAGGAAGGTCGCCAAATAAATGATATAGATCCATACACCACTACGAAATACAATTGGCACAGGTTCAATTTCTCTGTCTGTATACCAAAACAAAGATAAGGCAAACACATTGAGAGACAACACGAAGCACACGTGTAATGCCAACATAATATAGAAAAATGGTAATAATGATTTCCACCGTAGAAACAAAAAGCTTTCCACCAAAGGATGTAGGAGTAGCTTCTGCTGGTCATGTGTATTTCCGGTATTAAGCAGCGCCTGGATCACCCTCATTTTTTTTTGGTTATAAAAAGGTGATAAAACTTGAAAGTTTACGAATACTTTTTCGTAATCTTCTTCCCGAAGACAGCTGTTTATATTTGAGTCAAATATATCTTGAATGAATTCAGTGGGTTTTGAAAAATTATTCATCAATATCTCTATGGGGACAAACTTTATTCCTTTATTGATTTCACCACCAGATAAGTCAGCTCCATGGCGGAGTAGTAATGCAATCATTTCTCTGTGTCCGCGAATACAAGCTTCGTACAAAGGTGATCGACCCTCGCCATTGACAGCGTGAAGAGTTTCTTTGTCTCCTTCTATAATCATTTCTGCTATCGCAGTACAGTTGTTTCGTATTGCTAGGTGCAAAAATTCATTGTTCCCGTCCGGATTCAGTTCAGCACCATAGTACATAAACAATCTTGCGCATTCGACATGGTTTTCGAGTACAGCGTAATATAAGGGTGTACCATCGCAGTCAGAGGTGTTGATATGTTTTTTTACTTCTTCGTAATTACAATAGCAAAGCAAATGTTCTAGAACATCTTTGTTGCCTAGCCGAGCGGCTGCATGGAAAACAGTCCCTTCATCGGATCGGGAATGAATCCCCGGTTCCTGTGAATACAGAATATTTTTACAAATCTCTTTAAGGTATTTAGGAAAATATGCTGTCATGTTTATTTTTGTCAAGATTTCAGTGATGTTCGTGCTCCCACTGCTAGGACACAGGTTTGTGTCAGGCCTGTGAGAGGGATTGGGTCATAATCCATCACGCGATCCCAGATAAAATTATACTGGGTGTAAAAGTACCCTTAACAAACCCAAAATGCATATGTTCTCCTCGTCATTGCGATCATTTGATTGTTCTAGCTAGACCATACCTGGGAACCGTCTAGTTCCGGAAGTATTGGGGGTCAAAGTTCCAACTTTTCCACTAGTTTTTTTTTTTAATTATTTGTTTTTAATGTTATAAGTTTACTTTAAATACCTTCAAGACCCCCGTACTATTTAATGCATCCATCAGCGCAATGTTTTGAGTGCGTTATATTGAGTCCTACAATAAAACGTGTTTTTTTAACGCCAAAAAAAGTCTTTCTCCCAGCAATATTTTTTGCGTATAGTTACTTAGGTGCTTGTACTTAATGCTTGGTTGACGGCTTCGTAAATGGTCCGTTTACATCCTTGGGTAAATTCACCAATTTATAAGACGATTTTGAAAATTTATTTTATTTAGAGAAATGAGGATTATATTTTAGTGGACTGTATGGAGGATTCTGATTATCGTCTTGGGGAATCAAAATGACACGAACAGACGACAATAGATTAAGCCTCTCGCCGCCCGCTCTCGCCTCGATGAATTCGGCAGGCGAGACTAAAAAAGTAGGGAAAGAGATGGGCATATATCGTCGCCTGTTCCTATGATCTACGTCATGTGAAAGGATCAATTGATGAGTAGAAAAGTTACGAGATGGCGTCACCAATCCTGTATACAGACTTTATCTTAAATTGGATTTTAAACTGAATTTCTCTAATTAGATATAATTATGTATACTTACGACCAATTTTACTTTGGCGGCCCCAGCGGCGAGAGCTATAAAGACTCCTTGTGACCATCCTGTTTGTATAGCCAGAACTAGTACAGTGCGGCCCTTTCGATCTACCACGTCTATAGAGGCTAAGTTCGATCCTTCATTGCAGCTCCTAGGGTTGGCTAATAACTAGAAAAATAACATGATTAAAATTAAAATATAAAAACAGTTGTCTCGACTATTTTCTTTCAGTATGTCACCCCACCCTTCAAGTATTAACAGGCGTGTTGTTAACTTTACTTTCTCTGTAAGACAATACTCAATACTCAATACGTTTATTGCATTCCACAATGTGAACTTAGGTGGTAGGTACACTGGGTATTAAGTTGCGCAAGTGTCGGTCGCGCAAGTATCAACCGCGCAAATGTCCTAGATCTGCGGCCCTGGGATCTTGCTCTAGATGTTTCACCCGTGCGTCCCGTGACGGCCAAAATATTTTTTGCCTACGCCTTCCTAGCCCGATCCCGCCCCATGATACGGTATAGTGGGGGTTCGACGTATGTCCCCAAATTCATCGCCCCTGGACGTTTAGCGGGGGCGGAAGAGCTGCGTACTCTGCCGACGCCCGGTGTGTCTGCTGCGTTATCTCCCTCTCCCTTTCCGCAGCTTCCTTCTGCGACATAACAGTTACGCAGAAGGACATCAACGCATCCCAGGTTACAGCGCTGCAGACCTTCGAGTGTACAATGGTCGGCAGCGACAGGTCTCCTCCTACCTCTGTATGGCGCGGCTTATCCCACGCGGCACACTGGGCCAGCGCAGGGATGGCACCGGGCGGCCGGCTCCGCTGGATTTTGCATTTTTCTAGCTACTTCCGAAATTGCACTAACAATAGTCGTCAAAGTACTCGATGCTTGCGCTGTATTCATTCCGCTTCTTTTACTGCCCAGTCTTAACTCGATAATCTTCGGCTTACCTACTTAGCTACCTACAAAACGGTGCTGCCAGCCGCGAAGTCACGTGTGCGCGTACATACGATTTCAGTTCTGAATTGACACCCGGCGCGCCGGCTTATTTGGCGCTACATGTTACTGTGACGTGATACCCACAGTTGAGTATGTAATATACTATATGACCACTGTATAGGCACCTAGATACTACGTAGAGTGCCTTTTCCCGAAGGGAAGCCGGCAAGAATCGGCTTCATAGGTGCCTTCGGTCCTGGTGGGCAGACACCATAATAAAAGTACTTTGGAACACTAGTTGTAAATATGCACTGGTCGTCACTCAGCTGATATGAATATTAATTAAGATGAGGTCAGGTGTGTTAAGATAACCCAAAAGATATTAAAACAGCAAAATATTATGTCCTGTTCTCAGTTCATACGTTTATTACCTGCAACAGTTCTTCATCCTGTATATAAGCACACACATGCATGGCAGTTTGCCCCCAGTGGTTCCACACAGTGGCAGACGCACCACCCTGTAGCATCTGTTCCACGGCTGCCTTGCTCCTAAGCTCCACCGCTGTGTGTAGTGGTGTGCTTAGGGTATTCAAACTGTTGTAACACCTCTGGAACTTGCCTCCGGCTTTCAGTAGTAAGTCTACGGTTTCCATAAAACTAAAAATAAATATTACATTCATTATAACTTTTCTCCTTACCCCAGTTTAAAAACATACGGCACAAGCCCTTTTAGATAAGTTACTTACTATTTAACATCAATTATGTAATCTGAATAATAAGCACAGCCAGCAACGTCCAGTGCAGTCCTATGAAGCAGATCTTGCGCGGTCGCGTCTGCGCCGGCGGCCAGCAGTAACTGCACGCAATGGTGCTGTGCGCGGGCGCTGGCTGCGTGCAGCGCTGTCCATTCTTGCTCGAACTCTGGCAACTAGCCGTATAGAAAAACAACAAATAAGGCTAGATCAAAATTGTTTCCGATAATCGGATCAGACTATTGGATTGGACTAGCTAGTGTACGTAAACAATATCAAAAATGCCTGCGTAAAGCAGAAAATAGTTAAATGCAAAAAAAATGGTGGGTACCATTTTTCTAATACTGTCGCAGTCGTGCTCCACGCCGTCGCTCCAATCACCCGGCAGAGTAGACTCGACGTTAGGGCGACATGGTAAGTTTGTCAACTTGTTCACCGGTAGACTATGCCGCGTAACTTCTGCCACGGTTTCACGTGACAAGACGACACGATCTATCACTCTTTCTCTAAGTGCTGAAAATAATGCAATATTTGATTTTGACAAGAATATTTAACAAACTGACTTTTTCCGCTTACCCCCAGAAGGCTGAAAACATTACTAAAGCTTGCTTAAAAACTTGTAACTACCAAATTTACTTGTGCTGTAAGACCTTGCTTTTAACCAAAATTGACAATTCTAGGTCAACTGGAAGAACCCTATAGGGTTTGGGACGAAAACCTATATAGTAGTTCCCGTTGATCTAGAATAGACGTCCTGATTCTTAATTAGGAGACAGCGTTCGCAACAAATCAATTAACCTTCCGGAAAATTCAGCAGTACAGCAATGTGCTTCACGTTCCCTGTCCAGGCGGCTAGGTGGAGAGGTGTTCTGCCGTATTGGTCAATCCTGGACCTATCAGCTCCTGAGCTGAGCAGCAGGTTTAGAGCGTCGTTGTCGTACATGGCGGCGATGTGGCACGCTGACACGTGGTCCAGCTGGCACGTCGCGTTAGGGTTGGCACCCATTGCAATCGTTCTGAAACAATGATTGTTTCTTTAAAAGTCTTTTTCCGAATAGTCTCATTAGCTGATGCGCATGCTTCAATGAATTTTGTGAACCGGCTGGCGGCATAGGACAAAAGGTTAAATTAACAGTAAAACAAAAAGCATGTTGAACTCACTTCTTCATGTTTGTGATGTCACCATCTGGAATCGATTCTAAAAGTTGTGTGTTTAACTGCTCACAAGTCGTCATATTAAACAACCGATCTATGCTCCTTCCGAAAGATGACGACTCATCTAAAATCAAACACCAGTTTAAATCAACCTCCTCTCAAATACCCTCCTGGACCTCCAAATTTTTCAATTCAGGGCCAATGTGGACCACTGGTCGTTGGTTCTGTCCAGCTTGTCCCGTCATCTCTTGCGAGGTCTACCGCGTCGCCTTCTTGCAAACACAATTACTGACGTTGCTCAAAAAGCTGTTAAGCTGCAGTGGGCTGGCTATGTCTGCCGTATGCCTGACGAGCTGTGGGCCAAAAGTTTGGCCGCTGAGAGAATGTTCCTGGCGTGAGCGAAAGGTATATCCATCGTTAAACATATATCTATCGTTTTTTTGCCCTATTAACAAATAATATTATTAAAAACGATATCACTAAATCAATTAACAATAAATGTTATAATTTCGCGCTAAATTTGTGTACCAACTGACAGACGTCAGAAACGCATTCTCTCAGCAGCCAAACTGCAGTGAAGCTAATGATGTTATCTAAAACATTACATTTAGTATATGCGAAACCCGAAACACGTGTCTAGTATTTTAATCTAAAGAATCTATGTACAAAATTTCAAAACTGTATCATGAAAAATGACAGGAGCTCGTGCCTAAATAATAACAGCCGCTCGGGTCGATCTTTAGGTTAAGCCGTGCTTACCTAGGTTGGTTTGTGGATGGGTGACCCTTACATACCGAGTTTCATCCGTGCATCGGAAATCACGTTAAGCTGTTGGTCCCGGCTGTCATTTGTAGATCTTTGACAGTCGTTACAGGTAGTCAGTGGCCCAAAAAGTCTGACAACAATTGCAGTCTTGCCAAGGGGTATCGTATTACCCATTACTAACTGGGTTGTGGAGGTCAGATAGGCAGTCGCTTCATGTAAAATACTAGTATTCAGCTGCATCCGGTTAGACTGGAAGCCGATCCCAGCGTAGTTGGGAAAAAGCTAGGCAGATAATGATCATGAAAAATCACAAAGTTATAAGCTTGTACTGTTACCTGGTTGTCCGTAAAAAAAGTGGTAACCACACACAAGGGTCTGGAAATCGAGCTCCATACTCATAAACTCAAAGTCAGGAATTCAAAAAATAAAAATTGCAATGACTCTGGTATTCACGTCAGAATAACGCATGGATGGTATTCGTAGCTCCACGGGTGAGAAAAAAAAGTTTTGCATTTTTTGATATGGGAGAATACAAGGATCTGCCCTTGAAATTTATAGATCGTATCTGTCAAACCGAAACCAAGTAGTTAAAATTGGTGACACTCAGAGTGATCCTAAAATTATTACATACGGTGTGCCCCAAGGATCAATTTTGGCTCCCCTGTTATTCCTACTGTACATAAATAGTGTCCACAAAATTGGTCTAAAAACTGACCTAACATTATACTCACCGAATTATTTACCGCATCTCTATATTTTTTGCGATATTCTACAGCTTGATTTTTAAATCTTGTCGCAAAAAGCAAAATCGTGGTGCGCACCTGCATTGATGTCAGCAATATTCTTAGCAATAAGTATTAAAATAAATACCTGAGCAAAGAGATGGCTCGGAAGTGTATGCGCCTTTTTCATTATCGTTATTTTCCATGACTCTTGACATAAGGATCCGTGTGTAATTCACTAGCAACACGCAAATACTGTTTCGGATAAGCACATATTAGTAATTGAGGAAAATAATTATTTTCCTCTTGGTTTATTCACACTGAACGGACCTACCAAATATTTACAAATATACATTTAAAAAGTCTAAGCAACATTTACGGTTTTGAACTTTTTAACGATTTTTACTATTGTAACATATTTATACCTATTTCTTTTATAAATAAAAATAAGCATTTTTTGATGCATCACTGACTAAAGCAACAAAATCCTTCATTCAATTGTTCATTTAATCACAATAAATAACGTGTGTACCGTAACATACGTAGTATAAAATAAAGTTAAAACGAAATTAATGTTATCATGAATTTCAAAAATTTCAATTCAATACAAAGTGTGAACGTCTCTGTTGTTTAAAACTTGTCGGCAACGATTTTTCATTGAATTTATAAGATTGTTTATCTGATCCTGCAGCAATCGCTCCCAATGGAATTAAAAACAATTATTTCAGTTGTTGGGTTACCGATACTCCAGTCCAGGTTCTCTAGAACACGTCTCTGGAGCATGTCGCATGCGTGCTCGATGGGATTGAGGTTTGGCGATTGTGTAGGCCACGGCAATACCCGGATGTTTTCCAATGCCTAGTACTCTCTAGTCCTCCGAGCTGTGAAACGCGTGCGAATGCGCATTGTCATGCATCAGCGGTAAATCTGAGCCAAGACTTTGTGCCAAGCCCGAGGACATGTTCAACGTAACTTTCAACTCCCAACTTTAACTTTCACTTTAATAATAATATTTGCTATGGTTAAATAATATGGAACGTGTATTAATGTAAGATTTATCCTTTTTTATTGTAAAGATATTTGCACACCTGTTAAGGTAGGATATGGCTTAAGAGCTTATGTTGTATGTCTCACCTCATTTGCGTCAATATGGGTAGGTACACCCATATTGACGCTAATAAATGATTTGATTTGATTTGATTTTCAGCGTTCATATTGACACTTTTATCTCAGTTCGTCTGTTCTTTATAATACCCGCCCATGCCATCACTGTGGAGCCACGGAGCCACGTGGGTGCGTTTCTTGGACGCATCTCAGCCGTTCAGCATTAGCTGCAGCCTTCTCTGTCCCACTCCTGGGCGAAGGCCTCAAATATGATGACAAAGAAGAGGCCTTTACCCTTCTCGTATTAAGCCTAAATCCAAACCCTCTTCGAAACATAAATTTACATTTTATCCCATTTCTCTTGGGTCCATCTCAAATGTTCTCTATCTCTATACATTCATTCATTCTTTTCGACGGGCGCAATGTCCATGGCGTATATATAGGTGGCCACCTAATTGGGGGTCCTGCTCGTAGGCCGTATTCATGCAGCCTATTTCTCACAGTTTGGTGGCTAACAACAACACCGCTTGGGAATTGTAACATCGGCTGACGTCTTACAGTCAGTTGTATGTATCGGTCCGTTCTGGTAACACTGCCAAAGACGACAAATCACGCTCCTATTGACACAAAAATGCAGAGATACCTGGGACTGATTTCTTCCCGCTTGTAGCAAGCCTACAGCTCTCTGCATATCGTCAGCAGTCAAATGGCGTCGCTCCATGACATAAAAATGACTCACCACTTATTTTTTTTCAAAAACTGTATATTTCAGAATGATAAAAGTGAGATAAATACCAAAAAATCAAAATCAAAGCATTTATTTCAAGTAGGCCAGTTACAGGCACTTTTGAATTGTCGAAACAAAGATGAAAATTAAATGTAGCTACAGTCCCAGTCACAAGACATAAAAACTGTGAAAGTACTGTAGTTGCCCATTCCCTAGCGTAGATCTTTATGGAGAAGAACGGGCAAGAAACTCCATGGACACTCTTTTAAATCAGAATATTTTTACAAAACCTTGGTTACATCATTCATGTTGAGATGGTACATTATGTGAGAACAATGTAGCAAGATGTGCACGTTATTAGTGTCCTTAGTAAAAACAAAAAAAAAAACAAAATAAAGTAATTAATTCAAATAAGCCGTGGCAACCAAGAGCTGACCAGTCTCGACTGACAGCGCTCGTTCACGAACATGACGCATGTGTCAGAACCATTCAACTCAACCATTATGAAGGGAACTAAATGATCCGACACACGCGCCACCATCAGCGAGACATTTGAGTGAGTATGACATCTTTTAACCGCCAGGGCACAATCAAGTCAAGACGTAGGTTTCCAGCGACTGATAGCATTCTAGTACATAACACTCACACAACTTGCAATATGCGGTTATATATACTAAAGATATTGAATTTATACAATACAAAGATAGTTGTACAATCTTCAGCAGCTCCAACAATACAATTAGTGCTATCTATTTATGCGCCCCTGTCCTTGTGGAGCAGGACCGGCATTGAGCCAAGCATTTTTATCAGCGCTATGATCGTCCAATTTGTAATATGCTTGCTTACATAGTGTGCGTTTAATGCATGTTTTAAATGTTGTTTTATTCAGTTCAAGAATGCTTTGTGGAATTTTATTATAGCATCTCAAACAGGACCCCATGACAGATGAGTCTACTTTAGCGAGTCTGAAGCCTGGCTGAACTAATTGGTCCCCATTTCTAGTACTGTAATTGTCTGTCACCTCTTTTACCAAAAAGAAGTAGATTTTTTCTTACGTACATTATGTTTTCGTAGATGTATTGACAATGTACATACATGATGTTAATTTCCTTAAACAGTTCTCTAAACCAAATTTATCAAGCATCGAAAACACATGAAATCGGAAAAAATTGCTTTTATTATAATTAAAACAAAACACAATCGAAAAGTTTCTATTTTTAAAATCAGCCAGTACCTATGTTTCCGAGAACAAAAAGATTGTGCACAAATCAACTTTGTTAAACATGCAGTTTCTGTATATGATGCGTGTTGCTAAGACTTTTTTGATGTGTGTAATATGAAGAGCCTGCTGTACAAGGATAGACCTGTATTACAAACTCGGTTCATTGCGTTCTAACAATTACTATTTGGACAGCAGATAAAAAAAAAAAAAGTTTTTTTTTGTTATTCTTAATGTGAGTGTTGCTCTCAGCTGGTCCGCCGCATCTGCTATTCTCTCCCTTAACTCTTCTATTGAATTTACTGGGGTCGCATAAACTATGTCTTTCAGACCCTGGACGTAAAAGTCTAGCCGCGTCAGATCAGGGCTTCATGCAGGCCAGGGAATCGGCCCACCGCGCCTTATCCATCGGTTTGGATAGTTTTCATCCAGAAATTGTCGAATTGTGATTCGAAAATGGGCTGGACATCCATCCATGATAAAGCATGTTTGCTCTTCTTTCCTCCGGTACATCCGTCAGCAGTGCTACTAAATGGTTTCTTAGGAAATCTTCGTAAACTTCCCCTTTAGTGTTCGGGGTTTAAAATGTGGGCCAATTAATTTATCGTCGATAATACGCATCCAAACATTAAGCGAAAACCTACGCTAGGATGCGGTTGTTTTCAGTTTCTTAGGGTTCCCATTGGCTTCGGTGCCCAGTAATGTAAGTTGCGGTAATTTGTGGCCCTTTTGGCATTATTAGCTTTGTTTGTTTATTTATTTTGTGAAATTTTGTAATGTTTTTAATGACAAAAAAACACTATTTTCTTTCTTTCTTCTTTCTTTGTGATACCATCACGGTCAAAACATGACTCATCGGTCCACAGAATGTTTTTTTTTAAGTTTTCGTCATCGGCATCGGCACTTAGCATAAGCCTGCAAAATTCAACCCGTCTCGGCCGATTTCCCCCTTCTAATGACTGGACGGGTTAGTATTGGTATGGATGTCGGTCTGACAAGTGTACTACAGACCAGACTTTCCACTGTGACATACTTAACTCACGCGCTATGACATTTGTCGATGTGTTGGGGTCGTCAATAAAACGTTGAAGAATTTGCTCTTCGTCCTCAGCCATGAATATCCGGGAACGACCAGTGTCAATTTGCCTGCCGCTTTGGACGCTGCCAGTTTCAGATATTTGCCGATAAGTCGATCCGAACACACTAACGTGTGGGAGTCGGCGGTTGGGAAAGCGAAGTTGATATTCTCTCCGCGCCTCAGCAGAGTTACCGTCACAAAGTCCGTAACAGTACCTACATTATGTCAGCGTATTCAGAATTAGTATACGCAGCAATCGTCGGCACTTCTGAAGGCACAGCAGAGCACAAGAGCAAGATACGCCGCAACAGTTAGGGAAGTAGCCAGATAACAAAAACCCACGAATATCAAACGACGTTTATCAATACACTTTTACAGAAAAGTATTTTTTTTTTCATAAATTATTAAGTAAATAATTATGATTTAATTTGCCTTTTTTCCGCGCCTTGCTTTCACAGGTTGAAGGAAAAGCAAAGGTTAATCGCTAAACAGCCTAATGTGATTTTTTTTTAATTCAAATATTTTTCAATCTTATTAGATAAAGCTTAATTTGTTCATAAAACTAAATATTTTTTAATATTCATGCTGATCTAAGTTATTTTTTAAAAACAATTAAATAGGGAAACGTGAAAATTAAAGTTATCAAATTAATATTAAAAAATAGTAATAATGATCACGAAATTTTTTCATTTGTTTTTCTAATAAATAACCTTTTATGAGATCCACGCCTTCCTGTCCTACATCAAAAACGATTTTCATATGCCATGACTCTGTTTAAATTTCATATCTTTTTAGACAGCTGATAATCTGGCGTAGTAGTTTTTTTTCACTATACAACATTTTGTATAAAACTAATGGTCTTCATGTTGTTCTTTGCCAAAGTTTTAGGCATTTTTTAACTTTTAATTATTAACAAAGGTCTGCTGCAGTATCAGAAAAATAATCAAATTTCAGTACATTCGCGCTGTAAAACGGTTTAAAATTGGCTTCAAATGATTTAATCTGGGATTATTCATTAAAAAAAAAACTAAAAATCGAACTAACTCAAAAACTACGGAATTTCGGTAGAACATTTGGTGGCTTTATTTCTTGCATTATAACCCTACTATGACGTCCTGCAAGGAATACGTCCAGTTACCAGTAACCCTGTTTAAGGTCTACTTATTTAAACACGAAATATTTTCAGAGCTTTTTTTTTTAAATATACGCAGATATATATTTTATTTCCTTGAAATGGCTTCGTTATAGCCGTTAGATGATTCCCTGAAAATATTTCGTGTATGAATAGATAAACCATAAATATCCTAAAATCACGGTGATCGGGGATGAAAAGTAGTTGATGGGCACATTTCGAAAAAACGAATCGATATTGTAGTTTAGGAAACCAAAATGGACATTATTTGCGCATCCCATTAATATTTTTAGAAAAAATCAAAAGGGGAGTGATTAATTTTGTGTTTGATGGGGAATTATTCTAGGTTTCATTAAATATTTTAATGATTTATTGTTTAATTCAAATAAACATAATTATGTTCTCTAGGCTTCTCTCAGTTTGTAAACGTCTCTTTGTGCCTATTGGCCAGTTTTGTTCTGTCTCCTGCTGATACGAGTATGGCTCATTCATTTCGCTAGACAAGACAGTTAAATTGTTTTTCTGGGATTTTTTTTAACTTAATTGTCTCGGCGCTTTTCTGGTGGTCGCCACTGTTGATTCTGACTTTCAGGAGTTGCAGGGGTTTGGGAATACCGTTGGCGGACTTGTCTTAAAAAAATATTTTTCTCTGCACGAGAAGGCACAGTTTGTTATTTTTCTTAAATAAAACTTTTGTGTGCGAGTCTACATTCCTCAAAACTCCGTCTACTATCACCAAATTTTCTCCAGCATTAAATCGAACACATCTTTGTCCACAGGTGCCTTCCTAATTCCGTTCCTCATAATGTTAATATTGGAAGGCATACCCCTCTTCCTGATCGAGATGGCCATCGGTCAGAAGATGCGTCTCGGCTCCCTCGGGGTCTGGAACACCATCCATCCTTGGCTGGGCGGCATTGGGATCTCCAGCTGCGTGGTGACTCTCTTCGTGGCGTTGTACTACAATGTCATTATCACTTGGGTGTTCTTCTATCTTTTTAATAGTATTCGGGTGAGTATATAACGTTTTTATACAATTTAAACCGGGGACTAAAACGGCTATTTGGATTTTGATCGGTTATTTTTTGGGGTTAAGGGAAAAACTATAGAGTAAAAGTAAACGCACTGAGTTCATTTTTGTGCATTCAAAATGTGCTGTGACGGAGCTAGCCCGCGTTTGGTGCTTTTCTTTTACTTTTATTTAAATGCGCTATAAAGAGTAAAATAAGTGGATATAATTTAACTTGCAAGAGAAAAGTAAAAGTAACAAAAAAAAAAAGTTTGGAAAAATCTCAATAACATATAAAAATTGATTAATCTCCCAAACTATAAAAACTTTGGCTAGGGAAAGCAGGGTTCAATAATTAGCAAATGACCTCCTCTATATGCGAATAAAAAAAAATAAAAAAAATTGCTATGGCGGGTCCAGACCCATTCACCCTGTATATATTATAAATGTGGATAATGGCCTCATGGTCCTCAGCAATTATTAATTTATTAAAACTTTATGCACAAGTAAAAACTGTACAAAGGCGGACTTAATGCCTTGGGCATTTTCTATCAGTCTACCTTAGAGTGATGCAGAGACAATACACAGTAGGTGCAATAACAGAAAACAACTTTAAGAAAATAACTAAAATAACTAAAATATAAGAACTCTTTTATTTTATTAAAATAGCTACCTTTAATGTAAATAAACAGTATTGTGTAGAAACAACTCAGAGTTACGTACACTGCACACATAAATATAGAAATATAAGAATAAATACTTATATATATAGAATATATAGAATAAATACATATATAAAACAATATATATGTATATATAATTATATAAAAAATAAAAGTCATGAGAGATAAAAAAATAAACAAACTACAACAACTTAGTTCTGAGACGAATCTGCCAACTTCTTGTGTATGTGTTCTCGAGCTTTCACTTTAAATGTGAACCGATTGGTTACCGTCCTGATATTCTGAGGGAGCGTAATCCAAAGGAAGACGGCTTGGACAAAGAAAGATGATTTTATAAAACCAGAGCGATGAGAAGTACAACGAAAAAGACGGTTATTCTCGGACCGAAGATTCTTGCTGTGTGCAGAGCATAAATATTGACAAATAGAAGTTAGATAAGAAGGAGAAGTAGGTTTGAGAAGAAGAGAAAACAGAGTTGTCAAAGCCCTCAACGCTCTGCCCCTAACCTAACCTCCTCTTTTTTGCCCACCAGCTCTCCGCGGATACTCTACCCTGGGCCCACTGTCCCGTCGACAATGGCACCCGCGAAGCTGAATGCAACAAGGCATCATCAACTGTCTACTTCTGGTACAGGGAGGCACTGGACGCGTCTCCCAGCATTGATGAGCCTGGAGTGCCGCGGTGGTGGATCGTACTGTACCTGCTACTGGCCTGGATAATTGTCTTCTTTATCGTGATGAAGGGGATTCAGAGCAGTGGGAAGGTAGGTTCCTTTGATATTGGCCTTTTTTCATCAAAGCCAAAACAGAATCTAGAAAGACTAATTAGGCTGAGACTTTGCAGTTTTCAGTTCTTTTATGCGCCTATATAAGCGACACCAAGTCCTAGTGGATTCTACTAGTGAGGGAAAAAAAACCCCTCAACAACACAACAAGCTTTTAAGTAATGTAACCAAGGAAAAGTTTACCCCCATAGCTTTTGAGTGGCTTGATCCTTTGCGACATCAGTTTTACATAAACAATAGCTGAAAAAAGAATAACAAAATTTTTCGTCAACATACAATAAGCCTGTTATGAGGCCTTAAAGCCGGAAAAGTTGGAGAATGGCCATTGGTAACTTAAACGTTTCGTAACTTTTTATTGGACCGAGAAAGTAGACATTAGTGTAAATTTAAAACAATTTTGTACATGCCTATGGGAACTAGAACTGCTCCGTTGGTCTTAGGGTCGTATAAGTGCAAGCGCGGCTACAGAGATTTGGTCCTGGGTTCGATTCCCTAGACGAGCATGGTGGGTCCTTTGATTAAAAAGTTCTTTTTAGCAGCCTGCAGCAGTTTGGAAAGCGAACGCCATATTGCAGTCCGCTAACGTATTCAAAAAAAAACGAGATGTTGCAATCAGGGTTTTATTAGATGCACGTGAGCTCAATAAGAAGATGGAGGGCGACGCCGGGTCACCTCCACTTGCCTCAGAAATATTACAGTAATTTCACGGAGTTAATTACATAAAGCTTGATTGACTGTAATGATGCATGGAAATTGGTGTGACACCCCTCGGAAAGGTCGTAAAGCCATTGCCGTCTCATCGGAGTATGTGGGTAAAGAAAGATAGAGTGCACGTGTGTGTGAGCATTAACTTGTGCACTATAATATCTTCTACTTCAATGGCTAGTATCAGCTGAGCAATGGTCGCTATGGCTAAAATATAGCCAGGAGTATTATTACAGGAACCAAACAGTCTTCCGTTTCGTGGGGTTAGAGCCTAAACTGGTGTCAGAATTTTTATACCGCCCATGGGCCTCTGACTTGGCTTTACATGCCGTCGAGAAATATCTCTCAGGCATGCTGGTTTCCTCACGATGTTAAGTTTCAGCGAAGCAAGTGATAATTATATACAATAGGCATGTGAATCTGACAAATCAGAGGTCTGTGTCTTGGGTGTAGGAAGGGGTACTAACTATGGTATTTCCCTCTTTATTATCGGCTCTAAAACGCGCGCACGTCCGTTCACTACCGCAGCTCAAAGCTAACTGACCGCATTACCACTGCGCGCGCTAGAGACGACCTAATGCCTTTCTCTCTTTCACTCACAGACACTACACTAACCCTGCAAGGTTTTTAAAACATTGAACCTCGAACCATTGTTTCAGGTGGTATACTTCACATCTCTGTTCCCGTATGTCGTGCTGACAATCTTCTTCGTCCGCGGCGTCACCCTGCCTGGTTCAGCTGATGGCATCATCCACATGTATAAGCCGAAGGTAAGAAATTAGAACTCAATCAATCAATCAATCAACTTTATTTCTCACCACAATATACATAAATTATTTTACATTCATCAGATTCGACAATGATACACAATTCAGGTAGGTATATATTGTGGGAGACTGGTGCCTAAGCTAGGCTCGTGGGCTGTGTTTCAGGACACCAGGATCGCACCCCTTTACATTTTCATTTCATAAATTATGTACTATACATATAGGCGCGCTGATAGAATGTAAGGAATCATACGACATTTTATAGTTTATATATTAGGCTTAGAAATCTAGGATAAGTATGCGAGACGAATGTTAGTAGATGTGTCGTATGGGTGATTGTGTGGGTGTGTGAGAGTGCTTGATTGTGTGTTTAGGTCATTACAAGGATGTTTTCAGTATCGTTATAGTTTAATTTTAGTAGCCAGTCAGTTAGCCTCTTTTTGCATTTGTTCTTTGTGAGGCTAAAGATTTGTAGTACCTTATGTGTTTTATTGTATAAGTAGGTAGCCACCCAGATAGCAAAAGACTAACTGCTGAAAGTCCTCCTTTTTTGTATCCGATCTATGTCTTACGGCCGTTTTCTATAATTTTATACTTACGTATAACTGTTAGTTAATTAATTTATTTATTTATTCATTTAATTCAGACACAATGATCCATAATTTTGTTAGTAGGTACACTAAAAAACATAATGTTAGTAATAAAAAATCAGAGAAAAGAATGTGCCAACTTCCGTAGCTATCAGAATTTCTATAGACAAAGAATATCCTATCCACGTCACGTCGCTAGCTTTTCTATGACGATTTGTTTCTAACCTACCAGTAAGCAAAATGTCAAACAGACAGATAGCAACCTACCGAAACCGGCTAGTAAGTTATTGAAATGGCCGTTAGATTAAATATGGCAATCGGTTTCAGAGCTAAATTAAAATTAGTATATATTTATTTTACATTTCCATCTTCGTTAACGACACCTAGAATCTAGGCTCTCGAAAGCAGATGCAGTCGCCAAATCACCGAAGTATCATGTCTATTAGGGGCCACAAATATAAATACTTAAATAACGCAAGTATTACGAAGCGTATGAATACCGAGCGTGCGTGCTTGCGTTATTTAGGTATATCTATGACTTATAGCTTCTGCCAGCGGCTTCGCCCGCGTGAAGGGCGATAATTGCCTATGGGATCTTACTACCGGGATAAAAAGTATCCTATGTGTTAATCCAGGTTATAAACTATCTGTGTGCAAAATTTCATCAACATCCGTTCAGTAGTCTTTGCGTGAAAGAGTAACAAACTTTCACATTTATAATTTTAGTAGGAAGTAGGACTATGGCCTTTTCAATTCGAAAGTTAAAGAACATAGTTACAAGAAGACTTTATCTTCAGAAGCTAAAAATAGTACCTCTTTTGATGTTCCTTTATGCAATGGGGTACTAAAGTGTTTGTTTTCTTTGACTAGTCGCTTGGGGGCGTATGACGTTCGTCGCTGAAAATATAAGCATTAAAAACTGAAATACATGACGACACTGTTGGCGCAGTAGCTAAGCGATTGGCTGCTGAGCTGTGTGTCGCGGTTCGAACCCCGCACGGAACAAATTCAATATATGTATGACCTACATATAGTGGTTTAGGGTCTAACTGTTTGTGTATGTGAGTTGAAGTAGGAGCATTTTTACAGTCTTAAGCGGAGTTTATCTATGAATCTCCACCTAAATACATTTTCTTTTGCCTGTGCTAACTGTACTTGCCGAACAAAAAGCTTACCAAATTGTATTCAATATATTATGAAGTTCAAAATAGTTACGAAATTGGACTTTTGTGATGCTATTTTGTTTAGTTGACGAAATGGGAAAGTTAAGAGATGGGCCGGAGCCATATTAAGTGTGTTAGTTTGCGAATAAAACAAGTGAATACGTCGTAAACTCTCAACATCGTACTAGAAACGTAGAATAATATAGAAGGCGCTTTCGCTACAAAACTTTCCGGGCGCCGTAGAATATTTGCATAGTGTCTACGCATTAAAACATTGTTCATTCACATAATTAATGAGGCCAGGTATTATTATGGAGCTTTTGTAAAGGTTAAAACACGGTTAAAAGTTCCTTCGCGGTTCGTACTCATTACTGCGTAATTCCATGGTTTTCCAAGTTTGAGTTTTGAATTTAAATATGGAACAAAGTCCTTTGAATTCAGAATATTTTGTTTAGCATTTGCACTTCTGAAACGATCGAGGCTAGTTGCATGTTTCTGTGTGGTCGGTTGCTTTGTAGCAGAAATGGAGAAAATCGCATGGGTACATGAGAGCTTTCACGGTTTACAACTAAACTTATATTGTCACTTAACAAAAGCAATACAACAACAACACCAATCACAACAATTACCAATCACGGAAGATATCCCGTTAGTGACAATATAAGTTTATGGGTACATGAGGTTCAAAAAGGGAACTCCTTCCGCCGATTAATCGCGATTTTTTTGGGTACGTCTACCCAAAAATATCGCGATTACTCACGTAGTTAATCAACTTGTGAAAGGGCGTAGTCACTAGACCAAAACAACTGCGTTTGAGTTGAATTCTACATAAGGCGACAACCAAGAGCTAAATTAGCAACTCTATTTGTGGTGGTTCACACTTCGTTTGAAATGCTGTTAGAATAAAATTCTAATCCGCTTGCACTACAAAGTGGTTGTCACGTCTATTGACTGGACTAAAAAAATAAAACACTATCATGCTAATATGTTGCTTGTAGAATTTGAATTTGCGAAAAAATCAGAATGATCGCATGTATTTTAGTATGGTTTTACTCGTTAAAAGATTTTTTTAGAGATATGTTTGTGATTTTTTTTTTTGAGTAAAATTAGTTGTATTATGTTTTCAAAACAGTATCATACTAGCATAATTATATCCTAAAGAATATCATATATTTTTCTGGTTTTGTTTATTGCAGTGAATCATATGCTTTTTTACATTATAAAACTCGCGTTTAGCTCCTGTAGTGGTTAAACGGTGTTCACGACTAAGTATTCCAAAGATGTAAGCATACAGGGTGTAAACAGACCCTTCACGAAGCCGTCAACCAAGCATTCTGTACTGTACATCATACTAAGTAACTTTACGCACAAAAATATTGCTGGGAAACGACTTTTTTTTTGGGGTGAAAAACACGTTTTACTAATTCAATGTACCGCACTCAACACATTGTGCTGATTGATGGATTGAATAGTACGGGGGTCGTGGAGGTGTTTAAAGTAAAACATGTAATTAAAAAAGAAAAAAAAGAAAAAAATGGAACTTTGACCCCCAATATCTCCGTAACTAGAAGGTTCCCAGGTATGGTGGAGAACAAAAAAATATCGCAATGAAGGGGAGAACAAGTACCTTTCGTCTTCGTTAAGGCTCTTTTTACACCCTTTATATGTCTCATTTGCAGCTCGAAAAACTCCTCGACCCGACCGTCTGGTTGGACGCAGCGACCCAAGTCTTCTACTCCTTCGGGCTTGCCTTCGGGTCTCTGATCGCGTTCGGCTCCTACAACCCGCCGAACAACAACTGCGTGAGGGATGTGCTACTGGTGTCCGTCTGTAACGCTTTGACGGCCATCTACGCGTCTGTGGTCATCTTCAGTATCCTGGGCTTCAAGGCCTTTACTATGGTGGAGACTTGTATGACCAAGTAAGTACCTATTGTGTTTTATTTTGTTACCTACTGCTTAAGAAGGGCTCGTGGCTTATTGATAACAGCCGTACGGGTCGATTGTCAAGGTAGGAATGCTTGCCGAGGTTAATCTGTGGATCACTGACCATCCATTTATTTATTTGAGAAAACATACAGTACAATATAACAGACAAATCCAAGCACTTGCATAGTCATAAGAAACAAAAATTAGGAATTATAAGGAATGATAAAAATATTAAATAAACTTAAGTATCTTTTTTTATCGCTGGACATTACACACAGCGCCATCTAGTGCCACACTAAGCAACGAGGCTTGTGTCGTGGACACCAGATAGTTGATATACCACATAGATACTTTTTGTTTGTAAATACATACTAATTATGCATATAAACATCCATGACTCGGAAACAAATATCCATGCTCATCACACAAACATTTGCTTCTACCGGGATTCGAACCCGGGACCCTAAGTGCGTAAGGTAGCCTGCGCCATTCGGGTCATCAAGTATCTACTTAAAAATAAAATAAAAAGTAATATTTCATGCATCCTCTCAGAGAAACTCAAACATCCACGACATACATACGTTTACCCATCTCGAGCAACGATCACTAAAAAAAACTAGTGATCGATGATCGAGGCAAATAAATCACACTTTCGATGTCAGTAGAGAATTCAGCATTGCCAGAGCGCGAACTGAGGGAGAGTTATAATGAGAAACTGTACGTGTAGACGGAACAACCAATAATCTGGGTCCACGCGGTTTCAGTTGGTAGGTATTAAGACGCGGGAAGAACAAAAAAACGGCAAAGAAAATCACGTTTGTTGTAATTTAACTGTTTATTTTTAAAGTGAATATACAACTAAATATTTCAAGCGTCTATCTGTTGCCGATATTAATATCAAGCAATAAACCGCAAAAAAATCACGTCTATTGTATGGGAGCCCCACTTAAATATTTATTTTATTCTGTTTTTATTGTTAGTATTTAAAAAGGAAAGGTAAAAGAAATACATTATATGTGAAAATTTCAACTGTCTGTCTATCACGGTTTATGAGATACAGGCTTCTTTTTTTCGGTTGGGAAATCATCAAATGACTTCTCCCGCTCTGGGCGGAGCAGGAGGGAGTGGCAGACTTTTACTGACTAAAACCCATCCATGTTCCTTCATCGCCCTTTGTGTTCCGGGGCCACGGTATCTCTTTCGAACAGTCCCGCAACCCCGGCAGGCATCGGTCCTTGCGGACCCCTTCCTTTTGCTAACTCTCTTTAAGGCGCGCGTGGAACACGAACGCGCCGTCGACACGGCATGAGATACAGCCTGGTGACAGACAGACGGACAGTGGAGTCTTAGTAATAGGGTCCCGTTTTTACGTTTTGGGTACGGAACCCTAAAAAGTCTCACAAGCTGAGCTACTCGTACTGCTACTATCCATTGCATGGCGAGTTCCCGCCGTGACTCGGAAAGCACTACCTCCGACCTTCGTTAAAATTCGGCCGTTATAAATATTTATAAAATAGACACTAATATAAAGTTACTGAGGAAATGTAATTATCTTAAAAGCAAAAAGTACGTAAAAGAATATTAGATGGCGGCTTCCAGAGTTTCATAACTCAAGTTAGTCAGTTTTTTTGAAGCTTATAAAAGCTTCAAAAAAACTGACTAAAATAATAATAAATAAATTTGTAATTTTGTAATTTTGTATTACATAAGTAATACAAAATTACAAAAAACTGAATAAAAAACATCAAACCTGTAATATCTGGAGGGATAGGCAGAGGTGTAGTTATAATACACCCATATTTATCCAACTAAAGGCACACTGTGAAGATTCTTCCAAAATATTATAGGATTACAGAACAAGAAAGAAAAAAGCAACAAAATACATAACATCACACTTGTACACTAATTTTTTTTATAGCATAAAAGATGTACACATACAATATTTTTAATTTACAAATCTATTAAAATAAACTAAACTAACTTAAACTAAAAACTTAAAAAATGGCGTCAAAAAACTCCTCCTCAACGCTGTCAACTGGTAATGTCCCCAAGAGGCTGGCGGCGTTACCACGCTGTATGGCAACGCTAAGCCTTTGGCCAAGGTAAAAGCCAGCCTTAGGGTCACGGGAAGTGTCAACTAAGCGTTTTGAAATTTCCTTGAAAAGTCAGTGAGCGCTCGGAACCCACGGTCCTAGAATTTCAAATAATAATTTTATTTTAGTTTGAAATTTATGTCAAATACTCGGGTCTAGTCTCTTTCAGCTGTGAAAAAATCAAGTTTGCAAGTAGACGCGTTTAAGAGATATGACCGTTAATGTTGCATATTTTCGCAAATTTTGCCATTTCACAAGGAAATTAAAACCTACAGGGTACAAAGTTAGCCTAGAATTATGAAATTCTACAGCATGTGTTACAACATGTAAAGGAAAAAATCTGAAAACCGTAAATGTGTAGTTTAATAACAAAATACCCACAAGCTTGTACGGAAACCTCGGTACGCGAGTTCAACTCATACTTGGCCGGTGTTTTCAGCGTTAACACTAAACGTGTGTTTGTAACAACCACAAAACACTCAAAACTAACAATCACACGAGACCTCGCCATTGTTTTGATACAAAGTGCAATTTATTTGATTGCGTCCGATTCAAGATGCAATCAGCTTTGATTGATGCGTTGCCACTATTTATAGTCTAAAGGGCCTTGGCTCGAAATACTCGGTAAAAGCGAGAGGGTGAATATTTTAAATGCAAAATGCGGGTACGGGTATCCTCTAGGGGTTTTGGAGTTTATGACTTTGCTGAATTCGTCTCTTTTCAAGGATATTTCTAAATAAGAACTTACCTGGGCTGGGCTATCTACAAATTAGTGATACATCGAGATTTTTTTTTATTAGCCTGTTCTGTCTCACTGCTGGGCAAAGGCCTCCCCCATTCCTTTCCAACTCTCCCGGTGTTTGCCTCCTCTGGCCAATCAGTCAGGAACGAGTCCAAATCGTCACGCCACATCGAGATATCATCGAAATATTGAATTCATTATATTTTGGAAAAAAAAAACACACACCAAACCATTGGGTATTCTAGACACACATACACACTAACACAGTATTTTACATGGAGTGAGTGTCTATCTGACCTCCACAAGCCACTTAGTACTGGGTAATACGGTACCCCTTTTTTTATTTTCGCATGGGAAATCATCAAATGACCCCCCCTCCCGCTCTGGGCAGAGCAGGAGGGAGTGTCAGATTTTTACTGATTAAAACCCATCCATGTTCCTTCATCGCCCTTTGTGTTTGGGAGACTGGTTGTCAGACTTGCGGGCCACTGACTTCCTATAACTGCCTGTAACAACTGTCAATGATCGTTACAGGTAGTCAGATATAAAAACATTATTTACCTAAATTGTCATCGTACACTACTTACCCAGAGTATACTCTGGTGTTGCTAATTATTTTAACATAGAAGTAATTGGTGGCCCGAGAAAATGCCAACAGTATACTTGATGGATACTCTTAAAATCTAAAATCAAGATATGTTATTTCACGTTTGCCTACATGGGCACTTCTAAAACGTCGAGAAAAAGTGCACGGTTCGGGTTGGTCGTTTTAATGGAGAAGAGCCAGCAAGAAACTCCATGGTTAATCTTTTTAAATTATTTGGTTTTACAATATTATCATGTTACAGCATTAGTTCCTCACGGGCATCTAATGTACCACATGAATGCTACCCCTTGACAAAATATTTTGTCCCTCCATTTCAACATTCCTCTTTATCTTTTCAGAGAGATCAAGATCCTTGCCGGTCTGAACGAATCCGGCTTCACCACCAACTCGACCCACGACTACTATCGCGATCATTTCGAATCCGTGAACGAGAGCATCGTGACAAAGTACAATCTTACTGGGTGCCTTATGAGCCGACAGCTTGAAGAGGTAAGCAATTAAAGATAGACCTGTTGGTGTCTGCTAGCCTGGTACATAGTCCGAGCCTATGAAGTGATTTGTTGAATTAATTTAAATAATTTGGAAATAGTAGTGTTAAGATTTGAGTATGAATGTGGATGGCTATAAGAGTAGAGGAAGACCAAAGAAACGACGTGTGAAAGATGATACGGTAAGAGGTGTCTGATGAGGTGACAAATAATAGAGAAGTATGGTAGAAGAAGACATGCTGCGCCGACCCCAAATAAATTGGGATAAGGGCAAGAGATTGATAATGATATGAAGAGTAGTGCAAAATAAGATATTGTTATCTTGGACATCACGGACAAGTTTTGAGTATGTGTACTGTAAGAGTAGGATGAGACCTGTTGAATCGAACCAAATCGATTATGTAGCACATCCCTAATGTAAGTGCGTAAGAGCAACCCTATGGTTGCCATGGAGTGTTGATTCCTAATTCAATAACTATAACTATGTAAAAAGCAAATGTCGGTTTAGTATTCTAATATACATTTATGCTAAAGCGTGTACGTTATATTTTCTCATCTTCCCTGCTTGCCGTTCCCAACTCCAACAAATGGTAGCAGAGCGTGGTTACAAGAAAAAATGAGCGCCACTGCCTCATACCGTATTGAAGCTCTCTCCAAAGAAAATTATGACACGTGGAGCGTGCAGGCTGAAGCAGTTCTAATTAAAAATGGACTGTGGGGATACGCCAGTGGATCAATCACCGAACCAAAAGAGGAAACAGCAAAAAGTAAGTTCTATGAAAATGACTTGCTTGCTCGATCAGAGTTATTACTGATCATCTCACCGTCAGAACTTAAACAAGTGCGGGGATGCAAGACATCCAACGAGCTATGGCTTAAGCTAAAAGGAATTTACCAAAGCAAAGGTCCTGCTCGGAAAGCAACTTTGCTAAAACAGCTGATATTAAAAAAGGCTGATAAAGATGACGTCCGTGAACATTTAACTAATTTTATTGACATCGTGGACAAGCTAGCGGATATGGGCGTTAGCTTGCATCCCGATCTACTAAGCATAATGATGCTTTACAGCCTTCCAGCTGCTTACGAGAATTTCCGTATAGCAGTGGAAACTCGTGACACCTTACCGTCTCCCGAAGAACTGAAAATAAAAATCGTTGAAGAGAGTGAGGCACGAAAAAATATTGACTGTAGTAAAGAAAATGAAGAAGCCTTTTTCACAAAGAAGGGAAAATATTGCCAAAAGTGTAAAAAGAAAGGCCATACCACTCAGGCGTGCTGGAGTCAAAAGAAAAATGCTCCCAAGAAAAAATATGAGAAAAAACCTGAGAAAAATTTCAATGTATGCCTAAACACAGGAAAAGAGGTTACTAATAAAAACACTTGGTGTCTTGATAGCGGTTGTACATCGCACTTTTGTGGTAAAAGCCTCTTATTTAACAGCATGGAGTCTGCGTCTGGAAATTTGAAACTGGCCTCAAATAAACATTATACAACGATTGAAGGAAAAGGAAAAGTGACAGTGTTCAAAGAAAAAGAAAAATTTAATTTAAATGACACATTGTTTATTCCTGATTTGACAACCAACCTATTGTCAGTAAGTAAAATAACTGAAAAAGGAAATAAAGTTATTTTTGAAAAAGAAAAGGCATATATAATGGAAAATAATGGAACAGTAATACTGACAGCAAAGAAGAGTAACGATTTATACTACCTCGAATTTGATGAATCAAATGAGACCGCAAAATATACACGCACAACTGGAAATGATAGCAAAATCATGCAGTGGCATCGAAAACTAGGCCATATCAATGAAAGAGATTTGGTTAGGATGGCAAAAGAAGAATTGATGTATGGACTTGATGTAGGTGAAGGAAAACTTGATAATTGTGAAACCTGTATAAAAGGAAAACTGTCAAGATTGCCATTCCCGCGTCATGAGGAAATATACACTACTGAACCATTGCAAATAATCCATAGTGATGTGTGTGGTCCATTGGAATATGAGTCTATAGCTGGATCAAAGTATTACGTAACGTTCATTGATGATTATACCAGGTACTGTTGCATATATTTTATCGCACAGAAAAGCGAAGTATTTGAAAAATTTAAGGAATTTAAAAGTAAGATGGAAAATTTTACTGACTTGAAGATAAAGAATTTGCAATCAGATAACGGAAGGGAATACGTAAATAAAATATTTGACGATTATCTGAAACTGCATGGAATCCAAAGAAGGTTAAGTACACCTTATACTCCGCAACAAAACGGAATCAGCGAGCGCAAAAACAGGTCCCTGATGGATAAAGCCAGATGCTTAATGATAGAAGCAAATACACCAAAGCAATTGTGGGCAGAAGCAGTATATACTGCCAACTATTTAATAAATAGAAGTCCATCCAAAGCACTGAAAGGAGAAACGCCATTCAAGAAATGGGTTGGACGAACTCCATCAGGAAATCACCTTCATATTTTCGGAAGCAAAGCTTTTGTCCTTCAGAAAAGAAGAAAGGGAAAACTATCGGCAAAAGCTACACCCGGTGTATTTATGGGTTATGCTAAAAACGCAAAAGGGTTCCGAATTTACGTTCCTGAAAAGAATTCTGTAATAATCAGCAGGGATGTTAAAATCATAAACAAAATGTTTTATGAAACAGAAGAAAACTACGACAATTTTGTTGAAGAATCGGGACAAATACCTGAGAAAGAAAAACAAACTAAACAAATAAAACAAAAGAAAAATCTGAGCACTGAAGTAAACATAGAAATAAACAACAATAAAGAAAAAGTCTCAGATAAATCGGAGACAGCTAAAGAAAACACAAGTACAGAGTCTACACCAAATATACCAGGTACCAATTTTGATGAAGCATCGTCAGACGAAGAACAAGAAGCTTATGTTGACGCACCTGAAACAATGACTAGAGAAAGGCCGAAAAGAGATATAAAACAGCCTACTTGGATGAAGGATTATGATATAGGAGTTTCAGAAGAATGTCAGTTGTCATCAGAAATAGCTTACTCGTTTGAAGATAATGATCAAACTGAAGACTGGAGTGATGCTATCCGATCTGAAATTAGATCACACATTAAAAATGGTACGTGGAAAATCGTAAAGAAAGAGAAAGGTATGAAAATCATAGACTACAAGATGGTCTTAAAAAGAAAAGTGAGCCCAGAAAACAAAGTTACAAACAAAGCACGACTAGTGGCTAAAGGTTTCACGCAGCGTCCGGGCGTTGATTATAACGAAACTTACGCACCCGTTGCAAAACTAAGTTCTATAAGAAGTTTATTTGGTATTGCTGTTGAAGAAGGCCTGCATTTGAACCAAATGGATGTAGTCACAGCATACTTAAACGGAAATATTGAAGAAAGAATTTATATGAAATTGCCTAACTACATAGAGAGATATGTAAGAGAGATACTAGTTGCTGAGTTTGAGTCTGATGATCTAACCGTCTACAATAAAGCAAAAGAGGTTTTAACAGATCTAAAAAGCATAGAAGGAGAAAAAGTCTTTTTATTATTAAAGGCTCTTTATGGACTTAAGCAGGCAGGGAGACAATGGTATATCAAACTGGACACAGAATTAAAAAATATTGGCTTTCAGGCAACAAAAGCAGAACCCTGTGTATACACATACACAGAAGGAGGAGTGCGTGCCATTATTGGAATATATGTTGATGATATATTACTTGCCTGCTCATGTCAAAAGAAGTTGAAAGAAATAAAAGAAATGCTAAGTCAAAAGTTTGAAATGAAAGATCTGGGAAAACCAAAATGCATACTTGGCATAGAAGTATCATACAAAAACAAGGAAATTATTATTAAGCAAACAAAGAAAATAGACGAAGCTTTGAGAACATTTAAAATGGAAGAATGCAAGTCTACTACTACACCAATAGAACCAGGCATTGCACTAGAGTCAAACAAGAAGGAAATAGTAGACCTGCCTTACAAAAATTTGATTGGCACGTTAATGTTTTTAGCTGTAGCTACAAGGCCAGATATTGCATTTGCTGTAAGCTACTTATCGCAATTTAATGACTGTTTTGATGAAACACATTTCAAAAGTGCAAAACGTGTTCTAAGGTATCTGAAGGGTACAAAAGATATCGGTTTAAATTTCAAGAAGACCGGAAATAAACTATATGGCATGGCTGATGCTGATTGGGGTTCATGTAAGATAGACAGAAAGTCCTTTTCCGGATATTGTTTTAAATTTGCTGGAGCTCCTATCAGCTGGGGATGTAGAAAACAAAGAAGCATTGCGCTATCTACAGCAGAAGCCGAATATGTCGCTCTTACAGAAGCTGTTAAAGAAGCAGCGTATCTACGAGCATTGTTCAATGAAATAAATATAAAACAAGAAAAGATACTAATATTGAATGATAATCAAGCAGCAATAAAGCTGTGTCAAAATCCAATAGTATCTTCGAAGTCGAAGCATATAGACCTTAAAATGCATTATATCAGAGACTGCATCAAAGAAGGAGTCGTGGAAGTCCAATATCAACCTACAGAAGATATGGAGGCGGATCTATTGACGAAAGGATTAACAGGTCCAAGACTTGCACGTTTAAGAACCAATATGGGTATACATTAGGTGTGAGAAGGAGTGTTGAATCGAACCAAATCGATTATGTAGCACATCCCTAATGTAAGTGCGTAAGAGCAACCCTATGGTTGCCATGGAGTGTTGATTCCTAATTCAATAACTATAACTATGTAAAAAGCAAATGTCGGTTTAGTATTCTAATATACATTTATGCTAAAGCGTGTACGTTATATTTTCTCATCTTCCCTGCTTGCCGTTCCCAACTCCAACAAGACCAAAGAAACGATAGACTGTTTGAAGGGTGAGATGGCTAGAAAGGAGGTAACTGCTGAGATGACGAGTAATAGAGAAGTATAGAAGAAGATAATATATACTGCGCTGATCCTAAATAAATTGAACATCAGTGAAGCAAAATATCGTGAGTAAACCGTCTAGGACATGTCGGTTACTTCGCGATATTTTTTTCATCGTTTGAGAGTAGTAGTGATGAAATAAATTACATGCACAAAGTTAAGTACGTAATTCTTTGTGTCAGGCCGCCGAAGGAACCGGCCTAGCCTTTATCGTCTTCACCCAAGCGATCCTGAAGCTGACTCCCGCCCCCTTCTGGTCCATCATCTTCTTCCTGATGCTGCTGTCACTGGGGCTTGGCAGTCAGATCGGCATCATGGAAGGCATGCTCTGCACTATGTTCGACATCGAGTTCTTTAAGCGGCTCAGCAAGCCTGTTATCACTGGTAAGTGATCTAAAAATGATGTTTAGCTGTAAGTTTTCCCAAAAATGAAATAAATAAATAAAGAGAAAAGGGGAGTTCGAAAATAAATTATTATTCTGATGAATTGTCATCGAGGATCGAATGGATTCTCTTTCGTGAGTATTAGACTCGACCGAATAAAGTCACGCAAGAACCCTTACACCACAAAATGTTCTATCGTCTTCTTCATGATGCTGCTTTCTGGCATTTAATTCTTCGAAGAGCTTATATTCGACATCAAGTTCTTCAATTATCTCAAGCCACCTGGTGAGCGATAGTTTTCAGTAAAGGTCTACACCTGATTGTCTGGTTATTTAAAGAACTACAAATTTTCATCTATTTTTCTTTGATAACCAGACAATCAGGTGTGGTCTACACCTGATTGTCTGGTTATCAAAGAAAAATAGATGAAAATTTGTAGTTCTTTAAATTGACAGTCGTTACAGTTAAACAGTAGCTCAAAATTCTGACAATCAGTCTTACCAGGGAGTATCATATAACCCAGTACTAACTGGGTTGTGGAAGTCAGCTGCAATCGGTTAGACTGGAAGCTGACCCCAACATATTTGGAAGAAGGCTAGGCAGATGATGATGTCTAGTTTTTAAACTCTAAAACATTTATTTCCCCAGGTTGCGTATGCACGTTCTGTTTCTTCGTGGGCCTGATCTTCACGACCGGCGCGGGAGAGTACTGGCTCAAGATGTTCGACTCGTTCGCCGGCACCATCGGACTCGTCGTCGTCGCTCTGCTCGAGATGGTCTCTGTTGTTTACATTTATGGCCATGAGAGGTATGTAGACTTCATATGGACGGCTGTAAAAGTAGGAGACCTCCACAAATCGATAGTTTAACAATGTAACAGTGATATGTGGTTAAGTTAACTGCTAGACCTAGAGTTTGATATAAAGGTTCTTATAGGCCTTTTTTGAATTTTTGGTCCTTTGTGAGTCATATAATTTTTTTTATTTCAAATAATTCCATTTGGTTTCACAACATTGATTTAACGACTTGTCCATAACATGCCTACTTAAAAAAAAACCATGCCTAAAAATGGTTCGTCCTTCGAGCCGGATACCAATCCAAGACTCCCTTCCAGATTCACTAACGACATATACGAGATGACGGGCTACCGGCCGGGCATCTACTGGCAGGTGACTTGGCGCTACGTCGGCCCCTTCATCGTCACCTGCATCCTGCTGTCTTCGATGGTCTTCATGCTCATCAACCCTCCTACCTATGGCGCTTGGAATGCTGATGAGGTGAGTTTTGATAGTGATTCTTTTGAATATAGTGCTTCTACCCGTGCCATATCCGCCCACCTGCACCTTCCAGGAATTAAATGAGGCAATCGGCAAAGCTGTCCAGGTCGTACGCATTTAGACAACATCTCACAAATGAGGCAATCGGCAAAGCTGTCCAGGTCGTACGCATTTAGACAACATCTCACCGATTGGAGAAGAAGAAGAAGTCCTCCTTATCGATTTTGAAAATGGCGCACTCTGCGGTTTATATCTTAGCGTGAGCCTTAGTAATAATATGACTCTTCCGACTGAATTTAGTTTTAAACCAGCTTGGCCACGTGGAGTTCGATAATTGTCCCACGCGATTAAACTACCGGAATAAAAAGGTTCCTTTCACGCGAAAACTACTAAACGGATTTGAATGAAATTTGGCACATAGATATTTTATAAGTGGATTATCACATAGGATACTTTTTATCGTGGTAGTATGATCTCGTGAAACAGTTACCGGACTTACCGCAGGCGAAGCCGCGGGCATTAGCTAGTAATATTGTAACTAGAATGTTGTACGGTCGACCAAGCTATTTGGTTTACATTTTACGATGTAATTTGCATGTTAAAATGTGAACCAAATACCTTGTTCGACCGTACAATATAAAACAAATTTACAGTACACTCTTTATTAATGACATCATAAAAGAAAGAGGGAAAGTATTTGCAATTTAATGACGCAATTAAGGAGGTAAAAAAACTAGCATAATTCTACACGTTCTTCTATCAACTCTTCGTAGCATACTTCTGCATGAACAGGTCCCAGAAGGCCATCCTCTCCTTGTAGGCATGGTCCTTCATGGTCATGTTGACGTTGATGTCCATGTATGGTCGGGAGTACCCGGTGACAGGTTCCCAGATCACTGGGAGGAGGGTTGTGTTTTGGGGCGTCGGGTTTCTGGAAAGACATTGGATATGTTAATACAGCCCGTTCAAATAATTGAATGACCATGACGAGTTTCCTCCGTGCCTCGGAAAGCTCGCTGAGCAGTTGGTCTCGGCTGTCAATGGTAGATCTTTGACAGTCGTTACAGGTAGTCAGTGGTCCAAAAAGTCTGACAATCAGTCTTGCCAAGGGGTATCGTATTACCCAGTACTAACTGAGTTGTGGAGGTCAGATAGGCAGTCGCTCCATGTAAAATACTGGTATTCAGCTGCGTCCGGTTACACTGGAAGCCGACTCCAACATAGTTGGCTTGGAAGATGACGAATAGACACTGACGCTAAAACGGTTACCATGTATTCAACACACCATTCTGAGCTCCAACTCACGGGCCCCCACCTAGAATTTTTTTATCGGTAATAAAAAAAATAAGTATGTTTCTCTCAATCATTCAACCTACAGCGTATGTTGCTTAATCTTTTAACAAATTTAAATAAATACTAAGTCGGTACCATATTTATAAACATCCATGAGTTCAGAGCAGGATGCCCTAAGATACAAACGTCAACATTTCTACTCTCACACTCCTGCAATTGGCCTCGCTTTTCAGTCAAGTTTCAAGTCATACCCAATAGACAACGGGAAACTCAAAAAAAAGCGAGTCGGACTCGCACACATATGGTCCCGTACCACCGCCGAAAAAATATACGTTTCTTGTATGGTGGACCCTTGAAAATTTTTAACCTTTTTTTTTATTTGTTGTTATAGCAGCCATAATAATAATACACAGTCTGTGAAAATTTTATTTATTCAAGTGTCTACCTATTTTGGTCCAAAATATACAGCCCTGTGACAGATGGACAGACGGACATCATCCCAGCCAAAAGACGTCCACTGCTGGACATGGGCCTCCCCGAAGGGGGGTTTTGCCATAATCGCCACGCTTGGCAGGCGGGTTGGCGATCGCAGTGCGGTTGTTACAAAAGCACAGAGAACGCTGCTGCCCATTCTCTGGTAAGTCCCTTAGTCGCCTCTTACGACACCCACGGGAAGATATGGGATGGTGCTATTCTTTGCGTCCGACACCATACAGACGGACAGACGGACAACGGAGCTTTAATAATAGGGTATCGCTGTCACCCTTTTGGTACAGATCTATATAAAGGGAAGGAAAACGGAAGGAAGAGGGACAAACACAAAAACTCACCCGAATTTAACAAAGTTAGCCCACAAGGTGGTCATTCTTTTCTTCATCATCCTCTGCTCATCAGAGCTCAGCACAGCAGTGGTTTCAAACAAATACTTAAGCTCCTCTCTATGTATCGCCCCGGCTCCCGTCACATTCTGATAAGAACTACCACCAATATATGAGAACATATACTTATACGCCGTCCCACCCTGCTCCGTATACTTAGACACAGATTTCTCCACTGCATAATTCAGTTTAAAATCAGAAGAATAATCACTCAATTCCAACATAGAGTCAACACCAATATTTTTGCTTCCCAAGTAAAAGGTCTTCACAATTTCACTTAATCTATCTAATTCGCAATTTCTTAATACGAAATTGTTCTTCAAATTCCTGTAGAATATGTCGCCCAATTTGTTGTAGAAATCTTTCTGTTGGTTCACGAAAGTACCAAAATCTTCTTTACTGTTGAAACCAATCATGATTTTTACACGTTCCATTCTGTCAGGGTTGCTTAAATGATTGATGCATTTGGTTACAAAGTGTTGGGTCCCGCTGAAGCGCATTTCTTTGCAAGGCGTCAGCCTCATGGAGAGATTTCTTGCAGCTGCCATCACAGAAATCGGGTTCTGTTTAGCCAGATGTTGCAATGCTTCTTTGTTTGTTGTTACTTTATGTCCTAGGTGAGCAGAAAGTTTTATAGGAGCTTCATAATCTCGATTTCCATAAAAGCCTGGCGTATGCAGAGAACCGCTTTGGATAATGGCTTTATCGAATAACGTCTCATACCTTGAATAAAGATGTAGGTCTACTGCCCCACCGCCATAGCTTTCACCAGCAATAGTAACCTTACTCGGATCTCCGTAAAAATTCTTTATATTCATCTTGATCCATCTCAAGGCTGCTATCTGGTCCTTAAGGCCTTGGTTGCCCGGTATGGACTCGTCGTTCAAACACAAGAAGCCGTAAGGACCAAGCCGGTAATTGACGGTGATGACAATAATATCCTGTTTGACCAAATGTTGTCCACCGTAGTCGCCGGCACTGCCGAAAACAAAGCCTCCTCCGTGGAACCAGACCAATATTGGCACCCTGCAGTGTAGGTTAGCCGTTTGCGGCACGTATATGTTGAGGGTAAGACATTGGAGTGTTCCGCCACGTTTGGAGACTACTTGAGGGCACATTATGGAGGAGTCGTTAGCAATAAAGGGTTTTCGGAAGTAATTCTGTGGTAAGTTGCTCTAAAATAGAAAAAAAAAAACATATGTTAACGTGGACTCTACGATTTCAGACCGTAACTAATATTTTATTGAAGAAATAGTAAATGCGGTCACTTGAGTCTACAGTCCTCTCACAGTCATCTTACCATTGATAGCAGCAATGCAAGACCAACCTTACTACAGCGACCGCAAAGCTCACTGTTATAGTGGCAGAAATGCCAGTGGCAGAAACCCAACAGCATTCATATTGGAACAAGAATAAGGATCACACTGCGCTTTTGACAGACAGTGGTGGAAAGTCAGATAACTTTGAAAGTACTGTACCGTTAAACGGCGTGAATTGAAACGAACGGCTGAATCGAGAGAACATTTTGAAAGGGAAATACGAGTATAATTATGTTATGTGGACAACAAGGTCTCTACATAATTAAGTTAATAAAATAGAAAACTTGTTAACATCCTACTTAAGGGGCTCCCCCATGCACACTAGCGCCACTTTAGTAAAAAAATCAGAACTCGTTAAATACACAATTAATATAAAATCTGATTGACAAAATCAATCATTTGGTCTTCTAAATTATTTACGTCTGCTTAACTCATTGAAACATAGCTCGCTGTCGTTACAGATACAAAATGGAAAAAAACGGGCGGTTTTAGCAATTATTCTAACTGTAACTACAGTAAAGTATATTTTAATGAATTAAATAGACGTCAATAATCTAGAACTCTAAAGCATTGATTTTGTCAATCAGATTTTATATTAATTGTGTATTTAACGAGTTCTGATTTTTTTTTCTGACGAAAAAGTTCTTTATCTGGTACATAATTACCCCCAACAAATTGCAAAGCTGTTTGTTGGCAGACGTAGCTCCTTTTTCCTTTACATTTACTTAATAACATTTATTAATGACACTTTTCCACAAATACAGTAAAACAAAGTAAAAATTCTTGCATTCCTTACAATAACAAGTAAACATCAAAAAAAAAAACAGGTGTGTTAACATTGGTGTGTTTAAAGTGGCGCTAGCGTGCCATGGAGGAGCCCCTTAATATTATAAATGCGAAAGTGTGTGAGGATGCTTGAATATCTGGATGTAAGGATGTGTGGATGTGTGGATGTTTGTTACTCTTTCACGCAAAAACTACGAAACCGATTTGGATGAAATTTTACACACAGATAGTTGATAACCTGGATTAACACATAGGATACTTTTATCCCGGTAGATATGCTTCCGTGGGACAATTACCGAACACCACGCGGGCGAAGCCGCGGGCTTGAGCTAGTATCATAAAATTCAACTTTGAAATTCCTTTGATTTTTTTTTATCTCGAATCACCCCTGCGAGCTGCGTCTCTATACACCCCGTTTTACCCGGTACTTTAGAAACCACTAGAAACCTAGAAAAATATTAAAATAAAATGTTACTTACTCCAAAAGGATTATTTTCATTCACTTGCGCGTACGGAACACCAAAAAACGTATTATACCCATCATTTTTTAAGCCTACTATACGACCGCTCTTTGTCACGACTGTGACTCTTTCGGTCCAGGCTTGCGCGCTCCCGAGAAAAAGTAACGATGTTATTAAAATATGGAACATATTGCATTGATGTTTTGATCAATATTGAACTTAGAAGCGAGAGGTAACTCTTATTTATAACGTTGAGCAGAGTGCAGTGATTCAGGGTTCCGCGGTTCTTTATGCAGATCTAGGGACTCCTCGAACCCGCATGTTTAATGATGAATTTGTAATTTTTTATAAATGTTTTTAGATATCGGGTTTTCCCGTTACGTTTTAACTTTTTTGAAGAGTCTGCCAGTGACATGATAATTTGATTTAGAAAATCTGCTGTTCTATATATTTTCCATGTAGCTATTAAGCGAAGTGAACGAGTGATTTTTTGTTTTAAACGACGAGAAATTAAAAGCTTGTCTCACCAATTTGACACTCCGTGTGCACCGTCTGATTATGGCTGAACCAAAATGATTAAAGTGCATTTGAATTAATTAATTGTTTATAGATAAGACGAAGGTCTCTATTAATAAACCTCATTAATGGTACTTAGAAGACTTTGGGACATGCGGCGGACCTCTGGACATGTCTTATAAAATTGGCTCATTTAATTAACCCGATGAAGTGGTGTATATATGTATAGTCAGTAGGAGTTTTAACAAGGAAAATACCTACGGAACCAAATGCCAAATTTGCCAACCTTTCTCAGTGCATGTTTTCATTAATGGATCACACCAGTGATACTTATAATTTACTAACGCGTGAAAAGTGTAACAACATTTTTAAGCAAGCGCAAGACGGCCTACTTGTATTGATAAAGGAATACAATGGCACTTGATACCTATACAATAACATATACTACTAGCTGACCCACGCAACTTTGTCTGCGTCACATAAGAGAGAAAAAGCTCACAAAACGAATAAATTTTCCCGTTTTTGCAACATTTCTCATTTATGCTCCGCTCCTATTGGTTGCAGCGTGATCTTATAGCCTATAACATTCCTCGATAAATGGACTATCCAACACAAAAAGATTTTTTTAATTCCAACCAGTAGTTTCTGAGATTAGCCAACCAAACTAACTCTTCTCAGCTTTATAATATCAGCATAGATATAGACCTCCTCAACGATTTTTAGTAATGGCGACCCTCTTGGAGACTTCCATTGACGTGGACGATATTACGGTGCACAAGTAGATAGATAGATAGATAGATAAAACATTTATTTAGTGCACACAAGAGACATAACACAACACACAGAGGTACAATAATTAAATGATACAATTTACATGATAAAAAACAAGGTGCCAATATACAAAGAGAAGGACACATTTAGGAAAGTGAGAAAGTGTGTGCGACACAGGTGTACTCTCTAGTCCCTTACTCAACTTCTCTGTTTCCCGATCATTATAATCTGTATCTCTTCAAAGTTCGAGTGAATCGTTTTCTTTTAGACAAGCGCGCTCCACCCTATGCCGCGTCATTGCTTCACATTAGGCGAGCTGCGGCCAAACCGCTAAACGCAAAAAATGTAGTTTATTCTGCGTGATTGTGACTTGACCCATTGATTGCAAGTGTGTCTATGTATGTTTGAATGATTGGTTCCCTTTACGTCGAGCCCAGATCCTTGTCTCGCCTCACATAATCTCGCGCCTTTTACCCATGGGTGTAGGCAGAAACCACAGAACGTACATATTTTTTTTTTTTTTTTTTTTTTTTTTTTAATGTTCCTTCATCGCCCTTTGTGTTCCGGGGCCACGGTATCTCTTTCGAACAGTCCCGCAACCCCGGCAGGCATCGGTCCTTGCGGACCCTTCCTTTTTGCTGACTCTCTTTGAGGCGCGCGTGGAACACGAACGCGCCGTCGACACGGCCTGTCGTCATGAGACGGACGGACGGCAAACTAGCCCATAGCCCACCGTCCACAGGCCCGCGCCTACGGTGGCCGGGGGCCACGTGGTGGCCCTCGACGCCCGGGGCGTCTCCCGCGGTGGCCGGGACGCTGTGAGGTTCTCTCCCTCTCACGTTCCGCCACCTCCTTCTCTAGCATTACTGCTTCGCAGAAGGAGGTGACGGCGTCCCATTCCGTCTCGCTCCGGACCATGGCTTGCACCAGGGCCGGACGCGAGAGGTCGCCGCCACCAATCGCCGCTTCGAGGACACGGCGGTGCTCCGCCCACGCGGGGCACGCCTCCACCGTGTGCTCCTACGTGTCCTCCGGTCGATCTTCGCAATGGAAACACCCGGGCGTTTCCTCCCGCCCGATTCGGTGCAGGAACCTCCCGAAACAACCGTGTCCGGTGAGGACCTGCGTCAGGCGGAAGGTGAGGACGCCGTGGCGTCTCTCAAGCCACTCCTCAAAGAGGGGACTTACCGCCACTATTGTGGCGTGCCCTTACATTAGAGTCTGGTTTAAACATCTGTAAAATTGTACTGAATTTTATGCTAGTGAAACTTTTTACCGAAATTTCATCGTATTTGCACTATTTTACAATATAAATATGGACTGAAGATTAAGCTTCTTAGTGCTGCAAAAGTCAATGGTACAAGGAAAAACTTAAGGGCTATATATCCCTCAAATGGCTTAGCATGATCCTCCGTTACTCCTAAAATACTGCAGCATAAATTTTGAAATAACTAAATGGTAAAGTTGAGGATTAATGCTAAGTCCTATGTGTGACGATTCCATAAACTTTTCTCGATAGAAAAAAAAACAAAGTTAGCTCCAAATCGAGCAATAAACCGCTGATATTCAAAAAGTACTTGAAATTAGATCATGAAAGTTTGCATACGGCCTAGCCAAGTTACAAACGTTTCGTATCGATTCTCTTTCTACAATCGTAAACGCCTCGGCGTAAGCGATTGAAGAACGCGCTAAATTGGTAGCCAAGTTGACACGACTGAGTCGATCGCTCGTTCTCTAAAGTCTGTAGAAAAAAACCTACACTTTAGTCTATAGTGAGCGTTCCTATCAAAGAGTTTAGCGATCAACATTGTAGAAGCGATAACATTCTATTCTATCATTTTGAACGATGTTAACTTGTTTACGAATTTTCTATTCGTTTGTGTTGATCACGTGATGTAACGTTGAGATGATGTCATTCCCATACATTTGAATAGTTTTCCACTAGCGTTAACGATTGTAGATTGTCAACTTGGCTAGGGGTGCATTATGTGTTTTATTTTTTTAGTCCAATCAATAGATTTTTTGTAAATCAAAAAAAACACTCATTTCGCACTATTCGGCCGCAGTTACTGACGTAACAACCGCTTTATTCTAACAGAATTTCAAACGAAGTTTGAACCACCACAAATAGAGTTGCTAATTTTAGGGTTAGAAGGGCCATATTGAAAGGTAACTTATGCGGCCATATTTATTAGCCACATATAGCCAGTGCACAACACAGAGAGATTTTATTAATTATTTAAAAGATAATTAAATGAAAAAATAATCGTAAACTACAAGAAACTCGTGTATTTTGACAGATGTTTAGACCTTACGCCAGTGCCTTACCTTGTGGTTTTTTTATTACAGAAAACGTCAATACGTGTATTTTATATTTATTCTCTGAAGTCGGTGTATTAATTACTTCTGTGAAATCATCGTGTTGTAACGACTGAATAGCCGTTGCGACAGTGTCGATGAGTACCTAAGTACTTGTTCCTATTACCATAATAATATGCATTGTTAAACAGCATTTACACAATAGGCGAGACGACAAAAAAAATCGAATTAGACCGTCAGTTAAATAATCAAAAAATATTTGACCCGTGTTCTTTCTTTTGTTACGTAAACCAAAATTGACGAAGATTATTATGACGCTTTTAAAATTCTCAATACGTCACGCCTATGTATAATTTTTAGCTAGTTCTGGCGTCACGAGCCCCCCCCACTCCCAAGTTTTGATGCGTTTTATCTTTGTCAATGTTCATTGATTTACAAAAACAAAAAATACGTGTCCATTAATTTCCAATACTCTAACTGACGGACTAAAAATATTTGCAATTTTTTGATACTGCCGTCGTGCCTATTGCAATCAATTGGTCCGGCAGAATAAATGTAATCGTAAATCCGACCGGTTTACGAATTGAAAATACTCGTTCAAGACTTAATAACTTAGTTTGAAAAACATAACATCACGCCGGTAATCCCCGAACTTAGGCAGACCCACCAATCGTACCCATTTGTCCACTCGCATTTAGCCAGTTATATTGAAGTCTCATGTAATAGAGGGCGAGTCTATTGACATCAACGGGGCAAAAATCCAGACTCCGTGACTGCTACTGAGAAATTCGAACCCAGGACCAGCAGGATGAGCAGGATGCTCAGCAGTCACGCTTGCGACCAATTTACCAACGAGGCAGTTAGTTTTGAAAACAAACGGTACCTACTTTTTTAAATCTTAGCAAAGAGTTTTTATGTCAGAAAAGTGGTCAACATTTGATGAATAAAATTAACTTTGGGAGATAAAATATATTAATAATAACTTGACAACATTAAAAATGTCAACTGGCAACGTAATAATCAATTTTACAAATTGTTCAAATTTTTATAACTGCTCTAACAAGTGATTAAAGATTTATTCGTTTAAGAAAGTCCGAGTTTTATTTATTTTTACAACGTCGTATGACATACGTGCGCTGCTTTCTTGTAGCCCTCGCCTACGGCTCGGGCTAGCAATATCGCCTCGGCTGTAATTTTCAACTTACCGCACCTAAATCATAACGTACTATTATCATCTTTATTTATATTCGTTTATCTTCATATCTCCTCTCAACCGTCACGCTATCATTTAAGTACTCCATTTTCTTCCACATTAGCACACTTCACACAGTCCATCCATCGTTTCTTTGGTCTTCCTCTCCCTCTCCATTCATCAACATTTAAATTCATCATCATCATCATCAGCCTATCAATGTTCCCACTGCTGGGACACAGGCCTCCTCTCTATGAGAGGGAATGGGCTATAATCCACCGCGCGAGCCCAGTGCGGGTTGGTAGATGTCACATGTCTTCGAATTTTTTGGTTCTAGGACATGCCGGTTTCCTCACGATGTTTTCCTTTACCGTTTTGAGAGCAGTGGTGATGAAATAAATTACACAAAGTAATGCTCCTTTCTGGTTTCGAACCAACGACTAAACATTTAAATTATGTAAACGTAATTATTTTGCAATATCTAAACGCAGTACCAGGGAGTAATGCCCGACTCGTCACTGCTCCGATTGGTCACCAAAACCTTGTTCCATACTAGAAGGTAGAAGTCCCAACTCGTCACCATAAGAAAACAAATGAATTTTTAACCGACTTCCAAAAAGAGGAGGTTATCTATTAATTTATTATCAATTATTACCAAGGTTTTTTTTTTGTGTATGTTCAGCTTTTTTTTCGCCAATTGTGAACCGATTTCGATGATTCTTTTTTTGTTTGGAAGAAAATTACTTTGCGGTGGTCCCGTTTTAATTTGGTGTAGATCTGATTGTGGTCTTCGGAGATATGCAATGGAACTCTTCAATTATAGACAGCAAATCGGTCGTGATTGCTGCAATCGCTTGGATGTTTGTTGTTTTCACAAAATCATAACATAACATCACGCCTGTATGCTCTGAGGGGGTATGCAGATGTGTACAGTACACCCACATTTCGACAGTTCGGGCTGTTAGGTTCCATTTTATTGGGGATATGCATAGGCATATCCCCAATAACGAACTGTCGAAATGGATGAACGTTAACAATACATGTCATGGTAATAGTACCATGACATGTATTGTTAACAATATGAAATAAATGACTGCCTCGTTGGTTTAGTGGTGGCGACTACTCAGCGGGAGGTCCTGGGTTCGATTCCCAGATCGGGCAAAGTGTTATTGGGTTTTTCCATCAGGAATTTCTCAGTAGCAGTCATGGAGTCTAGATTTGCGCCGGCGCTCGCATATCACATGGGACTTCAACATGACTGGCGAAATGTGGGTGTAAGTCCTATTGGGTACACCTCAGCCCATCTCTTTGGAATTACAGGCGTGATGTTATGTTATGTTATAATAAAAAACTTTTTTGCAAAAAAGTTTTTTATTCACTTTGAATTTAATTCCCGATTCGTCACTAGTGTGCGTGTCAAACAGTACAGTTGGAAAAAAATATAGGTAGTATGACTTTTAAATCAATTTATTTACAACAAACCTTAAACTTAAAAAAATCACAGAAGTAAAATATTATCTTCAATATAAATCAAAAGCTTTTCATTAATAAGCGGCATTATAGAATACGTCTCGTGCCTATAAAGTACCAGAGTGTCATAAGTAAGTGGGAGATTACCTCATCTGATACCTAACATTAAAAGAACATAACATCCTAACATTAAGATCCGGAACTTTTAAAATACTTTTTATGGATAAACTTTGGCCACCTACCTACCTTATAATAAAAACATAATTTCCTTGGGCGGTAGACCTGGAGTTACCTCCCCAGAACATAACATTTTCAATACACTTCCTCAAAAACTGGTCCATAACGCACTACGATTAAGTACAACACGCAATGTATTTCACACATGTTATTTTCCATTGTCCGCACGTGTGCCAAACCAACTATCATCATCATCTGCCTAGCCTTTTCCCAACTATGTTGGGGTCGGCTTCCAGTCTTACCGGATGCAGCTGAATACCAGTATTTTACATGGAGCGACTGCCTATCTGACCACCACAACCCAGTTAGTACTGGGTAATACGATACCCCTTGGTAAGACCCGTTGTTAGACTTTTTGGGCCACTGACTACGTAACGACTGTCAAAGATCTTAAAATGACAGCGGGGACCAACGGCTTAACGTGCTTTCCGAGGCACGGAGGAAACTCGGTATGTAATGGGTGGTCACCCATCCACAGACCAACCAACCAGATAACAAACCAACCAACTTAGTCCAAATTGGTTCAATGCCTATAGTCTGAGGTGAATGTTTTTTTTTATTTCGGCAAAGCACTAAGCGTTTTTACGGCATAAATATTTTTTGAATATTCAAATTGTGTTTATAAATAGAATATCATATATAAACATGATTAATAAAAACTAATAGTTACTTTTATACATAAATTAAAATTTATTTGTGTTCTAAATTAAAAAATATACTATACTTATTTATATTAGGCTGTTTAGCGGCTTCATACCTTTGCTTCTCCTTCACCTGGCAAAAGTAAAGAGCGGAAAAAAAAGAAAATTAAAATCATAGTTTCATAGTAATTCATGACAAAAATGTTTTCGTTCTTATAATTTATTTCTTCAAAAGTGTATTGAAAAACGTCGTTTGATACACGTGGACATTTGTTATTGAAGTTCTCGGCTCAAAAACACCCTCGCCTACGGCTCGGAAGTTAATTCCGCCTCGTACGCAATAACAAACTTTCTCTTTCTCCACTTGTATCAAAATGTACTATTCTAGTTCACTAAGCTTTTTGCTATTTTGGTGATAGTAGTTTCATCGTTTACTTAAATATCAGTTACTTTTGCAACATAGTTTTTTTTTATTAATACGAATTACAGGACACGACTTTTCTTTTTCGATTCTATAATCATGCGTAAGGGGTAACCATAACAGGTAACCGCCGTGTCCTCGAAGCGGCGATTGGCGGCGGCGACCTCTCGCGTCCGGCCCTGGTGCAAGCCATGGTCCGGAGCGAGATGGAATGGGACGCCGTCACCTCCTTCTGCGAAGCAGTAATGCTAGAGAAGGAGGTGGCGGAACGTGAGAGGGAGAGAACCTCACAGCGTCCCGGCCGCCGCGGGAGACGCCCCGGGCGTCGGGGGCCACCGTAGGCGCGGGCCTGTGGACGGTGGGCTTGGGCTAGCTCACCGTCCGTCCGTCTCATGACGACAGGCCGTGTCGACGGCGCGTTCCTGTTCCACGCGCGCCTCAAAGAGAGTCAGCAAAAAGGAAGGGGTCCGAAAGGACCGATGCCTGCCGGGGTTGCGGGACTATTCGAAAGAGATACCGTGGCCCCGGAACACAAAGGGCGATGAAGGAACATGGATGGGTTTTAGTCAGTAAAAGTCTGACACTCCCTCCTGCTCCGCCCAGAGCGGGAGAAGTCATTTGATGATTTCCCGTCCGAAAAAAAAAAAAAAAAAAAAAAGGTGTAACCATTAAATAAAAAACAATTTAACAGTAACACGTTTAGTAAAAAAAAAAAGCCTTATACAAGGTGTAAAGGAACCCTTCACGAAGCCGTCAACCAAGCATTCTGTACATCAAACTAAGTAACTCTACGCAAAGGTTATTGCTGTGAAACGACTTTTTTTGGGGTGAAAAATCATGTTTTACGGTAAGACTCAGTGTAAACGCACTCAAAACATTGCTGATGGTTGCATTGAATAGTACGGGGTTCGTGGAGGTATTTAAAGCTATAACATTCAAAACTTATATTTAAAAAAAGAATTTGTAAAAGAGTAGAAACTTCCAGAACAAAAAAAAGGTCGCAATGACGGAGCGAAAAAACGCTTTTCGGCTTCGTTAAGGGTACGTTACACCCATTATTTAGCCCACAAATGGGTCTTCCGATCTCCACAGTCTGTTCTCATATATATATTACACCATCTTTTGTTGTCTTTTTCTCTAATTCAAAAGAACATGATGCTTAAGATGTTCATGCCAGAAAAGTTCCCAGAAGGCCATTCTGTGTCTGTATGCGCGGTCTTTCATTTCCATGTCCACATCGATGTCCATATACGGTCTGGTGGGGCCTGAGACCGGGGTCCACGTCACTGGTAGAAGGGCTGATGTTTTAGGCGTTGGGTTCCTGAAAATAGAAATGCATTCTAAAGAATTTGCTTTGAACAAATGCGGTGGAGCGGTGAATGTAAAGTGATTGATTGACATAGTATGGGCAAAATATAGTCGCTAGTTCATCAAGCTACTCATTCGATTTTGAACTTAGCCCTCAAAATTTTATGGTTTAAACTTATATCGTCACTTACGGGATATGTTCCGTGATTTTTATTTGTTTCGAGCTCCCGATATTTCGACGCTGTTAAATAAAGTAAGTGACGATATAAGTTTAGTTTTAAACCGTGAAAGCTTTTATGGTTTAAAATAATTTGAAGAAATTTGAGTTTGTGGTGACTTCATGTGCTGGCGAATGTACATTTGGGAACATAGGTATTCTGTAATCCAATCGAAATAAATACAACACTACCTGAATATGTTTGATTTACAAATTATTTTGGTATTACGTTTGTATAAAACACGCATGATCCGCGCCGGCAGCTTAATAAAAAAAAACATGTGTGATTGCAGATAAATTATCCAAAATCGGTTACTAGGTATTTAAAAAAAACTGCAGATACAATGACTTAAAAACATGCCTGTTATCCCGACAGGTTTAGACAGATGTGTACCTTATATACAGGCTGGAATTTTTCAATGCCACCTGGAGGAAAAGTACTCTAAATACAGGAGATAGCATATTTTACTCAAAGGAAACATTCCTTTATTTTTTTAAATAAACAAATCTGCATTCACACATTCTCGAAATTTTGCTTGCCACACTCCGGAATCGAACCGACTAAAGTTCGGAAAAATAACATTCTGTACTTTTTTTACATGAATCGATAGGGTCAATCATATGGATCAAATCTCTCTAAGAAACATGATAAATTAAATGAAGTGAAAACCATGAAATCGAAACTAATAAATTTAATTTATTGTCATATTATGTATCTCGACAGTCTTCTTTAACTCCCATATACTCGTAAGTGCCCATTCGAGCCTTTTGCTATTAATATAAAAAAAATATAATTAAATATGTAATTAGTTATCAACATACCCGTATTTAACAAAATTGGCCCACATTGTAGTCATTCTACTCCTTATCATGATTTGCTCTTTAGTGGTCAATGGTTTCGCCCAAATCCAGTCGAAGAGATACTTGAGCTCCTCCGTATGCGTTGCCCCTGCACCAGTTACATTCTGGTACTCACTACCACCAGTATACGAAAACACATACTTATAAACTTCAGCTTCTTGTTCCATATACCTGTTGACTGACCATTCAACACCATAATTTATGGCAAAATCAGATAAAAAGTTACTCAGTTCCAATTGTACCTCAGGACCAACATTCTTTCCACCCAAATAGAAATTCTGTACTATACCAGCGAGCGTTTCGAGCTTATGTTTCGGTAGAACGAATGTATTTTTAAGTTGTTGGACAAATGGATTGCCAGATTCATTGTAAAACGATTGTGGCTTGTTCACGAACTCATACAACATCTCTTGGCTGGTGTAGCCGATCATTATTTTTGTACGCTTGATTCTTGGTTGGGGCCTCAAATGGAAGGGGTCTTCTGTCAAGAAATTCGAAACGCCTTTAAACATCTCCTCTTTACAAAGCGTCAGAATCATCTTCAACTCTCTGGTTGCCGCGTTTACGTCAACAGGATTTGATTTAGCAAGAAATTTGAGAGCTTCCCTCGTCGTACCAACGTCACTTCCTAAATATTTTGCGAGTTTCAGTGCAGCTTGATGGTCTGGTTCTACGAAAATTCCTTCGGTAACATATATAGAACCACTTTGGATGATAACTTTGTTAAATAAATGTTCGTATGGTGAGTACAGATGAAGGTCTACGCCACCTCCGCCGTAGCTCTCACCAGCAATAGTGACTTCGTTAGCATCACCTCCAAAATCAGCTATATGTCTCTTTATCCACCTCAAAGCTTCTATCTGGTCCTTCATGCCCTGATTGCCTGTGACACTAGGTTCGTTCAGACACAAGAATCCATAAGGCCCTAGTCTATAGTTCACTGTAATGACAATAATATTTTGTCGGGCCAAGTATTTGCCATCATATTCGCCGGCGCTGCCAAAGGCGAAGCCTCCTCCATGAAACCAGACCAATATTGGCCGTGGTTTGGTGCTGGCTGTATGTGGCACATATATGTTGAGGACAAGACACTGTATTCTTCCTTTGTCATTGAAATATAGTTGAGGGCATAATATTGAAGAGTCGTTGGCCATGAATGGCTGGTTGAAGTTCGGATAGTTCAGAGGGGCCTGTAACAATACGACAGATATTATTATTTTGCAATCACAAATCATTATTAAAATTATTATTAAGATATATTTATTAATGTGAACACACATTTTAATCACAATCAACCAATCCAACCAATTATCAACCAACTAATGACCATGACGAGTTTCCTCCGTGCCTCGGAAAGTTCGCTAAGCGGTTGGTCTCGGCTGTCAATGGTAGATCTTTGAGTCGTTACAGTTAGTCCGAGACCCAAAAACTCTGACAACCAGTCTTACCAAGGGGTATCGTATTACCAACTGAGTTGTGGAGGTCAGATAGGCAGTCGATCCACGTAAAATACAGGTATTTAGCTGCATCAGGTTAGATTGGAAGCCGACCTCAACATATTTGGGAAAAGGCTAGGCACATGATGATTTAAGCCCTAAATTCTGTGCAGCAGTGGAATATTTATAGCAGAAAATTAATAATAGATATGATTTATTTGAAATATAGTTTCAAACGATGACCTCATTATACTTAACCGAATCATCAACAGGAAAATGAAACATACATAACATAACATCACGCCTGTAATCCCCGAAGGATTAAGCAGAGGTGTACCTACCTAATAGTACACTCACGTTTTGCTAGTTATGTTAAAGTCCCATGTAATAAAGGGGAAAATAAACTGAGCACAAATACAGACTCCATAGCTGCTACTGAGAAATTTCTGAAGGAAAAACCCAATAACACTTTGCCCGACCTGGGAATCGAACCCAGGACCTTATACTCAGCAGTCGCTCTTGCGTCCACTATCCCAATAAGGCATTTCAATAGGAGGAAAATTAAACAATTCAATAACAATCTATGATATTTCAATAATATTGTTGTTTTTGGCATGCTATGCATCATAAATTTACGTTTGAATCATTTATTTGATATAAATAACATCTTCTGCCGAGCCTTTTCCCAACTATATTGGCCAGTCTAACCGGATGCAGCTGAGTACCAGTATTTTACATGGAGCGACTGCCTATCTGACCTCCACAACCCAGTTAGTACTGGGTAATACGATACCCCTTGGTAAGACTGGTTGTCAGACTTTTTCGCTCACTGACTACGTAACGACTGTCAAAGATCTACAAATGACAGCCGGGACCAACAGCTTAACGTGCTTTCCGAGGCACGGAAGAAACTCGGTATGTAAGGGTGGTCACCCATCCACAGACCAACCTAGGCAAGCACGGCTTAACCTAAAGATCGACCCGAGCGGCTGTTATTATTTAGCCACGAGCTCCTCCTCATTTGATATAAATAACAAATACCTAATATAGATAACCATTATCATAAACTTTGACTAATTGGTTTAGTTAACGTAAATTAAACTAAGTACTCATATATTTATGTACAAATATGTTATTGTCTTTGTTATTGATTTATTATCTGCCCTAAGTTGAATGTCATTTTCAGGTCGCAAAAACGATAAGATCTACATATTTTTGCTTATACACCAATGTGACAGATAGAAGTATTAGCACTCAGCAGGCTTCCATCCATAAATTAAGGGGAGGTATTCCCCCCCCCCCTTCCTTGTCACAGCTGGTCACATTTCTGAGACTCCCCCTCCCTAGTATGACGTCACATGTTTTCAACTTTACACTTGATCACACAGAGAGTTGGAAATATTTTATAGTTTTCCGTGATTGGTTCGCGTTTGAATAATAGAATGTGTCGTCACTATATTTAGGATCCCTCCCAACCCAATTTTCATACAATGTCACACTTCGTCGAACCCCTTAACGTGTGACGTAATTTATGGACGGCCCATAAATGAAGTTTTCCTCGTAATTAAGAGACAAATCAATTACAAAATGCAAACATTGAAATGTTACAATGTATGAAATAATCCCTGGCCGGAGGACTTACAATTATGCGGAACCGGGTTTCGGGCCCATAGTAAATCCCGGGAAAAACCGGTTTTACAATGGGACCGAAACTCGGCTCTGCATGCCTTAACCCACAGTATAGTCCAGTTAAGGTTTCCGAAGCGTCAGATAGCCCGCGATTGAATGACTATTTCATGAAATGTCATTCAATGGGCTTAAATGAACTCAGAGGGTTGTACTGATGAAGGTGACCCCGGAACACAAAGGGCGATGAAGGAACATGGATGGGTTTTAGTCAGTAAAAGTCTGACACTCCCTCCTGCTCCGCCCAGAGCGGGAGAAGTCATTTGATGATTTCCCATCCGAAAAAAAAAAAAAAAAAAAAAAAGGGTTGTACTGATGATTTTAATGATTACCTATAACTCTGTAAAGCCATATTTGTTACGGCCGCGAATCATATTTTAATCAACATACCTACAATCTGACACTGACCTGTAAATTGAAAAAAACGTAAGAAAATTTGAATTTCGCGGGCTACCCCAGTGATTCCCCCATAAGCATACGACAACCTCGGAGCCTCCTAAGTTAAACTGCGATATGTCACTTACAAAAAAATGGATGTACTAGGTGTTTTAGTAATTAAAAAACTGGCCAAGTGCGAGTCGGACTCGCGCACGAAGGGTTCCGTACCATTATTATAAAAAAATCACGTTTGTTGTATGGGAGCCCCACTTAAATATTTAAATATTTGTTGTTATAGCGGCAACAGAAATACATCATCTGGGAAAATTTCAACTGTCACTATCACGGTTCATGAGATACAGCCTGGTGACAGACAGACGGAGAGTGGACTCTTAGTAATAGGGTCCCGCGGCGTTTTTACCCTTTGGGTACGGAACCCGAAAAACTAAATCTAACATAAATCCAGCCTGCTCATCATGTACCATGGTTTCAGAAGATCGTTTGAGATGCTTTCTACATGGTCCTCACATAATTAATTGCCTGGATTTAAAAGAAATTACGACAAGTCTTTCAGTCTGTTTATTTCGGTGTTTTTCCTGATAGAAAACACAACAAAAGACATAATGATGTTTAATAGTGTTTGTGCAAACGTACCTATAGAAATATCTAAGAACCATCTAATCTGAGGCCATAGCAGGAGCGCGCGGTGTGAACGTAACGTGAATACGTCGACTTTAAAGTTAAAAGTACTCATTTCACACATGTTATTATCATAATTTTATGAATTTATTCATATCTATAATGACTATGGTTGATACTGATTGTGCCTGTTGCAAACAATTTAACTATAGTCTCCGCCAGATAAGTAAGAATTAAAGGTCATTAACCCGCATACATTTATTCAAATAAGTACATAATTCCGAAAACAGAAAAACGACCTTTATCGTGATCCTTGACTTTTTTAACCGACTTCTTTAGTAATAAAAAACGATTCATAATCTATTGTCGGGGTACCTACGCAGAGAAATTAAGGAGAGAGCAATGACCTTTAATTGTTACTTATCTGGCGGAGAATAAAATGCTACACGATAATAATAATAATTGTACTGTCGATTAAAAAAATCGTATTGACGTTACGTTCATCCCGCGCGTTCGTGTTTGGCCCTCTTATCAACTAATACATTACTACACCTAATATCTACTAATGTAGCATTTAAACACAAAACTTACCCCAAAAGGATTTTCCTCATTAACCAAAGCGTACGGCACACCAAGAAACGAGTCATAACCGTCATGTGTTTGCCCCACAATCACACCTTTCGTTGTAGCTATCGTTACACGTTCTGCCCAACAGTGGGCAGCGCACACACACAACAATAATATCAAGTTGACCATTCTAGTAAGAATGTAAACTCAGACTGAAGATGGACGCGAAGAATGGGGCGTATATAAATACTATGCAGTAAACACCAATGAGTAGGGTTCCTTGAATGTTTATGAGAATCTGGTTTTTCCCGAACAGATTGTATTTGTTTAGTCACGCGTAGTTTTATGTGTACTAGCCGTCGCCCGCAACCTTTGTCGAATGGGAAATGATTATAAAAAAAAAACAAAAATAGTATGAACCTAAAAAGACTAAAACAAGTAAAAAAAAAACTATGAAAAAATAGCCACAAATAGAGCAAAAAAGGTATAAACGTGAAACCTTAAAAAAAGAAAAATATACCTTGAAATTATGAGGCGGCCATCTTGGACCGATTTTCATCAAACATAGCTAAGAACACTCCCGACTAATTCAATTTTCAAACAAAAAAAATCAAAATCAAAATCGGATCATCCGTTCGGGAGCTAAGATGGCACAGACAGACACATGCACACACAAACAGACACGTCAAACTTATTACACCTCGTCATTTTTGCGTCGGAGGTTAAAAATAAATTACTTCCCTATTTGGATCGGATTTTTGAACGATGTACTGAATACGGGGTAGCCGTTTGTGTGTCTGTTTATTGTTATTGCCCGTGACTGTTGTTTATGGCAACACAAAGTTAGTTTTAGTTTTTTAGTCTTTGGTCAAGATTGACCAAAGACTAAAAATTGAGTTTTTCTCTCTTCCGTTCGCCATTGAACGTGCGTGGTGTCTTGTACGTAAACAGTGAGCAATAAAGTGTTATAATATCAAGCAATTCGTTTCAATCAAGGGTCAAGATACCAGAAAATAAACAGTCCACACGATTATTCCAAAGGTAGTCTCCGACATTAGGCCTACGAGCTTATACCGAGGTGAAGCTGTCCAACTGTACTTATCTACATTGTACGTAGGTACCCTCTGTGGGTAACTCCTAAAACGTCATGATATTTTATTGCTACTTATTCTCAGTAGGTAGGTCTAGGTACATTTGGTGGTTTTCTGGTAACAATCATCAGTAATCACGTGTTTATTGTTCTGGACTATTTATATTTGTATGGTAATTGGTAACGTGTACATTTTGGTCGATTGCGCATTTAGAGCAAGATCTTGGCAATTTAAAATAGCGCTACCTAATTCTTAAACCACGACAATATAGCTTTATTTCACCCAAAAGGCGTCCACTTCACGTGAGTTTCGCAGGCTACCCTGACGCTACCGCCTTAAGATTATCCATCAATAATATTCCCACAACTGAGACACAAGCCTCTGTGAGAAAAAGCCATGATGAGCCACTACGCGAGCCAATAGCGAGGACGGTGTATCAATTTATAAAAATAATCAACATTATTAAAATATTACAATTCGTTTTAAATATTCTATCTGTTAGACGGAACCATACGTTTATTACGACACAGTTTTCCTCAACGAGGCTTCATCTGTGCTGTGAGTCACATGCATGATTGTTTCTTCGATAATATGTGCGTCGACAAACAATCATTACTGTGTGCCACAATTTATAACAACATAAACAGTGTTTGTTACCTTTTCACACGTTACACCACTAAATATAAATATCAGGTCTTAAGGTACCTTTCTTCCCGAAAATAAGTACTGTGCCCGAGGAAAACAACAATGGTGTCGATTCTGTTATGCACAAACTAAACTTAATTTAGACTATTGCTATCTTTTTCTCTCTAATAAAACGAGAAAGAGACGGACGTAATTTAGAGCTGTCAAATATAATTGGAACAAATGTTTTCATACAAATGAAGGGTGCACGTAAAAACATGACGATTAAAAACACGGTGAAGCGCAAGGCATAAACTAGTTTGACATCTCTAACTTAGTTCATAGCTATAGCCGTCCTTTTCTCGCACTGCCTTTTAGTAAAAGATAGCAATAGCCTAAATTATGTTTAGTTTGTGCACAACAGAATCGACACCAATAACGTTCTTATGATAATAGAAGCGCCACGTGTCTTTCGAATCATGAATTATTTATTTTGACGACCCGAATGGCGCAGCGGTAGTGGGGCTGCCTTACGTTCTTAGGGTCCCGGGTTCGAATCCCGGTAGCAGCAAATGTTTGTGTGATGAGCATGAACATTTGTTTCCAAGTCATGGATGTTTATATGTATAATAAGTATGTATTTACAAACAAAAAAGTATCTAAGTAGTATATCAACTATCTGGTGTCCACGACACAAGCCTCGTTGCTTAGTGTGGCACTAGATGGCGCTGTGTGCAATGTCCAGCGATATTTATTTATTTATTTCAATCATGTCAATCAATTTAGAATTTGACAGTCAATTCAGGTGAATTGACTGTCAAATTCTAAATTAACGCGAGCAAATCCGCGGGCAAAAGCCAGTCTATAAATATTTCCACTGCAGGAGCGCAGGCCTCCTCTTCAAGAGGCAGAGTGGGCTGAATTAGTTTCCAGATTTTTGATAGCGGGTTCTGGTATGTTGTTAGAACCTGGAGAACCGATTCTCTCCTGGTTCTAACTGATACCAACAATTTTAAGTTTTTTTTTACGATTAGAATTAATCATAGAGAATATTTGGTTCATGTTGAACCTATTGCTGAACAATGCTAGTGATAATTTTGGTCCTTTGAGCATATTTAAAATATACCGAATAGTTGGGTAATAGCTAATAATAGCTGGTAATAGCTAGCCGTGTGGTATCCGGCAGAGAAGAATAGAACCAACCCACTACACTCACGGGTGTCGTATAAGGCGACTAATGTCTGAGGCAGAACACCTTGCGCCTCCGTAGACCAGAGAATGGGCAGCAGCGTTTTCTGTTAGTCTTTCATCACTGCGATCTCCAATCCGCCTGCCAAGCGTGGCGATTACGGAAAATTCCTCCCATCATGGGAGAGGCTTATGTCCAGCAGTGGACGTTATGGGCCGTTGTAGTAGTAGTGTAGTAGTTGGGTAATAATAATGTTGAGTAAAACTCTGTATTAAAACGTAAACCCATAGCACAGATAATATAATACTACGTACCCATAGGTAGGTAACTAAATGTATGAAAAAAATACCGCAAACTATATTAAGCAAAATGTGAACGTGAATTTTGCAAGTCATTTTACGTGTGACGCAACTTGTAACTATGCTGTGGGCTACATTTTAGCTATTCGGTCAATTAGCATTTTCTTTTGTTTTGCAAAATTTTCCAATATAAACCGAATAGGCATGACGACAGTATCAAAAAATTGCAAATCTATTTAGTCCGTCAGTTATAGCATTGGAAATTAATGGACCCGTATTTTTTGTTTTTGTAAATCAATGAATATTGACAAAGATAAAACGCATCAAAACTCGGGAGTGGGGGCTCGTGACGTCAGAACTAGGTAAAAATTATACCTAGGCGTGACGTATTGAGAATTTTAAAAGCGTCATATCTTCGTCAATTTTGGTTTACGTAACAAAAGAAAAAACACGGGTCAAATATTTTTTGATAATCTAACTGACAGTCCGTCAGTTAGATTATCAATTAAAAAAAATAGTTTTTTTTTTGTCGTCTCGCCTATTGTAGGTACCTAAACTAATTGCCCTGGCTGGAGGCCTTACACTTAAGGCACCCACAGGATTGTCCGGTTAAGCAGACGACAACCTCTCTAGGTTGAACAGCGAGATGCCATTCCACAAAAAAAAAAACCTAAACTAATTATTTATGTATTTTGTACGGACGCAAGCACATCAAGCTTCTACAATCTGTCAAATGTCTTTAATATATTTTCAACATTATCGCTTAAGTATTATTTAGGTGCAAGGTTGATTGGCAAAATTTGAGAGATTCGGGTAGGTTGATGTGCTGGCGTCTATACATTAGGACCATGAACAGGGCCTCATGGCATAATCAGCCGCTCGGGACGATCTTTAGGTTAAACCGTGCTTGCTTAGGTTGGCCCGTAGATGGGTGACCATCCGTTACATGCCGAGTTTCCTCCGTGCCTTGGAAAGCACGTGACGCCGTTCTTCTCGGCTGTCATTTGTAGATATTTGACAGTCGTTACAAGTCAGTGGCCCGAAAGTACCTACTAATGGGGGCTATCGTTTTTGAGCTCACCAGATGGCGCCACTGTCGAGTAAGGTCTTGTCAATAATTCTATTTTATACTTTAAAGTACCAATAACGTCATAAAAAGTTTATTTTATTACGTATAACAACATAGTGTAAACTTCAGATACATATTTACAATACTCTCTCTCTCTTAGTCAATTAGCAAGCATGAAACATTTAAAAATCATTCTACCGCCAAGTACTAACAAATAAGATCCTAAGTTGCTACTTAAAATCTTCAAGTCATAATTAATTAGGAATGGCTCAGTCTAGAATACAATCCTGAGTATTAGTATAAATACGTGATAAAAAAGCACGCAACGCGCGAACACTGTATGACATCTGACATTTCGGAAGACCTTAGTCTACACGAACGCCTCTAGCGGCGAATTCATGCGCGGTAGCCCCCATTGGGTTGTGGAGGTCAGATAGGCGGTCGCTCCATGTAAAATACTGGTATTCAGCTGCATCTGGTTACTGGCCGACCTCAACATAACTTTGAGAAAAGGCCGAGGGGAAATTGTCGTGAAGTATTGTGATACTTCACGACAATTTAGTATACGGAGTTAACTACTTCAACCCTTATGGTAGAACTGGTTCAGTTTGATGATCTGTACCACACTTTTGACGTGAAAAATCTTTAAAATCAGTACCATACACGGGATACCACGTCAGAAAACCGGGCCGTAACGAATTGGGTTAGATCGTCTGACACTATTATCTACAAAACTATTCATCGTAGAAACATGAATTTAGTGTCATTATTTAGCGTATATAGTCAGCTCGCTGCTAAGACCTTGAGTTTGCATCGGGGCCGGGCGGGGCGGCGGGGGAGGGGCAATGCGCTCTCGTTGGATTCTATTCAGTATAACTCACGACTCACACGTGATAGCGCGGTGATTCTTTCGTGTATTTACAAAGTTCGTTTAGACCAAGTAAAAAAATAACCAATAAGTGTTAAAAATAAAAAAATAAAAACCAATAAGTGTTTAAAATGAACACTAATTGGTTTTCTTTCAATCTTTAACACCAAAAGCGACTCGCTGATATAGACGTTTCACGTTAAAACCAACTGCCGTGTGCAACGATACAGCCCCACCCGATTTTAAATATGACTTGGAAAAGTCTAGGCAGATGATGATTACCAGCTTCTTGACGTCACATAACATAACATCAGTTATGTTTAAGTCCCATTTAATAGGGGGTGCGCCTATTGCTATCTACCGGGCACGAATCCAGAATGCGTGGCTGCTACTGAGAAATACCTAAAGGAAAAACCCAATAGCACTTTCCCCGACCCGGGGATTGAACCCCGGACCCTCATGCTCACGCTTGCGATCACTTGACGAACGAGGCCTTCTTGACATTATTAATCTTATAAACACCTGAATCAACAATAACATTAGCGTTTTCTTTAGATAAACACTCACATTGATTGTTTTTATTTATTATAGATAATGCTAAATAAATGAACGATAAGTAGATGGTGTTTGTTTGATATTTTTTTAGTAGGTAAATAACAATAATACATGAAAAACAAAGCAATGATTTTTATTTCTACATATTTTACTAACGAAGATGGATAGTTAAACTTGCGTTTTTAATGGTGTGGCTAAGGCAAAGTAAATCTCAGATGGCGCCACCATAGTTGGTCTCAATCTGACCAATGAGGTTAAGCTATTTTGAAATATAAAATGACATTACCACATTTTAATGGGGTGGCTAAGGCAAAGTAAATCTCAGATGGCGCCACCATAATTTGTCTCAATCTGACCAATGAGGTTAAGCTATTTTGAAATATAAAATGACATTAAGACATTTTCAACCAGTGACGATGTTTGGGTACAAACTATGCTAGCGCCATTAGTTCCACAGTTAGCCTCCCTATTGGTCCTTATAAAACAGGGTCAAAGCAATTTATATTATTTTTCCTGAACTACCACTCTTGGGCAAAGGCCTCCCCCTATTCCTTCGACTTGTTAGGGAGCCATCCAAGGCGTCCCGCCATCTTTTTCTCGGTCTGCCGCGACCCGTCCATGGAATATACGGGCCCATACAACATTCAGCAATTAAAATATGTGTACTAGAGTACTCCACAGGGTTTCACATATTTTAGTTTTTATCTAATCGAATCGTTAACTCAGATTTTGTCCGATCAGTATGAGTGAGTTGGGCAGATCTGTCGTTTGTCTCAATAAAGCCCGGCCATGCGGAAAAAGCCGCTGGCAATAGCTAGTCATCATCTGCCGAGCCTTTTCCCAACTATGTTGGGGTCGGCTTCCAGTCTAACCGGATGCAGCTGAATACAAGCAACAGCAGCAGCAACAACAACAACAACAGCAACAAAACAACAACAGCAACAAAAGACCAACAACACCACAGCTAGTAAACAACAAAATTAGAGTAAATTAAACAAAGTGGACAGACGAAACTGGCTACCCATGACATAAAACCGCAAAAAGTGGAAAGTTTAAAAGAGACCTACTTACACTCAGCATTTGAATTATTTAGCGATACATATTTACACAGAAAAACTAGAAGTTGTGGTTTGATTATGTTATCCACTCGTATCTAATTGTACATATTTACTTGAGCTAGTTTTGGTGTTTTTTTGTACTAATTTGATTATAGTTTTAGTTGTTAACACGTATGGAACTAGATCGGGCAGGTCTAGCGGCCTGTCTAAAACATCTGAATTGAACAATAACAATTACTTGCAACTGTTGAATAATAATTTTAGTTATAATTTACTTGTATTTGTATGAAAAATAACAAACTCTGCGCCGAAATGTACACTTTGTAATACTTTTCATCATCATCAGCCTTTTTATGATCCCACTGCTGGGACACGGCCTCCTCTCAATGAGAGATGGGCTATAATCCACCACGCGGGCCCAGAGCGGATTGGTAGATGTCACATGTCTTCGAATTTTTGGTTCTAGGACATACCGTTTTCTTTACGATGTTTTCCTTCACCGTTTTGAGAGCAGTGGTGATGAAATAAATGACACGAAGTAATGCGCCTGTCTGGGTTCGAACCCACGACTTACTATTCGTAAGTCGGGACCGCCACCACTGGGCCACCGCTGCTCTCGATACTTTTAAATTTACTAAATACAAAAAAAAACTAAATACTTTTTAATTTACTTTGTAATACTTCTACACTTATTTATAATATATAATAATATTATAAAGAGGAAAGATTTGTATTTTTGTATGTTTACAAACATACAAAAATACAAATCTTTCTATACAACAACAACAACATCAGCCCATAACGTCCACTGCTGGACACAAGCCTCTCCCATGATAGGAGGAATTTGCCGTAATCTTTCTATGAATAAACTCAAAAACTACTGCGTCGATTTCAAAAATTCTTTCACCATTAGAAAGCTACATTCACCCTGAGTAACATTTTATCCCCGTACTCCCACGGGGACGGGAACTACGTGGGTGAAACCGCGTGACGTCCGCTAGTTTAAAATAAAATTATTGTTTATTGGGTTGCCAAAGGTTGAAAAAGAGAGAGAAAAGAGAGTTTAAACATTTTTTTAAACTAAACTATTTAATCAAACTATTTTTGTCCTTGCAGGGCCGCGTAATCAAGACCCAATACCCAACCTGGGTGCTGGTGATCGCTGTGCTGATGATAATGGCTGGCGTACTCCCGATCCCTGCTGTACTGCTTCTTCGCCGCTTCCAGTGCCTCGCCTTCGACGTGGACATCCACCAGGGCTCCATCAGGAGGATCGAAACCACTGTATCGACTAAGGAGATGATGAGTGACCAGGATGTAAGTGGAATTTATTTTTTGACGTTAAATTGTCCACCTTTTATAGCAGTTCAGTGTGGGAGTGAGATAGCTATACAAGACGTCTAACTCCATCCCTTTCGCACACTGAAACGAGATGAAAACAAAACTGCCATGGTAGGCGTCATGGTCTGGGTAGATAATGTATATGATTTTTTGGGTCTGGTTTGGGTAGATAATTTAAGATCATTTCGGTGAGGGGTTCTTGAAGAAATCGATGATTAATTGATTGAGAGGATTGGTAATTAAGAATCTAGTTATACACAAAAAAAAACCTGTTTAAGTAAGTCTCCTTATGCGATTGAAGTTTGAAAATTCCCATTATTTTTACATCAAATCAAATACAGCTTTATAACAAATAGCAAATGCATACCTTTAACTCTAAGTTCAAAATGAAGACCATAGTTTATTTGACCGGATTCTTAATTTTACTCATCCCTACTTCAATAATGACAACTGTGCATAAAAATCTTCGCTGAGGACTGAAGTCAATGTACATAAAAGAATAACTATGCAAACACACAATTTCACAATTTGCTTAGGTGAGACCTTATACACCAAGCAAGCCGTCTCATATAGCCAACCGCGAATGTTTATGCTGTCAAGTTGGTATAATAGACTGATTTGCGGTTGACTATTTAAGCGACAGTCGAGCTTAGATTTGGACTTACAGGGTGTAGGTAAACGGATCCTTCACGAAGCCGTTAACCAAGCACTCTAAACATCAAACTTAGTAACTCGACGCAAAAAAATAGGTATTGCGGGGAAGGATTTCTTTCTGGGGTGAGAAACGGTTTACGTTAGAACTCAATGTAACGCACTCAAAACATTGTGCTGATGGATGCATTGTAGTACAGGGGTTATTTAAAGTAAAATTAAGTACAAAAAAAACTTGTGAAAAATTTAGGACTACTACTAATTGTACATATTTACTTGAGCTAGTTTTGGTGTTTTTTTGTACTAATTTGATTATAGTTTTAGTTGTTAACACGTATGGAACTAGATCGGGCAGGTCTAGCGGCCTGTCTAAAACATCTGAATTGAACAATAACAATTACTTGCAACTGTTGAATAATAATTTTAGTTATAATTTACTTGTATTTGTATGAAAAATAACAAACTCTGCGCCGAAATGTACACTTTGTAATACTTTTCATCATCATCAGCCTTTTTATGATCCCACTGCTGGGACACGGCCTCCTCTCAATGAGAGATGGGCTATAATCCACCACGCGGGCCCAGAGCGGATTGGTAGATGTCACATGTCTTCGAATTTTTGGTTCTAGGACATACCGTTTTCTTTACGATGTTTTCCTTCACCGTTTTGAGAGCAGTGGTGATGAAATAAATGACACAAAGTAATGCGCCTGTCTGGGTTCGAACCCACGACTTACTATTCGTAAGTCGGGACCGCCACCACTGGGCCACCGCTGCTCTCGATACTTTTAAATTTACTAAATACAAAAAAAAAACTAAATACTTTTTAATTTACTTTGTAATACTTCTACACTTATAATATATAAGAGATAATTATAAAGAGGAAAAAGTCAAGTTGGTATAATAGACTGATTTGCGGTTGACTATTTAAGCGACAGTCGAGCTTAGATTTGGACTTACAGGGTGTAGGTAAACGGATCCTTCACGAAGCCGTTAACCAAGCACTCTAAACATCAAACTTAGTAACTCGACGCAAAAAAATAGGTATTGCGGGGAAGGATTTCTTTCTGGGGTGAGAAACGGTTTACGTTAGAACTCAATGTAACGCACTCAAAACATTGTGCTGATGGATGCATTGTAGTACAGGGGTTATTTAAAGTAAAATTAAGTACAAAAAAAACTTGTGAAAAATTTAGGACTTCGACCTTACGATATCTCTGTTACTTGAAGGTTCCCAGGTATGGTCCAGAACAAAAAAAAATATCGCTTTGATGGGTAAAAGGAAGTGGCTTTCAGCTTCGTTAAGGATCGATTTACACCAATTATTATCTTGCTTAAAAATCTGATTTTTGATTTTATGCACGGTTGTCATATATTCTATTACTAAGGTGAATTGGCTAGAACATTGCTCGTATACATCAAACATAATTTTATCCACGATTTAACATACCAATCAATTTATAAAAAATGTGGGATAACAGTTATAATTATGGCTAACTTTCATACAAGCTAGGTGACATCCAATCATTTGCTAACATGTACATAAATAAATAGTTCAAAAAGTTGTATTGATGAGGCAAAATCTGATATCTTTTTTTTTGTCATAGTCCGGAAAGGTTCCACCTTTACCGAATTAACTTTTCCTCTGCCATATCATATTTATTTACTCTCCCCCCTTATTTTACCCTAGTATTCAAAATTATTCTATATTTTAATTTAGTTCAAAGTAATGGTAATGTTGTCACTTGCTACAGGTTTTTTCCCTGCTCACATTCATCCTTCAACTGTTGGTCAGCAATTAACTGCTTAAGCAAGTCAAATGATAATTTCAATACTGCAGTGCAAGTACGTAGGAATCGATTCGATAAATCTGACAGTTATTCTCGACAAAATGAGTTTTTATCTTTGTTATAAACTCATTTTGTCGAGAATTACTGTCAGATTTATCGAATCGATTCCTACGTACTTGCACGGCAGGTCCTCTTACCCTTTTATCCTATTCTCCGTCTAGTCCTGACTAAGTGTGCCAGCCATACTACAAGTCAGTGGCACTACAGTCAATGGCTAAAATATATTCATAAACATTAAACGAATTTTGAAAGCCATTTTCTATTAAACTTTCTATTTTAAATGGTATGTAATGGTATTTAAGTATCTGCCAACAGCCATATTATATCGAAAGTGCCTCATAATATTTGCGTATAAGGGTCGCACCTCTTATAGCAGCACGGAATCGTATCTATCCTTTTCTGTCGCTCAGAACTGTCATTTGCTAGAGCGAGAAACAGAGCGTGCTGCTGAGCGCATCGTCGATAATGCCGCGTGCGATAGCACTCTCGCTCGGTGGACGGTCGGACGTGAAAATAACGACAGAAATGAATAGGAGCATGGGAAAATGCGATTCCATACTGTTAGATGAGGCGCAAACCTAAAGTCTAAATTCCTGCTACGCTGATGTCGGTCGCGCGTAACAGTATACATTGTGGTCTATATAGCGCCATAACACGACGCTGACGTCAGCGGCGCGTATGTTGCTACATTTTTCTCGTTGACCGTACGCGACCGTCGTCAGCGTAGCAGAAATTCAGGCCTTACTGTTGTATTGTCAACTTTCTCCACTGAGCTGAACGTTGTATTTATCGAAACATCGATATATTCGTATTTGAATAAAGCTAATATACTTATGTTTGTCTTCGCTTGTACCATCGTAACACAATCGTGCTAATGTACATACATTCATGTGTAATCGTGTCGCGCGTGTAAGGTGCTGTCTCCCGAGAACGCCCCGCCTGCGCCCGCGCAGCTGGTGGCTGAGGCGGCCGGCACCCGGTTCACAATCGGAGACTTTGATGTAAGATCACTGTGGCTTAAGAGGTTCTGAGACTGGACTGGTTAGATGCTGTTTTGTTGTAAAAGTTTATAATTTAAGAGGGATGGTAATCACAAAAGAACTGCCAGAATAGGGAATATGCATAAATTTTATTTTTTTTATTTCGATACGGAATGTTGATTAAAGTACTATAAAAATAATGACAAAAAGCGAAAACAAGACATAAATCAGCCAAACATCATAAAAGTTATAACCATTTAAACTTTTGTTTCTATCTCTTTCTAGATAAACGGAATTTAGTATGGATTTTGTACGTCGATGCAGCGAATGACGTCATTCGCTGTATCGGATCTCTCTGTCCAATCAGCAGTTTCAAATGCTTATAACTTAGTATTTTTTATAGATATTAAAAAAATAATTTCACTTTGCTATTTCTGAGGGCTAATTCACGTAATTTTATGACGCACCGATGAAGTTGTAGTGCAGTTGCAGTTAAGTTCAAGTTCGAGTGATAAATGGTATTCTTGTAATCTTTGCACTGCGCGTAAGCTGCGCGTGAACTGCACGTCAACTGTACGTCAACCAAACTCTACCAAACTTACTTATGGTGTGGCTATATGAGAGAAAAAATATTACTCACTAAATAATCGAATAGAATCGATTACATTTCAATGAATATGACGCTATTAAAATATTACCCCAGCACAGATTTTAGTGTTTTTTCTTACTTAGTAGAATACCGATCAGGTTGCGTTCCGAAGCACGCACCAAAGACGCAACAGTAGAATGCCGTTATTGCGCTCGCGTGACGCGAACTTGACGCGAGCGTGTCTGACAGCGGTAGAGAATGCGAAAAGCGTTGTTTTGATCGAAACTTAACTGCAACTGCACTGCAACAGCACTTCTTTAGTTACGTGAATTAGCCTACTGATCTTATTACGCTTTGTTTAGAGTGATAAAAAATCATGCATATTATTGCCAAATTAAATGACAAAGAAATAGCTCGCCTTTGAAGTATACAGGGTGGAAGGTAGGTCCGATAGATTTTCAAAAAATATTGGACACATATTTTTTCTTTTTTCACGTAAACTCGTCAATTGATAAAACAAAAAACACGTAGGTATCTATATATTTTCCGATAAACTAAGTGACGGACTAAACAGAATCATGTTTTTTTTAGTCAGGAATCATCCCTATTCTGTGTGGTAGGGTTCAGAATGATGTACAGAATCCGTGGTGACCGTTTTGGCGTCGATATTCTTCCACTTTGTATTAAGGCAATTACATGAGCTAAATAAGCAACTGTATTTCTGTTGGTTTAAACTTCGTTTGAAATACTGTTAGAATAAAGTTCTAATCAGCTTGCACGACAAAGTAGTTGTTACGTCAGTCACTGCGGCCGAATAGTGCGAAATGAGTGGTTTTTTGCGATTTACAAAAAATCTATTGATTGGACTAAAAAAGTAAAACACTATAATACTAGTATTTTGCTTGTTATTTGCCAAAAAATCAGAATAATCGCATATATTTTAGTATGGTTTTTACTCGTTAAAAGAAATTTTTAGAGATAAGTTCGTGATTTTTTTCTATCGAATAAAATTTGTTGTATTATGTTTTCAAAACACTATCGTACTAGCATATATCCTGAATAATATCATATATTTTTCTGGTTTTGTTTATTGCAGTGAACCATATGCTTTTTTGCATTATAAAACTCGCGTTTAGCTCATGCAATCGCCTTAATGGTTACATTTTTTAAAGCCAGCATTTGTCCGCGAATTCGGTCGTGTCATGATCGAAAATTGTCCGAGAGGAACGTTTTAAATATATTCTCATTAGTGAGAGAATTTCCGGATTCAGATCAGTAGTTCCGATGATAACCCCCACATCCAAACTTACAAATTCAAACTCTTTATATTAAATATTAGTATAGATATTAATTGTTATTCAACAGCCAGTCTTTGAGCCTACTAACATTTATTTCTGTTTCATTTGGTTTGGGATTTCAGTTCATTGTATTAAATTTTTTAGACGTGTAAGTATTTAAGGATTTTTATTTTATTTTAGACTAATGTTTAAGTATTTTTTAGGATAAGAGCGTGTTGATCAAATAAAAAGAAGGCAATAAAAAACAAATGACCTTCCAAATGTCTCATCTTGTAAATGTCAGTACAATTTTTTTTTTTTTTTTTTAAATTGTTCTTCATCGTCAGTCTACAGCAGTCCACTGCTGGACATAGGCCTCCTCAATCGCACGCCACTTAACTTGATTCTCAGCAATATGTTTTGTATTTTCTTAGTTGAGAGGATTTATATTTGAATGCAGTGAAGGTGAAATATTATTAACAAAAAGCATCTATGTAGTATATCAACTATCTGGTGTCCACGACACAAGCCTCGTTGCTTAGTGTGGCACTAGATGGGGCTGTGTGTAATGTCCAGCGATATTTATTTTTTATTTTTATTTATATCTACGTTTAGTTTATTAGAATTTATTGATGGAGGAGGATTGCCAACAAAACCACCTTGGTCTACTCCATTAGAATAATTACTAACGGCGTTTTAATCGATTTCAGATCATGTAGTTTTTGTATAGGCCAAATTAATCTACTCTAGCCTTTTTCATAGGTAGTTCTTATTCAAAATTAACCTCATTAAACAAAACTAGGTTGATGTGTATGTAAATATGTTCAATCCAACTCTAGAGCGTGGACAGCAGCGAAGAGAGGCCCAACAGGCGCCTGCCTGAGGTGATCGCCCGCGGCCGCCCCAAGAAATAAATGTTTGTGTCTTTTCTAACTCGCTTCAGCTTTAGCCGTATCTATCGTCAGATAAATCTACAAGAAACTGCTTCTAAGATCATAGTTCTGTCAAAATATACCGTACCGTATTAAAAAATGACCATTTTTTATCAAAGTAATTGTTTTGATGGTCTGTACCACACACCTTTAAATATGATCGCACATTTCTGACACATGCTGTATCATCTGCCTGGCTAGAATTTTCCCAACAATTTTGGGCTTGGGGTCGGCGTCCAGTGTAACCGGATGCAGCCATTATTTTACATGGAGCAACCGCATATACATGTTAATTAATTTAAATTCATTCAATTAAGTTGGATTAGGGTAAGGTTAGACTGGAAGCCGACCCCAACAAAGTTGGAAAAAAGCTTGGCAGATTTTAGCAGAACTCGTCTTTATAACTACTTAGTGTTTTTTTTATATTTTGGCTCGGTATACAAATATAAATACTTATATCTGACGATAGATCTGCCTGGTGAACTGGTCCTCCGCTTCGCATGATGTTTGGTTGTTTAACTCTTTTATTTAAAAAGACTTTACAGCAAATATTTTATTGTTCCTGAATGATGTCTGTTACTACGTATTAAACAATAGTTTCAATATGTTATATGCCGCCTTAAACAGTATTTTGACTTAAATAACAACCTCGTGTTTTCAATATTATTTATGGTAGTAATGTGTATTTTATACTTTATTATAATTTTTATTATATTTTATTTGTAGAGTACGCAACGAAGTGTGTAATAAAACTGTATTTATAATTATTTTATTTTGTTGATTGCATCATGTATTTAATATATATTGTTCGTCACATTGCCGTATATCACAAAAGCACATAATATGTAATCATTAATTACCATAACACATACACACCAGTTTTCATCTAAAAACTATATTAGAAGCACATTTAAAAAAAATATTCATTAGAATTTTCAAATCATACTTTTTACTTTACTTACTTTTAAGAAAAACATTAAAATAACTCACCATCTTAAATATTTACAGTCCTCGGAGTCAGACGACAACATACGCACGACCGGCCGCTTCGACGACTCAAGCAGTAGTGACGAGGAAATTCTAAATACAAATTGCACAAAAGCAACCGTTCGTAGACTAGCTATGAAGCCCATTGGTCGAAAGCCGACCACTTTCAAAATGGATGTAGTCGACGAATGACCGTTACTTTTGAAATATTCTTTTGTTTCCTATAGATAATTTGAAACCGCCAAAGTTCGTGTTGATTGTATTGCAGTAATGATATAAGTGTTGGGCGGTTAATTTATGTATTAAATCTAAAATAAATATATTTCAAAAAAATGCGTCATTGCCCAGACAATATCAATATCTATTACCACTGTAATTTCATGCGTATCATAATAAAGACAGTCTGGTCAATGTTTTTCATTCATTTAGGTATAAGGCAGGGCCGGTAAAAATTGTTAAGACATTACAAGCAGAAATTATGTAAAACAAACTATAGTTTCACAGAAAACGGAACTCGAGAGTAGATATTTTCTTTTCTAATATTTTTTTTCTAAATTCTCGTTAAATCTCGATTGCAACTTACCTACATAATTATAAAATTATAATAAAAATATAAGACTCAATTGACCCATCCATAACAGTAAGAATAGGTACCAAATCAAATAGCACTTCAAATTGCTATGTATTCTTGGAAAAATCATTATTAGGTATCATTGCTAGGGTAAACGCAGTATCATATTTACCCTTCGATATAAATTTACCCTTCATCACCCCGGCCCTGTGTAATTGTAAAATTGTTGACGATATTTATCGAATTGTTAAAATTTCATGCACACAGACTTTTTAATAAAAATAATGTCATCTTGCGGTCATCGTGTAGCCTTTACTTTAGATAAAACTAGGTTTAAAAAATCGTCACTAATTTCAGCAAGATCGAGATTGTGGTTCAAGTTTTAAGTAAGGAGTTAAGTTATGAACTCAGTTAAATAATACAATTATTTCATAATTATATAGCATAACGCATCATTGCAAAAGATAATATAATATACTTACGTATATTATATTATTTTATTTTTGTCTTTTTTTATATAAAAGGTGTAAACGAACCATTCACGAAGCCGTCAACCAACCATTCTGTACATCAAAATTCAAATTATCTCCGTAACTAGAAGGTTCCCAGGTTCTTTTTTTTTTACAAAAAAAAAATATCGCAATGAAGGGTAGAACAAATTTCTTTCGGCTTCTTAAAGGGTATTTTACTTCCATTAATACATTCACGACGAACGTTTTATATTTAAGTAAATTATATTTTTGAAAACATAGGTCTGAAACTGTCAATCCATCAATCAAACTTAAACAAAGATTGATAATTTTATCGGATTCAATGATTTATGGAATAGACATACAAAAACCATGAAAGAGCTTTGAATTAAAAAGACCAGTGAAATAAGCATAACAGCAGTATTTTTGGAAGCGAATTAAAGTAAGGAAATATTAGATAAAATATTTGGATGTGTTCGTAAATAGGATGGCTTTAAATATTGGCAAGGTTTATCAAAATTAAACTGGATTATTAAGATATTGGTAGGTAAGGATTAGAAGGAAATGTTGAGGAAGTGAAACTTGGCTAGAGATCATGGATGTATTAGGAGTTGGTGTGAGATTCAGTCAAAATTGTCTAAGACAATGGTTATGCATTCTTGCAAATGAGTTTTATGAAATCAATACTTGGGTCCTAAAACAACGAAATCAGACCCTAGTTGCTATCAAACTTAGGTTTTAAATTGTAAAAATCCCACCCAAAAGACCCGTTTTTCATCATATATTGTATTGGAACAAGCCCGCTACACTATCCCCAACCACTGCAACTCTTGTGCGACAGAATCAACCACCAGAAATGTGCCGAGGCGATAAACCTCGACGAATGCCGGAGCAACGATTCAAATGTCCTCGATCCAGCAACTAAATTAATCGAATGAAACGTTGTTTTCTGTGTACCTATTTACTTAATGGTTTCGTACCCAACTCATTTGATTTCGTAAAACTAATTGGAAAAAAACTTAAAATTGCTTAAAATTGTGACCTCTCTTGTTCATCTATGATCAGAACGATTTTATGAACCACTGTTAATCTCGATCTAGTGTCCATGCACTATAAAACGTAGATTCAATCTATGACATAATACGAAAATGTTGATAATTCATTATTCATTTGTAGACAGTGGGATAAATAAAGTGTTTGAGCTCCTGTGCCAGTACTGAGTGAATTCATACACTTTCTCATAAATCTTGTCGTGTCTATCAGTTATTTTACAAATGTTTTGGCAAAATGTACCAATACATTGGTAAATCTACCAAGACATTGGTAAATCTGCCAATACATTGGTAAACCTACCCCAAAATATTAGTAAATTTACTAATACGAGTGTATTGGTAAATATCCACCTTCATTTTCAGTCAGTACTCTCACAGTTTCTACTATTTAATTCAATCAAAATGATGAATATAATATTCGATACCTACTGGAAGTACCTTTAATAGCCAGCAAAAATTTTGAATATGGGCAAAAAATTATTATACTGAGTAATAGTTCGCGGGGCGCGTTTTCATAAAGTTGCAATTTAGACGGGAGATCCTGGGAAGCCCAAATAACAATCGTTTACAAAGCGGTTTGTATTTCTGCAACAATTTTCCAGACAGAATGAGGGAAGGTACCGCGTTAACCTAATGTCACCTTTGATACAATGCCATTTTGTCGCCAATCGGCGCCATTTTGATTTTCAAGGTATTCGCTGGCTGTTTTGAGTACTAAGACATCGATGCTAGTCACAGTTATTACCCGTAGTACTTATGATATTAGTTTCACGCGTACGACGCACAGCTGTTGGGCTCTGTGTTATTTGGGCCAGACTGGCCATTTTTTTGGGCATTGTAGGCATATTTGTAGGTATTTAAGCGGGTTGTCGGGTGCTTATATTATTACTTGCTAAAAGACGGAGTCATTTTGCTTTGAATGTCAAGGTTTTTTTTAAAGAAGCAACCATTTTGGATTTTTAAGATTTTTTTTACAGCGGTAGGTATTTTGGTTCTTACCAATTTCTAGATTTTGTGGCAGTGTTAGCAATTTTGTTTGATTTTTTTTATGCAGCAATGTTTGTTTTTAAAGATTATTTTGTAAGCCTGTATGATAGGCAAGTCATAAGTGAGGTTTTTGATTTTACTAAAATATTAATCAGGAGTACATTTTTTTTTGTTTAAAAGTAAATATTTTTTGTGTTTATTTCACCCGGTCAATCAGTGGACTAGTCGTTACCTGTATAACATTATATTGATAGTATATTATGACCAGTCTGTCCCTTAGTTTGAATGTAAGATTCGCTGTAAAAAATTAAGCAAAATTATATTAGACGCGAAATTTTATTATCTTTCTCAAAGAAAGCTACAGACAGGTTGAAAAAAAATGCTTTTTATTGTAATTATTAAGAATTTTTGAAGTTTTCAATTTGTATTTCAAGTTTAATCAAAGATTTGAAGAAATTCGTTAGGTATGTTGTAATTTTTTTATGTCTCATGTTTGGTGGATAGCGAGGAGATATTTAAATTTACATAAATATGGACGCACTAGCCAATCAGAGACCAGATAATTCAGTCTTAAATCAATAAAAGAAAGCAACCGGCTAAAGTTTTTGTAAAAACCGTAAATACAATTTCACGTCGTTATACATTACACATCACTAATAATAATTATTAAAAAATATTTAATTCCGAATAGATATTAATTATTTCGATGAACTACTGAAAATGTAATAAAATATTGATAGAATATCACTTTTGGAATTTTCAGGGTTTTTTATATGCGCTGCTATTGTGATATTTAGAAAAAAGAACAATTTTAAGTCACATCAAAATACAGATAATTTTCAACATCAATCAAGTCACAACCCAGTTAGCACTGGGTAATACGATACCCTTTGGTAAGACTGGTTGTCAGACTTTTTGGGCCACTGACTACCTGTAACGGCTGTCAAAGATCGACAAATGACAGCCGGGACCAACTGCTTAACGTGCGTTTCGAGGCACTTAGTTGTGGATGACCTACATACCTAATAACCTCACGCCTTTTTCCCATGGGGGTAGGCTAAACTACAGAACGCTACCTGCTACGATCTGTACATACTCCTAGGCATGTACCACCACCTCTTTCAGCTGTATAACTTTAAGGTGGAAGCGCCAGCCTCTATTGGCAGGTCAGTGTCAAGTTGTATGTTGATAAAAATGTATGATTCGCGTCCGTAACACGTATGTAGTTACAGAATTATAATTAATAAAATCATCTTTACAACCCCCTAAGTTTGTCATCAGTCATTATATGAAGTTAAGGGTTGTATTGATGATTTTAATGATTGTAATAATATTCTAATAACTAAATACGTGTAACAAGCGCGAATCATATTTTCATCAACATACAACCTAACACTGCAAATTTGCAAAAAACTTGAGAAAAAATTGAATTTCGCTGTTTACTCTGGCGCTTCTATCTTAAGAAGCCGTGGTAGGTCATCTGATCATTCTTATTTATTATCTGTCATGCAAAAAGTACACAAAAACAGCGCATTTAACGAGCCCTAGTAGTGTTAATGATAGAAAAACGATTAATGCTCAAGCGAGCTGCGTTTGTCAGTAGATCCGGGACGACGTCCCTCTAGTTGTAGGCAAGAAATGATATTAGCGGTTAAGAATGATTGTAAGAACATTTTCAAACGCAAGAATAAAGTATTGCTGTCAGATTGTTTGTTTTATTTCTTTTTCCTAGCTGGCTGCTATATTGAAAGGAAAAAGGGTAAGACGCGCGAACGGCGAGACGGTTGACAAGAAAGAATGGAAGAAAAAATCATGTTGCGCCAATACCAAGTAACACGTGTTATTAAGGCTGGGGTATCTGCTAAATTAGCAACTCTATTTGTGGTGGTTCAAACTTCGTTTGAAATACTGTTAGAATAAAGTTCTAATCAGCTTGCACTACAAAGTGGTTGTTACGTCAGTCACTGCGGGCTGAATAGTGCGAAATGAGTGGTTTTTATTTAATTGTTAATTTAATAAATCATTAGATCAAAATGCCAATTCTACACTTTGTGAAGAAAAAAGTGACAAATATTTATGTAAAAAAAAAAATACTAAAACTTAATGCCGTTTAGATGTAGTTACGAAATTTCGAAGAAAAAAGGCTTCACTTTGAATATTTTTTTTCATATACTCATAGTAATAATAAAGTTAGAATTATTTCAATTGTACCGATTAAAGTTTAGAATCAACAAGCAACATATTTTTTTTACACATGTACCTCCTCTGATGAGTGAATATATCACTCATCAGAGGAGGTACATGGAGAAAACCTCTCGTTAGCAGATACCACCCCCTTAAACTATTATTAAGCTGATTTGTTGTTCCTAGCGATGTGAAGGGCAGACGCCTAGTTCAAGTTCGGACAAACCTTTATGGACGCGGCTCCGCACACTGGATGCCCGTAACTTCGCCTGAAACTACGGATTTCGTGCTTAGAGAGCAAACCATCTATATATATAAAAGAGAAGTCCTCTCACTGACTGACTGACCACTCATCACAAAATCTCGGAAACTACTGGGCCGTGAGGTCTGAAATTTGGCACAAGCACTCTCTATGGGGTGCAAGCGCGCATTAAGAAAGAATTTTTTATGTATGAAAGTCCTATGTTTTTAAGTTAGAGACATGAATGTGGGCCTAAATGTTCATTTCGGCTTCTAGGTGCTCACTAAGAAAAGGTTTTACGAAATTCGGCCCTTAAGGGTATAAATAAGGGTGTTTAATGTTTGTATGAAAATAGTTAAAGATCCAAATTGAATCTTACGGCAACGCGTTATTAATCATTTATTCATTTGCGAATATGGGTACAAAATAAAAGGTCTTAAATAAACAATATTGTCCATTAGCCATATCCTACCTTAAGGCATGCAAATTTACATACATTCAGTCAAAAAAGTATCGGGAATGGATGATTTGTTTATGGTTCCAAATTTTTTTTTGTATTTTTTTTGTTGTTGTTAGATTAGCACAACTGTTTTCCATTTTGGCGCGGAGTTTGAGTTACATCTGTTAATTAGATTAAATACAGTGCTGTTTTTAATTATATCATATCTAGTGTGTATTGCGAATTTCATAATGGACAAAAACATCGAACAAAGAGTTTGTCCTAAATTTTGCATCGCCAATGGAATTTGGTGTTCGGAGTCACTGAAAATGTTACAGAAGGCTTACAGTGAATCGACTTTATCAAAAACACGCGCTTATGAGTGGTACAAAGCGTTCAAAAGCGGTCAAGGTGTGATGGAAGATTTGCCTCGCTCTGGTAGGCCATCAACGTCTGCAACTGAAGTTAACATCGCAAAAGTGAAGGAAATAGTGACTGACAATCTTGCCGGAAGGTCAAACGGTAAATAAAAATATTATTCGGACGTTATGCAGCGTTTAAGAGAGCAAATTAGATAAAAGGGCCAGATTTGTGGAAAGAAAATTCTTGGATTTTGCACCACGATAATGCGCCTTCGCACAATTGTGAACGATTTTTTGACCAAAACTCAACAAATACCATCGAGCAACCACCTTATTCACCAGATATGGCTCCAGCCGACTTCTTTATTTTTCCTAAACTCAAATTACCACTTCGTGGCACCCGTTTTCATTCAGTAGAAGACATAAAGGAGAATTCGCGGCGAGACCTGAACTCAATTCTGGAATAAGCATTTAAAAAATATTTTTATGATTGGATTATTAGTTGGCGTAAGTGTGTCGGTTCTGAAGGAGCATACTTTGAAGGTGATAAAATAAATTTGGATGAATAACTAATATTTTGTGTTTTATTGATCTTTTCCCGGTACTTTCTTGACAGAGTAGTACATTAAATAAGTTTGTCCTGTGTGTTTATTCAGTGACAGAGTAATATGCTTTTTCTTGTAAGTGTTTTGACATTGTTTTTAAATAAATTCATATCACTTATATCCAGGAATGAGTTTGGTAAATGGTTATATGTATATGCGTGGAGCCATACATAATACACTTTTATTTAATAATAACGCTGTTTTATTGATTGGTAAGCATATTTTGAACTTGTGTCTTTTGTTATGTAATTTACTAAAGAGGTTTGTCTTTTTTCTTACAAACATTATAACCTATAATGGTACATGGTAATGTAAGAATATTTAATTTTAAAAATGATGGTCTGCAACTGTCTGTTACTTTTATACTTGTGATGGCTCGTATACCTACATTCTTCTTCTCTCTATACCGAATAGAATTACCCCAAAAAATGACACAATACTTTAGAATAAGTGCAACATAGCCGTTGTAGGCTGTAAGGACTGTAGAAGTACTGACCATTTGTTTAAGTTTAAACAACACATAAGAAAATGTATTTAATCTAGAGCATAATGTATCTATATGTTCTTTAAAATTTCAATTATTATCTACGAGTATCTTTACACCCAGAAATCTCGTAACGTCTACTTCCTGGATCTTATTATTTCGGTAATTTATGTTCATGTTTGCTATTTTACTTACTCTACTTCTGAATGTCATGAAATTTGTTTTGTCGAGATTTATGTGTAAATTGTTTGATGTCAACCAGTTTATAATGCTGTCTAAAGTCATATTTATCTCAGGTTCCATGTGTAATTTATTATCTCCCGTGAACAGTACTGTACTGTCATCAGCAAATAGAATTGTGTTGTATTTTGTCGCTGTTGGGAGGTCATTGATGTATATTATAAAAAGAGGCAGACCCAATACACTTCCTTGTGGAACGCCAGATGTAACCTGTCTACATGAGGATGAGTAATGTATCATCTTTTTCATATCGGGACATAACCTTGTTATTTGTGTTACTTGAGTTCTATTACTTAAGTAAGATTTAATCAGGTCATAAATGTTTCCTCTGACACCATAAGCGTACCTATAATTTGTTTAAGAGTATTGTATGGTCCACATAATCGAAAGGCTTTGTGAGGTCCATAAACAGCGCACACGTTTGTTTACCTCTATCCATGTGAATTAACATATTGTGGAGAAAATTATAAACTGCTAAATTAATTGATTTATTTTTACGAAAGCCAACCTGTTCATTACAAAGTAAATTGTTTATCTCAAAGTAATTATAAATACCATCATGGATCACTTTCTCGAAAATCTTCGATATGACTGATACAAGCGCTACTGGACGGTAGCAGCTCATGTCATTTTTATTACTTTTTTTAAATAAAGGTTTAATTAGAGTTAATTTCAACTTATCTGGGAAGACTTCATTTTCTATACATAAATTTATTATATAACTAAGTATAAATGATAGCTTTACGGATACGTGTGTTTTAAAACTTTTGTTGATACATTGTCATATCCGGTACTATTTGTGTTTTTTAGGTCTCTAATTATTTTGTATATATATCTTCTGGTATAGTTGGATGCATACTTTACATTGAAATTAGAATTCGGAAGTCGATAAAGATCCAAATTGAATTTTACGACAACGCGTTAATGCATATTTTACATTGAAATAAGAATTTGGAAGTGCCTTGAGGTTTATCTTCAGTTTTTATGCGAATTTCTAGGTGGCCAGTATATTTCAGTAATATGCAGGCGTCTGCTGAAAGGTAATGAAATGAGGTTCTATAATGTTCTAAAGTTTTTATACCAATTTCTAGGTGGCCAGTATTTTTCAGTATGACTTTCAGCAGACGCCCGCGTCTGCTGAAAGGTAAGAAAAAAACGTACAAGCGATACCTTCACGTTCAAGCTCATGTCTGTTCTGCGATATTTTGCTATTACTACTAATTTGCTTTGAAATATTTGTCATCATCGTTGTTTGATTTGTCTTCGTTTTGGTTTGTTTCACTTTCTAATTTTAAATTGGAGGATAATAATTGTGTTCTTACCTATTGCCTGCCTATAATTTTTGTTATGTCTATTTCTTCGCGAATTACATAATATAGTATATAATTTAGTAGTTTACCAAACTTGTCAAAATCAACAATTATGAAATCAATGATAGATGATTGTGACACTATTGTAATAGCAGACTAGGCCCCCAGAGTAACTTAATAATAAACACAAAATAGACAGATCGGGAATGTGAAATGGTACAATGTAAAGATGGTTGTCTTAAGACTGATACGCCCTATCCCCTTGTACTAGTATAAAGCTGTATCACGAGCGGATAGTCTTCCTCAACCTTAGAACAACAGATTCCCACAAGGTTCCAGTTATATTTGACTTCTCACTTCTCAAAGCGAAACTCTTTCTTACGTTCACTTTCTGATTAGAGAATTTGAATTATCACTTAGTCAAACTCTACTTAAGCATTACATAAGATTATGTAACCCGAGAACATTAAATTTACAACCTAAGTAGAGTTTAACTTGTTCTAAACATGAAACACTCAATGCAGAAACCACCAGTACACTGCAACAAGCAGGCTACTACACAAAAATGTAAAAAAATACTACATAAAAACTATCACAGTAGTTCTAACATAATGATCTATGTAGGACACTAAACGAGATAAGTTTTATTAGGTAATACTAACACACACTGATCCCGCGTCGCGAGTCGTGACCTGTTCTCTCTCGCAGACAGGTGGCGTGTAGCCCAGCAGTTAGGAACGATACAGGCTGATTATGATGTGCTAGTGTCCTCACCGTGCGGTCGGCGGTGAAGAGGATCTCCGCACGGCGCATTGACAATACCTTTGCTTCGCTGCATTCGCACCTTCGTTGTCACTAGTACCATTAACAGTTCCATGATGGAACTAGTGTTGTTTTTTATAATCACTATTTCTATTTTTAAAGAATCTGAAAATAATGGAACTATAGTGTTGATTTTTTTATCACTAGTTCCATTTTGAAAGAACGACCGCGCGGACTAGCGGTGTCGTGTGCGACTCACCTTAACTTACTTCCTTTGATATTCACAGATCTTGTTATTGGCGTAATAAATACGACTACTAACATGATAAAAACATATAATAAGACTTTTCCCGGCACAATATTCAATAAATCGCAAAATGGAACAGTTCTATGCTGTATTTACTATGAGGTGAGCGGAACCGCAAGTGAAAGTTGGATCACTCGACATGTAGCCGAGAAAACTGTATTAGTTAACGATGAGACTGTAACTGTTGCTCATCGACAGGACAGTTCGGAAGAGAAAGGTGAAGATTATTTTCTGTGCTAATATTATAAAGAGTAGATGTTTGTAAGTTAGGATGTAGGAGGTAATCTCTGAAACTACTCATCCGATTTTCTTTGACTGGAAGCTACACTATTGACGAATGCCGAAGAATATGTTATTCACAAAGGCGAAGTCCGCGGGTAGAAGCAAGTTTTAGATATTGAGAGAAATGTGTCCAGGGAGAAAAGCAAAAGTCAGAAACTTATTAGATTTTTGCTCCAGTAGAGCAAATATAACGTTCGGTAGGTACATATTCACAATACAATCTAACCGACCGTTATTTAGTGCGGAATAAACGTCGACCGTAGGTTAAATTCAATAATAGTCCAAATATTCGGGTACCATTTTCTTTTTTTCTGCACAAGATTTCGAGAGTCATCGCTTTACCTAGCACACTATGCCTCTTGAGAAGTTACTTCCAAAATATTATAATTCATGTATTCTAGTGTGCGTGATGTTCGACCCCAGCATTTACATATGCGAGTTCAAGTTGTCCATTTCGACTAAAGATTGTATTCTCTGGCATTGCCAACTTTAGGCGCTTAGTCGTTACTAAGCGCCTAAAGTTGGCAATGCCAGAGAGTTACGTAAGTTACGTTTAACTTAATAATAAAACTCTCTCTTTTACGAGCTCTTTTTCTCTCTTTCTTGAGCTACTTCTTAGCTTACCTTGCGCGTAACATAGAAACCATGTATTTTATTATCTTATATTTTTCGTTGCAGATAACAGTTCAGGTGAAGATGATAAAAGATCAGATATTGATAAAGGCAACCAAGGTGATAATCCAGGCAAGCAAGAGGCTGATTCAGGCAAGCAAGATGCTGATTCAAGCAAGCAAGAGGCTGATTCAGGCCAGCAAGGTGCTGAATCAAGTAAGCAAGAGGCTGATTCAGGCAAGCAAGGTGCTAGTTCAAGCAAGCAAGATAAAAATTCAGGCAACCAAGGCACTTTAGTATACATTTTATCAGCTGTGGCAATAGTATTCATATTGCTAGTCGTTTCCGTCATTTATGTAAAACGTTGCCCCTTAAAATCCGGTAAGTAAAATGGTTTGTGTCTATTGCACCATCGTACCTAAGAACTTCTACTACAATATCATTCATGATTTGAAGAATGTATTCATATCTATGGAGGTGTGTATTGTTCATCCTTTAAGCTGAGGCTAGTACAGTGAAATGTCTAATGGAAAAACCCAATAACACATTGCGCGACATAGGAATCGAATCCAGGACCTTATGCTCAGTAATAGCACTTTGGACCAGTAGACCAATGAGGCGGTTACAAAATACTAATATAGTCTATTATTTTAACCGTTTTCAGAAAGTGGAGGTGGAGCCCAAGGTGTTGTACGCAGACCTTGACTTTCTTCGTCGAAATGAACCAGAAAGCTTACCAAGAGAAGGGCCAGTTTTAGGGCTAGTTTTAGAGCTATATAAAAGTATCCAAGGGACAAAGATCTTAGATTTTTTATGTGTTTAAGAAGGTTTTTTCAAAATGGCGCTGGTCTTATAATGACTGAGATAGCGTGTGCTTTACGACCAAAAAAAAATATAAATGTCCTATACACCCCATAAAAATACAGCCTGAGCAGGTACACAAAGGCGTAAACCCAACTTTTCAAAAATGATGCAAAGAAACTGGAGCGAATAAATTACTTGAATTGTTGATAACGGGGTAAAGGACAATATTTTTGAAATTACTTTTCTAGAAAACAGGTTCATGAAAGTTAATTAGTATACATCTATTCTTAGACGATTATTTATGACATTAATAGAGACTAAAATTATGATAAGAAATAAAAAAAGTTTATTTCACTTTTCTAAAAGTTTTCTCTTCTTTTTCTTTTCTTTAACGTTGTAATGAGATCACTTAATTTTCACTTTCTTCATTTCTAATTAGCAATAATAATAATGGCTGATGGTTTGGGCTACAGAGGGAGGAATTAACCTTACAGCGTACCGATGTAGGATGCTCTCTCTGTTTCGGGCATTTGAACCTGCCATCAATGTCTCTGCCAACGATTGTCGGATCAGGTGCGCGTTATTCAAGATAATCATAGGTTGGATGATGCTACTAGTGATCGGCTGCGCTCGGAAATGCAAATCAGCATGCTGAGGAAGAGGATGACAAGGCTATATCTGCAGATAACCTGTGCGGTTGCAGTGTGCGGCGTTTCTTTTCTCTGGAGCCCTGACCCCCGGCAGCTCGGACCCAGTTTCCGATGCTGGTGGGCTACTATTGTTTAAATTTTTGTATGCTTTTTATATTAGAATGTTTAAAAGTATATTTTATATGTGTAAAAATGAATAAACGAAAAAAATAATAATCTAATCGAAATCGAGTGTGTGAGCAAGAAAAAGAATAAGTTTACTGTACAACTTTACTGTAGTTTTACACAATTCTCTAAAGACCTGCCAATTTTTGAATTGAATAAAACGCGACAAATTGAGGAAGTATTTTTTATTTGGGTAGGAAGAGGGTTTATGTACGTCGTGCAATGTACACAGAAAATGTTTTTCTCACTGCCGATCCCACAGACTCATAGGACCGATAATGGCTAAAGGTGTCTTGGCCACAGTAAGAGGAGGTATCGGAGATAAATCACATTCGACTCCAGCTTGATGACTAATTTATTACAATGGTAAACTTAATTATATACAATTTTTGTGGTAAATACACATTGATACCTATTTACATGAGTGTCGTGTGTGTATCGAGCCGATGAAGCGAAGACCTCGGTAGGCCACCTCTTAGCGCTGACGGTGTGCTGGTGTTGCCGGCGCGTCGAATGTATGTCGCTCTTAATGTTGACGCTGTGATGCTGTTGTTGGCGCGTGTAGTTATGGTATGTTCACGGTTGAACAGGGTGGGTGGACAACGAAATTTTTCATCGACAATTAAAAAAATAACTGCTGTTAAATACAAAATGTTGGAAATAACTTAATTACCACAATGATGTTGGCAATTTAGGATGTGCCTAATACACATCATGGAGTTAGTATATATGTCCCAGTATAAACTCTGGTAGTATAGAATAAGTTTTCTAGACCGATGTCACTCTTGTAAAGTTGTCTTTTACTTCTGATCGTTTGCCTGTGCGGATGCACAATATATTTTGGAGTATAATATGTTATTATATGAAGTTAGAGGGTTGTATTGATGATTTTAATGATTATAACAATATTCTAATAACTAAATACGTGTTACTCGTGCGAATCATATTTTCATCAATAACATACAACCTAACACTGCAAATTTGCAAAAAAAAACGTAAGAAAATTTGAATTTCTCGGTCTACTCTTGCGCTTCTATCTTAACAAGCCGTGGTAGGTCATCTGATCATTCTTATTTATGATCTGTCATGCAAAAAGTACACAAAAACAGCGCATTTAACGAGCCCTAGTAGTGTTAATTAATGCTCAAGCGAGCTGCGTTTGTCAGTAGATCCGGGACGACGTCCCTCTAGTTGTAGGTAAGAAATGATATTAGCGGTTAGGCGATTAACACACTGCCACGCACCACGCAGCGTAGCGCGTAAATGCGTGTTTTAACGTTGCTTGTAAGTATTTCCGTTTGTATAGAAAACACGCACAGTCCAACACACAGAAAATGCATCCACGCGCGTTCATTCAGATTACGTGCCTATAGCATTCACGCGCTACGCTGCGTGGTGCGTGGCAGTGTGTTAATCGCCTTAAGAATGATTGTAAGAACATTTTCAAACGCAAGAATAAAGTATTGCTGTCAGATTGTGTGTTTTATTTCTTTTACTTAGCTGCCGGATATGAATATGAATGATAGCGTGACGGTTGACAGGAAAGAATGGAAGAAAAAACGTGTTGCGCCAATACCAAGTAAAAGATCAAGAGCGTTCAGACAAACCTTTATGGACGCGGCTCCGCACACTGGATGCCCGTAACTTCGGCTGAAACTACGGATTTCGTGCTTAGAGAGCAAACCTACACGCATTCATACAAAGAGATTCTGATCTACATTTAGTGACACCAAAGTAGTCCTCGGTCATATACCAGTAAGGCCAGGAAGACGAGCGGAGATATGCGAAGCTGAGAGGAAAGTATATACGTAAATGCTAGAGTATCCACTCATCCAAAAATCGTCGTTCGGCTGCCGTAGCGTGCACACGTACGCTCCGCTCTGTCGTCTGCCCCCGCGCGCCCCGCGCCCCCGACTCGGTCCCGCCGCCGTGCTACTACGTAGCGCCGCCGTCTCGCCGAGCTCCGCCCGCCAAGTCGTAGTACTACTACAGTCTTTGCCTTGCGCTCGGACTTAGTGGTACTGCGCCGTAGAGAATCAACTACTCGTAGTTGGTTCGATACGAAAACTGTCTTTTTCAAGACAACTCTCTTCCTTAACGGTCATCACGTCAACGTGTTTGGCCCCCTCAGGGAAAATCCACGGTTTTGTGGTTCTGGACGGAAACCTCAGGGTGATAACGAAGTCCAGAGGGTGTTGACCCGACACACCCGCCGAGCCCCTTCAGGGTTAGGCACACAGTCGGACGGGCTCTGACTGCGGCCTTGGGGGCTTCCCTAGTCGCAGTCTGGTAGCACATAACCCCGTTTGTTTACAGCTGCACCCGGGACGTCTGGGTGTCTCTACCCCAGCGGCCCGGATCGGTCGCAAGACCCATAGGGCCCTGCCGCACATTAAGATTGGCGGCAGGTTTACAAGCTTAGGGCACACCTTAGCACACACCTCCCTGTGACACCGACAGGGAGTGAACACATCCCCGGGTTATCCCACCTGGGGAGCTAGGATTAGGCTTCAGTTAGGTCTACAGGCCCCTCTGGCCAATCAGACAGCAGTGTAGCTGGCGAGTTTGTTTGTGTTTTTCTTCTCGCCCAGCATAACACTAGGAAAAACTCAAGGGTGGGTTCGTTTTTAAGGGAGCTGTCTGCCCGGGGGGTTTACGTCTCTACGTATCTCCTCGGGATTAGGATAGGTTATGAACCCTAGGTCCCCCTAGTAGGTCATTTCGCCAATAATGGCCCCCCCCATAAGAAAGGTCCTAGAGGCCAAGTTAAGGATACTCTTAAATAAGTTAATGTCCGACGAAAATCCCCACGTTAGGGGTAAATACGAGGAGCTCTTAGAGCCCTTCAGAGATGACTGGCAATACAAGGCCCAGAACAGCGCTTGCGACACAGAGGTTGCACCTCAGTCCGCGCTTAATGATTTCAGCGACGCGCTGGAATCACCCATCATCCCCCCCTCCCCGGCTCCAGTCCCTATGGAAGCCTCCCCAATCCATCCCGAAGTAGGTACCTCTTCGTCCCAGGACGAAACCGAGATGGATATTCCCAACTCGGAAGACCGCACCGATTTGACCTCCGCCTCAGAGTCGGACTCCTCTCCCACCTCCTCCTCCGAAGACGATTATCAAATCGTCGGGAAAGGAAAGAGGAAGAAGGGTAAATCCCCCTCTAATTCGACATCAAAGAAAGCAGCTATCCAAAGCTCGCTAACTCCCTTATCCCAGTCCCAGACGGCTGCTGGCCCTTCACAGAGCCGCTCTCCAAGCCCCATGGCCATAGCCACTCCGGCTGACGCCACATCCCAACCCGCCACCTCGGCCACTCTCCCTAAAAAACTCCGTCCCCCACCCTTATTCATCCACGATAAGGGAAAATGGACGGAGATCTCCAAGACGTGTAACGAGCGTCACATCATTTATACCAATGCCCGTGCTGTTGAGCAAGGCATAAAAGTCATGACGTCGACACCGAACGACTACCGCGAGCTCACCAAGCTCCTTAGGGTTAGGAATATCCGATACCACACCCAATACCCCCAGGACGAAATCCCGACCAGGGTAGTGGTTAAAAATATCCCCGTAGAAATCTCCCCTCAGGAGATTAAAGAGGACCTTCTTTCCCAGAATGTCCCCGTAGCGGAAGTTCACCGCATGCACCGTAGGGTTGGAGGCCGCTCCAATTCCTCACCCTACAACATGGTGCTCATAGTCTGTGACCGTGTCGAAGGTCACCACCCCATCCATCAGATATCAAAGATCTGTGGCCTCTCAGGCCTCCGCATTGAGAAGCCCCTGAAAACTGGCGTTTTAACACAATGCCATCGTTGCCAGCTTTATGGCCACGCGCAACGTAATTGTTTCGGACAACCCAGATGCGTTAAGTGTCTGGGGGACCACGGCACCGCCGAGTGCTCTCGCTCCAAAGACCGCACATTGTGCACAGAGCCTCCGAGCTGTGTACTGTGCGGCGAGTCTGGCCACCCCGCCAACTACCGTGGATGCCCCAAGGTTCCAAAATCCTCAGCCCCCAAGCTAGCCCAACGTGCCATTAATAGGCAACAGAGAGAATGTCCCTCTCTTAATAATAAACTCCCCGACTCCCTAAGACCCCAGCGCCCCAGCCCGTGGAATACTCTAAACCACCAGGCGCACTTCCCGGCTCTGAGGCCCACCCAAGCACCCGCCCCTCAGGCTATCCCTCCCCTGATGACACTGCCAGTCATGTCGCCCCCTAAACCTCCTGCACAAAAGGCCGCTCCTCTAGCGTCCACCCCTCCAGCGCCATCAGCGCCTCGCCCTCCAGCGCCCTCAGCGCCTCGCCCTCCTGCGCCCTCAGCGCCTCTTCCCCCGGCTCCCGTAGCGCCTCGTCCCCTTGCACCCGCAGATCCACGCCGCCCACCGCCTTCAGCAAGGTTGCCTTCAGCACCCACTACCTTCGCGGCCCCCCCTCCCCCTCCCGCGGCATACGAATTAGACCCGTTTGACCCCGTAAGAGTCTTAGGTAGCACATTCGCGATCTTTTACACCCCGCGAGCTCTACAAATGACGCGTGACACCATCGCCTGCAACGGTGACTGGCTCGCGCTCATCCAAGTTTATAACGCGTATCCCGACATTACGCAAGCCCTTAGGACCCTTCCCCATAACTTAGTTCGTAATGGATAGAAACCCCCCCAGTAGATTAAAACCGAAATCCCTAAAGATAGGGACCTTTAACGCCGAAGGCATGAATGGCCAACGTGATGAGTTCGCCACTTTCCTCCGCGATCATCACTTAGATATCTTATTAGTCCAAGAGACCTTCCTAAAACCCCATCAGCGAAACCCGAACATTGCCAACTACCGGCTAGTTCGCAATGACAGGACTCGCTGCCACAGAGGAGGTACTCTCATTTATTACAAGTCCAGTCTGTACTGCATCCCTATGGACCCTCCCCCTCTCTCCAAAATTGAAGTCTCTGTCTGTCGACTGGGCATGACAGGCCATCAACCAATCACCATTATCTCGGCATACCTTCCGCCCGCTGACTCCAACCCCGATTTCGTCACCCCTTTCAAAGATGACCTCACAGTCCTCCTTAATCTAAGTGACTCCGTCCTTCTGGCGGGGGATCTTAACGCAAAACACCCCGCGTGGAATAGTCGTCTTTCAAATAGGAGAGGTAGAGACTTATTCAACCTCTGCTCTCCCCTCAACTTCGATGTCATTGGCCCAATGCATCACACTCATTTTCCTAATAACCCCAATCATAGCCCTGATGTGCTAGACGTCGCGCTTCTGAAGAATGTAAACTTGCGATTGCATTCCGTAGAAACGATTGACGAACTCAACTCTGACCATAGACCGGTAATCTTTGAATTCGCCCCTAGAATAGGACCCTTTGATCCCACTCAAACTCCCTCCACTAAAGTGATCACGGACTGGGGGAAAGTAAGCGATCTGCTGAAATCCACCGAATCCCCGCACTTAGACAGGATCCCCGACAACATCGAGATTGTAGCCGACGCGGAGGCCGCGATCAGCTCGTTCACAGAACACGTACAATCAATCCTGAACGATTGTTCAAGGGAAGTTCCGGCGGATGATCACCGCTGGAAACTCCCGGATGATGTGCGTGATCTTGTGACCGAGAAGAACGCGGCCGTCCGTGCCTACAGTTCTTTTCCCTGCTCCAGCAACAAAGTTTTTATGCGTCGCTTACAACGCAAAGTAAGCAGATGCATCCAAAAACTGCGTGAAGAGAGCTGGGACAAGATGCTCGGTGAACTAGAACCAACCCATCAGGCTTTCTGGGACCTACAGAGGAAACTACGCTCCTCTGAGGTCGCCTCTGTACCCCCTCTCATCCGCCCCGATCAGACCGTCGCTTTTGACGATGACGACAAAGCCGAATGCCTGGCCGACAGCCTAGAGACTCAATGCTCCCCCAGTACCCAACCAGTAGACCCAGCTCACCTTGCGATGGTGGATGCTGAAGTTGAACGTCGGACCTCCCTTCCCCCAGTAGAAGACCCAGACGATCCTCTACCCTCAGTCACCCCTGAGGAAGTTGAGGATATCATAAAAGGCCTTAAGCACAGAAAAGCCCCTGGCTCAGACGGAATCACCAATAGGGTGTTCAAACTCTTTTCTCCCGCCCTCATAGTGCTAATGACCGCTATCTTCAATAGCGCCATGGCAAACAACATGTTCCCTCAGTCGTGGAAACAAGCCACCGTAATAGAAATCCCCAAACCGGGTAAACCCGCCTCTTCCCCGAGTAGTTACCGTCCCATTAGTCTCCTCAATGTCATAGGCAAAATCTACGAGAGGCTTATTTATAAGCGTCTCAAAGACTACGCCGAAGCAAAGAGCTTAATTCCTAAAGAACAGTTTGGATTTAGATCCCAACACTCTTGTGTCCAACAAGTGCACCGCATAGTCGAGCACATCAGCGCCCGCCTTCAGCGAGGCATGGTGACCGGTGCCTTGTTCTTCGATATCGCGAAAGCATTCGACAAGGTCTGGCACAACGGGCTGATATACAAGCTATACCAGCTCGGTGTGCCTGATCGTCTCGTGCTCATCCTTCGAGACTTTCTGTCAAACCGCACATTCCGATACCGCATCGATGGTGCGCTATCAACCCCACATCCGATTCGCGCAGGAGTCCCTCAGGGATCCGTGATATCCCCATTAGCCTTCACGCTATATACCAGCGATATCCCCAGAAACAATTCAACCCAACTAGCCCTCTTTGCCGACGATACGGCCATCTATTATTCTGGTAGAAGCTATCCCTGCATTACGCGCATTCTCCAAAAATCCGCAAACGCCTTAGGCGATTGGTTCCGGAAATGGAGAATCGAGGTCAATCCCGACAAGAGCCAGGCGGTACTTTTCTCTAAACCCCGCCAACTCCCCCCCACCCCTCAACCGATCTCCATGTTTGGCAAGCCGATCCCTTGGGAAAAGCAAGCCAAGTACCTAGGAGTTATCTTAGACCAGCGCCTAAACTTCAGTGAGCACATTAAGACGGTGCGCTCGCGTGCCGCCTTCGCTCTCGGTAGGCTTCACTCTGTCCTGAACGCACGTAGCAAATTGTCACTTAGGTGCAAATTGCGTATTTACACCGCGTGCATTAGGCCTATCATGACTTACGCATGTCCCGTTTTCGCGCATACCAAACCCTATCACCTCCATAAGATGCAGACCCTCCAAAACCAATTCTTACGAAAGGCCACGGGAGCCCCATGGTACGTTAGGAATGAGCAACTCCATGTTGACCTCAAGATCCCCACCATAGCCCAATTCATGAAACGCCTAACAAAGGGTTTTTTCGATAAGGCCGAAAAACACCCAAACCCCCTGATTTCCTCAGCAGCCAATTACGCCCTCTCCAAGATATCTAGAATTCGCCGTCCTAGGCCCACTCTTGCCACACCCGATGATCCCATCACCCTTCTCCAAGAAAGTTGTAGGGAAACCAGCACATTACAGAAAAACAGACACAAGAACCGTTACAAACCGCGAATCCGGCCCCGCCGCCGAGGCCCTCCGCGACCCCCCAGTAACATCACTGCCCGACCCTTGCTCGACGAGCCAGCCCGCGACGCTGAGCATGTAACGACCGATTCCCCAATTAATGATCCGACCCAGCCTGTTGTCCCTTGCTGCCCTCTCATCAATGACGCACTAAGCCGAGGCCCGAACCCCACAGGGGGTGCCCGCCCTTAGTGACCGTTCATTTAATTTAAATCCTTAGTTTGTAAGCCCTGGCTGGGGGCCTTAAAGTAATTTTTGGCCACCACAGGATTGTCCGGTTAAGCAGTTAAGCAACCTTAGCGCGTTGCAACTGCGACTGGTCCCTCCTAAAAAAAAAAAAAAAAAAAACAAAAAAAAAAAACAAAAAAAAAAAAAAAAACACTCATCCACTGAAGCTATGTGAAAATCTGCAATGCGGAGAGGAGAGATGTGTAAAGCGGCACGCCGGTCACAGCACACGGCACGCCGCACACAGCACGCCGCTCACGTCTCTTCTCTCACGTCACGTCTCCACTGGCCTAAGCAATTACGAGACATCTCCTCTCCTCTCTACTCAACCGTTTCCACTAAAGACAAGCAGAGACAAGAAGTGTAAATAGTGAAATTCTATTGGTGGTTTACAACACATCTCCTATCCTCTCGTCTCGTCTCCGCTTAGTTGGAGCCCGGCCCTAACGCCTGAGATATTGTGGTGCTGATAAGCTTCGGTAACTCTTAGTCGCGCATCATAGATGTCCTCCGCCGGGGGTGACCGATTGGGTCTGTCAGACACCTACTTACTGAAACCAAACGGTGTTCCTTCTCTTCTCTTCTGGCTAGGGTACCGGGACACGTTGGCGATATCCAGAAATCACAATCACCCAGCAGTACCAGTGTAGTGCAAGATAAAATTTGTTAAGTTAGACTAGAGTCTAAACTAACGCCAACTGAGAAACGGGTTTACGGGTCGAGATTTTGTTTGAGTGTGCATGCGGCGACGCAAAGATACTATAGCGCACACATACAAGCAAGCAGCGCACGGTGCGTTTGTATGAAGATATCCTACTTTTTTATACTATGTTTTTTTTAATGTGAAACATCTATAGGCGCGGGTATGAAAAAATGGCGTGGCGACGCATGCCGTGGCGAGGTTTCGCCAACTGTCAAGTTGTCAACCCGGCCCGAACAATCCCGAACATTACCGACTAGCACAAGATCTACATATTCGCCACGGTTTACTACAAGCCAGCTGGTCTCGGAGCACAAAGCGCTGGGTTACAATCTCGTGACTTCGAGTTCGAGACCAGCATGAGGATTTTCTTTTTGTGAATCGAGCCATAATATTATCATATTTACTTTTTTAAGCATAAGTATTACTTGTACAAAATAATTTCGATGTTTCACATCTGCCAGGCGTCTCACGGCTCACTTTTTTTTTAATGAAGCGTTAAAAAATGCCTACGCAAGCCGCACCGTCCGGGGAGACGGTTTGATTATGTTGGGCCCACTAAAAAACATCGCCGTGAGCCTACTGTCACCTTGGCGGAAGTGCCGCGAGAACTGCTACGCGTGTAGCGACGTTACGTTTTGTGCTAACAAAATCTCAACAGCACAAATCATCTGAACAGCTTGGTCAATATAAATAATACTTGATTATTGAGACTATTATTTTCAAATGTTCATATTTGCTGTTATCTAAACCATGAGTGCATTTGTATTTATGTCACAGCGTGACCACAAAATGATCCATTATTGTATAATAATAGTATTGTCGTTCAAACGGAACGACCACATTATTTTGTTTGCGCTTCTTCCTCAAACATTTTCCCGACTCATTTTGAATTCAACTTAATCAAAACCTAGTAAATAATAAAGTCGAATGGTTTTCGCAGTGCTATACCCGAATAACAAAACTTTTAATTAGTAATTCATACTGTGGTATGTGTATGGTACCTATTAATAAACTAGTAAATAAAATTGTAGGCATGAATACTTTTGTTGTTAGATTCCGCAAGTACCTAATAGATCCACTGAATTCAACGGGATAAATCGATGCAATAAATCAAAATAAAGTCACCGCGAATCGTTAAACAATAGCTTTTGTGTTTTCGATGTCAAATACACTGGTTAGGACGCAATTAAATTATTGTTTGGAATAATTCTAAATCTGGTCGTTTATTTAAGGTGGATGCTCCAGGGTAGCCCGCGAAATTCTTACGTTTTGTGCAATTTGCAGGCCAGTACTAGGGTTAATGTTGTTGTACGTCTTACAGCCGCGAATAATATTTTAATCAACATACAACCTAGCACTGGCCTGAAAATTGCAAAAAACGTAAGAAAATTTGAATTTCGCGGGCTACCCTGGAGCATCAGCCTTAAGTGTGGACTTATAAATACGTCATTATTTTTAGTTGCCACAAGTATGAACTATGTATTTGAAGCATTACCTTAACGAACGTTACGGTATTTTATTGTGAAACAGTGACGTGTATTTTTTTTTATTCTGTATAATTAAAGGTGCTTGTTCAATTTGAAGATGTCGCCGCTGTAATATCTTGTGTATTCGTGTAATTTCATTTGGAACAATGCAATCTATTGTTTGTTCCGTGACTTTAATTTATTTGTGTTTGGGAAATGTAGCTGGGTTTACTTTTGGTAAGTCGCGTAGTTATTGTTTTATTCTGAATTAATATTCATTTATTTATCAACAAAATGTTTTGGGTACCTATCTTGTTAGTAAGTACATTCAATATATTGTTCAAAATAATAGATAGATCCCGTAAGTGGAAGACCTCCACACTTTCTTTGGTTCATAAAATGTTGTTTATAATTGATGAGGTAACGTTTCATATTACCGGAGTCACTGTGGCCGGGCTCTATAAACAATATATAGGATAAATAGGAATTAATTGGCAAACTTGCTTTGTTAAAATTGTTACTTACCAATTATGAATATCATTCATGCTGTCGACTATGGATAAAGAAGAACTAATCGTTTACAGGACTTCCTTGGAAACCTCTGACACCCGTTACATATCAACCAATAGGTAAGTTAAATTTGAGTTAACAATCAAGCCAAAATATAACATCACGCTAGAAATCCTCGAAGGGTATGGCAGGGATGTATCACTTTGCAGTTATGTTTAAGTCCCATGTTACGGAGCGCGAGCCTATTGCTATAATCTGGAAAAACTTTAATATAAAATTTCGCGACCCTGGAATTGAACCCAGGTACCCATGGTTCCGAGTTCCACAACTCTCTTGCAGAGTTGAGTGTCGTCGTCGGGAACCATTCCCTCCCCGTGCTTGTCCTCGGGGACTTCAATGCCAAGAACTTGGCTTGGGTTTCGGTTGCACAGATGTGCGGGGAAGGATGGTGGAGGACTGGGCTCTGGAGAAGGGCCTGGTCGATGCGGTGTTCAGGGGTGGGGTTGTCTTGGCGGTGTCTCTCGACATCGCCAACGCCTTCAACTCCATGCCCTGGAGCTGCATTAGGGAGGCACTCCGGTATCACCGGGTGCCGACCTACCTCCGTCGTGTGGTCGGGGATTACCTGACGGACAGAGCCGTCATGTACGCCGGTCGCCGCGCAGAATGGAACCGGCGAGAGATGACGTGCGGTGTTCCACAGGGATCGGTTCTATAGGGCCGTGCTTGTGGATCATCGGTTACGACTGGGTGCTGCGCATCGACCTCCCTAGCGGCTTCAGCGTGGCAAGCTGGTGCTGGCACAAGGGGGTCGCACAAGGCGGCGGCCCAAATAATGACACGCGGGGTTGCGATAGTCGTCGAGAGGATCCGGCAACTGGGTCTCGAGGTGGCATTGCACAAGGTGGCATTGGCTATGTGCTTTCATGGGCCTCGGAATGCGCCACCTCTGGGATCCTCACTGACGGTAGGAGCGGTATTCGTCGGCGTCGAGTCGACGCTGAAGTACCTGGGACTCGTCCTCGACAGGCGATGGAACTTCGTGGAGCATTTCCGACGTTTGGCCCCAAAACGAACGGACCGGGGCTGCCTTGGGCCCCGGTGTGGGCGCGTTCTTTGAAGCGGCGAGCCGCCCACTACCTGAACGCGACCCAAAAGGTGGTAGCCGTAAGGCTGGCCCGTGGGTACCGCACGATCTCCCGCGAGGCGGCGAGCCTCCTTGCCGGATTGCCGCCATGTGATCTGGAGGCGATAGTCCTCGCGCGCCTGCACGAATGGCGCGCGGATGTGCTACGCCGGGGGGAAACTCCGCTGCCGTGGCAAATTAAGGCGCAGCGGACAGACTTCCGGCGTGATCTCATGGCGACATGGAGAGAGCGACTGTCGCAACCTCGTGAGACGGACGGACGGCGAGCTAGCCCATAGCCCACCGTCCACAGGCCCGCGCCCACGGTGGCCGGGGGCCACGTGGTGGCGCCCGGGGCGTCTCCCGCGGCGGCTGGGGCGTCCCGGCCACCGTGCATAGATGGGTTTTAATTAGTAAAAGTCTGACACTCCCTCCTGCTCCGCCCATAGAGCGGGAGAAGTCATTTGATGATTTCCCATCCGAAAAAAAAAGTGTAGTGGTGACTGCTGAGCTAGAAGATCTGGGCTCGATTCGGGGTCAGGAAAACTGTTATTGGATTTATCCATCAGGAATTTGTCCGTAGCAGCCAGAAGTCTGGATCTGTGCCCGGTTGATACTATTATTGGTACTATTAGGTACACTTCTGCCTGATTCTTCGGGGATTACAGGCGTGATGTTATGTTATGTACCTATGAAGAAAACTGTGACTGCGGAACAAACAATGTCCCACCTAATGCTATTTGAGTAACTCCGCCTGCACTTTGAGGGATCTGTCCGAAGCCACTGATAACGTCGTCCGTCCACGTGGTCGGACCTCATATAACACAAACCAGAATCATCGAAAGGTCGCGCGTCGCAGAAGAAAAAAAAACGTTATTTCTGGAACAGCACAAGTCACATTCGCCCTTGACACCCCGACCTAAGTACATATGTGGGGGATCTGAGATCAGTTTGGTTTCATTTCCACTAGTTCTACTGCAAGTTTTGCACAACTTGAACGTACGACATACGCCAAAACGTAGCACTAATGAGAACAAAAACCCCATTAGTTTTAAAGTAGAATTATGTAATGGAACAGTAGAACAAATAAGAATTTTTGGTCCTAATAGTTCTACTATTTTGTACCACCATGAATCGTAGGACTAGTGGGTAAATATATTCCCATTAGTTCTACCGCAGAACTGGTCAGTAGAACAGTGGGAATGAGCCTCGGTTTGGCTGACGTTCAAAAGTGCCTTTTATTGGTCTAATTGAAATAAATGACTTTCAACCAACCAAAGGTTAGGAATAAGTAACTGTGAAGCGATGATGGTTTTACATGCTTATTAAAAACACCTATAATTTTTTTTGTGTTACAGAAATATTTAAATCCATTGCCAGTTCTGCAAGAAAAGTGTATTTCTCTTGCTTTTCTGAAAACTATCATGATCATCAATGGTATCATGTATACTCAAACGGTAAGGTTTATTTGTGTTTAATTTCTCATTTTTAAGTTAAAAATCTGTTCGTTCGTTACCTAAAGGAGAAGTTGTTCATTTGCGATGTATCTGCTTTCACGTTTTGAAAGGTGGTTGAAAAGGTCAGTCTAATTAACATAAAGGTATCTACCATTTGAAGAAAGGTACTGTACAATGGGGCTGGTAGTGGTAGTGGTGGTGGTGGTAGGTGGTGGTGTGCCGGTTGCAGACCGCGCTGCGGGTGTCAGCAATCAAGGGCATTTATTTAAAACGTGAAAAAACATGAAATTTAACGTTTTCTTTAAGAGCGGGCCTAACGCCAGGATAAATTCTGATTTCCCCCGCGCGTCTCGCTACACCCGCATTAGTGCGGATAACAAACACGGGGCGGCCGCGGCGCCACGACGCGCGACGCGCGGGACCTTGCGTACAGTGTAGCGGGCAGGGCGTAGTATATGCAAGCAACAAAGTTAGATTAAACCACTTTTTTTTTCTTATTTTTTTTTTTGTGTTAATTTTTTAACACCTATACAATGCATTCTTAAATTGTTTGTATGTCGTGAAATAAAAGTTTTGAGTACCTACTCCATTTTATCTTAACATCACGCCTGTTATTACCTGAAGGTGTTTTTTTTTGGATTTTCCGTCATGGGCGTCATTTTCATGGGTTTTTCCATCATGAGTGTCGTTTTCATGGTTTACGTGGTGACTGATAACAAAAATGAGGTCAAAATGAAAATCCAAGATGGCGCCGAGGGAAATTTTTGGTTATTTTATCATGGGTGTCGTTTTTATGGTTTTCGAGGTCCCTGATTACGAAAATTAGGTCAAAATGAAAGTCCAAGATGGCGCCGAGGAAAATTTTTGGTTTTTCCATCATGGGTGTCGTTTTCATGGTTTTTGGGGTCACTGATTACGGAAATACGGTCAAAATGAAAATCCAAGATGGCACCCAGGAAAATTTTCGGTTTTTCCGTCATGGGTGTCGTTTTCATAGTTTTCGGGGTTGCTGATTACGAAAATGAGGTCAAAATGAAAATCCAAGATGGCGCCCAGAAAATTTTTGGATTTCGATCATGGGTATCGTTTTCACAGTATGTGGGGTCACTGAATACGAAAATGACGTCCAAATAAAAAGGCAAGATGGCGCCCAAAAAATTTTTAGTTTTGCGGCAACCCCGAAATCAATGAAAACGACACCAATGACGGAAAATCAATAATTTTCCTGGGCTTCATGTTGAATATTCATTTTGACCTCATTTTCGTTATCAGCGACCCCGAAAACCACGAAAACGACACCGATGACGGAAAAACCAAACATTTGCCTCGGCGCCATTTTGGATTTTAATTTTGACCTCATTTTCGTAATCAGCGTCCTCGAAAACCATGAAAACGACACCCATGACAGAAAATTTAAATTTTTTCTCGGCTCCATCTTGGATTTTCTTTTGACCTCATTTTCATTATCAGTGACCACGTAAACCATGAAAATGTCGCCGATGACGGAAAAAACAAAAATTTTCCTCGTCACCATCTTGGATTTTCATTTTGACTTAATTTTCGTAACCAGCGTCCTCGAAAACCATGAAAACGACACCCATGACGGAAAATCTAAAATTTTCCTCGACCCCACCTTGGATTTACGTTTTCGTAATCGGCGTCCTGGAAAACCATGAAAACGACACCCATGACGGAAAATTAAAAAAATATCCTCGGCGCTATCTTGGATTTTCATTTTGACCTCATTTTCGTTATCAGTGACCACGCAAACCATGAAAACGACGCCCATGATGGTAAAACCTAAAAATTTCTTTGGCGCCAGCTTGGATTTTCATTTTGACCTCATTTTCGTAATCAGCGTCCTCGAAAACCATGAAAACGACACTCATGATGGAAAATCTAAAATTTTCGTCGGCGCCATCTTGGATTTTCATTTTGACCTCATTTTCGTTATCAGTGACCACGCAAACCATGAAAACGACACCCATGATGGAAAAACCTAAAAATTTCTTTGGCGCCATCTTGGATTTTCATTTTAACCTCATTTTCGAAATCAGCAACCACGGAAACCATAAAAACGACACCCATGACTGAAAAATCGAATGTTTTCCTTGCCGCCATCTTGGATTTTCATTTTGACCTTATTTTCGTTATCAGCGTCCTCGAAACCATGAAAATGACAGCCATGACAGAAACACCAAATAAAAAAACAAATTCAAGTATAAATAACAGGCCGGGTCAGCTCACACCGAGACGCGACGCGACGCGCCGCTGCGCGCAGAGCGACTCAAAATATAACTTTATTTACTACACGAAAAGATACACATTTCATTGTGAGAATTCAAAATACGTTGCACCATGCAGCACTGCGCCTCGACAAAGAAATGTGACTCGGTGTGAACTGACCCTAAGTCGCGCAAAACTCCAGTCGCGCAAATGTCCTTGGCGCAAATGTCTTTCGCGCAAGTATCTTGATTACCCTACCTACCTACTACCTACCTACTACCTACCTACTACCTACCTACTACCTACCTACTACCTACCTACTACCTACCTACTACCTACCTACTACCTACCTACTACCTACCTACTACCTACCTACTACCTACCTACTACCTACCTACTACCTACCTACTACCTACCTACTACCTACCTACTACCTACCTACTACCTACCTACTACCTACCTACTACCTACCTACTACCTACCTACTACCTACCTACTACCTACCTACTACCTACCTACTACCTACCTACTACCTACCTACTACCTACCTACTACCTACCTACTACCTACCTACTACCTACCTACTACCTACCTACTACCTACCTACTACCTACCTACTACCTACCTACTACCTACCTACTACCTACCTACTACCTACCTACTACCTACCTACTACCTACCTACTACCTACCTACTACCTACCTACTACCTACCTACTACCTACCTACTACCTACCTACTACCTACCTACTACCTACCTACTACCTACCTACTACCTACCTACTACCTACCTACTACCTACCTACTACCTACCTACTACCTACCTACTACCTACCTACTACCTACCTACTACCTACCTACTACCTACCTACTACCTACCTACTACCTACCTACTACCTACCTACTACCTACCTACTACCTACCTACTACCTACCTACTACCTACCTACTACCTACCTACTACCTACCTACTACCTACCTACTACCTACCTACTACCTACCTACTACCTACCTACTACCTACCTACCTACTACCTACCTACTACCTACCTACTACCTACCTACTACCTACCTACTACCTACCTACCTACTACCTACCACCTACCTACCTACTACCTACCACCTACTAGGTTAATTCGGACGGGTTATAAGTAATTAAAATAATTTCGGACAAAAACAATGCACGATTAAATCAATCATCCGTTTACTATGAGCTTATGCACGTAAAAAATACATAGTACCTTTGACTTCGGCAATCAGCCATCATTTGAGTCTTCAACTGTTTTAGTTATCTCTTTTCAATTGTATCTTACTTGTTACCCATGTTATTCAAAAAAAAAATTAGATTTGAAGATAATAATAATGGCGGCTAGGCGCGGGGCAAAGTGACATAGACTACTCGTCTCAACAGAGCGAGGGCAACTGATCCGTTTTCACCGATCAGTTGCGGAGTTGAGACGTCTTGAAACTGTACCCGATTCATTGTGCCCAGTGTTAATGTGTGAAAGTTTAATGTCAAGTAATTTGTTATACTCAGTGTATCTGTTTGAAAAGAGTAACCATGGAGTTTCTTGCCGGTTCTTCTCCATGGAAACAACCAACCCGAACCGTGCAATGCGAAATAAAATAGTGTATCGCATCCAGTGTGTTTTCATAGCACGAAACCCGTCTTCTGCCCACAAAATGCTCGACCCTAGCAAAATATATCCTGACAAACCCGACAGACAAAGATCAGTTGCAAAGTAAACAAACTGATGTCTCAAGCTCGCGTCACGCGAGCGAGACGGAAGACAGCGTATTTCGCGGATTAAAATTGTAGTAAGCGCCAAATGCTTTGTAGTCTGTTATCTCTTAAAATAGAAAATATTTTGAAAAACTGCTAGGGTCAGCTCAAGGTTATACATGAGTGATAATATTTATCTAGTTTTTGGTTCAGTAACATGCACCAAAATAGAATACAAACCAAATATGTTGAAAATTAGAGGTAACTTTGTGATGGTTTTCTATCGAGAAAATTTTATGTTTTTCGCTAGGGCCAACCTTCACATTCATAATGAAGTTTTCTGACATATACTTTGTTTCCAATTTGAACATAAAAATACTACTACTCTAAAAATCTAATCAAAGATTGAAGATTTTGCTTTAGGCCCGCTCTTAAATTTGCCGCATGTCATTACTTCCCAGAATTTGATCTCTATTACTCGTAGCAACACTATCGAATGGTGTAATAATACAGTGTGTGGTTTTTTTTCAGTTTTAGCTTTCATCAAAATCGGGCTCTTAAACTCCTTTAGTATTTTTCGTTATTCCTCATAGTTTCGGATTTGACTATCCACGCCCACTTGAAACATTCGCCTTGTATAATGATTACGGGTAGGTATTATAATTATTGTAATAGATGACCCGCGCAACTTTGTCTGCGTCACATAAGAGAGCGAGGGTTAGAGAGAATGGAAAAGCGAGCGCCGTACTTTATTTTACTGCAGAGTTATTTTAAAACTGTGTATCTCCTAAGATATTCATTGAAATAAAATGATGTACCCAATATTAATTTGGTTCAAAATTAAATACTTGTTTTTAAAAACGTATTTATTTAGATGAGGATAAATACTATGTTTACAAAAACACCATCGCAAATAATGCATTATTTTTGAACATATTTGATTTCCATAAAAGAGGTGTGGTCAACCTTAAAAGATAGACATATGCTATCGCGAACTTTTTTTAGAACTTTATAAGTGGAACAATTCCGTGATACTTGATTGTCGCATAACTTAAACCGTTTACGCAGCGCACTCAAAGGAAGCTTTCAAAAGGAAAAACTTTTCTTCGTTTTTGTAACATTTTTCATTGATGCTCCGCTCCTTTTGATTGTAGCGTGATGTTATATAACCGATAGCCTTTGTCGATAAATGGGCTATCCAACACTAAATTTGTTTTTCAATTCGAACCTGTAGTTCCTTAAATTAGCGCAATTTGTTTTTCAATTCGAACCTTAAATTAGCGCGTTCAACCAACTAAACAAACAAACTCTTCAGCTTATTATTACTCGTATTAGTACCTATAGATTCAAGTAGGTAACAATTTAATTTCTCGGAAATATTTGCGTTAATCGCTAAAATATTCCAATTATGTTTTTATAGGGGCTTCCCTCGACAAACTTTTTTTTTTCGGATGGAAATTCATCAAATAACCCGAATTAAATCCCGCTCTGGGCAGAAGGGAGTGTCAGACTTTTACTGACTAAAACCCATCCATGTTCCTTCATCGCCCTTTGTGTTCCAGGGCCGCGGTATCTCTTTCGAACAGTCCCGTAGCCCCAACAGTCTCGCAGCACCGATAGCCTTACGTCTTCATCCTGAGACACTCGATGACAGTCATACTCCAGCAAGGTCGAAAGTTCTCATCAAGGTGCATGAAATGAGCCCAAATACGATATTGATGTTGTAAACGCTTTAGGACTTCTTGCAACTGCCTTGCGTCTCCATCGTCAGACCTTCGATGACAGTCATATTCCAGCTACGTCTACAGTTCTCAAAGTGCATGAAATGAGCCCAAACACGATTTTTTAATTATAAATGGGACGAACTTTCAGATATACGCTTTCCATTAAAAAAATAGTCATGCAAATCGGAAAGACATCTTTTATGTGTATACTTATAGAGCACAGATTACAATGAAAGAAAAACTACCTTCTCTAAGTTGCGCATAATATTTATGCATTGAATGTAACCACGTTGGTTTTATAATTCACACGTGATATTTTACCAAAAAAATACCCGCAGACACTCATATATCTTTTGATGGAGAGCACCGAGTACAATGAAACATCGTAAAAGTTTATACATAAAAAACTATTTTATAATGATTTGGAAAACTTAAAGCTTTAAAAAAATAACATACTTAATTACAAATCGATTATTTTGTTTTACTTGAATGCTACTTTTCTCGCTTCCTAGATTGTAAAATGCTGAGTGTATTTTGTGATTTTCTTGAGAAAAAAATTGCTAATTTTTTGGGACATTTTCAACTTGTTAACAGCTGGGCCCAGAAAAACCCGCCTCTTTTACCTCTTTATAATATTAGTTTAAATTTACCTATTTAGTCATAAGGCTCGCTGTAAGAAAACTTAATTCTGGGTTAAACTCGCTATTGTAACCTTTTCAATTTGTAAATAATATGTATATTTTTATTTTGTGTGCAATGAAGAATAAGAATCCGAATTAGCAATAAACCAACGATTATTTTAACTTTACAGGTTGGCATTGGCAACAACCAACATTCATACCCACACAAACGAGCGTCAAAACCACTCAATACATCATTACACTCGAAACTTTTGATAATAATACAGAAATACAATGCTTTATCTACCGTAAAGAAAACACTATAACCATATATAATCCTTTTGGTTATCCCACTATAACGGCCTTATCACATGGGTTCGTACGAATAGAGACAAATGAAAGCCGTGAGTATTGTCTGCATTCATTTTTCTAATAAAATATAAGGTTTCGAAGAAATCTCTAAGTTAAGTCAAGTAGTAAAACCCGTGCAGAGGACCCAGCCCTCCCCCCACCACCATTCCTGCTCTGCACGGATTGTTTGGTGTCGCTATCACTTTTAAAAAGTGGCGGCACCTAAAGCATCTATTTGATTATTAATTTATTAGTTGCTATCATTTCCAAGGCCCCTGTCCGCCGCTGTATATCGAGAAGCGAGTAGAGTTAGCTAAAACGAGTTGTTTCTTTGACATAATAATCACCGGTTCGTGGTGTGAACAGGTTCTTAATATTTGTATGCATCTCTGTTAGTGATACGGTACTGTAGAGTTCTAAACCTTTATGGTCATCTAAGAAAGGAAAGGAGATAAACGCTAAAAACCTAAAAAGAGCATTTCAACGTAGAATTCTATAGAATTCTACTACTACTAAAAGATCGAAGGTATTGTATGGATCTAAGTGCGCTGTGTCACTGCGTTTTGGAGTATTTATGTCGGCGTCATATTGTAAAACCCGTCATTTTGTAATCTGCCTAGTCAGATTGTAAACTGTCAAAGTGAAACCGTCAAATTCCTAAATGCATGCGATCAAAGTATCTCTACACACATACCGTCGACTTTTTACGCGCGAGGGGGAGCCCTCTCCCTTCTCAGCGCGTGGGGTGCTACGGAGCTCACCCCACGCGCTGAGGAGGGAGAGGGCTCCCCCTTGCCCCCTGGTACCACTCCCATGAAAAGATGTAAATGCACCATTCCTGAAAAAACCGATTAATGTAACCTAACCTTAAAACACTTTATATTCGCCTAAAAAGCGTAGTCGACGGTGTGGGTAGAGATACTTTGATCGCATGCATTTAGCAATTTGACGGTTTCACTTTGGCAGTTTACAATCTGACTAGGCAGATTACAAAATGTCGGGTTTTACAATATGACGCCGACATAAATACTCCAAAACGCAGTGACACAGCGCACTTAGATCCATACAGTACCTTCGATCTATTTTGTATGTTTCTTGAACGAGAAAGTAGTCGATAACTATAGTCGCTTCTACGTCGAGAGTTCGGGACAGGTGCCACAACAAGAATAGACTGATCTATAATTATTCAACCTAAAATTTTCTGATTACAGTTGAAAGCAACGAAAAACCTGCCGTCCATAAATATAATGAGATACAAATAGTTTCATTTACGTGCCAAGAATACATCGATAAAACACGTAAGTCCTTTTACCGACTTTAAAAATTGAAGAAGGATAAACATTTGACTTCTCACTTCTCAAAGCGAAACGCTTTCTAACGTTAACTTTTTGATTTATGAATTTGAATAATCAATTAGTCAAACTCTACCTACGCTGATGTAGCATAAGAAATCGAGAAACGCCAAATTAAAACTTAATAAGACTAGATCGAAACTTGAAACACTCAATGCAGAAACCAGCACTACACTGCAACAAGCAGGCTAAACCTAAATTCCACAAAAATAGAAACAACTGACAACAAAAAAACTATCAAAGGAGTTCTTCTAACATAATGATGTAAGCAGGCCAATAAACGAGGCAATACTAACACACACTAGTCCCGCGTCGCGCGTCGTGGCCCGTGATCTCTTACCGACAGGTGGCCTGCGGCCTGGCCTGGCCTGTGGCCACCTGTCTCTGCGGCAGTGGGAACGTTACAAGCTGATAATGATGACCTGGTGTAGGCTGCGGGAATTCGCTGGATGCGAGTCGCACGGGACCGGACAATGTGGCGACACTTGGGGGAGGCCTATGTCCAGCAGTGGACGTCTTACCGCTGAAATGAAGATGATGTTGAATGGTGATCCCCACCACTCGTCCGCGCGGTTGGGTGGTGTAGCGGAATACATTTGCTTCGCCGCAACCAGTGCAATCACACGACCGCGCGGACAAGCGGTGTTGTGGGAGACCTGCCTTAACTCACTTCCTTTGTTATTCACAGATCTTGTTATAGGTGTAATAAATACGATTTCTAACATGATAAAAACATATGATGACATGTTTGTGGACACAATAGTCAAATCACAAAATGGAACAGTTCTATGCTGTATGTATTATGAGGTGAACGGAACAGCAGATGAAACGTGGATCACTCGACATGTAGCCAAGAAAACTGTATTAGTTTACGATGAGACAGTAACTGTTCCTGTTACTGATCGACAGGACAGTTCGGAAGAGAATGGTAAGGTTTGTTTTCTATGCAAATATTTTAAAGAGTAAATGTTTTTAGGTTTGGATGTAAGAAGTAATCTCCGAAACTACTCATCCGATTTTCTTTCACTGGAAGCTACACTATTGACGAATACCGTAGAATATGGTATTCACGAAGGCGAAGTCCGCGGGTAGAAGCAAATTTTATATATGGAGAGAAATTGTCCAGGGAGAATTTATAAACAAAGACAGAAACAAATTTTTGGTCCAGTAGAGCAAATTTATCGTTTGTTACCTATTCAAAATACAATCTTATCGACCGAAATAGAGTATTTTTGTGCGGAATTAACGTCGACCGTATTTGATTTCACTAATAATCCAAATATTCGTGTACCATTTTGCCTAATAGTCCACCATTACTAATAGTGCCATTTTCTTTTTTTCTGAACAAGATGTCGACAGTCATCGCGCGTCACCTAGCGCATTTTGCCTCTTGAGAAGCCAGTTACAAAACATTATACACTGGCCAGGAAATAAACCGGGCAACCCGCTTCCTTAGAACGCTGATTAGATTTTCTCGAAAAGTATAAAACTTTTTAACTATTAATGTTATACCTACAGAGAGTAGGTTTCATGCTGATTAATCATCTGTAAACTCGTTGCACCGAAGATCTGCTCATTTGAGTCTTAGAGCAACCTCACGTTGCGCAACGCCTGCTTGAAGTAGTGCTACAGCTTGAGCTACTTCCCAAGATATCGTATCCATTATTGACCGTAAAAAGTAGAAAAAATACACGCGTCAGAGCAAACGATGGACAAAAACTAAAGAATTGATAAGAAATCTTAATTGTATTGTATCTATTATTGTGAATAATTCGACTATCTTCATTGTAGAAAAAAAGAACTCAAATCGCGAACTCTAGTCAAAACAGAGCAAATCGTTAGCATTGTTTGTTGCTTGATTACAATGTGAGTTGAAAGTACTTTAGAATAAATGATAAGATGATAATCATTTTAATCAGCATGAAACGCACTCTCTGTAGGTATAACATGAATAGTTGTAAGTTTTATACTTTTCGAGAAAATCGAATCAGCGTTCGAAGAATGCGGGTGGCCCAGTTAATTTGCGGGCCAGTGTAGTTTATATTTTGTAATGTGCGTGATATTTGACCCCAGCTTTTACTTCCGAGATTTCGTGTTGTCCATTCCGACTAAAGAGTGCATTCTGTATGCGCTTAATAACGTTCCTTATTATTAAAACCCTTTTTTCTACGAGCTCTTCTTCTCTCTCTCTCTCGAGCTACGTTGTAACTCAACGTATAGCTTACCTTACGCCTGACATAGAAATCATGTTTATTAAGTTATATTTTCGGATCTAAATATAAATTCCAGTAACAGTTACAGGTGAAGATGCTAATAAACCAGATGTTTATATAGGCAACCAAGTCACTACTCCGGGCACGCAAGATGCTAATCCAGATACGCTAGATGCTGAATCAGGCAAGCAAGCTGCTGATTCAAGCAAGCAAGATACTAATCCAGCCACGCAAGATGCTGATTCAGGCAACAAAGCTGCTGATTCAAGCAAGCAAGATACTAATCCAGCCACGCAAGATGCTGATTCAGGCAAAAAAGATGCTGATTCAAGCAACCAAGCCACTATAATGTACATAGTATCAGCTGTGGCAGTAGTATTCATATTGTTAGTCGTTTCCGTCATTTATTTAAAACGTTGCCGTAAAAAGCCGGTAAGTAAAATGGCGTGTGACTATTGCACCATCGTACCTAAGAACTTCTACTACAATATCATTCATGATTTGAAGAATGTATTCATATCTATGAAGGTGTCTATTGTTCATCCTATAAGCTGAGGCTAGTACAGTGAAACTTCTAATGGAAAAACCCAATAACACATTGCCCGACGTGAGAATCGAATCCAGGACCTTATGCTCAACAATAGCATTTACAACCAGTAGACCAAACGAGGCGGTTACGAAATAATAATAATTATAATCCACTTCTAAACCCGTTTTCAGAAAGTGGAGGTGGAGACAAAGGTGTTGTACGCGGACCTTGACTTTCTTCGTCGAAATGAACCAGAAAGCTTGCCAAGAGAAGGGCCAGAGGAAGAGTCTCCTTACGCACAAATTGTCGGAGAATTAAGGCCTCAATGATATCTTAAAATATTATATAAAATAATAGTACACAGGGTGGAGGTAAAACGACGCACAAACAAATACAACGTAAGTACCCCCACGTAGAAATGATTCATCGACAATTAAATAAAAAACGGCTGTTTCCTACAAAACTCACCTACACGTTTGTATAGGTATGTATGGAACAACAGATTTATTTTTTATTTGGCGAAGTAAAATTTCTATGTGTGTCCAAAACCCGATTAAAATACGTGGTATTCGTTTGTGCGTCGATATCCTTCCTCCCAGAATTATTTATTAAAAAAAAAAAAAGACATGCTGCGCCGACACCAACTAAATTGTTGTCGTTCAAACGAAACGACCACATTATTTTCTTTGCGCTTCTTGCTCAAACATTTTCTCGACTGATTTTCTGAAATGAACTTAATTAAAACAAGTCAACTTAATTGAAATTGGCGCAGTGCTTTACTCGAACAACAAAGGTTTTATATAATTTATACTGTGTGAGTAGGTACTTAAATACCTATCATTAAACTAGTGAATAAAATTGTATGGCAGGAACAGGTACTTTTATTTTTATATTCTGCAAGTAATAAATCCACGCTTGGATGAAGAATGCAACATTGCCCTTTCGCCCACAATCAATACCGGTTTAGTTTTCAATGACCGGCCAAATTTTCAGAGATGGTTGGTGAATGAATGAAGTTGGTGATGGATGGTGGTAGAATCGACAATATTTTCGATAAAATGAAAAAAAAGCAACATTTTTTTTCATGAAATTTTATTCATGTCCGCTACTAAAAGGAAATTTTTAGGACCTTTTCAAATGAATACTATTATTTATTTTATTTTATTCGACAACTTTTGGTTTGATATCTAGAACTTAATTTTAAATTTTGGCTGGTTTTTGAAAACTAACTCTGTATGCACACGCAGGTGTTATTAATTATCTTGCAACTTGTAACCCAAATCTATACCTTAGACGCGATTCGCTCTTCCACTGGACAATGGGCATCCTCAATTGTTGACTCAGCTTAATACAACGGGATAAATTGACGCAATAAATTAAAATTAGCTCATCATGAACAGTTTGACAATAGTTTCCGTGTTTTCAATACACTGGTTGGGATACTCTACAAATCTGGTCGTTTATTTAAGTGTTATTTAATGTGTGTGTGTAAGTAATTATATTTTGGTATAATATTTAAATTACCACAAGAATTAACTTTTCAATATTTTATTATGAAAAAGTGACTTATGTAATTTAATTTGTAACAATGAATTATATTGTTTGTTTTGTGACTTTAATTTATTTGTGTTTGGGAAATGTCGCCGGTTCTGTAGAGGGTAAGTTGCATAGTTGCTGTTTTATAATAAACTAGCACTTCGCTCGCGACTTCGTCCGCAAAAGTTGTGATAGCTTGTGATAGATAGATAAAATCGGTTGAGTAATTCTTGAGTTAAATCGTAACAAACACACAAACAAAAATCAAATCTTTCCTCTTTATAATATTAATCATCATCATCATCATCATCAGCCTATTAATGTTCCCACTGCTGGGACACAGGCCTCCTCTCAATGAGAGGGAATGGGCTATAATCCACCACGCGGGCCCAGTGCGGATTGGTAGATGTCACATGTCTTTGAATTTTTGGAATAATATTAATAATATATTATATTTATTATATATCAAATCATCACCATTCATCATTTCAGCCGAAAGACGTCCACTGCTGGACATAGGCCTCCCCCAAGTGTCGCCACATTCACCGGTCCCGTGCGACTCGCATCCAACGGATTCCCGCAACCTTCACCAGGTCATCGGTCCACCTAGTGGGAGGTCTTCCAACGCAACGTCTTCCGGTTCGCGGTCGCCACTCCAGAACTTTTCGGCCCCATCGGCCATCCGTTCTGAGAGCAATGTGCCCTGCCCACTGCCACTTATGTTTGGCAATTCTTCGGGCTACGTCGGTGACTCTGGTTCTCTTGCGTTTCTTTGCGTAATCGAATCAGAAATGAAGACATCCTCATTTCTGATTCGATCACGCAAAGAAACTCCGAGCATAGCCTGCTCCATTGCCCTTTGGGTGACTTTAAGCCTTCTGATAAGGCCCATTGTGAGCGACCACATTTCACACACACTGATCAGACTTTCGTCTTGAGACACTGCGGTAAGTTGGACGTGAAGATACCGCGCAGCTTCCTGAACGCTGCCCAGCCGAGTCGGATTCGACGATTGACCTCTTTCTCGAAGTTAGACCTACCTAACTGGACCGTTTGTCCCAGGTACACATAATCGTCCACAGCTTCGAGTCTAGTGTCTCCGATTTTAATAGGAATGGGTGTTACATGGGCATTCAACATGACCTTGGTTTTGTCCATGTTCATTTTTAGCCCCACTCTTTCGGAAGCCCCTACTGAGGTCATCGAGCATTGTACTGAGGTCCTCCAGAGTCTCAGCCATGACCACTATATCGTCGGCAAACCGAAGGTGAGTGATGTACTCGCCATTGACGTTGATGCCTAGCCCTCTCCAGTCCAGAACCTTGAAGACATCCACCAGTGCAGCTGTGAACAGTTTCGGAGATATGACGTCCTGAAGTCGGACTGACATGGTGGCGTTTTTGTACAAACACTTCAACATGTCAATGTACCGGTAGTCGATTTGGCACCGTTGGAGAGACTGCAATATATTATTATATATCATAAAATATATAATAATATATTATAGATAAATGTTCATTTAATTTACTCCAAAATGTTTTGGGTATCTTGAGTGTAAATGAAATTATATTTAATATATTGTTCAAAATAATAGATGGGTACGTACATCCCTTCCCTCCACCCTTTTTTTCGTGACCTTCTTTAAATGTAACACCTAAATTAAGTTTCTAATGCTAAAACACAGTTCGACAAGTTCGCGGTAGTTAAGGTTTATATTAAATTGTTGTCTTCAAATGCGCTGCGCTGCGCGTCCAGCGGTGTGCGCTGGGCCTTATAGTTTGGTTTATGGCCCTAAGAACGATGTAATAAGGCTCACTGGTCAGTGGGTCGTCTTAGGGGCGGAGTGTAGGAGTTGGTGTATACGCTTAGGGGCACTATGAGCAGCAAAGAAAACACAAAAAAAAAATTTTTTTGCAGTATCGGGTTGTCCTTGTCTGTAGCAACCATTTAGGCTCTGAGAAGCATGGCCCTACGACGCACCGTTTCCGGGTTATGAGCCTTTTTTTGATGTTTTTTTTTTGAAGTTTTTGCGATTTTTTTTACATGACCTCATGGATTTTGAGTAGAGCAACAATTTCTTTCCCGCAAACAATCTCATCCGAGCTACCATTTCGGAAATATAAATTGTTTTATATAAAAGAAAAAAAAGAAAAAGGCTCATAACTCGGAAACGGTGCGTCGTAGGGCCATGCTTCTTAGAGCATAAATGGTTGCTACAGACAAGGTCAACCCGATTCTGCAAAAAAATCGTAAAGTTTCCGAAAAAAAAATCACGAAAAATTTTTTAAGTCCTTGCTCCATAGTGCCCCTAAGGCTACACTCCAACCGGCTCACTTTGCGAGCAAGTGTGTTAAAAAAACTTTAACGAAATAAAATACGCATGTATAAGTATGGAGGTGCGGACGGTTGATGGTAATAGACTCGCCCCCTATTACATGGGACTTAAACATACCTAACTGGCTAAATGTAACCTTTCGGGGATTACAGGCGTGATGGTTTGTCATGTATACCTATCCTATGACTAAAACTATGACTGCAAAAAAAGTGTGGCTCCCACACTAACAATGTACTGCTGTAACACTTAATGCTGTTTGTGCAACTCCGCCTGCACTTTGAGGGATCTACCCGGAGCCACTGATAACGCCGTCGATGTGCCAGAGATCTGGGGGCCTAGTCTGCTATTACAATAGTGTCACAATGATCTATCGTTGATTACATAATTGTTGATTTTGACAAGTTTGGTAATCTACTATGTAGTGGCGTCATTATGACTTTCCAATGATCAACCACTGACACTCCATTGAAAGAAATAGCATAGAATGGTAATCTCGTACACAATGACCAATGAATGACTGACTTACACGGTAATCTGCAAAATTTTTGACAGTTCCAGCCGAAATTTGCTCAATTATCACCATTTTGTATTGCAATAAATATAAGCTTCTATATTAAAGATAATTTAAAACACATAAATGAAAATAAATCAAAACACCGACCGCTAGAAATAAAAACAGATAAAACGTCAGTAAGTAGTAATGTCACATTTGACTTTGACAGCTAAACAGATAAAATATTATTAAATTGTATAGTTTCACATTAATCCACGTTACACATAACTTAATATTTTTTTGCTATTTACGAACTTCTTACTACTTCAGATTGCATAGAACACTAATAAATACTATGTAAAAATATATATAAATGCAATCTGGCATGATTAAATGTTCAAATTTAATTCTAGTTTTTCGAAAATCATTTCCATTAACAGGTTTTATAATAATGGCATTACAACAATGTCATTGTAACACAATTCTATTACGAGACCATTGACCGACCAATGATCGACCATTATGAAATTAGCAGATTACGAACTTTTAACAAAATGACAATGGTATCGTTCAAAAATTATGAAATCAATGATAGATCATTGTGACACTATTGTAATAGCAGACTAGGTCGAAGCTCATCTAACACAAACCAGAATCATCGACATGTCAAAGAAGAAGAAAAATAAAAACGTCCTTTCTGAAACAGCACAGGTCACATTCGCCCTTGACACCACAGTCGAAAGCATGTGGGGGAACAGGGTCGGTTTGACTTTCAAAAGCGCCTTTTAGTGGTCTAATTGAAATAAATTATTTGACTTTCAACCTACCAAAGGTTGGGAATAGATAACTGAGAAGCGGGTTTACCTGATGGTTTTAGATACTTATTATAAATGCCAATTCTTTTTTTGTATTGCAGAAAAAATTGAATTCATCGACAGTTCAGTGAGGAATCGGATTTTCACTTGCATTACTCAAAAAAAAACTAATCACCAATGGTATCATGTCTACCCAAACGGTAAGGTTTATTTGTGATTTAATTTTCACTCTTCAAAGTGGTCCTTAAGGGGCTCCCCCATGCACACTAGCGCCACTTTAGTAAAAAAATCAGAACTCGTTAAATACACAATTAATATAAAATCTGATTGATACAAAATGGAAAAAAACGGCCGTTTTTAGCAATTATTCTAACTGTAACTACAGTGAAAGTATATTTTAATGAATTAAATAGACGTCAATAATCTAGAACTCTAAAGCATTGATTTTGTCAATCAGATTTTATATTAATTGTGTATTTAACGAGTTCTGATTTTTTTACTAAAGTGGCGCTAGTGTGCATGGGGGAGCCCCCTAAAGTAAAAGTTGTTCATTTACAATGTACTACCAACCGTACCTACCTGCTTTCACGTTCAGATAGTTAGTTGAAAAGGTCAGTATTTTTTTAACATAAAGTTGGTACTTGCCATTTGAAGTAACGTACCTACTTTACCAAATAACATTATTTCAAACGAATAAATGAGTCTGAATAACAAGTAAACTAACGATTCTTTTTACTTTACAGGCAGTCAGCAACAACTAACATACATAGGCAACATACCCAAACAAACAAACGTCAAAACCGCTCATTTCACGATACAATTGGAAGCTTTTGATAATAATACAGAAATACGTTACGGCCCTAACATAGACGCTCCCTGGTATAGTCGTCCTATTGATTATGTCACTAAAACAGACTCATCATATTATTATGGGACTATAAGCAATGTAACCCGTGAGTATTGTTTGCATTCATTTACGAGTATCTAGTAAAAATAAGGTTTCAAAGAAATCTCTTTGTTAAGTCTAGTCCAGCTATACTCAACGTTGGTCTATATCGCATGTGTCTTTTCAACCTTTTACCTTTCCAGAATGGGCTTGAAGTAAAGGCATCAGCCCCAAGGTCCGATATCCATAAGATATACACTATTGTATAGAGCTTTTGAAGGAGAACCTTTGCTAGTAACACGACTTTTGGCAATTCACAGTCCGTTCGGAGTTATTGACCTAAATTTACTAGGTAACTAAAATAGCAATAAGATACGAGTATACACCAATTGGAGAGAGCTTTGCAATGAGAACTTTTGTTACCAACACAACTTTTGTTAACTCGCAGTCCGTTCGCAGTTGTTGACATAAAATGTGTGTCTAATTGGCAACACCGCACTGAAGTTAAGATTTTGTGGGTAACCAATAGCAATAAGACATTCGAAAGAGCTATTGAATGAGAACATTTGCTATTAATATAACTTTTGCTAATTCGTAGTCTCTTCGTTTTTACTGATCTAACTAGTTGGTTGGGCACCGAACTGTACCTCTCTCTGACTCTGAATTAGATATGAGAGCCGCGTGCGCCGGCGCGCCGCCTCCGAGTTCAGCGCGCGGCGTGCGGCGCGCCTTCGCGACGAGTCGCAACTTGCTTTCTTCGCTCGCACGCGCGGCTCGAAAGTGCTCATTTTGGAGACGCAGCGCGTCGGACGGTGCGTTGTGCCGTCTTGACCGCGGCGGGCAACGCTGCATTTCAGCAAACGCGCGTAAACCGCTTCTTCGAAAACGCTCTCATACATCGTCAATCGTCATGTTTGAATAAAAAGCGAGCCGCGCCGCGTCTCCGTAATTAGTTAGTCTACTCACTTCGCCACACTCGTCGCTCACGCAGTCGAGTCGAATATTTTACCGAGTAAACGTGTATTGTTAACAACAAACGAAATTTATGATACTACTTTAAATACTTATTGCTTCTGTTTTTTTTATAGTTTTTATTATAGATAGTGCTGTTTAAAAAAACTCGGTTTCACTTCAACTCAAAATGACTATTTTGAATAACTGAAATGATTATTTTTCAGTAAACGTGATTTAGAAGACTAAACTTTTTTTGGTAACAACAATATGGTTTTCTTTGTTATTTTTAAGAAATCTCTCTTTGATAAAAAAAAAATCCAAAGGCCCACGGCCGGCCATGCCGCATCGCCGCCGCTGTGGATATTGTCAGGCCACGCCGCGCCGCCGCCACGGAATTGGCCATCGGCTCATACCGACTTTGAATGGAGAAATCAATGCACTTGTGTGCGTGCATGCACCGCCAAATTTATGTGTGTGCTAACTGCTACCTATCTAGGTTGTTGAACTGAACTGTGCTGTTGCGATATCCACACGTTCGCGTTTTAGTAGCGGAAAGGAATAAAATTTAATTTAATAAATGTAAATAAATAAATATATATCTCTGTACATTACATTATTATTATATATATTTCATTAGATCGAAAATATTATCCATTCTAAACCATTTCTGAAAATTTGGCCGGTCATTGAAAACTAACCCTGTATAGTACAAAAGTTTAAAACGTAGAATATCAATGAAAGTCAATAAATTGACGAAATAACAATATTTTATTTTACCTAATTAATCACATTTAGATATCTATAGCTTCTCTCTGGTTCTGAACTAAGGAAATTCGCCATAATAAGAAATGTTCTTCATAAAGAGATCTATCCATTCGTCGTTTGGGCAATTCTGTCCATTACCCTCAGAATGTTTTTTTTTTTTTTTTAAACTACCTCCAAATAAATCACCCGTTAGTGACACGGTACTGTAGAGATCTAAACCTCTATGGTTATCTTAGAAGGGAAAGAAAGGAAAGGAGATAAACGTTAATTGTGTAATTAGAAAAATAAGTGAAGCCTGAAGAGAGCACGTCAATTTAATAATCTTAACGCCTTTTATTTATATAAACACTCCAAAATACACACAAAGCACAGTTAGATCCCTCAGTGTTGATCTGTTGTACGTTTCTTGAGCGAGAAACTAGTCGATAGCTATAGTCGCTTCTACGTCGGGAGTTCCCGACAGGTGCCACAACAAGAATGGATCTATAAATTTTTTAAACTTAATTTTTTTGATTACAGTTAAAGACAACAAAGAACCTGCCATTATTAAATATAATGAGACACAAGAAGTGTCGTTTAAATGTCAAGAATACATCGATAAAACGAGTAAGTCCTTTTTACTGACTTCAAGAAAGGAGGATGATAAACATTTGACTTATCTCTGCTCAAAGCGAAACTCTTTCTAACGTTCACTTTCCGATTTGAGAATTTTAAAAACGAATTAGTCAAACTCTAGCATTACTTAAGGTGATGTAGCCAGAGAAATGCAAAATATACAGTTTAACTTGTTCGCAACTTGAAACACTCAAGAAACCAGCAGTACCTACACTGTGATAAGCAGGCTAAACCTTTATTATATCTAGCCGTATTGTCCCACTGCTGGGCAAAGGCCTCCCTCCATTCCTTCCAACGGTCACGATTCTGTGCTATTTCTTTCTAATTTTCAAGAAAGACATCCAGTTCGTTCCGCCATCTCCTTCGTGGTCTGCCGCGACCCCGTGTCACTGTTTCAGGGCACCATTCCTGAGCCTTACGAGCCCACAATTCGTTCGGCATGCGACAGACATGTCCTGCCCAGTCCCATTTAAGTTGGGCAGCCTTTTGAGCCCCGTTAACGATTTGGAGTTTGGAGCGCAGTGTAGTGTTACGAATACGATCTGTTAATTTAACACCTAAGGTGCTGCGCTCCAAAGCACGTTGGCAAACCTTGAGTTTGGACTTTTGGACTTTTGGATGTTAGTCAAAGACCAAGTTTGTGCACCGTAGGTCAAGATCGGGAAAATACACATGTCCATCAGCTTTCGCTTCAAAGACATGGGCAGAGTGCCCTTAAAATATTCCTTCATCGACCAGTAACTCTTCCAGGCATTTTCCGTTAGTCTAGCAATTTCCTTATCTTGCCTTGCCTGGAAAGAGATTACTTGGCCCAAGTAGATATATTCCTGGACATATTGTATATTCTCCGCGCCTACGTGTATGCTCCTCTTAGAGCTGTTGGTCATAAGTTTGGTCTTCGACATGTTCATCTTCAGTCCAACCTCAAGGCTTGTATCGCTAAGGCCTTGTATCATTTGCTCCAGACTTGTGCCTGTGGGGGAGAAAAGGACAATGTCATCAGCGAAATGCAGATTATTCAACCTTGTTTCACCGACGACAAGCCCTTTTTCTTCCCATTTGACCGCCAGCGTCTGAAAGACTTCTTCCAGGGTACTGGTGGACAGTTTTGGAGACAGCGGGTCGCCCTGTTTGACTCCCTTGAGAATGTCAAACTTTGGACCTATACTGTCTAACTTAATAGCAGCTGTACTGTGGGTGTATACAGGGTGTAAAAGACCTCATCAGGAAGCCGTCAACCAAGCATTCTGTACATCAAACTATGTAACTTTACGCAAAAATTATTGCTGAGAAACGACTTTTTTTTGGGTTAAAAAATCATGTTTTGTGATAGAACTCGATGTAACGCACTCAAAACATTGTGCTGATAGATGGATTAAACAGTACGGGGGTCGTGGAGGTGTTTAAAGTAATAATCTTACATTAAAACCTTGTGTTTAAAAAAAAACTTGACAAAAAGTTGGAACTTTGACCCCCAATATCTCCGTAACTAGAAGGTTCCCAGGTATAGTGTAGAACAAAAAATTGATCGCAATGACGAGGAGAACAAGTACCTTTCGGCTTCGTTAAAAGGTGTTTAACACCCCTTATATTGCGCAGAAGATGTATGTAGGTTGGTTCTATGTCTTGTTTATTAAGCTATACCTACATTCCACAAAAATTTGAAACAACTAACTACAAAAACACCAACGTCGCATGTCGTGGCCACTCTCAGACGCAGTTAATATTATGAATTGCGCGAGCAATATTTTAATCAACATACAACCTAGCACTGGCCTGCAAATTGCAAAAAATCTAAGATAATTTGAATTTCACGGGCTACCCTGGAGCATCCACCTTAACTTACTTCATTTGATATTCACAGATCTTGTTATAGGCGTAATAAATACGACTTCTAACATGATAAAGACTTTTCCCGACACAATATTCAACAAATCGCAAAATGGAACAGTACTATTTTGTATTTATTACGAGGTGAGCAGAAAAGGAAGTGAAAGTTGGATCACTCGACATGTAGCCAAGAAAACTATATTAGTTTACGATGAGACTGTAACTGTTCCTGTTACTGATCGACAGGACGGTTCGGAAGACAAAGGTGAGGATTCTAATGTGAGTAATAGGCGAGACGACACAAAAAAACTAAATGGTCCGTCAGTTAGATTATCAGAAAATATTTGACCCGTGTTTTTTCTTTTGTTACGTAAAGCAAAATTGACAAAGATATGACGCTTTTAAAATTCTCAATACGTCACGCCTAGGTATAATTTTAGCTAGTTCTGACGTCACGAGCCCCCACTTCCGAGTTTTGATGCGTTTTATCTTTGTCAATATTCATTGATTTACAAAAACAAAAAATACGTGTCCATTAATTTCCAATACTCTAACTGACAGACTAAATAGATTTGCATTTTTTTGAGACTGTCGTCATGCTTATTGCTCTGGTGTCATTATTCAGGGAGAAATAATTGTTATTTATGCAACTGTTATATAATGAGGGGTATTAAAACACGAATATTCGCCTCGTGTGGTAATAGTATCACATGAGTGTTTTAATACCTAATTATGTACAGTTGCATACAAGACTTTATCTACATCCATGATAATATGATGGTTCTGAAACCATAGGTTGTTGTAGTGTTATAAGAAGTCTATGTAAATTCATGGAAAGTTTAATTGCCGAGTATTTACGAGTAATACAAACAAACCATGTATATGTAATAATATAATTATTTACATTTTGGATTGTAAGTACAATTATTAAAATGCACCAAGCTTGTATCACTCACTTTTTGTAAACAACAAAGTATACGTACATGATAAGGCAATACTAATATCGAACAAAAATGGCGGGATACGACGTGAATTCGAATTAACCAATAAGTTTTTTTTAATTACGGCGCTGCTTTAGTAGTGAATCACACGTGCATGACAATGTTCTTTTTTTAAAACGAGTTGCATAATGAAATTTAGTACAACATTATAACACTCGTTTGGGTGTTGTAATGATTATTATGGCACTGGCTGTTATAATGTTGGCCATAAGCTAACTGTTTCAGATACTTTTATAGAGGATTTATAGCATGGGTGTAGATAAATTATATTTTCGTACGGAATAAACGTCGTATTTAATTTCACTAAAAGTCCAAATATTCGTGTACTTAGCACACTATGCCTCTTCAGAAGCCAGTTACAAAATATTAAAATTCATGTATTCTAGTGTGCGTTCTACCCCAGCAGTAACATACGCGAGTTCGAGTTGCTCATTCCGACTATGACTGCATTCCCTAGTATTGCCAACTAACGTAACTTAATAATAAAGCTCTCTCTGCTACGAGCTCTTCTTTTCTCTCTCTCGAGCTACGTCGTAACTCAACGTATAGCTTACCTTACGCCTAACATAGACACAATGTATTTCATTAACTTATATTTTTAGTTTTAGATTAAAAAAAACTAGTAACAGTACAGGAGAAAATGCTCTATTAGCATCTTTGCCTAGCGTACTGTTACTGGTTTTTTTCCAGATGTTGATATAGGCAACCAAGTCACTACTCCAGGCACGCAAGATGCTAATCCAGGCACACAAGGTGCTGAATCAGGCAAACAAGCTGCTGATTCAAGTAAGCAAGATGCTAATCCAGCCACGCAAGATGCTGATTCAGGCAACAAAGATGCTGATTCAAGCAACCAAGCCACTATAATGTACTTATCATCAGCTGTGGCAGTAGTATTCATATTGCTAGTCGTTTCCGTCATTTATTTAAAACGTTGCCGTAAAAAGCCGGTAAGTAAAATGGTGTGTGACTATTGCACCATCGTACCTAAGAACTTCTACTACAATATCATTAATGATTTGAAGAATGTATTCATATCTATGGAGGTGTCTATTGTTCATCCTATAAGCTGAGGCTATTGCCATTAACCGGGCACAAAACCAGACTCCGGGCTGGTACAATACAATTTCTAATGGAAAAACCCAATAACATATTGCCCGACATGGGAATCGAACCCAGGACCTTATGCTCACCAATAGTACTTACGACCTGTAGAGCAGCAATAAGGTGGTTACGAAATACTATTTTTTAGGCCAGGAATAAAACACGTAAAAAACGACGTAATCACAAATAACAGTTTATTAATTGACATACAACACTTTTACAGAATAACGGTTTAAAATTTGAACACAACATAAATTCACATAAAAACTGTTCAATGTTTCACTACAGCACAAATTCACAGTTGTTGCTTCCCTCACTGTTCCACAGCGACTGCTTTTTATGGCGGCCGCCCGAAGCGATCTTATATGCAATTTGCCCCACCACTCGCAGTGGAGAACCGTTAGTCAAAAGTGACCAACAAATGAATTAAATAGTTTAAATACATTTACAAACTTAAATTACTAATAATTCAGTATGACACGATTATATAAACAGATTTAATTAATACTCATAAATCATTAAAAACATTTAAAGCCAATAGATTCACAACTTATTTAATGGTTAATTTATAATACTACCTAACATAATGTAGCCCATTATTTTAACCGTTTTCAGAAAGTGGAGGTGGAGCCCAAGGTGTTGTACGCAGACCTTGACTTACTTCGTCGAAATGAACCAGAAAGCTTGCCAAGAGAAGGGCCAGAGGAAGAGTCTCCTTACGCACAAATTGTCGGAGAATTAAGGCCTCAATGATATCTTAAAATATTATATAAAATAATAGTATACAGGGTAAAATAAATAAACTAGTGAATAAAACTGTATGTAAGATTACTTTTGTTGTTATATTCCGCAAGTTAAAGATCGGCGTTTGGGTGCAGAATGCAACAGCGCCCTCGGGAGCCCACAATAAATATGCACACGCTGAAGGTGTTATAATTACACACCATTTTGATAGCAGCTGAAAGTTGTTAATTAGGAAACAGTAATTCAGAAAAAAATATTAAAAAAACTGGCTGTCTGTAAAGTTAAAGTCGGTTTACGGACGATAATTTTACGTGATAACGTAATTTTACATAATATTAGTGATTTTAACTTAAAAAAACAAAATGTCTTCCCCCTTTTCACCCCCTTAAGGATTGAAATTCTAACAACACCGTTGCGTTAGCTTCCAACCATACGCCTAGATAATAAATTTTGTAATTTTAACTTGAAAATTAAGGACTTTCCATACACAACTTTATCCCCTTTTTTAACTCTTTGGGAGTGGAATTATCAAAAACGCTGAGACTCGTATAAAATAATTTTCAATCGTTAGCCTAAACACAACATTTTAAAGCCTCATTCACGAAGTCAGCGGCGGCAGCGGCGCGGACGCGGCGCGTACGAGGCGCGGGCAGCGCTCTGTAGTGTTCACGAAGTCAGCGGGAAGTTCGCGCGGCGCTAGAGCGGCGTAGTGTTGTGTTACGAGAAATCAATATCTTTATTCGCGAACGAAATGTCTAAACAGCGACGACAACATCTTTTTGATTCTAATTCCTTCCTAAAGTTGGATTTATTGGGGGCAAAAGAAGATTTAAATTCCTACAACCGGGCGAGGAAGCAAAAAGGCAAGTTTCATCGGAATTATGAAGCACAGAGAGAGACAATATCCCGATAAATTCTTTGACTATACCACAATGAGTACAGAATAATTTGATTATATTATTGAAGCTCTCAAGTGCGATTTAGAATCTGTCATTGCAATTTTTTGTACAAATCCAAAATCACACATATTAATTGCTCCAACAAGTCGTCGGGCATTTTGAAATTTTTGGTCGATAATTTATTCTACACAACACTACGTTAATGCAGTCTCGAGGGCACCGCTACGCTCATTTGCCGCTCGCCGCTAGTACGGCGCTCGACGCCCGCTCCCGGCGCTGCCGATGCGCCGCTGAATTCGTGAACAGTTCCATTTAAATGTATGCATTGGTCTAAGATCCTAACTTTAAAACTGACGGACTTTCATACAAACTTTCATCCCCTATTTTTAAACTCCCTTAGAGGTTGAATTTCGAAAAATCCTTCCTTGTTCCTTGTCTACATTATAAAGGAAACCACTGTGCAAAATTTCAGTTTTCTAGGTCCAAGGGTTTGGGCAGGGCGTTGATCGCGGCGCGCGTAACGGAGTGACACTTTTTCGTGCGTGCAGCCGGTGTTCATCGATTTACAAGACGTTATCACGTCAAAAATCCGTCACGTCTGGTTTTGAAAATGTTTACATGAAAACGACAAAGTATTTTCCTCTACTGTTTTTTGTATTGTGGGATAATTCCTCTTATAATGGGTCAACAGTCAGCCTCTAACATAATTTTATGGAAAAATCCAAAATAGGTGATCTTAGTAAAAACGGTCCCCCTGGTATAAATCGCGAAAGCGATCATTGACCCACCTAAATTTATTAAAGTTCTTTCTTTGAAATCCAAAAATAAGCCTGTTCAAGTCTTGAATCGTCATCTATCGTGATTTAAATTTTTTTTTCTAATGAAAACCGATTCATGGTTCATTTGTTTTGGTTCGTACGAAGAGATATTAGGGAAAGGGCAATGACCGCTATTGCGATCTTAACTGGCAGCAACTATAGCCACTTATACTTCCTAAGTCAAGGAAAAAACGTTAACCTTTGATGACCAAACAGTAAAACTTTTACAAAACACTTGGTAACTCAGTTTTTATCTTCGTTTGCAACAGGAAATCCTGAATAAATGTAGATAATTATGCACTTCTTAACGAATCTCTAATGGAAGAACCATTAGAGATTTGTTAAGAAGTGCATAATTATCTTGAAATGTGTGCTTATTTTTGAAATAATAAACTGTCCACCAATGTAGAGAAAGAGATCAGATTATGGAAACACTTTCTGCTATACATTATAATAAAATTTTAAAAAAAGTTATTTATTGTTTGTGTTGATTAAATCAACATGAACCTACAACCCTCATTGAGGTAGCCGAAAAATGTGGTTTGAGAGTAAAAAACTGTGTCGTGTTGCCTAGAAGTGCTAGCAGAAATATTGATGGAATATTTCTGCTAGCACTTCTAGGCTTAAGGAAAGTAGTTTAACATGTGGTTTGCCTCTCCACTGACGTTGACTCAGCTGAAATCAACGGGATAAATCGACGCAATAAATCAAAATGAGCTCATCATGAACAGTTTAACAATTGTTTTCGTGTTTTCGATTCGACAAAACTGGTTACGACGTAATTAAATTATTGTTTTGGAAACTCTCTAAATCTGGTCGTTTATTTAAGTGTGGACTTATAAATACGTCATTCTTATTTTGGTATAATGTTTCAGATAAGAATAAACTTTTTAAAGTGTTAAACGAAGTTATTGATATTTTTTTGTGAAAAAGTAAAGTGGACTTGTGTACTTAAGTCATTTTAATTAAAACAATGAATTATATTGTTTGTTCCGTGACTTTTATTTATTTGTGTTTGGAAAATGTCGCCGGTTTTTCAGGGGGTGAGTCGCATAAATTCTGTTTTCAATTAAATACATGTTCATCTATAAATTTTACACCAAAATATTTTGATTGTCTTGGTAAAAAATGTAAATAATTAAATGTTGTACTGTTGCGTAATTCCATAGGTATCTAATAACCATGTAATGTTGATTATTAACCGACAACTAAAAAGGAAGGAGGATCCGGCAAGCATCCTTTTTTTCGTAATGTATTTACACCTATTTACTCCGTGATTCCTGGTACTGATTTTCGTGATTCTTTTTTATTTGGTAGAGGTTGCCCGCACTACGCTGCAACGGTTCCACATATTTTTATTTACTTTGCTTATGTAGTGAGTCCTTTAATACATGTTTTTTTTCTTCTTGGTGTATAATATAATGACAATGATGATTATCCTATAATAAGTTCTAGTTACAATGTCAACTAAATTTGGGATACCTCAACTAAAAAACTTTTTACTTTCGGAAGTCGGTGGCCAAAAAGTCAATGACAAAACAAAGTCACCGACTTCCGAACGTAAAGTTTGTTATTGACAAGTTTTGGAAGTCTGATTTTCCTTTGCAAAAAAGTTTTTAATACACCCTATACTTTCCCGTCCCCTTTTCCGTTAAAAGGACACTAAGGTCAAGGTCGGGAAGTTCGTCTACGGGGAAACACGATACAACGTCTTTCTAAGCTGATTTTGAATAACTACGGCGACGTTGGTAGCTCGGTCGGTAAAACAGAGTCACTATTTAGTCCTACCTTTAAATTATAGATGACGCTGTGTTGAGTTTAATATCAAAAACCGGTCTCAAATTTTTTTGTTGCAGTTGAAAAGTTGAAACGCGAGTTACTTGTGTCGACGTTTTACCTAACGTGAAATGTGAATATCAACAGATTTTTATGTATTTTAGTGGTAAGTGTCTAGCTTGTTAATTGTTTTATTACATTCAAATCGAATTTAAATCTATATTTACAGAAATATTAGTTGTGATAAAAACTAAACCTAAAAATTCAATATTGGGGTAAGATTGTCTAGTATTTTAGGGAAAGGCCGTCATGTGCCGATCTTACCCCAAGGCAGATGTTGTTAACCTTTTTTGGTTTTATTGATCATTTTTCTTGTTTCTTTTTAGGGTTTTGGCAAATATGTCTTTCACAAACCGCTCTGAAAGAATATTAGAGATCTAAGAGGAATCTGATTCCAACAATGAATGTATGAAGCTTCCTCAAACAACGAAGACGAAGATCACGTATCAGAGTGCAGCCAAAGTAGGTAGTGGACGGTACAAAATGCAAGCGACACAAATGTAAACTTGGACACAAATCATGCATCATTGGATTCATCAGATGATGTTGATCTTTTGGCCCTCCAATTGGAACTACACCAACGTTGCTTCTAAGGAAAGGATGAAACGTGCACTGAACAAAAGGATTGCAATTTCGTGGGGGCACCCTCTGATGAATCTCCCCGGAAGGTTCCTAGAACTCGTAGGAGATGTCAGGTGTGTCCTTCAAAAAAAGATAAGAAAACTAGCCACACTTGCAATGCTTGCCTGATATACATAATATGCCCTGGTCATTACATCCCATACTGCGAAAACTGTAGCAGTTCCATGGTTTGGTATGAGGATACTGAAGACTAATTATATGTATAATTGAAGCTCCTAAGTGTGTATGATCTCTATTAGTAAATTAGATTTTTGTTTTGTTATTTTAGTAAGTTTTCTATAAGAAAATTTAAACAATCACTCAAGTTGTGTTTTCAAAGTTGATTTTACATTTTTTTTTCTGAGAAAAATGAATAAAAGTCGATTTTAGGAATATTTTTCCATTTTTATTATTTTACCCAGTAAACAATAACACAAACTAAAACATGAATCATTAAAATAGCCTGTTATGATTACATAACATTTTGAAAAATGCTGATAAACTTCGGGTCACCATGAACCGGTGTCATAGTCCGCGTTATTATTTTCACGTAATTTCCGCCGGGTTAAATACCCTCTGGATCTGGTTTGTATCATCTAAATACCAAAACGTATTAAAGTTCAAATTGCATTTCACCTATTAAACATACTTACCTATACCCTACAGTCAGAATATTCTAATTAAATTAATAAAAAAAATACTGACTAATTGTGTGACAATCCCCGCCAAAGAGTATAATAATAATGATCCCCGCCCTTGTAAATATACCGGACTTACCTCACTTCATGATTTTACCGCTGTAGATTGTGATTGTTACCTTATATTAACCATATTTCAAGTTTATTTTGTGTTCATGTTATAATTTTTTCAAACGACAACGCGCGCACACTCGTTTCGCCGCGCGCCGCTCCGAAACACTCACTCGCGACGCGCCGCCAGACGCGCCGCAAGACGCAAACACGCACGCTGCAGCCGCCGCGCGGCGGGCGTCCACTCAGACCACTCATAACTCACGTATAAATGCATGTGTTTGACATGAACGCTGCACGCGCTGCCCCGCCGCACGCTCGATTCGAGCGGCCACTCTGGGCGTACACTGTTCATTAGTATCGTAATCGTTTCCAGGATCTCATGAGAATCCCCAGCCACAACATTCAACAGGCAGCTAAATTTTAGTTAATATCAAAAAGTAACATAAAATCGCACCGGTAACCCGCGAATTTACCGGTGTATACTTTACAACCACATTTCGTCAGTTATTTTTCACTTTTTTGTGTTTTTCTTTTTATGTTTTTTTTGAAGTCTGTTTTATTTTTGCAAAAAAGTTTTTTTTTTAGTTGTTCCCAAACAAGTCGCCATGGATTTATTTAATATTATCACCAACACATGTCATGGTAATAGGCTTATCCCCAATAAATGAAACTTTTTTTTTTATGATGCGATCTGTCTATTTACTGACATTCAGCATCTTTTGTGGTTAGTTATCGTAGTCACGCTTGGTATGCGCCCAGTGGTGCATCCATATCAGTCCGTTTTTTGGTATGTCAGCTGTCACAATATCAGGCCTTGCCAACCTTGAGGAAGATGTCCTTAATTCAAATACCCAGCCGAAAGAAATAACGAAGCCTCCACCAATCTAAGTTGATAAGATCAGTAATATCCAGCCCCTTATTAAACTTCTTAAAGAACATGCCAATGGTAGCTATGAAATAAAAGTTCTCCGTCATGAACAGATAAAAATTCAACCAGTCTTCTGAGACATATTCAAAAATTGTAAAACAATTGGAAATTAAACAAACAGAGACACATACAAACCCAAGCAAGACAGGAGTTTCAAAGTGGTATTATAGTACATTATGACCGAGGGGCTAAAGTTGTGTCTTATGTCACGGGCGTCATATTGAATCTCGAGCGCAATGAAGGATTCGGGATTTAACTTACGAGCGAAGCGAGGGAGTTAAGAGTTTAGAGAGAGGCAGTTAGCCCAAGGCACCTTTAGCCCAGAGGAGGATACTCTACTTTTTACACCTACTGTGAGAAAATAATAGCCATAGTACGAAAAACAAAGTATTCATTAAATAAACAAACAGTAAGAATAAATAAATTAACTAATGTTACAGCCAATTAATATTACGGTATTACAGCGCGGTATGGTATTTGTTATTATTAATGCCAGTTTTAATGTTATTCCATTCCTTTTAAAAAATGGTTCGTAGTTATCTAATTATTCTTACAATATTATGTCTTCGAAAACATGGCAACGATATGAAGAAGCAGTCGGTATGATTTTGTATGAAATCGAGAATATCATCCACGCGTAGTAAGGGTATCGAGAATAGCTTCCCTCTTTCTGGCACCAAAGGGTGTTTGTTAATACTAAACTGCCAATTTAGCTGAGCATGTGAGATTCCAAATTCAAATCACATTATTGACCAGCGGGTCATAATGAAATCCAGTACAACATTATTGACCGGCTGTGCCCCCCCCCACTAATGACTCACTTTAGGTTAAGGTTGCTTGACATATAATTTGACATTTTCGAGCAGGTGGTGTGAAAAAAAATATTTATCCTTCCACAGATAAAAATGATATATCAGACGAACTCCTTAGGTCACACAGTAACAAATATTTGGAATATTAAGCAGAGAATTACTAAAAAACCTTTACCAATATTTATTGTGGAATTACAACCAAAAACCAATAATAAGTTGAACTATAAAGTTATGAGTTTACTACATTGCCGTTGTTCCTTCGAGCCTCCACGGCCAAAACACGAGATTCCACAATGTGCTAATTGTCAAATGTATGGGCACACTAAGAGATACTGTATCTAATGTCATCAATGTAATGCCTATCTGTACATACGGAATACAGCTGAGGGGCACGACAGCCAATTTAAACATTAACATACTCCAAAGGTTTCAATCAAAAATGCTTAGGATTATAACTAATGCACCATTGTACATGACTAACGATAGCTTACATCGGGACTTAAAAATACCAAAAGTGAAAGAACAAATCACGCAAGCAGTCAGTACCTACAAAATCAAAATCAAAGCATTTATTTCAAGTAGGCCAGTTACAGGCACTTTTGAACTGTCGAAACAAAGATAAAAATTAAATATAGCTACAGTCCCAGTCACAAGACATTAAAACTGTGAAAGTACGAGTACTGTAGTTGCCCATTCCGTAGCGTGGATCTCTATGGATTTCTCTATGGACGGGCAAGAAACTCCATGGACACTCTTTTAAATCAAAATATTGTTACAAAATCTTGGTTACATCATTCATGTTGAGATGGTATATTATGTGAGAACAATGTACCAAGATGTGCACGTTAAAAGTGTCCACAGTAAAAAGCAAACAAAAAAAAAAACTACAAAAATCAAAATAATTCATTCAAACAAGCCATGGCAACTAAGAGATGACCAGTCACAACTGACAGCGCCCATTCACGAACATGACGCATATGTCAGCACCATTCAACTCAACCATTTTGAAGGGAACTAAATGATCCGACACATGCGCCACCATCAGCGAGACATTAGAGTGAGCATGACATACTCTCAACCGCCAGGGCACATTCATGTCAAGAAAGTAGGTTTCCAGTGAATAATAGCTTTCTAGTACATAATACTCACATATGGGCTATGCGATTATATAATACTAAAGAGATTGAATCTATACAATGCAAAAATAGTTGTACAATCTTCAGCAGCTCCAACAATACCATTTAATGCCATCAATTAATGCGCGCTGTCCTTGTGGAGCAGGACCAGCATTGAGCCAAGCATTTTTATCAGCGATATAATCGCTCAACTTGTAATATGCTTGCTTACTTTGTGTGCTTTTAATGCATGTTTTAAATTTCGTCTCATTCAGTTCAAAAATACTTTGTGGAATTTTATTATAGCATCTCAAACAGTACCCCATGAAAGATGAGTCTACTTTAGCAAGTCTAAAGCCTGGCTGAACTAGTTGGTCCCTATTTCTAGTACTGTAATTATGTCTGTCACCTCTTTTACCAAAAAGGTGCAATTTTTTTCTGACGTACATTATGTTTTCGTAGATGTATTGATAATGTACCATCATGATGCCAATATCCTTAAACAGTTCCCTTAGAGAATCGCGCCTACGAAGATTATATATGGTTCTGATGGCCCTTTTCTGCAGAATAAATATAGACTCAATATCTGCAGCCCGTCCCCATAGCAAAATGCCATAAGACATTATACTATGTAACTAAAATAGACCAGTCTAGCGGTATCCACATCAGTATATTGACGGATTTTTCTAATGGCATATGCTGCTGAACTTAACCGCCCCGCAAGAGATGTTAAATGAGAACCCCATTGTAGCCTTGAATCAAGCGTAATCCCCAGGAAAACAGTTTTATCTACGAATTCAATTCACAATCACTACTTTTAACATTCGGTAAAGCAAATCTTATGCATTTGGTTTTTTTTTCATTTAATACCAAATTGTTTGCAATGAAACAATTTTGGACCTGAAGTAGGGTATTATTCACGTCATCTAGATTTTGGGCCCGTCTATTTATCTTAAAAATTAGGGAAGTGTCATCAGCAAATAACACCATATTTTGAGGTTGGTTTTTCAATAAATGGGGTAGATCATTTATATATACCAGAAAGAGGAACGGATCCAATATTGAGCCTTGAGGAACCCCCATTTTTACTTTTAAACCATGTGAATTAACACCATTTATTTAAACATGTTGTTGTCTATCATTCAAATAAGATTTTATCAAACTAAGTGCAAGTTTACCCAGTCCATAATGCTCAAGTTTCAAAAGTAATGTGTCGTGATTTACGCAATCAAACGCTTTAGAGAGGTCACAAAAAATTCCTATGGCGTCTTGGGACTCTTCCCACGCAGTAAATATGTGCTTTAATAAGGTTACACCGGCGTCAGTTGTACAACGTCCCTTGGTGAAACCATACTGTTGATCATGTAAGATTCTGTTGGTGTTAAAATGATAGAGCATTTGATTAAGCATTACTTTTTCAAAAACCTTGCCTTCAAAGGTCTATAATTATTAGTAAATCACGTGAGATTTTTTTACTTGAAGCTAAATGTGCGTATCACGCACCAGCAGGTCGCGGCAGCCGGGGGAGAGCACGTCGAGGTACTCGTGGCTCAACAAGTCACGAGTACGAGATTTACTTTACGCCCTAGGGCCTAAAAGGGCCACTTTAGGCCCGCTTCGTAGAGCAATATTGGCGTACTTTAAGAGCGTGAGAAGTGAAAAAATAATTTTGAGAATCGGTCCACAAATGGGAGAAGAAATCGGGTAACATACATAAAAAATCTATTTATTAAATCTCACGAACATATATTATACTACTCTGTCAAGAAAGTACCGGGAAAAGATCAATAATACACAAAATGTCAGTTATTCATCCAAATTTATTTTATCACCTTCAAAGTATGCTCCTTTAGAAACGATACACTTGCGCCAACGAATAATCCATTCATCAAAACATTTTTTAAACGCTGCTTCCGGAATTGAGTTCAGTTCTCGCCGCGAATTCTCCTTTATGTCTTCTATCGATTGAAAACGGGTGCCACGAAGTGGTAATTTGAGTTTAGGAAAAAGAAAAAAGTCAGCAGGAGCCATATCTGGTGAATATGGTGGTTGCTGGATGGTATTTGTTGAGTGTTTGGTCAAAAATTCGTTCACAATGATAGCCTTGTGCGAAGGCGCATTGTCGTGGTGCAAAATCCAAGAATTTTCTTTCCACAAATCTGGCGTTTTTCGTCGAATTTGCTCTCTTAAACGCCGCATAACGCTCAAATAATATTCTTTATTTACCGACCTTCCGGTAAGAATTCAGAGTGCACAACACCGCGATAGTCAAAGAAAACAGTCAACATGACTTTGACTTTTGATCGACTTTGGCGTGGTTTTTTCGGTTTCGGTTCAGTTGGAAGGCGCCACTCCGAAGCTTGTTGACTAGTTTGCATGTCAAACTCGTAAACCCACGTCTCGTCACCAGTAACAATGCGTTTCATGAATGTTGGGTCCGAACTGACTCGTTCTAGCATGTCCTCAGCGACTTTCATGCGATTGAGTTTTTGGAGAAAATTCAGATCTTTTGGGACTAGCCGAGCAGCAACATGTTTCATACCCAAATGATTAGTTAAAATGGTACGGATCGACTCGTGAGATACAGAAAGTTCTCTCAGAGTTGAATGGGGATTTTCAGGCACTATTTTCTTCACTTTTGCGATGTTAACTTCAGTTGCAGACGTTGACGGCCTACCAGAGCGAGGCAAATCTTCCATCACATCTCGACCGCTTTTGAACGCTTTGAACCACTCATAAGCACGAGTTTTTGATAAAGTCGATTCACCGTAAGCCTTCTGTAACATTTTCAGTGACTCCGAACACGAAATTCCATTGGCGATGCAAAATTTAAGACAAACTCTTTGTTCGATATTTTTGTCCATTATGAAATTCGCAATACACACTATATATGATATTACTAAAACCAGCACTGTATTTAATATAAATAACAGATGCAACTCAAACTCCGCGCCAAAATGGAAAACAGTTGTGCCAATCTAACAACTACAAAAAAACAAAAATTTGAATTTGGAACCATACACAAATCATCCATTCCCGATACTTTTTTGACTGAATGTATAACCTTTTTTGAAGTCGGATAAAAATAGCCTTTAGTGCTGTTTCTTTCCTTACAAAATTAAATGTTTGGTTCTAGGACATGCCGGTTTCCTCACGATGTTTTCCTTCACCGTTTTGAGAGCAGTGGTGATGAAATAAATTACACAAAGTAATGCCGCCTGCCCACGACTTACTGTTCGTAAGTCGGGACCGCCACCACTGGGCCACCGCAGGTCCCAAAAAAAAAAAAAGATTTAATAAATTCTAACTTGCATTTGAATGATAAGCAACTGGATGTTTCTGTGAAACAGTTTGTCTGTCGACAAAAGCCTCCTCTAAAGATTTCCACGTATTCCTGTTTCTTGCTAAACGGGTTCATACCGGACCAGCTATTTTCTACCAAAAGTTAGGAATGGGTAACAGTGACTTGATGGTTACTTGTAATAAATACTTACCTATTATTTGTTTTGTGTTTCAGAAAATGCTGAATGCATCGACAGTTCAGAAAAGAATCAGAATTTTATTTGCGTTTCTCGTATAAAACATGTTCATCAATGGTATCATGTCTACCCAAACGGTAAGGTTTATTTGTGTTTTAATTTTTTCACTTTTTGAGTTGTCCTTAAAATACGTAAAACTTGTACATATTTCCGGACTGTATTACTAAACTTTGAAGACGATGTATCTTCTTTCACATTCAGAAAGATGGTTGAAACGGCCAGTCTATTTAACATAAAGTTGGTTCCATTTGAAGTAAAGTACTTACTTTACCAAACATAACATTATTTCAAAAGAATAAATGAATCTGAATCAACAATAAACTAACGATTCTTTTAACTTTACAGGCAATCGGCAACAACTAATATACAAAGGCACACAACAAAAAGTCAAAACTCATTTCATCATAACATTGGAAACATTTGATAATAATACAGAAATATATTGCGACAGCGGAAGTAACGCAAAAGTAGAAACTATACGAGTAGTCTGGTATTATCGTCCCATTCAATATATCAAAGCAGCAGTCTCATCAATTTGGAATTCTAGAACAGATTTGAATCAGTCCAACAATTTTTTAATACGAATAGGGACCAATGAAACCCGTGAGTATTGTTTGCATTTATTAACTGATACAAAATAAGGTTACAAGGAAATCTCGACTTGTATTGTATTGTATTAGCGGACTCCACGTCAAAGTGCGTATTTTGCGTACGGGTGACTTTCGAAATCTCGACTTGTCGTCTAATCGTAAAAGAAAAGAGGCAGCGATTCTCAATACTAATTTATTCCCCGTTTTTCTTTCTGAATAATGCCTCTAGACCAATCTTTTTTATTTCAAAATATCAAGGTCTAATGTAGACACGTAACTGTCATTTCCTTTTTTTCAGCAACTAAAAAGTAAAGAAAGTATGACCCTCCAAAATATAACAAAAAATGCCTCATTTTTACGGCCATATTTAAAGGACTGCCTGACAAATTCGAAAAGTTTTTTACATAAAAGAATTTGATATAAATAATAATAAATATCGCTGGACATTACACACAGCGCCATCTAGTGCCACACGAAGCAACGAGGCTTGTGTCGTGGACACCAGATAGTTGATATACTACATAGATACTTTTTGTTTGTAAATACATACTTATTATACATATAAACATCCATGACTCGGAAACAAATGCCCATGCTCATCACACCAACATTTGCTCCGACCGGGATTCGAACCCGGGACCCTAAGAACGTAAGGCAGCCTCACTACCGCTGCGCCATTCGGGTCGACAAAATGGACGTAGACATACTCTTTCATTAAATTGTAATGTCATAAATAATCGAATCGGCTCAGTTTTCGAGGAAAAAAGAGAGGACTACGAAACGTCGAACCCGTATTTTGTAATTTAATCGGTCTGGTCTATCGTACTCTAGGGGGGCAGCCTTGACGCAGAGCAGCGGCAATAGTTTCTTTAAATCCTTTTATTTTTCAAATTCCTCGCAGGCCCTGGTCTATCTTAATTTCGTGGTATATATTTCATTCCCGAGGCCCCTGTCCTACGCCGCCGAAAACCGAGAAGCGAGTAGAGTTAGCTAAAAACGAGTTATATCTTTGACAGAGTACCTACTCGCCGGTTCGTGGTGTGAATAGGTATCTATTAATATTTGTATCTATGTTAGTGATACGGTACTGTAGAGATCTAAACCTCTAGTTATGGGTATCTGAGAAAGGAAAGGAGATACACACTAACTATGTAATTAGAAAAAATAAGAAAAGCCTTTTTTTTTTTTTTTTTTTTCGGATGGGAAATCATCAAGTGACTTCTCCCGCTCTGGGCGGAGCGGGAGGGAGTGTCAGACTTTTACTGACTAAAACCCATCCATGTTCCTTCATCGCCCTTTGTGTTCCGGGGTCACGGTATCTCTTTCGAACAGTCCCGCAACCCCGGCAGGCTTCGGTCCTTACGGACCCCTTCCTATTGCTGACTCTCTTTGAGGCACGCGTGGAACACGAACGCGCCGTCGACACGGCCTGTCGTCATGAGACGGACGGACGGCGAGCTAGCCCATAGCCCACCGTCCACAGGCCCGCGCCTACGGTGGCCGGGGGCCACGTGGTGGCCCCCGACGCCCGGGGCGTCTCCCGCGGCGGCCGGGACGCTGTGAGGTTCTCTCCCTCTCACGTTCCGCCACCTCCTTCTCTAGCATTACTGCTTCGCAGAAGGAGGTGACGGCGTCCCATTCCGTCTCGCTCCGGACCATGGCTTGCACCAGGGCCGGACGCGAGAGTTCGCCGCTGCCAATCGCCGCTTCGAGGACACGGCGGTGCTCCGCCCACGCGGGGCACACCTCCACCGTGTGCTCCACCGTGTCCTCCGGTCGTTCCTCGCAATGGAAACACCCGGGCGTTTCCTCCCGCCCGATTCGTTGCAGGAAATAAGAAAAGCCTAGAGAGAACATGTAAAAATAGAATTCGACACTAACAATTGTGTTTTTTTTTTAATCTTGAGAGCGATTTATTCATTAAAATATACGTATGACCAAAAATATAACTTTTATTTGACACGACTGTTATTTGTAACTAAGGTAATTTTATCAACGACTATGCAGTGTCTAATGGTACTGATGACCAGTACTCACACTCCTCTTCACGGCATCGTCGTGGTAATCAGGAGTTTAGGAAACTCCTAAACTGCTCCGCAACTTCAACAGCCGCGGGCCGGCTAGGGGTTTGGTTAAGGGCCTATACTGCCTCAAATGGCTTAGCATGATCCTACGTTACACCTAAAATACTGCAGCATTAATTTTGAGATAAATATATGGTAACGTTGAGGATTAATGCTAAGTACTATGTGTGACGAAAACACGATTCCATAAACTTATCTCGATAGAAAAAAAAAACCAAAGTTTTTGGAGGTATCCAAATCGAACAATAAACCGCTGGTATTCAAAAAGTACTTCAAATTAGATCATGAAACTTTACATATTAACTGAACTAACTATAAAGCAAGTCTTATGTGTTTAATTTTTTTAGTCAAATTAACAGTTTTTTTGTAAATCGCAAAAAAACACTCATTTCGCACTATTCGGCCGCAGTGACTGACGTAACAACCGCTTTGTAGTGCAAGCTGATTAGAACTTTATTCTAACAGTATTTCAAACGAAGTTTAAACCACCACAAATAGAGTTGCTAATTTAGCTGCTGTAATCGCCTTAAGATATCTGCCTCCATATCTTCGGTTCGTAGATATTTGACCTGTATCACTCCGTCCAATATGCAATTTTGTATGAAATCCATTTTTAAGTCAATGTGCTTAGACTTGGGACTTGAATATGACTATGCTTTCATAGTTGGCCCCAAGATCTTTGAATAGATTTTTCAAGTGAATAGCCTCTTTTGCAGCTTCAGTCAAGGCAACATATTCCGCTTCGGCAGTCGATAGCGCCACAGTCTTTTGTTTCTTCAACATTTAGCTTATAGCCGTTCCAGCATATTTATACTCGTAACAACATCCCGAAAAAGACTTTCGGTTGAGTTTGCATGCGCCCCAATCTGCGTCAGCCATGCCATGTAATTTTTTGTTCCCTTTAAGTATCGCAGCACTCTTTTTGCACATTTGAAATGCTCTTCTCCGTAACAGTCATTGAATTGAGAGAGATAGCTAATGGCAAACATTATATCGGGCCGAGTTGCCACTGCCAGATACATGAGTGTGCCAATCAAATTTTTGTAGGGATCGATAGATAGATAGATCGTTCCTTTCATCTCTTCCTCTTTTTTCTAGTTTGAGACCTAGTTCTATGGGTGTAGACGTGGACTTGCAATCTTCCATTTTGAATTTTTAAAGAGTGTTTTCTATGAACTTCTCCTAGTTCAGTTTGTTTGCATATCTTTTCATTTGCACGTCTATCCCTATAAGCCGTTTAGGTGTTCCTAAGTCTTTTAACTCAAATTTCGTATTTAACAGGTCTTTTATTTCTTGGAGCTTTCTAGGACACGAATAGGCAATTAATAAATCGTCGACATAGATAATTATTATGACTAACTCCTCTTTTCTCTAGTAAGTATAGACATGGGTCAGCTTCTGATGCTTTGAAACCTATTGTCTTTAACTCTGTGTCGAGTTTCTTGTACCATCATCTCCCTGCCTGTTTGAGTCCGTATAAAACTTTTATGAGATGACAAACTTTCCCTTTTGGATAATTTTTGCTGTCATTTAGAATACTCTTTGTTTTGTTGTATAAAGTTAAATTTTCTTGTTTGCTTTCATCAACCTTTATTTCAGTCAGATATTCTTCTAAATAGTCAGGATATTTGATGACTGTCTTTTCTTCTAGTTCGCCATTCAGGTGCGCCGTTGTAACCATCTGGTTCAACTTCTAACCTTCTTCCATGGCTATTCCAACAACAGATCTTATCGAACTTAGTAGTATTTAGCTACAGGAGCGTATGTATCGTTGTAGTCAACGCCTGGTCTCGGAGTAAAACCCCGTGCCAGAAGTCTGGCTTTCTTTGCGATACTATTGTCAGGTCCTATTTTGTTTCTTAGAACCATTTTGTAGTCCACTTCTTTCATGTCTTTGTCCTTCTTTCCTATTTTCCAGGTTCCATTTTTAACATGTGCTCTAATCTCGGCTTTTATAGCATCATGCCAGTATTCATCATCTTCATTTTCATCGGATATATAGGATATCTCCGAGACTAAGAGACTTTCTTCAGTCTGGTCCAGTATAAAATCTCTGGTCCACGCAGGTGGACGCCTCTCTCTTTTCGGCCTCTCATTTTCGGGTATTTCTACAACTTCTGATGCGTCATCGTAAGATTCTATTTCTTCTATGGAAGAAACTTCATCTTCTTGCTCATTGAAATTTTGAAACATATTTTCCTTTTCATTCTCTGTTATTTCAATTTCTATTTGTTGTACCCTTTTATCATTGTTTTTGTTTTCAGATATTCGAGAGTATTCCTTTTTATTTAATAAGTTTATAGTTTTGACTTTCATCTTCGAAGTACATCTTGTCTATGACTGTATGGGTATGTACACTATAAGCCTTTGAGGTCATTGAGTACCCCATAAAAACGCCTTCTTTGGCAACTGGGTCAGTTTGCCACGCTTGTTCCTTTTTAAAACAAAGGTCTTCCTGCCATACACGTAAAGATGATGTCCACATGGCGTTCGGCCTAGCCATTTCTTGAATGGAGAATAGAAGGGCTACGGTTAATAAGGTAGTTTGCGGTTGCTACCGCTTCCGCCCAGAGCTTTTTAGGTGCCTTGGCCCTGATTAACAGACTACTGGCTTTATCTAGCAAGGATCTGTTCTTCCTCTCGCTAATCTCATTTTGTTGAGGGGTGTAAACTGTGGTCAATCTCCTTTTAATGCCATGCGATTTGAGTCATCGAACTCCTTGTTGCGGTATTCTGTGCCATTGTCCGTCTGCAGGTTCTTTATTTTCTTATCATGGAACGTCTCAACTTCATTTTTGTATTCTTTGAAAACGTTGATGTGACAATAGCGACTAAAGTCGTCTGTGAAAGTAACATAGTACTTTGATCCTGCTAGTGTGTCACATTCAAAAGGTCCACAAAGCTATGGATTATTTTCAGGTTATCGGTTGTGTATAAATGATCATGTCTTACGAACGGTAACCTGGACAATTTGCCTTTGATGCAGGTCTCACATGTTTCCATGTCTTCGTTATTTAAATTGAAACCAAACATAAGGTTATCTTTAGCCATTTCCTTTAAATCTATTTCGTTTATGTGGCCAAGTTTGCGATGCCATTCCATAATGTTACTGTCCTTTTTTGGTGTGTAGTTTGCAGTCGCTTTATGTCCAGATTCAAAGTAGTGTACAGAGTCCATCTCTTTGTCGAGCTGTCAGTATCGTTTCGCCGGTTTTTTCTACGACGTAGGCTTTCTCTTTTTCAAAAACTACCGTATAACCTTTGTCCGTTATCTTGGCGACGGATAAAAGGTTTACTGATATGTCAGGAACATAGAGGGTGTCATTGAAATAGGCGAGATGACTAAAATACGTGTCAATTAATTTCCAATACTCTAACTGACGGACTAAATAGATTTGCAATTTTTTGATACTGTCGTCATGCCTATTGTAGCCATTTTTATCGGTACTGATTGTAACTCTTCCTTTGCCTTGAATTCTACTGGTATATTTTTCTGATGCCAATTTTAGGGTGCCATTTTCAGTGACCATGGTGGAAAATATAGATTCGTCACCACACATGTGTGATAAGCAGCCGCTATCTAGACACCAGACATTTTTATCAGCGTCTGAATTTACGGTGCTCAGAAAGACGTTAAAATTGTATTTGCTTCTGCCCTCTTTTTCATTTGTATTTTTCTTGCCCCAACATGTCTCGATAGTGTGGCCTTTCTTTTTACAATTTTTGCATTACAATCTTTTTCTGATTTTCTTCATTTGGTAGGCTTCTGAGCTTTCAGGAAGATCATTTCCACTCCTTGCTTGGTATTTCTCCAGAATCTTTACTTTTAGATCTTCAGGATTAGGCAGGGTGTCTCGAGATTCGATAGCTATTCTAAAGTTTTCAAATGTTGTTGGCAAACTGTAGAGAAGCATTATGCTAAGCAGTTCTGGAGATACTTTTATATCCATCTCTGCGAGTTTGTCCACGATGTCCATGAAATTATTTATGTGGTCATGTATATCATCTGCTGTGGTAATTCGCTTTAGAACCATTTGTTTTAATAATGTGACTTTTCTTGCAGGCCTTGTACCTACTTTGATAAGTAGCTTTTAATTTGTCCCATACAGCTTTAGATGTCGCGCAGACTTTAATTTGTTTTAATTCAGACGGCGACAATAAAAGTAGGATTTCAGCTCTTGCCTTCAAGTCCTGTTTGCTGAACGCCGATCTCGCCGCCGCATCCGTAGCTGGTGGTAACGTTTTCTCGCCGCTTTCGATATCCCAATAATCATTTTTTATCAGGACAGCTTGTGCTTGCAAACACCAAGTATCATAATTTGTTTTGGTCAAAGCTTCTATACTACGATAACGTAGTTGATGCCATTTTTCATATTTGCAAATAGAACACACGCTCTGCTACCAATATGTGAGGAATTTATTAATTTAAATATACAACAAACAACAACAACAACAGGTCATAACGTCCACTTCTGGACATAAGCCTCTCCCACGATGGAAGGAATTTGCCGTAATCTCCACGCTTGGCAGGCGGATTGGAGATCGCAGTGATGAAAGACTAACAGAAAACGCTGCCCATTCTCTGGTCTACGGAGGCGCAAGGTGTTCTGCCTCAGAAATATCTGAGGCAGAACGACGGTTAGGCGACTAATGAGTCGCCTTATACGACAACACCGCGAGTGCAATGGGTTGGTTCTATTCTACTCTGCCGGATACCACACGGCTAAATATACGTATGACCAAAAATATAACTTATTTGACACGACTGTTATTTTGTAACTAAGGTAATTTTATCAACGACAATGCAGTGTCAATTGGTACTGATGGTCAGTACTCACAAATCTTAACGCCTTTTATTTACACGTGGTGGGATAAACACTTAAAAAAAAAATAGCTATTCCATACATTTTGACCGTGGTGGTATTGGACTTTTGTAGGAAACAACAGATATTTTTTTTATAACCAATGAAAAATTTCCATGTGCAATGATGTACTGAATACGTGGTAACCGTTTTCGCGTCGGTGTCCCTTCCATACCGTATAAACACTGTGAGTACTGTGACACAACGCAGTTAGATCCCGACTCGAATGTATAAGATCTGTTCTATGTTTATTGAGCGAGAAACTAGTCGATAGCTATAGTCGCTTCTACGTCGGGAGTTCGGGACAGGTGCTACAACAAGAATGGTTCTATAATTATTTAACCTAACGTTTTCTGATTACAGTTCAAGACAACGAAGACCCTGCCGTTCTTAGATATGATAAGACACAAGAAGTTTCGTTTGATTGTCTAGAATACAAAGATAAAACAAGTAAGTCCTTTTCACCTACTTCAATAAAGAAGGAGGATAAACATTTGACTTTTCTCTTCTCAAAGCGATACTCTTTTTAACGTTCACTTTCTGATTTGAGAATTTGAATAAAGAATTAGTCAAACTCTACTTAAAGATTACTTAAGAGCGGGCCGAGCTTCTGGCGCTAATAGATTTTAGGTATTTTAAGCGCTCCATGTATGTGTGCGTAAGACCCGTCCGCACTCCACTGCGAGGATCAACCGGAGGACACGTTGGAGCACACGGTGGATGTGTGCCCCGCGTGGGCGGAGCACCGCCGTGTCCTCGAAGCGGCGATTGGCGGCGGCGACCTCTCGCGTCCGGTCCTGGTGCAAGCCATGGTCCGGAGCGAGACGGAATGGGACGCCTTCACCTCCTTCTGCGAAGCAGTAATGCTAGAGAAGGAGGTGGCGGAACGTGAGAGGGAGAGAACCTCACAGTGTCCCGGCCGCCGCGAGAGACGCCCCGGGCGTCGGGGGCCACCACGTGGCCCCCGGCTACCGTAGGCGCGGGCCTGTGGACGGTGGGCTATGGGCTAGCTCGCCGTCCGTCCGTCTCATGACGACAGGCCGTGTCGACGGCGCGTTCGTGTACCACGCGCGCCTCAAAGAGAGTAAGCAAAAAGGAAGGGGTCCGCAAGGACCGATGCCTGCCGGGGTTGCGGGACTGTTCGAAAGAGATACCGTGGTCCCGGAACACAAAGGGCGATGAAGGAACATGGATGGGTTTTAGTCAGTAAAAGTCTGACTCCTCCTGCTCCGCCCAGAGCGGGAGAAGTCATTTGATGATTTCCCATACGAAAAAAAAAAGGCCCTTCCGCACGCCGCATAGATAATAAAGAAGAAGATAGTCTCGCTAGACGAAAATGTATCGGAACCCTGTGTCTAGTGTCTACACTTTGCCCCTACCACAGGGCAACTACTACACATGCAGTTTAGTAAAAGTAATGGAATCGAAACCGCGCACACACCCGCATTTTTTAAAATTGAACGTATTACACAATCAATTACAAACCTTATGCCATCAAACGCAGCGTGTATTTACCGTACAACTCACTCACACAAAAACATCGGTCGCTATCGTTGTGCTGTGCAAAAGCACTGTACGCCCGTGAGTTATCGAATCTTCCATTTATTATTGTACAATTTTTTTTTTGGGGTCCTGAAAATAATATAATAAAAAATAAAGTCCACAATATAATATTATAATAAAAATAAACAATATGTACATTTGAACGTTTCGCTGAACGAAGCTCAATGGGCGCAAGCGACTTTGCCGATCCGGCATGGAGATCTGGGGGTTCGTCGCGCACAGGATGTCAGCTTGCCGGCCTTCTTGGCGTCTCCGCATGGGGTTACTGACTTGGTCGCTCGCATTCTATCTCTTGATGGCGAACAAGTCAGTATCCCTTTCGCAGCTGACGCTCTGGCGGCCTGGTCAGGCCATTGCCCTGGCGGTATCATCCCGGAAGAACCTCAAGTGCAGCGCTCTTGGGGTGATGTAGGAGCGACGGCGGTTCTAGCTGGACTTACAGATCGGGCGGAGGGGGTTGAATGCGGTCAGAATCAGCCCGGGCTGCGATGTCTGTGAACCACATATATGCATCTGCGGGTCCAGAGTGGAGGCCAATAGCCACCACGCGTTAAGTTGCTGTTGTTGCTCAGGGAGGTTTCCGCGGCACCATGCTCTCAACGACATTGTCCGGAGAGTGCTGGTTGGCGCCAATATCCCTCGTGTCCTGGAACCGCCGGGTCTCTGTCGTTTGGATGGCAAAAGACCGGATGCCCTGACTTTAGTACCCTGAAAAAGGCTAAATGCCTACTTTGGGACGCAACGTGTGTTAGCACGTTGACCGCCAGCCGTCTACCTCGCACTGTCGGGTCACCCGGTGCCGCGGCTGAATCAGCCGCCCTCAAAAAGCGGGCCAAATATGCAACCTTAGAGCCAAAGTATTATTTTGTCCCTCTGGCTGTGGAAACCACTGGTTGCTGGGGGTCCGACGCTATCAAATTTGTGGCCGAGATCTGCCGGCGACTTAGAGATAAGGGCGGTGACCCACGCTCTGGTTCTTTCCTGGTGCAGAGGCTAGCCCTGGCAATTCAACGCGGAAACGCTGCAAGTGTCGTGGGCTCCTTTGCGCCGGGAACGTCTAGGGTCTGTGGATTTCTGATGACTTATGATTTTTTGTAAACCGGTTTAAATTATTCGACATGTATTATTAATTTATTGATTAGGTTTTAACATTAAATTTGTTTAAGGTGTTGTTTATATTACACTCATGCCATTGCAAATATATAATATGTTATATGTAGCTAAAAAATATATTATTAAGTAAATTAAAACAATAAAATATCCGGTTACGTTAGTTTAGGCTGTGGCCTATTGAAAAAGTAGTTAGTCGCACGAGGATAAGGCATAATATACGATAATTCAAAGCCAAAAACACTCCACCGATTTAACCTGAAATTTAATTAACTTACTTTACGAAAGTAGGTTACGCGTTTCTCTACTAAATCGATCTTCTAACCGGGTTAAAACAGTTGACAAATTGAAAAATAAACTATAATAGCAATATTTCAGTCGTCAGTCGACATTGTCGACAGCCTACGTCAGTGGATCTGCACAAGCACATCACCAACTTGTCGCAAGAAGCAGCGGCCGTACTACGCGAAGCATCCGCTTAATGAAGTATCGTTTTGTGATTTTTACATTGCTTGTCCAGTGACTTAGGTAGTGGTTAAAGAGCAATGTATTTATTGCAAAAATAGTACAGTCGTCACGTTGTTGTTGTTGTTACGATCGATTTGATCGCGGTCCAAAAGTCGAAACTTAATCAATTATATTTCTATGGCGCGCCGCAAAAATCGTACCTACTTAAGCGCAAGCAACACAAGCTCCCCGTCCGACAGCCGAAGCAGGACTAAAGCGGATAGGGGGGAACGGGGAAGCGTGGCGGTTCTGCAGTGCAAGTACGTAGCACTCGATTCGATAAATCTGACAGTTATTCTCGATAAAATGAGTTTTTAACCAATCGAAAAGTCGGATTCTTCGAATCGTATCGATTCGATCGTTATCGATTGCTACGTACTTGCAGTGCTGGTTAGAATGGGCGGAACGCACGCTAATTTATGTATTTCCTTCATATTATTCAAACAAATACACATTTCGAAAATGTAAAATGTATACGTTATTGAAAACGTGTAGTTTTGTTATTATTCAAAATCTAAATTAAATCTTCCTTAATTCTTAAATTTAATCTTCCGTGAAGTATTTACGCCGTACTTAGGGTTTATTTTGTTTTTTAAAGATTACTTTGGATATTTTTTCAATCGAGGAAACTAAAAGTAATCGTGTTTCTAAAGTGTACGATGTATAGAGTGAATTCTTAAATATCTTACATATTAATTGCATAAGTAACTGAAGGATAAGTAATAACGATGCAGTAAGGGATCAAGCGAATGCTATTATTTTGGAATTACGTATAAAAACCGCCGCCGCCGCTCGGTAGCGGCTTACGGTAATGTTGCCCGAGAAATGCAAAATTGAAACTTGTTCGAAACTTGATACACTCAATACGGGTACGTATCAAAATCCCGAAAGTTCATAATACCTATGATTGAAATACCGACGTCCAAAACACCGAAATTCAAAATACCGAAAGTTTTAAATGCCGATAGTCGTTATATCGAAACACAAAATACCGATGTTCAAATGCCCGAAAGGACGAAATCCCGAGTGGACCAAATACCGATGGATGAGTCTGAGTCATTCCACCACCATATGAACGTGGTGTGTTCTAAAAGACATGTTGGATTTTACCGATTGGTGGCGGATATGATCAAGGAAACAAAGGTAAATGATATTCTTATAACTAAATTACTAAACGGAGAAACACCTGCCAAGAAAAGAAAAAAAACCACAGTGAAGATGGAGAACATTCATACTTTACAAAATATAACCGACTATACATATGTGGAGTTCTTAAGTGGTATCGCCAGTAATCTTTAAATTTAAATACTCTGTATCTTATGTTATTTTTACAGGTTGTTAGGAAAATCTGTTTCAATGTGTTTACACTACATGTCAGGTTCATCATAAAGATGAACTTTCTGTTTAAGGCCCATGTCGAAATATTCTTTTTTTCCTAATTATACGTATGATTATCATTTAAACTTTTGTTTTAACTTATGATATATACCTATTATGTTAAGCTCCTTTTTTGTCATTGTCTTAGAGATTTTAGTCTTTGGATCAGCGAGTGAAGCGATCTCGGGACCTTAAGGCACTCCGACACGGACAGGTTAGGTTAGAAGGGTGTGGCGGAGTCTAGTGAGCGAGCGAAGCGAGCGAACACAGACTCCGCCACACCCTTCGTGGTTATTTTTTTTGTAAACTAGAGCCCTAGTACTTCAGTAGGCTCCGACTACGCTTTTTTGGCAACTTTTAAGTGTTTTGACCTAACCTGGTTTACAAAAAATCGTTTTTCTCGGAAACGGTGGCAATTTCGGGATTTTGTACTTCGGGATTTTAAACTTCGGGATTTTAAACTTTCGGGCAAATGAACTTTCGGGATTTAAAACTTTCGACCAAACAACCATTCGGCGTTTCAATTATCGGGATTTCGAATTCAATCGGTATTTTAAAATTCGGTCTATTAAAATTCGGGATTTTGATACGTACCCCTCAATACTGAAACCAACAGTACACTGCGACAAGCACGCTATACCTACATTCCACAAAAATTTGAAACAACTGACTACAAAAAAAAACTAACACATTCTTCTTTTATCATGGTTATTTATGCGAACACTAAAACGAGATAAGCTGTAATATGTAATACTAACACACACTAGTCCCGCGTCGCGCGTCGTGGCCTTGTTCTCTCTCACAGACAGGTCCAGCAGTGGGAACGTTACAGACTGATTATGTTGTGCTAGTGGCTTATGTGTTATGTGATCCTCACGAGACACCACTTGTCCGCGCGGTCGGGCGGTGAAGAGGACCTCCGCCACAATATAAATACCTAATATGAACTGTAGGGAAACTACCTACATACGCTCGAAACCGCACACTCACACACACTAACATGCGCATCGACGGGGCCCCCGAGCGGACGTTGCGATACTGTCAGTAGCGCAAAGAGTATAATAATAATAAGGGAGAAGAGAGCCCTCTTGTGCCATTTTGAAGCGCCATCTGGATTTCTTAACGAGAACTAAGGCTCTATAGGTAGCTATAGGTAGATAGGAATGTATGTATACCTTCATATAGGTCAATATTTGTTTACTTAAAGGTGATCATTCAAATTTTCTTGTTTTTTTGCAAATAGCAGCTGTTTTGTTTATGTCGTATGTTGATCATAATGAAATTTGCGAATACATAACTTAATGATGATACATTATAATATGAGCCATCTTTTTATTCGCGAATTGCATTTTGATCAACTATACGATGTAAACACAGCTTCTATTTGCAAAAACAAGAAAGAATTTCGCTGGCTACATTCATATTTGAATAGAATTGACAGTTACACAGAGAATTTGTAAATAATTAAACATAAGATGGACTAACGAAACACATTCAAGCGTAAGCGCAAGTTGCGGAGGCCATTATATGATGTTGCCAGTTTATGTTACACAAAAAGAATTTCCGTGACAAGGTTGTGGTATAATTGATAATACGAAACAGCCATGAAATATAAAAACGTGATAATTTTGATGAAAAATTTAACAATTATTCTCATTAAATTATAGAACTTAATTATTTGATTTTCATAATTGAACAGAGACATCTATCGTTAACTATGAAATACATAGTTTATTGGTTAAGTAAAGTAGATGGCGACTCTTTCTTCACTGAAGTTGTACATGTTCTAACTGTCTCCCCCCTGCAGTAGCGCGTGCCGCGCCGAGACGGGTATAAGTGGGTAAGGCGGGTATAATGTATAAGTTTATACTCGTAACTCCCAATCTTTTTAAAAATGCCACGAACGTATTGCGCGGTATAGGGCTGTTTGATTTTTTTACACAATTAAATTCGATAATAAAAAATTTCGAACGTGTTGTAGCAGAAGAATAGTAGATTTTGATACAAGTGGGGAAAGTTTGTTATTGCATCCGAGGCGGAAATAACTCCCGAGCCGTAGGCGAGGGTATTTTTGAGCCGAGAACTGCAATAACAAATGTCCACGTGTATCAAACGACGTTTTTCAATACACTTTTGAAGATATGAAATAAAAGAACGAAAAATATTTTTGTTAGGATTTATGAAACTATGATTTTAATTTTCTTTTTTTCCGTGCTTTGCTTTCGCCAGGTTGAATGAGAAGCAAAGGTATGAAACCGCTATACAGCCTAATATATATATATATATTTTTTTATTTTTTATTTAGAACACAAATAAATGTTAATTTGTTAAATATTAGTTTTAAATAATCATGTTTATCTATGATATTCTATTAATAAACACAATTTGAATATTCAAAAAATATTTACGCCGTAAAGACGCATTATTGCTTTGCCGAAATTAAAACAAAGACACCAACACACCGACACCTCCGACAATAGGCATTGAACCAAAGAGTATAATAATAATATTGAACCAATTTGGAAGTATACGTAATACTTAGTTATCTGTGGCAATTTACGTTCCCGCACACGTGTTGGAAAATGAAAAAAATCGCACACGTGTGGAAATACATTGCATGTTGAACCTAATCGTAGTGCGAAAAGAACCAGTTTTCGAGGAAGTGTATTGAAAAGTATTTTTCTGTAAATAATTCGTAATAACGAAGATATTTTTTTAAGTAATAATAGTAGATTTTACAAGTGCACAAAATGAACCATTATTATCCGAGACTTTTAGCAGCCCGAGCCGAAGGCGAGGGCTGTTAGTAATGTCGAGGATTATATGGTTTTGTGGACGAGTTATACACTCTGCTTTTCACTTCGATTGCGAGGAAATAAAACAGTAGTACCTATAAATTGAAGAAATTAATAAACGCACGAAAAAACGGAAGAGCTGTTTCCCGTCACTTTTATTTTTTTGAAATCTTACGACATTGTTATTAGGCTTGGGCTGCAGACCTATACAGCCTACTATTAAATTAATTTTGTAATAATAATTTTCTTAGATTAATTAAATAACCTACCGTAGGTACTTAAACTTATTTTTATATCTTTTATGTCTTAAAAAACACATAAGGCAAATAACTAATTCTATTCTATGAACTTCTTATTGCGTTTGGCTGTATGGCTCATTTTCTTTGCCTTAATATATGTAGATACATTTATGAGTAGATACGTTAATGCCCTCGTGCACAAAATTCGATTTTGTGCAGCCTATATCCTGCACAAACAAGCACTTTCAGAGCATGAGAAGTGAAAAGGTATTTTTCCATGTAAACGTTTTTTAATTCCTAGGTATCACACGCATTTTCGGGTTGAAACGCGGTACGGTTCGCAGCCGCTCATGAGCCCTGCCCGCGCGCCACCTGCGCTGCGACGGGTGGCGACTAGCGTGCGCCCACTCCGACGAGCGCAGGAAACGTTATCGTCCAACCGCGGCTCGCTCCCGCTAAAACTTGTAAAAGGTTACGCTGTAATGACAACGTTAAAGATCTATAGTTGTACAAGTTGCTGTTTTCCGTGTTTAAAATAACGTCTTTTGTTGAGATTAACTGACGACCTATGATAACCTATTTAAATTGTATTTGTAAGCTAGGTATTTCAATTCGATCGATTTATCACAACAGAATAAAAATGTTTAAATAAAAAAAAACAATATCAACAACATTAAAAGGGACAACCCTATGGTTTCAATGGAGCGTAGGTAATTATTGCGTCAACTAGGCTTAGTTTCAGTACTGTCCATATTTATTCTGTGACTGATCGGTATGAGATATGTCTGGTGTCGAATCGACGCTCATTGAAAAATATTTGGCTTCAATAATTTCATTAAAAATAAAATTTAAAAAATTTACATTTATATTTTAATAAGATCCTCGCAAATCGTTGAAGACAAGTATGGTTGTCTTCATTTTCCAACACTACGTTCTAAAATTACCAAATATGTAGTTGCCATTATGTTGAGAACCATCAGTTTCATCATCGCCACGAAATGGTAATAAACGGGATCATAAAAATTTAATCACTGTAGATACACAAATTTAAAAAAATAAATCGTTCGATGAAAAACGTTTCTTTTTTCTTTTCGCGTGCACGGGGCCCCTAGACGATGCGGGGCCCCTAGGCTGTTGCCTAATCTGCCTTATGGATAATCCGGCCATAAGATATATCGAGATATTTGTAAGCTAGGTACATATTTCAATTCAATCGATCGATCACAACAGAATAAAAATGTTTGATAAAAAAAAACAATATCCACAACATTAAAAGAGACAACCCTATGGCTTCAATGGAGCGTAGGTAATTATTGCATCAACTAGGCTTAGTTTCGGTACTGTCCATATTTATACGATGCCTCCGCGCGGCGCACTGCCAATACATTTGCTTCGCCCCTCGCGGTGTCATGTCTGAATCGCTCGAACTTACTTATTGATTTATTCACAGATCTTGTTATAGGCGTAATAAATACAACTACTATCATGATAAAAACATATAATAAGACTTTTCCGGATACAATATTCAACAAATCGCAAAATGGAACAGTTCTATGCTGTATGTATTATGAGGTGAACGAAACAGCAGATGAAACGTGGATCACTCGACATGTTGCCAAGAAAACTGTATTAGTTTACGATGAGACTGTAACTGTTCCTGTTACTGATCGACAGGACGGTTCGGCAGACAAAGGTGAGGTTTCTTTTCTATGCTAATATTAAAAAGAGTAGGTGTTTGTAAGTTAAGATGTAGGAGGTAATCTCTGAAACTACTGAATTTTATTTCACTGGAAGCTACACTATTGTCGAGTGCCATAGAATATATTATTCACGAAGGCGAAGTTTTAGATATTTAGAGAAATTCGTCCAGGGAGAAAACTAAAGTCAGAAACAGATTTTTGCTCCAGAAGAGAAAATATAACGTTTGGTCCCTATTCACAATACAATCTAACTGGCCGAAATAGATTTAGATTTATTTCGAGAGACATCGCGCTTCACCCAGCGCATTATACTTTTGAGGAGCCAGTTACAAAATACTAAAAATACATTCTAATGTGCGTGATGTTCGGCCTCAGCATTTACATAGGTACCTACCCGAGTCCGAGATGTCCATTCCGAATTTCCGACTTTCCGACTTAAGATTATATTCCCTAGTATTGCCAACTTCAGGCACTTACTAACCTTGCTTAAAAATAAAACTCTCTCTTCTACTAGCTCTTCTCTCTCTTATCGTAGTTGAAGTTTAGCTTACCTTACACCTAACTTAGGTATAAGCCATGTATTTTAGCTGAATTTTTCGTTGCAGATATGAATTCCAGTAACAGTACAGATGAAGTTGCCAATAGTCCAGATGTTGATATAGGCAACCAAGTTGCTGAATCAGGCAAGCAACCTGCTGATTTAAGCCAGCAAAATGCTAATCCAGGCATGCAAGATGCTAATTCAGACAACAAAGATGCAAGTAAACAAGCCACTATAATGTACATAGTATCAGCTGTGGCAGTAGTATTCATATTGCTAGTCGTTTCCGTCATTTATTTAAAACGTTGCCGTAAAAAGCCGGTAAGTAAAATGGCGTGTGTCTATTGCACCATCGTACCTAAGAACTTCTACTACAATATCATTCATAATTTGAAGAATGTATTTATATCTATGGAGGTGTCTATTGTTCATCCTATAAGCTGAGGCTAGTACAATGAAATTTCTAATGGTAAAATCCAATAACACATTGCACGACATTTGATCGAACCCAGGATCTTATGCTTAGCAATAGCACTTGCGACCAGTGAATGAGGCGTTACTATTTTTCTATTATTTTTAACCGTTTTCAGAAAGTGGAGGTGAACACCAAGGTGTTGTACGCAGACCTTGACTTTCTTCGTCGAAATGAACCAGAAAGCTTGCCAAGAGAAGGGCCAGAGGAAGAGTCTCCTTACGCACAAATTGTCGGAGAATTAAGACCTCAATAAACATAAACTTTAATATTTAACTTATCTTCTATAATAAAAAAAAATGTTTATCGGCAATTTAAAAAAAAAACATCTATTTCCTACAAAAGTAAAATTACCCTACACGAGGAAAATTCAAAGAGCCCGGGGACGGGAAAACAACGGGATGCGCGAGACAATTCGAGACGTTCCAGATCTTTAATTTTTGTAAGTCAACAGGAAGTGCCCATCAGACTAAACAACAATAATAATAATACCTTTACAACAAAAAAACTTTTCTTCCCGTAATTCCGCAGCAGATCCCAAGGGTACACTGAATTAACAATAATATTGCATTAACATTAATATTAACAATAATATTAAACTATATTTGGGGTTTTTCCTTCAGGAGCTAATATAAAGACCGGAAGCGTTGCTGACCCTTGAAAAAGCAACATAAAGTTGGCCATGAGAAAAACACCCGGTTGTCAGATCAACACCAGCGGCTTTAAGCGTCTGCCCTTGTGACTCACTCTAGAGACCTGGATGTAGGTAGATGTGTAAATACGCTGAGAACGCAGGCGTGCTTCGCGATCCGAAGAGGTTTCCACGGAGCGAGTTGCAGCCTGATGTTCTCGAACAGCATCAAGTCTCTCCTGACGCTCTTCGGTAGATTCTTGGGATCTTATGATCCTCAATCTTTTAGCTCCTTTGGAACATTGGGAAAGATTTGTCCTCCTCCTTTCTAGGCATGGTTATAGTTTTATTGTGAAGATACCTTATCAATTAAAATCTAAGTGACTGCTCCCCTGCGTTACCGGGTAGGCTACCGTGTCACGAAGATAAATGGAAAAGGAAATTAAACACTCAAATAACATAAGCCCGAAGGCATATTTATTCGATAAAATAAACAAAATAAATGGGAGTTTTGGTCAGTAGAGTCAAATTTTAAATGATATACCATCGTCATCGAAAATCAGTCCTAAACTGTTACCGCCTTCACCGCGTGGAGGTACTCCCAGCTTATGTTATTTTATAATTAGACATTCAAAATTAGTGATAGCTTTAAATCAAAGCTATCACTAATTTCAATGTAAGAAGATCAGAAACATCTGATGTGGAAATCGACATCAGATGTTTCTGATCTTCTATTTTTATAAGTCAACAGGAAATGCCCATCAGACCGGACAACTTTTGCTAAGACGTCATTCCTATATGTGTTATGGTGTAGCTGGGCTCTTGGAGTTCCACAACAGGTGTTCCAGATCTTCGATTTTTATAAGCCAACAGAGAGTGCTCATCAGATTGAACAACTTTTGCTAAACCGTCATTCCTATATATATGTTATAGTGCAGCTGGGCTCTTGGAGTTCCACATCAGGTGTTCCAGATCTTCAAATTTATTCTCTCAGCAGAAAATGCTCATCACGTGGAACAATTTTTGCAATTGTTTCATTTTTGTATCTCTTATAGTTTAGCTGGTCTGTTGCGGTTCTGCATCAGGTGTTCAAGTTTCCAAGATAAATTATAGCCTATATGTTGCCCAGACTTAATACATACAAATCCGTCCAGTAGTTCTGAAGATTAGCGTGTACAAACAGACACACAGACAGACAGTTTTTTTTTTGGATTCGTGCTCTATTACTATTTCTAAACCCCCCTCAATTATTTCTTTTTTAATATATTCAATTTACAGACACAGTTTTTTTACTATTTTATTATTATGTAATAATAATAATAATGTAGTTAAAATTATATAAATAACACCATAACAGCTATGACGCCAATGCGATGCTACTACGAGTACCAAGATACACATACCTCTAACTCGCTTAAAAAAAAAAACACAATTAACTCACATAAAAAAAATACCTACAACCTAATTCCTAATTTCTAATGCCTTTACTTATCCCTCCAAGTTACTTGTGCTTGCTGTTGGTGATTTATGACAACACACACAATTTAAAGGATCTGACGCAGAATGTCCCATTCGCAAAAAATCCCCTTGGCGCAGAATGTCGCATTCTCACAAAGTCCCATTCGCACAATATCCCATTCGCATAATGTCCCATTCGCAAAAAGTCCCATTCGGGAGCATGACCATATTAAATGATTATTACAAAATGTAAACTAAAAATAACCATTTATTTTTTACCATTATTAATTTAATTTTAATCATTTAGTTTGAGCAACAAGACTTTAATAACAATGTACTTACAAACTAGGTTAGTAATACACTTACAAAATTAAAAACAGAAACAGATTGTGACAATATTGCTGTAAGGTGACAGGCCTAACCGAAACCTTGCAGCAGTGGTTCACAAACGCACAATCAAGCCTGCTTGGTATCATAGACAGAATGCTCTTGGTCTGCGGACCACTTTTTTGAACCACGGTTCCAAAAAAGTAAAAAAAGTCCACCGAAACCAAAAAATTTTGAAAGTGGTCTACCAGAAAAAAAAGTTTGAAAAAAGTGCAGCAGAGCGTCCACCAAAACCAAAAAATTTTGAAAGTGGTCTACCAAAAAAAAGTTTGGGACCTTCTGATGTAGAGTATATAATTTTTTTTACTTCACATGCTCTTATAGAACGCCAATGCCCTGCAAAGCGGGCCTAAAGTGGCCCTTTTAGGCCCTAGGGCGTAAAGTAAATCTCGTACTCGTGACTTGTTGAGCCACGAGTACCTCGACGTGCTCTGTCACGGCTGCCGCGACCTGCTGGTGCGTGATGCGCATATTTAGCTTCAAGCTAAAGGTAAGCTTAGGTTTAGTTCTTAAATTCTTTTTAGTTGTTAGTTTTAATTTTACTTTAATATTTCCTTGTCTGCTAGAACTCCTCTGCAGGTGAAGGCCTCCCCAAAGATAACCAGTCCTCTCTGGATTGGGCTACTTGAATCCAGTTGGGGCCGGCTGTTTTTTGAGCTCATCTTCCCATCTATCTACAGGGTCTACCTCTTTTCCATTTGCCTTGAGGACCTGCCCATGCGGTCACCCTTTTGGTCCATCTCTGGTCTTAGAGACCGCGCCACATGTCCGGCCCACTTCCATTTTAGTGATTGAGCATGTATCAATCCATCTTTTGCCTTGGTCCTGTGTCTTACTTCTGTGTCTTATTTTTTGTATTTTTTCAATATTCATCATACTGTGCTCTATTCCCCTTTGGCATGTAGTTATTATTTATTTTGTTTTTTTTTGTTAAACCTCGCACGTTTGGCACGCATACGTTAAGCACGGTAAAAGGCATGAGTTGAGTACCTTAGTTATAATTTGTATTGGCTTGCTGCTTTTGAAAATGTCCTTCAGTGCCTAGTATTTGTTGACCTATCACTTGTCTTGTCCCTACACACGACTAGTCTAAGCCCTATAGTTTCCGAGATATAGCAGTTTTAATTTTGACAGCTGTCATCCGAAATGTAGATCTCATCGAGACCTATCACTTGTCCCTGCACACGACTAGGTCTAAGATCGATAGTTTCGAGATATAGCCGTTTTAATTTTGACAGCTGTCATCCGAAATTCCGTACCGATATATATCGATAATAGAACCTTTCTAGAATGGGACATTTGCGCGAATGGGACCTTTTGAGAATGGAACCTTTTGAGAATGGGACCTTTTGAGAATGGGACATTGTGCGAATGGGACATTTTGCGAATAGGACGTGTCGCGAATAGGACATTTGTTTTCACGGTGACATTTTGCGAATGGGACATTCTGCGTCAGATCCAGTTTAAACAGTTCCTTAATTTTATAAGACGTGTGGCGTTCAGTTCAGAGATGAGAATGTGAATGAGAATTGTACTGATGTTTTACTTTTTTTGCTTCTGACAGGCCGCATGAATGTCTGTTTGACATTCGTCTCTTTAGTTCCAAATTTCAATTTTGAAAGTTCCAAGTTTTAAGTGACAAATAATTAATTTAGGTCATAGTATAATTATTACTAAGTGAGCGACTGATTGCGAGTGACGAGAAATCAACAGAACAGCACCTTACAAACATTAATTTGAGTTACTTAGAATACAAAATCAGTAGCTTCATAATATTTGAGCGACTAATATTTGTTTGAGTGTCAACGTTAGGTCCTGCATTTTTTTCAATATTTGGCAAATGATTTATTTATACTGAGCAGCATTTTATCTTAAATGAAGTGTTTCGAGTAGTCATGTTCTAAAAATAGAAAACGTAGCGTCAAAGATAATGGTTCGTAATCCCGCGCTCGCTTCGCTCGCATTTTAAATAACACTCTTTGACTTCTGTCCCCGAAGAGCCGGGCCTCCGCCGGCCTCCTTCGTCAGCCTACCGCCCGGTAACCATGCCGCCCACAATGGATTTAAAAAAAAATAGGAAAAATCGTCTCTCTGTATTTCTAATCGCTCACTAAGTAATTTAGTCGCATGGCTTGAATTTTAATATTTGAAATGGATTAATCACAACCCACTTTTTGTAAGCGCGTTCTAGATTTTTTTATTAATCAATATTCGTCGTTAGTTTAGTTAATTTTTCGCTTATTCAAAGCCATACCGCTCAAGTTATTAAAACAGTATCTCATCATCAGTCGCTCAGTTTTTTTTATTCGCTTTTTTATAATTCCCCTTTTGAAAGCGGGCTTTAGATCGTTGCAGTCGAAAAGGAGGTTGTAATGAACCATTGTCCTTCCACCCTGTATTAAAGGTTATATATCCCTCAAATGGCTTATCATGATCCTCCGTACTCCTAAAATACTGCAGCATTAATTTTGAAATAAATATATGGTAAAGTTGAGGATTAATGCTAAGTCCTATGTGTGACGAAAACACGATTCCATAAACTTTTCTCGATAGAAAAAAAAACAAAATTACCTCCAAATCAAACAATAAACCGCTGGTATTCAAAAATTACTTGAAATTAGATCATGGAACTTTGCATACTAACTGAACTAACTATAAAGCAGGTCTTATGTGTTTTATTTTTTTAGTCCAATCAATAGATTTTTTGTAAATCGCAAAAAATCGCTCATTTCGCACTATTCGGCCGCAGTGACTGACGTAACAACCGCTTTGTAGTGCAAGCTGATTAGAACTTTATTCTAACAGAATTTCAAACGAAGTTTAAACCACCACAAATAGAGTTGCTAATTTTAGGGTTAGAAGGGCCTTAAGACCACACACCTCAACAACCGTGCTTTACTCTATAAACGTTCTCAAAATTAAAAGGCGTTTAAACGACAACATTGGTGTCGATTCTGTTGTGCACAAACTAAACTTAATTTAGACTATTGCTATCTGTTACTAAAAGGCAGTGCGAGAAAAGGACGGCTATAGCTATGAACTAAGTTAGAGATGTCAAACTAGTTTCTGCCTTGCGCTTCACCGTGTTTTTAGTCGACATGTTTTTACGTGCACCCTTAATTTGTATAGAAATATTAGTTCCAACTAAATTTGACAGCTCTGAATTACGTCCGTCTCTTTCTCGTTTTATTAGAGAGAAAAGGATAGCAATAGCCTAAATTAAGTTTAATTTGTGCACAACAGAATCGGACACCATTGTGCGGTTAAGCAGACGTTAATTATTATTTACATTATTTTAAGCAACATCATACTAACATTATAAATACAAAAGTTTGTGAGGATGGATGGATGTTTGTTACTCTTTCCTGCAAACACTACAGAACGGATTTGTATGTAATTTGGCACACAGATAGTTTATAACCTGGATTAACACATAGGATACTTTTTATCCCGGTAGTACGATCCCGTGGGACAGTTTCCGTACTCCACGCGGGCAAAGCTGTGCCCCATAAGCTAGTATATTAATAAGATCCAGTGTCGAGTCTCGATAGCCACATTAGTGTAAATACAAAGAACTTTTGTACTGCGTTACGTTTTTACGCCTATCAGTATAACAATCCTTTTACGTACCTAAGCACTATATTAATATTGTATTCATCAGCTACTTAGTCCTTGCTCAACTATGTTGGGGTCGGCTTACAGTCTAACCGGACGCTGCTGAATACCAGTATTTAACATGGGCGATTGCCTATCTGACCTCCACAACCCAATTAGTACTGGGTAATAATACGATGCCCCTTGGGTAAGACTGGTTGTCAGACTTTACTAATGTGCTATTTTTCGGAGGGGATTGTAAAAACTAACTTTTTTTTTTTTTTTTTTTTTTAGATGGGACCACTCGCAGACACAACACGTTAAGGTTGTCAAACTGCTTAACCGGACTATCCTGTGGTGGCCAAAAATTACTTTAAGGCCCCCAGCCAGGGCTTATAAACTATGGATTTTCATTAAATGAGCGACACTAAGGGCACCCCCTGTGGGGTTCGGGCCTCGGCTTAGTGCGTCATTGAGGGAGGGCAGCAAGGGTGGCTGGGTCGGATTATTATTTGGGGAATTTAAAGCTACATGCTCAGCGGCGCGGGCTGGCTCGTCGAGCAAGGGTCGGTCGGTTGTAAAAACTAACTAAATTGCGGTACATATTTATAGTAAAAATGACTTCCCCACGAGTTCATACACTATATTTACGATATTTATTTTGTAATTAATATTCTACAATAATACAAAATGATAGTAATAGAAACTTATGTTTTTATTAAGTTTTTACTACAAAACAACCTAAACAACAAAAAAATACTTATAACGAATAACTAAGTACGTTACTAGTGCATTATAAACAAGATTGCTTTAGTAAGATACGGTATGTCAGATATTAACAAGAGCGTTTGTACTTTAATTGTGTAGTCTCAGATCATTATAGAAGGTATTGCGCTTCGTCAAGTATATTATAGGGCTCAGTAACATTTAATAAGTTGATTATAAGATAGTTATACAAATAAAAGCTCCTATAAATGCGCCCCAATCCAGGCTTGTAGCGTATTACAAACAATTTATAAGTAAAAATAAAAGTAGTCTTGAGAGCGTTATAAGTACTGATTTAGCTAGTTGGGGAATGCATCGTAACTGGTTTAGCGTTGCAGTCTTGTCCACTCTGTAATATTGTCCTATGGGATCGTACTACCAGGATAAAAAGTATCCTTGTGTTAATCTAGGTAATAATTTATCTTCAAATGTAAATGTTTTTTTATATAGTTTTATTTGAATAATTATAAATTTAAATTAATATGTGTAAATATGAATAAACGGACTGAAAATAGTGTACAAAACAGGATAAATGAACATAATAGGTAAATATACATACATACGTTTAAAATTGTTTATGACTAGCTCATCATAAACAGTTTTAGCACAGCTACCGTGATTATAGTAACAAGTGTACAAGTATAATTACGACAAAATAAAAATATTATTTTATTTAAATTAAAAAAAACTGGTGTGTATTTTAGTGTGGACTAAAAATAAGTCAGTTTATTTAACATTAATACTAAAAACAGGATGTTTACAATGTTTAGAGCGGTTTCGCACTACGTCCGATCCGTGTGAAAAGGCAGTCCTAAGGTATGGCATGTCTGTTTACCTTTAAAAACCACAAGTACTAGTAGATACTCTACATAAAGGGTGTAAAAAACCTTTTAACGAAGCCGAAAGGCACTTGTTCTCGCCGTCATTGCGATCATTTTTTTTGTTCTACACCATACCTGAGAACCTTCTAGTTACGAAGATACTGGTCAAAGTTTCGTTCCAACTTTGTCACAAGTTTTTTTGAAATAAATGTTTTTAATGTAAGAACTTTACTTTAAACACCTCCACGACCCCCGTACTATTCAATCCATCGTACAGCACAATGTTTTGAGTGTGTTACATTGAGTGCTACCACAAAAAAATATTTTTCACCCCAAAACAGAAAGTCGTTTCCCAGCAATATTTTTTGCGTAAAGTTATTTAGTTTGATGTACAGAATGCTTGGTTGACGGCTTCGTGATGAGGTTGTTTCCACCCTGTATGTAGGTAGTTAAAAAATTACCAGAAAACGTCCTGCGGAATTGCGGGGCAGGCCCAGGGCCAAGGGTCATACGCTTTGTCTTCACTTCACGGATCGGATTCGTATCGAACGTAGTGCGAAACCGCTCTTAGGTCCTATTTATTTTGAGTTCTGGATATTTCGGCGCTAGAGGTAAACACAAATTATGATGCTATCCAGTTTTCAGTGTTGAAGATAATATTAGTGAGCATGTCAGTTTACAAACTTAAATATCACTTTATTTAGGTACAATATCTAAGTGGCAACCAAAAAGAACTTCTCAAGTAATTTACAAATGTAATTGTTTGTTTTATTGTGTTTACTGTACTATGACTATGTAATAATGTTATTTCATTTTGAACAATGAATTCAAGTGTTTGTGTTGTGACTTTAATATTTTTGGGTTTGGAAAATGTGGCCGGCATAATTTGCAGTAAGTTGCATACTTTTTTATTTAGTGTTTATTTATTAAAATTAGCTTAAAAAGTCAGCATTGAACGCCATTGTCACATTTAAGTGACAAGTAAGCGCGTGCCCTGTACGCCAACGACACAAATATGTGACAAAAATGCAGTACACGATAACACGAAATAAAGAATTAAATAATTTTGAAATCCGTCTTCTATTTGTAGGTATTTGCGGTGAAATTGTGACTTAGCGTTGAGGTCACGCGCGTGCCTTTATGATCTGTTGTTGAAAAGGTTACAACACACTTTTTTTTCGGAAAATCATCAAATGACTTCTGCCGCTCTGGGCTGAGCAGGAGGGGAGAGTGTCAAACTTTTACTGACTAAAACCCATCCATGTTCCTTAATCGCCCTTTGTGTTCCGGGGCCACGGTATCTCTTACGAACAGTCCCGCAACCCCGGCAGGCATCGGCCCTTGCGGATCCCTTTCTTTCTGCTGACATCTCTTTGAAGGCGCGCGTGGAACACGAACGCGCCACCGTTAGCTTCGTCTTCAAGGACCTACCAAAGAGACCCACCAAAAGAGACTCACTAAATACTAATGTGTCTCCCAAGACCTACTAGTGGGTCCTCTGAGATTTTATGGTCTTCGAAGACCCACTCGGACTAGTAGTTTTGGAGAAAAAAGGATGTTTTTTTGTTTGTTTGTGCAAATACTCATGTTGTAAACATGAGTATTTGCACAAACAAACAAAAAAACATCCTTTCACCCCAAACACATATACCGTCTCCGTTCCATCGTGGGTAAAAATTGAAAACGTAGCGTCAAAGATAAGTGTTTGTAAACCCGCAAACTTTCAGAAAACTTTCAGACTGCGGGTTCAATCAGACGCTGCATTCTAAAAGTTGGCAGCGTCGTACATATACTTTTCAAACATTTCACTATTTTGATAAATAAATCAACGCTACTGAATGAAATTTTAAAATGTTCCTCTTTATTGCACTTAAACATTGATTAGAAATTAATTCGATTCAGTAATATTTATTTATTAATCAAAACAGTGAAATATTGCCGTGCAACGTTGCCAACTTTCTGAGTTCACCGTCCTAAGTATTTTATTCAGGTATCTTCATCATCGGCTTGAATTTTAGCAAAGTGGAAAAACAATAATACTTACGTAATCACAGTCAATCTCAATCTCATACTTTTTACAGATCCTTTTTGGTCCGCTAAAACTGAACCACCCGTTCAACAGAATACACCTACTACGGGTAAGTTATCTTTTGACTATCATCGCGTATCCCGATTGAGTCTATAAAAACGCCAATACGTAATCGTTTTGGCGTTTTTATAGACTGAAGAGTTTGAGTGAGTTTGATTTTTTTTTTTGGTGTGGGAAAATCTAAACCCTCCGATTGGGAAGGACGGATGGTTATGTCGGGTTCCTACCGAGTAGAACCTCACTGTTCCTATTTGCACCATGGGGCAAACCCATAGGTGCATTCGCGTGAACCCATCACTGGTATCAACCCGCCATGCCTTGTAGACCCCAGCACCATGTACGGTTAATCCTACGACACGCCTGCATGTTTTCCGTAAAGACTAACCTTTAAATTAAACCCAAAATCGTATATTTACGACATGGCCACATATAAATTAAGTTGGGTAAAAACTTAGCAAAATTTTTGGAAAGTGTTTAAAAAGTTGACCAATGGTTCTTGAGAGCCATCAAGACCGCACATTAGTTTCGTAGATTTTCCTTTTTACCGACTTCTTAAAAAGCAGGAGATTATGTATCTGGCCGGTATCGTTTTTGCATTTAGTACTTAGGTAGAGGAAGGAAGTCCGCGCTGTGGTCCCAAACAATTGGCAAGACGACAGTATCAAAAAATTGCAAATCTATTTAGTCCGTTAGTTAGAGTAATGGAAATTAATGGACACGTATTTTTTGTTTTAGAAATCAATGAATATTGACAAAGATAAAACGCATTAAAACTCGGGAGTGGGGCTCGTGACGTCAGAACTAGGTAAAAATTTTACCTAGTTGTGACGTATTGAGAATTTTAAAAGCGTCATAACTTCGTCAATTGTAGTTTACGTAACAAAAGAAAAAACACGTGTCAAATATTTTTTGATAAACTAATTAGATTTTTTTGTCGTCTCGCCTATTTTATCAACTTTACAAGAGCCATTTATGACGTGGCTTAAGTTGATGATTTGATGATCTCATTCTATATAATATTTGCATGCTATTTTGATTACGAAATGTATCATTGCACCACATGTTATTTTTACTACCTTTCGTACCACATTTACCGTAATAAATAATTTTTACTTTGATTATACAGGGTTAGTTTTCAATGACCGGCCAAATTTTCAGAAATGGTTTAGAATCGATAATATTTTCGATATAATGAAAAAAAACAACCTTTTTAAATAAAAAAATATTCCTGTCCACCACTAAAAAGCAAAAGTATGGATATTACAACAGCACAATTCAGTTCAACAGCCTATGATACGTAGCAGTTAGTACACACGTAAATTTGGCGGTGCATACACGCACACAAGTGCATTAATTCCAACTAGGTTTATGATTTAGGAAATTTTTAGGACACTTTCAAATGAATGCTATTATTTTATTTTATATTTTTCGACTATAACATTTAAAATGCACTGTTGGTTTGATATCTAGATCTTAATTTTAAATTTTGGCTGGCCATTGAAAACTAACCCTGTATAACTTCTATAAAATTACAAAGTATATACGTACATACAGTGTCGACCAAAAGTCCATTGGCAATCTCACAAAGCAATAGCTTGACGTTTAGTTTGACTTACGACCTTCTACTTTCAAGAAAATAGACAATAGTGTCGATTCTGTTGTGCACAAACTAAACTTAATTTTGGCTATTGCCATCTTTTTCTCTCTAATAAAACGAGAAAGAGACGGACGTAATTTAGAGCTGTCAAATTTAATTGGAACTAATATTTCCATACAAATGAAGGGTGCACGTAAAAACATGTCGACTAAAAACACGATGAAGCGCAAGGCATAAACTAGTTTGACATCTCTAACTCAGTTCATAGCTATAGCCGTCCTTTTCTCGCACTGCCTTTTAGTAAAAGATAGCAATAGCCTAAATTAAGTTTAGTTTGTGCACAACAGAATCGACACCATTGTCGTGTAGTTCATAATTTCAACATTATAATAATAAGTCAAGATGGCCTAACGTTTAGGCGCGTGCAGATAGATCTATGAGTTAATCAGTAAGCTTAACTTTTAGACTTTTTGTAAGTTTTTATTCGATTGGAAGTAATGGGACAGAAATATATTCTTTATCTTGTTCGCTTTGTTCACACATTTCGTAAAGTTAGAAGACAGGTAGATAATAGAAAAATAAGTCAAGAATTTAGATTTTTGTGAGGTAGTAGATAAGAGTTTTATGAATATCTATCTTGATAGGAATGAACGTTGTCGTGTGTTGGTGTAGTTGTTGGTTAGTGACGTGTGGTTTAATATAGCGGTATTGTTGTTGGTATTTCTCAAAATGCAGGCAAATATTAATATTGAGGCGAGGGCGACTAATATTATCGTGCTGCATAAAAGTGGCCTTACTAGAAAACATATCTGAAGAAACCGGGCTGAATGTGAGTATCTTATTTATGAATACTTAAAGTTAATTTATTGTTTTTAAATCCATCATGAGGCATAAAAGATAAATAATTAGTGTTAATTATTGGATTTATAATTAATGCAGAGTGAATGATCACTTCAGTATTTTGCTATAGCTGCCTAACATCTCTTTTTTTTTTTTGTCATATAGGAATACTGTAAGTCTCTGGATCAAAAGGCCTTGCTAGTCGACAGTGAAGTGAAAGGCCGTCGCTTTTTAGTGATGCGCAGCGATGACATAATATGGTAGGCGAGTATGAAACAAATGGTTTCACACCCACGAGACACCTAATGGAATTATTTGACACCTCATCTCAAACTGTTCGCCATGCCCTCCACGCTGAAGGCTTGCATCACAGAAGACCAGCTAAGAAGCCCTTCTTGAGCGAAAGACATTAAGAAGAACGATTACGTTTCGCACGGGATTATTTAGATTTTGACTGGAATACTACCATGAAAAGACTTTTAAATCAAGTCAAAAAGGTAAGCTTCATTTATGGCTCAAGGATAACACTAGCTGGTCTGATAAAAACATAATCCCTAATACAGACTCAGGTCGAATTACGGTTAATATGTGGGGGTGGATAAGTGCAGCAGGGCCAGGAGAACTGGCTTTTATTCCTCCACGCACCAACAGTTCTAATTATGTAGAAGTATTAGAAGATGTCATGCTACAAAATATGAATCCCAAGATGTTTTAGTTTTAATTAGACGTGTAACAAAATATAACTTATCCATAATTATTTAATGATCTTAAATTGAGGTTTAGTTTCAATCTTCTTTTCTTCGAGAAAATGAACACTTAAACTATAACCTCAATACGAGTTACATTTATTGTGACGTCACATGAAAAAATATTCATAAAGTCTAAATTCATTGTTCTGTCACGGCACTCGTGTAGATCGCACGCACGCGATATCGATTACGGTGTAGAATTAACAAATTCATTATATTGACGCGCTCATTGGTCATGCAGGATTATACCTAATAATGGCTACATATGATCGTGGACCAGAAGAAACTAACTTGGATCAGATTGATACGGAAGTGAGGCAGCTAGATGGATGGATGGCACAAATAGAAGATGAAGAAAATAAAATTGATTCGTTGGATAATATTAACGACTTCAACTGCTGTGAAGTACAAATTATGGAGGAAGATGTAGTAGTAGATAAATCAATAAAACGAGGAAGAGAAGAGGATGAACAAAGCTGGACTAAAGTTGAGGGTAATAGAGGAAAAAAACTGAAACAAATCAAGAAAGAGGTTTTTATTTGGAGCAAAGAGAAATTACCGAAACAGTTTGCTATCGCAAAATTGTTTAACAGTATGGGTTTGACTGATATAAACCATATAAAATATATTAACCCATATAAGTTAAAAATTGAGGTTTCGACTGAGGAATGTGCGGGCAAGTTTTTAGACTGTCAGGAATTCCAAACCAAAGCGTGGAAAGTTTATAGTGCAATGGACGTAAACATTTCCTACGGTATTATACGGGATGTGGACCTTGTGCTGTCTGACGAAGAGGCATTAAAAGCGATCACGTGTCCTAATGATATTGAAATTGTAACATTAAAAAGACTTCAAAGACGAGATGCAGAAGGCCAGTGGGTGCCTAGTGAGGTAGCCAAGGTGGGCTTCAGGGGTTCACACCTGCCGGCATTTATATATGTGGACTGTCTACGTGCTAAAGTTGAACCTTATGTTTTCCCGGTAACACAGTGTTCAAACTGTTGGAAGTTTGGTCACATAAAAACAAGATGCACGTCCAAAAAAACTATTTGCCCTAAGTGCACAGAAGAACACAATAACTGTGAAACTACAATATTTAGATGCGTGAACTGTCGGGGTGACCACATGGCGCTGAATAGAAGTTGTCCAATATATGCTCGGGAGAAGCGCGTAAGGGAACTTATGTCAGAATACAACTGTACATATCACGTAGCTTGCAATATGTATGTTAGACCCAAGCCACCAATTGGTTTACAAACAGTGAGAGATAACGATAAGCTGAAGACCGACACCAACAACACCTTTAGTGGTTTACTATTGGAAGAAACGGGAAATAATCATATATATACTCCGAGTCAATTCCCACCTTTGTTTACGCAGAAACGACCGAAATCACCGCAAGCAAGTAACAAAAATAAGCAATTACATTCGCAAAGCATCGGTAAAACGGATTGGTGGGGACAGCGGGAGTCGCCGGACTGCATTCCAAAGCAACCAGCTGATACTGATAAGGATCTCGGTGACAACGTAAACAATGACCGGCAAGTACATCTGGACGAGTTAATTACACGTTTGAAAGGTATTATTTTTATGCGCGATCTGAGTTTCAAGGAAAAGTTTAATAATGTTATTAAGTTTTGTATTGAATGGTTAATAATAGTTGTGGTAGATCGTATGTCTGAGTGGCCTATTTTGAATAAGTGTTTAGAATTTCTTTTCGGACTTAGTACGTAATGGACCCTATAAATAAAATTGTTAAATTAAAGTTGTTACAGTGGAACGCACAAAGCATAAGACCTAAAATTAAAGCTTTTGAGAATTTTTTATTGATAAGTAAAATTCACATTTGCATTATATCAGAGACCTGGCTTGAACCAGACAGTCAGTTGAAAATTGGTAATTATTGTATTTTTAGACAGGATCGGGACGATTCATACGGTGGGATTGCAATTGTAGTCCACAATTCCATCAAGGCACAGATCACTAATTTTAGCTTACGTAATCGAAACATTCAAGTTCTCTACATTAAAATATTTAACTGTAACTTCTTAGAAAATATTGTTGCGGTGTACTGTCCTCCTAATATTCATACTACAGATGAAGATTGGAAAATGCTATTTTCTAAATGGTCAAATAAGACTTTTATAGGGGGAGATTTCAACGGGCATCATACAAATTGGTCATACAAAAGCGATCGCAGAGGTTTACAAATTCACGATGCAGCTGATGATTGGCAGTATGTTTCTCTTAATACTGGAGACCCCACCAGACTTAAATTAGTATTAAATCAGCTTCAAGAAAGTTCGCCTGACGTCACGTTTGCATCATCAGATATAGCACTCCGGTTCAAGTGGAATGTTTTACACGAAAATTTAGGTAGTGATCACTTATTGGTTCTTATAACCACAGAAATAACATGTAATAACTTTATGAAAACGAAACGTAATTTTAAAAAGGGAGATTGGCAGAAATATAGGGAAATAATAACAAGTAAAATAAATGATATTAGTTTAACAGGTAACCAAACAACCCAACAGATTTATGATGATCTTATAGATTTAATTAATTTTGCGTCACAGGAATCAATTCCAAACATTAAGATATGTGAAGATCCCACCAGTAAGTTTATTCCAAGATCATATTGGTCCCCCGAGTTGTCTAAGGCAGTTGCGGAGCGTCGATTGGCATTAGCCCGGATGAGGAAGAACCCTATCCCCACAAATTTTATCATTCTTAAACAGAAGGTTGCCACAGCACAGAGACTAATGCGTAAAGCTAGTGCAGAATCCTTTCATCAATTCTGTGACAGTATGAGTGAGCTGGTATCTAGTAGCGAGTTGTGGAACAAAATGCGATGGCTCAAAGGATATCGTACTAGTAGAATTTGTTTGGATGCAGAGAGGGCTGGTGAGTTCTTACAACAATTGACGCCAGATTACGTTCTACCACCAAGTCCTGTCTTTAGTTCAATTAATTTACAGTTGGAGGCACAGATTTCGGAGCAGGAGCTCATTAATATATTGAAGATGAAGGATACCGCTCCAGGGGAGGACGATATTTCTTATTCGATGATTTATAACTTTCCCAGCAAACAACTCATAGTTGATTTATTTAACAAATGTTTGTCTGAAGGTGAGGTCCCAAAACAATGGAGGAATGTTAAAGTAGTGCCTGTGCCGAAACCTGGGCGTGATCCAAGCAATATAACGTCCTTGAGACCTTTATCACTCATATCTTGTCTCTGCAAAACCTTGCACAATATTATAACGCGACGTCTTGAATGGTTTTTTGAAAATAATAGTCTTTTTTCTCAGAATACAGTGGGATTTAGAAGATCGCAGTCATGCCTCGACAATCTTGTACGATTAGTTTCACAAATTCAAATAGGTTTCACCAGTAATCAAAAGACGTTAGGATGTTTCGTTGATATAGACAACGCATATAATAATGTCAATATATTGAAAGTGGTATCTAAACTTGACGAGATGGGGGTGGGGGCTTCTATTTGTAAATACATATGGGAATACTTAAGAGAAAGACATTTAGCTGTGGCACAAGTAGGGAGTAACGTTTCGATTACAAGATGGACATGCAAGGGTTTGGCCCAGGGAGACCCTATGTCTCCAATATTATTTAACGTAGTTACTAGTGATATTTGCAAAGAAATTATGAATGTGTATATATCCCAATACGCCGATGATTTCGTCCTCTATATTTCTGGACAAGACATTAGATTTATGACCACAAATCTTCAGGAGGCCTTGGATAATTTAACAAATTTGCTAGGAGTATTGGGTCTGGAACTATCTCCTACGAAAAGTAAAATATGTTTATTTTCTAGAGGAAAGACGTTACTGCAGGCAAACGTATATATCAACAATGCCAGTTTGGAAACAGTTCCGGTTGTTAAATATTTAGGACTCTGGCTAGATTCATCATTGAGATGGCGCAAACAGATCAATGAAACCTGTGAAAGAAGTATGAGATTTTTAAACGTTATTAAGGTACTAGCAGGTTCATCGTGGGGAGTTCATCCATTGCATTTAAGACGACTATATATTGCAATAATTCGCAGTCGGTTAGACTATGCAAGTTTTTTGATCGATAATAGCGCTAAGACCAATATTTCGAAATTAGACAAAGTCCAAAACCAAGCCATGAGAGTAGTTGGCGGTTTTTTAAAAAGTTGCCCAATCCATGCGATGGAATCGGAGTTATGTCTGCCACCATTGTTTGTTCGACGGAAATATTTAGCCGCAAAATTTTTCTTAAAAGCTAAGTCTAAGCTAAGTAAGTAAGTAAGTTGACGGTGACACCATTTCAATGATATCAAAATTAACATCGATATGCGAGCAGGAACCATATTGGCGCAATAAGAAAAAACCGTTGTTAACTATCGTTTATAGTGAGTTGTCCAATCAAACTTTACATCGTTCTAAAGTTCTAGAGATGTTCTCACTGTCAACATGGATGGCGAGTATTGATATAAAGTCACACATTAGCTTAAATGTTAATGATATAACAGGACCTAAAAGATCACATACTTCTGAAGCACTTTTGAGGAAATCTGCTGAAACTATTACACGAGACTATGACGGATTCTATCGAATTTACAGTGATGGGTCCAAGGACGATAATGGAACAGGAGCCGCCTTTTTTTATCCTCAAGCTAATACGGGAGCAAGTTTCACATTGAACTGCAAAGTATCCATAATGGCAGCGGAATTGTATGCTATTTTGGAAGGTTTATCGTACTTGATGTCATGCAATTATTCTAAATTATTGATACTTTGTGATTCAAAAAGCGCTTTGCAGCATATAGCTCGGTGCACCTCGGGCATACGAGGTCTGCCCGTAGCTTATTCCGTGTTAGAATTATATTTAAGATTGAGGGAAAGTGGCAAAACCGTTAAATTCCAATGGATTCCATCGCACGTTGGTTTGATGGGAAACGAGCAAGTGGATAGGTTGGCAAAAATAGGAACCTATGAAGGAATATCTGTCAGTCATCTACCCTTCTTCACAGATATATTAAGAGATGTCAAAAAAATTTGCAATAACATGTGGAAGACTTACTTTAACAAAAGATCTGAAGAGAAGGGCATATGGTACCGGACAATTCAATCTGAACCTCCAAGGATTCCTTGGTTCTCTGAAGTACAGATGAATAGACGATTGTTAGTAACAAGCATGCGTCTGCGATCCGGGCACATTCCATTGAATGCGTTCGGACATCTTATGAAGGTTGTCGACACCCCAAATTGTCTGATTTGCAACATGAGGGAAGACACCTACCACGCTTTGGTGGAGTGTGCTCGGGTCGGAGAAGAACGGAGAGCTTTAGAATCAGAAGCAGGACTTAGTTTAAGGGATGTTGGAATATGTAATTCGATCTTGTCTAAACCTACGTCCAAATTAGCTATTAAGTTATATCACTTGATTGTTAAATTAATTAAGTTAAGACCCTAGTTATTATCTAGATTGTATGTATTTTGTAAAACTACGAGGCTGACATAATCGCTTCGCGATTAAAGCCTTTTTCTAAAAATAAAGATTGAAACAAAAAAAGTCTAAATTATTTATATTCGTTTTCAATAAACTCTGCTGAATAATGATACCTATAATAAGTGAGTATCAACTATCAAAAATAATTATTATATTTGTGTGATTAGAATATCCTTTCCTTGTTACTTATGTATATCTGTTATTATGAATTGACTTACAGTAGGTAAGTGGGTATACCGTATAAAATAAAAATCTTATGAACGGTTACAAGAGAACTTCTCTTATATCTAGGTAGGAATGTGACGTTACAATTCTCATGAAAGTTTGTTAATTTTATAAATAAATAAAACGAATAAACATTTTTGTTATGATTCAGCACGACTAATTTATTTCCACCTTCCAACACCGAAAAGATAATACACACTCATATGAGAGTTAATAATAATACCATCGTTTTTTACCAATATTTAACTTCAAAAACCACCGCTTACCCCGACAGCTATCAACACTTGATAAACAAACGTAATTTTAACTTTCCAATGGTAAGACACAATATTAAGATCATGCGTTTGCTGAAGGGAGAGCAGCGGTGGCCCAGTGGTGGCGGCCCCGACTTACGAACAGTAAGTCGTGGGTTCGAACCCAGACAGGCGCATTACTTTGTGTAATTTATTTCATCACCACTGCTCTCAAAACGGTGAAGGAAAACATCGTGAGAAAACCGGCATGTCCTAGAACCAAAAATTTGAAGACATGTGACATCTACCAATCCGCACTGGGGCCGCGTGGTGGATTATAGCCCATTCCCCTTCATTGAGAGGCCGTGTCCCAGCAGTGGGAACATTATAGGCTGATGATAATGACGATGATGATGTTTGCTGCGTGTATAAGAAAAGAGGCGGAAATAACGAAGCGACGACATGCGATTGGGCGAACTCTGTGGCGAACACACAGACGCTCGACCGTGCATTCACAGCAATACAATCCTTAGCGTGCCTATGCACTTATGAACGCTTACTGTACATACCTACGTTCGTTTAATGAGAAGTTGGAAAAGCTACGTAACCCCTTCCCTTATCCTATAAAATGCTCTCAGGCTGCCGGACATACAAAATGATCGCAATGACAAGCGGGGCAGAACAGCCCTTTTTCGTATGGGAAATTATCAAATGACCTCTCCCGCTCTGGGCGGTGTGGAAGGGAGTGCCAGACTTTTACTGACTAAAATCCATTCATGTTCCTTCTTAGCCCTTTATGTTCCTGGGTCACGGTATCTCTTTCGAACAGTCCCGCAGCCCCGGCAGGCATTGGGCCTTGCCCCTTGGCCTTGGACGGTGGACCCCTTCATTCTTGCTGACATCTCTTTGAGGCGCGCGTGGAACATGAACGCGCCGTCGACACGGCCTGTCGTCATAACACAGACGGACGGCGAACTAGCCCATTGCTCACCGTCGACAGGCCCAGAACATAAGCCTCGGCTGGCTTCGTTAAATAGCTTTTTACACTCTTTATTACTTATAACTTTTTTGTTTTCAGAGAAACCTGGACTCTCAAACCGTTCGGAAGGGACTGAGGCAAATATAGTTTGTGAATCTGCACCACTTTATCATCTATGGTTTCAAGGCTATCAAAATAGTAATGTGTATTTTCATTTTTTTATTTTTTTTTGGAGTACCAACCTTAAAATAACGAAAAGCTGACTGCGCAAACCAAACTTACCATATTAACACAGTATTTGATTAAAAATAAAACTCGCGCTTTTTCCCCATGGGGGTGGGCAGAAACCATAGAACGCTGCTGCATGCTACGGTCCTTACATATCTACTCTTTTCGCGTGATCCACGTTCATTTACGCACGAAAAATCCTAGTATTCAGTTACATTTTTCATAACCCCTTTTTAAAAAGTGGGAAAAAATAAGTCATCGTAAAAATTAAGTAAAAGTTGTTTAATTACGATTATGATCCTAAATGGATTGAAATAAATTATTTTGAATTTGAATTTGAATTACTTCCATACCCTTTTTTTCAGATGGGAAATCATCAAATGACCCCTCCCGCTCTGGGAGGAGCGGAAGGGAGTATCAGACTTGTGCTGACTAAAACCTACCCATGTTCCTTCTCAGCCCTTTGTGTTTCAGGGCCGGTATCTCTTTCGAACAGTCCCACAGCCCCGGCAGGCAGCAGCCCTTGCGGACCCCTTCCTTTTTGAGGCGCGCGTGGAACACGAACGCCCCGTCGACACGGCCTGTCGTCATAAGACGGACGAACGAGCGAGTTAGCCTATTACTCACCGTCCACAGGCCCGCTACTTCCACACCCTGGAAGATTGCAAATAAAATAAATCTTCCATTAATTGTTTCCACAATAATCCTTCTGTAGCTACCATATTAGGTACCGGAATGAAACTTAATTATCCATATGCGTAGTACTTGCCACTTATAGAGTGCGTGTTTCACCCCAGGGACCGCAAATGGTTACCCGTATAGAATTTTAATCGGCATAGGAAAAACCCTGCAGAAAAGGTAAACCAGTATTTTGTACTCACATCAAAATATGCAGGAAAGTTACGGAGTTAGCCCGCGCTCGGTTCTGTCTTTTTCATTCTGGTTAAACAGCAATACTTAAATGGTAAACCCATATTATATATATATATCCTTTCTTCTTATCTAGTCTGTTAACCATTTAAAAGGGTAACCCCATATTTATTTATTTAACACTTCAAGCACAAAGTACAGAGGCGGACTTAATGCCATAGGCATTTTCTACCAGCCATATATGGATTATTATAGGTCTAAACGGTTAACCTTTTAACTCGTTTAATCGGTCTCTGGCTTGACCAGATTTATGAACATGGACGAAGCAAACAAAATGTGCTATCATAGAAAGGTGGCGTTCTATAGTTTTTGCCTCAAACGGGAAAAAGCGTATAAAAAGCGTAGTTATATGCAACGTGTAACGTGGAGCAGCTCGTGGCTAAATAATAACAGCCGCTCGGGGCGATCTTTCGGTTAAGCCGTGCTTACCTAGGTTGGTCTGTGTATGGGTGATCACCCTTACATGCCGAGTTTCATCCGTGCCCCAGGAAGCACGTTAAGCTGTTGATCCCGGCTGTAATTTTAAGATCTTTGACAGTCGTTACAGGTAGTCAGTGGCCCAAAATGTCTGACAACCAGTCTTACCAAGGGGTACTTGTTTTGTATTACCCAGTACTTAACTGGGTTGTGGAGGTCAGATAAGCAGTCGCTCCATGGGAAATACTGGTATTCAGCTGCATCCGGTTAGACTGGAAGCCGACCCCAACATAGTTGGGAAAAGGCTAGCCAGATGATGATATACAACGTGTAACAGAAAGGGTATAGTCATATGGAAGGGTGTGCTACTGACCATTAAACTCAACAACTTGCTCCATAGGACAATACATCGTAATCACCATCGTGCATTTGGGTCGAGTAGGTATTGGAATTTTGTATGGGGCCGTTGATTATTTTTTCACGATTACGATGGTGGTCCTATGGAGAAAGTTCATGAAAGTTGTTCAGTTTGATGGTCAGTTGCCCAATCTTCCATATAAAAAAAAAAAAAAATATATAGTAACTTCTTTCTTACTTCATCGCAGGTACAAGCAAAAAACAAGAAGCAATAGGAAACATACCGCTACAGAGGGGAGTGAAAAAAACTCATTACGTAATAACGTTGGAAAAATTTGATGATAACACAGTTATATATTGTGAGAACGACGATGAGTATACGAATGAAGTCAATAGAACGAGTCATGACGTTTCAAAAAATCTTTTCGGTTGGTTGTCGGTTAAATTGTTAGGAACAAAGTATTTGAAGATTAGAATACAACTTGTCGACGATGCAGCACGTGAGTATTTACTGCCTATACATAATATAACATCACGCCAGTTATTACCGAAAGATTAGGCAGAGGTGTACCAAAGAAAAGCGGCTTTTTGGCCTCGTACAGGATCAACTATCGATTATTGGATGTCTTATTTTTAAGTTTCTCTTGCTTACTTTCATATAATTTTATTTTATAGCTAATTTTAATCATTTTGTTATCAAATGGCCGCTGCAGGTTCATGTTGGTCCGGTGGGGGTACTCCGATAAAGCTGAGTGCGACTGCGGAACCTCATCTCAAACCATGACCCACCTCCTGACCTGCTCTTTGTGCAACTCCACCTGCACTTTAAGGGACCTGTCTGAAGCCACTACCAACGCTGTCGACTCGGCTTAGTTCTGGTCGAAACAAATTTAAATAAATAAAAATGGGAATCATCGACACGAAGAAGAAGATCATTTTGTTTTGTCCTGTGTAGTTTTTCTTTCTTTTTAAAAGTGCACATAAACGCCAGTTACGTTTTTAAGTGCCATGTAAAGGGGGGGCGAGCAGCTCGTTTCATAAACCCGACACAAATCTAGACTCCGTGGCTGCTACTGAGAAATTCATGATGGTAAAACCTCAAACTTAACACTTTGCACGACCTGGGAATCGAACCCGGGACTTGACGCTCAGCTGTCCGGCTTGCGATCAAAAATATTTTAAACAGATTTATTTTATGATTTCAGCGCCAAAAATCGAAGCGCCTAAAATACTTCAATATTCAGAAAAACTAAACACTTCGTTTAGCTGTAAAGAATATGCCGAAGAAAAAAACTGTAAGTACGTTTTACTGACTTCAAAGAAAGAGGTTGTACAGTGCTGCATGGATCCTATGGCGAGTACCGTCCGGTTTTTTTTATTTTACACTTTTTTGTTACTGGGTATATAAAAATAAAAAAATAGCGGATTTTTGGCGCCAAATTCAAATGTTTGGCACGCTCTGCAGCCTGAACGGCTCGATAAAGGGCTCATCATGAGCATTTTAAAATGGTATATCTAAGGGTTCTTCAGACGAGCGGCACGTTGCCAACTGCAGATAAACTGCAGCCGTCGCCACCTGTCGACGGCTGCCGTCGACGCTTGCAGCGGTGGCGTCGGCGGCTGCCGCCGGCACGTCGACGTCAGTCGTCGACACACATTTACGCGGCATGCCACTGAAGTGTATTAGCCTTAAGTGAACCTACTAAGTAAGTTAGTATTACCCTTAACATAACGGTATCACATAAATGCTTAATATACTGTAATATAAGTAATGCGCATTATTGAACAGTACTGTATGTTTTTACCTATATTCATTCAATAAATACTATTTAGACATACTGGTTGTCTGCTTTGCGAACCCCCAACATTACATGGCGACCCTGCCATCAAGGTCTGCCAAGGGGCCCTAAAATTTTTAACAACAAAACAACAACAACAACAACCGTCGACGGCAGTCGTCCACGCTTCGGTAGCTGCCGCCCGGCGCGTCGACGGCAGCCGTCGACAGGTGGCGACGGCTGCAGTTTATCTGCAGTTGGCAACGTGCCGCTCGTCTGAAGAACCCTTAGATATACCATTTTAAAATGCTCATGATGAGCCCTTTATCGAGCCGTTCAGGCTGCAGAGCGTGCCAAACATATGGATTCGGCGCCAAAAATCCGCCATTTTGTTTTTATTTTATTTTGATATACCCAATGTCACTCTCACAGTAACCTTACCTTATCCCGGAAAGTTTTAAGAGTTCAGAGATCACCAGTGCGTTCTGAGTAATGTAGACTCAATTTTAAGGTCGCTGAGCGTGTCGTGAAACGCCCTATGCGTGGGATTTGTTTGAAGGCTCGTATACAAATCTAACAACACCTCTCAAGCTAAAATCCATCGAGCCGTTCAGGCCACAGAGCGTGCCAATCAATTATACATACATAAATACATACTCTAGAAAAACATAACCCTATTTCTGGCGCAGTCGGGTAAAAAGGCTAAGCAGATGATGATGTTGATTCAAAAGAACACGCGCCTCTCTAAAAAATCTTGTTATTTCTTTACAGATACCTTCGTAGGCGTAATAAATACGACTTCCAACGTGATTAAAACATATCAAACGATTTCGGCGCAACAAAGCTTCAACATAACGCACAATGGCTCAATTATATGCTGCGTTTATTATAATGTGAGCGGAACAGCAGATGAAAAGTGGATCACCCGACATGTGGCCAAGAAAACTTTATTAATTTACGATGAGACTGTTCAGCAGGATATTTTGGAAGGCAAAGGTGAGGTATTTGATTTAATTATGTAGGTACTCAGGGGCCATCCATAAATAACGTTACGGGTAAGGGGGGAGAGGGTCGACGAAGTGTGACATCGTGTGACAAGGGGTGGGGAGGGGTCCTAAATTGCGTGACGTTACATTTCAAAATACAATATATCTGAAATTTGAACTGCAAAAAGAAAAACTTAAAAACATATTTCCAACTCTATGCGTATGAACATGTAAAATTGAAAAATATGGGACGTCACACTAGAGGGGGGGAGTATCACAAATGTGTAATGTGACTAGCTGTGACAAAACGGGGAGGGGGTCAAATAATCATAAAATTAATGGCTTTGTAACATACAAACGAAATAAATTTTCACGAAATCGTAGCACAACGCGTTAGCTACGCCGTAGCTGGACGCGTAGCACACATTACCTTACTGTCAATTGGGTTCCACACGTTTGGGTCGACCCACGGTAGGGCGTCCAAACCGAATGTTTATTTTCAACAATGCAGACCGACCCCAACATGTTATGTGTAGTTACCACGACTAGAAAACTATTTATCTAGTACCTGCTGTTTCTTGTTTCCAGAACTGACCAGTGCTGATACTGAGACAGGTCAGACAGGCAACCACACCACTACAATATACATTACAACAGCAATCGCAGGAGTATTGATACTGCTAGTCATTATCGTCATTTGTAGAAAACGGTGCCGTAAAAAACCGACATCGGTAAGTTTAATTTTTCCTTGCTACCGAGTTCACCGAGGATCGACCACTTTTCAACCTTATAAGTTAGGGCCATAAGAGTGAAAATGGCAATGAATTGAACTCAGTGGTACCTAGCTACTTTATTTTGGTAACATAAGTTCAGACCAGTGAGCAGTGGTGGCCCAGTGGTGGCGGCCCCGACTTACGAACAGTAGGTAAGTCGTGGGTTCGAACCCAGACAGGCGCATTACTTTGTGTAATTTATTTTATCACCACTGCTCTCAAAACGGTGAAGGAAAACATCGTGAGGAAACCAGCATGTCCTAGAACCAAAAATTTCGAAGACATGTGACATCTACCAACCCGCACTGGGCCCGCGTGGTGGTCCATTCCCTCTCATAGAGAGGAGGCCTGTGTCCCAGCAGTGGGAACATTAATAGGCTGATGATGATGATGAAGTTCAGACCATAAAACTGATCAACTTTCTCCATGCGACCAACATCGTTATCGCGAAAAAATAATCAGCTGCCCGATATGTAACAGACGGCCATCACATCAAGCTACTCGAAACTGTCATTTTCCCAATCAACCTTGAACCTAATGCTTTAGCGATTAAGTTGAAAATATAATAAGAAAGTTGACAGATTGTATTAGCTTCATGTGCTTGGCGTCTGTACACTTTTGTCGACTATTGAAATTTTGTACAATAAATTATTTTTACAAAATCTTCAACAAAACCTTTCGTTCTGCGACTCCCACGGTGCTTACGGGTATAAAATCTAGGTGGAAACAAAAGGCCTAGTTTCCATCGGTTCCTGTGCTTAGGAAACAGCTTGCTGTTAGAACACGATTTTGTCAAAAATAGTTCAAAATCGTGTACCACGGACCACCTGAGTAGATTTTTCTTGCTTGCTGATAACCTGAGTCAAGAGTCCGTTGAACATTCTACCTACTAGCTGCAGAGAAATGCTGATGTTGTCTCTTGATGTTGAGTGTTGTGTTTCTCTATTAAATGGTTTTAAAATGTTAATAACTTAAACCCTCTGTTAAATCGTCATTCCAGTTCGGACTCGTGTCATCGTTCGTTTGTGCTCGCTAAAACTCGAGAACGGCTGGGCTGATTTAGCTGATTTTGGTTTTGAAATCTTTGTCGTAGTTCAGGGGTTTAAACCGTGAGAAACCAAACAAAAAAAACGGTTCTTTACAAACCAAAAATAATAATCTAATAGTTCGACGATACAATTCACAAGTTACTTAGTTTTCACTTCTATCGGCAGTCCCCAAAGACTGCCCCGTTTTTTTATTATTTTAAATACATATCGCACAAAAAAGTGTGGGAAACTCTCTATGGTTTTTAATACTTTTCAGGACTCCAAGGTGTTGTACGTTGACCTTGATTTGCTTCGTAACGTTCGACCAGACAGCATTTCAAGTCCCGCTCCAGAAGAGGAATCCCCTTACGCACAAATTATTGGAGTGCTGAAGCCTGATCAATGAATAAGACCTGTCAATAATAACCTTTTTAGCATAGCATAAAGCATAAAGCATATAGCATAAAGCATAACAAATCAACCTGTAAAGTGGAAAAGGACCGTTCACGAAGCCGTCAACCAAGCATTCTGTACACCAAACTAAGTCACTCTACACAAATATTATTGCTGAGAAACGACTTTCTTTTATGGACTCAATGTAACAAAGCATTGTACTGATGGATGCATTGAATAGCAACCACTAACGACACCTAGAAATATTGAGAAATGTTCTCTTTTCTTACCCGACTGTGGCGGTGCCCAAAAAGAGGGTAATGTTTTTTTTTATTTAAATGTAAATAAGTAATTGTATAAACTCCTATATCTTTATTAAATAAACATAATATAGTAAGTAATTTCTTTCTTTCTTTCATGTTCAAATTCAAATTCTAATTAATTTATTTCGTGAACACAGGGTAGGTACATACAGAAGATGTTATAATAAAATAAATTAGATCCGAGCTGTGTCCCGCCAAAAGGCAAACAAAAAATCAAAGGGCTTTTTTTTAAACAAATACATTTTAGCAATTTAAAGTACAATCACAATAATTATAAATAATGTCAAAATTAGGTAAAATGTCAAATTAAATAAAGTAAAAAAAAAACAGCGGTGACCCAGTGGTGGTGGCTCCAACTTACCGCCGACTTACGAATAGTAAGTCGTGGGTTCGAACCCAGACAGGCGCATTACTTTGTGTAATTTATTTCAGCACCACTGCTCTCAAAACGGTGAAGGAAAACATCGTGAGGAAACCGGCATGTTCTAGAACCAAAATTCGAAGACATGTGACATCTACCAATCCGCACTGGGCCCGCATGGTCGATTATAGCCCATTCCCTCTCATTGAGAAGAGGCCTGTGTCCCAGCAGTGGGAACATTAATAGGCTGATGATGATGATGATGATGATGATGATGAAAAAAATATACAAAATAAAAATAACAATGTTACTAATTCAATAATACAACAAGACAAGACAATACAATATATTCGTATGTCACTTAGCATAAAAACAGATTAGATTTGGTTTTTTTTTTTTTTTATAAATTTTGTTCATTTTCAGTTCTATATAAGTTATGCGTTGTTGACTATGGAACTGTTGTTTTATAAGGGTAGGTTAAAGCGATATAACTAAGTAAACAAAAAAGAGATCAACGAAAACTATTAAGTTTATTAACATATATATATTTAAAACTGTAGAACATTTTAACACGTTTTGGACGACCCGAATGGCGCAGTGGTAGTGAGGCTGCTTAACATTCTTAGGGTCCCGGGTTCGAATCCCGGTTGGAGCACATGTTTGTGTGATGAGCATGGACAGTTGTTTCCGAGTCATGGATGTTTATATGTATAATAAGTATGTATTTACAAACACAATTTATCTATGTAGTATATCAACTATGTGGTGTCCACGACACATGCCTCGTTGCTTAGTCATGATGGCGCTGTGTCTTAATGTCCAGCGATATTTATTTATTTTACTCTTGTTCAATACATTTTCATTGATACATTTCATGATTTCTGAAAAATTTTAATTCGCCCGGTCATTTCAGGCTTGTATAAACAGGAATTTTAAAGTAGGTGCCTATATTTATTTTTATAATGGGGTAGATGACACACCAATCAATTGAGATACTTTTTAAGAGCTGTCAAAACGCGGTTCTCTCATAGATTTTGTATGGCAATAGCCAACTGTGACGTCACTGTTTATTCAACTCAATGAGTCAACTATTTATTGATTTCAAAGCAACTAAAAATCGAATTTGGCAATTAATTGAAAATAAATCGGGTTTTCAGGCCTAAAAGAAAGTGGTTTTTTTAGAGATTGGTTTCTGGGAATTATTGTTGTAAGGTGTCATCTACCCTATTAAGTCGATGGTATCAATCAGGGACCGAAAATATTACCCGTACAGGGGTTTTAATCAAATTACTTTCTAGTGTAGGGTAAAAACCCTAGAGTAGAGGTTAACCCGTTGTACAGGGTTAATCACCCTAGGTATAATAATTAGTTCAACCACAGAGTATTTTTGTCCATAAAAAATATGCAAAAAAGTGACGGAACTAACCTGTCTCGTGTCTCTTTTATTCTAATTAATTAGAATTTTTTTAAATGTTTAACCAATTACTTAAGGGTTAACCCAAATTATTGTTAGTCAAACATTAGGGTTACCCGTAGGACCTTTTAATCAGATTAATCGGACCCTGGTATCAATAATATTCAACAAGAAAATACAAATTCGGTAGGTTGTCTCGTCTAGAAATACTAAAATTTGCTCTTCCAGTAAAGCAAAAACTCAATAAGAGCAAATGTCACCAAAGAAATTGAACGTGATATCTAAACCGCGTCCAAGAAAAGCTCTCTAACTTAAGATTTTCCCTAAGTCGAAGTATAAATATTTTGTTATTGAGCTTTCATAAATAACTACACAATAATACAAACGTAAGCGTAAAAACAAAGAATTAAAGCTTGGAAGCAAAGAGATTACATATTACTTAAATAAATATATACTGGCAAATGAATGAACCTTTACCAATCGATTTTAAATTATTGTGTAACCTTTATTTTTGTTTAAGTACTTTTATAAAAAAAAAATACTAAGAAAATTGAGTACAACTAAGTTTTCGAGAGTTTACCGAATTTTGGATTGTTAACAAAATTAAATTAAAAATAAAGTACTGAAATTCAATTTATTCTAGTTTAATTAAAATTAGTAAATTTTTACAAGGTTTTAATTTGTTCTTTTTACAGGTACATTAGCCTAAATATATTTTTATAATAATTTAGATCTTTAACATTTTACAATAAATTATTAATATGTGTACCTGGAAAGCTTCATTATACATAGCGTTCTATTACAAAATAAGTACATTTTATAATACTTGAGAATACATTAAAACAATATATGAGATATGTCAGATATAAAATACAAATAATAATACAAGGTAGGTATATTGAACTTTCCTTAATTTTTATAAAATTCGTTAGCTAAAATATTTTACATATTTTCGTTCTGATAATAAATATACAATATAGGTTCGATATCGTTTTAAAAATACAATTTGAAAAGTGCCCTGTCGATATTGAAAAATCCATTGACGATTACAAAGTGTCATTTCATTTTTGACATTCCAATGAGAAAAATATTGCACTAAATTCTTATAATCTAATATTTAGATACTTAGTACCTAGCTTAATTTTTAATTTAGTCATTTTTTATAAAAAATCTATGCCCCCTATCTAAGTTCATTCCAATGACATGATATTTATGATATTAAACTTTCTTTAAGTACATAAAAAATAATTTTAATTGGGGCAGAATCCTAATCTAGTTGTACTAGAGATTTCTGGCTTGAAAGTCAAAGTCAAGAGATAAAAAATTTGGCTAAAATAAAATGTATAATATTGTTTAATTAATTAGTATTAATTATAATTAAATTTTAGAATAAAGGTCTCTAGCTTTTCATGCACAAAAAAATCATTTAATAATATATTTATAATTGGACTCTGTTATGAGGGCCGACGGCAATTTCATAGAATTGTATTTACCCTTAAAACAAAGCGCTTTGACACGAATTAAGATCGTGCACTTTAAAATTAAAATAATTTAAAACTAATGAGATTTCTCTTAAAACACATGTATAAGGTTTTAATAAGTACAATAAATTCTCCTATTAATATAACCATTTTTTTGGCTACTTTCAGAGAGACAACTTTTTGTCAGACTTTCGGAATCACCTGTGCTGTATTTGCGATAGATAGTTGTAGGTAGATAGTTCTATACTGGGTAATAGGTAATGGTACAGGTGTGTGGTAGGTAGATAGTGCTATACTGGGTAATAGGTAATGGTATAGGTGTGTGGTAGGTAGATAGTGCTATACTGGGTAATACTAAACTACAGTCCATTCACATTTATTTTACCTCTGACTGCAGCAACCAACCCGCAACCATATTGTGTGGAAAATAGAGATCGCTGATTTTGACAGGCTTATCAGAAAGAACAACACTACCGCAAAGATTTTGACAGTGATGCAAAGCCAGAGATAATATATTTGTGTAAGGACTGTTATAATTATCATCAGCCATAGCCACAATACTGTTTTTTTTTATTGTTTATTGGTTTTAATATTGATACTTTATTTAATTACACTAATTTGTCTAAATAAGTACAATAGTTTGATGCAAAATTAATTCTATCTCTTCTCTACCAATTTTAAGAATAGTTCACATTTTTTTTAATAACTTATTTTTGTAAATTTTATAGAACAAAATTTTACTAAACATATTAAAATTAAATAAGATCCAATGAATCGATGAGCTAGTGAAACACTCTTTGAATATCCTGAGATCTTTTTCGGCAATAAATTCTTAATAAAACTATCTTTTGCGTATATTTAAGCATTTATCTGACTTTTGAAATAAGAGGAGCTCGTGGCTAAATAAAAACAGCCGCTCGGGTCGATCTTTAGGCCATGGTTGCCTAGGTTGGTCTGTGGATGGGTGACCACCCATTACATACAGTTTTCTCCGTGCCTCGGAATGCACGTTAAGCCGTTGGTCCCGTCCCGGCTGTCATTTGTAGATCTAGTCTAGTGGCAAAAGTCTGACAACCAATCTTACCAAGGGATATCGTATTACTCAGTACTAACTGGGTTGTGGAGGTCAGATAGGCAGTCGGCAGGCGCCGAATTATTTCGAACAGTCGTAAATTTAAAACATAATTTTAATTCGATATTCAAAGAGCATTCCCGCGTAATTTGCCAAATTCTCTTTCGTAAGCTGTCAAAATCAGGCATTTTTAAATCATTCGTCCATTTTTTTTATAATTGTTTTTATAAGTTTAGGTAAATTAATATTATAAGCAAGCCAATTAGCCAAAGTAGAAGAGAGAGAGGGAGAGAGCAGTAAATCCAATGATATTCTAACAAACAGATATGTTATACACCTACAAAACCACCGAAAAATATGTTCCGCGGGGCAGAGCCAGCTAACACACACAGTGACGAAGAATAAACGAGCCAATTGACCCGTTTTCGAGTCTTCACGATTGCGCGCTCACAACTTAACTGTATAATGGAATATCATTGAGTAAATCTATATTTTTTAAATTCTAGTGGAATTTTATCATACAATTTAAAAATGTGTTATCCATTAAGCTTGTATACAGATTTTTTAGTACAAGATTGCCAATGACAAGCCGTAATTCTGGCCTCGCTAACATTTTAATGATGATGAATCGTTTATAAAAGCACAAACAGCTACAATATCTAGTTATAAGGATTACTAAAAAAACTACAAGCACATTATATTACGCGCTAAAATTTTGACAGCTCACTTCCAACCGCAGACAACACAACCAACTTTCACGGTTGATAGCAAAAAGGGCATAGACTAAAAACGTACCGTTACATGGCTTCGCTTTTATTATTTTTCTGGGTCAGCTTGCTAAGCGTACTTAATTGTGGGAACGCCGTTTTGTTTTGAACTGGGTTGAGTTTCGAAGTCATAAAAATGAAAGGTTCATATAAAGAAGGGCGGTCCATGGCAGAGACTTCGAAATGGCGGATTTTTTCCCGCGCGCACCAGTTTGAGGCTTTGGAGCATGTGTTTTCTAAGCTGTTGACGTCATCAGGCCCTGTTCGGTTGCCGATAACAAGCATTACTACCTGAAATATGAAAGAAGTTTGTTGCATTACAAAGATTGCTTGGCCGGCTGATACTGCGTAAAGCTCATCTTAAGGAGTGACCACACATCATTATTCATCATCATTTCAGCCGAAAGACGTCCACTGCTGGAAATAGGCCTCCCCCAAGTGTCGCCACATTGACCGGTCCCGTGCGACTCGCATCCAGCGGATTCCCGCAACCTTCACCAGGTCATCGGTCCACCTAGTGGGAGGCCTTCCAACGCAACGTCTTCCGGTTCGCGGTCGCCACTCCAGAACTTTTCGGCCCCATCGGCCATCCGTTCTGCGAGCAATGTGCCCTGCCCACTGCCACTTAAGTTTGGCAATTCTCCGAGCCACGTCGGTAACCTTGATTCTCTTGCGGATGTCTTCATTTCTGATTCGATCGCGCAAGGAAACTCCGAGCATAGCCCTCTCCATTGCCCTTTGGGTGACTTTAAGCCTTCTGATGAGGCCCATTGTGAGCGACCACGTTTCGGTCCCGTATGTAATCACTGGCAACACACACTGGTCATAGACTTTCGTCTTGAGACACTGTGGTAAGTTGGACGAGAAAATACCGCGCAACTTCCCGAACGCTGCCCAGCCGAGTCGGATTCGACGATTCACCTCTTTCTCGAAGTTAGACCTACCTAACCGGACCGTTTGTCCCAGGTACACATAATCGTCTACAACTTCGAGTGACGACCACACATATCGAAGTGTAATTTATTGGCTTGAGCCAAAAAACACAAATGCAATGTAATGTAATGCAATTTCAAGCCAGTTTTACTTATGCTAAGTATGTTACAGCTACAGTAACGAGGGCAGAATTATGCAGGCACGTACTATATTATGATATGAGCATAGCGTGGCAATATTAGCCAATTCGCTGATTGGTTATCGAGTTGATCGTCTAGAGTCCACTGAGCCTATTTGCGCATATATGTAGGTGAATATCGCCAGACGAGGAGACTATAGGTAAATTAGGCACCCCGCCGGGGCGCCGCCACCGCGTGGTTTCGAATAAAAGGCACCTTGACCACAATGAAAATCCCATCCCCATTCCTGCAACTAAGTTATTCTTTAATTAAATATTTCACTAATATCGCGTGTTTGACTAGCATTTGTCGTCATTTAGCGTGTTCAACTCACGGCCACGGCCACAGGGGCCGTCTGATGTGATATTGGTATTGATTCTGTTGTGCACAAACTAAACTTAATTTAGGCTAATGTTTGCATTGTATTGATTGTATAACGGGCTGGTGTCCGCAACCTAGGCAACATAGGCTAATGCTACCTTTTATTATAAGGCAGTGCGAGAATAGGACGGCTATAGCTATGAACTAAGTTATGAGATGTCAAACTAGTTTATGCCTTGCGCTTCACCGTGTTTATAGTCGACATGTTTTTACGTACACCCTTCATTTGTATGGAAATATTAGTTCCAATTAAATTTGACAGCTCTAAATTACGTCCGTCTCTTTCTCGTTTTAATACACAGAAAAAGATAGCAATATCCTAAATTCAGTTTAGTTTGTGCACAACAGAATCGACACCATTGTATCTGCCTGGCTAATTAATTGTATAATTATGATAGGGACGAATTTAGTTACTTATTTAGTTTAACTAATACACGAACTCAGCTAGGCAGTCCCGTGAAAAGAGTAGAGGAAGGCCTTTGCCGAGGAGTGGGACAAAATCAGAGAGGAAAAAAAAAGTATCTTTCTAGGTTCGAACCCACAATCAGGCAACCTACAACTGGCATTAATTGCCTTTATGGGCTACTTAAGCTCTGTTTTTTTTTTTCAATATTTTCTAAGCATTTCATCATCCATTTAGCATAGCATTTATCATTATAGTTACTTATTAATTGAAACAAAAGATAATTGTATTTCCTAGTAATTAAATATGTATGTCAGTTTTATCAATAATATGTCATTTGGTGCTGATATATTTTTCGATCGAAGGCCGCATCATAATATTGATGTTACTTCCGTACTTTCGTCACACCGCAAATTAAAACTGGCGTCAGACAGCGACGCGACTTACCACCTACCGCGTTTGCGGTACGCTATCGTCGCGTTAACTTTGCTTCACGTTCGACAAACGACTAAGCATAAGGTGGATGCTCCAGTGTAGCCCGCGAAATTCAAATTTTCTTACGTTTTTTGCAATTTGCAAGCCACTGCTGGGTTTTATGTTGATTAAAATATTATTTGTAGCTGTAAGACGTATGTAGTTACTGAATTATAATCATCAAAATTATTTTTTTTATTACAATATGGGCCTGCTCTTGACCTCGAAATCAACAACACAACCCTCAAAGTTCATAAAGGTGTTGGAATGATTTTGTCAACCCTCAAAGTTCCTAAAGGTGTTGTAATGACTTTGTCAAAGTAATATTAAAATAATATTTTAATCAACATTCAACCTAATACGAGTACTGGCCTGCAAATTGAAAAAAACGTAAAAAAAATGAATTTCGCGGGTTACACTGGAGCATCCACCAGAGATTATATATCGGTTTGAAACCACAAAAAGCGTATTTCACGATATTCCTTCTTGAGATGACGTTAAAGGCTTACCAAATTTCTTCAAAAACATAAATTAATAGGGTATTTTTTCCTTTTAACGAGAAATACAGGGTGTAAACAACCTCATCACGAAGCCGTCAACCAAGCATTCTGTACATCAAATTAAGTAACTTTACGCAAAAATTATTGCTGGCAAAACATTGTGCTGATGGATGGATTGAATAGTACAGGGGTCGTGGACGTGTTTAAAGTAAAAATCTTACATTAAAAACTTGTATTTAAAAAAAAACTTGTCAAAAAGTTGGAACTTTGACCCCTAATATCTCCGTAACTAGAAGGTTCCCAGGTATGGTGTAGAACAAAAAAATTATCCCAATAACTGGGAGAACAAGTGTCTTTCGGCTTCGTTAAGAGGTGTTTTACACCCTTTATACAGGGTTAGTTTTCAATGACCAGCCAAATTTTAAAATTAAGATCTAGATATCAAACCAAAAGTGCATTTTAAACATTATTGTAGAAATATATAAAACAAAATAACAGCATTCATTTGAAAATGTCCTAAAAATTTCCTAAATCATAAACCTAGTGGGAATCAATGCACTTGTGTGCGTGCATGGACCGCAAAATGTATTTGTGAAATGTTTTTTTTTATAATTTTTCGAAAACGTTATTGATTCTAAACCACCTCTGAAAATTTGCCGGTCATTGAAAATTAACCCTGTATAGTTAGAGACCTTATTTTTCGAAATGGTTTTGTAATTAGGACAATTTAAAAAAATGGTTAATCCCCATTGCTATTGCAATTGGTTTTTCTATACCTAAATAGATAGACTACCAACCTCCTTCTTATCCTTATTCCTATCAATATCCTTCTTCAGATACATGAGCACGTCAAGTGACTCTGGTCTGGTGGTGTCGTAGACCATGACGAACCCTTCAGCAAAGCCGAGGTAGTGACGTTGAAGCACCTGGTTGGCTGTCAGCTGCATCGTGGGGGATTGTGGCGGACCTGTGAATGAGGAGGGGATTAGATAATCAAGGTCGTAAGGGCCCAGAGATTAAGGCCTCACCTCTCATCATATTGTACTTTAAAAAGTTTATCTTGCTCTCTTGGACATCACAGACATTGGTGAAGGAAAACATTGTGAGGAAACCGGGATTTATAATGAGGGATTTTCTTTTTCAACTCTTCCCTAGTCGCTGGATAGGTGGCGCTGAACTTGGTAAGTTACTGTAAGGAACACAACGTCACTTTATTTTACTTGGATGTAATGGTTATATTCGGAAGCATACGCAAACGAAAGTGTCAGTCAACAAGCGTATGTGACGTTTGTTTTTTTTTTTCCAAGCGTTTTGGCTTTGGCACCTAGTATCGTAGTCAGTTCAACGCCGTCTACCGAGTTCTTGGAAACTATTTTTTTTTTAAGTACTCAAAAAGGAAACCTCTCATTGATATAAGTCTGAAGTGCCAACCCGTTTTGAGCAAGCGTGGTAATCAATGCCCATGCCTTCTCTGTATGTAAAGAAGCGTTTGCCCAGCAGTGGGACGGTAATAGACTGGTATTATAAAGAAGTAGAATAGATCACCATATCACATGGAAAGGCTACAGAGAATTTTACTGCTTGAATTCAAAAATTCCTGTTTTGTATGGAATTGCTGTGATGAGCAAGTCGGCTCTTTATTTATCATCATCATGATCTGCCCAGCCTTTCTCAACTATGTTGGGATCAGCTCCAGTGTAACTGGATGCAGCTGCAGATGCACTTGCTCCTAGAACGGATATTCTGTTATGGATAAGCAGTCGCTTATCTGACCTAAATATCCTAGTTACTGGGTAACAAAATACCCTTGACAAAACTGGTTGTCAGACTTTCAAGCTTCAAAATTACTATCAAAAATCTCGAAGCTCAATTCCCAACTATCTGATTCCTATTTATTTTGCTTGTTCAGTTCAATTTTCTTAACTTACAAAACTAGAATGTGTCATACATGGTGGAAGGCTGACGCACAAATGGTCTCCACATATTTAGTACATCATTCTGAACCCCCAACATAGCTTTTTTTTTTTTATTACCAATGAAAAATTTCTATTTTAGGTTCAGAATGATGTACAGTTGTTGTCTTTTCCGCCTGATCAGTTAAAAATGTTTTCGCTTAAATCATGTGGAGGCACGCCAAGCAAGAGTCAACTTTGGTGCGCAAAATAACAATAACTCTCGTTGGGCGTGCGTTGTCAGGGCGCTCGGCCAACCGGTATCTTTTCATTCATTATATCCATCCAAAGTCAACAGGGCGGGGCTAGAGAGTGTTTCTATGTTGTAAGTGCAAGCAAAAATTTGCTCAGTGGTGATCAGGCGGGAGTGTCCTCGATAGTACCTGAATTTGTGGTAACCGTTTGAGAGTTTTCCATCTTGTTTCTAGAGGCCTAAGAGAAACCTTAAATATCTAAATGACGTCAATAATGTGGATATTTCCATATTTATTATCAGTTGAGTTTTAACCTAGAAAATATTTAAGCACATGAAGAGACTGCCTCATGATATCCAGGTTTCAAATAATTTCTTAAAACTAGGTGCAATTTTTGCTGTGCTTGTTAAGGCTCTTGTGCAATGTTAATTTTGAATAGCAGCTTAAATATTCAAAAATTATATTGGGCAAAAGGTTGTTTCTTCACTCTGAAAGTGAGTTGAATACAACTTCCATTTATTTTGTAGTAAATCCAAGTAATAAGTCCATTTTACAATACAGTTCAGGAACATTGTACTATTGTATTGTGGTGACTGGAGTTATGAATTCTTTGTATAACAGTTTTGTAGTAAAAACACAGTTGAAATGAGGTAATTGCTATTTAGGTAATGGCCAAGTGACCTTGCTAACGAAATATGAATAATGGACATTGGATACTGTAAATAAAAAAAATTGGAAAAGTGGAACACATTGTATGACAGAACAAAAATCTTTTGATGTGCAGATGAAATGCTTCCTTTCTTTTATATATACACAATGTTTAAAAAAGGAACACACTCCAGCATCTTACCCATAAACAAGCATTAAGAAATAAAACGCCAATTTCCAAGCAGTGTCAACCAGCCTGTACAAGCACTCAAGCAAAAACAAATCAAACTAGACTAAACCTTTGAACTCGCCTGTAAGCGGGGGCTCCAGTCCCGCCGTATCATAGAAACAAACTCTCTCTTTCGTCCCCCTATCCGTCTCTATATTGGCCACATAAATATCCTCAATTGTTGGGTAAAAACATGACTTTAAATTCACATTTCCATAGATAAGTTGTTCTAAAACTGCAGTTTTGCCTACCCCTTTCATTCCACATATGACGACTTTGCTTGTTTTTCCCATTTTCTTTGGAATCTACTATGTTTATGCGTGGATTTCACTTTCGAAACATTGCGAAGGATTTTGATGCAATATTTTTTAGAGGTAAACTAAAGGATAGTATGAAAGTCAATAAATTATCTTGCGTTGTATAAGTACTTGAAATTGAATAAATTGATAGTAAACTCATTTAGAGCTTAATATTTTTCTTTTTATTCGTAATTTCGTAAACTCCACTTCACTCCACTTTTGCAACTACTGCTTTGTGTTGAAAACTTGACAATACTCTTGTCAATGTCACTCTCCGTCAGTGTCAGTTTTATTTTATTGTGTTTCATTCTAAGTAGACAAAAAAATTATACTAGAATAAAAAATCATAAATCATATTCAAAAATAATATTTCTCCGAGTAATCTTCAACAAGATTTTATTAAATATTATTTTTGAATACTTATCTTATTAATTTTTTTGCAATAAATCATTAAATCAAACTGTAAATATTCTGAAAATGTTTTCTGTGGCTGTCTAAATATAAAAGTACTCTGTGCTGTCTAATCTAATGCCGGCTACACATTCACGCCACGAACTCCCGTGACTGCGGATGGCTTTCGCGCCCGTTCACGGGCTTCGCGGCTGTCCGCGCTTTGTTCCCCGTTCAGTGTCGGTATTTGCGCCCGCTTCAAAGGGTTTGCGAAGCGCGAACCTCCCGTGAACGCAAGCGCATCCACAATCGCGCGCGAATTCAGTAACGCGCTCTTGCGCACTCTTTGCGCGCGACTCCGCGCGAGGCCCGGTGCCGTAATGTCGTGCTCATTTGTATTTGTTTACGTGTGCGTCAAAATGAGCGTCAGCTGGACGAATGAGCTGGAAGTTGTATTGATCTAGTGCTACCATGCCGAACGCATTTCATGGGATCAAAAACATAGAGAACATAAAGAAATTAAAGGATAAACTTAACTTTTCTGTTCGATCCCTAGAAACGGCTATTGCACCAACCAACTATCCAACAACAAAAATCGCTTTTTTTTTGTTATTAAACTACATATTTACGGTTTTCAGATTTTTCCCATTACATGTGCTGTAAGACCTTGCTTTTGGCCAAATTAAGTGATTCTAGGTCAACGGGAATTACCATTTAGGTTTTGGACCCAAAACCTATAGGGTACTTCCAGTTGATCTAGAATTGTCAGTTTTGGTAAAAAGCAAGGTCTTACAGCACAAGTAAAGGGAAAATTCCGAAAAATAAAAAAAGTTGCAAATTAAGGTAAAATTAGGTACTTACAAGTTTTTGCGAAAATATAAATTTGCCCATATCTTTTTTATGATGTTGACCAATATGACTATGACGACATGTATGATTACAGACCTCAGTATCTGGTATAAATTTCAACATGCTAGATCGACCCGTTCCTGAGAAAATCGGTGGTGACAGACGGACAGACGGACAAGAAAGTGATGTTTATGGGTTCCTTTTTACCTTTTGAGGTACGGAACCCTAAAAAGGAAAGTACATGATGCATGAATGCGAATACAGGAACTTATGAATATAGAAATTACTTACTCAAAAAAAAAGAAAATCTTATGTCCAGTTATAACAAAGGACATAAAAAAAAGGTAAAAGATTCTTTGAAGTTCATCTTCGTTTTGTCCCTTTGTTTTTTCTTTTTTAAACACGTAATTGTAGTGAGCCAAAGCGCATAGCATCACAGTGATAGCAGCACCCCATATTTAAAAAAGTACTCTGTGGCAGTACCTAATTCAGCGTCCATTCTCGACGAGTGCGCGAACTAAACTGTGAACGATTGCGAATGTGGAGGGAAATGTTTTTCGCGACGTTTCGCGGCAAAATTACGGGCGCGAATTTGACAGTTGTTCGCGAATGTGGAGCCCACCTAATACGAAACCACAACTGATTTTATTCACGGAATACGATCATACGTGGTACAAGTAAAAGTGCATGAAGATTTTTTTTTTTTTTTTTTTTGGCTTCTCAGATTTTTTTTGTTTACAACGACACTTACCTACACGCTCCGTGAGGCCGAGCCTCGTGAGTGGGAACTTTTAATAAACTCACGAGGCTCGGCCGCACGAGCCGCGCGGCCTTAGTGGGGACGCCACTTTACGATATATTACTGTATTCTTTGGTTCTGTCTCAATTTGTTTTGACATTTCAATCAATGATAATGAATGACATTTGACAGCATGGCGGCCACGGCTTCAGATTCAGAAATCACAAAAAGTGATAAATATTCCATTTTATTGCCCACTTACAATGAAAGGGAGAATTTACCCATCATAATATGGCTTATAGTCAAATTTCTGGATAACAGGTAAAGTTCCTACTCCCTTTTTTCCCACTTTATTTGAAAACAAAGGTCGGTTTTTTTACACGTATATTTACCAAAATTCTCGCATAACTTTGCAGCGGATACGATTATGAAGTGATTGTAATCGATGATGGAAGTCCTGATGGTACTCAGGACATCGCCAAACAACTGCAGAAGTTATACGGATCGAATAAGATAGTGCTTCGCCCGAGAGAGAAGAAATTGGGCTTAGGGACCGCGTATATGCATGGTATCAAACATGCGACCGGTAACTTTATCATTATTATGGATGCTGATCTAAGCCACCATGTAAGTAACATGTCAATCAACTTTATAGCATTTATTATGAATTGCAGGGACAGTAACAAAATAGGCCTATCGATAGCCCCATTTCGTTGTTTTTTGCAAAAGGAATTAAGAATAAATTTCGAAGTTACAGAAATAATGAGTAACCATGGAGTTTCTTGCTGGTTCATTTCCATAGGAAATGACAAACCCGAACCGTGCACATTTTTCTCGATGTTTCATACGTACCCATGTAAAATATTTTGACTATTCAAACATGATTTGTCATAATTACAGCCAAAGTTCATCCCCAACTTCATAGAACTACAACGGGAGCATGATTACGACGTGGTATCAGGTACTCGCTACCAGAATGGAGGTGGTGTGTACGGATGGGACTTCAAACGGAAGCTGATCTCACGTGGAGCTAACTTTGTTACGCAGATGTTGCTGCGACCTAGGGCTTCAGACCTTACTGGGTCTTTTAGGTAGGATGACGGTTTTAACTAAACCTATGACTACTTTATAACTACACTCATGATATTATTTATTTGCAGGCTCTGTCTCAAAAAGAAAGCAGGTTATTTTAGTGTCATCTTGACTATTCTTATCTTAAATCAGTTATTAGTTGCACCAAAAAAATACAATGCTATTTATTCCAGATACCGTACATAGGTTTTACAAAGTTAATTATTTAGGCACCTAGGAAATCAGTTTATAATTAAAAGGAGCTTGCCCATTGCAGGTTTGACTTCGACGTCAGAAGTTTTCAATAATAAAAAAATATTTTTTGTATTTCAGGTTATATAAAAAAGATGTGCTACAGAAGTTGATAGACAGCTGTGTCTCCAAAGGTTATGTCTTCCAAATGGAAATGATAATTAGGTAAGGCCTTTTATTCTAACAAAGTCCTATAAATGGAAATAATATCTATAAACATTTATCATCTGCCTAGCCTTTTCCCAACTATGTTGAGGTTGGCTTCTAATCATACTGGATGCAACTGAATACCAGTATTTTATATGGAATGACTGCCTATCTGACTTCCACAACCAAGTTAGTACTGGGTAATATTATGCCCCCTTGGTAAGACTGGTTCCCAGACTTTTGGGCCGCTGACTACATGTAAGGACTGTCAAATATCAACATATGACAGCAGAGACATGGCTCAGAGGAAACTCGGTAGGTAATGGGTGGTCACCCATCCACAGACCAACCTAGGGATGCATGGAGATTGATCTGAGAGGCTGTTATTATTGATTCTAACTAATATTTACAGTAAAAATGGATTCAAAATAGATGTTATGTTGAAGTCCAAGTGGGCAATGGCAGAATCTGCCTAATCAAATTTATTGTTCAAAGAAATTGCTAAATGTTTCTAACAAATTCAAACATTTTCCTTTCTAGGGCAAGACAATTGGAGTACACTATCGGGGAAGTGCCAATCACATTCGTGGATCGCGTCTACGGCGAGTCGAAGCTAGGAGGCTCAGAGATCATACAGTTCGCCAAGGCATTACTGTACTTATTTGCTACCACTTAGAATACTATTTTCTATTTTTACATTCCATAAAAATTAAGGCAGGATTGCTTTGTGCAAGTACTGTGTAGGGAAGAATGAGTTTTGAGTGTTTTTGTTAGTTGCGTAAAAAGGAGAATGCTCAAACACAACAAATGGCGAAATTACCAAGCCAATACTTACTTAGCGTTAACATCATGGTATATTTTATAAAACATGTATTTTCCAAACCATTTGATAAACTGATCCAACTTTTAGGCATTATCTTTTACAACTTGTAGGCAAAGTCCAAGTTACTTGCACATTGTCAACCTCTAAACCTAGAAATATGTTTTAAGTTGTGGATTTTTTACTTTTTAGTGCACTGAATGGATATTTTTCGTTATGCCAATGTAAAATCAGAGAAAATTGTCTTTGAGAAGTTAAACATTTTTCTTTTTCTCCTTTTCTAAATTTTTCATTTGTGACGATTTAACTCAAGAACTCCTCAACCGATTTTAAAAATTCTTTCACCGTTAGAAAGCTACATCTTTTCCGAGTAACATAGGCTATAAATTATATTGATATCATGTAAATTAGCTGAGCTATCACAATTTTCGCGGACGAAGTCGCGCGCGTAATTCTAGTGTAAATATATTTTTATCAAAATAATCAGCAGTACAATATTAATTTATTTTAAAAATGTAGTCCACACCACAACATATTTTGTTAGTGTATAAGACTTTTTTAATATAGTAAGATCAGCATTAATATGCCAAAAAAATAAATTAGACTTAAAAAAAAAAACATTTTTATACAGAAAGTTACGGAAATTGAGGCGAAAATGACGAGCGGTTATTTTCAGCGGTAAATGTTTCAAGCTTACGATAACAATTAATTTATTATGTAATAATAAACTGACCTTACTCGTGTTATTATACGTCGAGAGGATTATAAATACATATAATTTTAATAAATTGATATTTTTTAATTTTAAATGGTTTTTAATTAAGGAGCCGAGACACAAGCCATAAGTTTATTTAAAAAAAGATGTTTAACTGTAAATTAATTAAATAAATAAATATCGCTGGACATTACACACAGCGCCATCTAGTGCCACACTGAGCAATGATACTTGTGTCGTGGACACCAGATAGTTGATATACTTCATAGATACTTTTTGTTTGTAAAAACATACTTATTATACATATAAACATCCATGACTCAGAACCAAATGTCCAAGCTCATCACTCAAGCATTTGCTCCTACCGGGATTCGAGCCCGGGACCCTAAGAACGTAAGGCCGAAGAACGTAAGCCTCACTAGCGCTGCGCCATTCGGGTCGTATTTATTCACGTTCTGCAGTAAATTATGTCGCTTACCTACCTACCTTTTATTACAAACAATGTATGTACTCAGCTGAAATAAAATTACGCAGTAAAAGTTTGGTAAAGGCTTGCTTACAACAGTCCGGCACGGGCAAAGGTTGGCAAATACGGCTAAATTAGAAAAGTTTTTCAGTACCTACCTACATGAAACCTTCACATATTTAAAAAGTAAGTTATTATTTGCGATCTTTTTCGGTTTGGCTAAATTGGCCTAATCTTTTGTAGAATGGGTTGATGTAACAATCGAAAATACTTTCTGTTGTTTTGCTTACAAAATAAAAGCGTAGAGATGGTTAAACATAGTAACAAAAACTTAAATGACGAAATTGAAACATTCATTCACGTATGGGTTGACTTTTTTTTACAGAATACGCTTAACTATTTCGGCACGTTTCTCGAACCTTCGATAGCTCAGTTGGTAGAGCGGTGGACTGTAGCTGGTTTCAATTGTCATCCATAGGTCGCTGGTTCAAATCCGGCTCGAAGGAATTATTTTTGTATTTTTTGCAACGATCTGATATAATGGTAAGAATACTATTTACGTCATAAATGTCTTTACGTATCTTAAATGATGATAAATATCTGTTTACCCTTGTAACAAGAGGTAGATTTTATCATAACACGGTATCCTGGAAACTCGATATTTGTGATTTATGCTGTGAGTCAAAAAAGACTGAAGATAGTATGAAGGTCAAACATGAATTTCAGTATGTACTTAATGTAGTTAACAAAAGAGCTGCGTTTTCTTTGTTTCCCAACACATTCTGTGTAGTTTTAAATGTCGTGGTTTGTGTATTTAAATGGAGGCGTTCACGTATAGAACGACACGATTACTGTCATCCACGAGTTTTGCGAACTAAAAACCAACGATAAATTAATCGTCACGACATAGTGGGTACGGGGCCTTAGCCTTCACATGCCGGACGAATGGGGGCTATCGCGCATGAATTCGCCGCTAGATACGTTCGTGTAGACTAATGTCTTCCGAAATGTCAGATGCCATACGTACAGTGTTCGCGCGTTGTGTGCTTTTTTATCACTTAGTTACACTAATACTCACGATTGTGTTCTAGACTGAGCCATTCCTGATTAATTATGACCACAGAGTACTTTTTATATATAGGTATGACTTGAAGATTTTATGTAGCAACGTAGAATCTTATTTGTTAGTACTTGGAGGTAGAATGATTTTTAAATGTTTCATGCTTGCTAATTTTAGGGAGAATATTGTAAATATGTATCTGAAGTTTACACTAGTTTGTTATACGTAATAAAATAAACGTTTTATGACGTTATTGGTACTTAAAAATATAAAATAGAATTATTGACAAGACCTTAACGATAGCCCGCATTTACATATTGTTGCTGCAGACTACTGTACCTACGACGTTAAAATAAAATCAAGTACACAGACACTTCAATCTTATCTGTGCAGGCGGGAAAACAGGACTAATATAAAAATGAACCAAGACTAGCGATGAACACTATTCACGTAGACATTTCATGACAAGCAACGCCACCTAGACCTGCACACTATAAAGTGGTCGTACTTTCAACTTTGTTTTTTTTCACATTCTAAGTCAGATTATTGGGTAATGCTGATGTACAATGTCACATCACATTCCTCATCCCTAGTAATAGCGGCAAAAACGAAAGCAGTGTCGTCTGCAATGAAATCAACAAAATATGTAATTCCCAGTCTATTCACACTTGTATTCTGCAATGATCAAGTTTTAGAAACAAAACTGATTCTTGAGGGTTTGAGTGGAGGGAGGGAATTCTTATTTTTATGAATAATCAAATGCAGGGAAATCCCTTTTTATGGTATTCAATCCAAATCATATACACTATAAATAATATTGTAATAAGAGGTGAAGCAGCACGCGTTAGATGGAACTGGAATGCGTGGAAATAATAGCACAATTTCGCATTAGTTTGATTTCACACCCACACCTATATACATTATATACCTACAACTATTATTGCCGCCACACTATTAACTTGTGCGAGCACCATGAAATGTTTTTTACTCGTGGGTGAAATCGCGGTTGGACACTAATGGGTGTAGCTTGACAGTTGTCTAGCCAAAATCCTCGTATTTAGTATAAAAAAAACCGTTTTGTCATTCGTTCAATGATGATTCACAAGTTTGACGTTTTATTAATTTCATTCATTCGCAATTCGCAGATTATTATATTGAATTGTGACTGTGCAATTGCATTGTTTTTATATTGAATTATAAAGTTGTTTTCGCGAAGCGGATGTAGAATATCCCCAAAAAATGTCGTTCGGTAGTTTTGAGAACGTTGGGTCATTTATACGGGATTGCAATGGCTCGACATTGCGCTTCGACCAAGCTTGTTTACAAATTATCACGGACACACCAGTAAGTTTTTGGAGTCAGTATGAAGAATGCGAGGGATGTATTTTGCTGGAGAAGGCGAAAATACCGGAGACCCGTGCCCTGATCTTGGATGCAGGGAGCCCTATAAATTATGAGGTGCGAAATAGCACAGGACAAGTATGCAGTGGTGAGTACAGAATACAGATCATTTTTGTGTAACATGACAATAAATTGCTGAAATAATAATGTTCCGCCACCTTTTGTCTTTGTTCGATAGTAAACAACACACTTGAGGATATTTTAAAATTAGAACGATGCGTTCTGAGAAAAGAAAAGATTGCTGCTCTCTAATGTAAATCATGGAATTAGAAAGGTTTCGTTCATTTACACAAATTATTGGATTTGCTAATAGTTTTTGATCGAATGAGTCACACACAGCTGCCCATTTCTGTTACATAGTGAAAGTTTCAGTAAAAGTAGTATTTCATAACTGCATTGGTTGTATTCAAAGGTTTCTTGGTCCAATAGACATGATTTTTGCAGTTTTATGTAGGTTTAGGTATTGGCATGATGAGTAATATCTTTGCCATTCCATTGATATCTCAATGACTTTTGAACAAGTTTGCCACATTGCTTTTTTATTGCAATCCATATTCATTTAAATCTATTAGTGCCAAACTTGTTAGGTATTTGTAAAGTAAATAACAAGATTTATCAATTAGTTATGTACCTACCATACAATAAAAATATTCAGGTTTATATCCAAAACTAGCAACACGTTTTCTTCTTTCATTCTCCTCTGTCAACCGTCATGCAATCATTAAAACCTTTTTCCTTCAGATCATTCTTCACACAATCCATCCATCGTTTCCGTGATCTTCCTCTCCCTTTCCATCCATCCACATTCATATTCATCACTCTTTAAGTCACATGCGATTCTTCCCTCCTCATCACATACCCATACCAAGAATTCCCTTTCAACTTTTCTGTAACTGGTGCAACTTTCAAACTTCCTCTATTATACTCATTCCTTATTTTATCCATTCTTGTCACACCACACATCCACCTCAACATTATCATCTCTTGACAATTCCTAAATAGATGTTCTTCTCTCCTATTATAGATCTATCGTCCTCTCTCCCATGGCGGTTTTTACAACTTATTCCTCGCTCTCGCACACTCCAACATACATTTTTACACTGCAACATACATTCACACACTCCAGCATACTTTCATACGCGACACTACACTCTTGTGAACCATTAGTTCTCCATTTTAGATTTTGCCTTTCTTTGTTTTTTTTTTTTTTTACTGTTTGTATTATTGGTAACCTTAAAATGATTAACTGATTCTTTGTGATTTAACTGATTCTTTGTGATCTTTTTGGTATCATGAATGATGTTTACACAAGATCGTTTTTTTAACCTTTTACAATATTATTGTTTTGCTGTGGGGGGGCCCTGGTGACCTGTAACACAGGTTTCTTCGAAAACCTACTTCAGGCACCAGTCTCTTCCAATGGTGGAATATAATTTTGTCAAAAACATTGTTAATTTTTATGTACCAATATTGTGAAGAGAGAATAAATTAATTGAATTGAATTGAATTGAATCTCTGCTACATGCAATCTTTAAGATAAAGGATAGATTGGTCTTTTTTTTAGAATGGGTGGCTGGTCTCTAATATCAAAAAATGCACAATCAATTTTGAACCTTGTCTTTTCATTGCAAAATGCATTTTACAGTGCCATTAAACTCTAGTGCGGAAGCTAGGTAATCCAATAATGTACAAACATAACCCTATTATCTAGGTTCACTCACGTGATTCATACTCCTTGATAAGTATGTAAATACATAGAGGTTTGTAATGCACTATGACGGTTTTAGTCAAAGAATGATTGCTTATTAAAACCTCCTTGCAGTATAATTTTGGTTTATGGTTTGGTTTATGGCGATTGGCTTTGGCATTCATGATCTACAGGAAGTTGTTCCAGCTCTGGCTGTTTGTGAATGTGAGGAGAAATGCATGGAGCGGGGCAAAATTAAAAAAATATATTATCAAAATCTGTTGACCCACAAAGTGTGCAACAAGTCTAGTCAGACAGAATTACTTTACATTTAAAGTAACAAAGTTATCAAGGGTTCCTTTTTTTACCTTTTGAGGTATGTAACCCTAAAAATAGTAGTTGCTTCAAACAACTACATTCTACTACATTCATTCATATATTCTTTATTTCAAATCTTCGATCAAAAATAGTACATCTTAAGGTGGATGTTCCAGGGTAGCCCGCGAAATTCAAAATTTCTTACTATTTTCTACTTTTTATCCGTCGTCAAGTTGTCGCCCAACAATAAATTCAGTAGCCACACCAAAAAATCACTGCCAGTTTAAATTTAAATAAAGCTTACAACCCAAAATAAAGCTGCTACTTTATATACTTAAATAATGCTACTTCACTGTAGCTGCCAACCTATTATTTTTGCTACCCATTTTAATTATTTTTAAAACCCTATATCAGATTAGTTTGTCGCCACGTTAAATACATGCCATTGGAAAATAATGGACACGTATTTTTTATTTTTGTAAATCAATGAATATTGACAAAGATAAAACGCATCAAAACTCGGGAGTGGGGGCTCGTGACGTCAGAACGCACTAAAAATCATACCACGGCGTGACGTATTTAGAATTTTAACAGCGTCGTATCTTCGTCAATTTTGGTTTATTATATTATATTTATTACATTTAGCCTCTATTGTCCCACTGCTGGGCAAAGGCCTCCCTCCATTCTTTCCAACGTTAACGATTCTTTGCTATTTCTTTCCAATTCTCAAGGAAGACATCCAGTTCGTCCCGCCATCTCCTTCGTGGTCTGCCGCGACCCCGTGTCAGTGTTTCAGGGCAGCATTCCAGGTGGCCTACCATGACGTCTTAAAGCAGGATCGTTTTAATCTTGTTCCAGTGTGGGAAAGAGATGGCGCTAGACGTCCTCTATAGCTCCGTCTCTTACCCACACTGGAACAAGATTAAAACGATCCTGCTTTAAGACGTCATGGTAGGCCACCTGAGCCTTACAAGCCCACAATTCGTTCGGCATGCGACAGACATGTCCTGCCCAGTCCCGTTTAAGTTGGGCAGCCTTTTGAGCCACGTCAACGATTTGCGTTTTGGAGCGCAGTGTAGTGTTACGAATACGATCTGTTAATTTGACACCTAAGGTGCTGCGCTCCATAGCACGTTTTTCCAATGTTGGTTTACGTAACAAAAGAAAAAATACGGGTCAAATATTTTTTGATAATCTAACTGAAGGACTAATTGGATTTTTTCAGTCTACAAGCCTATTATCCAGGATGAAAAGCCCATTTCCTTCTCTATTCTCCAAGATACCTCTCTGTCTTTCAGAACAATTGATTCAGTAGTTTAGATGTGATTTTGCAAAATCCATAAAACCCAAGCCATGGGCAAAAAAAATATACCTAGGTCAATATAAACCTGTTTATTTTTCACAAAATCAGCATAACATGTTCTCGGCAAACAAATGACCTAATACTCGTATAACCAGTTACACTGCATCGGCTAATATTTTACGTATTTGATTATGTACTGGACTTAGGCTGATCGGTATTCCGTTAGTCATGCTAGCCATGAGCTCAATTACAATTGAAAGATAATAATGGTTACTATTCATACTAATAACATAACATCACGCCTGTAATCCCCGAAGGGCTAGGCAGAGGTGTACCTACCTTATAATTTACCTACATTTCGCCAGTTAAGTTTAAATCCCATGTAACAGGGGGCGAGCTTATTGTCATCAACCGGGCACAAATTCATAGTCTGTGGCTAAAATTCTTGATGAGAAAACTCAATAACACTTTGCCCGACATGGGAATCGAACCCAGGACTACTCAGGCAATGAGGCCGTTTCTATATTCAATATTCCATATCCATGAATCTCCTAATTGTGAGAATGAACAAGTTCAGATCGTGTTTTATTTTTGTATGGAATTTGAACAGGAAAAGTTTTACTAGAAATTTGGTAAACAATATAATATAACTATTATAATTGAATATTTCTGGGAAGGTACCTACAAAAGACTGATAACCATGGTTTTGTTAGGTATCCAATTTCGCAGCATTATTAGTGCTCGGCCAGACTGGCAGCGCGGTGCGGGGTGCGGTGCGGGTGCGGCAACGCACGCGGTTTGCCTGGCCAGACTGGCAGCGCGTTGCGGCGAGCGGCGCGGGATCGGAGATCCCCGCTCCCGCCAGGGTTACCAACTTAGGGGTTTCCCCCCCAAATTTAGGGGTAAATAAGAGGGATGTGATTTAATAAAATAAATGGCCGGGGGCCACCACGTGGCCACCGTAGGCGCGAGCTTGTGGACGGGGGGCTATGGGCTAGCTCGCCGTCCGTCTGTTTTATGACGACAAGCCGTGTCGACGGTGCGTTCGTATTCCACGCGCGCCTCAAAGAGATGTCAGTAAAAGGAAGGGGTCTGCAAGCCTGCTGCGGGTTGTTCGAAAGAGTTACCGCGGCCCTGGAACACAAAAGGCAAAGAAGGAACATGGATGGGTTTTAGTCAGTAAGAGCCAGAGCGGGTGGAGTCATTTGATAATTACCCATCCGAAAAAAAAAGGGGATTTTCAAGTAATCGTGGAAATTTTGACTTAGCTTGAGGGGTAAATATATATATTTTGTCCTCGAAGCGGCGATTGGCGGCGGCGACCTCTCGCGTCCGGCCCTGGTGCAAGCCATGGTCCGGAGCGAGACGGAATGGGACGCCGTCACCTCCTTCTGCGAAGCAGTAATGCTAGAGAAGGAGGTGGCGGAACGTGAGAGGGAGAGAACCTCACAGCGTCCCGGCCGCCGCGGGAGACGCCCCGGGCGTCGGGGGCCACCACGTGGCCCCCGGCCACCGTAGGCGCGGGCCTGTGGACGGTGGGCTATGGGCTAGCTCGCCGTCCGTCCGTCTCATGACGACAGGCCGTGTCGACGGCGCGTCCGTGTTCCACGCGCGCCTCAAAGAGAGTCAGCAAAAAGGAAGGGGTCCGAAAGGACCGATGCCTGCCGGGGTTGCGGGACTATTCGAAAGAGATACCGTGGCCCCGGAACACAAAGGGCGATGAAGGAACATGGATGGGTTTTAGTCAGTAAAAGTCTGACACTCCCTCCTGCTCCGCCCAGAGCGGGAGAAGTCATTTGATGATTTCCCATCCGAAAAAAAAAAAAAAAAAGGGGTAAATATTTTTGGGAGTTGGTAGCCCTGGCTCCCGCACTTGCCGCCCGCGCCCTCACTGCGGCCACTTGTATGAACGAGCTATGGCTTGAGCTGACCGCGCGCAAGTCGCGTGCGGCCCGCGCCAACTAGCCCGCGCCGCAGCCCGCACCCGCGTGCCCACTATGGACACTTCAATGAAGTTCATATGTTTGAGCTCGTCGCACCGCGCCCGCACCGCACCCGCGTTTGCATTCTGGCCGAGCACTAACATTTCTACACTACGCATTGTTTAGGCTATTGAATAATCAACTTTGTGAGGAGCATAAAGTTCGAAAATCTTGCGAAAATCAAACGGCCCCTCGGGAGTTTTCGAGCACACTCGCTTAATCTTATTTGTACTATAAAGAGTGTAAAAAACCTCTTAACGAAGCCGAAAGGCACTTGTTCTCCCCGTCACGCGTCATTACGATATTTTTTTTGTTTTACTCCATACCTGGGAACCTTCTAGTTACGGAGATATTGAGGGTCAAAGTTCCAACTTTTTGACAAGTTTTTTTTTTTTAAATATCGTTTTTAATGTAAGATTTTTACTTTTATTAGCACAATGTTTTGAGTGCGTTACATTGAGTTCTACCACAACACATGATTTTTCACACCAAAAAAAAAGTCGTTTCCCAGCAATAATTTTTGCGTAAAGTTACTTAGTTTGATGTACAGAATGCTTGATTGACGGCTGCGTGATGAGGTTGTTTACACCCGATAGGTCATATAGCCCACATAAACGACTTCGCTCCCACCCGGCAAAAAGAACATACATTCAGTCAAAAAAGTATCGGGAATGGATGATTTGTTTATGGTTCCAAATTCAAATTTTTGTTTTTTTTGTAGTTGTTAGATTGGCACAACTGTTTTCCATTTTGGCGCGGAGTTTGAGTTGCATCTGTTATTTATATTAAATACAGTGCTGGTTTTAGTAATATCATATATAGTGTGTATTGCGAATTTCATAATGGACAAAAATATCGAACAAAGAGTTTGTCTTAAATTTTGCATCGCCAATGGAATTTCGTGTTCGGAGTCACTGAAAATGTTACAGAAGGCTTACGGTGAATCGACTTTATCAAAAACTCGTGCTTATGAGTGGTTCAAAGCGTTCAAAAGCGGTCGAGATGTGATGGAAGATTTGCCTCGCTCTGGTAGGCCGTCAACGTCTGCAACTGAAGTTAACATCGCAAAAGTGAAGAAAATAGTGACTGAAAATCCCCATTCAACTCTGAGAGCTGATAGCCGCCGAACTTTCTGTATCTCACGAGTCGATCCGTACCATTTTAACTAATCATTTGGGTATGAAACATGTTGCTGCTCGGCTAGTCCCAAAAGATCTGAATTTTCTCCAAAAACTCAATCGCATGAAAGTCGCTGACGACATGCTAGAACGAGTCAGTTCGGACCCAACATTCATGAAACGCATTGTTACTGGTGACGAGACGTGGGTTTACGAGTTTGACATGCAAACTAGTCAACAAGCTTCGGAGTGGCGCCTTCCAACTGAACCGAAACCGAAAAAACCACGCCAAAGTCGATCAAAAGTCAAAGTCATGTTGACTGTTTTCTTTGACTATCGCGGTGTTGTGCACTCTGAATTCTTACCGGAAGGTCTAACGGTAAATAAAGAATATTATTTGAGCGTTATGCGGCGTTTAAGAGAGCAAATTCGACGAAAAAGGCCAGATTTGTGGAAAGAAAATTCTTGGATTTTGCACAACGACAATGCGCCTTCGCACAAGGCTATCATTGTGAACGAATTTTTGACCAAACACTCAACAAATACCATCCAGCAACCACCATATTCACCAGATATGGCTCCTGCTGACTTTTTTCTTTTTCCTAAACTCAAATTACCACTTCGTGGCACCCGTTTTCAATCGATAGAAGACATGAAGGAGAATTCGCGGCGAGAACTGAACTCAATTCCGGAAGCAGCGTTTAAAAAATGTTTTGATGAATGGATTATTCGTTGGCGCAAGTGTATCGTTTCTAAAGGAGCATACTTTGAAGGTGATAAAATAAATTTGGATGAATAACAGACATTTTGTGTATTATTGATCTTTTCCCGGTACTTTCTTGACAGAGTAGTAATTCAAATATGGGCTTTAAATAATGCTCTTTAGATATACTTTACATTGGCATTCAAGCAGTGTGGTAGTGGTAACCGCGCTGACAGCGAGCTACGTGGGTTAAGACCTTATGTCACCTAAACAACGTTTATTATTCAATGTCATTTTAAAATCCTCTTCACAATCCTCTCAAAGGTGATTTTTCAATCTCCCGCACAACATTCGAAATTCAAACTTATTCTTTTTTTACAGGCCTCTACCAGTTCGGTGAATATGGCCAGTATAGCCTCAACGTTACCGACGTGAAAACAGGATGTATTCCACGAATGACAGCGGAACCGGATGCGGCTTACCTGCCGATACTGACGGCGGTAGTCATTCTGTTGTCTATGGCGACTTTGTGGTATATCATCAAGGGTATCGGAAAGAGGGTGGTCGCTGGGCGGGTGTATGCTAGATATTTTGCTAGGTTAGTATTTTGAGAAAACAGTTCTGAATATTTAATAGTATCCGACCAAAACAGGGTTTTCAGCTGAATCCGAAATCGAACCTTCGGGGTTGGTCCCTGGTCTGGAAACTTCTTTTAAAACATAATTGGTTTAAAAGTACCCTTAACGAAGCCGACAGGCACTTGTTCTCCCGCCATTGCGATCAGTTTTTTGATACCTTCTAGTTACGGAGATATTGGAGGTCAAAGTTCCATTTCACAAGTCTTTTTAATTTATTTTTTTTTTTTAAACAAGTTTTTAATTAACTGTTCTAGCTTTACTTTAAATACCTCTACGACCCCCGTACCTACTATTCAATGCATCCATCAGCACAATGTTTTGAGTGTGTTACATTATTTAAGTCCTACAGTAAATCGTGATTTTCACAACAACAAAAAAAGTTGTTTCCCACCAATTATTTAGCGCTTAGTTTGATGTACAGAACGATTGGTTGATGGCTTCGTGAGGGATTATTTTACATCTATGTACTCATAAAAAACTGCCTTATGTAGAAGTTGTAGCAGAGTGGATACGATTTATTTTTTACCTTTTGGTAGGACATATTCGTTCCTCAAGAATTCTAGATTCATCTGCCATGATGTCGAATTTATGTTTAATTATCTTTAATTGATTACAGAGAAGACAATGAGCTGGGTTCCGAGACCCGTGTCCTGACAACTGAGGCCAGCATCCCGCGATCCCCGACCAGGTCCCGACTGCGCTCTCTTGACATCTTCAGAGGATTCGCCATTGCTCTTATGGTGAGTTAGCAAAAAACTGTTCGTAACTATTTTTTTTTATGGCTGGAAGCGCTAATTTCATTTTGTAACGTCTTATATAAATGTGGATGGATCGAGAGAGAGAGGGAGAGGAAGATCAAAGAAAAGATGGATGGATTGTGTGAGAAATGGTATGAAGGAAAAAGGAGTACATGATAACGTGACGACTGACTGGGGAGAATTGAAGAAAAAAACGTGTTGCGCCGACCCCAAGTAATCTCTCTCATGCAAGTCTATGGATACCGAACGCACGCGGTCTCGTTCTGAAATAGGCCTAATCGTTATCTTATTTTATTTTTACTTGACGAAGTCCTGTCGCTGTCGGCATTGTCTCAAACTACAAGTGCAAGAAAGAGATGGCAACATATCTCAATCAAAGCAGGTTCTAATTAGTAACTTTCTTAGATCTCGCTCTTAGTAACCGAAAAAAAACAACGATTTTATGAGAGGGACACTTATATAGGGCGTAAAACACCTGTTAACGAAGCCGAAAGGCACTTGTTCTCCCCGTCATTGCGATATTTTTTGTTCTACACCATACCTGGGAACCTTCTAGTTACGGAGATATTGGGGGTCAAAGTTCCGACTTTTTTACAAGTTTTTTTTTTAATACAAGTTTTTTATGTAAGATTTTTACTTTAAACACCTCCACGACCCCCGTACTATTCAATCCACCCATCAGCACAATGTTTTGAGTGCGATACATTGAGTTCTACCACAAAATATGATTTTTAACCCAAAAAAAAAGTCGTTTCCCAGCAATAATTTTTGCGTAAATTTACTTAGTTTGATGTACAGAATGCTTGGCTGACGGCTTCGTGATGAGGTCTTTTACACCCTGTATACAATCAGCTTCAATCAGCAAAATTGACACAGGCATTCATCATTATCACAGGCTTAAATAGATTTCCTTAGCCAACGGAAAACGATAAGAATAAACGGATATTTAAAAAAAAAAGTATCGTCATTTTCCTGCCTTTGTCCGATGTTACTTTGGGTCACCCATCGGTATACATGACGAAACAACAACAAGGGCAATTCACTTTGTGTAACTAATTTATGTAAAAGATTATGTTACAACCATATCGGATAATGTTAGCACGATGCACAGATGGATCACAAGAAAGCGCTCCTGACACTTTTGACAAGTGACACGACGTGTCAGATTGCTTTATACTATAAAAAAAAAACAATATACACTGAGCGTTTCAGAAACATCCGCAAAAAAAAAGTGCGTACAATCCGAAATTGTGATGAGCAATCTTTTTTTTTTCACTGCTTGTTGGGTCACCATAAGACGGTTTTTTTCTTCCATTCTCCCCTGTCACTAGTCACTCAATCATTCAGTCCTTTTACAAACTTTTTCTTTCAAATAATTCGTCAAAAAATATAATCTGATTTAAAAAAATCGAAACTCTTTTGTAAAAATTGAAATAATTTTAAAAAAATACCAGGAAGAAACTACGAAAAAATAATAATTCGTTGTGTGTTGTATTGCATGTTAAGACTTATCGAAACTTAATAAGGATAATTATTAAACGTACATGCATTGTCCTTAATTTTTTTTTGTTATTTCTCTTATCTTTGTCCTCTAATTCTGTTTAGGTATGATAAGCGAAATAATAATAGGTACTGATAAGGGATCATTCTACTTCCATCGGGGAAAAATAAGCTTTTTTATTAATATCTTCATTAAATAGAATTCGTTTTAGAGATTTCTCTCTCTTTCAGGAAATTAATCCGATTACTTACGTTATTCATCCATTATACTTCAATTGATATGTGCAACATTAAGAGTACTTAATAGTATTTTTTTTACAATTTTTCCTTGGAAATTCATATCAATATGTCATTCACAAAACCCTTTTTTCGGATGGGAAATCATCAAATGACTCCTCTCGCTCTGGGCGGAGCAGGAGTGAGTGTCAGACTTTCACTAACTAAAACCCATCCATGTTCCTTCATCGCCCTTTGTATTCACAAAACCCTTAGATATATTATTTAAGAAATGCATTTTGGTACCTATTTTACTGAAAAATGATAAATGCGCACCAAAAAAAAAAACATAATCTGACCGAATTTCTTTCGGACAATTTATTTTAATTGCCTTAAAATTCTCTCTAGGACGCGGAGTGTCCCTAGCTAATTAATTCGAACCATTTTTTTTTTTTTTTCTTCTCAGATCTTCGTGAACGCAGGCGGCGGTGGATATGGCATGTTCTCTCACAGCGTCTGGAACGGGCTCACGGTGGCAGATGTCGTCTTCCCTTGGTTCGCCTTCGCCATGGGGGAGGCTCTGGTCCTCTCCCTCAACGCTCGGCTCAGGACCTCACTGCCCAGGATACAGGCCCTGCAGCAGGTGAGATGTTTGTTTAGGTCATCATCTACTTCATCTGAATAAATAAATAAATATCGCTGGACATTACACACAGCGCCAGATATCAGACACCAGATAGTTGATATACTACATATATACCTTTTGTTTCTAAAAATATTGTCCATGCTCATCACACAAACTTGCTCATGGATTCGAACCCGGGACCCTAAAACCGTAAGGCAGCCTCACTACCGCGGCGCCATTCGGGTCGTCAATCTATGATAATCTATGTTGGGGTCGACTTCGAGTCTAACCGGATGCGATGCAGCTGAATACCAGTATTTTATATATACATGGGGCGACTGCTTATCTGCTCTCCGGGAAATACAATACCCTTGGGTAAGAGTGGTTGCCAGATATTCGAGGTTCTGACTACCTATAATGACGGTTAAAGTACCACAAATGACAGCAAAGACCAATGGCTTAACGGCGACGCAGAGGACCCCTTCCTCCCCTTCTCGCTCAATGCCCGGTTTAGGAGCTGTTTTCCCAGGATCCAGGCGATAATTTAACACAAACAAATAAATACATAAAAACACGTAACGCAACGCCACGCAACCAGCTCCGATTTATGGTTTTTTCTACTACCCCGCTGTACTTTTCAGATTCATTTCGTTGCTGGATCCAAGACAGTTAATTTGTTTCTCTGGGACTTCGTCGAGCTTCATTGTCTCGGCGCTTTTCTTGTGTTCGCCACTGTTGGTTCTGGCTTTCAGGAGTTACAGTGATTTGGGAATAGTGTAGACAGCTGGGGTAGTAGTATAATAGATAGATCTCACAAAAAAAAAAGCAAGTCGTATGTCTGTCTCGCTCGTTTTCGTTATGCCAAATAAAGATAAACATACGACTTGTCGAATCAAATCAAAGCGTTTGTGAACAGGTGGGCAGATCTACTATTTTGCTAGTTTTATCAATTTCACAGTAGGGGGGCCTGGATTCTAGAATTGTGTTGTTGATGGCTTGGAGAAAACTCTGAATTTCTTCAAGCCAAGCAGGCCAATAGGGAAATATGCATGTATTTTTTTCTTCACTTAAATCAATAAAGTACAGTACTATCAACCTAAGAAAATAATTCAAAGTAAAGTTCCACAACTGCTTGTCGCTCAAAAAAAATATTACCCTTCTACAATTATCTACGACAGATCAAAACGTCCGTGTCTGTCGCGGCCATTCCTTTCATAGCGGTTGACGTCATTTCCCTCTATCTGCCTTGTTTACATCTTATTTTTTTACCCTTAAGGTGGATGCTCCAGGGTAGCCCGCGAAATTCAAATTTTCTTACGTTTTTTGCAATTTGCAGGCCAGTACTAGGGTTAAAGGTAGGGCTTTCAATACCGGTATTCTGGGATCCCGTAATACCGTGATCACGGATTTTATTTTGGCCTTTTACAATACCGGTATTGTCGCCCCAATACCGTGATCACGGTGGTATTACAAACATTAGATCTGAAAATTATGTGATCTTATTCTCACACTTGTTTCCTCCAGCACAAGCGTCCCGCTGTTATCTTAAGCTCACCCTCCCGCACCCCGCCTGAGACAATGCCCGAAATCGAGCTGTAGTTATGTCGTTTTTGTTATTGTTAGTCAGTTTCGCAAAGGCGACGGGATAACGCGTCCATAGACTTTGTTATTGTGTAGTGTTAAGTTATTTATGTAACAGGCTGACAAGTACGCTGTTTGATTCAACATTGAATGCGCTTTCGTTTTTGCGATCTCACTTACAAAAAAAAAAAATATAACGTTTAAAATTCAGAAATTTGTATTATTGTGTTATTTATATACTTTTACATTTTTTTACTATTTTTCAGAAATTGTTATGAACGCTTGATTTATTTTGTTACTTTTTACTTACTAGTTTTAGATTTTTTGATTGATTTTTTATTACATATTATTGTTAATAATGTTACTGAAATGATTGCTAGCTACTTAGCTAGTACTAACTACACTAGCACTTAGCTATACTTAACTTACTTACATTTTTACAAATAATGATACCTACCTATGTTGATTTTTACATGAGAGTATGAGACATGATGACAATTAGATAATAATAAGAAATGTATATTTTTTTGATATTGTACAAACAAACTCTGTGTGAAATGCCTTCCTGCAAAAAGAGTAGATTAAGTTTAAGTTTTCATTATGTTCCCAATTCCTAGTCCTACCGAAATAATCAACCAATACCAAATTATTATATAAGATAGGTAAGTATGTATAAAACGTATTTATTTTATTATTTTCAATAACTAAGAACAGTAAAGACAGATTTGAAAATATAAAAAGGCGTATTTTATTGGTTTTATTAATGTCCTAATTGAACTCGCGTTCAATACCGGACTACCGGTATTGATACCGGGATCACGGTATTGACTTTTCCAATACCGGTATTGATACCGGTATTGACAAAATCCGGTATTTGAAAGCCCTAGTTAAAGGTGTAGGAAACAAAAAAAAAGCAGAAAAAGTAATTTCTACACCTTTATGAACTTGGAGGGTTGTATTGATGATTTTGATGATTATAATTCTGTAACTACATACGACTTGCAGCCGCAAATAATATTGTAATCAACATACAACCTAGCACTGGCCTGAAAATTGCAAATAACGTAAGAAAATTTGTATTTCGCGGGCTACCCTGGAGCATCAGCCTTAATATAATAATTTTACTATTTAGTAAAATTATTATATTAAGGCACAAGCACATATATTTATATGTGCTTTATTCAAGCAAACATTGCAATAACAATATTTTACCAACATCTTTGTCAAACTTTATGTAGTTTTAAAAAACAAAAAGTGTTTCTTTGACACATAGTGTTTGACGTCACTACCGGCGACGATGCGTTTTGAATATACGTTCCGTTTCACCAAAAACACGCCACAGAAAATATTAAATTGTAATTTAAGTGTTGTATTAGAAAGTTAAACAAGTGTACCACAGTGTTTATATGGGCCAATACAAGGCATTTTAAAGAATAAAAAATGTTTTGAATTTCTTGCATATTCCCTATTTCTCCGTGCTGTGTATGATATTTATTTTTAGTACATGGAGGACTTACTATTATTTGCCTTTTCAGGTGGCTACCCGATCCCTCATGCTATCCCTAATCGGCATAGTTCTGAGCTCATCAAACACCTCATGGGTAGACGTTCGCCTTCCGGGAGTCTTACAACGACTGGCAGCCATGTACTTCATCGTGGGAGCTTTGGAGTGCCTCTTCATGAGGACCAGCCAGGATATCACACCAGGTAAGACCTTGGGTACATCATTCAGCTGAAAAACGGCCACTGTTAGACATAGGCCTCGCTCCATAGACCAGTCCATCAATATCTGTCTAGCCTTTTCCTAAACTATCTTTGGGTCAGTTTCCAGCCTATTCGGATGCATCTGAATACCAGTATTTTACATGCGCTCCATGTAAAAAATTGGTATTCAGATGACTGCATATCCGACCTCCACATCCCAGTTAGTACTGGGTGATACGGAACCCCTTGGTAAGACTGGTTGTTAGACTTTCTGGTCACTGACTACCTGTAATGACTGTCAAAGATCTAAAATGACAGCCGGGACCAACAGCTTAACGTGCTTTCCGAGGCACGGAGGAAACTGACCAACCTAGGCATGTACGGCTTAGCCTAAAGATAGACCCGAGCGGTTGTTATTATTTAACCACGCGCTTGGTCCATCGGCGCTGCTATAAAACCTGTGACCCAAACATGAGAATGAACAAAAAAATTGGAGACATGTGTTTGTGGATGTAACTGTCTTCGATTTTTTTGGGCCAGTAGTGGACAATAGCCCAGGCCGTCTCACTGAGAAGGTAAAATTCACGCAAAAAATATTGCTGGGAAACGACTTTTTTAGGGTGAAAAATCACGTATTACCGTAGAACTCGTGAAACGCATTCAAAACATTGTGTTGGTCGATGGATTGAATAGTACGGAGGTCGTTGTAAAAATCTTACAATTAAAAAACTTTTGAAATTGTGTGAATTTTGACCCCCAATATCTCCGTAACTAGAAGGTTCCCAGGTATGTTCTAGAACAAAATAATGATCTCAATGACGGGAAGAACAAGTGCCTATTGGCTTCGTTAAGGGTACTCTTAAACCCATTTCATTGAGAAGAGGCCTGCGCTCATTTTAAGCTGATAATGTTCAAGGAGAATACCTCTAAAACTACTTTATCTTTAATTTAATGATTATTTTGTCATCCAGGTCGTTCGCTATTCCGTGACATCAGCGCCGGTTGGCAACAATGGCTGGCCACACTCGTCCTAGTTGCCATACAGGTAATATTATAGCGTAAAAAACATGCTGTTTTTGTTTTTCTATATCAATCACAGTAGTAGACGAAGTCCTCCTGACTGTTATCGGTTATAGCGGACAATTTCTGCACTTTGCCATCGATGCAGGAGATATTTTAGTCTCTCTTTTCTCACTCTCACTCTCAAAGTCCTCAGGAGACTGGAGAGAGATCAGGCTTTTCATCAGGCAAAAGTTTGCCGTACGCCATTAATTCCCAGACTGTGATCCTTATTAGCGACACTATCGAATGGTGTAATACAGTTGTCTTTTTTTAAATTTCACAATCAGAGGGCTAATTCACGTAATTTTATGACGCACCAATGAAATTGTAGTGCAGTTGTAGTTAAGTTCAAGTTCGAGTGATAAACGATATTCTTGTAATCTTTGAACTGCGCGTAAGCTGCGCGTGAACTACACGTCAACTGTACGACAACCAAACTTTACCAAACTTACTTATGGTTGGTTAGATGAGAGAAAAAATATTACTCACTAAATAATCGAACAGAATCGATTACATTTCAATGAATATGACGTTATTAAAATATTAAAATAATACCCCAGCACAGATTTTAGTGTTTTTTCTTACTTAGTAGAATACCGATCATGTTGCGTTCCGAAGCACGCACCAAAGACGCGCAACAGTAGAATGCCGTTATTGCGCTCGCGTGACGCGAACTTGTCGCGAGCGTGTCTGACAGCGGTAGAGAATGCGAAAAGCGCTGTTTTAATCGAAACTTAACTGCAACTGCACTGCAACAGCACTTCTTTAGTTACGTGAATTAGCCAGCTGAACACATTATTAAACATATGGAAACGGGTATTTATCGCGAATTTGGTGTTTGGTGTTTTTTTTTTTGGTGTAGTACAGTGTTTTTCTTCCAAAATCAGTGGGTTCGATTCCTGGCTAGGAATATTGATTTTTAAAAAATCTAATCCATCCAAATCGGGTTCGAGACTCCTTTGAGTACTTTTCGCTATTCCTCACAGTTTAGGATTTGGCCAGCTACGCCCAGTTGAAAAAATCGCCCTGTTTAACTATGGTGTTGTTCCACAAACGATGGGACACTTGATATCACAGGAGCTTATGAACGCTACTGAAAGTGCCAAACTCGTTGCCAAATGGGCTGACTCAATTTAGATTGTCAACACGCTAAGTAAAGGAAGTTAACTGAATTTTTACCCGACTACGGCGAAACCAAAAAGAAGGGTTATGATTTTAGCAGGCTCTGTATGAATGTAGGTTTTTATTTACGTAAGTTCCTCCGTACGGAGTCGGCGCCTAAACTATTCATCCGATTTTGATGAATAAGGTGTCAATAGATTCGTTATTATGGCCCGGGTAACATAGGCTACATTTTAACCGACTTCAACAATAGGAGGAGTCGATTTTAACTTGTAAACCCCGAATTTAATTGGAGCGTGATTTTTTAGTGGTAGCATAGTTACTACACAAATTCTTGTGAAGGGGACTACAGGAGCTAAACGCGAGTTTTATAATGCATAAAAGCATATGATTCACTGCAATAAACAAAACCAGAAAAATACATGATATTCTTCAGGATATATGCCTAGTATAATAGTGTTTTGAAAACATAATACAACAAATTTTACTCGATAAAAAAAAACACGAACTTATCTCTAAAAAAATATTTTAGCGAGTAAAAACCATACTAAAATACATGCGATCATTCTGATTTTGGCAATTGAAATTCTACAAGGAACATATCAGCATGATAGTGTTTTATTTTTTTAGTCCAATCAAAAGATTTTTTTGTAAATCACAAAAAAAAAAACCACTCTTTTCTCACTATTCGGCCGCAGTGACTGACGTAACAACCACTTTGTAGTGCAAGCTGATTAGAACTTTATTCTAACAGTATTTGAACCACCACAAATAGAGTTGTTAATTTAGCTCCTGTAGTCGCCATAACAGATTGGTAATAATATTAATAATATTCGCAGGTGTGCATAACCCTGTTGGTACCCGCGCCGGGCTGCCCTCGCGGCTACATGGGTCCCGGCGGCCTGCACATGTCGGCTGTCAGCAATGTGTCGCTGCAGAACTGCACTGCCGGCATCGCGGGATACATAGACAGGTATAACTTCACCCTGTAAGGCCCGAAGGGTAGGCGGACGTGCAGCTAACAGTATACCTCTAAATCACAATCATCTGCCTAGCCTTTTCCCAACTATGTTGGGGTCGGCTTCTAGGTTTACTGGATGCAGCTGAATACCAGTAGTTTACATGGAGCGACTGCCTATCTGACCTCCACAACTCAGTTAGTACCGGGTAATACGATACCCCTTGGTAAGACTGGTTGTCAGACTTTTTGGGCCTCGGACTACCTGTAACGACTGTCAAAGATCTACAAATGACAGCCGGGACCAATAGCTTAACGTGCTTTCCGAGGCACGGAAGAAACTCGGTATGTAATGGGCGGTCACCCATCCACAAACCAACCTAGGCAAGCACGGCATAACCTAACGATCCACCCGAGCGGCCTCCTCACCTATAAATATAGGTGTAAAAATACCCTTAAAGAAGCCGAAAGGCACTGGTTCTCGCCGTCATTGCAATAATTTATTTGTTCAGTACCATACCTGGGAATCATCTAGTTACGGAGATATTGGGGGACAAGTTTTTATTTTTTATTTTATTTGTATATTATAACTTAACGTTAAATACCTCGACGACTCCTATACTATTCAATGCATCCATTAGCACAATGTGTGGAGTGTTACATTGAGTCCTATCGTAAACGTTATTTTTCACTCCAAAACAAAGTTATAGTCTAACCCTCAATGGTGTCGATTCTGTTGTGCACACACTAAACTTAATTTAGGCTATTGCTATCTTTTACTAAAAGGCAGTGCCAGAAAAGGACGGCAATAGCTATGAACTAAGTTAGAGATGTCAAACTAGTTTATGCCTTGAGCTTCACCGTGTTTTTAGTCGACATGTTTTTACGTGCACCCTTCATTTGTACGGAAATATTAGTTCCAACTAAATTTGACAGCTCTAAATTACGTCCGTCTCCTTTCGTTTTATTAGAGAGAAAAGGATAGCAATAGTCTAAATTAAGTTTAGTTTGTGCACAACAGAATCGACACCAATATCTCCGTAACTAGAAGGTTCACAAATTAATATGGTCTAGAACAAAAAAAATTATTGCAATGACGGGAAGAAGTGCCATTCGGCTACGTTACTTTTACACCCATATTCAGCTGCTTCCAATAGCATTCCCATCAAGTTTTTTTTATTTTTAATACCCATATTTCTGTTACAGACTGATCCTAGGCGAGACCCACTTGTACAAACGCGGCACGTTCCACGCGATGTACCGCACTAGTGTCCCGCACGACCCGGAGGGGCTGCTGGGCGTCCTGTCGGGGCTGCTGGTGGTGCAGGCCGGCGCGCACGCTACCAGGATCATGCTGGCTTACAACCACGCCAGGTAATGTACAGTCGTGGTCTTTTCCGCCTGATCAGTTAAACATTTTTTCGCTTAAATCATGCGGAGTCGCCGAGACACGCCCCCTTAAAGTTTAGGCCTATTAGGAAAGCGTCAACTTTGGCGCGGAAAATAACAATAACTCTCGTTTGGCGTGGGTCGTCAGTGCGTTTGGCCGATCGGTATCTTTTCATTCATTATTTCTATACAAAGTCAACGGGGCGGGGCTAGAGAGCGTTTCTATTTGTAAGTGCAAGCAAAAATTAGCTTAGTGGTGATCAGGCGGGAGTGTCCTCGATAGTACCTTGTGTAGCGAAAATAATCAAAGCGACGAAACGAACACAAGCGAGATCTATAACGTAAATTAAGAACTAAAGATCTTGCATCGCGATATTAGAGTTCTTTGAGAGTTAAGTGGGCTATTACAATTTTTCTTGTATTTAAGTGTTTTAAGAGTCTAGCACTCAAATACAAGAAAAAAAAATGATTTTTATTTAAAGCGCTCCCTAGAGAAATACCCCCCTGCCCCTGCCTATGCCCTTTCTCGGGTATTTTTTTAAATATTTTTGGCCATATCCAAACCATTATCACACATCAAAAAACGCAATTTAGATAAAAAAAAACTCATTTTAGATGTGTGATTATGGTTTAGATATGGCCACAAAATTTAAAAAAAATGCTCGAGAAAGTGTTATTATTTCTCTAGGGAGCGCTCAAAATGAAATTCTAAATTTTTCTTGTATTTCAGTGCTAGACTCTTAAACTATTTTCTGTCAACAAAACTCGAAAGCCTAGGTATCCGGGATCTTCAATTAAAACTTTTTAAAGGTTACCTAACCGACAGAACAAAGTGTGTTAAAATCGGTATCGTAACTAGTGAAGAGGTCCCAGTGACATTTGGAGTCCACAGGGCAGTATTCTTGGACCGACGCTGTTCCTAGTCTATATAAATGACATATGTCAGTTAATGTTTCCAGATTCGAAAACTGTTGCGTTTGCTGATGATACGTGGGATCTCCTGACATGAAGTGTTTGACAAAGCTTAGATAGGCATGAACACTGTGATCAGTTGGTTAAATAATAATTTACTTACATTACATGTAGAAAAAACGAAATTCATCACATTTTCCATTCAAACATTAGTTTGACAAACCGGATCCCTCTTTGAAAATTATCTCCCATTCGTGCCCAAATGCAAATGACAGTTTGTCAGTGTCCCAACCTTAAAAACACTGAATCTACAAAGTACTTAGGTGTAATTATTGACAGAAATCTTAAATTTTATGATCATGTTAATCTTCAAAATCGGTCTACTATGCTCTCTGTCAGTCTCAGCTTGAATACTATATCACCACATGGGGTGGCACATGTAAAACCCATCTTTTAAAAGTTGAGAGAGCACAAAGAGCACTCCTAAAGGTTAGTTTGTTTCTCCCTTTTTATCACTCAACCACTGATCTCTACTCGAAATGGGAGGTACTTACTGTGAGGCAGCTATTCATCCTGAGAGCGGTTATGAAACAACATGCCCTAACAACTTTTGAATCAGAAACAAACGGCGCAACACGTAGTCTGTTCTTCATCGTCATTCAAAATTAAGTTTGCACATGCAATGCACGATTTTCTGCTACCAGGGTTCAAATCTATACAATAAAGTAAATCGAGCCTTAGCGCTATATCCCTTGCCAAACACCAAATGTAAGTCTTTGGTTTCGGACTGGTTAAAAAATTTGGATTATAATTTTACGGAAAGTCTACTTCACCGCACGCAAAATACGCGCTTTGACGTGGAGTTGCGGACACCAGCCCGTTATACAATACAATACAATACAATACAAGTCTACTTCATTCAAATTAAATGTTTATCGTACTAACGATAAACATTTAAAACTTGCACCAAAACCCTCTCACGTACACATCGACACCTTTACACCTGACACTCAACACTACACATTAGCATTATACAGTCTCATAGACACACACATACACTTACCCACTTACTTAACTTTTTGTTGATAGTTTCTTTTTAACTTCTACCCCCAAAATTATAATAAGTTTTTAGTCATAAATCTCCTTATCTATAACATTGTATTGTAATATCATATTTTGTTAAGTAAAACTTTCTGTTCTTCCGTGGGGTGGGGACCTGGTGATTTGTAATACGGGCATTTTACGCCTAAATCAGACACCAGCTCCTCACATTGCTAAAAAAAAAACAAATAATATGTGCAACCTAGAATAAGTTTGTCATTGTGAGGAGAAATAAAAAAACATTATTATTATCTTTGTTCACAGGGCCCGCATAATGCGTTGGGTATTCTGGTCCCTAATCTTCGGCATCGCCGGTGGAGCTCTGTCCATGTTCTCTAAGAACGGAGGTCCCATACCCATAAACAAGAACCTGTGGTCGGTGTCGTACTGCCTGGTGACGTCATCGATGGCGCTGTTCTTACAAGCCGGACTGTACTTCATTGTGGACCTCAAGACCAAGTGGGGAGGCAGGCCGCTGTATTATGCTGGTGAGTACATCACTATCACTACATATTAAAAATCAAACTCCTCCGCCGCGTCTGTCTGTCTGTTCGCAATAAACTCAAAAACCATTGCACCGATTTTCATGCTGTTTTCACCAATGGATAGAGTGGTTTTGGTATATAATTTGTCAAGTTTTTGTATACATTACCTAAAATATAATAATATTTGTTGGATGTGTCGGAAAAAAATAAGCCGTCTGGGAGCTTTACCTTTGGTCGCGATAACCGACATCCACGCGGGCGAAGCCGCGTTCGCCAGCTAGTTATAAATAAATATTGCCGGACATTTCACACAGCGCCATCTAGTGCCACACTAAGCAACGAGGCTTGTGTCGTGGACACCAGACAGTTGATAAATACATAGATACTTTTTGTTTGTAAATACATACTTATTATACATATAACATCCATGACTCGGAAACAAATGTCCATGCTCATCACACAAAGATTTGCTCCAACCGGGATTCGAACCCGGGACCCTAAGAACGTAAGGCAGCCTGACCACCGCTACACCATTCGGGTCGTCAAAATACAAGTTTTTAATGTAAGATTTTTATTTTAAACACGTCCACGACCCCCGTACTATTCAACCCATCCATCAGCACAATGTTTTGAGTGCGTTACGTTGAGTTCTATCACAAAACATGATTTTTCACCCCAAAAAAAAGTCATTTTCCAGCAATAATTTTTGCGTAAAGTTACATAGTTTGATGTACAGAATGCTTGGTTGACGGCTTCGTGATGAGGTCTTTTACACCTTGTATATATTTTTTTCTCTCCACAGGTCAAAACGCCTTATTCCTCTACGTAGGCAGCGAGCTCCTCAAGCGCAACTTCCCGTTCCACTGGGCGCTCCGCTCTCCCACGCACGCACAACTCCTGGCCACACACGCCGCCGCCATGCTCATATGGCTCGCTGTCGGCGTCGCTCTGCACAGGAGACGCGTCTTTATCACCCTGTAAAAAGGTCTAATTTGGTATAGCTGGTACACTGTAGTAAGGTGCAATTTAGGTTGGCTGACCGGAGTAAAGAAACAATTGAATTATGATTTCGAACATCTTTTGTAGAGAGAATTATGGGAATTGTATCCTTACTACTGTGTTTTAAGGTCCTTTTTAGTGTGGTAAGATAGGACTGAACGAATTGGATTATATTACTTATGTTGAGAATGCCAAATTAAAGTCCTTAAAAATTTACTTAAAACATTAAAAGAAATGTATTTTCCAAAAATCTAAAAATATGAGAATTTTCGAATCGTACTTTGGACACAGCCATTTTATTTGCCTTTAATGTTAAACTTCTAAATATAAAAAAAAAATCACCATACAAGGTGCGTCCCATCCCGAACATTCGTTCACCAAAATAAGTACTATCGCGAACATTTGCAACGGTCGCCACTCGAACATCGAACATGAATGCTCGCGGTGTGGATGCACCTTTAGAACTAAATAAGTCCGAAATAACCGGTTTTTTAGTTGGCAAGCGAAGCCCGGCTGGTAAAATTAACAAATAATAAATAATATTGCGTTCCTCTCCACATTTTGTTGGCCCAAAACTTTGCTTCTTCCATGGCGTCGTCAAAATTAATTCTTCTTAATGGTGTCGATGATTCCTGTTCAAAAAGCTTTGACCAGAACTCTGTTACCTCAATAGCGTTAGTGGCGACCTGGGGCAGGTGCCTCAAGGGGTAGAGTGTACGTAACGGGGCACTGAGAAAAAAAGACAGCCAAAAAAGTGTTATTTTCGCAAATCGTTTATTTTCCCGATGCTATCGTATAAATCACCTAAAAACAAAGTTTCTTGGTGTTTTTTGTCCCCGAGTAACCGTTTGTCGTAAAAACGATGTAGAAGGGATTCCGTTCGCTTCGACCACACAGGTTAGGTTAGGTTAGAACTGTGACTGGCTTGGAATTGGTCGCATTAAAAAAATAGTGCCCCGTTTCGTATCCACGGGCCTTATCATACTAGCGGATTGCGAGCGTCTTCAAAGCGAAGCGGGCGCGCTACGAATACGTTACGGGCGTCCAACAGACACACAGCGAATTCGTTGCGGACGCGCAACGCAAACTCAACTTTCAACGCTAAGCTTTGCAGCCTAACGTTGAAAACTGAGTGCACTTTCACGCTGCTATTCGCGGCGAATTCGTTGCGCGCCCGCTCCGCTTTGAAGACGCTTCCAATCCGCTAGTGTGATAAGGCTTTTACCGCCTCAAGGTGCATGTACACTGAAGTAATCGGACTGGGAAATAGAGATGCAAAATAGTTTGCGCTACCGTCAAGTTAGAAAGATTTTACGAGGTAGCAATAAATCAGTCAGTCCCTTACCTGGTGTCAGAGTTTTTTATGCTGCCCATGGGACTCTGACTTGGCTATACATGCCGTCAAGAAATATCTCTCAGGCATGCTGGTTTCCTCGCGATGTTTTCCTTCACTGAATAAATCTAATAATTGAAAGACAAATAAATAATTATTCTAAGCGTTTTGCTCAAAAATTGAGATGACGGTGATTTTTTTAAATAAACATGATGGAAAATTTTAGGTCATTCCCGAATCATTTAACATAGTTGGAGGGTAAAAATGAATTATGATATAACGTTTGAATAGCAATAATAAAATAAAATAAAAAATATTGTATTTTTATAATTTTTCTTTAATTTCTTCTTTTGTTTGCGCATTATTATTTTTTGTCATTTAGAGAATATGTATAATTATTAATTAAAATATTAGCTTTAGTAATGTAATCGACTTTTTAAAAATGGAAGCTCGTTTATTGGTTTAGACGCGAGGTTGGATTGCCATAAAAAAAAAACTATTCGTCATTTTTATTTTTTGTTTCTCCAATTTTTATTTTGATGGTTATCATTCATATTTATTTCATGAAAGTAATTCTAATAAAAACTGATATGGCAGTTTCATCAGAATCTCGCAATTATATCCATTATAAATACAGGGTGTTTAGAAAATGAACAACACGGTTTTCTTAGGGAAACGGGGACTTATATCCTAGTTTTAACCATGTCTTAAGTGTCACGGTAATTTGAGAATTATTTTCTTTATGAAACCCCAAATGAATCAAAATATTATGTCGGTCTCTTACACCACTCTAAACACCCTGTATATAATATAGTAGTCATTTCTTAGAACTAAAAATGACGTCATAATCATTATTTTCTTAAATAATCCATGATATAGAATATGGTACATACAGTTCATGCATTGCACGTTGAGCGTGTCGCAATTATTGCAATTAACATCTTATGCTGATTATTTTATAGTCGTATTTCGCGCGCTCGTGGTTTTTGTCAGGACTATTTAGCAAGGAAATGTTTAAATGAGAACTCGATCAGTTTTGTATCTAGATCCTAGTTCAACAATATCCTTAATACACTAACTTAATATATTATTATAAAAACTTGACGAAAAATATAAAGAGAGAAGGTATAAAGTCTTAATAGTGTCTTATAATTATTAAAAGGGTCGAACAAAATAAATAGGATCGTTTATTTTTTGTCAAGTTTCAAAGATTATAACTTCACGTGATTATAATAAAAAGTTAAGTTTAAATTATTGTTTTATTTCGATTGGCAACACTTTTATTTTCCCGTTTGTCGCCAGTGGCTACAATCGGGATTTTTTTCCTAATTGTTGCCAGTGCTGACAAAGCCGGTGGTGACGACTGAGAATAGTATAATACAGGATGTAAACAATCTCATCACGAAGCCGTCAACCAAGCATTCTATACATTAAACTAAGTAACTCTACGCAAAAATTATTGCTGGGAAATGACTTTTTTTTTGGGGTGAAAAATCATGTTTTGTGGACTCAATGTAAGGCACTCAAAACATCCGGGGTTGCGGGACTATTCGAAAGAGATACCGTGGCCCCGGAACACAAAGGGCGATGAAGGAACATGGATGGGTTTTAGTCAGTAAAAGTCTGACACTCCCTCCTGCTCCACCCAGAGCGGGAGAAGTCATTTGATGATTTCCCATCCGAAAAAAAAAAAAAAAAGGCACTCAAAACATTGTGCTGATGGACGAAATTAATAATACGGGGGTCGTAGAGGTGTTTAAAGTAAAAAGCTTACATTAAAAACTTGTATTAAACAAAAAAAGTTGGAACTTTGACTCCCAATATCTCCGTAAATAGAAGGTTCCCAGGTATGGTGTAGAACAAAAAAATGGTCGCAATGACGGGGAGAACAAGTGCCTTTCGGCTTCGTTAAGAGGTTTTTAACACTCTTTATAGTCTGATTATTACTCGTTGATGTTGATATGTGCGCTCGCTTTGTCTCACTTATAGTAGAAGGTACATGTCAGTGATGAAATTTATAAAAATACTTACATTCAAGACTTTTATTAGGTCCATTTCACACATGTGGTTTTCGTTTATACTCGTCGGTGACCTTTTAAACTGTTAAGAATTTAGGATTTGCTTTGTTACAATTCAGCAATAAGTTGAATTTGTTATTTAAATTGATTTGCATCTTCAATATACCTTTATACCTACGATTAAAAAACTTAAATGTTAACGGAGTGTCCTTGCAGACGGTACCGTAATATTAGTCAGAAGTGCTGGACATAGAGAAAAGACTCAACAATACCCGCAAGAAATTGACCATTCCGTATAAAGCGAGAAAGCGACCGTTCGGCCAGTACCGGTCTCTTATAAAATACCTGTCTCATTGTAGGTACTTAGTGTAGAATTCATCCGCTCCTGTAAGGCTGTGAGTTGTGACGTAGACCAATCAAGGTTCTAGAAAAAGACAACTTCTCACAACACGATCACTTTCGTTTTTTCACACATTTCTGCTAAGTCCATTCTAACTAATTTGACGACCCGAATGGCCATGGCGTAGCGGTAGTGAGGCTGCTTTACGGTCTCAGGGTCTCGGGACTCCCGGGTTCTAATCCCGGTAGGAGCAAATGTTTGTGTGATGAGCATGTACATTTGTTTCCAAGTCTGGATGTTAATCCATATATAATTACAATACTCTTTGATGTTAAGTATGTACTTATTTGCAAACAAAAAAAGTATTTATGTATTAGATTATCAACTATCTGGTGTCCACAACATAAGCCTCGTAGCTTAGTGTGGCACTAGATGGCGCTGTGTGTAAGTCCAGCGATATTTATTTATTATTATTCTCTGTGTGTATGCTGGTGAGAATCTGACACACAGGGCTCTGTGAGAAATGGACCCAGTTCTGCATGTCATACATCTACAAATTTTTGGTTCCAGAGTAGGTACGCCAGTTTCTTTACGATGTTTCCTTCACCGCTGTTGAGAATAGTTTACCTAAATGTAGAAAACAACAAAAAACTCTACAAGTTATAGTGATAAACGTTCTGAGCTAAATTAAGACCAGCGTGGGAGATCCGACGAGCGCTTTTTATAATATGAACAAAAATCATTGAATGATGTTAGTTTCGCGTAAACAGTACAACAGCGCTCGCGTATCGTGTAGAACCACAGACTATCTGTGTGTAGAACAATATACCTAGATCGATTCGAAACTCAGTTCAATCGAAACAATTGAATATCGCGTCTCGAAGTATAAACTGTTCTGATATCAAGTTCGATCGTCATTTTGTCGACGACTTATCCCAATTCAATTGGGGTGGGCGTAGCATGTCTTCTTTCATACTTCTCTATTACTCGTCATCTCATCAGACACCTACTTTCTTGCCATATCATCCTTTACACAATCCATCCATCATTTCTTTGGAACTTATAACCACACGCTGTATTTTGTGATTTGTTGAAAATCTATTACCTAAGTTTTTTTCAAAAACATGGCGTATAAAAACTTATATCACATTGTATTGACGTTGTTTCAAATTTTCTGTTTGTATTGCATTGCTTATCGGGCTGGTGAAGGCAACTCCATATCCAAAGCACGTATTTTGGGTACGAGCCCAATACATTTTGTGTAAACTCTGACAAGTTTTTAAAGCTTAACATGTTTTAGTTGTAAACAATAAACAAAAACACACAGCACAACATGTTTTATACCTTGATTTAAACGTAGAGTAACTATAATAGGTCATAACATTAGGTAATAGCACAGCAAACAACTTTCTACGACTGCCTTTCACAAACAATCACATTCGCGGCACATTCGCCAATGTGTACGGACGCTTAGGTATATTTTGGGATTACCTTCTCCGCTGATACTGGCTATCCTTATCGCGACATATCTTAATATTATTATGTGAAATCGTCCATCTGGTATTACTAAACTACAGTGAAGGGCAGGGCACCGATTGTGTTTTGTGTGTTTAGAGAATAAAATAAAGAAATCAAGATGGGAAACTTAATTGCTGGAAGTATGGGCGAACAAATGAAAAAGAATCAAGAGATAATGCAGCAAATGAATAAAATAAAGGTGAGTTTTATATAAATGTTTTATTATGAACTCAGACACTAGCCTGACCGTAGCCTCGGTGTTTCTTGAACCCGGTTTCGATAGTAACCAGGGATATCCTGGGTTTTACAATATATGGAACCGAAATCGTATTCCGTAGCCCTAGTGCCTACTCCAATAGCTAGAAAACACGAACCCAACCAAACAAATCCATTATTTATTTTTGATAACATATGTGTTTTCGATAACAGATTTATGGAATAGACACCATTGAAACCACATACATATTATGGGGGAAGGGCCAAGGTAGTCAGTTGCAATTTGCCAGCTAGTATCAGACATACAACATGACACTCACCTGCAAATTGCAAAATACGTATTAAGTAAGAATTTTTGAATGTCGTGGGCTGCCCTGGAGCTTTCACCTTAATATCAATCAGCCCTGTACTCCCCCAAAGGGTCGGCATATGTTTGTAGGTTCTAAACACTCGCATCGCTCTTATGTTAAAAAATAAAGGAGGTTCTGTGCTCGATCCGTAATGTTTGTTTGTCCGCTACAAAATCAAAAACTACAACCATTTTTTTAGATGGAGAGACAAATACAATTTCAATACCAAATGCAAAAGAAACAGATGGCAATGCAAATAGCTGGGAGCAGGGATACATTCCATTGGATTTCGGCGTTTTATGCTACTATAGCAACGGGCCTTATCGTTGGGTAAGTTTTTTTTAAACTATATACCTACCTACTGGGTGTAAAGGGAGCCTTTACGTAAGAAGCCGTCAACTAAGCATTCCGTACATCAATCTAATTAAAAAAGAGTTCCATAAATAACGAACGTGAGCAGTTGAGATTTATTCCCTCACGTCGTCAAATAGGACATGGTGTAGCTTATTTGAAGTTCGTCTTTTTGCCAATAGATTTGTCATAGCTTAATAGATCCTATAGCTACTCAAACTGAAAAATATAACAAACTAGTAGACCTATACATCCATCATTGTCAGTTCATTCATTGTTGAAACTAGAACTCTAGGCCACAGATATTATAAGAAAAAAGTTTCTAGATTTCTATGGTCTACTATACTATTACTCTGGTCATTACTTTTGCTTCCATTGATGCCCCTAGTACCTACCTACATCATGGCCTCGACTGTTCGAGTGAGATCATGGCCATGGGTACGAAGTTCAAATGCCGAAGGTTTGCCGCTCGAGTTGTTTTTATTGTTTCATCATTGATGATGAAACAATAAAAACAACCTGTGCCTAGCTAGCCTTTTCCCAACTATGTTGGGGTCGGCTTCCAGTCTAACCGGATGCAGCTGAATCCCAGTATTTTACATGGAGCGACTGCCTATCTGACCTCCACAACCCGGTTAGTACTGGGTAATACGATACCCCTTGGTAAGACTAGTTGTCAGACTTTCGGGCCAATACCTGTAACGACTGTCAAAGATCTACAAATGACAACCGGGACCAACTGCTTAACGTGCTTTCCGAGGCACGGAGGAAACTCGGTATGTAATGGGTCACCCATCCACAAACCAACCTAGGCAAGCGCGGCTTAACCTGAAGATTGATCCGAGCGGCTGTTATTATCTAGCCATGAGCTCCTTAATAGCAGTGTAAGGAATAAAAACAGTAAAAACGTCCTAGAGAGAGCCTAGATTCCTGGAACCAAACATCCGAAGACATGATTGTGACTATTTTATTGTGACATGTTCTGGGCCCGCGTTTTGAATTACGGCCCGTTCCCTCCCAGACAGAAGTCTTGACATAGCATCAGAGGCTTGAGTCCCAGCAGTGGGACGCTGATTTCGTCCAGACGCCAGCACATCAAGCCACTACAATCTGTCAAATTTCTTTAATAGATTTTCAACTTCATCGATAAAGCATGGTTCAAGGTTGAATGGGAAAATGTGACAGTTTCGGCTAGTCCGATGTGCTGGCGTCTGTAGGTACCAACCCAAACTGTACCTATGTACAACTAATTTATTTGTATCTAAATTAATTTTCAGGTTCAGAAAGACAAGAAAACCAGGTCTTTTGGCACCTTTGGTACCTCTCGCTTTTCCGACAGCTTACTTCTGGGACCTTGCGTACGGAAACAAAATACATAGGATTAAAGGTAAGCACTAATAATAATATGTTCAGTACCCGAGCGTTAATAGATGACGATATATGAACGAGACTGCCATACATGTTTTAGTGACAAAGACTACGCTCTCCAAAGATAATTACAAGTGGTGAGGGGACTAGCGGAGTGTTGACTGTTGACGCCCATCAGCGGACGAATGACTGTTGAGCTGAGCGATAGGTCACCACATCACTCGCGAACCGCGCAGCTACCTCGGACACCATTTCGAACAAGCGATAGACCCTGTAGTGTTGGTCCTATCAAATCAAATGTCATTTAAATATTCAACTAAACAACTTTTTTAACTCCGAAAATGACATAAGACGGTCTCCACATATCGCCCGCCCTTTACCATTTTCTAGTAACACATTAGCCTGATCTGACACCATTCCGAAACACCAAACATTGTCAGAGAGCCTACACTTACTAAGGTGCTTTCCAAGTATAAAGGGTGTAAAACACCTCTTAACGAAGCCGAAAGGCACTTGTTCTCCTCGTTATTGAGATATTTTTTTTGTTTTACACCATACCTGGGAACCTTCTAGTAACGGAGATATTGGGGGTCAAAGTTTCAACTTTTTGACAAGTTTTTTTAAATACAAGTTTTTAATGTAAGATTTTTTAAACACCTCCACGACCCCCGTACTATTCAATCTATCCATCAGCACAATGTTTTGAGCGCGTTACATTGAGTTCTACCACAAAACATGATTTTTCATCCCAAATAAAAAGTCGTTTCCACGCAATAATTGCTAAATGCTTGGTTGACGGCTTCGTGATGAGGTCTTTTACATCCTGTATATAATTATGTTCCTAATAAACCAAAATCTGTTTCAGCTGAAGCCGATAGCATCCTGACAAACGAGGAAGATTCCCTCGTGCAAGTGCTGGGTCCGCCTCCGCCTGCGCCATCATTGCCAGCCACCCCATCTGCAAAGAGCGCTTAATATCGTGTGTTACTGCTGGAAAGACGAAAACAAAGATTTTGAGTGCATAGAATAAATATTTAGGTCCGGTTTCTCAAATATAGAAACGTACAGAGCGGAGACGTGCAAGAATTAACCAATCACAGGAGTGACGCGATGTGCATTTCAACTAATGTGATTGGTTGATTCCGGCACGTGTTATCTCTTTTGCCCGTTTTTGTTTTGGTGGAAACCGGGCCTGAAATTGCTAGATTTGCCCACAGCCACACCGTAGGTACTTTAAGTTGCGAAGTACGTAAAATAGTTAATACTGAAAAAAGTGAGACTCAAGCTCTTACAGTGCCTTTCAGTGTAGGTTTGGCGTTTTCATGGTAGTCAAGTAAATTGTGTACTTATGTCAAAGGTGGGTTTAAGGTGGTGTGGAATAATGTACCGAATACGTAACCATCTGTGCGTCGATTTCCCTTCCAACTTGTATAGTGTGTCCAGCGTCTAGGCTAAGTCTCAAATCACTACCTATCTAGTACATACATCAGTAATCAATATGTAATAAGTTGAAAAATATTATCATACGTTACACCACCAATTCTTATTTATTTTGTACACATACTCAAGAATTTATGTATAGACGATATCTTTTATCCAAATCTTATCTTTAGAAAAAAATATATGATCATCGTGAATTGTAGATTACAGGTGCACTGAGACCGTTTATCGAGTATTTACCAAGTTGGTACAATAATACCTACTACGGGGCATAGCTGGTGTTTTTTAAGACAAGAAATTATATCAAAAAATCTGCTCTTGCTGCTTACGAAATGTAGGCTAAACTCAAGGCAGGCGCGTTACTATTACTTTGTGTAATTTGTTAAAACAACCAAAAGTTTCGTAGACATTGTCATATCCATTAACCCAAACTGGGCCCGTGTGGTGTATTTCGGCCCACTCCCAATCATAGAGAGGTCTGTCTCCCAGCAGTGGGAACGTAAAAACGTACTAAGCTGATTAAGCTTATTTTTATTAAAATAAAATTAAAATAGGTAAGTAAGTAGAAGGTACATTTATATGTTTTGTAAAAACGTGACAACACATGTAGCTAATTAAATATCGGAATAAATGGCGATAAAATAAAAAGTTAAAATTATTTTTGGTTTTATTTAGACTTGCAACACTTTAATTTATGCACTGGTAATATGAGTAACTATATTGACTAGAAACTGAAGCAAAAACTTAAGAAAATTTGAATTTCGCGGGCTACCCTGGCACTTTCCCCTTAGGACTGAGTGAATAAGAGCAGGAGTTAGGCCCCGTTCCCACTATGTCGTGACGATTAATTTATCGTTGATTTTTAGTTGGCAAAACTCGTGGACGACAGTAATCGTGTCGTCCTATAAGTGAACATCTCCATTTAAATACACAAGCCACGACACTTAAAACTACACGATTATCTGTTGTCACGACATAGTGAGAACGGGGCCATAGGCAGTGGATAACTGGACTGCAGGTTTAAACTGTTATTTAAACATTTTCAGTTGGTTACAATCATAAAAACTGAGAATTTATAAATTACATCATTACTTAACATCACGCCTGTAATTCCTAAAGCGTTAGGCAGAGTTGTAGGTACTTAGTAGTTATAGTTGCCATCAACCGGGCTTAGAAATTCCTGATGAAACAACCTAAAAACACTGCCCGAACCGGGAATAGAACCAAGACGTCTTGCCCGGCGCTTGCGCTTGCGACTACTAGATCGATGACCAAATTAAATAGTGAGACACTACATCCACTGCTAGTACTCGCAAATAATATTTCAATCAACTACTGAGCTGCAAACTTAAATTTTGCGAATTTAAATTTTGCGCGCTTGCTACCCTGCTTTCACCATAAGTTATTCTTAAACCCTGTTTGGATATAATCGTAATTTATTAGTTTTAGATGATAATAATTAACAACAGTAATTTTATCAAAAACGTTTCCTTGTTTCACTCAAGAAAACAACTGAAAGTTTGCTAATGCGACGGCAAAAACAAAACGCGAATAACCTTCAAATAACATTGAAATGTCAAAAAGACGTTTGTTATCAAGAACAATACAGTTATTCGGCGACCGCTCGCGAAAAACCTGTTCAATTGCACTGAAAATCATGGATCCTAAAGTTAACTTGAAACAAGACCCCGCATACGTAGAAATCCAGAAGTTCTACGATGCTAACGCGGACAAAATAAATATTCAGCAATTATTTCAACAAGATGCAGATCGGTTCAACAAATTCAGGTTTGTGGCTTTTTATTATGTTTTCTATTGCTAATATAAATAAAAACGTGTCGGTTTTTATGTATCTAAATAGCCCTATTAATATTTAATTGATTATATTAGCTATTGTCGTGTGTTTCGATTAGTTTCGCCAAGTTATATCATTGACTTAAAAGTTCTTGAAAAGGTCGCGCATGTTCAGTTGTCAATTTTTTTATTATGAAGAGTTTTAATTCTCGAGCTTTGTCATTTATTATTAATCTCAATATTGTTTACTTTATGATGTAATGTTAGGTCACCTTTGATAAAAATAAATTGGATATTTATTATACTTATACCAAATCAATAATCTATTAAAACTATTGAATGAGAAATATAGCTACAAAAGTATTTGCCATTTCAAGTTGGTTTTGTTGTTCCATCAATATAATATGCATGTTACATGCTGTTTTTTTTCCTTGTATAATTTATCAGGGGCCGATGTTAATATTCAGATGTAATGTAGATACAGTACAGTCATCATCTAAAGTAATGATGATTTTACAGTCTCCAAGATATTTTGAATATTTTTTGCTTCAAAAACACACATCACACTGACTGCATAAATAGATATTTTTTGTAGGAATAATAAATAACAGAATTTTAATTCTGAAACAACTGTGAACCAAAAAAGAAATAAAACGTTTGGATGTAGCTACGAGTACATCCAAAGAGGTTTTATTTCTTTTTTGGTTTTGTAACTATGGCTACCGATTGCCACTCAATATACTTCATAAACAAATGTTGCATGAACTACTATGAATATTGCTCACAAATAATGAATCATTGCTCTAAAATTCAGCCTCCGCATCCCAACTCCAAATGACGGAGAGATCCTGCTGGACTACTCAAAGAACCGCATCAATGAGCAGCTATGGGGCCTGCTCCTCAATCTCGCTAAGAGCAGGAACGTGGAGAAGGCCAGAGATGCTATGTTCTCAGGTTAGTACACCGCATATGCTCCTAGTTAGGTTCCTTCCTTTTTTTTTTTTGTTTGGGAAACCATCAAATGACTTCTACCGCTCTGGGCGGACCAGGAGGGAGTGTCAGACTTTTACTGACTAAAACCCATCCATGTTCCTTCATCGACCCTTTGTGTTCCGGGGCCACGGTATCTCTTTCGAACAGTCCCGCAACCCCGGCAGGGTTAGGTTCCTTCCTATCAAAACCTTTTTTATTAATAGATTTTGTTAGATATTCACAAACATTATATTTGTGGAGTTTTGCTAGGCAATCTAATTCGATCCTATATATAATTGGTTAATTTCATGTCTTTCAACATATACAGGGTGTAATATCATAAACGTAAGACCTCTTGTGTGGTGTTTCAGACCATGAAACTAAACCTCGAGATGGCAATGATTTTTCGGTTTTCATTCAGGCCGAACCAGGGCAATGATCACACGCTTATTATTTGGTTTTCACTTAGGTCATGCCGATCAACAAACTTCGTTTTTTCGTCTCGTCACAGTCATCACTGAGTGTCATCACATGTTATGAGTTATGACATCGACATATTATATTCAATTATGTGTCCAGATTACTATGCCGAATCATGCAGAGCCGAATATGTGTACTCGTATATTTACTTGTATTTTATTTGTATATAATGGTTAGTCATATTGTAAGAAGGATGATAATTATGTTAAAATAGGCGAGACGACAAAAAAATACTAATTAGTCCGTCAGTTAGATTATCAAAAAATATTTGACCCGTGTTTTTTCTTTTGTTACGTAAACCAAAATTGACGAAGATATGACGCTTTTAAAATTCTCAATACGTCACGCCTAGGTATAATTTTTACCTAGTTCTGACATCACGAGCTCCCACTCCCGAGTTTTGATGCGTTTTATCTTTGTCAATATTCATTGATTTACAAAAACAAAAAATACGTGTCCATTAATTTCCAATACTCTAACTGACGGACTAAATAGATTTGCAATTTTTTGATACTGTCGCCACGCCTGCTGTCCATTAACATGAAATTACAAAAAAAATGCAGTGTCACCTAAAATTTAAAATGTGGCCTCTATTAACGCTACTATATTAACGCCCCGTGCCTTGTGGTCCAGTGGTCGACTGCTGGCGCTGAGCTTGACCTGGGTTAAATTCCTAGGTCGGGCAAAGTGTTATTGGGTGTATTATATATCAAGAATTTCTCAGTAGCAGACACGGAGTCTGGATTTGTGTCCGGTTGATGGCAATAAGGTTGCCAGGCCCCCCTATTACATGGGACTTAAGGTGAAAGCTCCAACCAGTCCGCGACATGACATTTTCTGTTTTTTTTTTTTTGGTTTGTTCACCTTTATGAACTTGGAGGGTTGTATTGATGATTATAATTCTGTAACTACAGACGTGTTACAGCCGCGAATAATATTTTTCATCAACTTACAACCTAGCACTGGCCTGCAAATTTCAAAAAACGTAGAAAATTTGAATTTCGCGGGCTGGTTGGTAACTGGTGAAATGTAGGTGTAGGTACTATTAGGTACACCTCTGCCTATCCCTGCGGGGTTTACACGCGTTATGTGTTATTAGTTTTAACCGGTCAAAAGTACTTTCGTCTGTGACATATACCCAACGACCATCGTCGGGCAGCAGCTGACCATCCACAACACCCTGGTCAAGGATCCTACCTTTTCAATGGAGGATAGTGATAGCCTAATGGTATGGCAATCCAAATCTGACTGAATCTGACTGATCTGGATGACTGCCAAATCAAAGGTCTCAAGTTCAAACCCAAATGAATCCGAACAATTAGAGGTGTCTACCTCAGATTTTTCGGATTCATTTGCGTATTGTATAATTGAATCACTTACTTCAGTGAAGGAAACATGTAAAGCCAAGTCAGCCCTTTTTCTTTTTTTTTTGCTTGGGAAATCATCAAATGACTCGTCCCGTTTTGGGCGGAGCAGGAGGGAGTGTCCGACTTTCCATCCATGTTCCTTCGCCCTTTGTGTTCCGGGGCTACGGTATCTCTTTCGAACAGTCCCGCAGCCCCGGCAGGCAAGTCAGAGGCCCTTAGGCGGCAAACTCTGACACCAGGATAGGCACTAACCACACGATTAAGAAGAAGTATGAAGAATGTAAAACTTTACACAATATTATAGGGATGATGACTGACTAAAAAATATGATTCTGTTTAGTCCGTCAGTTAGATTATCGAAAAATATTGGATACGTTGTTTTTGTTTTATCAAATTAATAAAAATTAACGAAGATAAAACGCGTCAAAGATTATGAGTGGGGGCTTGTGACGTCACTTTCCGGTAAAAATTGTACTGAAATGTGACGTCACACGGGTTTTCGACGCACTGTATCGTCTTAATTTTTTGTTTACGTGAAAAAAGAAAAAATGTGTCTCCAATATTTTTTGGAAATTATCTGACGGACTAATTAGATATTTTTTTTGTTATCTACCTTATTCTTTAAACGTCTATAACTCCAATTTACCACCATCTCTCTCACCAGGTGAAAAAATTAACTTCACCGAAGACCGAGCTGTCTTACATATCGCCCTCCGCAACCGTCAGAACCGTCCCATCCTGGTCGGAGGGAAGGACGTCACTCCTGACGTCAACGCGGTCCTCGCGCATATGAAGGAGTTCTCTGGTCAGATTATCAGCGGGCAGTGGAAGGGGTAAGCATAGTCTTTTATGATATGGGTTCATGTAACAGTACAATGAGTCCTTAAGAGCGGCCAACCCGCCATACTTTTCGCGAGAATTTTGACAAATGCTCGTGCGTGATTATGCCGTTGTTACAGATATATCATTTTTTTTTACTGGTACTGGTAACTGGTAGGTATCTTGTGTACTATATCTAGGCTTCTATCATAGCAAAAAATTAAAATTTGCAGGAACATATTCAGTATAAGCCTCCAAAAATTGCTGTTTTGCACAAATTTTATCTCATCTTTGGCCGTTCATAATGTACTCATAAATTGTAAAAGTAAAGAAAATATCCTGATAGAAGCCTTGCAAATGCAGTGGAGATTCTAAATATTAAATAATTATTTCATAAACTTGTAAGACTTATTCAAAAACAGGTATTTCCTTGAACAAGTTTTATAAAAAAAATTCGAACACTATTTTTCGTTCAATGTCCTCGCGTTAGTCGGTATGAGGTGCGCGGGTGACGAGTAGTGCGGGGTCGGAGCTAGGTAAGACAGGGCAGTTGAAAAAATATCGCCGCGATGACTCTGGATGAAACAACAAGCTTTTTCACCATGCTCGCGTCGACGATAGACGGGCCGGGGACGGGCTCTTAAGATTGGGAAACCGCAACGCAGCCCAGGAGGTGATGGAGGGACGAACTCGACAGTTTTTTTTTCAAAGTTTGGCTACAATCTATACCCGGATAAGGAAATTTGGAAGGAGGGAATCGAGGTCCTTGCCCTGCAGTGAGATGAATGGCTAATAATGCATGGGTGTTAAAGTACCCTTAACGAAGCCAAAAGGCACTTGTTCTCCCTGTCATTGCGATCATTTTGTTTTGTTCTAGATTCTAGCTAAACTATACCTTGGAGTTACGGAGATATTGGTGGTCAAAGTTTCCATTTTTTTTCCCAAGGTTTTTTAAATGACCAAAAAATTTTTATTTAATTTTTTTTTTTTCAAATGGTGAATGTTTAATGGTAAAACGTGATTTTTCGCCAAAAAAAAAGTTGTTTCCCAGCAATTATTTTTGCTTAGAGCTTGATGTACAGAATGCCTGGTTGACGGCTTTGTTAAGGGTCCGTTTACACCTTGTATGTAATTATAGTGTAACCACGATGCCTCGTTGGTCGCAGGCAGGACTGCTTACCACAAGGTCTTGGCTCTCTTGGGTACGAATCGAAGGTCTGATCGGAGGTCTGGTCATGATGGGAAAACCTCCCATCATGACATTAGTAAAACTAGATGGAGTCTAGATTTGTGCCCGGTTGATGTAAATAGGCTCGCGATAAAATGGGACTAAAACAAAACTGACGTACTAAAGGTCCACCTCTGCCTGACCCTTTAGTGCGACTGCTTTAGTCGTGATATAAAATAATATTTTGTCTTATATTATTTAGGTACACCGGCAAGTCAATCACGGACGTGATCAACATTGGTATTGGTGGGTCTGACCTCGGACCTCTGATGGTCACCGAGGCGCTCAAACCTTATGCCAACCAACTGAAGGTAAATAATAATTAATTGTATACGTCTTGTTGTCTGTGACGATTTTTGGTGCAGGCAACTGGGCGTGTGACTGCTTGTGGACATGTGAGCGACTGCCTCGTTGGTATAGTGGTTGCAACTCACGACTGCTGAGCATGAGGACCTGGGTTCGATTCCCGGGTCGAGCAAAAAGTGTTATTGGGTTTTTCTATCAGGAATTTCTCAGTAGCAGCCACGAAGTCTGGATTTGTGCCCGGTTGTTGGCAATAGGCTCGCCCCCTATTACATAGGACTTAACAAGTGGCGAAATGTAGGTGTAAGTACTATTAGATACACCTCTGCCTTTCCCTTCGGGTATTACAGGCGTGATGTTATGTTATGTATTATAATTCATACCTTCCAAAACCTTGAACCGAAAACTTAGCAAAAAAGTTATAAAATCATCCACTCATCAACCAATACGTACCCCAGGTCCACTTCGTATCCAACATCGACGGCACCCACCTTGCCGAGGTCCTAAAGCGCCTGAACCCGGAGACAGCGCTCTTTATCATCGCGTCCAAGACCTTCACCACGCAGGAAACCATCACCAACGCCACCTCAGCCAAGACCTGGTTCTTGGAGGCTGCTAAAGATGTAAGTATATTTATTATAACAGATCAACGACCCCAAAAAAACCATCAAGTTTTTGAATATGATAATTTGGACATACCTCAGCAATTTTAAAAGTTGTAAGACTAACTATTATTTTCACATATTGCCAGTACTTACCAAAACTCAACCTACCTACTCTGATTCTTTATAACCGGAGACAAATTGCTACTAAAAAGAAAGAAAAAAAAATTATCACGGGGACATAACACAAAAACAATAATAAATTATAAAACAAAGCCCTCCGCCGCATCTGTCTGTCTGTTTGTTCGCGATAAACTCAAAAACTACTGCAGCGATTTTCATGCTGTTTTAACCAATGGATAGAGTGGTTCTCGAGGAAGGTTTTAGGCGGCGGGCGAAGCCGCGGGCTTCAGCTAGTATTTTATAAATACAACGGTACGGAACAAAAAAAGTTGACCGCTTGCACGTCGTGAGTGCGACAAGCAGGTTACTCAGCATGCATAATGCAGTATTATTGGGGCCCTACAATACAACGCTGGCCTTCAGTGGTCACCCGACAAGAAACATACGGAAGCCAAGACGCTACTGAGTCCATTCTAACCTGCACCCCTAGCCAAGTTGACAATCTACAATCGTTAACGCTAGTAGAAAACTAATCAAATGAATGGGAATGACATCATCTCAACGTTAAATCACGTGATCAACACAAACGAATAGAAAATTCGTAAACAAGTTTACATCGTTCATAATTATAGAATAGAATGTTATCGTTTCTACAATGTTGATCGCTAAACTCTTTTGTAGGAACGCTCACCATAGTCTTAAAGTGTAGGTTTTTTCTACAGACATTAGAGAACGAGCGATCGACTCAGTCGTGTCAACTTGGCTACCAATTTAGCGCTTTCTACAATCGCTTACACCGAGGCGTTTACGATTAATTAAATAAATAAATAAATATCGCTGGACATTACACACAGCGCCATCTAGTGCCACACTAAGTGACGAGGCTTGTGTCGTGGACACCAGATAGTTGTTATACTACATAGATACTTTTTGTTTGTAAATACATACTTATTATACATATAAACATCCATGACTCGGAAACAAATGTAAATGCTCATCACACAAACATTTGTTTCTACCGGGATTCGAACCCGGGACCCTAAGAACGTCAGGCAGCCTCAGTACCGCTGCGCCATACGGGTCGTCAAAATCAGGTCAGGTCAGGTAAGTCAGGTCGTCGGATTGTAGAAAGAGAATCGATACGAAACTTTTGTAACTTGGCTAGGCCTGTTGTTGTGTTACGATGTTCCCTAACCGCGCATTAATATATTATTGCTTACATAGTTAAAAATACTAAATATATTTTTCAAGATATATCTCTTACTTTTTAGTCTATAAAGTGTATGTTCTACGAGATTATGCTAGTACGCTCATAAATTGCTCGTCCACTATTTAAGCGAAGACACTGCCTCCTAAGACACAGGATCTTCCTAGTTACAGTACAGTCAATACAAAATTTGAGCCCTGACTCCTAAGTCAGGGCTCAAATTTTGTATTGACTGTACTGTACTCATCTTTCTCACAAAACTTCTGTTTGCTCCTTTTTCTGTTCCCTAGTGACTTTTGTGTACTTAATTATTGTGTCAAACTTGTATTTTCCTTGTTATTATTATTGAACTTTTTGAAACATCATAAATTCAACATTTTTTGTTTCACTGCTGGGCAAAGGCCTCCCCATATCCTTCCAGGTACTCTTCTCCTGAGCCACCTCGGACCAGCCTCCGTGATGCACGTCTAGATCATCTCGTCACCTCTTTCTAGAACGGCCTCGGCAGCGCCGTCAATCCTGAGGCACCCATCGTGTTGAAATTCAACTTATATAACTAAAACATTGTTGTTGTAGCCATCAGCGGTCGCGAAGCACTTCGTGGCTCTGTCGACGAACGCGGAGAAGGTGACAGCATTCGGTATTGATGCCAACAACATGTTCGGGTTCTGGGACTGGGTGGGAGGCAGGTGAGACCGTGATGCTTTTTCCTCACCGTTTGAGGCCCGTACGATACGCCCAGAGCCAGTTTTTAAACCACAGATAACTAAATGCCTTTTTAAAATCAAATCAATCTGTTATATTTTTTTTTGATATTTATATTCGGGGTGCTTAGAGAACCTCAACATATACCATGCTAATAAAACGTCAAACTATGTTTGGTATCTCTTTACTTAGTATTTGAATCTTGTTGCTCTTGTCCGCAAATGCGTTGGAACACCACATCCTGTGGCCAAAAACTTTCTTCCAACACCTTAAACATGTCCTTTTGAACGCCATTGTCACATATACGTGACAAGCACGCGCGTGCCCTGTACGCCAAACGACACAAATATGTGACAAAATGGTAGAAGAAATTGTGGCTTGGCGTGTAGGGCACGCATATGTGTTTATGCTCTGGCATTCAAAAGGTAAAAAGCATTTAGTGATTTTTCGTGCAACTGGTTTATGTATACGTTTTAAAAATACCATAAAATATCAAGTAAGTATATTTATAAAGATCTTTGCAAGAGAGTAAAACTCCCAAAGTGAACTGAAGATTAGCGACATAACTAATAACGATTTCAATAATAACCTAATTGATAATTTTCTATATATAGGTACTCCCTGTGGTCAGCCATCGGTCTGTCCATCTCGCTGTACATCGGCTACGATAACTTCGAGAAACTTCTGGAGGGAGCCAGCTTCATGGACCAGCACTACACCACCGCGCCGCTTGAGAAAAACGTAAGACTTTTAACTAACTTGATTTTACCCAAAATAATAATTATTTATTTATTAAAACTCTATGCACAATTAAAAAATAGTACAAAGGTGTACTTCTAACTTTTTTCCTTAGTTCTTTAAAAAAAAAACATTTAACATTTTGTTTTAGTGACAGGTTTTTTTTTGTCATCGTGTTTGTTCCACTGCTGGGCAATTAGTAATAAAATAAATAAATAATACAACGACCGTATTCAGGCACCCACTGTGAGACTATTCTCGCCAATCAGGGCAGTGCTAAATTCCCATTTTTTCCCTAATAAGAAGTGCGAATTCTCATCTTAATCTGAATTTTGACTTTTGGTTCTGATTTGCTTTTCCGACTTCTGAGCATGCGATCCTGGGTTCGATTCCAAGGTCAGGTTAGTTAAATGCTATTGGGTTTTACCATTAGGAATTTCTTATTATAGTAGCAGACACAACAAACACACACAATAGGCTCGCTCTCCCATTAAATTGAACTTAAACGTAATAGGCATGACGACAGTATCAAAAAATTGCAAATCTATTTAGTCCGTCAGTTAGAGTATTGGAAATTAATGGACACGGTATTTTTTGTTTTTGTACATCAATGAATATTGACAAAGATAAAACGCATCAAAACTCGGGAGTGGGGGCTCGAGACGTCAGAACTAACTAAAAATTATACCTAGGCGTGACGTATTGAGAATTTTAAACGCGTCATATCTTCGTCAATTTTGATTTACGTAACAAAAGAAAAAACACGGGTCAAATATTTTCTGATAATCTTAACTGACGGACTAATTAGTTTTTTTTTGTCGTCTCGCCTATTGGCGAAATGTGTACACCTCTGCCCAAGGCTTCGGGGTTTACAAGCGTGTTGTTATGTTGTTGAGTTTGCGATAGGTTGTGACTGACAAACTAATTCGTATTTACCTAACGAATGTTTCTTTCCGCAGGCTCCAGTCATCCTGGCCTTACTTGGCGTGTGGTACTCTAACTTCTACGGCGCTGAAACACACGCGCTGTTGCCCTATGACCAGTATTTACACAGGTAATCAATAATGCACTTCATATGAATATATATATTATTTGTAGCGGATTAAACTTTTTTTTTTGTAAATAATAATTTCTGAGATTTTCTTCAGACTGTAAAGGAATATATTTTTTAATAAATATTTTATATTAATATTGTCATTTTTTAGGATTTTTTAAAAATTTAAAGCAATTAATAAAGGAATAATAATATTTTTTGAATCTAGATTGATACATAATGAATGAAGACACAACAATTTAAATTAGTTCCAGCTAACACTTTTATTAGAATATCGCTCTAAATTATATATAGATAATTTAGTAACTGTTGTTGCAAAATATCTAAAAGTTTTTCATTGAACTATATTTTCCGGCAGATTCGCAGCATACTTCCAACAAGGCGACATGGAGAGCAACGGCAAATACGTCACCCGCTCCGGGGCCCAAGTGGACTACGGCACCGGGCCCATCGTCTGGGGAGAACCTGGGACCAACGGACAGCACGCCTTCTACCAGCTCATACACCAGGGGACCAGGTAAGATGATCGCCTTTCTTATAAGTGTCTTTATTAAAGAATCCTTTGGCGGCAAATTAAGTCGTATCTTTTGATAAATAAGAAGATATACAGACCAAATAAAGTCAAAGTTCCAACTTTTTGACAAGTTTTTTTTTTAAACAAATTTTTAATGTAAGATTTTTACTTTAAACACCTCCACGACCCCCGTACTATTCAACCCATCCATCAGCACAATGTTTTGAGTGCGTTACATTGAGTTCTAACACAAAACATGATTTTTCACATCAAAAAAAAAAGTCGTTTCCCAGCAATAATTTTTGCGTAAAGTTACTTAGTTTGATGTACAGAATGCTTTTTTTTTTGTTTTTATTGTTTATTAACTAAAGAACAAAACAAAATATAAACAGAGAAACATCACAAAAACCTCTATAGGTTTGTCCGGATGTTGAGACTCTTAATAGGTACTAAAGCAAATAATCATTGAAATCTAAGGTTAACACAGTTTATAGCAAATTGTGAGGTAGTTCGTAAGTAAAAAAGAAAGATTACAAAAAACACACACGGCGCGGGTCGGACATCGCGTCCAAGCTTAACTAATGGAATGAAATTTAAACAGGATGATGCCTTTCAGATGGAGTTAAAGTATTGTTTGTATTTATATTTATAATTACTATTTGTTATTTCCGATTGAATTTTTGTTGGAACGTCATTAATTAGAGTAGGTATTAAACAAGCGAAGGTTCGTTTCCCGTAATAGTTCTTGAAACTCGGTACTACCAGTTTTGATTGGGCTGCTAATCTTGTTGCTATGCGATGATTAAATTTAATTTGCAGTTGTTTGTTGCTGAACTGTTCTATTAGTAACCACTTTCGTATTTTTGTGTGTACTGGCAAAATTGTACAATATTTAAAGAAACCTGTTACGTCATCACCATCATAAAGGGTTTTCCTTATTTTATTTGGTATTATTACTTTTAATAAACGAAATTGTAGGATAAATATTTTGTCTATGTATGTTTTAAACGTTCTGCCATAGCTAGTGATTCCATACGAAATTATTGATTCCGCCAGTGCATTATAAAGGTTAAGTAAAATTTTAAAAGGTACTTTGTATTTAATTATGGCAAATTTGGCCAGCATTGCTCGCAGTTTATCACATATGGAGTCAATATGAGTGCCCCAGTTAAATCTGTCGTCAACAATTAAACCCAGATATTTGTAGTTGGTAACTTGCTCCAATGGTTCACATTTGCAACCAAGGCTAGATAATTGCACTTTATCACTTTTATGCAAACAATGGTGAGTGTGCGCAATAATTGTTACTGGCTTGTCAGAATTGAGTAAGTGATTAGAACGTACGTGGATAGTCTTAGTTTTACCAGCATTAAGCACCAGTCCAGCATCATGAGACCACTTACATAACTTATCAAAATCGTTTTGAATCGATTGTTTAGCCTTAGATAAGTCTTTATCAGCTGCTATGAGACAGGTGTCGTCTGCGTATTGATAGACTGAGCAATTATTTGTAACATTCTCCATGTCATTGACGTAAGCCAAGTAATGAAGGGGTCCTATAACTGAGCCTTGTGCTGTTCCCGTAGCTACTACGGCTACGTCACTGAATTCATTGCTGATCTTTACACGACAAGTTCTATTTTTTAGGTAATCTTTGCACCAGTTTAATATTGGGCCTCGAACCCCTGTATTGTCAAGCTTCTTTATCAGTGTATCGTGCCTAAGGGTATCAAACGCTTTGCTAAAATCAATGAACAAAAGGATAACATGTTTTTTATCATTGAGGTGATGGTTTATTTCATCTGTGAATTTAGAAAGCAAAATTGAAGTTGATTTATTAGGTTGAAAGCCATACTGAGAACCCGATAAGACACTGTTTTCAATGTAGAAATTCCGAGTTTGCTGACACACGTATTTTTCTACTACCTTATCTATGACTGGTAATATTGTGACTGGCCTGTAACTGTCATAGTTACTATGTGTACCATTTTTATAAATTGGTCGCACGATGCCTGATTTTTATTCTTGAGGATATTCCCCAACTTGTATACTAGTGCTTATTAGCTTAACTATGACCTTAGCTATCTTATCACTTACAACCTTAACGTCTATACATCGGATGCCATCTGCACCAAAAGCTAGTAGATAATATAATAATTGGTGTTCCCCCAGAATGATCCCGTGCGACTTCATCGCCCCTGCGCAGACGCACAACCCGATCTCAAACGGCGTACACCACAAGATCTTGCTCGCCAACTTCCTGGCGCAGACCGAAGCGCTCATGAAGGGCAAGTCTTCGGACGAGGTGAGTCTTATGTCGTATGTCGTGTCGGTGCGAGTTTAAGGATAACTCGTGTCAAAGTGAAAAGTATGCTGAAGTATAGTGGCTATAATTAATTATATTCGGTATTTCAGACATGATTACAAAACTATGTTTAAACATAATTTTATGGAAATTATGGACTTTCTGTTGATCATTAGGGGTTTATTTAGAAACACTTATTATTTTCGTCAGATTATTTAATAAAATAATTACATTTTACTTGCGTTTTTGAAAGATTCAACAATTTGATCTACTCCCAGGCTAAAGCAGAGTTAGAGAAGTCAGGCATGGCGGCGGAGGCGGTGACTAAGATCCTGCCGCACAAGGTGTTCAAGGGCAACCGGCCCACCAACTCCATCGTCGTCAAGAAAGTCACGCCCTTCATGCTAGGAGCTCTTATTGGTACGTACCTAACTATGTTCCTATTTAAAATACTCATTTCCAATAGGGATGATGACTGACTGAAAAATATATTCTGATATGATTCTGTTTAGTCCTTCAGTTAGATTATCAAAAAATATTGGATACGTGTTTTTTGTTTTATTAAATTAATAAAAATTGACAAAGATAAGACGTGTCAAAGATCTCGAGGGCTTGTGGCGTCACATTTAAGTAAAAAATGTACTCAAATGTGACGTCACACGAGTTTTCGGCGCACTGAATCGTTTTAATTTTTTGTTTACGTGAAAAAATGTGTTCAATATTTTTTGGAAATCTATCTGATGGACTAATTAGATTTTTTTCGTCTCTACCCTATTGATTTAGCATTTATATGAATTACTTTTTTAGACACATGTGATTCATCCCTCCTCATCTCATGCTTTTGATATGACTGGCGCAACTTTCAAACTTCCTCTGATATAATACTCATTCCTTACGTTAGCAGAACATTTTGTATTTAACAAAACTTGTTTATATGGATACCAGCTATCGATTAATATAGGTCTTATGCGTGGACGCTGCTTTGAAAAAAAATCAAAATGGCGGAAATTATCCGGCCAAAAATTCAAACCCCTTTGTGGCATCAAGTAGTGTAGTATGTACTGTAAACGTATGCATACCTGCTAACTTGTGCCAGCGGCCAATTTTTTTATCATCATCATCATCAGCCTATTAATGTTCCCACTGCTGGGACACAGGCCTCCTCTCTATGAGAGGGAATGGGCTATAATCCACCACGCGGGCCCAGTGCGGATTGGTAGATGTCACATGTCTTCCAATTTTTTGGTTCTAGGACATGCCGGTTTCCTCACGATGTTTTCCTTCACCGTTTTGATTTCTTCTTAAAGCCTGAATGCTGAAGCATTCATTTATCTTATTTTATCTTTCCACAGCACTCTACGAACACAAAATCTTCACCCAAGGCGTGATCTGGGACATCAACTCCTTCGACCAATGGGGTGTCGAGCTCGGTAAGCAGTTGGCGAAGGCGATAGAACCTGAGCTTCAGGACAACACTCCGGTGTCCAGCCACGACGGCTCCACCAACGGCCTTATCAACTTCTTGAAAGCTAATTTTTAGGAGAAAATTTTGAAGCCGTTTGAGTAACGTTCTTATTATTTTTGAATGTATGTAATGATGAGTTTTTTTGACATAATTGTAAAGAAATTCATTAAAATGTCTATGTGTTCTTAAAAAATCTACTTGATTATGTTAAACTTTATGTGATGTGACAGTTTTTCGATTGTTTTCTATAAATTATTTGTATGTTATAAATTATTTTGGAAGAGTGGACCACAAAAATCTCGTTATAAACAAAATTGTTATTTTTTAAGTTATTAAATTATTTGTTAAGAATGTTATTGAACTAAAATTCTATATGGAGTACTCATTTTTGTCTTCAGATTTTATTAAAAATATATAATCAAGAACGTAACAACGAACGGCGTAAATATACACATTTATTATTTAGAAGCAAACATTTTGATCGCTTTTTTCTCACTTTTGTAGTATATTTAACATTTTGTATTTAAAATATGCCTATTACGCAGTTGAAACTGCTAGAATGGTTAAAATGAAGGTGGAATTCGAACAAATCAGTTTGCATCCTTTTTTGTGTATCAACTATAAATATAGGATACATACATATGCACATAAAAACATACTCGCGCCTTTAAAATGTCGAATCTGTATTTATTAAAATGTAAATTAATAATTACAAAAAAACCTAATGCAAGAGTTTTTACTAAGGTGTTGATTATTAAAATTCCCATTGACAATATAATACTGTATAAATTTTGTTTAAAAAAATACGGTAACAATCTTATAGTGTTCTTTATGTATTAAAATATTATGAAATGTTACTCTCCTAGTGAGATGTATTTATTTATTAAAAGGAGAACCAACAGCTAAAATAAATGAGTAACAATATAATTATATATTTAATATAACTATATGTATTGAAAAGCAAACGTTACGTGTTTTAGAAATAAAACATTGTATCGCACGATTTCTGTTCGTTTTATTTGCCGTCGACAGTCATTTCGATATCGGATTCACGCCCGCCCGAACCGCGATACTAGTCATCAAGGTTTCATGCTGAATTATGTTTGCTGAAAAATTCTCTGGGCTAGAAAGTAGTAAAGGACATTTTAAACAACGTCTTATGTAATTTTGACGTTTGAATAAATGATACGAGATACAGGAAGTTATGTTTCAGATACGAAAGGAAACAACGAAATTATTTCTTAATTAATCAGTTTAATTCAGGTAGTTTTTACATCGTAGTTCTTATCAAACACAGACAAAATCATAGATTGTGAGTTAGCAAAATCGATTGCGTTCCAGCGCAGAAGATAAAAGCTAGCACACTAACGTATAAGCATTGCACACGGCTTGTAGGTAAAGCATCGCCTGAGATTGGCATATCGTTGAAGTATGCAGTTTTATAGAAAGAAAGTTTCAAGCCAAGACATCTTGTTCAGTGCTTACCGTGTGCGTTGAGCTTACAAATTTAATATTATTTTGTCTTCTTGCTCTGTTTATCTCTAACAAATAAAAACAAACAGGGAAATAAAATTCGAGCTATGTCATTGCTAGTATGGAGTCAATAATTAGACAGTGTTCACACTGTTCACACCAAACGTATAGTCTGTCGTCGACTGCGACAATTATGAAAAGCAACGTTTAAGTTGACGTTAATTCTTTCAGCATCATCATAAGCCTATAATGTTCCCACTGCTGGGACACAGGCCTCCTCTCTGTGACTGTGGCTCAGTGCCGATTGGTAGATGTCACATGTCTTCGAATTTTTTGGTTCTAGGACATGCCGGTTTCCTCACGATGTTTTCCTTCACCGTTTTGAGAGAAGTGGTGATGAAATAAATTATACTAAGTAATGCGCCTGTCTGGGTTCGAACCCTGACTTACTGTTCGTAAGTCGGGGCCGCCACCACTGGGCCACCGCTGCTCTTTCATACATTTTGAACTCTATGCTTACGGTCGACTGTCAGGAGCTCGTGCCTAAATAATAACAGCCATTAGGACCAATCGTCAGGTTAAGCCGCGCTTGCCTAGGTTGGTTGGATGGGTGACCACTTATTACATACAGAGTTTCCACCGTGCCTCGGAACGCACGTTAAGAGGGCCCTTCCCGGCTCGTCTATCGTCAACGCGAGCATGGTCGAAAAGCTTGTTGTTTCATCCAGAGCCATCGCGGCGATATTTTTTCATCTGCCCTGTCTTACCTAGCCCCGACCCGGCACTACTCGTCACCCGCGCACCTCATACCGATTAACGCGAAGACATTGAACGAAAAATAGTGTTCGAAAAATTATAAAACTTGTTCCAGGGAATACGTGTTTTTGAATCAGTCTTACAAGTTTGTGAAATAAATATTTGTTATTTAGAATCTCCACTACATTTGCAAGGCTTCCAGGATATTTTCTTTACTTTTACAATTTATGATACATTATGAACGGCCAACGTTGAGGTAAAATTTGTGCAAAACAGCAATTTTTGGAGGCTTGTACTGAATTTGTTCCTACAAATTTTTATTTTTTGCTTCAATAGAAGCCTAGATATAGTGCACAAGATACCTATCAGTTCAAAAAAAATAATGATATATGTGTAACAACGGCATAATCACGCACGAGCGTTTGTCAAAATTCTCGCGAAAAGTATGGCGGATTGGCCGCTCTTAAGCCGTTGGTCCCGGTTGTCATTTGTAAACCTTTGACAGTCGTTACAGGTAGTCAGCGGCCCGAAATTAACCTTTTTGGTATAGAAAATAGAGATCACTATGATTGACTTGTGTTGCAACAAACCAACATCAACCTAATGGTAATAAATAAATAAAAATGACAGTGCTTTTGACAGCAATAGAAAATCAGATTTAATATAACTGTGGAAAGACTTTACGTTTGGTGTCAACTGGGCCTATATCGAAACATTTTCACATCAGTCATTTATCATTCATCATCAATAACCAAGGAAGTATATAAGTAATACTTCCTTGGTTGTTGTATATAAGTAAGTATGTAAGTATCGTAATTAAATGCAATTTTTATATTTAATATCGAGCCTGTATTCCCCGAAGAGAGAGGCAGAGGTCCATAATATCCTAGTGTAACAAAAACCAACATAAAGCTAGCGATCTAATACTAAATGAGAACTCAAGCAAAGCAAAGTGCCAAAGGAGCATGAGGTTGATTCATCCATGCACCTGATAAAGTAGTATGGTAGCCCGCGAAATTCAAATTTTCTTACGTTTTTTGCAATTTGCAGATCAGTGTCAGATTGTATGTTGATTAAAATATGATTCGCGGCTGTAACACGTATGTAGTCACAGAATTATAATCTTTAAAATCATCAATACAATCCTCTAAGTTCATTTAACCCAATGGGGGCACATAAATTCGCCGCTAGAGACGTTCGTGTAGGCTAAGGTCTTCCGAAATGACAGATGTCATACAGTGTTCGCGCGTTGCGTGCTTTTTTATCACGTATTTATACTAATTCTCACGATTGTGTTCTAGACTGAGCAATTCCTGATTATATTATATATATAATCAGGAATTGCAGATATAGCTATAGCCGTCCTTTTCTCGCACTGCCTTTTAGAAAAAGATAGCAATAGCCTAAATTAAGTTTAGTTTGTGCACAACAGAAAAAACAACACTGTATACTTGAGTTCTCATAATTATACATAACAGTCTATACATACGCAGTAATATCGTCTACTTAGGTTTGCGTCCCCTACCACCGCCTGTCTTCGCCTTTTTCTTGGCGGCGTTTTTTTTGTCTTCCTCGGCCTTGCGCTTTGGGTTCGGTGTGGTTGATATCTGAAACGAAAATATTGAATATTATCCTAAAAGTAAAAAAGAAAGTTACTTGTCGAGTGCTGCTGTTCGTCGTGATTGCGTTTTGTTCGGCATACATAAATGGTGTAAAAAGACTTAACGAAGCCGAAAGGCAATTGTGCTTTTCGTCATTGCGATATTTTTGTCGTAGACCATACCTGCCCGCGTAGCATGACCACCGTAGAAACGAAAGAGAATCGACAAATCTTTTGTTCATCTGTCATTTTGTCGATTCAATGACAGATGAACAAAAGATTTGTCGATTATCTTTCGTTTCTACAGCACAATGTCCACCAGCACAATGTTTTGGGTGCGTTACATTTTGCGTGCGTGCGTTTTCCCGGCGTGATTTTTCACCCCAAAAATGTCATTTCCCAGCAATAATTTTTTCGTAGGGTTACTTAGTTTGATGTACAGAATGCTTGGTTGACGGCTTCGTGAAGAGTGTTTACAGTTTTGCGTTTTCTAGTGTTTTCCATTGAATTTAGAGAATTCATTTTATAAGCATTATGTAGGTATACAAATTGTTTATTTAAAAAACAGGGTTTTTAGTGTAAATTAACTCATTTAACTACATTTTATTCAATTTTTATCGGGGTTTAAGTATGTGCTTCCACCTTTTAAAATAAATAGACTCCAGTCTGTTACTACGAAATTCTTGTTGGAATTACTACATATCCCAACTTAGGACTCGAGTTTAAGACCTTATATTCTGTCATAGCTCTTGCTAGAAATAGATAGATATAGAAACTTATAAGTCTTATGAAACATACAGTAAGGTTTTGCTTTTATAATCTACCAATAAGCTTGCATGTTTTGTTAATAAATATGTACCGTAAAGAATCCATCAAGTCGTCCCTGCGTGGTCCCGCTGCGCGCTTTCAGCAGTTTCTTGGCTGCGTTGCGCACGCGCTCCTCGTTGAACTGCTTGTCGCCACACAGGAACTTCACCAGGCCTTCCTCGTCAGGATCTGACCATTTTAACTGGAAAACGAAGAATTCACTATGACTTATGAGGAATATGATGCGCGGAAATGACCAAAATGTCGTGGGGAAAGTTTTGAGACGAATGTGGATTGCTATAAGAGTAGGAGAAGACCAAAAGAATGAAGGAGCTCTGTGAAGGATAACGCTAGGGAAGAGGTGACTGCTGAGATGACGAGTAATAGAGAAGTAGAGAAGAAGACATATCGAGGCATTACCGTGCCTCGCAAAGTACGGTCGAACAAGCTATTTGGTTTACATTTTACTATGTAATTTGTTGGTTAAACTGTAAACCAAATAGCTTGTTCGTAGGTTAAGCCATTGGTCCCCGTCTTCATTTATTTGTAACTCATGTTTTACAATAGTAATGGGCAGTCAAAGTCTGGAAGCAATCATCATCATCATTTCAGTCACAAGACGTCCACTGCTGGACATAGGCTTCCCCCGAGTGTCGCCACATTGACCGGTCCCGTGCGACTCGCATCCAGCGGATTCCCGCAACCTACACCAGGTCATCGGCCCACCTAGTTGGAGGGAGGTCTTCCAACGCAACGTCTTCCGGTTCGCGGTTGACACTTCAGAACATTTCGGCCCCATCGGCCATCCGTTCTGCAAGCAATGTGCCCTGCCCACTGCCACTTAAATTTGGCAATTCGGGCTACGTCGGTAACCTTGGTTTTGCGATGTCTTCATTTCTGATTCGATCGCGCAAGGAAACTCCGAGCATAGCCCTCTCCATTTCCCTTTGGGTGACTTTAAGCCTTCTGATAAGGCCCATTGTGAGCGACCACGTCTCGGTCCCGTAAAGAAAGCAGTCAATCCATGTGAAATACTGGTATTCAGTATTGTGTTAACGGAAATTTTGTTGATCAAATTAAGAGACTATTCTAGTGATTAATCCAAATAGTAAGTAAGGAAGTGACAATGAATGATAGCGTGATAGTTGACAGAGGAGAATAGAACAAACAAACGTGTTGCGCCGAACATAAGTAACATGGGACAACGGCAGGGAGATGATAATGAAGTAAGAAAATAACCATACTTTAACTCTATTTACCGCCTTTAAATCTCTATATACATCATAAATTTGCATATTTCTATATCAATATGTTTAAATGTCCAGTGGCAAAAATTTTAATCCCTTGTCATGCCGTCCTGGTCTGCGTTCAGCTTTAGGCAGATTTCGGTCAGTATGTTTAAAGTCCATGTAATAGGGGGCAAGCCTATTGCCATCGACCAGGCGGAAAAACAGACTCCGTGGCTGCTACAGAGATTTTTGATGAAAAACCCAATAACTCTTTGACCGGACTGGAAATAGAACCCAGGGTCAGCAGTCGGGATTGCCATTACTATACCAACGAGCCTTGTAACTAACCTCAATCTCTTTAGGATTAGTGACCTCAGGCTCCAGGAAAAGCTCTCTCGCCCGCTGATAGTCCCAGTTCTCAGGCGGCTGGTATTTATCCGTGTCTATGTTCCGCAGCACCTGCTCTAGGGAGCGGTGTTGACGGATGAGCTCTATGGCACGCTTCGGGCCTATGCCTCGGATGGAACCGCAGTAGTCACAGCCGAGCAGGATGCAGAGGTCTATGAACTAGAAAGATAAAGTTTGTTGAAATAGGGTAGATGACAAAAAAAAACTAATTAGTCCGTCAGATAAATTTCCAAAAAATATTGGACACATATGCTTTCTTTGTTCACGTACTTACAAGAAAAAATGAAGACGATACTCGTATGACGTCACATTTGAGTACATTTTACCGGAAAGTGACGTCACCAGCCCCCCACTCATGATATTTGACGCGTTTTATCTTCGTCAATTTTTATTAATTTGACAAAACAAAAAACACGTATCCAATATTTTTCGATCTAACTGACAGACTTAACAGAATTTTAGTTATAATTTAATTTTTTTTTAAGTCAGAAATCATCCCTATTGTCCCACGGGATCGTACTATCAGGATAAAAAGTATTCTAGGTGTTAATCCAGGTTATAAGTTCTCTTTGTGCCGAATTTCATCCAAATCCATTCAGTAGTTTTTGCGTGGAAGAGTAACAAACATTCATCCATCCTCACAAATAATAGTAGTAAGAAGTAGTGTAATAAATTATGATCATTTAATCAATCAATAACTAGGTTATCAGTAAGTATAAGGATTTAGTGTATTTTTGTTAAGACTAAATTGGATTTTGAAGGCCAAATTATTTTTAAATTTGAAGATAATGTTGTAAGAATTCACAATCAAATTAAATCTAGGCTTGATTAATTTAAATAAATCCTCACTCATTCAGGTTTCTGCATTTGGAGCCAAAATAAAATATTTTAGTTTTAAGTACTTAGATATTGAGACTGCCGGGCCCAGAGCAGTCTCGTCAGTGATAACGACAATTAAGCTATTTTTGGCTCCATATCCCCTATTTCAATCTGTGAGAGGAGCTCGTGGCTAAATAATAACAGCCGCTCGGGTCTATCTTTAGGTTAAGCCGTGCCTGCCTAGGTTGGTCTGTGGATGGGTGACCACCCTTACATACCGAGTTTCCTACGTGCCTCGGAAAGCACTTTAAGCTATTGGTCCCGGCTGTCATTTGTAGGTCTTTGACATACGTTACATGTAGTCAGCGGCCCAAAAAGTCTGACAACCAGTCTTCCAAGCGGTATCGTACGAGTATTACCCAGTACTAACTGGGTTGTGGAGGTGAGATATGTAGTCGCTCCATGTAAAATACTGGTATTCAGCTGCATCTGGTTAGACTGGAAGCCGACCCCAACATAATTGGGAAAAGGCTAGGTTAATGATGATACCCTTATATGACTCAGATGATCTTTTTAATTCAAAAGAAACCTTATTTTTTCTATCTTTTTCCTTTGAAGATAGATTAACCACAATAAACTGAGCATAATAGTTCCCTTACTTCCTTCTGGTCCAACTCCAGTCCTTTAAGCACATCATCCAGATGGAACTCTTGGACGGGCATCTTACGTGCTTCAGAGAACGTCAGATGACGCAGCAACACATTGGTTCCAAACGTCAGAGCATCCATGTCCTCGGTCGCTGAGGCGAATACCTTGCCGGCTTTAACCTGAGGACAATATTGTCAAAGATATAACATTTTATTTTAAACTTAATTCTGGTGCATTGTGAAAATTGGCAATGTCGGAAATAATTGTCAACTGTTAAGATCGGTGGACCGGCTGAGTCAGTATTGTATTGTATATTGTATAACGGGTTGGTGTCCGCAACTCCACGTCAAAGCGCGTATTTTGCGTATCCACCACGCGGGCCCAGTGCGGATTGGTAGATGTCACATGTCTTCGAATTTTTGGTTCTAGGACATGCCGGTTTCCTCACGATGTTTTCCTTCACCGTTTTGAGAGCAGTGGTGATGAAATAAATTACACAAACTAATGCCGCCTGCCTGGGTTTGAACCCACGACTTACTGATCGTAAGTCGGGGCCGCCACCACTGGGCCACCGCTGCTCTCGTCAGTAGTGTATAGTCTATATACTATTTTAACCGTTGGCCATCCTGTACTATAGTAGACCATCGGTTAAAATAGTGGCGCCCTTTGAAAAACGGCCGCAAGGTGCGAACAACAAAGGAAGCCGCCTCGATAACAAACGATACCGCCACAGACGCGTACCCGTACAAGGAATATTGTATTTTTTTATGGTAAAGGCACCTTCACCTTTGCTCGAACAAGACACCAAGTTGCAGGGGTATGTTGTGCTAATCCAGTTGCCAGGATAGAGTAGTCTCGGTTGTTCAAATATCATGACTTCACTACAGATAAAGCCATGAGATTGAGATGTTATTTAGAGAAAATTTGTTAGAGAAAATATTATCCAAACAACAGCACACTATGAAGGTCGGATAGGTGTTCAGCTGCATACAAATAGGCGACTCTCCCACGACACCGCTTGTCCTCACGGTCGGGCGGTGAAACGGATCTCACGTTGCATTGGCTTGTATGAAACCAGTTGATAGGCATCAACACACATCACTGTCTGACCACGCAGACGAGTGGTGTCTTGTGAGAATCGCCTTAGACTGGAAGCCAAGGCCGAAGTAAAGGCTAGGCAGATAACTTACTAGGGCAGCACATTGAGCCTCAGCCTCGCACGGTGCCTCCACCACAGGTATCCCCATCAGCTTGAGCAGTTGTCTCGCCTCCTCATTGTGAACCTTAGTTACCTTCACCAGGCGACGGTTGAACTTCTCTATCGACTCTTGATCGCCTGGAATAGAGGTTTTTTTTTTAAAGTTTGTAATCAACTCTGTCAAGCTCTTATTTGATGATCTTGCAAAAAGATTGACATGTTCATCTAAACTCAGAGAATTATTTGTTCACTTATAAATTACTCTATTGAATGACTTCTTAAAGAAATTATGATATTTGAGGCCAATACCTTATAGAGATGCATTGATGATTCTAGTGATTGAACACTGCCAAAGCTGGGAATCAAACCCAGGATCTCATTTCAAACAGCAGTAGTAGTAGCCATCATCACAAAAATATATACGACGTGTTTCCGGACGATCTCGATAAACTTTGACCGGTCATTGTACTCATCATTATGAACAACTTTTACTGTAGGACTAAACCAAACCCTGAATCGCAAAAAAAAAATAAGCTGTTCCCTACAATTATGTTCGTGTAACTCGTCAAAATGTATGGAACAGCTCATCTTTTTTAAGTGTGTTTTCTAAGTTGTTCATAATGATGAGAACAATGACCGGTCGAAGTGTATCAATATCGTCCAGAAACATGTTGTATAAAAAATATATATAAATAGCTCTTAAATCATTGTCATGAAATATGTTGTATCTCACCAGCTTCTGTAGCCTTCTGCAGCTCCTTCTCTGCTTCTTCCCTCCTTTCTGCTCTCTTATTCAGCTGATGAGACTTCATATCCGGCGGCTTTCCATCAAACACATACACTGGCTTGATGCCATTCTCTACCAGTCTTATGGTCCGGTAGAATGTTCCCATCAAGTGAGATGTTGTTTCCCCATCTACAGAGACTAGTTGAGAACCTGTGGGTCACATTTAAATTGAAATATAAATGAATGGAAAGGTCTGAGCTTAGCTTTGGACTGCTACAGACAATGATAATGATTAGGATAACATGCAAACTTTTGTTTAATGCAAGTATGCATATGCTTTTTTTTACAAACAATGTTTGAAGTTATTTTATTATCTTAGCTAGAATTGGCTGATAAAACATTATTAGGAAATGTTTCCTTTAATTTTAAATGTTTTAGGTTGTATGTTTTGGCAACTTGAAATTATTTTTGGAATATTTTTAACTATTGTAAGTTGCATATACTGCGGTCTTTAGTTAATATATACAACCTGTTTTTTTTTATATCCCCTAGCTCTAGGGTTATATTCTGTAGGTAAAAATAATACTAAAACTCCTAGAATAGGTGGTTCAAAAATACATAGGTTCAGAGATATCATCAATCATAATTATAAAATATGTATCTAAGTTTCATTGATAAATACAAGTACTTAATTCATTTTCATTCAAACCAATCATTCATATTTAAAGCTAAGAAAATGCGACATTGTCATATTTCACGTAAGGGTTAATAATTGTGACTTTGCCGAATTATTTTGTATAAAAAATGAAAAAAAAAGGATGATTAAAACATAATTCATAAGCCAGTTGATTCTTTGACATGGTCTCAATCATACCCTAGAGTTATGGGATATAAAAAAAACAGGTTGTTTATTAAGGATAATTATATAATAATGAAACCACTTCTAAAGTAGTAGCCACTTTTATCCCACAGCTGGGCAAAGGTAAGTACCCAGCCTTCCAATTTTTCATACCTACCCTTGATTGACAACAATATAATTTTGTTTCAGTAGGTAACATGTTTCACTCCGATGTTTTAATAATTTTAACCCTCACGGTGGCTGGCAGATATAGAAGGAAACAGATGACACATTCACAATTATCCATAAATCGCCATGAATCGTTCATTCAATTTGTATTGTAATACTAGAACAATACTGCAACAATCAGTACATCAGCAGTGAAATATTATAATCACTTACCTTCACTTCTTACAGCTATCAGGAACTGATACAAGCTCATATACGCGTCTATAGCAATTTTACGTCCTGAAAAATTAAAATAAACAGTAAAGTTTACATTCGTAGAGGTTATATTATTGATTCCTAAAAAATGTAACTCACCAAAATAGTTTTTTATCTCCATGTCTTTGATAGCATGTGGTGCAATATCTGCAATTAACTTTGATAAGCCTAGAATACCCATCCTGCCGTTTTATCAGAAATGCAGCTGCACAAAAGATAATTTGCGTCAATCCAACGTTTTCACGCTTGACAAATTTGGCGGGAATGAAGACAAGACGGGCGAGATCAGCGAAATCGAGATGTCAAAGTCAAACTGGCAAACTGGCAAACCAAATGTCAACAAAAATAGTGTTGTGCGCGTTATTACAAAATATTGATTATGGGCTTTAATCAATCAAGATTTTCATTATATTATTTTAATGATATGCAATTAGACAAAAAATATGTAATTTTATATAATAACTTTATTCGCACTTAACGGTATTGTTGTATTAACGCAGTAACAAAACGCTACTACGCCTTTGTTGAAAAAAATGTTTTGACAACAAACAGCTGATGGCATTACACAATAAATTTATAGTCAGGGCAGGGTCTCGATCGTGTTTTGTTGTAATTTTTGTTTAATTAAACAAAATAATTAGTCTTCCTGATGGGAAATTATTCTACCGTGAACATGGAAGAAAACTTCAAAAAGAATCAAGAATTCATACAAAGTATTAATAAAATAAAGGTAAAATCAAACATGTTTGAGATTCTTATATATTGCTCATTATTATTATATTAACTGCTTAGAGTTTGTTTAAGATGGAGAGACAAATTCAACTTCAATATCAAATGCAAGAACGACAAATGGCGTTGCAGATTGCGAAAAGTCGGGACACCTGTCTTTGGTTCACTGCGTTTTCTGTTACTGCAGCAACGGGCCTCCTTACTGGGTACCTATTTTTATTTATTTAAAACTGGGCAGTGGGGTTAGAGGAGAAAAATGCTCTGACCCCAAGTAACTTGGGACAAGGGAAAAAAGAAAAGGTTGAAATATTATTTTCAATATTCATGCGAAAAACGAACGACTGCTTTATTGAAATGTATTAATTACAGTTTCAGAAGAACGAAAAGGCCATATCTTCTGATGCCTTTGATACCTCTCAGTTTTGTGACTCTGTACTATTGGGACCTTGCATACGGAAACAAAATTCACAGAATCAGAAGTAAGTAGTAGGATAAAATTATTTTAAAATATTGGTGCAGCTAATTAACACAATGAGGCAATTTCCGCAATTAAATCAGCGCTCGCATGAGTCATCATAATCTACTAATTTATCAAAATACGTTACAGTGGAAGCTGAACACATAATGACACACGAAGCGGACTCCCTCGAATGGCCATGTGGTCTTCCCACACCGTCTTCCATTGATCTCGGACGCTTAGACGTCGAAGAAAAGAAGAAAATCCATCCACCGATGATGTAAACTAAAAGCGCTCAATAATGACGTGTGCCTTCACCGCAACGTAGATCAAAATAGCGGGTAGTGTAGACCTTCATCTTTTCAACTAGCCGCATTTTCTTGGACGAAAATTTCAGAAGATATACGGATTTTATTGATCAATGGGACTGCTCTTAACTACGATCTCGCTTGATGAACATAAAAAAAAGATTCCAACGAATTGAGAACCTCTTCCTTTTTTGAAGTCAGTTAAAAAGCGGTAGATGCAGGAGACCTAGATTATCTCTTCCGTTTTCTGTTAGGGCAGAAACAGTTTGTAGATATAGACCGATTATAATAATATCGTGCGCCACTTAACTCCAAACACCTAGTCAAGGTCAACATTCCTCTGGGCCTAAACAAACATTAATGTTTTACTGTCACAGAAACCAATTAGAAGTACCACTAAACATGCTCTTACGGCCCTCTCTAAAGGTCAAACTTCCCTGAATGTCTTTCTAGAGAATAAAATAGCACCGAACCCTTTTAGTTACGGTTCGGCGAAACCGTTATTTACGGACAATTTGACACCGGAATCTAATGGGTAAAGTACTGAAGTATCTGTCAGTGTCCAATGACCAGTCAGTTTAGCTGGTCCGCATTAGGTCCGAAACGGTTGGATTCGACATTTTACTGAACTTTTAACGATGCGGTGCGCCGTAAAGTGGAGTAGGTGCTCTTATATAAGTTAAGTGCTCTCATTGGAGTCAATGTCAAGCTACTCACCTGACTGTCAGTCGTTAGATTTTATTACCATACTACCTGAGTAACTTTCGATACGGAATACCTTTTCGTGAAGAAATTTACGTCTAAGGAAAATGCGGTTATAGAGATAGCTAGATTGTAGAGGCACTTCTATAGCGAACGTAAAATGAAATGTAGTTATATTCTAAACTTCGAACGTTCATCGAATATTACGATTAATCTCATTTTGAATTTCAGATATTTCATTATTAGAATCAGAGTCCTAATTGTAACTATTTGTGAAAAACTTCTTGTACGACTACACAAGAGATTTGCGAGGCATCATGATTGTGTAGAGAGTGCCATGGAAATGTAAAGGACTTTTTTTCTGAATAATTAAATGAAAATCTCAAGATACTACTTCTACACTAGTTATTAATTAGATATTTGCAAATTAATAGGCCTGTCGGCCGTTTCGAAAGTTAACCTTTAATGGTTTTAATGAGATTCTTTTTCAACATCGTTCTCCTGCCCCTAAGCCAATTTATTTGGGTTTGGCACAGCATGAAATGGTCTTCTTCTTCCATACTTTTAATGAGATTCCAGTTGATAATCATTCTTCTCCGATTTCGGATTGTCCGTGCTTGCGCTAATGCACAGTACTTACAATCTAGAAAGTTGGTACTTAAAACATTATAGTTATAGTTAAGAAATCATACCGACAGTCCGTTAAAAGTCGGTGAAAAAATCTTCTCAAACGAAGAAGTAATAAACATGATAGCAAGCTACCTCACTGCGTTCAAATACGCTTCGCCAAAGCCAATTCCACAATAACGGCAAAGATGTTTTAAAATACAGTATAAACTCTATAGGACGACACTGAAGGGACTGCACATTTTATGACGTTATTGAGAGTTGTCGTTAAATGGAGAGGAGAAAAATCAGTATTAGAAAAAACTTTTTCTAATAATGTTATCGTATAATAGAGATAATCCATGACTCCTACTAGCAACAGTCTACACGTGCAAGCAATCCCAATTTGTAAACAAAAGTTCGGAATTCTTAGAAAGTTCGGTACGTATGATGCCAACAGTCGAGTTTATTACGTGCTAGGATATTAAAGCGACAAAAGAACGTACACAGCTATTTAATTGTTGTCGTTACTGTGTGGGTAAATTGCTTTAGAGTGTATCATTGTATAGAAGATAATCTAAACCAACCAAAGCCGTGTGATTTCGACGCTTTATGGAGTTTGTCGTTAAATTGAGTGACGTTACATGGAGTTTACACTGTGACATAGTTTTTTTTTCTATTACTTTCTGTTTATATGTTACGTTATTTTGTATTTTTTACATAGATTTTTTAGGTATAGTATTTTTATTATAATTTTTTTATTGAGCTTAGATATATTATTTTGGTAAATTATAAATAGTGCGATTATAAAACAAAACTGGCGACTGATTGTGACATACAGTAATACTAAACTGAGTGACCAAATGGGCTAGGTACCTAGGTTAGGACAATTGCCAAAGTGCGAGTCTAGATAGTCGCAGTAACTAAATGGCGCAGCTGCGGCCGGCGAGCGCTACATCTAATGCATCTAAATAAATTAATGTTTTTTTAATTCACCGTCTTCTCGATGTGGTGTTTAACTCTGGTCACTCACAGTTATTCACCCACTTAGTATTTCAATAAGCCATAATCAGTGTTTTTTTTTGCATTCGCACGTTTTAATACCAGTCAAGTTTTTTTTAAATTTATATTTTTAGAAAATATTGGTACTTAAGACCTCATAATTATAGGTAAACTTAGTTTGTGTCTAGAGCGTACTCGGTACCTACTTGTCATATTTATTATGAGGATAAAAACAATAATTTACAACTTTTAAAAATAATATGTGAATAATTTCTATAAAATATCATTCCTTAGAAAAGTATTATCATTTAATAAATTACCGACTAAGTAAAAACGTGAAGTATTAGAAGACAATTAATACTTAGATGTAATTCCTCACTGTATTAGAGTATTTACTGTCGGAATTCCTGTACTAATGTTAAATTTAAATAAAGTTTGTGAAAAATAGGATGTCGTTTTTTTTGTAATCTATGACTGCATACAGTCATCATTCTCCTGCCCATAGCCCAATTTATTTAGGGTCGGTGCAGCATGTCTTCTTCTCTATTACTAGTCATCTTAACTGTTTACAGTTAAATGCATTTTATTAAAATTCTCAACTATTTATTTGTTTTAACAAAAATAATTTAATTATAGGAAAAAATCGACTGACATTATTTTATTTCCATAATATCGATTATACATTTTAGCCCCACGTTACTATAGTTGACATCTTTCGTTACCATGGCAACTGACAGGTTGTTTGGGCGGCCGTAAACAAATGAAACTTGACTGGCAGAATTCAAATGTGCCGATGTCCATCTAGTAATATTGGCAAAAAAAACCCAGATTTGATTAAAAAACAGCAAACGTATAATGGGATTTGTGAATCACTTCTGTTTTTTACGTGAGTAAAGTTTAAAATTGATATTTTTTTTAAATTGAAATGGTTTTCCAATCATTAGTTTGTTATCGACATATTTCTCGTTGCTTAGCGTAAATAATCAATATTTTGACAATGATGGTAGTCACGCTTTTCTGATATTCAAATAAGCTCACGATACCCTTCGAATTTACATTTTATAGAGGCATTTGATAACAATACATGAGAATTGCGAATATATGAATTTTAATTGGCTACCATTTCAGAATTTGATTTTACAGTCTCCGCGTAACTATTTGCGCTGAAAAGAAGTGCCGATGTCTCAGAATCAAATTAAGAAAGATGACCGGAAGAAAGATCTGGGGCAAAAACCTGTTCAGAAGAAAAGCCCTGATAAAAACATGTCTGAAATTGATGAGCATATTCTTAAGAGATTTGAAATAAAAAAAAGGCTTGGTAAAGGCGCTTATGGTATTGTCTGGAAAGCAGCTGATAAAAAGACCAAGGATGTGGTGGCGATTAAGAAGATATTTGATGCGTTCCGGAACCAGACAGATGCACAGCGGACATTTAGGGAAATTATTTTCCTGCAGTCGTTTCGAAACCACCCGAATATTGTGAAGCTGCATAGTATACACAGGTGACTAGTTATTATTATTTTTACTTATCAAATCACTTAATGTTTTTAATGCTAAACAATTTTTTAAAACACTAGGCATACCGTCTCATTCCATTATTTTAAATTTGAATTTACACTTCCGTGATTTGTGTTGCAAAGAAGTCCAAGTGTTCACATATAGATAAAGAATGAATAGCTTTATCAATAATAATAAAACCTCAAAAACGGAGGAATAGTATGTTTTTTGTGTGAGCCCTGGAGAACTTTAAGATTTTAAACTGTGAGAGCCTACAGACCCGTCCCGTACTAGACCCATGTGGTGGATTATAGCCCACCAACTGCCAGAGAGGAGGCCTGTATCCCAGCAGTGGGAATGTCATAGGTTGATTATGCTTGGGGGAGGCCTCTACCCAGCAATGGTATGCAGCACGCTGGTAGGTCGGCACCAGTAACTTCTAAATATTATGTTTTTCACATACTCAGAAATTAAAATTGGAATAACTAAGTACCCACTTTACATGATTATGTAATTTAAAATATGTTATGGGTACTTGCCACCCAAAGTAATAGGGAATATGCATAAATTTTCTTTTTTTTTATTTCCATACGGATATTACGGACTAAAGTACTATAAATAATGACAAAGTGCGAAAACAAGACATAAATCGGCCAAACAACACAAAAGTTACGTTGTACCCGAATGGCGCAGCGGTAGTGAGGCTGCCTTGCGTTCTTAGGGTCCCGGGTTCGAATCCCGGTAGGAGCAAATGTTTGTGTGATGAGCATGGGCATTTGTTTCCGAGTCATGGATGTTTATATGTATAATAAGTATGTATTTACAAACAAAAAGTATCTATGTAGTATATCAACTATCTGGTGTCCACGACACAAGCCTCGTTGCTTAGTGTGGCGCTAGATGGCGTTGTGTGTAATGTCCAGCGATATTTATTTATTTATTTAGTTATAACCTTTTAAACTTATATTTCTGTCTCTTTCTAGATAAACGGAATTTAGTATGGATTTTGTACGTCGACGCAGCGAATGACGTCATTCGCTGTATCGGATCTCTCTGTCTAAAAAATACGTAGAAAAGATTAAGTACATCGTTCAAAATGATAGAATAGAATGTTATCGTTTCTACAATGTTGATCGCTAAACTCTTTGGTAGGAACGCTCACCATAGACTAAAGTGTAGGTTTTTTTTACAAACATTAGAGAACGAGCGATCGACTCAGTCGTGTCACTCGTGTCAACTTGGCTACCAATTTAGCGCTTTCTACAATCGCTTACGCCGAGGCGTTTACGATTGTAGAAAGAGAATCGATACGAAACGTTTGTAACTTGGCTAGGCCTGCTGTAGTTTCAAATGCTTTTATCTTAGTATTTTTATAGATATTAAACAAATAATTTCACTTTGCTATTTCTGATGATAATACGCTTTGTTTAGAGTAATAAAAAAAAAACATGCACATTCCCTGTTATTGTAATTTGGTTAATCTATTCTTGGTACCAAGTAAAATAAAATCAACTTATCAATACTTTACATGTTACATGTTGTACAAACTCTTTACAAAGTACCTACTTTGCTAGTCAGTTGCTATGTTAGCCTAATTATAGGAGGTATAATTATTCACCATTATAAATGAGTGAATAATAACTTTAACTTAATGAGTCATTGGTGTCGATTCTGTTGTGCACAAACTAAACTTAATTTAGGCTATTGCTATCTTTTTCTCTCTAATAAAACGAGAAAGAGACGGACGTAATTTAGAGCTGTCAAATTTAGTTGGAACTAATATTTCCATACAAGTGAAGGGTGCACGTAAAAACATGTCGACTAAAAACACGGTGAAGCGCAAGGCATAAACTAGTTTGACACATCTCTAACTTAGTTCATAGCTATAGCCGTCCTTTTCTCGCACTGCCTTATAGTAAAAGATAGCAATAGCCTAAATTAAGTTAAGTTTGTGCACAACAGAAACGACACCAATATGTTACCTAAATTAGTGAAACATAATATTATTGGTTTATTAAAGGAATTTATGATTCTTAAAAAAAAACAATATTAATAATCTAAAGACAAGAATTTCAATAAACATTAATTATTTTTATCAACTACATAATTATTTACCCTGTTTTAACTATAATTACCCTTCTTGTTCTCACCCTTACCCCAGAGCTCTAAACAACCGCGATATCTACCTCGGCTTCGAGTACATGGAGACGGACCTGCACAATGTGATCAAACGCGGCAACATACTCAAGGATATACATAAGCGATACATTATGTACCAGATGCTGAAGGCGACCAAGTATATACATTCTGGGAACGTTATACATAGGGACCAAAAGCCCAGCAATGTGCTGATTGATAGTGCTTGCAGGTAAGAAGTAATTGTAAGAAAACTAGTTTATAAATAATTGGGACTTAAGTACACCTTTTGTTTGGAATCACCAAATGACTCCTCCCGCTCTAGGCGGAGCAGGAGGGAGTGTCAGACTTTTACTGACTAAAACCCATCCATGTTCCTTCATCGCCCTTTGTGTTCCGGGGCCGCCCGTATATCCTTGTGGACCTCTTCCATTGAGGCGCGCGTGGAACATGAACGCGCCGTCGACACGACCTGTCGTCATGAGACGGACGGACGGCGAGCTAGCCCATAGCCCCCGTCCACAGGCCCACGCCCGGGGCGTCTTCCGCGGCGGCTACTTTAGTACACCTTAGGGTCTTGAAAGACATCACTATCTACTTAGCCTTTTTCCAACAATGTCGGGGCAGGCTTACCAGATGGAGCTGCCTATATGACCTACACATCCCAGTTACCAGGTACCCTCAGACTGCTTGTCGGACTTTTGGAATTCTCATAGCAAAATAACAGTTTGGAGAAACGGCTTAACATGTTTTCTGAGGCAAGGAGCAACTAAGTACCTTAACATAATAAATCTACACTAATATTATAAAGAGGAAAGATTTGTCTATTTGTATGTTTATAACGATTAAACCTTAAAACATACAGGACCGATTTCAAAAATTATTTCATCATTTTAAAGCTAAATTATCACGAAGTAACATAGGCTATAAATTATATTTAAATTATGCTAATTAACCGAGCTATAACAATTTCTGCAAACGAAGTCGAGGGCGAACTGCTAGTAGTAAATATATCTAACGAATTGGTATAGGTACCTAAACGCTTGCGACTAGCAGTACCTACCAATGAAATTTTACAATTTTAATGAAATACCTTCAAACTTTTTTGTTCAACAGGGTGAAGCTAGCGGACTTCGGTCTCGCCCGGTCCGTATCGAGTCTATACTCTGGCGGGGAAGAAGGTGCAGACCCATGCCTCACTGATTACGTCGCCACACGCTGGTACCGCGCGCCTGAGATACTTATCGCCAGCAAGAAGTAAGCAAAAATCTATAACTAATATTCGAATTCCAGGTCATCATTCATCATCGTTTCAGCCAAAAGACGTCCACTGCTAGACATAGGCCTCCCCCAAGTGTCGCCACATAGACCGGTCCCGTGCGACTCGCATCCAGCGGATTCCCGCAACCTTCACCAGGTCATCGGCCCACCTAGTGGGAGTTCTTCCAAGGCAACGTCTTCCGGTTCGCGGTTGACACTTCAGAACTTTTCGGCCCCATCGGCCATCCGTTCCGCAAGCAATGTGCCCTGCCCACTGCCACTTAAATTTGGCAATTCTTCGGGCAACGTCGGTAACCTTGGTTCTCTTGCGGATGTCTTCATTTCTGATTCGATTACGCAAGGAAACTCCGAGCATAGCCCTCTCCATTGCCTTTTGGGTGACTTTAAGCCTTCTGATAAGGCCCATTTCCAGGTCAGGCAGAGTGTTAATAATTAGGTTTTTACATTAGGAGTTTCTCAGCAGCGGCCCGAAGTCAGAGTTTGTACCAGGTTGATGGCAATGAGCTCTCCCCCTGCTACATAGACTTAAACATGACTGGCGAAAGGTGGGTGTACTGTTAGGTCTCTTAAGGTCGTTTTATTTTAACTACATCTTCCCTTTTATGTTTTAGCTACACTAAAGGCATAGACATGTGGTCACTTGGCTGTATCTTGGGTGAGATGCTGACCGGCAAGCCACTGTTCCCGGGTACATCGACGGTCAACCAGGTGGAGAAAATTATGTCTGCGTTACCCAGGCCTTCTCCTGAGGGTAAGTAACCTTGAATTCTTAGAGCATTTAAATACTTACATAAAATTACAACTTCCTCAACTGTAGGTAAGTTATTTTTTGAGTGATAACTAAGATTGCAATTTAAAGTTTGTTTTGCATGACAGTATTTGGAGAAGCATGCTTGAACTTAGAATTAATTTAAAAAATGAACAAAAAACATAAAATTTAATGGACAGCAGTGTCGTTTAAATTTTATGTGTTTTTTTTTCATTTTTTAAATTAATTCTCAAAAATTGAGATTTGGGTTTAACTTTAAGGACATTCTACGTATTTCTGTGTAAATTAAGCACTGTTATAGCTCCTAGCATGGCATAATATGATGTAAAGCGACAGCCCCTGCTTCTAAAGCGTCGACTTCCCCTCATTCTCTAGCCAGTCTACTAAGCGTTCCATCCGTCAACCGGCACTAGGTCCGCGTGGTGGATTAAAGCCTGCTCCCTCTGATAAAGACGAGGCATGTGTCCCAGCAGTGCTAATATTATACACTTAATATGCTAAAGCCTATACAACAATTTCTAGACATAGCGATAGTGTGCAGCGGCTACGGTTCCTCCCTGATCCGGGAGCAAGCCGGCAACCCGAACGGTGGCGCGACGCTAACCAATCTGCTGTCGTGTGCGCCACGTGACGCCGCGGACTTGGTGCAGAGGCTGCTTGTCTTCAACCCGGCGAAGAGGCTCAGCGCTGAACGGGCGCTGGACCATGAGTATGTCGGAAAGTAAGTGTTTTAGTGGACCAATTTAGTATTTTTTTTTCTCTTTGTTTAATTTTTATTAGTTTTAAGTACTGTTAATTTCACCGTTTTAATTAGTGTGTTTTGTCCTGTGCGGGCTAATAAATGCTTTTTCTTTCTTTCTTTTCTTTCAAGTCATGTTTTTTGTATTTCGTTTTTTAAAAGGATATTTAGCCGTATTATTAACTTCCTCATGAAAAAATCCTATAGCACAGCAAAAGCGCTTAAGAAAACTAGATCAACATCAAAGACGTCTTTTTTATATTAGCCCGTACAGTGTGTCACAGTAACTTACTTATTTAACTGTAATTAACAAATAAGTTAGATATTAATACAAATCATGCGCTCTAAAACTGAACTAACTATAAATAATCTCAATTTTTAGAAAGTCCGAAAAAAGGACCTTAAAAAAATTTAAAAGATTTTTTTATCCTGTTTGGATATATATTTAAATATTTGACTGCCTCATTGTTCGAGTGGTTGCAAGTACAACTGCTGAACATAAGGTACTGGGTTAGATTCCGGGGTCGGGAAATGTGTTATTGGGTTATTTCCATCAGGAAATTCTCAGTAGCAGCCACGGAGTCAGGATTTGTGCTCGGTTGATGGCGACATGTTTGTGTACTATTAGGTGTACGTCTGCCTAACCTTTAGGGGATTATAGGCGTGATGATGATGTTATGAAAGTAGCAGTTCGCTCGTCTAATATGCATGATATACATATAATTTATAGCCTATAACTCCCACGAATAATGTAGCTTTCTGCCAGGCATCTGAATAGGATCAACTCAACTCCAAGCATTTATTTCAATTAGACCATTACGGCACTTTTGAATGTCAAAAATCTACAGTCCCAGACACAAGGCATAATAACTTGAGAAAGTACTGTGGTTGCCCATTCCCTAGCGTAGATCTCTATGGAGAAGAACGGGCAAGAAACTCCATGGACACTCTTTTAAATCAGAATATTGTTACAAAATCTTGGTTACGTCATCATTCGTTCCGGAGATAACCTTCTACATACAAACAAATTTTACCTCTTTATAAATATTAGTATAGATATTTTCCCATAATGTGTTCTAGATTCCACCGCGAACGTGACGAGCCAATATTACTATCAGATGTTCTGCTTCCGCTGAGAGATGACAAGCAACTATCTGTGGACGATTACAGGAACAAATTGTACAGCATCATGGCGAAGGGCAACCAGCCCTACAACAACGCACTACCCAGGAAATCCCATTCTAGGTAGGTGACCAGCTAATATTACAGGTCGTCGTATTAATTCCCGTCTGCACCTATCTCTGACAATGACTATACCGCACGTCTACAGGGTGTGAACAGACCCTTCACGAAGCCGTCAACCAAGCATTTTGTACGTCAAACTAAGTAACTCTACGCAAAAAAATATTGCTGGGAAACTGACTTTTTTTTTGGGTGAAAAATCCCGTTTTTTAGTAAAAACTCAATGTACCGCACTCAAAACATTGTGCTGATGGATGGATTGGATAGTACGGAAAGTAAAAATCTTTCATAGGCAACATGTATTTAAAAAAAAAAATGTGAAAAAGTTGTAATTTTGACCTCCAATATCTCCGTAACTAGAAGGTTCCCTGGTATAGTGTAGAACAAAACAAAAATCGCAATGACGGGGAGAACAAGTGCCTTTCGGCTTCGTTAAGAGTCTTTTTACACCCTTTATAAACGTAACTAAGCAAGTACTTTGTCTAAGCGTCATTCCTGCCACTGTAAAACTACCAGTGCAAGTTCGAGACTGGAATATGTCTAATATAAACTAGTTTATAGATGTTGGCCTAAGACGTGATGCTTGTTTTTATTAACATTAGGTGAGGTCGAAGTGAATGCCTGAATAAAAGCGATCTGTTGAACTTTTAAATGCTCGGCTCTCAGTGTCGAGACTTGATTTAGCACTTCCCTAGTCGCTGGATAGATGGCGCTGAACTTGGTACGTTAAATGCAAGCAACAGAACGTAAAAAAAAATGATTTTAACAAAGCGCGAGAAAACTAGGTTATATTCGGAAGGTTAAGCAAACGAAAGTGTCAGTCAACGAGCGTATGTGACGTGACGCAATGTTTTTTTTTCCAAGTGTTTTGGCTTTGGCACCAACTAACGTAGTCAGTTCAACGCCATCTAGAGAGTTCTTGGTTTTTTTTTTTTTTAATCCTTCAAAAAGAAAACCTCTCATTCCAACAGCCCTTTATTACGTTGTATGGCCCTTAAATACTTATTTTATTCTGTTTTTAATACTTTTTATTTAGCGATAACAGAAATACATCATCTGTCAAAATTTCAATTATCTAGCTATCACGGTTCATGAGATACAGCCTGGTGTCAGACAGACGGACAGACGGACCGACGGACAGTGGAGTCTTAGTAATAGTGTCCCATTTTTACCTTTTGGGTACGGAACCCTAAAAAAACATCCGAATATCCGAATTTTAGTAATAATATAAGGCATTCATTTAGGTGTTACTTAGCGTTCATAAAAACTGGCATTAATGTATTTAATATTGTAAGGTTGACTTTATTAAAAAAAATCGTAGTCAAGTTCTGGTTGAACCAATTAAAGTGCAGATGCATTGATTATTTTAGTTATTCTGCTGGACAAGAGCCCTTTTACTTTTCACAGAGAAATCCAAAAATTTGAACTGAAGCTTGGAAGATATAATAAGTGTACAATACAGTAATTTTTTACCTATAAGTAAGTTTGTCTAGGGTCAAATTGTTCGTCAAATAGTCGACCGTTTACCAATTTTACCGATCAGAATACAAATTTAGTTAAAATTCCTTACAGCAACAAAACGCACCCACTACCAACCACGACAACCAAAAGCAGCAAGAGTTTCCAAGAAACGGATCCAATAAAATCTTACGCAAAGACAAAACATTTGAGTGTATCAGCGTCAGCTGACCAGAAATCTCGACCAAACCGCAGTCAAGTCAGACCGCACTTAGAACGCCCCTTCAGAGAACATAGACCAGACCAGAATGTAGCAAAACCTCTTCGAGCGACAAAATTCTTCGAGCAAAGGCACGAATGGGCCGAAAATTCAAACTGTCACGGAGATTTTTTCCAACCAGTGACAAGGCAGACTCCCACAGAATCTTCGGGTTTTATGACTGCTGGTAAAAAGTCTACGGTTCAACATAGAAGGAATTCAACTTCATTTTCGACGGTTACGATAGGTGGGGATGCGGACTATTCGGGTTGTATGGGTAAGCAAAGGCATGGGGTTATAACGGCCAGTGCTTTAATGGACCTGAGAACTAGCATACGGTAGGTAAGCGCGATCTAGGCGTTAGGTTTGCGAATCTCTTTTTTATGACTAATTCCTACTCGACTATGGTGTGTAATGGTGCTTTTACACTCGTATCTGTCGTCAAGTTAAAGTAAATACTTGAGTTTAATTGCTTATGCAAACATTTTTATACATAACATAAGAATTTTAACGAAGTGAGAACCGTCAAAGAAAGCAAAGCTAAGAATTCTCACTTTTGACAGTTCTTACTTCAAGCAATTACTAAACTACAGAATAAATATCGATACGGATAATAGATACGGGTGTTAGACTCCATACTTGGATTCTGAATCTTAAATGAGTATCAAGTTGTACAACCTTAAACTTACTCGTAATATCATAAAAGACAAAGTTCAAATCCTATTGCCACCAGCAGCATGTCTTCTTCAACCATCTTGGTCTTTAAAATACATGCGTAAATTTTAACTTTTTATTCCGTAATCGGGTAATTAGTATTGTGTTCGTAATTTTAGAGACTGTGAAGTAAGACGTCTATTCGTCGAAAGATTATAAATATTGTCTGTGTTATCATTCTAGTCATTTTTTTGGTTATTTGTTGAAAAGTTGAATTTATTTAGAATAAAATGTCTGGTTCCGTCCATTTTGAAGACAATACTTCAAACGTGTTTTACGCCTAAGGTTATATCGTTAGATTTATCGTCATCATCATCACATGTCACCCTTTTCCAATGTATGTTGGGGTCGGTTTCTAGTTTAATATAATGCAGCTGAATACTAGTATTTTACATGCAGCGACAACCTACTCTGAACTTTAAAACCCAGTTATTGGGTGATAAGATAGGCCCTGAGGTTTTCCCTTGGATGCACCGTCAGGTCTATGGTAAATAGAAAAAATCTTAATATTTTTTCTTGAAATTATATAAGTTGTGGGTTGTTGTCGTATACGTCGATCTGACGATAAATTCTTTGGCGTATGGCCTTATTGATTTAAGGATTAAAAATGTTAGTTCATATTTTAGGCTAAAACGAGACGTGTTGTTTTATAAAATTTAAAGAGTGTTTGTTTGCGATATTATAAATTAAGTCCTACCCAGTACCTTAAAACAAAATTACCTTTAAACCATATTCCCAGCATTAGATTGTTATTTCATACACTAATTAGACAATACGACTTGAAATTACACTGCCGTAAAATATGTGAAAAATAGACAAATAGATAGAAAATTCTAGATGCTCTCCATAGAAATACAAACACACAAAATGTAGATGATATAGGGATGTACCTCAAAAGTAAAATATTCTACAGTTACTAGAACAGGTATATAAAATAACTCTTCCTTTGCAAGGAAAGGCCCATTTAAATTAATAGTAATTAATATAGTATTAGTAAATAAATTCAACTAATTAAAACATAATTGCTCAGATATTTAGGAAATAAAGTTACAGACCAAGTGACCTTATTTGTAATCAAACAAAGAAAACTACTAAGTTTGATATTAAAAATAGAAATGTTAGCTCAAGAAATGTAATGTAAATTCTTCGGTTATTTTTAAGTAAGTAGTAGTCGAAGATTTAAATCGCCCAATGTTCCCTCACAGTAATTTGCTAAAAACTGTACATGTTGCCGGCAAAAACTGATAGTATGCCGAACTACTTTGTCCTAGGCCCAACCGTATTACTGGTTTAATGTAAAGTATATCTAAAGAGCAATACATAAAGCCCATATTTGAATTATATTCTTTTTGCCAGGTGGGAGCGGAGTCGTTTATGTGGGCTATGAGCTATAATCGTAATTGGTCACAGTTCTAACCTAAACCCGGTGCTAAACACGGTGCCCCATGATTGTCCTTTTGTAATGAGTTTAACCTGATATGGGGTTTGGCCGGTATTTGCTTAAGACAAACTAGTTCGACCTGAAATAGGGTTTAGCCTGCACACTCCATATGCAAAAGACGATACGATTTTCAGTCTGTGTGAGCGAGACTCTCAAATGTCAACAAAACAGGAACATGATAATTTTTTGACGTGGAATAGTAAATCGAGCGATTTAAATCTTTGTTATTTATAATCAAACTTAAATAATAATCGAAGTAAATAATAATAATCGGGTTTCACTCAATCCAATACCGATTATTATTATTTAATAATAATCGGTATAATCCAATACCAATTATTATTATTTAATAATAATCGGTATTGGACTGTGTGAAACCGAATTATTTTATTGTAAAATTTCCTGCACATTCCAGGTGAATACTTAACTATCCCAATTTAAGTCTAAGTTTGGCTTTGCAAAAGCTGTTTTAATTTTTAGTTTATTTAAATTAATTAATAGCATATAAAGAGCAGGATATCATAAAATAACTAAAATTAATTGATTAAAGGGTAAGAAGATTTCGTTTATTTACCCTCAAAACTGGAAGGGTAATTTCCGTTAAAAGGCTCTTGTTACCTTAGTGGTCATTTTAAGTTGTGTGTGCAGGAATATTTAATATAATATGATTGATCTATGTCCATAATAGTTGTACATGGTTTTTTTGGCGCGTGGCCAAAATAGTAACTAACGCCGCCATATTGTATTTTGTATACATTTCACAAAAATGACACAAATGTTTACCAACAGCGAACTCAGTAATACAAAGACAAACGACATTCGAGCGTCAAAAGATCCATGTATTACTGTAAGGCGCAATTCCTATCTTGGTTGGTATGGACTCTTTTGTAACGTATTTTACATGACGAATAAACGATGGTATATGATAACATGGTTTTTATTTTTAGTTAAAATACACCCTAACAGACAGAACGGCAATACAGTTCTATTTTCAAAGCAGCTAGTAAATTGCTCCTGCATTTTTATGTTTTGTCTGAATAGCGCTTCTGTAATACCAGTTTGTTCTGCGCTCTGTGCCATGACGTCACAGAGGGCAGAACAAACTGGCGTAGGTAAGCTATAGCGATACAAGACGCTATGGGTGCCAATGGAGTTAGTTTACCCCAAAATTAGCTTCGCTGTCGAAGTCGGTGAACTTTATTGCTTTTTCTATAAGGTTGCTGTTGGCTTGCTGTCATGTCACTGACAAATCTTTCAAATTAAAGTGATCTTTATTCTCATTCCGATAAGCTTGCTGTTCGGTTGCTGCTGACAGGTCAAATAACCCCCTTCTTCCTCGTCATTTTTTTTTTCACATTTCAAGATTTGGTCCCATAGTATATGACCCCTTAAGAGATTTCGTGTATGAATAGAAATACCTTATACGAGTACATACAGGGTGTAAACAACCTAATAACGAAGGCGAAGCCGTCAACCAAGCATTCTGTACATCAAACTAAGTAACTTTACGCAAAAATTATTGCTGGGAAACTACTTTTTTATGGAATGAAAAATCATGTTTTGTGATAGAACTCAATGTAACGTACTCGAAACATTGTGCTGATGGATGGATTGAATAGCACGAGGGTCGTGGAAGTGTTTAAAGTAAAAATCGTTCATTAAAAACTAGAATTGAAAAAAAAAATTGACAAAAAGTTGGAACTTTCACCCCCAATATCTTCGTAACTAGAAGGTTCCCAGGAATGGTGTAAAACAAAAAAATGATCACAATGACGGGGAGAACAAGTGCCTTTCGGCTTCGTTATGAGGTTTTTTACACCATTTATAAGGGTCGATAAAGATTCGTTGCACGCAGCCAAAGAGATTCACCCCCGAATACTGAAACGTCACTCAAAATTTAAGTAGTACTTATATTTAACAGATACTCAAAAGTGACGTTTGACCATACGAAATTTAAAGTTTACTAAGTTGCTCAAATGTTAAGCAGCCCTTAAATTTTGAGTGACGTTTCAGTATTCGGGGGTTAGAAGTTAATTTTGAATGTTTTTGCATGCAGCAGAGTTCTTCACTTCGGCGAATCCTTCCTACTCTAACGGAAAATGGCATTATAACAAGCCATCAATTTGTCTTTAGACAGCAACACTTCACTATGGAACAGGTGCATAGAGTCTGCAACAAGATAAGGAAGACACTGGAGGAAAAAGAATACTGCTCTGTAGTTTTCTTGGATATACAACAAGCTTTTGATAGAGTCTAGCACAAGGACCTGCTATGTAAAATTAAAAGTTGTCTTCCACATAGCTACTTTTTAATATTTAGTTCGTACCTCTCAGGAAGACTGTTCCAGGTCAAAGAAGGTGAAACTACATCAATTTTTTTTAAATACAATCTGGTGTTCCGCAGGGGTCAGTGTTGGGGCCGATACTCTATTTTCACAGCTGACCTCCCATGCTCGAATACCATAACAACAGCTACATTCGCCGATGATACCACTATCCTGGCGAGTTACAAGTACCCAGTAATAGCCTCAAAAATCCTACAGGAAGGCCTAGACAAGACAACCAAATGGCTTGGAAACTGGCGGATTAAAGCTTAAGAAGTAAACTTGTCATAAAGTTGGAACTTTGACCACCAATATCTCCGTAACTAGAAGGTTCCCAGGTATGGTGTAGAACAAAAAAATGATCGCAATGACGGGAAGAACAAGTGCCTTTCGGCTTCGTTAAGAGGTTTTTACACCATTTATAAGGGTCGATACAGATTCGTTGCATGCAGCAAAAGAGATTTAGAAGATAATATTTGAATGTCTTTGCATGCAGCAGAGTATCTGGCCACGAATAAAATCTTCCTCCGTCAATGACATAACTTCTGCAACGTCAGAGGGTTGTCAAAGCATGCCCACATTTTGTTAAACTTTATATAGATTTAAAAAAAATGCAAAAATCATCATAATGAAATATATTATCGCGAACCTGTTTTATTATATTTTGTTTATCAATATCGGTCATGGCTTGTGTATCAGTATGGTCCCCGTACTTACAATGGATGACGCAGATCAGCCTGAAAACAAGACACACGGGAAGATGAAGGTATTTTTTTTGCGTATGCCAAATACATAACAGTATGATTCTTCTTCCTCCGTCTTCCTTCCGTCCCATGTAATAAGTAAGGGGCGACCCTATTGCCATCAATCGGCCACGAATCTAGACTCGGTGGCTGCTACTGGAAAATTCGTGATGGTAGAACTCAAAAAGGCTTTACTTTGGACTCTGGCTCCATGTTTCTCAGCTCAGAAGGCTAGATAGGAGTTAGAATGTTCTCAACACTTCTCGACATAAAAACCCCGCTGCCTTTCCGTCGAGGTAGCGGACTCTACAAGGTTTCATCTGCCCAATTGGGTTCAAAGACTGACTGTTTCTTATGACTAGCAGTGGTAATGTAACATACTAACTAGACATATATAGGATTAGCTAAAGCTCGCGGCTTCGCTCCTGAAATGCACGGTAATTAACCCACGGGAATGTTTTAAGTAAACGTAGCCTATAGCATTTTCGGAATCGGATCAGCAGGCCTATTACGTATCTTTCTGATATCCAGTGACTAACAAGCTTCGGTTGTACACCGAACTTTGATGACAACCGTGAATGTCATAATATTGGTATTACGTATCGCACTGAGTGGATATCACTTTACGGTGACTAACAGCCCGGGCACGTTGTAACATCTTTCACGAAAGCCACTTCAAACTCAGTTGTCATCAATTTGTTGTCCACTATGCCTACATAATCGAAATAATATAAGTATCGATACGAAAGCGTCTGTCAAAATGAGTTACGGTGACTATCAGCCTCGATGACAACCAATGACGTCATATTTGATCGCGACTGGTCATACATAATACGAAACTAACCTTTTGACAGTTATTTGATGGACACTGAGCCCAGTTACTATCATTTCGACCTGTCAATAGAGATACGTAATAGGCCTGTAGGAGTTTCAAAATTACCCCCTACAAATTTCCAAGGTTATCCTCTACGAACAAATTTTACATCTCTAAAATATTATATACCTAGTATATAGATTTAATTTCCGAAAGATTAGTGATGTCCCAGTGGTGTCGGCCTAACTTACTAGTTTCAGATCTTAGGTCCAAATCCAGCCAGGTGAATTACTTTGTGTAATTTATTTCATCACCAAATTGCTCCATGCTCCGTGAGAAAACCGGTATGTCCTAGAAACAAACATTCGAAGACCAGTAGGGCTATTACATATCTCTGTTGACAGCTCGAAATGATAGTAACTGGGTTCAGTGTGTGTGTGTAACTGTCAAAAGGTTAGTTTCATATTATGTATGATAGTCGCGATCAAATATGACGTCATTGGTTGTCATCGTGGCTGATAGTCACCGTAACTCATTTTGACAAACGCTTTCGTATCGAAACATAAATTATTTCGATTACGTAAGCATAGTGGACAACAAATTTATGACAACTGAGTTTGAAGTGGCTTTCGTGAAAGATGTTACACCGCACCCGGGCTGTTAGTCACTGTAAAGTGATATCCACTCAGTGCGATACGTAATACCAATATTATGACATTCTCGGTTGTCATCAAAGTTCAGTGTACAACCAAAGCTTGATAGTCACTGGATCAGAAAGATACGTACCTAATAGGCCTACTGGCTCGCGTGGAGAATTACAAGCCCATTCCCTCTCATTGAGCCTTTCGTTCGAACATTAAAGGCTGATTATGCTTAGGTAGGTACGCAGATGTCCACACATTTCACGTCCATTCTTCTCTCACTCTCTATTCCAGTACCTCAACTTCATGAGTCTGATAGACAAGGACAAAGATACGAGCGAATTCTGGAGAGAAACAGAGATCCTTTCCCTAGTGAGGGCCAACTCACTTGAGATAGACTATGACATGTGCGATCAGAACACTCAAGAAAACAACAGGGTGTTACATATTAACAGTCCGAGGACTGTCAGGCCGATTTGTAGGAACAGAATTGGTAAGAATAAGTCTTCTTAGAATTGGGTTGTTCATGAAGAAAATATGGTGGAAGGGTGATGTGTTACTAACATTTGTCGTAGGCTAGATTTTGCTCTCGTGGAGTTCGAAAAGGGGGAAAATAATAATGACCACCAAAAATAACTTTGTGACCACTAACATCTATCAACTAAAATATAAATTGATCACCAAATTTAGTAAATTGTGCACCAAATTTTAATGAGGTGGTTGATGACAAACTAGTTTTGCCTAGGCCGCCGACTTGGGGCACCCCGACACAGATAGATTAGGTTAGAATAGACCCCGCCATACCCTTCGTGGTTATTTTTTTATAAACCATTCAGAAGTAGGAGTCCCGCGAAGCGGGGATCCGTTGACCGGGTCTCCCTCGACTCGGATGCAAGAGCATAACAGTTCAATTCTGGTGGTCATAAACTAAAAAACTAAATTTTTGGTTGTAATTTCACGATAAAATGGTGATTAATTTTGGTGATCATTTACTAATTTTGGAAATCAAAAGTGATTTTTTTGCCGTTACGTTTTGATAAATCTGCCGGTTCGTTAATTGTATGCTGTTTGAAAATTATCACAAATTATCGTCTGTCTTAAGCAAGATCCGGTGCCATACAATTTCAAAAGTAACAGACAGAATTACTGTCGCATTGTAATATTACCACGGATTCTGTAAACTTTCCAAACGAATTTCACAGTTAAAATGCAGAATTATTTTTGTAATACTTTTGTGCCACAATGTCCCTTCCACTGTGTATGCTACTGTGTAAATTATTGAATTCTATTAGCCTTCGTACGGAATAAGTTCTGGCTTCCATGAAAGTCATAAAACCTTCTTTTAAAGAAACTTTCCACAACTTTTTTTCATAAACCACTTTTGTATACAGAGTACCTCCCACAGCGTCGTAGGTTCAATGAGCCATGTTCTTGCGACCGTTTTCGTCCAGAAACTTTTCAAGTCAAGAAAAGGACTTATGTTCATAACCATAAGTGTCCATGTTTAACCAGAAGACGTTTTGAAATCATCAAAAACCCCAAGGGTTTCAAGATGCGAAAGAATCTAAATGCACGGAGAATGTTGTCAACGAAAAATCCGGACGACGATCTCGATAGTATTTCTTAATATTTTTATATGTATTTTACGTGCCGTATCTTTTTTCTTAGGGGTACGTTTCCACTAAAGCACAGACGAGCGGAGAGGCTGAAGAGATTTTTTGCATGGATTTCTACAAAAAGCCCGATTCCACAAAGGCAAAGACGATCGGAGCGGAAGGAGTCTTGCGGGAGTCAACCATCAAAATTGTTGATGTCCACACCACGTCACTCGTGTCTCCTGTGATGGAAAGATTCGATCTTGCGTCTCCACTCCGGTCGTCTCTGCTCTGGTGTGAACTAGGCCTTTCCTGTAGGCCACGAGCTGCACGTGTCTTGCGACAGTAATACTGCGGACGGAAGAAGTGGTCACCGCCACAAGTCGCCTCGACGATTTGCGACGGCACTCATGCAAAGGAAACAAGTGACAAGCGCGCGTGTCGCAAGGCGTATCGACGGAGGCTGTGTTTGGGGCCTTACTGGAAACGTACACTAGGGTTACGAAAAGGCTGTGTAAAAAAGATTGAAGAAGACATTGTCATTCAAATATGGACGTTCTTCTTCTTCCCTTTAATTCATATTTTTAAGTTATAGGTACAGGGTGGAATCCCCACCGACGTTAAAACGGTTACAACGTATTCAGTACCTAATTCTGAACCGCCCCACATAACTATATAGAAATTTAACGTCGGTTATTATATAAAAAAATACAGCGGTTTATACAAAACTGAAATTGCGCGGTGTACCCAAAGGGTAAAAACGGGACCCTATTACTAAGACTCCACTGTTCGTTTGTCCGTTCGTCTGTCACCAGGCTGTATCTCATAAACCGTGGTAGCTAAACTGTTGAAAATTTCACAGATGATGTATTTCTGTTGCAGCTATAATTAAAAACAGAATAAAATAAATATATTTCCCCATACAAAAAACGTTATTTTTTGCCGTTTTTTTGCTCGATATTAATATGGGCAACAGGTAGACGCTTGAAATATTCACAGAATATTTATTATTATACTATACATATAAAGCTCGATTACCACTGACTCACTGTGGATATATTTTGACAGATTCGTAAACAAGTAACTCCCGCGAGTATGGGAAAAGTGCCAAACCTCCCCTTTTCACCCCCCTTCCTCCCCCCCCCTATCGTATCTCGGAAACTAAGAGACCCGTATTTTTTGTTTTTTTACGGATTCGTATAGAGGACGCTCGGAAAAGTAAAAACCAGTTTTCAAAAGTTGACCCACTTGTCCCCCTTCTCCTACCTTTAGGCAGATCTCGGAAGTTGAGAGAATTGAAACATTTTTTTTTGCAGATTCGTAAGGAGGGGCCTAGAGTTGGTCAAAATCATTTGCATATCCTCCCCTCCCCAACCTTCCCTAAAATAGAAAGGGCTGTAACTTCATAACGGTTAGAGATAGCCATTGGGTGTTTGAACAAATATTATAGTAGGCGTCGAAACCTGTCCGGTGATAGGAAGATCAAGGGTGAAGCGTAACTCAGGGGCGACGACAAGCAAACTTTAGGGTAATGTTTTTTTAATGGGAAAAGGTCTGAGTTTTTAATTAAGGTTTTTACTTTAATTTTATAAGGATTTGCGGGTATTGTTTTTTTTTTTTTAATTACTTTTTAGAGTTTTTTAGGGGTTCTTAAGGGTTTTCAAAATATTTAAAAGATTTTATAAAATTTACAAAATCTTTTAAGGACTTTAATGGATTTTCCAATTCGTTTAAGGATTCTTATGGATTCTCAAAATTTTATATGGGTAAGGACTACTTCTGAAGAACACGACGACAAGCGAGCTGCGCGCAGCTCGCGCACCCACGCAAATACTAGTTTGTATGTACACTTTAAAAACAAATAGTTAAATTAAAATAAAATAAATATGTTATGGGGGTCCCATACAACAAACGTGATTTTTTTGCCGTTTTGTTACATAATGGTACAGAACCCTTCATGCGCGAGTCCGACTCGCACTTGGACGGTTTTTTTTTATTACAGATGAAATATTTCCATGTCAAAAATTTTCATTTCCTGACGTGGTTTTTTTTTTTTTTTTGGTTTAGAATGATACATGCTGAATTTCATACATTCTTAGCGTCGGTGTCGCATCCAGTCTTCCACCCTGTATAAAATAACTCCAGCAAGCTGTTTCTTGATTAAAACAGAAACTAATATAAAAAAATAACAAATCTAATTTCTTGTAGATAACCAGCTGTGCCCCCAGTGCCCTCGTTTCAATAACTACACGGAATGCGAGTTGTTTCGAGATTCTTGCAAGTAAAAACCTTTTTAGTTTTTCGTATCAGACATAATGTGTTGCTGGGAAGTTTCTTCCGCCACTAAACTTTCTACCGGGCCAAATACCCAAGTTTTTACGCTTTATTATGGTCTTCTCACTCATTATAGGCACATTGGACCGCATATGGCAGTAACACTTTGACGATGAGCCGGGCTAGCGTAGTACGCGGTTTCATTCAATAGAATAAGAGATCATCATATACTAATTTTATATTACAAACAGATTTGCGACCAAATATACAAGAACCGGCTGTTTTTTTAACCTGTTTTGTCCCACTGCTGGGGAAAGATCTCCCCCATAACCTACAACTTCTCTCCGAGCGGTTTTCTTCGGCCAACCACTCACAAACGCCTTTTTAGTCGTCATGCCTGCGTTTTTTAGATGTCACTCGATTACAGCACCCGTGGCATCCACGGCGTGACGACTCTGGCCAATCGGCAGGATTTACAAAGAGTAAATAAGCATCGTAGAAGATGGTGGAAGCTGGGTAGTAGTAACATCAAAGGCCAGTGGTTAACATAAGCCCCTGATCGAAAGAATTAGAAGTCATGGGGAAGAAGCCTTTCCCCAGCAGCAGAATGATGTAGGTAGACTAACAGTAACTAATCCTCTGTGCTCATCAATGACACTCTTCAACTATTCCCAGAGAACGCAGAGTGCAGCCATCTGAATATCGAAACTACTGTGACCGAAAATACGGCAAATGGCGAACCATGTTTGTGCCAGCCGACTACTCGCAGTGCAGATGCTGTGATGAATGTGTTTTCTTTAGAGGTAGGGCTTTAGTTTCATGATTTTCATAAAGCTGGTATACCGAGGTCCTTACATCGAAATTCGAAGACTTACAAAGGCCTTGGAAGGAGCTCAAATGGATTTGGGCAGGACTCAGCACGGCAGAAGGTGGCAGGTGACATAAATAAAGCTATGACCGAGTGGCGTCTAAGGATTGTGAAAAGAAATGTTGGTCGTCCTGTAGCAAGATGGGCAGATGACATTGTTGCTATCGGGAGACAACCTGGATGAGGGTGGTACAGGAACGGGCGATAGGCACAAAAAAGAGAACACAAGTGTGCCACACTGACCGGTCCCGTGCGACTCGCATCCAACGGATTCCCGCAACCTTCACCAGGTCATCGGTCCACCTAGTGGGAGGCCTTCCAACGCAACGTCTTTTCCCTTTATTCTGCAAATATTATAGCTAACAATTATTCTAATATCGCAGAATTGGACCAGTCTTGTGTCGAAGATGAATACAGTTTGGTCACAGAAGAGTTCTTGCCGACAACAGTTATAGGTTTGTATGTTGTAGATCTAGAGTGCATTTGCATCTGGCATTGGTTGAGGCTGCAGCGTATGCAGCGCGTAGACATTTCGTAGGCATTGCGTAAATTACACGTAGTTTTATTTATTTACCTTACTTTCATGTACAAGAGTGGTACATAGGCGGACTTAATGCCACAAGGCGTTCTGTACCAGTCAACCTTTGGGTCAAATAAGATAGCATTGTGATAGAGTACAAAAAAAAATTAAGATAAATATCATTTTGCATAGATTCTTAGACATAAATAAAATTATTAATAAATTAGCAGTCGGTGCAAAAACGTAATTGAGACATGATAATTGGAATAGAGCTCTTCAAATCAAAGTGTAGATACTATAAGAAAACACGTTTCAAATCCACCCCTTTCATAAATCATGTAAATTGCTAACCCTCATTATAATATCTAATATCACACTTCTGACCTTTCTTTTGTAAAGGTCAAAGTTAAAGACGAACTTACGTCGTGAAATATGAGAGCCAATCTCTAAGCTACAATCTTTTATCTTTTCCTGGCAGCGATCCAAGGGACCTGATACTTGGCTAAAGTTGTAAGTAATATGCTCCAGATTTCAGGGCCGGATGCAACCAATATTGGGGTCACCCGGAGCAAGAGTTCAGAGCATTGAGATGCGACGAGATACTGCGGCGATGTAAGTTATAAGTACCTACCTTTACTAATATACATTAGGCTTGTCAATTGAAAAAATCTAATTAGTCCGTCAGTTAGATTATCAAAAAATATTAGCCGTACTTATTACCCGTATTTTTTATTTTGTTACGTAAACTGAAAATTGACGAAGATACGACGCTTTTAAAATTCTCAATACATCACATCATCAGCCTATAATGTTTCCACTGCTGGGACACGGCCTCCTCTCAATGAGAGTGAATGGGCTATAAATCCACCACGCGGGCCCAGTGCGGGTTGGTAGATGACACATGTCTTCGAATTTTTGGTTCTAGAACATTCTATTCTTTTTGTTGTTTCCTCACGATGTTTTCCTTCACCGTTTTGAGAGCAGTGGTGATGAAATAAATTACACAAAGTAATGCGCCTGTCTGGGTTCGAACCCACGACTTACTGAATTAATTTTTATATCTGACCTCCACTACCCTGTTAGTACTGGGTAATACGAAACCCCTTGGTAAGACTGGTTGTCAGACCTTCGGGCCACTGACTACCTGTTACGACTGTCAAAGATCTAGAAATGACAGCCGGGACCAACGGCTTATAGGCCTACGCAGACCGGAACGGCATGGCAAGGAATTTATTTTTTTGCCAATGGTCATTCAAACGTTTTGATATAGAAATACGCCATAAATTGCTATGCTTTAAAATGATCCCGTGGCATGCCGTGGCATCGAAAGAGATTGGTTGGTAGATGTCACATGTTGCGAAGATTTGGGTTTTATGGCATGTAGGGTTTCCTCACGGTGTTTTTGTTCGCCGTTTAGAGAGTTGTGGTGTTGTCATAAATAGACACATCCTCCTACTTTACAGGCGTTCCTGTCACTGTTCCACAGTTAAGTCCTGGCGCAATAACTAAGTCGTAAGTTGTTACATTATTTTTCAAAGATTTTTTTATACAAGCGAATATAAGCTTTTTAGTGGGGTTTAAACGCACGTACCACCTACTAGAATTTTACCTCTCAACTTTAAGTTAGTTTGTTCTGTGATGCCTAATAATATTTATTTTTTACGTTTACACAAAATAAAGGAATTTATTAGAAGTAATTACTTTATGTTACACTAGCTGTTGCTTGCGGCTTCGCTTCTGTTATGTATTGAAATTATCCCACGGGGACGTTATAATTGTTTATGACACTTAGGGATAATGTAGCTAACTGTTAGTGAAAGAATTTTCGGAATCGGATTAGTGGTTCCGAAGATTACCCCCTACGGCCTACATGCAAACATTCAAGCAAATTTTACCTCTTATATTAGTGTTTTATTTAGCGACTACCAGTCTGATTGCTAAAACTCAGTTACTAGGTACCACGGTACCTAGCAGCTATCAGCTCTTGGTATTGCTGGTTGTCAGATTTTGATTTTTGACCAGTAGCGACTGAAAAAAAAAACCGTCGGGACCAACAGTTTTACGTGCTTTAGGAGGTGAGGACAGGTCTTCATGTGTAATTTTATTGTTGGTCAACCGAACCGACCTCGGCAAAGGTATAGTTTCACCTGCGAACGACTCGTGTGGTAATGCGGTTCTTATCAATCTTATTTATTGAACTATAACTCCAGACGAAGCACATTCTGTAACAATATTTAGATTTAGAGTGCGATGGAGTTTGATTCTCTGCTTTCCCATTTTTTTCCATTGAGATCTGGGGGGTTACCTACAGGTTACGTCTAGCGCCATCTCCTTGAGGTTCATCTTTAAGTTTTTGAGAATTCAAAAGGGTCTGTAATGGTCTATTTGAAATAAATGCATCTTTTCCTCGTAGGAATCGTAGCTTCCGGTACGAGGTAGCTACGAACGAGGACTGTCCAGTCTCCTGTCTTGGCTATACCTGCAAGAACGCCGTACTAGAGAAAGATTGCCCTCTTGGGGGGTTCCTACCTGACAAGAACCAGTGTAACTGCTGTGGGCGTTGCAGTGTGTACCAACGTAAGGAAGTAGTAGTCGTAGTGTCGTGTCGTAGTGTCGGTGGTATGATGAGGGAAAGGAATACGTACCATATTTTGATATAATAACAAAAGTTTTAATGATCGTCAGCGGCCGCCGAGCGCCAGATCCCCTCTATTGTTGGTGAATCATTTGGGTTAGATGAGGTTATAACAGTATGAAGTTTTCTGATATTTACTTATTCATTACAGAATTTTGGCTGAAAATGAGTGAATATGAAAATTAGGTCAAATGAAAATTAGGTCAACTGAACGTTATATAAAAAGAGCTTGAATCAACAAATTTAAAATAATATGAAATGAACGTTGAAATGTAACATTAGATCACATGACATTATCTTCAGTATTTTCTAAATTTAAATATTAAATGTCATTATCGAAGATTTGAACGCATTCCTCGTTAAAAATTGTTTCGGTGACATTGTTATGTACTTAATCTTTGCAGAATTAAACGAAAAGTGTGCAGAATTCAAGAAGACATTGAAAACCACCAACGGCTCTGTTGAGATCGAGGTATGACTCCTCATACAAGGTGTAACTTGTTTTTTCATAGTTTTATGTAGCGGTTCACAGGAGACAGCTACTTTCAAAATTTCAACTGTATGGCGCCAACAGTGTCGTAGTAAAATGGATGTGACGTACTGACAGACAGACGGACAGGATGAAGCAGATCTATAACGGTTCCGTTTTTTGCTATTTGGCAACGGAACACCAACAAGCAGTGTATGAATTGAAAGTGTGACGGGTAACAAACGTGTTTTACGCCGACCCAAATCATGAGACATGGGTAACAAGCCCCATAAGTCCATAGGTCTCGAGTTCGAACCCATGGCACGCACCTCTGATTTTTCGAATTCATGTGCGTATTGCATAATTATCACTTGCTTCGGTAAATGAAAATATCGTGAGAAAACAGATATTTCTTGACGGCATGTAAAGCAAAATCAGAGGCCCATGGGCGGCATAAAAACTGACACCAGGTTAGGCACTAACCACACGATAAAGAAGAAGATAAAGCTCCGTAAGTAAGTAAGCCTCATACTGGTGGTCCTGGTCTACAAATGATGGGGCACTTAATATAATGTATGATAGCGCTGGAAAATAAAAACAGTACCACAGACTAAGACAAACGTCATATCGGCTGATGACGTAACGGAAATATGAATCAGTGCATTAAATAAATAAGTGATTTTGCATTATATTATCAGTCTCAATCATATTAAATTAGGTATTGTTAATTTTAAGGTTTGATTTATTTTAAAACTCAAAAAAAAAAGGAAACTGGAACAGTTTTACTGTTAGTTCATTTTAATAAAATGATTGTAACCTCAATAAATTCAGGATTTAAAATATTTGAAAGTGTTATTAATTACAAATCAAATCTTGTGCGCAATTATATTATTTTTACTAAATTCAATATATTTTATTGTAAAACAAATGTCAACGGAAGTCGTTGCTGTGTGGCAGTTGACAGTTGTTTAAACGTATAAATAGGCTCGCTCTAGTCTCGGAACGGGCAGTATTCATTTGTATTTCGAACTGTGTGTATCTCGTGGGAACAAACTAAGTTTTGTGAATTATTATTTGTTGTGAGTAATAAAAAGTGTTTACAAGATGTCTGATCGTTATCATTCGAGATCCCCGAGCCCCCCCGCTCTTACATCAGAAGAAAGGGATGAGCCCGAGCCTGAACTGGACCCATCAACGTACTCGCCTACCCTGCCGACCTCTCGACCAGGAAATTCGGAGGAACTGAATTTACTTCGCTGCCAGATTAAGTTGCTGGAACGGATGGTTTTTCGGAACCAAAACACGAGTACCCACAAGCTAAGTGAAATTTATTTACCTAATTATGATCCCGACGAACATAAAATAACAGTTGAGGAGTGGTGTAAACAAGTTTCCTCTTTAATCACCCTGCGAGGTTGTTCACAGTTCGTTGCTATGATGAAAGGATTAGCATGTTTGCAAGGACGCGCCAAGCAATGGGCAGACACTAATGCTCACTCTCTTGCTAATTGGGATTCACTCCAAAGGGAACTCATAGCACAATTTAGTGGCGAAACTAGGTACATTGTGTACGTCAATGCTTTTCGGGAATATACTTCAAATCAGGCTAAATGTTTTTCTGAATATGTTGCCGAATCATGGCGTTTGTTTTCAAGAATTTCTCCGAATGCTCCAAATGACCTCATGGTGGAAGCTGTAATATCTGGCATAAGACCAAAATTTTACCAAGCTGAACTCCTTAGGTCAGCGCCAAAATCGCAAGCTGAACTGATTGCCACATTGGCGAACTACCGTAAACGACCTGCCGATGCAATATCAGATGAACCCCGTGCTAAACAACCAAGGCTTGACCTTGCAACAACTTCAACGTGTAACAATTGCCACAAACAAGGGCACATTTCTCGTGATTGCAGGTACAGACTTAATTGTGAAATCTGCAAGAAACCAGGTCACACATCTGACCGCTGCTGGCATAAAAAGAAAAACGAATCACAATCCGAGAAGACTTTTGTTTCTGCTACTGCTTTAACAGCTGCACCACAACCTTCACGTCGGGAAGTAAATACAATCCAGAAGGAAAAGGCGCCTAACGAAGTCCAACTACAAATAGGTGATATCGTTCTTTCTTGTTTAATTGATAGTGGTGCCGAATGTTCGCTTATTAAGAAAAAAGTTTCTGGGTCAATTAAGGGTAAACGCCAAATAGAACTTTTGCAATTACGAGGGTTTGGGGGCAGTAGCATACCTTCGAGTGAATCAATAAATACTGTAGCCACATTTAATGGTGTGACATTCGAAGTAAAACTTCATGTCGTTAACGATTTAAATTATGATGTCATTCTAGGACTAGACTCTATCAAAATACCGGGAATTAAAATTTCAATCACAAACGAAGGAACTTCAATAGAAAGAGTAAGATACGTTTTTAATTACGAAGTATCATCTTTGGCTAATATTGACACTGATTTGAAAGATACGTCTCAGTTAATAAGTATCCTTGAAAAACACGCCGATTTATTTACTTTCAATAAAATTAAAAAAGTGACCACGGGCAAATTAACTATCAGATTAAAAGATCCTAATCGTATAGTACAAAGAAGGCCCTACCGACTAGCACCGGTTGAGAGAGAAAAGGTTAAAACAATTATTGAAGATCTTAAAACTAAGGGTATTATTAGAGATAGTTGCTCACCTTTTGCAAGTCCCATTTTGCTAGTCAAAAAGAAAAATGGTGATGACCGGCTTTGTGTTGATTTCCGCGAATTAAATTCAAATACAGTTCGTGACCACTATCCTCTGCCACTGATACAAGATCACATTGATAAACTTGGTAAAGCTCGATTCTTTTCAAGCCTTGATATGGAATCAGGCTTCCATCAAATTCAAATTTCAGAAGAATCAATCGAAAAAACGGCTTTCGTTACGCCAGACGGCCAGTATGAGTACTTATCAATGCCATTCGGTCTAAGTAACGCACCTTCAGTTTACCAGCGTGCCATTAATGCAGCCTTAGGCGACTATCGCGACCATATTGCACTAGTATATATTGACGATGTATTAATTCCCTCGTCTACTGAGCAAGAAGGTTTAGAAAGGCTGGCCTTTGTATTAAAAAGACTGTCAGACGCAGGATTTACGGTAAATCCCTCGAAATGTAAATTCCTCAAGACGTCCATAGAATATCTCGGTAACATTATAAAGAATGGTGAAGTGAAGCCTAATCCCACTAAATTAACAGCACTTAAATTATCAGAACCACCCAAAACACTTAAGCAACTTAGGCAATTCAATGGCCTGGCAAGCTATTTTCGTCGTTTTATCCCTCAATTTTCCCAACTAATGGCCCCAATGTATCAGCTAACAAAAAAAGATTTACCATTTGTATGGTCTCCCGATCACGAAACAAGAAGACAACATGTCATCAAACTTTTGACCTCTGAACCTATACTTTGCATTTTTGATCCAACTCTACCAATAGAAGTTCATACAGATGCTAGCTCCAAAGGTCTCGGGGCTATTCTCATACAGAATGACAATAATCGTCGCAAAGTCGTTGAATACTTCAGTATGCGCACTAGTGATGCTGAAACAAGATATCATTCATACGAATTGGAGACTTTAGCTGTTGTCAGAGCAATAAAACACTTTAGACATTTTCTATATGGCCGCAAATTTACAGTTGTAACTGACTGCAATGCCCTTAAGGCTTCAAAACATAAAAAGGAACTTACACCTCGGGTTCATAGACTATGGGCATACTTACAAAATTTTGACTTTGATATTATTTACCGAAAGGGGGAACAAATGGCCCACGTAGACTTTTTAAGCAGAAATCCTCAAATCAATATTTTAACAAAAGATCCAGCGTGGATTATAGTTGAGCAAGAAAGGGACAACGAACTCAAAAATATTCGCGATGCCATAAAGAATAAAGATGACTATGACAGAAAATTTTGTATTCGATCGAACCTCTTGATGATAACCATACAAAATCAAAAAGGAGAATCATTAACTCGTACAGTAGTCCCTGAATCACTTGTTTGTTCACTAATAAATAGATACCACGAAAATCTTTTGCATGTGGGGTGGGAACGTACTTTGGATAAAATTCGGGAACAGTTTTGGTTTAAACACATGACAAAACGGGTACGTCATTTTTGTGATAACTGTTTACAATGCAAAATTGGCAAAGAGCCTTCAGGCAAAAAACAAATGGAAATGCACCCTATTGATAAAATAAACATACCGTTCCATACGATACATGTAGACCTTATGGGTAATCTTACCGGCACAAACAAAAAAGCATACGTTCTAGTAGCTATTGATGCATTTACAAAATTTATACTTCTGTATCCACTGAAAGATAAAAGTACTAATATGATATTAAAAAGCTTCCGCGAAATGATCAATATTTTTGGCACCTCATGTAGAATTATTTCTGACAGGGAATCGGCTATTATGGGCACAGAAATTCAAGATTTTTTTAAATCTTTCTTTATCGAACATCATGCTATTGCCCGCGGTTCGCCTAGAGCTAACGGTCAAGCTGAAAGACAAATGCGCACTCTTAAAGATCACCTTACAGCCATATCTCTAACGCAATCGAGAGTTTGGGTTAATAAAATAGGGGAATTACAATTAGCATTAAATTGTACGATATCTAAAGCTACAGGATATTCCCCTTTAGAACTACTGTTAGGTAAAAGATGCTCTCCCCCTGCAATCGAACAGATATCCCTAGTTAACGAAGACATTAACAAAGATGAAATTCGTTTAGACGCTAAGCACAGAATGGCCGAAACAGCACAAAAAAGTAAAATACGTTTCGATTCTAAGTGCGCCAAAATTAAACCCTTTCTAGAAGGAGACTTTGTTCTTTGTAAAGACACTCAGTGGTCGGGTAACAAACTAGGACCAAAATATCTAGGACCCTATCGAATAATAAAAGTCCTTGACAACGATAGGTACGAAGTAAAAGACCTTCGGTCTCTGCGAAGCAAAAATACTGTAATCACACATGAACACATGAGATTGGTCCCTAATCCAAATTTAACTGAATGAATAGACCGTGATAGCAAGAATAAATAATAATAACGAAAAGGTGAGAAACTGCTTAGTAAATTGTTTATAATTAAAAAATGTATGCTTATGGATAAAATAAAATTAAACGTTTCATTTTGAATTGGTTCATTAGAAGAAAAATAAAAGCCAAGTCAAGCCAAGTCAAAGACGGGTCTCTGAATCTTTATGATCAAGCCACGATCTGCGATCTCTGAGTTTGATTTTGAGCTGGAAAAATGGTTGTATTAAAAGGTCTTGGTCATGGCCATGGTTTCAGTTGGTTGGTTAAATCAATTTCAGTCAAGCCAAGTCAAAGACGGGCCTCTGAATCTTTGTGATCAAGCCACGATCTGCGACCTCTGAATTTGACAGTTTCACCAGACTAAGCAATGCTGCCTCTGAGTCTGGTCTAAAAGGTTTTGCATTTTTTAACATTTCCGTGTTTTTCAGAGAGATTCGCTGGCCCTAGCAAGGTCCGCTCGTCAGTATGGCCGTGATAGCGCTGGAAAATAAAAACAGTACCACAGACTAAGACAAACGTCATATCGGCTGATGACGTAACGGAAATATGAATCAGTGCATTAAATAAATAAGTGATTTTGCATTATATTATCAGTCTCAATCATATTAAATTAGGTATTGTTAATTTTAAGGTTTGATTTATTTTAAAACTCAAAAAAAAAAGGAAACTGGAACAGTTTTACTGTTAGTTCATTTTAATAAAATGATTGTAACCTCAATAAATTCAGGATTTAAAATATTTGAAAGTGTTATTAATTACAAATCAAATCTTGTGCGCAATTATATTATTTTTACTAAATTCAATATATTTTATTGTAAAACAAATGTCAACGGAAGTCGTTGCTGTGTGGCAGTTGACAGTTGTTTAAACGTATAAATAGGCTCGCTCTAGTCTCGGAACGGGCAGTATTCATTTGTATTTCGAACTGTGTGTATCTCGTGGGAACAAACTAAGTTTTGTGAATTATTATTTGTTGTGAGTAATAAAAAGTGTTTACAAGATGTCTGATCGTTATCATTCGAGATCCCCGAGCCCCCCCGCTCTTACATGTATCCTATTCCTTGCAGAAACTAATGGACACTACTAAAGGCGCGAAGTTCTGTTCTTGGGCGACACAATTTAGATTACCATTGATTCGTTAAGGAGAAGATCCTCATATTTTTCTAAATGTCCAGGTAGAAGAGGAGTTCCTGGAGCCTGGCTGTGATGACGGGCTGGTCTGCAGACAGGGTCGCTGTGAGGACATACACGTGGTGCTGCCCGCCGTCAGCAACCGACGGAAGAGGGACGAAGTGGAAGAGTTAGCTAATGGTATTGCTAATTCATTATCTACCTCGATTTTTCGGGAGTCCTTATCAGTCTTAGTCGCAGACAGCTATGCATGAGGTCCTGGGTTCAATACCCAGGTCGGGCGAAGTGTTGTCGGTTTTTTTTCCATTAGAAATTTCTCTGTAGTAGCCACGGAGTCTGGATTTGTGCCTGGTTGATGGTATTCCATGGGACTTAAACCTAACTGCCGAAATCTGGATGTACTACTACTACTTAGGTACACCTTATCCTTCTTAGGGGCCGCCTCCACGAGTGAGAGAACCGCGGCCATATTATCGTCCTTGCCACGTTTTTCTATACACTCTCTTTTGGGCCGTCTCCACGAGCGAGAGAATCGCGGCGATATTTTCGTATAAAAATACGTTGAATCGCGATTCGCTCGCTCGTGGAGACGGCCCAAAAGAGAGTGTAAGTGCGATAATGGTTCTCCTGCAATCGCCATTTCTAAATCAAATTTTCTTTAACTACCAGAGCCTTGCAAGCGTGAGCTGAAGTATTTCAAAAAGAAGTATGGTCCTGATGGTCATATGCATTTCAATGCCCCCCAGTGTACCCCGTTGTGGCTATACGCTCCTGTGCAGGTATGTATGATGAGTGGTATGTAGTATAAGTTCTTGTGTGTAAAAATACCCATAATGAAGCCGAAAGGCACTTACTTTCGGCTCTTCGTTTTACCCGTAATTACGATATTTTTTTTTTTGTTGTGGACCATAACTTTCCAGATCATTCCCACTAGTTCTACTACACAGTTCTACGGTAGTGCTAATGGAAATATTTCTTCCCACTAGTTCCACTACGTTTCAAGGTGGTGCAAAATCGTAGAACTAGTGGGAACAAAAATTCCCATTAGTTCTACCCTGGTTTGGATTTGCTAGTAGTTTATTGATACGAATAGCCTCAGGTTACTGTGCGAGTTTACACTCTGAAGATTACGCAGTAGGAAATTGGTAAGGACAAGTAGGAGATGAGAAACAATTATAGTAGTCTCACAAAGTACCAGGGGGACATAATCATGCAATCTTGTGTTCAGAACGCTCGGTTGACGGCTTCGTGAAGGATCTGTTTACACCTTGTATACTAACTCCTTCATAGTAACGTGTCGATAGAAAGAAAAAAATAAAGAAAAAATCTTTATTCATCGCAGGGACATGACGTGCATACAAAATTTGAAAACAGAAACAAAAATCATAACAAACATTCAGAGTATAACAAAACGGAACATAAACAAAAAGTAAATTAAAAATTTATGGCAATCTATATTGTGTCGGTTAAACAAAACTGGGCTACGAGCCTTCAATAGCATCCATCAATTCCTGTAATGAACAAGCGACAGGATATCCAGGACATGATAATAAGTGCCCCATTGTTTATGGAACAGCATCACATTCACAGTTCCGGGCACAGTCATCATCAATAAATCTCCACCTGAGTGTGACCTGAGCAAGTTTTCTTTGCTTCGGTCAACCTGGGTTCGGAGTCTATTAAGGACTTCCAGGTCAGCCATGGCAACTCAAATCCAGTTGGGAGATTTTCAGCAGGTGGAACGAATGGGGAGGCTGACCATTTTTCTTTAAGAAGTGGGCTCAATATTAATAAATGAAAATTTCATGAGTTTTAATTTTAAGCACGGAACATCTAACTTTTGAAATTAATCAATCTAACTTTTGTTTAATTTAAAATGTGCTTGTTATTAATTTGCGTTTTAGTTTTTTCAATCGGGTTTTTTGGTTTTTTCAACTACTTTTTTATTGTTATTTTACGGGGCGGTGAACCTTAGAGCGGTTTCGCACTACGTCCGATCTGAATCCGATGCGAACCCCGTGAAAATACGGTCCGGAGTAGTCGTAGAACTTTTTATATGGTAGTTTACGCACTGTAGTGTATTTTCACGGGTACGGATCGTACGTAATGCGAATGATTGTTTGATCCTACTTGTATCCGCTGCATTAGAAACGCACCCTAAGCGTGGTAAAAATAAGAGTGCTTTTCCCTTTGTGCAGTGCCGTCGTTTCGTTTGTTACTGTGCGCTTGAGGATGGTAGCTTCATCATAGGCATCAAAGTGCCGCGAGTTGAGGTCTCCAATATGAACTGTGGTTAGTATGGTACTCCCTCCTATATATCCTCCTATGTATCTACATTTCTCAGGGTGAAAAGCTGGAGATGGCTTTTTTACCCCTAAAACTATAACAAAACCTAATTCAGTGGTTTCATTGCAATTCCCAACCAAAACTGTAGTGCAACATAGTGCGATAAAACATAATTTTATGCAAGTTATATATTCATGCATTAATCACAATAGCTAAATATTTATATATAGCCAATTTATATTTATCCACAGCCAATTTATATTTATGTATAACCAATTTATATATATATGTATAGCCAATTTATATATATTTATAGCCAATTTATATTTACACATAGCCAAAATTATCTCGCTTACAGTAAGATATCTAATATTTCTTTACTCGTTTCATTTCATCCTCGCTTTCGCAGATTGTGCCCGCGAGCGATGCCGCACGGGGTCCGATGTTGAGTGTGACGGTTACGGCAACTACAAGGATGCTATGTTCACTTCCAAACCTGAAGAGTTGAAGAAATCAGTTAGTCCAGACACTGAGGACGTAGGACCGAACGAAAATCAACGTACGTACAGCTTGCAGTATGACTAGATGGTCCATAGTTGCTACCAGTTAAGATCGCAATAGCGAAGGGGCCGCCTCCACGAGCGAGAGAATCGCGGCGATATTATCGTCCTTGCAACGTTTTTCTACACTATCTTTTGGGCCGTCTCCACGAGCGAGAGAATCGCGGCGATAATTTCGTATAGAAATACGTTGAATCGCCGCGTTTCGCTCGCTCGTGGAGGCGGCCCCTTATATATCTTTGTACGAACTGAAAAAAATGAACTATGCATCGTTTTTCATTAGAAAAAATGTTGAAGGTCACGATTCAAGTGTTGAACAGGATTATTTTTGATTTTAAAGTTAAGAACTTTTATAGATGTAGGTAGGTCAATGACCGCTATTGTCATCTGAACTGGCACCAACTATAGATACAGTATGAATGTGGACGAGACGAAAGGAGTGAGTAAGGGTCGAAGCAGGTCGCGTTTTGTAGTTTCTGCCTACCCACATGGAAAAAAATATTATCACTACATATTATAAAACAAAGTCCCCCGACGCGTCTGTCTGTATGCCCCTATGTATGCTTAGATCTTTAAAACTACGCAACGGATTTTGATGCGGGTTTTTTTTAATAGAAAGAGTGAGTCAAGAGGAAAGTTTTAGTATAATTTGCGGGCGGACGAAGCCGCGGGCATTAGCTAGTAAACTAGATACAGATACCAATTTCCGCAAAGGGTGGGTTACCCTTTGATGCCTTGATGTCGATCTCACATTAGAATCCATATCTTGTGTCTACCAGTTACGTGCGAATTTACGTTGGATAAAGATAAAAATGACTGTAGAGGTTGAATGACAGAATAACTGTAAAGGTTTTGATAATATTTCTGTGTATTCAAAAGGTACCAAGCCCATGAGATCCACAACAGGCGCTCGCGAGGAACCTCCTTTCAAGCCAACGGGTCACCCATATAGTACCTCTGACAGTGGAATGACAATAGAAATTGACCTAGAACATTAAACGCTTCTTAATTTATTAACTAGTTTGTCTTTATTTATTACTTCTTAAATCAAATATAATTTAAAGGTATTTACGTACCTACCGTAACTTACCCGTGTTACTACCAATTCTTTTATCAGTAGTAATACGGGTAATTCCATTGCCTTTGTTACTACCGCAGTAGTAAATTATGATTAAATTTGTTATTATATTACATGATTAATAATTAGCGTGTAGAGTAGAACGATCGACGCACAAACGAATACCACTTATTCAGTACATCATTCCGAACCCATCCATATTTTTTTTTTTTTTAATATTTTGTTTTTGCACAGCTGTTTTGATGTGAAACATCTACAGGCGCGGGTAAAACCAAAAAATTACGTGGCGACGCATGCCGTGGCAAGTTGTCAACCCGGCCCGAACAATCCCGAATATTACCGGCCTGTTGAAGCAGCATGAGATCTACATATTCGCCACGGTTCGCCACAAGCCAGCTGGTCTCGGGGCACAGCGCACAATCTCGTGACTTCGAGTTCGATCCCAGCATCATCATCATCATCATCAGCCTATTAATGTTCCCACTGCTGGGACACAGGCCTCCTCCCTATGAGAGGGATCGATCCCAGCATAAGGATTTCCTTTTAGTGAATCGAGTCATTTTGTTGTTATTTTCTTTTCTTTTATTTTATGTGTTTGTTTTTTTTATATCGACTTTTTTTTAAGCATATTACTTGTACAAAATAATTTCGATGTTTCACATCTGCCAGGCGTCCCGTGACGGCTCACTGTTTTTCTTAACACAAACGATTTGATGCTACTCGTACAAAGAGTCCGCAACGATGCCGATGGCGCGCAGAACGTCCTACGTTTAGATACTGCATTCTATAGCACAACAACCCCTATCGACCCGTGACGTCACAAAGACGAAACGGATGGCGTATTTCAGCTGCAGTTGACAGGACTCGTTAGTTCAGTGGTCAGAACGCCTGCATTTCCGAATGTCAAGGTGGTCGGTGGTTCGAATCCACCACGAGTCTAATATTTTGCTTTGGCTTTTGAGTTTCTGGTGATATTTTGACATAGCTTTGACTTAGCATTGTTTTTCTGCCCAGAAAAGAAAAAACTGAGATTATAAAACGTGAAAGTAAAATCCCATAGACCAGATGCAGCCTCAGTATATTACATGGAGCGACCGAATGCCTGTCTGATCACCATGACCCAGAATACGGTAATACCTCTCGGTAATACTGGCTGTTAGACGTTCGGGTCATCGACTCCTGTAATGTCTGTTTAAGATCTGATCTGTTTGATTCCCTTAGGTAAAATGGACGTGGAAGATCAACCCTTATCATCTCCCATTAGATCTATTAAAAACAAAAAATACCCCAGAATTAGCTTTACAAGAAATTAACCTTTATTTTACTAACATAGCAAAACAATTAGCCTCAAAGATAATCCCGTGTTCGGACCAAATTGAAGAGTCCTCTATTCCACTGGTTAACTCTATGGTTATGTTGGAGGCAACTGAGGAAGAAGTTGAGTCTATAATTATTAACTTAAAAACTGATAGCGCAATGGGTTGGGATGGAATTTCGACAAAAATAATCAAAATGGCAAGAAATATTATTGTACCACTTTTAACTCGTATTGCAAACCTTTCAATACAGACTGGTGTCTTTCCTAATGTATTTAAAATATCGGTCGTCCATCCTATACACAAGGCAGGAAGCAGAGACTGTGTCAGTAATTACCGCCCTATTTCAGTGTTACCAGTACTGTCTAAGATCTTGGAAAAGATCATTAATAAGAGACTACTTTTGTACCTAGAAAAACAAAAAATTTTAGCCCACAATCAGTTTGGATTCAGAGCTGGCAGGTCAACAGCACAGGCAGTCACTGAACTTACTAACTTCGTAGCTACTCATATTGATAGCAAAAATAAATGCATTGGAGTATTCTTAGACCTGGCTAAGGCTTTTGACACCGTCTCTGTTCCGATACTAATCAGCAAAATGGAAAGAATTGGTATAAGGGGTAAGGTACTGGATTTGTTTAAAGATTATTTAAATAATAGATCACAAAGGGTTACAATAGACGGTCTATACAGTCCTGACGCTCCAGTATCATTTGGGGTGCCACAAGGTAGCGTTCTTGGCCCTACCCTTTTTCTAATTTATATGAATTGCTTATGTAACTTAACGATACAAAACTGTAAAATATTTACATTTGCTGATGACACGGCTTTAATATTTTATGGTAGTACATGGGATGAAGCAAGACATTACGCTGAATTAGGTCTTCACAAAACAGCCAAATGGCTCAGTCAAAATTTACTTACGCTTAATACATCAAAAACTAAATTCATAACTTTCGCCAATACGGAACTATCACTAAAAACGGCAAAAGATTTAAAAATTCAAATTCACTCTTGTCAAAGCACAACCTATCAACACAAATGCGACTGTGGGTACCTGGACAGGGTTAAAACAGTTAAATATCTTGGTATTCTCCTTGATGAAAAATTCACGTGGTGTCCTTATATTGATCTTCTGGCAGGGAGAACAAGAAAGTTGATATATGTTTTTAAGAAACTAAGGCACGTGGCTGACACTGATCTCCGCAAAACTGTTTATTTTGCACTCGCACAATCTATTCTAGCATATTGCATCACGTCATGGGGTGGAGCACGAAAAACCCATCTTATTAAACTTGAGCGTGCACAGCGAGCTCTACTTAAGGTGATGAATTTTAGACCTTTCAGGTATCCCACAGTTGATCTGTACTCTGAGTGTGATGTTTTAACTATTAGACAGTTATTCGTTAAAGAAACTGTAATACAACAACATCAAAACCTGAAATTTACTAATAAAACAAAAAATACCTCGAGGCGCATCGATAGGGTATGTCCTACGGTTGCTTATAAAACAGCATTTATCGAAAAATTTCAATGTTATCTTGGACCAATGCTGTATAACAAATTAAATAAAATTCTAAAAATATACCCATTAAATCTACACTCGTGTAAGAAGGTCTTAATATCCTGGCTGAAATCTCAAAGCTATGAAAGTGTAGAAGACCTATTTGCAATTTTAAAATAATGATTAAAAACCGGCAGACAATAATCATCATAAAAACTTTAGTTAACTTATCTATTTGAAAGTCTAATAAAAAAAAAAAAAAAAAAAAAATAAAAAAAAAAAAAAAAAAAAAATTAAAAACAAAATAATAATACACGTGTAACGTACGTAAACATGGAAATGATTAAGGTTATATCAGTCAAACTAGTTAATAAAAAAAAGAAAACAGAAAAGTTATCAAATAAAATTATCAATTTCATTTTTTCTAAGGTTGCCCAAGTTCATACTCTTTGTTGTTTCTGTTGCGATTGGAGACGAATGTAGGGTACTTAGAAAACAAAAAAGCTAAACACCAAAACGTTGATTTTAATAATACTTGATAGTATCTATCTACCCTCATTCTAAACTGAGCACATACATTATATATTTTTATAAAATATTTGCCTTGTAATGTTTAATCACACTATACTCAACTCTGATTGTAACATCATTGGAAGAGACTAACGTCTAAGATACAGGCTTGGCCTAGTTTAGACGTTAGGGTTCATTTTGATCTGTTTATTTACCTCATGTACTTGTGACAATATTGTGATAAGTGTAAAATGTATTTCCTCTTTTTCAATAAAGATATATTTATTTATTTATTATTTATCTCCGAATCACCGAATACAGAAAGCTTCTTCAAAAAAAAGCTGGTCAGTAGCCCGATAGCACAATATAGAATCATTCTGTTGTTCTTTATCTATATCTATTCTATATTCTATTCTATCATCATCATCATCATCATCACCAGCCTATAATGTTCCCACTGCTGGGACACGGCCTCCTCTCAATGAGAGGGAATGGGCTATAATCCACCACGCGGGCCCAGTGCGGATTGGTAGATGTCACATGTAAACATAAGTTATTACATAAAAAACAGTTCGGTTTCACAAAGGGTCGTTCAACTACTGATGTGTTGAACTTTTAGGACACATTTATAATGCCTGGGAGGACAAATGCGATGCTTTGGGTATTTTTTGCGATTTATCTAAAGCTTTCGATTGCGTTCTTCATGAAACATTAATCAGGAAACTACACCACTACGGAATCCGTAACGCCTCTCTGGATCTTCTTATTTCATATTTGAGTGATAGGATTCAGAGAGTTGATGTCAACGGGAAAAGATCTCCCGGATCCGTAGTAAGAATAGGGGTACCCCAGGGCTCAATTCTTGGTCCATTTTTGTTTCTTATTTACATAAATGACTTGCCTTACCTCATAAAGGATAATCATGACATAGTATTGTTTGCAGACGACACTTCTCTTTTATTTAAACTCAAACGTCAGCAGTTAGTTACGGATGATGTTAATAGCGCCCTGGCAAAAGTCGTTAATTGGTTTAATGTTAATAATTTACTCCTAAATGAGAAAAAAACTAAATGTATTAAGTTTACGATACCCCATGTAAGACAAGTGGAAACCACTGTACTAATTAAGAATGAAGAGTTGAAACCGGAAGATAGCACAGTGTTCCTAGGCATAACTTTGGATGCCAAGCTTCAGTGGGGCCAGCATATAGACAAATTGTCGAAAAAACTTAGCTCTGCAGCATACGCCGTTAGAAGAATTCGTGAGTTAACTGATTTAGAGACAGCCCGTTTAGTTTACTTTAGTTATTTCCATAGCGTGATGTCGTACGGTATTCTCTTGTGGGGCAATGCCGCCGATATTCAGACAATATTTGTTTTGCAAAAAAGGGCAATTCGTTCAATTTATAAATTAAGACCCAGATACTCCCTCAGAGAAAAATTTAAAGAGATTAATATTCTTACTGTGCCTTCTCAGTTTATTTATGAAAACCTTTTGTACGCACACAAAAATATTAATTTGTTTAAAAAATACAGTGATATCCACAACATAAATACGAGGAACAAACACAAATTTGTTGTTCCTGTAACGAGGCTCAAAAAAATAGGGGGTACGTTCAGATGCCAATGTATACGTTTTTACAATAAACTTCCGAGCCAAATTCAAGCACTAAGCCTAAATAAATTCAAATCGTTTATAAAACGGAAGCTGTGCTTGAAAGCCTACTATCATGTTAACAACTATCTCGAAGATAAAAAGGCTTGGGATTAAGCTGCTCCAATGAAATTTGCTCTGTGAATGTCGAAATTTCGGACTTCGCTTGTTTATTATTAATTCCTTTCTTTTATACACTCTGACATTGAATGATTTGACATGAATACTTATTTCAGTATTTTTATTATTTTTTTACTTTTTTATTTTATTTTATGTTACATTTACCTACTGACTTGACAGGAATATTTACGTATCTTACTTTTTTATTATTATTGACATATGATTTTTGTGATTTTTATTGACATTGATTTTGTAAATTATTATTAATTTTATTTGATTATTGTGAATGTGGGGACCATGTGGGTTTCATTTTTATATATTTTTGTTTGTTTTCTTTTTTTTTTTCTCTCCCACAACTGTCTGGCAGTTTGAGTACTATAAGCGACCTACCCAAATGTCCTTTCTTTGGTATTGTTCGTCGTTTCGTTGAGCTCCTTGAGTTATAAGTCGAGCTACACGATAACTGACAAATGCTTGCACTGAGTGGACAGGTCCACTCAAATCTGTGTGGTTCTTTCTTCAAAAGACCATCTCAGACACTATTCTGCATAGTCCTCATGTGAATTAAGCAAAATTATGTCTGGACTTCAAAAGAGACTATGACCTCTGAGTTTGTTTCGGCTGTTTCTTCTCAGAGTAGTCAGGTACGAAACACCGGCCCCATCTAGTTTAAAAAAAAAAAATGACGGCGAAAAGTGTTTGTAAAAACCTACTTGCAAAATAAACATCATTTATCATTTATCATTTATCATTTATCATTTATGTCTTCGAATTCTAATTTAATTCAATTCTATAAATATAATAAAACAGTAAAAAAACTGTGTCTGTACATTGAATATATTAAAAAAGAAACAATTGAGGGGGTTTAGAAACAGTAATAGAGCACGAATCAAAAAAAAAAAAATGTCTGTTTGTCTGTGTGTCTGTTTGTTTGTACACGCTAATCTTCGGAACTACTGGACGGATTAGAATGTGTTTTTGTTGTTGTATAGGTATTAAGTCTGGGCAACATATAGGCTATAATTTATCTTGGAAACTTGAACACCTGATGCAGAACTGCAACAGACCAGCTAAACTATAAGAGATACAAAAATAATACCATAGCAAAACATGTTCCACGTGATGAGCATTTTATGCTGAGAGAATAAATTTGAAGATCTGGAACATCTGATGTGGAACTCCAAGAGCCCAGCTACACTATAACATATATAGGAATGACGTTTTAGCAAAAGTTGTTCAATCTGATGAGCACTCTCTGTTGACTTATAAAAATCGAAGATGTGGAACACCTGTTGTGGAACTCCAAGTGCCCAGCTACACCATAACACATATAGGAATGACGTCTTAGCAAAAGTTGTTTGGTCTGATGGGCATTTCCTGTTGACTTATAAAAATAGAAGATCAGAAACATCTGATGTGGATTTCCACATCAGATGTTTCTGATCTTCTGTACATTGAAATTAGTGATAGCTTTAATTTAAAGCTATATCACTAATTTCAATGTGTAAAACATAAACTGGGAGTACCTCCACGCGGTGAAGGCGGTCCCACGTTTACGGATAGAGAATTGCGCTTGAGTTCCAAGCGTATCTGCGCATCGACTTCTAGATCTCTAGAGACAAGTGGGGAACGTGATGCGCGACTGACCGCTGATCGTGAACGTCACGTATTGTCTCGCGAGTCGGAGACGTTCACGGATAACGTTTGAGATCTTCGGTTTTGACGACCCCGTTGTCGCTGGCATAAGCAACAGGATCCGGTCAGACAGGATCCAGTCGCGGGCAGAAGCTAGTTCTGAATATAATTAATGGTAAAGATATTAGGAGTTATAATAACATAAACAAGCAACTACTTCATCTTAGTCACTCTAAAGGATTTATTCTAAGGATTTTGTATTTGGTACAAAATTATCGAACACCCAAGTTTAACGACTATAAAGAAAAAATATTATTCAAAATTTTATTTTACCACTTCGTCGACGTAATTGATACACACCTCTACAAAATTACAGCTTTCTATTACTAACGGTCTCTTAGCAAAACTTCGGACAGACAGTTCCTTGTCAGGACTACGGAACCCTAGAAAACCATAATTATGCCAAACATTACGATCAATGTGTACTTTAAAAAAACACACGGTAACAAACTTGGATTTGGATAAATATACAAATTCCAAAAAATCCAAATTGTTTTGTACAAAAAAGAAATGAAGGCGAGAAAATAATAACGAGAAATCTAAATGCGATTTCTCTTGACATCAAAAATCGCTTGGTATACCCGAAGGGTGAGACAGAGGCGCACCTTTTTATTACACCCATATTTCGCCAGTTATGTTTAAGTCCCATGTAATAAGGAGCGAGCATTTTGCCACCGACCGGGCACAAATCTTAGACTCTGTGGTTTTTACTGAACACTTTTAGGAACCTGTCCGAAGCCACCACTAACGCCGTCGAGGTGGCAGAGTTCTGGTCAAAGCTAATTTGACTCTACTAAAGGGAATCATCGATACGACGAAGAAGAAGGTAGGAAACCAAGAATTTAGATGAATTTTAAACCTCTTTTTATTTTTAAGTCGGTTAAAAAGCACGATATAAATTTAACGACTTAAGATTCTTATAATAACATGTTATAGAAATGGAGTATTGTTGAACAAAATCTTGAGTTGAAGACATAATAGAAATTGCTTTTCGAAAACAGGAATGTGGAGGTCTGAGTTGCGATAGGCAGTCGCGACATTTGCAATGCAGTCATTGACATTTTATTCAATTTTGTCACGTTTTATTTATATATAATTACATTTGTGACAGAAAGTGGGCGTCGGAGGCCCGGCTCTTCGGGGACAGAAGTCAAAGAGTGTTAATTAATACGCGAGCGAAGCAACCGCGCATCATAAAAGCTCCGTGGTCCCTTCCAGGGAATACGAGAAGGGAACACAGAATTTTCTAGTATTATAGGGACTACGAAGAAAAAAAGCTCCGTGGTCCCTTACAGGGACTAGAGAAGGGACCACGGGCGAAAAAGGAGTCATTAGACTAGAAGCCGATGCTAACATAGTTGAGCCAAGGCTAGGCCGAAGATGATATATAGAAATCGTTTTAGAGCATTCCACTAATAACTCATTTTATCTATCACTTGGAAATGACTAAATACTTACTCTAAGTACCTGTCTGACATTTAAAACCCAAGGTTACGCGCGCAAAATGAGATGGTCACGCAACCCGTCCTCGACCACAGACTCAATGTCATTTTTATTTGGCAAGATTATCTTCCGCGTTGCGCATGCCCGGACAACAGCTGACTCTGTTATATCAATAACATCACACGATTCTCTTCAAATACGACATGAAAAAGAACCTTGTCAAATGTGAGGGAAAAACGGAATTTTGTAAGGGGAAATTGTTAGGTTTTTTATAGGGTAACGTCGGTCATTAAATAACCTTCACCTAGCGGCTGAAAGCGAGTATTTCTGGGCGCCCTCGTGACGTTTTGTGTCACGCTTGTGAAGTAGTGTTGCCAATACGGGAAAATTGCGCGGTTTCAGGTTAACTGTACCTACTTACCTACTACTATTTACGGGGTTCTGGTTCGGGGGTCAGGGTTCTGCTGTCTGACAGACACTACTCTGTCAGATAATGTACAATCACGAGAACAATTATTTTAACACATAGAAAAATTTTTGAAGTTGCGATTGTCTAATACTGTATTAATTGTAATTTTATGCTGATAAGATAAGGTAGTGGCAGAGGTAGTGTAGTTAGTATTTTTGAACTCATACATTTATGAATCAAATCGCGAGAAAATTGCTTTTGAATTTTGCTAAATGTATAGGTACATACATATATTATATTATCAGTGCTCATGGCGCTCGGCGGGATTATTTCCAGGGGGGTGCATCTTCAGTTCGATGAAAACAGCTCGATTTTTTAATATATAAGAATTATAGATTTTTTTTTCACTCCACCTCGGATATGTTGGATTTTTGGTTGTCAATTCGTACAAAAGGAGTAACTTTGTCAATTTATACAGAAAAGCATAGCAATCGAAAAAAAAGTAGTATTCAAGACCGAGCGAAGCGACTTCGAATATTTTAAGATTATGCTCGGATAAATTAGATTATTTTTACTCATGCAAACAGAAACGAGAATAGAAGTACGAGCGAGCGTGGCGAACTCGAAAATTTTTGCTTTCCGCCTCGAATAGATTTGTCGGAATCTAAATATTTTCTATGTATTTTCTTTTTTTGTGAAGTGCTCGTTGCTTTACTTACTGAAATATCAGTCAAAGTCCAGTGTCCGCAATCTCTTGTGAGGCTGAGGATACTATAACAGTCCTCTGCCCTTTTACAGTAGTAGTAGCTACCTAATAACACCCTTATTGCTATGAGCATAAGATCGCTGTGATTTGACAGCGATGCAAGGTTGGTGTAAAATTTGGAAGATGATTGGATTCCCACAGGAAAGCCAATAAAATAGAGTACAATTGTCCTACCAATTAATCGTCTCATTTATTCGTGCTTATAAGTTAGTTACAGTCTCTTAGCTGTCAGGTTTTTGTTTAGTTAGGATTGATCTGTAAGCTATTTGCCTAAAGTCACCTAAACATCAACACTACAAAAAAAGTGTAAGAAAGAAATTGAATTGTGTTTATATGGCATTCAAACCAAAAAAAAATATAAAAAAATAAACAAACTAAACCAATAATGCTAAAAGGGCCTCAGCTCAGCATAATACCAGATGGCAAGACAAGGTGTGTGTACCACCTGACGCTGATTTTCAGCTGCAACCCACGAGTGCCATACGCTCGAGTAACATAAACATTGTACTCAATTACTTTTGTGATCTCAATTATAATATTATTTGTATACCTACTCAAACTTGTCTTGTGTAATTTTCTCATTATACATTTTTATTTATGAACTAAATTCGAAAATACCTTAAAATCAACTATCATTTTAAAACTTCGTCGTTTAATTTGAATAAAAACTCTATTTCGAATACTCGTGCGTTTGTTTTATGATCAGGTGGCCTACCATGACGTCTTAAAGCGTTACGTCCATTTCCATTACGTCCTCTATAGCTACGACTCTTACCCACACTGGAACAAGATTAAAACGATAGCAGGATCGTTTTAACCTTGTTCCAGTGTGGGTAAGAGACGGAGCTATAGAGGACGTCTAGCGGCATCTCTTTCCCACACTGGAACAAGATTAAAACGATCCTGCTATAAGACGTCATGGTAGGCCACCAGTGAACGATTAAACTGAAAAAATATGGTTGGACTTAGAATCTATAAAGTAAGTAGTATGTCGTAAATATGTAGGCTTAGTCTCGTTGCAAGATAATGTACTTACTCGATGTTCCGTGACAATAATTGCGACAATCTTTCAAGGCCTTTGTTATCAATTTACTTTTGTTTTTGGCAAACGATACTCTTATTCAATAAAATAAATTCTAATGAGCTCTGATAAAGTTGAATGAAATAGGAGATTAATGATCCTAGTCTATCTACTTCATTAATTGTTAATTAATATGCTATAGCAAATTATTTACCAATATAAATATGTTTAAAGAAAATACCTTGGTTCAATAGAGTTCATTGATCTACTTTCGCATGTCAGAAATGACAGCTCCACATTTCCCGCGTGGGGAAAATGTTTTTAATACTCTAGCAATACCGTTCGCATCGGGCAGTCGATACAGAGCGCGGGATTGAACGCGCGGCCACATAAAGCGCTTAGTAAATACATTTTACGAATTTAAAACACATTCGAGTTGAGTGAAAATGCCTAATATAATAAACGAAGTAAAATTGGACTTCAAAGATGTGTTGTTGCGACCTAAACGAAGCACTCTGCGGAGCAGAAATGACGTAAGTGACACATTTACTTTTTAATTTTCTCAAACGTTAGATTATCAAGGTTTTGTGGAAAATGCCTAGGTAATCGTGAAAATTTTCTGAATTATTGATATTTATAATCACGGAATATTCTAAATTCTAGTACTTAATAATATTGAAGCAAATAATTGTAGTGTGCACGTTGATTATTTTCAAATAGGTAACGAAAACCATCGCAGACAAACGCTTCGAATCAGCACTTCAGGAGTTCAGGTGTCTATTTCAGTACAAGTTTTTGTAACCTTGACTAAATACTCCTTACTGACTGACATGACGTAGCAAGATTAGAAAAAAAATACTTTAAAATGCAGACTAAAAAAGTTTTTATTTAATGACTGGATACACTAAATAAATGTAATTTATATTTTTTTGGAATAGTTAAGACCGCAGTGGAGGTATAAAAATGCGATAAAAAAACGCTGTTCTTTCACGAATGCACCCGATGAGATGGACAAACATCGAAACTCAGTGGACGCCTGATGGCGAGGGAGGAAATCGGCCGTCGAGGTAGACCGCGGCAATCGTGGTGTGACCATCTGAGTCTCAGGTTTGGAAAAGGACAGCAGCAGTGGGACATTTAATAGGCAAAAAAAAAACTTTCCAAAATTCCTTGGCTCATTAGTCTAACTAGTGGGAACAAGTGCGACTGCCGATAGATAAAGATAAAAGTAATTTTATTTGTTAAAACCACAGACTTAGTATATACTGCCGTAAGACTATGGTTAAAACATGCTTAAACATGCAAATAAGGCATGCAGGATGTCACAATATGAAATTTGCGATGGGTACTAAATTGGATCCCTTGATCGGTCTGGGACGGTATTAGGTTTTTCCAAAAGGAATTTCTTAGTACCAGCTCGTATTCTGCCATTAGGACCGGTCGTAATTACATGGACTACTAAAGAAGCTACATCGTAAGGCCGATTGGTCGCGAGCGTGACATCTAGGCTTGAGGTCCTGGGTTCTATTCCCAGGTCGGGCAAAATGTTATTAGTTTTCTCCATCAGGAATTTCTCAGCAGCAGCCACGAATGTCATGTGCCTGGTGGCTCCCTATTATACACCCTACTAAATGACACTTAAAATATAACTGGCGGAATCTGGTATACTATTACCTCTGCTTAACCCTTCGCGGGTTCCAGGCGTGTTTTATGAATGAACAAAGCTGGCAAAATGTTGGTGTATTAAACGCCTCTGCATCATATCCCTTCGGTGAATACAGGCGTAATGTTTATTTAGTGAGTTAACAGTAATTGATTGGCGTATGTGTTTAGTTGTGAGTAAGCGGCCACTGTTGAACAGTCAATTCAGGTTTATAGTAGGCCAAGCAATCCTAGCATGAGTGTACAAAAAATGAAAAAAATAAAATAATATATAGTAAAAAAAATACACTTTAGAGTCACGTCATTTTGTTTTTCCTATTGTTCCCAGCAAACCCTTTCATTTGATACCCTTAACATGGAATTGCAAAAAAATAAAACTAGCCCGCCATCTTTGGGAGTCCGCCATATTGAATTTAGAATAAAGTAATTTAGCTAGCCATGCATTGTCATCCTAACTAAACATGTATGCAAAATTTCAGTTCAATCGTAGCTAAGTTGGCCAAACTTAGCTTCACCGGTAACTAACTAAGTAAAAACATCTTAGAAGGATTTGACCCAGTTCCCAGTTTTCGATTGAGCTGAAATTTTGCATGTACAGAATGCCTGACTAGCTAAATTTAAAAATTTGTATTTTTTTATTTTTAAATTGCTTAAGCCTTCCGCGCCTAGGAAAGAACGTTCTTCTTCTTCTTTCGTACTATTGGCCCAGTAGATGGCCATGCCAATCGCTGCCCCTATGGCATTCTTTATTTGATGCATTGTTTAATATTATTTTTACTATTGTATTCAGATTATCAGATCATGACTAACGTCACTAACAGTTATATCTAGGATTCCTATTACAGCTTCCTGAAAATGAATTCGTTCGGGGAAGTACCGAACTACCTACTAACCTCGGCTTTTGCTACCGGATATTTATCCGAGGTACTTATTCTTCCTGTATATTGCGATATTTTTTATGTTCTGGAAATCTGGACCATACCTAGGAACCTTCTGGTTAGGGAGATATTGAAGATCAAAGTAAGATTTAAATGTTATAACGTCGTTCCGGAGTCTTGACAAGGAACCCATAAAGTGTCGCCATGCCCGACTTTAAATAGCTCAATGACTTTTTTTTAGGGTTTCGGAGTCCTGACAAGGAACCCATAAAGTGTCGTCATGTCCGTCTGTCCGTCCGTCTGTCCGAGGTTTTGCTAAGGGACCGTTAGTACTAGAACGCTGTAATGTTGTAGGGGTATGTATATCAACTACGCGGACAAAGTGGTAAAATAAAATTTTGGAAAATATATTTTTTTAGGGTAGCTCACCTACATGTGAAGTGGGGATGAATTTTTTTTTGTCATCTGCCCCATTTTGTGGGGTATCGTTGAATAGGTCTTCCTAAATGACTTAGGGGTTGCGAACACTATTTTTCGATTGAATGCTCCATTAACGAAATATTAAACTATAAATACACAAAATCTAAAATATAACGGACTACTACGGAACCTTACACTGCGCGTGGCCCGACACGCACTTCGCCGGTTTTTTTTTTCGGGGAGCGGGAGGGTGTGTCGGACTTTTACTGGCTAAAACCCATCCATGTTGCCCTTTGTGTTCCAGGGTCGCGGTATCGGTATCTCTTTCGAACAGTGCCCCGGCAGGCATCGGCTCTTGCTTTTGGGTGCGTTACTTTGAGCGCTACTGTAAACTCGGATTTTGTTCCCCTAAAAAATGTTTGCGCAGTAGTTTGATGTACAGAATGCTTGGTTTACAGCTCCGTGAAGGGTCCGTTTACACCTTGTATGTTTGACTGCAATATGTGAAGATTATGCGTGATGCGTCCATCTGTTCTGCGGTAGTCGTATATAAAATTTTAGGAACATTACGAGAAATTTTGACTTTAGCTGCTACGTCGTTGGTAAGCTCCAATTCCAGTTTTTGATGTGAAACATCTATAGGCGCGGGTAAAACCAAAAATTGGCGTGGCGACGCATGCCGTGGCAACGCGTCGCCAACTGTCAAGTTGTCAACCCAGCTCGAACAATCCCGAATATTATTGACCTGTTGAAGCAGTATAAGATCTACATATTCGCCACATCAATAAGCCAGCTGGTCTCGGGGCACAGCGCTGGGTTACAATCTCGTGACTTCGAGTTCGATCCCAGCATAAGGATTTTCTTTTTGTGAATCGAGTAATTTTGTTTTTGTTTTATTTTATGTTTGTTTTTTATATTGACTTTTTTTTAAGCATATTATTTGTACAAAATTTTTTCGATGTTTCACATCAAACTCAAACTCAAAGCATTTATTTTCAATTAGACCATTATGGCACTTTTGAAAGTCAAAAATACAAAAAAAACAAAACAAAGCTACAGTCCCAGACACAAGACATAATAACTTGAGAAAGTACTGTAGTTGCCCATTCCCTAGCGTAGATCTCTATGGAGAAGAACGGGCAAGAACATCTGCCAGGCGTCTCGTGACGGCTCACTTTTTTCCATTAATATCTCTCGTAGGCAGGTCTGCGTGAGGTTTATTTATTTATTTAACACTTCAAGCACAAAGTACAGAGGCGGACTTAATGCCGTAAGCATTTTCTACCAGTCAACCTTTGGGTGATGCAGAGACAAACAGAGGTAGTCTCCCAAGACCAGTGTTTTTCACCCTGTGGGTCGCGAAGCGTCTATAGGGGGGTCGCAAGAGGTCGCGAAAACTACCTCAATAAACAAAACAATAAAGCCCAGAAAGATAGATTTAATAAGAACATCTTTACTATAGATAGGATATAAACATTTGTATGTTTATACAAATTAACAAAATAAAAACCTACTTATAGTACTCATCCATCTTAATGAGGTTTCGCTTGTTTGTCATTAACTTATTTCTCCCATCGTGGATCCTTTTTTGCTACATTGAAAATTAAATCGAATTCCAAATAATAAAAAAAATGTGTTCAATACATAAGTACATATATTTATCCGAATCCTAATTATGCAAATGTATAAAAAAATTGTATGGATTTAATATTTGTAATTTAATAAAATAAATGAAAAAAAAGCGAAGGGTAGGGGGTCGCCAAATATTTTTTATACTATGGGGGTCGTGTCATGAAAAAGGTTGAAAAACACTGCCTAAGTCCATTTTCGTGTAGCTGCAACGGTTAAAGTAATTCCCTTTACTGCCCCGCTGAAAATTTCCACCCTGTTTATCAGGTTTGAACTGTATGAAACTATGGATATATTGTTTATGTTTCTACATAAATAGTCCCAATAAAATTACCTACAGTAGACTTACCTATGTTGTACCTTTCCATTGACACGCTAGTTGGTCCATCAAATACCCATAAAGGCTGCTATAGCCCATAAACTTGCGTGACGTCTTGCTAAGTCCTAATGACGTGACCTAACATCGTTAACCTTGTGTTTTTATATCATTGGTTCATGACAGACTCGATTAGGATGTTCCTAATACCGGCAGTTTTTAGGGATTCATGGTTAGGGCGTATACACGTAGAAGGCCGACTACCGGCGCCGATCGGCGCTTATCGGCGCTGGTTTGGCATAAAGTATTGAGAATATTGAGACTGCCTGCGCCGACCGGTTCCGATAAGCGCTGGCAGATCGGTGCCGGTAGCCAGCGTTCTACGTAGAACGGTGGCGTTTGCACGTGTATCGGCCTTAGATTTGAGTGTTGCTTAATATCAGATTTAGTAGTAATACACCTACAGGTGTGTTATGTTATATCCGAATCCGCTATGACCAAAGAATTTGGTTATTTCTAGAAAACCTAGAAGTCTAAACTTAATATTTAGATTAAAATTTGTTTGTAAGTTTGTATGTTATAAAAATATTTTTTTTTTGACACAAGAAAAAAAATATAGATTTCCATTTGAAACCCTGACTCGGCTCTACGCGGGAGTCGTGCGGTCCATGGCCCTTTACGGGGCCCCGGTGTGGGCGCGTTCCTTGAGGCTGCGTGCAGCCCACTACCTGAACGCGCCCCAAAAGGTGGTAGCCGTAAGGCTGGCCCGTGGGTACCGCACGATCTCCCGTGAGGCGGCGTGCCTCCTTGCCGGATTGCCGCCATGGGATCTGGAGGCGATAGTCCTCGCGCGCCTACATGAATGGAGCGCGGAGGTGCTACGCCGGGGGGAAACCCCGCTGCCGCGACAAATTGTCGCGCAGCGGACAGACTTCCGGCGTGATCTCATGGCGACATGGAGAGAGCGACTGTCGCAACCCCGTGCAGGGCACGCCACAATAGTGGCGGTAAGTCCCCTCTTTGAGGAGTGGCTTGAGAGACGCCACGGCGTCCTCACCTTCCGCCTGACGCAGGTCCTCACCGGACACGGTGTTTTCGGGAGGTTCCTGCACCGAATCGGGCGGGAGGAAACGCCCGGGTGTTTCCACTGCCAGGATCGACCGGAGGACACGGTGGAGCACACGGTGGAGGTGTGCCCCGCGTGGGCGGAGCACCGCCGTGTCCTCGAAGCGGCGATTGGCGGCGGCGACCTCTCGCGTCCGGCCCTGGTGCAAGCCATGGTCCGGAGCGAGACGGAATGGGACGCCGTCACCTCCTTCTGCGAAGCAGTAATGCTAGAGAAGGAGGTGGCGGAACGTGAGAGGGAGAGAACCTCACAGCGTCCCGGCCGCCGCGGGAGACGCCCCGGGCGTCGGGGGCCACCGTAGGCGCGGGCCTGTGGACGGTGGGCTATGGGCTAGCTCGCCGTCCGTCCGTCTCATGACGACAGGCCGTGTCGACGGCGCGTTCGTGTTCCACGCGCGCCTCAAAGAGAGTCAGCAAAAAGGAAGGGGTCCGAAAGGACCGATGCCTGCCGGGGTTGCGGGACTATTCGAAAGAGATACCGTGGCCCCGGAACACAAAGGGCGATGAAGGAACATGGATGGGTTTTAGTCAGTAAAAGTCTGACACTCCCTCCTGCTCCGCCCAGAGCGAGAGAAGTAATTTGATGATTTCACATCCGAAAAAAAAAAAAAAAAAAAAAAAAAAAAAAACCCTGACTCCTGTGCTAGGTGAGACCTGTGTTACAGGAATCAGTGTCTTAACCCGTTTTTGGTACTAGTATTCACAACATTCTAAGCATCAAAAATTTGAAAGAATAATAAATTAATAATAAATAATGCTTTCGTGCTCTTGTGTGGTGTGTAGGTACACCTATGTATGTTGGGTGTAATCTTCGGAACTACTGATCCCATTCTGAAAATTCTTTCACTAACGGGAAGCTACATTATCTCCGAGTGTTTTATGCTACATTTAAAACATTCCCGTGACTATATTCCGTACATAACAAGAGCGAAGCTGCGAGCAAAAGCTAGTAATTAATAAATAATACTTAGAAAAGGCAAAGATATTACTGTTTATGTACCTTGGGGGTACGATATATTTATTTAAGCCTGTGATAACTGCCTACCAAACATCACCCATGTTATAAAAGATCCCCCAAAAACAATAAAACGAGCAAACGGCGGCCACGTCATCATATCGTGACAAGCTGTAATAAATCATTCTCAACGCATTACCATTAGGTTCAAGACAGCCTTATTTAGAAGTCGTTACATTTTCATTGGAAGATTTATAATCTGGCTTTTACACTAAGTAAAAGCCAGGTTATAAATCTAAATTCTTAAAAAAAACCTTCTCGAACCCGTCGACCAAGCATTCTGTACATCTAACTAAACAACTACACAAAAATTATTGCTGGGCTGCCCTTTTAAGGCGTGAAAAATCACGGATGGGCTTAATCTAACGCACTCAAAACATTGTGCTGATGGATGTATTGAACAGAACAGGAGGGCAATGTAAATTTATAACAGTGAAAAAAAAAAAAAAAAAAAACGTTTGTAAAATCTGGAAGTTTGACCTCCAATGTCTCCGTAACTAGAAGTATCCCAAGTATGGTCTAGACATGGAGCATGGATGTATTTTAGATTTGTATGGTACAAAAAATTGCAATGACGGGGAGAACAAGTGCTGGGTGCACTTGTTCTCCCCGTCATTGCAATTTTTTGTTTTGATTCAATTAATGAACAAATGGTACAGACATCTTGCAAAAAGACCATGGCATCGGCAATCTCCTGGATTTTGTAATTGCTTTTAAAGGCAACCATATTCCAATACATACTCCTATTAAAAACGCCATAAGACCTATGGTGACATAATGGTGTCGATTCTGTTGTGCACAAACTAAACTTAATTTAGGCTATTGCTATCTTTTTTTCTCTAATAAAACGAGAAAGAGACTGACGTAATTTAGAGTTGTCAAATTTAGTTGGAACTAATATTTCTATACAAATGAAGGGTGCACGTAAAAACATGTCGACTAAAAACACGGTGAAGCGCAAGGCATAAACTATTTTGACATGCCGTCCTTTTCTCGAACTGCCTTTTAGTAAAAGATAGCAATAGCCTTAATTAAGTTTAGTTTGTGCACAACAGAATCGACACCAATGAATATCCAAAATTAGAGCTTATGTGGGTATCGATTGGTCTTCACGCGTGTAGGTTTAGTACTTATATGTACACAGCTAGGTTAGGTTCGGTACTTGTTTTTCGATTTAGGTCAGAAGAAAAATGGGTCATAGAAAGCTTTTACGTCCTCCAACACGTGTAACTGTAACCTAACTTTTTTGGGTCAACCTCTCACCCGACGTTAGCCAAATTGTTAGGTAATTCATTTATTTCTTGTAGAGATAGATAGTCAGACACATACTCTGACTTTATTAGTAAGGTCCTTCAGAAAGGTCAGGTTCGTAGTACTCGCAACCGGCGTGTGTGTATGAACAGATGTCTGAACGTGAACGAGGCAAAAGAAGTTTGTAAGGATAGAAGCAGGTCGCGAAAAAAAAAAAAAAAGGTGGCGTTCTTGTAGTTTCTGCCTACCTCCATGGGAAAAAGGCGTGAGTTAATGTATGTAGATAGTCAGAATCCCGAAAGTGTGATAAAAACTGGGCTATGGAGATCAGATAGGCAGCTTCTCCATGTAAAATGATGGAAGCCGACCACAAAATTGTTGGTAAAAGGGTGGGAGTTGGAAGGTTAAATTGAAGCAAGACTGACACGAAGTGTGACCAATCATATCTTGCAGCAACGGTTTGAACCAGTCAGAAAGAAAAAGCGAATCGTCGTTAGTCGCCAATTTCAGGTTCGGACCACGCAAGTCGACACCGCGCTAAATTAAGGCCTGAATTTCTGTTACGCTGATGTCGGTCGCGTACGGTCGGTCGCTTGCGTCAGCGAGAAATACAATAGCAACGTAGGCGCCGCTGATGTCAGCGTCGCAGTATGGTGCTATATAGAACACAATGTATATTCGTACGCCGACGTACGCGACCGACGTCAGCGTAGGAGGAATTCAGACCTAAATGTGACAAATGGTCTAAGATACGTATCGACTCAATTGTGTAAGCAGATTTTATGCCGAAAACTGTGGTCACACCCTGTCTTACGACGCTCAAAATTAAGTAGTTTTGAGTTGTTGTTTATGCCCTAGATTCACATTATGCAACGTTAACCATTTGAAACACTGCCAAAGTTTCCCGTTCCTGTATAAGCCAGGTATGTCAAGTGTCCAAACTCGAGAGATGGTGAGCCATGTTGGTAAACAAAAGGCAATTGAAACTGTTATGGTCTGATTAAGCAATCGGAAATCGATCAAGGAACTTCTTTATCGTGTGTCTAACCATCGTGTGGCTGCCTAACCGGGTGTCAAAGTTTTATGCCACTCATGGGCCTCTGACTTGGCTTTACATTCCGTCAAGAGTTATCTCTCAGGCATGATGGTTTCCTCACGCACGATGTTTTCCCTCACCGAAGCAAGAGATAATTATACAATTCCTACACTCTTGAATCCGAGAAATCAGTGGTGCGTGGCTTGGGTTCGAACTCGAAACCTATGGCTTGGCAGTTCGGTGTTGTTGTTTTGTACGGTCCCTCGAACTCTCGTTAGTTTCGACTAGAAGCCAAAAATAAATAAATATAAGTGGCCGGTAATATCTGTATAGAGTTGATGGATTAAGTTGATCAATTTATTAGTCTATAAACCGTGGATACCCAGGGTACCTAACGGGATTTAGGGCTCGCAGGGGTGGTGACCCAGTGGTATTGGCCATGACTCAAGGTTCGTAGGTCGTGGGTCCAAACTTAGGGAGCAAGCTAGGCTTTATAACATTTATTTCATCACCGCTACTCTCAAGAAAATATCGTGAGGGAATTGTTTATCCTACAATCAAACATTCATAGAATTTGAGTATGAATGTGGATGGGTATAAGAGTAGAGGAAGACCAAAGAAACGATGGATGGATAGTGTGTCAAGAAAGGAGGTGTTTCTTGAGATGACGAATAATACAGAAGTATGGAAGAAGAAGACAGTCATGCTGCGCCGACCACAAATGAATTCGGATAAGGGCAGAAAAATTATGATATACCTCTCATAGAGAGGAGGCTTGAGAGTCACAGCACTGTTCAAGTTGTAGTCTGATTGTGGTACTGCTCAAAGCTTCTTCTATTGGACCCGAAGTAAACTCATCCCACGACTCTAAATGACTATGGCTATTTTAAAAGCTCGATAAAAACAATAAAACTTTGATGAAGTATTTCTTTTTATTCTACTTTATTGTCGGTAACTTGTAGTATATATCACTCCCTTATTATTTTTATTGCAAGAAATTTGAAGGCTGCTGCAATTATGGTATTCGATAGTATTGGTACCATTGCACGAAGGCCAAGGGCGTTCTTTTATAACCGTAGCACGAGGAAACTCGGTACCTTATCGGTTACTGTTTTGTGCAATTATCTCGTCTACTCAGGTAGGTATTATTTTTAAATCTTAGCTGCTACGCCTGCTACACTTCAATATAGCACTACTTAGTTGCGTTTACAACACTTACTTATAATATCTAAAGTGATTATTCTAATTACTTAAATAATAAGAAATTAAGTACTTATACCTACAGTATTTTCTCATCAATTTCTCTAGTTTAATTATTCTCATAATTGCTACTATCGTTGATAGGCCGTCATATAATCAGTACCGCTTTCGAGGTAAATTTCATTTGATAATGGTATTGACGAAGCAACTCGGTTACTATGGGGGCTATTGCGCATGAATTCGCCGCTAGAGGCGTTCGTGTAGAGTAAGGTCTTCCGAAATGTCAGATGTCATACAGTGTTCGCACGTTGCGCGCTTTTTATCACTTATTTATACTAATACTCACGATTGTATTCTAGACTGAGCAATTCCTGATTAATTATGACTTGAAGATTTTAAGTAGCTACATAAGATCTTATTTGTTAGTACTTGGAGGTAGAATATTTTTTTTAATGTTTCATGCTGCCTAATTTTAGGAAGAATATTGTAAATATGTATCTAGAGCTTACACTATGTTATTATACGTAATAAAATAAACTTTTTTTTACGCAGTTATTGGTACTTTAAAGTATTAAATAGAATTATTGACAGGACCTTACGCTACAGTGCGCCATCTGATGAGCTCAAAAACGATAGCCCTCTTATTCTGTTCTTCTAGAAGTAAGGACACGTGATGTTGAAGCATTTAAAATGACCTAGGCTAAGCTAAGGGCGACAGACGGATGTCCACAGGGTGGCTGGAAGTAGGTGGATGAGAGTCGCCGAGGATAGAACTAAGTGACTCCATTTGAAGATAGGCATACAGGGTATAAACGAGACCCTACACGAAGCCGTTAACCAAGCATTCTGTACATCAAACTAAGTAAGTAATCCTACGCAAAAATTATTGCTGAGAAATGCCGTCTTTTTTTGGGGTAAAAAATCACGTTTTACGGTATTTCTCAATGTAACGCACTCAAAACATTGTGCTGATTGATGCTTTAAAACAGTAAACGGGTAGTGTTTAAAGTAAAGTTCTTACATTTCTAAAAAAAAACTGGTGAAATAGTTGGAACTTTGAACCCTAATATCTCCGTAACTAGAAGGTTCCCAGGTATGGTCTAGAACAAAAAAAAATCACAAGGATGGGGAGAACAAAGCGCCTTTCGGCTTCGATAATTATGAGTCTTACACCCTTTATATCCAGCGATAAATGGAAGGAGTTGAGGTTGGTTTGCCCAAGAGTGGAACAGAGCTGGCTAGGGAATAAAAAATGTCCGTCAGTAGGGAGGAGCTCGTGGCTAAATATTAATTAACAGCTACTTGGGTCCCGGTGGGTTTCCGTGCGTTCAAGCGTTTTTGCCATACCTATTATTGGAATCAAATATAACAGCTCGCAACTTTTTACCCATTAATGATAATATTTATCCGTGGTGCTAGGCAAGTGGGCCTATCTCAGTTGTAAACGTTCCTTTGTGCCTATTGGCCTTGTTTCGTTCTGTCTCTTGCTGAAATGGACGAAAGTGGAAATTGCGGTTTTTTCCTACTCCTTCACTATACTTTTCTGATTAATTTCGTTGCGAGATCCAAGACAGTTAAATGCATTCTCTGGGACTTCGTCGAGCTTCATTGTCTCGGCACTTTTCTGGTGGTCGCCACTGTTGATTCTGGCTTTCAGGAGTTACAGTGGTTTGGGAACAGTGTGGCGCGCTTGTCCCAGCTACTTGGGTCGATCTTCAGGTTAAGCCGCGCTTGCCTAGGTTGGTCCGTGGATGAGTGACCGCCCATTGCATACCGGGTTTCCTCCGTGCCTCAAAGCACGTTAAGCCGTAGATCTTTGTCATACGTTACAGGTAGTCATTGGCCCGAAAGTCTGACAATTAGCCTTATCAAGGGGTATCGTATTATCCAGTAGTAACTGGGTTGCAGTCGCTCCACGTAAAATACTGGCAATCAATTGCATCCGGTTAGACTGGAAGCCGACCCCAAGTTGGGAAAAGGCTGGGCAGGTTTAACTACGGCTAGGTTGAAGTCTAGCAGTAGGCTGTTGTATAGGCTCATTTATTTGTATTTTTTGTTGTTGTTTTTAATGCCAATTTCCTACTTTTCTTTCTTCATTCCATCATTATTGGCTAACCCTTCCGTTCCGTAGTTATTCCTCCTTACTTTTCGGAACAGCATTTTTCTTTAACCGAAAGAGAAATCTTCGCTTCCCGAACATCTACATAGTAAAATTTGCACTTTACTCTCCCGTTGTTTCCTAAAGCAGTGTTTCATGGCCTTGGTCTCAATAAATCGCCGGAACGGAGTCGACCGAAAATATCTGCTTTGCACCGATTTCTTTTATCATTTGTCGGTGCTATCGTAATACTGTCTGGGCTAGTGTCTGATATGTCGGGCGAAAGATTATGTAATATCTTTTTTTTTCATTTGCATTTGTATTTTTGCAATGTTTACTCAAGAGGACACGCCGAGATGGTTCCTGAATTATGGTCATGTCTGTCAAGCGGTGATAGTCAACGATTTTAATAAGCTACAACAAAAATTACTTGTACCGTACAGTTGATTTTAATTAACTAGCTTTAACCAGAGTTCGATAGTTGTCCCACAGGTTCATACCGGGATAATAAGTATCCTATGTTTTAATCCAGGTTATACATTATCTGTGTGTTAAATTTCATTCAAATCAGTCCAGTCGTTTTTGCGTGAAAGAGAAACAAACATCCATACATCTATACATCCTCTCTATCTCATCCATCTTTCGCGTTTATAATATTAAAGTGGGAAGCAGGATAATAGCTAAATGTAATTCATCATCTTCCTGACCTAGTCCCATGTTACTTGGGGTCGGCACAACACGTTTTTTTTCTTCAATTCTTCTCTGACAATCGTCACGCTATCATTTACTACTCTTTCTTTTATCTTCTTCCTCACACAATCTATCCATCGTTTCTTTGGTCTTCCTCTCCCTCTCCATCTGTCAACATTTATATTCATCACTCTTTTAGTTTCATGTGTTTCATCCCTCCACATCTCATGTCATTCCATGACAGATGACTGCCTTTCATCTATAATATACCTACGAGTAGTAGCTATGTCATTATGATGGAAATTATACCACCCGATCGATAAATAAATAATAAATAATAATAAATAAATATCGCTGGACATTACACACAGCGCCATCTAGCGCCACACTAAACAACGAGGCTTGTGTCGTGGACACCAGATAGTTGATATACTACAAAGATACTTTTTTTGTTTGTAAATACATACTTATTATACATATAAACATCCATGACTCTGAAACAAATGTCCATGCTCATCACACAAACATTTGCTCCTACCAGGATTCGAACCCGGGACCCAACGAACGTAAGGCAGCCTCACTACCGCTGCGCCGTTCGGGTCGTCACAATGAATCGTTGAATTCTTTACGTTGATTTCAGTTATGTCGATGCTGGCTGGCTGGCTCAAATTTATGTAAATCCATGCGAATTTTCCGGTACAATGTATATTTTAGGCCAACAAGTAACTGTTATATCAGATCGTAATACTAGATTGTTGTGAAACCACCTCATAGTTAAAGTTTGCAACACCTAATTTAACAAAAAATAGTATTTAATTTTAGTTGGTAGCAACACTAGATATTAAGAAAAAGATTTGTCATTGCTAACTACGAAATAATAAATGAACGCCCTAATCCTCGAACCGAGTAATTTAATTATATCTCCGATTTTACCCTACTTCCAAGACCTGAAGACCCCAACATTTTATATAGATAGAATAGTAGCTATCTCACTGGAGGTGGCACTTTTTTGGCATAACAGGTATCTAGATAACTCGTCAAATTATAGTCGAGGGCGATGAAGGAACATGGATGGGTTTTAGTCAGTAAAAGTCTGACACTCCCCCCTGCTCCGCCCAGAGAATGCATAAAACAGCCCAAGAAAAAAAAACACTTCATAATCAGACTATATTCTTTTATAGTTCCCACTGATGAGACCCTTACGCTTCCTCTGAAGATGAAGTGGCCATAAACAACCACGCGGGCCAGCTGCGGGGTTTTTTTTGGCTTTGAATTAAATGGCGGCCATTTTCCTCAGAATGGTTTCTTCACTGTGATGAAATAAACTACACACTCAATCTCTTCACCTTGATGAAATTGACTACACAGCCGATCCAAGGCGATTGATGCCGTAACGGTGCTAGTAAACGTGCGTTGGAGCATGGAGTTTCATTGGAAGAATCTCGAACGGCCCGAACTTAGATGATGCTGAACTGGTTCATCATCATCATTATTATATCAGCCCCGAATCACCCACTGCTGGGTATATTTCTCCCCTTTTCTCTGCCACACTTCCCGGTTCTGTGTGTCCCTTATCCATGTGTTTACCGCGACTTTGGCGATATAGTCGACCCAACGAGCTTTAAGACGGTTCTGGGAGCCTAGTCTGCTATTACAATAGTGTCACAATGGTCTATCAGTGATTTCATAATTGTTGAACGATGCCATTGTCATTTTGTTAAAAGTTCGTAATCTGCTAACTTCATAATGGTCGATCATTGGGTGTTATAATGACATTGTCGTATTGCCATTAGTATAAAACCTGTTAATGGAAATGATTTTCGAAAAACTCGGATTAAATTTGAACATCTAATCTTGCCGGATTTCATTTATATATATTTTTACATATTATTTATTAGTGTTCTATGCAATATGAAGTTGTAAAAAGTTCGTAATTAGCAAAAAACATTAATTTATGTGTAACGCGGATTAATGTGAAACTTTACAATTCAATAATATTTTATGTTTAGCTGTCAAAGTCAAATGTAACATTACTGCTAAATGACGTTTTATCTGTTTTTATTTCTAGCGGCCGGTGTTTTGATTTATTTTGATTTATGTGTTTAAAATAATCTTTAATAAAGAAGATTATATTTATTGCAATACAAAATGGTGCTAATTGAGCAAATTTTGGCTGGAACTGTCAAAAATTTTTGCAGTATACCGCGTAAGTCAGTCATACATTTGTCATTGTGTACGAGATTACCATTCTATGCTATTTCTTTCAATGGAGTGTCAGTGGTTGATCATTGGAAAGTCATAATGACGCCACTATATAGTAGATTACCAAACTTGTCAAAATCAACAATTATGAAATCAATGATAGATCATTGTGACACTATTGTAATAGCAGACTAGGCCCCCTGGTTTTTGGGCTAACCTTGGCCATCACTTGGTCAAAGCCTTACTCCATCGGCCATCTCCGGGCTGCTTCAGTCATCTTTGACTAAAATGCACTAAAATTACTACTTCACAAATATACTGTCTGTATGTTGTATGTACCTACATTGTCTTTTAGACCTTAATTCCACGGGCGAAGGAATCGCGGTAATAGTTTCGTGGTGCTGTCAAATTCGATAGAAACGCTATGAACCAAAATCCACACGGTGTTTTCGTCGTGGTGGTAATTTGTAGGCACGGCGTTACTATCCAGGGATCCAGGCCCCCGAAAATAGAAATGTCGGACACATATTCATTTTATGTTACAAATAATTGCATGTTTTCCTTTGATATTATTCCGGTGTGTTGGCTCTTAGGACAAAATACATCCTAGAAATGGGATGTATTTTGAGGACTCCTTTGTTCACACAAAGCCGGACATTTTTAGACTGAAACACTGGTTTGGCAAGAAAAAACAATTTTGATACATTTACTTGTGTATATTTATTACTATTGTTATTCATTTGAGACTTACTCTATTCTTAACTGTCATTGTAATATATTTCATTGTTGCCGGTGAAATCGATTCATTGTACACGTGTCTAAGTATTCTACTTATAGCTCAGCGGTCGGCAACAGGCGGACCGCGGCCTATTGTTAAATAAACCTAGCTACTCAATTGTAATAATATACATTCAAGTACATAAGTTTGTACCCAATAACACTTTGCCCGACCTGGGAATCGGACCCAGGACCTTATGCTCAGCCCCGCTTACAACCAACAGACCAACGAGGCAGTCAGACGTAATGAACCAAAAATGCCATAAGAAATAAATGAACCAAGGGGCTAACATATCAAACCAAAAATCTTACGTAGTAATGTATGAACTAAGATCAGTGACCTAGCATTTTCCGACGTAGTTTGTAAGCCGACCACATTGAGCTAAATATTACTACTACGTTTAGAGAAGACAGTGCGAACAACATCTGTGCGCAGTGCGGGGCGCGCAGGGCTAGCCGCCCCGTATATAAAGGGTGTAAAAAACCTCTTAACGAAGCTGAAAGTCACTTGTTCTCCTCGTCATTGCGATCATTTTTTTGTTCTACACCATACCTGGGAACCTTCTAGTTACGGACATATTGGGGGTCAAAGTTCCAACTTTTAGACAAGTTTTTTTTAAATACAAGTTTTTATTGTAAGATTTTTACTTAAAACACCTCTACGACCCCCGTACTATTCAATCCATCCATCAGCACAATGTTTTGAGTGCATTACATTGAGTTCTACCACAAAACATGATTTATCACCCAAAAAAAAAGTCGTTTCGTAACAAAAATGTTTGCGTAAAGTTACTTAATTTGATGTACAGAATGCTTGGTTGACAGCTTCGTGATGAGGTTGTTTACACCCTGTATAATGCTCTGGCGAGCAAGCGACTGAGTCAATTGCAGCCAGCTGACAGCATATGAACAGAGAACAGATGTTTTTCGCGGTGTCTTCTCTATACGTAGTTAAACAATGGGGACTGGTTGTCACACTTTCGAACCACTGTCTACCTGTAACGACCGTACAAGATATACGAATGACACCCGGGACGCACGGCTTAACGTGCTTTCAACGGCACAGAGGAATCTCGGTATATAATGGATGGTTACCCATCCACGTACCGACCTTGCCAAGCGCTGCTTAACCTTTAAGATCAACACGTGCTGCTGCCATTATTTAGTGCCCATCCCAATAGATTAAGATTAACTACTGCACTATAACACTACTGGCGGTGAGTCGTATATTATATTTTAGTAATTGACCCTATAGCGCTTATTACTATAGTTTACGCCGGTTATGACGTCATAACATCGATGTTAGTCATGGGCTTGTTACCTAATAGCATACACTTTACATAGCTACAATATACATACGCTCGGCAATATGAACGGTACCTTCCTACACAAAAGTGTAGGAAGGTACCGTTCATATTGCCGGGGCTGCGGGACTGTTCGAAAGAGATACCGTGGCCCCGAAACACAAAGGGCGGTGAAGGAACATGGATGGGTTTTAGTCAGTAAAAGTCTGACACTCCCTCCTGCTCCCATTCGAAAAAAAAAAAAAAAGGTACTGTTCATGGTTCATGGCCTTGCCCAATTTGCTTATTGTATAAATTAGCTTTAAGAATTTAGAGTAATAAATATAGCCTTTGATATCTTTGTGTCGGATCATTTAGTTCCCTTCAAAATGGTTGAGTTGAATGGTGCTGATCCATGCGTCATGTCCGTGAACGGGCGCTGTCAGTTGTGACTGGTCATCTCTTAGTTGCCATGGCTTATTTGTATGAATTATTTTGAATTGTATTTTTTTGTTTGTTTGTGTGTTTTTGCTGTGGACACTTTTAACGTGCACATCTTGCTACATTGTTCTCACATAATATACCATCTCAACATGAATGATGTAACCAAGATTTTGTAACAATATTCTGATTTAAAAGAGTGTCCATGGAGTTTCTTGCCCGTTCTTCTCCATAGAGATCTACGCTAGGGAATGGGCAACTACAGTACTCTCACAGTTTTTATGTCTTGTGACTGGGACTGTAGCTACATTTAATTTTCATCTTTGTTTCGACAATTCAAAAGTGCCTGTAACTGGCTTACTTGAAATAAATGCTTTGATTGATTTTGAGATGCCGACGGTTCTGTTTCTTTTGTATTATGTTTAACTGTGCTATTTTTATTGTGTTACCTAGCTGCAGAAACCTTTGTACAGTTTTTAGTTGGTAACGTGCCGCTCCGACCGTATCCCAAGTTTTAGATAATTGTTCAAATGTAGAATGCAGTCAGTAACTTTTCGTCTCGGGGTTCGGTCGGTCGGCATTCTTGCTCCTCGTAATTTATTTTAATAAACTTACTCCATCACTAAGTAAATCAAGTACTTATTTTGCGATTCCCATAACGTCGACACTAGTTAACCGACCTATGTGCGGTATACTGCCTGGAGTCGCACGGGTGTAATTTATTAACAACAGCGTCTTCGATCGGGTCCAAAAGTATCCGAAAGGGTGTAAAAGTACTCTTAACGAAGCCGAAAGGCACTTGTCCTCCCCGTGATTGCGATCATTTTTAGGGTTCCGTACCTCAAAAGGTAAAAAAAGAACCCGTACAAGATCACTTTCTTGTCCGTCTGAACGGGTGGACCTAGCAAGTTGAAATTTATACCAGATACTGAAGTCAATAGTCCATAACAGGTGTATAAAAATCAAGGTCCTGAGTCATGATGAAAAGATATCGGCAAATTTAGATTTTCGCGAAAACTTGTTGACTGACTACTGTTTGTTCTTGAAAGTACCAAAATTTACGTTAATTTTCAACTTTTTGTATTTTTCGGAATTTTCCCTTTACTTGTGCTGAAGACCTTGCTTTTAACCAAAATTGAAAATTCTAGGTAAACCGGAAGTACCTATTATAGGTCGAAAACCTATACGGTAGTTCTCGTTCGGTTCGGTCGAAAACCTATACGGTAGGTATACCCGTTGACCTAGAATCACGAAATTTGGCAAGAAGCAATGTCTTACAGCACATGTTAAAGGAAAATCTGAAAACCGTAAATATGTACTTAGTTTAATAACAAAAAAAGTGATTTTACTAATACAAATTTCTTATTTGCGGTTGGTGCAATAGCCGTTTTATGGGATCGAACAGCAAAGTTAAGTTTGTCGTTTAAAAAGTTTGTACGGAACTCTCTGTGCGCGAGTCCGACTCGCTCTTGGCCGTTTTTTTTGTTCTTGAACATACCTGGGAACGTTCTAGTTACGTAGATATTGGGATCCAAAAAAGTTCCAACTTTTAAACTAGCTTTTTTTTATTCTAGTTTTTATGGTCCAGGTCCACTCAAATCTGTGTGGTTCTTTCTTCAAAAGACCATCTCAGACACTAATCTGCATAGTCCTCATCTGAATTGAGCAAGATTATGTCTGGACTTCAAAAGAGACTATGACCTCTGAGTTTGTTTCGGCTGTTTCTTCTCAGAGTAGTCAGGTACGAAACACCAGCCCCATCTAGTTTTAAAAAAATGACGTGTAGAAGTGTTTGTAAGAACCTACTTGCAAAATAAACATCATTTTATTTCATATGGTCATTACTTTACTTTAAATACCTTCATGACACGTTTACTATTCAACGCATCCAGGAGAATGTTTTGAGTGCGTTACATTGAGTTTTACCGTAATCGTGATTTTTATAGCAATCGTTTTTGCTTAGAGTTACTTAGTTTGATGTACAGAATGCTTGGTTTTCGGCTTCGTGAAAGGCCCATTTACACCTTGTATTTCGAGCTGGTATGCCAGCCATACACATTCGCAAAACTTTATTGAAATCGATTGGGTGAATTCGGAGATTAACGTGTACGAACATAGTGTACGTGTGTGGGTAGTGATTTGTATTATTACACGTGATTTTATTTATTAGGATAAGATACCTAGATGTAAATTGTTACACGTGTGAGCACTTGGCCTCAATCTACACGCAAGTGGGAGGCGTGTTGCCGACAGCCACTGCGGGGAAACAAATTAAGAGGGAACAGGGCCTACGAGGTAGGTATTTGAAGATACTATTGCTGTCACGCTGCGTCAAGCCTGCCCCCGTAGAGTGCTTTAGGGACAGACCGATTTTATGACAAATATTTTGACGAGATCGACGTTTCGTATTCTTTTCTCCTCGAAAACTGAACAGATGCTATTATTTTTGACGTTAACATTTTAATAAAGAGTAAGTCTATATTCCTTTTAATTTCTATTATTCTAAACACACGGCCGTAACAATAGAGTATTTTTTTTGACATTTTTGGAAGGTCATATTTTGTTTATATTTATATTTATATTTGCTGAAAAAAAGAAATGACAGACAAGTGACAGTAGACCTAAATTTAAGAAAAAAAAAATGTTTGCTCTAGGCTTCTAGAGGCATTATTCAGAAAGAAAAAAAGGGGATACATTTGTTTGGAGAATCGCAGCCCGCTGTTCCCTCTTAACGAAATTAAGCAATTTCTTTAAGAGGGAACAGCTTACCACAACTCACCGTGACGCGTTGGTATTCACGCTAATGAAACATGACGCACGCGGGTAACCGCATTGTTGTTGGTATGCAAGGGGTGTTTGGGTGGCTCAGCAAGTAAGTACCTACATTGATGATGTGCCAAGGGGCCAACACTACGGCAAGCCCATAAAGCAAGGAGACTGTTCTAAACCTTAACACCATGAAGAGTAGTAGGTTATAACAGCAAGCCAGGCTTTTAGGCTTGTGCCCTGGCTGGAGGACTTACACTCAAGGCACCTTAAGGCTCATAGGTTGACCGGCGAGATGCCATGTCAAAAAAAAAAAAAAACAAATTGACTTTTATGAAAGGCGGTACTTTCATACAAGTTTTTTTTTTGCCACTTTTTCCACTAGGGTGGTAATTAAATCTTTGGCGACCTCTAACAACTTAAGCTTGTCTCAAGTGATACCACTCGAAGAAAAGTCCACTTTACCAAGAGACTATAAAGGAGGACTCTTTATGTTCAAGAGGCCATAGATGATCCTTCTTGTTTGAGGACGTTGTCGCAAAGTCAAGCATTATACGAGTCTGGTGATTTATTCAACCTGGAAGTGTTAAGAGGTGGCTCTGACTAACTTCAGAATAAGTGTTTTTTCTTGTCACACACTAAATAAAGGGTGTTTTTGATAGGTTATACAAATTGGACAACTTTTTCCATAGTAATCGCGAAAAATAATCAGTTGCCTCATACAAAACTTCCAACTCGACCCAAATGTCAAAGCGAACTGACATAAAAAATTCTGTCAACCTTGTGAAGTAAATTAACTTCAGGAATGAACTTCTTTTATTTTCAAAACTTGATATCGATTGATAACCATCACATCTGTCATGATTTAAAAAAAAATTGTCTTCCTTTTTGAAATGTCGGTGGCAAAAAAAGACAATGAAACAAAGTAACCGAATTCCGAAAGTAACGTATTTTTGAAGTGAAAACTTTTTTAGGCACGTTGAGCACTTTTGGGTGAACAAAAATCATGGAACTCGCGTCATCGTTCGTTTGTGATCGCTAAAACTCGACAACGGCTGGGCCGATTTAGCTGATTTTGGTTTTGAAACGTTTGTCGTAGCCCAGGCAAGGTTTAAACGGTAAAAAAAAAACTTCTTTACAAACCAAAAATAATTCAAAAATAATATTAATCTAATAGCTCGACGGTACAATTCACAAGTTACTTAGTCTTCACTTCTATCGGCAGTCCCCAAAGACTGCCCCGCATGTTTCTTTTTTATCTGTGCCTTCTAGACCCCATGACGCGACCTAGACCGATGGGCAGCAGGTACTGGCGAAATGTTGGTGTACTAAACAAAGGTAAATAATCAATCATAAGGTAGATAATCACCTCTGCCTATCTCTTAAGGGAAAACGGACAGGTGATGCTATGCTGCATATTATCCAATAAAGCATTGGTGTATAAGGGGTCCGAGTACTCGTCTCCTTTTTAAGGAAATCTCTTACCGACTGGGTCGACACTTCGCGTGACCAGAGGGCTGGCTTTTTCTTTGGCCAAAGAATTAGCATTGCCATTCAACGTGGCAATGCTGCCAGTCTTCTGCGTACGTTTCCGAGTGACAGCGATGCGGAGGAGTACTTTGACGCCTATTGACGTCGTTTTATACATGTGGAGGTACTTACTTATTTTTAGTTTTTTTTTTGTAATTATATATACTTAGTTCTAGTTGTAGTATGTATATAATATACATAATATTTTATTGATCGTTTGACTAATATTTTTTTTTAATTATAGCAAAATAAATAAATAATAAAAAAAAAGCATTTTGATTAAAAAATCCCATAACGTGATTATCAAAGATTAGGGACGCTCATATTATCATATCAATCAAAACATAAGTGCCTTATTTCGAATGCCGAATTGCCGACAGACTGTTATCAAATCATTATCTGCCTAGCCTTTTCCCAAGGTAACCATGTTGTGGTCGGCTTCCAGACTAGCCAGATGCAGCTGATCACCAGTTCTTTATATGGAGCGACTGCTTAACTGACCTCTACAACCCATTTTGTATTTAATACTCCTTTGTTAGACTAGTTGTCAGACTTCCGGGTCACTGACTACCTATAACGGCCGTCAAACATTACCAATGGGGGCTATCGTTTTTGAGCTCACCAGATGGCGCCACTGTCGAGTACGGTCCTGTCAATAATTCTATTTAGTACTTTAAAGTACTAATAACTTGGTTAAAAAGTTTATTTTATTACGTATAACAACATAGTGTAAGCTTTAGATACATATTTACAATATTCTTCCTAAAATTAGCAAGCATGAAACATTTAAAAATCATTCTAGTAGTGTTAGTAGGTAGTAGTTTAAAAGTTGCTAGTCAAGTCATAATTAATCAGGAATGGCTCAATCTAGAACACAATCGTGAGTATTAGTATAAATACGTGATAAAAAAGCACGCAACGCGCGAACATGACATGACATGACATGTGACATTTTGGAAGACCTTAGTCTACACAAGCGCCTCTAGTGGCAAATTCACAAGCGATAGCCCTCATTGATAGACGGGACCAGTGACGTAACGTGCTTTCCGACGGACGGAGGGAACTCTGTGTGTAATGGATGGTCACCCATCCACGGATTGACCTCGGCGAGCGCTGCTTAACCTTGAAGATCGACCCGTCCGGCTGTTAATATTTAGCTACAAGCTCCTCACTGTTATCGGGTAGCACGTTAAATGGAATACGTAATACTGTGTGTCCTTGACAGAAATCTGCAAGAATTCTCTCTCGAATACATTGTTACGCGTCTGCAGATTTGGCACTATGCCTACACTGAAACTACGTCATAAGGAAAATGTGAAAATTACTCTCAAATTCACATTATATAACACTGTTCTGCTCAACCTCCTTAGAGAAAAACGATGTAATATTTATATCGAAATACGCGTGGTTAAGAAAGCCATAATTTGGTTGAAAAATCATCGAAATCTGTGCGGGGATTTTGAAGTTATGTTCGTTTAAACAAGTTGTAAAGTCGCGTTAATTAACTTGTTCGGTATTTTGTTTGAGCTGCTTTATTTTTAGATCTTGGTTACCTGCAGTTTTACTGTTCAGGCAATCTTATTAAGAAGTTACAATGATGTTGGTAAACTTCAATCTTATCTCACTGCATTAGCAGTTCCGCAGTTTATTACAATAGATGATTGTTTTCACTAACACCATATTATGATAGAAATATTATTGCGTTACTGTTTCAATTCATCGTCGTCGTTGAGACAAGCGTTGAAAATTACAGTGCGTTTTTATTTAGTGCGGTTTCAGATTAGCGTATTTACGGTGCGTGTAAGTTCGGTTTTGGAAGCGCGTGTGCGCGCGTCGTTTATAACACGCACGACTTGTACGACGTTGTCGCGCTTATAGGCTTGTGCTATAAGCGCGAGCCGCGAGAGATACTGACTGAACCCTCTGAACCACAGGTTGAAATTCTCCCAACCTGTGAAAAAGAAGAGTAGAGAGCTGAGTTGAGAATTGAGTACAATTAAGTACAGTCATTGAGTGAAGTAAGCAGTTGTCATATTTTGAACAGTTGGTTTCCTTAATCTATATAACTAACGTAATCATAAATTCATAACATCTTACCTGTATTTGCCCGGAGGATGAGGCAGAGCAACTATAGTATTAGTATATTATGATACAAGTGAGCTAAGTTGTTCATTATACACGAGGCTTTGGGTTGCAGCCCGAGCCGTAGGCGAGGACGTAAATCAGTCTAGTGAGCAAGTTGCTCACAAGTTTCTTACATACTTTTTCAACACAGTTGCGAGGAAAAAACAAACATGCACACAGCAACAAATGCGATACAAACGAAATATGAAAGTTATGGAAAATGGCGCGCAATTTTTTTTTTTGCACGCGCCAATAGTAACGTGATTGATTACATATAAAGCCATACAGCCTACTTCAAAATTATAGTTTTAGTGATAAAATGCAAATATTTTATCTCAAATTATTGTGAATTATAAACAATTTGAAATAACAAATGTTTTTTCGTCTTAAATAAGAATACATTTATTTAATTCAAAAATGTAAATGGATTTTCAGCGGCATTATAAAACCTCTTTGTTGTTACAAAAAAAAAACCGTATTATCCGGTTAAATTGAAAATGCTCTGTTTACTCGCATAAAGGGCGTAAAAACCTCTTGACAAAGCCAAAAGGCACTTGTTCTCCTCGTCATTGCGATCTTTTTTTTTGTTCTACACCATACCTGGAAACCTTCTAGTTACTGCGATATTGGGGGTCAAAGTTCCAACTTATTGACAAGTTTATTTTTAATACAAGTTTTGAATGCAAGATTTTTACTTAAAACACCTCCACGACCCCCGTACTATTCAATCCATCCATCAGCACAATGTTTTGAGCGCGTTCAATTGAGTTCTACCACGAAACATGATTTTTCACCCCAAAAAAAAAAGTCGTTTCCCAGCAATAATTTTTGCGTAAAGTTATTTAGTTTGATGTACAGAATGCTTGGTTGACGGCTTCGTGATGAGGTTGTCTACCCCCTTTATAATTTGCAGTTGGGTACTAACTTAACTTTGTAGGGATACTTAATTGTATTAAGCACTAGTGTATAAATATTATTATGCACGTGTGTTAAGGCTCACTTTACGAGCAAGTGTGTTGAAAACGTTTGTTATGTTTAGTCTCCTGCCATAGAAGGCGAGCCCTGTGCTAAAAACCGAGTAATAATCCAGGTTCCGGGCTGTTACTGCGAAAGTCCTGAGAGCTTGAAGTTTGTACTATTTTCAGCCAATCAATGACTTTGTATTTCTATTTGTTTCAGGTTGATTTGTACCGGGAGATCACATTCCGTAACTCTGGGCAGACGTACAAGGGCGTCCCAGTCATGGCCAGCAACATGGACACCGTAGGGACCTTCGAAATGGCCAGGGAGCTGTCCAAGGTAATAATTTATTATAAATGATTTCCGTAGGAATACTTTAAGTCGTTGAAATAAACAAGAGACGGGATAGGATAGCGTAGAACATCGAAATCTGAGTAATTCATCAACTCGTCCCACATGCCTACGGCCCATTTGGGACGAGTTGATGAAAATCAAAATAAATAATATTTTCGTTCCGCAACTCGTCCCACGTTTCACTTGCAGTAACCAACTCATGTTATTATCATCTTTATGACTAGTTTATGAAGCGGAACTTTTTGATTGTGATAAGATTTACATAGTATTAAGTACCTCTCCAATACTAAAATGTAATTTGATACATCTAAACAAATAAATAAAATTGAAGAGTGTATGTAATTTAAAAATAACCGCTTTTTACTGAATGTCAAAATATAAACGGAACCAAATTTAAAAAAATATTGTCTGTCTGTTTGTTCCGGCCAATCTCCAAAACGGCTGGACCGATGTTGATGGGACTTTTACTGGCAAATAGCCGATGTTATAAGGAGTAGGTTACTTTTATTTGAGAAAAAAGACAATGGTTCCGTGCAAAAAAATTAAAACCCATGCAATTGTTAACAAAATTCGATTCAAATGGGGAAGTAATATTTTTAATAATAATCAAGGTCACAGGTAAAAGCTAGTATCATCATAACAATAACTACATAAGTATGTATAATAGTACATTTTGAAACAAGTGGAGAAAGTTTGTTATTGCATCCGAGGCGGAATTCAACTCCCGAGCCGCAGGCGAGGGTGTTTTTGAGCCGAGAACTGCAATAACAAATGTCCACGTGTATCAAACTACGTTTTTCAATACATTTTTGAAGAAATAAAATAAAAGAACGAAAAATATTTTTGTCATGAATTATTAGGAAACTATGATTTGAATTTTCTTTTTTCCGCGTTTTGCTTTCGCCAGGTTGAAGGATAAGCAAAGGTATGAAGCCGCTGAACAGCATACCTATTTAATATATATTTTTTAATTTTGAACACAAATAAAAGTTAATTTGTTTTTAAAAAATAAATATTAGTTTTAAATAATCATGTTTATCTATGATATTCTATATAAAAACACAATTCGTAAAGATGCATTAGTGCTTTGCCGAAATTAAAAAAAAAAACACCCATTCACCTCCGACTAAGGCATTGAACCAATTTGGACTAAGTGTAGGTATAGTTATCTGTGACAATTTTCATTCCCGCACACGTAATACATTGCATGTTGAACCTAATCGTAGTGTGATAAGAACCAGTTTTCGAGGAAGTCTATTGAAAAATATATTTTAGTTTTCGTTAAGACAGTTACAGTTCCCCCACATCACTGTCAGTGTCAATTCTGCTAATGTGCCCGTGTGTCCAGAATCCGGCGCTATTTGCCGGTACAACAGTACAGTAAGCTTAACGACACAAACCTGTCAATTAGGTGTGTCAATTAGCTTATATTAGACGTCACTGAGACATGGGTTCACAGTGTTTCTATCTATCGTCGTCGTGTTTCGTCTATCGTATCTAAAATCTTTTTGATTCATTACGTACTTGAACTATAACAATACTTAAAAACGACTGCTTTATTTATACATACATTATCTCCATCATCCAGGCCTCCCTTAAGTGTCGCCACATTGACCGGTCCCGTGCGACTCGCATCCAGCGGATTCCCGCAACCTCCACCAGGTCATCGGTCCACCTAGTGGGAGGTCTTCCAACGTAACATCTTCCGGTTCGCGGTCGCCACTCCAGAACTTTTCGGCCCCATCGGCCATCCGTTCTGCGAGCAATGTGCCCTGCCCACTGTCACTTAAGTTTGGCAATTCTTTGGGCTACGTAGGAAACCTTGCTTAATTATAAATAAGCGTTAAGATGTTCCCTCGTATCACGTCGCTCCTTTTGCGGGCCAACAATACGGCAAGCCCATAAGACATGCAGACTGTTCTGAAACCCTTAGGGGCATACTAGTTGCGGTTCTTTCAGCTTGGCTTGTTTTTATAACCCACCTCTTCATGATGTTAGGGGCCGCCTCCACGAGCGAGAGAATCGCGGCGATTCAACGTATTTCTATACGAAAATATCGCCGCGATTCTCTCGCTCGTGGAGGCGGCCCCTAACATCATGAAGAGGTGGGTTATAAGAACAAGCCAAGCTGAAAGAACCGCAACTAGTATGGGGACCCTTCCTTTTAAGCTGACATGGGTTTTGGAGGCTAGATAGGCAGTCGCTCTTTGTTAAAAGCTGCATTCGGTTAGACTGGAAGCCAACCCCAACATAGTTGGGAAAAGTCTAGGCTAGGCTGTGAGCATTTTCAGTTGTTGAAATAAATAGTCGTGCGTGACAGACAGACAAAAGACGAAGCTGCACAATACGGGGATTCTTTGTTGCCAATTGTTTACGGAACCCTAAAAAAAGTCTGTACCTAATCCAATTGGTGGATCAAATAGCCATAGTCCAGTTAATTCGGTACAATAAACGAATCAGCACCATATATCATATCATGAGTTTATCTTCAGCTTTTACTCAAATAATCTGCGCCTAATAAAGATACGCGCCGTTTCATTTTAGAAATGCTTTAAAAGACATTGGCGTGCTATTATACGAGTATTTTGAACTTTCGTTTCTGAGTCGTACGTAGCAATATCACACCAATGTCGCTTATGACATTATAAACTTTCACCGTCTTACGCAGTCATACAATCGTAAACAATTGCCTGCACAATCGTAATGTGTTCTACATAGTGATGCAAAAACTGATCCCAACCATACAGTATCGATACAACATGATGCGATATATGTACTTTGATATTTTGAATCGATACAAAAGTACTGATCTCGGAATGAATGGATTGTTTAGTACCAAATTGTCATAAATTGCATGATCCGATTAAAAAATAAAAAATGTTAGGTACCTAGTTAGAATCTTAGGCATTAATATATAATACAATATATATTAATGCCTAAGATTCTAACTAGGTACCTAACATTTCAGGAGTTCTTATGTACTTTGTGTTCCAACAGTATTTAAAAAAAAATCGGATCATGCAATTTATGACAATTTGGTACTAAACAATCCATTATATATTTTTTTTTTTGTGCATGGCATCTCGCAGTTCAGTCTACGAGACTGGCTACTGCTTAACCGGGCTAGTTAGTAGGACACTATAATTACATTTATATGGATCAAAAGTATTGTTGCCATGGCGGGAAAAACGTGGATGAGGCAAGAACGTGGAGATTGGCATAAAAAAATTGGGCAGCAAATTGTTGCAGTGGATGAATTCAGGCGGTGGATGATAATGATGAAAGTATCGATACAAATGCAAGTACATCCCTAGTACTTTTAAGTAGGTATATGACAAAGTTGTCATGACAGATCAAATACGTGCCAAGATAACCGCGCTTCTAGGAACACTAACGCCGTCTGATTACTCAGTAAAGCCCTGTTCACGGCGATTTGCGTTAAGCGACAACCGACTGCGGCGATTCGATTTGCGCCAAGCGACAAGCGACGATCAATATTTTAAATCGCGCTATTAAAGTTATCCGCGACTTAAGGGCTATATATCCCTCAAATGGCTTAGCATGATCCTCCATTACTCCTAAAATACTGCAGCATTAATTTTGAAATAAATTTATGGTAAAGTTGAGGATTAATGCTAAGTCCTATGTGTGACGAAAACACGATTCCATAAACTTTTCTCGAAAGAAAAAAATTCCAAAGTTACCTCCAAATCGAACAATAAACCGCTGGTATTCAAAAAGTACTTTTAATTAGATCATGAAACTGCATACTAACTGAACTAACTATAAATCAGGTCTTATGTGTTTTATTTTTTTAGTCCAATCAATAGATTTTTTGTAAATCGCAAAAAAAACACTCATTTCGTACTATTCGGCCGCAGTGACTGACGTAACAACCGCTTTGTAGTGTAAGCTGATTAGAACTTTATTCTAACAGTATTTCAAACGAAGTTTGAACCACCACAATTAGAGTTGCTAATTTTAGGGTTAGAAGTGCCTTAAGACTTTATAGAAAAACCCGACAACAAATTGTCGGGCAGTGGCCCACCAGACATAACACCCGTCTGGTCGGAGGATCCTCGTTTGTTCTTCATACCCTATGGACGTTACACAGTTTGTCGTTCTGTAAAACGGGTAGTAGTACAGCCCGCATTGTGTTATCTACTGAACAAAGTGGTTAGATAGCCGTCGCGTCGTGCCCACGTCCAGAATCGTGAACAATGAACAAACTTTAGTGCTTTATACATGTAGGTGGTATAGGTACATAACTATCGAACTGGCCGGGCGCGGCGTCGGGCCGAGTTATTACCCAACCCCCTAGATATTTCTAGGGGCCTAAAATGGCGGCTTTACCCGAATCAAAATAGGATACTGGTGTCGATTTTGTTGTGCACAAACTAAACATAATTTAGGCTATTGCTATCTTTTACTAAAAGGCAGTGCGAGAAAAGGACGGCTATAGCTATGAACTAAGTTAGAGATGTCAAACTGTTTATGCCTTGCGCTTCACCGTGTTTTTAGTCGACATGTTTTTACGTGCACCCTTCCATGTGTATGGAAATATTAGAAATCGTAAATATTATAAATTAATTATTATTAATTAATCGACATCAATATCATGAATCTCACGGTGTTTTCCTTCACCGAAGCTAGTGATAATTATGCAATACGCACATAAATCCGAAAAATTAGAGATGCGTGTCTTGGGTTCGGACCTGACACCTATGACTACACCTAGTAGTCCGACGGTCACACCACTATCACTATCACTGTTAAGTATTTATATAAAGAAAGACTTACTAAAATTGCTCGATTCAGATATGGTTCTGGTCGCACCTTTAGTGTCTCATGTATTGTGATGCTAATGATAAAGCAATCTACATACATATTAATGTCTATGATGCTTATTTGTGAGAATATAAATGTGTATATCTAAATTGTCATATATTTATGCATTATGTTTGTATGTTAGTCTACATCTACACCAATATTTTAAAGAGGAATGATTTGTATTTTTGTGCGTGTGTATGTTTGTAATGAATAAACTCAAAAACGACTGCGCCGATTTCAAAAATTCTTTCACCACTAGAAAGCTACATTCACCCTGAGTAACATACGCTATATTTTATCCCCGTACTCCCACGGGAACGAGAACTACGCGGGTGAAACCGCGTGACGTCCGCTAGTCATACATATTACCATATGGATATTAAAACTGCCTGTCGGCCTGGCTGTCACGGCTACCACTGAACCAGTATTTGTGTCTGGAAAAGGACATACTTAATCTACTTTTCATCATGGATGCTTAGTTGTCTCGTAGCGTTCTTTATTCTTCATAATTTTCCTGTCTTTATCCCAATTTATTTGGGATCGGCGCAGCATGTCTTCTTCTTCCTTACTCTCTATTTCTCGTGATGTCAGCAGTCACCTCCTTTCTAGCCATATCATCGTTCCTAGTTTTCTTTATTAAAACGACACATACGCCTTCTAATAGGCATGACGACAGTATCAAAAAATTGCAAATCTATTTAGTCCGTCAGTTAGAGTGTTGGAAATTAATGGACACGTATTTTTTGTTTTTGTAAATCAAAGAATATTGACAAAGATAAAACGCATCAAAACTCGGGAGTGGGGGCTCGTGACGTCAGAACTAGCTAAAAATTATACCTAGGCGTGACGTATTGAGAATTTTAAAAGCGTCATATCTTCGTCAATTTTGTTTTAAGTAACAAAAGAAAAAACACGGGTCAAATATTTTCTAATAATCTAACTGACAGACTAATTAGTTTTTTTTTGTCGTCTCGCCTATTCGTAAACGACTGGTCTAGAATACATTTGTAAAATTTGCATAAAATAACATCACGCCTACCTAATATAAGTACCCACATTTCACCAGTTATGTTTAAGTGATTATGTGAATGCAACAGGCTGATGTACAGGTCCAGGTATTAGGTATAAATTTAGTCTATTATACAAAGTTCAAGCGTACAGTAATGAATAGTAGTATTCAGTACTATACCTACTAGTCATTGTGTCGTGTATGTGTGCGAAATATGATGAATGGCCTACCGGATACCAAAACAAATATTAAATGAATCAGATTACGATTAATTATGTATTCTTTATCGGATTAACAGAAGTTGTAGGTTTAAGTTACTTTGTATTAATCAAAATATTCATAATGTTTACGACTTGAGCACGACATACAAATATAAACCCACGCTTTTTTCCCATGGGGGTAAGCAGAAAACACAGTATGCCGCCTGCTACTATCCTTAAGAATTCGTTTATACATCTGATTTAAGTCTCAAGGAGAATGTTATAGAGGCGAGAGAATTATTTAGTCTAGGTATACAAAGTATAAACATACTGGTATTCAGCTGCATCCGGTTAGACTGGAAGCCGACTCCAAACTTGGGAAAAGGCTAGGCAGATGATGATACAAAGTGTAAACATTAAGTAATTATTGGTTTTGGGTACCTATTGTTAATTGCGGGGAAAGGAAACACATGCGCTCCGAGCTAATGTATAATATCGACTGCCGAGGTCGGGTCACGCGCAGCGTACCCTCTTATATACTAACATCCCTCCACCCTTAGCCTAACAATTATAAATAACACTACTGTTCAAAAATGAACATATCGCGGCGATCGTTGTGTGCCCTCGGTGGAGGCGAGGGTGTCATGAACGAGTCACCAGATTTGTCTTGTTCTGAGGGGGAGCAACACCTCGGATCTGTCCTCTCATACTCCGTGGAATCAGATGCATCTACATTTTCGGATGAGACACCAGCCACTCCTGGCGCTGGCTGAGTGACATCTTCTATTTCCAGACTGCATGAAGGCGAGGATAATAAGATGGGGGGAAGCTCCGTTTTTAAATCTTCATTCGTACCTTCATCTTCACCGATGGCTTGACCACCATGTGAACTACGTTCCGCCTGTGGACTCTCACCCTCACCCTTAAATTTCAAGAGCTGGTTGACATGTCTCTTGATAACAGAACCGTTGTTTTGACCGAGCAATCGCACTTCATATAAGGAATTTCCTAAAATGTTCTCAATGATTCCTTTTGTCCAATATGTTTTTTTTTGTTTGTATACCTTTACTAGCACTGTTTCATTTTTATTAAATTTAACTTTTCGTATACCACTGTACAGCTTACTCTGCAAGCACTGGTTTTCTTTTACTACACTTTCGAGGTCCATGTTGGCTGATATCGGCTTACGTATGTCTAATTGGTCTAGCCTATTTCTTAATTTACGGCCGAACAGAATTTCTGCGGGTGATTTGCCTGTTGTGCTATGTTCAGAGTTTCTATAGTATCAAAGTGTAAACAGACCCTTTACGAAGCCGACAACCAAGCATTCTGTACATCAGAATAAGTAACTTTACGCAAAAAATATTGATGTGAAACTTTTTTTTTTTGTGAAAATCTCGGTTTTATTAAATTTTTGTCGGGGTAGTTTTTTTACATGTTTTATGTGTATAAAAAGGATTAGGTACATAAATAGAATCTAATCTCGATACGTAATAATACCCTCACGGATCGGACAGGGATTTTAACAACATATTGTAAAGCCTTGAACCATCCACGTGATCTTATAAATATTTACACAAAAAAGTTCCTCCAAATCAATCACACAACACTGGAATTTTCCAACGGAGGATAATTTCTAACACCTACTTAAGCAACACGTACGTATGTCGGAATAAATCGTTGAAGTGATGGTGGAACTTGTGGAACCGCATCAAAATCCATTCAAAATCGAAATCCATTCAAAATCGGAATCAAAATCAAAGCATTTATTTCAAGTAGGCCAGTTACAGGCACTTTTGAATTGTCGAAACAAAGATGAAAATTAAATGTAGCCACAGTCACAAGACATAAAAACTGTGAAAGTACTGTAGTTGCCCATTCCCTAGCGTAGATCTCTATGGAGAAGAACGGGCAAGAAACTCCATGGACACTCTTTTAAATCAAAATATTGTTACAAAATCTTGGTTACATCATTCATGTTGACATTCATTCTGTATTTAACTACTAACTAAGTGGTCCAAAAAGATTGATAACAGCCTATTACTGTCCCACTGCTGGGCAAAGGTCTCTTCTCGTACAGAGACAAACGATCCGAGCACTGATCACCATGCTTGCTCAAGACGGGTTCGCAATTTGAGACTTATATTACTTAATTATAAGTCTAGGTTTCCTCACGATGTTTTCCTTCACCGATGTGTTTGATGTCCAAGATAAACTTAGAAAGTACATACCCAAGAAGATACAAATAAAAATATTCTACCCGACCCAGGGAAAAGAAAAACAGACGGCGACGGCATTTCAAATCCAAAAACTATTTATAGATTTAAGATCGATCTCAATTTTTTTTTGTGTGGCCTTACCCGGTGTCTGAGTTTTTATTCTGCCCATGGGCATACTCTGACTTGACTTTACGTGCCGTCGAAAAATATCTCTCAGGCATGCTGGCTTCCTCACGATGGTGTCCTTCACCGACGCAAGTGATAATAGTGACAATACGCACGTGAATCCAAAAAATCATAGGTGCATGTCTTGGGTTCGAACTCGAGACCTATGACTTGGCGGTTCGAGGGCTTTCACTGCGATCTCTATTACATGGAACATAAACATATAACTGCTGTGGGTGTACTATGGTGCATCTCTGCCTAATTCCTTGGGAAATACAGGCGTGATGTTGTTACGATCGACCGTATCTCTGACGGCAAGCGCAACGACAAGATACGTCTGCCCTATTGATGATATTTTTTTTGTTCCAGCATGGACTTTTCACATGCATTCACAAATACTACACCATTGACGAGTGGAAGAAATTCGCCACAGACCATCCAGCATGCTTAGAACACATGGGTAAGTATTTTTACACTACGAACACGGCTATGTCCCAATGCAGGCCAGGAATCTACCATCAATACTATAATACAAGGTGTAAACGGGACCTTCACGAAGCCGTCTACCAAGCATTCTGTCATCATCATCATCATCATCAGCCTATAATGTTCCCACGGCTGGGACACGGCCTCCGCTCAATGAGAGGGAATGGGCTATAATCCACCACGCGGGCTCAGTGCGGATTGGTATCTACCAATCCGCACTGAGCCCGCGAGAGGAAACCGGCATGTTCTAGAACCAAAAATTCGAAGACATGTGACAGATGTCACATGTCTTCGAATTTTTGGTTCTAGAACATGCCGGTTTCCTCACGATGTTTTCCTTAATCGTTTGGAGAGCAGTGGTGATGAAATAAATTACACAATCAAGCATCGCACATTAAGCATTCTGTACATCAAGCTGCTGGGAAACAACTTATTTTGGGGTTAGAAATCACGGTTTACTAATGGACTCAAAACATTGGGTTGATGGATGCATTAAATAAAGGGGTCATGGAGCTTATGAAAGTAAAATTAAAACATTAAAAACTTGTATTCTATAAAAAAAGGGAAAAAAGTTGGAACTTTGACCTTTATGTCCGTAACTAGAAAGTTCCCCCCAGGTATGGTCCAGAACAAAAAAATTATCACAATGACGGGGAAAACAAGTGCCTTTCTGATTCGTTAAGGGTATTTTTACATCCATTATAAAAGAAAAGTTCTACTCCTCACAGTCCTCACTTTCTCTCTGGCTGACTGATCAACATCCAGCCCAAATTCCTTGGCCAAGAAAATAGAAATATTTATTCGCCTTGAGCATGCAAAACAAAAATAACGAATTGTTTGATATTTTCGAAAGATTAGAAGCCTACCACCTAACTGCCTCGTTTTTCGAGTGGTCGAATGAGCGACTGCTGACCATGAGGTCCTGGGTTCGATTCCCAGGTCGGGCAAAGTGTTATTGGGTTTTTCCATCAGGAATTTCTCAGTCTCAGCCACGGAGTCTGACTTGTGCCCGGTTGATGGCAATAGGCTCGCCCTCTATTACATGAGACTTAAAACATAACTGGAGAAATGTGGGTGTACGAACAGGTACACCTTTGGGATTCACCTTCAGGGATTATAGGCGTATCACCTCAAAAATATTCTATGGTTTTTGTTACTTTCCCAGCTGCCAGCTCTGGCACGGCAGAAGCAGACTTCGAGCGTCTGGCAGAGATCCTGAACAACGTGAAAGACCTGAAGTTCATATGTCTGGACGTTGCAAACGGCTACTCTCAGCATTTCGTGGAGTATGTTCGAAAAGTCAGGGCTACCTTCCCCACACATACTATCATTGTAAGTACCGTTTATTTTATTTTCAGCTCATTCCGTGATTCCGTCCCTCATCATTTGCTCAGCCTTTTCCCAACTATGTTGCATTCGGCTTCCAGTCTTAGACTGGAAGCCGAATGCAACTGAATACCAGTATTTTACATGGAGCGATGGCCTATCTCACTTCCACAACCCAATTAGTAACAACAACAAACAACAACAGCCCATAGCGTCCACTGCTGGACATAAGCCTCTCCCATGATGGGAGGAATTTGCCGTAATCTCCACGCTTGGCAGGCGGATTGGAGATCGCAGTGATGAAAGACTAACAGAAAACGCTGCTGCCCATTCTCTGGTCTACGGAGGCGCAAGGTGTTCTGCCTCGGACATTAGTCGCCTTATACGACACCCGTCAGTGTAATGGGTTGGTTCTATTCTACTCTGCCGGATACCACGCGGCTACCTACTACGGCTACGGCAATTAGTAATGGGTAATACGATATCCCCTGGTAAGACTTTTTGGGTCATTGACTAGCTACAACGACTGTCAAAGATCTACAAATGACAGCCGGACCAACTGCTTAACGTGCTTTCCGAGGCACGGAGGAAACTCGGTATGTAATGGGTGGTCACCCATCCACAGACCAACCTAGGCAAGCACGGCTTAACCTAAAGATCAACCCGAGCGACTGTTATTATTTAGCCACGAGCTCCTCCGTGATTCCCTCTGCAAGGCAAATGGTTCTCTATCTCCGTTCTATTCCTTTCTATTTTCAGCTTTAACTGTCCCGTTGGTTTCTTTGGATGTGTGTCTTTGTTCCGCTACTGCTGAGTTTGGAATCCTGGGTTCGATTCTCGGGTCGGGCATAAAGTGTTATCGGGTTTTTTATTAGGAATTTCTCAGTAGCAGCCCGGAGTTTGGAAGTTGGCGGAATTCCTACGTGCCTAGGAAAGCACGTTAAGCTGTTGGTCCTGCGCCTGATCCCTCTCCGGTCGTGTCGGATTGCCGTCTCTGAGGACTACAAGATTGGGGATAGAGAGAGTGCACCTGTGCCTGTGCACACACTTGTGCACTATAATATCTCCCGCGCCGGTGGCTGCCACCGTAGCCAAAACGGTCAGGAGGACTATTTTAAGCTTTGAGTGTGGATCAATCCTGCCTAAAGGGGTCAAGCTGGACCCGTCATCTTCGCCGGGATGTTATCGGAAATATTTTATTCAAATTAAGCAGAGAATTCGCACTTTTTGACAGTCAAATTGACGTAAGAGAGTAGAGTACCCCAGAACGCTCGCTCTTTACGCTTCCTAGTTTTTGTGGGAGACCTTTGTCAATTTAGGACTGAATTCCTCCTACGCTGATGTCGGTCGCGTACGTCAGCGAGAAATATGTAGCAACGTACGCACCGCTAAGGCACAAAGTCAACTTCGCAGTATGGTGCTATAGAGAACACAATGTATATTTGTACGCGCGACCGTGTAATGTGTATGTCTTTTATATGTCTTTTTACTTACATTTTTGGATATTATTAACCTGAAAATTTAAGCATTCGTCCTCCCTAGGTAGCTTCATGGTCATTTCTTGGAGGCTTAGCAACGGCTTTGGCCTTTTTACCTTCTAATTCATGTTATTTAAGTTTTTATCTTTATTAAATCTTTGTTTACTTTTGTGATGTCAGTTAGTGGCAACCCTAGTTTTATTTTTAATTTATTGCTGGAGCTAGTTGTAGGTTGTATAGGTAAATCACATCGACCTCATTCGATTTTCTTTTTAATAATTTTCTAATTTTAAAATGTAAATTATCTGGAGTTGACAGGAGCCTGGTGGTTGAATGGGCAGTCTACGTTCGGAACTGAGAGCAGGAACACCTCTGAGAAGCTCCATAAAAGTATATTTAAAGGGCAGTTCCCCTTATTCTTGAGTTTTAAGTCGGCCTCTCTCCGTGCCGCACCCTCACCTAGAACACCTGGAAACCTTGATGCTTGAGCTGCACAAGCCTGATGATGAAGATTTGATGCTCCTCGGCCCTCCTCCACGGTCGGAAGACAGATGTCCTCGGCCCTCCTCCTACGGCCTGAGGATTGACGGTCCTCGGCCGTCCACCACCGTCTGAAGACGGATGCCCTCGGCCCTTCTCTACGGCCTGAGAGTTGATGGTTCCTCGGTCCTCCTCCACAGTCTGAAGACGGACGCTCTTCAGTTATTTATTTCATTCTGCGTTCATCTTCAGTATTTTCCGCCAGCTTCACTGGCATTAGTGATTTAAGTAGCTCCAGCTTTTAGGTTAGGATCTTTGTTAATAAATTCTTATAACTCGTCCCCTTGTCTATTTCTTTTAATAGTGCTCCCCTCAGGAAATTGTAACGTTACAGACTGGCGCCCAAATATTTACTAACCCACCCCTCTTAAATTATTTCTAGGCATTCTGCACTTCTCAAAATTCGAAAATAACACTTCCCCAAGTGAGTATATTTGGTAAGCATTTTATTATTTTCATCTTTTCATCCATCTCAACTATTACTCAACTCTTTTACAACTAAACATCATCTATGTATTCCTCATCTCACACACATTCCATTATCGAAAGATAATTGGCACCCTTTCGGCCTCTTGGTTGTGTTAACCCACTTGTGGGCATTGCCAAGGTTGGAGATTGGTTACTCTACGACGGTTATTGGACAATATCCCGTAATCGTTCATCTCATATTATACTTACTCTCTACCAAAACATCGCTACACTGCATCCCACAGACTTGCACACCACTACGTTTACCCTCTGGTATTCGTACCCAATGGTCGCTTGATGTGTTAATCCATTCATGGACACTCCCAAGTGGGTCGTTGGGACACTTCACGACAGAAACAGGAGAATATCCTGTGGACGTTTATATAACCCTAAAAATCTACGTTACACCCACTACAAATACTTTACTAATATATTCTGAACTATTACTTCATTTAGTTTTGATCTGATAACACGGCTAGTGCAATCTATACATTTTTACACTGAAAAATTAATTGGTCCTAGACTATAAATTTGTCATACGCGAATCTAGCGTAAAATTGAATCTTTAGGCTATAATAAAATAACTAAATCTAGATTTTTCTAAGAAATTCTAACGAATTAAATCTAGACTGAGTTATGATAATTTTGGGTGATATACTTATTCAATAACACCAAAATCTTATAAACATACTCGTTAAAAAATCCTTCATTTTTTGATAAAAAACGGACTAACATACATACAGATAATATACATAACCTCCTTTTTGAGTTTCGCCCTAGTCGGGTAAAATTGCATAAAATTATTTTGGGTTGACTTGTTATTCGTCACGCGTTGCTAGGTAACAAGCCCATAGAGAACTAATCCTTTTGCAGTAGCAAAAAGTTTTTATCAAACTTTGCGGTGGCCAAAATAGGTACTAAAAATAATATTAAACTTTTTATGCATTAGTTCCAAATTTTAACACCATACAGTTTTTATTGGTTTACGATATTTTTTAATCAAACCTCTTTATACCCTCTGTGTCGTACTCTTAATATTATTTTTAATCGAACCTCTTTGGACCATCTGTGTCTTATAAATTTTTAAACATTCTTGGGCCCTCTCAAGTACTCAGACCCTCTTAATGTTTTATTCGGAGCTTACCCGACTACTGTATTACGGGAGCTGTCCTGACGTTTAGTGTTACGGTCCTGACCTGATCCCTCTTACCCTCCTTCTCCTCTTAAACGTTCTCTTGGACTTGAGTTCCCTCTTAAACGCTCTCTTGGACTTGAGTTCCCTCTTAAACGCTCTCTCTCGACTTGAGTCCTAACTCAAACCCTCTCGGCCTCCGTAGACTTTTTTTTACTCTTATAAAATTGTATTTTTTGCTATCTTTTAATTTTAAATTTGTTATCGTCCTATATTAATACACCTCATCTGGAGTTCTTTACGGTTTTTATTATATGATATAACTTCAATGGATTTAGCCTAGCCTCTTCAACTCATTCCTTGTAAAACCCATTTAGATTTAAGTTTTGTAAATACTCCACAAGGTTTACCTTCCTTTAAAACTTTTGGCTTTGTTAGATCCCTTTATTTAATTTCGTAGAGCGGTGCACAACTCATTAAATAAGCCGTTGTGTTGAGCGGTCTCACAACTCGTAAAATAAGCCTTAGTGTACTTTTTTTTTAAACTAAGATAATAATTTTTATATCCTTGACCCTCCTTGACCCTTGACTTAAAGCTTGAAGGCTTCTCTTAAGCACTTTATGCTCTTAAACCTTGGCTGCTTTTCTTAAGCAGAAAAACTTTGTAAATAATTTATTTTAATTTTAACGGGTTTTAGAACAGGTGCGGATTCCGACACCTAAATTAAATAAATAAGCCTTCGTAAACCTTAAAAATAATTCCTTGTGGAGTATGCGTCATTGAATGTGAACCATATCCCCTAAGTATGCTGGTGATGTATGATTGAGGAATTGTGTAGGGTAGGTTGATGAAAGGTGTATGAAAGATCAAGGTCTTATTTACAACCTCGAAATTTTTCTAGTTAATTTTTTTTCTGGGGTTATGGGGAATCTTAGTTTTAATTGTTTTTAAACTTACTGTATCACTGTAAATACTCATTTAGCTTAATTTTTTGTTGATTAATGCTCTCTTAATGCTAAATAAGAAAATTTTTTCATTGTATTCAAAAATTTTCCGGGGTTTTCGGGGTAATGTAATGTGTATGTCTTTTATATGTCTTTTTACTTACATTTTTGGATATTATTAACCTGAAAATTTAAGCATTCGTCCTCCCTAGGTAGCTTCATGGTCATTTCTTGGAGGCTTAGCAACGGTTTTGGCCTTTTTACCTTCTAATTCATGTTATTTAAGTTTTTATCTTTATTAAATCTTTGTTTACTTTTGTGATGTCAGTTAGTGGCAACCCTAGTTTTATTTTTAATTTATTGCTGGAGCTAGTTGTAGGTTGTATAGGTAAATCACATCGACCTCATTCGATTTTCTTTTTAATAATTTTCTAATTTTAAAATGTAAATTATCTGGAGTTGACAGGAGCCTGGTGGTTGAATGGGCAGTCTACGTTCGGAGCTGAGAGCAGGAACACCTCTGAGAAGCTCCATAAAAGTATATTTAAAGGGCAGTTCCCCTTATTCTTGAGTTTTAAGTCGGCCTCTCTCCGTGCCGCACCCTCACCTAGAACACCTGGAAACCTTGATGCTTGAGCTGCACAAGCCTGATGATGAAGATTTGATGCTCCTCGGCCCTCCTCCAAGGTCGGAAGACAGATGTCCTCGGCCCTCCTCCTACGGCCTGAGGATTGACGGTCCTCGGCCGTCCACCACCGTCTGAAGACGGATGCCCTCGGCCCTTCTCTACGACCTGAGAGTTGATGGTTCCTCGGTCCTCCTCCACAGTCTGAAGACGGACGTTCTTCAGTTATTTATTCCATTCTGCGTTCATCTTCAGTATTTTCCGCCAGCTTCACTGGCATTAGTGATTTAAGTAGCTCCAGCTTTTAGGTTAGGATCTTTGTTAATAAATTCTTATAACTCGTCCCCTTGTCTATATCTTTTAATAGTGCTCCCCTCCAGACTGAAAGTTAGGTAGGTGAGTGCTCAGAGTGACTTTACAGTTTTGTGGATCCTATCCAGGAAATTGTAACGTTACAACCGACGTACGCGACCGACATCAGCGAAAGAGGAATTCAGGCCTTAGAAGAATTTAGTTTTTTTCTGTTTTTGTAGATCTTTCGTTTTTAATGAATGGTAATGTTTTCTTTTCAGGCAGGTAATGTGGTTACTGGTGAGATGGTGGAAGAACTTATTTTGTCTGGAGCAGATATTATTAAGGTGCGTTTTTAGTTCCTGTCGACATCTGATCTCATCATTTGATAGATATTAGCAGAAATGTTTAGGAAATATTCTACCTTTTAAACATATGAAAATGTTGGATTTCCGCTCCTAAATATGTTAGGTGTTCAGGTGTGAGTATGTCAAATAAAATTGTTGTTGACTAACGAGCCCGTTGAACCGTGTAGGGTCGCCAAAAGTGGAAAACGCCTGATTTAACACATTTGGGACTTACGCAAGTAAATAATACCCTTTTAGTCGGATGACGCACGGGTATTTTGTTGACCTTTCAGGCACATTTCATGTCAATCCACACATCCATTTTGGCATCTTTTTGCAACTTTGCAGTTAAACGTTCTGGAAGCTTTTTTTCCTCATGTTTTTTTCCATTGAATGGTTTACTACGGGGCAATTGCTGAATACACTTACCAATGAGATTCCTTTTATTGTGACAATAAAATTTAACAACGTTTATTGTGAGTTACGATGTCGTGCGGGCGAATTTGTTCAAATGAAATGTGACAAAAATAGTGTTAAGTACGCAAGTGGAATGAAAATCACAAGTCATTCATTCAAATATGGCTGAGAATCGACACTAACTTCTTGAAAATCATAAAATTATATAAATCTGACCACCCGCACTAAATATATGACGATGAATACCGGTAAAATGCATTTAGCAGTAGGATGGCCATTTTGTTCTCTTCCTCTAATGTATATGTTATCTCGTGATGTTTGTCCTTTCAGTGCACAAGCTTAAGAGCCTATACTATACCTTAAATTAGCAACTCTATATATTTGGTAGTTCAAACTTCGTTTGAAATACTGTTAGAATAAAGTTCTAATCAGCTTGCACTACGAAGTGGTTGTTACGTCAGTCACTGCGGGCCGAATAGTGCGAAATTAGTGGTTTTTTGCGATTTACAAAAAATCTATTGATTGGTCTAAAAAAATTAATAATATAAGACCTGCTTTATAGTCAGTTAGTATAAAATGTTTCATGATCTAACTTGAAGTATTTTATGATTGCCAGCGGTTTATTGTTCAGTTTAGAGGTAACTTTGGGTTTTTTTTGTATCGAGAAAATTTTATGGAATCGTGTTTTCGCCAAATATAGGACTTAACATTAATTCTCAACTTTACCATACATTTATTTCAAAATTAATGCTGCAGTATTTTAGGAGTAACGGAGGATCATGCTAAGCCATTTGAGGTAGTATAGGCCCTTAAGCTATGGAATAATTATGATCTTTATCTATGTTACTTTACTTCTTGCCGCCTTGCAGGTCGGGATAGGCCCCGGCTCGGTATGCACCACGCGCATCAAGACAGGAGTCGGCTACCCGCAGCTGTCAGCGGTCATTGAGTGCGCAGACGCCGCCCACGGCCTCAAGGGGCATATAATTTCGGTAAGCTTTCTTTATATTCATTGATGTTTTTCAGCTTACATAAACAAATATCAACTCTAAGTACAGTTTTAATAAGCTGCCTTGTTACTGAATATGTGTATTAGTCGAATCTTGCAATTCAATTTCAAAAACCATTGTGCAAAATTTCTGCTCAATCAAAATCAAAATCAAAGCATTTATTTCAAGTAAGCCAGTTACAGGCACTTTTGAATTGTCGAATCAAAGATGAAAAATACAATGTAGCTACAGTCCCAGTCACAAGACATAAAAACTGTGAAAGTACTGTAGTTGCCCATTCCCTAGCGTAGATCTCTATGGAGAAGAACGGGCAAGAAACTCCATGGACACTCTTTTAAATCAGAATATTGTTACAAAATCTTGGTTACATCATTCATGTTGAGATGGTATATTATGTGAGAACAATGTAGCAAGATGTGCACGTTAAAAGTGTAAACACAAACAAAAAAAATACAATTCAAAATAATTCATTCAAATAAGCCATGGCAACTAAGAGATGACCAGTCACAACTGACAGCGCCCGTTCACGGACATGACGCATGGATCAGCACCATTCAACTCAACCATTTTGAAGGGAACTAAATGATCCGACACATGCGCCACCATCAGCGAGACATTTGAGTGAGCATGACGTACTCTAAACTGCCAGGGCACATTCAAGTCAAGAAAAGACGTAGGTTTCCAGTGAATGATAGCTTTCTAGTACATAGTACTCACACAATATGGGCTATGCATTTATATAATACTAAAGAGATTGAATCTACACACACAAAGATAGTTGTACAATCTTCAGCAGCTCCAACAATACATTTTATTGCTATCAATTTATGCGCCCCTGTCCTTGTGGAGCAGGACCAGCATTGAGCCAAGCATTTTTATCAGCGATATAATCACTCAACTTGTAATATGCTTGCTTACATAGTGTGCGTTTAATGCATGTTTTAAATTTCGTCTCATTCAGTTCAAGAATACTTTGTGGAATTTTATTATAGCATCTCAAACAGTACCCCATGAAAGATGAGTCTACTTTAGCGAGTCTGAAACCTGGCTGAACTAGTTGGTCCCTATTTCTAGTACTGTAATTATGTCTGTCACCCCTTTTACCAAAAAGGTGCAGATTTTTTCTGACGTACATTATGTTTTCGTAGATGTATTGACTATGTACCGTCATGATGCCAATATCCTTAAACAGTTCCCTTAGAGAATCGCGCTTACGAAGATTATATATGGCTCTGATGGCTCTTTTCTGCAGAATAAATATAGACTTAATATCTGCAGCCCGTCCCCACAGTAAAATGCCATAAGACATTATACTATGAAAGTAACTAAAATAAACCAGTCTAGCGGTATCTACATCAGTATACTGACGGATTTTTCTAATGGCATAGGCTGCTGAACTTAGCCGCCCCGCAAGAGATGTCAAATGAGAACCCCATTGTAGCCTTGAATCAAGCGTAATCCCCAGGAAAACCGTTTTATCTACGAATTCAAGTTTCTCTTTATTCAATATTATATCACAATCACTACTTTTAACATACGGTATAGCAAATCTTATGCATTTGGTTTTTTTTTCATTTAATACCAAATTGTTTGCTGTGAACCAATTTTGGACCTGAAGTAGGGCATTATTCACGTCATCTAGATTTTGAGCCCGCCTATTTATCTTAAAAATTAGGGAAGTGTCATCAGCAGTCAATCGATTGGTTCCCCTCAGATTGAGTTGAACTTTTGCACACACCTATTTTTTTGGCAGTCTTGACCCTGCAACCAGGATCGTCTTCTCATGGGAGAACTCCTCAACGGTTAATATAATACGGTGTCATCGGTTTGCAAACACTTCGCTTTTGGTGAAATTTAATACGTTTTTATTTCGTCAAAAGTCATTTGTTTATATAACCATGATTTACAGATGCATTACAAGAGATTTTTTTTATTGATCATTGAGTCAACTTAGGTAGGTTATATCGTCACTGATGTGCAGTCTACTATATCTTATCTGAAAATTGCAACATAAAATAGCTGAATAATTTTAAAATCTTTTTTCCTTCAAGGATGGTGGCTGCACGTGCCCTGGTGACGTAGCGAAAGCATTTGGTGCTGGCGCCGACTTCGTGATGGCCGGCGGTATGTTTGCCGGCCACGACCAGTGTGGGGGCGACGTGGTCACCACTGCCGATGGCCGGAAGGTCAAGCTATTCTATGGCATGTCTTCGTCAACCGCGATGCAGAAACATTCCGGTGGCATGGCGGAATATAGGTCTTCGGAAGGTGAGTAGACCAAAGATTGAACACATAGGCAATGGATGTCCTGCCTACGTCACAATGCAATCCTAAGATATCCTAGGACACTATAGTATTGACTATACTAGACGCGAAATCGCTTTAAGCCGATCATACATCACCAAAGTCGAGTCGCGTCATTTGAACCGGGACGAGACGAATGATGTCTTTTTTGTTGTTAAAGCGAGGATACGCAGTCCGTGGATACAAATTCCATGTCTTTCCCTAATGCGCTCCATATGAAACAGTCTTACAGAAATGAAAACTAGTCAGGATTGAGGCACAAAAAATCTGATATGGGCTACCTAGGACATCAGAAGGTAGTTTACAGCCTGAAAGACTGACAACTGGTCTTACCAAAAAGTACCGTTCTAACCTGTCATTGTATTGTGTTGTGGAGATCAGGCCCCTTATTCACAACGCTTCGATTCGATTTTCGATTCGGAAAGTCGTGTGTCTATCTTTTTCTGACATAACGAAATCGAGCGAGATAGACATACGACTTTCCGAATCGAATATGTAAAATATTGGTTATCAGGTGTATCCGAAGCAGACACTAGCATAGTTGGGAAACTGCTCGGCGTATGATAAATACAGTTAGTGCCCTGCATTACTTGACCATTTTTACAAAGACGATTGGGAAATGAAAGCTCGAGGTAGATCTGGGTACTGCCAGTACTACCACTTTCATTCAACATTACTAAAAACTGCCATTTCTCCTTTTTCAGGTAAAACGGTAGAAGTAGAATACCGAGGTGACGTAGGTGTCACTGTGAAAGACATCCTGGGAGGCCTGCGGTCGGCCTGCACCTACGTAGGAGCTGCTCACCTTCGGGAACTGCCCCGAAGAGCCACCTTCATCAGGTGCTGCAGACAAGTCAATGACAGCTTCTCTTAAGTAGACAAATGGATAAACAGATCTTTATGTTAGTCAGATCTTGCTATGATATTCGGATTGGAGTATCCGATTGTGATAGTCAGATCTTTGTAGGATAGTGAGTTTTGTGGGATAGTGCATCTTACTATTATAGTCAAATCTTACTGGATAGTAGAGTTTGACTATGATAGTATAAGTACTATGTTAAGTTATGTGAAGTCTAATGTGAAATGTGTTGATGTAATCTTAGGTCCAAAGGACATTGGCAAGAAATTACGAAAAAAGTTCAATTCAATTTCTTAAGGAGGCCTTGTCTTGGTAGTGGCTTTTTTCGAGGCCCACGTTACGTTGGTGGGATATAATATGAAAAAAAAAATATAAGGTTTTTTTTCAATATCTCACACGGAGGCCAATTTTGTCTTAATAGTTGCTTTTTTCGAGGCCCACTTACTGTCAATGTCGCTGTCCTTTGGCTCTAATAGTCTTGTGATCCTCGCCACTTTTTGAAGCAAGTTAACTTCTTATTTCAATAAAGTTAGATAATTCAATGTTATGTCATTTTTACTATTAAGTACTCTTCTCTGCTAGCTTACTTAAGATCTGTTTGAATGTGATACTACGTACGTGTGAAAGTCAACGCACATAAAAAAGCACTGTAACGGATTAGAATCACCTCAACTCGATTCTTTCTGTGAACCTCTATGTTGCAGGTGTAACGCACACTTATGAGCACCGTAAGGGCATTGCCTCGGACACTCACAATATTTTTTAGGAGACTGTCCTTGGAGTTTCTTGTCCATTCTTCTTTATAGAGATCTACGCTTTGGAATGGGCAATTAAAGTACTTTCACAGTTATTATGCCAGGGACTGTATCATTTTCCTTTTATTTATTAAGATATATTAAAAAAAAGTGGTTGAATTTTTTAGTGGGTTCTATAAAAAAGAGATCAGGTGATGCTGAACTGGTGCAGTGCTTGTACTATTGCACAATTTACTAATTAAAATATGTAAGCCGTAGAAATTTTGTGAAGAGACGCATTCATTTCAACTACTAACTATTGGTGTGGATTCTGTTGTGCACAAACTAAACTTAATTTAGGCTATTGCTATCTTTTACCAAAAGGCAGTGCGAGAAAAGGACGGCTATAGCTATGAACTAAGTTAGAGATGTCAAACTAGTTTATGCCTTGCGCTTCACCGTGTTTTTAGTCGACATGTTTTTACGTGCATCCTTCATTTTTATCGAAATATTAGTTACACCTAAATATGACAGCTCTAAATTACGTCCGTCTCTTTCTCGTTTTATTAGAGAGAAAAAGATAGCAATAGCCTAAATTAAGTTTAGTTTGTGCACAACAAAATCAACACCATTGTCCCTAAGCTGAGTCAAGGATACTTTTCATGCCTCATGAATGAGCTTAAATGTATAAACTCTCATCATATCGCCTTTTCAATCGCTGAAAATCATGCTAGATACCAAAAAAGTTGTTGAAAATCTTCCTCGACCACAGTGACCTCATATTCAGCAAGACTTTTGTGAGACTATCATTAAAATTACATTTTAAAAAGATTCGTTGCTTTTTTGGAGACTTCGGGCCTCCAATTAAAGAATAAGCCTAAGTAGTGTTGCACGATTATCGATAGTTTAGCTGTCGAAAAATTAATTGTTACGGAGAATTTAACCAATAAAACTATACACGTTCAGTACCTCCAATCTGTGTACAAAAGCTTTCAGTGTCATGGTTTTTGTGGAATGTTGGCAGCTCTTTATCATTAAGTTGAAAGCGCCAGGGAATCTCGCTAAATTCAAATATTCTTACTTTTTTGTAATTTGCAGGTCAGTGTCGAGTTGTATGTTGATTCAAATATGTCTCGGGACCGTAACTAATAGGGTTTTATAGAGTTTTAATCATTAATATCATCAATACAATCCTCTATGTTTATTTAATCATATTGAATAACTTTTCCATGAAATAGGATTCATTGAGCTTAGAGAGTTACTCGTATATCGATGATTTTGATGATTATAATTCTGGTTATATTTATGGTTACTCAGTAAAGACGTGGCTTTCTATGGTTTCGTTAATGGTGAAAGAATTTTTAAAATCGGTTGATTAGTTTTAGAGTTAAATCGTAACAAACACACAAACAAACAAAAAATCAAATCTGTCCTCTTTATAATATTAGTATACAGACTGACATTGACCTGCAAATTGCAAAAAAAACAAAGAAAATTTGAATGTCGCGCCTTACCCCTTAAAATAAAATACAGTTTGAAGGCCACGTTACCATCGGTTATATGATAAGTTTTACAAAAATCGTGCAAAACTAGGTACACTCGAATCAAATTTTAATATTTAATAGCTTAAACAAAATCAATTCTGCTGGTGCTAATAATCTCTTAGATAGAACACGATCAAAAGAAATAGCTTGTGAATAGAAGTAATAGTCCAATTTTAGATAATTATACAAATTATACGGTTGCTGACAAAGAACTTGTTCGCAGGACGACCGATCAAGCTATGCAAAAATAAATTAAGCTGATCTGTCATTCTACGGGAAGGTCATACAAAGCGAGGTCAGGTTATACTGGTTATGTATAGGTTGATGTATCGCCGTGTGCAAATGCAAAAAATTTGGTGTCATTGGAGAGATACAGTGAGTAAAAAAATGCGTGGTCATATTAAAGGTTGCGTAAAGAAGAATGATTTCCACCAAACGGCTCGCATCGCATCGGATCGGAACAGATTTTGCAATCTTTAAACGATTTTAAATCGTGTACACAGTATTTAAAATCTATATTACCTAGCCGCGCACAGCAGCTTGAACGCAGGCGTCTTTCGCGACATGCGTACATCGTAGCCGATCGTATGCGTCGACCATACTGCCGGACGCGATCCACTGTCGCCGCATCCGTCCGTATCCTTTCCGATCCGATGCGATGCGGGCCAATCATCCTTTGCATCAAACGGGACAATTAATCAGCTGTGTTATACATTTGGGTCGATTATATATTGACATTTAGTTTGGATCAGCTGTTTTTTTGTTTGACAGTTCCGATGTTGGTCCCACACAGAAAGTTGTTAAGTTTGGTCTGTACACGGCGACACACCTATACGTTTCCAGTATGACATGGTCCCGCTTTGTATAGATAGTCCGTACAATAAAGGATCCGCATAAACTGGATTTGTATAAGTAGCTTGATTGGTCGTCGTGCGTATCACAAGTTTTAAAATTGTATGTCACATTTATGTTAATGTGACATAAAAAAATCTATCTTACATTTGTGTCACATGTACAAAAAAATACACCCTTAAATATGAATACACTTTGTGATACATATTGTATATTAATACAATTCTGAGGGAAAACCTTCGGAATATTTGCGTAACACACTCACAATACCAATTTAGTAGATCAACAACATTCATTGCGGTTTTACGTTGTCGACCAGACTTAGTTTTCAAACCAAAACAGCAATGTATTACGAATAGGCATGGCGACAGTATCAAAAAATAGCAAATCTATTTAGTCCGTCAGTTAGAGTATTGGAAATTAACGGACACGTATTTTTTGTTTTTGTAAATCAATGAATATTGACAGAGATAAAACGCATAAAAACTTGGGAGTGGGGGCTTGTGCCGTCAGAACTAGCTAAAAATTATACCAAGGCGTGACGTATTGAGAATTTTAAAAGCCCCATATCTTCGTCAATTTTGATTTACGTAACAAAAGAAAAAACACGGGTCAAATATTTTCTGATAATCTAACTGACGGACTAATTAGTTTTTTTTTGTCGTCTCGCCTATTCCCTTCGGATTACGATTGAAAGTGTGTTAAGCAATAGGGGTGCTGTGTTGACCGACACTTTTTTTCAAGATGGCTGATAGCTAATTCAGCTAATCACAAATGAGGTGGTTCGGAATGAATATTGTACAAAATAAAGTGCAAAAATAAAAAATAAAAAAAATTGTTTATTTACCTAAACAATACGACATTATTTTATTTTTAAGCTTATTGATGTGTTATTCTTATTAATATCTGACATCTGGGGGCTTACCGCGACCTCTGATAGCAGTGTTTTTTTTAATATTACTTCGGTGTGAGAGAAATAGAGCTAGATGTCCTGTATAGCTCTATTTTTTTCTCACGCTGAAGTAATAAAAGTAAAACTGCTGTAATAGGTGGTGGTACTGTCCCTGAGCCGTATATTCTCAAAATATATGGCGCCAACAGGGTAAGGGGGCGTCCATTAATTACGTCTATCAATTTTGTCAATTTTTCGAACCCACCTTGGTGAGATGACGTGAGATTTTACTTGACCCCCTCAGGAGAAACATGTTTACTTAAATAAACCCAGTCTTCTCGCAATTTTACACTGTTTCTAACGAGAAAAGTAAGTTTTGCCGAGACCTACTGCCTCTTTCCCTCGTTATATTGGGTGAGATTCAGCTCAACCCCCTCTCCCCTTAAACGCCTCACCTAATTTATGGGCCTATATTTAAACAATAAGGGGGGCCCCTTATTGTTTAACACAATTGTGTTCGGTCAATGGCTCGCGTTGGGCATGCGAAGGTGATTGTGAGATTAATTGCCATGGTATTCTGAAATTAACTATTAAATATAGAAAAATAAAATACATTTTAGGTAAAATTCATCAAATAAACCTTTTTGGTGCCTTCAAAGAAAAATCTAGAAAAAATCTTATAAAAACGTTTTCGTAAAGAAAATCCTTTTCAAATGTACGTACGTACGTAGTACATTATTTTATTAATTCTTTAATTAGAAAAAAAATCCTTATTAAGTAACTCTAACTGTTGAAGCACAATTTTAATGGCTTTCACGGCCTTCGCACAATTTTAAGCTAATTGGAAATAAAATAGAAACCTAAATAAAATAGAAATTTAATTCAGGTATTCATTGGAATTTCAACTCTTGAATCAGCGCAGAGAGTTGCAATTCCAACATTGAAATATTATACAAGGTTGAAAGTACACCGACGAAAAAATCTGCTGTTTTCTACAAAAGCGCAATACCTACACGGTCAAAATGTATGGAACAACTTTTTTTTTTTTAATAACCGGTGAAAAATTTCTATGTTCAGAATGATGTACTGAATACGTGGTAAGCGTTTGTGCGTCGGTGTCGATTCCACCCTGTATGATTGTCACTTAGGTCTAAGGCCTGAATTCTTGTCGCGCTGACGGTCGGTCGCGTACGAGTACAGTGAACGATACATACGTTGTGTTCTATACAGGGTTAGTTTTCAATAACCGGCTAAATTTTCAGAGTTGGTTTAGAATCGATAATATTTTCGATATACATAATGTTTTTTTTTTAATAAAATTTCATTTCTGTCCACCACTAAAAAGCGAACGTGTGGATTCTGCAACAGCAAAAAAATCAGTTCAACAACCTAGATAGGTAGCAGTTAGCACACACATAAATTTTGCGGTGCATGAACGCACACAGGTGCATTGATTCCCACTAGGTTTATGATTTAGGACATTTTCAAATGAATGCTATTATTTTATTTTTATATTTTTCGACAATAATATTTAAAAATGCACTTTTGGTTTGATATCTATATCTTAATTTAAAATTTTGGCTGGTCATTGAAAACTAACCCTGTATAGCACCATAGTGCGACGCTGACGTCAGCGGCGACCGACAGCCGTATTTTGTTCTCGCTGACGTCATGACCGATCGTCAGCGCGACAAGAATTCAGGCCTTAGTAAAGCCGGGTATGAGGAAAGTTTTAGGCAATTATGTACATAAATGGCTGAAATATTAATATAGCACCTATTTACTTCATTTGTTAAGTGTTGTGAAATGTTACTTAAGTTCTTTATAGGTACAATGAACAAAGGCGAAACGACTGATCTCTATGTAAAAGGCAATGGCATTGCAGTAACATTTTTGAAATTAGGTAGGTACACAACCTAATTCCTCCATTCTATCATCGGACGAGCAGAGATACGGCGAAGCGACACCGTTAAGGCTGATGCTCCAGGATAGCCCGCGAAATTCAAATTTTATTACGTTTTTTGCAATTTGCAGGCCAGTGCGAGGTTGTATGTTGATTAAAATATTGTTCGCGGCTGTAAGACGTATGTAGTTACAGAATTATAAACATCAAAATCATCAATACAACCCTCCAAGTTCATAAAGGTCTAGCACTGACTGTGACCTTGAAAAAGTCGTTCCTAGACCTATATGAAATTTGATTTTCGCGGGCTACCCTGACGCTTTCACCTTAAATGGTTTAAGTTCCACGGACCCGAACAAAGCGCTATTCTTCCACATTTATTGTGCGAACCGCCATTCTGTGGAATTCACTGCCAGCTTCTCTGTTCCTTGATCATTATAATCTGCATAATATATTCAAAGTTCGAATAAATCGGTTTCTTCTAGGCAAGCGTGCTCCATCCTAGGACGCATCATCGCTTCACATTAGGCGAGTTGCGGCCAAACGCAAGCCTAATTAGTATTTAAAAAAAAATGCATTTTTATTAGAAGTCAGTCTTGTCGCTCGGCCTGTTATAGGTCATAGCCAGAGCTATCGGAATAGGTAACGTTTATTTACCTAAACTTCAAGAAAGTAGGTAACTTGGGGACCTCCCTATAAAATCCCCTAAAGATTTTCCAAAGTTCCAAAGTAGAGCTGTTAAGGCTGATGCTCCAGGGTAGCCCGCGAAATTCAAATTTTCTTACGTTTTTTGCAATTTGCAGGCCAGTGCTAGGTTGTATGTTGATTAAAATATTGTTCGCGATTGTAAGACGTATGTTGTTACAGAATTATAATCATCAAAATTATCAATACAACCCTCCAAGTTCATAAAGGTCGAGGAACGATTTTTTCAAGGTCAAAGTCATTGCTGAATTTCGCGGGCTGGTCGGAGCATTCACCTTAAAGGGGTTTGAATTATTTGACCTGAATCACTTCCGTCATTTTATTTTATTTTCAAAATGGCTTCTTCGCATTGAACCTGTCTGGCATCAATACAAACAATTATTTTATTTTTATGAGACAACATCTTCTAAAACGTCACGTTTCATCCAATTTACTTAGTTTCTTGAAGTTAAGGCAACTCCACCTATACCGATCACTGGGCATAGCGGCTTTGCCGTTGCAGTTTGCCCATGAACCTGTTACAAATTACTTTGATCGTATTTTGTTAGCACAAATTTTAAAATCGAACAAAAATTGTGGAGTGTTATCATTTTTTGAAGGGTTATTTAATTTGTTATTTGATGTGTTTAAGAGACGATGAACTGTTGTGTGGAACGTTCTACAATAATAGCTATTGTACATAGTTTGAAGTTTTATTTTTAACTGACCTTTTTTGGAAGACATGTGGCTTCCACCAAACGGCGCTCGGCCAGCGTGGTGGCATTACGGTCTGCTCCAAAGAGAGAAGGCCGGACCCCTTAGTAGTAGGAGCCGTTTCCGTTTATATATTACTATACTCTATGGTAGGAGCATTATTCAAGGTGTAAACAGACTTGTCACGAAGCCGTCAAACTAAGTAACCGTACGCAAAAAATATTGCTCTTTTTCGAGGTGATAAAACTCAATGTAACTCACTCAAAACATCGTGCTGATGGATGCATGGAATAGTAAACGAATTATAGAGGTATTTAAAGTAAAGTTATAACTTGTAAAAAAGATGAAACTTTGACTCCAATATCTCTGTAACTAGAACTCCCAGGTATGGTCTAGAAAAAAATAAAATAGAAGGGGAGAATAAGTGTCTTTGGCCTCCGTTAAGGGTACTTTTACACCAAATAGACTGACTTAAAGGAGCTCGTGGCTAAATAATAACAGCCGCTCGGGTCGATCTTTAGGTTAAGCCGTGCTTGCCTAGGTTGGTCTGTGGATGGGTGACCACCCATTACATACCGAGTTTCCTCCGTGCCTCGAAAAGCACGTTAAGCAGTTGGTCCCGGCTGTCATTTGTGATCTTTGACAGTCCTAACAGGTAGTCAGTGGCCCAAAAAGTCTGACAACCAGTCTTACCAAGGGATATCGTATTACCCAGTACTAACTGGGTTGAGGAGGTCAGATAGGCAGTCGCTCCATGTAAAATACTGGTATTCAGCTGCATCCGGTAAGACTGGAAGCCGACCCCAATAAAACTTGGGAAAAGGCTAGGCAGATGATGAAACTGACTTAAAAAAAGTCATCTGTCAAAAATAAAGAAGCAAGGAAAACCATAAAGCACAAAAAGAAAGAAGTAATTCTTACTTTTCTAGAAGGACGATGTTTGAGACCAGACCCCCAGTGGCTAATAAAATAACGGCTTTTAAGAATACAAAATCTTTACTCAACATTTCTTTGTCGTACAAACCGCGTTACCAGTATCCATACAATAACAAATATTACATCCCACCATATACGTCTGCCCTTTCGGACAGATATAACCTCTTTCAACGAACGGAATGAATTCCATTATTAGGACAGTATCATCCGTAGGAGGTTCCTTTTCTAATTCTGCTGTAAAATCCTGTAAAATGCTATTTTTCTTTTTTGCGTTTCTCTTGGGGCATATCTTTGAAGTACACGCCACGGTCTTACCGTCGGATAAGCACCTACACAAATTGCAATCTTGCTGGTAAACATGCAATGGTTCACAGTATCCATGCATAGTAGAAAGCTTGCGAGGTAATGTGGTCTTTTCGTCTATACAAGTGTTGTCAGCAGTACAAAACTCCCGCTTTACGCCCTCGTCTACTACGCAGTGGCAGATCATACAGTTGAGTTTATACGATGTTCCTTCAACGCAGGACGTATCAAAGTAAGTATCAGTAGTCAACTTACAAGTTTTCATCGAACATCCCAAGTACTTCACTTCATCTTCAACGAAACAATGACATGTATTACAATCTTTTTTGAACTTAGAATTTGGCACACAGTTCAGCTCGTTTTCAATTTTTACCGCATGTGCGTATTTACCCTTTGGTAAAGAGATTTCTGTGTGATACTCCAGGCAGTTTTTCGCAGTACAATATATTGTTTCGTTTTTATCACAGTGGCAGAAATTGCAGTCTTTCTTGAAGACATCGCCAGGTTTTTTTAAGTGGCACTCCGTTTTGTGTCGACTTAACCTCTTGTGATCAGCTGGGGCAGTGCAGTTGTCACAAATGAGACGGTTGTTCCTGAGACACATGCATGTATGGCAACTTACTTTGTATGACTTGTTGGGAATGCACGTGGCATAAATTTCTTCGGCTGCAGCTTCTTCTTTCGAGTGCGTTCGTCCGAAAATCTCATCTTCACATGTTTTGTTAGTGCATAGTTTTGGGTCTATTTCTCCGGAAGCAGGGCAGAAGCAAACATTACAGCCGAAGAGGTACAGTTTTGTGGCGCTACAGCTTTTATTTTCTACCGGTTCTTTGTGTTCTGTCTTTACAACGGAGTGGAGTATTTGGAAGATGTCCCGGCAGACCGGGTTCGGCCATTTGCCGTCTTCGCTGCATACACAGAGAAGATCGCGTTTGCGGTAGTGCACTCCTGGCTCGCAGGCTCCGTCATCTGAACGCCAGGCGCCGCGGCCTTCCATACCTACGTCCATCTCTCGGATTGCATCTGAAAAATTGTTGTTGATGAACTAAATGGAGTATAAAGATAGTGGTCGAATTGAGTAGCTATGTGGAATTAAATAGCATTTTGTGTGAGTTACTAGATCCTTCTACTGGATAGAGATCAGACGCAGGACCAAATGTTGAACGTGCTTTCCGAGGTACGGTATCATACTTCGGAAACATGCCAACTTCCGAACTCCGGATTACTATTACCAAGAAATTCCTTAAGGAAAACCTCAATAACACAAGGCCCAAACTTTTTTTTTTTTTTTTCGTTTGGGAAATCATCAAATGACTTCTCCCGCTCTGGGCGGAGCAGGAGGGAGTGTCAGACTTTTACTGACTAAAACCCATCCATGTTCCTTCATCGCCCTTTGTGTTCCGGGGCCACGGTATCTCTTTCGAACAGTCCCGCAACCCCGGCAGGACATTGTCCACCCTTGAAATTGAATCCAGGATTTTACGCTCAGCAGTTGCGCTTGCGCCCGCGAGACCTAGGCTGTGCCTAGGGGGCAGTTAGTTCATAGTACTAGTAAATAAGGTACCATTAAAGTGCCCGAACATGTCCACTTCGCTGCAAGCTCTAGCTTTGCAACTAAACGAACTCGCCCTATTGCAGCGGCACCAATTGCAGTCGTTCAGAGCAATCTCGTTTTTAGTGCAACGTTCACTCCAGAGCTTCTCAGGGATCGCTGAAACAGATCAAATTATTATGGTCGTTTTACGAAAGGCGACAACTTGCATCAAGAAACACGCGTGCTGCAATGAGGGTTTTTCTTTTTAGCTCTTCCCTAGTCGCTGGATAGATGGCGCTGAACTTAGTAGGTACGTTAATGCAAGGAACGGAACCTAAAAAAACTGATTTTAACAAAGCGCAAGAAAACTAGGTTATATTCGGAAGGTTAAGCAAACGAAAGTGTCAGTCAACGAGCGTATGTGACGTGACGCAATGTTTTTTTTCCCAAGGCTTTGGTGCCAACTATCGTAGTCAGTTCAACGCCATCTATAGAGTTCTTGGATACTAAGTTTTTTTTTAATACCTCAAAAAGAAAACCTCTCATTGTTTTAGAACATATACAGGGTGGAATATTTCAACGTCACCTGGAGGAAAAGTACTCTAAATACTGGGGATAGCAAATTTTACTCAATGGAAACATTTCTTTATTTTTATAAAGAAACAAATCTGTATTCATAGATTTTCGAAATTTCGCTTGCCACACTCGGGAATCGAACCGACTAAAATTCGAAAAAATAACAATCTGTACTTTTTTGACATCAATCGATAGGGTCAATGATTTGGATCAAACTTCTCTAACAAACATGATAAATTTAATAAAAGGAAAATCATTAACTCTAATGTTATGCAATGTCGTCTCACATAAGTGTACACGTGACCAAGAGTTTAAAATGAGTCCGTTGCTGACTAAACTAAGAAATTTACAAAAGGTCCAGACATATCAATTTTTAATAACATAACATCACGCTTGTAATCTCCGAAGGGCTAGGCAGAGCTGTACCTAATGGTGCACCCACATTTAACCGGTTATGTTCTGAAGTCCTAAGTAATGGGGGCGAGCCTATTGCCATCAGCCGGGCACAAATCCAGACTCCGAGGCTGTTACTAAGAAATTCCTGATGGAAAAACCCATAACACTGCCCGACCTGGGATTTGAACCCAAGAACCTCATGTACAGCAGACGACCAACAAGGCAGTTAATTTAGTTGAGATAGTTAAAAGTGCAGTACCTAAGTTAATTTTTTAATCTTTCTTTTTAAAGCAGGGAACGAATATAACGAATCCTACCCTTAGTAGCTAAGTGACTTCGTATGCCTAAATGTTTAAAAGAAGAGATGAGATACTCACGTGCTTGATATCTGAACATCAGTACTAATGGTACATTTAAAAACAATACTAATAACGTTCCGAATTCCATCTTTAATTCAATCAAACGATTTTCACAGTCATTGCTCAAAGAAATTATTCTAGCAAGTTTCGATGAATGTCGAATTCCATGATTGATTTCTATTTTATGGGCAACCACGACATTTCACACGTAAGAATTTAAATTGATTTTTAGAAATAAAATTGTAGCCTTACAAGCTTACTTTATAAGAATTCACCACTGAAACTGAAAACGCAATCAGCTCATCTAAACCACGTTCAAAAGCTGTCAATTTTTTACCCGACTACGGCGAAGTCAAAAGTAAGGGTTATGATTTTAGCAGTCTATGTATGTATGTATGTATGTACAATCGTATTTGATGAATAAGGTGACAATCGATTCCTTAAAATAAAACATAGGATACATTTTAACCGACATTACTTACTTAGAGGAGTCGATTTTGCCTTGTAAACCCCGAATTGAATTATAGCGTGATTCTTCAGTAGTCGGGTTTTTTACTTGTAGTTACCACACAAATTCTTGTTCTAACAATGATGGCACTCAGGCGAATGAAATAGGTATAGGCTTGTATCCACCATCAATGTGTTTTTTTTTATTTTTTTTTTATTTTTATTATTTGCAATCGGTCGTCAGACCATAAGCGAATTTGTTGCAGTTTGAATGGCGTTGTGGTGGAGCAGCCTGTGCTGCGCCTCCCACTTATAGAAGGTGGTTCCTCTTCAGCCTTTTTACCACTGCTGTCGGGCTTAACAGTTCAGTCACTAGGGGGTTTAGGTGCATGGCTAGGCGTGCCTTGTGTTGACCTTTGTACCGCTCGATTTCAGAGCTTACGAGCGGCACCTGCAGGAAGTCGTGGATTTCGCTATTTCGAGCAAACCAAGGTGCATTTACGATGGCTCTTAGTATGCCATTTTGAACCTTTTGCAGGCAGAGAATGCTAGTTTTGCTGGCTACGCCCCACAATTGGATTCCGTACGTCCATATTGGTTTAAGAACCGAGTTGTAAATTAGTAGCTTGTTGTCTACAGAGAGTACCGAGTTTCTTCCCATGAGCCAATACAGGTTTCGGAACTTATGGTTTATCTCCTCCCTTTTTTGTTTAATGTGATGCTTCCATGTTAGGCGCCTATCTTAATGGAAGCCAAGATATTTAACACAATCTGTGTGTGGTAAGGTATCAGGTCCAAGTCTAACAGGTGGGGTGTTTCCGTACCTGAGCGTGAAGGTGATATGGTTAGACTTGGATGCACTGGCGCGTATCCGCCACTTACAGAGCCATTTATGTGTCTCGTTTAACTGATTTTGAAGTTTATTGCTGGCCATTTCTGGGTTGTCGTCAACTGATAAGTAGGCTATGTCGTCAGCATATGTTGCAACTGTTATGTCATCTAATGTGGGTAAATCTGATGTAAATATACAACACAGGGCCAAGAACAGAAACCTGTGGTACTCCAGCTTTCACATCAAACAATCTTGATCGTGCTTCGCCCTGTTTAACACGGAACCAGATGAGCAGGAACATTGAGTTTGGAAGTTTTTCCTTCACTTTTGCCAGTAATCCTTTGTGCCAGACCCGGTCAAAAGCTTGTTGTACATCAAGAAATGCCGCTGAGCAGTACTTTTTGCGTTCAAAGGCCTGTCTTCCTGTTTGATAAACTCGGTGAACCTGTTCTATTGTTGAATGGGATTTCCGAAAGCCAAACTGATGAGGTGGAACAACATCATTGACGTCCAGGCATGGTTTTAGTCGGTTAAGGAATATCCTCTCCCACAGTTTGGACAGTACAGGAGTTAAGCTTATCGGCCGATAAGACGACGCTTCATGTTCAGGTTTGCCCAATTTGTGAATCATGACAACTTCGGAGATTTTCCAAAGGTCAGGAAAGTGAGATGTTCGAAAGATAGTGTTGAACAGACTAGCCAAGAAGGCAATGCATTTTCTAGGAAGATTTTTAAGTATTGCAGGTGTGATCAAGTCAAATCCTGGGGCTTTTCTCGAGTTCAATTGTCTGATTTCCTTCGCAATTTCTTTAGGTGTTGTTGGTTTAATGGGCAGACACATCTGCAGATGTTGTTCTAATATCGCATCAATATGACGCTCATCTGCAACGCTCTCGTTGGGTTTGAATACAGAACTCAAATGCATTGCGAATCCTTCGGCCTTTTCCAAGTCAGTTCTTGCCCAGAAAGCTTGTGATCTAATTGGAGGATAAGACTGTTGAGGATTATCTAGGTTTTTGGTTGCCTTCCAGAGCGAGTTTGCACCGACCCCCGTAGACATCATCTGTAGGTTTGTGGCCACCGTTGAATTAATAGATTCCTGGACTATTGCCTTTAACTCTTTAGCTGCCTTGTATAGTACAGTTTATCAAGCGGATGACGAGACTGATGCCAAATTCTTCTAAGTCTGCGTTTTTCTAGAATTTTTGCATGATATCTGGATCGAGAGGGTGTGTTGATCCAGGCAGCTATTTGAATGACATTTGTAAGATATCGGCAGGCGTTATCTACGTCGTTTTGATCATTTAAAGGTATAGTAGAAGTAAAGTTGTCAATGAGGTAAGTCTTGAAACCGTCCCAGTCAGTTCGGCTATTTATCAGAGACTCGGCCGTTTCTCGAGTGAGCTCACTAGTGATTATAGTGAGGATCGCCGGTGTGTGATCTGATGATCCGTCTAGGCTCGATTCAATTGTAGTGTGTAAACTGTCTATGCCCTTATTTGTGAAGAAGTCTAGGAGGTCCGGTAGTTTCTTTGGGTCGCTAGGCCAGTAAGTGGCTTCACCGGTAGATACTGGTTTTAGATGGTTTTCATCAACACAACGTTTCAGATCGCGTCCACGAGTGCTGTTACAGCGGGATCCCCAAAATGTATGTTTGGCATTCCAGTCACCGCCTGCAATGAACCTGTGGCCAAGAGTGTTGAAGTATGTTTTAAACATCTCTGAGGTTATTTTGTGTCTTGGTGGGCAGTAGATTGAGGAGAGAATAATAGTGCCTGCAAAAAGTGCCTAAAGTGCCTGCGGTCCTCCAATCTAATTGAAGTTGCTTGTAGATGCACTGTAGAATACGGTTCTATCTGTGAATGTCTCAGGTTTCCTCGAATGGCTAGCGCTGAGCCAGCATGTGCACTACCATCGGTACGGGGAGTATGGTAAATGTTGAAGCCCTTAATGCGGAATGAGCTTGGGGACGTGCTATGTGATTCTGAAATTACCACGTCTAGTTTGTTTGTTTTTATTAAAGTGATGATTTATTAGTTCTTGGATGTTGGGAGCCAATCCATTGATGTTCCAGGTTGCAATTCGTAGAGGAGTCATTTATGGTGCTAGTTTTGTAATAACAGTAGTTAATAGACCCATTAGGGTACTTATTTGTTGCAGGAGTAGGTCGATTTTTTCATTTTGCTTGATCACAAGTTCTTCCATAACGGATACGTTTTGTTGAGGGTTGTCTAAGTGACGAGATGTAGCGGCGTTGTCCCGTGGACGATCTTTGGTACGTCCGGAGACTGTATCCGAGTAGCTTTGTTCTGATCTGCGGTGGGTGTTTCGTTGGGGTAGGGTGGAGCTTTCTGGAGTTGTGTCGATGCGTGGTATATTAGTAGAAAAGTTGACGGTTGGGAAACTTCTGGGTTTCATTTTCCTTGAGAGTATTTCTATGTAAACTTGACAACCTTTGTAATTAGCAGGGTGATAGCAGGAGGTAGGTGCAGAGGGCACATTTGGCGGGTGAATTCCTGTCTTTTTTGGGGCACTCTGAAGTTTTGTGGCCCTCCCCACATTTGACACATCTGTATGGCCTCATGCAGTTGTTTTTGCAGTGGCCATACTGTTGGCATCTTTGACATTGTACTATAGTCTTTGTTTTGCGTGGATCTTCGATTTTAATGCGTTGGTGATGGATATACTGGATATTTTTAACCAGTTTATTATTTGGGCTGGGTTCCAAATTTACAAAAAATGTAGAAGTAGGAATTTTCTCTGCTCCATAGCGGTGGTTGATGATTTCTCCTCTGACCTTGTTACCAGATTTTTCCAACTCCTGCACGATTGCATCGTGAGGAGTAGTGTGATGGAGGTCTTTTATAACTATTCTGTAGCATTTCGTATCTTTACGAGAGAAGGTGTGACCGATTAGTCCTTTTTGTCGAATCAGATCAATGACTTGCTTGTAATTATCGACTGTGCTAACCATCATGCGTAATAGGTTTTTATTTATTATTTTATACCGAAATTCTTCTGGACGAATTACGGACTCAATTAGTTTGGTGAGCTCGTTTAGATCCTCAATCCCATACAAAACAATAGGAGGGGTCTTATTCGGTGGATTAGACTCAGATTTTGTGTCTTCCGTTAGGTCAACCGGCAGATTGGAAAATCGGTTTACGGACTCAATTGATGGTGGTGAGTTGTCGCATATTTTTCTTTTCTTAAATGTGGGAACTCGCTGCCATTGTGGAGGTTGTGCTACATCTGTTGGAGGCTGTGCAGCTGGTACTTGTTCTATTGGTTCATCCGATTCTTTCTCGCAGAGGAGCAGGATGGGATTGTTGGAGGAACCCGATTGCTTGGATGAAATTTCGCTCAATGAATTAGATCTTTGTCTATTGAAGAGGCTTGGGTGAAAGATTTGTTGAACAAATTTCTTAGGCGAGGTTTTGTTCTTTTGATTTTCTTCAGTATCATTGTTTTGACATTGAGCCTGATTTCCCACTCTAGTCAAATTGGCAACATTTTTGCAACTCATGGTGATAATTATTTTCTTACAATGGTAACACTGTCCCAAATGTCAAATGACATTTTGACATCTGACGTTAACTAATTTCAAGCTTTTATAAAAATTATGTGGGTGGACGAAGAAAAGTTTAAATTTCTAGCGTCACTCTTGTAATTAATCACTGTTTTTGTTAAGAATCACTTATTGCTTTTACCCACAAATAATTGTACACGATTATCACTTATTAAAGTTCACTTTAGTAATGTTTCGAAACACAAACTCGAAGTTTTATGCAATTTAACACTTTAACTATCAGATAGCAGACTATGCGTGTTGACAGTTGACAGCTGACTGACCATCAATGAATTGCAAATCTATTTAGTCCGTCAGTTAGAGTAGGTATTGGAAAATAGTGAACACGTGTTTTTTGTTTTTGTAAAACAATTAATATTGGCACAGATAAAACGCATCAAAACTCGGGAGGGGGGGCTCGTGACGTGACAATGCACTAAAACACGGCGTAACGTATTGAGAATTTTAAAAGCGTCGTATCTTCGTCAATTTTGTTTTACGTAACAAAAGAAAAAAAACATATCCATCATTTTTTGGAAATCTATCTGACGGAGTAATTCGATATTTTTAGTCATCTACCTTATCTCAATACTTTAGTTTATGTAGTGCAGGTGGCCACCTGCACTACATAAACTAAAGTATTGACGCTGCTTTAAGACGTCATGGTAGGCCTACCATGACGTCTTAAAGCAGCGTCTTTTTAATCTTGTTCCAGTGTGAGAAAGAGATGGCGCTGGACGTCCTCTATAGCTCCGTCTCTTACACACACTGGAACAAGATTAAAACGATCCTGCTTTAAGACGTCATGGTAGGCCACCAGTAGTGGTCGACGTAATTGAATGTACGTTCATAGAATCTAGGAAAATCATCGTCGTCGTACTATCATGATCATTATTATTATTCTCTTGTCCTTATCCCAATTTATTCTGTGTCGGCGCAGCATAGTCTTCTTCAGCCATACTCGTCATCTCATCAGACACCTCCTTTCTTGTCATATCATCCTTCACACAGTCCATCCATCGTTTCTTTGCTCTTCCTCTACTCTTATACCCATCCACATTCATTCTCAAAACTTTCCTCACAACATTTTTCTCATTCCTCCGCATTGTCGTCTTACTAATTGGCATTTAATCTTGGCACAAGGTACATTTTAGTTTACTGGAAATGTTATATTTTCGATTATTGTTACCGATCTGCATGGGTGACACTGACTATTCATAACATACCGGGTGTCTTGGTCCCACCTGCCATTTGTAGATATTTGGCAGTCGTTCTCCCGTTGGTCGGTGTATTTCCATTGGCCCCACCGCCCGTGTTTTATCTGTCTGAAGGTGTACCTAAAAAATACACCCACATTTCGCCAGTCATGTTTCCGTCTCGTGTAATAAAGGGCGATCCTATTACCATCATCATCATCACCTGCCCAGCCCTTTCCCAACTATGTTGGGGTCGGCTTCCAGTCTAACCGGATGCAGCTGAATACTAGTATTTTACATAGAGCGACTGCCTACCTGACCTCCACAACCCAGTTAGTACTGGGTAGCCTATTACCATCAACTGCGCACAAATCCAGACTACGTGGCTGCTACTTAATTAATGTTATTGCTGATGGAAAAACCCCTTTTATAAACTTTGACTGACCCGGAATCGAACCCAGCACTATCACAATATGATCTACTAATTAAATAAATTTTAATCACACTTCACTAATTATCTACATAAAATTACGTGACAGGTTCGAAGCTTGGTGCCATGCCTCATGCCTTCAAAGAACTAACCAACGCAAAAGGAATGTGGCCAGTGGGCAGTTCAATGCTAAATGTTCGATTTTCCGCATTTCAGACAAAAGAACAAAACAAAAACCATTTATTTAAGCTTTATTTCTTCCATCACATTTATCGGTAGTACACAACAATTTACTATTTTTTAAGCAAAAGCACATGTTACACGCGACGACAATCGTAGCCCCTGGTGTGCATTCCGTTGTTCTTGACAAAGAAACCATGGATTTTCTCAGAGCTAGTTGAAAGACCTTCTTCAATGCTTTGGGTACATCGATATTCAACGTATGGCCATCGTACTTGTAAACTTTCCGGTTCACAATATTGTCATTAGTTTGGACCCGAAGAGTCTGTTGGGTTGTTGGCTTCTGATCAAACTGAATCCCTATTTCTGCAGTCTCAGCATCTTCTTCTAAAGTTTCTTCTTCTATAGATTCGAGTTGTTCTACATTGTCAAGTTTGAGATTTTCCAAAGTTATATCTTCACTTTCAGCTGTCATATCAGTGTCATCGATTGGGATCTGTGTACTGCGAACAGAATCAGTACTGGACATAAAGTTGGGGCCTGTTGTAGGGGCGAGTGTAGTAGCAAGAGTAGGTTTTGGCCCGCTATGTTTCTTTTCTTGCTTTGCTTTCAATTCATCAAAATCATATTCGTTAGATATATTGCTTCGGGGAGTTTCATTTTCGGTGTTCAAGTTAATTTCCATAACATGATTCGAAGTCGGTTTTGTTAAAGGTTTTGTTGCCCCTTTTGTTGCTGTGATCATATTAGTTCCGTCTGGCCTCATCCTTAGCGTTCTTAGATTATCAGGTATGAGTTCAATAGCTTCTTTTATCAGGTCTTTGCCACATACGTTTAATTTGTAGGAGCCTAGATCTAGATTTTTGTTGTAGTAGTTACCAGTATTACATACAAGTTTGTTTTGGTTGGCACAGAAACAGAATTGGCAGGGGGCTAAGGAGTACCAGTATTTATCTTCGCATTTGCTGAAGACAGTATTGTTGGCCATAGACCTGCGGTGGACCTCGTCTTCACAAGCGTTTCTTGTACATCGGTCGTTGAGGATTTCGCCGTCGGGTCCACATCTGCATATATTGCAATCAATGGGTATGTAGGTGTTCGGTTCGCATTTATGTGTGATAACGAGTCTAGGGGGCAACGATTGAAAGATTTCATGGCAACTCTTGTGTGGCCACCTCCCGTCCTTCGTACAGATGCATGTTATTAAGTTTTTTACGTAGAGCTGGTTTGGGAAACATAGAGGTTCGGTTTCTTCGAGTTCTTTATGACCTGTAATTGAAAACAAGTCAAGATGATGACGTCATGGAAAAATTAAAAACAGAGAAAATGCCAGCCTCTTGTAAATTACTTACACTGGTATCTATAGTCCAGTTAAAATAATTACTTTATGCGACCAATTTTTTGTTATAGACAAGAATTTGAACAAAATAGAACCGTCAAAGAAAGCAAAGCTAAGAATTCTAACTATTGATAGTTCAAACTTCAAGTATATAAATTAACTACAGATTAAAAATCGTATTTACGTTATTACTTTTACTCAAGTAGGTAATCACGTTCACGTCTTGTTTATAAGATACGATTGTTAAAATACTTAAGTACTTACTTGATTGGCTACTGCAGTTTAACGATGTACATTCGAAAACGGCCTTCGAGGTACACAGACATTTGTTACATTCGTTTGCCACCACATCTCCTACGTGACAAGACTTTACAGGGTGCTGCAGATAATCTAGAAAAATACGGTATAATCTTGTATTAGTTTTGTAGGTGGCAATATAGGAAATTCTATTGTAGAACTTGAATCAGTTGTCTGCGTAAAACAACACCGCGAAATATTTTGTTTGAGAGACAGTAAGAGTTTCATAGACGCCACAGAATTACTCTTGCATCAGGAATTCATTATTTCGTGGCATATGGCAAGATACTGTTGCGATCGATGACTTGGCCTGTAGCAGTGAACTGCTTAGTATAAATATAGGCATATACAAATCTACCAAAGTCTGGTATACTTTTGTTAAGGGCTATATATCCCTCAAATGGCTAAGCATAATCCTCCATTACTCCTGAAAAACAGCATTAATTTTGAAATAAATATATGGTAAAGTTGAGGATTAATGCCTAGTCGCGAAAGTAAAAGTCCTATGTGCGACGAAAACACAATTCCATAAACTTTTCACGATAGAAGAAAAATCCAAAGTTACCTCCAAATCGAACAATAAACCGCTGATATTCAAAAAGCACTTGAAATTAGATCATGAAACTTTACATACTAACTGAACTAACTATAAAGCAGGTCTTATGTGTTTTATTTTTTTAGTCCAATCAATAGATTTTTTGTAAATCGCAAATAACCACTCATTTCGTACTATTCGGCCGCAGTGACTGACGTAACAACCGCTTTGTAGTGCAAGCTGTTTAGAACTTTATTCTGACAGAATTTCAAACGAAGTTTGAACCACCACAAATAGAGTTGCTAATTTTAGTGTTAGAAGGGCCTTAAGACGTGGATATTGGTGTGGGTTACAAGTTTTTGTTTGTGATCTATAATTATTAAGGATTTTTTATATTTTCTGTAGCACGTAACTGTTATAATTATGTCTTATTTAAATAAAATAAAAACAAGGTGGAACGGACACGGACCCACAACGGCTTACCACGTATTCAGTACGTCCTTCTGAACCACTTAGAAATTTTTCAATGGTGATTTTTTTAGGTTTCCGTAGTCCTGACAAGGAACCCTTATAGTTTCGTCATGTCTGTCTGTCCGAGGTTTTGCTAAGAGACCGTTAGTACTAGAAAGCTGTATATGATATTTGTTCCAGTAGGGCGTCCCCCCCTTTAAAAGCTAAACTGCTGGCTTGAAAATTCTGGAAAAAATTATGAAGATAATACATTTTATGAACTTTAAAGGAAAATTATAGCGGTTAACATAACTTTACTAGTTTAGCAGTAATAGTCGTTGAACTTGGGTGTTGGATAATTTTGTACCAATTACAAAATCCTTAGAATAAATCCTTTAAACTTTTAAAGTGACTAAGATGAAGTAGTTGCTTGTGATAACGGGCTACTACGGAACCCTACACTGCGCGTGGCCCGACACGCACTTGCCCTTTTTTTATTATGAAAATTAATTACCTATTCAACGATACCCCTCACGATGGGACAGACGACGAAAAAAAAATTCATCCCCATTTCAGATGTAGGGAAGCTACCCAAAAAAAAATATTTTCCAAAATTTTATTTAACCTTTTTGTCGGCGTAATTGATATACACACCTCTACAAAATTACAGCTTTCTAGTACTATCAGTCCTTGAGCATAACCTCGGACGGGCGGACAGACGGACATTGACGAAAGTATGTATAAGGGTTCCTTGTCAGGACTACGGAACCCTTAAAATGTACAGGAAGAATATTGCGACAATAATTGAGGATAAATTCATGATAAAAGAAAATAAACAATACCTAAGTAATTAATAAACACTTACCAACTGTCGATTTAACAAAACCGACAACTGAAAGATACAATATAAAAGTAGATAGCAGCCACATTCTACGATTCCTATGCAAATAAATGATTCAGTCAACTTCAGTGCGCAAATTGGAACACTTGACCGATTTTTATGAGAGTTTTAATTATGATTATTGCACTAGTTATAGCCAATATTTGGAATACGACTTAATTTTTAGGTAATCAGACCAGTTACCAAGGAGTGTAGGTTATCTATATATGTATAAATCTTTAGACGTGGCGTTTCTGTACATTGAAAAAATTTAGAAAAAAATAGTAGGGGTGTTAAAGGATCACTAACAGAACCCATTTCTACCATTTTTTTAATGTTTGTTGTCTTTTGTTACAGCATCACGTGTAAATTATAAAACCAATATGGTTAGATTAAATGCACAAATATTAGGCATAACTTAGAGAAGGTTTTACTTAGAGAAGGTTTAGTTTTTGTGTTTAGAATGCAAATATTTCCTAGAAATTAAATTGTTACCTACTTGAATCTATACTGAAGAGTTTGTTTGTTTGGTTGGTTGAACGCGCTAATTTTAGGAACTACTGGTTCGAGTTAAACACATCTTTTAGTGTATAAATGTCAGGCTAATAAGGCGATACGTCATATAACATCACGCTACAATCAATAGGAGCGGAGCATCAATGAAAAATCTCTCTCTCTCTCTTATGTGATGCAGACGAAGTTGCGCGGGTCAGCTAGTTTTTTAATAATTTTAAAATAGTGGATGCAAAAGCTCGAACATTGCGTAGTGTTTTGGTAAAGACCAAGGAGATCGGCTGCAGCAGTCTCTTTTTAGCGCCAAGCTACACACATCAAAAATGTCTAGGGATCAAGCATTTTTATGCGGATTTCTTGAGATTGAGATGTGGCTTTGTAATAAATTTATGATTTTATAAATTTATATGGATCCTTTTTGGTGCATTTCATAATTTGAATCAGGAACTCTCAATCAAATTCGAGTAAAAGATGAAAATAAGCTGTCAATATTTTCCCTATAAAAACATACAACGCATTGAAGACATTATTAGTGCTACTGTTTCCCTACTACTGATTAAAACCAACGTTATTATGGAGCGGCGACGTCATTTAAGCAGGGAAGAAATGCTCAGAGCCGTGGGAATGATAGAAGCTGGTTCCCGGCAACGTACTGTAGCTTTAGCTCTGAATACAAGTCAGAGTGTTATCAGTCGACTTTGGACACGTTACCGAAGCACTGGTACCGTGGCTGAGCGCCATGGAGGACGGTATCGCTGCACCACACGGAGACAAGACCGATACATTCAAATCTTAACTCGAAGAGCTCCAACAATAACCGCCATGATGTTAGCCGTGAGGCTTCATCACTCTTCAGGGAACTTAATTAGCGACCAAACAGTCAGAAACCGCTTGCATGAAGTGAACCTTCATTCCCGAAGACCGCTACGGGTACCACCTATAGCAATGCACAATCGTAGGATTCGATATCAATGGGCTCTTGAACACAGAAATTGGGCAGAAGAACAATGGCGTTTCGTGTGCTTTTCTGATGAGTCTCGTTTTGGTATGAGACCGGATACAAGACGTATACGACACTGGAGAACCCCTGGACGCCAACAGCGATTAAAATCCTGCCAGGAAGTCCATCCTTATAGTGGTGGAACCATCATGGTATGGGCGGGTATTTGGATCGGCGGAAGAACTGAGTTGATTTGGATCAGAGGCAACCTCAACGCTCAAATTTATGCTGAGACGATTGTATCAGACGTCATCGTTCCTCTACAAGTGCAAATCGGTCCCTTATTTCAGTTAATGCATGATAATGCACGACCGCACACCGCAAGAGTTGTAAGACAGACTCTCGCCGCAGCTAACATCAATGTCCTGCCCTGGCCTGCTCAGTCGCCAGACTTGAACCCGATTGAGCATGCATGGGATATGCTACAGAGAAGAGCTCTGCCGAATATGGAGGGTATCCAGTCGCAAGAAGACCTTTTTTTGTTGTTGCAACGAACATGGGCGGCCATTCCACAGCGTGATTTGGATGAACTCATTTTGAGTATGCCAAACCGATGTTCTTGTGTTGTTAGTGTTCGCGGTAGAAACACGGATTATTAATTGTTTAAGTTACCCAATAAAATTTTAAAGAAAACTGTTATTTCAGTCTTTTTTTCGAACTTTAATGTTAGTGGTTCAAATGTCAAAAATCCCTTTATTAGGAAAATGGCAAATTTCTTTATTAATGCAAAGGTGACTTGGTTTATCGTTACTGTGACAAACGAAAACACTTTATTTGATGAATCCTTAAAGAAAATTTTAATTAATATCAATCAGGAGAAAAGTTATTGCAAAAATATATGTTGATCCCTAGATACTTTTGATGTGTGTAGCTATATTAAGGTAACTAAACTATTTACCATTCAAAGCCCCTAAAACAGATAATGCAAGCGACAATTAGATTATTAATCTATGCATTTGTTTATTTAGTTTGGTACACATTTATGATTAAGTTGGTAGATACGCTCATTTTGGAATTTACAAATTATGTTATTTAGTAGGACTAGTAACTTGCCTTGTTAGTTTGCAGAATGAGGTCATAATATTTATAATACATTTTAATCTATCAAAAATGTCATTAAAGCGTACAGTTTTGTTTATTATTATAAGATTTTTTTAAATTGCCTTGTTAGTTTGTTTGTTACAATGTAGGTATAGGTCAAATCTTGCAACTGAATTTCAAATCAGTTCCGCCTAACCAACTGAGCTGAAATTTTGCACACGCCTTTGTTTCTGATGACCCCCTGGCCTGCAGCCAAGATCATCTCCTCACGAGAGAACTCCCCAACGGACACGAAACTTTGTATGTACGCGTTCAGTGTTGATTGTTTTTTTTTTCTTGTTGAAAAACAATGTTTTATTTTATATTGAGCCCATTGTGTCGCACTGCAGGCCAAAAGATTCTCTTTCACCGTTCCATTATTCGCTGCAACCTCGCCACCTGCATCCCAACGTTAATAAATAAATCCACAAATATACATTAGTAAGTTTTATTTACTAACTAAAGTACTACAGTAACAGAATTAGAAGAATCTCAACTTATAAACCTTTCAAATGCAACGGGTCCGTCGCCGGCTTTGATAAAAGTAGGGGTAGCATCAGTGCAAGCATCGCTATCACTTTTATAACAGTGTTCCTCCACCAGAACTCTTTCAGGTTCACATTCACACATGAAGCATTCGTCGGTCAGATTCCCTGGTTTCTCACACTTGTACATCGTGTGGTTGTGTGGTAGCTTTAGTTGGATGGGGTTTTTGATTTCCGTCGCGTTCACCGTTGTCTCGTTTTCTGTTAAGAGTAATTTCTTATTTATTAAATCATTTATGTAGCATGTATTTGGTGAAACGGAACGTACTCTCAAAATGCGTCGCCCTGTTTGAATAAAGCACATACAATTAGTAAAATTACTGTAATAAGGCCAAAAAATTAGATGTAAACAAGGCAGATTGAAGTAAATGACTTCACATCATGGCCACGACAGTCAAGGACGTCTGAACTGTCATAGAAAATTGCAGGAGTTAATTCTTTTTTAGAGCGACAAGCTATAGTTGAACTTAATTTTTAATACTTTTCTTAAGTTGATAAAACTGTCATCATTTCATAGGCCTCCCCCAAGTGTTGCCACATTGACCGGTCCCGTGCGATCCGCATCCAACGGATTCCCGCAACCTTCACCAGGTCATCGGTCCACCTAGTGGGAGGTCTTCCAACGCATCGTCTTCCGATTCGCGGTCGACACTCCAGAACTTTTCGGCCCCATCGACCATCCGTTCTGTGAGCAATGTGAATTACCCAGTGCCACTTAAGTTTGGAAATTCTTCGGGCTACGTCAGTGAGTTTGGTACTCTTGCGGATGTCTTCATTTCTGATTTGATCACGCAAGGAAACTCCGAGCATAGCCCTCTCCATCGCCCTTTGGGTTAAGCCTTCTGATAAAGCCCATTGTGAGCGACCATGTTTCGGTCCCGTATGTAATCACTGGCAATACACACTGGTCATAGACTTTCGTCTTGAGACACTGCGGACGAGAAGATACCGCGCAGCTTCCCGAAAGCTGCCCAGCCAAGTCGGATTCAACGATTGACCTCTTTCTCGAAGTTGGACCTACCTAACTGGAACGTTTGTCCCAGGTACACATAATCGTCTACAGCTTCGAGTTTAGTATCTCCGCTCTTGATAGGAGTGGGTGTTACATGGGCATTCAACATGACCTTGGTTTTGTCCATGTTCAGTTTAAGACCCACTCTTTCGGAAGCTCTACTGAGGGCATCGAGCATTGGACTGAGGTCCTCCATGGTCTCAGCCATGACTACTATATCATCGGCAAACCGAAGGTGAGTGACGTACTCGCCATTGACGTTGATGCCTAGCCCTCTCCAGTCCAGAACCTTGAAGACATCCTCCACTGCAGCGGTGAACAGTTTCGGAGATATTATGACGTCTCCCTGTCTCACACCTCGCTGCAGAAGGATAGGTTTCGAGGCTTGGTCTTGAAGTCGGACTGACATGGTGGCGTTTTTGTACAAACACATCAACACCTCGTTGTACCGGTAGTCGATTTGACACCGTTGGAGAGATAACACTGTATTTTATTGATTTAATTAAAGAAAAAGTTACATGCATATTCCCTATTGCGACTGCTAGGAATGAGGACGAGGCAATCTCGCTCTTAAGCCTCCGTCTGTTGAGCGTGAATCGGCGTGATGCCATTGTTTAACTATTGTGTTTACTTCGCTAACGGATGAACTTACTACCGAAATATATTAATCTTTACATATGAACAAAGTCACTCCCGCTGTCTGTATGCTTAAATCTTTTAAAATGCGCAACGGATTTTAATGCAGTTTTCAGCAATAGATAGAGTGATTCAAGAGGAAAGTTTAAATCTACATTTCACCCGTGCGAAGCCTGGGCGGGTCACAGCAAAAAAATAACCTAACCTAAAAACAAACTAAAATAAAGTACCAAAAAATTTCGGTAATGTGTCGAAGAGACTGCGGCATTGCACATTACATTGATATTCAAGATATAAAAATAATAGTTACCTGTCCGTCTGCCCATTGAAATATAGTTATAATTCGGGAAAGCTTGTTCGCAGTATTGTTCGGGTGGCATGGGCCGGCAAAAGTTATTAATGTTACCCAGATAAGGGCAGATGCAAATACGGCACCTAAAATAGATGATTGTTCTATTACACAATGCAGGATTAGAAATAGACAAGCGTGATTTCTATCATGTGATAGTCAAGAGCGGTCGTATCAATAAATACACAAAAATAACCTTGCTTGAGGAAAGTTTTGAGTATGAATGTGGATGGGTTTAGGAGTAGAGGAACGATGAATGGACTGTGTAAAGGATGATATGACAAGAAAGGAGGTGTCTGATGAGATGACGAGTAATAGAGAAGTACGGAAAAAGAAGACATGCTGCGCCGACCCCAAATGAATTGGGATAAGGGCAAGAGAATTATAATACCTTGCTTGCTTCTATCGCAGAGTGCAGCGGTGGCCCAGTGGTGGCGGCCCGACTTACGAACAGTAAGTCGTGGGTTCGAACCCAGGCAGGCGCATTACTTTGTGTAATTTATTTCATCACCACTGCTCTCAAAACGGTAAAGGAAAACATCGTGAGGAAACCGACATGCCTTAAAACAAAAAAATCGAAGACATCTACCAATCCGCACTGGGCCCGCGTGGTGGATTATAGCCCATTGCCTCTCATTGAGAGGAGGCCGTGTCCCAGCAGTAGGAACATTATAGGCTGATGATGATGATGATGATGCTTCTGGCGCAGTCGGGAAAATACACGCTTTGTGGCCAAGACATGACAGGATCAGTGGTTTCCAAGAAATCAAGTAAGATTAAATCTTTAACTAAGAATATACGTATAGGCCTCCAGACAGATTTCCTGCCATACAGGATTACTGTGGTCTCAATTGAGACTATCTGACGAAGCAAGAGATGTGTGCTCAATTCGCAGATACAGGTGGACTCTCTCCTCGCCTACTAATCTAGCTTTGATTTTCTAAGGCAGCAATGGCTACTTTGTAACCGCAAAGCGTTACTGATTATTATGTTCCTCTTTATTAAAATTACCTTACGATATACTGCGATCCAGGAGTACAAAGCATTCGTCCGGGTGCGCCTGTGAAATTTACAGTTTGACAGTTGGTTCTCCTCGAATCGCTGATGGTTAGGTTCTCAAATTCATCAGCTGCTCTATCTGTTCCAACAAGATCACCGATCGATCGATCGTCTGATATTTCATCACTACTATCATTATCATCATAACCACCAACCAAGTCTTTTTCAAATATATCTTCGCTATTGTAGTCGATTTTTCCTACACCTTTCCCCACCTTTGTCTAAAATACAGATACAACTATAACCATCTAGGTAACTTGCCGGACAGACAAGAATATATTTACTAGAAAGTGGGACAAAGGCGCGCGATAGCAAGCGATTTTGGTCTGTCATCTTGACTTGCCTTGCACAGCAGCTGTTCTGTTACTTGACGAAAAGCAATCCTGCTGATTATCCAAAGGTACGTCGTGGTACCATTCGAATGAACTATCAGAGGTGACGTCATCAAAACTGCTAAGGGCATATACATGTAGAATTCTGGCTACCGGCGCCGATCAGCCAGAATTTATCGGAACCGGTCGGTGCAGGTAGTCGGCACAGGCAGTCTTTGTGCTTTGTGCGCTTATCGGCGCCGGTAGCCATGCGTTTTTTTTTTTGGGTGAAAAATCATGTTTTTCGGTAGGACTCAATGTAACGGACTTAAAACACTGTGCTGATGGATGGATTAAATAGTACGGGGGTCGTGAAGGTGTTTAAAGTAAAAATCTTACATTAAAACATGTATTAAAAAAAAAAAATCTTGTGAAGAAGTTGAAATTTGTTATTAAACTACATATTTACGGTTTTCAGATTTTTCCTTAAATATGTGCTGTAAGACATTGCTTCTCGCCAAATTTCGTCATTCTAGGTCAACGGGAACTACCATATAGGTTTTCGACCCAAAACCTATAGGGTACCTCCGGTTGACCTAGGATTGTCAATTTTGGTTAAAAGCAGGGTCTTACGTACTTATAAAGGGAAAAATAAAAAAAGTTGAAAATGAAGGTAAATTTTTGTACTTACAAGTTTTCACGAAAATCTAAATTTGCCCATATCTTTTTATCGTGTTGACTCAGGACCTTGATTTATACACCTAATAGAGACTATAGACCTCAGTATCTGGTATAAATTTCAACTAGCTAGGTCCACCCCTTCCTGAGAAAATCGGTGGTGACACACGGACAGACAGACGGACAAGAGAGTGATCTAATAAGGGTTCCTTTTTTTACCTTTTGAGGTACGGAACCCTAAAATGGCTTTTGGCTTCGTCGAGTGTCTTTTTACACCCTATACATTTAATAAAGACTACCATCGACTACTTAGATAGGTTATTAAGCTTCAAATTCCAATATTAGTAGAATCCATGTTTTTTTTTAATAAAATTGCATCATAAAAATCGAGTATAAAATAAATAAATAAATAAGTATAGAGTATACAACAACAACAGACAGCAACAGCAACAGCCGCAACAGAACAACAACAGCAACATACAACAACAACAGCACTAGAACCAACAACAACAACAAAACAACAACAACAGCAACAGCCTTTGCAACAGTCTTTTGAAAACTCATATTCACTACTATACATTTATTACGAAAACAAACATTTGTCTATGTTGACGATGTCATAGTTTTGCATTTCACGATAGTGTGTTATGTATCTTGTATCAATCTGAACATGTACTGCAGTGCTGAAAACAAAAGAAAAATTACGCGTCTTCATGAAAAGCAAGCTCTCAACTATTGTGAAGAGGCTTAAAATGCAATGGAAAATGTATATTTCCTTCATGGTCACACACCGTAAAATGCAATGGTTGACATATAGATTAATTTAATAATATTATTAGTAAGCCCAAAGATTCCACCCCGTCAGTCAAAATATTCAGGGTATTTTAGAAAAAAAAGGTGGATTTGTGTACTATTTTTACCACACTTATAAAATAGATCATTACATAACTACAAACTAAAACCCAACCTTAATCTCCTCCGCAGAGTCTAACATGCTTTTCTTTTTTGAATCATTTGCGGTACTCACAAGTGTATCGTTATTGCATAAAACAGCGGTACACGATGCATACTCTTTTAGCCCCATTTCTGGACACACACAGAGTTTACAACCAGATTCAAATTCTTCACCAGGAAAGCAGACTTCCAAATTCCTTACCGTATCGTCCTCGACTTGGTTATCTAGCAAGCTCTGGGAAAGTTGGAAGATCTTCTTCCACGGTGTGTCTATATCGACGCAAGTTCGGTTCGTGCAAGCTTTGTCATTTTTATCGCCGTTTGGAGGACATACACAGATGTTGCAGTCATCGCTGAACAACTCGCCGGCAGTACATGTTTCTGACCGCAAGAAATTACTCTCGCATTGATTCTTTGTACATTTGTCGATGTTTTTGATACCGTCTGTCCCACAGAAGCAAGTGTTGCAGTCAACTGTGTAGTAAGCGGAAGGCTCACAAGCAAACTCGTTGCTCATTGGCTTGGATGGCCCGCTGCAAGTGTTGTTCGTACATGCCCTTTCCTTTACCAGCCCACTGGCACTGCATATACAAAAATTGCAGTCGACTTTCGTAATGGATCCAGGTACACAAGTGATTAACGATTCTGGACTGTATGTAGTATGTTCAGGCGCAATGCGATCTTTATGAGAGTCTTGAATAGTTTTTTTAGCATCACAGTCATCGAAAGTGCACCATTTCTCTTCAACCTTTCCGTCTTTCGTACAGTAGCAAGTATTACAACCAAATTCAACGAAAGTATTGGGTTCACAAGTTACGTTATAGTCTATAGCGTTGGCCTTATCTACTATAAACCTTTGAGTTTTCTTTGGTCCAGAGTCATCTGTGACGGATGTACAAAGCTTGAAATTTGTATTACCATTATCTGGGCACAGGCAGTATCTTCCTTGATCTATGAAAACTGAGCTAGGCTCGCACTCTTCTCTGCCGAGTATGTCTTTGATAACACTTCGTTCAATCTGACTGATAGTCTCCTTCAACACTCGTTCTAGCATGATCAGCTTATTCTGTAACGAACAAACTCTGGTGCAATATTTTTCTAAAGTGAAACCATGTCGTAGACAGAAACATTCCATGCACGTAGGCACCAGCTCTCCGGGGCTGCACGTGCTTTTAACAGAATCGTAATGGAAGTTATTAATTTTTAAACATTCTTGTTCTAAACAACTGCTTTCGTTCACCACTCCCTGAGAACTACATTCGCAGTAAATACATTTTGGCTTTGTGTATTTATTGGGTGTGCATGCGGTTGTAATATTCCTCAAACTAACTAAGGACTTGAGTGGATTCCGTTGCTTTAAACAGGTCGACTTGGTCCTCATATCTTCATTAGGTACACCATTATCAGGGCAGCGAAACACGTTACAATCTACTCTGTAGAATGTTCTAGGGATGCACCTCTTTGCTGATTCAGGTAATTTATGGCATGTTTCCACACATTTACTTTGGACGAACAACCCGTCGTCTAAACATAAGCAGTGAAGACAGTTAAATAAGTACATGACCTTCGGTATGCAAACGCTCTGCGCGAGCGAGTCCAAGGATAAATTAGGACCTTTGAGAGAACAGGCCGAGTCAGTGGCGCAACGGGCTTCGGACATCTTCCCAGATGCGGGGCATACGCAAAGACTGCAGTTGATATAATAAGACCTGAACGGAGTGCACCATATTTCAGATCCAGCTTCTTGCTTGGTAACATTTTTCGTTGTGCCTTCTTCAGCGCATTCTGTGTTTGTACACATGAGTTTCCCGTTTTCTTGACATATGCACTGGCTGCACTCTTCCCAAATGATCTGGCCCGGCAGGCAAGTTTGTCGGCGCCCGATCATCTGACACGTAGCCTCGGTCCAACGACCCATACTGTTACAGTAGCAAAGCCGGCCATTCAGTAAGAACTGAGTGTTTGGGACACACGTGCCTGGAGAAATAAATAAAAATGTAGTTCTATTTGGGAAGGTCTACTTGAAAATGTCATGTAAGTAAAAATCAAACTAAAGTTTTCGATGAAATACTGTGTGGAAAACATTTTTTTTTTCTATTTCAGTGAACTTCAAGCATAAATAATTGGAAAATACAACAACAATGACAATAGACTAAAAAAAACACTGAGGATCGAATCATCAAAGTTATAGACAGTAAATAGACAATTCTGGAGGATCAAAAACGTCTCTTAAAGCTTTTCAAGGTTAAACAATTTATACACGCAAGCATAATATACTAAAAATGACAATACTTACGAAATATGGTTACCCCTAAGTGTATTGTCGTTAGCAAGGTTACAAATGTTACAGCCATAAACATATTGTAAGGAAAATGAGTATTTTTGTTCCCTGCACACTAATAAAAATTAAATTACAATTTCTTAATTAAATAACTTAATCTTTCAAGTTCATTAATTTTGCTATTACTAGAAAAATTATTTGAAATGGAAAACTCGTAAAATGTAACGATTGCCTTGTTATAAGATATTTGGTTAAACCGAAAGTTAATTAGTTTTTGGCTTTAAAAGATTTATGTAATTGCAGGTTTTTTATAGGCTGATTTCTTCGTGGTATTTCTGATACTATTACCTTTGTTTTCAGTTTGAGCCGTGCCTTATATCATGCTATTCAAGTTTAGTTGCTAAAAATCTTACTCGAATACCTAAAATTTTTTGATATTTTCTTTAAAAATAAGACCTTCTCTGATTTTCTGCTTGATGTTAAGACGATGAATTTAGAAAAGTATCCTAATTGGTTGAAATTCCTTAAAGATAGGCTTTACCAACTACATAGCATGAATCGAGACTTAGCTATGCTGGCGACGTCACGACCTACGGTGACTTTTTCAAGAACTAATACTTTTGACAGATAACACTTTTGGCACCCACAATATACCATTCGATATTCAAAACTATGAAAAAGGAATAGATCGCGTCTCTTTGTTTGCCTTTTTATTTATTTTATTTAACTTGAGTTGAACTCACGTCACACAACACATTTTACTGCGCAGTTTTACTGCTCTTTTATATGCCATTACTTACGTCCTGAAATATAAATTTCACGCAACTTAATAAATATTTATTTTTTGGAAATCACTACATTGTTGAAGTAGGTAGGTAGATAAGCATTTTACTTTTTTTTGTTCATCCCCACTGTTCTTAAATGTTTCAATTTGTACAAAGTTAACATGAAACTGACAACAATTTGTAAACAAATGGTATCTTCTTAGCGTGCCGATGGCAATCTAAATTGTGTCGGCCCAGAACTGAGCGCCAGTTTGGCGTTTTCAGTAGCGTCCATCAGTTCCTGCATTGAACAAACAACAGGACACACAGGACACCATATCAAATGCCCCATCGTTTGTAGAACAGCACCATATTTACACTCCAGGGCAGAGTCATTCGGCGGCGACCTCTCGCGTCTGGCCCTGGTGCAAGCCATGGTCCGGAGCGAGACAGAATGGGACGCCGTCACGTCCTTCAAGCAATAATGCTAGAGAAGGAGGTGGCGGAACGTGAGAGGGAGAGAACCTCACAGCGTCTCGGCCGCCGCGGGAGACGCCCCGGGCGTCGGCCACCGTAGGCGCGGGCCTGTGGACGGTGGCCTATGGGCTAGCTCGCCGTCCGTCCGTCTCATGACGACAGGCCGTGTCGACGGCGAGTTCGTGTTCCACGCGCGCCTCAAAGAGAGTCAGCAAAAAGGAAGGGGTCCGCAAGGACCGATGCCTGCCGGGGTTGCGGGACTGTTCGAAAGAGATACCGTGGCCCCGGAACACAAAGGGCGATGAAGGAACATGGATGGGTTTTAGTCAGTAAAAGTCTGACACTCCCTCCTGCTACGCCCAGAGCGGGAGAAGTCATTTGATGATTTCCCATCCGAAAAAAAAAGGGCAGAGTCATTAATGAATCTCCCCCTGAGCAAGTTTTCGTTGCTGCGGCCAACCTGGGTCCGGAGTCTATTTAAATACTTCCAGGTCAGCCATGGCAACTCATGTCCAGGTGGGAGATTTTCAGCAGGTGGAACGAATGTGTTAGGTAAGGATGCACTACCTCGCCACAGCTTTGAGAAACGTTCTCTCAGGAAAGCAGCTTTTGCAGAAGTATCTATACGCAGAATGTAAGGACCTGACAAGAATATAAGTATTTATACAAAACTAGCACTGTGCCTTAAGAGTAAGTCCTTCAGCCAGGTCTTCCTTGAGTATTTAAATTGATTAAACACAAAATTTTCGTGAATACATTTATTCATTGCTCCACAAACCCTTCTAATAATAATAAAAACAACAACAAAAAAAAAAACAAATAATAGTAATCGGTCCGTTACAGCAAGCTAGTATCTGTTAAGAAGGTAAGCAGTAGTCATCATCACAGTCCATGTTCAACCAAGTACTTATGTTGTTTATCCAGCATTACAGCTTGGTTATAGTTGAGGCAGGTCTTCTGCGTGCAGCGCAAGGTCTGGTCGTCCTGGCAATAGCATTTGTTGCAGTTGTCCCTGGGGATTGAGAGAAGATCATTGTCAATCATTGAGGGGAGGAGTGGGGGGGGGGGGCAGTGGTTACATAATGATAGAATGCAACTCTGCCTAGGTCCAGGACCTCTGTTTGATTTGAAGTCAGAGAAATTTTATTGGCCCAGAATTTGGTGACTAGAATACTAGCGTCCATTAGTTTCTGTAACGTGCAGACGACAGGACTTTGAGGATATTATGTGGCCCTCTGCTGACTTACCGCAAATGCTGGTTCGAAAGGAGTTCAAGAAAAGACACTTGGTGGTGGCCTTTACCTCGCAGATGGACAGTACCTACATGCTAGAGAAAACAAAACCGCTCATTATCATCTTCCTAGCCTTTTTTTGGTTAGACTGTCCAGACTTCCAGTCTAACCGAATGCAGCTGTTTACCAGTATTTTACATGGAGCGACTGCCTAGCTGACCTCCACAATCCAGTTAGTACTGGGTAATACGATACCCCTTGGTAAGACTGGTTTGGAATGGAGGTACGAAAATAAAAAAATATATAGCTGGACATTACACACACCGCTATCTAGTGCCACACTAAGCAACGAGGCATGTGTCGTGGACACCAGATAGTTGATATACTACTACTTTTTTTTTGTAAATACATATTTATTATAAATATATAAACATCCATGACTCGGAAACGAATGTCCATGCTCATCACACAAACATTTCATGATCATTTTAATAGAAAACAAAACAGATCTTACTTATAAATATGGTTAGGTAAACATTTCTCCACAGTGTAGTCGTACGCCAGTGCGGCGCCATTCCTCTTGGACTTGGTCCTCATCACCAGCTCGTCTTCCGCCTCACAATCTTTCACAGCTTTGCAGTGAGTGGTTCCATTACAGGAGCACTTCACACATTTTAATTGATTAATCTCGTTCTCCACAAAATTTTCGCTGTTGCATTTTAACCCTGATGAAAGTGAAAGAAAAAATATTGTGTGATCCTCATAAAACACCATGTAACGGAATAGTGTGGTCATATTTAAGGATAGATAGAGATGGTAAGAGTAGCTGTCATCGTTCTAATTTATATCCTAATTTATTTGGGGTCGGCGCAGCATGTGTTCTTCTTACATACTTCTCTATTACTCGTCATCTGATCAGACACCTCCATTCTTAACATATCTTACTTCACACAGTCCATCCATTGTTTCTTTGGTCTTCCTCTACTCTTATAGCCATCCATTTTCAAAACTTTCCTCACGACATTTTCCTCATTCCCGTCATCACAAGCCCATATCATAAAGCTGAACAACTTTTGTTCTAAGAGTTCTTGAAATTCGATTAGCTAAACTTATATGACAAAACTAAAAAAAGAAGTGATAGGACCAAAGTTGTTCAGTATCATGGTGTCAGAGTCAGACACTACACGAAAGGTTGTACGTTTATTATCTTTTTTTTTGCTAGCCTACAAAGTGTCCCACAACTCCCCTTTTTTCTTCCATACCTCTCTATTCTGTGCGGTCTCTGGGCATCAAAATCAAAATCAAAATCAAAGCATTTATTTCAAGTAAGCCAGTTACAGGCACTTTTGAATTGTCGAAACAAAGATGAAAATTAAATGTAGCTACAGTCCCAGTCACAAGACATAAAAACTGTGAAAGTACTGTAGTTGCCCATTCCCTAGCGTAGATCTCTATGGAGAAGAACGGGCAAGAAACTCCATGGACACTCTTTTAAATCAGAATATTGTTACAAAATCTTGGTTACATCATTCATGTTGAGATGGTATATTATGTGAGAACAATGTAGCAAGATGTGCACGTTAAAAGTGTCCACAGCAAAAACACACAAACAAAAAAAATACAATTCAAAATAATTTATTCAAATAAGCCATGGCAACTAAGAGATGACCAGTCACAACTGACAGCGCCCGTTCACGGACATGACGCATGGATCAGCACCATTCAACTCAACCATTTTGAAGGGAACTAAATGATCCGACACATGCGCCACCATCAGCGAGACATTTGAGTGAGCATGACATACTCTAAACCGCCAGGGCACATTCAAGTCACGAAAAGACGTAGGTTTCCAGTGAATGATAGCTTTCTAGTACATAGTACTCACACAATATGGGCTATGCATTTATATAATACTAAGGAGATTGAATCTATACAATGCAAAGATAGTTGTACAATCTTCAGCAGCTCCAACAATACATTTTAATGCTATCAATTTATGCGCCCCTGTCCTTGTGGAGCAGGACCAGCATTGAGCCAAGCATTTTTATCAGCGATATAATCGCTCAACTTGTAATATGCTTGCTTACATAGTGTGCGTTTAATGCATGTTTTAAATTTCGTCTCATTCAGTTCAAGAATACTTTGTGGAATTTTATTATAGCATCTCAAACAGTACCCCATGAAAGATGAGTCTACTTTAGCGAGTCGGAAACCTGGCTGAACTAGTTGGTCCCTATTTCTAGTACTGTAATTATGTCTGTCACCCCTTTTACCAAAAAGGTGCAGATTTTTTCTGACGTACATTATGTTTTCGTAGATGTATTGACAATGTACCGTCATGATGCCAATATCCTTAAACAGTTCCCTTAGAGAATCGCGCTTACGAAGATTATATATGGCCCTGATGGCTCTTTTCTGCAGAATAAATATAGACTCAATATCTGCAGCCCGTCCCCACAGTAAAATGCCATAAGACATTATACTATGAAAGTAACTAAAATAAACCAGTCTAGCGGTATCTACATCAGTATACTGACGGATTTTTCTAATGGCATAGGCTGCTGAACTTAGCCGCCCCGCAAGAGAAGTCAAATGAGAACCCCATTGTAGCCTTGAATCAAGCGTAATCCCCAGGAAAACCGTTTTATCTACGAATTCAAGTTTCTCTTTATTCAATATTATATCACAATCACTATTTTTAACATTCGGTAAAGCAAATCTTATGCATTTGGTTTTTTTTTCATTTAATACCAAATTGTTGGCTGTGAACCAATTTTGGACCTGAAGTAGGGCATTATTCACGTCATCTAGATTTTGGGCCCGCCTATTTATCTTAAAAATTAGGGAAGTGTCATCAGCAAATAACACCATATTTTGCGGTTGGTTTTTCAGTAAATAGGGAAGATCATTTATATATACTAGAAAGAGAAAAGGACCCAATATTGAGCCTTGTGGAACCCCCATTTTTACTTTTAAACCCTGTGAATTAACACCATTTATTTGAACATGTTGTTGTCTATCATTCAAATAAGATTTTACCAAACTAAGTGCAAGTTTACCCAGTCCGTAATGCTCAAGTTTCAAAAGTAATGTGTCGTGATTTACGCAATCAAACGCTTTGGAGAGGTCACAAAAAATTCCTATGGCGTCTTGAGACTCTTCCCACGCAGTAAATATGTGCTTTAATAAGGTTACACCGGCGTCAGTTGTACAACGTCCCTTGGTGAAGCCATACTGTTGATCATGTAAGATTCTGTTGGTGTTAAAATGATAGAGCATTTGATTAAGCATTACTTTTTCGAAAACCTTGCTAAAAACTGGTAACACGGATACAGGTCTATAATTATTAGTATCTTTACTGTCTCCGGATTTGAAAAGAGGTATGACTTTACTGTATTTCATTAAATCAGGGAAAACTCCTTGGTCTACACATAAATTAAAAATTAAAGCTAAGTAAGGGGTTATAGTCTCAAGTATGGATGTACAAACTTTGACAGACATTCCCCATAGATCTTCGGTTAGTTGTGCTAGCATGTTAGCCCCGCAAACATGATCAGATCGTGACGCCACCTTCGTCGCGGTCGACCTCGACGGCGCTGTCCTTCCTCAGGCCTACAGTGTGTGACGTTATTTGCCCATCTCTCCGGGTGCATCCGTGCCACGTGGCCGGCCCACTCCCACTTCAGGCTGGCTGTTTTTTCACCGGACAGCAACATACAACCCTGCGCTCCATAACTCAAGTGAGTTATGGAGCGCAGGGTGGTGTTTCTAACGCGATTTATTATTTATTATCTTGTAACTTCTCTTACCAGATTTCTTCAAAGCCTCAGCCCTATGCATATCAGAGTAACTGATGCATAACAACTTGTCACACAGAAGGTTCATGAATTCATCGCAGACGCAGGCATTGCAGTCGACCCTGTAAGTGGTGCCTGGCTCACAAGGTGAGGCAGCGTGAGGCAGTACTTGTAGACTGTTGAACTCCTTGTCCTTGATTGGAGATCGTACGTCCAATGCTCGTAAATCTTGCCTCACTGGGGGAGAAGAAGAATCATGATCATCATCAACTGCCTTGCTTTTTTTCCTATGTTGGTGTTGGCTTCCAGTCTAACCGTCTGCAGCTAAATACCTAACCACTTGTGTGACCTTCACCACCGAGTTACTGGCTAATACCAAACTATACGAACGGCTCCATTAAACATGACGATTGTACCAGTATCTAATATAAGTTTTAACATAATATATAACTCACTTATATATTAAGTTAAAACTTATATTAGATATTAATATATAACTCACTTAGGCACCCTTTGGGAACGGAAAAGTGGCAGCGAAGAGATTTGAAGAAAACGTTTGTCAGAAGAACGAAGATAGACAAAGCTTCCTCGTTGGTACAAAAATAACGTACAACAAAAACGTCTAACACCTTATTTCCAGCTGTGGACTACGATGGGCTGAGTTGGTTGACAACGTCCAAGTATGTCTATATAAAAACTGGACCGAAGTAGACCAAAGTATTTTCGTGACTCCTAATGTGGTCAAAAGCATGTATGGATTAGTTTATGAAAGAAATAACAGTAGCTCCTTATACTATGATAATTCTTTAAAGTTTAGCCATTGGTCCAGCACCGAATCTAACTCTGAGCGCACTCTGTGTTTGCGCACACATGTGTGCAATATAAGGTACCTCCTACGTCATCGATGGACATCTGGGACTGGCCGCCATAACCCAAATTTGGACAAACAGAAGGACTATTAACAGAATTCACTAGATTTTTTTGTCTTACCTATCGATTCCTTTGTACAAGCATCTTCAGTAGAACATACTGGCTTTTTGTTAGCCTTACAATAACATCTCTGACAACCCTCCTGGTAAATTTTCCCAGGCCTGCAAAGACCAGGCGGCAAATTTGGGAAGCTTGATTTTATCGGTTTTTTAGCTTCGTTCTCCTCTCTTCTCTGCCTCCCACCCTTTTTAACCTTATTCTTCTTTCCTGCAGGATGTTTTTCTCGGAGTTTCGATCTTTTATGTTCCCAGCCCGACCTTTTCTCAGAGGGTGGACGTCCCTTGTATGCGATTGCTTCTTGTGGTGGTTGCATTGGATGCAAGCATGCTGCTTTGGTGCATATCAAATTGTTTTTGTAACCACAGTGGCAAATATTGCAGTCCATCCTATATGTTCTCCCGTACGTGCAGTTTTCTCCATATCTTATTTCGGGGAACTTCGCTCCATCTCTCGTCACATTGGCTGTTAGAAGTGTAAGATACGGCTTTAAGGTTGTTAAGGAAGAATAAACCTAGAGTGGTAAAGACATGATATATATTTTTTGATTTGTTAAAGTTAAAAAAAGAAACAATTGTCTCGTGCGATTTTAGAAAGTGCCACTTAATTTAATACCTACGCTAATATTAAACTAACCAAATGTCTTATTTGGTAAAATAATTACAAACAAAAGATACGAATTCAATCAAGGTTTGATAACGGTACAATTCATAATTATTGTATCTGCCTTAAAGTGAACTATTGCTATTTATGATTAACATTGAATGGTTAAACATAAGTATAATACAACATTTAAAAATACAAATCTCAACCAGAAAACAATACACCTCGAAGTGCCTTTAAATCTAACTCGAAATTTTGCAAGCAAACCATAGTGGTGCAAGATGGTGTTCCATTCTTAGTACAAATGCAGACGTTGCATTGAAAACGATACTCCTGGCCGGGTTCACAAGCATCAGTGACACTTTTTAATTCAGGAAGAGAGTCAACCTCATTCACTCTGTTTTGTCTCAAATCGCTCTTCGATTGTTGCTCTCGACAGACATTCTCAGTGCAAACAAGGTGGCCTGATGACGATGAGTCCGTAACGCAGGCGCACTGGTTACAATCAACTGTGTAATTGACTGTAGGGGAACAATCGCTTGCTAGACTGCTTAGCCGTCTCCCTGACCGATCAATGCCGTCTAGCGTTGCAATATCTTCTGCTTTAAGTGGTTGCATAACAACATCTAAGATTGGGGCGCAGAGACGATCGATGTAGTAGTTAATGTCGCTGCAGGAGCAGAGTTTGTTGTCAAGGCGGAGGATATCTCCACAGGAACAGGCTTCGGATTTATGTCCTGGACCACACTTCCTACTGGTGCATAAACTAACGTCGATAATGCCTTCCTCTGAACACCGACAAATGTTGCAGTCAATAAGGTATAGATTGTTAGCGGTACACTGGATTTTGGTCCTTAAGGTTTTATCAGGGAGGGTGGATCTTGGATAGATGTAACGGAATAATGCTGTGCAGTTTTCTGACATCCAAAAACCACTGTCGCTACAATTGCAGAAAGTATTTTCTTGAATGAATAAATTGTTTGGTATGCAGTCTGATTTGTGTCTGCTTCTCTCTGAAAATACAAATATTTTCGTTCAGTAAATATTTTTTAAATCACTTCTGCCTTTCAATAGTTGTGTTTGAACCAGGGAAGTAGCAGAAGTAGACCCTCAATAAGAGATTTCGTCTGTAGAAGTGTTACCTACGCTACATTTATTTCTACCATAAAACAGTATTGTTTATTTCCGATTATTATCTCCAAAATCGGCACTGAAAGAGCCATGGATGATATGATGATTTTTTTAAATTAATGGATGGGACCTCGATCTTATCTTTACATCAGCTCGGAATCACCCAGTGCTGGGTATATGCCTCCCCTTTTTTCTGCCACACTTACCAGTCATGTGCGACTGTCATCCAAGTGGTTCACGCGACGCTGACAATATCATGAATCCAACGTGCTTTGGGACGGCCCTGGTTTCTTTGGCTGAACCTACCACTCCAAAACTCAAAAAAAGAACTTAAAGCATCTAAGTCAATTAGACCATTACGGCACTTTTGAATGTCAAAAATAAAACAAAAAAAAACAAAGCTACAGTCCTAGTCACAAGACATAATAAGTTGAGAAAGTACTGTAGTTAGCACTCGATCCCTACTGATGGAAAATGGATGAGGTCTATGATGGAACGACTGCAGAGTTGGTTCTGGTTTTGGTTGGTGTATCCCAAATCGTTGTTGGCAATCGTTGATTTATTTGTATACATTGCTGCGTCACTTACCCCCATTATCTTCTACACACTTCTGGGGCCGGCAATGGAACATCCCCTCATGAGAACAAACGCACACATGACACGGCCCTCGTACTGTGGCAGTTGGCACGCATTGCTTCACCGGCTCCACTAGGCCGGGCATATAAACGAACTTTAACTGTACCTACTTAATAGTAAGGTTAAAAGTTTGTGACCTTAAGTGGTGATTAGATTTTATCGCTGATTATTTAGTTTTCTGGGTGTTAGGTACATTTGATTGATCAAAGGAATATGCAAGTACCAATAGGGTTTCGTATTTCGCAACGAATTTCAACAGGGTTGACATTGTAAGATTTTGGCTAGATTATTAAATGTCAATCCATTCCATTTTTAATTTTCCATCATCGAGATTCGCTAATAGAATGCTACTATGTTCAAATCTTGGACCGCCAAAAATAGGGAATATGCCAGAAATTCCAACCTTTTTTTTAATCCTTAAAAATGCCTTTGCATTGACCCATAAACTTGTGGTACACTTGTTTAACTTTCTAATATAACACTTATTTTACAATTTAATGGAAACGGAACGCAAACTCAAAACGCATCGTCGCCGGTAGTGACGTCAAACGCTGTGTCAAAGAAACACTTATTTGAACTCTACTTAAGGTGGATGCTCCAGGGTAGCCCGCGAAATTCAAATTTTCTTACGTTTTTTGCAATTTAAAGGCCAGTACTAGGGTTAATGTTGATAACAATATTATTTGCGGCTGCAAGACGTATGTAGTTACAGAATTATAATCAAAAAACCGTCAATACAACCCTCCAACTTCATAAAGGTCTAGCAATGACTTTGACCTTGAAAAAATCGTTCCTCGACCAAACAAAAACATATTTTAGGGATGATTCAGAAAGCAGTACTCTTCGGTATGGGTCATATTGAGGGGAGGTTTCACTCTCTGGCTGAAGCCTTACCACTGCTAGCTTGGACCTTGCTTCTGACGCCGGCGGAAACCTTATTTTTTTTTTTTTTCATAAGAATTATGTAAAAATATAGAAAATGATATGACATGAATGAATAAATGAAACATGTTAATAAGTACTCTATAACCCTAGGACAGCATCGAGATAAATTGAAAGAAGAATTACCGAAGAGTGAGACAGTTCAGGTGGCCTACCATGACGTCTAAAAGCAGGATTGTTTTAATCTTGTTCCAGTGTAGGAAAGAGATGGCGCTAGACGTCCTCAATAGCTCCGTCTCTTACCCACACTGGAACAAGATTAAAACGATCCTGCTTTAAGACGTCATGGTAGGCCACCTGGTCAACAAAAAAACCCTATCGTTTTATAATAATAATAGGGGGGTAGATGACAAAAAAAAGCTAATTAGTCCGTCAGATAGATTTCCAAAAAATATTGGACACATATTTTTTATTTTTTAATGTAAATAAAAAATGAAGACGGTACAGTGCGTTGAAAACTCATGTGACGTCACATTTGAGTACATTATTTACTCAATTGTGACGTCACAAGCCCCCACTCATGATTTTTACGTTTTATCTTCATCAATTTTTATTAATTTGATACGCGTATCCGCGTACACGTATCCAATATTTTTCGATAATCTGACGGACTAAACAGACTCATATTTTTTTTAGTCAGTCATCATCCCTATTATCCTGCCTTTTTAAATTTGTAATTATCCTATATTTTTATATTTATAACATAATTTTATATTGTTTGGTCCTTATAATTGTACAATAACGTAGAGCTAGAACAAATTAGAAGAAGTAGAAGTCTAAGCATAAAATACATTTAAAAAAATAATACTTACATAAACTGGACTCTGCCCCCTTCAAAAGAACTAAAGTTGTAATTAAAGTGACCAAGCTGATCAACATGCTTAAATTTTCTGATTAATCAACACATACTGTGTTGATTAAATGGAATTTAAAAGTTAGAAGACCTAAAAGTACCCGTTATTTCACGCTCGATAAATTTTTCAACTTTAATTACCTATAAAAGGCAAAGAAATGAATAAATTAATAAGTAGCTAATTAGCAAAAGACTTGATATTTTCTTATTGTGAATTAAAGAAAAGTTTTCCATTGAATTAAACGCTATCAGCCCACCTAAACCGCGTTCATGTCAGTGTCATAGTTGCTATGAAATATTGTCCTCGACGCAGACCGCGTTAACTCATTTATCGATAGGAGTACTCCTGTGAAGTTTCGAATAAAACGGTCTAACTAAACTTGTTTCCCTATACAAACATTCGACTCCCGTTTCACCCCCTTAGGTGCGGGTAAATTTTGAAAAATCATGTGTTAGTGCATCCTTAGACCTCATAAGGAACCTATTTGCCAAATTTGGAATCTCTAGACTCAGCGGTTTGGGCTGTGCATTGATTTTAAGACTTTGTCACCCCATTTCCCCCTCTTAGGGGTTGAATTCTGAAAAAACCCCAAACCCGTTTCTACTCATTTATCAATAGGAGCACTCCTGTGAAGTTTCGAATAAAATAGTCTAACTAATCTTGTTTCCCCATACAAACTTTGGAGCCCCGTTTAACCCCCTTAGGGGGTGAATATTGAAAAACCCTTTCTTAGTGCACCCCTAGACTACATAAGGAACCTATTTGCCAAATTTGGAATCTGTAGAACCAGCGGTTTGGGCTGTGCGTTGAAATGTGAGTCAGTCAGTCAGTTTCTTCTTTTATATATTTATAGATATAATTTATGTGATCTAATAAAAATCCAAAATAAAACACAAAACTAAAATTAACTCGTTTATTCGTTTCGTGATTATCTTTAACTCAAAATTACTTAAGTTTTAATTACGTATCGTCTAATACATGATGGTACGTACTTTCTAAGTTAAGCCACGTATTACAGTCCGTTCACAGTGATTTTATCTCCACTTTAGCATCACAATAACTTTATTACTTTTATTCTCCTTGCTATAAGGTAGTTTTTTGGTTGCCAGTCAGAGGTACAAGCACTGTGAATGTGTTGTACTATTTATTCACTAATTACTAAACATTCGAGCGATACTATTTGACGCCGAGCGAATAGCCAGTGTTGGGCATTACAAAATCGACTAAAATATAAAAAATAGTGACAAAATTATTGTTTGATTGTCCCTCAGTTTCTCAACTAAGGTTCTACTAAGATGCCATATGTTTACAAATACAAGGAAACGAGACTAATTAAGTAAATGCCATAGTTATACGTATATATTTTATATAGAAAGGTTTGCATTTGAGTTCGGTACATAAGAATAGTCGAAATCTATGTAAAGAAAATTCATTTGCCGCGTGTATGAAGGCTCATCACTTGATAACGGCCAACCATCATATTAGTTGTAAATTTGTTTGTTGTGTTCGTAACTTACAGGACAAGGTATATATCAAAGATTTTATTTCTTGTTTTACTTCGCAGTATCTTCACTTGTAACTTGATAATTCAAGAAATATAAAAGAGGAGGTCAACAATCTGGCTACAGGCTCGGCGCACTCAACATAACAGCTAAAATAATGAAAAATGACATGAAAAATAAAGCACTTACACACGAAAATCGTATGTCAGCCAACTAAGTTGAAAATGCCGATGAGAACGTAACACACACACATCAAAATGAAAATAGACTCTTCATACAAATTACTATTATAATAAGTTAGTTCACATATACGTAAACTAAATACAATGCATCGGAAACGAATAGTTGTAATACATACTTTTATTGTATAACAAAACATAAGATTCATCGACTTTTCAATTTTAGAGCGGGTTACACCAAAATAAATGAACACGATTCGTACAACCTACACGGTGTTCTAGTGTTGTCAGTGTCAATAATTCATTAAAATTATGATCTAATCGCGTTCAGTTTCTATGGTGAAATCCGGCCTTAGTCGATTTTTATAATTACTATAACGCGAATAGTCAGTTAAACGAGTGAACCGAATAGTCGATTTTACTAAGTGAATTAGTCGATAATTCTCAAACTAATAAATTTTCACTAAAGTTTTCTGCAAGCATTGTACAATTAAAATGAAATAGTAACAACTCGTTCATTCGTATTACATACTAAGTAAAATTAGTCACAAAATACTTAAAAAAAAACACAAAACATTGAAATGATACTAAAGCACACAATTACTCCATCATCAAATCGATTTTAAAAGTCAATTTGATCGACTGCGCAGCTGCTTTTAAAAGGAACAAGACTTATCTTAAAATGACACGAAAGGACGAGAGAAAACGAACTAGAGAGATAAAACAGTTTGAAGTTTGTGCGAATGAATGGCACTGGCTCGGTTCCTAATACTTGGAGCACACTCTCATAGAAACAAAGATTTAAGATGCTACTCTAAGTGGCTCCTGGCTAAATAATAGATCGGATCAATCTTTAGGTTAAACGGGAAAGGGTATGCTAGATTAGGCTCAGTGATGTTTAAAAAATGACAGCAATCAGTTGGTTCTTTCAAGTAGATTAAGATTTTGATCGAGTTGTTTAAATCTCTTCAAGTACTATAATAACATACCTACTGACATAATATTTAATCTACTTCTGTTTTTAGCTACCATCTCTATTTCAAAGGATAATGACAACGTATTCTTAATTAAACGAAGTAGTTTATTCTCCGAAACTAAATTTGAAGAAATGTAGAGAGCATATTTAAAAAAAAGTAATAAATTACTTTTTGTTCACTGGTGTATGGATTTGAAATTATTAAGTAAAATGCTTGTCATTATAAAATATTCAAGCATAATTCAAATAAAAATGAGATGTCATGAATGTTTCGTGTACATGTCAAGATAAGAGAAGATGTGCGATTAAATGTCGGACGTTAGGGCTTGGTCGCACAAACGCAGTGTACAGAAGACGCTCCTCCCGTCTGCAGAGCAGGTGCAGTCGTTGCAGTCGCGTCTAAATTGTTCTCCAGGGTTGCAGCGGAAACCCTGATCCGATTCTGAACAAAAAAAGAATTATTCTAAGATATAAGATATTGTTTCTATAATTAAGCGTGGCTTGTTAAAATATTAATAAACTATCCATTATCCATTCTAGATATTTGGCCTGACGGTAGGTTAGTACTTCATACAACTCTTACCTACCAGGTGCTTTCTCCGTTGTTTCAACTTTATTGTTCTTGCATTTTTTGAGGGTGCAGGTCGCAAACTGCCCACTTTCGGTGCATCGACAGACATTACAATCGCGATCAAAGACACTGCCCGGAACGCACTGCATTGATACCTGTTCAGATGTGTCTGAAAAAAAATTTTTTTTTCGTGAACCTTGTTTACGATATGTGTAAGGCCTTCAATTGTGTAGAGCACGATCTAGGTACAGTTAAAACGGATGTGTTTTGTACGAATATTAAACTTTTTAAAGTATTTTGTAATCTTTTGTGCAAAACTTGGATATCATATGGTTTCCTCTTAATTATGTTATATTGTGTTATCCAGAAAATAGTCGTTTTCCAAGGTACTATACTAAGTCTAATGTTGCGTGCATTTTTTATACCTACACGTACACAAGTTCTCTTTAACATTCAGGATTTGAAGTAAAAATGTGAGGAAGGTTTTTGAACCTAATATGAGGTTAAATCTCAAGATAATGGAATGAGCTGGCAGTGAAACGTCTACTAGGCAATCAAAACAGTTTTTTTGTTTTTACTTTATGTTATTACTTCTTTTTGAGAATGCTTATTGACCAGTGAGTATGCTATGCAGGTGCTACTGGTAAATCTTTACTATTATTATATAAACAGCGTGTTAATTCATCAGCATTTTACACACCGATTAAACAGCATTGCCAAAAAAGAATGCATACCTCTTTTTCTCCTTAGCGAACCAGTATTATGGTTGTTATTCAAGGCGTTGCAGTCAATCCGCGTGCAGGAGAAGTCCTGGCCCTTATTGTCGCAGAGGCACTTGTTGCAGTCCATGCGGAACTCTTGTCCTGGCTGACAGGCTTTCGGCGGCTCCTACTAGATACATGGAGTGCGCTATTATTTGTTCCTTGGCAGATTATCTTAACCCCTTATTAATACAAGCGAAGTGAACTAACAACTACTGTAAACATCAGTAAACTTAAGATTTTATCAAGGAATTATTTTGGCATAACCTCTAAAGCGTTTGATAATAAGGGGTCTTGGACGAGTCAAAACTGAAAGAACAATATAAAAATTATACAGTAGGGCTTTTTTGATTTAGACTAAGTTCCAAATTGCTAAATTATTAAAGAATCTTATGCCTATTTATTGAAACCACATTTTGACTTAAAGAAATCATTATCATCAGCCTATAGTAGTCCACTGCTGGACATAGGCCTCCTCAATCGCAATCACTGAAAGAAATAAGTAGTAAAAAATATTACCGTAGTGAACGCCCGTACTTTTCTCGACAAGGTGACATTCTGAAAAATAAATACTTTTTTATATTGCGATAGTAGCAACTGGAATAGGCATAACATTTTGTCAGCCGAGACAGATAGAGGAAGAAAAAGTGAAACCATTAGTATAAAGACAAAATATTATCCTGGATAATAAAACCACGAAAGTAGAAAGAAGTGTTGTAAAATACACGTTCTAACATACACGAGAGTAAAACACAGATTAGTACAGCCAGTCTTTATTAAAAATATCCTTCACCGCAAGAAAATGCAGTAACTTAGCAAATAGAGACCAAACCACCACAAGACAACAATAAACTGGTAACTAAAAATACATAGATGCAGTTTGTATTAAAAATCCTTCACCGATAAGTTTAATCTCCGAAATGGTAATCACCAGATTACACAATAATTGAGACAAATAGAAGCCGAATAGAATAAACAGAGTTTAAGGGAAAGCCCTCCGCAGACTGATAGGGTCAATTCAGTATTATCATACTCGTACTAAGATGACCGGGACAAGAAATTATTTCAGGAACGTTATGAGAATCCAATAAATTTGATTTGTTTTATTTCCTAAAGTGCAATATAACGATAAATTGCGCATTAGGAAATAAAATGCACGTAGCGAACGGCAAGCGCGACGACGAGTCCAATGAACTCGTAACTAGGCAGGGAGTGAACTGCTTAATTCACGAGAGTATTTCAACAACCATTGTTAGTTTTTTTGATTTTAGGCGTATTATTTACATAAATGGAGTGCTTTGCAAAGAGAATTTAATTTTGAAAGAACGAGAAAAATAAAGAAATCTGAGAAAAAATCAGGTGTAATATGACTCAAAATAAAGAGCTGAATGCACCCGGTCAGTTTGCGGGGGGCTATTCCATACACCCTGTAACCCTGTGTCCATACAACCTAAGTGATTTAACCAAATGGTGGAAAAGAAAACCTTTTTATCTTCGAGTTGATCTTCACAAGCTCTTCTAGTACAAGCGTAGGACTTCCCATCAGGGTTGCACCGACACATATTGCAGTCCAGTTCAAAAACTTCATTTGGGCGACAATGTTTCTTTACCAAGCGAAGATTCTGCTCATTATATATATTCTGTTAGATATAGATACAAACAACAATTAAGAAAAAACTTCAAACACATAATGCATTAATATAAAATTTCCATCATGTCTATAAAGGGTCACTAGTTAATGTAATTTGACATTGTAAATTTAGCAATTATTATAATTATCAAAGCAATAGATTCAAGCAAAAAGCAATAATGTCAAAATGACGTCAACATAGATGTAGCCGCAGGGTTCTATCAGGTCCATACTTCAGAAGGGATCCCTCCGATGTCAGGCAGGTCTTCGGGCAGGAGAGGCACACAGACCCTCCTGGTGCAGTAGTAGCTGGTACCATCGTCGTTACACCAGCAGGTGTTGCAGTCTTTGATAAACATGCGCTTTGCTTCGCAGACTGGTGATTTTGTTGTATTCTTGGATGATGTCTCTGTCTAGAGGTGTTGGGATGAAATGAGTGATAAGTTAAGATTTTAAATGGGTGTTTATGTAATGGTAAATTGTGCATAGTTAATTTGGATGTAATAAACAATTTACCACAATTAATGTTAATCACTGATGTATGGAAATATCTGGACATCATACATGGTTATCGGATATTTTTGTAATTATCACGAGCTTCGGTTTCGGTGAAGGAAAAACATTGTGAGAAAATCAGCATGCCTGGGAGATATTTCTCGACGACATGTACAGCCAAGTCAGAGGTCGGGCGGCATAAAAACTCTGACACCAGGTTAGGCATTAATCACAAGATAAAAAATGGATATTTTGACATGTAGACCCAAAAAAATACTCATGCGGTCGTTTCCTTGTGTCGGGTGTCCCAATTCATAGAAAGAGTCACCTATAAAACCAACATTGTATGCGGACAGAAAACCACCTGTACAAAAATAGTTAATAGTAGGTACCTGAAATTGAAAAGATGGTGTAGTAAAACACTGACATTATCAACTTTGGTTTTAATAAAATAATGTATAAAACAAACAAAGCACTATTTTCTATAGCTTTAGTAAAAAAGCTATGAATCCTCTGTTTATAATTTGGAGGCCCTCAATTTGTGATCCGATTCGCCCGAGTACGGGACTGCTGGTTTTATTTCCTGAAATATGAATAAATATTTGTTAAACTTTCCAAAGATGAAATATAATAAAATCCCTGATCAGCACCAACTGCCAAGCCAAACTGGTGTTCAAGAAGCCACAGAATAAACTAAATATCTCAGCCTATGTACAATCTCGCAAATCCTACTTCAGAGCATGAGGTTTTCATCATCATTCTCTTGACCTTATCCCAATGGGGGCTATCGCGCATGAATTCGCCGCTAGAGGCGTTCGTGTAGACTAAGGTCTTCCGAAATGTCAGATGTCATACAGTGTTCGCGCGTTGCGTGCTTTTTTATCACGTGTTTATACTAATACTCATGATTGTGTTCTAGACTGAGCCATTCATGATTAAATTGTGACTTGAAGATTTTAAGTAGCAAATTCGGATCTTATTTGTTAGTACTTGGAGGTAGAATGATTTCTAAATGTTTCATGCTTGCTAATTTTAGGGAGAATATTGTAAATATTTATCTGAAGTTTACACTATGTTGTTCTACGTAATAAACTTTTTATGACGTTATTGGTACTTTAAAGTATAAAATAGAATTATTGACAAGACTTTACTCGACAGTGGCGCCATCTGGTGAGCTCAAAAACGATAGCCCCCATTTATTTAAGGTCGGCGCAGCATGCCTTCAGTTCTTCTTCCATACTTCTAAATTACTCGTGATTTCAGTAGATACCTCCTTTCTAACCACATTATCCTTCACACAGTCCATCCATCGCTTTTGTTGGCAAAGTGTTATTGGGTTTTATCAACAGCAATTTAACAATAGCAGTGGGAGTCTGTCTGAATTAGAGCCCAGTTGATGGCGAAAGGGTGGCCTCCTATTACACAGGGTTTAAACACATCTGGGGAAATATGGTGGGTTAAAACCTCTGCCCAAACCTTAGCGCATTACAAGCGTCATCATAAAACGTTGTTTAAATCCCCTATTTGCAAGAGATACAAAGTTGGTGAAACCAGCCAAACGAAAATAGACTCTTGAACTTTATACCTTAAGGCCATCGAAAATCTCAACGTCAGCAGGCAAAGGACACGGTTTGTTGGTACAAGAGTAGTCGGTGCCAAGAGCGTTACAGCGACAAGTGTTGCAACCTATGAAGAACGTGTTGCTGGCGCGGCAGACGGAGGTGCGCTCTATGTGATCTTGGCCCTATAGAAACAGTTGAGGGAAAAGAGGTTAGACTTTCGGTAAAGAAACCTGTAGCTAGAAGTATAGCTTTACAATATGGATTCTTTAATGTTCAAGAATAAGGGCATAGCAAGCAAGACTCTTTTGGCATCGACGATACCGGGACTGCATCAATGTATTATTATATAATTATCACTTTCTTCGGTGAAGGAAAACATCGTAAGAAAACTAGCATACCTGAGAGATATTTCTCGACGGCATGTAAAGCCAAATCAGAGGCCCATGGGCGGCATAAAAACTCTAACTCCAGGTTAGGCACTAACAACACGATAAAGAAAGAAAGATCGTCATTTATCGAAACATTGTGTCTTAACCGAACTCATTTACAAAATATTCGAGCAGATCATCAAAAAAAGTAAGAGGCTGAAACAAGTGCAGTTAACATTGACTCAAAAGGAGGAACATTTAGTTTGCTTTGCTACACAATGACCATAATACATCGACATAATACCAACCTCGCTTTGCATGAAGACCTCAACTTCTTTGTCTTTATCCATTTCAGCAGTCTCCAAGCATTCATTGTGGGTGCAAGAGTAGCTCAGTCCATCGCTCGCACATTTGCAAGGATTGCAGTCTCTCATAAATTCTTGGAGTGGTTTGCAAATGGTCGACCTCTTCCAAATTATAATCGCGTGGTCCAAATCTACGAGGTTCTCTATGTCGTAATGGTCTTGATTCTGAAGATTGACAGGAGACATTGGATTATTCCTTAGATATTATATGTTGTCTATCACCTTCATAAATCTGTCAACCTTCGGAGTAAGAGGGACAGAATCTATAGGCGCTTTCCTTTCATTTTAGCTCTTAATTAATCCCACACAGGCAAAATCAAGGTCAAAATCTTTAGAAATAAGAACTGTTGAAGATGAGTTATTAATAAATGTCCTGCAATTATATTTGTTGTCAATCGAACAGCTAAAGTTCCTGGCCGAATAATATTTCAAGTTCGACTTCACTATTGGTTTGTGCTACCAATAGTAGAAGACTATAATAAGTTTCAATATTAAAAATGTTTAGTTAGGCGGTCATATTTTTATTATAATTTAGTCACCAAATTAGTTATTGCAAACTGTGTACTTACCTCATCAATAATGAATTGTGCATCCCAGTCACCAAAAGTGCAGTTCAAAATTTCACATATTTTTAGAACAATTTTCTCAATGTCTGTATCGAACATCGATTTGTGAATTTGTGGTTTCCCAGAATGACTTTTTAGTAAGTATACAATTATTTTTTCGTATGTTATGATTAAGAAGCACTATATTTTCTCCTATTTCACATTTACCGTTTTCTCATTTTGAACTTATTTCTTTGTAAACTTCACTTCAATAGCATGCCTCGGTACATATAAAAGCACTTCTTGGTTGCGTTTTAAAAGATCACCGTGTCAGTACACGGTGATCTTTTAAAACGTTTGCTACACATGGATTCTTCCCAGATTTGCATCTAATCTACCGCCCTTTCGGGTTAGGTACTTCTAAATGACGATACTATAATACGAACTGTGCATCGTGTGAAAAATCACCAATTTTATATTTGCGCAGATTTTTAAACTAAGACACGTCCCAACGAAAGCCATCTGTGCGCGACTACGCGGCCGTTGCGTTAATTTGTTCTTAGCGAACCCATAGCATGTTTTAACATTTCCGAACAAAATAATTGATAATGAACGCGATGTGTACTTGAGACCGATTGCTTATACTAGGGTGCGGCTAATCATACAATGATTTTTACTTCTACATTATGAACGAGTTCCCCTTTCTCTGATTAATCAAATTAAATGTTTAATGAACAATTAAATCAACTTACCGGTGTTAAAACATTAGTTTTAACCGACTTTACAGAAGATTCATCTTTGTTGTCTGTTTCACTGTGTACAGTGGCTAGCAGTACCTCTGGACGACTGCTCAGCACATCTGGAAAAATGCATGATAGATAGTATTTATTGGTCTAGTAATTCCAAGCTGTTCCGATTTAGGGGCCGGCCGTCTCATCCGAATCGTGGCGATGTTATCGTATAGAAGTACGTAGCACGACGATAATATTGCCGCGATTATTTCGGTCGCTTAGATTGCCCCTTAGCGTGTCGATGGCAATCTTAATTGATTCAGCCCTTTGGCGGCGAATTTAACACTCTCAGTTGCAAGAAATACATTACGATAAGTTTATTTTTATATCTCATCCTCTTAGCATACAAGTCAGATATGTTTGCGATGCGTACCAGAACTCCTGCAAAACTCCAAGGTGCATAGTCCCAGTCCATTCTCGAGGCAGATGCAGGTGTTACAATCCCTCTTGAAAGTCGTGTTTGGCTTGCATAGGGCTGGCTCCGCTGAAAACATAAATGTTAAAGGTCAATAAAGCTGTTTATGGTAATTATTGGTTGATCGTGAAGGTAAGGTAGCTTACTGAGGTCGGACCGTGGATGGGGAGCATCCATAAACTCCCCACCCCCTGTGCCTCGGAAAGCGCGTCAAACTATCACATTGTTGAAGGAGGTTTTCTCTCAATCTTTGCTTTTTTATAATATTTTGTTTTACCCTGTCATTCCTTTATTGTCATTAAGAATGTTTCCAACATGTAATACGTTTTATAGCACATTTGCTCGTAAAGGGTCTCTGATTTCATCAATTTCAATATCGTATTTTATCTCATTAAGAACTTGTGCGTTATTGTAATGTAAAACACACGGTTTATCAAGATGCTCCGTCTAAAACGAACGGTACTCTTTTAAATCTTAGCAAAGAGTTTTTATGTCAGAAAAGTGGTCAACATTTTATGAATGAAATTAACTTTGGGAGATAAAATATAATAATAATAACATGACAACATTAAAAATGCCAACTGGCACCGTAATAATCAATTTTACAAATTGTTAAATTTTTATTACAGCTTTAACAAATGATTTTCCGAGTTTTATTTGTTTCGTCACAAATATGTTATAAAACGTCGCATGACATACTACATGCGCTTTGATAATTACAGCCTCTGCTTTCTTGTAGCCCTCGCCTACGGCTCGGGCTAGCAATATCGCCTCGACTGTAATTTTCAACTTACTGCACTTATATCATAATGTACTATTTCCTTTTAACCTGCTATATCTAGGAGAATTTTCGAAACCGGGAATCATTCAAATTATCAACTACTTTGTTTTCTTTTTAGGAGCGGCCGTTTAAATGAGGTTTCAAATGAACTTTACAAAATCGTTAATTATTATCATCCTGATGTAACTGTTACTTGAAGTCGGTGTATCACGTATTCATCTTCCATTCTCTCCTGTCAACCGCCACGCTAACATCCACTCTTTTTTCGTTCAATTTGCCTTTGTAATTGTTTATTTCGATATGAGCAATAAGTTTGACAGCTTTCATTTTAATGAAGTTAGGTTTTATGGACTAGCTTTTGCCCGCGGCTTCGCTCGCGTTAATTTAGAATTTAACAATCAATTGGCTAGTTTCCACCATCAATAAATTGCAAATCTATTTAGTCCGTCAATTAGAGTATTGGAAAAGAATGGACACGTATTTTTTATTTTTTGTAAATCAATGAATATTGACAAAGATAAAACGCATCAAAACTCGGGAGTGGGGGCTAGTGACATCACAACGCAATAAAAATTATGCCACGGCGTGACTGAAATCTATATGACGGACTAATTATTTTTTTTTAGTCATCTAAACCTATTCGGGCTGTACTCTGCTTGTAATAATATAATTCAATCATGATTCGAAAGACACGTGTCGCCATCTATGAGCATAAGAACGTTATGGTTGTTTTCCTCAGGAACAGCACTTTTTTTTCGGGATAAAAGGTACTCTATGTCCGTTCCTGTATACCTAACAACGTATAAGCAAAATTTCAGGATGATCGGTGCAGTGGTTTAGGCGTGAAAAGGTCACAAACAAACTTACTTTCGCATTTATATTAAATCATATTAGTTAGGAAGTTAGGAGAACAAAGCACTTTTCAGACTGTCCTGGCAATCATTCAAGTGGCAAAAGAACCATAAGCAGATATACAGGATGTAAACAACCTCATCACGAAGCCGTCAACCAAGCATTCTATACATCAAACTAAGTAACTTTACGCAAAAAATTATTGCTGGGAAACGACTTTTTTTTTTTGGGGTTAAAGATCATGTTTTGTGGTAGAACACAATGTAACGCACTCAAAACATTGTGCTGATGGATGGAGTGAATAGTAAGGGGGTCGTATTTAAAAATCTTACACGAAAAACTTGTTAAAAAGTTGTAACTTTGACCCCTAATATCTCCGTAACTAGAAGGTTCCCAGGTATGGCGTAGAACAAAAAAATGATCGCAATGACTGGGAGAACATTGCTTTTCGGCTTCGTTAAGAGGTTCTTTACACCCTTTATTGTCACTTACCAAAGACCCCAGTATCGCAGTCATTGGACTGTTTCAAGCATTCGGCTTGGCCCTGGTAGGAGCAGTGGCAATAGTGGCAGTTGCTCTCCCATTCACTGCCTGCGAGACACTGCACCTCCGCTGGCGGTTGGTTTGGCTCTGAAATGTTCAGCAGTCACATTTTTACTTTCATTCTTGGGTAGTGTTTGTACACTGTTTTCAAAAAAAAACGGGCACCTAAAGAAATTTTGGTTATAAGGTCGATTTGAGTTAATTTAATGAAATTTAATTGTTTGCCGTAGTCTGTATACTTGTAATTGTGCAAATAAATAGGCGTGAAGTGAATTCTGGCATTTTTATTTAATTTTCGATGCATTCTATAATACCGATTTACACGGCCAAACAATAAAGTGGTCGGTAATAAAGACAATAAGATTTTACTTTTTAATTTTTACTTATTTTTAATTAAATAAAGTTACAAATGTAAAAACCTAATAAAGAGTGTGACCTCTCTTGCCAAAATTTCAGCTTGAATCCTTCTGGGCTTGCTTGCCACGATGTTTTTAATGACGTTTTGAGAAATACGTTCCCACTCTTCTGCAATTACTCTTTTTAGCTCCCTGATGTTTTATAGAGCAGGTTGCACTGATCTTACCCGTCTCTTTAGAACATCTTAGACATGCTCCATTGGATTGAGGTCAGGACTTCGAGCTGGCCAATCTCAACTTCTTGCATGTACGCTTCCACGTCGCCAGAACGGTGCGGGCGAGCATTGTCGTCCATGAAAATGGAATCTTCCCCAAGTGCAGTCAATGCGGGTTGTGTATATGGAATTAGGACTCCCATTATGTATCGGTGTGCATTTAATGTTCCATTTTCTATGAAAACTAACTCCGTACGCTCCGTCGAATTCATTGCTGGCTAAAACATAACGGAGCCTCCACCATAAGGAGTGATTTTTTCAAAACACACTTTCGCATAGCGTTCCCGTGGTCTTCGCAGCACTCGCCGGCGTCGGTTCTCTCCACACAAAGAGATTTTAGCTTCATCAGAAAACAATACTTTATTCCAGTCCTCCAGGGTCCATGACGCACAGTTTCGAGCAAACTGAAGTAGTAAGGAGTAATTTAGGGCCCCGAGCCGGGCGGTAACTCCTGATGTTGGCATCCAAAAGCCTCCTCCTGACCGTCCACAAGCTAACTTCTACTCCTCATACTTCTTCAAGGCTCTTCTTCAGGTCCTCACTTCAAGCCTTACGATTCCGCAACGCCTGACTCACCAAAAAGCATTCATCTCTTGGTTCTGTGCATCGTTTTCGACCCGAACCGGGTCTTCTTTTGACCGAACCGGTCTCTTGATACCGTTGCCCTCTGCCTTCGTTGCCCTCTGGACAGTAGAACGACTCACATTTAGCCGCTGAGACACGTACGTTTGTGAACAACCTTCTTCAAGTAGGGCTATAATTTTACCGGCCCGGATAGCTTTATCACTTATATCAAAAAGTGGTATTTAATGTAAAAAGTAAGATTAAATTGTTTAATTTGCAAAAAATATCCAAAAAGTTTTAAAATTTTAGTAATCAGTAAAAAATCGTTTCAGCAATTCGCGCCATTAGTAAAGTAGTTTTACAATAATCCACAATAAACATTAATTTTCTTTTGTTAATTTCAAAATTTAAGTTTGGAACGTAAAGAATCATGCCAGGATGCTTCAAATAACATGCCAATACATCGTCAAATTAATAAAACCTCTTGCTTGTTCTTCTTCATTGAAGTAGAGAAAAAATCTAAAGTGCCCGTTTTTTTTGCAAAAGAGTTTATATTGGAGACAGTTGCTGTTATTCGCCACCATCACTACAGCGGTCATGATTTCATTTGCATCACGTCTTGGCGTAAATCAAAAAATCTTTCCTTTTAGATTTTTTTTCAGCAGTGGGACTTGTAAAAACAAATAATCATTATCGCCTTAGTTATTTTGCATACATGACCACGCAACCACGCGACCACGCGAGTGAAGAAAACTTTGAAAGCATATTGAAGTAGGATAACACGTAACATAACATAACTTCGCCTCAGTTTTTCCCGAAGGTTTAGACAGAGGTGTACCTAACAGGGGTTTAGTACACCCACATTTCACCAGTTATGTTTAAGTCCCATGTAATGGAGCCGGCCATTGCCATTAACCGGGAAACTGCTACTGGGAAATTCGTAATGGAAAAATCCGAGAATCGAATTCGGGACCTCATTCTAAGCAGTCGCGCTTGCAACCACTAGACCAACGAGGCAGTCAGTCTCGTTGGCAGTAATGTGGGATGTTCTTATTATTCTATAAAGTAGAAGAAGTAAAGTGTCTCAGCAAATAAGGTAGAAAGAAATGTAAAAAGAAATTTGAACATGCATGAAGGGAACTTACCAGGTATGGTGAATTGTTTTCTTTCTGCTGTGCATGAAGAGTCTGTTGCACCTGGCAGACATTTTATTGCTGAAATAGAAAAGTAGAATATTATCAAAACGTTATGTAAAGTTTGGTAGATAGCGTTCAAGTTTAACAAACTTATACAACCTGTTTTTTTATAATATAATATTTCCATACAAATGAAGGGCGCACGTAAAAACATGTCTAGAAACACGGCGAAGCGCAAGGCATTAACTAGTTTGACATCTCTAACTTAGTTCATAGCTATAGCCGTCCTTTTCTCGCACTGCCTTTTAGTAAAAGATAGCAATAGCCTAAATCAAATTTAGTTTGTGCACAACAGAATCGGCACCATTGATATGTTTGTTAATGTTTTTATAGATATGAGTACTTAGTATATAATATTGAAGTTTGGCGAAGGAGGTCTTGTGTTGTATATTTGGTGGAACGTACGTCCGTTTGTTTGTAAGAGGAGGAAGGCCTGCGTGCTTTCTAAGGATGGATTTAAGCACATAAAGCTGATGAAGTATTCGATAAAAATGTGAAAAAGTAATTAAAATGACTTGCAAGTGTGACTGTACGTGCGTCAAAACACTGACTCGAAGACGCAGTGGATTTATAATTACTTAATTGGCAAATGTCACATTGTAGATAGTCATTCTTTATTCTTTGGTCGTTATACGTTTTTTATAAGGAAGTAATGAAATGAATACTTTAAAGTATATCCAACGATCTAGCTAGATCTTCCAATCTTTGGTGGTTTATTTAGTTATTCTTGCGGAACAGTTTGCATATAAAAAACACAATGGCGATGGCGGTATTAGCTTCGATTCTAGCAATGCGCTGCGTAACGCACCTTTTACAACGATATTCTCGTTCGCGCCATTTTAGGCTGCATGTAAACATTGAGTGATTTGACATTTCATTTCGCGCCATAAATTCTAAAAATGGCGGCGAAATGTCACGTGACACGTTTCGGACGGAGCGCGCCCGGTCGGTCCTCGAGTTGCCCTTTAACCTTCACAATTATTGCAGTTCTATTAATAGCGACAACAATTGGTTTCAATAATTACATGCCGACGATCATCTTTGATGCTCGGATATTACGAAATTATCAGCTGTAGTAAAAAAAAAGTCTTTTTAAAAAAAAAAAAATTGTATTTCTCCGTAGGTGTGTCACGAACCAACCACTACCAACACCGTCGAAGTGGCAGAGTTCTTGATGAAGCTAATGTTCCTTAAATCTTGAGTGAAGAAGAAGAAGAACGAAAATCCAACAAGCAAGAAGCTAAGCAAACCATTCAAATATGGTAGCGTATATACCAAAAATTCCACGAAATCGCGGGCAACAGCTTGCATACTACATTATAATATGAGGTAACGAGTAATAGAGAAGTTTAGAAGAAGAAGACTTGCTGCGCCGACCCCAAATAAATTAGGATGAGGGCAAAATAATTAACAGGCTTGGGTATCCTTACTACGATATTAATACGTAAGGCATGCAGACATTCTGCCGAATCCTTCCGGAATAATGTTGGCTGTCTTTGCAGTGTGCCAGAATCATCAAAACACTACCTAGACTAATTAATAATTCCTTTAAATGCAACACCGCTGAATCACCATCAAGGCTTAGTTATAACAGAGCGCATTTGCGATATGAACACAATACGGTAACTAAAACATATCCGTTGACAGATGGCAATAGCTTAGCTATCTATCTGTGTAGGAATGTTTGAAATAGGATCAGTAGTTTTGAGAGATTACCTCCAACATCTTTCTCTTGCCCTTATCCCAATTCATTTGTGGTCGGCGCCGCTTGTCTTCTTCTTCCGTACTTCTCTATTCCTCGTCATCTCATCAGACGCCTCCTTTAGTGCCATATCATCCTTCACACAGTCCATCAATCGTTTCTTTGGTCTTCCTCTACTCTTATAGCCATCTATTCTCAAAACTTTCCTCTCAATATTTTCCTCATTCCATGACAACCGATTACCACACAACTTTTCAGTCACCGGCGGCGCCACTTTCAGACTTCCCCTTAAGAATTCATTTCTTATTTTATCCATTCGCGTAACACCACACATATCCCTTAGCATTCTCATTTCAGCCACATACAAATGTATTTCATTATTAACCTAAACACTATTAACCTAATTATCGTTTTCACCCCCGCTCAGTTCCTAGAACCGTAATTAATTACATATGACACTATTTCCTCTTTTAAGATAACATTTGTAGTATAATAGTGTCCGTAAGACTTCGTAGTAAGCGATAGCGCTTAACTGGAACTAAGGTAACCCTGACTTTCTTTGAATTGACGGCTTTATTGGTCTAGGTCGCAACTTCGGCTTTTGAGCAGACTCCTGTCCTAGACTTATGGAAATCCCTGTAAATGCATTTTGTTTTTCTACGTCTTTCAACAATATTGGCATAGAGTTTTCGGCAGCTTTGTCAACCAAATACTATTTTGGCTGATCCGTCATTGTTATTGCTGAGGTGCTGATAAAATAAAAGTTACTTTGTCTATGCTCTCTGGTTTCTGGTAGAATAAAAGTTACTTTCTCTCTCTGAGTTTAAGTCCCAGGTCAAGCAACGAGTTGATAAGATTGTTTTATCGCGCAGGCCCGGCTGTTATTTGTATATCTTTGAAAATTCTTGGTTACGGGTAGTCAACAGAAGAAGCCTGAAAGTTTGATAACCAATCTTCCCAAGGGGTATCGTATCACCCACTAACTGGTACAGCATATACAGTGGTAACACGTTAGCCTACCGTTAGCCAGTTTCAATAGAATAAGAGCACAATCGGAGCGAATGCTAATTTTATTGTGAATGGCGCTTTGCAAGTCAACTTAATAGGTTGTCGCCTGCTTAAACGGGCTATCCTGTGGGTGCACCGAGAGTAAGGCTACCTGCCAGGGCAAAAAATGATAAACTACGAACGAACGACCACCCGCTAAGAGTTCTTACAGACCCTCAAACTTACCCTTAAACTGCAGCCGTCGCCACCCGTCGACGGCTGCAGTTTATCTGCCGTTGGCAACGTGCCGCTCGTCTGTAAGAACCCATATAAGGGTCCCTGAGGGAGAACAGCAAGGGACAAGCTGGATTGGATTAGCAAGGAATTCTTGTACGGAACAAACCTTTAATTTTGTAATCGTTACATATTTGCAAACATGTCATCCATATTTACGTAGCTTTCCGCGATCACCCCTTGATCGCGGAAAGCTACGTAAATATTATAATATTATCCCCGTACGAAATAAATATTTGTCCTGTGGTTTGTAAATATTTGTGTTTTGATTACTGGATTTATTGGAAGAGGAAGAAAACATGAGACATTGCGGCACGATTATTATCCGACGTACGGTCTTGTGATTTGTTTTGAATGCTTTGTTGGTCTAATGGTAACAGGCGCGACATGTTTTCTATCAGGAATTTCTCAGGAGGATTCGTGCCGGTTGATGGCAATAGGCTCGCTCCCTATTACATGTGACTTAAACATAACTGGCGAAATGTGGGTGTAATATTAGGTACACCTTCGGGGGTTACAGCCGTGATATTAAGATACGTTATATTAAAAACGGAATTTCAAAAAGTAAAATTACTGGACTTTTTTGCAAACGGGTTTTTGTCACGACTTTTTAGACGATATGGTAACCCTAAACGCGACACCAATGAGGGCTCTCGTTTTTGCGCTTACCAAATGGCGCCACTGTCGAGTAAGGTCGTGTCATTAATTATATTTTATTATTTATAGTGCAAATTCAAATATTCTCCCTAACATTAATAAGCATGAAACGTTTAAAAATCATTCTACCATCAAGTACTAACAAATAAGATCCTAAGTTGTTACTTAAAATCTTCAAGTCATAATTCCTCAATAACTCTCTACGGAAATTTCTCGACAAACACCAACTCATTGCTAATAACCAATACGGATTTTGGACAATTCTTTCTACAGATGATGCAGTACTGGACTTCACGCAACAGGTTGCCTCAAATCTAGATAAAAAATCGAAATGCCTAGGTATATTCCTGGACCTTTCGAAGGCTTTTGACACGGTCTTTGTTCCCAAACACATCATGAAGCTGGAAAGTATCGGTGTGCGTGAAATGCCGCTAGAAATATTTAAGGATTACCTATAAAACCGTAAGCAATGCATTAAAATTGATACTCACCTAAGTGATGAGTTACTCGTGTCCTATGGTGTTCCCCAGGGAGGGATCCTTTCCCCGACTCTATTTCAGATCTACGTAAATTACCTCTGCAGGCTGAGTCACCCAAATGGTTGAATTTACGCTTACACAGATGACACTGCAATTCTTGTAGACGGAATCACTTGGAACGTTGTGAAAGCAAATGCGGAGGTGGCCATGGCTAAAGTTATGATGTGGTTAAACTCGAACCTTCTTACATTAAACCTACGAAAAACTACTTATATCCTCTTTGCTATACGACGTAACGCTAAACCATCTCCTTCTTTTAGTAAAACTCCTCATTCCTACACAAACTCGTCCACCCCCTGCACTTGTCCTCCGCTAGCTAGATCCGAAAGCGTTAAATACCTCGGAGTACACATAGACCACGGACTGAGATGGGACCAGTCACTACCAGAACTTTACGTCTTATACATATATTTAAGTCTCTTAGAGTATCCGCCGACCTAAAAACTCTTAAGATGGTGTACCTTGCACTATGCCAATCAGTGATTGGTTATTGCATAGTTACGTGGGGCAGTGCTGCTAAGACTAGATTTCTGAGGGTGGAAAGAGCACAGCGAGCTATACTTACAAGTCATGACGAAAAAGCCCTACCGGTATCCAACAACTGAACTGTTCTCTGACTGTAAAGTACTTACGGTTTGTCAGCTTTCAAATTCAAATTCAAATTCAAAAACTTTAATTCGAGCGGAGGCTCATATAGGGTTAGTAACATATTCCTTAAAAACTAAGTGTTAGAAAACAACACGATACGGTGACACATGTAACTGACAGCAGCGAACCACATAAGGACAGTCCACTCTGCCAGCAATCATTCTCAGAACCCTGTTAGGGCTTACCATGACGCGAGCCACCATTGCTGCTGCGCGCTTCCGCATTATTGCGTAAAAACAATCTATACGCGCCGCCGCAAACATCCCTGACGCACTGCAACGCCATGGCAACCCCATCAGTTTCCGGAACGCATTATTGAATTGAACACGAAGGGCTCCATACGACGCTAACGAATAATTCTCCCACAAGCTGCAAGTGTAGAAGGTGGTACAGAATGCTCTAAAAAGCGTCACCTTTACGTCCAACATTACAAACACACAACATAACAAAAACATTAACAAACATCTCAATATTATAAATCTAAACTCACATGCACTAAAGTCAAAAGTTAACTGAATGGCTGCTCCTTAAGGATTACTCTTACACGGAGTCTTTACTCACCTATCTTGAATAATACACTCACACACACGCACACCTACACCCACACCTACACACACATACACTCACACCTACACACACCATACAGTAGAATGACACCAGTCCACTTGAGATATAAGTTTTTGTTGATTATTGACCGTAAACTATCTCTTATAATACTGGTATACCCTAGCCCTAGCTTAAGAGGTAGAGTATTATTCTTGTACAGAATTTGCAACATAAACTATAAATGTATTTCTTAGGCTGTGTCCCTAGTGGGCAAACTGTTAGCAGCCGACTGAGTGAGCCGCAAATTTGTAGCGAACTGAAATTTGAGTTAGCTGCAAACTCAGATCAATTTTCGTGCGTCGCAAGCAAACTGTTATGAGTTAGCCGCTTATTTATGCTGACCGACTGAATTTTCACTTTACTATTGTTGTACCTTTCCGTATCAAAGGGAATCTTGGATTATCTATGGTGTGTGTGCGTAGAGATTAGTTAGGTATAAGCGATGCAAGCATGAACACGTCCGAACACGTCGATAGCTTCTTTCCAACTGTTCGCATGAACAGTTTGCGGCAAACGGACTTACTATGCCCGGCGAACAACCCTATCGCCGCCGCCGACTGGAACCGGTTTTGCTGTGAATCGGCCACTAACTGAGATAGTCAGCGCATATAACGCTGCAAACTGCGTAAAGTGAGCGCAAAACTAGCAAACTGTGGATACTCTATTTCAAATATATGGAAGGGCGTACTAAACAGTCGGCTGCTAACAGTTTGTCTACTGGGAACACAGCCTTAACCAAAATTATTAAGCTGTATTTCAAACTCTTGTATGTTTTTTCAGAATTATAAAGATTATTATTATTTATTATTAATAATTAATCAGGAATGGCTCAATCTAGACCACAGTCGTGAATATTAGTAAAAATACGTGATAAAAAAGCACGCCACGCAAGAATACTCAATGACATCTAACTTTCGGAAGACCTTACTCTACACGAACGCCTCTAGCGGCGAATTTATGCGTGATAGAAACCATTGCAAGACGATAACGACTAATTTTTTAAAAACATGACATAGCTACTTTTATTGTAACATAAACCGTTTTCTTGGAATTCCCACCGACACTATTTTTATGAGACGGTTACAAATCGGTTTGCACCGTTTTCCTGTAAATATGTAAAAATAATTTCTGTATTATTTATTACTGTACCTACATACCGTGACAATCGTTAGTCTTTTGCTTGAGGAAACATTTATAAAGAAGGACATAATATCCAGCCTAAGGCCCTGTCCATGGCTTCGAGCGATGCGACTGCTCGCCACTTACGACATGACTTGCGTCACCTGTTTAAGACGGTCCGTCCGCAAGTAGTGTCTCCGTGATTTGTGGCATGCTCTAAGCAATTTTTTTCTAGTAGGTAGGTAGAGGTACTCTCCGCTCATGGGCACGAGGTAACGCAACCTACGTATTCGTGTAATCCCCTTTACCTAATTTTATGGAATCCTCCTTTTCGCTTTTATTCCTGCGTTCAGTAACTAAAGATGATTCTTTAAAGCATAGCTGTACGAATTTTTTGCATAGGTTGGTTTTAGGTTTAGGTGATATAGGTAAAAAAAAATCGATACTTATCAAGAAAAATATGTCGGACCATCGATCGATACGAAAGAAAAAGATCATCTTAGCTAGGTAAATATTTGATTAAGACATGTAAATTATCACACAGCTTCAATGAACCCATCTGTAACTTAAATATAATGTTTTAGTACAAACAAACATTAGGCCCAAACTTCAATTTGCACTGTAATTGAACTATGACATTCTAATGTCAAAATGCTAAATAAATTGTTCCATACAAATTGAATTTAACTTTCCCGCGTCGGAGTGGGTTTTGAAAAAACAAAAAACACAAAAAACAAAAAAACTCACACTACGGTATGACAAGTGTAACTTAAACACTGTATGTTACACGTAAAAAACTTTATCAATTTTTCTCACTCAGATCCAGTCTGTCCCTTAGCTGCCCTCCTCAGCAACACCCTAAGCTGAGGCTCGTACCCCACAGGGGGCGCCCTTAGCGCGCGGTCGCTTAGTTTATAAATTTTCCCAGGCTGGAGGCCTTGCTCTCAAGGCATCCACACTTGCCAAGTCGGAAAAAAATAGAAAAAAAAACTTTATTATTACTATTGTGCTTTAGCAAATTTTGTCGCCAAGATAAGCCGAATCTACAGGCCAAAAGAAATATGTTTATTAATGAAATTCTGTTGAATTCATTAGCAAAAGTTATCGCATATCAGCGGCACAGGCTAATTAAGATTGGCCGGAACTATGCCTTTGGCGCTTCCGGTCATCATTAGTGACCAAACTTTGGCGCCGCGGACTGAAGAAGTAGCTGGTGCCCGCGTGGAAATTTATTTATTTTTTGTATGCCTACGCATACACACCGAACCTATTCTCAGACCTACCAGATTTACAAAAAAAAATCATAAAAATCGGTCAAGCCTTTTCGAAGGAGTTCGATAACAAACACTTTGGAGTCTGTGACACGAGATTTTTAAATATTCGTTTTTTATTCCCACAATGCAATTCAATTCAATCGAGCATGAATTCGCCGCTAGAGGCGTTAGTGTAGAGTAAGGTCTCCCAAAATGTCAGATGTCATACAGTGTTCGCGTGTTGCGTGTTTTTTTATCACGTATCTAGACTAATACTCACGATTGTGTTCTAGACTGAGCCATTCCTGATTAATTATGACTTGAAGATTTTAAGTAGCAACTTAGAATCTTATTTCTTAGTACTTGGAAGTAGAATGATTTTAAAATGTTTCGTGCTTGCTGTTTAGGGAGAATATTGTAAATATATGCATCTGAAGTTTACACTATGTTGTTATACTTAATAAAATAAACCTGAATATAGTTTGAACCCAAGACACGCACTTCTGATTTTTCGGATTCATTGTGCGTATTGTATAATTATCACTTGCTTCGGTGAAGGAAAACATCGTGAGGAAACCAGCATACCTGAGAGATATTTCTTAATCGTGTAGAGAGTTTTTACGCCACCCATGAGCCTCAGACTTGGCTTTACATGCCGTCGAGAAATATCTCTCAGGCATGCTGGTTTCTTCACGATGTTTTCGTTCACCGAAAGCAAGTGATATAATTAAACAAACTCACATAAAAACCCATCTTATGTAAACACATTACAGTAAATGGCAAAGCTCGCGAGACATTACATATATTTAAATATGCAGCTTAAGATTGCACATGAACCGAGTGCTCAAGTTCAAAGTCAGCACATTAGTAACTTTAGCTCTACAACACGAAGTAGGTAGGTAGGATAGTATAGGAACGGGCACATTATGTATATGGTGTTACGATTCTTAGGGGACATCGGCGGCTAATGCCCTCGACTGGCCCGCCCACTTACAGGTACCTATACACCACCTGATACACTTGAGGCCAAACTTACCAACACCTTACGTTTAATACAGGATTTAAATGTGCTTGATGTGATGACACCGTTTTCTATTTAGTTTTTTTTTTTAATTATTGTTGTTTAAAATATTTACTAAATAAATAAAATATATTGTACTCGATTATAATAATAGTTTTATATAAAGAAATTTAGGCAAAATAATTAATTGGCCAACTGCATTATCCTGAGCGTAAAACATCAGCACCAAATTCTCCGGTATTATCTACTTTTACATGTCTGTTTTTTTAGTTATGAATTCTCCGAATAAACATAATTAACTTTCACACAGCAAACATTAGCATAATTATTCAAATATGAACTAAAAATCAATAAATAAACACAAAGTCTATTAAATCACAGAACATAAATCACTGTTATCTTAAAGCTCAAAATAGATCTTTGAGTAAAGCTCGTAAGGTAATGTTATCTTTGCGTGTATTTATAGCCAGCCGCAAGGAAACTCCGCAAATATAGACCATAAAGCCCTGAGCAGACGAAGAAAATTAACGCTAAAATGAATCCTGTCCATTGGTTGCCGCTTTGTTTTTTCGTCCATTGTTTGACGTTCATTCACCACCAATGAGCATTGTGAACCAATGAGCAATGTTGCTAATTGTGTGAGAAGCTCGTGACAAAATAAATTATGCGCGGGTCGATTTGAAAGGTTAAGAATTGCTTGACAAGGTCGGTCCGTCGATGGATGACCGTCCATTACATACCGAGTTTTCCCTGTGCCTCGGAAACCACATTAAGCCGTTGGCTTCGGCTATCATTTGTAGATCTTTGACAGTCATAACAGATAGTCAGTTGCCCGAAAGTCTTACCAAGAGGTTTCGTATTACCTTGTAACTAGGTTGTGGATGTCAGATAGACATTCGCTCCATGTAAAATACTGGTATTAAGGTGCAACCAGTTAGATTGGAAGCCGACCCCACCAAAGTTGGAAAAAGGCTAGACAGATGATGAATGGTTGTAGCAAATTGGACGCGTCTGGTCAGACTCTGGTCAGCGGACAAATAGTGCATCGTCTGCTCAGCGCCTAATATCAGACTAAGGTACGATCTATTTATAGTCCTGTGTTAATGACATTTGTGAACTTAAACTCGTAACTGCAGAACGGAGGCAATAAATAAGAGGAAGTTATCTAGACAAGTCTCGTGAGGAGATATTTATATATTTTAGAAGATATTATTATTACGTTAGTCACTGATGATTTAATTTGTGTATTGTATTTCATCACCAATAATCTCAATACGGCGAAGGAAAAAGACGGGAAGAAGCCGGTACGTCTTAGAACCAGGGTTCGGAAAAATGTGACATCTCTTTTACAACGTGGGGAATAAGTAATGTCATGGTAATTGGCTGCCATTTTCTTGTAAATTAAAAAAAATTTAGATTCTGTTCCACGTTTGAAATTGATGTCATTCAGTCAAAACAAGATATCGGTTTATTGATGCACTTTTTATTATATTTTGAATTATTGCAAAACATCTGATGGTTTCTTCTTCAGTGTTTGCTTTCAATTCCCACTTTTTAAAATAGTTATTTATACAAGGTGTAAACGGACATTTAACGAAGCTGTTAACCAAACATCCTGCACATCAAACTAAGTAACACTACGCAAAATTTATTTCTGGAAAAGGGCTTTTTTTAGATGAAAAATTAAGTTTTACGGTAAGACTCAAACTTGATGTAACGGACTCAAAACATTGTGCTGATGGAAGCATTGAATAGTACGGGGTAGTCGCGGAGGTATTTAGAGGAAAGTGATATAACCTTAAAAACTCGTATTAAAAAAAAAAAAAACTTGTGAAAAAGTTGGAACTTTGACCCCAAATATCTCCGTAACCAGAAGGTTCCCAGGTGCAAAACAAAAAAATGGTCGCAATGACGGGGAGAGCCTTGTATTGTTACGCCCATTATTATGATTTATTTTTGAACATTTTCTTTATATTATTAAAAAATATGTCTCTTTGCAAAGCTGGGCTGTTAAACCCTGCTTGCAGTGTAGTCAGGACTACTTTATGCGGGGCATGTGCTAAGCAACAAGCGACCGACCAACTTAACGGTACTGCGCTATCGTCCGATAAAACCTCCTAATGATTGCAAATTTATACAAAATCCGGTTATACATTTTGTTTACTTCGGACAATATATTTCGTTGTTTACATTTTGTGTCAAATTAATTTTTATACCGTTTTTTTTGATCGGATAATATGTAAATTGGATGACAGTTTTGCATTTGGATTATAATACGGAATATGCACTTTATTATTTGACTCTTTTATCATCATAACCTCCTTTCCTTAAGACTTAATTTATTGAGGGTCGACGTTGATGGTCGAATCGATGTTTTCATTTTACTAGTTCTCTATATAATTTGTCAGTAGCAGCACTAAGCAGCCACGGAGTCTGGGATTGTCCCCGGTTGATGGTAATCGGTTTGCCAAGTATTAGGTACATAAAGGGTGTAAAAAACCTCTTAACGAAGCCGAAAGGCACTTGTTCTCCCCGTCATTGCGATCATTTTTTGGTTCTACAACATACCTGGGAACCTTCTAGTTACGGAGATATTGGGGGTCAAAGTTCCAACTTTTTGACAAGTTTTTTTTAAATACAAGTTTTTAATTTAAGATTTTTACTTTAAACACTTCCACGACCCCCGTACTATTCAATCGATTCATCAGCACAATGTTTTGAGTGCGTTACATTGAGTTCTGCCACAAAACATGATTTTTCACCCCAAAAAAAAAGTTGTTTCCCAGCAATAATTTTTGCGTAGTGATGAGGTCTTTTACACCCGGTATATAAGACGGAAACAAAACTGGCGAAATGTGGCTGGTCTATTTAGTACCTACACCTCTGTGGCTGCATGTTGTCAAGTTTAGTGAGTTCTTGATTGGCCATCACCACTTCCCGATTTAGTCGATCCCAAGGAACACCAATCAGTTGGACGTGACCTCCAGCGCCCTTTATGGGCAGGCACTTAATAGATTGCGCACCCAAGTAGGTCGCTGCCAACAAAATCTGGCAAAATGTGTGATTAAGGTGGATGCTCCAGGGTAGCCCGCGAAATTCAATATTCTTACGTTTTTGTTCAGTGCTAGGTTGAATGTTGATTAAAATATTGCTCGCGACTGTAAGACGTATGTAGTTATAGAATTATAATAATCAAAATCATCAATACAACCCTCCAAGCGCATAAAGGTGCAGGAATGACTTTGACCTTAAAAAAATAATTCCTGCACCTTACGTTTTTTGCAATTTGCAGGCCAGTGCTAGGTTGTATGTTGATTAAAATATTGCTCGCGACTGTAAGACGTATGTAGTTATAGAATTATAATCATCAATACAACCCTCCATGCTCACAAAGGTGCAGGAATTACTTTTTCAAGGTCAAAGTAATTCCTGCACCTCTAATGTGTAAGCACTTGGAGGGTTATACCTATTGATGATTCAGACCCGTTCAGTCGTTCTGACATGATTATTGGGTAACAAACATCCATCCGTTCATACAAACTTTTGCATTTTTAATATAGACTAGGTCATTCTTATTAATATTATAAATGCAAAAGTTTGTGACGATGGATGGATGGATGTCTGTTAGTCTTTCATGCAAAATCTGCTGATCGATTTTGTATGAAATTTGACACACAGATAGTTTATAACCTGGATTTACACATAGGATACTTTTTATCCTGGCAGTATGATCCCGTGGGACAATAGGCGAGACGACATAAAAAAAAACTAATTAGTCCGTCAGTTAGATTATCAAAAAATATATGACCCGTGCTTTTCTTTTGTTACGTAAACCAAAATTGACGAAGATATGACGCTTTTAAAATTCTGAATACGTCACGCCTAGGTATAATTTTTAGCTAGTTCTGACGTCACGAGCCCCCACTCCCGAGTTTTGATGCGTTTTATCTTTGTCAATTTTCATTGATTTACAAAAACGAAAAATACGTGTCCATTAATTTCCAATACTCTAACTGACGGACTAAATAGATTTGCAATTTTTTGATACTGTCGTCGAACTCCACTCGGGCGAAGCCTCGGGCATATGCTAGTCCTATATAAGTATTAAGGTAAAATGTACAGGAAAATATATTAAGGATGTCTACATAATTATACAATATTGCAATTTGCATTTAATACTTATTCAAGTTTTTTTTAACCTGAATTGCCTTTCGGACTGGCTTGGCAATAGCTGCGTTTTCCTTGAAGCAATGTGATGTGCAAGTGACCCAGGAATCAGCATCGAGAAAGAAAGAATATAATAACACAACAAACAACACGCCTGCAATCCCCGAAGGGTTTGGCAGACAAACAACAACAACAACAGCCCATAACGTCCACTGCTGGACATAAGCCTCTCCCATGATGGGAGGAATTTGCCGTAATCTACACGCTTGGCAGGCGGATTGGAGATCGCAGTGATGAAAGACTACCAGAAAACGCTGCTGCCCATTCTCTGGTCTTCGGAGGCGCAAGGTGTTCTGCCTCAGACATTAATCGCCTTATACGACACCCGTGAGTGTAATGGGTTGGTTCTATTCTACTCTGCCGGATACCACACGGCTATTTGCACGCGGCTATGTCACGGCGGTTTGGCAGATGTGTACCTATTTCGCCAGTTATCTTTAAGTCCCGTGTGATAGGGGCGAGCTTATATATTGCCATCAACCGGGCATAAATCCAGAATTTTTGCCTGTTGCTGAGAAGTTACTGATTGAAAAACACCATAACACTGTCTCTGGGATCAGAAGGCCAAAGAGGCTGGTAAATTATATTCTCACAAAATGAAACAATTTCCACTGACCAGCCAGTGTCAAGCAACGCCACCTTGAACTTTCAAGGTGGCGTTGCTTACCACTTGGTCATACTATAAGTTATCTGTCAGTCCCATACATTTCTGACGTGTCCATCTTCGCTTTCTCGTTTTTTTGGTTAGAATTTCACCTTAGTGTCCATTTTTTGAACACAGAATATTGTAAGACATCCAGAACCAACATTTGAATGTGCGAAAGAAGTCTCACACGGCAAACACAAATAATCGTTACTCACAAGCAATAATAACTCTTATAATAATAGTAAATATTGTCATTAACGTATTAAACTTAACAAAATCCGGCTGCGCGGGCGGCGCGTGGTTGCTGACGTCATCATCGGATAGCGTCGGGCCGCGTCCATATTATGAATGAACGCGTCGCGTCGGATGCGACCCCCGACCTCAGATAAGGTTGTGACGTCGACTCCGTAGACTTCGCTTATTGATAATGTACACTTGTGGGCTTGGGAGACGGAGCGGAGAGTTTTTAATTTGTAGGTCGGTGCAGATGGTGGCTTGATTTGTAAAGGAGTTACTGCCGCCAGACGGGCTGTGTGAGCACATGCTGAGATTGTCAATGCAAAAACTTTAAATAGCCGTAATTGTAAACTTTCGGTCAAAATTGTACAGATGACGACGTTGGAACCAGAGTGATCTAAGTGACACTTACATACCACTGATCTAAGTGCTCTTCAGTGCTTTCTTCCTTGAGGGATGACAATATGTCACTATACTCACTATGGAATTGGTGCGGTCTGCAAAGTGAAGGCCATGCCACACTGGTCTAAGTAATTAAGTGCACTTACATACTGTTGTGCCCTAGATCACTCACTCACTCGTCAGATAGATTATCCCTACATAGCACAGCAGTGACGGCCCACTACGGCCGTGCTAACGGTCCCAACTAGGACTTATGTGTAGTAATTGTAGACTACGCGTTCGAATGCAGGCATGCGTATTACTGTCTGTAATGTATTTCTTGGCCACTGTTCTCAAAACGGTGAAGGAAAATATCCTAAGGAAACCGTCCTGTCCTAAAACCGAATTAGAAGATGTGTTTACAGCCCACTCCCTCTTACAGTTTGGAGGCATGTGTCCCAGCATTGAGAACATTATGCACTGATTGTGCTCATCCCTATATATTACCGAAGTTAAACGGTGCGTATGCATCGTAGAAGGCTCTTTTACGAGAAAGTCTACTTCCAGCTATATTCGAAGTCAAGTTTGATAGTTTTGCGGTGATTACTTGCTCTAGCTTAACTTCTTTAGATGGAGAAGGAAGATATGGCCATCCCTTATTTAGAAGACAATAATGATAACGTTTTCCCATCGAGTGCCAATGCTGCGATCAAAGAAATATCTGCTAATATCACGTGCATAAAACCTAAACCTATCTTCCTTCAAGGAAATTGCAACAGAATAAACCTGAACAATAAGATGTTTTTTGCAAAACTTCTTACTTTGTTGCATGCAGAGAAATTATCCTGCGCAATAAGTGATTAGGATTAAAGACTAATATCCTTATGGTGCGTCTACTAAACGGGCTATATTTTTTACAATATTTCCGGTCATCAAAAAAAGCATTTTCATGTATCATCATTACCATTCTCCTGCCCTTCCCCCAATCCATTTGGAGTCGTGCAGCATGTCTTCTTCTTCCATACTTCTCTATTACTCGTCATCACATCAGACATCTCCTTTTATGCAATACACAGTCCATCCATCGTTTCTTTGTTCTTCCTCTACTCTTATTATACCCATCTAAATTCAGTATCTTGGCAATATATTGAATAATATTTACGCAGTGAAAATATTTTTGTTTTGCCCGTTTGACGCACCTTTAGACTGAGCTCAAAATGATTTGCAGACAGAAAATTAGAAGAGTAGTCGAATGTCGTAGTGTGAACAAGTGATGAGGAGGCCAATGTGGATGGCTATAAAGAAAGTGGGAGACCAACAGAAATATGTAACCAGGAAGGAGCATTGAGTAGAATAAAGAGTTTTGCAATTAATTATTCGGTTCCTACCTATGGCTATGGTTTGGCTTCTAATATCTCCGGACAAACAAAGCCATACACATAATCCGCCTATGACGTTCCTACTGCTGGGATACAGAACTTGTCTTTAGAGGGAGGGGTCCGTAATCCACCCCTCGGATTCAATGCGGGACAGCAAGTAGGTGGATATAACCATGTCTTCGAATTCTTAGTTCTAAGATATGTTAACTATCACGCACGGTGTTTTCCTTTGCCGTTTTGAACCTTTTTCGCCCGTGGTCCCTCCTCGTAGTCCTTGGAAGGGACCACGGAGCTTTTTTTCTTCGTGGTCCCTATAATTCTGGAAAATTCCGTGGTCCCTTCTCGTATTCTCTGGAAGGGACCACGGAGGTTTTGTGACGCGCGCTCGCTTCGCTCGCATATTAAATAACACTCTTTTCTGTCCCCGAAGTGCCGGGCCTCCGCCGGCCTTCTTCGTCAGCCTACGGCCCGGTGCCCATGCCGCCCAAGGATTAAAAAATAATACACCCACTTTCTGTAACAAATGTAATTATATTTATGTAAAACATGACATACAATTTAATAAAAATGTCAATGACTGCATTTCAAATATCTAAGTACAATTTAACTCGGCAGTATATATTTCTTGAAGGAACCACGTGCTAAAAAATACTCGTGGTCCCTTCCAGGGACTAAGGGACCGGGACCACGGGCGAAAACCTGTTTTGAAGAACAGTGGTGATAAAAATTATACCTATACAATATAAAGTGACCGTTAACCACTGGGTCACGATGCTTGCTTACTGATTTCACGAAGATTTATCTAATATTGATCAATTATGCAATTTAAGTTTTCAATGTTTTACAAACATGATTTCGATTAGTTTTTTTTACCTGTATCCATCAAGGAGTTCAGCCTGAAAGTTGTTCATTATGACGGTATTGAACCACTTTCCCAAAAAGATTCACATTCTTAAAAAAAAAAAACAAATTCCTAAAACAGTAGACAATTTAGATGCATGTATGAAAAGTATTTTTGTATTGACGGGTATGCTCACGTCCTTGAAGGATATAGGTAAGTAAATTACCACCCTGTATTACTTTCCAATATAGTAATACAACCAATAGTTATACGTCTAATATAAATTCTTATCCGGGTATTATAATCGTAGCATCTTGTGAGGTCTCTCAGCCTCACGGAAAACCGTTCTCACACAATGCTATCACGCTATTGTGTGTCTAATTATACTATTTGATGACATCGTTTCATTGCATGATGTTGATGCTGCAGCCTGCGAAGGTCGTGGGCTGGTTGTGTTAACATATTATAGTGCATTTAAACTAGACGCAATGGATAAGTGCACTGTGGGGTGTTCTTCTGCTAGCCTAACAAACAGATATGTCTTGCTGGGGAGTTTCCACCACTTCTAATCGGATAAAACATGACGAAGGGTGGGCGATTTGGGGGGCTGTCTTTGATTGTTTCGGCGTTCATCATCATCAGCCTATTATTGTTCCCACTACTGGGACACAGGCCTCCTCTCTATGAGAGGGAATGAGCTTTATTCCACCACGCGGGCCCAGTGCGGATTGGTAGATGTCACATGTCTTCGAATTTTTGGTTCTAGGACATGCCGGTTTCCTCACGATGTTTTCCTACACCGTTTTGAGAGCAGTGCAAATCAATTACACAAAGTAATGCGCCTGTATGGGTTCGAAGTTTCGAACCTACGACTTTGTGTTCGTAAGTTGGAGCCGCCACCACTGGGCTGAAGGAGTTTCAGCGTTAAAAACTGCTAATAGGGAAATATGCAAGAAAAACAAAACTCTTTTTAATTATTAAAAATGCCTTTCTAAGTCTTATTTGATTTTAAACAAGTCTTTACCAGCGGCGATAATAATCAAATGTTTGACTGGTACAGCGCAGGTGGCTCTAATTTGGGAAAAGCTTTCCACGTAGCTCAAGATAGAGTTCTAGTTGTTCAGGGTCTTGATCCACAAGATAGGTTGGGCAAAAAGTTATTGGATTCATTGGCCAATTCTCAGTAGGAACCCCGAGTCTTTCCATCCGGATTTGTACCTGGTAAACAATCCCACCCGATGAAGTGTACAGATACACAGTGACTTCCATAATAACATAGAATAGAAGCATTGCAATTCCAGAGGAAAGCTGTTATGGACCGTTAGGGAAATTCAAAATCAACATCCACTTGTATGATACCCCGTTTTATGATTTGGAAGCCATACCCATCAAAACGGAACAAAGCATCATCTACCAGTATAAGAATATCAGTAGTTTACATGGAGCGATTGCCTATCTGACCTCCAAAACCCAGTAAGTACTGGGTAATACAATACCCCTTTGGTATGAGTAAGACGTTGGTATGAGTGAACAGCGGTGGCCCAGTGGTGGCGGCCCCGAGTTACGAACAGTAAGTCGTGGGTTCGAACCCAGACAGGCGCATTACTTTGTGTAATTTATTTCATCACCACTGCTCTCAAAACGGTGAAGGAAAACATCGTGAGGAAACCGGCATGTCCTAGAACCAAAAATTCGAAGACATGTGACATCTACCAATCCGCTCTGGGCCCGCGTGGTAGATTATAGCCCATTCCCTCATAGAGAGGAGGCCTGTGTCCCAGCAGTGGGGACATTAATAGGCTGATGATGATGATGAGTAAGACTGGTTGTCAGACTTTCGGGCCACTGACTACAGTGTGACGACTGTCAAAGAGCTATAAATGACAGCCGGGACCAACGGCTTAACATGCTTTTCGAGACACGGAGGAAACTCGGTATGTGATGGGCGTTCGACCATATACCTAGCCAAGCGCGGCTTAATCTGAAGATCGACCCATCATGGGCAAGTTGACATCCCAGAAAAAAGTACTGATTACTGATAACACTAAAAATAGACCCAATGTCGAAAGCAGTGCGAGTTTGGCGCCTTCCTAATCAGCTCAATCACGCCCAATTGGATCCAATCGAGCTTCGATTTGCGTCAAGCGACCACCAATCACTTATGAACATCAATAGTTTTACTGAGAACTGTTTTTTTTACGTCTACAACTAAATTGTTGCGGACTTTGTATTCGACTGGAATTGGTTGGCGCCAGACATGTATTTACCGAAGGCATTGTCCGCAAAGAGATTCATCATCGTCTGCCTAGCCATTTTCCGACCTGTTTGCGTCGGCATCCAGACCAAGGTAACGATATATATCGTTCCCAATCACAACAATCCATCCGGATTGTGTTGTGGGGATTAAGTCTAAGTGGTACCTACCGTGACTAAAAGTTGTGGGGAAATCGGTTGTCATAGTACCTATTACCTAAAGACATGTGATGCGAAGGAATAAGTATTAAAGAAAATGTCTAGTCTGGTTTTGAGTATGAATTTGGATAGCTATAAAATTAGGGGAAGACCAAAAAACTATAGACGAATAATAGACAAGTATGGAAGACATATTTTAAGAATAGAAACGATGGATGGATTATGTGAGGAATGATATGAAAGATAAAGGAGTACATGATAGCGTGACGGTTGACAGGGGAGAATGGAAGAAAAATACGTGTTGCGCCGACCCCAAGTTACATGGGACAAAAACAGGAAGATGGTGATGATTTGCGTCGGCTTCCAACTAGTTACAGGTGAACACCAATACTTTACATGGAGTCACTCACTGTCTACCTGACCTGACTGCTGTTAAGTTCATCCCGCCACAAATCTTCTTCCAAGCTTATGCTTTTGGGTCTGTCTTCTGTAGTTTTGACACTCAAAAAGGGCTCATACTCAGCCTAATTTGAATAAACGATTTTAGATTTTGTTCTTTTTTACACAATACATAAATTACGTCATTTAGAAGACCTGACATTTTGACCTAGATTTGTGCTAGGTAATAAACTTAAACCCTATTACACGGGCCATAAACATAACTGGGGAAATGTGGGTGATACTATTAAGTAAACCTTTGCCTTTTTTTCCTCGATTACTGTCATGATGTTATGTTAATTCGTGGAAAGAAATGGTTTGAGGAGATTTCTTATTATTCTGATAAACTCTTTCACAATTAACTCTGCGGATTCTTAAGGTCTTGACGTGTCCTTGGCTATATGGTGGCAGCCTGACGCCTGATATTTATGGTTAACAAATGAATCAGTAGCGGCAGTTCTAGTACTTGAGTCTCTAGAGGAGAAATATCGACGGTGGGAATTTGGAATATCGTAAGAGACGTTCAATGATGCTTTACATTTTTAATTTTCAGCGGTGAGACCTAAGTTGCAAATTCATTATCGTGCTAAATAGGTATCATATTTTTGCCATACAACGGAAAATCTTTTCTAACTTATCTTTCAGCCCTCGGGCTCGGGCTGAACTCTATACTCTCTGCTACTCGTAGCATGACCACTTCTATCTCTACTATACGAAGAACAGACATAAATCTGGTGTAAATTGTTTTTTTTTCTCCATTTTCAGTTGTACGCTTGCAGAAGCACTGACATGGAAAATCTTTGGACTTAATTGCACAGATCCTGTTAGAGATTTCTTCTTTTCCAACTATGTTACATGGAGCGCCTGCCTATTTGACCTCCACAAGCTACAACCCAGTTATTACTGGGTATTAGCCGATACCCATTGGTAAGACTGGTTGCCAGACTTTCGGGCCACTGACTGCCAGTAAGTCTGTCAAAGAATGATGACCAGGACCAACACGTTAACGCGCTTTCCGAGGCACGGAGGAAATTCGAGATGTAATGATTGATGGTTACCCATCCACTTATCGACTTTGGCAAGCGCTGCTTAAACTTGAAGATCGATGTATGCGGCTGTTTTTATTTAGCCAGGAGGATCCGGGATTTGAGAAAATCATTATCAACATCTGAATAGCCTTTTCCCAACTGTGTATTTTGGGGTCCGGTTCCAGTCTAACCTAAGGGATTTTAGTTAATGTTAACGAAAATAAAATTTCACACAATAAACAAGATACTTAAGTACTTTGTTCAAAAACTCTTTGTGATATACCTACTAGTATCTCACGTCTTCGATATCAGACTGTCTGTTTTAAGCTTGGTTTTATTAAGTTGCTTATTTTTTCGACTAAACATGAATTAGCACTGAACCAATAATATATAGTGTTTTTGTCAGTCTAGTGGAGTTAGACCGATTTCCATGTTTATGGGCAGAGCTTCGTCACTTCTGTTAAAAATCTTAAATTCCTTTTTTCATAAAAAAACGAGATAAAGTTTCCTAAGAACGGGGTAGGAATATGTTTGTATGTTAGCTGATGGTCTGCCTAACGTCCGCCAACGTATTACTACAAAACTTTAATGTAATGCGTTACGTTCCCGTTATACAAGTTATAAACGAAACCTTTACGAAGCCGTCAAACAAGCTTTCTGTACATCAAACTAAGTAACCCTAACTTAGATGTAAAAAAAGTTGTTTTCCAGCAATAATGTTTGCGTATTTACCTAACGCAAAAAATATTGCTGGAAATAGAAAACGACTTTTTTTTGGGTGAAAAATCACGTTTTATAATCAATGTAACGCACTCAAAACATTGTGCTGATGGATGCCATGGTACGCGCGTCGTGGAAGTATTTAAAGTAAAGCTACAACATTAAAAACTTGTGAATAAGTTGGATTTTTGGTTCCCAGGTATTGTCTAGAACAAAATAACAATTGCAACGTTGGGAAAAACAGCCTAGAATTGAAATTAAAATAAATTGGCGGAAGTTAGGCAGACCAAAACATGTCAAACCTCTTTCCCGGTATTTCTTATCGATTCAGATTTCCCCACTTTATAGAATCACTCTGTATATACAATATTTAGCAGTGGCGAAGGTTCCATACAACTCGATTCCTACCGGATTCCCTTTGAAAAATGGCACAGTCAGTATTCTTTAGACATATAATATAACCACATTAAAGATATATACTCCGGCTTAAGTCTTACAAAAATTGACTTTGCGCTACTGATATTTAGGTACATTTTGTTTTAACTTAGTGTGCAAGAAGGAGATGAGACATCATGAGATGACGAGTAATAGAGAAGTAGGTATGAAAAAAGAAGACATATTGCGCCGACCCCAAATGAATTGGGATTAGGGCAGGAAAATGATGATATTTAACTTAGAGTCTGTTTCACCACCCTCGATTAAGTTTCTGTTAGCTTACTTGGCAGATAATAAAATTAATTTCATCGAAAATCTGTTCAATTTTTGAATTTATTCGGTAAGTAATGGCTATTTGGACATCGTGAAATAGGCCCTTAGTGTTCTAAAACCGTGCAGTAGTGTCATAGGTATCTTTTACTTATCCTAAGTTACTACTTTAGGAATAGGCGCATTAGTTCGATGATGTCATGTTTCCTTAAGTTACTCACGTGCCAATATTATAACGACACTAACAACTTAATAAAACCATATCCATCTCTATGAATTTTAGTTAACAATATTTTCGACAAAAGCTTCTAAGAAAACATCTTTTATCTTTAGGAGGGAAAACCACAAAAATAATTATAAATGATTAAAAATAGCGGATGTTTAAGTAAACATTTTGATTATTTTTAGCATATTACGCCTCATTTAGTAATTTCATAGAAACACATGAGTTTTTTACTCAGCTTCACAATAATCATTATCCTCCGAATGTAGGTTTTTGGGGTTATTGCAGCATGGCTTCTTCAATGCGCATGCCTATTAGCCACCTTTAGCCATAATATCTTTCACACAATCTATCCATCATTTCTTTTGCCTTTTCTTAGAGTCCGTCCTTCGCAATCAAAACTTTTTTTTTTCACAAAATATATGTCATTTATACTTACTGCTTTTGATCGCGGCGTTAGTTATAAAGGGTGTAAAAAACCTCTTAATGAAGCCCAAAGGCACTTGTTCTCCCCGTCATTGCGATAATAAGATAATTGTTTTGTTCTACACCATACCTGGGAACCTTGTACTTCCGGAGATATCGAGGGTCAAAGTTACAACTTTTTGACAAGTTTTTTTTTTTAATACAAGTTTTTAATGTAAGACTTTTACTTTAAACACTTCCACAACACCCGTACTATTTAATCCATCCATCAGCACAATGTTTTGAGTGCGTTACATTAAGTTCTACCACAAAACATGATATTTCACCCCAAAAAAAAAGTCGTTTCCCAGCAGTAATTTTTGCGTAAAGTTACTTATTTTGATGTACAGAATGCTTGGTTGACGGCTTCGTGATGAGGTTGTTTACTCCCTGTATACGAAAATTAACGCAGGAATGTTTTAAATGTACACTCGGGCATAGTTTCCCGTTAGTGAGACAATTTTCGGATTCATGTGCCCGATAAGATTACCCAAATTGGCGAACTTTTACACAAACCTTCATCCCTTTTAACCACTTTAGGGGATGCATTTTCAAAAGTCCTTCCTTAAGCCTTCCATATAAGTGTTCTGTTCAAGTTTGTTTAATGAAGAACTTGTGCAAAATTTCATGATTCCAAACCCACCGGTTTAGGTTCTTTTTTTATTCTAAAAATAAATAAACGCTAAAGCGCGAAAGCGCACTGGTTGAGTAAAGTGTCGTTGGGTTTTCCCATCAGACATTTCCCAGTAGCATCCGGGAGACTGAATGTGCTCGGTTGATAACATAAACCATAAACCAATTAACGGTTGATAGCGTAGGAAAAAAAAGTAGTTAGCTTCCAAGGGACTTAAATATAACAGAAAAATGTAATGTATGAAAGAAGAAGACATGCTGCGCCGCGCCTCTAACTAACCCGTCGGACCTTACAGTCGTGATGTTTTCGTTATGTTTATTAAAATAGCGGTCTCCTTTTACACAATAGTCCGAAAAACAATGAATAAGCCCGGAATTCCACTGACACCGCGATATCGCAGTTTTTATCAGAACTAAGCGGTCCTATCGTCACTGGATTGTCGTATCTTACGAATACAATTGAATGGGATGATTTATTTACTCGACTGTTTACAGGGTATAATTGTATATATGAGTAATTATACAAAAACGCCGACTGTTCCTGATGTGACCCTATTACAGACTGATATTGTGGATGACAACATAGCGCTCGAGAGAGGAGCTAAAGCATACTTATTGAGAATATTGATTGCCAATAAACTATCGTGAAGGCCGAAATGTTTCAAGTTTAGCACGAAATTAAAGAAGTGTTCAGGTTCATAATAAATTAGGAACAGCGATTTCGTACCCTTTGACACGACCTATGACACAGAACACAATTAAAACCATTTGTAATCAAATAAAGAAAGATAAACACTAGAAATTGGGATCTAAAAAATATATATTTTATAAATTGGAAAAGCGCTTTTGAATTTTTTGGTAATCCAAGAGTTGCACTTACCCAAGCCGTCGCAGAACCTCGCCAAGCACACGATCAAACAAACAAATATCGAGCACTTCATCGCACTATTAGACACAACACTAAATGTAATTATCCGCCGGACACGCGACCGCCTCCCGCCGACTCCAAGATACAACTGATATTCCTTCGCGTACAATTCAAATGATATACTCCTGCGCAACATTAAATTTACCGTTCGATTTATGAATTTTTTCGCCCCACCCCTCGTTACATCCTCTGTATAAGGGCGATACTGAGACCAACGTGTTTTTGTCATCAGCAAAGTTAGCTTTGCATTATTATCTATAATTGTGATTATTTTTAATAGGTTCTAAATACGGTAGAGTTTGTGAATTGAAGTGGTCCGTTGTTTGACCGGCGCGGGCGCAGGCTCGCTCCCCCTGACCTCTTGGCAAATAGTCGTGTCTGATGATAAAGTTATAGTTTGTGTTTTCGTCGAAATATTATTGTGATTAGTTGCATTTTTGTGATCACGTGCGTGCGTACTTCGGGTCTCCGCTATGGATTCACTATTGATTCGTTCGGAGTCCGATACGTTATTATTATTTTGTTGTTGATTACGGAATTACGTATTCTGTATTACATCATAAGTATTTCTGTTATTGTTTTCTCGTTTATTAGTGTTGTTTATTGAGATTCGGACTGGGCTGTGATCTCTATTAGATATACCATTTTTAGTGTGATGCGTTTGATTAGAGTTTTTATTATTGTCATGTCTCCAAAGTTTTGGCTGTATGAAGACACTAGCTACTGTGCCCGCGGTTTCATCCGAACTAGTTCGGCTCCTATATTATAATCTTCCTCAACAGTTGGGCTATTTAATGCAAAAACATTTTTGATTTGATAGTTCCAGAGATTATCGCGTTCCAACAACCTCTTCAGCTTTATTATAATTATTAGTATAGATATAGATGAAACCTTCTTCTTAGCGTGTGGAGGGCCATCTAAATTATGTCGTCCCAGCATTGAGTCACTAGTTTGGCGCCTTCAGTAGACTCACTTCGAGTTCACTGATGAACACCCATCAATGATGAAAATGAAACCTTACCTATAGTTATCAACGGAAATCACTTGCATTGAACAACTGAAACAGCTGCAAACTTGTACCTATGTTAATTAAACCTATTTAAAATTAAAATAAATAGAGTAACAAGCAAGGAGTTTGCCAATAAACCTCAAGTATATCTTCGCACCAGTTTTAAATATCCTTGTATCCATCAATTCTAATTCATGATGCTCGTGTCATCATTCCAATTTATTAATAGTAGAAAATCACATCTTTTTCTTCCTTACTTACGCATTAATGATCCAATGATGTTTATATGTATAATAAGTATGTATTTACAAACAAAAAGTATCTATGTAGTATATCAACTATCTGGTGTCCACGACACAAGCCTCGTTGCTTAGTGTGGCACTAGATGGCGCTGTGTTAATGTCCAGCGATATTTATTTATTTTATTTATTATTTTATTTCTATCTTGCAGTTGTAGGGAGACAGTTATGCGTAACGATTTTATATTATATAAGTAATAGGGACTCAGTCAGTCGTTCCATAGTTTCTTTGGTGTACGTTTCTTGTTATGGTCATCCATATTCATCATTTTCATCCCTCCCCTCCAGCCCTCATCTCAATTAATTTGGAGTTGCGGCAGGATAGTTCTTCTGCCATCATGACCTTCCTGCCCTTGTACCATGTTGCTTGGGGTCGGCACAACACTTGTTTTCTTGTATTGTCCTTTGTCTTCTGCCACGTTATCATTTACTCCTTTTTCTTTCAAATCATTCCTCACACAATCCATCCATCGTTTCTAGTCTATTATATTAAAATAGTCTATTTCTTCCATACTTGTCTATTATTCGTCTATGGTTTTTTGGTCTTCCCCTACTTTTATAGCTATCCAAATTCATCCTCAAAACCATTTAACATTTTCCTTATTAGTTATTCCTTCGCGTCACATGTCCTTCTAACCCTAAAATTAGCAACTCTATTTGTGATGGTTCTGTTAGAATAAAGTTCTAATCAGCTTGCACTACAAAGCGGTTGTTACGTCAGTCACGGCCGAATAGTGCGAAATGAGTGTTTTTTTGCGATTCACAAAAAATCTATTGATTGGACTAAAAAAATAAAACACATAAGACCTGCTTTATAGTAAGTTCAGCTAGTATGCAAAGTTGTATGATCTAATTTGAAGTACTTTTTGAATACCAGCGGTTTATTGTTCGATTTGGAGGTAGCTTTGGATTTTTTTTCTATCGAGAAAAGTTTATGGAATCGTGTTTTCGTCACACATAGTACCTAGCATTTATCCTCAACTTTACCATATATTTATTTCAAAATTAATGCTGCAGTATTTTAGGCGTAACGGAGGATCATGCTAAGCCATTTGAGGCATGTTAGGCCCTTAAGTAATAGGTACTATGACAATCGATTTCCCCACAACTTTTAGTTACGGTAGGTACCAACCACTTAGACTTAATCCCCGTATTTACATAATATTTCTTATTCTATCAATTCGCCTTCTTTATCCTTAGCGTTCTCATCCCAGCCACATGCAATTGCATTTCAGTAATTTCTTTTGTGGTACTGCCTGATTCAGTCATAACAATCACTGAATCGCTTTTGGGTATAAGTGTATTTATTTATTTTCTTTCTTCTATCACCCTCTCGGCTCCAACCACTTTTCTACACATCATCATCTACCTAGCCTTTTCCCAACTATGTTGGGGTCGGCTTCCAGTTTTACCGGATGCAGCTGAATACCAGTATTTTACATGGAGCGACTGCCTATCTGACCTCCCCAACCCAGTTAGTACTGGGTAATACGATACCCTTTGGTGAGACTGCCAACTGCCTGCTTGTCAGACTTTTCTCTTAACTTTTCTCCAACCAATTTTCTACACATAATAAATATTTTTATCATGTCGTGCGATCCCTCTATATTTTCTCAGCTCATCTTCATTGTAATGTGTCAATCTCTGTAGAACAACCTAGACTTCAATTATTACATTCTTAGAAGATAATTCTGCTAAGGCAATGATAATTATGATTTATAATTATGAATACCTTACTGCATTTTTCTTCCCAATGTACCTACTGTACCTATACAAAAATATAGACAGTGCTCCTTTATAAAAAAAAAAACAAACGTTTAAAGGTTAAACTGAATGACAAATCAAACATTACCATAAATCTAACATCTAAATTCCTAATGTCCACCATATTGGATATGGAGTAAAAGCTTTTTAAAACATTCGAATAAAAGGCAAAGATATCAGCGAAATGCCTCGCGAGCCTATCACAAAATCTGCCCGTTCGCATGCCGGACCCGCGTCAAAGGCTCCGCTATAACTTTATGGTCTTTTTACGACTACAAACTCTTGTTCTCTTTGGTATGTTGCGTTTAAATTTAGAATTCGCATTTTCCGATGCTTTTAAGGCGGTCGGATACATAGCCTGAGCATGAGATAGCGAGGTTTGAAATTTATGGGGAAATTAGAATTCAATAATATACTTATCTCCATGACATTTTCTATATTAATAGATATATCAAACTCAAAGATGGAAGAAATTCAATGTATAATTTAAATAGAAAATACAAAAACATATCGCTTTTCTGTTTACGGAAGTACGAAGTGGGACAGTATACTTTGTACTAGCTTATGCCCGCGGTTTCACCTGCGTTGAGTTCGATAATTATTATTCCACGGGATCCAGGTTATAGACTGTCTGTGTGCCAAATTTCATAGAAATACGTTCAGAAGTTTTTGCGTGACAGAGTAAGAAACATCAGTCCATTCATCTATCACAAACTTTCGTAGCTGAAGCAAAGCTTTTATTTTACAGTCCGAATTTAGTACTTAACTGCATTAGCTAATTTTAAAAGATGAGATACGAACGTCTTCACTGATAAACTTATAACACAAGGTGGAAGAAAACACAAAATGGTTACCACATTCTCAGTACATCATTCTGTACCCATAGCTATTTTTAACCGACTTCAAAAAAAGAGGAGGTTCTATGTTCGTGTGCATGTATTTTTTTTATCTTTTTTTCTTTTTCTTTTTGTGATTTTTTTAAGTCGGTTTTATTATTAATATAAATAAGTTTTTTCATAAGTAGATATTGCAGTATTTTAGGAAACGCTGTTTTTTTTTTAATAACCGACAAAATATTTCTATGTTGGGTGATCCAGAATGATGTGCTGAACACGTGGCAACCGTGTACCTTCTACCTTGTAAACTTTCATAATTGCATTCAGTAAAAAACTGTTATTTTGAAATTACAAATAGACACTTCAATTTCATTTTTTGTATAGAATTGATGCGGTATGAAATCTGTAATCTATATTGCTAAAAGTACTTGAAAAAGTAGCACATAAATATAGTTTTAGGAACTCGTTTTTGTAGAACGAAAGCTTTCCTTAGCACAGTTACAAACGGATGTAACTAACTGCTAGTTAGTACACACTACTCTCAACAGCTATTGACTCGGGTATGAAACGTACGACACTTTAAATATTCATCTCACTATTCTCGCAAACATTGAGGAATACGTGCTGTACTGTAGGCTCTCAGGAAATTAGTTTCTCTTTTAATACATAGGATAGCCGTGTGGTTTCCGGCAGAGTAGAATAGAACCAACCCATTACACTAACGGGTGTCGTATAAGGCGACTAATGTCTGAGGCAGAACACCTTGCGCCTCCGTAGACCAGAGAATGGGCAGCAGCGTTTTCTGTTAGTCTTTTATCACTGCGATCTCCAATCCGCCTGCCAAGCGTGGAGAAATTGTTCCCATCATGGGAGAGGCTTATGTCCAGCAGTGGACGTTATGGGCTGTTGTTGTTTGTTGTACATAGGATAAGTACTTAGGTAGGTTAGGTCTGTAGTGGCTGAATAATAATAGTCATTGCCTTTTCCATAATATCTCTTCGTACGAACCAAAACAAATAAACCATGTATCGTTTTTCATTACAAAAAATGCTGAAGATTACGATAAATGACGACTCCAGACTTATTTTTGGTTTTCAAATTTAAGTAGTTTAATAAATGTAGGTGGGTCAATGACCGCTATTCTCATCTTAAGGCCCTTCTAACCCTAAAATTAGTAACTCTATTTGTGGTGGTTCAAACTTCGATGGAAAAGCTGTTAGAATAAAGTTCGTATCAGCTTTCACTACAAAGCGGTTGTTACGTCAGTCACTGCGGCCGCATAGTGCGAAATGAGTGGTTTTTTGCGATTTACAAAAAATCTATTGATTGGACTAAAAAAATAAAATACATAAGACCTGCTTTATAGTTAGTTCAGTTAGTATGCAAGGTTTCCTGATCTAATTTCAAGTACTATTTGAATACCAGCGATTTATTGTTCGATGTGGAGGTAACTTTGGATTTTTTTTCTATCGAGAAAAGTTTATGGAATCGTGTTTTGGTCACACATAGGACTTAGTATTAATCCACAACTTTACCATATATTTATTTCAAAATGAATGCTGCAGTATGACGTATGTGTGTGTACTCCTAGTGTAACGAAAACACGATTCCATAAACTTTTCTCGATAGAAAAAAAAAAACAAAATTACCTATTCGGCCACAATGACTGACGAAACAATCACTTTGTAGTGCAAGCTGATTAAAACTTTATTCTAACAGTATTTCAAACGAAGTTTGAACCACAACAAATAGAGTTGCTAATTTTAGGGTTAGAAGGGCTTTAACTGGCACCAACTATACTCAAAGAGGTTCCGTTCAAACTAAAGACATCATAATTTTGGTCTAGCTTTTTCGTTCCCAATACTCGTTGACCCTTAGCTCGTTTTTTTTAATGATCCCAGTGGCCAGTCTGTTGCTAACTCTGGTTTTGTTTTTATTTTTTACGGCGCGAACTCTTTGATGCTAACTTTTTGGTGCCTGGTTTATACAGGCTGATATGTTAAAAGAGGGACATACAAAAAAGGACACACAAGGAGGGTCATAATAATAGAATCAAGTACTCGTCAGAGGGACCTGCTTTGAAATATTGAAAAATAAACCGATCAAGAGCGAGTCGGACTCGCGCACCGAGGGTGCCGTACGAACTTTTTAAAAGACAAACTTAACTTTGCTGTACGATCCCTAGAAACGGCTATTGCACCAACCGCAATTAATAAGTTTGTAATAGTAAAATCTTTTTTTTTTGTTAGGTATTAATCTACTTCACGGTTTTCAGATTTTTCCCTTTACATGTGCTGTAAGACCTTGTTTTTTGCCAGATTTCGTGATTCTAAGGAAAGTGAGAGTGATCTTCTAAGGGTTCCTTTTTTACCTTTTGAGGTACGGAACCCTAAAAACTGTTATTCCCTATATTTAACGGAGTTATGTGTACTTGTATGTATGAAGCAGCAGATTGTTTTTTTCTGTGGTCCTGTAGTACTTAATAGTTTTTATTTTCGTGAGTTAGTACTGTAAGGTTTAGGTTTTTTATTTTACAAACAACCTTAAATACCAACCAACCAGGCTGTATTTGGATTCTAAAAGAATTTGGAAATAAAACAACAAATTTAGGAAAAGGAGAGAATTTGTCATGTAACCGGATTGTCATTTGAGTTTTATTGATGTAAAAGAAAGTATGGTCCATTTTCTAAATAATAGAACTGAAATCGCTGAAAGCTTTTTACTTTTAAGTAGCAGCTCGTAGGCTAGTATCTTACAGTACCTACAAATAAATACTGAGTACCTACTACTACCCTCCCAATGAGGGCTATCGTTTTAGAGTTCACCAGATGGCGCCGCTGTCGAGTAAGGTCCTGTCATTCATTCTATTGTATACTTTAGAGTACTAATAGCTTCATCAAAAGTTTATATTAGTACGTATAACAACAGTGTTAAACTTCAGATACATATTTACAATATTGTCCCTAAAATTAGCAAGCATTAAACATTTAAAAATCATTCTTCCTCCAAGTACTAACAAATTAGATCCAAACTTGCTACTTAAAATCTTCAAGACATAAATAATCGTGAATATTAGGAAAAATCCGTGATAAAAAAGCGAACACTATGGCATCTGAAATTCCTGAAGACCTTACTCTACACGAACGCCTCTAGCGGCGCATTCATGCGCGATACCCCCATTGTATGTCCTTTTACAGCCAACTTTTACAGCCAGGTATAATCTGCCAAAGGAAGGTATTTTTTTATAAATCCTTAGAACTATTATTAGATTCGGTACGTAGTTGTTTTAACAAAACTATGAAAATTGCGTATTCCTACGCAATATTTTTACGTGAAAAATATTTTTTGTATTAAAAATAGAATTTGTTCGATTTGCGGGGATTTAATGTTGAGAAGAATAGATATTGCAATAGTTTTTTAGTGATAATCTCGGATTTTATCGGTATTCCGTCGTGGGTGATCGTGCGTAACCTACTTAAGCCTCGTACAGTCATGAGCACTAACATGTAAATATGTGTGTTATGTTATACCGACTACTAATTCGTTATATATCGACTACTAAATCGCTAAACTCGTCACCTGCTGCTGCCGAGTCTTTACTAAGGGAAAACGTTTCAGTCTGTGATTCCGAATTTAATTTTCAATATGTCACCAGTTAAGATATAATTAAAACTTTTCACACCTTAAATGTTAAAAAGACTGCCGATCTATGGGGTCATTCTGTAGACATTGCTAAATCCATTATAAACATTGTAGCTCCTTCATTAGCTGTAATACTTAACGATTGTATTGACCATGGTTAGTTTCCTGATCTAATGAAATATAGTAAAATAATACCATTGTTTAAATCGGGTAGCACATCAGACCCCACTAATTATAGACCCATTTCAGTACTACCCACATTTAGTAAAATTTTTGAAAAATTAATTTTGGCACAAATGCAAAGTTTTTTCAATAAACATAAGTTATTACATAAAAAACAGTTCGGTTTCACAAAGGGTCGTTCAACTACTGATGCCGGTGTTGAACTTTTAGGACACATTTATAATGCCTGGGAGGACAAATGCGATGCTTTGGGTATTTTTTGCGATTTATCTAAAGCTTTCGATTGCGTTCTTCATGAAACATTAATCAGGAAACTACACCACTACGGAATCCGTAACGCCTCTCTGGATCTTCATATTTCATATTTGAGTGATAGGATTCAGAGAGTTGATGTCAACGGGAAAAGATCTCCCGGATCCGTAGTAAGAATGGGGGTACCCCAGGGCTCAATTCTTGGTCCATTTTTGTTTCTTATTTACATAAATGACTTGCCTTACCTCATAAAGGATAATCATGACATAGTATTGTTTGCAGACGACACTTCTCTTTTATTTAAACTCAAACGTCAGCAGTTAGTTACGGATGATGTTAATAGCGCCCTGGCAAAAGTCGTTAATTGGTTTAATGTTAATAATTTACTCCTAAATGAGAAAAAAACTAAATGTATTAAGTTTACGATACCCCATGTAAGACAAGTGGAAACCACTGTAATAATTAAGAATGAAGAGTTGAAACCGGAAGATAGCACAGTGTTCCTAGGCATAACTTTGGATGCCAAGCTTCAGTGGGGCCAGCATATAGACAAATTGTCGAAAAAACTTAGCTCTGCAGCATACGCCGTTAGAAGAATTCGTGAGTTAACTGATTTAGAGACAGCCCGTTTAGTTTACTTTAGTTATTTCCATAGCGTGATGTCGTACGGTATTCTCTTGTGGGGCAATGCCGCCGATATTCAGACAATATTTATTTTGCAAAAAAGGGCAATTCGTTCAATTTATAAATTAAGACCCAGATACTCCCTCAGAGAAAAATTTAAAGAGATTAATATTCTTACTGTGCCTTCTCAGTTTATTTATGAAAACCTTTTGTACGCACACAAAAATATTAATTTGTTTAAAAAATACCTGTGATATCCACAACATAAATACGAGGAACAAACACAAATTTGTTGTTCCTGTAACGAGGCTCAAAAAAATAGGGGGTACGTTCAGATGCCAATGTATACGTTTTTACAATAAACTTCCGAGCCAAATTCAAGCACTAAGCCTAAATAAATTCAAATCGTTAATAAAACGGAAGCTGTGCTTGAAAGCCTACTATCATGTTAACAACTATCTCGAAGATAAAAAGGCTTGGGATTAAGCTGCTCCAATGAAATTTGCTCTGTGAATGTCGAAATTTCGGACTTCGCTTGTTTATTATTAATTCCTTTCTTTTATACACTCTGACATTGAATGATTTGACATGAATACTTATTTCAGTATTTTATTATTTTTTACTTTTTTATTTTATTTTATGTTACATTTACCTACTGACTTGACAGGAATATTTACGTATCTTACTTTTTATTATTATTGACATATGATTTTTGTGATTTTTATTGACATTGATTTTGTAAATTATTATTAATTTTATTTGATTATTGTGAATGTGGGGACCATGTGGGTTTAATTTTTATATATTTTTGTTTGTTTTCTTTTTTTTTTCCCACAACTGTCTGGCAGTTTGAGTATTATAAGCGACCTACCCAAATGTCCTTTCTTTGGTATTGTTCGTCGTTTCGTTGAGCTCCTTGAGTTTGTAAATTATTATTAATTTTATTTGATTATTGTGAATGTGGGGACCATGTGGGTTTAATTTTTATATATTTATTTTTGTTTTCTTTTTTTTTTCCCACAACTGTCTGGCAGTTTGAGTATTATAAGCGACCTACCCAAATGTCCTTTCTTTGGTATTGTTCGTCGTTTCGTTGAGCTCCTTGAGTTATAAGTCGAGCTACACGATAACTGACAAATGCTTGCACTGACTGGACAGGTCCACTCAAATCTGTGTGGTTCTTTCTTCAAAAGACCATGTCAGACACTATTCTGCATAGTCCTCATGTGAATTGAGCAAAATTATGTCTGGACTTCAAAAGAGACTATGACCTCTGAGTTTGTTTCGGCTGTTTCTTCTCAGAGTAGTCAGGTAAGAAACACCACCCCATCTAGTTAAAAAAAAAAATGACGAGTAAAAGTGTTTGTAAAAACCTACTTGCAAAATAAACATCATTTATCATTTATCATACAGAAGACCGGAGAGTATAACCTGCCTCTCTGTTTAGCATTTGTAGACTACGAGAAAGCCTTCGATGGCAGAAGCCATGGAGGACCTCAGTATAATGTTCGATGACCTCAGTAAAGCTTCCGAAAGAGTGAGGCTAAAAATGAACATGGACAAAACCAAGGTCATGTTTAATGTCCATGCAACACCCACCCCTATCAAGATCGGAGACACTACACTCGAAGCTGTAGACGATTATAATAATAATAATTAATAAATAATTATTATGTGTACCTGGACAAACGGTCCAGTTAGGTAAGAGTAGAGGAAGACCAAAGAAACGATGGATGGACTGTGTGAAGGATGATATGGCACAAAACGAGGTGTCTGATGAGATGACGACTAATGGAGAAGTGTGGAAGAAGAAGACATGCTGCGCCGACCCCAAATGAATTGGGATAAGGGAAAGAGCGTGATGACGATGTCATTTTAATATAACTGAATCTGAAGAACCCAATTATATAATTGGGTTAGGTAGGTTAGGACTATGACAAACCCGCGCGATCCTAGTGACGCGACGGCAGCCGGCGACGGCAGACGGCGCCGCGAGCGGTACCTACATCCAAGTTGGCGGCATCAATTTCATATTTTCATGTCGCAAGAGGCTAAAGGTAATGTCAAATTTTATTTTCTCTCTCATGTTTAGCCCTAACAAGGTACACTAAGTAACAAGGTACACTAACTAGTAAAGCCGTTTTTCTCACTGAATTGGTTGTAATAAATAAATATATTACACATGTGAAATTACACACAGCGCCATCTAGTGCCACACTAAGCAACGAGGCTTGTGTCGTGGACACAAGATAGTTGATATACTACATACTTATTTTTTGTTTGTAAATACATACTTATTATACATATAAACATCAATGACTCGGAAACAAATGTCCATGATCATCACATAAACATTTGCTCTTACCGGGATTCGAACCCGGGACCCCAAGAAGGTAAGGCAGCCTCACTACCGCTGCGCCATTCGGGCCGGTGTAATTTCAAGATGTTACGAAGACAGTATGTTGGAACCGGTTAACGTTTTATTTAAATATGTAAGACTAATTTCAAGGGTGAATTTTGCTACATATTAGTGCTTGTAACTGTACATTATAAAATGTGAAATATGAATATGAAACTGGAGCTGAAATATTTTTCTAACAATGTGCGTAAGTTGCAGTGGCTACAAATTATTTTTCTAACAATGTGCGCAAGTTGCAGTGGCTTCAAATTATTTTTCTAACAATGTGCGTAAGTTGCAGTGGCTACAAATTATTTTTCTAACAATGTGCGTAAGTTGCAGTGGCTACAAATTATTTTTCTAACAATGTGCGTAAGTTGCAGTGGCTACAAATTATTTTTACATTCACCATGAAACCAGAAGCCCTAGCACGAACGCGTGACGTAAATTTTACGTAAGTAAAAACGAACGATTTTTCATCCAAAATACAACTTTAGTAGGTAGCTGTGTGCGAATTTATGCCAATATAAAAATTGATAGAATTTACGTTACGTTCTTAATTCACCGCGTCCGTACGTGCTAGGCTCACAGGTAAAGCATTTCATATAATTATCTAGTACTTAGGTAATTATCATAATCTTATCAATGATCCGATTTTTAGAAACCACGTTTTTTTCTTCCATTCTCACCTGTCAACCGTCACGCTATCATTTACTACTCTTTCATTCATATCATTCCTCACACAACTTATCCATCGTTTCCTTGATCTTCCTCTCCCTCTCTATCCGTCAACATTTATATTACCTAATCACTCTTTTAGTCACAACATGCTATTCGTCCCTCCTTATCACAACGTCCGTACCAAGCAGACGATTCCCTTTCGCCGTGACTGTCACTGAGCCAAGGGAGAATGTGAACAAGATGATGACTGTCGCCAACGTCATGCGTATAGCAGTGCTCCGCCAAATCGACAGTTTGAAAAAAAAAAAAAAAAAAGATTTAACTGCGTCGCGCAAAAGAGCGGGCACCCTACCCTTCACACACACACAGTTTCATAAAAAAAGTGCATTATTAATGAACAATTACGCGCAAATGTCGCGACATCTGACCAATAATAACAACATGTCTTAACAAAGAGCAATGACTAATGTTTATCAGTTTTATCACATTTCTAGTAACGCGATAATAGACAACAACAGCGCTTTCCTACACGTGATGCGGAGTATTGAGTTAGGTACTATCCGGCTCCTATGTTCCAGAAACTAATCTATACAAATAAATATAATTGAAGTGGCTGTTTGTAATTTCAAAATAATAGCTTTTTACTGAATGCATATGAAAATATATACGGCACTTATAACAAAAAACACATTTGTTTCTTCCTACGTTAGATCTTATGACATCAGCTATCTGTCAGTAAAAGTCCCGTCAAAATCGGTCCAGCCGTTTCGGAGATTAGCCTGAACAAACAGACAGACAGAAACAAATGAGTTTTTGTTATAAATGCCGTATTTAGCTTAGCTGCCTAGCTGTTATTTTGATATTACAAGCAGACACTTTTATTCATTTGTATGGATAATACCACCTTTCGATTTGGCACACAAATTTGTAGTTAAGACAGGATAGTTTTTATGGCGGTAACGTATATTTGCAAAAACCATAGACTCAGACTCGACGTAAAGGAACTCGACAAGGGAACCAATCGTAGTAAGTTCTCGTGGAATAACTTTCACCCTCCACGCGATTAAAGACGCAGCCTATGCCGCTACATAGCTAGTAGCAAGACCCCTCCCACGAACGTTCATGAAGAGTTGTAGTTGTAACAAAATGCTAACTTTTTTGTTGCTCTACCATCGATAGGTGGTGTGCAAACGAGATTTGACGTCGTCTCGTGACCTACGTTTATAGAAACCATAAAAAAAACATTCATCATACGCACGTTACATTCTTTAAATTCCTCCGCTAAGCTTCAGTTAAAACAAACATATTTTTAACGGCGACGAACAAACAGAACGGTAATAAAATTATGATTAACTATGTTATATTTAGCGCTAGATATTTTGACTGGGACCATGATGAGCTTGTACAGAGAGCCATTAGCGTTTCTTGCTCGGCATTACACTAGTACCGTAGTCGGAGATCCAAACCGAAGTCTTACGAGGGTTTACGAAATTAGGAATAGCGTTTTGACACTCAAATGGAGTTGGGCATTGCAGGTGGAGTAATGCTGTGACGGGAAAGAAAAGTGTTGGTCGTCCAGCGGCGAGATGGGCAGACGACTTTGTTGCCATTGCTGGTAGATCCTGGATGAGGCTGGCTGCTGATGCGCTTCTTGTTTCTTTCTTGCTTTTTTTTTTTTTTTAGTTTTGTAGTGCTACTAACATAGTTTTTAAGTTGCTTAACTAACAAAAATTGTTATTAGTATGTATTTTTAGGCTAAGGTATTTATCTATGGATCTTTGTTACCTGTAATAAATGGTTTATTATTATTATTTATGCTCGGAAATTGTGGGATGCTACATAAATGCATATGTAATAACAATGTTTAATGCATCCTAATTTAAAGTGAGAAGAGCAGACGAATATGAAATTGCAATGCTTGTAAAAGGCTGCTAAGTCATAAGTACTAACATAACTTAACACCACATTGTACACTTGGTTCGCAATAAATGTTTTGACTTTGACTTTGACTTTGACTTTAAATAATATCTCACCTGTATTCAGCCGAAGGTATATAAAGGAAGATATATAATGAAGATTAGGAAGATATATAAGCAAAGCTGTACATACCGTTTCACCCACCGCCATTTCCCCAGTACCGTAAGATAATAGGGGGCGACCCTATGGGGAAGGCTGGTCAAAGCTGATTGTAGATGGCGCGTTCATAGCTTATACCCAATCTGACCAATGAGGTCAATCCATTTCGAAATATAAAATGACATTGACAGATTTTCAACCAATGACGATGTTTGGTTCATGCGCTGCTAGCGCCATTAGTGCCACCAGTTGCCCACCCCATTACCATCAACGAAAATCCAAATTCCGTGGCTGCTAATGAGAAATTCCTGATGGCAAAAGCCAATAACACTGCCCGAACTGGAAATCTAACCAACCATCACCGTCTACCAACGAGTTAGTGGGGTTTTACAATTTATACTTCTCGTGGCTCGGTTGCCTGGGTTGATCCGTGGATGGGTTACCACCCATTATATATAAATTTGTTAGAAAATTCTGGGTTAAGTATTAAAATTATAAGCCTCTTTCAGTCATACAATCTTGAAAACAAATTTCTTGAGCCTACCAGAATAACCCCAACTAGTGCCACTTGCCTAGACAATATTTACACTGATATTATACCCACCCAAAAAGCAATTATTAACTTAATAGATTCAGATCATTGTGGGCAATTGATCACAATTCCAAATGTAAACAAGACAGTCACTAAAAACTATATCATTATTAATCCAAAAAGTAAAAATCGCCTGGAAACTTTTAAAACTAAACTTTTATCTAAACTACCACTTTTGTCAGTTAATGATGATCCAAATCAACAATATAACGATTTTTTCAGTATGTATTGCACACAATTTGAAAACACATTTGTCCCTAAAACAATATCTGTAAATAGTAACGCTTCTTTCAACGACTGGGCCACCATTGGTATTCATAAGAGTCGAAAACGACTTTATGAGCTGTATGAAGAGCGGACTTATATAAACACTGTAGAATTTAATTTGTATGTTAAGAATTATTCAAAATTATTTAAAAAAGTTTGTTTCATAGCAAAGTCACGTTACTTGAGTTCAAAAATTAAAAATAGTAGTAATGATTAAAATGACATGGAACATTATAAATAGCGAAACGGGAAGGTCTTGCAATCGAAATAGTGACTACAGCCTTGCTATTGGCGATAATATTTTAAATTCAGACACTCAAGTTGCCACAGCCTTTGAAAATTTCTTTGCGGATATTCCCGTATCGACTACTAAATCCCTAAACTCGTCACCTGCTGCTGCCGAGTCTTTACTAAGGGAAAACGTTTCAATCTGTGATTCCGAATTAAATTTTCAATATGTCACCTGTAAAGATATAATTAAAACTTTTCACACCTTAAATGTTAAAAAGACTGCCGATCTATGGGGTCATTCTGTAGACGTTGCTAAATCCATTATAAACATTGTAGCTCCTTCATTAGCTGTAATATTTAACGATTGTATTGACCATGGTGAGTTTCCTGATCTAATGAAATATAGTAAAATAATACCATTGTTTAAATCGGGTAGCACATCAGACCCCACTAATTATAGACCCATTTCAGTACTACCCACCTTTAGTAAAATTTTTGAAAAATTAATTGTGGCACAAATGCAAAGTTTTTTCAATTAACATAAGTTATTACATAAAAAACAGTTCGGTTTCACAAAGGGTCGTTCAACTACTGATGCGCCGTTGAACTTTTAGGACACATTTATAATGCCTGGGAGGACAAATGCGATGCTTTGGGTATTTTTTGCGATTTATCTAAAGCTTTCGGTTGCGTTCTTCATGAAACATTAATCAGGAAACTACACCACTACGGAATCCGTAACGCCTCTCTGGATCTTCTTATTTCATATTTGAGTGATAGGATTCAGAGAGTTGATGTCAACGGGAAAAGATCTCCCGGATCCGTAGTAAGAATGGGGGTACCCCAGGGCTCAATTCTTGGTCCATTTTTGTTTCTTATTTATATAAATGACTTGCCTTACCTCATAAAGGATAATCATGACATAGTATTGTTTGCAGACGACACTTCTCTTTTATTTAAACTCAAACGTCAGCAGCTAGTTACGGATGATGTTAATAGCGCCCTGGCAAAAGTCGTTAATTGGTTTAATGTTAATAATTTACTCCTAAATGAGAAAAAAACTAAATGTATTAAGTTTACGATACCCCATGTAAGACAAGTGGAAACCACTGTACTAATTAAGAATGAAGAGTTGAAACCGGAAGATAGCACAGTGTTCCTATGCATAACTTTGGATGCCAAGCTTCAGTGGGGCCAGCATATAGACAAATTGTCGAAAAAACTTAGCTCTGCAGCATACGCCGTTAGAAGAATTCGTGAGTTAACTGATTTAGAGACAGCCCGTTTAGTTTAGTTATTTCCATAGCGTGATGTCGTACGGTATTCTCTTGTGGGGCAATGCCGCCGATATTCAGACAATATTTGTTTTGCAAAAAAGGGCAATTCGTTCAATTTATAAATTAAGACCCAGATACTCCCTCAGAGAAAAATTTAAAGAGATTAATATTCTTACTGTGCCTTCTCAGTTTATTTATGAAAACCTTTTGTACGCACACAAAAATATTAATTTGTTTAAAAAATTCAGTGATATCCACAACATAAATACGAGGAACAAACACAAATTTGTTGTTCCTGTAACGAGGCTCAAAAAAATAGGGGGTACGTTCAGATGCCAATGTATACGTTTTTACAATAAACTTCCGAGCCAAATTCAAGCACTAAGCCTAAATAAATTCAAATCGTTTATAAAACGGAAGCTGTGCTTGAAAGCCTACTATCATGTTAACAACTATCTCAAAGATAAAAAGGCTTGGGGTTAAGCTGCTCCAATGAAATTTGCTCTGTGAATGTCGAAATTTCGGACTTCGCTTGTTTATTATTAATTCCTTTCTTTTATACACTCTGACATTGAATGATTTGACATGAATACTTATTTCAGTATTTTATTATTTTTTACTTTTTTATTTTATTTTATGTTACATTTACAGTGACTTGACAGAAATATTTACGTACCTTACTTTTTTATTATTATTGACATATGATTTTTGTGATTTTTATTGACATTGATTTTGTAAATTATTATTAATTTTATTTGATTATTGTGAATGTGGGGACCATGTGGGTTTCATTTTTATATATTTTTGTTTGTTTTCTTTTTTTTTTTCCCCACAACTGTCTGGCAGTTTGAGTACTATAAGCGACCTACCCAAATGTCCTTTCTTTGGTATTGTTCGTCGTTTCGTTGAGCTCCTTGAGTTATAAGTCGAGCTACACGATAACTGACAAATGCTTGCACTGACTGGACAGGTCCACTCAAATCTGTGTGTTCTTCAAAAGACCATGTCAGACACTATTCTGCATAGTCCTCATGTGAATTGAGCAAAATTATGTCTGGACTTCAAAAGAGACTATAACCTCTGAGTTTGTTTCGGCTGTTTCTTCTCAGAGTAGTCAGGTACGAAACACCGGCCCCATCTAGTTTAAAAAAAAAAAAAAATGACGTGTAAAAGTGTTTGTAAAAACCTACTTGCAAAATAAACATCTTTTATCATTTATCATTTATTACATACCAAGTTTCCTCCGGGCCTCGAAAAGCACGTTGAACCAGTCGGTCCCGGCAATCATTTGCATATCTTTTACAGTCGTTACAGGTAGTGACCCAAAAATCTGACAACCAGTCTTACCAGGGGGTATCGTATTACCCAGTATTAACTGGGTTGTCGAGGTCAGATATGCAGTCGATCCATGTAAAATACTAGTATTCAACTATTCAGCTGCATCCGGTTAGACTGGAAGCCGACCCCAACATAGTTGGGAAAAGACTAGACAGATGATGACTTCATTATCATATAGGACCCTGACATAGCCAGTGCTGTCACTAAAAATACTTAAGTGCCCTACGATTTCACAGACCGTGTTTTTTTGCTAGGCTCCCATGCATGCTAGCTACTAGCCAAGTGGCTATCAAGCACAAAAATATTTCTTCAAATCCACTGGTAGCTCCAGAGATTGGCTTTATACAAATAAACAAACTCTTCAGCTACATTACATTAATATAGATAAGAGTCGCGCTCGTAAAGTTGTTACCTAATGAGTTAGTTTTTTCTCTAATCTCCATCGTAACGAGGATGTTCCCACGACTATCGTCGCAAGTTCCGGTCAGCACATGCGCCATATCCGCCATTTCCGCTCCACGCCCGCCCCGTGTGACTCATCAGCTTCTTTTCTAATTATCATAAGGTTGGATTTCAAATAGAACCGCCATATCATCATTATCAGCCTAATAATGTCCTCCCCCCACTGCTGGGACACAGGCCTCCTCTCTATGAGAAGGACTGGCCCAGTGCGGGTTGGTAGATGTCAGATGTCCTTCGATTTTTTGGTTCTAGGACATGTTGGCTTGCTCCGCCGTTTTGAGGGCAGTGGTGATAAAATAAATTGCACAAAGTAATGCACCTGTCTGGGTTCGAACCCACGACGTAGTTACAACTCGTAAGTCGGAGCTGTTACCACTGAACCTGGCCACCACGGCACTGCCCTAGAACCGCCCCTTTTGTCAAAAAGGCAGAAAAACACGATTTCTGAAAACTATTCTAAATAAAAAGTATGACGTGCCTAAGTAGTAGGTACGTGTGTTTAAAGCTAGATCAATCCTACCAATAATAAAAATGCGAAAGTCTGAGAGGATGTGTGGATGTATGGGTGTTTGTTACTCTTTCACGCAAAAACTACTGAGCGGATTTGGATGAAATTTTGCACACAGATAGTTTATAACCTGGATTAAAACATACGATACCTACTTTTTATCTTCTTGTTATAATGTCGCTATTATGTGTTAACCCGGGTAATTATTATTATTATTATTTTATACTTAGGTGCACGGAAACAATGAATATCGGATAACATTCAATGTTTAATAAGTATTTTGTCTTCGCAATTCATGAAAATAAAAATGTGACAATGAGTTTGATTGTATAAATGTATACTTACTTGTTTGTTTGCCACACCTTTACTAATTTCGGTGAAATTTATTATATTTTTAATGAATAGACATGTCTTGGGTTGGGTTAGGTAGGATCTACAGAGTGGAAGAGACACCGCACAAACGCTTACGTATTCAGGACATCATTCCAACCACACCCCCCACATGGAAATTGTATATCGGTAATAAAAAAAAATACCTATGCCGTTCATACTGTTTGACCGTGAGTCTCCGCCAGATAAGTAACAATTAAAGGTCATTGCTCTTTCCTTAATTTCTCTGCGTAGGTACCCCGACAATACATTATGAATCGTTTTTTATTACTAGAAAAAGTCAAGGATCACGATAAAGGTCGTTTCGGGACAGGTTTATGTCATATTCTGTTTTCGTAACTATGAATTAGAATAAATGTATGCGGGCTAATGACCTTTAATTCTTATTTATCTGGCGGAGGTGTTGCACTTTTGTAGAAAACAGCTGCCGCTCGGGTCGATCTTTAGATTAAGCCGCGCTTGCCTAGGTTAATTTGTGGATGGGTGACCACCCATCCATTACATACCGAGTTTCCTCCGTGTCCACGTTAAGCCATTGGCCCGGCTGTCATTTGTAGATCTTTGACAGTCGTTACAGGTAGTCAGTAACCCGAAAGTCTGCAACTAGTCTTACCAAGGGGTATCGTATTACCCAGTACCTATACCTACTAACTGGGTTGTGAAGGTCAGTTAAGCAGTCGCTTCATGTAAAATACTGGTATTCAGCCGCATGTATCTGGTAAGACTAGAAGCCGACCCCATCATAGTTGGGAAAAGGATGGATGATAATAGTTGACTAAACTCTTATCTCTCTTACTCTTATCTTATCAAAATGAAAAGAACAGCTTTCAAGGGTCCCGAATTCAGCAGTCGATTTAAACGGAAGGTTTATTGATAGGTATATTATTAAGTACATACCTACATTTATTAGACATTTAACTTGCGCAGCGCTTTGTACAGAGTTCAACGAAGATTTTTCAGTAGTCATAACATAACATCATGCCCGTAATCCTGGAAAGATAAAGCAGAGGTGTACCTACACTTCTTAAGATAGGTTCAAATTTGAAGTTTGTTGTACTTATGAGGTTTACATAATATGTTGCAGAGATCAAGTTATCTTTTATGAAGTTTAGTAGTACACCCACAATGGGGGCTATTGTTTTTGAGCTCACCAGATGGCGCCACTGTCGAGTAAAGTATGTCAATAATTCTATTTTACACTATAATGTAAAAGTTTATTTTATTACGTATAACCACATAGTGTAAACTTACTCTTTAGACGTCTGCGGTGTAAACTTCAGGTAATTACAATATTTTCCCTATAACAAGCTTGAAACATTTAAAAATCATTCTACCTCCAAGTAGCTAATAACAAATAAGATCCTGAGTTGACACATAAAATCTTTAATACATAATCAGTAATGAACAGAATGCTCAGTTTAAAACACAATCGTGAGTATTAGTTTAAATACGTGATAAAAAAGCACGCAACGCGCGAACACTGTATGACATCTGACATTTCGGACAACCATAAACGAACTCTAAACGAACGCCTCTAGCGACGAATTCATGCGCGATAGCCCCCATTCGACAGTTATGTTTTAAGAACCAAGTAATGGGGGCGAGCCTGTCCCCATCGATCGGGCACAAATCCAAACTCCGTGGTTGCTACTGAGAAATTCCTGTCAGGCATAGATAATCTAAGATGGCGCCACCATAGCTGATAACATTTCAAAATTTTCAACCAATGACGATGTTGGGAACCAGCTATGTTAGCGCCATTAGTTCCATAGTTTCCTTCCTAATTGCGCTACCAACCAGCTAACCAACGAAACAGTCTTTTAAATAGTATTCATTATTACTTGTTTTACCAAAACTACAGGCATAATTTAATTATAGTATAAAAGACTAATAACTAATTTGTGACTAAATTAAAAAATAAACCTGCAGTCATTACTGTCAAAAAGTGACAACTTAACAAGTAAACATTTCATTTCTTTGATTTTTGGGATTGAATGCGTAAAAATCTTCTTACTCTTTTTTTCAAACGATTAATTAGTTAAGCCCAAAAGAGATAGAACACCTCACTGTTTAATACACTGTAAATTGGAACGCGCTTATGGAAAATGGAATTTGTGCACTGTGCAGTGCAGAGCAGAAGCTGATGTAAACAAACATTTTATTATAAGAAAAGCTAAAATGGAAGAAGGAAACTCAATCATATACGGCTTAGAACACCAGGTACTTTGTTTACAATTATCTACGCTGACGATATTGACATTTATTGCTGCTCGAGTGTAACTCTTTATTTCATGCGTTTTTGGAGTGCACGGTAGGTTCTCGCATAGTCCCGAAAAACTTGAATCAATCAACCGCAGTGGGCCACTCCCAAGCGACCACAACACCGAGTACTCCGAGTAGCTTAGTACACCTCCCGCTCTATGAATCATCATTATCCTCCTCCCAATTTATTTGGGTTGGTGCAGTATGTCTTCTTCTACCATGCTTCTCTATTACTTGCCATCGGACCTCCTTTCTAGCCATATCATCCTTCACACTTTATTTATTTATTTAATTTAATGCACAATGTACACAACCAATTTTACACGTTAAGCTTAAACAAGTGTGTACATGACCCTGTTAGGGCGCAGCAAAATAACTTAAAACTAATATTGCAGAATAGAGTATCTATCTAGATCTAGTCAATGTCACTTACATATCATTAGGAATTCAATATTATTTTCATTAAATTTATATCTAACATTTCATTTGATTTACTTAATAACAATTATCTGAGTGTGTTAAAGTTTAAATTAATTAAATAAACAAAAAACTTAACATGATATTAATAAATAGAAAAATATATCAAAATCAAAATCAAAGCATTTATTTCAAGTAAGCCAGTTACAGGCACTTTTGAATTGTCGAAACAAAGATGAAAATTAAATGTAGCTACAGTCCCAGTCACAAGACATAAAAACTGTGAAAGTACTGTAGTTGCCCATTCCCTAGCGTAGAGAACACCAAGGCGTTGCTGGCCTTTCTTGGGCAACTGGGGTGAATCAAATGATCGATTTTTCCACCCGCAAAATACGCGCCTTGGATATAGAAAACCATACAATACAATCCTTTCGGTAAAACAGATGTGATCTTATCTTACTGATTTTATTTTTGTTCATTTACAGACCAGAGCGCTATCCCCACAGTACGGGGAGAGTGATGCGATCAGATTCCTGATTGGAACCCAAAGCTTGAAGCCAAACTCCAATCAGATACATGTGGTGGAGTTAGAAGAAGACACAGGGGCTTTACATACTAAAGTAAGATACTCAATTTTATCATCATTTAGATTTCAAGTGAGATGGCATTCTACAAAAAGTAACTTTTTCAAAAACTCCACCTGCCAACCTGTTTACTTAGAACATGCTTAGAATTCATATGTGAAGCGACTATGCTCATTCCCACTCTTCCTAGTCAAAATATATTTGTAAATACTATGACTGCTTCTCTGGTCTAGTGGTTGCAAGTGCGACTGCTGATCATATCCTGTCCTGGGTTTGATACCCGGGTCGGGCAAAGTGTTATTGGGTTTTCCATCAGTCTCAGTAGCAGCCACAGTGTCTGGATTTGTGCCCAGTTGATAGCAATAGGCCAGACCCCTATTACATATGTGTATGATATGTGACTACATGGGACTTATAGGTACTCCTCTGCATTACCCTTTGAGGGATTACAGGTGTGATGTTATGTTATCAATACTATTTATACTTCTATACTAATATTATAAACAGGAAAGATTTGATATTTTGTTTGTTTGTTACGATTTAACTCTAAAACTAATCAAACGATTTTAAAAATTCTTTCACCATTAGGAAGCCACATAGGCTACATTTTATCCCCGTACTCCCACAGGAACGGGAACTACGCGGGTGCAACCGCGTGACATTCGCTAGTTATTAACAGGTTCGCTGCCACCCACAGGTAGAAATTTATCCCTAAGGCCAAATCCCTAGCACGCACCGGTACGTGCACGGCACTGTCTCCTCTATATCACTGTCATGCAGAGCCGACTTGTTTTCGCCGCCTTTTATACCCAGAAGGGCCTTCTCCACAGTCCATTTTACATTTTTTTTACAAGCACGATAAAATAAAAACATAACCGTTCAAGATACGAAAAAAAAGAACCACAAACTCGTAACGAATTTTTGAAATTTCAAGCATAGTGCCGATTCAAATAAAACGTCCCAAGCCGAATGCCGCCCTGTACTGATTCTTTAAACTTTACTAGGCGCAAACACGCACGAGTGCGTGTTCGGCCCCCCACTTCGGCAGCGCTCCTCGCACCGGTGCGTGGATGGCAGCGAACCTGCTGTGCTATTATTGATCTCCAGGTGTTCAAGCATGACATCGGTGAGGTGTGGCACCTGCGCTGCTCCCCGCATGATGCAGCCACACTCCTCACTACCCACAACTCCTATGACCCTGGCACGTCACAGTGCACCATGGGTGTGTCTATATTCAAGCTACCTACAGTTGAGGTAAGCAAGTAACATGTATCATGGCTCACTCTGTTTTACAATGAGCAGGCCTTAGTCCCAACAGTGGGAAAGGCTTGGTTGTGTACTTGTGGTTAAGCTATAACAGCCATATAATTAATAAATAATACATACTTAATCAGTTGGAGTATGAGAAGTCAGTGGCCCGAAAGTCTGACAATCAGTCTTACCAAGGGTTATTGTGTTATCCAGCAACTCGAGATAAAAAAAAAAAAAACAAAAAAGAAGAAGAATCAAACGCACGCGCGCGCCTTTTAGAATTCGAGGTCTGATATACAGATAGTCCATGTAAGTGCTGGTATTCAGCTGCATCCGGTTAGACTACAAACCGAGCCTAAGATGATAGGCTTGTGTCCTGAAAAAATCTAATTAGTCCGTCAGTTAGACTATCAAAAAATATTTGACACGTATTTTGTCTTTTGTTACGTAAACCAAAATTGACGAAGATACGACGATTTTAAATTTCTCAATACGTCACGCCGTGCTATAATTTTTAGTGCGTTGTGACGTCACGAGCCCCCACTCCCGAGTTTTGATGCGTTTTATCTTTGTCAATATTCATTAATTTACAAAAACAAAAAATACGTGTCCATTATTTTCCAATACTCGTAACTGACGGACTAAATAGATTTGCAATTTATTGAAACTAGCCTATTGGGAAAAGGCTGGGCAGATTAGGACCAAGATAGAAATCAGAATTATTATTCTAAAGTCATAATTTATAACTTGCAGGTAATACCTAAGGACCTGGATGATTTGAGTGCTATACAAGGCAGGAATGCGGAGGATATGGAACTTCTCCTGACTCTCAAGCCAGAGGTTTTTATGTATTATTTTTAAGCTTTTTTATATTTTTGTTGTTATTGTTAATTTTAATCATTTTATTTTGTCCTGTGCGAGACAAATAAATACATTTTCTTTCTTTCTGGGTAAGGTTTGTTTATGTTACTTATGTTAGAACTGAATTTAGTTGGCTGTATCAGTGAGCAGAGTCGGCGTACCAATATTTTGGGCCAAACATATTTGAGCTTTTTTGCCATCAGCAGGTCAAGCTTTTGCTTGACCTGCCGATGACTATGTTAGTTCAGCATTGTTTGGTCGCCAAATAACGTTTTACTGTAGTACTGTAGTACTGTAGCCACAACGGTTAAGGTAACTACCCTAGTTCAAATTATCCCCCTGAACTGGGTGAAAAAAGCTACCATAGTATATTTTGTGGTTCAAACAGGGTGAAGTTAAATTATTAAGTGTAATTTAGCAGACATGTTGAGTATCTATATTTAAATCTTAATTATTAATCCATGACAAGCAAAAAAGAAATAGTTTTGTTATATTTTTATTTAAAAGAGTGGAATTTCTTGCCTGTTCTTCACTATTGAGACAATTCAAAAGTGCCTGTAACTGATCTATTTAATTAAAATTAGTTTTTAAATTTTAGTTGTTACCATGTTTTTTTATAAATGTCATCTTTGACTTTTTAGAAGCCGGAAGAAGAGATCCGGTGCGCAGAATGGCACCCGACGGACAGTGCGCGTGTGGGCGTGGTGTGCGAGACGGGCGTGCGCGTGCATGACGTCACGTCCGGCGCCGCGCTGGCCCGCGCCGCTGCCTCCGCGCGCCTGAAGTTCACCGCCGGCAAGTGGAACCCGCATCAGGGACATACTCAGGTCAATCGCACGATTCAATCAGATTTTGCCACTGAAAATTTGTGACGAAAGGGCTTGGAAGATTTTTGTATGAAGATATTTTGTTATTTTTTCAAAGTTGCGGCCACGCGTAAATCTATAATTATTGATCGATAGAGGAGGTATCAATACAAATAAGTTTTGCAATAGACAAAATGTTCTAAAGTGTCACGTTTTCGAGATATAAGCTATCAAAGTTAAAGTCTATTCACTGATGAACTTAAAAAAAAAAAAATGGCGGAAGTTAGGCCACGGCGACCCCTTTGGAACCTGTCATTTGACCTATTTTTTTTTTCTACAGTTCGCAGTTCTACAAGATATGCATATTAAATGCTACGACACTCGCTCGGATTGCACCAAACCTTCATGGAGCATAGACAACGCGCACACCCAACTGGCCAGAGACTTGGACTTCAACCCTAACAGGTATACCTTTGGGACTATATCTAGACTATAATGGGTGTAAAAAGACCCTTTACAAAGCCGAATGGCACTTCCAGGTCTCCCCGTCATTAATATTATTTTTGTCCTGGACCATAGTTATGGATATATTGGTGTCGATGCTGTTGTGCACAAACTAAACTTAATTTAGGCTATTGCTATCTTTTTCTCTCTATTAAAACGAGAAAGAGACGGGCGTTATTTAGAGCTGTCAAATTTAGTTGGAACTAATATTTCTATACAAATGAAGGGTGCACGTAAAAACATGTCGACTAAAAACACGGTGAAGCGCAAGGCATAAACTAGTTTGACATCTCTAACTTAGTTCATAGCTATAGCCGTCCTTTTCTCGCACTGCCTTTTAGTAAAAGATAGTTATAGCCTAAATTAAGTTTAGTTTGTGCACAACAGAATGGACACCATTGGTTAAGTTTTTTTTAAATACAAGTTTTAATGTAACTTTATATTATTAATGTAATTATAACTTTACTTAAAATACCTCCATGAACTTCTATTCAATGCATCCGTTTTGAGGCTAATCTCCGAAACGGCTGGACCGATTCTGACGGGACTTTTACTGGGATAGCTGATGTTAATAGGAGTTACTTATGGTACCTATTTTTATTTTAGGAAAACGATTAGAGTTCCGTGCAAAAACACTGAAACCCTTGAAATATTGTTAACAAAATCCGTATATAATTATGTCGGTAATTTCATTGCAGACAGTTTCACTTGGCAAGCGCGGGTGACGACGCCGCTCTCAATATATGGGACTATAGGAACGGGAAGGAGCCTATATTCAGCAGGACGGATCATTCTCATTGGTCAGTAACCGTCATATACAATAGACGTGCAGAATTTGACCAATCACAGGCGAGATGAGACACGCTATGAGGAATGTGATTGGCGGAAACTTGTACAAGCTAACACTCTAATAAAATGGTGTAATATTTCAGGGTATGACAATCTTACTATGTACTATTTAATATATACTAATATTTAAAGAGGAAAGATTTGATTTTTTGTTTGTCTGTGTGTTTGTTACGATTTAACTCTAAAACTAATCGACCGATTTTAAAAATTCTTTCACCATTAGGAAGCCACGTCTTTACTGAGTAACATAGGCTGTTTTCATCCCAGTACTCCCACGGGAACGGGACCTACGCGGGTGAAACCGCGTGACGTCAGCTAGTTGCATAAATGCAACAGTTTGTGAGAATGTATGGCTGTTTGTTACTCTTTCACGCAACAACTACTGGACGGATTTGGATGAAATTTGTCACACAGAATAACCTGGTTAACACATAGTTATAACCTCATTTATTACGTAAATTGATAATTTAATTTTTATTATTTTATTGTGTATCACGCGGTTTTACCCGCGTAGTTCCCGTTCCCGTGGGAGTACGGGGATAAAATATAGCCTATGTTACTCAGGGTGAATGTAGCTATATAATGGTGAAAGAATTTTTGAAATCGGCGCAGTAGTTTTTGAGTTTATTCATTGCAAACATACAAATATACAAATCTTTCCGCTTTATAATATTAGTGTGACTTTGAATATTATAATTGAATTGAATTAAGTAAATTGAATAGGCTAGTTTAACCATCAATAAATTGCAAATCTATTTCTAAGTCCGTCAGTTAGAGTATTGGAAAAAAATGGACAGCTAGTTTTTGTAAATAAATGAACATTGACAAACAACAACAACATCAATTTATTTCAGGCTACAATGGCCCATACATATATACCAATTAAATTAACATTATATAAAGTAATAATACAAGACTTGTGTTAATAAATAAGACTTAAAACTATGTTAGTAGCACTTCACTTGTTCACACGTCACTTGTGTTGGCTGTCCAGTGGAACTTGACAAAGATAAAACGCATCAAAACTCGCGAGTGGGGGCTCGTGACGTCAGAACGCACTAAAAATTATACCACGGCGTGACGTTTTGAGAATTTTAAAAGCGTCGTATTTCCGTAAATTTTAGTTTACGTAACAAAAGAAAAATACGGGTCAAATATTTTTTGATAATCTAACTGACGGACTAATTAGATTTTTTCAATTGGCAAGCCTATTGTTATGAATTGGATTGAATTGAACCAGTAGTTACGTAGTTTTTTTTTTATAGAATATTCTTGTCCCGATAGTACGATCGCAAACTCCACGCGGGCGAAGCCGCTGGCATAAGCTAGTGACTGTAATAAAATGTAGTAATGTTCCAGGGTATGGACAGTACGGTACAACACGTACCACGAACAGCTGCTGCTGACGGGCAGCTCGGACGCGCGCGCCCTGCTCACTGCCGCCGCCAGCGTGTGCTGGGACGTGGACGACGACGGCAAGCGGCTGACGCAAGTGTGAGTGGACACCCCCTTATTTTTTCGTATGGGAACTCATCAAATGACTCCTCCCGCTCTGGGCGGAGCGAAAGGGAATGTCGGACTTTTACTGACTAAATCCCATCCATGTTCCTTCATCGCCCTTTGTGTTCCGGGGCCACGGTATCTCTTTCGAACAGTCCTGCAGCCCCGGCGCCCCCGGCAGGCCTTCTGCCTAACCCCTTGGGGATTACAGGCGTGATGCTATGCTGCTACCTTATTGAGCTGGTTGTCACTAACGATACTGCTGAGCATAAGGGTTCAATTCCCGGGTCGACCAGTATTATTTAGTATTTCCACCGGAAACTGAGTAGTAGTACCCTGGCTCAGAGCATAGATTCGAATTAGGGGACGAGCCTAATGCCATCATCCGGGGTGGTTTGCATTTCTGTCTAAATGTGGGTGTACATCTATACAAATATTATAAAGAGGTAAAGTTTGTGAGGTTGTAGGGGGTAATCTCTGGATGTACTGAACCGTTTTTTTTTTATTCTTTTACCAATAGAAAGCCACGTTATTTGGGAGTATCATAGGATATATTTATTACTAGCAAAAATGAGGTGGGGGGGGGGGATTAGAGGAAAAGAAATGTCCATCCGTGTGATGCCGGAACAGGCTAGCTGAAAGTGGGTAAGTCGGTTCTACTGGTTAACGGTGTTGACGAACGCGACATTGTTTTCCCAATAGTTAATACCCTCGTCTCACGAATAGTTCAGGAGTCAGGTTTAATTATTGTAAATTTAATGATTGTTTATTTCGGATACAAAAAAAAAACTCAATTGATGTCAAACTTTTAATTATTGTAAATTAAGTTGATCTGTGATACGAATTACTCTAGTGTCTCCTTCTTTTTATTTTATTATATTCATTTTATTTTTCTTTAACCTGACTCTTGAACTATTCGCGAGACGAGGGTATTAACTATTGGGAAAAAAATGTCGCGTTCGTCAACACTGTCAGGGTAATATTATAATACAGTAGTGTAACTCGGCCGCATGATAGAAATAAATGCCTACAGCCGCGCGGTACGTAAACATGCGTTAGGGCTGCCCGTCTCCAGCATTTTAATTACATTTGCCTACTTTCTGTTTCTATTTAGTTTTGTGATTGTAAATATCCTTTTTATATAAATAAATGAAATACTTTGTATATTGAATAAAATTGTGTTAAATAAAAATGCGTGTTGTTTTTTGATTGGTAGATTTAATTAAAAAAACATGTTACTCTATTCGCTTTATTTATTAATCCAAACACCTTTTTTTCGTGAGATAAAAGGAAATACTTATCCATTAAAAAGATACACATTATGTACCTACCTACTAGTAAGTAAAATTATTTTATAGTCTTACCTTTCAGTTTCCAGGTAATTTAAAAAAACTTATGTCTGGATGCGTTATTGACGAATTCATACAACCAAAAACAGCACAATATTTCCTACTCGTCATATTAACTGATTTTTAGAGAAAAAATCGCGCGATTATTGTTAAAAAAACAACACACCGTCCGTTCGACACTGCGGTACAGCCTTGACTGTCTACGCCCCGAGCGCACCCCGAGATCGAGGCGCGTAGGTATAGTTCGCGTTTCGTCCGTTTGTATGAAGTTGGAGTACTGTATTATAATATTACCGTGACACTGTAAACCAGTAGAACACATCATTCCCAGTAGTTAATAGTGTTGGGGGTTGGGGTACTAACCAGCAGGAACGACACAAGGTGGGTGTACAATGAATTATAGGTACCCAACTACTTGTTTCTCCTCTGCTACTCCCTTCGGGGATTACAAGAGTAATGTTTATCTATTTTTCAGTCTGGAAGACGGGGTGCTCCAGTCGTACGAGCAGCACGAAGACTCCGTGTACTGCGCGGAGTGGAGCGCCGCGGAGCCCTGGACCTTCGCCTCGCTGAGCTACGACGCCAGGCTCGTGATCTCGCGAGTACCCCGACATTTTAAGTATAAGATACTATTGTAATCTATGAATTGAAGCATGTAATATTTTTGTACTTATTAGTTATATCTTGGTTTCACAGAATCTTATCTTGGTAATGTGTGTTTCATTTAGATAATCAATTCACATTCCAATAATCGTTTCGGCATTGGAAATTTTAAATGCCGTAAAGCATATTGAGTGTGTTATTGAATTTTGAACTTTCGGCGCGCAACCGAGGCATTTAAAATGTTAAATTCCAATGCCGATTTGAGTTATATTTTAAACATGTAAGGTAAAATTAAAAAGATATTATTTATAAATATAATTTTTATTTACAATTAAAATCTCTCAGCTACTCTGTTGGCAACATTTCTGAGGTTCCCATACACTTTAGAAGGAGGTGAGCCCATAATAAGGTTGCATATCGCTCTTCTTGCCAGCGCTATGTTCTGATAACTGCCAAGGATGTGAATTTTCGAGTCTGCCAACACTATTCTGGTTTTAGTGACATTCTCGATGGTAAATTTTGTTCTGCCAGCTTTTCCCGCCAGGCGGCCAATGGCGCGACTTAGGTGGTCACCATTTAAAGTCTTGACGTCTTTGACTTCGAAAGATTCAACGAACAAATCATCTAGTCGGAGTAGGGCGAGGGCGTCATCAACTTCGAAGCCGTAGATGAAAGCCTGAAAGTAGAGAATATATTTAATGGGTAAGTAATATTTGATATAATTAAAAAAATCTCTAATATTTACAAGACATAACAACTGAATCTATAATTTTATTAGATATAACGATCAGTTAATATAATATAATAAACGATTGATATAATTTTAAAGTTACTTATTTTTATAAGCATAACCTACATTAAATATAAAATCGTTTGATACGAGTATACCACTCAGAAGACATAAAACTTATTCAGTCTAATATGATAAAACGCGTGGGTTTTTATTGCCCTGTAAAAAACATGCAAACAAGCATACACCATGCATGCAGCAGGCATGCAAACAAGCATACACCATACATGCAGCATGCATGCAAACAAGCATACACCATACATGCAGCATGCAAGCAAGCAAGCAGCAGGCATGGTTTCTGTCACGGCTCCGGCGCTGCGGAGCTCTGGCGGTCCCATGCGAGCTTATCGTCGCAGATGTGGTTCACGCTCACCGCTACGGCTGAGGCTGGCCGGCAGAGCCGGCCAGCAAGCCGAAGCCGTGGGTGTTAGAACCACCTGCTCCTCAGTTCGCGGGCCGCCTCACCCCTCCGCGCCTACGCGATTTTAAATAACACTAGGGGTAGGGCAGACAAGACTACGTGGAGTCGGTTTTGCAGCGATTCGTTTCTGTCACGCTTTTCGATAATAAACGTTATGTTATATATGATTTTCGATTAAATACCCAATAACGTTATACGAAATAAGTTTTAGAGTATATAAATGTTATATCTGAAGAAATTATATCAACAGTTGGTATAACTCATGGGTCAGACCCGTGCTTCACCTAGGTTCTCTACCTGGGTGAAGTACGGGGACTTAGGGTCCCGTGCTCAAATTGATTATCAGTACAGTCAAGTAATTAAGAAAAATATGGTCCAGACCCAATATTATGTAGTTTTTTGACTCTCCTGTAAAGTTGCTATTTTAGACTTATGTGGGGTTAGAACTTCCAACACCAATATGTAATTACATAATACCATAACTACTCTAAACATTATTAATTCTTTCGATCCAGGGATGACTTGGTTATTGGCCTTGCCCAGCTCATCCTGCTAAACTTTTCGCCGTGTTTGGAGACTTTGTTACTGAGTCTCTAGTTGATTAAACTTATTTACCTTGACAAAATCAGCAGCTTTCTGTAGATTTGCAATGTCTTTCGTTTCTGGTCCGACCTTGATCTCGACATTCCTTGTCTTCGTGTTGAATCTGACTTGCAGTAGTAAATGTTCCACAATCGGGGTGAAGATTTTCAACCAGTTCTCTTTGAGCGGCGTGTATCTGTAATGCAATGAGTACTTAATGTTTAGTATGTAATTATTTAAATTAGACTAGTAATTATTGCTTGTGGCTTCAGTGTGAGGGACCAGGAAATAAAGTACTTGAAGTTCTAATGTATGGAAAATTCGTTCAGCCATTAATTAATAAAAAAGTTGTTTGTCTTACATAAATTACTGGTCTAAATTAAATTATTCAATAATGCATACACATAACAAAATTACATTAATTTAAGTGTAATTAAAGGGTGAGATAATATTTAGATAGTGTTATCACATAGGCAGCTTTCGTTATGCGGCTTCCAAAGTATGGAATAACCTGCCACCACCAATAAGACTACTCAACACGATGAGCGCTTTCAGAAGTTGTTTGCGGCAGTTTCTCATAGAAGAACGTAAACTGGATATGGTCACTCTAAATAAATCCCTAATATGATGAACGTCCCTGCCTACCTAACTTATTATTCCTATGGATGGCACGGTAGTACCTATAATTTAAATTAGTCAGTCGCACTCGGCGGCTTGCAGCATATTGTGGACGAAATGCAATAAATTAATACTGAGCGTTAAAAGTCATCTTGTAAAACAGGTTCTCTTATCATGCTTCCGTCCCATTGATGTATCTTTCTGTTTTCTTATATGTATATTTCTTTATTTTTCTAATAATTTATTGTTTGTTTGTTATTTTATTTATTTTTGTCAACAGACCTATTTCACATATTTATGTACCTATTCACCACCACCATTGACACAACATATAAAACTGCTTCACATCCGTAACCTCACTAATCTAGGCCCAGTTGAAAACCAGCGTCGGGCACTAGTTGTCTGGCATTTTCAAATAGGCCCAGTTCAGCAAACTGGGCCTATTTGGCGCAGCCGTGAGGCACACAGTGTCACATTGTTTAATTTTTTGTTTAGTTTTAAGTTTTTTAATTTCTTTTTGTTTTTCTTTTTTGTTTATTTTTTATACTGTGTGCACTTGTGGTGTGTGCCAAATAAATGTATTTTCTTTCTTTCTTATCGCAATCTGCGGTCTCAAGTCTTAATTTAGAGTACAAAACTATTATATTTTATTATTTTCATTTTGAGGTTATACCTGTGAGCGGGGACTGCGATCTTTCTCATATTTTCTTTGGATTCGTTTGGCTCAGCACTCTTCTTCTTCTTCGCCTTCGACCGACTGTGCTTAGCTTTCCCCTGGATACCGTTGTGTTCTTCAATTTCCATCCCATCGCCCGATTCTGATACAGCCCTTCGCTTTATGTTTTTTAGCTTCACCGTCTTTTTGGCAGGCAAAAACTCGTCCACTCTTATATTTGCTGTGTCCATGTTTAATTCTTTTTGATCAGTCATGTTGTTTTGTTTATTTATCACGAATAATTCAAGATTTTTTGTTGCAAAATAAAATCACACATGGCTTAATGACAAGCACAGTTAAAAAAGAAATCTAACTAACTACAAATGTCAAGTGTCAACGACAGAAGAGATGAATAAATTCAATGTCAATATTGTCAATTTAGTATTGCCAGAATTTAATTGACTAAATATATTTTTATTTTGTAGCTAGTAACAGATTGGTCGTCTGGTCAACTTGTCTTTGTTTAGTAACTTTTTAAAACAACATCACTAAAAGAGGTGCGTTCGAAACTTCGAATATTGGTTAAAATTAGAAAGAAAAAAAATATATAATTCGATATTCGTACGTTCTCAATTCGTCCGTCTTGTGAATGGTTATGTCACAGGGTTAATTTTTGTTATGAATTGATTTGAGGTAAGAATTCCAACGTTGTGCACTTGTGTTCATGATTTACGACCGTAAGGAGCTAAAAAATTACTTTGTTTTAGGTATCGTACAACAGAAGATACCTTGAGTCAAAAAATGTCGACGTTACTTAAACTTGGTGTTGGACAAGTCGTCGGTTCTGGTCAGGGCTGTAAAATAGCGGCTTGCACGTTCGTGCAGAACCGTCACATCGCTGGCAAGGCGCTGAGAGACTCGCTGCCCTGTCCTCCCGTTAAACCACCACCCTTCGACTATGTGAACAAGGACTATAGTTGGTTTAGGAGTCTCTTTGACCGCACCACTCACAGGTTCGATGACAACACGAAAGTCGTCGTGGTCGAAGGCCCAGTGGCAGCTGGCAAGACGCAGTTCGCGACCGCCCTCGCCGCGGACTTGGGCATGAAGCATTTCCCTGAAGCCAACATGGACATCCACTATGTTAGGCCAAATGGTGTCGATCTCCGCATATTTGATAAGCTGATACCTGAGGATACCCGCACCTTCGACCATGTCAACTTTAACCAGACTCCAAACCACCGTCTGGCGGGTAACTTTCAGATCATGCAGTATGTTGCTAGATACAGCCAATACATTGATGCTTTGGTCCATTTATTGAACACTGGCCAAGGAGTGGTGTTGGAGAGGTCTCCTTATTCTGACTTTGTGTTCCTGGAGGCGATGTACTCCCAGAAGTATATAAGCAGGGCAGTAAGGTCGGTGTACTATGAGCTCAGAGCCAACACTCTTGAAGAGCTGATGCGCCCCCATCTTGTCGTCTATTTGGACGTCCCTGTGAACAAGGTAAAATAGAATTGTTAAGTACAAATTTTCTACTTATTTATTATTGTGACAGTAAAAAATAATGTTTAAAGGTGGACTTATGCTTAAAAATTTTTCTACTATAGTTGCTGCCAGTTAAGATCGCAATAGCGGTCATTGCCCTTTCCATAATATCTCTTTGTACAAACCAAAACAAATAAACTGTGTATTGTTTTTCATTTTAAAAAAATATTAAAGATCACGATAGATGACGATTCAAGACTTAAACAGGCTTATTTTTAGATTTCAAAATTAAGAACTTTAATAAATGTAGGTGGGTCAATGACTGCTATTGCAATCTTAACTGGCAGCAACTATATTCCATCTTTTTTGTTCATCTATATTTTTGCACAAACTTTTAGTTACTGTTGTACTGTAACTATAATTGTAGCTTATAATATTAGGACTTTAATTAATTCTAAAACATCAATATGCCAGAGAACAGAAATGGAGACACTCAAAATATGATTGCCTTTTTCTGTATTTTGCCAAAGATTTCACTAAAATAAACCTATTTTAAAAAGGGGGTTTCATATAACACAGCCTCTACAACCTTAGTTGGTTCGAGGACCTTGCTTGGCTTTAGCAAAATATTTTCGACATGATCTACTTTACAAAGTACTGTTTTAGTCAAATCTGGGAAAAAATTACAGGAAATAACAACATTTTCAATTGGCCGCGTTCTAGTCTCTGGAGACTTTGGTACTTGTCACAGTACCTACTATGAATTGGAGACCTTATTATGAGCTATGATAAAATAAGTAATGAGTATAATTATAAGAGGAAGTCTGAACGTGGCGCCGGTAGCTAAAAAGTTGTGTGGTAATCAGTTGTGTGTGGGGCACGTGATGCGGAGGAATGAGGAAAGTTTAGAGTATGAATGTGGATGGGTATAAGAGTAGAGGAAGACCAAAGAAACGATGGATGGACTGTGTGAAGAATTAGATGACGAGCAATAGAGAAGTATTGAAGAAGAAGACATGCTGCGCCAACCACAAATTAATTGGGATAAATTATAACATTTGAATAATAGATTCAAATTTCATGGCATGTCTTCTTCCATATTTCTCTATCACTTGTCATCTCATCAGCCACATCCTTACTTGTCATAATTACCATCCACCATTGTCCATCCATTGTTTATTTGGTCTTCCCGTATCCTTAAAACAATCCACATTATATTCATAAGTTTCCTTACCAATGTAACTTCTCATAATTGTTCTACGTAAACTAACAGGTTTCAGAAGCCATAAGGAAGCGCCGCCTAGAGCATGAGGTGGACGGCAGGGCCCTGACGGAAGGGTTCCTCTGTGAGATGGAGCGTCAGTACAAGAACATATACCTCCGCGACATCGCCACGCACGCCGAACTGCTGGTGTACGACTGGAGCGGTGGCGGAGAGGTGGAAGTGGTCAGTACTAGAGTATACATCATTCATCTTCACATCTCAGTATTAGTACGGTAGCTGCATCAACAGGGATGAATCCTGACTAAAAAAAATATGATTCTGTTTAGTCCATCAGTTAGATTATTGAAAAATATTGGATACGTAAGTTAATAAAAATGGACGAAGATAAAACGCGTCAAAGTACATGCCCCATTCATGTTCTTTGACGCGTTTTATCTTCGTTGCTCGCTTGTGACGTCACTTTCCGGTAAAAAATGTACTCAAATGTGACGTCACCCGCGTTTTCGACGCACTGTAGCGTCTTCATTTTTTGTTTACGTGGAAAAAGAAAAAAAATGTGTCCAATAATTTTTGGAAATCTGACGACGGACTAATTAGATTTTTTACCCCAGGCTCGAACATAGGTGCTTTCAAGTGGGGTACCCACAACGTGAAGCTGACTATACATCAATCTAAGCCAATTGTAGAGCTGTGCAGGTGGCTACACACTGCATAACATGACGCCTTTAACCACCGAAGGGTTAGGCAGGACTGTATCTATTAGTACACCCACATTTCACCAGTTATGATTAAAGTCACATGTAAGGGGGCGAGCCTATTGCCATCAACCGGTTAAAAATCTCAAATGAATGCTCCCGGTGAGGAACCGCCCTTAGTCGTAATACAATGACTAGACACTACAACCACTAATTTATTCTCAATATTCATTACAATCACTAATTTATTTTCAATATACATTACAATCACAAATTTATTCTCAATATTCATTACAATCACTATTTTTTTTCAATATACACACATCAACACGGTCTAGGGATATTTCATACTCAATTAAATAACTCGAAAAGTACTGGCCGCATTGGAATCTTTTATACACCGATTTGTTTGTAATTTATCTCAGACTAATTCCAAATTCAAATTTTTGAAAATTCTTTTGTTTCGGTGGCATAAAAATGTCTTGATGTCTATGAGAGGGAATTTTCATTTGTGCGAAATTTAGAAAACAATACGAATTACGTTTAGTTACAGTTTTTTTTCATTTTTAAACGAAAGATAAAGTTAAAATTGAGGTATTGTAGCCATGCAACGCCGACATTTGACGAGGGCGGAGATGTTACGAGCTGTGGGAATGCTGGAAGCTGGATCTGTTCAGCGTAATGTTGCTGAGGCCATAGGGACCCATCAAAATGTAATTTCAAGATTGTGGACACACTATCGTGCCACAGGTGAAGTAGCGGAGAGGCACCGGGGGCCAAGTCGCATCACTACCCCCAGACACAACCAAATGCAACGGCGACTCAATTGGTCCAAAGGCTGCGAGTGGAACACCAAGTGCTTGTGAGTGACCAAACTGTAAGAAGGCGACTGCATGAAAGCAATCTACGCTCTCGTAGACCACTCCGGGTCCCACCTTTACGGAGAGGCAATCGTGGACGACGATTAGAATGGGTTCGGAACCACGTGGACTGGGGCCGTGACCAATGGTCCAATGTGCTGTTCACGGATGAATCCAGGTTCGGCTTCCATCCAGATTCACGAAGGACGCGTGTTTGGCGAGTTCCTGGACGATGGAGCCGTCTCCAGAACCCTCAGGAAGTTCACCCATACCAAGGAGGAACAATTATGGTTTGGGCAGGAATTCGTCTTGGAGGACGGACGGATCTCGTTTGGGTGCGGGGCAATATGACGGCAGAACGATACGTCCAACAGGTGCTGGGGCCCGTAATCTTGCCCCACAGAACACAAGATTTCCTGCTCATGCACGACAATGCCCGGGCACACACGGCGAGAACGGTAGCAGCTTGGTTACATACACATAATGTTAGGGCCTTAGACTGGCCTGCTCAATCGCCAGATCTAAATCCCATTGAGCATGCGTGGGATATGCTGCAAAGAAGAGCTCTGAAGGAAGTTCCTGAAAATCTGGCTACAGAAGATCAACTTTTTGCGCACCTCAGAAGGACATGGGACAATATTCCGCAGCAAGACATTGACAACCTTGTTCTGAGCATGCCGAATCGTTGCCGATGTGTTATGAACATCATGGGCGCTTTCTCAGACTACTAACTTCAAGTTTATAAACACAAATTAAATGATTTTTCTATTTTTTTCAGTTTTTACTCACAAATTAAAAGTTCATTCATATACGGTTTCCGTCTATGCTTCATTTTTTTTCCATAAAATCCTGAAATTTTAATCTATACCTTAACCATTATTAAAAAAATGGTAGAATATTAAATAACGTATCTTTTAAATATATACATGTCATATAAATAATTAACACATTGATAGTAATTCGCTTTTTTAAAAATATCCCTAGACCGTGTTGATGTGTGTACATTACAATCACAAATTTATTCTCAGTATACATTACCATCACTAATTTGTTCTCTCCAGGTCGTGGAAGACATAGAGCGTCTCAACTTCGACCAGTACACGGAACGTGAGAACCCCAAAATGAAGGACTGGCGTCTTCCCCGCGAGGTTGAATGGGCAGACCAACGTATGCTTTATACCAACCAGAAGTTCTTCCTGATGAACCTGTTCGGTATACCCAAGTTGGACGTCCCGGAACTTATTACCAGCGCGGATGATGCTTATGAACGCATTAAGGTAAGTGATTCGCAGTGTACTCTTTTCCGTAGCGCGGGAGTCGGGAATCCCATTGGGCCGTACTTCCGGGATGTAATGTATGTATGTCTAAACAAAGTCACGGAAACTCTGTGAGCCGAATTTCTTCGAAATCTCTTCAGGGCGAGGATCCCTCGCGAAGTGTATTCTTTCCCTGACTTTTTATAACTGGTCTCATAGTAAACGTAATGGCTTGCACGGCACGACGACGTCGTTGAAAGTATCTTTCGCCGGTCGGTTCTATTTTTCTAAATTTACTGCGCCCGACCACACGACGAAATCGTGACACGTTGCGATGTCGTAGATTCCCACGATACGACGTCGCATCGTGAGTCGATGCCGCATCGTAGCACGATGCGACGTCCTATCGTGTTTATGTGTGCAAGCCGTTCATTCTATGACGATTTATGTTAGTTTAGTTTTTTTCAGTCTTACAGTAATTCGTCGTAATATGGTATGGTACATCAAGTTTGTGAATAAGGTTGGCTTTATAGCGTTGTCGTAGCTGCCTTACTTGCAAGATTAGGCCTTCAGACCTCACTTTGTTGTCATCTCATGAGAGCCTTTTTTTTTCGAACAATCCTGCAGCCCCGGCAGGCATCGGCCCTTGCGGACCCCTATTTTGCCTTCCTGTATCAATATAGTATATTTCATTACAAGTGCGGAAAGGCTGTCATTGCAAAGAGTTCCGACAAATGTCTACATGTCGACAACGTCTAATGGTTGACAGTCGGAACAAGTTGCAATGCAAATGAGATGAATCATTAAATTTGATATTGAAATAAATTAGTAGCTTCTTTTTAGAAATATACGTATTTGTATGAATCACAAAAACTCTTTAGTAAAAACTTCATGGTTGGTTTTTCTTTTTAAGACATTATTTTGAGAGTTGGGAAAGAGAATGCACGAGTTCGGGAAAGGTAAAAAAAGCACTAGTATGTAATAGCCCACATCCCGAACGCTATACGTCCCTGCAATGCACCACTTTTTGAGCATCTGTATTAAAAATTCCTTTTTGTTTTTTTTTCAGATCATTGAAGAGCATCCGAAGTTCAAGTACATGGATGGGTACAACGAAGGCGGTACTCTACTTAGGTCCAAGATGACCAAATACACAGAATTTCTGTAAATGTTACCAGACCTAATAGATTGTTTATTTAATATTATATAACAAAATTATTTAAAATATTAGCTGTTGTTTCATTTTTGTGTATTAAAAAGTACAAAGATAAGATCTGCTCGAAAAGAATTGATGAAAAAAACTTAGGAACTTTTGGAACAAACCACTCACAGCCTCCGCCCTAAAGAGCACAGCAAGGAAACGATGTTCCAGCTATAAAGTAGCCGGCTATCAGCAATCGCCGAGGCATTTTCAACCTTAACTACAGTGACTAAAATTATTGTTTGAAATAATATTTACATGCACACACCATAATTTTCTTGCATCTTTGTCCCTTTCTGTCACTAAGAATTAAAGTGTAAGGAGCGCGCTAGGCGATAGCTTTTTTAAGTGTAAAGTTCGCTTTATCTATCAGCACGGAACCGCAATTGTGTGCTTCTCGCTCTAGCAAATGACGGTTCTGAGCAACAGAAGAGGATAGAAGCATGGAAAAATGCGATTCCGTATTGATAGATACGGCCTAACCTTTATAGATCTTGAAATGTGATCACAATGTGGCATCATCTGGTGCTGTCCGATTACCTCATTTTATTCATACACCTAACATCACGCCTGTAATCCCAAAAGGGTTTAAGCAAAGGAGTACCTAATAGTACACCCACACTTCCACAGTCCCATGTAATAGGGGGCAAGCCTATTGCTATCAACAGGGCACAAATTCAGACCCCGTGGCTGCTACTAAGAAATTCCCGATGGTAAACCCCAATAACACTGCCCGGCCTGCGACCATCGTGTATGACGGAGCCTCTCTTCAGGACGGCTCGACCGATTTGGCTGTTTATTTTTTGTTTTATTCGAAATTGTCAGGACAAGGTTTGTAAGAAAACTACAATAAATAAAGTCAACTGCTTTTATTTCATGTAAGTTATTAAAAACATATAAAGTATTACAACTAGGCATTTAGCGCAGCACCACAGAGCGACAAATTTTTGCAACAAACCGAAAATTAATGTTTTTGTAATAATATAGTGGATTGCAATTTCATTACAAAATTGTGGAATAAAAACTTCTTTACCTACATATTCGTAGATAAGACAAACGTTTGTATGTTTATATTGGTAAATGTATGAGTATGGTTAATTCAGAATATTCTACATATTTTAATTCAAAGTGGCGTTTAGTTATAAAGGTTGAATTTATCGCGTTTGTTGCAAATATACTATCGTCTTTCAGTCTTACCTAAACATTGATTTTATTGCCTTACTTCGAACAAAATCGCTCCACGTTTGATATTATTTATTTAATGGGATATCCATATGGTTTACAAATATTTTCGTTTTTTATACATAGTTTGGTTGGATAAATACATAAAGCGTTTTTATTTAAATTAATATTAACACTAGCGTGATAGTACAAAACAAATAACGGAATGTCATAATAAAGTAATAATCAACAATAATATGGCTAAAAGAATGCCTAAAGAATTATCCTGACATGTTGTTTTTGTCAAAAATATTAAAATCATTTATAATTCAATTTCATCGTTCATTCATATTTTAAATTAAACAAATTATAAATCAGCGTGTGTTTAATATTATTACACAATGTTATTTTATAAAATGTTATTATTTACAAAAATATTATTATGTTTTAACATCAAACCCAGAGAAGTATTTAGCTTCTAATGATAGACTGGGTAATGATTCATTGCATCAATGTTGCCGTTCAAAAGACGTAGTGTAAAACATATAAAAGAATAAATGTTTATGGATGATATGGCAAGAAAGGAGGTGTGTAATGAGATGACGAGAAAGGGTGAGGCCAAACGTAATTTTGTGAGTTGTGAGTCGCAGAATTTCGGTCGCAGAAATTATGTTGGGATGCCAGAGGAACGCATTTTGTTCAGTTACTATCCAACGTTTATAGCGGATGTTTGAGTCGTGCAATAGAACCATTGAAAATGTTGTGTATTTACGAAGCATATTCAGAAGACGAAGAAGTAGATAATGCCAGAAAAAGATGCTGGGTAAATCCGCTTAATAGTGAAAGACTGATGCTTGGACAGTTCCACACTTTATATGACGTTTATGTGCAAATCCAGATATATTTGAAAAGTACTATTTATTTATTTAACAATTTATGTACACACTAAATATAAAGAAAAGTAAAAAGGAACAGAAAATAGTACAAAGGTGATGCTTATTTCTAAAGAAATCTCTTCCAGCATACCTGCGAAAGGAGATACTAAAAAAGAGATGTAGACATAGTGTGTTAATAAAAAGAAAAGAAAATGGAATACATAAAACAGATATCTATTATAAATATAATATACAATACATACCTACTCATAAATACAAAGAAAAACATATAACACTACTATAAATACAATACAATAACTAATAATAAATTCTGAATACTTATGCATAAATACTATCATTTGTTATTACATGTTTTTCAAGAATTATTACAACTCTTAAAGCCTTTTATTACTAAATCAAACACAAACTCAATTCGGTCCGAATAATGCGTGTGAGTCGGTAGACAACTCATTTTGCGTCGCCGTGTGAATGAAACAGGACTTTAGTATGAAACCGAATGCAGCAGAAATTACGCGACCGAAATTACGCAACTCACAACTCAAAAATTTGCGCTCGTTTGGCTTCAGCCTAACAAAGAGGTATGGAAGAAGATATGCTGCGCCGACCCCAAAGAAATTGGGATAAAGGTAAGAGAATTATGCTTAGATGGTTTGGGTACGTTAAGATGACAGGCGACCCAACCGAAGGCATAAAGCGGATGTGAGTAATTTCTACTCACATCCGCTTTATGCCTTCGGTTAGTCGCCACGCAGGGAGGGGATGCCCTAGAAAGACATACAGGGTGTAAACAGGGCCTTCCCGAAGCCGTCAACCAAGCATTCTGTTCATCAAAGTAACACTACGCAAAAAAATTAGCTGGGAAATGACATTTTTTTTTTGGGGTAAAATCACGTTAGTACTAACGCACTTAAAACATTGTGCTGATGGATGGATTGAATAGTACGGGGGTCGTGAAAGTGCTTAAAGTAAAAATCTAATATTAAAAACATATATTTTAAAAAAAACTTGTGAAAAAGTTTGAACTTTGACCCCCAATATCTCCGTAACTAGAAGGTTCCCTGGTATGGTCTAGAACAAAAAATCATTGCAATGACGGGGAGAAAATTTCGGCTTCGTTAAGGTTATTTTAAACACCCTTTAGAATAAATACTGAGGTTATTGGTGAGGTTCTTCAGCAAGGCCAGGTGTGTAGTACTCGCAACCGGCGTGCGTGTATGAGCAGATGTATGAATGTGGACGCAGCAAAATGTAAAGATCTTAACAGAGGGCGTTTGGTAGTCTCTGTCTACCCCCATGGGGGAAAAGGTGTGAGTATTTATGTATGTATAGCAGGATTAGTACCAAGTGATAATGTCAATTTGATTCCCATTTTATAACTACATCTAAACTAATATTACAAAGAGGAAAGATTTGATTTTTTGTTTGTGTGTTTGTTACGATTTAACTCAAGAACTTAAACAAATGATATCATGCAAATTAGACGAGCTATCACAATTTTCGCGGACGAAGTCGCGGACGAGGTGCTAGTATTTCTATAAGACAATCAATGTTTTGTGTTGTTAATTTGACAAAAAAACTAAAGATGGATTCCTGACAACGTTATTACATTAATATAATTGTTTTTCCGGGATTTTCCTTTTAAAAGATTCACAAATGAAGAATCATTCGTTAATATTATATTATTACAGTATCAAAATTACGTAGCCTAAGTGATATCACAATTCGTCTTATTTGTTACTTTTTACAATTTATTCCTATGGTCGAACCAAACTTTGAATTTGTATATATTCTTTAACAATAATGCCTAAAATTGTTAATCATGATAAAAATATTAGTAATTATTTATGATCAAATTATTCACCATTTATCTAAGTATGGTTTAACATTATCCTATTAAAGTCCTTTCACAATGAATTCACCTCAGAGTCCTCTGACAGCAGCAACTCGAAAACTACCTTATAGCAATGGTGATAAAGATCACATTGGGATTGACGGTATCACTTAATCACAGGTAAATTGACTGTGGAAGGACTGTAGTCACAAGCAGTAATATGTATAGAGTTACCGAAATTCTAAAAAGGCTTCAGTTGTTTATGAGTAGTCCCAAATGCTTAGTAACGTGTTTGGTATTAGTCTACCAAGTATGGCGAGTCTAGGGCTCCAAGTCCGGCTGCGACCCCGCCTTCGTTCGCGTCTGCTAACTTGGTGCGGAGCATGTGGCCGACCTGACGGTTGTGGTACACCTTCTCTTTTGTTCTGTGAAAGATATCGTGAAATTATACAGTGATGCATTGTGAAATTATACAGTAATGCATTGTGAAATTATACAGTGACGCATTGTGAAATTATACAGTGATGCATTGTGAAATTATACAGTGATGCATTGTGAAATTATACAGTGATGCATTGTGAAACTATACAGTGATGCATTGTGAAATTATACAGTGATGCATTGTGAAATTATACAGTGACGCATTGTAAATATATACGGGGTGGAGGGACACCGACGCTCAAACGGTTACCACGTATTCAGTACAACACTGAACAACTTTTTTCAATTACCGATGAAAACTTTACCGATCAGTATTTGAAAAAGTGCAATACCTACTCGTCAATTATTCAAAATGTATGGAACAGCTGAGTTTTTTTGGGGTGATAAATCACGTTTAACGGTAGGTAGGACTCAGTGTAACGCTTTCAAAAGTGAGGTACAAGGGTCGTGGAGGTATTTTATAAAGTTATATAATAAAAAACAACTATTAAAAAAAAAAAACTAAAAAGGTTGGAACTTTTTAACCCCCAATACCTCCGTAACCAGGTTTCCAAGTATGGTCCAGTACAAAAAAGAGATTGCAATGACGGGCAGAACAAGTGCCTTTCGGTTTCGTTAAGGGTTATTTACACCCGTTATGTTTAAACGGTGAAGGAAAACATCGTGAGGAAACCGGCATGTCCTAGAACCAAAACATTCGAAGACATGTGTGACATCTACCAACCCGCACTGGGCCCGCGTGGTGGATTATAGACTATTCCCTCTCACAGAGAGGGAATAGCCTCACTACCGCTACGCCATTCGGGTCGTCGGGATATCACATGTCTTCGAATTTTTTGGTTATAAGACATGCCGGTTTCCTCATGATGTTTTCCTTCACCGTTTTGAGAGCAGTGGTGATGAAATAAATAACACAAAATAATGCGCCTGTCTGGGTTCGAACACACGACTTACTGTTCGTTATTCGGGGCCGCCACCACTGGGCCACCGCTGCTCTCCGGCTAGTAAGTTATTGAAAATGGCCGTTAATATAAAGAGTGTAAAAAACCTCTTAACGAAGCCGAAAGGCACCCCGTCATTGCGATAATTGTTTTTGCTTAAAACCATACCTGGGAACCTTCTAGTTACGGAGATATTGGGGGTCAAAATTCCAACTTTTTGAAAAGTTTTTATTTAAATACAAGTTTTTAATGTAAGATTGTTATTTGAAAGACCTCCACGACCCCCGTCCTATTCAATCCATCAATCAGCACAATGTTTCGAGTGCGTTACATTGAGTTCTAACACAAAACATGATTTTTCACCCCAAAAAAAAAGTTTCCCAGCAATAATTTTTGCGTAAAGTTACTTAGTTTGATGTACAGAATGCTTGGTCTGGGCTTCGTGACGAGGTCTTTTACACCCTGTATATGAAAGATGGTTAGGTTCTCACCCGATGATGACACCGAAGATGCCGAGTTCGGAGACCAGGTCCACTACAGGGGGCGGGATGGTCGCGCCCGGCCGGATCACATACCCTGGCACCTGTCACGTTACAATATGATTCTCATTAATATGCCACTTGCCTAACAAAAAAAAATTTCGATATCATGTGTTATAAATCCATTTATTTCAGGTAACAAAGACCCATAGACCATAGAATACCTTAAGGCTGATGCTCCAGGTTAGACCGCAAAATTTAAATTTTCTTACGTTTTTTGCAATTTGCAGGCCAGTGCTAGGTTGTATGTTGATTAAAATATTATTCGCGGCTGTACGACGTTTGTATTTACAGAATTATAATCATCAAAATCATCAATACAACCCTCCAAGTTTACGTAACTCAATCGAATGACTTTTTCATGAAATATTCATTCAATCGAGTTATGTGAACTGAGAGGGTTATAATTCTGTAACTACAAACGTCTAACAGCCGCTAATCATATTTTAAACAACATACAACCTAGCACTGGCCTGCAAATTGTAAAAAACGTAAGAAATTTGAATTTCGCGGGCTACCCTAGAGCATCCACCTTAATTCAAAAATAAATACTAATAACAATTTTGTGGTCAAGCCGTTTCGAAGGAGTTCGATAACAAACACTGTGACACGAGATTTTTATATATTAGAAGAAGATGTAGCCACAAAACATACTCACATTGGGTACTTAAAAAGGTAGATGAGTAAAAAAAACTAATTAGTCCGTCAGATAAGATTTCCAAAAAAAAGTGGGACACGTATTTTGTCTTTTGTTACGTAAACTAAAATTGACGAAGATACGACGCTTTTAAAATTCTCAATACGCCGTGCTATAATTTTTAGTGCGTTGTGACGTCACGAGCCCACACTCCCAGTTTTGACGCGTTTTATGTTTGTCAACATTCATTGATTTACAAAAACAAAAAATACGTGTCAATTATTTTCCAATACTCTAACTGACGGACTAAATAGATTCTCAATTTATTGATGGTGGAAACTAGCCTATTGTAGCTAAACATTTTTAGAATAATATGGAACACAAATTTTAGACAATCAATTGAATTCTTGCCGGCGTTTAAATCGTTTTGAGGTTGACTGTACATGCTGTACAATAAAATAAATAAATATCGCTGTACATTACACACAGCGCCATCTAGTGCCACACTAAGCAACGAGGCTTGTGTCGTGGACACCAGATAGTTGATACTTTTTTTTATGTTAGCGTGTTCTGTGTCCCACTGCTGGGTTAAGACCTCCTCCATTTCTTTCCAATTTTCCCGGTGTTCTGCTTCCTCAGGCGCCAATTAGTCAGGAACGAGTCCAAATCGTCACTCGTCAGTTATAATACTTGTTATACTACATATACAGGGTGTTAAAGTAGTCGCGTGACATAGCTTAGGGGTGGGTTCAGTATCGTTAAAGGAACCCAGGAAAAAATCCAAAAAATTAAAACTTAAAATAGCAATCGTTTAGAATTAAAATTATTTTGGTTTGTTTAAATGCTTTAATTACTTCCCTACTATCGAACGTGTTGTAGGTTATCACCCGCGATGGCGTAAATCCGTACCATTTCGGTCCACGTTCATTTGTTTAAGAACACTCAATTTACGCGCGAGAAACAAACGGCTCGGCGCACGGCGCGCTCTAGCGACAGCTGACTGCGGCGCGGTCGATGACCCCGAGTGCCCGCCCGTTCGGCGGTCAGCTGTTTCCGCGCACATTAGGGTGAAATGATCTTGTGGAAAATAGTGGATTTTCTTCAATAAAAAAAGGTTGCTTTTTTCAATGGTTTTAGGTTCTACTAATGAAAACAAACCACTGGTTTCAAGGATAACGGTCTTCACACTAACACCCTAATTATAGGTTAAAATAAAAAAAAAGGTTTTTTTTTTTTTTACGGGTTCCTTTATCGATACTGAACTCACCCCTAAGCTATAGCACGCGACTCCTTTAACACCCTGTATAAAGTATCTATTTATATATATATATATATTTTGTAAATACAATACATGACGCGGTACACTTACAAGTGGCGGCACGATTCTCTCCATGAGTATGTAGGCAGATCTCTCGCGACTGTGGCGCATGCGCTGCAGGGCCTCGCGGATGTCGGCGCCGTACACGTTGTTTCCACCGCCTTCGCGCTGAGGCTTCAGAACGTACCTAGGACATAATAAAAAAAGTCAGGGAAATATACTGGTTGATTTGCTAAATTAATATACAGCCCGGTTTCCACCGCAAGCGGAGCGGACCCATTAATGACTTCTTTTATCTCGTAAGAGAAAACAGCTTACATGTGTTTCCACCAACAAAGAGTCGAGCGGAAATGACTCAGCGAGCAAAAGGAGTAAAGATGAGCTCGCTCTGCTCGTTTTTGTTTCATTTCTCTTTTGCGGTGGGAATTAAGACGACTAAACTCTTTCTTGGAGGAAACGCAAACCTATTTCATGAAAACGAAGTCCGTTTCGATTAGCACATAATTACATATAATTGTGTATATAGTACTTTAACAATTAAAGGGAGTCTTCAGTTGGTTCATGGAGCACCATGCATTACGATACGACGTTTTACTTAACCTCTCCTTCTCCCCACATCACATGGCGACCCTATCAGTCGACTCATCGACTGGAAGGCGTTGTAGTTGCTCAACCGGGAGTCTAGTCAGGCCCAATTCGGTCGGCTTCAGTCAAGTTACGCGTAGGTTCAGAAGACAAAGACCATGGGAGCTTAACATCGAAGGAGATAGAAATAGCCTACGAAATATCAACAAATATTAAATACGTCCTTATCTACCTCTACAGTTTCGGGAACTCGCCATCAAAACTTTACACAATGTGAGTCATCCCGGTGTCGCAGCTACTCAACGCTTAGAAATGTCAAGGTAAATACCTGGAGCAACATGAATACCGACATAAAAAAAAATCGTTAAAATGTGTGTTTGTCAATAATCTAAAATTTAACACCACAGTAACACCGATAGGCGAAGTTGACACATTTAATCTAGTGGTGGAGAAAGCCTTGGAGGTTGACACTGTAAAATCACTATTGAAAAAGTAAAAGCTGCTGTTGCGTGACAAGATGTCGCTAGCCGCAGACATCCTTCTAGTCAGCAGAGCGCTAACCCTATGAATAGTCTACGTGGAGTGGTGCTATTGCAAGCGCCGCATCGAAGCCGCCGTCGAGACAAGAATCAACCGCGCGATCACACAACGTGCTACCGCACCACCAGGGATGCCCAACCTACAAGCGAATATCGCGAGTGCAAACCCCAAACAAAGTTATGGTGTAGTGTAAACAACATGTGACAATACTCTCTAGTATAAGTAGCGTAGTGTGAACGCTCTAGTATAAGTAAAACCATTGTTCGACACTCAATTTGTTTATTGTTAACGTCTGTAGCTTTAAGTTAGTTTATAGATAACTTGTTTGTTTAATCCAAGGGGAAGATTGTAGCGCGTGCTTATTAAGGCGTGGATATACGTGAATTGGGCTTCGTATAGGATACATTAGAACCTTTTTTTTCCGTAACCCTTACAAGAATTTTTTGTCAAAATAATATATGTCGCCGCGAGGACACAGTTATAATTATTTCTTATTCCATAAACGATAATACTGCCATCTGTGAGTTACTGTGGCTACTATACAACACACCTGTGAGTGCCATTGACTAATGTCGTTTGAGTATGAAGATCAACAGCGCCATCTGTTGGCTTGTCTTAATCAGAATCACTTGAAAATAAATTATCAAACTAAACTCGATGTTCTAGCTAAAACTATCGTTATAATTAACATAAGAATATTTGTTTAACAACTTTAGGGTTTCATTCATATTAGCAATTAATAGTTAATCACACGACACTAAGTTTCTTTATGATACGGCGTCACCTACTGTCAGGGAAATGGCGCCGAGTGTGATTTTAACCATCAATACCTGAATGTATGAATGTATGTACGAGAACGAAGTAAGTTTCAATAATAGATTATCAACTATAAATTAATAAGACTATTTTACACAGTGATTTACTAGTAAAAAGTGAACAATATTAAGTTGTGTAAATGAGAAATGTAACACGATTTAAAAGAGTGTATGGGGTTTCTTCGTTCGTTCTTCTCCATATCAACCACATGCGAACGGACGGCTCAACTCTAGAAAGTTCATGTGCCTGTACAAAATGGTTTAATAGAAATAAACGGTTGGAGTTTCAGTCAAGTGTTGTGTGTGATTTCAACTACCCACCTACCTATCTACCAACAATAACGAATCGTAGGTATCGCACGGCGATGTGATGGCTAGAGAAGTAGAGACTGAAAGACAATGGGGGCGGATGGCGCCAATATTTGGGGAGAGTGTTCCTCTAAGCTTTCCCTGCCGTGATATACACACATGAACACGGTCTAGGGATATTTTAAAAAAAGCGAATTACTATCAATGTGTTAATTATTTATATGACATGTATATATTTAAAAGATACGTTATTTAATATTCTACCATTTTTTAATAATGGTTAAGGTATAGATTAAAATTTTAGGATTTTATGGAAAAAAAATGAAGCATAGACGGAAACCGTATATGAATGAACTTTTAATTTGTGAGTAAAAACTGAAAAAAATAGAAAAATCATTTAATTTGTTTTTATAAACTTGAAGTTAGTAGTCTGAGAAAGCGCCCATGATGTTCATAACACATCGGCAACGATTCGGCATGCTCAGAACAAGGTTGTCAATGTCTTGCTGCGGAATATTGTCCCATGTCCTTCTGAGGTGCGCAAAAAGTTGATCTTCTGTAGCCAGATTTTCAGGAACTTCCTTCAGAGCTCTTCTTTGCAGCATATCCCACGCATGCTTAATGGGATTTAGATCTGGCGATTGAGCAGGCCAGTCTAAGGCCCTAACATTATGTGTATGTAACCAAGCTGCTACCGTTCTCGCCGTGTGTGCCCGGGCATTGTCGTGCATGAGCAGGAAATCTTGCCCCATTTGTGTTCTGTGGGGCAAGATTACGGGCCCCAGCACCTGTTGGACGTATCGTTCTGCCGTCATATTGCCCCGCACCCAAACGAGATCCGTCCGTCCTCCAAGACGAATTCCTGCCCAAACCATAATTGTTCCTCCTTGGTATGGGTGAACTTCCTGAGGGTTCTGGAGACGGCTCCATCGTCCAGGAACTCGCCAAACACGCGTCCTTCGTGAATCTGGATGGAAGCCGAACCTGGATTCATCCGTGAACAGCACATTGGACCATTGGTCACGGCCCCAGTCCACGTGGTTCCGAACCCATTCTAATCGTCGTCCACGATTGCCTCTCCGTAAAGGTGGGACCCGGAGTGGTCTACGAGAGCGTAGATTGCTTTCATGCAGTCGCCTTCTTACAGTTTGGTCACTCACAAGCACTTGGTGTTCCACTCGCAGCCTTTGGACCAATTGAGTCGCCGTTGCATTTGGTTGTGCTCGCGCAGTAATTTGCAAAAATCGGTCTTGTCTGGGGGTAGTGATGCGACTTGGCCCCCGGTGCCTCTCCGCTACTTCACCTGTGGCACGATAGCGTGTCCACAATCTTGAAATTACATTTTGATGGGTCCCTATGGCCTCAGCAACATTACGCTGAACAGATCCAGCTTCCAGCATTCCCACAGCTCGTAACATCTCCGCCCTCGTCAAATGTCGGCGTTGCATGGCTACAATACCTCAATTTTAACTTTATCTTTCGTTTAAAAATGAAAAAAAAAATGTAACTAAACGTAATTCGTATTGTTTTCTAAATTTCGCACAAATGAAAATTCCCTCTCCTATACATCAAGACATTTTTATGCCACCGAAACAAAAGAATTTTCAAAAATTTGAATTTGGAATTAGTCTTAGATAAATTACAAACAAATCGGTGTATAAAAGATTCCAATGCGGCCAGTACTTTTCGAGTTATTTAATTGAGTATGAAATATCCCTAGACCGTGTTGATGTGTGTATTTTTCTGGTTTTCTTTATTGCAGTGAATCATATGCTTTTTTGCATTATAAAATTCGCGTTTAGCTCCTGTGGCACTACAAATAATATTATTAAAAACGATATTATTAAATACAATAAATGTTATATTTTCGCGGTAAATTTATGTACCAACTGACAGACGTCAGGAAAGCATTCTCTCAGCGGCCAACATATCAAAAAAAACACCAAAAATTTCATTTATTAAATTTAATTTTCTTTATTGTTATTTTTTGAAAAAATTGTCCCAATAGTTTTGAGTTTGATGATCGAGTAAGAACAGGGTGTCAAATTCTTCATCCCCCATAGAAAAGGGCCAGACCCGTCTGGTCGGAGGATCCTCCGACCAGACGGGTGATGTGTCTGGTGGGCCACTGCTCGACAGTTGTTGTCGGTTTCATCTATCATAGTTTTAAGTCGCGCATAATAGAGTAGACGACAAAAAAAAACTAATTAGTCTGTCAAATAGATTTCTAAAAATTATTGGACACATATTTTTTCTTTTTTCACGTAAACAAAAAATGAAGACGATTCAGTGCGTCGAAAACTCGTGTGACGTCTCATTTGAGTACATTTTTTACTCAAATGTGACGTCACAAGCCCCTAGTCATGATCTTTGACACGTTTTATCTTCGTCAATTTTTATCAATAAAAAAAAAACAAAAAACACGTATCCAATATTTTTTGATAATCTAACTGACGGACTAAACAGAATCATATATTTTTTAGTCAGTCATCATCCCTATTTTATTTGCGCGATGTAGAATTTCGATGTTTAGTTCATCTGTGTGATAGATGTCGCTGCAGTACTTTTTGTTCTATGTTGCTGTAGTACTTTTTTATGTATTGCCGCTACAATATCTTGTAAAACCTTGCAAAGATCAATATTAATGGAATACTTACTTCTCAGCATCCTTCAGCCCCATCTCGACGGCTCTCTCGCCGCTCTCATCAAAATCAAGGGAGTACAATCCGGTGAAGATATCCCTGACCCGGCTGGTGGTGGTCCCGGACCCCATGAACGTCTCCAGCACGCCCGGCGCCGCCAGCGCTTGCTGCACCTTCTTTGTACCAGCCAGCTGGTAGTGTATCGATGGACACTTTATAGCTCTGGAATATGTTACAAACATCATCACTTGCATAGCCTTTTGCCAACTATGTTGGGCTTCCAGTCTAACCGGATGCAGCTCAATACCAGTATTTTACATGGAGCGACTGCCTATCTGACCTCCACAACCCAGTTAGCACTGGGTAATACGATGCCCCTTGGTAAGACTGGTTGTCACACTTTTTAAGCCACTGACTACCTGTAACGACTGTCAAAGATCGCAAATGACAGCCGGGACCAATAGCTTAACGTGCTTTCCGAGGCACAGAAAAAACTCGGTATGTAATGGGTGGTCACCAATCCACAGACCAACCTAGGCAAGCACGGCTTAACCTAAAGATTGACCCGAGCGGCTGTTATTATTTAGCCACGAGGTCCTCATCCTCGTGACGGGTACTATACGTCTTTTGTTGAGGGCTATTGGCCTGATAAAGAGAAAAAGAAACAAAGGTACTCACGTGGACCTCTCGACTCTCAGTCGGGCGTCCCATTCCTTCTGGGAGGGGTACTGCGCCGGCTCGTAGCCGGAGCGATAGTAGACCACCGCCACAGGACTCCCGTCACTGAGATAACAACATTCATAAATATAACATTACATCACGACTGTAATCTGCGAAGATTTAGGAAGACATGTACCTCATAGTTTAGTGTCCGGTCGGAGCCGGGTCGGTTTTTAAGAAGCGCCGAAATTTAACGAACAGTTACGCGCGGAGAGGGGGTGGGTCATTAAGTGTTATTACTTTTGTCAAGTTGCAAGGTCATTTAAATCAAGAGTCGATTGAGTTGAGCGTTAACATTTACATAATTTGAAAAAGGCCAGAAATGGACTTTCAGTCAGGCACTAGTAATAGTACACACACGCAGGACGGAGCATGAATCTCTCCGTGGGTAATAATCCCACAGGGACGTGGACATTACTTACTGGGATTAAAAGCCACTTCTGCTCCTGTCACGGTCTAGTTCTGTGTCAAATTCTAAGCCTAATCCGAAGTACGGTCGAACAAGCTATTTGGTTTACAGTTTAACCCACAAATTACATTGTAAAATGTAAACCAACGCCCTCCACGTCCCTAATGATGCATCCACACCGCAGTTACTTTTTGTAGAGCAACGTTTCCAAGTGTTATTGTTAGTATATGTTGCCGTTTAAGTAATTTTATTTTATTTTATTTATTGGGGAAAACAAACAGTGACACATTACATTAATATATAAAAAAAAAAACAATAAAACAAGTATGAGTAAATGTGTTACCAACAACATTTTCCACGGAATACATTAAAAATACAAGCTTTACAGACCATGCAAGTTTAGACCTACAAACTAAAATAATGTAAAAAATATTGGTGTTATTTTTTTAAAAGTATCTAATTTATAATTTAAAACTATTATTATATATTTAACTAATTTCAGACAAAAAAAATAAACAAGGCATGCTAATAATTATGCCTAATCAATATCTAGTGTTTTCAAAATAACATTTTTAAATTTACTAGCAGAGAGAGCAAACATGTCAACATCATTGAAAAGTTTGTTGTAGTTGCTGGTAAGTCGACGCAGAGGTGCCCGCAGACCTGCGTTATTATGACACGAGCTAACGGCAAACAACGGCCGTGCACGCACCCCGCGGCATACTGTCGTTCTAGGAACGATGTAACTTATTTTGTTACGAATATCCATACAGTCATACACATTACTACACAAATCAAACAAAAATACCATCTCCAAGAGAGTGCGTCTAGATTTCAGATCAAGTAATTTATACTTTTTAAGTGAATCACTATACGAGTAAGATACAGATGTACAAAAGCAACGGTAATGCATGGCTTTTAGAAATTTTCTTTGAACCTTTTCAATACGATCTGAGTATTTATTGTAAAAGGGATTCCACACCGGCACTGCATATTCAAGCTGTGATCTGATAAGAGACTTGTACAGATATAAATAGGTAGATGGGCGTTTAAAGTCCTTCGCGGATCTCATCACAAAACCGTACATTCGATAGGCATTATTGACCACTTTATCAATGTGGGTATCAAGGTGAAGTTTATCGTCGAGAAGAATCCCGAGATCACGGACAAGTGATACCCTTGATAATGAAGTACCATCTAGAGAGTAAGGGTACTTGAGAACATTCTTATTTTTCGTGAAGCTGATACAACAGCACTTAGATATACTCAGCTGCAGTTTATTAATCTTGCAATACTCACTAAAGCGATCCAAATCCTCCTGTAGTAATCCGCTGTCCTGCAAATTTTTGATGGGCCTGTAAATCTTGAGGTCGTCAGCATAAAGCAAGACTTTAGAGTTTTTAAAACAAGACGTGATGTCGTTTATAAATAATATAAATAGTAGAGGTCCTAAAATTGAACCCTGAGGCACACCGGAAGTCACGTCAATAGTAGTGGCAGAGCTGAAACCATTAATTACAACTCTTTGAGTTCTATTCGTGACGTATGAAGTGAACCATCGAAGTAAATCACCACGTATGCCGTTAAATGAAATTTTATTCAGGAGCAACTCATGGTCAACCTTGTCGAATGCTTTCCGAAAATCCGTATAAATGGTGTCCACTTGAACACGAGAATCCATATTGTTAAATAAGTAATCCGTAAAGGTCACCAAATTAGTTGTAGTTGATCTTTTCTTGACGAATCCATGTTGTTGCTGGAGAATGCTGTGATGTAAAACAGGATATACTCTATTGTGGACTAACCTCTCGAAAAGATTCGGTAGTGCTGACATAATAGATATTGGACGATAGTTCTCAACATCTTGCGTAGAGCCCGACTTATAAACTGGTGTTATATTAGCGCTCTTCCACACCTCGGGAAAAATTCCTTGTGCCAGTGATTTATTAAATATAATGAGTAAAGGAGCACAAATATTTTCAGCAGTAGCTTTAAGAAAAGTAACTGGTAGGCCGTCCGGACCAGGACCTTTTGTTGGGTCTAAAGTTTTAAGTGCACTTAATATCTCCTCAATACTCAACTCTATCCTGCTGATAAGGGAATTGTGCTCAAATGAATTATAACACGATGGTACATTATTTCTTAAAGTTGGTTGTTCATAAACTGAATTAAAAAATGCAGAAAAAAAGTCACAAATTTCTTCGGGATCATTGGTGCTCTTGTTTTCGTATGTCATGTTAGAAGGGATTCCTGTAGAAGACTTCCGGTTTGCAATGTACGTCCAAAAGTATTTTACATTATCGCGTATGCCGTCCTCAACAGAATTCATGTACTTTTTGTAGCAGTTTGTGCATTCGTCATGAAATCTCGATCGATATAGAGAGAACTGTTCATAATCAGAAATATTGTGATAAATCTTCCATCTAACCCAGGCTTTAACCTTGTTTTTATATATATGTACCAGAGATGGCGAAAACCAAATAGGGAATTTCGGAGATTTAGAATTGACTAGTGGAACATAAGATTTTATTAAGCCAAAGATAATATTATAAAATGTATTTAATGCTATGTCTACGGATTGTTCTGACCCAATCTGCTCATTCCAGTTGATTTTACTTAATTCCTCATTTATCTTCTCATAATCACCCTTAGAATAATTAAACCTTTTCAATGACTTTCGAATCATGGTTGTTTGGGAAGATTTATATGGTATTAATACACAGAAAGGTGGGTGGTAATTGTCTAGTTGCAGTAAATAGTCAGTGGGGGGGAAAACAGAGCAATCATGATTACTGATGGCCAGGTCTAATAATTTTCCACTCAGATTCTTGACAGTGTTGTACTGATAGGCGTTAAGGTATGACATAAATACTCCAAGATGTTCACAAATAGAGGAATTGCCACTACAAATTAGTCCCGATGATCGTACATTGTTACTACAGGGAGTCCAGTCAACATCAGGTAGATTGTAATCACCCAAGAGATAAAACTGTTCAACATTAGTGTCGCCAATTAAAGATTGCATGAGATCGAAGTATTGAATAAAGACCGATTCAGCCGTTCTAGGCGGTATATAGGCCGCCCCGAAGATCAGGTTCTTTCCCCTAGTTGAGCTGGGCAATTTAAGAAGAACGTATTCTAGGTTTGCCTCTAGAGTTACCCGAAGACTAATCCTTACCGAGCGTAACCCCTTCAACACCGCTATGAGGACGCCACCTCCGTCTTTTTTATTGGTGGCTGTACGGTCTCGGTCACACCGATGCACTATGTAGCGGGAATCAATGAACTCATTATCAAATATTTCAGGTGTTAACCAGGTTTCTGTTAGTATTATTATATCGTAACAATTTGCTAGTATATTCATGTATAAAATATGCAGTTTGGTGCGGATCCCTCGACAATTCTGATAATAGACAACCAAATTATCCGCCATTTAAAAAGTTAATTTTGCAATAAAATATCAGGCCAGCATTACACGTTTCGATTTTAAAATAATGTGATAATAACAAAAGAGCATAATGTTTTAATTCGAACAAATGCAGCAAGAAAAAGTTACATACAAACACATAATTCGGTAAAAAATACTTAAATATTAACAAAACTCTCCAATACCAAGCAGTGACTGTGTGAGCAGCACAGCATAATATTTTAATCTTATTATACATTTCAAAACACTTACCATCAAGATACATTAAAAACATGCTTTCTACTAACCTATACTTATAGCTGCCACAGCGCAACAGTTGAGTAGCAGTTATGGTGGAAAAGATTACTATTTGAGCTTGAAGCAGCTGATACAAGTCTACTTTATATAAATTAATGTTGACAAACGCTTTGGTTCCTACCCTATATCTTAAAATACTAGCCAGAGGAAATAAAATACTTATATACCTACTGATTACATACAACCAAAACAATAACAGCATTACAAGCTTAAGAGCTCTAAAATTTACTATATTTTTAATGTGGCCTGATCTTAGCGACGTCTTCTTGAGATCTAATTGCAAACGATTGTGCTCCTTCTTTTTCCCGAACGAGAATGGTACCATGTTTGACCCATAGAAACCGATAATTGTTCGCTTTAGCTGCGTCCCGGCACTCACGAAATAACTTTTTGTTTTTCAGAGTGAGATGTTCGTGCATATAAATAGGGACTGACGTACCTGATAAGCCCAATTTTTCGGTGTTGAGTCCCTTATTTAGCCGGTTTGCACTCAGAATATTATCCCTTAACATACGTGAAGTCAGTTTTACAATAATATTCTTGGGTTTATCATTATCTCGGTGGGCGTGTGGAACTCGGTGTATAGATGCTATGTCACTCTGCTTTAAATTACAATTTATAAAGGCACCAATGTTCATTATAATTGCAACCAGGTCTTCATTACGCCTTTCAGGGATATTACATAATTCAATGTTGTAGTTTCGGGCGCTCTGTTCCAGGGTATCGATCTTAGCAACAAGTTCTGTTATCGTGCGTTTAGATTCAGTGTTCGTGTTCTCATGAATCTGTTTACTAAAATGAGCAACTTTTTTTGAGATATCAGACTGTTCATCACTAATAAACTGGATCGAATGCTTTAGACAGTCAATTTCTTTCGTGACATCATCATATTTAGTGCCCAATACAGAGACACTTTCTTTAATTAAAGATTGCTCGGCACGTAGTGATTGAAAGTCATTTTTAATATCTGTTGTGACCTGCGTAAGCGTGGCTAAGTCGCCTTTTATAGAAGCTACGTTGTCACATATCTTACTAATATTACTCTCTAAATCGCAACGCCATTCATTAAGGGTATTCTTAAACTCAGCTGCCAATGCTTTAATTGCTTGCGACCATTCCGATTCCGGTTGTTTACGTTTGCGCGTCGCAACATTTTGTTCATTGCTAGTTCCAGAAGTAACGTTTAGTTCCGAATCCGAGTGAAACTTGTTATCAGGTGAGCGGATCATTGTGAATTTTGAGAAAACAACTTTTTGTAGTGAGCTGGGTTCGAACTCAAGCCGCGCCGCGCACAATGGCTATGACAAAAAGGCGAGGCGGTCACCACTCGACCAAACGTACCAATATCTTCTTGTCGAAATTAACGACCTGTACCTTCTTAACCTTTTCACCGCCACGCCATATCGGTATTCCTATGCCCTGTACGCCAAGCCCGAAAATCTTAATTAAATACCTACAAAAAAATAGGGATTTCAACATTATATCGATACCCATTATTATTATTTTTTTTATCAATACTTGCCAGATAAATGGTCGATCATTAATATGTTAAAAAGAACATTCCAATATTAAATATTTTACAACGTTCCACTCAAGTAGTTCCGAAGTTGTTAATAACATAAAAACAATGATTAAGACACACAACAGTTAAAATGAAAATAACTCTAGGTACAGCACTATTCTCAGTACTGATGTACCTCACTGTCGGGAATAGCCGACATTGGCGCCGTCGACGAGTCTTTTATAAGACATCGTTGCATGTACATTAGAGTTGTACCATAGTGTCATACAGTTTATCGATGTTAGTATCTAATTAAATTCAAAGGCCACAGTAGTTTGTTTTTATTATTCTTGAAATTTACACTTATTGCAACAATTTGGGTTGTTAATGGATTGAATGCAAATAAAACTATTTATTTACCAATCATTTAGTTTAATTATTGAGTTATATTATTAATAATTACTTTGAGATCATATTACTTACATGTCACTTATGAATAATATTATCACGTGATATTATTACATAGCAACAATTTTTATAACAGGAACTTTCTAATATTCTCACTAATCATTTCATCCATATTTCCCGCACTAAAATTCACTTTATACGCTTACGACGTCACGAGTCAGTCGACTTCTGCCGACAATGGCGCAGAGGGGACTGCTTATCGAGAGCTTGCTAGGGATGCGCATGATTGGCGATAAGGGAATATCGAAAATGTATTTACGCAACTATGTTTCAGTTTTTAATATAGTAAAACTACTTTTTTCTCAGTGCTTACAATCGTTTATATTTTGTTAGAACAATAAAAACTGTAATGACAAATATTACAATACCTTAAGTTACCTAAATTAATTTAAGAATATAATATACGTCAACATGATACTACATCACTAGCAGTCGGCTCTGCACGACATTGGCGTCATGGGACTTACTTTTTTAACCATAAATTATTTTACTTTTTATCATCAAATATTTAAATGAGGAATATGCATTTTTGTTTACTGTATGCAACTAAATAATGTTTAGACATTCAGCTTTCAAGGTGTATCAATAAAATACATAAAAGTAATGATTTAATAGGTTTATTTTGTATTTTTCTGCGACCTGTTTTTTGTCGAGTATAGCCGTCGTTGGCGCACAGGGCACGCTTGCTCATGTCGGCTATAGCCGACATTGGCGTTCAAAAGGTTAAAAGTTGTACTTTTTTGCAATTGAGGACAGATGTCGCTGCTAGTACTCTCGGTCGATGTTTGTGCTCGATGAATGATACGGGATTTTAACGTTATAGGTTATATTCATTGCACGTTGTTACTACATTCGTAACTAAAATTCCGTCCGCTGAGTGGTATTTGGTGTGTTGTTATTGATCCACAGGTTGTTTAGTTTAGCACTGTTATGAGTTTCACACCTGCTTAATTGTTCGTTGATTTCAAAAATTTAAGAACTGCACTGTATTTGTTTTGTTTTCACTTTGAATGAATTACAAACTGTTCTTTTTATTTTGATAAATGATATGCACTAATACGCCTCTAGTTATTGTGTTTTTCGTTCAATTATAACGTTTATTTACTTTTAACACTTTAAAAATCGGGGAGCAGAGTAGATCCAATGTTTACTAGGTCAGGGTTGCCAGCTGTTGCCATTTGAAAACAATCAACACATGGTAAAAATTGATGACATTTGATAACATTGTTAAGAGAATGTTACCTCAACATGCGGTGTGGATGTACCGTAAGGCGTAAGGGCAATATAATTAAAGAAGTAGGTACTTACAGTATTAATTGCTTCTTGTCATTAATGATCGTCTCTTCATAAATCTCGTTCAATGTTTTTCTATGAATCTGAAAAATAATTAATCATAATTATTTATTCATTTGCGAATATGGGTACAAAAGAAATGTTCTTAAATAAATAATAGTGTCCATTAGCCGCATCCTACAAAAAGGGATGCAAATATACACACATTACATTAGTTTATCCTGTAAATATTCAGTGACAGCGGTGTCGATTAGTCGAGTGCGTTACATTCGAGTTCTAAAACAAAACTTGATTTTCACCCCAAAAAAAAAGTCGTTTCCCGGCAATAATTTTTGCGTAAAGTTACTTAGTTTGATGTACAGAATGCTTGGTTGACGGCTTCGTGATGAGGTTGTTTACACCCTGTATATCATCATACTTATACGGCACGTATCACGAAAGTTGTGGTCATTTTTTTGGCTCAGGTGCAGAACTGGTCAAAGAGAAATAGTGGTATGATGGTCACCCATCCACAGACCGACCTAGGCAAGCGTTGCTTAACCTTGAAGATCAACCCGCGCGGCTGTTATTGCGCTTATATGCGTTTACCTACGTCGGCCTGTGGATGGGTGACCATCATAACATTTCGGGTTTCCAGCGTGCCTCGGAAAGCACGTTAAGCCATTGGCCCGGCTGTCATTTGTAGATCTTTGACAGTCGTTACAGATAGTCAGTGGCCCGAAAGTCTGACAACCAGTCTTTCCGAGGGGTACCGTATTACCCAGTACTAACTGGGTTGTGGAGGTCAGATAGGCAGTCGCTCCATGTAAAATACTGGTATTCAGCTGCATCCGATTAGACTGGAAGCCGACCCTAACATGGTTTGGAAAAGGCTAGGCAGATCATGCACATAATGATAGAACTAAACTTACCATAATATCGGGCCTCTTCTCAGCTATTTCAAACTCATGGAATCTTTGGTCGCATATATTGTACGAGACCTCTTCTACCACGAAGAGAATGATTGCGTTAGGTACGCCGAACAGGTCGTAAGCATCAGTGATGCCCGTACATAAACCTGACAGAGCTTTGTTTTCAGGCATCTGAAAATGACAGAATACAATCATCATAAAATAGACAGTATCAAAAAATTGCAAATCTATTTAGTCCGTCAGTTAGAGTATTGGAAATTAATGGACACGTATTTTTTGTTTTTGTAAATCAATGAATATTGACAAAGATAAAACGCATCAAAACTCGGGAGTTGGGGCTCGTGACGTCCGAACTAGCTAAAAATTATACCTAGGCGTGACGTATTGAGAATTTTAAAAGCGTCATATCTTTGTCAATTTTGATTTACGTAACAAAAGAAAAAACACGGGTCAAATATTTTCTGATAATCTAACTGACGGACTAATTAGTTTTTTTTTTTGTCGTCTCGCCTATTGTAACTACGAATCGCGATCATGTCGCGATTTATAAAATCGCTTTAAGAACACATATTGAATTTTTAAATTAGTGTTTATACGTTAAATCTTGTAAGCACATGAAGGCCATTTTACTCGCTGTGGTTTCCAAACACATAAAATAACTTATTATTTTACTGGTCAATTCATTTTTACATGAGACAGCCTAGCCGAGTGGCAACCAGTTACAAAGCATTCGGTATTTCGTGTGTAAATGTAATGTTTTTCAGTTGCTGTTAATGCAATCATCACCCTCAGCCTATTAATGTTCCCACTGCTGGGACACAGACCTCATCTCTATGAGAGGGAATGCAATACGTTTTTATCATTGTTATCGATAATTTTATTCTGAGTTTGCCTAGCTCCACAAATCAGAAACAAGAAAAAAGAGCATACTTTCATTTAAGACATTGGCGAAAATTGGCCCGGCCCATTAGAAGACTGAAATAAATATATACAAAAAAAAACGCATACATTTTTGCCCGATAAATATTCATTTTATTCCCGATTTTCCATACATAATTTCAATGTTATTCATTGTTAGTTGTATTTTTTAGCAGTGATTTGATTAAATGGTCAGTCTTGTTCTAACTGGGCCTGTCTTACTATGGGCGTTTGCCAATCTCCTTTTTTCCAACTGAAGGAGAAAAAATAAGAAAAAAAGGAGAAAGGAGGAATGTTGTTCGTATTCATGATTACTTTAGGCCCCATTTAACCCTAAATAATTTCAATTCTTTGTCTATATCGAAATAGTTAATTACAACTTACATTTTTTAACAAATCTGGGTGTCCCAACTGTCGCAGAATGTAGCTGTAAAATTAAAAAAAAACATCGTCAGTTTTAGTTCTAGAAAAACTGCTTGATGACGTCATTTTAGTAGTCTGTGAAGCAGAATCTTCAGGGGTACACATACATCTTCAGTTCGTCATTGACCTTGAACATATTGCTTTAGCGAAAAAGTTAAAAATCTATTAAGGCGCTGTCAACACCATAATCGCGCACACTGTCTATTTGTATGGGAGTAAACGAGACTTCACTATAACTGGGCGGCCAGGTTTTAGAAGAAAATAATGGATTAATATTGAAATAAAAAAAAAAGTGTGGATTATTTGTGAAATATGACTCGTTAGCGGATTACGTATGAATATGTTGACTTCACGTTTTTAATTGCAGACCCAAACGTCAAAAAAATAAAGACAGAACCGTTGATGATGATTTTAAGACCAATCTTTGCAATTATTTTCTATCGAGCCGATTTCGTCCAAGGTCTTTGAAATATGATAAATATTAACATATTATATTTTTTTTGATGTGCTAGAACAGTTTTTCTTAAAAAACTGCTTAAATAACATCAATTTCAACAAATTTGGTGTTGTCAGCCCCTTGAAGAAATTAGCCTGATGTGCTGGCGTCTGTACTCCAACATGTGTAGCTCCCTTATGATTTAATTATAACTTAATTTTGCAATCAATTTTTATGATCGATTGTTCATATTGCGGTATGTGCATTTTATGATGGTTGATAAATTTTTGACAATATCCTTTAAATTTGAGTCAACAATTATTAGTACTTCGAATAACAAACCTTCGAATTACTTTTACCTACAGCCCTAAAATAAGAACTTTCAATGTGTCATATCGATCATCACAAAATGAACAGTTTATTAAGAAACATTGAAAAAACAGGTAACGAAGTAATCAATAATTGGGGCCACTTGCACTACAAATCGTATTTTCTTTTACAGATGCAATCTAACAGCAGCCTTATTTGTACGACAATAAAGTTCACTGTAATTTTGACAAAATCAGAGGCCAATTTGTGAAACGACTCCAGTGTTAAACGTATTTAAAACATTACTCTCTCTCTCAAAAGACACACAGAACGAGGTTTTAAATTCGTTTAAATGATTTGTGGTGCAAATGGATTTAGATTTAGTGGTCTTAGGTAAGGTTTCAATTTAAAACAAAAATGACATCATCTTGGCAGTAAACATCATTGAATATATCTGTTAAGTGATGGGAACAATACCTACTTCTAAATCTAAAAGACATGCTGACTAATCTAAATTACATACATCTTTGACGTAGACGAGAAATATCTAGAAGTAAATTCTATTTTGTACCGATTTCCTAATAAAGGAAAAATAGTTTTTAATATTTCTGGTTACGTCATAGATGTGTGAGGCGGTCTTCAGACGAATCATTTTGAACTTCAACGCTGTCCCGCATTTTAAACAAAACCGATTTAAATTGGAGCAAACATGTTCGTATGATTATCGCCTTAGAATGAACTATATTTTACAAGCATTTGAGAAAACAAGCAAAAAATGTCAATGAAAAACGATTTATATACTGTCAATTGTAGTTGGCTAGCGACACTCTTTATCATGTCTTGTAAAATAATGCTCATATTTTAAAATCTCTAAAACAACAAGCAATGTAGGTAAGTACTATATAAGCTAAAAATATATAACAAATAGATATAGACAATACACATTCACATACAGGCAACTAGCTATTTCTAAAATAACGGTTCATGCAAACTATTTAATTATTGTAACTATAATAAATATGGTTGATAGTAGGTATGTAAGTGGCCTAATAATGCTGAATACAAATACAAAGAAAAAGTATGTTTTATCTACAAAAAAGGCTGTAGAAACCATTTCATCAATTTATTATTTTTATTTATTTACAAAAACTGGCAAGCAATCATTTACAAAATTTTGTTAATTTTTCATACAAAAAGTGGCAAGCAATCTAATTACTTGCCACTTTTTGTATGAAAAATTAACAAAATTTTTGGACTAATAAAAGTTGAGATAAGCGTTTTTTTTTTTGTGAGAAAACATTATTTTGTAATCTGTTTCTTACAACAAAAAAAAAAGGTTCCAATACGTCAGTCAGTTATCTTATTTTAGTTTGTTTTGTAGATTGAAACCATTTTATTGTAGAAAAACCATATACTTAATATATTTTAATAGCTAAACAAGTGAAAATGAAGCTTTGTTTGTCTAGCATGCAGTTTGCTATGTAGCGAAGTATAATTATGAATGATATTTGTTTTAAGATATCCACAGGCTTATCAAAGTTCAATGAATATCCAACAATGTAAACTCATTCTTAGCTATTGGTAACAAGGTGTAGATTCCAATGTTTAGAGATTGACTCCAAGGCATCAAAGGACATTGATGATTTCCCTTCGCGGCATTGAACATTGGAATTTGTATCTTGTTACGACTACATACGTATGAATTTACATTGGGGTAAAGATAAAATGCTCTGCCATGCCGTGCCGTCCTCGGTGTGCGTTGTCTTTAAATGTTCATACTCTATTACACGAATAAGAACATTATCTGAATAAATTTAAGGTTTATATTCGTATGAGATGCTTGTTTTATTTACCAAAATAGGCGAATTTCGCCCTTAGTTATACCGGTGGAAGGGATACTATCGCTAAAACGCTTACCACGTATTCTGTACATCATTCTGAACCCACCACAGAAATTGTTCATCGGTATTTAAAAAAAAGCAGCTGTTCCAAACATTTTTACCATTTAAGGGCCTGCGCAGACGACAGACAATTTGTGCGGATGAGTCTGTGGCGCACATAATGTCTGCATGGCATACAAAAAGTCCGTCGCGGATTTTACGCAGACTCGACGCATACGACGCACATTTTCGATCTATTCTAGTGCAGATTGCATACTGAAAATATGCGCAAACGTGTTGAAGCAAACGTTATATTTTTTTCGCGCACTTTTGTGCGGCGTTATCTGCCAGAATGACACGGTTTTTTTGCGCGTCGTATGCGCTACTGCATATAATTGCTTAGGTTCTATTTTCAGACTAAAAAATACGTCACGGATAGTCTGTCGTCTGTGCAGGTCCGCCAAGTATCGCAGTTTTGTAGGAAACAGCTGATTAAAAAAATTATCGAGGGTGGGTTCAGACACTTCAGAAGCGAAACCCGTTTCGGTCCCGTCGTAAAACCCGGGAATAACCGGTTTTACTCTAGGACCGAAACCCGGTTCCGCATGTAGTTCAGAATGATGTACTTAATACGTGGTACCGTTTTAGAGTTGTTGTTTTATCCACCTTGTATATTTATGGAGAGCCGTTTTGGTCACGTTATTCTTAATATTTCTGAAAAATCCTACGATCGAAAAAATTGAACTAAACGTGGAACCTGGAAAGAAAACTAGTCGGACGCGCGGTTGTGCGAACAAACCTACTTCCTGGTAAAAACTTCTGCTATTAAAAGTAGTGGTCGTCGACTCGTGGTGCGCGAGGTGCCTAAATTTACAGACGCCAGCATATCAAGCTACCCGAAACTGTCAAATTTTTCCAATCAACCTTGAACCTAATGCTTTAGCAATTAAGTTGAAAATCTATTAAAGAAACTTGACAAATTGTAGTAAAGTCGCCTTACATATGCGTGGAAAACCGCGGGGAGGCCGAACCCGGCTACGCAAGCGCCGCTTTACTCACAGACGTCGGTCTCTCCGGGCATTTCTTTTTAGCACAAGTTGAATTTATGTTAATTGTTGTATTACATCTATTTTGATACAGCCAACTACTTTTATTATAAAGTCCCAACCGAGTCTATTCAGTAGATTTATGTGCTAACGTCTGTACCTTGTAGGTAGTCAGCGAAGTTAGTCGGTTAACACTTTTTTGCAATCATATTTAAATGACTGAACAAAGTATAATATAGTTAGTTTTAATTTATTATTAAAACTAATTCTTTACAATCATAAAGTGCTGAAAATCAGTACCTCAAATAATTTTAGGTCTTATAAGATGATATTTAAATGTGACAGTGATAATCAACCTAGCTGATCATACCATACCAGATGCTCTACCTTTTGTTCATTTTTGACTTTCACTCGAAGTGAAACGTCTGAACATAAATTGAATCAAAAGTGAAAAATGAATTAGCCTTTTTCACTCCTCTTAGAATGATCGAAAAATGAAATGAAAAAAGCAATATAAACGCTCATGCAAGTTTTGCCGGTGTCGTGTGAGCATGTAATGAAACAAAAATGAACAGTCTCGCGAGTGAACCGTTCACTCGAGTGAAGCGTCTGATATCAACTTTAACAAGATAGTAAAATAATGATAATTAAGGTGACACAAACAAATGATGTACATTTTTTTACCACTTTTGGTATATGGTATATATATATTCATGGTTTTCCTTATATTAACAGCCGTATTTAGTAACACTGAGAAAAACTGAAACGTTTGCTTAATTGAGCACACTGATACATTTTAAACACTCGTTTTAGTGCCTAGGGTTGGAAATCCAATGGCGCAATTTTACATTTTCGTGACAGCCTGTGGCGGGTACTGTACGAAAAATATCCGGTATATATTATTTCCGGAATATCCCACTGCTGGGAAAAGACGGGGTATTTACCTCCCCCACCCTGTTTCTGGTTTAACATTGAATAAGTATTTAATCGCAACTAAAGAACGAGGGGTAATTGTGTAACCGACTCGCATTTCCAATGCGACTCATTTTGGCACTTCAACAATACGTGCAATAGGCGAGACGACAAAAAAAATCTCATTAGTCAGTCAGTTCGATTATCAGAAAATATTTGACCCGTGTCTTCTCTTTTGTTACGTAAACCAAAATTGACGAAGATATGACGCTTATAAAATTCACAATACGTCACGCCTAGGTATAATTTTTACCTAGTTCTGACGTCACGAGCCCCCACTCCCGATTTTTGATGCGTTTTATCTTTGTCAATATTCATTGATTTACAAAAACAAAAAATACGTGTCCATTAATTTCCAATACTCTAACTGACGGCTAAATAGATTAGCAATTTTTTGATACTGTCGTCATGCCTATTGGGTACTGGTAGGTACTCTGGTTGCCGAGCTAAACATTCCTAAGAGGGTACGTTCTGAAAGTTCGCAAATATTAGGACATGTCCGGCTTTCTGGCCTTCTGACCGGACTTTGTCTGTCTATTTTCCGAATTTTTCGACTCAAGAGAGAAAAAAAAAATTAATACAAAAGACAGATTGAAGTAAAAATTGACGATTTTATTAAATGCATACTTTTTGTAGTAATAAAATTTCGAAATGGTTACCCTACTAGTGGGCAAGTCAACCTTGAGGCATGATTGCACAATAGCTGAAACCATTGGAGGTACATTCCTCACAATATCTGTAGAATGATGCAGCATTTTAAAAGACTAGAATATAACATGTACATGAGTAAATAATCGTAATGACTAATTATCAGTAAATAAGATAAAACTCTTGTAAATAGACTCTTATCTACGAAACATTTTGTTTCCATTCGTTCATTTACTTTGTTAGCCAATTCAAGCTTATGAGGGCCCTTCCCGGCTCGTCTATCGTCAACGCGAGCATTGTCGAAAAGCTTGTTGTTTCATCCAGAGCCATCGCGGCGATATTTTTCAACTGCCCTGTCTTACCTCGCCCCGACCCCGCACTACTCGTCACCCGCGCACCTCATACCGACTAACGCGAGGACATCGAACGAAAAATAGTGTTCGAAAATTTATAAAACTTGTTCCAGGAAATACGTGTTTTTGAATAAGTCTTACAAGTTTATGAAATAAATATTTGTTATTTAAAATCTCCACTATATTTGCAAGGCTTTTATCAGGCTATTTTCTTTAGTTTTACAATTTATGAGTGCATTATGAACAGCCAAATTTGAGGTAAAATTTGAAAAAAACCTGTTCCTACAAATTTTTATTTTTTGCTTCGATAGAAGCCTAGATATAGTGCATAAGATACCTATCAGTTCAAAAAAATTATATGTGTAACAACTTCATAATCACGCACGAGCGTTTGTCGAAATTCTCGCGAAAAGTATGGCGGGTTGGCCGCTCTTAAGAGGGCGCATTCAGAAGGTTGGCAACCTCGCCAATATCTGTCAAATATTTACCTGTTTTAATTAATTTAGCACTATTACTGCTTGCTTGCTTTTTTTGTATTTTGGTCATTCAAAAGTGCCATATTGGTCTAGTTAAAATAAATGCTTTGAGTTTTTTTTAATAAGAAATATGGGTAACTGGTGAACTAAAAATATTAATAGTGAATTGGAATTAAAACACTGAATTTGATGTTGTAACCGTTTAAGGTGTAGAAAAGGCACTCGGAAAGTTTCCAAATACTTTTTTACATCTAAAACTGATTATTCGGTGTTACGATTTTAAATATTGTGTTTCATAATCAATATTTTAGTTCTATAGTTCGACATAGTAATATTGCCAAAAAACATCTGCAAGACAATCAAGACATCCGCAAGAGAACCAGGGTCACCGACGTAGCCCGAAGAATTGCCAAACGTAAGTGGCAGTGGGCAGGGCACATTGCTCGCAGAACGGATGGCCGATGGGGCCGAAAAGTTCTGGAGTGGCGACCTCGAACCGGAAGACGATGCGTTGGAAGGCCTCCTACTAGGTGGACCGATGACCTGGTGAAGGTTGCGGGAATCCGCTGGATGCAAGTCGCACGGGACCGGTCAATGTGGCGACACTTGGGGGAGGCCTATGCCCAGCAGTGTAAGTCTTTCGGCTCAAATGATGATGATGAATCAAAACAGCGAAATATTTGAAAGATACTCGTATTTGCGACGTTGCCCACCTTCTGTATAAACGCTCTTCACGATATCTTTAAATACTTATGTCCGTAGTAACAATGGCAACGTCTTAAATTTGACAGCTTTATGTAAGAAACCTGCCACCACAGTAACTTAGCAAGAATCTGTTCTATCATAATACAAAGGAAGAAATTTCATTGATGCGTATGTTTGAAAATAAGTGTGGTCGACAAAGAAATGCAATGCAAAATTGAAAGCAATGGATGTTGTTGAATTGTCAAAATAGATACCATTGGGATTGCGAGTTAATTTTAGGTCGTTTTGGAACCGAAAGCCATAAACTCGATCATCGAACTCAAAATGATAAAAAAAAGTAACATTTTTTTTTATTTTATTGTTATTTTTAGAAAAAAAAATACAAAAAATAAAATTTATAATATTACTTGTACGAGCCCATGCTGGCTAATACATTTGAAGAGTTTCGAAGGAAGAAAATATATTTGCTTGATAAAATATTTATTAATTGTAACAGAGGTGTTTACAATAAAACGTGCGATAGTGTACTCAATTATAATTCAATATTCACTTAACAATAAGTTGAAAATGCTTACGCTAGCGATTTACATAAATGTGCGATGTAATCGTACATTACTATTTCCTTCTATTGAAATATTTCGAAAAAAAAAAAAAAAAACTACATTCCCAATCGTTCCGAGTTCGTTGATCAAGTTTATGGCTTTCGGTTCCAGAACGACCTAAAAATAATGGTGTATACAGGTGTTTTGAATTAGTTGGCGAAACTTCATTGACGTGAACGTGATGGCTATCGACACGATCACTAATAGAAATGATAAATACAAAACAACGATTAAATCATTTCAAGAGCTAAGAGCGACACGTTTACCTTACAATCAGCTATTTTTAGGGTTCCGTACCCAAAGAGTAAAAACGGGACCCTATTACTAAAACTCCACTGTCTGTCTGTCTGTCTATCTGTCTGTCACAAGGCTGTATCACACGAACCGTGATAGTTACGACAGTTGAAATTTTCACAGATGATGTATTTCTGTTGCCGCTATAACAAAACATACTGAAAACAGAATGAAATAAATATTTAAGTGGGGCTCCCATACAACAAACGTGTTTTTTTGATAATAGTGCAGAACCTTCGTGTGCGAATCCGACTCGCACTTGGCCGGTTTTAGGAACTCGTGTGGATTTGAACATATCGTCGTCGATTGATCGGCGTCGTGTGAAAACATGATTCTTGCAACATCAAAGCTAAGCGTAAGTGATGACAATGAACAAAATACCTTGTGATCTTACGTTCTAGGGTTTACATTGGCTATTGAATATTATGTTATACCACACATTTCCAAAGAAACAAAGCTCACGACGAAATCTTTGAAAACGCAGTTGAAATACAGTGTATTGAGTGAAAATCTGTGCATGTGTGTATGAATGAGACACTAGCGCCAAATAAGTTTTTGAAAGATGTGTACCCTAAGCCATACCCAGCAAAGATTGGACAGAAATACACATTTCATATAATATACTAAAAACACCGTTATGTTTGAATTTCCGTAACAAATTTGGAAAATAAACGGAACTGTTACTGAACCGACAATGCAGGCGTGGACAGGTAACATCTCTCAAGCGAACGTGCCAGGACAAAGCGATCTCAAGGTTACTTCAAATAAATACAATTACATGCACGTGACTATAATGAACTAAAAAAAATACTGCTTACCTAAATAGGGGTAAGGATACATTTCAAATCTGGAATTCAATTCAAATGCATCATACAACTTAACTAGGAAGCGGAAATGTTCTATATACCATGCCTGGAAATAGGTACTGCCACCGCAATAGTGTGAAGCAAAGCGAAAACAGTGCAACAAACAGCGGAAAATTACGAAGAAATACGAAGATACACGAAGCTAAACGAGGATAGGAGATAGATGCAACGTGCAAACAGATTGGAAGAATAGCAGCCACATGAGAGATGTTTATCTGATCAGTACGGATAGATACCCTGGACACTTTCATTAAGGACCTTTTTTGCGAAAAATTTACGTGATTATTCATTGCTTTGATTAAGTGTCCGTCCAGGTATCGTATACGCACCGTACAGTGATGTCGGTACCGAGACATTGTAGGTAGATACGACGTGATGGCTCCAAAACTTGAGGCTACCGTGTTAAACTCCACTTGCTTGATTTTATTTTCGTCCTCGACGTGCATCAGGTAATCGGAGCGGAAGAGTCCGAGGCTGAACGACTGTAAAATTTAATTCTGTGAAATTCTGTCCAATCTGTCACTTGTTTTATGAATAGGTGATGTGGATGTCTTGGACCGCCATTTGTACCGCCACCTTCTTTCTATTATTTACACAAAAAAATATAAGTATATACAAAATTGTCAGAATATTTCATTTTTCTTTCGAGTTACATTTAATACAAAATCTTTTTGTCCCATTGCTTATGAAAACTTTTACAGAAATCAATAAAAAAACTTCTTTTCTTAACAATATTTGTAAAGTATAAATACTTCTAATTAAAATCGGGGTAAATAGGTTCTATATTTTTTGACACATTTTCACCTCGACTGCATCTTACAAAGATAAAACTTCACAGACTTTTTGCATCGATATGCTATCAATAGTAAAAAATAATAAATAGTAAAATAATAAAAATATTTATTGACAAGCAATTTCTCAAACATCAATGTAGCTTTGGCTCTTGTACTAGGAAATCCAGTATAGCAAGAGCCAGTAATCAATATTTTCGTTTATTTTTATTAGACATCATTACTGTTCACGGTGTTGATGTTTTCCAGTTAATTAAATTTATTAATTTAACCCTGTATACTACTTCCAAAAACCGTACATCGTCATCATACTTTCTCTTCCAATACTTATGTAAATTATTAGAAAAATGACAGTACCTAATAGAAATTAAAAAGTTGAGAGGTTGCATTAAAAAAATACCCATGATTCGGAATTTGATTGAAAATCGAATAAGATCAACTTATGGTTTTAACATTACTCTAAGTGTATACAGTATGACAATATTTTTTTTTTTTGGAATTCGATTTTTTTTTTTATACATGTTTAATTTTGGATCGTTCCAGAAAGCCATAAACTCGATCATCGAACTCAAAACGACAAGGATTTTTTTTTTTAAACAACAATATAAAAAAATATTAAAGTTTAATTTTTGGTGATTTTTTTTATTGTTATTTAAAAAAAAACGAAATATTAAATTTAATAATTTTGTTCCGAGTTCGATGATCAAGTTTGATCAAGTTTTAAATAAGGGTGTTTGACCTGCGCGATCAAAATGTTCAAAAGAGAAAAATCTAAACTAAACATTTTTTATTGTTCGGCATTGCATAATAAAACAATGTTGATTGCTTACTAAAAAAAATTCCCTGGTTTTATTAAACATCAAGTATATTTAGAAAGCTAACGGTTGCCACTATGCAGTCATAACAAGATACGGTCTGCCGAATTCTGTTAAAGGGATTAAGCAAATTTTGCCGGATGATTGGATTTAGTCGTGTTTGGCAACAAAGATTTACGTATAAAAAACCTATCTTAAAGCGCTAAAAAGTAAAATGGGAATTGGACGTTATTACTAATACAGTGCCATTTTAATGCCAAATTATGGTTTCGGAATCTACACAAGTATAAAATCAAATACTTAATGCTTAATTTGGTGTTTTTTTTTGGAGCTGGTGACGCTTTATGGTACTTACCTACTTAAAATCTCAGTTTTTTTTTGGTAACTGTACAGAAGTGTTTGGCGATTACTTGAAAGTACCCATAGTAGCCTACCTCGTACAGGCCAATTTCGTTTAATGCGGTAATGTGGTTATCACTCACACTGAACCCCATAGAAAGGGGTTTTAATTAAATGGTCGCCATTATTTTTTTGACCCACGCATGACACCTATATTAATCGATACCTGGTCAAAGTCAAAGTATTTATTAGTGTGATTTTTGGTGATAGTTGGTCTTACAGTTAGGTTATAGTAACTCAAAAAACTACCCATTATACACTATTTAACATTATAATATGAATTTAAAATTTAAATTACATACAATTAACAAAAAAAAAAAAAAACTAATAATCTGGTATCAATAGGTACTAACAAGTTTTGTATGAGACAAAACGTTCTAAAGTGTCACGTTCCCGAGATATATATGAGCTATCAAAGTTAAGTTTTGTCCTGTATCAGGTTTAATAAATACTTTTTCTTTCATTCCACATCGTCTGCTGTCATTGTCCCAAAATAACTTCGTTACTTTTTTTTCTTTTTTTAAGTGAATGAATTTTACGATAACCATACTCTTAACATCTGCAGTTTCGTTGACTTATCCCTCAAATGGCTTAGCATGATCCTCCGTTACTCCTAAAATACTGCAGCATTAATTTTGAAATAAATTTATGGTAAAGTTGACGATTAATGCTAAGTCCTATGTGTGACGAAAACACGATTCCATAAACTTTCCTCGAAAGAAAAAAATTCCACAGTTACCTCCAAATCGAACAATAAACCGCTGGTATTCAAAAACTACTTGAAGTTAGATCATGAAACTTTGCATACTAACTGAACTAACTATAAAGCAGGTCTTATGTATTTTATTTTTTTAGTCCAATCAATACATTTTTTGTAAATCGCAAAAAAACCACTCATTTCGCACTATGCGACCGCAGTGACTGACGTAACAACCGCTTTGTAGTGCAAGCTGATTAGAACTTTATTCTAACAGTATTTCAAACGAAGTTTGAACCACAACAAATAGAGTTGCTAATTTTAGGGTTAGAAGGGCCTTAATATCGACCTTGTACAAAACGTTTTCCTTAAAAAAAAAGATACAAAAAACATAGTCCATGTGCCGTTACGTCCTAATCGTGTGTTGTGCTGGTGACACATGAATATTTTCCCCATACACACCTATATAACTCATCATTCACTTTATTCATGAGAAGGTAGTATCAATAAAATTTCCCATGCGCTCATCAGGTAAAGGAAAGCCGTGGTAAAAATGACCTAAGCGGAAACCATAATACTTTGGATTCAATCATATATTAAGCTCATATTTCCTCTAAAACATCCTGTTTTTATAGCGAGTAATTACATGTTTGCGAAATAAAAAACTGTACCTAATAAATATATATTCCTTATTGATCATTATAACAATAGAATTTCATGATTCAACCACAACAATATGGGTTTTATTTCATAACAAAATCATAGTGAATCAATTTATGAATGTGAGTGAATTCCATTCATCATCTGAATGGCCTTATTCATACAAATTCTGTCGTCCGAAGTTATCGACATTGTAATTCCCCTCTCTTTGTTCATGTTTTGCAAATAACCTTACTTATAAAAAAATAACTATTTTGTTTTTACTATACTATACAATGTGTTTCAGAAAAGTGCATAAATATTTAATTTTAAGGGACAGACCATCAAATCGAACCACTTTTTCTATTGGCCCATTAAAAATTTCAACACTCGACCCAAATGTATGGGACATTTGGGTCGAGTAGCTTTATTAACGCCATTACGATCTGGTCCCATGGGGAAAGTTGTGCATTTGATTGAATATGACCACACTTTTCTGACCACCGGTCTGTAGAATTATGTTTCACTAAATCAAGACGATTTTCGCCCATCGTCACTAATGAAATCTGTTTTCCCGACAAATTTCCATGTTTTTGTTTAAAAAATCGAGTTTGGCGGCTAAGCCACAATTTAGGATCCATTGTTTCCGTTGTTTCGAAGACAATAGCAGAATGTTGGAATATAAAGGAGAAATATTGACAACTGTACCGTGGAACTACGTCAAGTATACACGGCAGTTGTTTAGCTTTGCAACGTAGCATTATAATATGTACACTATATACAGCTGGTTTTACAAATACAATGTATCAACTATCTATAGTCTAACTACGGACAATTATTTAAAAAAAGAAAAGATGTGCAATTTATGTACATTTTTTTTCTGTCTTAAAAGTGACACATATAGGCCGGAGCAGACCAAGTGAGCGCGTGGCGTGTGCGAAGTCTCTGCATGCACGCTCCGGGTTTAATGTAAGAAAACTCTCTACTGACCTTCTCTGTGAACCTTAGGGGCCTTACGCACTACACGGCACGACCACGACTTGTCGCCCCGACTTCTATCTTGAACAAAACTGGTCGATCACCCGGTTTTGCTACCAAATTTTCGTCCTGGTCGAAAATCTGCGGCCAAGTCTTTACCGTAGTGCGTACGGTCCCTTATTGTTACGAATAACGATCACTGCATTGATCAGAGGCCCTACTGCCTAAAGCTTCGTCCGTATATTCAAATCCAACCGTCTCTCTCACGCACGTCTGCAGACGAGTGCGAGTGAGAGAGACGGATAGATCCGAATATCCGGACGAAGCGTTAAGTAGGGCCTCAGTGATTGCAAAGTCAGGAAGTATAGAAGTATTGTAGAAAATGTCAGCCACTCTGGCATCTGAGCAAAGAGTTCCTATACCTTACATCCGAGTGCACGCATTTGGCCTGCTCCAGCTTTAGATCGGGATAACTTTTTCAAAATAAGAAGCGTACAATATTACTACCTCTTTGGTCATTAAAATATAATATTTTAACAATACGGCTTACTCAGTGTGAAAAGGTTATTTCCCGACAGCTGGCTGTATATTTGTATTAAATGAAGCTTCAATGGTAGTTAATAGTTTAATACTGTTCATTGTCCTCTTGATAGAACAGCGTTGTTTAATAAATATTAGTTTAAATTGCAATAGTTTTTCATTTCAAATAACTGGCCTTTGTTTGCTACTAGTAACTACATATATCTATCCTACAGAAACGAACAATGCAAGTCATGTGTTTACGAATAAATTATTAAAGTATTGTTTTTGCGACCAACATAAATGTAAAAACGAAATAATTATATATTTTCTATGTAACCACTACTTTGTATAAATAGCCTTATATAATTATATAGCTTATAAATATGTTTAGGCTCATTTAAGTCGGCGCATTTTACATTTATATTTTAAATTTTAAAATTTATTATTGCATTATTCGTTTTTTTTTATGCGGGCAACACGTTCAGTTGTCCGTAACTTACAAAAATTTAACATGCAATTACGATACAAAAGATAATTTTAAATGTTACGTTGCATTTTTACATGCCAACACTGAAAAGATAGTTTTTAATGGACGCAATTTTTTAACTTTTTTCAGTGTTGCTATGTTGAAAATACAATGGCAAATAAACTCAAGTTATACATTAACACAATGTTAATTGACAAAAAAAATATGTAAAATTAAGATGTTTTTATCCTTTTTCAGGCTTGTACCCAATATTTCACATTCTAAAAACCAAATGTTATTACCGACTCGACGTCTTTGTTATTTTGATTTTACAATGGGCTAAAAAGTTTATAAAATGGAAATTGGGCACAGAAACCTATTTTCATCCAAGTTCTAAAAGCTTTAGGTTTTAAAAACATAACTTGTGGGAGGCAGTTAGAAGAATGTTAGTCACAAAAAATTACTTCACTAGAAATTGTCATACTTTGGACAGCCTTCAGTGATTTTATTGCTCAATCGAGTCAATCAAGTGTTTCATAGACGAATCCACTATTTATGTATCATTATTAATTTACGTAGGTTTATTACCATATTAAAACGAGCAATTGCGGTCGCTATTAGAACGGGGAAAGACAAATGCGCTACTAAATAGATATTTTCAGAATCGGCGATGTAGCTTATGGCGCCCGATGTAGAAAAAGTTTGCTACGGCTTTTGGCCATTTTTTTTTTTTCAAGGCTTCTATGATAGGAAGCAATGCCAAGTTACCTTGCCAGGTAGAAAGCTGCTAACTCAACTATATCGCTCTCCTACTAGCACAAAATATTCAGTTAATCTGTCATTTTTGTCGATTCTTTCTTCGAATAAACCCGTTTCTACAGTGGCCACAGGTCGCGAACAAATTTCGCGAGCGTAAATGCCCTGCATCGCAGCTAGCTCAATTTCGAGCGCAAAATTTCCTTAATTGTGGACTTGTCGCTCAATTTCGTCCGTAGAAATAGGCTGTCCAATTCAGTATTCAACAATTTCTAGTAAAGTATAGTATTAAACATAAAATGACAGGCACAATTGAACGCATCGCCCGTTGAGTTATTTAAGCAGAAGTGGTTCGATAGCCTCACTCACACATTCAGTAAATAACCAAATAAAACAAACACATTGACTTTTATTTATTTTAGCCACGTGATGTCCTATAGCAAGGTCAGGAGTGCAGGATCTAATATTTACGCATAGGTACAAGAACAGCTGTACATCAAAACGAATCGTCTTTAATAAGTGAGATTTATCGTAAAAAGAAACAGAGAAAAGACGCAACGGAAGAAAGGAAAAATATATTAATATGTCAGTGGAAAACACATTCACAAGAATAGACGGCAAAGGAGTAAATGATTATGTTTTGTATAGCTGGTAAAGGGTACATCAAAACAAATAAATGGTTAACTGGCGAAATCAGCTGGTTATTGGGCTGAGCGAAACGACGTTTATAGGTTCCAAAGCAAAAACTGCCGTGGTCACATAAACGGGACGGGATGGATGTCTCCGTAAGATTGTGAACACCGTTATGCCGAAACATTGTGAACACCGTTATGTCGAAACATTGTTGACAACGTTATGTCGAAACACTGTGGACGTATGTGTGGAAAATAACGCATTCATTCAGTGAATCCAATCAAGGTGTGTTCCGTCTAATGCAAGTATGATACCAGTTCACAATTTCTCGATAGTCCATACTCTCACGAGATAGATTATAAACTAACAATGTTCACAATCATACGGTGACAAATGAGGTGCAAATGGACCAATACTCATACAAAAATTGAAGATAGGTAGGTACACTATACATTCTTGAGCTAAAATAGGAAAAACGAATTCAGCGAATCGGCTAAACATTTTTTGTACTTTACAGAAGACATACTATGACGTGTTAAAGCCATCATTGTTGCGTTGCGAAAAAGGGATAGCGCTATTAGTACTCTATAGCTCCATCCCATTCGTCGGCGGCTTCGGTGTAAGCTTCATAACACGTCTTAGCACGGCTCACAATACGCTACAATTTGAAATGTGTGAATGCGGCTACTAAAAGAACGACCTCTACAATCCTCTACCTCTGTATTTCTCTGGAAACAGGTCCAAGGTGTCCGAATCCTGATGCGATGCTGTTGATTTCCACCTGCTTCCACGAGCAGTATGGCGAGTGTTTAGTACACTGTTTCTCGGTATGTGGGCAGCGTGATTCCAACATGATGTCCGAACGCAGCATTCCTAGTGTAATTGGCTACGCCACATAGCACATTTTACATGATATTCGAACGCCGTCAGTTAGCATGAGAATGAGATGCGATACACTTACGTCACATGCAAATACGATTTAAAAGAAAAAAACTTTTTGTATTTTTTTTTAATGTATAATTAGATCTCTATGGTTAGATAATCGTTTTTGCATGTAGTAAAAAAAAAGAACAGAATGTGTGTGCGGTATGCGTGGATTTCAACTGATTATTAATATAAATTAAAACTTAATTCTTTTGAAGTTTTGAACTGAATGGTGTTGAAAGTGAATTGCATTTTAATAGGTGCTTATTATCTAATTCTTTATTCACTTATAACTGATTGTTGCATTACTAATTGTGTCTATTTATTTTAAAATGTGCAACACTATAATTTCTGTTTTTAAATAGTGTGAGGTTACTTGCAAATGTTTTCTAAACAGCAATAAGAAGCCGTGTTAGCCACACTCGCATTCTGTTCGTTAAATATTGATAATGATGAGTACCTGTGTGATCCCCTCGTTTCGAATTGTAACCCAAATGTCATACAGATTCTTTGTGAACTCGTCAACTTGCAATGCGTTCTGCAGCGTTTGCTCCAAAAATTCATTGTTATGCGCCACCTGTTTGAAAGACCATAATATTTAAGGCTAGGATCTCTTACGAGCTTTACTTGGCTAGCTACAAGCAATAGCATTTATACGAAAATGTACTTTATAAGAATTATATTTAACTTCATAGTTGTATGAATCACTGTACTATACTCACTAATAGGTATTTTGCAAATTGATAAACGGTTATGGTTAAATAACGCTTGAAATGCATTCAACTGGAGTAAAGTCACGATACACCATATAGATTTAAACATAAAAAATAGAAGTTAGGCCAGGTACAAGCCCCACCTCTAGAACCAGTATTATGGTATTATTAATCAATCATTTGTAAATAAAATACAGAATAAAGATTGTTGTTTTTTATGTTTAGTTTATGTAATAATGCCGTGGATCCAAATAACTGAACTCTTTTGTGTTTTATATTTGATTATTTGTTTACTTTTTGGACTAGGTATGTTGGAAATGCTTTTACAATGTTTTCTACATCTTATTTTGTACCCACAGTCATGGCAAATAAATGATTTCTGATTCTGATACTCTAATATCACTTCAGTGCGGAAAACAGATCAGGGCATCTGGCTCCCTTTCGCATTTTAAGTAAGATTTAAACAAGTAATAGGCTAGTTTCCACCATCAATAAATTGCAAATCTATTTAGTCCGTCAAGTAGAGTATTGAAAAAAATGGACACGTATTTTTTGTTTTTGTAAATCAATGAAACGCATCAAAACTCGGGAGTGGGGGGGCTCGTGATGTCACAACTAGAGATGTGTACGGTCACTGTCAACTCAGCGCAGTGAGCACGCACACAGCTAGTCAGCTAACGGCTACTCCGGCTAGCCGGCTACCGAATATCGCGACGGCTGCAAAACGTTAGTTATATTATACTCTGTGGCGACTATCCCCTAGCCAGCCAGTAGCCAATAGCTAGCTATCGTATTGACGGATATCATAGCCGTGACTATTTCATTAATAGCCGCTATTTGGCTAGTTATTGGAATAGCTACCCATCTCTAGTCACAACGCACTAATAATTACGGCGGCACGGCGTGACGTAAATTTTGGTTTACGTAAGAAAAAAAAGAAATACGTGTCAAATATTATTTGATAATCTAACTGACGGACTTATTAGATTTTTTCAGGACACAAGCCTATTATATTTTATGATAATCACAATTTTATCTTTTTGGTTTACATAATTTCAATCAATATTTACGAATAAGGAGGATCATAAAAACGAGACTAACCTTATGCATCAATTCATTTAATACCGGTTGTAGCTCCACAGCTTTCTCGAATTCAGCCCTGGGAAATGGTGAGGGCAGTAACACAAATGGAGCAACCTGAAAACAAAAGCTTTGTTGATTGTAGTTTTTTACATGATGCTGGTGATGATGTAAAGTCAAGTCTTTACACCTTCATCAATATTTTAGTTATTAATTCAGAAATCAAGTCAGGACTCATGGTACCTTTGGCACGCACTGAGAAGATTATTGTACAGAAAATATTAAGAGAGAACCGAGCTTCTGGCGCTAATAGCGGGGAAGCGTGGCGGCTTTGCAGTGCAAATACGATTCGACAAATCTGACAGTTATTCTCGATAAAATGAGAATGAATATTGAGATGAATGATTCATGATAAAATAACCAATCGAAAAGTCGGATTTATCGAATCGTATCGATTGCTACGTACTTGCAGTGCTGGTTAGAACGGGCGGAACGCACGCTAATTTAGGTATTTCCTTCATATTATTCAAACAAATACACATTTCGAAAATGTTCTGTATGGTGTCAGACGTAAAGAATAGCACCATCCCATATCTTCCCGTGGGTGTCGTAAGAGGCGACTAAGGGATTACCAGAGAATGGGCTGCAGCGTTCTCTGTGCTTTTATAACAACCGTACTGCGATCGCCAACCCGCCTGCCAAGCGTGGCGATTATGGCAAAAACCCTCCTTTGGGGGAGGCCCATGTCCAGCAGTGGACGTCTTTCGGCTGAAATGATGATGATGATGATGAAATACACATTTCGAAAATATAAAATGTAGGTATGCGTTATAGAAAACATGTAGTTTTGTTATTATTCAAAATCTGATCTGATCTGTGAAGTATTTACGCCGTACTTAGGGTTTATTTTGTTCTTTAGAGATTACTTTGGATTTTTTTTCTATTGAGGAAACTAAAAGTAATCGTGTTTCTAAAGTGTACGATGTATAGAGTGAATCCTTAAATATCTTACATATTAATTGCATAACAAAAGGATAAGTAATAACGATGCAGCAAGGGATCAAGCGAATGCAAGTATTTTGGAATTACGTATCGTTTCCTCGGTGCGCTCTTAATTACATAGGGTTTAAAGGAGGGGACACTGACTCTAAAACGGTTACCTCGTGCGTTCAGAATGATGTACATTGTGTGTGTACACCTTTATGTCGCAAATGCTAAAAAGCCGAAAAAGCTTTCTGAAGTGTATCACCCCACTCAATGGCGAGCACTCCACGGAAAGACTAAAGTTTTGGCAAGGCAGTGCATCTTCACCAATCCCATTCGCTCCTGCTAAAAATCTACCACCTGGGCATGAGTCGCCATGGCTGACCTGGAAGTCCTTAAATAGACTCCGGACCAAGGTTGGCCGCAGCAATGAAAACTTGCTCAGGTCTTTACCTGAGCAAGTTTTCCTTGCTGCGGCCAATTCATTAATCTGCCCTGGAGTGTAAATGTGGTGCTGTTCCACAAACAATGGGGCACTTAATATCGTGTCCTGCGTGTCATGTTGTTTGTTCACTAAAGGAACTGATGGACACTACCGAAAACGCCAAACTAGTCGCTCAGTTCTGGGCCGTTACAATAAGCTAGTTTCACCATCATTAAATTGCAAATCTATTTAGTCCGTCTGTTAGAGTATTGGAAAATAATGGACACCTATTTTTTGTTTTTGTAAATCAATAAATATTGACAAAGATCAAAACTCTTGAGTGGGGGCTCGTGACGTCACAACGCACTAAACATTATAGCACGGCGTGACGTTACATTGAGAATTTTAAAAGCGTCGTATCTTCGTCAATTTTGGTTTACGTAACAAAAGAAAAAATATTTTTCAAATATTTTTTGATAATTTAACTGACGGACTAATTCGTTTTTTTCAGGACACAAGCCTATTTAGATTACCATCGACACGCTAAGAAGAAGAGAGTAGTAACTGTTTTAGCATTGGTATCCCTTCACCTTGTAATAAACTATCAACCTGTCCTGGCTTCGCTCAAGTACAATTTACTAAAAAATTACTAGGTTGCTGCAGCAGTCCATTTATTGTATTTTATACCTATCACTTTAGGAGGTAATTATTTGATTTACTTGTTTCGGATTAAAAACCCCATGGTATTGGAAAAAAGAAAGTTAACTAGAGAAGAATTAATAAGAAAAGAGAAAAACGGAATAAAAATATTTCCTAATTTTGTTTTTCTATTATTTTTTTAATGTTATAATATTTTTTAAGAAAACTGCCTGTGCCATAAAGTATAAAAAGTTGATTATACAGATGCAAACACAACAGCAACAACAGCTTGTTTTTGATAACCTTGAATCAGGAATTTGACTGATTATAAGACAAAGGGTGTACAAAGACCCTTAACGAAGCCAAAACACACTTGTTCATGTTCTGTATTTGCCGAGTCAAAGTTGCAAATAGATCTTGTATTTTGTAATATATGGTGTATTTAATCAGTACCATGGTTGTTAGTTCTCAGAAACTGTTTGAAAAGGGCCCTGTCTGGGGCATATTAAATTTCCACCAGAAATCTTCATTTCTGGCCAAAAGTGGCCCAACTTTTGTAGACTCGCCCCATTTGCAAACATTACTGTTCTGACAATTAGGATCAATCTAATTAAAATTAGAATAAAACAGCGTAAATAAAATTCTAGTAACTCAATAAACACCCCTTGTGATACAGACCAACTTTGGACTTCGTATTTATACCACTGCATGAGCTATTCTCTTAAGGTTTATTGAATGCAAGAGAATAAATGAAATTTTCATTGTTCCGGGGACCATTCCACAACCAGAATGTCTTTAGAATCCGGCCACCGTTCACTGTGTCATGGGGACTAGGCTCCTTCCTCTCACACGATGACAAGACACTATTAGTGGTAAGATTTCTTTGGCTATATTAATCGAATGTTGTTCCAGAGCAATATGTGATTTGTATGTGGTGAAGAATATTTACTATTTTTATAATATTTAGCCAGGTTATTTCTTCCATTTTGCGAGTTGAACATATGGAATTACGACATTAAAGACAAACAAAAAAAATAATAAAAATACCTGAATAACATCTTTGCTGAAGTGATTCCTATCTCTCATGGCGACTCCATGCATTAAGGCCCAGTCCTTAGCCTTTTCGATCACGTTCACCAAGTTTTTATTCTCTATCGGAAGCGGAACACAAGATGCGAAACGAGCTTGCGACATTTTGATAAAAAAACAAATTTAATAGCCAATATCACGAGAACAATTTAACTAAACGACTTAGAAAGTACTGTTGTCTGTTTGTGTGCTTCTGTGCCCAAAGATAGACGACGTATGGGTAAATTTTGTAGTATTTATTGTATTTTTATGAAACCCAGCGGGATTTTTTGACAGATAACTGAAAATGTGACAAGAAAATAAATTGACTTGAAATTTGACATTCAATAGACATAGACGACACAAGTTTTTTTTTAATAAGTTGTAGCCTGTTTAGTCGAATCCATATTCATAATATTACTATCGAACATACACAACAATTTTTGATCAAGACTATTTTATCCATTGAAGAATAATATAAACAACTTTTGGAGCCCCACAAGGACTCCACATCGCTGTGAATGTGGTGAAGCAGTCGGCTGCCTCGGACGGACACCATGGTTCATTTGCAGGCATTGCGCGGCACGCTAGCATCAATGAGCTCTTCCATCGTGCTCTTGCCACCGATGGGATACCAGCTGTCTCGTGTGTCGATGGGAAGCATAGTATGACCATGATGCCAAGAAAATTGGGTAGGCCTTTGGTGTGGGATACAGCTTGCGTCGACCTCTTGCTAGTACGATTGGTTGCGCTGGGGCAGCTGCCGCAGGTACTGAAAACCTCAAACGGCACAAATACAATAACCTAATTGGTAATTATGTGTGAGTGACTGACCGAAAACCGGGAATGTCATAATATTGGTATTACGCAGGCCCGGACTTGGCCATACGGGCAATGGCCCGGACTTGGCCATACGGGCAATTGCCCGATGGGCCGGATGCACGTGTAATGATTGATTTTAAATGGGTTTTATACTTACATTTTTAAATATTATTTTACCTGAAAATTTTAGCATTCGCCCTCTATATGTAGCGTTATGCTCATTTCCTGGAGGCCATACCTTTTACCTGGTAATTCATGTTATTTAAGTTTTTCTTAAGATTTTTATCTCTCTTGAATCTTTTTCTACGTTGGTAATGTCAGTTAGTGACAGGCCTAGTTTTATTTTTAATTTATTGCTGGACCTAGTGTAGGTCGTATAGGTAAATCACATCGACCTCATTATGATCACCTTTTTATGATGTTCTAGAAATTCATTCTAAATTATAAAATGTCAATCATCTAGAGATGACGGGAGCCAGGTGGTGGAATTTTCAGTCTACTTTGGGTGCTCGTGTCGGCAAGAAGTCTGGTGATTTTAAGTATCGGTTGATGGTGAGCAGTTCCCTCCTCTTCGCATATTTAGAAGCTATGTCGGTATAGCAAGCAAAGCTAGGTACGCGGCGTTTTCACCCTGCTGGACGCCTCCAGAGGGTCGCCAAGCCGGTGACGCCTAGCCGCAAGAAGTTCTCTTGTAACCGTTTATAAGATGAATTATTGTATACCCATTTACTCTAAGTCAATTCTTAGTAACATATCTTGTAACAAGGAAAGAATATTCTAATCACACAAATATAATAATTATTGTTGATAGTTGGTCTTGATACCCACTTAATAAAGGTATCGGTATTCAGCAGGCATTTTATTGAAAACGAATATAAATGATTGAGACTTTATTAATATTTTCTGTGACGTCACAATAAATGTAACTCGTATTGAGGTTACAGTTTAAAGGTGAACGCAGACTTAGCCGCACCGCAGTCGCCGCATTCGCATTCTTCGTATAAAGTTCTTTGCAATCTGTGCCTGTGTGCAATCTTTGTCTATGTCTGTGTGCGAGATTCCATAGAAGAAATTCGAATGCGGCGACTGTGGCGACTGCGGTGCGGCTAAGTCTGCGTTCACCTTAAGTGTTCATTTTCTCGAAGAAAAGAAGATTGAAACTAAACCTCAATTTAAGATCATAAAATAATTACGGATGAGATAATATCACTAAATATTTTGTTACACGTCTAATTAAAACTAAAACATCTTGGGATTAATATTTTGTAGCATGACATCTTCTAATACTTCTACATAAGTAGAACTGTTGGCACTTGGAGGAATACAAGCCAGTTCTCCTGGCCCTGCTGCACTATCCATCCCCACATGATCCCCACATATTAACCGTAATTCGACCTGAGTCTGTATTAGGGATTATGTTTTTATCAGACTAGCGAGTATTATCCCTGCGCCTTAAATGAAGCCTACCCTTTTGACTTGATTTAAAAGTCTTTTTATGGTAGTATTCCAGTCAAAATCTAAATAATCCCGTGCGAAACGTAATCGTTATTCTTTATGTCTTTCTGTCAAGAAGGGCTTCTTAGCTGGTCTTCTGTGACGCAAGCCTTCAGCATGGAGGGCACGGCGAACAGTTTGCAGATGAGGTGTCAAATAATTCCACAAAGTATCTCGTAGGTGTGAAACCATTTGTTTCATACTTGCCTACCATATTATGTCGTCGCTGCGCATCGTTAAAAAGCGACGACCTTCCACTTCACTGTCGACTAGCAAGGCCTTTTGATAGCCAGACACTTACAGTATTCCTCTAAAACAAAAGAAAAAAGAGATGTTAGGCAGCTAAAACAAAATACTGAAGTGATCATTCACTCTGCATTAATTATAGATCCAATAGTTAAACACTATTTATTTATCTTTTATGCCTCATGATGGATTTAAAAACAATTACCTAATGCTTATGTCACCAAATAAATAAACAATAATAAATTAGGTTTTCATTTCTAATAAAACTAAGTTACAATTCATGAATATAATACTCACGTTCAGTCCGGTTTCTTCAGCTGATATGTGTTCAATTATGACGACTTTTATGCAGCACGATAATATAGTCGCCCCCGCGCTTAATGTTAATATCAATATTTATATAATATTTGCCTGCATTTTGAGAAATTCCAACAATAATACCGCTTTCTATTAAACCACACGTCACTAACCAACAACTACAACCAAACGACAACGTTAATTCCGATCAAGTTAAATATTCATAAAACTCATGTATATCTCACATAAATTTATTTATTTATTTATTCAAAATTACGTAAATAATACCTTAACAGCTATGACGCCAATATATGATGTTACTACCAAGATACACATACCTACCGCTAACTCGCTTACAAAAACAAACAAATAAAAAAGCAATTACATTAAAACACTTAAAAAAATACCTACAGTTATCAATCATCTTTAGACATTCTCAATGTACTTCAGTGCTACTCCTGTAAACTTCATCAGGCTGCAATGAAATATATCTACCTCATCTGAAATAATATTTTCATCCCTTCTATTATTTCGAAAAGTGTCGTTTTGTTCCCCTTTAAGCGGGAGCAAAGTAGCTCTTTTCTCCACTAGACTTTTTAGCGGGCAGTAATGAGATGTGAATTTGGAACATGAATCGTTCATTGAAATCGAACGAAAATTGTATAAATTACTGGCTGTAAGTGTTTGCTGTTCGGTGCGGGGGTCAGCACCCGCATTATAGAAAATATTAAATGAAGAGTTCGCCGGCTCGCCCACACCATTGTCCCCACGCCCTTCTACATATACTGAGATTACAAACACTCAAAATACCGGATGACATTTTTATCACTTTCCAAAAAAAATGGGTATACGATAGCATAACTTTCTAGCAAAGTTCATTTCATACCTTGTATGTATGTATATCTACCAATAGTATTATATTATGCTTGTATAAGTCTTAAGTTAAGTTAGGTTGGGCGGCACTGAAAATTTCGGGAATCAAGGAAGTGACACAACAGTACTATTTAAAAATATATTTATTGCTTTTCGAAGTATTCTCCGCGAAATTTGACACATTTTTCCATACGATGGAACCAATCATTGAAGCAACCATTCCATTCGGAAGTTGGGGTCTCCAAAATGGCCGTTTTGTAGGCGTCCACAGCTTCTTCAGGTGATGAAAATCTCTGTCCACGCAATTTATTCTTTATTTTAAGGAAAATATAGTATATATCATTAGGGCTTAGGTCGGGGCTGTACGGCGGATGGTCTAATAATTTCATGTTTTCTTGCTCTAAAAACTCTTTTGTTTTGTGCGCGGTGTGAGAACTCGCATTGTCGTGATGGAGGATGATGCGGCGGTTGCAGTTCTCTTTACGGAGTTCGGAAACGACCTGTGGCAAACAAATGCTAGCATACCATTCTGCATTAACAATTCTTTGTCTCTCAAGAGGAATAGTCGTAACATAGCCGGTTTTGGAGACAAACGTGGCCACCATTTTTTTTGCAACACTCCGTGAACGAACAATTTTTGTTGGCTTTAACTCATTTTCGAACACCCAAACTCGTGACTGGTTTTTTGTTTCGGGTTCGTACGCGTATATCCAGGATTCGTCACCTGATACGATGTTGTATACAGCATTTGAGGATCCTGCGTGGAATCTTTCGAGAGTTCTGACGCACCAAGTAACGCGAGCCGCTTTTTGCTCTTCACAGAGCGAATGCGGTATCCATCGGGAAAACAACTTTTTTACACCTAATTGTTCATGCAAGATTATTTGTATTTGACTCATGCCAATGTCTAAAGTTGCCTGAATCTCGCAGTATGTCACATGTCGATCTTCCTCAATCAGCTTATGCACAGCATCAACGTTTTCTTGGGTGACTGCAGTTTTTGGACGACCTTGACGGGGATCATCACTGAGCTTGACACGTCCACGTTGAAATTCAGCAAACCAGCGATAAATTGTGGTTTTGGATGGGGTCTCATCACCAAATGCAGAAATCATCCGGTCAACACACTGTTTTTGTGTTAAACCTCTTCGAAAGTCATAATAAATCATCGCTCTTGAATTTTCTCGAGTCAATTCCATTTTCTCAACGACTAAACAAGTTTGACAAAACCTTGTGACAAGACCGAGAATCTTTTTTTTTAACTAAGTAAATGGTATTCGATTTTTAAAACCAAGGAGTTTTCAATTAAAAAGATTTTAATATGACAGGAACAGTGGAAATATTCCATTCCCGATATTTTTAGTGCAGCCTCTGTATTAGGTGAACGGAGTAGAAGCTTATGGCATACCTAGTTATGTTTTTCTTTTTTCCACAGCTTAGAAAGAATTGATCCATCATCAAAAAACGCTACAAATTTCAAGTAAACTTTTCATATTAGAACAAAGAGAGAGAAATTAAAAAAAAACAAAAACTATAAAATATCGAATTTCAAATCATACGAAAAAAAAAAAAGCAAAGTATGCCATTTGGTTCTACTTCGTTCACCTATTATACCCATTTTTTATTTGGAAAGTGATACACCACACTATATCAATCCCAAATAAAACACACAGTGACAATAAATTCCCTCCGCACCGCCAGCCTGCTGTACCCTACCATCCCTATTACAAAGAGACTCGGGTACATGAGCGGGAAGAAGGAATAGACGCCGTACTGCTTAAAAAATAAAAACCGCGAGAATTTGTTTTGGATTCTTTCCACCATGACACTATATTTGGCCTCATGGGGGTTCCACACGATCGCACTGGTTTCAAGACGGCTCCGTATCAGCGCATTGTACATGTTTCTAACCACTGCCGTATTATGAAAGTCTTTGCACTGCCTAAGTATAAATCCAAGATTTCGGAAGGACTTGCTGCATAATTCTAAGATGTGCTCACGAAACATTAATTCTGGAACCATCTCCACCCCCAGGTCCCTCACATGCGTGACTCGTGACATGACTGCGGCTTCCATATCATACTGATGCAGCAGTGGTTCCCGCGCGCGAGTGTAGCTCATTATACAGGATTTGGAAACGTTAAAACCTAACTTATTATCTAGGCTCCACTGCACCACCCTATCAATATCCTGTTGAAGCCGTTCACAGTCCGAAGTATCTGCTACCGACAGGAACAACTTTAGGTCGTCTGCGAACAACAGACACTTCGCCTCCTTTACAACTTCCGGGAGATCATTAACCAGCAAAATGAAGCCTAATGGACCTATATTGCTACCCTGACTCACCCCCGAAAACGTGAAATAAGGCTTGGGGACGAATCCACCATATTCGACGTACTGCCGGCGATCACCAAGGTAGTTCGCGAAGAATCGCAGAAGGTGCGGTGTGAAACCAAACGCCGCAAACTTAGCCAACAGCACATCGTTATCGACGGTGTCGAACGCCTTTCGGAAGTCGAAGTACGCAGTGTCCACCTGCCCCCCAGCGTTTACAACCGGCGCCAGATATGTCATGAAAGACAACAAGTTACTCCCCGTACCTTGACTAGTCCGGAAACCGTGTTGAGCGTCGGTCAGGCGAGAAGTTACTTGATCTGAAATACACTTGTGCAACACGGACTCAAACACCTTAGCAAACGCCGACAGCACCGCCACCGGTCGGTAGTCACTAACATCAGTTCCCGAATCTCCCTTCGGGACTGGTATCACTCTAGTGATTTTCCATTGGTTGGGATATTGACCTAACTTTAAAAACAAATTTAAAATGTGGAGCAATGGCATTTTACTAAATAAGGTGGTATCCCGTCTGGTCCCACCGAATACTTTGGCTTGAGGCGGCGGAGCGCGGCGCGCAGCGCAAATGTAAATTCTTGGCTTATTTTTCTATTGCGGGGTCAACATTCGCGCCGTGAACACCCGTGAAAGCCGCGAACCGTGAATGTGGATGGCTTTCGCACCCGTTCACGGGCTTCGCGGCTGTTCGCGCCTTGTTCCCCGTTCAGTGTCGGTATTTGCGCCCGCTTCAAAGGGTTGGCGAAGCTCGATCCTCCCGTGAACCCCGCATCCACACTCGCGCATGATTCAGTAACGCGCGAGACTCGGTGCCGTAAGGTCGTGCTCATTTGTATTTGTTTACGTTTGCGTCAAAATGAACGTCAGCTGGACGAATGAGCTGGAGCTCGTATTGATCGAGTGCTGCCATGCCGAACCCATTTTATGGGATCCTAAAAACAAAGAACAAGCAATTAAAGGACAAACTTAACTTTTCTTTTCGATCCCTAGAAACGGCTATTACACCAACCGCAAAAAATAAGTTTGTAATAGTAAAATCACTTTTTTTTGTTATTAACCTAAACATATTTACGGTTTTCAGATTTTTCCCTTTACATGTGCTGTAAGACCTTGCTTTTTGCCAAATTTCGTGATTCTAGGTCAACGGGAACTACCATATAGGTTTATGACCCAAAACCTATAGGGTACTTCCGGTTGATCTAGAACTGTCAATTTTGGTTAAAAGCAAGGTCTTACAGCACAAGTAAAGGGAAAAGTCCGAAAAATAAAAAAAATTGAAAATCAAGGTAAATTTTTGTACTTACAAGTTTTTACGAAAATTTAAAAAATAAATAAAGTGAATTGTTTTTTTTGTTAAATTCTTTGTTCAAATACCTGAAGTAACAAGTTAGGTCTACATAACTCTGTTATAGTAGTTTTTTTTTTAAACAAATGGGCATTGACACTGTAGTAAATTTTTTAGCAAATATCGTAAGTATTAACGCAATAAAGTTTAAAAAAATAAATTAATGAAAATCTTCATTTCTTCAATTAAAATTGAATATCTTTTTGTTAAATTATTGGATCTGTTATAATTATATCATTTTGAAATCGGCATTTAGTAGGCATATTATTAAATACATGGGCACTGACAATTTGGTACGTTTTTTTTTACAAAAATCGCTCTTGAACTTGATGGTGTGTTAAAATTTGGGTTAAAATTAGAGAAGAACCAACTTTTTCTTCAAAAGAGCTGAATTTACATAAAAAATCATAATTTATCGTGGTAGCTCTAGTATTCAGCAGTAATTAACAGAAATCAAAATGAAAGATTAATGACTTTTGTTGAAAGTACAACCAAATTTGTAATAAAGGGTAGAAATTTCGTAAATAAAAGACAAAAAGGAAATATTTTCGGTACCCTTGGGTATAAATGGTTTAAATTTTTAATTGTTATAGTTAATTATCTGGTTCATCGAATCCTGAACGGTGGACCACTACTTACGCCACACCCTGTATATCTAAATAACTTTAAATTTTATATACATATAAAATATATTTATGAACTTGGAGGGCTGTATTTATGATTTTGATGAATTTATTTATGTAACAACATACGTCTTACAGCCGCGACTAAAATTCTAATCAACACACAAACTAGCACTGGCCTGCAAATTGCAAAAAAACGTAAGAAAATTTGAATTTCGCGGGCTACCCTGGAGCATTCACCTTAAGTTAAAATACTGACAGTTTTGCTATTTTCCATTAGAATAACATATTTCTTGAGAGCTAATAAAATCCACCATTTCCCACATACAAATGAATGACTTTCTAGTCTATGGTTCATTTTAAAATATAAAGATAGAAAATCTTCAAAATACAGGCTAAAATATCCAAATAAAATTATTCTATTTGAATAGAATAACTAAATTGAATAGAAATCCTTCGTTCGTTTCGACTATTTTGAAATAGTCGAAACGAACGAAGGATTTCCGAAACCACAAATAATATTCAGTTTTCTGTTTATTTAGTCGAATCGCGTGTCGTCCTTTGTCTTTGGTGCAGGCAGACGCGTGCGTGATGCACATCACTCGCATTCAGTGTTGTCATATCTACCAACTTTTTGGTAGATCTACCAATTTTCACTTCAGTTTACCTATCTACCATCCTAGATCTAAAAACTACCTATTTTTTCAATTAGTTTGACATAATTATCACCACTTTGAATTATTTTTATATCGGCGAGCGATGTGTTGCGATGAATTGCGTGAGCCATGCGACGATGCGTCAAGCATACATAGAGTCTAGGCCATAGACCACATTCATTTCACAGAAAAAAATGTGGATCCTACACCTGAAGAATTCTAGAAGCATGTTTCATCCATTAAAAAAGGAGACCAATCTCCAATATTTCCCCTGCTATGCGAATTCGTGAGAAAATTACTCGCACTTCTACATAGTAGCGCCAACGTTGAGAGATTGTTTTCTGCAATATGAAAACCTTCCAGAAAAATAGAATTTGCACGGAGACTCTAGAGGGATTGTTGCGTACTAACAGATTCATAGCAAACAACGGGCAGCCTAGCAAAGGACATTTAAAATTTTTCAATAAAAATATGTATAATTTCCAAAAATAAACGCTTTAAGAACAGTTCATGCATTTTTAATCAAAATCTTCTAAATTGATGTGGTAGATCTACCAATTTTGCATTTTATTCTACCAACTTCTACCAACATTTGGCCTGATTTGGCACATAATCTACTAATTTTCTAAAATTCGAGTTGGCAACACTGCTCGCATTCTCAATTTCTCTCTCTTTCATAACTCATTCATTTTTATTATTTCTAATTGATTGATGTTGAGTTGAGGTGAGGTGAGGCGAGGCGTTGATATGTCGTAGAATTTGGTATATGGCGCAGTGTCGGCCGCACTTGCTTGGTCTTTTTTACCATTAAAAGTTCATTTTGTGCGTGAGGTGTGGTGTTTAGAGTATCGCTTCGTTGTTTAAATTTGTGACTGCTTGAGGTTTCTGCAAAAAAGTCGAGTGTTGAAATCGTTCTTGCTGGGCTTTCTTTGAAACAGATTTTAGTTTTCCAATTATCTGGTGGTCGTTTGGCATCGTAGTCTAACAAAAATGGTTAGATTCCTACGTTGTCATTACCATTATTTTCAGTGTCAATCAGGTCTTCATGTCATATCGAATGACGTTGATCCATAAAATGGTGATAGCATTCGACCGATAGCGATACCATTTGCAATAATTTGATTGCTTTGGCTTTCAAACGATCGTGCCATTTAAATGCAACGTCTGTCTGTCTGAAATATACAAAATGTTAATTACATTCATGAATATTGCGTACTCTTAGAAGTCATAAAAAAAAAAATCGGATCTGTGAAGTTACGAGTTGGTTCAGTCTGCGCTTTGGAAAAATGTCAGATTGGGTTAGAACATTCTGAAATTTCGACGATGAAGTGACAAGAACCTTTAACTACCAGAACATGATTTTACAGGAAACGAAAAAAACGTTTTATTTATTTTAAACGCAAGGTATGAAAAATACTGTTATTGGATATATATTAAATATGAAGCGGGTCTATGGGGCTATGTGCGACTAGTGTATATACAATCAACTTTTTGATTTAGACGTAGATAGGTGATATTGCAATCTAGGCTTTGAAAATATACATTATAATAGCAAAGATAGAAGATATTTCTAGTAAGGAAATTCTATAATATTTTAAAGAAAAGGCGTGATTTTCATAGAATAATTTTTAATTAACTTTAAAAATGTTACAGATTGTTAGAAAATAATATTGTCATATTAATTATTACAATCAAATATCTGATAGAACATAAAAATGGCTACATTGCTCTTGAGACTTAATTAAAAGAAAAGAGAATAATCAGTTTATAATTAATATTATTGGAACAAATACAATGGAAGAAAAAAACATGTTATGCCGACCGCAAGTAAAATCGGACAAGGGCAGGAAGATGATGTCGGGACAACTATGTTTTATGAAATGAACCAAATGGTTCAAACAAATGGCAAAGTGTCATAAAAATTATGGCAGTCTTTAGGTAATACTGCTTTTAGTTGTTGCAGGTGGTTGTACTTCGTTACTGTAATTGGAATTTTGTTAGGATGTAGTGGAGGATAGATTGCTTCCGAAGCTAGTAACTTAGGTCTGTTCGGTAAAGGAATCCACTGTTCGTCAAAACCCAGTTTAACTTCGATTGTCATAGTATTGTACTTTATTACTCTGATATCTACAACCTGTGGATCGCCAGCTTTGCGGCCTGGTCGAATACTTTTATAAAGCATATTTTCAGGTCGGGCATAATCTTTAACAAATTCATGATCTACATTAATTGCTTCATAAGGGTTAGTGCTTCGTGCCTCTTTAGTAATCGTGACATAATCACTGGGCAAATGTATTTCCCGATTTTTGAGTTTTCGCTCAATAACACTGTGAACCGAGTCACACTCGATCTGAGTGTGACCTGGTTCTAAAAATTTTTGCGTAATGATTACGTTATGTTTCTTGCTCAAAAGGAGCAGTGCATTTGCCAGCACACAATTACGATTCTGGTATGTGCACCCGTCGGAGTAAATAACAATTGGTAACTTATGTGGAATACAATGTCTTTCTAAATAATCAATTAAAAACGTTGCAAAAGTGCTAGACGTTAAACCAGCAGAAGTTTCGTCGAACCAATAACAACTGCAGTGCTTGGTTTCTAAATTAAAAACAGTGAAATTATGGCACGTTAACTTTGTCTTGAAATACAAAGCACTAGCAGTAAGGTAAGGACAAACCTTCACAGCCTCTAAATCCATAGTCAAAAGTATAAATCCTCCAGCAGCTGCTTTTTTCTTGTCCTCTTCTTTTTCTTGTCTAGCTCTGTTTTTCTTAACCCTAGATAGCTAACGTTCCTGAACTTCTATGATAAGCTAACCATTCGACTTTTTGACGATCATTTTTTCAACGTGTTTTTTATTAAAAAAATATGTTATTTTAATCAGGTTTATTATATTTATAGGAAATATAGGATATAAATTAAAGAAAATTATTACAAAAAAGAATATTTATTTAACTTTTAGCACTAAATCACAAAATCTTAAATGGCACATGTTTTTTTGAGATCAATAAGGCACTAAATCTTACAATAGCTAAATTAGGAACTATAGTTTAGAAATTTTTTCTTTTTTTTTTGGCAAAATAAAGAAAAAGGCTTAAAATTAACAGTAAGTATAAAATGACTTAGATTTTTTTGGCACAACTTGGGCAAAAGTCGACTGTATGCTCGCCACAAATGGGAACTCTGCAACTATTGCAGTGATTTTTTGTCATGCGCCTTTTCTTGTAGGAACACAAACTGCAGCTTTTCCTTTTCCTTGTTGAGGCATTTTCAGGTACCTGAGGACTTCCAGAACCAGATTGCTCAAGAATTTGACCTTGACCTTCAGAGCGTTCCTCATGGTTCAAACCCAATACGTCTCTTATTTTATCTTTTATTCTTCGAGGCATTGTCGGTATTTCAAGACGACGTTTTAGCCATGGTTCAACTAGTTGTTCATGCAATTGTTTTATGTAGCTTCTTCGTGACAGTGGTTTACCTCCAGACACCAATACATTATGACAATAGATGATGTAGGAGTTGATACTCGATATATTGAGCATGCCATAAAACATGCACATGGGCCACCGGTTGGTCTTACGATTACACGACATATTTGAACACATCTGGTCAAATGTATCTACGCCGCCTTTTGTAGCATTGTAAAATTCTATAATATGTGGTCTTTTCGATGCTGGGTTCACAGTTCCTTCTTCGTCACACGACAACAAATATACCGTTTTGCTTGGCTTCGGTTTGAAAGATAGGAGAGTTAGTGGCCCATCATAACAAAACATGGTTGTACCAATCGCTCGACCTCGGCTGTTCTTCATTACTTCCGGTATTTCTCTTTTGTTGGCCCGCAAAGTTCGGACTATTGTCAACTTGTAAGGTTGTTGTAGCAGTTGTTTAGCTAATGGGATGGATGTAAACCAATTATCAGTGGTTACGTTTCTGTTTGAGCCATGAATACTTCGCGTTAGCTCCTTGACAACATATTCACCAAGGGGCACTCCTCCAGTATTTGTTCCTATTCCAAGATATGGCATGGCATCAATCATGTACCTGGTCCCACTGTCACACATCATTTCAATTTTTATACCGTACTTAGCAGGCTTGTTAGGGATGTACATTCTAAATTTACACCGACCACGAAATGCTAGCAATTGCTCATCGATAGTAACGTTAGTTCCAGGAACGTAATTGTCTCGGCATTGAATCATCAGTAAGTCCCATATTTTTCGGATTGGTGTGAGTGGATCAGACTGCAAGGTTCCTATTCTTACAGCCCTGTCATCAAATCTAAGGCATCTTATGAGGAAATCAAACCTCTCTCGACTCATACACGAGATGTACCGGGTTGCACAGAAAGACGTGTTGAACAATTCATCACTTGTAAGATGGTTATCTTTCAACGCAGCTGCCAATAATAAGACACCGAAGAGAGCATTGAGTTCCTCTTTGCACGTTTCGTTTTGGGTTGATGTCATAGTCTCATAGCTTTGTTTCTTTATGGCTATTTCAGCATTGGTCCACTGCAAAATTTCCTCACATATTTCATCAGTCATAAAGGTACCAAATAAAACGAGAGGATCTGTTATATTTCTGACTGAACGGGCCGGTCCTCTAGCCGTGCGAACGATATTTATTGCAGAAGTTCGGGAAGAAGCATGACCTTTATGAGTTGCCTACACGTGACGATTTTTACCTCGAATATTGGCTTGAGTCAAGTGGATAATGTAGTCAGAAGCAGAAGAATTCACACTAAGAGGAACAGCATCCGAAGGTGAACTTCCTTGTTCCTCTTCAATATCTAAAAGTGGACTTACTTTTGTTTCTTCAGTCTCCGAGGGTTCGTCGTGAAAGTCACTTTCCACGTCATCAGCCAACAAAACATCCTCATTTTCACTGTCAGAAACAACATCATTTGTGTTGTCATAATCTTCCTCATCTAACGCACGAACTATGTCGTCATCTGTGATCAACCTCGCAGCCATTCTTCACTATCAACGATATACTAAAAAATAAACAAAGCAAAAATCAACACAAAAGTACAGGTACAAAAGTTACGCATAAGCTAACCATTCGTCAAATTGACGAGTATGCAGTAGGTATCTCAAAAACAAAAGTACTTACCGACTAAACGCGACCACTACGCGACGCAGTCCAGCGGTCACTAAGTTTGCGCGAAACCGCGAATGCGTAGGTAAAGAGAGGGAGAAGGACATATTTATTTGTTGCTCGTCATTTTGACGAACGTTAGCTATCTAGGGTTAATTATATGTATTTGGTAATCTGATTCATTTAAATTACCCGAATTGTAACTTGAACAGTGGTGTCACACATGTCCTTTTTAAGCGTAAATAGTGACAAATTGTTCTCATGAAAATTCTTTTCAAATGTAAATCTACTAACATAAGGTTGACTAGTTTCAGTGCAATATTTTTGATACGCTTTGTATAAGTCGGAAAGAGAACGATAGATTGGTTCTATGAAGAGTTTAGCTGTATCTTTTCTTGCGTAATGCGACGGCAATTTTGGCAAACTTGTAAAAAAAATGTTTAAAATCGAAAGTTTCGTTTCTACTTCTGCTCTTGGAGTCTTTGTTTTAGAATCCTATATTGCATCATGGTTTGAAGTCATGCCAAACTCACTCTTTTTTACCCATGCTTGAACAGTGAACGATCCCAGTGATAAGGTGTTTAAAAACATTTGTTTACATACCTGTACTTTATTTGAACAGTCTTTCTCAATCGGCAAAAAATATGATAGGGTTCCCTCCCGCCTAGTTGGTTCACTAGCCGATTTAGTCTTCCGAGATGTACTAGATCGTGTCAGCAATCCCGTAACGTAAACTCTTTGTTTGATCCCAGGTCATTTTCTTCCAAAAATTGTTATGTATAACCTTTCGACAATCCTCAGTGAACCTATCACAGCCTCTTACCTTACTCTTCTTACAAAAATTAGAGACGCAAGTTGGTCTTAGCCGTCTTGCTTGTCTTACAGTATCTTGTTGGAACTTCCTATCTTTTGGTTTAGAATATCCTAGATACTCTTCACCTCGCATTCGCTTCAAAAAAGCCTTATTCCTTTTCCAAGATTTAGGATCAGCATTGTGACGACGTTTTCGACCTTCCATATCTCCATAATCTGGTTGGTCCTCAGTCACCAATAATTCAGCAGAACTTCTTTCTTCAGGAATTTGGTAAACATCATCCGATGTAGATTCGATCCGATCCGGTCTGTTAAACGCAATCAATAAATCAAGATCACTGGTAATGTCCAACAACGCCGGAACCGATGGCGACTTTTTTAGGGAACTAATCATATTGTTTGTATCATGTGTTAAATCAGATAATGACCAAGACCTTACTACGAGACGACGACAAGTGCTTGAATATAAATAAGAAGTAGATTCATAATCATTATTGTCAAGGATTTCTGTGGGTTCAAAGCTACAGACTTCTGGTGGACTTAAAACATTGATGTTGGCGTTGATAGCTTCCTTTGGGTTGGCATTAGGTTTGAGATCGCTTTGTTCAAGACTACAGCAATTGCCAGAAAAAGGCGTGTTGATGTCATCTTCAGGCTAAAAATAAATAAATAAATCATTATTAAATGTAAAGTTAAGGTGTTCTTACAAAGTAGGTTCCTATTTATGCAAAGCGGAAGAAGTTTATACGCAAAACCTTCACATGATTTTAATATCTTACCATTTCGTGTTGACGTCCAAATATCTGTTCATTTTCCTCAGCAGTAGAATGTCTTAGGTTTGTTACCAAATTATCTTGTTGAAGTTCGCTAAGAATCCTTTTGCTTCTCACTCCTTGTAGAAATCGAGACATAGCGGTAGTAATAATATTGTTGCTCTATAAAAAGATTATTATTATAATTAATGACTAAACATCAGTATTTTTTTGTTAGAACGAAATAAAAGTTCTATACTAATACAAAAGCAATTGCTTCTATCTACTTAAAATTTACAAATCAAATTTGTACACTCGAACAATAACTTCTATCTTCTTGGAACACACCAATAAAACTTACGATAACATAATAATCTTATGATATTATTGTAGTATAAAACTTAATTTAAGTAAGTATCAACAAAAGCTGTATTTATTCATCAACTTTAAAATACCTAGGTACTAAGGTAGGTATTTGAAAAACGTATTCATTAACCTTAACAATTACAAAAAAAAAACAAAAAGAAAACACTTCTGTATAAGTTTTAACTGTATGAGCATTATATTAGGCAAAAAATAATTACCTGGTATAACAAAAATCCCACTATTTACTTTAAAAACAACAAAAACACTCTTCCCGCAAACTTTCACGTTGCAACTTGCTCCGAATTCAAACGAAATAACAGAAGAAAAAAGGTAAGCGAATATCGCATGATCCCTTCTATTTGTCTCACTCACGCATTTCTATGAAATTATCCTTCCTAGACGCAAGCAGGCCCATTCAGTCGGCCGGTAGCTGCGTGAAAGTAAGGACGTATCTAGCAGGAGTGAAGATAGGAGGTCTTGACAGAAATAATTACGTTAGGGTTATTTAGTAGTTATTGTTATTAGTTTCTTAGATGATATTGTCAGCAAATTTGATGCACATTGTGAGTTATTAATAACTCGTTAAAAAACAAGATATGAAGTTAGCTGCTATTGCCTGCTCACGCAAACAATTATTTAAAGTCTATCTACGTAAAAAAAGTAAAATCGCAAAAATGTCAGTTAGAAGTTCTTGTCACTTCATCGTCGATTTGCTAGTCTTGGTCTTGTTTATATTGCAATATTATTTATCTAAATTTAAAAAATAAAGATCAATTACCACATGTAACAAACATTATCAAGTCATGGTTAATTTTCTTTCTGGTTTGGCTCTTTGCGTAATCCTGTTGTATGTTACTTAATAATAAGCAACATAAAATGAAAAACAAAAATACTATTATTTTATGCCCTAAAAGTTTGGGTCCGTGTCGCCTTAGGTTGTGTCATTAAAGTCTGTTTTAGTGAAGTACCATGCAACCAAGGAGTTTGGATTGTTAAACAGTTGCAGGCAATAAAAGATCAGAGGTTCATCTTAGCTGCTGGTTGTGCTCGTTTCTTTGAACAGAGACTAACCAGAGCCACAGTCTTCAATTTAGAGTAGCACTAATTTGTTGGATTGTTTCTTAAAATCACGAGTGACATTATTAATACTCGAGTGGCCTGTGGGCGTCATACACAATGAGCCTATAATCTCCTGCATGTTCTATTTAATAACGCCCTCAGGATGCTGTTGGGACTGCCATGGCTTCGAGAATGTTCACAAAGATGGCTTCCACGCTATCATGCGAAAGTAAGCGGCTTCCTAACTACAGTGCCTGCCTGGTAGTGACAACTGCAATTAGAAGATGATTGCTGCCAGACCGAACTGCCCCTTCCAGAGACACAAGGCGAGGACAGTCAGGGCTGGGTAAAAAACATGTTTTGCTTTAATTGAAATACAAATATCTTTATGTAAGGTATTTGACATATAAAATACAAAATACAGTATTTTAGCAATTTTTAATTGAAATACAAATTACAAAATAAGTATTCTAGACCAGCACGGGCTGAAAAGTAGAGGATAAAGATAAAGATGCATTTTTTTGTTTAAACATGTGTGTCATGATACATAAATATGCACATATTGATGGATAACGAGATGACTGGTTCAACATGTTTTGCCATATTCGGCGTACAAAATAGTTTACAATACTTTACTAGAAATTAAAAAATATTTAATATAGATAATAGTCAAAATAGGAAAACAAGTTTAATTAATTAGTAAAACCAGAGTTTCCTTTCATGAACACTAGATTTTTAAATGTACTGTCAGACAAACAGCCTCTTTTTGGAGAGTGAATAAAACCTGCTAAGGTCCTGATGAGCACAAACTTGTGTTAAATTAACAACAACCCACTAAAAACCCACTAAATTACACGCAATTATAGTTAGAGAGGGACTATCGCAACGCACGCAACGCAAGGACAAACCACTAAATTACACGCAAATATAGTTAGAGAGGGACTATCGCAACGCACGCAACGCAAGGACAAACCACTAAATTACACGCAAATATAGTTAGAGAGGGACTATCGCAACGCACGCAACGCAAGGACAAACCACTAAATTACACGCAAATATAGTTAGAGAGGGACTATCGCAACGCACGCAACGCAAGGACAAACCACTAAATTACACGCAAATATAGTTAGAGAGGGACTATCGCAACGCACGCAACGCAAGGACAAACCACTAAATTACACGCAAATATAGTTAGAGAGGGACTATCGCAACGCACGCAACGCAAGGACAAACCACTAAATTACACGCAAATATAGTTAGAGAGGGACTATCGCAACGCACGCAACGCAAGGACAAACCACTAAATTACACGCAAATATAGTTAGAGAGGGACTATCGCAACGCACGCAACGCAAGGACAAACCACTAAATTACACGCAAATATAGTTAGAGAGGGACTATCGCAACGCACGCAACGCAAGGACAAACCACTAAATTACACGCATTTATAGTTAGAGAGGGACAATCGCAACGCACGCAACGCAAGGACAAACCACTAAATTACACGCAAATATAGTTAGAGAGGGACTATCACAACGCACGCAACGTAAGGACAAACCACTAAGAGCCAGTCCACACGGCGCGTTGCGTTGCGTTGCGTCGTCGCAACGCAAATATTTTGACGCATAGCCGGCCACACGGGCGCTGCGCCATCGCAGCGTTACTATGACGCAGTTTTAACGTTCCGTCGGCGCAGCGGCGACGCACAGTTGCGGCAAGCATTTTGAAAAAATTTCGCAGTCAGTCTATAGCAAATCATGGATAGGAAAAGACGTCTAGCATTGCTCCTATTACTACGTCACCGCCGAAATCGACGCAAGATCACAAGACGGTACTGGATCAGTCCTTTCATTTCATTAAGAAATCGTGATGGACAGTTTTTTTTTTTAGAATATCGGGAGTTGCTATTAGACGAAAAGAAGTTTTATAATTTTTTTAGAATGAGTGTATCCAGCTTCGAATGTTTATTGAAGTCCTTAGAACCACACATACGAAAAAACTATACTAATATGAGGAATCCAGTGGAACCAGTAGAAATGCTGGGAATTACTTTAAGGTAACTATATAAATATATTTAAGTAATAAAAATATAACAGTTTTTTTGGTTTGTTTAATTAGTAATCAACTCACAAATAATCAGCAATTGTCATAATTTTAAGTTTAGACATTATTTAAGAGAGATATCATCCAGTAATTACAAATTAGAAAAATCGTATTCAGTTTCTTCACTTGCTTGAGATGTTTCTGGAGATGTAATTGAATTATTATAATCAGAAATGTATGTACTTTGAAAATTTGCTGTTTGATACCCATATGATGGTTGGTGAGACGTTGATGGGCCACTCACATATGATGATGTTTGTCCATACCGCATTTCATCTATAATTTGTATAACTTTACTTTGGAAACGGAGAGTTTCTCGGTCGGAAAATTCTTGAATAGATGGCAATATAGCTCTGAAAAAGGACATATGGCGATTTTCCGGCTCCTTGAGCTCCATCCATTTGCATTGCCCTTTTGCGCGCGACTGGAACATAGCGCGGAGTGTTGTCTGTGGTAATGTCATCATTTGTAGACGTAGATTCATTGTTGATTTCTCTAGGCGAGTCTAAGCTAGATTCGGTGGCATTTTGTTCCACTTTTCTCAAAAAAAGAAGTTGATTATATAAATGATACTTCTTCAGTTTCGTAGCGCCCGAGCCCGATTTTGATGCTTCTTTTAATTTTTTTGAATATCTGAAGTAATTATCTTTTACACTTCTCCATTTCTTTATTAAATCATTACCTGCAAAACCAATAGTAAACATGATTTAATAATTTATACATAGTGAATTACTCGATAAAATTTAATGACATATTCAGATATCGTTAACAAACACTATGTGACCAACTCTGGAATCGTGAAAATATAACAGCTGTTACATACAAAAAGCAATACCAACTGAATCAAAATGTATGCAACAGCTGTTATTTTTTTCGCGATTCCAGAATTAATTGGTTACATAGAGAAAGTTATTTGCTATCGATGTCTGAATATGTCAGTATTTTTTTTCGGGTATCTATCTATCTCATAAATGTATATTATAATAATTATTTTCGTTTCAGATACCTAGGAAGTGGAAATTCAATAACTGATTTACATTTCAAATTCAAACGGGGAAAATCTACTATTGCATATATGATACAAAGAGTTTGTCGTGCTATATGGACCAATCTTCTTCGAGACAACATCCCTGAACTGACAACTGAAAGTTTCCAAACAATAGCGAGGGGTTTTGATGTAAAGGCAAATTTTCCTCACTGTGTTGGTGCCATCGACGGCAAACACATCCGCGTGTGTAATCCTGCAAATAGTGGCTCACTTTTTTTTAATTATAAAGCCTTTTTTTCGATTGTGTTGCTAGCTATTGTGGATTCAAATTACAAATTCGTATTTGTCGACATCGGTGCATACGGAAAAGAATGCGATTCAACCATATTACAAAATTCTAAACTGTACGAGCTAATGATTAACAACAACTTACCACTACCTCAACCCCAGCCACTCTCTGGTAGCAATATACCAACCCCGTATGTATTTGTGGGTGACGAAGCTTTTGGACTGAGCAAACATATTATGCGTCCATATGGCGGTCAAAATCTCGACTTACAACAAAAGGTTTTCAATTACCGTCTAAGCAGAGCCAGAAGATATGTCGAATGCGCTTTTGGGATTATGGCCAACAAATGGCGCATTTTTCACAGACCGATAGACGTGTCCTATGACTTCGCTACTGACATTATAAAAGCATGTTGTGTATTACACAATTTTGTCGCTGATCGAGATGGTTTTAGACAAAGAGATAAATTTGCTATAAGTGTTGATGAATTTCTCCCAATACAACCCGCACATGAAGAACAGACAGCACCGAATGTCATAAGACAGCAATATGCGACCTATTTTATGACTAGAGGAACTCTGCCTTGGCAGCTAAATAAGGTATAATTGTATTATGATGGTTTTCAAGATTTTCTTGCACCGCCAATTCCGCGATCAGTAAAAAATTAATATTTTATACCTACTCAGGGTAGTCTAGGTTAGTTTTGAGCTAAGTAATAAAATAGTACTCACGCTAATCTAGATTCCCTTAGTTTTAAAATTTAGAGTGTCGAGATATTAATTTTGTACTGATCGCGGAATTGGCGGTGCAAGAAAATCTTGAAAGCCCTCTTAAATAAAAAAAAACATAAATATCACTGTGAACTCACCAACTTTGTTTTTTCGTTCAGCTGTGAAATTCTCGTAATCAGGAAATAAAACTTTTGATATGTCTTCCCAGGCTTTTGTTTTTAAATTTTTATTTTTAAAATCTACGTTTGACTTGTCCCATATAATTTCCCTTTCCTGTATCAATGTAATCAAGTAATCTATGTCAAGTTCTTCAATGGTATTCATTTTACCCTGCAAATAAAACTAATTAAAAAAACGTAAACGTAAAACGAAATGAGCTTCCGTGTATCCTCTCTGTCAACGCACAAGCAACTGAGCGCTGCCGCTCCGACGTCGCACGAGTACACCCCCTCTCGCTTCGTCTCGGGGGCTGCTGTCCGTCATGTGTGCGTTGCGACGACGCAACGCGCCGTGTGAACACCTTGGTTATTTGTATGTAAAACAACGCAAGGACAGCGCTGCGACGACGCAACGCAACGCAACGCGCCGTGTGGACTGGCTCTAAGAGCGAGGCCCCATTAGTGCGTTGCGTCGCGTCGTCGCAACGGAACAACGCATTGTATGCCACACCTGTGTTGCGTTGACTCTGCGCCAAAGTAACGCAAGAGGGTATGCACGCCGACGCAGCTGCGTCTCAGTTCAGCCTTTGCAATGGATAGATAGATACAAACGTGTTCTTTTGTTGCTTTTATTTCGCCACCGCCGAAATAAACGTAGAAACCATAGAAGATTCTGGATATCTCCTTTGATAGCATTAAGAAATAGTGATGGTCAGTCTTTTATGCAGGAATATAGGGAGTTGTTGTTAGATGAAAAGAATTCTTTCAATTTTTTTAGAATGAGTGTGGCCAGCTTAAATAATTTGGTTATTACCTTAAAACCACATTTAAGAGCAATAGCGCACTAGCGGCTTGGACGCAGCGGCCAGGTCGCGCGGCCAGGCCGCAGGGATCGATTTGCAACGCGGCCAAAACCACGGCTACGATCGTCAGTTGCACGTACAGCGCGCTTCAAAATGGACGTTGAGGAAATAGCAGTGCTTTTGTATCTTATAAGTAAGAAGCGGGAAAAGAAAAGGAAAAAATATTGGGTTCATCCCTTGCTGCGTGAAAGGCGAACAAAAGGATTATTTTATACTTATTTCACGGACCTTCAGCAATATGATGACAAGTTCTTTAATTATTTACGGATGAGCAAGTCTACGTTTGAAGAACTGTTAAGAATATTAAGACCATCTATCACCGGCACCGTCACTAAATTTCGTCCCTGCATTTCTGCTGAGGAAAAACTTGTTGTAACTTTAAGGTAAGCCTATGCCTATCTACTTTTATTTAAATCATTTCTTTGCGGTCCCTGTGTCTATTTTATGAAAAAGAATGCAGGTAGATAAGTAAAACTAGTAGGTACATAAAAGTATTTAAGTACTGTAATTATCATAATCAAAAGTGCAGTTGTTCAATAATTATCAAAAAAAGTTTCAATTATTTCTGAATCTTGCGAGGCCTGCGAGTAGTTTGATTCGGGTGATTGGATAGAGTTTTCTGCTCTTTGTGAATCCAAAGGCGGCGCCGGTTCACTGGGACGTAACAGAGAAGGGCGGCAGCTCATTGTGGCAAGCGGTTCATTATCCAAATTCTTAGTAAAATATCCCTGTTGAAATTCTTGATGGCTGGTATAACTGCTTCGAGGGTAAGTAGGTTGGTTGTGCCTTGTCATAGTGGTCATAGGTTCATAGTGGCTTGGATCATATCTTGTATTTTGTGCTCGGTGGATTAGATTAATTATTTCCATCTTAGTTGTCAGCTTCGCGGATTCGGGTATTTTTTTGAAATCCTTTACTAAGGAAAGCATAAATAATCTGTCTTCGTCTTCGATAAATGATTCACGTTGAGTTCTTGAATTAATGCTTTCTTTTAAAACCGAAACAAGGTCTTCTTTTTCCAAATTATTGTCTTCCTTTTTCTTCTTCGATCTTGGTTGTCCTTGAGATACTGATTCGGGGGTGGGAAGGACTATATTTTCCGTATCATTTAAGTTTGATTCTGTTGTATTCGGTTCTACCGTATCTTTAAGGAACATCAGGTTTTGAAAGTATACATAGGGAGATTTACGTTTCGCTGCAGCACCACTTTTTGCGCCTTTGACACGTCGTAGTTCCCTGAGGAATGAGTCCCTTATATTTTTCCATTTTTTTTGGAGTGACTTACCTGGAAATAAAAAAAAAGTTATCATAACGTGTTTGTTTGTTCCAGATACCTAGCATCTGGATCTCCTTCAGAGAACTAAATCATTCATTTCGCATTGGACACACAACTATTCGAGAAATTGTACTTGAGGTCTGCGTCGCCATATGGCAAAATATAAAAGACATTGCCTTTCCACAGCTCAATAGAGACAAATGGCTAGAAATAAGCGAAGGATTCAGGAAGAGTTCGCAGTTTCCTAACTGTATTGGAGCTGTGGACGGAAAGCACATAAGAGTCATTCAGCCGACCCATACAGGGTCACTATATTATAACTACAAAAACTATTTCTCTATTGTGCTGATGGCTATATGCGATGCCAACTACAAATTTATATGCATAGACGTCGGCGCATATGGAAAATGCAGCGATTCATCGGTATTCAAGAACTCCCATTTTTATGTAAAACTTACAAATAATAATTTAGACATACCTACCAGACAAAAGACCGATAACTGAAACAGGTGTGCCTCTGCCTTTTGTCATAGTTGGCGATGAAGCATTCTCTTTGTCAGAAAATATAATGAGACCATATGCCGGAAGAAATTTGACAGACAAGAAAATAATTTTTAACTACCGCCTTTCCCGTGCACGCCGGTACATAGAATGTACTTTCGGGATACTAGCCAACAAGTGAATTTTTCATCGTCCTCTTGATGTACACAGAGAATTTGCTGTTGCAATCATAAAAGCATGTTGCGTCCTTCACAACTACGTACGGGAGCGAGATGGGTTCAAATTCGAAGACACCTTGTATATTCCTCCGACTATTGAAGAAATACCTCCCAGCCAGCCGTCAAGAGGAAATAGAACATCTACTCAAAACAGAGATCTATTTGCTGACTACTTCGTGGGTGAAGGACAACTCCCGTGGCAAAATCGAGTAGCTTTGAGAACACAATAAAATAAACATTACTTACCGAGTTCGTTTTTTTCAGTTGTCCTTAAGTTTTCATTTCCAAATATTTCAATTATTTCTTCCCACATTATCCTTTTTATATCTCGGTTGGCATAGTCTTCACAGGACATGTCCCACAACGCCTTCGTCTCGATTTCTGTTATAAATCTTTCCGTGTCGAAAGACATCGCGATAATTACAAATCACGCTGTAGCTCTACAACACGTGCGACCGCCACGGCTAGTGCGCGCACACTGGTGATTTTACTACAATACTATAGATCTCAGTGGCCGCAGCGACCAGCGACTGAACACTGGCCGCAAACGCGCCGCTCCGATCTCGCTGGCCGCTGCGGCTGAGTGTGGCCGCTGGTCGCGTGCGACCAGGTGCGCGCGCTCTGTGGCGATTTCATACTAAGGTATCTATCTCGATGGCCGCCGCGACCTGGCCGCTGCGGCCAAGCCGCTAGTGCGCTATTGCTCTTAGCCAACCTTTAAATTCGTCCATATTTTCCCACTCCGGTCTATATTTCTGTGCGTAGGTTTTTTTTTTGAAATGTAAATCCATTTTCAAATTAAATTAGTTTTATATGGATAAAACAACACAAGGTACTAGGTAGGGTACAATACGAATAGCGCGTACTTATGTATTCTGTCACAGAGGAATCAGGGAATTCCCGGCCCGTCAACACTGTCAACCTGTACTTACCGTAGCTGCATCTATGACCATAGATTTTTTTTTCTTTCGACTCGGCACACTACTCGACTAATTTCGATAGACTCACGCCTCATGATATTATATTATAGTACTCTGTGCTCATGATGAAATGAAAAGTTGCTAGAAAAAGTAGCTGAAAAGTTTAGCTACAAGTTTTATTAAATTGTAGCTGTCTGTCACCAAATAATAGCTAGATCTAGCTATAAAGTTGCTAAGTTGGCATCAGTGCGCAGCGGAGCTCCGACAACGCAGCGCATTACCCTCCCTCCCGCTTCGTCTCTTGTCCGTCGTTCCGTTGAAACGTCGCGCGCGACGACGCAACGGTCTAAGGGCCAGGCCACAACAGTGCGTTGCGGCGTCGCATCGGAAAAACAACATTGCACAGCTATGCGATGCGATGTCGCAACGCAAAAATTTCATCGGATACGACATCGTACGACAAGACGCTAACCGTCAGTTCAGTTTCTAGTGAGACATGGACCGCACTGCGCGTGTTCTACTTCTGCTTGCGTTAAGGCGTATTAAGAAAAAGAAACAGAAAAGAAAGTACTGGGTGCACCCATTACTGACAATTATGAATAAAGATGGAAACCACTTCAAAAGGAAATATGAGGCGCTAAAAGTGGACGAGGTTAAATTTTTCGATTACTTTAGGATGAGTGTAGTAAGTTTTGAAGAACTTCTTAGTTTGATAAAGCCTCATTTACAAAAGAAATACATATTTAGAAAACCCATCGAACCTCTGGAGATGCTGGGATTAACTGTAAGGTAAGAAAAAAATAAACTATTTTTACTATAATCATACTGTTTAATCATTTTCATAATTTAGTGTTATTCAAAACTCGTATTCCGATTGTGTGTCATTCGTCAAATTTGTTAGTTCCTCATCGAAATGAATTTGTTCTGGCTCATTTACATCATCATTCCTTGGCGTTTGTGGAGACGATTGCATAGGTGCCGGTGATGTTTCGCATCCGCTTTGGAAGGCACTGCGTTGAATGGATGTTTGATAGCCACTCTGCATAGGCATTTGAGCTGATTGGTAGCCACTCTGCATAGACATTTGAGCTGTTTGATAGCCAGTCTGAACAGTTGTTTGAGATGTTTGATAGTTTGCTTGGACGGATGTTTGTGAAGTTTGATAGTGGCTGGGATAGTATGATGGTTGGTGTAAATCACTTAATATCTGTAGGACACGACTTTGGAAAATTATTGTTTGATTATCATTCAATTTTTCCAATGATGGCAAAATTCCTTTAAAAAAAGATAAATGTCTACTTTCAGGTGTTTTTAAAGCAGCTATAATATTCTTCTCAAATTCGTCTTTGTCAATTTTTCTTTTACGCGATGCAGGCTGGTAACGTGGCATGACAGGTTGCTGGCTTTGTTGGGTTGAGGTGCTTGGTCTTATTTCTTCATCGTCAAGACTTGATGTTGTTTTATTTTGAGAATTCTTTTTCAGAAATAGGAGCTGGTCGTATAGATGATATTGTTTAATTTTTTTGGCCCCAGCTCCGGATTTACATTGCTCGTTTAATTTTTTTTCGTATTTTGTAAAATTATCCTTGATTCCTCTCCATTTCTTTATGACATCGTTACCTAAAAAAATATGACGAATAATGATTTATTTTGTTTTCTTTCAGGTACCTGGCGACGGAAAATACTGTTAAAGATATGCATTTCACATATTATCGTGGAAAATCTACAATAACAGGAATAATAAAATTTGTTTGTCGTATTGTATGGAACATTCTTAAAAGGTTGGAATTACCAAAAATTACAACAGAGAGACAAAATTATAACACTACCATACGTACGTATACTATTTCTAAAACAATTAGTACTTATCAGAATTTTACAATCTTCTCAAAAGTATGTCCACAGTTTTATCATTACTAAAACATTATTTACAATCGAATAATCACAACTCTAACACAATTATTAGTACATCAGAATTTTACAATCACCTCAACTTAAAATATATATACACACAAATGAAAAACTACAATTATCTTACATTATTTACAATCAAACAATACATTTGAAATACCCATGTAATAAACAATAATTTTACAATCATTACAAATTTTTGTATGCACACAGAAATAAAAGTAAAAACTATCAACGCTTAGCGTAATTTATAATGCCCCCAAGCCTATGTATCAATGTTGTTGTTCATAATAAATCGTTTGGTGTCATTATATGATAAAGATGCTTATTTATTTTTTGTGTAAAAATAGTGTGTTTGATTGACTTAAATCGAAGCATACTACAATATTGTACATTTTTATTAAACAAACACGATTTGTAATTTTCCATATTCATTTTTTTGGTAACACTTTTGTTAACCCCTTTTGCCTTTGCTGTAAATTTATCTTCTACTTCCAAGGCATACATTTTTGATCGCAACCCTACAAATTCCTTTAATACTTTACCATTATTCTCGTCTTTAAAAAAACCTAACTTTTTTTTATTTATTTTTGGATAACCGTAAATATTTTTTCTGGAAAATCTGATGTATCAAAATAGTGAAGTAGATCTGGTTTTATATCCTCATAAATATTGTCTGTAAAAATTTGATATATCAAACTATCGGTATCGGTGTACAATAACTTAATTTTGTTATTAAACTTTTTAATCATATAGTTATAATGAAATTCATACATAAGGGTCTTAGATATATCTAAAATACAAAATCCTAAATAAATTGGTTTATCATAAATTTATTTTGTTTTTCGTAATTGTATTGCGACTAAATGTACAGAAAATATTGATAAACTATGAAATTCTGGTTTTGCAATCAAATCCTGAGCACCTAAAACTTTACCACGATTATCCCAGTGAGTTAGTAATTTAACGTTTACTCTTTTTTCAATATTTTCCATTGTTTTACCGAAGACAGAATTGTTCATGAATATTAATAATAGTCAATAATATTAATATTAATATATTATTAATAGTCACAGTAACGATAAACCAAGTCACCTTTGCATTAATAAAGAAATTTGCCATTTTCCTAATAAAGGGATTTTTGACATTTGAACCACTAACATTAAAGTTCGAAAAAAAGACTGAAATAACAGTTTTCTTTAAAATTTTATTGGGTAACTTAAACAATTAATAATCCGTGTTTCTACCGCGAACACTAACAACACAAGAACATCGGTTTGGCATACTCAAAATGAGTTCATCCAAATCACGCTGTGGAATGGCCGCCCATGTTCGTTGCAACAACAAAAAAAGGTCTTCTTGCGACTGGATACCCTCCATATTCGGCAGAGCTCTTCTCTGTAGCATATCCCATGCATGCTCAATCGGGTTCAAGTCTGGCGACTGAGCAGGCCAGTGCAGGACATTGATGTTAGCTGCGGCGAGAGTCTGTCTTACAACTCTTGCGGTGTGCGGTCGTGCATTATCATGCATTAACTGAAATAAGGGACCGATTTGCACTTGTAGAGGAACGATGACGTCTGATACAATCGTCTCAGCATAAATTTGAGCGTTGAGGTTGCCTCTGATCCAAATCAACTCAGTTCTTCCGCCGATCCAAATACCCGCCCATACCATGATGGTTCCACCACTATAAGGATGGACTTCCTGGCAGGATTTTAATCGCTGTTGGCGTCCAGGGGTTCTCCAGTGTCGTATACGTCTTGTATCCGGTCTCATACCAAAACGAGACTCATCAGAAAAGCACACGAAACGCCATTGTTCTTCTGCCCAATTTCTGTGTTCAAGAGCCCATTGATATCGAATCCTACGATTGTGCATTGCTATAGGTGGTACCCGTAGCGGTCTTCGGGAATGAAGGTTCACTTCATGCAAGCGGTTTCTGACTGTTTGGTCGCTAATTAAGTTCCCTGAAGAGTGATGAAGCCTCACGGCTAACATCATGGCGGTTATTGTTGGAGCTCTTCGAGTTAAGATTTGAATGTATCGGTCTTGTCTCCGTGTGGTGCAGCGATACCGTCCTCCATGGCGCTCAGCCACGGTACCAGTGCTTCGGTAACGTGTCCAAAGTCGACTGATAACACTCTGACTTGTATTCAGAGCTAAAGCTACAGTACGTTGCCGGGAACCAGCTTCTATCATTCCCACGGCTCTGAGCATTTCTTCCCTGCTTAAATGACGTCGCCGCTCCATAATAACGTTGGTTTTAATCAGTAGTAGGGAAACAGTAGCACTAATAATGTCTTCAATGCGTTGTATGTTTTTATAGGGAAAATATTGACAGCTTATTTTCATCTTTTACTCGAATTTGATTGAGAGTTCCTGATTCAAATTATGAAATGCACCAAAAAGGATCCATATAAATTTATAAAATCATAAATTTATTACAAAGCCACATCTCAATCTCAAGAAATCCGCATAAAAATGCTTGATCCCTAGACATTTTTGATGTGTGTAGTTTCTTTAGTATTACCCACACATATGTTTTCAGGACATAACGGAAAGTCAGAATGCAAATTATGAAGTTCATCAGGATATTCCAAATCAACTTCTAAAACATAACCAAAATCTGACGTATCCAACACATTATAATCTGTTTTACAATTTACCCATTCGAAACCACCAACAGGAAGGGATTGGGACATTGCCCAACCATATAAATTATTCGCATCAAAATATGTTAGATATGAATTAGGTTTTTCACTATCATAATCCTCCATGAATTTATTATTTGCTCTAGCAAAACGATTGCTACACTGGGATACACCCCCTCTAATACCAGCTTTAAAAAAAGCAATTTTGTCATAGTCCGTTAACAATTCTAATTCTATTTTCGTAAATTTTAACATTGCATCCCAACTTAAACCCGGAGCAGTATAGTAATGAGCAGGATCTAATCCATAAGTTTTAATACAAAGCTTTCTAAAGTTTTCGAATACATCAGTCAAAAGTAAAACATCAGTTTTTAAATACAAATTGGAATAATCAGACATACTACTACACTTAAAATGTTGCTAAATATCTTTTGCGTGATTATAATCATCATTTGAGATATTTGAATCTGTAAGTGAACTATAAAATTGGTGTTGATCAGGAAGTGATGGATGTTTCAAGCAATCACTATTACGCATAAATTCATAAGGATAAATACCTTTCCGTCTTAAACGTAAAAAATCTTCATTATTAGGATAGTTTCTTTTTAGTTCTGTAAACTGATCATCATTAAGATTTTTAGCTAGTTGGTCTAAACTACACGATAAAAATTTCAACGAATCTACGAATCTTAAACTCACTGGTTGATTATTTATTGTTAACTGTTTTGAAAATGATATGTATCGTTCTTTATTTTGTGGAATAACTTCAACTTTTCCATCATCGAGGTTTAATGCATGAACAATAAAATGAGCATCGTAGTGACTGAGGTTATGTAAAAATATTGGAACATGACGAGGGGTTCTGAACTTAGAACTACACACTTCATGTGCAACACCCCTAAAACTGCCAGTGTGCCAATCAAAATCGTAAAAAGGATCTTCATTTAACTCAGTTTAACAAATATGACATATGTTTGAATTTGAAATTTTAATTTTATCTTCATCTGTTAATGGAACGGGGCATTTTTGGAAACTTTTTTTTTTAACTATTGTTTTCACATCTTCACAAAGGCGATTCATAAACACCTGTGCACAGTTTGGTCCACTATACGTCTCATATTTTGACAATCTGTTATCATATGAACATTTAATGTAATATCCGAAACTATACACTTCATGTTTTTGAATATTAATTGTACTTGGCTTGGATGGATCGTTACTACATGATTCTATCGGGTTCATAAATGCCTCAAAGTCTGCATAAACCACAAAGGGCATTTCCAACTTTTTCATGAATTTATCAAATTTTAATTTATTATTTGATGTTGCTTTACCAAACCAATCCTTTTTGGAATCCGCACCGTTTGGTAATTCCGTACAAATGTGAGCGCAATCATATTGTTGATGGTTATTAAGTCTTTCCTCTGATGGGAAATGAAGTAAACATGAATCGCATATATAAACTGCATGATGATGACTTGATATTTGTGAACTAACTAATCGCGATAAGTTTTTAATATAACAGTAATGATTGTTAGTACCATTCGATATATATAGTAGGTTGATATGATTAGGCGTACGACATTTTGTTAAATATAAAGGACCTACAACAGAATTACACTTTTTTTCTTTATTATACTCTAAGCCAAAAACATTTATAATGGGTGATTCATTCGGAGTTACTTTTTCCAAAACTAAAAAAAATATGAATAAAACAAATTTATCGGGTAATCTTTATTATAATACAAAAGAACCATTCCTTACATTTACTTTTTAAAGATTATTTCTTTTAAATGTTGTCCGTAACTGCGATTAAAGTGGTCCATTCTGGAGTTCCAGTTTTCGATGACCCGACCGAGCATTTCCAGTGGCATTTGGCGAATAACGCGAGTAATGTTGGCTTCCAGTTGATCAATCGTACGCGGCTTATCCATATAAACTTTGGACTTTACATAACCCCACAGAAAAAAGTCTAAGGGTGTGATATCACAGGATCTAGGCGGCCAACTGACTGCCATATAAACTTTGGGACTTTACATAACCCCACAGAAAAAAGTCTAAGGGTGTGATATCACAGGATCTAGGCGGCCAACTGACTGGTCCGAAACGCGAAATTAAGTGTTCACCAAATTTTTCTCGCAACAAAGCCATGGTTTCACGTGCTGTGTGGCAAGTGGCGCCGTCTTGTTGGTACCAAAAGTTTTGAAGATGACGGGCTTCAATTTCAGGAAACAAATAGTCCGTTATCATGGTACATAACACGACCCTGGATGTGGTCTATTTGGTCGTGTATTGTCTAATTATGAAAATTCCCTTTCAAACTTTTCGATGGTATAGCGAATAGTGCGTTCGGTAGGGCGATTATGTGGACCATATGTTGCTCTAAGTGCACGAAACACATTCCTCGTAGAACGCTGATTTTCGTAATAAAGTTGAATAATTTGTAGGCGTTGTGCCGTGCTTAGTCTTTCCATGATGAAATGTCAAACTATAGTGAATGAAAATATTAGGTTAGGTTGTCATGACTGACGCTTTATCTGTCAAAAAATGCATAGACAAAAAAGTAACTCCAAATGAATCACCCGTTACTAATATTGTTTAATTTCTCTACTTTTGATATATCTGCAATTTTGACCGGAAAAGAAATACCAGTAAATTTTAGTTTATTTCCATGAATTGCGTAAGATGTTACCCGATCTACACTTTTACATACAGGATATAAACCAGAGAGTAATTCCCATTTGAAACACATATTATCATTATTTTTAACATTGATTACAGCTTTTTTTTATTTAATATCTTGTGGAAGGTCGATATATGAACTACCACGTAGGGGGTTAAATTTATTAACATTCATATCTATGTATGTATTTAATTTGGTTAAGACTCCAACCACTGTCTTTTTTTTCAAATTGACAAATTTTACCGACTACAGTGTCTATTAATGATGAATAAAAAATATTTAAGTCATCACCCTGACAAATAATGTAATTAAACGTTTGAAAATCAAACGTATTTTTATTATCTTTAGTTTGTTGTATGAAATCAGCATGCAATATGAAGTTTATTTTAAAAATTGTATGTTGTTGAATACATTCATTTATCAAAAATAAGATATCAATTTTTAACGAATTTAAAAATGATTCCGGTGTTTCAAAATATTGCCCCGATTGAGTTGTTTTACTATTAATTCTATGTTAAAATTCGATTTCCAAAAGCGGTTTCAACAACTGTAACATTACTTAATGAATTATGTGATTTTAAAAGATTATTTTTATGAACATTGCTTTTTAAATGGTTATTTAGATACCTTTTATTAATATAAACATGACATGTGTCACATTCCACCTCATTCTTGTCCACGTTATTGGTTTCGATCGATGATGTAGAAGCTCCTTCATCAAATTTCGCTTTCTTGGTAACTTTATTTTCATCAGTAGTGATACCTCGTTTGATACCTCTTCCAACTTGTGTTTGACTGTAGCAAAAAAGCTACAATAATATTTCTTATTACGTTTGTAGGTACTTCTAATACTTACATCAACATTGTTTCAACCATCGCACAGTGATTATACAAGTCATCATCATACGATGTATCGAACAGTTCACGCTTCTCCATTTCATCACAAACTTTACACAGCTCCTGATCGATTTCGCTATTGAATAGTTCCATATTCTCTTCCATGGGTGCGGAAAAGAAAGCACTGGTGCACACTTCACTGCAGTTTTCCATCTTTATAGCAAAGAAGAAAGTAGGTAGCACAGTAAGTAACAGTTAAGTATCGGTAGACCAACTGATACCCAATTTCAAATAATTTCCAATATTTATAGTCTAGCAAAGGATTAGAATCTAATGAGTACACAGAAGTAATTTAAGTAAACAGAATCACATTGACTAATCAGCTGTGTCATTGTTAAAAAAGTATTTTTTAACTTTTTCGCTTTCTGCTTTTGTCTTTGTAATATTGTATACGAGGCCGTTTGTGTTGTCGTAGATGCTATCCTTATTATTCTTTACATAATATTTAATCCTCGTGGTAGCGTGCTTCCAGTGATCAGTAGTTGGAATCTTACATAGCTTCTTCATATCGTACATTTCAATTTTTATGAGATGCGTCGCCTTGGTCTCCGTCGTCAGAATTAGTAGAAATGTATGATACACCATCTCTAGCGGCTCGTGCCACGGTTGACGATAACAGTTTCTTCTTTTTTATTTTTGGTGCCACTTCAAAAAAATGGTCGTTCGGTTGTGTTTTCCTTTTTCCACCATCGCAAGTGTGCATCGCAATGACGATGTCATCACTCTCTTCTTCGTGTTGAGGGGAGAGCGGTGAGTAGTAATACTGTTTATAGGTATTTTCATTATCGTCTGCGAAGCTAAATGATCTCTGCAACAACAGAGTTATCATGTTAAAATCAATTTGTACAATTACCAATTTGTCAAACACACGCACACGTTAGGAAACAACAACAGAAAAGTTTGTCAATAGAATAAACACTTACCTCCATGGTCATTGATGCGTTGAAGTGACACAAACGTAGTATTGGTAGACATACAATCCACTGCGGTCAAACAACCATAGACTGGCTGCATGACTGCAACTGTTTGGTCTTATATAGCACCATTCTTATCTAAAACAAATTCCTAAGTACAACGAAACTGATAGTAACTCTATGAGTCAACAAACTTATCTCACATTGCTTCGCAACAGGCATCATCCTGTTTTGTGACTCCCACAAAAGAATGCGATTTAATATTTACAAATCACTATAATTGAACATTCCTATGACAACCACTGAATAGATTGGTACTGTAATAATCTGCTAATAGCAGTAATATCATGGATACACTAGAACTACAACAACATCTGAAAAAGATTCAACCCAGTCTAGAAAATAATGTTTATGCTGCTAATAGACTGCCTATGTATACCCATGTACCAACGTATATAATATGCAATTTGGATGCGGATGATAAACCAGGTTCACACTGGGTAGCTGTACATATCGATACGAATGGCATCGGTCAATATTTTGATTCATATGGGCGAACACCTGCGCGATATCATCTCGAGTTTTTAAAATGGAATTGTAAAAGATGGGACTGGAATGTTGATAGGATTCAGAATGATTGGACTTCAGTTTGTGGTGAATATTGCTTAATGTATTTGCTATATAAGTTTCAGGGATGTTCAATGCATAGTTTTACAAACATATTTACGGGGAACACGCTGTACAATGATATTTTAGTGGATGAGATGTTCCGCTCATATTTTGTAGAAAATAAGTAATAAAATGTATAATTAAAAGTGAAGGAATGTGTTTTATTGATGATCCAGAAAAGCACTCATAATGAGGGTTAACAATGAGTTATAATAAGAACGCCAAAGCAAACGTAATGAGGGTGTTCGAGGTGCAATAGATAAGAGGATTAGGTGAACAATAGAACGCCCAATGCAACCGTAATGAGGGTGTTCGAGGTGCAATAGATAAGAAGATTAGGTGAACAATAGAACGCTAATGAGTGTGCAAGACCACCGGATATCAATTAGATATTAGTTAATTGATCTGCACATCTCCGGAACCGCGCATCCTACGCATAAACGGACCGCAGAAACGTGATCAGAGCATGTCAAAATCTATTTTTTTTTTTTTTTTTCGGTTTTGACACATCCTGGACCGCCTACGAGATCGGTGCGCCAGAACCGGCGAATCCCCACTACTATTATAAATAAAAAAATGAAATTTACGAACTGTTTTTATTCATTATTATTTTGGATTTCTTTCCCACTCCCTTTCCTTTTGGAGTAGGGCACTCTTTTCGAATGCATTGCCTTTTGGCACTGGATCCACCTCTCGATTCTGGATCGTCCGCGTCAGTCAGAAATATTGGGCGCAATTTGGCTGCGCGCAGTATCGCCGACACGTCGTACTTTCCACTGGTATTCCCTCCAGATGTCGAGGGCAGCTGGAGTCAATGCCTTCGTCGTCGGGACCCAAACGCTCTCTGATGTATTTTCATCATCCCTGAAAATAAAAGTTGAATGAAATTATGTAGGTACCTATTCTTTGATTGTTTACGAAGATAATAACCTATATAACTCGACAGTCAGCCTGTATTGAAAGTTTAACAAAATGTAGGATTACATATTGGGATAGTTAGGTTTACGATAGCCCTCCTGGACCAGTAGAGTAGAATTTGAACAATACTTACATTTTATGTAGGTAGAACGCAGTTAAGTACCTACTGGCAGCCAGGTTGTCTTTGGTCATCAGTGCTGCCAACCACCAAATGACATGAATATAAGGACGCAGTGGCCGGTACCGTGGGACCTCCAGTGGCGGAAGCGGGGGTCTAAGGGGCAACGCAAATAGAAGACGGCGAGACGAAGGTACGGTACAGACACGGCGCAGATACGGTGCAGGCGCGATATCTGCGCAAACAGACGCGGGGACGATACGGCAAGTTAAGTCATTATAGAGCGTGATATTGACGGGATAAGACATGTATTCCTCTTCAGACGAAGATGAAGATGCACTGGCTTTGCTACAGATTATTAATTTACAGCAAAGACCAAGAAGGTATTGGATACATCCAGTGTGGAGAAATGCAGAAGAGCACAGGTACTATAAAATAATGGAAACATTATATGAATATCCTGATCGTTTTCGCACAGTTTATAAAATGTCACTGGAATGTTACCATATCGTATTGTCAAAAGTAAGAGAAGGACTTCGGAAGCAAGTTACAAATTGGAGAAAACCAATCAGCCCTGAAGAAAGACTACTGATAACTTTAAGGTAAGTGAAACTATTTTTTACAGATCAAACTTTTATTGACAAATCAAAAGATAATATTCATTGAAAATGTTTTTGGTTTAGCATCTTTGCTACAATTAGTATTTATAAATTGCTCTCAGTGTTACAGCTAATTTGAGTATCTGTCAAGCTGTCATCATGTGCTGTCCTTATCTCACAATACAGAATCAGCGCATGCGGACAGGGACAGCACATGACTACTCAAGCTAGCTGTCGCACTAAGAGCCATTTATAAATAAAGTTCAAGGCATTGGATAGTTCTCATTAAAATCACTTATTTCGTCTTCATGAGATTGGATAGATGTCTCTGGATTCGGGTGAGGTGTAGCTGGAGTTATTGGTGAAAATATTGGCAAACATAATGTAGTTGGAGTTGCCGGAGGTGCTAAGGATTGTGCTCTTTCATAAGCTCCCGGTGTCCGCGTTTGCTGATATTCTGAAATGCTGAGTTGATAATAAGCTTTCTCATCATAAGTTCGGTGTCTTGAAGGCCCAGCTATTTGTTCAATTACAGCCACTGCCGCCGGTGGTGCTGGATTTATATACTCTCCGGATATCAAAGTCAGCTGAGTTTCCGGATTTTTGTTAGCTGCTGCAGTATGTTTAGCTGTCTGCTGAGTCGAGGTAAACGAAGGTGCTGGACTTGTATTAGCTCTGGATGTAAGAGTCTGCTGGGTTGCACCTTCATTAGGATCATAATCTGTCTCTCGAGAAGGTGTTCGTGGATAATACGGCTGTGTCCTAGGATAACTAGGTACTGGGTCATTTAAAATTTGCTCTGATAAATTGAGAACGCCCATTTTAAATCTTCGTTTTTGGGCTGGTGTCATTGATTTCATATCTGGAAGCATGCTTTGAAAAAAAGCTAGATCGCTGTCTGTTTCAGGCTCAGCTCTATGTATGGTCTTCATTTGTAATGCTCTTTGACTGAAATATTCATGTGCTGATTTATTAACATCTTTTAAAGAGATTGCCCTAGATTTATTTAATAGTGGTAGCAGTGGCGGTGTTGGCGTGGATTGATTGGAGATGGAATCTGAATTTGTGTTTTCAGAAGCTAGTTGACCAGTAAACAGTGTCTCATCGACTTCTTCACTATCATTACCGTCTGTGCAATCATATTTGCTTAGATTGCTTTTGGTTGGTCGGGACTTCAAGTAATTGTCTAAAAAATGTAGATGTGGTGAAAGGTAGTACTCTTTAATCGTCTTTGCACCTGATCCAGATGGCAAATCTAGCCTTTTCTTGTTTTTGCTGTAACTACATCGAATATTCTTCCACCGTTCTTTACATTCTTGGGCTGAAAAATATTTAAGGAGATTAGTTACAATGTGTGTTTAGATTGAGGTGCCACTTTTCGCATCGTAAAGTGGCTAATGGAGTTATTTAGTAGTAGTTTAGAAAATTTTGTAGAACGGATATTGGATTTTGTATTAGAATACTTCAAAAGTTAAATGAATATAAAGGTGGCACCTCAATCTAACTGTTTGCATTGAGGTGCCACTCAGAACTGGGAATATTATGGATGAGTTTTCATCAAAATTTCGTAGTACTCCAGAATTCTGGAGTACTACAAAATAATACAAAATTTGTTTTTTTTACAAAGTTTGTCGTAAGGTGGTTAAAGTTACAGGTAAGTTATTTTATGTAATACTTGATTAAAAAATAATCAGCCAAAATACTATAGACCTGAACCTTATCAGAATACTAGTGTGTATGTTAATTTGCCAAGAAAATTTCTAAAGGTTGGCACTTTCCGATTATGACAAAACGGAAGTCAAATTTGTACATAGCTGGTTTTTAATGTCTCTTTCGTCACACACGTTTGTATATAAATAATTAATAAATTAATACACTAAACGTAATAGGCTATCGGTATCGAGATTAAGTTAATAATTCAGTATAGGTATTAGTTGAAAATAAAACAGGAAATCAATTAAAAGTTTTATTTTTCTGAATATTGGTACTGCTGCTTGTCTAGTAAGTTCTGTCAACTTCTGTCTATCAAAAAGTTTCTAATGCAACGCGGAGTCATAACGTAAGTTTGAAATGTCCATTTAACTGGTGATTTTTTGGGTTTGCTATTGTTTTATTAAAGTAACTGTTGTTTATTACAGATTAATTGAAGAAAATATTATTAATAATGGGAAACTTTATAAATAGGTAATGGTAGTTCATTTACAATAATATTATTGAGAACTGTAGGTAGGTCTACCTACATCTTTTTTTAACGTGGTTCACAAAGTTTCACAAGTGAATTTTATGTTTTACAGACGGATCCATACAAACGCATCTGATAATCACGACAGTATGATGGTATTGATGGTTCTAGGAAACGTCTGTGATTGTTTATGTGGGGAAGTGTTTTACTAACATGGTGTGACAGCTACCGGAATGTGTTTGAGGCTTTGGGCATACAAACGAAAGTGCTAATGGAATATGTTTGAGCTTTGGGCATTTTGGCATTAATATTTATAATTTCTTTTTTGTAGGAACGGACCTGGGGTTTAGGCGCAGAACGACAGAACCGCAAAACGACAGTTTCGCTAAATGTCAGGTGTTAGTATTTTGTCTGAAATGATCAGAAACGCAAAATGACAGATTAGCAAAATGACAGGTTTGCAAAAAGACAGATTAGCAAAACCACAGGTTCGCAAAAAGACAGATTTGCAAAATGACGGAGGGGTGTGGGGGAGGGGTCTGGGAGTGCTAGCGGCCAGGGGAGGGGGCAGAAGGTGGGGAGAGCGGCGAGACTGGTAAGAGAGGAGAGACTGGTGGGAATGGAGAGGGGGGAAAGGGGCTCTTGAAATACCCTCTCCCACCCAACCCTACCTTACCCCTTCTCCCGATCAACTCTTCACGAAACTACCCCCTGCCCCACTCACCTCGCCACGAAATCCCCCTCCACTCACCCCCTACGGCCTAATTTCGCACCCGTTGATGCTAGGAAGTCGAGTTTGGGCTCGTTTGAAAGGGCTTGAAGAGTTCTTTCATCTGGCTTTAACAGAATCCTGAAATTCGGCACCAAACACGAGCAAAAAAAGAAATTGTTGCTCTAGTCGCAAACCATGAGATGATGTAAAAAAAATCCGGGAAATATTGAGGAAAAAAAGACACGAAAAACTTTTCGGGAAAGAAATTGTTGCTCTAGTCGAAAATTATGAGATGATGTAAAAAAAAGCCCGGAAAAATTAGAGAAAAAAAAAACGAAAAATGTTTTAAGTGTCGGAAGACGATCTTTTACCTTGAGTAGGCTTTTGGTTGAGGTCTGTTGTTTTTATATATTTTTTGGCATGGAAGTCATGCTGCCAATTTTTTCGTACATTTCTTATAGGTACAGATTAGGTTCGATCGGTTGACCTTCGTTCTTATAAGATTCATTGCGTTTATAATATTGAATGGCCATAAACTAACATGATAGTAAGTTGTCGTTTCCAAGCAAAGGGAATGTTTTTGTTCAACTTCTCAGGATTTGAAACAATAGCTAAATCCAAACAAAGCATTTAGAAACAATAGAAGCCATGAAGCTAGCTTAAAATTTTGCCGAAAATTGCCAACAAAGGGAATTGGTTTTTGTTGAACTTCTCAGGTTTTGAAACATATTTTCTTTGATTCAAATTGTACGCCGACGTTCTATACCTACTATCTTTAGTGAGACAAAAAATCAGGTCCAATCCGAGGACTGTCTAAACAACATAAGTACACTAGTTCACCGAGTTTACATAGTTCTGTTATTAGGTGGTCAGGGTTAAAAATCTGCATCGTAGGCTGTATGAACGTTTGACGTTGTTACAAAAGTTTTAAAAAGCTATATTGACATTTGTTTGTCACAACTTTAAAAAACTTTGTACCGTGTATATAATAAACTACAAAAAATGTTTATTTTGTGGACTATAATTCATATAATTGCCAAGTAAGTATTCCTTGTTGTTTTATGTATTTGTTACATCTCCGATAAACATTCTTGTATAGAAGTGTGGTATTGTAGGGCGTCTAATACCTCTACGTAGAACGCTGGCTGCCGGCGCCGACCTGCCAGCGCTTATCGGCACCGGTCCGCGCAGGTACTCGGTAGACTTTGTGCCGAACTAGCGCTGATAAGCCGACAAGTTCCGACGGCGTGCAGGTCGGGACTCATCGGCGCCGGTAATTAATGAAATTTGAGTTATAGGTACTAAAGATTCAATTCCCCATTTTAGAAATATCAGGATGAGAACGGCGGAGCACCGGGTGGTGTTGTGGCGAAGGGCGAAGATAGAGCGTCGCCTCTGGGACCTTCGGTGGCTGATTTACATTGATACAGTAGCTGGCGCCAGCTACTGTATCAATGTAAATCAGCCTTAATCCATGATTTTAATGAAAATCCGATGTAATTTAACTTATTATGATTTGATTTATGTATTTCGATGTTATTCGTATTTTAAAGTAGTTAAATAGCAAACATAGCGGTTACATATTGCAAACATAAGTACAGTCGACAGCACATCAAGCTATACAGTTTGACCTTGAGCACGCCTTTATTGCACTTGTAATAGTGGCGGCTTTCGTAGCGCAATGTTACACTTGATGTGCTCTCGACTGTACATAGGCATTATAATGATACAAAAGGAGGGAATTAGTATTCGAAAAAAAACCGAAAGGAGGTGTATTAAATGTTATTTCCACTAAATAGCACCTTGTATAATAATACTCTGTGCCGTACCGTCCCCGCGTCTGTTTGCGCAGATATCGCGCCTGCACCGTATCTGCGCCGTGTCTGTACCGTACCTTCGTCTCGCCGTCTTCTATTTGCGTTGCCCCTAAGGTGCCGCCACCGAAGGTCCCAGAGGCGACGCTCTATCTTCGCCCTTCGCCACAACACCACCCGGTGCGCCGCCGTTCTCATCCTGATATTTCTAAAATGGGGAATTGAATCTTTAGTACCTATAACTCAAATTTCATTAATTACCGGCGCCGATGAGTCCCGACCTGCACGCCGTCGGAACTTGTCGGCTTATCAGCGCTAGTTCGGCACAAAGTCTACCGAGTACCTGCGCGGACCGGTGCCGATAAGCGCTGGCAGGTCGGCGCCGGCAGCCAGCGTTCTACGTAGAGGTATTAGACGCCCTACGATACCACACTTCTATACAAGAATGTTTATCGGAGATGTAACAAATACATAAAACAACAAAGAATACTTACTTGGCAATTATATGAATTATAGTCCACAAAATAAACATTTTTTGTAGTTTATTATATACACGGTACAAAGTTTTTTAAAGTTGTGACAAACAAATGTCAATATAGCTTTTTAAAACTTTTGTAACAACGTCAAACGTTCATACAGCCTACGATGCAGATTTTTAACCCTGACCACCTAATAACAGAACTATGTAAACTCGGTGAACTAGTGTACTTATGTTGTTTAGACAGTCCTCGGATTGGACCTGATTTTTTGTCTCACTAAAGATAGTAGGTATAGAACGTCGGCGTACAATTTGAATCAAAGAAAATATGTTTCAAAACCTGAGAAGTTCAACAAAAACCAATTCCCTTTGTTGGCAATTTTCGGCAAAATTTTAAGCTAGCTTCATGGCTTCTATTGTTTCTAAATGCTTTGTTTGGATTTAGCTATTGTTTCAAATCCTGAGAAGTTGAACAAAAACATTCCCTTTGCTTGGAAACGACAACTTACTATCATGTTAGTTTATGGCCATTCAATATTATAAACGCAATGAATCTTATAAGAACGAAGGTCAACCGATCGAACCTAATCTGTACCTATAAGAAATGTACGAAAAAATTGGCAGCATGACTTCCATGCCAAAAAATATATAAAAACAACAGACCTCAACCAAAAGCCTACTCAAGGTAAAAGATCGTCTTCCGACACTTAAAACATTTTTCGTTTTTTTTTTCTCTAATTTTTCCGGGCTTTTTTTTACATCATCTCATAATTTTCGACTAGAGCAACAATTTCTTTCCTGAAAAGTTTTTCGTGTCTTTTTTTCCTCAATATTTCCCGGATTTTTTTTACATCATCTCATGGTTTGCGACTAGAGCAACAATTTCTTTTTTTGCTCGTGTTTGGTGCCGAATTTCAGGATTCTGTTAAAGCCAGATGAAAGAACTCTTCAAGCCCTTTCAAACGAGCCCAAACTCGACTTCCTAGCATCAACGGGTGCGAAATTAGGCCGTAGGGGGTGAGTGGAGGGGGATTTCGTGGCGAGGTGAGTGGGGCAGGGGGTAGTTTCGTGAAGAGTTGATCGGGAGAAGGGGTAAGGTAGGGTTGGGTGGGAGAGGGTATTTCAAGAGCCCCTTTCCCCCCTCTCCATTCCCACCAGTCTCTCCTCTCTTACCAGTCTCGCCGCTCTCCCCACCTTCTGCCCCCTCCCCTGGCCGCTAGCACTCCCAGACCCCTCCCCCACACCGCTCCGTCATTTTGCAAATCTGTCTTTTTGCGAACCTGTGGTTTTGCTAATCTGTCTTTTTGCAAACCTGTCATTTTGCTAATCTGTCATTTTGCGTTTCTGATCATTTCAGACAAAATACTAACACCTGACATTTAGCGAAACTGTCGTTTTGCGGTTCTGTCGTTCTGCGCCTAAACCCCAGGTCCGTTCCTACAAAAAAGAAATTATAAATATTAATGCCAAAATGCCCAAAGCTCAAACATATTCCATTAGCACTTTCGTTTGTATGCCCAAAGCCTCAAACACATTCCGGTAGCTGTCACACCATGTTAGTAAAACACTTCCCCACATAAACAATCACAGACGTTTCCTAGAACCATCAATACCATCATACTGTCGTGATTATCAGATGCGTTTTATGGATCCGTCTGTAAAACATAAAATTCACTTGTGAAACTTTGTGAACCACGTTAAAAAAAGATGTAGGTAGACCTACCTACAGTTCTCAATAATATTATTGTAAATGAACTACCATTACCTATTTATAAAGTTTCCCATTATTAATAATATTTTCTTCAATTAATCTGTAATAAACAACAGTTACTTTAATAAAACAATAGCAAACCCAAAAAATCACCAGTTAAATGGACATTTCAAACTTACGTTATGACTCCGCGTTGCATTAGAAACTTTTTGATAGACAGAAGTTGACAGAACTTACTAGACAAGCAGCAGTACCAATATTCAGAAAAATAAAACTTTTAATTGATTTCCTGTTTTATTTTCAACTAATACCTATACTGAATTATTAACTTAATCTCGATACCGATAGCCTATTACGTTTAGTGTATTAATTTATTAATTATTTATATACAAACGTGTGTGACGAAAGAGACATTAAAAACCAGCTATGTACAAATTTGACTTCCGTTTTGTCATAATCGGAAAGTGCCAACCTTTAGAAATTTTCTTGGCAAATTAACATACACACTAGTATTCTGATAAGGTTCAGGTCTATAGTATTTTGGCTGATTATTTTTTAATCAAGTATTACATAAAATAACTTACCTGTAACTTTAACCACCTTACGACAAGAATAATCACCACCGCTAACTTCCGTTTTGACAAACAAATGTCAACTTAGCTTTTTAAATCTTTTGTAAAAACTTATAGATCGACAATAGAAATATATAATTTAAGAGTGTCCGCACGGTTCCGAGGCGCGAGCGCAACTTGGTGGGAGAAACGAGTGTACAGCGACGCGACAAATATCCTAAAATTTTTGAACGAAAATATTCATGTCATTTGGTGGTTGGCAGCACTGATGACCAAAGACAACCTGGCTGCCAGTAGGTACTTAACTGCGTTCTACCTACATAAAATGTAAGTATTGTTCAAATTCTACTCTACTGGTCCAGGAGGGCTATCGTAAACCTAACTATAACTCAAATTTCATTAATTACCGGCGCCGATGAGTCCCGACCTGCACGCCGTCGGAACTTGTCGGCTTATCAGCGCTAGTTCGGCACAAAGTCTACCGAGTACCTGCGCGGACCGGTGCCGATAAGCGCTGGCAGGTCGGCGCCGGCAGCCAGCGTTCTACGTATAGGTATTAGACGCCCTACGATACCACACTTCTATACAAGAATGTTTATCGGAGATGTAACAAATACATAAAACAACAAAGAATACTTACTTGGCAATTATATGAATTATAGTCCACAAAATAAACATTTTTTGTAGTTTATTATATACACGGTACAAAGTTTTTTAAAGTTGTGACAAACAAATGTCAATATAGCTTTTTAAAACTTTTGTAACAACGTCAAACGTTCATACAGCCTACGATGCAGATTTTTAACCCTGACCACCTAATAACAGAACTATGTAAACTCGGTGAACTAGTGTACTTATGTTGTTTAGACAGTCCTCGGATTGGACCTGATTTTTTGTCTCACTAAAGATAGTAGGTATAGAACGTCGGCGTACAATTTGAATCAAAGAAAATATGTTTCAAAACCTGAGAAGTTCAACAAAAACCAATTCCCTTTGTTGGCAATTTTCGGCAAAATTTTAAGCTAGCTTCATGGCTTCTATTGTTTCTAAATGCTTTGTTTGGATTTAGCTATTGTTTCAAATCCTGAGAAGTTGAACAAAAACATTCCCTTTGCTTGGAAACGACAACTTACTATCATGTTAGTTTATGGCCATTCAATATTATAAACGCAATGAATCTTATAGAACGAAGGTCAACCGATCGAACCTAATCTGTACCTATAAGAAATGTACGAAAAAATTAGCAGCATGACTTCCATGCCAAAAAATATATAAAAACAACAGACCTCAACCAAAAGCCTACTCAAGGTAAAATATCGTCTTCCGACACTTAAAACATTTTTCGTTTTTTTTTTCTCTAATTTTCCCGGGCTTTTTTTTACATCATCTCATAATTTTCGACTAGAGCAACAATTTCTTTCCCGAAAAGTTTTTCGTGTCTTTTTTTCCTAAATATTTCCCGGATTTTTTTTACATCATCTCATGGTTTGCGACTAGAGCAACAATTTCTTTTTTTGCTCGTGTGTGGTGCCGAATTTCAGGATTCTGTTAAAGCCAGATAAAAGAACTCTTCAAGCCCTTTCAAACGAGCCCAAACTCGACTTCCTAGCATCAACGGGTGCGAAATTAGGCCGTGGGGGGTGAGTGGAGGGGGATTTCGTGGCGAGGTGAGTGGGGCAGGGGGTAGTTTCGTGAAGAGTTGATTGGGAGAAGGGGTAAGGTAGGGTTGGGTGGGAGAGGGTATTTCAAGAGCCCCTTTCCCCCCTCTCCATTCCCACCAGTCTCTCCTCTCTTACCAGTCTCGCCGCTCTCCCCACCTTCTGCCCCCTCCCCTGGCCGCTAGCACTCCCAGACCCCTCCCCCACACCCCTCCGTCATTTTGCAAATCTGTCTTTTTGCGAACCTGTGGTTTTGCTAATCTGTCTTTTTGCAAACCTGTCATTTTGCTAATCTGTCATTTTGCGTTTCTGATCATTTCAGACAAAATACTAACACCTGACAATTAGCGAAACTGTCATTTTGCGGTTCTGTCGTTCTGCGCCTAAACCCCAGGTCCGTTCCTACAAAAAAGAAATTATAAATATTAATGCCAAAATGCCCAAAGCTCAAACATATTCCATTAGCACTTTCGTTTGTATGCCCAAAGCCTCAAACACATTCCGGTAGCTGTCACACCATGTTAGTAAAACACTTCCCCACATAAACAATCACAGACGTTTCCTAGAACCATCAATACCATCATACTGTCGTGATTATCAGATGCGTTTGTATGGATCCGTCTGTAAAACATAAAATTCACTTGTGAAACTTTGTGAACCACGTTAAAAAAAGATGTAGGTAGACCTACCTACAGTTCTCAATAATATTATTGTAAATGAACTACCATTACCTATTTATAAAGTTTCCCATTATTAATAATATTTTCTTCAATTAATCTGTAATAAACAACAGTTACTTTAATAAAACAATAGCAAACCCAAAAAATCACCAGTTAAATGGACATTTCAAACTTACGTTACGACTCCGCGTTGCATTAGAAACTTTTTGATAGACAGAAGTTGACAGAACTTACTAGACAAGCAGCAGTACCAATATTCAGAAAAATAAAACTTTTAATTGATTTCCTGTTTTATTTTCAACTAATACCTATACTGAATTATTAACTTAATCTCGATACCGATAGCCTATTACGTTTAGTGTATTAATTTATTAATTATTTATATACAAACGTGTGTGACGAAAGAGACATTAAAAACCAGCTATGTACAAATTTGACTTCCGTTTTGTCATAATCGGAAAGTGCCAACCTTTAGAAATTTTCTTTGCAAATTAACATACACACTAGTATTCTGATAAGGTTCAGGTCTATAGTATTTTGGCTGATTATTTTTTAATCAAGTATTACATAAAATAACTTACCTATAACTTTAACCACCTTACGACAAGAATAATCACCACCGCTAACTTCCGTTTTGACAAACAAATGTCAACTTAGCTTTTTAAATCTTTTGTAAAAACTTATAGATCGACAATAGAAATATATAATTTAAGAGTGTCCGCACGGTTCCGAGGCGCGAGCGCAACTTGGTGGGAGAAACGAGTGTACAGCGACGCGACAAATATCCTAAAATTTTTGAACGAAAATATTCATGTCATTTGGTGGTTGGCAGCACTGATGACCAAAGACAACCTGGCTGCCAGTAGGTACTTAACTGCGTTCTACCTACATAAAATGTAAGTATTGTTCAAATTCTACTCTACTGGTCCAGGAGGGCTATCGTAAACCTAACTATAACTCAAATTTCATTAATTACCGGCGCCGATGAGTCCCGACCTGCACGCCGTCGGAACTTGTCGGCTTATCAGCGCTAGTTCGGCACAAAGTCTACCGAGTACCTGCGCGGACCGGTGCCGATAAGCGCTGGCAGGTCGGCGCCGGCAGCCAGCGTTCTACGTATAGGTATTAGACGCCCTACGATACCACACTTCTATACAAGAATGTTTATCGGAGATGTAACAAATACATAAAACAACAAAGAATACTTACTTGGCAATTATATGAATTATAGTCCACAAAATAAACATTTTTTGTAGTTTATTATATACACGGTACAAAGTTTTTTAAAGTTGTGACAAACAAATGTCAATATAGCTTTTTAAAACTTTTGTAACAACGTCAAACGTTCATACAGCCTACGATGCAGATTTTTAACCCTGACCACCTAATAACAGAACTATGTAAACTCGGTGAACTAGTGTACTTATGTTGTTTAGACAGTCCTCGGATTGGACCTGATTTTTTGTCTCACTAAAGATAGTAGGTATAGAACGTCGGCGTACAATTTGAATCAAAGAAAATATGTTTCAAAACCTGAGAAGTTCAACAAAAACCAATTCCCTTTGTTGGCAATTTTCGGCAAAATTTTAAGCTAGCTTCATGGCTTCTATTGTTTCTAAATGCTTTGTTTGGATTTAGCTATTGTTTCAAATCCTGAGAAGTTGAACAAAAACATTCCCTTTGCTTGGAAACGACAACTTACTATCATGTTAGTTATGGCCATTCAATATTATAAATGCAATGAATCTTATAAGAACTAAGTTCGACCGATCGAACCTATAAGAAATGTACGAAAAAATTGGCAGCATGACTTCCATGCCAAAAAATATATAAAAACAACAGACCTCAACCAAAATAATTAGAATCCTTTGTAACAATGAAGTTTATCACCTATATACACACATCAAAAGTATCTAGGGATCAACATATATTTTTGCAATAACTTTTCTCCTGATTGATATTAATTAAAATTTTCTTTAAGGATTCATCAAATAAAGTGTTTTCGTTTGTCACAGTAACGATAAACCAAGTCACCTTTGCATTAATAAAGAAATTTGCCATTTTCCTAATAAAGGGATTTTTGACATTTGAACCACTAACATTAAAGTTCGAAAAAAAGACTGAAATAACAGTTTTCTTTAAAATTTTATTGGGTAACTTAAACAATTAATAATCCGTGTTTCTACCGCGAACACTAACAACACAAGAACATCGGTTTGGCATACTCAAAATGAGTTCATCCAAATCACGCTGTGGAATGGCCGCCCATGTTCGTTGCAACAACAAAAAAAGGTCTTCTTGCGACTGGATACCCTCCATATTCGGCAGAGCTCTTCTCTGTAGCATATCCCATGCATGCTCAATCGGGTTCAAGTCTGGCGACTGAGCAGGCCAGGGCAGGACATTGATGTTAGCTGCGGCGAGAGTCTGTCTTACAACTCTTGCGGTGTGCGGTCGTGCATTATCATGCATTAACTGAAATAAGGGACCGATTTGCACTTGTAGAGGAACGATGACGTCTGATACAATCGTCTCAGCATAAATTTGAGCGTTGAGGTTGCCTCTGATCCAAATCAACTCAGTTCTTCCGCCGATCCAAATACCCGCCCATACCATGATGGTTCCACCACTATAAGGATGGACTTCCTGGCAGGATTTTAATCGCTGTTGGCGTCCAGGGGTTCTCCAGTGTCGTATACGTCTTGTATCCGGTCTCATACCAAAACGAGACTCATCAGAAAAGCACACGAAACGCCATTGTTCTTCTGCCCAATTTCTGTGTTCAAGAGCCCATTGATATCGAATCCTACGATTGTGCATTGCTATAGGTGGTACCCGTAGCGGTCTTCGGGAATGAAGGTTCACTTCATGCAAGCGGTTTCTGACTGTTTGGTCGCTAATTAAGTTCCCTGAAGAGTGATGAAGCCTCACGGCTAACATCATGGCGGTTATTGTTGGAGCTCTTCGAGTTAAGATTTGAATGTATCGGTCTTGTCTCCGTGTGGTGCAGCGATACCGTCCTCCATGGCGCTCAGCCACGGTACCAGTGCTTCGGTAACGTGTCCAAAGTCGACTGATAACACTCTGACTTGTATTCAGAGCTAAAGCTACAGTACGTTGCCGGGAACCAGCTTCTATCATTCCCACGGCTCTGAGCATTTCTTCCCTGCTTAAATGACGTCGCCGCTCCATAATAACGTTGGTTTTAATCAGTAGTAGGGAAACAGTAGCACTAATAATGTCTTCAATGCGTTGTATGTTTTTATAGGGAAAATATTGACAGCTTATTTTCATCTTTTACTCGAATTTGATTGAGAGTTCCTGATTCAAATTATGAAATGCACCAAAAAGGATCCATATAAATTTATAAAATCATAAATTTATTACAAAGCCACATCTCAATCTCAAGAAATCCGCATAAAAATGCTTGATCCCTAGACATTTTTGATGTGTGTATTTCATATTCACCTATTATCAGCTTTACCTGTTGAAAGTCTTCCCTTCATGTAAGTGAGTGTGTGTGTGAGAGTGTGATGGAAAAGAGGGTTATGACAAAAAATTAAAAAAACATTTAAAAAGTTCATAGTATATTGGGGGAGCCCTGATGAGTCGTTTGGACAAGAACGATCACCAGGGCTCCCCATAATCAAATCTCTCATGGAGCCACATGAGCCACACGCTGCGTGCTGGTGGAGGTGGTGGTGCTGGTGCCGACCCAGGTCCGTTCCTACAAAAAAGAAATTATAAATATTATAATTACAATACAAATTATAAATATAAAAAAGCCTAACAAATATTTTTGAATGTTTTTGGTAGATCATGTATGTGCCGTCAATCAAATAAAATATTTACCAGGGAAACCACATATGAGGTACCGGCGGTAAATAAGAGCCGGCATAATTAAAACTTGAATATTGAGAAAAATAAGCAAATTTGAAATAAAAATCAGGAATGTTATTAAACATTATTTATTTGAGATCTTAAAAAATGCCTATATGGCTAGGTTTTAAACATTTTGTGAACAAAAATAAACTTTATAAAATCCTTTACTAAGGACCTTAATAAACTTAGGTAGTCTATTAAAGTCCGAGACAAAATTAAAAGAAACTAAACTAATAGAACATAAAATAAATTGTTTTCCTCTATAACTCAACATAATTATCATTTTCAGACAAAATATTTAACAGTTTACCATCAATCATACAAAAAAAACATACATCGGTCCTTATAAAACTCAAGGAATAATTATTTTGTAACAAAAAGATGTTATTTAAGTAAAATCAACAAATTTATACTATTTTTAGATAAAAAAGTCTTAACCAAAAATATAGGTTTAACAAAAATTTAAAAATAAATGCTTATTTTTTGCCCGGCAAATGCCCTGGCCCTTATTAAAATAATGAAATAGTAACAAGCACGTTAAATCTAAATACAATTACGAGATATATCAATGGTCGGTGGATTCGCAGTATTATCATTATTCATTATTAACATAGATAATCAACTATAATCAAATGAGATGCTTAATTTTAACCTCGGTTTTGGCCTGCAAACGAAAGCTATCATTTTTTAATTGCATTCGGGGCATACAAAATTGATATCGTCTTTCGTGAGGCCAACACATTGTTCGTGGTACCATTTCTGACACACTTGTCATTGTCGCATATCTTGGATCCTTTCCGTATGACATGCGTAGCAATACCACGTATCATCAGGGATCCCCTTGTTTTTTTTTATTTTCTTTGTTCTTTTTGCCTCCTTTAGGAGTTTGCTGTCTCTTTTGTATTTTCTTTTTGTTCTCTCTTTCCATAAATAAGTCTCTAGTAACCCGCTGACCTTTGTAGTTAATAGCTTTCCGTCTTGGTTTATTTTGCTTCACCACCGCATAATTTGGAGTTGGTATTAGCTGTTGTAAAGGAGATTTCAAACTTTTATTCTGCTTAAGATTCAGTAATGGTATATTATCCTCCGAGTCCTCTGATGATGAACTATCAGATCGTTGCCTTGCCACATTATGTATGTAACTACCGTGGCTGATTCCTTTTTCTGGCGTACAGTCTTGCATCAATGGAGGAACTGCATTTTGGTCTTCTGATGGAGTGGGGCTGTATAAGTTTTGGCTATCTTGCCTATTGGGATAATTGGCTAGAAGAGACATAAGGTCTTCAACAGAAGTATCGGTATCTGAGCTATAAATAATTGGTCGCCTTGTAATGGTATTTGTTTCTTGTAATTGAATAGGTGGGTCTTGTATAATACTGCCTGAATCTGATGAACTGTAATCGACTAAACGATGATTCGACGTTGTATTAGAGTTGTATAAAACCGGCAATGAATGGTCTACTTCTGTCAATAAAGATGGTGATGCTGGATATGAAGGAATTGAATCTTCTACATTTGTTCGGTTCATTAAAGATGTTGAAGCTGAACATGAAATAATCAAATCTTCAACGTTTGTTCTGTCAGAATCTGAACTACTTTCGGAGAAATTTCTTAAAGGCAGCCGTGAATTTATGCCAGATGGACCGGGAATTGGAGATGTTTCCTGAGCTAGATTATTATCCGAAGTACAAGATTGTGCCCGATACGAACTTTCTGATATTTCAGTCAATACAGATGGCGCGTAGGCTTCCTCTGGTATGGCATCCGGGTTATATGGATAAAGTCCTGTTGCTCTAAACCCATTGACGATGTTGTCATGAGTCATGCACTTGACCATACTCTACTGAAAATTGTGTTGAATCGTGCTTTAGTAAGTTTCTTATCGGGATTTTGGTATAAAAATATAGAGTTTCTTGATCCCAGTGATGTTCGAAGGATTTGATCACACTTTTGTCTAGAGGTTGTAGTTCGTGTGTTGTATTCGAAGGCAACCAGTACAACACAATATTTTCCTCGTCTGCTGCTTCAACTATCTGATAGTCTAAATGACACGAAGCACCATCAAAAACAAGCAGACATTTTTCGCCAGTTTTATACTTTCCTAAATGGTGTATAAAATCTATAAACAAAGAAGTTGTCATACTACCTTTTGGAGCCATTTTTACTAGCGATCCCGCAGGTAAGTTGTCAGTAAACTCAGGTTTTAGTTTTTTCCCTTTAAATAAAATCATTGGTGGAGTAGGGTTTCCTAAGGCATTCACACATGTCACGTTCTCTGCATGTTCTGGTGCTACCATATGCACCCTTTTTGCTCCCTTTTGGGCTAACACCATTGGCTGTTTGTGTATGGTGAGTCTACAGCCCTTCTCATCCATATTATATAATCTCTCTGGATGAGTTATAATATCCAGTTCGTTATATATTTTCTTTATTTCCTGGAAGTGCTGAGCAACTATGGGTTTGTTGAGTTTTTGAGCTCTTGCTGGGTTCAAGATCTGAGCTTTTCTTTTGGAAATATCTGGATGCCTTTTCAAAAATAATTTCAACCAATCTTTTCCGGCTTGATGTGTTCTTTCATTAAAACAATGTCTAATATTATTATTTTCACAAAAAACATACGCTTGCAAACGTATGGCTTTTGGAGTCAATGGAACACCTACCGAGGCAAGCCTTTTAATTCTAGACGCCAAATCATTTTCTTGCTCCTCTGTTAAAATTGTGTTCCTACCTAATTTTTTTCGACTTTACCTGAATTTAAATGATTTTTCAGGGTTCTTCTCGGTATCCCGTACTGCATAGCTGCTGCACGCTCTGATAGTAGTCCATTTTGCACGGCTGCCATTGCAGCTGCTAATTGGTTGACTGACCAAAGTGCACGACGTTTCTTAACAGGAGGTTCCATTATTTCAGTCTGTAATAAATTATTTGTTGAAAAATATGTTTTTTAAACAAACTTTCATAAAACTCGTATTTAGTACTGTAGGTCCGCTGATCAAAATTTTCCAAAAGCCATAAATCTACTGTTATTCGTTAAGGAATTCCGTTAAAACAGATAGCTCGTTGTTATCTATAATATTGTATTTTTGTCAAAAGCATGCAAAGTTTTAAATCGGGAACACACAAACCCACACACATAGCAAGTTAAAAAGCTTGTAAAAATGATTCAAATATATATAAATCACAATAACATTAATGTTAATAAAAAGATAAAGCTATTTATCTACATTAAAAGAAAACCAAACAAAAAAAAATAATATTTAGACAGGACAATAAGGGCCGGCCCTTATTCACTTCCTTCCAGGTGGCCCTTATTAGCAATGGCGTCACTTTTTACAAATCTTGATTTGAAAGTTTGCAAATATCAATAAATTAAAATAACTTACTTTGATTCGACAGCTCTAATGTCCACTTTACAGTAATTAGGTGTTCACTTATTGTAAAATACACTATTTTCTTTCTAATGAATGTTCTTGCATCGGCATTTTTTTTTTAACTGTGACGCCGACCGTCCCCAGTGAGTTACTCGGGGCTACTGACAACATGGCGGCGCGCACGGCAAGGCGCGCGCGTGAAATAGAGATACTATTGGTCCTTTTTATGTATGCGAGAGATCCAGCCTTATAAACTATTGAATGTGTGTTGTTTCTCTGATGGTCCTTAATAGCCGCTGGCCCTTATTTACCGCAGGTACCTTGCTGAAGGAATTATTGCCAATCTTCAATCTTATCAGTAATATGCTTTTTTGATAACAACATGTTTGATGTGGGTTTTAAACTTTTCATCGTTAAGTTCTGTAACTGACTTTGGCAACTTGTTTTATGACCGGATACTGTTTGTAAGAAATGCCTTGCTTGTTTCAGTTATTCTAAATTTGGGTACTACAATCTCATCTAAACTGAATGTATATATGTATGGAAATCACTTCTTATTTTGTAAGTCCTAAGTTATAGCGAACATACAAAATACTTTCTAAGATATACCTAAAGGGAAGGCAGAACTGTTGAGCAAGTATTTACTCACGTCCACATACTCCTCGTCCTCGGGCCGGTACACCAGCAGCGGGTCCCCAATTTCCCAAAAATCGTCCATAATCTGTCGAAGTAAAACAAATAATGAAATCATATTTCTTTTGTCTAATGTGCGTACGCGTAGCGTTATGAGTGACCCTAAAAATGTGGCGTGTACTATTATTATTCCGTTTAATTTTTATAATAACCTAAAGTTGTGGCACTAATTCAATATACAATCAATAACAGTATATACCTCGACCACCTCCACCATCACAGCTTCGTAGCACTGCCTAGCGCTCGTCGCGTCGTGGGCCCGGACCAGTGCCTCCCGGTTTAATTCAATGACTGGTCTGAAATAAAAAAAAACTATTTAAGTACCTATTCAATACAATATTGCATAAGCGAAATATTCATTCAAATGTTGATACTTACTCACTGGGACCAGGCCCACAACATACGACGCGGCGCCAGGCCAGCAGCCCATGCAGCGTGCTCGCCGCTTCGTGGGCCTGGTGCAGCGGCCCCAGATTTTCATAAACTGGTCTGAAATTAAAAAAAAAAACATAAGTACCTACCAATACAATATTGCTTACGTGAAATATTCATTCAGATGTTGATACTTACTCATCATTTTCTGGTGCGCTAGCACCAGACCCACAACATACGACGCGGCGAACGGCTCGGCTCCATCAACAAGTCCGCATTTTTTTTTTAAATAAAACTTAATAAAAAAGGCAAAGCTGCCTAAACGAAATTTGGCGGCGTAATGTGTCAATGTCAATTTAAACTGTAACTTAAAATTTTGAACGATTGAATGAATAACAAAACAAAATAATGTTACCATATAATTTTTTTTTTTAAATATACATGTTATAATGTTAGTGACTACTAATAGTATGTGTGGAGAAATTGGTTTCGTAGTTGAATATTGTATTGATTTGTCCAAGGATGGTGAGTCTTATCACTCATATCTTCTACAACAAACCTTTTCATGTCACGACATAGGTAATATAAAGTGCCGCGCCGGTGATATAAAAGATATTATAAACAAAAGGGGTTCCGGCTGCGTCGGAAACGTTTTGTATAAAATATCTTTTATATTAATTTGACTATTGTTTGAAATAATCTTTTGTAACCAAAACTGCCGGCACCCTTTGTTTTGTTGTCCTGCAGTGGACGTCTTTCGGCTGAAAAACTCCGCCCCCACCCACGCACCCAGAGACCGAAATTAGTGTTATTAAATCACTTCTGTTTTGCTTTCGTGGTAGCGAGGGAAACAAGAAGATTCTCCGCGCGCAACAGACGCTTGCGCTGCGGACCATAGTTGGCGCCCCTCGCTACGTGAGGAACGATGTCATCCAGCGGGACCTCGGGATTGAGAGCCTGGACGACTTCATCCGACGCCTCGCGACGGGAATGTTCGCGCGTGCCGACGCATCTGCTTGGCCACACGTCAAGCACCTAGCGCCCTGGCATGCGCGCCCCGGCATGCGCGCCCCCCTGACGCGAGGCGACTCCCCCGCGACCTGGTAGCGGACGATGACCCCACCCCACCGGATTGACCCGGGTAAGCTGTACCAGGCTACACGCAGCTTATCTGCACAATATGACTCCACCCAGCTGCGTGCCGTATTCTAAGTTAATATAGGTACGTCACGCAGTGAAACCACACATGCACGTCTCTACATTCACGTAGACTCACGCGAAGGAAAGCGGCGCGGGCCCGCGACCGACGCACTCACTGGGCGGTGTTACACAATACAATACCGCCCACACACACACGTCGGTTCCTCAGTCTGGTCTACTGCTGGCTAGCTCTGGTTAGTGGGGCGGGCGGGAACCACACATCCACTGTAGGTGCGCTATAAGTCGGCACCTCTGCCGCTGGTCGTCCTCCGCCGGGCCTCCCTCGGGTCTCACCTGGCGGGGACAGACCGCCGTGGTGCCGTGAAGAAAACAGCGCTGTGCAACAGCGCTGTGGCGCGCCTACAGTCCACAACATAGCAACCACAAACATGGGCGCATGCTGCCACCATGCGCCCAATTAACCAATGGACAGTGTCCACCCCGAGGACGGGTCCGTTTTAACGGACTGCGGTACAGCTTCCGCGGCAAGGGGGCATAGCCCCGGAACCGCCTACCGCGCCCCCTTGCGGGGGCGTTGTGAATATTACTCGCTTTCGTGGTGAACAGACGTACTCTCCGTGCTTTCGATATTCTCTCTTGTTTTATATTTTGACCATTGCTTTCTTTCTGGACCCCTGATTTTCCCCGCGATTACTTTGGCTTGTGATATTGGACACTGAAAATACCTCGTAATTACCTTGGCTTGTGATTTTGGACTTTGAAATACTTTGTGATTTGGTGTGTCGCACTGCGCTCAGTGGTTGTCAAGAACTTTGGTGTATCTTAGATCTTGTAGTGATCTTTCAGGCTGTACATGGTAAGTACCAACTGTTATTAATATCTTTTACTCAATTTATTTGATCTGTAGTTCAAAAATATGGTAGCAATATCCAATATTTATGTATATGACATCAATGTGACCGTCAAAATCACATTGATGTCATATACATAAATAAGGGACCAAGTCTCCAATATCTGTCATACACATTTAAAAAATAATACCATTAATCTACTATTTTCTACCTTTGCAATAATTTTAGCTACCATAGCACATGCATAATATTTTAACAAAATGCTAATATAAAATGCTCCTATCTATACTTACGAGAATAAAATAAATATTAAAAAACTAACTATAGGTACATACATTTTACATTAGCTAGGCATTTTCGTGCTATTTTAATTTTAAAAACGTGTGGCTGACACTGGCAGAGCCACCATCAGGGATTTTAATTTTGATAACACAAAAATTTAATCGCTAATTAGTCGAAATTAGTCGCCAAATATCAGATTTGGTCGGTCACTGGTTCAAAAGATATAAGGGTTTATAGGTGGCCCTTCTGGAGAGAGCCTACCCCAGCAGAGCCACATTAATATCTCAAAAACTAGGGCACCTAGCGCAGATCTGTTTTCTCCCATATTTACTCGAAATTAGTCGCCAAATATCAGAATTGGTCGGCCACTGGTTCAAAAGATATAAGGGTTTATAGGTGGCCCTGCTGGGGAGAGCTTACTCCAGCAGGGCCACATTTATATCTCAAAAACTAGGGCACCTAGCGAAGATCTGTTTTCTCCCATATTTACTCGCTAATTAGTCGAAATTAGTCGCCAAGTTACAGATTCAGTCGGTGTGTCATTAAAAAGATATTAAAGAATTCAATTTCCCCATACAGTGGAAATTAGTCGCCAAGTTACAGATTCAGTCGGTGTGTCATTAAAAAGATATTAAAGAATTCAATTTCCCCATACAGTGGTACAACCAAGTACAAAATACTTAAAGTAGTTTTTAGACAGACCTGAGGAACGTGACCTGATGACCATCTTCGGAGATGTTCCCGGTGAGATGGAATCCAACGATTCTGACAGCGAAAGCGTCACCTCCAACGCGTCAGACAGGTATGGACAAATTAAATACCCCAAGAATTAAATATTTAATTTTATAACCGTATTCTTATTGTAGTGTTTGTTTCAAGCCTTGAACGGTTTTTTAAGTAGATGTTTTTTCTCCTTTATAGCTCTTCAGTTGCCTCCACTGACCTGTCTCCGGATGGAGAGTGGACAGAGGAGACAGCAGTGGAAAATAATTTTCCATTTACTGGGACCCCCCAAATTAGGATCGCAGATGCCGCAAACAAAGGTCCTGTGGACTATTTTAAAGCTGTTTTTCAGCATAATTTTATTACCAGCCTAGCGGATATGACCAACATGCATGCCCTAATTTTACTATCGAAGCCTCTTAAACCCAACAGCCGAATAACTAAATGGAAAAATACAAATGTGGCTGAACTGTGGACATTTATAGGTATTTTATTGTTTTTTGGCACCGCTAGGCTGAGTAAAATTTCAGACTATTGGAAGAAAGGAATCTATGTAAAATTTAACATTAACAGATACATGTCCAGGGACAGATTTTTGTTAATTTTAAGGTGCCTTTTTTTAACACAACGTACGAGTCTGTCATCAAATACTCAAAAATTGATTATTTATTAAATTATTTTAATGAAACTATGAAAAATTTAATTTATCCCGATAGGGAATTAAGCATAGATGAGTCGATGGTTGGTTTCAAAGGACATTGTATTATGCGACAGTATATTAAAAATAAAAGGCACAAATATGGTATTAAATTATATGTATTGGCGGATCCTAAGGGACTAGTCCATAAAATTCATACGTATAGAGGATCCGCAGATGTTGAAGTTGGTGGTGTAGGTCACGTGGACAAAGTTGTTTTGACACTATTAAAAGATTATTTGAATAGCGGCCATTCCGTTTACATGGACAATTTTTACAATAGTGTCCAGTTAGCAGAAATATTATTATCCAAGAAAACATATTGTACAGGAACTTTGCTTCCGAAAAGAAAAAAAAAACCAAAAGCTGTAGTTATTTAAAAACGATTGAAAGATGGGAATATTTATAGATATAACGGAAAAGGTGTTTGTGTCGGTAAATGGAAAGACAAGAGAGATGTGCTCACTATTTCCACTGAGCACTCATCCCAATTGGTGCCAGTGGAAAATAGGCGTGGTCGTGCGGTCAACAAACCAAATATGGTTGTCCAGTACAACAAATACATGAAAGGTGTTGATCGACACGACCAAATGTTAGCTTATTACCCCAGTGAGCACAAATCCATGCGGTGGTATAAAAAAATTGGCATTCACATCCTGCAAATGATGTTATTGAATTCCTTTTTTTTGTTTAAAAAAGGTACAAGCAGTACTCTTTCCCTAGAGTCATATAGGGAAAAAGTACTGCTTGAACTTCTTCCCCCAATACCTGACACACTTGCGCCTCGAAAGGCAAGACACATGCCCAAAGAACTGGAAAGAAATGGCAATGGGTGTATTACAAAATTTATTAGTTTAAACATTCCATGGACAACAGACACATTTTCTTCCGGCTTACTAATAAAGGCATTGCCTGTTGCAATCCATGTAGGAATAACATGACATAAATATCCAAGTAAACCTGAGTACTAGTTAATAAGTGTCAGTCATTGTAACCACAAAAAAGGATCCAACTCAATTGCAACTAATGGCTTTAAATGATTATTTCTCGCTTGGGAAAACCCATTACATAATTTAACTATATTCATTAATGTTAATTGTGTAGATTTATTTAATGATGGGCGCCAGTGGGTACATCATGAAAATAGTTTAATCGATGACCCACACCTTCACTTTTTATCATTTATTTCAAAATAAAGTGAAGTTAATTTATTTTTATTTTTAAAATAACTAACCATTTTTATTTTGTTTTTATAGGGTAACAGAGAAAATAATGATAATAATAAAGTAGTAAATAAAGTAGTTCAGACAATTAACTAAGTGAGACACACTTCTTATCAATCGGTTCCGAAACTAGGAGTACCTCAAATGGTGCCGTTAATACTGCATCTGCATTCCAAGACCAAGCAGGCAACGATACTGCATGCAAAATGTGTCCCAGGCTGACTATCACATCTGTTGAAATAGCATAATATAAGTATTCATGTTACAAATGTACATTACATAAATAGTCAATCCTAGTTGCCCCACTTAAGTTGGGGAAACAAAACTCTACACTTAAAACAATTCTAATAATAAATGAGATTATATTTTAATTTATTAAGTAATAGTTAGTTAAATAGTTTTATTCATTAAACAACAATAAGTAGTTAAATAGAAGTTAGTTAGTATCATTAGAATTTTCAGTAAAGGAAATATGTAATTTTCCTAACTAGGTGCACTGAAAAAAAAATATTATCGCTAGTTAGGTTGTGGGCTGAGACGAAAGGCTTTTTTAAAAAGGAACGAGAGGTGTGTTCCGCTTGAAGAGCAGTGCAAGACTAACTTTATTTTATCTCAAATATTATATCCTAAGTATATAAAACAAAGGGTTATTATAATCTAAATGCTTCCTGTTATCGCAGTACCAGGAAGTTACTCGTAATGTAATCTTATTACCTAATTACAATGAAGGTTATTGTGTAATAACCTTGTTACGCTTATATAACTCCTCCCCCCTTAAGATGGAGGCGCGCCGAAGGCTGCGACTGAAGTTGAAGTGTTTCAGCTTCAGGTTGTTGCAGGACTGAAGTGCGCGCCGATCTGGGTATCCACCAGAGTTTGTATGCTGCCACTCCTATTCCTGTTGCAAGTATAAGGATGTACAGTACTATTGATGACCAGCTAGGTGTGCTTGAGATGATTACTGGATCCATTATAGCGTCCTTGATTTCTTCCGATTACTGTAAGGCTTTCTTCAAGTTGTCTAGTTCTATGTTTTCTAGCTTTATTTTGATAGGTAAAGCTTTCGGTGTCTGGTGTGCACGTGGTAATGGTATGGTTTCTCTGACGTTAATGTACCGCTGATGTGTTGTTAAGGTTCGATCCATAACTTGAACCTTGCAGTTATTGTTTGTTGTTATCAGGAATACTCCCTTGTTACGTTGGTATTGTACGTCATTGCCGCAGATGGTTTTGATGACTTCTTCTTGCTTCATGATGACTATCCAGCTGTTATCCTTAATTTGTTGGATTATGTTATTTTGAAAGGTTGCGGTTACATATGTACAGTTGTGTGGCTCTTGGTGTTGTATGAGTTGCGCTATGCAATCGCTTGAGTGCAGCAGGGTGTTCCATTCTAGATGCTTGCAGATGACTTCGTCTTCTACTATCTTGGTGCATGACTCGTGGGGATATGCGAACTCATTATTGCCCAAGATAAGGTAAGGATTATTAGGTATAAGGATTGTGTTATTATTGTTAGGGATGGAATATAGGTGTAAGAGGTTATAAGGTTGTTCTGCAACTATTGGTATCTCTAATATGAAGTTAATTGTTTCATTGGTGCTATATGCTTGAACTGTAATAGCTTTTTCCCATAGTTGTATGTTGTTTAGGTTTGGGGCAAAAGCCAAGTTTGCGCTGATTACATTCTGGATGTTATTTAGCTCTCCCATTAAATACGAAGGGTCGATTATGCTAGGATGCATCTTTTCAAGGTGTGCAAATGTTAATGCGTTTTCTAGCGTGTCTAGTCTATCGTAAAGTTGTTGAAGCGACTGTTCAATGCTATTAAAGATGCTCATAGTTAGGTAGTTGGTTTCGAATTCTGTTTCCTGAGTTGAATATCTATCTATTGCTCTATATATTTCTATTTGGTTATCTTTAATGTTTTTTAGATTGTTTTCGTATTGTTTCATGAATTCTTGCATGATGCTAATAGTCTTTTTCTGATTGACTCTATTACTACTGAGTGATGTTTGAATTGATTTAATTTCGTTTTCAAATTTTGTAGCATCATTTTGATCTAAGTTACCTGTGATGGCTTTTACTACAGTGCCTAAGCCATCTATAAGGCCACGTTTATACCTATAGCCTAGTCTATAACCTATTATTTCTAATCCTAAATAAAGTAACTTACTTTCTATCGTATCTATACGGTAATCTATTTGTTTAGTAGTGGATTTGGTACCCGCCGAACAATTTTGTTTTAATTTAATTGTGTAATAGTTACTGCAGATTTCTAGGAAAACTTCTCTTAATTTAGTTGTATTGTAAATTACTGCTAGGTGGTATGTATCTACTTGGTATTGGGCTTTAGCTTCCGTTAATACCAAGATCCCATTGTGGTTATCTATTGGCTGTATGACTGCTGTGGCAGCGGCGATGTGGAGCACTGCGCAGCAGGCGATGGCGTTCCTGAAACATTTTCAGGGCGCCTTAGTAGACGGAAGTGAACTCTGATTGTTTTTGCGTTCACGTGTTTGCCTACTATTTCCGCTATTTGTTCCGGGTGTATACGAACTATTGTGTACGGTCCTAAATATTTAGGCTCTAGCTTGTTGCTTCTGGCTGTCTTTGCTACCTGTTTGTATACTGAATCTCCTACTTTAAATTGTGCAGTTTCTTTGTTTTTATTGAATTTTTCAATTACTTGTTGTTTATCGTTTGCTAGTTTATTGTTTATTAGTTTTTGTGCGTTTTCCATTATTTGTTTGTGTTTGATTACGTATTCCTGGTAGAATTCTTTAGGGCAGTGTAATTCTAACGGGTTTCTGCTATCAGTGTGTCCGTAAAGCAATTCAAAGGGTGTAAAACCTGTTGAGGAATGGATCGTATTGTTGTAAGCTATCATGGCGTATTTCATTAAGTTTGTGGTGTCATCCTTGTCCGTTATTCTCTGTACTCTAATTATTTCTGCTAGGGTTGAATGTAGTCTTTCTATTGGAGAGTTTGAATTTGGGTTATATGGTGTTGTGAAGTGTATGTGGATGTCATGCATTGCACAGATTTCCGTAATTACTTCGTTGTCGAATTTTGTATCGGAGTCTGTTGTGATTTTCTTAGGTACTCCTATTACTGAAAATAAGCTTAGTAAAGCTTCAGCGATGTGTATGCTATTTGAAGCGTTAAGTGGTATTGCTTGTGCATATTTCGTGAAGTTATCTATTATTGTTAGGAAGGTTATACCTCCGGTGCTGTATAGATCCATGAACATGTGCTCCATTGGTCTATGTGGTGTATCAGTTAAATACAGAGGTAATTTTAATGGGTTGCGTTCATATTTGCTTTTGAGGCATCTGTCGCATTTGTTAATGAATTTTTGTATTGAAGCTAACATATTAGGCCAGTGGTAATTTCTATGTATGTGTTTGTATGTTTCTTGGATACCTCTATGTATAGTTTTTCCTTCATGATATTTCCTTATTAAATCTGTTTGTTTGGAAATATTTTCTATTAATGTGACCCTATTCATGCATCTAATTAGTTTTGGTCCACGATTGCTGAATATTGATTTGTATACTTCGCAAAATAGTGGATAATATTCCTCGTAGTGGAAAAAACAATGAAAAACTCTATCTGCAATTGTATGATCTTTTAGAAATTGTATTATTTGTTCTTTCGTGTTATTGATCGGGATCCACACGTCTTTGATTACTATTTTACCTTTAGACCTATCATCTACTCTATAAGTATATCCGGGTGTTTTTCTAATGTGGAATTGTTTTAATTGTCTATCGATTGCATCATCAATTTCTGGGATTTTCTCTATAGTCGTTTCGGTTTGACTGCTGTCTATGACTGGGTCTATTTCTGTTTGAGTACTGTCGAGGTCCTGGTGCGTTTTTGTTGTTTGATCCTGAATTTCTTGTGATTGGTTTATGGCATCAGGAGTAATGGGTATGCCTAATAGCGTTCGAATGTCTATGTTTGTCAAGTCTACGTCGTCATTTGATGTACTGGGTTGGGGGTTTTCGCTAACTTTATTATGGTGTATAATTTGAACTCTTGAGAGTGCGTCTGCATTAGTGTTGGCTTTTCCTTTTTTGTATTGTACCTCGTAGTTGTATTCTGCTAGTCTTAGGCGCCAGCGTGTGAGTTTTGAGTTTGGGTCTTTTATAGACATTATCCATGTAAGCGGGCGATGGTCTGTATAAATAGTAAATCGTTTACCATATAAGTAAGGGCGGAAGTATTTAATAGCCCATACGATACTCAGCAGTTCTTTTTCAATAGTGGAGTATCTTTGTTCTGTTTCTGATAGTGTACGTGAAGCGTATGCTATTGGTTTATCTGAACCTATTTGTCCCTGAGATAATACTGCGCCTATTGCCACATCTGATGCATCTGTAGTAAGAATAAAAGGTTTCTCAAAGTCTGGGTATTGAAGTATCGGTGCATTAATGAGTACTTCCTTGCATTTTTCGAATGCTTGAGTGTATTCTGGTGTAAAAGATATTTTACTACCCTTTTTTAAACATTTTGTAAGTGGTTTTGTTAAATTTGCGAAGTCCTGAATGAACTTTCTATAATAGCCTACTAATCCTAAGAAGGACTTAATTTCTTTTTGAGTTTTTGGTAGAGGAAACTTCTTTACGGCTGCAATCTTATCTTCATTTGGCTGAAGGCCTTTATCTGTTAATGTATGCCCTAGAAACTTGACTTGTTTCTGTAAAAATTCTGATTTGTTCAGTTGGATTTTAAGGTTGTGTGTCCTGAATCTATCGAATACTTGTTTACATTTATCCAGGTGTTCCTGTAATGATGTGGAATAAATAATCACGTCATCCAAATAAGTTAGTACGTTCTCTAATCCTCGTAGTACTGAGTCCATTAGTCTCTGAAATGTGCTTGGTGCGTTCTTTAAACCAAAGGGCATTCTGAGAAATTCGTAATGTCCTCGATCTATAGAAAATGCAGTTTTCTCTACGTCTTCTGGGTGCATCTCTACTTGATGATAGCCCGAGGCTAAATCTATTGTAGTAAAATATTGGGCCCGTCCTAGTTTATCTAGAATATCATCTATATTAGGTAGAGGATACTTATCTTCTATGGTTTTATCATTTAGTTTCCTATAGTCTATAACTAACCTATATTTTTGTTCTCCTGAAGCATCCGTTTTCTTCGGAACTATGTGTACTGGGCACGACCACGGGGAATTACTTTCCTGTATTATATTGTTTTCTAGTAGCTGATTAATTTGTTTTTTAATTTCCTCTTTTTGTTTCGGAGCCTGTCTATAATTACGCACGAAAATGGGTTTATTGTCGGTTAACCTAAGTTGGTGTTTAATTTCGTGTGTAAATGTTAATGGAATTTCCTCGCAATGGAAAATGTCTCTGTAATTGTAACATAGTTTCCTAATTTCGCGGTTTTCCTCCGGGTTCATATGATTAGTTCGTAATCTTTCTAGGTTCTGTTTTTGTAACTTATCTAAGGTTTTATGTAATTCCTTATTGTTGTTTATTGTTTCTTTTTGGGTGTTTTTATTTTGTGTGTTTAACCGTTGGAAGTTTAGGACACAACTATTTTTAAAGTTTATTGTGTTATCGGATGTGTTTATAACTGACATTACTGCATTTCCATTTTTTACTGTAACTAATGCCGATGGAAAAATTAATCCACTTTTTGTTGTTTTCTTTTCTGAAAAGTATTCTCCTTCTTTATAGTTACATAGTATGTTTATTACTTGCTCGCATTTGGGTCCTATTTGGCTGTATGATTTTATGTCGTCTCTAATTGGTATTATAGTTTTGTCTGTGCGAAGTACCATGTTTTTGATATCTATTTTGCATTTGAGTGGGACTAGTAAATCTAATCCTAGTAGTCCCACAAAATCTGAGTCGAAGTTAAAAATTAAGAACTTGTGAGTTATATCTGCCTTAAATAGTTTTTCCGGAAGTTTAATATATGCTACCTGCTTATGTTTGGAGGTTGCATGGGCTGTTTTGATGAAATGCGTTTCATTTTTTATAGTTATATCTATGTTTTTTGAGTTTTGTAAGATTTGCGGGCTAATAAGAGATTGTGAGGCACCTGTGTCTAATAGAAATCTACCGCCTAATTCACTAATGTAAATGTATGGGAGGCGGCTATAGTTTTGTATGTTGTTCATGAAAACTATATTGCGAGTTGATTTTCTAGGTCCGTCAGAAAATTTTCATCTTCTACTTCCTCAGAGACGTCCTCCGTTTCTTGTTCTGGGGTGTCACTGTTTTCTACACTATCTTCGACTTCATTTTGGAAATGAATTTTCTTTGATTGTTCCGGATTGTTTGGAGTCTTACTTGGAAATTTCTTTTGAAACGAACCCGGTTTGTATGGTTTGTTATTTGATACCGATGGTTTGTACGTGTTGGGTTTAGGATTTTCATTACGTCTAGCTCTTAGTTTCACTTCCTCCTGTTTAGCTACCGTAATGGCCTGGTCTAAGTTTTGCACGTATTTAAGTTTAATTAAGATAGCTGTAATAGGGTTTAGTTTATCAAGAAATGTTTCAAGAGCCATTTGCTCATAATAATCGCGTTTTTCCGGGTTAGCTGAAATAAGCGTACACATTAAGGTTCTAATTTTATCACCAAATGCATCTATTGTATTATTGTCTCTCTTAATTAGCATAAGTTCCTGGACTAATTGAATTTCTGTTCTGAATTCTCCAAATTTTTTTTGAAGAACACCTTTAATATCACTCCAGGTTTTAGTGCCTGGATTTTCTGACAGTGCTTCAACGGCTTTACCTGTCAGTTGATTCCTAATAAGACACGCTATGCAATCGTCATCTTTATTAGTTATTAATTCTAAAGCATTTTCTACACCTTCGATGTAGAATGCTAACGTTCTCTTGTTTCCATCGTAACAGGGTAACAATTTTGAGAACGTTGAGTAATCGGCGGGGATCGCCTTTACTTCAGGGATCTGTTTCTCATCTAGTGCTTTCTTATCATTAGACATGTTTATCTTAGTGAGTCAGATAGCAACCAAGAAATGAAAAACAAGCGACAAACTTGTATTAATTAAAATACTGATACCTAGCCACTAGAAACACACAAAAGTTGCTTATAGTTAATGTGACAGGAATAGAATATAAGGAGTCTCGGGAATAATCAGATTCAATGCTTACCCCACGAGCATAGCCGATGAGAGGCTGTTCGATGCTAGATGAGTCTTCGCTGATGTTGCGCTGCGCTGCTGCTGCTTTTTCTGCTGCCTGACGCTCTGCTAGTTGCCCACGGTAGGTTCTTTGTGCACGCCACGGAATCGAGGTTTACGGAAATCTTCCACTGGAACCGATAAACGCGACGTACCGGCTGCGCCGGTTAGGTTGTGGGCTGAGACGAAAGGCTTTTTTAAAAAGGAACGAGAGGTGTGTTCCGCTTGAAGAGCAGTGCAAGACTAACTTTATTTTATCTCAAATATTATATCCTAAGTATATAAAACAAAGGGTTATTATAATCTAAATGCTTCCTGTTATCGCAGTACCAGGAAGTTACTCGTAATGTAATCTTATTACCTAATTACAATGAAGGTTATTGCGTAATAACCTTGTTACGCTTATATAACTCGCTGCCATAATTTTTTTGTTTACTGTTATGGTAATGGTTAATGGTTATGGTATGTTAAGTAAAATGTTCATATAGAGGAACATAAAGCTACTTGTTTGCTAGCAATAAAGCTAACTTTATCACTGATTTATACAAATATCATAGTGAAATTAAATAAGTCCATATCGTGATGATCAGTGAAGTTAGGTAGTAGTTAGTTAGGCGCTGCTTAGGATCACTTGTTTTTATGTTGTATTTTGTCAAACCCGATTTTCATATCTTGTAAGTTGTACACTTGTGCAGCAATTTTATAATTATTTTGGTATTCATGCTTAAAATCAAAAATTTCCTTATGATCATTATAGTCATACCAACGGGTAAAAATTTGGTCGATGTCTGTCGTATTTTTTGCTGTTTTGCGGATGATTTTATCTTTTCTAGTAGCCATAATCTGAAAAAAGAAATTAAATTAAAGCGCATGGACTGTTACGTAGTATTTGATTGATTAAATCAAGGCCATAGAAACATTGCTTTCAATGGCCCCCCATAGAAAGCAATGTTAGAATCTATGCTACTTTAAGGAAGCTTTAAGCTTTCAACTAAAAATATAAGTAGATGTGAAGTTAAATTAAAGCTTGCAAAAAAAGTTGTCATGGGACACTTCAATATCGTCACTGCTTATTTGTACCAACTACCTTATTAACTACGTCTATGTTAAATCATAGATTACAATATAGGCTCACGCGTTTACTTAAATCACACTTTTGTTATTATTTACTTACGTGGGTTATGGCGCCAAACAACACGGAGCGTGTTGCGACCACGGGACTGCACAACCTCCTTGCGCGCGATCGCGGACGACACTGATATAATTTCACTGAGTAACACCGCGCCCGCGCCTCCCCCCCTAGCACACCATTTGAGTCTCAAAATAGTAGGCAAATTAGCTCTTAAATTAAAATCATTCTTGCATTATATCAGCGGCAATGGTATGTCGAATTAAAAAGCTGATACTTTAAGTAAATTGAACTCTCAAATTCAATAATATATTTTTCTTATTTTAGTCACAGTTTAATATAATTATGATTATTACTGCTTACAGTGTAAGTGATCAAGACCGAATGTGAAGTAGACCTTGCTTAATATAACCACAGAATGATGAGTTACTGCAGATATTCTAAGTATTCAAAGAAGAATAAAAAAACATACATTATATAATATATCCACAGTATGTTTAGTTACTGTCGATATTCTAATCAATTAAGACCTAATTAAAAACAAACTCTACTTATTATATCCACAGTATATTTAGTTACTGCTGTTCTCCTAAGTCATTAAGGCAAAATAAAAAACATGCTTTACTTATTATATCGACAGTATACCTACACAGTTACTGCACATAATTTAAGTAAAAGTAAAACCTAAATGATAGAGCTTTACTTACTAATCCGGGGTATAACTATACTTACTGTTGTTATGTTAAGGAAGATTTGTCATTTATTGGACTTACTGCCTTTATCCAAAACGAAATTTACTGCTTCCCGATAAGCTATTAAAACAGGTGTCAGCACATCTGGTAGGGCTCATTGCGCTGATTCGGGATCAATTTTTAACTCATTTTATCAAAAATGTCACTTACTGCTAATATCGCTAGCGCGGCAGTACAGGTCACACGTTTGCCGATTTAAGATACGCATTTAGAATTGGAAAAACAACATTACCGTTTATCATTAAAGAAGTGTGTAACTGTATATGGTCAGAACTAGTAAACATATATATGAAAATACCATCAGAAAATGAATGGCTGAATATTGCTGAAGACTTTGCTGTTATTGCAAATTTTCCCCACTGCCTAGGTGCTGTGGATGGGAAGCATATCAGAATAATTAAACCTACAAAATCTGGATCAATGTTCTTAAATTACAAACACTTTTTTTCTATTGTATTAATGGCAGTCGTTGACACCAATTATAATTTTATATTTGTAGATATTGGTGCATATGGCAAGGACTGCGATTCAAATGTTTTTAAAGAAACTGTCTTTTGGAAGAGACTGCTGAACAATACACTTAACTTACCACAGCCTGCTCTGATTCCAGAGACTAATTTTCAATTACCGTACGTATTTGTCGCGGATGAAGCATTCGCGTTGCACAAAAATGTATTGAGACCATTTAGTGGTCGAGAACTCAATGAAACAATGTCAATATTTAATTATCGTCTTACTAGAGCAAGACGTTATGTGGAATGCGCTTTCGGCATAATGGCCAATAAATGGAGGATCCTCCATCGGCCTTCAAATGTATCGTTGGAGCTCACAGTCGACATTGTAAAAACCTGTTGTTTATTACAAAACTTCATACATAAAGAACAGGGCATAGGTAATTTAATTGTCGATTCAGGCTTTGAACTACAGACACTGTCACGATCAGAATATGCAGATCCTTTAGTAGCAGACAATGTTCGTCAAAATTTTGCTGAATATTTTGTTTCTCCTCAGGGCAGTGTACCATGGCAAAACAAATATATATTCTTACAAATAGAAACACAAAATGATTATTCAAAAAGATTTTAATGGCCTTCGGCCAAACAAATTACAATTTAAATAAAAATAGCAAACAGAATGAACAATTTGAAATAATGACAATCGCTAGTAGTTCGGGCAGAGCTTCTGCACTCTGACGACCGATGAGCAAAAAGGGGCGAGTGCTTTTTTTTTTTTTTTTTTTTTTTTTTTTTTTTTTTTTTTTTTTTTTTTTTTTAGGTGGGACCACTCGCAGTTGCAACGCGCTAAGGTTGCTTAACTGCTTAACCGGACAATCCTGTGGTGGCCAAAAATTACTTTAAGGCCCCCAGCCAGGGCTTACAAACTAAGGATTTAAATTAAATGAACGGTCACTAAGGGCACCCCCTGTGGGGTTCGGGCCTCGGCTTAGTGCGTCATTGATGAGAGGGCAGCAAGGGACAACAGGCTGGGTCGGATCATTAATTGGGGAATCGGTCGTTACATGCTCAGCGTCGCGGGCTGGCTCGTCGAGCAAGGGTCGGGCAGTGATGTTACTGGGGGGTCGCGGAGGGCCTCGGCGGCGGGGCCGGATTCGCGGTTTGTAACGGTTCTTGTGTCTGTTTTTGTGTAATGTGCTGGTTTCCCTACAACTTTCTTGGAGAAGGGTGATGGGATCATCGGGTGTGGCAAGAGTCTGAGCCTAGGACGGCGAATTCTAGATATCTTGGAGAGGGCGTAATTGGCTGCTGAGGAAATCAGGGGGTTTGGGTGTTTTTCGGCCTTATCGAAAAAACCCTTTGTTAGTCGTTTCATGAATTGGGCTATGGTGGGGATCTTGAGGTCAACATGGAGTTGCTCATTCCTAACGTACCATGGGGCTCCCGTGGCCTTTCGTAAGAATCGGTTTTGGAGGGTCTGCATCTTATGGAGGTGATAGGGTTTGGTATGCGCGAAAACGGGACATGCGTAAGTCATGATAGGCCTAATGCACGCGGTGTAAATACGCAATTTGCACCTAAGTGACAATTTGCTACGTGCGTTCAGGACAGAGTGAAGCCTACCGAGAGCGAAGGCGGCGCGCGAACGCACCGTCTTAATGTGCTCACTGAAGTTTAGGCGCTGGTCTAAGATAACTCCTAGGTACTTGGCTTGCTTTTCCCAAGGGATCGGCTTGCCAAACATGGAGATCGGTTGAGGGGTGGGGGGGAGTTGGCGGGGTTTAGAGAAAAGTACCGCCTGGCTCTTGTCGGGATTGACCTCGATTCTCCATTTCCGGAACCAATCGCCTAAGGCGTTTGCGGATTTTTGGAGAATGCGCGTAATGCAGGGATAGCTTCTACCAGAATAATAGATGGCCGTATCGTCGGCAAAGAGGGCTAGTTGGGTTGAATTATTTCTGGGGATATCGCTGGTATATAGCGTGAAGGCTAATGATATCACGGATCCCTGAGGGACTCCTGCGCGAATCGGATGTGGGGTTGATAGCGCACCATCGATGCGGTATCGGAATGTGCGGTTTGACAGAAAGTCACGAAGGATGAGCACGAGACGATCAGGCACACCGAGCTGGTATAGTTTGTATATCAGCCCGTTGTGCCAGACCTTGTCGAATGCTTTCGCGATATCGAAGAACAAGGCACCGGTCACCATGCCTCGCTGAAGGCGGGCGCTGATGTGCTCGACTATGCGGTGCACTTGTTGAACACAAGAGAGTGTTGGGATCTAAATCCAAACTGTTCTTTGGGAATTAAGCTCTTTGCTTCGGCGTAGTCTTTGAGACGCTTATAAATAAGCCTCTCGTAGATTTTGCCTAGGACATTGAGGAGACTAATGGGACGGTAACTACTCGGGGAAGAGGCGGGTTTACCCGGTTTGGGGATTCCTATTACTGTGGCTTGTTTCCACGACTGAGGGAACATGTTGTTTGCCATGGCGCTATTGAAGATAGCGGTCATTAGCACTATGAGGGCGGGAGAAAAGAGTTTGAACACCCTATTGGTGATTCCGTCTGAGCCAGGGGCTTTTCTGTGCTTAAGGCCTTTTATGATATCCTCAACTTCCTCAGGGGTGACTGAGGGTAGAGGATCGTCTGGGTCTTCTACTGGGGGAAGGGAGGTCCGACGTTCAACTTCAGCATCCACCATCGCAAGGTGAGCTGGGTCTACTGGTTGGGTACTGAGGGAGCATTGAGTCTCTAGGCTGTCGGCCAGGCATTCTGCTTTGTCGTCATCGTCAAAAGCGACGGTCTGATCGGGACGGATGAGAGGGGGTACAGAGGCGACCTCAGAGGAGCGTAGTTTCCTCTGTAGGTCCCAGAAAGCCTGATGGGTTGGTTCTAATTCACCGAGCATCTTGTCCCAGCTCTCTTCACGCAGTTTTTGGATGCATCTGCTTACTTTGCGTTGTAAGCGACGCATAAAAACTTTGTTGCTGGAGCAGGGAAAAGAACTGTAGGCACGGACGGCCGCGTTCTTCTCGGTCACAAGATCACGCACATCATCCGGGAGTTTCCAGCGGTGATCATCCGCCGGAACTTCCCTTGAACAATCGTTCAGGATTGATTGTACGTGTTCTGTGAACGAGCTGATCGCGGCCTCCGTGTCGGCTACAGTCTCGATGTTGTCGGGGATCCTGTCTAAGTGCGGGGATTCGGTGGATTTCAGCATATCGCTTACTTTCCCCCAGTCCGTGATCACTTTAGTGGAGGGAGTTTGAGTGGGATCAAAGGGTCCTATTCTAGGGGCGAATTCAAAGATTACCGGTCTATGGTCAGAGTTGAGTTCGTCGATCGTTTCTACAGAATGCAATCGCAAGTTTACATTCTTCAGAAGCGCGACGTCTAGCACATCAGGGCTATGATTGGGGTTATTAGGGAAATGAGTGTGATGCATTGGGCCAATGACATCGAAGTTGAGGGGAGAGCAGAGGTTGAATAAGTCTCTACCTCTCCTATTTGAAAGACGACTATTCCACGCGGGGTGTTTTGCGTTAAGATCCCCCGCCAGAAGGACGGAGTCACTTAGATTAAGGAGGACTGTGAGGTCATCTTTGAAAGGGGTGACGAAATCGGGGTTGGAGTCAGCGGGCGGAAGGTATGCCGAGATAATAGTGATTGGTTGATGACCTGTCATGCCCAGTCGACAGACAGAGACTTCAATTTTGGAGAGAGGGGGAGGGTCCATAGGGATGCAGTACAGACTGGACTTGTAGTAAATGAGAGTACCTCCTCTGTGGCAGCGAGTCCTGTCATTGCGAACTAGCCGGTAGTTGGCAATGTTCGGGTTTCGTTGATGGGGTTTTAAGAAGGTCTCTTGGACTAATAAGATATCTAAGTGATGATCGCGGAGGAAAGTGGCGAACTCATCACGTTGGCCATTCATGCCTTCGGCGTTAAAGGTCCCTATCTTTAGGGATTTCGGTTTTAATCTACTGGGGGGGTTTCTATCCATTACGAACAAAGTTATGGGGAAGGGTCCTAAGGGCTTGCGTAATGTCGGGATACGCGTTATAAACTTGGATGAGCGCTAGCCAGTCACCGTTGCAGGCGATGGTGTCACGCGTCATTTGTAGAGCTCGCGGGGTGTAAAAGATCGCGAATGTGCTACCTAAGACTCTTACGGGGTCAAACGGGTCTAATTCGTATGCCGCGGGAGGGGGAGGGGGGGCCGCGAAGGTAGAGGGTGCTGAAGGCAACCTTGCTGAAGGCGGTGGGCGGCGAGGATCTGCGGGTGCAAGGGGACGAGGCGCTACGGGAGCCGGGGGAAGAGGCGCTGAGGGCGCAGGAGGGCGAGGCGCTGAGGGCGCTGGAGGGCGAGGCGCTGATGGCGCTGGAGGGGTGGACGCTAGAGGAGCGGCCTTTTGTGCAGCGGGTTTTGGGGGCGACATGACTGGCAGTGTCATCAGGGGAGGGATAGCCTGAGGGGCGGGTGCTTGGGTGGGCCTCAGAGCCGGGAAGTGCGCCTGGTGGTTTAGAGTATTCCACGGGCTGGGGCGCTGGGGTCTTAGGGAGTCGGGGAGTTTATTATTAAGAGAGGGACATTCTCTCTGTTGCCTATTAATGGCACGTTGGGCTAGCTTGGGGGCTGAAGATTTTGGAGCCTTGGGGCATCCACGGTAGTTGGCGGGGTGACCAGACTCGCCGCACAGTACACAGCTCGGAGGCTCTGTGCACAATGTGCGGTCCTTGGGGCGAGAGCACTCGGCGGTGCCGTGGTCCCCCAGACACTTAACGCATCTGGGTTGTCCGAAACAATTCCTTTGTGCGTGGCCATAAAGTTGGCAACGATGGCATTGCGTTAAAACGCCAGTTTTTAAGGGCTTCTCTATGCGGAGGCCTGAGAGGCCACAGATCTTTGATATCTGATGGATGGGGTGGTGACCTTCGACACGGTCACAGACTATGAGCACCATGTTGTATGGTGAGGAATTGGAGCGGCCTCCAACCCTACGGTGCATGCGGTGGACTTCCGCTACGGGGACATTCTGGGAAAGAAGGTCCTCTTTAATCTCCTGAGGGGAGATTTCTACGGGGATATTTTTAACCACTACCCTGGTCGGGATTTCGTCCTGGGGGGTATGGGTGTGGTAACGGATATTCCTAACTCTAAGGAGCTTGGTGAGCTCGCGGTAGTCGTTTGGTGTCGACGTCATGACTTTAATGCCCTGCTCAACAGCACGGGCATTGGTATAAATGATGTGACGCTCGTTACACGTCTTGGAGATCTCCGTCCATTTTCCCTTATCGTGGATGAATAAGGGTGGGGGACGGAGTTTTTTAGGGAGAGTGGCCGAGGTGGCGGATTGGGATGTGGCGTCAGCCGGAGTGGCTATGGCCATGGGGCTTGGAGAGCGGCTCTGTGAAGGGCCAGCAGCCGTCTGGGACTGGGGTAAGGGAGTTAGCGAGCTTTGGACAGCTGCTTTCTTTGATGGTGAATTGGAGGGGGATTTACCCTTCTTCCTCTTCCCTTTCCCGACGATTTGATAATCGTCTTCGGAGGAGGAGGTGGGAGAGGAGTCCGACTCTGAGGCGGAGGTCAAATTGATGCGGTCTTCCGAGTTGGGAATATCCATCTCGGTTTCGTCCTGGGACGGAGAGGAACCTATTTCGGGATGTATTGGGGAGGCTTCCATGGGGACTGGAGCCTGTGAGGAGGGGATGATGGGTGATTCCAGCGCATCGCTGAAATCATTAAGCGCGGACTGAGGTGCAACCTCTGTGTCGCAAGCGCTGTTCTGGGCCTTGTATTGCCAGTCGTCTCTGAAGGGCTCTAAGAGCTCCTCGTATTTACCCCTAACGTGGGGATTCTCATCGGACATTAACTCATTTAAGAGTATCCTCAATTTGGCCTCAAGGACCTTTTTTATGGGGGGGGCCATTATTGGCGAAATGACCTACTAGGGGGACCTAGGGTTCATTACCTATCCTAATCCCGAGGAGATACGTAGAAACGTAAACCCCCCGGGCAGACAGCTCCCTTAAAAACGAACCCACCCTTGAGTTTTTCCTAGTGTTATGCTGGGCGAGAAGAAAAACACAAACAAACTCGCCAGCTACACTGCTGTCTGATTGGCCAGAGGGGCCTGTAGACCTAACTAAAGCCTAATCCTAGCTCCCCAGGTGGGATAACCCGGGGATGAGTTCACTCCCTGTCGGTGTCACAGGGAGGTGTGTGCTAAGGTGTGCCCTAAGCTTGTAAACCTGCCGCCAATCTTAATGTGCGGCAGGGCCCTATGGGTCTTGCGACCGATCCGGGCCGCTGGGGTAGAGACACCCAGACGTCCCGGGTGCAGCTGTAAATAAACGGGGTTATGTGCTACCAGACTGCGACAAGGGAAGCCCCCAAGGCCGCAGTCAGAGCCCGTCCGACTGTGTGCCTAACCCTGAAGGGGCTCGGCGGGTGTGTCGGGTCAACACCCTCTGGACTTCGTTATCACCGTGAGGTTTCCGTCCAGAACCACAAAACCGTGGATTTTCCCTGAGGGGGCAAAACACGTTGACGTGATGACCGTTAAGGAAGAGAGTTGTCTTGAAAAAGACAGTTTTCGTATCGAACCAACTACGAGTAGTTGATTCTCTACGGCGCAGTACCACTAAGTCCGAGCGCAAGGCAAAGACTGTAGTAGTACTACGACTTGGCGGGCGGAGCTCGGCGAGACGGCGGCGCTACGTAGTAGCACGGCGGCGGGACCGAGTCGGGGGCGCGGGGCGCGCGGGGGCAGACGACAGAGCGGAGCGTACGTGTGCACGCTACGGCAGCCGAACGTCGAATGTTTTTTGAGGGGCGAGTGCCGCCAGCCGCCCTCCTTATATAGCCAGCCGCGGTGTTGCTATTCCTGATTGAATTTTTCTTCTAATACGGCTTCTCCTGACGGGGCTGCGTGCTCGAAGCCCTCAGCAGGAACTCGAGGATGGTCCAGCAACATCCTCCGCGTCCAACGGCTGCCCGGCGTCATCATCATCAGTCTCTGTGAAGATACACACATTCTAAGAATCATACTTATTACATCGTGTATCAACAGTTGGTCTAAGTTCATATAGTGCATGAAAGCGTCAGATTATGTACCAATTAGCCAAACAAGTCAACATGAGCAGTAATAAACGCTACACACTAGCGTTACAAATCACATAGGTTTTACACAGGTCTGTTCCCACGCAACCGAATACCCCGCACATACTCTCGTGCGCAAACAGGATTTACATCAGTCTCTAGTAGGTCACCCCAGATACCTAATAAGGGCTGGATTTACACAGGTCTGTTGTCGGTTGCGCCACCGACTCACCCCAGAAACCACCAGTGTCAGGGTCAACCCAATACCAGGCGCACAGGATTTACACGGGTCTCTTCCACTGAACACAACACAATAAATAAGGGCTTGTTTGGTACATAATCTAGCTCGGAATAGGGAAAAGACTAGTAGACATAAAAGCTAGCAAAGTAAGCATAACAGCAATCGTACAACAAGTACCTTCAAAAAATGCAGCACATGTTTCGGGTGTCCATTCACCCTTCCATAACACCATGTATGCAGCAGCTGCCTGACTGGTCTTTCCATAAGCTCCGGCTAACAATTGGACCTCATACCTATCGTTAGGGAGGAGCTTAGTAACTTTATAAGGGCCTCTCATACCGCTATCCAGCTTTCCGGTGCTTTGAGAGCTCTTAATCACATGTACTAAATCATTAACTTGAAACTTTTTAGGCGGTTTCCTATTTTTATTTACATAAGAGTCTTGTTTGTCTTTGTTTTCGCGGATAAGTCCTTCTGCACGTTGCCGTCTGATCTCGCGAATTGCATTACGGTTTGGATTCGACCCTTCGTAAGTTATATCTTTAATCAAAGAGTTTATTAAAGGTGTAGTGGAATCAGTGCCAATAAGGAGATTTAAGGTTGAACTGCGCAACATATTTTCCATACAAATTTCGGGGGGCTATTACTCCACTGTTTGACATGGTACATCTAAAGTTAAACATGCTATCGTTTTGTCTCATTATTAATTGTGTCTGTGCGGAATCAGAATAGTAAAATAAAAAGCCATTCAAAAGTTACGAGCTACCAAAGATTCATTTTTATTGCCAATTTTAACGTAACTTTGGGCGTAAATTAGTAATAAAAGAAGTGTCAAATTTCCAAAACAAAGTCCGTACCGACACAGCACAATTATCGAAGAATTCAATAAATTTTATCTGATAATGATTTATGCAGTGGTTTTTGCATAAAATTCGATTTCCCAAAAGCCTTTTCATATTTTTTTACGCGCGCCTTTTACTATGAATTTTCGTGCATCTCACTGAATAATGTTTCCCCCGGTGCGGTGCGGGAGGGGGACACGCGATATTGACATGTACTTCGTTTGATAGAAGAACAAGACCTATATTTCTGTCCTTGTCATTTCATGCATGACGTCAGTGACGTGTCATTTGTTTTTCGCTGAAGTTGAAGGGCCTGTGCATTTTTATTGCACTCCTATAATGTGTGTTTCGATGGCGCGACCACGGCATTTTTTTTTAAACTATGGCAAGATTTTGTAAAAAAAAATAATTTAAAATTAAATTAATTAATTTCAATTTTAAATTTCACATTCAGAACATTTTGAAGGTTATAAGCGATACCGTACGTATGCTCCTGAAATATAAACCTAGGATTTTTTATATTTTTTTTACAAATTCAATCTGTTATTTACCTAAATTTCAGGTCTCTGCAACGCTTAGTTTTTAAGATTTCCGTGGCCGCGCGGTTCTCCGCGTTTCGATGGCGTGGCCACGTTCAAACCCTTATAACTTTTTAACCATAACTTTGACAAATTTAAGGTTTTGAAGAAAGGTAAGGGAAATTTGAACCACCACATACATACATATTTTTACAAAATCATGGCATAGTTATTTAAAAAAAAAACGCCGTGGTCGCGCCATCGAAGCGCACACCCTATAATATGGTGTAGCGACCTACTTATTTAGAAACTTTATATACATAAAACCTTCACGATATAATTTTTACTTTTCTTCTGTTCTGTCACTTCTCTGTCTTGTGTTGATTAAATTTATATAGAATTATGAAAATTTTTAATTTAATTTAGATAGTGTACAACAACCACTAAATTGGTGACCCCGACTTGATACGCCCTGAAAAGGAAATCCTAAACTTTATCAGGCCAAGGAAATCCACAGTACCACGATGACAATATAAAGCAGTCGTCTGCCGACCAACGTCCAGACTCTGCTGGCTTCACAGCCATTTATTTCTCTCGAGGGATATTATAACAAACAATATAGTTATACAATTTTATTGTTAGGTACCACTAATCTCGCGAATTGTGTAGTGACGATGACGTTATAAGTTGATAGTAAAAGTTTTAAAGAAAAAGTTTATTTTATTCTTTTTAGCGCATTTAAATAAAAGGTCAGACGAAAGTATAATATAACTTCGTTTTTGTTCGGATCGGTTCGGAACGCTGAGTGTGTGCGTACGAACTAGACGCGCGTGAAGACTAGCGCCTAACTGTTCATCACTGATACTATCTCTGTCGGTCACGATGCCAGCTGAGACAGCGTGCTTTTTGGCCACGCCCACCAATGAGTTCGAGCCCGTGTGATGTGTCACCTTAATGGTGAATATTGAGTAGTCCTATGCTTAGTGACATTTAAAACCAATTGCAGTTTCCATAATATTTTAGACCAATCATTTTCGTTATAATTTACTTCAACTCTTATCATGTTTAAAACTGTGCGACAATAACGTTCCACTTGTCCGTTTTCCTGATGCATTTCAGGAGTAATAAAATGCACTTCGATTCCGTAATTAGAACTCCAATTAATAAAATCATGGTTATCGAACATACGGCTTCTATCGCACACTAGTCTTTTAAAAGTGCCAAACAGTGAAATTATTTGGGTCATGACGCGTTTCAACTCGCTACAATCTTGTCTCGGTAAGGCATAAAGTAAGCAATATTTAGTATACGCTTCAACTACGATAAGTACATGTTTATGACCATCACTTTGTCTCAGTGGTCCAAGTACATCCGCGTGAATTGTATCAAATGGTACCGGAGCCTTTTCCCAAGAGGATATTGGTTGCAAAGGTGCGCGAGGCGAGGAACTTGCTTATGTGAAATGCACACTACGCAGTGCGTGACGTATTTCCTGGCAAATTGTCTAAGACCGGGGAACCAAAAGTGTCGCAGGATCAGATCAACGGTTTTGTCTACACCAATGTGTTCATGCTCGTCATGGAAAACGCGTAATAAACTTAAGCGAAATGCCTTTGGTACAAAACATAAGAATCGCGCTTGCTCACCCGTGACGTCATACTTATAGTACAAGAGGTCATCACGTTTTACGTAACGCGTATTATCTAATTTTCCGTTATCAAATTTTTCAAGTAACGTTAATGTCTCCTCGTCACCTGCCTGTGCCACTTGAGCCCAATTTTTTGGTTTTTGAACAACATTAATAATATTGACTGGATTCCTACTCAAATAGTCTACGTGCGGCATTAGTGCGCCTTTACGGTATTCTAGCGAGAAATCAAAATCCTGCATATATATCCACCATCTTGCAACTCTGGGTTGGAGATCCTTCTTACGTTGTGTCATTTTTAATGCATTACAATCTGTGATTATTTTAAAAGATTTACCAATTAAATATTGCCTAAAATGTTGTAATGATTTTACTACCGCGAGGGTCTCCAGCTCATAGCTGTGATATTTTGATTCCGCACCAGCGGTCAACTTACTAAAGTAAGCAACTACCCGCCTACGGCCGTCTTTGTGTACTTGCAAAAGGATTCCGCCGTAACCGATAGAACTGGCATCTGTATGCAGCTCAATTGTCAATTCAGGATCGAATATAGCTAAGATTGGTTCATTGGTTAAATAAGAAATTATATCTTGACGTGCATTTTCGTGTTCATTACTCCAATTAAAGATTACGGCTTTTCTAGTGAGGGCGGCGATTTGTGCAGTCTTAATCGCGTAATTAGGAATGTATCTTCGGAAATATCCTGCGAGGCCAAGAAATTGGCGGACCTGTTTAACATTGCTCGGTCGCGGTGATTTAACCAATGCATCAATTTTATAATTGCTCGGTCTAACCTGACCATCTTTTATAACCCTACCTAGGTATTCTACTTCATTGGTAAGAAAAGTACATTTCTTAAGATTAATTGAAAAACCTGCTTCAGTTAACGTTTTTATAACCGAATCTAATAAAAAGAGGTTTTCGTCAATCCCGTCCGTCAGTATTAACACGTCATCAATGTAGACCATGACCTTTCCAGCATCAATGAAGGATTTAAGCGTTTTAGAGATAGTTTTCTGATAGAAAATCGGCGCGTTTGCTAAACCGTAAGGTACTTTGCAATATTCATACTGAGCTTCTGGTGTAACGAATGCCGTCTTATGAATGGACTCTTCAGCAACTCTAAGTTGATGAAAGCCGGAAACCATATCTAGAGAGCTAAACCAGCGAGCATTACCTAACCTATCTATATAGTCGTTGATCAAGGGGAGTGGATATCTAGTTTTGACAGTTAATCGATTCAGTGCACGGTAGTCCACGACCATTCTATCAGAACCATCCTTCTTTTTTACTAATAGGATCGGACTAGCGTACTCTGAATCGGACTCGCGAATTATTCCTTAATCGAGCAAATCCTTGACTATAGTGCGTACTTTTAATTTTTCGTCGTGCGATAATTTGTAGGGTCTGTAATACACGGGCACATCAGTTGTTAACTTGATATGCATCTCACTATCTTTCACAGTTGTGGTCGCGGTACCACTTAAAAAGAATTCAGAATACTTGGTGAGGATTTCTAGTAACCGTTCCTTATTATTTCCAGATATTGACGTATTAACTTGATCGGACAAAGAAATCGTGTTTACTTGCATAACATTGTTTACAGTCACTTCACTACGAACTATACGTTGGCAATCACCGGTCCTAACATAGGTAATACCTTTCCTATTCAGTACATCTGTACCGATAATGACGGGTACATTCAAATTATCGCCATCTACAACACAAAAATCTATTTCTATTGTGATGTCGCAAAACTCAACGGGTAATGTCACAAATGATTCCGATCTAATTTCCGTACCGCCCAAGCCACATAATAACTGATTAGTAGGCTTTAATTGACACGGGAAATATTTAACAACATTTTTCGAAACTAAGGAAATACATGAACCACTATCAATTAATACGTCTAACGGTATTCCCATTATGACAGCAGTAATCACATCACGATTTTTATAACTACCCGTAATTTCGCGACAAAAATTGACACCATTATTATTTCGAGATTTTGCGCGTTCCTTAGCAAAACAAGTGTCCTCGGAATGACCTACTTTTTTGCAGAATGTACACTTCAACGGATCGCCGCGAGACGTCGTCGGTAACGCGATTGCTTTTTCGTCGCTATTACTCGAGGTTTTATTTGACCGTTTGTTACAATTAACACTATTATGACCAAATTGTTGGCACTGGAAACATTTTATTGATTTTAAATCTTTAGAATCATATTGACGTTTGCGATTTGAGTTACTACTGTTGAGAGACCTATCAGATCGATTACTATTAGAATACACCTTCTTAATATTGCTGTTGGAAGGTTTAACAAAGCTCGATAAAAACTCCACTATAGAATCAGGTGATAATTTAGCGTTGGTAGCCATAGCGCGAATTTGTGGATCTGAAATTCCACGAATAATAATAGCAGTGAGCAGCTCGCTACTTAAACCTTTAACTATGCGTAACTTTAAAAGCGATTTACGAGCGTACTCAGCGTATGTGGAGTATTTATCTGACTCTGTCCGCATAACATCATAAAGAATGTTCGCGACATCGACGGAACGTGGGCACAGCGCTTTTAGTTCCAATTTGAAATTGGACCACGTGCGAATATTGCTTGTCCATTGGCTAAGCCAGGTGCGAGATTCGCCTTTGAGACAATGTCCGACGCGAGCAAGGCATTCTCTGTCGTCCCAAGAGTTTGAAATACGGGCTCTCTCTACTTCACCGCACCACGTGTCGAAGTCATGAACACTCGGATCAAAATCAGAGACAAAATATCGGTTGGATCTGACCTGAGCACAGCTGATGGCGGTCAAAAGACGTTCTGCAGCGTTCGTCACCACGTCTTCAGACTGCGTTGATCCCATGTTGCTAGTGTGTGGAGTCGGCGGCGGCATCCCCATTTGCGCGGACACGAGCTCGCACGGCGGTGTAGACGCCGCAAGCTCTGATGCCGATGGTGTCGTGTTAGGCAGCTCAACGGCGCGGCTAGGGCCAGCGCTGGTCGTTGCAATGGCTTGCGTCTCCACAGACGCACGGGGCTGGTCCTCCAACACGCGCAGCCTCCTCAGGATCTCTTCCATCGGGTTGGGTGAAGGAGTTCGCCCACGGCGCTTTTGTTTGCTGCGTTGATTGTTGGCAGGCATCGTGCGTACAAAAGCTCCACCCGAATATTAAAATAATCAAACCACGTGGAGGTGGAAGAATACTAAGATTTCCTTTATAAAACCAGAAATGTAGGCCGTTCAGCGGCTTTTCAGCCTTCGAATCCCACTTCTGATCTTACAAATAGAAACACAAAATGATTATTCAAAAAGATTTTAATGGCCTTCGGCCAAACAAATTACAATTTAAATAAAAATAGCAAACAGAATGAACAATTTGAAATAATGACAATCGCTAGTAGTTCGGGCAGAGCTTCTGCACTCTGACGACCGATGAGCAAAAAGGGGCGAGTGCCGCCAGCCGCCCTCCTTATATAGCCAGCCGCGGTGTTGCTATTCCTGATTGAATTTTTCTTCTAATAATATAGATACTCAAAATTATCAAATCACTCGTTTATTGCAAGAGTATCACAGTTAAAAAACAATTTTAAACTTAACTCAAATAATATTTTTTTGCGATTTATGATAATGATGAATGTTCACAATTTTATTTAGCTCTCCTTAAACTCGGTGGAAAATAAAAAATATGGGTGAAAAAACTGTTAGGATACGTCGCGTATTTTCCGAGATATTTAATTTCAAAATAAATACGCGATTATTTTTGTTTTTGTATAGATACAGGCCCTACTGGGACAATAGGATGAAGCGAATTTGTATACCTAGTAATATTATTCATTGCGATAAATATTGTTAAATTAATAAATTTGTGTTCAATAGTTTAATTACCAAATAAAAGATGGAAAACTTACCGTATGTGTTTTTTTCCCCAATTGGAAGGTCATTGAAATCTTCTTTTATAATTGAACATAGGTCATGCCAGGTTTTTAGTGTTTGACGTTTATCCTTATAGGATTCGCTTGTTTTATCCCAAAGGATATTTCTTTCTTCCACTAAAGATATCAATGTCTCAGGATTGATACTCAGTTCATCCATCTTCGAAATCACGATGTCCGCGCGTCACGACGTCTCGCGCAAGTGACTGACGGACCAATGAAAGGAGAATGCGGGGACGCCGGCGCGGGGCGTACATCGAGAACATTCGAGTGATTCGAGCGAGACGGCCGCGCGGCCGCCGTGTGATCGAGGAGCGAACGCCGCGCGGTCACCGCGCAGTTAGTTACTCAAAATTAATTTCAACTTTACGTCCTAGTTAATAAAACATAAATTTGCTATAGCTGAACAGTTAGTACGCGGCCGCAAGAATTTTTTCGCGTCGTCTAAAGCCGGCTTTTGACTGCGGGATGTAATATACACACATCAAAAGTATCTAGGGATCAACATATATTTTTGCAATAACTTTTCTCCTGATTGATATTAATTAAAATTTTCTTTAAGGATTCATCAAATAAAGTGTTTTCGTTTGTCACAGTAACGATAAACCAAGTCACCTTTGCATTAATAAAGAAATTTGCCATTTTCCTAATAAAGGGATTTTTGACATTTGAACCACTAACATTAAAGTTCGAAAAAAAGACTGAAATAACAGTTTTCTTTAAAATTTTATTGGGTAACTTAAACAATTAATAATCCGTGTTTCTACCGCGAACACTAACAACACAAGAACATCGGTTTGGCATACTCAAAATGAGTTCATCCAAATCACGCTGTGGAATGGCCGCCCATGTTCGTTGCAACAACAAAAAAAGGTCTTCTTGCGACTGGATACCCTCCATATTCGGCAGAGCTCTTCTCTGTAGCATATCCCATGCATGCTCAATCGGGTTCAAGTCTGGCGACTGAGCAGGCCAGGGCAGGACATTGATGTTAGCTGCGGCGAGAGTCTGTCTTACAACTCTTGCGGTGTGCGGTCGTGCATTATCATGCATTAACTGAAATAAGGGACCGATTTGCACTTGTAGAGGAACGATGACGTCTGATACAATCGTCTCAGCATAAATTTGAGCGTTGAGGTTGCCTCTGATCCAAATCAACTCAGTTCTTCCGCCGATCCAAATACCCGCCCATACCATGATGGTTCCACCACTATAAGGATGGACTTCCTGGCAGGATTTTAATCGCTGTTGGCGTCCAGGGGTTCTCCAGTGTCGTATACGTCTTGTATCCGGTCTCATACCAAAACGAGACTCATCAGAAAAGCACACGAAACGCCATTGTTCTTCTGCCCAATTTCTGTGTTCAAGAGCCCATTGATATCGAATCCTACGATTGTGCATTGCTATAGGTGGTACCCGTAGCGGTCTTCGGGAATGAAGGTTCACTTCATGCAAGCGGTTTCTGACTGTTTGGTCGCTAATTAAGTTCCCTGAAGAGTGATGAAGCCTCACGGCTAACATCATGGCGGTTATTGTTGGAGCTCTTCGAGTTAAGATTTGAATGTATCGGTCTTGTCTCCGTGTGGTGCAGCGATACCGTCCTCCATGGCGCTCAGCCACGGTACCAGTGCTTCGGTAACGTGTCCAAAGTCGACTGATAACACTCTGACTTGTATTCAGAGCTAAAGCTACAGTACGTTGCCGGGAACCAGCTTCTATCATTCCCACGGCTCTGAGCATTTCTTCCCTGCTTAAATGACGTCGCCGCTCCATAATAACGTTGGTTTTAATCAGTAGTAGGGAAACAGTAGCACTAATAATGTCTTCAATGCGTTGTATGTTTTTATAGGGAAAATATTGACAGCTTATTTTCATCTTTTACTCGAATTTGATTGAGAGTTCCTGATTCAAATTATGAAATGCACCAAAAAGGATCCATATAAATTTATAAAATCATAAATTTATTACAAAGCCACATCTCAATCTCAAGAAATCCGCATAAAAATGCTTGATCCCTAGACATTTTTGATGTGTGTATATTACGTCCTGGAATATATATTTCATAACGCAGTTGCTGTTCACACTGAAAGATATATATATTGGAACAGTTCAGTTTCGATCACCACTGTGTCATCACGTTCTTTATCAAAACGGTTGAATTATAAAATGGATAATATGGAGATTGTTTTGCTTGATTCCTTCTATAGTTCATCAGACGACGACGATGCTGTATTCGATTTACATTTATCATTGTTAACAAGAAAAAAATATAATAAACGTCGATTCTGGATATCGAATCATATTAGACTAAGAGAAGATTATGGCGAATTTCGGCTTTTTAATGAACTCGATGAAGAAAAGTTTTTTTAATTACTACAGGATGAATAAAACAAAATTTTTCGAACTTCATGCTATGATTGAAGATGACATTATGAAGCAAGAGACGCATTTACGCAAAAGTATTTCTTCTCTGGAGAGACTTGCAATTACTTTAAGGTAAGTGTCAAATTAAAATAAGACTCACATAAATTCGGTTCATCATTTATTAGAAACCAATATATTGTTTCTTACATTTATATTTGGTCATCCGTACAAACCTAAAAAGTTTCATAAGTAGCGTCATCAGTTAAGTTAGCGTCGTCAGTTAAGTTAGCGTCGTCAGTTAAGATCGCGACCATCGCTGCTAGTTCTTCCGCAAGCGGCCCAGGCGGGATGGCGACCGGGGGTCGTCATCCGGAGAGGAGGAGGCCTCGGCCCGTAAGATCCCCACCAACAAGCGTGGTGGGATCCGGGGCAAGGGGAGGGGGCCCTCTGCCTCCGTGAGGTCAGAAAGGTCAGCAAAGCTAGCCGAGGAGGGGCGCCACCCGGGCAACATTGCTCCCGGGTCAGGCGACGAGGCGGGCGCACCTGGCGGCTCCGAGGCGGAGCGTAAGACCAGGTTTGCAAAGGCGGTGGAAGCCGCGATAAGGGGCGTGGCCTTGAAGGTGAAGACATCTTCAAAACTCAAGGCCATACCCGCGGCTTCCGCCTCCATCTTGGCGGCAGCAGAGGCCAACTTCGCAGGGCCTTCACCCCTTCCTCCTCCTCCTCCTCCGATAGGTGGAGAGGAGTTGGCCAAGCTGCGGGCGGAGGTGGCCCGCCTGACGGCCGCTACGGAGGATCTCCGAAAAGAGAACGCCAAGCTCCACGCAGACCTGGCCAGTCTGCGTGAGGCTGGCTCCCGCGCGGCGCCTCCAAATAGGGGCCACCAGCAGCAGCGGCAGCAGCAACAGCGACAAGCCCAGCCCGTGCCGGTAGAGAACCAGGTCCTAAGCCTGGTTCGCCAGGAGCTAGCTTCTTTCCAGGCGCGGTTTTCCGTCCTGGAGGGAATTGTTCTGCGCCCCGCCCTGGGTGCAAACAGGGCAGCCGCGGCCCCAACCACGATGCCGAGCACGGTGTCGTACGCGGCTGTTGCGGCTGCCGCACCTGGATCGGGGCCGTCTAGTCAGCCCTCCAGCGGGGCTGTGGCAGCCCCCCCCAAAGAGCCGACTCCGGTGAACCCGGCGCCGGCTAAGAAGACGGCCAAGAAGAAAGGCAAGGCGGCTGCACAGGCGAGGACTGTGACAGCGCCAGTGCCAGCGGCGGGTGGGACAGTGCCTGCGGCACGACAGCCGCCGCCGCCGCCACCGCTCCCCCAGGCCCCTACACCTCCCGTGGCTGAAGCCGGATGGCAGGTGGTCGGGGAGAAGCGGAAGGGGCGAAAGGCGGCCAAAAAGGCCCGGAATGAGGAGCGGCAGCGCCAGCATAGGGCGCGCAAGATCGCGGCTAGACTCCGCGCCCCGAAGACCGCGGCTGTAGTGATTACACTACAGCCGGAGGCGGAAAAGAGGGGCGTGTCATACCGCGACTTGCTGGCGAAGGCGAAAGAGACGGTGGATCTCGGAGAGCTCGGGATCACCGGGGGCCTCCGGCTTAAAGTCACCGCGACGGGGGCTCGTATGCTGGAGATCCCCGGAGAAACCAGTGGGTCGTCCGCTGACGCTCTAGCTGAAAAGCTCAGAGCGTCCTTGAACGCGGACGACGCCCGAGTGTCCAGGCCCGTCAGATGCGCAGATCTGCGCATCCTGGGTCTGACCAAGGAGGAGGTGGTGGCCGCCGTCGCCAGGTCCGGTGGGTGTCCTGCTGAGCAGGTCAGGGCAGGCGCCCTACGTCCGGACCTCACGGGTATGCATACCGTTACGGTATGCTGCCCCGTGACGGCGGCCAAAACGATAGTGGAGGGCCGAAGGCTATTGGTGGGCTGGGTCTCAGCACAGGTGATGCTGCTGGATCCCAGACCACTGAGGTGTTATCGCTGTCACGTGGGGCACCACGTGTCAGTACAGTGCGCCTCGGAGGTTGATCGCAGCGGCCTCTGTTTCCGCTGCAGTCAGGCCGGTCACGTGTCCGCGGCTTGCTGTGCCACGCCGCACTGCGGTGCCTGTGCGGCGGCTGGCAAGGCCACCAGAGGCAAGGGAAGGCCCTCTGCCGCCACCGCCACCGTCGCCACCGCCGCAGCCGCAACTGCCGCCGCTGCCGTAGAGGGGCCCTCACAGGGGGCCAGGGAGGAGGAAGCGGTAATGGAGTGCCAATAACGGCCCCATTACGCGCTCATCCCTGCTATAATAAAGCGTAGGGCCTGCGCGGGGGGGGCGGAAACGCCTACACCCCGATTCTTTACGACACTTTGTCATCGACATGACTGACATGTCCATCATACACCACTAATACGGGCCTGTCTTCACCCAAATTAGGTATAAATACTTTTAATATGTAATCATAAAAAATATTCGTTTCCATCCAGCCTCGTTTGCTAGCTGCATACGCAAGATTGAAATCGTATTTTTCAGGATTCTGTAACATCCACTGTTCGTACATGTGTTTGCCCTTAAAAACGATCAGGGGGTCCAATTTCTGTCCAGCTGCATTTACAGTAGTCAAAACTGTGATATTTTCTTTAGCGCTTCCACATGTTGTTCGTGTACAAGGCTCCCCTCTGGCACCTACAACTTTAGTTTTTGTAGGATCGAGACAAACTGAAGTTTCATCGAGGTTCCAGATTTGCTTGGGATCCGAAATATTTAACCCCTGGAGCGTCTTTTCGAGAAGAGTAAAATATTCGTGAATGATAAACGGATCTGTCATTTTTTTTCTGAGGTATTCTACAGGTTGCGGCTTTTTTATTGACAAATTCTGGCGTTGACGAAAAGAAATAAACCAGTCCGATCCCGGTCTGCCATCATTGAAGGGGGTTTTTATTTATTTTTATAAAATCTTGAGTTACATCGAGTACCTCTTCTCTTGATAACCCCCAACCCCACTTTTCCAGTGTTCGTAGGCAGTTTGCCAGTTCAGATTCTAATGCCACTGGGATAGCTGTCGGCCTGCCAAGGGTATTACTTACTATCGCTGTTTTCTTCAGGATTCTATCACTAAGTGTGGATGTAGGTATGCCGTACATTTTTGAAGCGGCTGCATAGGTGAGCTCCTTATTATTTATTTTCTGCATGGCTAATTGCAGCGCTTCGTTTGTATAAGAAGTGGCCCGCGAAGAGGTTCGGGAGTATTTACGTGGCATCTGCAAGTGAATAGTTGATATAAGTATCTAATATGACCCCAGACGCAAACCCTAACATCTCAATAACAGTTACGTAAGTTAGTTTAATTAAAATTATATCTTCTACATAATAGCTTAAGATCCCACTGCTCGATTCTGCAGCTATCTGTTTTTTTGATGAAATTAATTTTAAATGGAAGTTGAGGAAGTATTCAAAGCATTAGCAATAGGTTGCCTATAAAAAAATTGCCACAACTAATTTTTGTATAATTAATTTGGTAATATAATTTGCAGCTATGTTTTTTTGATACATTTTAAGTCATTTAAAAAAAAATGATGTAAAGAATAGAAAAAAATGGTTGCCAGCTCTCAGTCAGCTGCAACGCTTAACAATAATATACCTATTTACCTGACAACCTAGCGTTGCGGCTGACTGAGATTAGGCAACCATTTTTTTTCTATTCTTTACATCATTTTCTTTAAAATGGCGTAAAATTGATTTAAAAAAAAAGATATGGCTGCAAATTATATTACCAAATTAATTATAAAATAAATAAATTGCGGCAAGTTTTTATAGGCAACTTATTGCTAATCCTTTGAATACTTCTTCAAATTTCATTTAAAATTAATGTCATCAAAAAAAACAGATAGCTGCAGAATCGAGCAGTGTGAGCCTGGGTTATAAGCGCCATATTGAAACGACTACGATAACATTAAGTATTTAAAATTAAATTAAAATCATGTGTAATAAAAGTTTGACAATCACTGCCAATTTCGAAACGGGTTAAGACCGGATATTTTTGTCCGATCTTTACTCGAGATGGGTAACATCGGATTTCAGTCTACAGAGGTAGTAGACATATCTGGATTAGTTTTATCACGTTATCATTGCTTAAAACTTAGTATTTAGGCAAAACAATACCAAAATAAGCTATACTTTTGCTAAAATATGCAAATACGAATGAAGGTGAAAGACCGGATAAACAAATATTTTATAAAACTTACCTTGTTTTATTTAACGGCGCGTGGTACACGTCCGAGTTGCCGGAGCGACTGGCGGTCACTGCGGGGCGGGGCGGAACATAATGACGTGGCGCGCAATGTGGCTAGCATTAAAAAATATAGCCAAATAAGTGGGATATTTGATTTTTTTCTTACCCCTGCGCCGATCTTACCCCAACTCACCTTAATATAGGTAAAGAATATAGAAATCGTAAGGGTTACTTTTCCCTTAATGTCCAAGCGATCTGCGATGCTGATTTTAAATTTATGAATGTGGTAGCGCGGTGGCCAGGTTCATCACATGATGCCACAATTTCCAACAACTCTATTCTTAGAGGTATGTATATATTACTAAATGCATTGTTTTGGTAATATTACTTATTTGATATTAATTATATTATGAATATTTGCAGCCCAATGTGATGCAGGTAACTTTGGTAACCGCTGGATGCTTGGTGATAGTGCTTATCCAAACAGACCCTATCTGCTGACACCACTTCTAAATCCTGTTAGCGAAGCAGAACAGAATTATAATCAAGCACATAGAACAAGGAATACCATAGAAAGGTAACTATTAAAATAGTATGGTTTTATAGAAGCTAGCCAAGGCTACCCAAAATCATCTAGTAGCAAGCTTTTAACAGCATGATTTTTATTGTTTTAGAACCTTTGGCGTCTGGAAGCGAAGATTTCCTGTCATGGCACTTACAATGCGGTTATCATTGCCGAAGACCCAAGCAGTAATAATAGCCACTGCAGTGCTGCACAACATTTGCAGGAGTTATAACCTGGAGGAAATTCCTGTAGAAGTGGACCTGCCACCAGCAGAGCCCATAGAATATTTAAATAATGAAGATCAAGACATCCGGGAAAGAGCTGATCTTATAAATAATTACTTCCGGTAGCAGATGAAAGTGATACTTTATTGTATGTGCTTTTATAAAAGAAAGTTTGTAGGTTTTCAGAAAATAAAACAACATAGCTATAATTCTCATGTTTTATTTACAACAATTAGGAATCATTCTGAAATATTACCTATATTAAATTTTGAGTACAAAGATAGTCTTTATTTGCCTTAATGTTAAGCTATACAGGATATATATCAATTGCATGCAAAATAATCATAAAAAAACTAAAAGTTATACATTTTCTAAATTAAAATGAAATAATCAGGGATTCCTTAACTTATCTAATTCTACATTTAATTTTTCTTTTTCTAATAGTAGTTTTTCGTTTTTCAACTTAAGCTCTAAATTTCTTAATTTTAAATGTTCATTTTCTAAACTAATATTTAATAATTTAGCATCCACACACTGTTTTTTGGCATGAAAGTATTCAGCGATTGCACTATTTCTAGCCGCCTTGCAATCATCTGTTTTCATTTTCTTTTTCACTGGAAAAAAAAAACAATATGATAAGAGTTGTTTACTGCACATTGCTCTTAGAGAAATATTTTAATAAACAAAATAAAATAGGTAAATTAATAGAACTAGCTTTACCATGACTTGTACCCATATATTTTTAGAGATAAAATTTAGTTCCATAGCTATGTCTTATCATTTTATTATACATATATAAGAAAATTGTTATACATAAGGATTTGATGATTACCTGCCCTAGGTGTACTAAATGTGAACCTCTTGGGTTTGACTGGTGCTATGTTATAATGAATGTTGGTTATCGCCTGACTATCAGTCATGACAACGCCACCATCATCACAGATCACAGGCTCAATACCCTGTGTAGCTGATAGGTGGTTGTTGGTGGTGAGAATAAAGAAAATACTGGTGGATCAGCGATTTTGGGAAAGAAACCAGGCACAAAGCGAATGGCGCCTAGCTTGACCGTTTGCGCGGGAATGGTGCTACAGCGTAACGCGGGTGCACGCTGTGAGCATACGATGCAGACTCCCAAGGATATCAAAAGGTTGCGTAATGGCCGCTGGTGCCCAATGGCATGAATTGACCAATAAGAGCGCATTGTCTCGCGCATGCGCGAGTCGCATTCTGCCCAATTTTGTTCCCATTTATTAAAAAATCAACTTATACAAACATGTTTTAATGCAAAGACAATCAAAATATTTATTACAAATTATCTCTTAAATTATTAACTTAATTTAGGTATCTAATACATTTCGTATCAACCTACTTACTTATTCTTAACAACAAACAGGAAATATAGCTAGTAAAAAAGTAGTCGGGCTGATCACATTACCACAGATTATTTAGAAATGTTGCCATCGACAACACCCTGGTCAACAGGTATTAAAACAGCATCGTCAACTATCACCCTTGCATCACAAAATCCATCACCACTACCACCATCATCACCACCAATCGTCAAAGACTCTGTCTCCCTGTCACCCCCAAATGGTACCGTGAATCCACTGGCAGTACTACCTAGTAAGCCAGTTACTCGGTCTAAAATGTCATCTGGTGGTATGTAGTCAGCGGGGCCACCACCAGTCTGAAAATAACAGTCAATATTAATATTGTGGGATTGATTAATTAGGTTTAGTCATAATGTAAATAGAAATGAGTAGTATTGTAAATGTACCTTTAATTGGTTCATCCTGATTTTAGTGCTGCGTTTGCGTGAGTTCTTTTTCAAGTTTTCCCACTTCAAACGCAGCTGCTGTGGTGTCCTAGGGCCGTTCGTAGCATTGGCATTGAAACTTTCTGCCAAACGAATCCACTCCTCATTTTTTAATTTGTTGTTGGTGGCGTTCGTCGTTTTTGTGGTGATAATTTTACTGCTTTCAATTAGGTCTAGCAGAAACTTTGATTCCTCTTTTGTTAGAGGCTTGCCTTTTACCTAGTAACAGAAAAAACGTTGATAAACATCGGGATCGGGAACAGCGTCCGCACCGGGAAGGCGCGAAATAAGATGCATCACTTACAATCATACAATATTACAATACTTACAATTTCGCAGTCCATTATAGGTATCTGGTACTTAGGTTACACACACAGATCAAATAAAGTTCAATTTATAGCTAATTATTACGAATGAGCAATAATAATATTAGTTCTTCATTCGGTAGATACTTACGCCAAGCAAATAATAACAAAAATGCATTAATGCACAGCGCAGCGTCGTCACTGTCAAGACGTTAAATTCACGTTCCGTTCCTTTTATAATAGTTGAAGTATTTTAAATATAATTTAACGATTGTTAATTTTACGGGGTTTTAGACACGTACTTATTGTGTTTTGATAAAAAGTATATTTTGGTGTAGTTTAGTGACTAGTTTATTTTCATAAAACACAGAACCTAATGCATTGCATTAACAAAATTATATGTGAAATGGAACGGTTGGGAGGGAAAGGATCGCTCGCAATCTGGATCGAAAAAAAAATAACGATTGCATAGTTTTCATATTGGCATGTGGATTGGAGATCGATCGCGCAGTGAACAGCAATCTTAGATTGACTCTATCCTTGGATCAGAGATACATTATTAATCTCGGGCGTTAACCAATAAACTCAAGGATATCGTCGGTTAAATAGAAAAATGACGTAATTCAGAAAGTACAAATTTTACAGTACAAGCGTTTGAAGTTTTTAATTTCATTAAAATTCGTTTTTCTATAAAAAGTGTTATTTTTACATTTATGTGTCATATACCATTTAAAAGGTATTGGAATTTAGGTGGTGTGTTATTTAATTATTTATTTTTTAATTAGACTCAATTTTTAGCAACAAGTGTTTTTTTTCTACATAAAAAAATATATATAACAAGTACGGATTTTCTAAAATAAATAACTTCATAATGGAAAAATAGTTTTATTCAGTAAGTTTCTTTTACAATTTGAGATTTTTATAGGATGGCACATCCACTTAAAATTACTTATAATGAAATAAGATTCCATAACAAACCCTTAACTAAAAATTAACACTGTCTTATCAGATAAATCAATGGCTAGAATATTATTGAGATCAATGAGCTTAAACTTAAAGCTATTTTATTAACATAAACAAAATAAAATTGTAAATAGAAATGAAATATTTGTTTCAGTAAACTGTTTAAAAAAAAAATGTCTTCTATTAATTAAAAGTTTTATCTAAAAATCAAATAGAGGTACACTATTTGATTTTTATATACAATTAAAAATCCAAAAACAAAAATACTACCAATGTCTTCTTAATCAAAAGTAGTCTAAAAATCAAAACTCTTCTAGAAAAAATAATGATAAGTGGTAAAAAAAAATATCAAAAATCAATGAAGTCACAGATTCTCATAGAAGTTTTTATAAAATCTAGGTATTATATTTTTATCTATAAGTGTAAGTATACCTGCTTTCTTACTGTCAGATACAGGTAATTTTGTTGAATACAGTGGTTGTAATTCTGAACTCAAATTCTTTTTCATCTTGCTAGCTCGAGTTTTGACCAGTACAGTTTTGAAGCTATCTTCTTTATAAGAACACTTATAAAAGAACCGATCATTGTGAATTTTCTCCACTCTAATAACTTTAATATCCCCGATTTTTACCTTTTCTCTATCTTCATTAATAGAGTAATTTGATCCAACACCGTCTGCGATTTTTTTAATGTCAAAGAAACTTTCATGATTTAGTTCATGGACTCTGTATGGATTTCCTTTTTTTTTAGCGGTTCTAATCAAAGTTATGTATTGTTCCGGGACGTAAATAGGTGCAGATTTCAAGGATCTTGAAATATTACGCTCTATCACAGAATGTGCGGAATCTCCCTCATTCTGTGAGTGTCCCTTAATTAGAAATTTGTGGGTAATTGCCGTCAAATTTTCTAAATTAGTGACTGCGTAAATATACATTGCAATCATAAATTTTATTTTTTTGTTGTCCACAACAGTTGTCGCTATAAAATATAGCTTCAAAATCATCCTTAATATTTTCTTGTAGGCTTCTTAAATAACTTAAAACGCAGGATCCTATTTCATTGACTCCTCTTCCGCCTTCACCTTCATGCCAAACGTAACAGTTTACGTCTTTGGATCCAAGTTCGTAAATAGTAAAGTTCGGGAACATTTAGTTTTGAAATATAATAAAAATTTGAAACATCACCTCTAGGACACGGCATCACGGCTTGCAAATCATAGACGGCAGTTATGCATTTTCCATTGGTATTTTCTTTATCCAAGTCTTTTTCTTTTCTTACTAAATCTTTTTCTTCTAGATGAGAATCGTATTTGGTTTTCAACGGCTCTTTATCTTCTGCATTATTATAAGCTGCGCAATCCTCATATTGATCCTTTTTTGGAGACCAAAATGAAATATTGAACTCTTTGGTAAATATGTTGTAGTATATTTGATAATCAGCATGAGGAACATTTTCTGTACGACATTTTGTAACATAGTCTCTATGTAATTGTGCAATAGAGAGACCTCCTTCAATGTATTCCCGGCTCGTACTAGCTCGACAGTAATGGCTATCAATTCTAGCTATAGAATTGATATGTTCTTTAATCCCATCAATAATTGCAGTATCAAGCTTATTGTGTTTACCATGCTTCCCTCTTTTGTCATCTTTCAGAAAACCCCCAACTATAGAGTTTTGCATTGAAATTACTGTCCTTATCGGTCTGTCTGATATACCCAGAGTATTTTTTAAAAAAGTCTTACACACTCGAATTATCTCTGTCAACTTCAAAATTAAATGCATGGTTATAATCTTTTCTTGTACTTCCTTCGCGAATATATCTGTACTTCGGTTTAATTGCAGTTACATGTTTATTGATAAATTGACGTTGCTTATCTAAATCGCCCATTTTCCAAAAAATCATAAAAATAAGTTGCCTCTTCTCCTCACTAATCTTGTTATAACATTTCAGTTTACATTTTTCAGTACATGTTGGTTTCATTTGTCTTTCTGGCATTGGTTTTTGTGACTTCGATGTCGATATATACGCTTTTCCACAATTTCTTAATAGCTTAGCTTTATTTTTTCTCCATTCTTCCGGTACAGCTTTTCTTTTTCTGTCCTTCTTTGCTTTCTCATTTCCATCTTGAACTGTATTTTCTTGGATTTCAACAATTGTAGCGGTTTCATCCTCCGAAGATGATGACACTGCAAGATCTTCGCGTAGTAAAACATCCGGGTCATTATCTGTATCGTCAGGCGACAAGTCATTTTGACTATCAGGTATGGAGTTGGGACAACTATCGTCGTCATCCTCAGAGGATAATATATCCGACTCCGATATTACTATATTGCTTGAAATCTTGGAATGGAGAACGTCTGTACTTTCTTCTGATACTGAATCACTTACGGGAGATTGCACAATAATCCTACTAGGCCCAGGTTGATCATTTGGCAGGTATGCAGTAATTTGTGAATCCGAAAAAAAATTGTTGCTAATAGGATTCGGTGTCTGAACATTGTTATTCAAATTAGTCAATGGAGTGCGTATGGAATTTAAATTAGTTTGCAGTGGCTCAACGTCAATAATCTCACAAAATTTAGATGTGGATACTATGTTTGATGGTTCTATATTCTCTGTAGCTGAGATATGGCTCTGGACAACTACTTCAGATACATTAGACATCTCTTCTTCAGTCTTCTCTAGATTATTTTCAGAAAGTCCCTTGGACATAATCATTTTTATCATTTTTTCACCACGCTTCATCCTAAAACAAAGAATTAAACTAATCAAGCTAATTGATTTAATATTATTTTAAATTGTAAAATATGATTTACGTTTTGATACCATGTCTCCTTATAATAATAAAACAGACACAAATAAAAAACCGGCCCAGTGCGAGTCGGACTCACACATGAAGGGTTTTAAGAACCTCCATGTAATTTTTAAAGACCTATCCGACACCCGCATGTGTAGGTAAACAGAATACATCTACCTACAAAGTTTCAACTGTGTAATCCTTATAGTCTCGGAATAAAATGGCTGTGACATACGAGACAGACAGACAATCATGACGAATCTATAAGGGTTCCGTTTTTTGCCATTTGGCTACAGAATTCTAAAAAGTAATAAATTTAAAATAAAAAAAAAAACAAATAAAAGAATTAATCAATAGTATATTAATTATTATTAACTTGTACTTTAAACGCTAAGATCTCATTAAAATGAGTTTATTTTTACAAGATAAACGTCATTACTTAACAAAATCCATACAAAAAGTGTTTTTCATAAACAAACACAGTCATATTAAAAATTATGACATTTTTCTGATAAAATTCATGCACTTAAATGTGCGCACAAACTATATAGAAAAATGTCTTTTGTCCAAATATGTCATGTTTCATTAACTCCATTTCACAAAACGTAGTCACATTTAAAAAAATGTCTTTTTTCTATTAAAGATATTGTCATAGTTGTAGTCAAATTTTAAAGGAACAAGGTCATTTCTCAAAGAAATTTTTCTATAATATTGCTTACCTTATAAAGTCTTATCCAAACACAATTTTTGAGAAATGTCACTTTTCTTAAAAAACGCACGTGTGTTCAGTGTCGTGGCCGGTGGCAAATGACAGAGGGACATTTTTCTACAATCAAAATGGCGGATGACCACAGAGAATCAAAATGACACTTGCGACATCTGGTGAACTTGGCGTGAACTATTTAAAGTGTCGTTTTTACATATAAAATAATCTTGTTAGTAGACTCGTTTTATGTAATAATCTTATTTTTCAAAAAAATTGAAAAATGCCATTTTTCCATTTAATCGACGATATAAAGGTGCAACGTGTTTTCTTCCGACACTGAACGTTTTAACTGTTAATTTTGATAAAATCACTTAATCTAAAATTAGTCATATTAACATTAGACATGATCTCATTTAGTTTATTTATTTATTTAAACTTCATGTACAAGGGTGGTACATAGGCGGACTTAATGCCACAAGGCATTCTCTACCAGTCAACCTTTCGGTCAAATAGGATAGCATTGTGATAGAGTACAACAAAAATAAATAAGAAAAATACCATTTTGCAAGCATTAATTAAAAACCATAAATGGGTACATAAATACTAATACATATAATATTTATGCTAAAATAAACTAATATACAATGTGTCCCAGGGATAAGTGACCGCCCGGCGTTTTTTGAATATTTGTACAAAATTATTAATAATGACATTTATATTTGTGACTTAGCGGCTTTAGTTTTTTTTTTATGATATTTTTTCTTTTTTCTGTAAAGACGCGTGACGTGCTGCAGTTTTTTTACGATATTTCCTAAGTTTGTTCATCTTTTTCCATTATTTTTTTTTTTACTGACTAGCCGACATCATAGTTTATCATTTAAAATCATTAAACATAACTAAAATGTAGTAAAACATTTATTAAATAAAAAACAAAATTAAAATTAGAAGAAAAAAAAACTCTTCTTTTCAGTTTTTTCAAAATAAATCTAAAAAATGCCCCCTTAATATCACATTTTTTTAATTTATTAATGAACTACATGATATTTCCTACAATAGCTCAGAACAATGTTTGTTACTATTTCAAACATGTACCAAACTACAGACTCTGGAATCAGACCTTTACTCCTTACAAAACAAAAAAATGACGCAGGTAAAAAAATACCGGTCTTTATTGTGTAGCACGCCCGAGTGCACGTCCCTTTTTACTTCCGGCTTTGGTTTGTTTTGTTTAGTCGATCGTTCATTGTGCTCGTGACGCTACGTATTTCGTGATCTCTCAAGTTTTAAAGCATTGTGAGAAGTTTTGTGGCTTTGGCTTAAAAATGTCTAGACTTTCTAATTTGGAACCTTCCCATATTGCTGACATGCATTTTGTGTATGGATTTTGTAATGGGAACGCGAGAGCTGCCGTAGTGGAATACAGACGACGATATCCTAATAGGGTTGTCCTTGGATATCGCTCATTTATTGCTGTACATCGCCAAATCACCGAACTGGGTTTACTTACAAGACGACGAGAACCTGTACTACCTGCTCCAGCTATTCCTCAGGCCATCGATGAAGAAATACTACGTTTAGTGTCAGCTGACCCAACGTTAAGCGTTCGCCGAATAGCAATCAGGCTGGGTATATCAAAAATGAGAGTCTGGCGTGTGTTGAAAAAAGAAGGTCTCCACCCTTATCATTATCGACGCGCTCAAAATTTGAGAGATGAAGACAGTGTGCCTAGGTTGGTGTTTTGTACGTGGATATTACGACAGCACAGACTTTATGCAAACTTCTTAAAAGAGATTTTATGGACTGACGAAGCAACGTTTACTAGAGCTGGAATAACTAATCATCGCAACTTGCACATTTGGGCTGCCGAAAATCCGTACGCTGTTCGAGAAACAACATTTCAACACGAATTTTCAATTAACATGTGGGCCGGAATTATTGACGATTTAATTATTGGACCTTTCGAATTGCCAAATCGGCTTACCCAGGAGGTAATGCTAAATTTTTTGCGCAACGATTTGCCACTATTGTTGGAAGACGTCCCTTTGTTAACAAGGCGAAACATGTACTTCCAGTTAGATGGAGCCCCGGCACACTACGCGACATCTGTTAGACAGTACCTAAACGAAAACTACCGAAGGTGGATCGGCAGGGGTGGTCCAGTGGCATGGCCCCCAAGATCTCCGGACTTAACGCCACTGGATTATTATTATTGGGGCTACATGAAACAAAAAGTTTACGCTGTGCCGATAACTTCAAGAGAGCAATTAAAAGAAAGGATCAATGCAGCTGCGGCAGAGATTTCAGAAAACCATTCCGAAATAAGAAGGACGACACAGAGGATGTCATTTAGAGCTCTGGCGTGCATTACTGCTAATGGCAGTCATTTCGAAAACGTAATTAATTAATCATGTGTTTCTTTTTAATAAATAATAATTTGATTAGGGTCACCTGTTCACAAATGAAACACCAAAATTTCAAACCATCCTGTCTCTGCCGTTTCTCAAGTTAGGAGTCTAATTTTTTGCATCAAGATAGACAATTTAATTAGTTATCTCATCGTATTTTATTTTTTTACTGTACTTTTATAATTTATGCATAAAAAAGCTTTTTTTAAAAAATGAACTTTGTTTCATTGTGTCCATATATGTGTATTCAATGAAACACCTGATTTTTTACAATGAAACAGGGCTAATCAACAATGAAACAGTATTATTAGCAGGTAGTGTTTTGTTTGCTTTTAATCAACCAGGTAGGTATCTATGTATTAAATTAAAGAAATTTAAATGAAAATAATATGTTTTATTCATAGTAATTATTGTCTAAGATATTAATCAGACTTAAACATTAAACAATCACAGAGGTAATACCTGCTGGTTCAGCACTAACAAAAAAACAATTACCCTCTGTCTTACAGGTCTAAAAACTTAAAATAAACTTTCAAAAAACAAAATAATACTTTCAAAACAAATAAGTAGTTAGGTACCTAAGTATTTTTCGCATAAAACAATCTAATATTTATCCTCTTCTAACTAATCTATGTTGTACGAGTTGCAGTTTCATTATTTAAAATATCACAATCATTGTCATTTTTTTTCGCTTAAACCAATCTAATAATATTTATCCTCTTCTTCTAACTAAACTATGTTGTACGAGTTGCAGTCTCATTATTTAAAATATCACAATCAATGTCATTTTTTTTCGCTTAAACCAATCAAATATTAATTATCCTCTTCTTCTAACTAATCTATGTTGTACGAGTTGCAGTCTCATTATTTATAATATCACAATCATTGTCATTATAATTAGGTAGAACTTCTTATTAATTTAAGAATAAACAAGTAACAAAATATCACATCGGGTTTCGGTTTTAATCAAAACCGAAACCCGAAACTCAGCCAGATTTTAACGCAAATTTAGTCTCGGTGATACACGAAGAGGGAAAACATAGAACGAGTTTCGGCTTTTGGTGCCGTTAATTTTTGGCTGAGGTAGAATCATCTTTATGTCTGTCAGTCTTATTTCTGAAAGATCTGGCTCTAAAGGGCTATAAAATTTCATCTCAGTCTTGTTTTTTACTCTCAAGAAAGAAACGCCATATGAATTAGCACTTATTACTTCAGTAATCAATGCGACGTAGAGTATTTCAAGCTTTTTGGTTTCAAAACCAACCATAACGTAGTCGCCTTCTTGGGGTTTTCGATCGATTCGTTTAAAATTTTCAGTTACCAAAGGTAAATCTTCATCGGTATCATCTTCTTCTTCATCTATGTCACTCAGTTCTGTTTCACTTTGAGATACCACCATATCTTCCTCTTCTTCGCTAGTTTCTGCATCTGATTGATTGCCATGAACTTTACTCTTTTTGCGTTTATTTTTTCCTTTTTCGTCACACAGAACAGGTCGCTTTGTTTTCTTGATTGCGGATTTTCTTTCTTGAGCTTTGTTCCTTTCTTCAGCAATTTGATTTTTTTCAGGCGTATCCGTCGCAATCATGCTTCTACCGAGCCTTCTTGGCTTGCGCCGTCCAGTTCGTGGGCCAGCTTTTAATGGAGGCATAAACTCTTTAGGTGATTTGAAATTACCTTTGGTACCAGAAGAAGAGCTTGCAGCAACACAAGCATCGGAAGGCGGTGTAATTTCCCTGATGGCAAGTAAATTTAAGCTCTGTGAAGGTAAAATAGCTGTGTGCAAAAGATTTTCAACAATAGGGTCTTCAAAAATACGCTCGTCTATTTCCAATAAGGATGGACTTTCAGCTTCTCGTGGTGGAGGACTTTCAGCGTACGTTGCATCTGACGAAGGACTGCCAAGATTTATCGGCTGATGTCGTGGGTGGTCAGAGGAAGCAGAAACTGGAAATTCTGAGGATGTTCCAGGCTGTTGTCTATCGGTGACTTCTCGGGAAGCAGAAACGGGCAATTCTGAGGATGGTTCGGGCTGTTCTCTGTCGGTGAGTTCTCGGGAAGCAGAAACGGGCAATAATAATTCTGAGGATGGTCCAGGCTGTTCGCTGGCGGTGAGTTCTCGGGAAGCAGAAACGGGCAATTCTGAGGATGGTTTGGGCTGTTCTCTGTTGGTTACTTCTGATGGCATGAAGTCGATTTCTTCGAAAATGTCTGCGTTGTATGGGAAGATTCCACATTTTTTGAACGCTGCTGCAATATTTACTGGCGTCATTGCCTTCTGATATGCTTGACCCACACACTCGGCGACGTTGTAGATTGTCATTGGTTTGCCTGGGTTTCTTCGCAACCACGAATCTACAGCACTGTTATAATACGTCTTAAATGGACCGTTTAAGCCCACATCAAGTGGTTGCATTTTGGCTGTTGTGTGTGGGTGCAGAGTAAGAACACAGACCCCAGACATTTTGGCCAAATCTAAAGCATCAATACTTAAGTGGGATTCGTGATTGTCCATGATTAATAATGCGGGGTTTTCTGGAGAGGCGCATGTATGTTTTATAAAGTGCTTCATGACTTGGACAAATAGCTCTGTGTTCATCCACCCACTCGGGGTAGCAAGCCCAAGGGACCCTGGAGGTGCGCCGGTCAACATAAAATCCTTGTAATTTTTCCTCGGGAAAACAAGAACCGGAGGTAAAGCTTGCCCTGACGCGCATACAATCGCACAAGTTGTAACCAAAGTACCTTTCTCACCACTAGTGACCTTGCCTAGATTGTGGCGTCCTTTGGGAGCCATGACTTTTTGTGGTTTTTGAACAGTTGTGGTTGCTGTTTCATCTAAATTGTACACTCTACAACCATTGCCGAAAGATGGGTGACGATCCATAGCATTTTTCAGATTGTTAAAAAAAGTATTGACGGTTTCTCTATTGAAGGCAGTAGCCCGCGCCAAACTGCAAGCCTCAGGCTTTTTTAGTGATAAATCTGGATGCCTAGACCTAAAAGATCTAAGCCACTCAATGCCTGCCATTTTTTCAGACTCCCAGCTGACAGGAAATTGAATATTATTTATATGAGCCATCTGGTACGCAACGCTGCGAACGTCTTTACTAGAAAGACCATAAAATTTTGACGCGCAATCTTTGATGTACTCTTTAAGATGAGCTTCTTGGTCTTCTGTAAAGACTCTGTTAACATTATAATTTGGAGTTAACCTTTGATTCTTCAAATCCGTGTCACTGACATTCTTATTCTTTTTAACATACCGGAATAGTGTGGGGTAATGAACACTGCATTCACTAGCAGCTTTTCGTAGACTCCATCCCTGCCTTATAAGCTGAATGGCTTTAAGCATGTTAGCTGCCGAATGATCTCCTTTTTTTCTTATAATAGCTTTATTACGTGCCATCTGAAAAATAATAAATGAAATAACTACAAAGTAAGTAGGTAGTTACTGTAGATAGCCAATAGGAAGCTTTAAGAAAGTTGCTTGTGTTAAGAAAAAATATCGTTACGGTTATTTTCCACATGGCCTACAATGAAACAAGATAGTACACAATGACACACTGTTTCATTGTATACAACATACTTTTGTTTCATTGTAAACCAACAAGGTATTTTTTTATAACCTATCGAAAAATTGCAATAATGAGTGAACTATTTTCATACGGGTTCAAGTCAAAAGACACTTTGAAACGTACAGAATGCAACGTAATATTGAACAATACGAAATTATCTTCTATAATTTGCTAAAAAATCACCAAATATGACCAAAAATTCTTACTTTTTCGCAGCTAAATGTGTTATGCGTCACCCGAGACGTCCTCTTCCACGCGGCGCGCTCGCAAACTGGGCGTGTGCGGAGGGGGCCTGAGAAGGTCCTTTCTTGCTATCCTGCTCTATCTGGCAACGTCGCGTTTTAGAAATATCGCAAAGTTTCACTGTGTACCATTGTTTCAATGTTGAACAGGTGACCCTACAACATTGTTTTTTTTTTATTACATCTAATAAAAAAGTATCTAATGGATTCAATTGAGACTTCTAACAGTGTCAATAGCGGCTTTAGTTAGCTTTGAAGACTTTGCTCTTTTTTACTGAGTATGGGAGTCAAATTTCAACTGACTGTACTTTTGCTTTTGTTTGAAATCAGTAGCAAACATTGTTCTGAGCTATTGTAGGAAATATCATGTAGTTCATTAATAAATTAAAAAAATGTGATATTATGGGGGCTTTTTTTAGATTTATTTTGAAAAAATTGAAAAAAAGAGTTTTTTTTCTTCGAATTTTAATTTTGTTTTTTTATTTAATAAATGTTTTACTACATTTTAGTTATGTTTAATGATTTTAATTGATAAACTATGATGTCGGCTAGTCAGTAAAAAAAAAATAATGGAAAAAGATGAACAAACTTAGGAAATATCATAAAAAAACTGCAGCACGTCATGCGTCTTTACAAAAAAAAGAAAAGAAATCATAAAAAAAAAACTAAAGCCGCTAAGTCACAAATATAAATGTATTTATTAATAATTTTGTACAATTATTCAAAAAACGCCGGGCGGTCACTTATCCCTGGGACACATTGTATACTAAAATACATACAAATAGTCCGAAATACGAGAAACCTTGTAAAAAATACTACGACACTAGTAATGACTAGAATGTAATTTAGACTGACTTTAAATAGAACTTCCGAACTGCTCTTTTGAAAGCCAATTTGCTTTCAGCTTTTTTAATGCCAAGGGGTAGCGCGTTCCAGAGTTTTATAGATGAGATAGCATAAGAAGAGGACATAAAACCAGTACGGTGAGAGGGAATTTGAAGAATTAGGTTTTTGGAAGCTCGAAGGTTGCGACTGTGAGAACTGCCCAACACCTTGAAAAAAGTTTTTAGGTACTCGGGAGCACATGGATCATTCATAATGGTGAAAAGCATGCAGAGAGATCTGAGGGACCTCCTGAGTCTGATAGGCAGCCATTTAAGCTGATAACGGTACGAAGAGATGTGATCGTATTTACGAAGGCCAAAAATGAAACGAATGCAATTGTTCAGAAGACGATCCAATTTGTTAAGAAGTTCTTGGGTTAGATCAGAGTAACAAACATCAGCATAGTCGATTATGGGGAGCACAAGCGACTGGACCAAAGTTGTTTTAGTGCTAGATGGGAGAAAATGTTTAAATCTATAGAGAGACCGCAGTGAGTAAGTGACTTTCTGGCTAACCTGAGCTACCTGCTTATTCCAACTGAAAGTGTCGTCAATGTACAGGCCCAAGTTCTTTACGTGTGGTGAGAGAGGTATAACAGAATTGTCGAACATAAGTGGCACTAGGCGGCTAGTGTCCAAATTCCTCAGGTAGTACGAACTACCAATCAGGATGGCCTGGCATTTCCCGACGTTGACAGCAACCCCAAATTTGCCAGACCATTCTCCGATAGTTCGGAGATCAGCATTAAGTGACGAGATGCAATTATCAATGTTGGCAATGTCCGATTGAGCGTAAAGTTGCAGGTCATCAGCATACAGATGGTAAGAGCACTTGAGGATAGTGGTAATAGAATTTATAAATAATGAAAATAAGAGAGGAGAGAGTATACCGCCTTGTGGAACACCAGTTACCAGGTCGCACCATTCGGAGTAATCCTGATCAGCACGCACCGCCTGCTGGCGACCACGAAGATATGAAGAGAACCAATCACGTGACAACGAAGAAACCCCAATTTGAGTCAGTATGGCGAGGAGGATATCGTGGTCAACGGTGTTAAAAGCGTTGGAAAAATCTATTAAAACCAACACCGTAACCCTCGAATTCTCCAAGCCATCTCTAACATCTTCTGCAACCTTAAGCAAGGCTGTGGCTGTGCTGTGGCCAGGTCGAAAACCAGATTGGAATTTGGACAACAGGTTATTCTTAAGAACGTGGGAAGCTATTTGTCTAAGAGCAGCTGCTTCAAGGATCTTGGAAAGGAAAGGAAAGGAAGAATGGAGATCGGTCTGTAGTGAATTGGCAAACTGGGACTGGGAATCTTAGGAAGAGGGATAATGTAAGCCTTACGCCACAAAGCTGGAAACACACCAGTATACAAAGAAAAATTTATGATATGGGTAACAATGGGAATTAAGTTATCAATCACAAAAGATAACATTGCCCTGCTGATCCCATCACAGCCCACAGCCTTAGACTTAATTGACGTAAAAAAATTAAAGACCTCAACGTCAGTCACGGGGGAGAAAGAGAAGGAGTCAGGAGGTAACAATGGCTTGGAAGCAATGTCATGAATAGTTTGGTTCCTAACATCAACTGACAGCGAAGCTGACGTTGAGAAATGTTTATTAAGAACGTTTATGGACAGACTAGAAGGTAATATGCTAGAGGAGGGCTTTGTTATGCCAAGTAATTTTAGAAATTTCCAAATATCAGCCGGTGAAGAATTGTGGACATTTTCACAAATGTATCGGCGTTTAGAAGCTCTTACCATCTGATTGCAGCGGTTTCTAGCCAACTTGTACAGGCTCCAGTTCTCCTCACTGCGATCCCGTCTATATCTTCTGAAAGCCCTGTCACGCCGTCTCATAGCCATCCTAACTCCTGGGGTTATCCATGGAGCCGGAGGGCGCTTAACACGGACGGCCCTCAATGGTGCATGCGCGTCAAAGAGCTGGAGAACAGACCTATTAAATATCTCAACTTTCTTTCCACAGTCGATGATTGGAAAAGGTCGTCCCAATCAAGGGCTTGTGCATCAGCATTGAGTTTATCCCTATCTAACCTCGCAAAATTCCGAATAAAAACAATAGCAGGCCGCTGCTTAGGGGGTCTAATTTTGTAAGAGAGATAAATTAAATCGTGTCTAGATAGTCCAGGAGCAGCGACCTGACCATGGTTAGCAACGAGATCCACAGAAGAAGTAAGCATGAGATCGAGCCAGGAGTCGCTTGAGTCAGAGTTATGATGTGTCGGACTAAGCGCGAGGAGGGACAGACTCGAAGACTCTAGGATTCCTTTCAACCTACGTGACCTAGGGTTGTCTTTCAAAAGGTCGGTGTTAAAGTCACCCATAAATAAGTGATGTTTGTACTCTGAGGAAACAGATTCAAAGAGAGATTCCAGACTGGAGAAGTAATCTATGGCAGTAATATGTATTTTGAACTCATTTGATACAATGGTAGACAAGGTCATATTGAAAGTTTGCAAAATTTGTTAATTGAAGGTAAGGCCAGCATTATATTTATCTTTGAAACTATTCTGATTATTTTGCAAAAATGTTTATGGCTTTACTATATGTCGATAATGTCGATATTTAGATCTACCGTAGGTTTAGCGCTGACAGTCGTATTGTCCATTGCAGTTTCATGATTGTGGCTCTCGTTTCCTACAGTAGTGAAATCAGCTGTACTTACAGTATCAGCTGGACAAATGGGGTTAATTCAATTTAATTGGGTGTTTGTTTTGCTAATATTTGTTTTTTCTTCTTAAGTAGTTCCTGTCGCCGCTGTTGAAGTTTTTGTAATGTCGTAACGTCATCATTAATATCAGCACCCTCCAAATAATTCGTAGAACCATCTTGTATTGCGTTTTCATCTTCATTCATTGTGAATCTTAGTTTTTACTGCTATCACGGCAAAGGAAAATAGACTTATTTATCACTAACTTTAAAACACTCATCTACATGAGGAATCTTAAAAGTACGATGAAATTTAATTGTAATTATTACTAAGTATATTTTAACTATGATTGTTGTCGCCATAGACATCGCTTTATTCAAAACCCAAAAAAAAAGGGTAAATGTTTTAACTTTTATTAGAATGTGGCGGTAGTTTCCCATCAGTTTCCTTCCTTCCTATTCATTCCTGCAGCGTCTACCATAGGTCAGAGCGAAACAGCAATACAACGCTGGAAGAAGATGGAACGTAGCCGACGCCATATTGAGATAAGATTTGTCTACTCCGCCGCCGCGAAAGCACCTCTCCAGGGCTTTACCGCAATAAATCTAGATTACGTGATAAATCCATGGTTTCGGGTCTATAATTCAAATTAGATCCACCTAAATATTAAGCTACAGTGATTTGAAGTGCTGCAAAAGGGAAGGAACCTTTTATCTGTGGAACCACGCTGGCCGCCGCGTGGTTAACCTGTACATCGAAGACGTGCAAAGCCCTTACACCAGGAAGGCGACTCCAGACTTCTGCAAAAAGGTAAGACGCTGCATCCTGTGTCCTTCTATTGTTCCTGTTTCTCCTTACCAAAAAATAGCCTCCTTCAAAATTAATGTATGCTGCCACATAAAGTTTATTACAGTCCACAAAACCGCCGATTCTCATAGCAAAGCTTTGAATCACCGCTCCAGGTTTTTAGAAGCCTGGAAAGAGCTGTTTAGACAGTTCTTCCATTTCATGGTAAATTCCCCGCACCCCCCATGTTAGCGTTTAAAGGTTTTCCAGAAAGCCCACAGCTCTAACAATGATAACATAGTAACACAAAAACAAAATAAATTAATTATAATAAAACCGCGGAAATACAAAACAAAACAAAATGGGATTTTATCAAAACCGCGTAAGAACCACGTAAAAATTAGAAGAACTTTAAAAGTCGAAATCACACAATTTCAGAATAAAAACCGACCCTATTTTATTTATAATAAAGTAAAGAATACGTGTGATATACTTACATTAGAAATAATCCAGTAATTACACATAAAAAGAATTTCTACCCGGAGCGCCAAATAAATACTTCACACACTTATACAAATTGGCTTTCGTGTCGTAACTTGTTCGTCAAAAGATCCGCGGTATTGTAATTTTTAATAAACTCCGCTTCCTATTGGCCGATTCAAAAAAATCTCCTACGGGTCGACGCCAATCACAATCGGTTACCTAAAACCGCGAAATCTCATTTTTGTTTTTTTTGTACATACGCGGTTTTGAATAATGTTAGTTTCGCGGTATTGGAATATCAACGACGAAATGCATTTAAGTATCCTGGAAAGCAAGGTAAGTAAGTATTATTTGAAACATGGTAACTACCCTTTTTTTTTTCTTTTTTTTTTTTCGGATGGGAAATCATCAAATGACTTCTCCCGCTCTGGGCGGTGCAGGAGGGAGTATCAGACTTTTACTGACTAAAACCCATCCATGTTCCTTTATCGCCCTTTGTGTTCCGGTGTCAGGGTATCTCTTTCGAACAGTCCCGCAACCCCGGCAGGCTTCGGTCCTTGCGGATCCCTTCCTATTGCTGACTCTCTTTGAGGCGCGCGTGGAACACGAACGCCGTCGACACGGCCTGTCGTCATGAGATGGACAGACGGCGAGCTAGCCCATAGCCCACCGTCCACAGGCCCGCGCCTACGGTGGCCGGGGGCCACGTGGTGGCCGCCCCCGACGCCCGGGGCGTCTCCCGCGGCGGCCGGGACGCTGTGAGGTTCTCTCCCTCTCACGTTCCGCCACCTCCTTCTCTAGCATTACTGCTTCGCAGAAGGAGGTGACGGCGTCACATTCCGTCTCGCTCCGGACCATGGCTTGCACCAGGGCCGGACGCGAGAGGTCGCCGCCACCAATCGCCGCTTCGAGGACACGGCGGTGCTCCGCCCACGCGGGGCACACCTCCACCGTGTGCTCCACCGTGATGGTAACTACCTACACTAAAACTGGTTTAGTATCACACATACCTGTCTCAGCATCGCAATGTGCCCACACCATCTGTCACAGTCAAAACTCTTAATCAGTCAAAACTACTTTTGACTGGTGAAAAGTCAAAACTACTTTTGACCGGTGTTAACTATTTTAACAAAAACTAACATTTACTTAGAAACTTATTAGGTTGCTAGATGTTTTTTTTTGTAACCTTTTGAAAAACATCATGTAATTCTAGGACAAGGTAACTACCTAAATAACTTTAAGGGTTATTAACTACCGAAATAATAGGCGCTCGCGCTGGTTCTTGGTTGTAAAACAAAGTGTAAGGGCGAAGTTCACGCCGGGGTTGCGGGACTATTCGAAAGAGATACCGTGGCCCCGGAACACAAAGGGCGATGAAGGAACATGGATCGGTTTTAGTCAGTAAAAGTCTGACACTCCCTCCTGCTCCGCCCAGAGCGGGAGAAGTCATTTGATGATTTCCCATCCGAAAAAAAAAAAAGGGCGATGTTCACCGAAAAGCTAACAGTCTGATTATCTAAAAACAGCTGTTTAAAACTCATTTTCATGTTCACCAAAGCAAATCAACCGATTAAACACGCTAATCAACTGTTTTCTCTAACCCACCTTGGAGAGGTTGTTTAAAGTCTCGGTTAGTAGTTAATCGGTGTATTTTGACGTTTGTAAACTGCAAATATAATAAATTTTAAGGTTACATCCAGTAATTATTGTTAGAATTTAACATGCAGTCTGCTTTGAATTATATTTTGGAAGAGGATGACGTTATGGCCGAGTTTGAAACCGTTGAAAGACTTGCGAAATCCTCGTTTGTGTTCCACCAGACGACACTAGTTCACACTAAACTAGTGACAATTTCCTTTTCGTCATGCGTAAAATTAGCATTGCGCTTCATAACCATTGTATTTAATTTAAAAACTATTACAAACGAAAATAAACAAAACTTCAAACAACAGATAATTTGATGGTTAGAGAACTGTCATCTCAGGTATAATCTTGTATTAAGCCTCCTCTACGCGTCTGCAGATGCGACCAAAAACCTTTGATCTGTGCCAAATAACCGACAGCAATCGGATTCGAGGCGGACGCGTCTGCGGACGTTAAATACCAACAACCGATGCACAAATTACCCCTTCTATACGTCGGCGGACGCATCCGAAGACGACGTAGTGCAGATGCATCTGCCGACGTGTAGGGGAGACTTTATTATATAGTGTATTATCTATGGGTATAACGCAACCATTTTAAGATGTTTCGCATTTGTACGGTTTTTGCATTTGTTTTGTTTTTAAAGTTACCCACCTTATTTGACTGTATTATAATCATTCGGTCTTTCATTCCTAAAGCGCTCGTTTACATAACCGAGCTAGAATAAGTTGTGGTGAACACCAAAATTCCCACGTCATGTTTAAACAACTGTTTACGTTTAGCGGGCCGATTACGAAACAGTCGGTTATTTTACTGTTGGTGAACTTGGCCCTAAGACAATAAAAAAAAACTAACCAATAGGTATGAAAAACATAGACAAAAGATATAAATATTTACGTATTTTTGCAGCCGTGTCCTTCTTGGTCGTAGACACATAGTACATTATTATATATGAGAATAGAGTTGTTAGTCAGTGAGAGTCCGTGTGAGTTGTTGTGCGCCATCTATTGATAATATTCGGAACTACAACCGACTAAGTATATACCTATAGCTAGCATAGTAAACTGCCTCTATAGTTGGTCCCGTTGCAGAAAATCATAATTATACATACCGAATGAATTGTATCAGTTCAAAAAAAAATGGGTTTCTTTACCTAGTTTCTTTTTTCCACAGCTTAGAAAAAAATTGATCTATCATCAAGACACGCTACAAATTTCAAGTAAACTTTTCATATTAGAACAAAGGAAGAAATTTAGAAAAAAAATTGTAAAGTATCTAATTTCAAATCATACGCAATAAGCGTTTGATTTGAATTTCGATTTTAATCTATTATTTTTTTTCGCAAAAAAAAAAAAATACTTAGCATGCCATTTGCTTCTACTACGTTCACCTATTACACTCATTTTTTTTGGAAAGTGTAAAAACTTTTATCACTTTCCAAAAAAAAAAAACTTTTTAAAAAAAAGTCACCTGTATATGCTTAATTCATCTACTGTTAACTGTTACCTCTGAACTGATGATTATGAAAATACAAGGAAATTAACAGTGCAGAGAAAACGCAGATGAATACAGTAATTCAGAGTTTAGCGGGATAAAAATAAAACTCATTGCCTAATAAGGTAAACTTACGTATTTTAATAACGTATTTTCTTATAATATTCGATAGCTAAATCTTTGATAGTATCATTGTCTGCATTTTCTGCCCTGGTGCCATTTAATAATAAATTCACATCACGACACCAGATATTTATAAAACATCTAGAACAGAATTTAAATAAAAAGTCAATTAATTCATTCTGTCAGACCACAGAGATGAATTAATTGACTTTTTATTTGAATTCTGTTCTAGATTTATCCAACTCAAAAAGTTAAAATCGATTACCGTGTACAAAATAGTTTTTGTGTAACTTTGAATGCGAGGCAAATCACCCTTTTTTTTTTAAAAGTAAGCACATCTTGAATGGCAGAAAAAAACTTGAAAGTATTTAAGGAAGGGTAAGTGAGTGATTTTAATGAAGAAAACTCTAATTCTTATAATGATATTCATTTAGGTCTGTTTCATCATAATAGGCGAGACGACAGAAAAAAAACTAATTAGTCCGTCACTTAGATTATCAAAAAATATTTGACCCGTGTTTTTTCTTTTGTTACGTAAACCACAATTGACGAAGACATGACGCTTTTAAAATTCTCAATACGTCACGCCTAGGTATAATTTTTAGCTAGTTCTGACGTCACGAACCCCCACTCCCGAGTTTTGATGCGTTTTATCTTTGTCAAAATTCATTGATTTACTAAAACAAAAAATACGTGTCCATTAATTTCCAATACTCTAACTGACGGACTAAATAGATTTGCAATTTTTTGATACTGTCGTCATGCATATTAAATATTACATTTCTTGCAACTTTTAAATACTTTTTGTTTAGCCTTTCTCGATACATAACGTAACGGTTACGTAGCTAAGTTAGCTAATGATTGTTGGATTCCTCCTTTTTTCATCAAAATCTATAATTTCACAATTAATGTCATCGAAACCTACATATTATGTCATTGATTTCTGTTTCTACATTTAAATCTTTTTAAGGGTTCCGTACCTCAAAAGGTAAAAAAGGAACCCTTATAAGATCACTTTCTTGTCCGTCCGTCTGTCACCACCGATTTTCTCAGGAATGGGTGGACCTAGCAAGTTGAATATTAATATCAGATACTAAGATCTATAGTCCCTATTAGGTGTATAAAATCAAGGTCCTGAGTCAACACGATAAAAAGATATGGGCAAATTTAGATTTTCATGAAAACTTCTAAGTACCAAAATTTACCTTAATTTTCAACTTTTTATTTGTCGGACTTTTCCCTTTACTTGTGCTGTAAGACCTTGCTTTTACACAAAATTGACAATTCTAGGTCAATCGGAAGTACCCTATAGGTTTTGGGTCGAAAACAAAATTCTTATATTAATAATTTATCAAAAAACTAGCAAATGCTGATTGCGATTTCCTGATGGTGTTGGAGATACATTTCTGTAACCGTGTCAACAAGACATTTTGTGCACTCGGTGCGCGAAAATCCTTTACAAACAGGCAGTCTGCACCTATTTTTCTTTTCGCATCTACTTACGTGTCTTACGTTGTGGTCAACACCATCTGTTCTTACATCTTTTACTGGCACAGGGTTGAGTGGTTTACGACGACGTTTCTTTGCTTCTAATTCTCCTTCAATATTGCTGCTAGATTGCTGCTGTCTTCCTCTTTTTAATACTTTTATAGTTACACTAGCTGTTGCCCGCGGCTTAGCCCGCGTAATGTTCGGTAACCGTCCCACTGGATCATATTAAACGGATAAATAGTGTCCTACGACCGTGTTAATCCAAGTTATGAACTATTTATGTGCCAAATTTTATAATCATCACAATTATCATCATCACAATTATCATCATCACAACCACCATTATTATCGCTAATCACCATCACAATCACAATCACCATCATCGTTAGCACAATCACCATCATCGTTATCACAATCACTATCATCGTAATCACAACCATTATCATCACAATCACCATCACAATCACAATCACAATCGCCATCATCACAATATCCATCATCGTTATCAAAATCATCATTATCGTTATTACACGCATCATCATCATTACCACAAACACCATCACCATCACTGTCACCATCACCATCACCATCACAGTCACAATCACTATCACAGTCACAATCAGTATCACCATCACAATAACCATCACCATCGCTATCACAATCACCGTCACTATCACTATCACAATCACCATCACCATCACAATATCGTTATTACAATCATCATCATCATTATCACAATCATCATCAATGTCACAATCACAATCACAATCACCATCACTATCACCATTACAATAACCATAGCCATCGCTATCCCCATCACAATCACCATCACCATCGCTATCACCATCACAATCACCGTCACTATCACAATCACCATCACAATCACAATCACAATCACCATCACTATCACTACCACCATCATTATCACAATCAAAATCACCATCACAATCACCACCTTCGTTAGCACAATCACTATCATCATTATCACCATTATCACCATTACAATAACCATCACATCACTATCACGATCACAATCACTATCACCATCGCCGTTATTATCACAGTCACAATCACCATCACAATCACAATCACCATCACAATCACCATCACAATCACTATCACCATCACTGTTATCACAATCATCATTATCAGTATCACAATCATCATCATCGTTATCACAATCATCATTATCATTGTTGTCACAATCATCATCATCATTATCACAATCATCATCATCGTAATCACAATCATTTTCATTGTAATCACAATCATCACCATCATCATCATTATCACAATCATTACCACAATCATTACCCTGTATAAAATTCGAATCCGTCCTCTTCTGGATCTCAAAATAAATGCGATATTCGACACCCATACTGATTTTTAGACATTTCAGCCCCATCGCACCCCAACAGGGGATGATGATGGTATTTCAGGTCCGCCACATTAAATCTTAAAATCGTTGTTTTTGTAACACACCCGACCCGATACACCATACAGACAATACTGATGTTGATTTTCAAACTTTGCTACCGCATTTCCCCCTTTAGGGGTTGAATTCTGAAAAATCCTGAAACACAAATGTTAACTCATTTATCGATAGGAGTACTCCTGTGAAGTTTCGAATAAAACAGTCTTACCTGATCTTGTTTCCCCATACAAACTTTCGACTCCGGTTTCATCCCCATAGGGGGTACATTTTGAAAAATCTTTTCTTATTGCACCCCTTAACTGTGCCAAGGAACGTATGTGCCAAATTTGGAATCTGTAGACCCAGCGGTTTGGGCTGTGCATTGGTTTTTAGACTTTGTCACCCCATTTCCCCCTATTAGGGGTTGAATTCTGAAAAAACCTGTAACTCATTTCTACTCATTTATCAATAGGGGTACGTACTCCTGTGAAGTTTTTAATAAAATATTCTAATTAATCTTGTTTCCCCATACAAACTTTAGAACCCCGTTCCACCCACTTAGGGGGTATCTTTTGAAAAACCCTTTCTATATTTCCCCTAGACCACTTAAAGAACATATGTGCCAAATTTGGAATCTCTAGACTCAGCGGTTTAGGCTGTGCATTGATTTTTAGACTTTGTCACCCCATTTCCCCCTCTTAGGGGTTGAATTCTGAAAAACCCTGAAACCCGTTTCTACTCATTTATCAAAAGGAGCACTTCTGTGAAGTTTCGAATTAAACAGTCTAACTAATCTTGTTTCCCCATACAAACTTTGGAGCCCCGTTTAACTCCCTTAGGGGGTGAATTTTGAAAAATCCTTTTTTATGCACCCTTAGACCACATAAGGAACCTACTTGCCAAATTTGGAATCTGTAGACCCAGCGGTTTGGGCTGTGCGTTGATAGATGAGTCAGTCAGTCAATTTGTTTCTTCTTTTATATATTTAAAGACATCTGCCAACTCTGCTCTAAAGTCACCTAAAGTCATTTTTTTGGTTTGAATTCCAATATTAACTTTTTTTTAGATGACCGCCATATCGATCAAATGATAGAAGATACGAATGTACCACTTTCTGCTCTCTAAGTTGACATTTGGCAACATCATCATTTCAGCCGAAAGACGTCCACTGCTGGACATGGGCCTCCCCCAAGTGTCGCCACATTGACCGGTCCCGTGCGACTCGCATCCAGCGGATTCCCGCAACCTTCACCAGGTCATCGGTCCACCTAGTGGGAGGCCTTCTAACGCAACGTCTTCCGGTCTGCGGTCGCCACTCCAAAACTTTTCGGCCCCATCGGCCATCCGTTCTGCGAGCAATGTGCCTTGCCCACTGCCACTTAAGTTTGGCAATTCTTCGGGCTACGTCGGTGACCCTGGTTCTCTTGCGGATGTCTGGCAACATATTAAAACAGTTGTCTGTTGGCAACATATTAAAAACTAATTTGACTTAAAATTACAAAGAAATCAGAGGAAAAATAAATGAAATATCAAAAACTTACCTCATTTTCTACTCGATTACTATTTTTCAAACTTAAGAGAATAGATTCTTTGATGTGAAATCGTAAATCAGTCACTCGTACTCGCCAAAACACAAACTTTTACACTTACTCGTTTGTAATGACGTATGACGGAAAAATTACCGGCAAATTTCGATAGGTATAGTTTTTATTTTTCTGATAGTCTCTATTCTATGTCCGCATATTACGTTGCGTTCAGCTGTCAAATTATTATTTTTGGCAAAAAATAAATTGTTGCCATTTGTCAACTGTATGCCTTTAAGGATAACAATTTACGCAAGCTTTGTTTACTTTCACACATTTAAAACGAGCAGTCGGGTATAATTTATTAAAGGCGGGACATTTATCTCAATAACACTTACGCGAATTATTAAAATTATTGTTAGACTCTAAACATTGTAGCGGACTGAACCTATATCACCACTGCTGGACACTGGGACTGTTCAACGTGAAGAAAAACGGCGTTGTGGTCGGTGGAAAACTCGTTTAATAATAAATGGAAAACAAAAAGGTATCAAAATAAATAACATTCAAAATATAAAGAAAAACTGTACAAAATACACCAAAAAGTATAAAACGGTAAAAAAGGTGCGTCGCACACATTCTTCCCCCTTGTTAAGCTCTCAGCTTGAGCAGCTTCTTCAAGGGCCTCCTCAATGTGCCCGCTGCAGTCCTGGCATCGGCCACTCGGATCACCCCATCGCGGCCCCGGTGAGTTGCTGAGATGCGCCGTCTCGGCCAGGAGCCCCTCGGTAGGTTGCCGCCAGCCACCAGGACCAGATCGCCCAAAGACAACTCTGGAACATCGCCTTGTCCGGGTCTGGGAATAAGATTCGGCAAGTACTCTTTAACCCAGCGCTGCCAGAAGTGGTCCGCCAGTCTGACCGCTAAGCGCCAGCCACTTCTTGACACCAGATCTCGGTCCGTCAAGATTGCTGGAACAGGACGCCCCGACGAAGCTGCAAGGAGAAAATGATTCGGAGTGAGCGCCTCTTCGCTGCCGGGTTCTACCGAGACGTGCGTTAGAGGCCGGGAGTTGATGAGCCTTTCTGTTTCTGCCAGCATGGTTCGGAGAACTTCTTCTGTCTGTCGTTGTGCTGTCTTCACACTTCTCACCAGTCGCTCCCATACTCCACCCATAAACGGAGCCGACGGAGGAATGAAGCACCAATTGATTTTCTCCGTCGCAGCATATTCCATAGCTGCGTCCCCGTAGAGTGCACGGAGTTCTCTACTTGCCCCGATGAAAGCAGTGCCATTGTCAGACCAGAACTCAGATGGCGTTCCTCTGCGAGCCACGAAGTGCCGAAGACTCATTACAGCAGAATTCGTCGACAAGCTTCCAACAACATCCAAGTGGATGGCGCGGACGACTAGGCACGTGTACAAAGCGACCCATCTCTTATCCCGTCTTCGGCCAATAGTCACCTGAACTGGCCCTAAGTAGTCTAGCCCAGTGAATGTAAAGGGGCGCTTGTGGTGAGCTAAACGTGCCTCCGGTAGATTCCCAGTAGGCGGCTGGAATTTCTCAGCTCGGCGAATACGGCATAGCTGGCAACGGAAGGCAACGGAGCGGACGAAGTTTCTTAAGCCGAGCAAGTAGAAGCTCTGGACTCTCTCTACCATTTTAGGTTATCCTGCTGGGTCCACAGCGTACTAACAAAGACTTCGTGCCTGTCACGGAGCAATGGTCCTAAACTCCTTACCCTTTAATCCTGTCAAATCAAAGACTTTGTGTCTATCACAGAGCGGTGTACCTGATCCTATCCTTTTATCTTGTCGAATCTAAGACTTTGTGTCTATCACAGAGCATTACCTTCCCGTGAGAATGAACAAATAAAAACATGCTACTTACACTACAATAATTTTATTTAAGACGAATCTAGTAGACAGTAGATCTATTACAAGGTTCCAAAGTTAACTAAAAACCTAACTCATTAAGCTTAACAATTTGAATAGCTCAAGCGACAATGTTATTTTTAACAAATAGCTGACCATTTAACATCAACGATTTCAAATACAAGTTGTATAGAGTATGTAGTGGAATAAAAGCGGCACCATGAATCAAGTCAGATAATTTATTTTTCATTATAACAAAACGTAACCACGCCATTACTCACTATTAGCTTCACCGGAAGAGTGTGTTGCCACTTAATCTATCATAGACTACAATATCCAATAAGTTGCAAAACAATTCAACGAATATTGTTGGAAACTTGAAGCAACAATATTCTATTCAGCTGATAGCTGATAAACAATATCAATAACCTCAATTTAATTAACGTTATTGGATAATTCAGGCTACAACATTTTATTCAGCTAATAGCTTTTACCAGCTTCAATCTAAGCACTACTAAAAGAGTAAATACAAATTTCAAACAGATCCAACTCTGTGACTGTGTGTGTCTAGCTAGGTGATACATAAACGCATTTACTTTTTAATACGAGGAAAACTGCATAGATGTCAGATCTATTACAAGCTTACTGAGTTGACTGAAAGTTTTTGTTACCAAATCCTACAATTCAATAAACATTGTAGGATAATAATAAAAGCAAAAATAATCTGCCGACAATATGTATCTCCACTATTTCAGATACCAACCACAAAACTCTACGTACTGACGATCTGAATGGCCGTGTCACCGCAAGAGGCTGTGTGGTACTCCCACACGTCTTGCTTCGGTATTTTTGGTAAAATAAAACAAACGATGGAGATTCAGAATGGGGATAATCAAATTTTTGGTGGGACCACTCGCAGTTGCAACGCGCTAAGGTTGCTTAACTGCTTAACCGGACAATCCTGTGGTGGCCAAAAATTACTTTAAGGTCCCCAGCCAGGGCTTACAAACTAAGGATTTAAATTAAATGAACGGTCACTAAGGGCACCCCCTGTGGGGTTCGGGCCTCGGCCCTAGTGTGTCATTGATGAGAGGGCAGCAAGGGACAACAGGCTGGGTCGGATCATTAATTGGGGAATCGGTCGTTACATGCTCAGCGTCGCGGGCTGGCTCGTCGAGCAAGGGTCGGGCAGTGATGTTACTGGGGGGTCGCGGAGGGCCTCGGCGGCGGGGCCGGATTCGCGGTTTGTAACGGTTCTTGTGTCTGTTTTTGTGTAATGTGCTGGTTTCCCTACAACTTTCTTGGAGAAGGGTGATGGGATCATCGGGTGTGGCAAGAGTGAGCCTAGGACGGCGAATTCTAGATATCTTGGAGAGGGCGTAATTGGCTGCTGAGGAAATCAGGGGGTTTGGGTGTTTTTCGGCCTTATCGAAAAAACCCTTTGTTAGGCGTTTCATGAATTGGGCTATGGTGGGGATCTTGAGGTCAACATGGAGTTGCTCATTCCTAACGTACCATGGGGCTCCCGTGGCCTTTCGTAAGAATCGGTTTTGGAGGGTCTGCATCTTATGGCGGTGATAGGGTTTGGTATGCGCGAAAACGGGACATGCGTAAGTCATGATAGGCCTAATGCACGCGGTGTAAATACGCAATTTGCACCTAAGTGACAATTTGCTACGTGCGTTCAGGACAGAGTGAAGCCTACCGAGAGCGAAGGCGGCACGCGAACGCACCGTCTTAATGTGCTCACTGAAGTTTAGGCGCTGGTCTAAGATAACTCCTAGGTACTTGGCTTGCTTTTCCCAAGGGATCGGCTTGCCAAACATGGAGATCGGTTGAGGGGTGGGGGGGAGTTGTCGGGGTTTAGAGAAAAGTACCGCCTGGCTCTTGTCGGGATTGACCTCGATTCTCCATTTCCGGAACCAATCGCCTAAGGCGTTTGCGGATTTTTGGAGAATGCGCGTAATGCAGGGATAGCTTCTACCAGAATAATAGATGGCCGTATCGTCGGCAAAGAGGGCTAGTTGAGTTGAGTTGTTTCTGGGGATATCGCTGGTATATAGCGTGAAGGCTAATGGGGATATCACGGATCCCTGAGGGACTCCTGCGTGAATCGGATGTGGGGTTGATAGCGCACCATCGATGCGGTATCGGAATGTGCGGTTTGACAGAAAGTCACGAAGGATGAGCACGAGACGATCAGGCACACCGAGCTGGTATAGCTTGTATATCAGCCCGTTGTGCCAGACCTTGTCGAATGCTTTCGCGATATCGAAGAACAAGGCACCGGTCACCATGCCTCGCTGAAGGCGGGCGCTGATGTGCTCGACTATGCGGTGCACTTGTTGGACACAAGAGTGTTGGGATCTAAATCCAAACTGTTCTTTAGGAATTAAGCTCTTTGCTTCGGCGTAGTCTTTGAGACGCTTATAAATAAGCCTCTCGTAGATTTTGCCTAGGACATTGAGGAGACTAATGGGACGGTAACTACTCGGGGAAGAGGCGGGTTTACCCGGTTTGGGGATTCCTATTACGGTGGCTTGTTTCCACGACTGAGGGAACATGTTGTTTGCCATGGCGCTATTGAAGATAGCGGTCATTAGCACTATGAGGGCGGGAGAAAAGAGTTTGAACACCCTATTGGTGATTCCGTCTGAGCCAGGGGCTTTTCTGTGCTTAAGGCCTTTTATGATATCCTCAACTTCCTCAGGGGTGACTGAGGGTAGAGGATCGTCTGGGTCTTCTACTGGGGGAAGGGAGGTCCGACGTTCAACTTCAGCATCCACCATCGCAAGGTGAGCTGGGTCTACTGGTTGGGTACTGGGGGAGCATTGAGTCTCTAGGCTGTCGGCCAGGCATTCGGCTTTGTCGTCATCGTCAAAAGCGACGGTCTGATCGGGACGGATGAGAGGGGGTACAGAGGCGACCTCAGAGGAGCGTAGTTTCCTCTGTAGGTCCCAGAAAGCCTGATGGGTTGGTTCTAGTTCACCGAGCATCTTGTCCCAGCTCTCTTCACGCAGTTTTTGGATGCATCTGCTTACTTTGCGTTGTAAGCGACGCATAAAAACTTTGTTGCTGGAGCAGGGAAAAGAACTGTAGGCACGGACGGCCGCGTTCTTCTCGGTCACAAGATCACGCACATCATCCGGGAGTTTCCAGCGGTGATCATCCGCCGGAACTTCCCTTGAACAATCGTTCAGGATTGATTGTACGTGTTCTGTGAACGAGCTGATCGCGGCCTCCGTGTCGGCTACAGTCTCGATGTTGTCGGGGATCCTGTCTAAGTGCGGGGATTCGGTGGATTTCAGCATATCGCTTACTTTCCCCCAGTCCGTGATCACTTTAGTGGAGGGAGTTTGAGTGGGATCAAAGGGTCCTATTCTAGGGGCAAATTCAAAGATTACCGGTCTATGGTCAGAGTTGAGTTAGTCAATCGTTTCTACAGAATGCAATCGCAAGTTTACATTCTTCAGAAGCGCGACGTCTAGCACATCAGGGCTATGATTGGGGTTATTAGGAAAATGAGTGTGATGCATTGGGCCAATGACATCGAAGTTGAGGGGAGAGCAGAGGTTGAATAAGTCTCTACCTCTCCTATTTGAAAGACGACTATTCCACGCGGGGTGTTTTGCGTTAAGATCCCCCGCCAGAAGGACGGAGTCACTTAGATTAAGGAGGACTGTGAGGTCATCTTTGAAAGGGGTGACGAATTCGGGGTTGGAGTCAGCGGGCGGAAGGTATGCCGAGATAATGGTGATTGGTTGATGGCCTGTCATGCCCAGTCGACAGACAGAGACTTCAATTTTGGAGAGAGGGGGAGGGTCCATAGGGATGCAGTACAGACTGGACTTGTAGTAAATGAGAGTACCTCCTCTGTGGCAGCGAGTCCTGTCATTGCGAACTAGCCGGTAGTTGGCAATGTTCGGGTTTCGCTGATGGGGTTTTAGGAAGGTCTCTTGGACTAATAAGATATCTAAGTGATGATCGCGGAGGAAAGTGGCGAACTCATCACGTTGGCCATTCATGCCTTCGGCGTTAAAGGTCCCTATCTTTAGGGATTTCGGTTTTAATCTACTGGGGGGTTTCTATCCATTACGAACTAAGTTATGGGGAAGGGTCCTAAGGGCTTGCGTAATGTCGGGATACGCGTTATAAACTTGGATGAGCGCGAGCCAGTCACCGTTGCAGGCGATGGTGTCACGCGTCATTTGTAGAGCTCGCGGGGTGTAAAAGATCGCGAATGTGCTACCTAAGACTCTTACGGGGTCAAACGGGTCTAATTCGTATGCCGCGGGAGGGGGAGGGGGGGCCGCGAAGGTAGAGGGTGCTGAAGGCAACCTTGCTGAAGGCGGTGGGCGGCGAGGATCTGCGGGTGCAAGGGGACGAGGCGCTACGGGAGCCGGGGGAAGAGGCGCTGAGGGCGCAGGAGGGCGAGGCGCTGAGGGCGCTGGAGGGCGAGGCGCTGATGGCGCTGGAGGGGTGGACGCTAGAGGAGCGGCCTTTTGTGCAGTGGGTTTTGGGGGCGACATGACTGGCAGTGTCATCAGGGGAGGGATAGCCTGAGGGGCGGGTGCTTGGGTGGGCCTCAGAGCCGGGAAGTGCGCCTGGTGGTTTAGAGTATTCCACGGGCTGGGGCGCTGGGGTCTTAGGGAGTCGGGGAGTTTATTATTAAGAGAGGGACATTCTCTCTGTTGCCTATTAATGGCACGTTGGGCTAGCTTGGGGGCTGAGGATTTTGGAGCCTTGGGGCATCCACGGTAGTTGGCGGGGTGACCAGACTCGCCGCACAGTACACAGCTCGGAGGCTCTGTGCATAATGTGCGGTCTTTGGGGCGAGAGCACTCGGCGGTGCCGTGGTCCCCCAGACACTTAACGCATCTGGGTTGTCCGAAACAATTCCTTTGCGCGTGGCCATAAAGCTGGCAACGATGGCATTGTGTTAAAACGCCAGTTTTTAGGGGCTTCTCTATGCGGAGGCCTGAGAGGCCACAGATCTTTGATATCTGATGGATGGGGTGGTGACCTTCGACACGGTCACAGACTATGAGCACCATGTTGTAGGGTGAGGAATTGGAGCGGCCTCCAACCCTACGGTGCATGCGGTGGACTTCCGCTACGGGGACATTCTGGGAAAGAAGGTCCTCTTTAATCTCCTGAGGGGAGATTTCTACGGGGATATTTTTAACCACTACCCTGGTCGGGATTTCGTCCTGGGGGGTATGGGTGTGGTATCGGATATTCCTAACCCTAAGGAGCTTGGTGAGCTCGCGGTAGTCGTTCGGTGTCGACGTCATGACTTTTATGCCTTGCTCAACAGCACGGGCATTGGTATAAATGATGTGACGCTCGTTACACGTCTTGGAGATCTCCGTCCATTTTCCCTTATCGTGGATGAATAAGGGTGGGGGACGGAGTTTTTTAGGGAGAGTGGCCGAGGTGGCGGATTGGGATGTGGCGTCAGCCGGAGTGGCTATGGCCATGGGGCTTGGAGAGCGGCTCTGTGAAGGGCCAGCAGCCGTCTGGGACTGGGGTAAGGGAGTTAGCGAGCTTTGGATAGCTGCTTTCTTTGATGTCGAATTAGAGGGGGATTTACCCTTCTTCCTCTTTCCTTTCCCGACGATTTGATAATCGTCTTCGGAGGAGGAGGTGGGAGAGGAGTCCGACTCTGAGGCGGAGGTCAAATCGGTGCGGTCTTCCGAGTTGGGAATATCCATCTCGGTTTCGTCCTGGGACGAAGAGGTACCTATTTCGGGATGGATTGGGGAGGCTTCCATAGGGACCGGAGCCTGGGAGGAGGGGATGATGGGTGATTCCAGCGCATCGCTGAAATCATTAAGCGCGGACTGAGGTGCAACCTCTGTGTCGCAAGCGCTGTTCTGGGCCTTGTATTGCCAGTCATCTCTGAAGGGCTCTAAGAGCTCCTCGTATTTACCCCTAACGTGGGGATTTTCGTCGGACATTAACTTATTTAAGAGTATCCTCAACTTGGCCTCAAGGACCTTTTTTATGGGGGGGGGCATTATTGGCGAAATGACCTACTAGGGGGACCTAGGGTTCATAACCTATCCTAATCCCGAGGAGATACGTAGAAACGTAAACCCCCCGGGCAGACAGCTCCCTTAAAAACGAACCCACCCTTGAGTTTTTCCTAGTGTTATGCTGGGCGAGAAGAAAAACACAAACAAACTCGCCAGCTACACTGCTGTCTGATTGGCCAGAGGGGCCTGTAGACCTAACTGAAGCCTAATCCTAGCTCCCCAGGTGGGATAACCCGGGGATGTGTTCACTCCCTGTCGGTGTCACAGGGAGGTGTGTGCTAAGGTGTGCCCTAAGCTTGTAAACCTGCCGCCAATCTTAATGTGATAATCTAATTTATTGGTGCCCTAACTATATACAAAATTTCCTATTTACAAGTAGTGGAAGAGCGTTTACTATGGAAATCAATAATAGCCAATCACAGTTCAACATTAATAACGAACGTTTTTAATGAATGCGCATCGCGCGCCCTCTGCCATTTTTATTTTGTTTTGTTTTTATTTTATTTATTTTGTATTTTATTATTCCGAGTAACTAACGTGTTTATGGCCTCTGCCCAAAAAAGTTTAGACATACCTGTGATCATGGATCGAGCAGTTTCCACTAAGGTACGTATTTCTCTCTCAGCTCTTCCATTTTGCTGAGGTGTATACACAGTGCTTCTCTGGTGGGTTATCCCATTCTCATTCAAAAAAGTACTTAATTCGGCATTCACAAAGTCTAGTCCATTGTCACTCCTTAGAATCTTCATCCTTTTTTTTTTTTTTTTTTTTTTTTCGGATGGGAAATCATCAAATGACTTCTCCCGCTCTGGGCGGAGCAGGAGGGAGTGTCAGACTTTTACTGACTAAAACCCATCCATGTTCCTTCATCGCCCTTTGTGTTCCGGGGCCACGGTATCTCTTTCGAATAGTCCCGCAACCCCGGCAGGCATCGGTCCTTTCGGACCCCTTCCTTTTTGCTGACTCTCTTTGAGGCGCGCGTGGAACACGGACGCGCCGTCGACACGGCCTGTCGTCATGAGACGGACGGACGGCGAGCTAGCCCATAGCCCACCGTCCACAGGCCCGCGCCTACGGTGGCCGGGGGCCACGTGGTGGCCCCCGACGCCCGGGGCGTCTCCCGCGGCGGCCGGGACGCTGTGAGGTTCTCTCCCTCTCACGTTCCGCCACCTCCTTCTCTAGCATTACTGCTTCGCAGAAGGAGGTGACGGCGTCCCATTCCGTCTCGCTCCGGACCATGGCTTGCACCAGGGCCGGACGCGAGAGGTCGCCGCCGCCAATCGCCGCTTCGAGGACACGGCGGTGCTCCGCCCACGCGGGGCACACCTCCACCGTGTGCTCCACCGTGTCCTCCGGTCGATCCTCGCAGTGGAAACACCCGGGCGTTTCCTCCCGCCCGATTCGGTGCAGGAACCTCCCGAAAACACCGTGTCCGGTGAGGACCTGCGTCAGGCGGAAGGTGAGGACGCCGTGGCGTCTCTCAAGCCACTCCTCAAAGAGGGGACTTACCGCCACTATTGTGGCGTGCCCTGCACGGGGTTGCGACAGTCGCTCTCTCCATGTCGCCATGAGATCACGCCGGAAGTCTGTCCGCTGCGCGACAATTTGTCGCGGCAGCGGAGTTTCCCCCCGGCGTAGCACCTCCGCGCGCCATTCATGTAGGAGAATCTTCATCCTTACACCAATTTCTCTTTCAAATGTTACTATGAAATTCTTAATAAAGCCTTTAACCTCGTCTTTATGTTTCATAAAATACACCTTACGAAAACCCGAATGGTCATCCTTCAGAAGCAAAAAATACCTCGGTCCCCCGAGCGACGGTGTCTCCATAGACCCGCATACATTTGCATGAACAAGTTCAAGGGGCTCATTTGCTCTCGACAAGCTAGAAGGGAAAGGCAGTCGATGCTGCTTGCCCGCCAAGCACTCCTCACTCCTAACATAGTCGTCCACGAATTCAACACATTTACGCTTCAAATACTCCCTAATATGCGCAATATCTTGATGACATAACCTACGATGCCATACAGTTAAGGACTCAACCCTTTTTGATAAATTTACTAGTCCAAAATTGGTCATAACACCAAAATTCTCAAGAAGTTTTACATGTTTACAACTAGGGAATGCAATCCGGACTATACGTAATCCGAAAAATCCGGATATCCGCACATATTTAATCGACTTCCAAATCCGGATGCAAAAATCGAATCCGGATTTTCCGGATTTCATATTTGTTTTTATTTTTGTTCTTCAGAGTTTATTTTAATTTGTACTTATTCATTATTTTACTAACTTTACTCAGCACGTGAGTCACAGACTGATTATTTTAATAATAAGAATATTAAGCCCAGTGGAAATTAACATTCAAATCGAAAAACGTGATGTAGTTCTGCATTTTTGATATGTTGTATAGATCAGTTAGAATGATGTGCATCCTGTAGTGTATCAATGAGCGCGCACACGCATGTGTGCGTATTGTGTCGGATGGGCAGTCCACAATAAACGGTTGAACTGATTGTACGTGTCTCATTCCAACAAACACCTCAGTGGCTAACGAGGATTGGACTAGCGTGCGGAATTGAACTTTCAAAATTTTTGGCCAAAATGACGATTGGGAAGTTAATGGAATTTAGTGTGCGTTCCGGGAACTGGACATTATATGTGGAACGGGCGGAAATGTATTTTAAAGTGAACGAGATAAAAGATGAACTATGGCTACACATTAATCGCGGCAATGGGCGATGAAGCCTATGAATTGTTAAGTAATTTAACGAGTCCCGTTAAACCCAGTGAAAAATCGTATGCAACAGTTACACAAGTGATGAAAGACCATTTACAACCCAAACCTTCGTTTATGGCGGAACGATATGGCTTTAGACAAAGGAGACAACAAGCGGGCGAGAGCATACCTCAATATATTTCGGAATTAAAGAAATTAGCAAGATACTGTGAATTTAAGACGGTGTTGGAGGAAAATCTTCGTGATCAGTTGGTGTGTGGACTTAGCAGTGAAACGATCAGGCAACGTGTATTCACGGAGGAGAACCTAGAATATGCCAAAGCCGTAAAAATCGCATGTGCGATGGAAGCAGCGGAGCGAGACGCGGCAGCGGTGGAACGGTCCGAGACCGTGACCGACAGCACCCGTGGCGGTGGCACCGATGTACTTCATCAACTCTGTCTAAATGGCTATAAGCCGGTAAGCTTAACAATTAAGATTGATGGAACTAGTATACCCATGGAAATAGATACCGGCTCATTAGTATCCTGTATTAGTAAAAAAATGTACGATAAGTATTTTAATCATAGAACGTTAGGGAATTCGAATTTGGTGTTCAAGTTATATAATCGTGCCAAAGTTAGGCCCCTAGGAGTTATTAAACCGTCTGTAAGCTACGGTAGGGAATCTAAATCTTTGGAACTTTTTGTTATTGAAGGTGGTACGACATCTTTGCTGTGAAGGCAATGGCTTTCCGAATTAAAAATAAAAATACCCACGTTGTTTAAAAAAACGGTTGAGACGGAAAACAACAATAATGATGATATAAAATTAATGTCATTGCTTTCCAGGTATAAAGAGTTATTCACGGAAGGACTGGGACGGTTCAAGGGAGGGGCGGCGCGGCTGCGGGTGCGCGAGGGGGCGACCCCGGTGTTTTGCCGCGCTCGGCCCGTGCCATACGCGCTACGGAATCGCGTCGATGAAGAGCTGGATGCAATGCTGCGCACCGGCGTCATAGCCACTCCACTAGTACCGGTGCATAAGGCGGACGGGGGACTTCGTATCTGTGCGGACTATAAGGTGACGTTAAAACCTGTCTTGCTGATCGATAGATATCCTTTACCCCGCATCGACGATCTGTTAGTTAAACTAAATGGCGCCAAGGTTTTGTCAAAAATTGACCTGTCCCAAGCGTACAATCAAATTGAGTTAGACGATCCCGATAATTTAACAGTAATTAACACTCATAAGGGCCTTTTCCGGTACAAGAGATTAGTTTATGGACTATCATCAAGTCCGGGTATTTTCCAGAGGATAATGTCGAACCTCCTCAATGATATTCCACATGTGCAAGTATTTCTAGACGACATTATAATAGGAACAACAACGATGACCCAGCATTTGGAAACCTTAGAGAGATTACTCGAAAGATTACATAGCAGTGGGATTAAATTAAAGAAAAAAAAGTGTTTCTTTATGACAAATGAAGTAAAGTATTTGGGGTATATAATCACCGCAGATGGAATCAAGGCAGACCCAGAGAAGGTAGAAGGAATATTAAACATCCCTTCCCCTCGTAATGTCTCGGAGTTAAGGTCGTTTCTAGGAACAATAAACTTTTATGCAAAATTTGTTTGTAACTTAAGCACCATTTTGGCGCCATTATATAATTTACTTAAAAAAGGTAAAACTTGGAAATGGGATCACGAATGCGAGTTAAGCCGGGTCCAGACGAGTGTAACGTGTAATGTAAGATTACGTGTAATTTAGCATCAACAGTGTGGACGGCACACGAACTGAAAGCGAATTGTGAACGCGAAAATATTTCAAAAGCTAGTTGCTACGAACATGCCGAATAGGAAGGTCGTGATAGCTGGTGCGGCTTTTATTTTCATGTATTTACTAACTGAAGACCGCAAAAGTCGGAAGCGTCGATGGTGGAAAACTAATTTGTATAAAAGAAGATCTTCTTTACTTGTGGAACTAAAATCTCAACATATAAGCGGTCAATATAAAAACTTTACCCGGATGTCGCCTACTGACTTCGAATATTTGTTAACAATCATTGCGCCTAAAATATCAAGACAAGACACTATAATGAGATCTGCAATTTCGCCGCAAGATAGACTGGCTCTAACACTAAGATTTTTGGCAACAGGAGATTCATTTACAAGCCTTCAATACACCTTCAGAATTTCAAAACAGTCAATGTCTTGCATTGTACCAGAAGTTTGTGAAGCGATTATAAAATCATTGAAAGAAAACATTAAGGTGAGTTTTACATATTTTTATTTATTTATTAAAATAACAAATTAAGCTATTGTATTAAGTAGGGTAAGCAAAATTAAAATTATTCCAAAATTAAAATTAGAAAGTTAAATCAAATTGTATCTTCAAATCATGTAGTACAAAATTTATTCTTTTCAAATCAGGTCATTCACAAAATCTACATCTTCATATGAAGTTTGAGATAATTCTGAGGGAACAGGTGAAGCATATGGAGCAGTAGGGCAACTTGTCTGATTCTGACCTGTTGAATACCCTGAAGTAAGTTCTGAGCGATTAGACAAAGAAGGTGGTTCATTGCAGTATCTTGATGAAGGAACCGAGCCTGTTGTATACCCACTGTAATTGAATGCCGATGGATAATAATGTTGAGAAAAGTTAGTACATCCTTCATCGGCTTTGAATATTACGTCCATTATTGCTCGCTGCACGGCATTTTTAGTACTTCTGTTATATTGTTGCATCTTGCTGCATATAAAATTTGAAAATAAAAGGGTTTCACTGTCAAAATTGTTTGGATTATTGTTTCGGGGTTCAGGAGTAGGACTAGAAGCAGCACTCTTAAGCAGGCCAAGAGCCTCCGAAAGCATACCCATTTTTTTATTTTCGTCTGATTTCTTTTTTTTGGGGGCCTGACCAGTTGGTGATATAAATTCTGAACTGTTATCATTTTCTACACTTGTAGATGCACTCTGTTCCGGTTCATTTGTAATCTGTAATTAAAAAGAAATTCATTGTTTCAGCTGCCAAAAACAGAGTCAGAATGGATCCAGATCTCAAACAGATTTGATGAATTGTGGAATTTTCCCCATTGTGCCGGAGCCATGGACGGTAAACATGTCATTCTCGAGGCTCCGGTACATAGTGGCACAGAATATCGTAACTACAAATCGAATTTCAGTATAGTGATGTTTGCTTTAATAGACGCGGAATATAATTATAAATTTCTGGATGTCGGATGTCAAGGCCGCATTTCAGATGGTGGAATTTTTAAAGAAACTGAATTATATAAAAAACTAGAAAATAATTCGTTTAGATTGCCTGCACCTGAAGCACTGCAAGGTAGAAACAAAGTAGTACCATATGTTTTTGTAGGAGACTCTGCCTTCCCTTTACAAAACAATATAATGAAACCCTATCCAGGAGAATACCCCAAGGGATCGCCGCGAAGAATTTTTAATTACCGGTTAAGCAGAGCTCGCAGGATTGTAGAAAATGTATTTGGTATCACAGCATCTGTGTTCAGAGTTCTACAAAAACCTATGCTCCTTCAGCCCAAAACCGTAGAGACTATAGTCATGGCTATTGCACACTTGCATAATTTTTTGAGAAACACGGATTCATCTAAAAACTTGTATGCACCCCCTGGCTCACTTGACAGCGACCAAAACGGAAGATTATGTGAAGGTAGTTGGCGGAGAGATTGTGAAATGTCATCTTTACTTCCATTGAATAATGTACCTAGAAGAGCTGCCTCAACGGCAAAACAAATTAGGGATGAGTTTAATGACTATTTTATGAACGAGGGTACAGTTTCTTGGCAGAATACATATTGTTAAGTTTTTTTTATCAAGTCGAAGGAAACTAGTTCAATGCAGTTACCTCTGTGTTGCGTCGTTTCCTTGGATTATTTCGATCTCCTAAAAATGCCAGCGCCTCGTAAGCAAACCATGTACTTTTGTACGTTTCATCCCCACCTGTAAAATAAATTACAATAAATAAACAATACAATAGAATATAGTACATATATGTATAGTAAAATATAGTAGAATATAGTAATATAGTGGTATACAACACTTTTATTTATTAATTTAGTTTTTACTTAGGTATTATCACTTGCTATTAGTACAATTATTACTTCTAAAGTGTGTAATATGTAAAGCAACAGAAATTTATAATAAAACATACCTTTTCCGGAACTATGGCTCTTCTTTACTTTTCCTTTTTCTCTTCGATGTGAAGCAAGCAAACTAATCATTTTGTTTTTGCATTCTTCTACATCTCTTTCCAATGAATGAGCAATATCACTCCAAGCATCGTGTTTCAGATTTTTTTATAGTATTGCGGGTTTTTTGGATCCCAAATAACAGGTTTTTTTGATACAAACTAATAAGTTCAAGCGATTGTTCGTCACTCCACATCATGAACGTACATACGACACAACCGTCACGAACGCCGTCCAAACGAGCACTGCGAGCGTCTTTGTGTTCGCGCGAAAAACCGACAGCCGATGGATCAACCCCGAGCTCCGCGCGAGCGTTACATGTAATGCTCGTAGTGCCGTCTACACGTAGAATTCGTGTTACATTACACGGTGGATTACATTACACTCGTCTGGACCCGGCTTTAGCGTGTAGGAAGGTTAAATCCATTTTAACGAGTGTTGATGTCCTGGCTCATCATTACGACCCGGATAAGCCATTGTTTTTGACATGCGACGCCAGCGCGCGGGGTCTAGGAGGAGTGCTAACACAGCTGTGTGAAGGGGAGAGCGCGGGCGCAGGGGGCGGCACGGGCTCGCGCGAGCGACCGGTTATCTATGTGTCGCGCGCACTCACCTACCACCACCACCTATCTTGAGTCATACAAATTACTAAGTGACAATCAGTATGGTTTTAGAGGTGGCAGATCCACTGAAAATGCTGTTGCTGCCTTGGTAGATCAGGTAGTATCTAAATTAGATGGCAAAATGAAATGCTTGGCTGTCTTCTTGGATCTTTCTAAGGCTTTCGACACTGTGTCCGTTCCCCACCTATTATCTAAGCTGGAAGCTACGGGCATTCGCGGACATACCTTAAAGATTTTCCAGGATTACCTTTGTGATAGAACTCAATGCGTTAAAATTAATGATGTTATTAGTGACACCATTTCATTGAGTTTTGGCGTTCCTCAGGGATCAATCCTGGGTCCTACCCTTTTTCTTATCTATATTAACAACTTATGCAAAATGTCTCTAATGAATTGTTCAATCTTCACTTACGCAGATGATACGGCTATGTTAATTTATGGTAATGACTGGCCTGAAACAGTAAAATATGCGGAACTTGCTCTGAACTCAGTGATGAAATGTCAAATAATATTCTTACCTTAAACTTAAATAAAACGGTATACTTACCTTTCTCCTTATTATCTACCAACCTACCTCCTCCAGAATCAATGGTGCTCAGAGCTCATACTTGCTCAATCGATCTTTCTTCCTCACAATGTGGCTGCCCCCAAATCAAAAGGTGTGAATCTGTCAAGTATCTCGGTGTATATGTGGATACTTCTCTGAGCTGGAAACCTCACCTTAGTAACCTCATATCGCGAGTCCGCAAATGTATATTTATTTTTAAAAAGCTAAGGCACCGCGGATCCCCATACGATTAAAACTGTTTATTATGCTCTGTGTCAAAGCATAATAAACTACTGCATCACAGTGTGGGGTGGGACTCCCAAGACAATATTCCTGCCTCTGGAACGAGCGCAGAGAGCTGTTCTCAAGGTTATGACCTCGAAACCTTTTAGGTATCCCACTACGGCTCTCTACACCGAATGTCAGGTCCTCACTGTGAGACAGCTCTTTGTCCTTGGTACTATTCTGCGCAAGCATCCTTCTGTGGTATACTATCCAAATGCTACCAAAAAGCGCAGACATTTCGAAGTATGCTCAACCCACGGATGTAGAACGGCCCTTGCTCAGCGTCATTTTGGTATACTGTCAAACCATCTATATAATAAAATAAATAAACTCTGCTCCATTGCTCCCATGTGTCTAAACGGATGCAAAACCAAGGTCACGAAGTGGCTCTTGACATTAACTTATCACGAAACTGAAGACTTACTACGGATACCTATCGCTTAACCTAATATAGTTAGTTAGTAAAGTAATATGTTATAATTACATTTTTATACAGACTTACATAGACTCTAGTTTTCACCACATTTATCTATCCCTCACGTTCATATACACCCCCATACATAAGAACATAAGGACCTCGATTTTTCCTTTTTTATTGAAATTCACCGAAACTTGCAAAATGCGAAAAGACGAACCTTTAACTGCTATTTTGGATGTACAGTCAGCATCAAAAGTTGATGACCACATTTAGATTTTCAAAATCGCTGTATACCGTATTATACCTAAATCGCTCAACATGACAAGCGCCAGAAATGAATAATTATCATAAAAGGGCATAAGTAGGTGACCATCACTTTTAAAAAGTCGCTAAACAAAGTTATAGTAAAAAAAGCTTAACATTCTTCGTCTCTAAAGTCTCTGAACAAATTTTTGACAAAAATAGCATACCATCGTTTATCTCTAAAGTCCCTGAATAAAATGAAATGTTTTTTGGGTTTAATATGTGTGTGTATTTTTTTCGGTAGGTATATATACAGGGTGTAAAAGACCTCATCACGAAGCCGTCAACCAAGCATTCTGTACATCAAACTAAGTAACTTTACGCAAAAATTTTTGCTGGGAAACAATTTATTTTTTGGGGTGAAAAAGCATGTTTTGTGGTAGAACTCAATGTAACGCACTCAAAACATTGTGCTGATGGATGGATTGAATAGTACGGGGGTCGTGGAGATGTTTAAAGTAAAAATCTTACATTAAAAACTTGTATTTAAAAAAAACTTGTCAAAAAGTCGGAACTTTGACCCCCAATATCTCCTTAACTAAAAGGTTCCCAGGTATGGTGTAGAACAAAAAAATGATCACAATGACGGGGAGAACAAGTGCCTTTCGGCTTCGTTAAGAGGTGTTTTACACCCTTTATATGTTTGGTATATAAATTAAGTAGACACATGCACATGTAAATCACCACCCTTTTATTTATTATCAACAAAATTAAATTAAATCGTTCGATAAATCAATACAGTTAATAGTTATTATTTGTTTTTATTAAAAATCAACAAATTTAAACTTTCATAATCAAATCAATGTTTTATAAACAAAAACAAGGTTTAATTTTTATCAAATACAATTATGATTAGGCTTAAACTACTTAGAATTAAAACCTATGTCCCCCCATTGGCATCGATGACATTTTGGAGATGTGCTCGCATGGAGTTTATCATATTTGCAAGTATCTCGTCCTCTAAAATATTCCCAGATTTCTATGGCGTGATTTAGTAGATTTTCCCTTGTTCGAGGAGTGCTTTCATCCCAAGCCTGGACCATAAGCCCCCATAAGTTTTCAATGGGGTTAAGGTCCGAGCTCTTTGGTGGGAATGGAATTAAATAGAAATCTTCTTTTTACATTCAAGGGTAAACAGTTTTTCAAATACCCACAACTATGTTTCCCAAAGAATTGAATTAAAACGGAATTTGTGTGTTTTTGAAAATGAGTCTTCTATGTGTATACATAGAAGACTTTCTGTATAGATTAGGTTCTAATTCAATCGTACTATAAAATTCATAAACTAAGTCGACGGTATGAATTTGAACAGAATCTGCGTGATTTTTGAAAATGAGTCTTATTGCTTCACGAATAAGATTACAATTCAATCGAACTAAAGCAATCATTAATTAGTCGATGGTATAAATTCAAACAGAATCTGCGTGATTTTTGATAGTGAGTCTTATAGCTATACAAATAAGGTTACTATTCAATCGTAATATAGAAAGCTTAGATGACGTCGACGGAATAATTTTTAAGCAGAATATGCTTATCTTTTTTAATCGTGCTTGCGTGCTTATTTTGAAAAATAGGCTTAAAAATGTGCTTGCCGCTTGAACACCCACTTCTAATATTTCTCATTGATAATTATTTTTGGAAAGTTAAATTCGAAATTTACATCCCTTTAATATTTTTTTACATGATTTAGTTTGGATAGGGCAAGATTGGATTTATAACTCTGTAGATAGTAACGAGCACTTTTTTAGTTTGCAGTTCAGCTACTTTTGATTCGGATACGTAGCGTGTAAACGTATACTACGTTTACACGCTACGTATCCAAAGAAATGAGAAACAAAGTAATGTTCAGTAACTTTTGTTTTCTAGGATGTTATGTTATTTTTGGACGTTGCCGTGATTACACTAGATAACCAAAACAAGCATTTTATATTGTTCAGTGACTTTTGTAAAACTGAATGCTAAGATGTTTTCGGAAATTATAACGATCAGCAATTTTTTACAAAATGGTGTTCAGTGACCTTTGACGAGTAGTGTTCAGTTAATTTTGAACTATAATGATGTTCATTCAATACTGGCGCCCTATTTTGTTGAGCGATTTATGGGTGAAATAGTGTACAGTGATTTTGAAAATCTGAATGTGGTCATCGAGTTTTGATGCTGACTGTACCTGTAAAGGTTTGGTTCTTATAATTATTATCATCTTACAAAATTCTTTGCTCATGAAAAGTTCACCGCTTTCCACCACAGCAATACCCTCACACGAAAAAATTTGACCAGAGGAAAATTGTGCTGAGCGAAAAAGATCGAGAAAGGGGTGATACACACAACATACGTATATGCGATCACCATTTCGAAGAATTTTACCGAACACTTACTGGATATCTTACTAAAAATGCTGTTTTAACATTGAATATTGGTAAATACCTTTTTAAATTAATTTCTTATGTAAAACAATACACTAGACATAAACTTTCATAATTTAGTCAGGTTGGGTCCAATTGCAAAAACGGGGAAAATATTAATTCCTTTTGTGAGCTTCTCTCTTTTACGTGACGCAGACGAAGTTGGGTGGGTCAGCTAGTTTAGGATATTTACGAGCAAGGAGGCCTCGCAGGAGATATGAGGGGCACCGCATTCCTTCAATTAGACGTATGAACTTTTTTATAGAAGGTATAGCTTTCGTTTCAATTACACGGATCTTGTTATTGTTGTCCTTAATTTTCTTAATAAATATTACAGTTTTTAAAACTTTTATGGCATTCTTCCACAAATCATGGTGTGAACTACATCGTCGTACACATCGTTTATATATTTTGCCATCAGGCACATGCAATGTATTCGAATTTAATGAATCAAAAAGATTGTCCATTAGTGTAGTAAATTTTACCAAATTTTGGCATTCTGTCGGAATGTCTCCTCTTGCCACGAGATATCATGCAGTTGCTGCTACGGTGTGACTGAAAATTTGGCCTGCTGATTTCACTTTAATTATTCTTATTTTGTTGACAGAGATGTGTTCATCTGTGACTCTCAGCAGGCATTTCACCTTTCCATACGATTTATCAGCTTCATAAGTTTGCTAATAGTAACCCCATTTAAGTCTTCAAGTTCTCTTCAAAATCATAATATTTTGAATCTTCAGTAAGTAAATTGTTGCAGACTCCTTTTAATCCTTTTTATCCATAAATGTGGAACATCAAATAGAGAACTTACTTTAGTTTTCCCTATTTCAATTATCTGTCTTCCATTCCTTTCCTTCTCTTAAAAATTTTTTTTTGTATCTTCAACCTTCTCATTTATCACACTCACATTGACTGTGCTTTGATCACAGACAGTACATATGACCTTTAATCCCGCACTACTTACATACTGCGATTTTTTGCTACATTTCTTTCAATTGAGCCTTATTCATGGAGTTAGTGAAATAATATGCGACCAATACATGGTCTGCAATTTTTTTGCCATCCAATGTTAACCCCCTAAGCTGGTCTTTTGCAGCGTTATAAGGGATTTGAGGGGAAATCGTCATTTTGTCGAAAATTAAACTCCATAACCGGTCTTCTGGACATAACTCTGACGGTATTTAAAAATTTTAAATGGATGCATTTATTCAGCCCTGGCTCCACTTCTATTTTCGTCAAGTCTATTTAGAGATTTATACACTAAATCTCTAAAATTCGCGGTGGTCAGTTTTATTTCATCATCATCCCCATAGAACCGAAATTTTTGTTTGTACGACTTATTTTTAGTTTTTACTGGAAGGTCCACCGTCGCTGTCGTCACTTGATTCTGAGCAAACTATTGTGAAAAAATGGCGAACAGAAATTAAAGTTGACAAAATGCAAAGGTATGGCTAAGTTCTACTGCAGTACTGTATTCAATAACTTCGTAATTTGGTCGCAGAAGTTTCGTCTACTTGTCTATGCACAGTGTTTTCATTTAAAGGTGAATGTTCCAGGGTAGCCCGTGAAATACAAATTTTCTTACGTTTTTTGCAATTCAAGTTCATAAAGGTGGCAGGAATGACTTTGACCTTGAAAAAGTTATTTTTCCACCTTTTTGAAGTTGGATTGATGATTTTGATGAATTGTGAAATAATGAAATTCTGTAACTAAACGTAAGAAAATTTGAATTTCGTGGACTGGTTGGAGCATATTCACCTTAATACTGTAGAATCGAACATGTCTACGGTAGGTGGTAGATATGTTCAAATTACGGTAGGTTTACCGTAATTACGGCGTTGTTGGAGACACTGTCCAATTATGTTATCGTTGTTCTGCTGTTCTTTGAAATTTCTCCAAAATGAATCAGCTTGGAGAAAGTGTTGTGCTGCCTGCTCAGCATAGAGTAAAATAAGTATATATAGGGACTGCTCAGTGTGTGCTAGCCTCGCTCGTCTACGAGGTGTACGTTGACCTTTCCTTGTATATCTCTATAAATATTCCTAACACCCCGCGAATGGCAGCCATTTTATGTAGTAAATATGTTTTTCTGAAAAATTTGTAAGAAGAGCTCAAAAAAATAAGAAATTACGAAATTTCACATAAAACTTGCTTATTCTTTTTACATTTTCTACTCTAGTGCAAAATTAGCTTCGAAATGTTGCTTATGTTTTGTGTTAAATGAGAGAAGTATTTGAACATAGCCCTGTCCTAGCGCAAATGCTCTATAATTTCTCAATTACCCCAGCAGCAAAGTGTATTTGTCAATATACAAAATGAGTATACTACTCTGTCAAGAAAGTACCGGGAAAAGATCAATAATACACAAAATGTCTGTTATTCATCCAAATTCATTTTATCACCTTCAAAGTATGCTCCTTTAGAAACGATACACTTGCGCCAACGAATAATCCATTCATCAAAACATTTTTTAAACTCTGCTTCCGGAATTGAGTTCAGTTCTCGCCGCGAATTCTCCTTTATGTCTTCTATCGATTGAAAACGGGTGCCACGAAGTGATAATTTGAGTTTAGGAAAAAGAAAAAAGTCAGCAGGAGCCATATCTGGTTAATATGGTGGTTGCTGGATGGTATTTGTTGAGTGTTTGGTCAAAAATTCGTTCACAATGATAGCCTTGTGCGAAGGCGCATTGTCGTGGTGCAAAGTCCAAGAATTTTCTTTCCACAAATCTGGCCTTGTTCGTCGAATTTGCTCTCTTAAACGCCGCATAACGCTCAAATAATATTCTTTATTTACCGTTAGACCTTCCGGTAAGAATTCAGAGTGCACAACACCGCGATAGTCAAAGAAAACAGTCAACATGACTTTGACTTTTGATCGACTTTGGCGTGGTTTTTTCGGTTTCGGTTCAGTTGGAAGGCGCCACTCCGAAGCTTGTTGACTAGTTTGCATGTCAAACTCGTAAATAATGTGTCTCGTAAACGTGTAATGCAACGATGGAAATTATTCATTTCAATGCCACTTTTCCCGGATCAACACACGATGCAGCAGTGTGGCAAGGACCAATTATTGGAAACCAATTACCTTAATGGAGTTTCAGCTGGTGAGTGGCTTTTAGGAGACTCTGGATATGCCCAACTGCCTTGGCTGATGACCCCATATGCTGATGCGGATAAAAACACACCTGAGGCTAGATATAATTTAGCACATTCTAAAACGAGGGTCCTCATTGAAAAATGTTTTGGAGTGATGAAGACAAGATTTAGATGCATTCACAAACATAGGACCTTGCATTATGACCCCGTGAAGGCATCAAAAATTATAGTGGCTTTGGTTGTTCTCCATAATCTGGTAATCAGGAGAAATGATCCTTTGCCAGACGAGTTGGAACTCGAAGACAGACAGATGTTTTAAAATTAAAGAATTAATAAAACTTAATTTCGAAAAAACAGTTTAATTATTTATTTAAATTGTACAATTGCATCGCTTCGACGAACATGGTAGCGGCACGAATTATGCAATCGCCGAGATGTCGAGCGGCCTCTATCTGTGCATTGGCGAGTGCCACCTGCGCTTGGTCTCCCTTCCTTAAAGCCGCTATCATGGCGTCTTCTTGCAGGGTGGCTGAATCGGCTGGCGGCACAAGCGTACGGGGCGTTACTCGACGCGCATCGCGGCGCTCGAGCCGCGGAGTGTTGCGCGCCACGCCGTCCTCCAGTCTCAGTTCAGGGGTTGAGGCCACGGTCTGTTCACGACTGCACCCGACCATCCCTCGATTGCTATTTGCCGCTGGTATCGGCGCGTCTACTGGCGCCATTGAACTGATGACGGTCGCCCCATCGTGACTCGCCGTCGGTGTCCACGCGTCTGAAATTGCCGCTTCCTTCGGTGGCTCTTCTTCAGAGTCTGAATGTATATCCTGCATAGTACAATTACAAGGATACATACAAATACATAAAATTGTACTACTATGAAGTCAATTTTAAAATACCATTATGCATAATAAAACTCTTTTTCACATGACTTTATTATTTTATACCACATAATGCGGTTATTCTATTACCAAAATTGACCATGACTTCACTTTTTTGTCTCACTCTTTTTTTCACTTTGTGAAAACTACATCAAAGTCTAATCAGTAGAACTCAAGTCATAATATGGGCACTGTTAAAACTTTTTATTATTATTTATAAAACTAACAGATTTTATTTTATATGTATACTAGCGTCTGCCATCGGCTTCGCCCGCCCGCGTGAAGTTTGAAATTGTCTTCCATCTTACTACCGGGATAAAAAGTATTCTGTTTTAATCCAGGTTATAAACTATCTGTGTGCAAAATTTCATCCAAATCCCTTCAGTAGTTTATGCGTGAAAGAGTAACAAACATACCATACCATACTTACAAACTTTTGCTTTTATAATATTAGTGGATACTAAAAATATACAGCAGTTGAGTATCACCCAAAAAACTAGTCAAAATAAACTAAACTTAACATCAGAACTATACGGGTAATAATATCACGACTAATACAAGAATTGCCATAACACTCACCATGACTATGTCTTGTTTAATATGAGGATCAGGAACATCAACAATGGGCTGTGAAGACTCTGGGACAATAATAATGCCCTGTAAGAAAATTACAGATCAAGAATCAAGGTTTTCCGTTCATATTAAAATAGGACATCTAATATTAATGCTGTCTAATTTATATAGTTCTCAAAATTAACACAATTGTGATGATTGATGAAATCGTGAAAAACATGAGATGTTAAAATACCTATTGAATTTTGTAACAAAGAGCTCACAAGAAAGTAATGTCAATGACTTACAGCTTCCACAGCTCCAGGCAATTCATATATACACACATCAACACAGTCTAGGGATATTTCATACTCAATTAAATAACTCGAAAAGTACTGGTCGCATTGGAATCTTTTATACACCGATTTGTTTGTAATTTATCTCAGACTAATTCCAAATTCAAATTTTTGAAAATTCTTTTGTTTCGGTGGCCTAAAAATGTCTTGATGTATAGGAGAGGGAATTTTCATTTGTGCGAAACTTAGAAAACAATACGAATTACGTTTAGTTACAGTTTTTTTTCATTTTTAAACGAAAGATAAAGTTAAAATTGAGGTATTGTAGCCATGCAACGCCGACATTTGACGAGGGCGGAGATGTTACGAGCTGTGGGAATGCTGGAAGCTTGATCTGTTCAGCGTAATGTTGCTGAGGCCATAGGGACCCATCAAAATGTAATTTCAAGATTGTGGACACGCTATCGTGCCACAGGTGAAGTAGCGGAGAGGCACCGGGGGCCAAGTCGCATCACTACCCCCAGACAAGACCGATTTTTGCAAATTACTGCGCGAGCACAACCAAATGCAACGGCGACTCAATTGGTCCAAAGGCTGCGAGTGGAACACCAAGTGCTTGTGAGTGACCAAACTGTAAGAAGGCGACTGCATGAAAGCAATCTACGCTCTCGTAGACCACTCCGGGTCCCACCTTTACGGAGAGGCAATCGTGGACGACGATTAGAATGGGTTCGGAACCACGTGGACTGGGGCCGTGACCAATGGTCCAATGTGCTGTTCACGGATGAATCCAGGTTCGGCTTCCATCCAGATTCACGAAGGACGCGTGTTTGGCGAGTTCCTGGACGATGGAGCCGTCTCCAGAACCCTCAGGAAGTTCACCCATACCAAGGAGGAACAATTATGGTTTGGGCAGGAATTCGTCTTGGAGGACGGACGGATCTTGTTTGGGTGCGGGGCAATATGACGGCAGAACGATACGTCCAACAGGTGCTGGGGCCCGTAATCTTGCCCCACAGAACACAAATGGGGCAAGATTTCCTGCTCATGCACGACAATGCCCGGGCACACACGGCGAGAACGGTAGCAGCTTGGTTACATACACATAATGTTAGGGCCTTAGACTGGCCTGCTCAATCGCCAGATCTAAATCCCATTGAGCATGCGTGGGATATGCTGCAAAGAAGAGCTCTGAAGGAAGTTCCTGAAAATCTGGCTACAGAAGATCAACTTTTTGCGCACCTCAGAAGGACATGGGACAATATTCCGCAGCAAGACATTGACAACCTTGTTCTGAGCATGCCGAATCGTTGCCGATGTGTTATGAACATCATGGGCGCTTTCTCAGACTACTAACTTCAAGTTTATAAACACAAATTAAATGATTTTTCTATTTTTTTCAGTTTTTACTCACAAATTAAAAGTTCATTCATATACGGTTTCCGTCTATGCTTCATTTTTTTTCCATAAAATCCTGAAATTTTAATCTATACCTTAACCATTATTAAAAAATGGTAGGATATTAAATAACGTATCTTTTAAATATATACATGTCACATAAATAATTAACACATTGATAGTAATTCGCTTTTTTAAAAATATCCCTAGACCGTGTTGATGTGTGTAGTTGATGTCCCTTCTATATTTATTGTTTTTTTTCTCCAATTCTGTCAAGCAGTTATCTGCTGGAGGACCTCCTTCAGTCCTTTGCATAGATGCACGCTGTGTGCGCATCTTAGCCTTCGCCCTGCGTGCTAATAACTTGTATGTCTGAAAAATTTTGATTTGTTATGATTTAAATTTTCTATGTTCACTGATATTTTAGTACTTACAAAATTATGATAATTTAATGTACCCATGAAGCACCACTAACCAATCTTTTTGTGTCTTACGAACACCTCCAATTCCATTGAGGGATTCTGTCAGTTCAGCCTACAACCTTTTGGTAGCCAAAGACAAATAAGTATGTAAACATCATGTTTAATGGATGCCAATTACACACATCAAAAGTATCTAGGGATCAACATATATTTTTGCAATAACTTTTCTCCTGATTGATATTAATTAAAATTTTCTTTAAGGATTCATCAAATAAAGTGTTTTCGTTTGTCACAGTAACGATAAACCAAGTCACCTTTGCATTAATAAAGAAATTTGCCATTTTCCTAATAAAGGGATTTTTGACATTTGAACCACTAACATTAAAGTTCGAAAAAAAGACTGAAATAACAGTTTTCTTTAAAATTTTATTGGGTAACTTAAACAATTAATAATCCGTGTTTCTACCGCGAACACTAACAACACAAGAACATCGGTTTGGCATACTCAAAATGAGTTCATCCAAATCACGCTGTGGAATGGCCGCCCATGTTCGTTGCAACAACAAAAAAAGGTCTTCTTGCGACTGGATACCCTCCATATTCGGCAGAGCTCTTCTCTGTAGCATATCCCATGCATGCTCAATCGGGTTCAAGTCTGGCGACTGAGCAGGCCAGGGCAGGACATTGATGTTAGCTGCGGCGAGAGTCTGTCTTACAACTCTTGCGGTGTGCGGTCGTGCATTATCATGCATTAACTGAAATAAGGGACCGATTTGCACTTGTAGAGGAACGATGACGTCTGATACAATCGTCTCAGCATAAATTTGAGCGTTGAGGTTGCCTCTGATCCAAATCAACTCAGTTCTTCCGCTGATCCAAATACCCGCCCATACCATGATGGTTCCACCACTATAAGGATGGACTTCCTGGCAGGATTTTAATCGCTGTTGGCGTCCAGGGGTTCTCCAGTGTCGTATACGTCTTGTATCCGGTCTCATACCAAAACGAGACTCATCAGAAAAGCACACGAAACGCCATTGTTCTTCTGCCCAATTTCTGTGTTCAAGAGCCCATTGATATCGAATCCTACGATTGTGCATTGCTATAGGTGGTACCCGTAGCGGTCTTCGGGAATGAAGGTTCACTTCATGCAAGCGGTTTCTGACTGTTTGGTCGCTAATTAAGTTCCCTGAAGAGTGATGAAGCCTCACGGCTAACATCATGGCGGTTATTGTTGGAGCTCTTCGAGTTAAGATTTGAATGTATCGGTCTTGTCTCCGTGTGGTGCAGCGATACCGTCCTCCATGGCGCTCAGCCACGGTACCAGTGCTTCGGTAACGTGTCCAAAGTCGACTGATAACACTCTGACTTGTATTCAGAGCTAAAGCTACAGTACGTTGCCGGGAACCAGCTTCTATCATTCCCACGGCTCTGAGCATTTCTTCCCTGCTTAAATGACGTCGCCGCTCCATAATAACGTTGGTTTTAATCAGTAGTAGGAAAACAGTAGCACTAATAATGTCTTCAATGCGTTGTATGTTTTTATAGGGAAAATATTGACAGCTTATTTTCATCTTTTACTCGAATTTGATTGAGAGTTCCTGATTCAAATTATGAAATGCACCAAAAACGATCCATATAAATTTATAAAATCATAAATTTATTACAAAGCCACATCTCAATCTCAAGAAATCCGCATAAAAATGCTTGATCCCTAGACATTTTTGATGTGTGTAGTTAAATACTAAATGTTATGTTATAATTTAACGTAAATAAATGATTGTGAATGTATTAACAAACGTTGCAATGCGAAACGACTGCCAAACTGAACGTACACAGAAATGCTTGTATTAGAAAGGTTTTATTGCAATTTATGATAATAAAATGATTATGATCTAATTTAAAATAAACTTGCCATTCTGTAAATAGATGGATAGATAGAGTAGGGTAAATTGATAGATTATATTAAAACAATTTACATAAAGAACAAAAAATCACACGAAACATTTTGTAAACATACCGTTAACCATTTCCGGATTCCTCGTCAAGAAGTTCAAAAGAGACTGTTGCTGTTCTTTTTCCATTCTTGGCTTCTTTGTATCCATATTTATTTTATAATCACAGAACACTACACTAGTACACTAAACTGTAATGATGTTTTAAATATCTTTGCGAAAATAACACGTTACACGACAGTTGACAGTCTAGCGGTATGGTGTTGCCATTTGCGGCGGCAAACGAACGTAATTAAGTCCATTTCCATAGACGCAGAATTAAGTTCAAATTTATGAACGTGAACTTATTTTAACAGAAACGTAATAGCTTTTGGTTAAGGACATGGACAAAATTAGTAAAAATTTAGTCTGTCATTATTTAGATTCGGAGAGAAACGCGACCCATTGTGTATAATTTCCTTCTAATGCAATGCATTTAGAATAACGCATTTCTAACTTTATTATTCTTTGCGAAAAAAATATTTTTCTTGACTCTCAAACAACTCTTCTACGGCAGCTAAAGCGTTAAAAGTCTGATTAAAATTAACTGGCCATCAATACGGTCGGTTATAACAAGATGAAAATGGTTGATGATTGCAGCTGCATTTCTTGACATTCTGTTAAAATATTCAGTTCTAAAAATCTTGTAATCCCGTTTGAACCGACCGTTTACAACGTCTACTACCCACCTGCACATTGCGACTAATCTGGGTTCATTTGCTTGTCTCGCTGTTATTTATTTTGTCTTGCATCTATAGAGTGGTTTGTATGAATACCCAAGAGAGGCAAGTGACATTAGGGAGTCCCGGAAACCTATGCCCAAAATGAAAATATCATCATCATCAGCCTATTAATGTTCCCACTGCTGGGACACAGGCCTCCTCTCTATGAGAGGGAATGGGCTATTATCCACCACGCAGGCACAGGGCGGATTGGTAGATGTGTGACATCTACCAATCCGCCCTGTCTTCGAATTTTTGGTTCTAGGACATGCTGACATGTTTCCTCATGCGGACATGTTTCCTCATGCGGACATGTTTCCTCACGATGTTTTCCTTCACCGTTTTGAGAGCAGGGGTGATGAAATAAATTACACAAAGTTCGAACCCACGACTTACTGTTCGTAAGTCGGGGCCGCCACTACTGGGCCACCGCTGCTCTCTAAAAAAAAATCAATGAAAATATAATTAGGCTGGAAATATTGCCTTATCTCCGATGCCTCATATCTAAATAGATTGTCAGCATCAGTGTCTGTTTCAGCATACGACCCATACACATCTATTATGTGTCCATCTGTTGTCACAAACATCATTGGTTTCACCAAGTTTCTAAATTTGTGAAGACTATATGATTATTTTATAAATGAGTAATTGGACTAGGTGGACAGACGATCTCACTAAAGTGGCCGGAAGAAACTGGATAGCCATGACACAAACCGCCAAAAGTGGAGAGATTTGGAAGAGACCTACACTCAGCATTGGGTGGCCAAGGGTTGAAGAAGATGAAGATGAAGAAGAGTAATTTGACGATTTTTCTTATAAATATAACTGCCGTCACATATTACGATAGGGTTTCTCGCCTGTGTAACAAAAATGCCTTGAGGAATTAACAGATTTCTGGTCGGAATTTCTGGTAATATGCTGAAGCCCTAGGTGCAGCGGTACATAATGATGTTTCATATTTTTTTTACATGTTTGCGCCATTGTTTTTGACAAAGAAAACATACTGGCGATTCTTGCAAATGAATCACGCGATCGCAATGTGTTTAGCTGCATTTGAATTATACACACATCAACACGGTCTAGGGATATTTCATACTCAATTAAATAACTCGAAAAGTACTGGCCGCATTGGAATCTTTTATACAACGATTTGTTTGTAATTTATCTCAGACTAATTCCAAATTCAAATTTTTGAAAATTCTTTTGTTTCGGTGGCATAAAAATGTCTTGATGTATAGGAAAGGGAATTTTCATTTGTGCGAAATTTAGAAAACAATACGAATTACGTTTAGTTACAGTTTTTTTTCATTTTTAAACGAAAGATAAAGTTAAAATTGAGGTATTGTAGCCATGCAACGCCGACATTTGACGAGGGCGGAGATGTTACGAGCTGTGGGAATGCTGGAAGCTGGATCTGTTCAGCGTAATGTTGCTGAGGCCATAGGGACCCATCAAAATGTAATTTCAAGATTGTGGACACGCTATCGTGCCACAGGTGAAGTAGCGGAGAGGCACCGGGGGCCAAGTCGCATCACTACCCCCAGACAAGACCGATTTTTGCAAACTACTGCGCGAGCACAACCAAATGCAACGGCGACTCAATTGGTCCAAAGGCTGCGAGTGGAACACCAAGTGCTTGTGAGTGACCAAACTGTAAGAAGGCGACTGCATGAAAGCAATCTACGCTCTCGTAGACCACCCCGGGTCCCACCTTTACGGAGAGGCAATCGTGGACGACGATTAGAATGGGTTCGGAACCACGTGGACTGGGGCCGTGACCAATGATCCAATGTGCTGTTCACGGATGAATCCAGGTTCGGCTTCCATCCAGATTCACGAAGGACGCGTGTTTGGCGAGTTCCTGGACGATGGAGCCGTCTCCAGAACCCTCAGGAAGTTCACCCATACCAAGGAGGAACAATTATGGTTTGGGCAGGAATTCGTCTTGGAGGACGGACGGATCTCGTTTGGGTGCGGGGCAATATGACGGCAGAACGATACGTCCAACAGGTGCTGGGGCCCGTAATCTTGCCCCACAGAACACAAATGGGGCAAGATTTCCTGCTCATGCACGACAATGCCCGGGCACACACGGCGAGAACGGTAGCAGCTTGGTTACATACACATAATGTTAGGGCCTTAGACTGGCCTGCTCAATCGCCAGATCTAAATCCCATTGAGCATGCGTGGGATATGCTGCAAAGAAGAGCTCTGAAGGAAGTTCCTGAAAATCTGGCTACAGAAGATCAACTTTTTGCGCACCTCAGAAGGACATGGGTCAATATTCCGCAGCAAGACATTGACAACCTTGTTCTGAGCATGCCGAATCGTTGCCGATGTGTTATGAACATCATGGGCGCTTTCTCAGACTACTAACTTCAAGTTTATAAACACAAATTAAATGATTTTTCTATTTTTTTCAGTTTTTACTCACAAATTAAAAGTTCATTCATATACGGTTTCCGTCTATGCTTAATTTTTTTTCCATAAAATCCTGAAATTTTAATCTATACCTTAACCATTATTAAAAAATGGTAGAATATTAAATAATACGTTATTTAATATTCTTTTAAATACACACATCAAAAATGTCTAGGGATCAAGCATTTTTATGCGGATTTCTTGAGATTGAGATGTGGCTTTGTAATAAATTTATGATTTTATAAATTTATATGGATCCTTTTTGGTGCATTTCATAATTTGAATCAGGAACTCTCAATCAAATTCGAGTAAAAGATGAAAATAAGCTGTCAATATTTTCCCTATAAAAACATACAACGCATTGAAGACATTATTAGTGCTACTGTTTCCCTACTACTGATTAAAACCAACGTTATTATGGAGCGGCGACGTCATTTAAGCAGGGAAGAAATGCTCAGAGCCGTGGGAATGATAGAAGCTGGTTCCCGGCAACGTACTGTAGCTTTAGCTCTGAATACAAGTCAGAGTGTTATCAGTCGACTTTGGACACGTTACCGAAGCACTGGTACCGTGGCTGAGCGCCATGGAGGACGGTATCGCTGCACCACACGGAGACAAGACCGATACATTCAAATCTTAACTCGAAGAGCTCCAACAATAACCGCCATGATGTTAGCCGTGAGGCTTCATCACTCTTCAGGGAACTTAATTAGCGACCAAACAGTCAGAAACCGCTTGCATGAAGTGAACCTTCATTCCCGAAGACCGCTACGGGTACCACCTATAGCAATGCACAATCGTAGGATTCGATATCAATGGGCTCTTGAACACAGAAATTGGGCAGAAGAACAATGGCGTTTCGTGTGCTTTTCTGATGAGTCTCGTTTTGGTATGAGACCGGATACAAGACGTATACGACACTGGAGAACCCCTGGACGCCAACAGCGATTAAAATCCTGCCAGGAAGTCCATCCTTATAGTGGTGGAACCATCATGGTATGGGCGGGTATTTGGATCGGCGGAAGAACTGAGTTGATTTGGATCAGAGGCAACCTCAACGCTCAAATTTATGCTGAGACGATTGTATCAGACGTCATCGTTCCTCTACAAGTGCAAATCGGTCCCTTATTTCAGTTAATGCATGATAATGCACGACCGCACACCGCAAGAGTTGTAAGACAGACTCTCGCCGCAGCTAACATCAATGTCCTGCTCTGGCCTGCTCAGTCGCCAGACTTGAACCCGATTGAGCATGCATGGGATATGCTACAGAGAAGAGCTCTGCCGAATATGGAGGGTATCCAGTCGCAAGAAGACCTTTTTTTGTTGTTGCAACGAACATGGGCGGCCATTCCACAGCGTGATTTGGATGAACTCATTTTGAGTATGCCAAACCGATGTTCTTGTGTTGTTAGTGTTCGCGGTAGAAACACGGATTATTAATTGTTTAAGTTACCCAATAAAATTTTAAAGAAAACTGTTATTTCAGTCTTTTTTTCGAACTTTAATGTTAGTGGTTCAAATGTCAAAAATCCCTTTATTAGGAAAATGGCAAATTTCTTTATTAATGCAAAGGTGACTTGGTTTATCGTTACTGTGACAAACGAAAACACTTTATTTGATGAATCCTTAAAGAAAATTTTAATTAATATCAATCAGGAGAAAAGTTATTGCAAAAATATATGTTGATCCCTAGATACTTTTGATGTGTGTATATACATGTCATATAAATAATTAACACATTGATAGTAATTCGCTTTTTTAAAAATATCCCTAGACCGTGTTGATGTGTGTATTAAGAACTGCCAAAAAATTTATTACAGTTAAATCTGTCCAGTATTCACAGACAGTATTGCTCTTGTGCTCTACATTTTCAAAGTTAATAGTGTCTTCATTATTTTGTGTCAATTCTAACATATTTCCTATGTCAACATTACTGAAAGTATGAGACGTAAATTAATATTGTCCACCAAATCCGCTTGCGAATGCGATATCGGCGAGTCTGATTAAAACGACGATATCTCCGAAATTACGTTAGTTAGCTCGCTACCAGTTATATCATTGGAATCGTTATCAAATTAGCTAACCCACTCAGACGCGGCTGGCTATACTACTAGCCAAGTGCTTTTATCGTAATACCGCGGCTGGATAGTAGTACTAGCCAGATTCTTGTGTAAATGTCAATATAATTCAAAAAAATAACCATTATTTCAAAAAGTTATTGTCCTATGTCCACAAAAACACATTGTTCACATAAATCATACAAAAGAACAGACGTCGCAATACATTTTTTCATCTCACAAGCCTTACAAAACATGACATCATGAGTGCCGCATTCCAAATAAAAGAATGGGTGTGATTACACTTCTCTTCTTAAAATTCACAACGCCCTGTAGCTTAAGTTATGTTTTAATAATAATGTTTGGTTCACATACTTGACACCGACAGAGTTTCAGCAGTTACAAGTCATTAGTTAATTAGTAGAAAATAACCAAAGCAGACACTTAAAAACAGGAGTAAAAAACACCCACTCAAACATTGCATCATAGTTAATATCTTGTTGCCTCAATTTGAAATCTAATTTAACATTCTACATGTTGAAGATATTTACAAACCGTTAGGCATATAAAAAATGCATGCTGTCTAACAAAAACATTAATTAAAGTCAATAATCAAAACGAACAATTTCACAAAAAAATCAAGTAAACAACGACGCTGATTGGCCAAGCGCGTCGGCGGCATTAATGGCCATATCAATGAGGAGCAGTTACTTAGTGCCGCGGGACCCGTTCCTACATCCATTCTGAGAGGCAGACATGATACTCGTAGAATTACTATCAATATGTTGGTTGATTTTAGCTCTCAAAATGGATGTAAGAACTTTATAGACCGTTGGTAAACAAGTGATTGGTCTATAATTTTTGGGCTCCGCAGTACTACCTGATTTATGGAGCAGGTGGGTAATTCCTGTCGTCAAGAACTGGGGCAGCGACCCTGACTCTAAGGCTGATTGAAACTGGGACGCCAAGCGAGCGTGTGATCTTTGGAACCACTTGATCCAGAAGTTGTGCAGTCCGTCCGGCCCTGGAGATTTCCAGTTAGGCAACGAACGGACTGCACGAGCTACGTCTTGGGGGCTGATGATGATTGCCCCCATTTCTGGTATAGGATCACACGCTTGTTTAACCTCCCGGGTCCAATCGCCCTCAGTGTGACTGACAGGCACCGACCAGATGTTGCGCCAGAATGAACACATGGCGTTATCATCCGGCAAGCGCGTGTCAGTCACACCTTGGTCCGGTCGCTCCCAAGCCCTATATACCCACCTTTCATCGCTTTGGAATGTGCGATTCTGAGTGTACTGCTCCACTCGCCGCTTGTACCGACGAATACGGCTTGCCCATGCACAGATCTTCTGCTTCAGGAAGTCGATATGCTCTGTGACGCGGGCCAAGTAATCTCGAAATCTAATATCAGTTCCCGAGAACGCCTGCCTGACAAAGCACATCACTCTAGGGCGAGTATTGCCCTCCCTGAAGCAGATTAACTTGCCGACGAGTGCCCTAGCCTCACACCGATACTCCGCTCAATCCTGCAGTGCCAAGCTGGAACAGCTAATTTTGGTCGTGTAGCTCTGTCGTTGTTGGGGAATTCGACATGAGCTACACGACATGCCGCTACAGCTCCACAGTACAAAATTGAGTGGGTATCGGCGAGGTCTTTGCTGCTGTCAAAGCAATTTGACAGCTGCGAATCTAGAGCACACATCAGCGCCTTGTTTTTATTGTGCATAGGCAAACGTGGTCTAAGTTCAGGCGGTGTGGAACGATACTCCCGGAAAGCACCCTCCAAAGCGCTCCTCAATTGTGCGTTGCATTGGGTACTCACGGATATAACGTCTTCACCATCGTAGTCTGATCGCGGCGGCGCACTATGAGCCAGAACCGTGCGTACCGTCTCAAAAATAGGTTTTCGTAATGTTCTATATTGAATATTTTGTTAATGCACATGTCTAACTGAATGTCCATGCATATTAAATAGCAGTTAAAATATACTATTTTTCATTTTTACAATTAGATTAGGGCTTGCAAGTTGACGCTCAAAATTATGTCAATTATCTAGAACACAATTCATATCTTCATTATTTTCACAGCAAATTTGTAAGTGTGATATATGGTTAGAATGGTCATGAAGTACTCTATGAATCCTCTATCGAAATGGACCATTATGTGACAACTGGGGAGGTATAGAATTTTTATTTCAGGACCTAATATTCTATCCTTACTAGAAACTTCACATAGACTTTCGACAGTTAGCAATGTCTGCCCATGTCGTAATTTTGATAGCACCACATAGAGCAGCTAGTATATAAGTCAGGGCAAAAAAAAAAATTGCCCGAATTTGCTCCCCTTGAAATGAAACGAAAAATGGCTGATGTGGGGAAAATACAAAATACACCAAAAATTATTTTAGTTCTGATTGATGAGATTTTTGGATATTTAGATTACTTTTGACCTTTTTCTTTTCTTAAAAAATAATATCTATTTACTTAATCTTTAGGTAAGGTGGGGAGTATTGGGTAATGCATTAATTTTTTTTTATCGTTCGGTCAGATGTGGTCTATGTTTTGTTTTCACTGTGTGAATTACATGTTTCTCATGTAGTTTATGTATTTCTCTATCGCGGTGAAGGAAAAGGGAGGAAATGGTATTTAAAGTTGTTATTTACATTATATCAGTACTACTAACCACCTTCATTGATAGTGGTTAGGAACGTAATAATGAGACTAGATAATAATATTTTTACACACGAAATTTTAGTACAAAAGTTATTGATTTACGTTGTCATTTACCAGTACTTTAGTGTGATCTGACATAATATAGTCTTCACCAACCTCTATAAAAAAGTAGTAGTTGGAGTAAAAACAAAATTAGTGAATTTGTTGTGCCTCGACGAGTATTATGCGAATTTTTCATTGACCATGGAACAAAATCAGAAGATATTCAAAAATACTTAAAAAAACACCACCATTTGTCGTCTGAAAAAAGTGAATTAGTTGTGAAACGTATTCAAAAAGGGCTTAGATTACGATCGGTGGACCAAATCTAACCGAACTAAAGAACGTTTCTTCAATAAAAATACATCGTAATTAGACGGTGAATTAATTATTTGTAAAATACATATTTTTTTAGTGGCTTATTATATCATTTTCGTCATTTATTTAAATGTAAGATTTATATGTAATATAAAATAACATAAAATGGGTTTAATATCATAAAACTGTAAAATTATAATTCAATAAGTTAAACAAACTATGGTTTAATACTCGTATTAAAAAAATAGATTTTCATTTATGTTTACGTACCAAATTTCAGCTCTTTACTTCAATCAACAAAAAAGTTACAGATTTTTAGACGGTACGCACGGTTCTGTCCCATAGTGCGGCGCACTGAGAATATTTTGCAGCTGCACTGGGATCATTGGGGAAGCAGGCGTAACTAGGTTACTCCGTAATTCGGAGCGTAGTCGATCAAGTACGGTGTCATCCAACATATGGTTACGCTGGATGACCACCTGATCCAACAGTCGTTGTGCCTCTACGCTGACAGCCGGCTCAAGTACCTGAAACAGAGAGAGCATCCGACTACGGTACGCAGTCAAGTTGCTTCCCCCCTCAGTAGTCCCAAAATATGCGCGCATGACGTTTTCATTAATGGACTGAGTCGATGCGCGACTCATTTCCACCGGCAGCGGGGACAGCTCGGGGCCTGTTGGCCTCAAGGTCCAAGCCCGCTGGTGGCCGTCCTGTTCCTCCTCGTCGTCCTCTTGGTGGTGGTAGTGGTGTCGACGGCGCGCGTCCGGGAGAAAAACTCGTCACTCGAGCTCGACGCAACTACAGCGACCGGCGACACGGTGCTCACGGGTGTGGCGCTTTCTGCCGCGAGGCGGAGCTGAGCGACGAGCCCGGAGATGGTGGGTGTGCCTCTTTTTGTAGTTTGGCCCGGTGCCTTGTCAACATAGGTGACATTTCAACTATTTTGATGTGGTTTTAACGAGTTCCATAGGGTCCATTTTTATGAAATTCCAGTTGTCCAGTATATTTGAGGTTTTTTTTTTCTTCTTTATCATTGTATAATGTTACTTTACTGGTTTAAATTATTATATAATAAATTAAAATTCGGAACGGAAAAAAATTAAGTCTTGTCAGTTTGACAGTCGGGCCACAGATTATTATTATTATTAGTAATGGTGCCTGTATTTTATACGGACGATTTTGAGACACTGAATGTGTATCTTGGGTTTTTTTTATATATCAATGGTAATAGTAAGTAAATTTAATTATTATTGATTATATTTATAATTTCCTGCTATCTACGTAAAGCGGCTGTTCTTGGAGCTATTGCCGGTGCAGCATCATCCTCGATTACAGCTTCTGCAGCAATGTCATCGTCATCATCCTCTATATCAGGAAGTGGTAACCTGAAAGAATAACTAAATATAAAATAAACGTAATAATAAAGGTAATTGAGGTCGGCATTAGAAACGGGTCTCGTTAGAAAGGCCTGTTTCTAGTACTCACCCCGTAACTGTACTATGTAATAAGGATACAACAAGTCATCCACACCTATGTTCATGCATCATATTATAGATGGTGCAGCATGCAATTATTATATAGGCAGCTGCAGTCGGTTGGTAGTGAAGGGTCCTGTCCTTCCGCAGACATTTAAACACGACTTTTATTATACCATTTGTTCTCTCGACGCAGTTCCTTGTTTGTGAAAGGACGATATTGTAGTTGTGTCCTGGAGAGCCAACTTCTGGTGCGGGCTAATAGGTGTTATCATATAGGGCTCCTTTACATATCCGGAGTCACCTGTAACAAAAAAATAATAAATAATATTACTTTTCAGATACCAGCAGACGGGATTCTCGGTGTCTGAAGAGGTGGAGGGTAGAGATGGTGATTAGTAGAGTTTTAGAAATGTTATTTTTATACTTTTTACTTCTGTCTTTCTACATTGTTGTTACATATATGTATAACCTCAACATGAATGATGTAGCCAAAATTTTGTAACAATATTTTGATTTAAAAGAGTGTCCATGGAGTTACTTACCCATTCGTCTCCATAGAGATCTACGCTAGGGAATGGGCAACTACAGTTTGGCCGCTGAGAGAATGCGTTCCTGACGTCTGTCAGTTGGTCATGACTAGTGATGGGCATTAGGTAACACTATTACAATTGTAAAAGATATAGTTTTTAACCGACCGACAAGAATAGCTTTAATACTTGTTTGTCTGTTTTAGCTTTAATACTTGTTTGTCTGTTATCTAATTTCTGAATTTAACTAGCGCAAAAAAAAAAAAAATGCATAGTAATGATCTGGAATATTTAATATAAAATAAAACAATAATATTTTGAGTAAGTAGTTGCGACTGGGTTCAAATTTATCAAATGAATCTGATTCCGTTTCGCTTGAGGAGGTGCTGTCTTCATCATATTTGCCAACGTGTATTATTATGTGATTTTCAATCAAAGTATCAATTTTGATATCTCTGTCAAAGTTTTCGAAAATTATTGTTATTGTTTTTTCGACGACCTTTGCCCAGTCATCTTTTGTGACTTTCCCGCAACTTTCTTTTAATAAGCTCATCATCTTCTGCGTAACCTTTGACTTGCGCCCAGATTAGCTCAATCGCATTATACTGGCAATGATATGGAGGAATTCTGAGAACACGATGACCGTATTCCAGAGCCAGTTCATCAATTTCATATCTTACATTTGCTGGCTTATTTTCATTTACCAATTTGATGAGTTCTACTTTTAGCATCTGCATATTTGAGTCAATGCCTTTACTTTGTAGCCAGGCCACCAATTCTTCTTTTCTATTGGGTTGGGTAGGTGTTTTCTGTATTTGCACTGAATGATAAGGGGCATTATCCTTGAATATTATAGAAGGCTCTGGTAGGGCAAATGCCAGGAATCAGTTCTCAACAAAACCTAATGCGATAGCTAAGACTACTTGTAATAATTATTAACTATTTAAAATAACCTTATCTCCCCCCCTACCTTATTATATAAAGCACATGCAGGTATATATGGTTATGCATGGGTAAGCAATGATATACTCGTACCAATGTCTTGGAACAAAACGATCCAAATTCCAGTGCCTAAAAAAGCAAAGCCAGATGGAATTAATGACTACATAAAGTTATATATGTGTAACGCGGGATATTTATTTATTTATTTATTTATTTATTAACTATGGAAGACTTACAGCTAAGATAAACAGATTAAAAAATAGTATGTGAGACTGACAGCCAATTAAAAGTCCTCACTTCTAAAAACTGATTTTAAAGACAAAGTGTGAACAACATAATACTGCTACAAAAAAAAAATACAGGATAACATTCAAGCTTAAACTAAACTAAATTCACATCTTATATTATGACACATTTAATACAATACTTATTAAAAGCCTGAACAAACAAAATCTTAATTAAAAAAGCTAAGGCTCAGGCACTTTCTGGCTGAGGACACACTCGTTATGAAAGTATCGAAATCATGCTGTTTACACATGTTATTAAGGTTCTACTTGCACGCACTATAAATGAACTTTGCCTGTAATTCGTAGAGGTTAATGGAACACGCAACGGCACGTTCCATCGCTTTGACCTTTCGGGAACGTTAAAATAAAATTTGGATAGGATATCGGAGTTATTAATAGAATTATTGAATATTTTAAATAATGAAACACAATCAGAAATTGCTCGCCGATTAGTTAAGGGCAATATATGATACTTCTTACAGAGGCTGATATAGGATATATGAAAGATTTCTTCTTAGAAAACTGGATGCTTCAATAAAAGAACTAGGAAACTACCAAGCAGCCTTTCTTCGCAATAGATCGACCGACGACCATATCTACACACTTAGGAGAATTCTTGACGAGGAAAGGAGAGCAGGCTCAAAAACCTATGTGCTGGCGTTAGACATCAAAAAAGCCTTCGATACGCTGGATTTAAACTCTCTTAGGGACATTTTAGTTACTAGAACTAACAAATATCTAACGAATAGAATTATTAAGGCGTGCATGAATGAATTCACCTGCATAAAATGGTTTGGACAGTAAACGGAATCGACACACAAAAGCAAGGGAGTCAAACAGGAATGTCCGCTATCCCCACGACTATCACCATAGTAATGGATGACGGTCTCAGAACATTAGAAGAAGAAATAGAATGCCTTTATCTAGACCAGGACCATGAGATTCAACTCCCTATTATACGGTCCTTTGCAGATTACGTGATAATAGCAACAAATAATCTCAGTGAACTGGACGAAATGGTCACCAAAATCAAACCGTTGCTGGAATCAGTTAGACTCCACATTAATGAAACGAAAACAAAACTAGTAATCAGAGACCCAAACAGCACCGCAACCCGAAGTCTTATTAGAATTGGAGGTACCAGTATTCAACCGGCAGACGAGATTAAGTACCTTGGCACGTGTATAACATCGACACTTAATCGAAACAACACAGTTAACGCCAGATGCAAACAAGCGATGCGTAACTCTAAGGCCATAATATTCCTTCATGAAAAACTCGAAAATGGAGTGGAAAATCACGCGTCTCATCTATAAAATGGTCATAGAACCTGCAATGACTTACGGTCTTAAGGCAGCGGCACTCACAAAGGCAAACCGATCGAAACTCAGAAGATACGGAAGACTTTAAAGATATGATAAAGAGTACGCGAAATCCCCGGAATAAGAAAACACGCGAAATTCTTAGGGGATAAACAATTACAAAAAAAAATGTCTGCAGTTATGCTATTACAGGCACATCCTCCGACTGCCAGAGCCTCACTTACTACACGCAGCTATCAGAAACAAGGCGATGCCGTTAAAAATAGGAAAACCAATAAATATACATGGAACGAGTCACTCCAACAAGACATATTTCAATAAAAGCAAAGAAGAATGGATTCAGCTAGCAGCAGATAGAGAAAAATTCAAGTCGGCCACCCAGGAAATATATCACCTCAGCGAAACTGACAGTGAAACAAATACTACTGACGACGAAACATACACATGAAAATAGTGTTTAAATAAGACGTGTCAAAAACGAATGGAATCGCAACCATCAGAAACGAACATGATTCTCCAATGCTAGAAGAGACCAACCAAACGAAGGTCAAAACACCAATGCTCATTCCTATGGATTGTACCTGTCTTTACCACTATTCCTATACCTATTGGCTCTAGGCTACATAGTCGGCTGATTGTGCCCGACTGGCTGCGGTTGGTCGGGCTTCCTCTCCCATCCTAGAGCAAGTCTTTCCTTACAAAAAAGTGCCCCCTGGTGTATCCGGCTTGTCCGGGTCAGGCTAGCTCCTGGCTGGGTGTGGTGCTCAATCAATCAATCAAATCAACTAGTTAAGCATTTTTCTTTATGCTCTTTTTATTTTTAATCGAATCATAGACATCGGCAAATGAATCTTGCTGACTCAATCTTGCTAACGTTAATTCGGAAAACTCAAGTTCCTCAACAGTCAATAAACCCGTCCGCTGATTATTTTTATTGCGCGTATTGTATATAAACCCAAGTACATACGCGGCGACACGCTTCATCCTTAAATACTGAGAAAACTTCGAGAACGGAAACAAACTACTGCAACTAGCTTGATTGACTACGTGACAAAGAACATTTGATTTTAACTCGGGTAATTCATTATGTATTAAGTTATTATCATTATTCGATAATTTATGGACTTCGAAATTAGCATCGTGTAAGAATTGGGGGCCTGCCTACCATAAAGACGAAGCGCTAAGTGTGTCTAGACCTTGACCTCGCGACACTAAATCGGCTGGATTATCCTTGCCAGAGACATGCCGCCATGGATGTTCCTTAGTTAAGTCATGAAGTTCTATTCTGAACGTATGTCTTGAGTAAATTAGTTTGCATACCTAACCAGCCCAAATCGATAGTGGAATCAGTCCAGAATACAACCTTGTTTATTTTAGAACGCAAAGACTTAATCACCTTTGAATATAATCGCGCGCCTAATACAGCGCCGCATAGTTGTAGGTTTTGTAGGCACGACCTTACCTTTGGAACATAACAAGCGCACCGTAACAGCTGATTCACTATTTATCGTACGTGTATAAGCGCAAGCGCCGTACGCTGTCTGCGAAGCATCGGAAAATATATGTAATTCTGTATAGGTAGGATCAAAGCACATAACATGTCGCGGTATTTGTAAATTACTAAGTGAAGATAAACTATTAATAAAACGTAGCCAAACTTGCGCGACGTCACCTGGAACCGGTTCATCCCACTCCAATTTATTAACCAACATTTTTGTAACAATGTTTTAGCTATTAAATCTGAGACGCATGCGATAAAATAATACGTTTAGAAATTACACTCATATCAGTTTTAACTTGTGAATAATAGGTCAATTTGACAGATTGGTTGTTCCATCCAATACCTAATGTTTTGTTTTGAACGTTCTCGCTCACTGCAAGTTGTTTAGTTAAATTCTGTGAATCGTTAGGGGTCGCGCGGTCAAAGTTAAAAACCCATTTACGTAAAATGAAACATGCGGATGTTAAAACTTTACTAGTACCAGCACAAATTTCTTTTAATTCAGAGATACTGTTTGCGCCGCAAATAAGATCATCAACGAAAAAATTATTTTGAATGGTTTCCGTTACGTACGGAATCTCACACTCTTCAGCTAGTTGTTTTAAACATCGGCAACTTAGAAATGGTGCTGAAGCGGTACCATACGTTACGGTATTTAATTGGTATACATCTAGTGTATCGGACGGGTCGTTCCGCCACACTATTAGCTGTAGGTCACGTTGATCTTTATCTATCACTTGGCGATACATCTTTTCTATATCAGCACAAGCTACGTACCTGTTTTCGCGAAATTTAAGTAATATAGAAAATAAACACCTGAACTAGATACTGTTAAGTATGAGGATGTGTCGATGATACGCACGGACAAGTGAAACGATCGCTGGTTGGCAACGCACTGTTTATTGCTAGATCACGCTCACGCATCGCGCGCGCGGGGGGGGCGCGGTACGCGCATACACAACATTCCTCCCTCTATTACAAAACTCCTGTACAATCAAGAATCTTAAAACTACAATTAATGCTATGCTATAACTAAGTATACTAAACAATACTAAAAATACTTTTTAAAGCCAATCACGGGGCGTTTTCGTAATGATCTCTTTGGTGTGACAATTATTGAGTTATCGCGTTGTGACTCTTGGGTGTCGGATTCTGCTTCTTGAAACTCATCTTCAGAGTCCAAATGTCTCTCCGTTGTTTCAACATCTGCATCGTTCGAGACAGTTTGCTGCTCTTGCTCATCAGCCTGGGGGGTGTCCTTCTCAGACTTGTCCTCCGTCAGCGACGAAGAGGTACTTCCTTCTTTCCATTCTTCTCTTCTCCCTCTGATTGAACTGCCAGGATGGTTTGGTATCTCGAGCTCGGGCTGGGGTACAGCCGTTCCTGATGTAGTTGACGAAGGCGACGACTGCGGCGGCGGTGTTGGAGGAGGCGACGACGGTGGCGAAGATGATGGCAGCGGAGACGACCCAGGTAAGTTTATTATCGGATTCTGTTCATTATGCTCATTATTGTTACGTGTTCCTTTATAAAGCATCAGCTGATTTATGTGTCTTTTGTAACTTTCTGAATCATCAAGATCTTTTATCAGATACAAAACTTTACCTATTCTTTTTATTATGATGCCCTTACACCATGTATAGTTTGCTTTGTTCACGTACTTTTTATATAATACAATATCGTTTAATTTAAAAAAAAAATCGTTTTATTTTTCCTTTGTTGCTTAATTTGCGTACACTGTTGATTTTTTACGTGATCGGATACAGACGGTGACGAGGGTGCCGATGACTTTGGGTTAATCATATCTAAACGCGACCTTAACTTGTGCCCATAAACCAATTGAGCTGGGGATAACCCAGTTGCAGTGTGAACCGAATTACGATAATCCATAAGATATTTTAGTAATTTTATCGATGATTCTTTCGCGCTATGGCTCGACATAAGACATGATTTTATTCCTTTTTTAACTATTTTAACTAAACTTTCGGCTTGGCCGTTGCTCGGCGGGTGATATACCGGTGAGGTCATGTGAGAAATTCCGTTAGTCCCGCAAAATAGTTCAAATTCCCGTGAACAAAAAGCTGTGCCATTATCACTTACTATTGTTTTCGGTACTCCGAATCGTGACATAAATTCATATAGCTTCCCAATAACTGCAGTCGAAGTCGTAGCCGTATTCATATTATATACTTCTACCCACTTAGTATGCGCGTCAACCGCTATTAAATAAACACAACCTTTAATTGGACCAAGAAAGTCTATGTGTATTCTGTAAAAGGGACATGGTGGAAACTCCCAATGGGCCAGCGGGGCTCGTGGTGGTGAAGGGCGCAGCTGAATACACACATCGCAAGAAGCTATCATTGTTTCTACTGCTTGATCAATTCCCGGAAACCAAAATCTTGATCGAGCTTCGGCCTTTGTTTTAACTATCCCTAAATGCGAAGAATGTAATTCTTTAAGAATTATTTGGTATAAACTTGTGGGTATGACCACCTTGTGACCTCTCATTACGCACCCATTCTCAAGAGATAATTGTGTTCTACACATGTGAAACGGTTTTAACCTCAAATCGTTTACCTTCGGCGGCCAACCGTTCCAAATAAAGTCTATTACTTGCCTTAAAACTACGTCACCCTTTGTTTCCTCGCGCAATTTATCTAACGTCACGGGCATGCTTCCATCCACAACAAAACAAACATAAGTCGCCCGGTCGTATGCCACTTCACAATCGCAGCACTTACATTGCTCGATGCACGCACACGCATGCATCGCGCACGGCAGGCTCGCGCGGGAAAAATAGTCTGCACTGTTATCCGTGCTGCGCACATATTCTATTTTATTGTTGTAACTACTTAAGAACAACGCATAACGTTGTAGTCTATTTGCTGACATCTCTGGTATCCCCTTATCAGGCCCAAAAATTGCTAATAGGGGCTTGTGATCCGTTCGTAAAATAAACGGTTCAGACCTGCCATAAACATATTGATGAAATCGTCGCACGCCGTAAATAATAGCGGTTGCTTCTTTTTGAATTTGTGCGTATCGTTTTTCCGCTGAGTTTAAGGTACGCGACATAAATGAAATAGGTCTTTCGATACCGTCTAAGCCCACCTGTGAAAGGACTGTTCCCAATCCACTTGTAGAAGCGTCTACAGTTAATATTATTCGGGCGTTCGGGTCAAAATGTGCAAGGACTTGTTCCGATGTCATTAAGTTTTTTATTGTTCTAAAAGCCTTATCGTGTTCCTCAGTCCAGGCTCACTCAGAGCCCTTTTTTAATAAGTTATATAATGGACTGAGAATAGTGGACGCATTTGGTACGAAATTCCTGTAGTAGTTAATTAGTCCCAAGAACGACTGTAACTGATTAATATTCGAAGGAACTGGTGCTTGTAACATGGCCTTAATTTTTTCCGGAGATTTTTTTAGACCGTCCTTAGTAATAATATAACCTAAATAACTGATTTCGTCCTGGAAAAAACTACATTTTTCTTTTTGTAATGTTAACCCTGCGTCCTCTAAGCGCTTTAAAACCGAGTTCAATTTTTCTAAATGCTCCTGCCTATCCTTTCCCGTTACTAAAATATCATCAAGCAGGCACAACACTCCATCTAAACCGGATAGCAAGCACTCGATCGCGCCCTGGAAAATAGACGGCGCGCTGGCTAACCCAAACACTAAACGCGTAAATCTATATACTCGTAGGCCGCGATTTGTATTTCTGCACGTTATGTTTTTTGACTCGTTATCTAAAACAAATTGGTTATATGCCATTGATAAGTCGAGCTTGCTAAACTGCTGACCCCCATACTACAACTACAACAGCCCATAACGTCCACTGCTGGACATAAAGCCCGGGTGACACGAGGCTAGTATTTTGAAGCTAGGATAGTAAGCTAGTAAGGGGTCACTAGCTTGGTTTCTAGCTTACCTACTAGCCTGGATTGTAACCAAGCTAGTGCTGTCTACACGAAGCTAGGAAATTTCAAGCTAGTCAAGTCAGTAGTGAGTTGTGCTTAACCTGATAACACGTATACGTAAAAATGAACAGTGTGCGTAAGAGAAAAGCAATTCTACTAAGAAAGTTAATTCGGAAGTTGTGTCAACATGCGCTAGATGAAATATTAGCTCTGCTAGAAGAAAAGCGTACTTGGACAAGACCCTGGATCTTAAGAAGACATAGTCATGGAGCATCTGCATTACTTTTAAAAGAACTGCGATCTGAGGATTCCGGCGAATTCAAGAGTATTTTGCGAATGACACCTAATATTTTTGACAATTTACTGAATCTAGTGGGACCACAAATACAAAAATTAAATACTAATATGAGAGAAGCCATACCGGCTAAAATAAAATTGGAAATAACTCTAGATTTTCTATCATCTGGTGTCAATTACAGGAAGTTAAGTCACATGTATCGTGTTTCAAGATCTACTATATCTAGATTTATACCAGAAGTTTGCAGTGAAATTTATAAGGCATTAAAGAAAGATATACAGGTATGTAGAATTTTATTTATTTCAAATTAAAGTAGGTACTTTTACGCTTACATAAATGGCGAGATTAAATTCTAAATTACAAAATGAGAAATCATAAATGACGACAAAATGTACGTTTACGCTACATAAATGGCGAGAAATGTATCAAGCATTTTGAAATGCTTGATAGATGGGATCTTCATCTTGCTCCAACTCTTGCTGTGGTGGCGGATGGATGATGGGTTCATCACGTTGCTCAGTCTGTTGTAGTTGTGATGGTGGATTAGTGTAGAGTGGACTTGCTGCAGAACTATTGTAAGAAAATGTGGTTGACATATTGGAGTCTGAAGAATTGATAGGTGACTGGTACGAAAATGTAGTATTTCCGAAGTTTAAATCATACATCCGACAGCGGGATAGTGTTGCGTTGATCTGATCCCTAGCTAAAATGGCCTGTCCGGGTGAAAGCTTTTTCAACTGACTTGCTACATATTTTGCAAATATCTCATGTTCATCCAGCTCTGGTTCCTGAAATTCTCGTGAACTGTTTAAATCCTCCTTAATCACCTTAATTTCATTTATCAATGAACTCACTTGCGAAACCTTCCGTTTCTTAAATTGCGGAATGTTACTTCCGGGGGAAATAAATTTAGAAGTTTTATCTTGAATAGACGACATTTCGCTTGCAGGTTGAGACATTTCAACTGTCTTTTCTGACAGATTTTCTGCTACGGGTGGTTCTAATGACTGACTGTTGCTTGCACTGTTGTCATCTTTATTATTGTTTGGAGAATCTTGATTGTTCTGAAAATAAAAAAATTGTTAAAAATATTGTTACAGATTCCAACTACAACTGAAGAATGGGCAGCTATAGAAAATGGTTTCAGAGTGAAATGGAACTTTCCAGCGTGTTATGGCGCCGTCGACGGGAAGCATGTTCAAATCATAGCTCCTGGCAACAGTGGAAGTTTGTTTTTTAATTACAAAAAAACATTCAGTATTGTTCTTATGGCTATTGTTGATTACGATTATAATTTCATTTATATTGACGTCGGCGCCTGTGGAATGGCATCTGATGGAAGTGTTTTTAGGAATTGCTCCATATATAATCAACTAGAAAATAACCTTATACCACAAGGCGGAGTAATTTTGGCGGATGCTGCATTCCCATTAAAATCGTATATTATGAAACCGTACCCAGGTGACAATTTAACACATGAAGAAAAAGTATACAACTACCGGCTAAGTAGAGCCAGAAGAACTGTAGAAAATGCCTTTGGCATATTGGCAAGCCGATTTCGTGTTTATCAAAGACCAATCGCAGTTGACGTAAAAACAGTAGACAAAATTGTACTAGCATCATGTGCTCTGCATAATTGGTTACGAAAAGAGCAAAAAAGCACTTATTGCATTAGTAGTGATGTCGACCAAGAAGACATTGAAGCGGGAAACATTATTCCCGGTTCATGGAGAATGGAAAATTTATGTTTACCCAGTATCAGTCGACAGGGAAGTAACCACTCTTCTCTGTCAGCTATCGAAAAAAGGGAGAAATTTAAGAGATATTTCAACAATGATGGAGCAGTACCATGGCAAGCAAGAATGATTCGTTAATTCAGACAAAACTACAAGAAAAATTAAAAATGCCGACGATTATTAATATTTCAATAAGTACTTTTAAGGTAAATAATTGTAAAGAGTAAATAATATTAAAATAACTTACCGAAGTTTTTCTCTTCATTGGCACCTTTTTTATGAAATTATGCATTTCCTCAAACCAAATAATTTTTGGCTTATAGACTTCTGCAGTTCCTGCTCCAGACCTCTCAGAGTTTTCTATCTTTGTTAATTCTTGACAATATGTAGCTCTTAGATTTTTAATTTTATTTTTAATCTCTTTTATCGACATTTCTATTCCATCTTTATTTAGTATGTCGCGTATTTTTTCTAGTGACGAGTCTCGCATTTGCTTGTCCTTGTAAGATGGAATACTTGCATTCCACAAACATTCCTCTTCTCTGTACAATTGAACGAATTTTAAATTAATTTTGTCCGCTAATTTCGGCATTTTAACAAATTGCACGCACTCTCACCACGCTCTCCGACTGCACACTAGCTTAGGTTCGCTAGCTTCGCGGTTGACACGAAGCTAGTAACGAAGCCAGGATAGTAAAACGGGTGGTGGGGGGCGCCTACTAGCTTGAAAAATAGAACCCCAAGCTATTAAAACTATCCTGGCTTGAGGCACTAGCTTGCTAGCTTCCACACTAGCTTACTAGCTTGTAAACGAAGCTAGTTCCGTCTACACGAAGCTAGTGTCACTAGCTTACTAGCTTGGCAGCACTAGCTTGGCTCACTAGCTTGATTTACTAGCCTCGTGTCACCCGGGCTTTAGCCTCTCCCATGATGGGAGGAATTTGCCGTAATCTCCACGCTTGGCAGGCGGATTGGAGATCGCAGTGATGATAGACTAACAGAAAACGCTGCTGCCCATTCTCTGGTCTACGGAGGCGCAAGGTGTTCTGCCTCAGACATTAGTCGCCTTATACGACACCCGTGAGTGTAATGGGTTGGTTCTATTCTACTCTGCCGGATACCACACGGCACCCATGGACCCCCATGGATTCTTGAAAATAATTCGCTAGTTGTGGGTAGCGGATATTGTTCTACTAGTAATTGTTTGTTTATACTTATGGAGTAATCTGCACACAACCTCACTGTCCCATTCCGTTTTAAAACTGGGACTATCGGTGAAGCGTATTCCGAATATTCTATAGGTTCAAGAATACCTAATTCGACATACTATCGCTACTGGGCGTGCCTTACAAAAAACCGGCTTTGCGCCTTCTTTTAACAATGATTTGATTTTGTATTTGTTAAAGGATCCTAATGTGTCTGAACGGTATTAAATGTAAATTAAACTGCGCTATAAAATCCCTGCCAAGAAGCGGGGGGCCTCCATCGCGAACTACGTACACGACAATAGTGTGCGTTTGATCCGCATAGCGTATAGGTAACCGCATTGTACCTATACACACTATTTTGCCCCCATTGTACGTCCTCAGTTGTTTATGGCTATTTGATAATGGCACATCTTTAAGATATCTTTTTTGAAAATATTCGGATACTACGGTTACCGCGGAGCCGCTGTCTACTCCGAATTTAAATGGACTACTATTTATATAAATAGTTTCTATCATGGGTTCTCCCCAGAATGAACGGACATAAAAGAGTCACCGCCATCCACCTGTACGTAGTTCACTTTCTTACACATTTTACGTAAATGGCCTTTTACGTTACACTTTTTGCAGACGTAATTAGCAAATCTACACTCGGCCGATTTGTGATTTGTGTACCCACACACCCCACATTTCACTTTTGTTACACTTTTCTCACTGTTGATCTTGAAAAGCTGGTCTGGCGTGGACGTCTGTGACGGCGCGCAGCGCAGCGTGCGCGCAGCTCAAGTTTTCTGCCATCTCTACGACCTTGGGCAACGTGAGGTCGGTGAGGTCCTTCGTGTATAACTTCTCCTTTTCACGTCCTGGCTGCAACCCCATAATGAACTTGTCACGGAGCGCCTCTTCCACATTGAGGAAATTACATTTTTCTGTTAGGCCCCGTTGTCTCGCCGCCCACTGCGAGTGAGTTTCCCCCGCTTGTTGAGTTGCCGCGTAAAATTTATGACGCTCGCCAAACCCAACGATCTTGGGGGTGAAATGATCGTCTGCAACGTCTTTTGGGAGTACCAAGTTCGTTACCAACTTGTAGGTACCCTCGGTGAGTGCGCTGAGAAGAATCGCTTTTCTCTTCTCGCCTGCAGGATCTGATTTTCCGTTGATATCATTTGCCACAAAATATTGGGCAATGCGACCTTTGTATGTTTTCCACGTTTGTGTATTATGGTCAAAACTATGTAAAATTCCAAACTGTACACTAGACATCTTGATAATTAATAATTGTGGGTAATAACTCGTCGCCACTGTTAAGTATGAGAATGTGTCGATGATACGCACGGACAAGTGAAACGATCGCTGGTTGGCAACGCACTGTTTATTGCTAGATCACGCTCACGCAACGCGCGCGCGGGGAGGGGCGCGGTACGCGCATACACAACAGATACCATTCCAGCATCGAACACAACACGCAATTTGGTGGTTAAGGCGTGTTCGCGAAATACTCCATGATGTGGTAAAAAATAATGCGGTGTATTATAGTTGTGAATAATACTCATACATTCAGTCAAAAAAATATCGGGAATGGATGATTTGTTTATGGTTCCAAATTCAAATTTTTGATTTTTTGTAGTTGTTAGATTGGCACAACTGTTTTCCATTTTGGCGCGGAGTTTGTGTTGCATCTGTTATTTGTATTAAATACAGTGCTGGTTTTAGTAATATCATATATAGTGTGTATTGCGAATTTCATAATGGACAAAAATATCGAACAAAGAGTTTGTCTTAAATTTTGCATCGCCAATGGAATTTCGTGTTCGGAGTCACTGAAAATGTTACAGAAGGCTTACTTTGAATCGACTTTATCAAAAACTCGTGCTTATGAGTGGTTCAAAGCGTTCAAAAGCGGTCGAGATGTGATGGAAGATTTGCCTCGCTCTGGTAGGCCGTCAACGTCTGCAACTGAAGTTAACATCGCAAAAGTGAAGAAAATAGTGACTGAAAATCCCCATTCAACTCTGAGAGAGATAGCCGCCGAACTTTCTGTATCTCACGAGTCGATCCGTACCATTTTAACTAATCATTTGGGTATGAAACATGTTGCTGCTCGGCTAGTCCCAAAAGATCTGAATTTACTCCAAAAACTCAATCGCATGAAAGTCGCTGAGGACATGCTAGAACGAGTCAGTTCGGACCCAACATTCATGAAACGCATTGTTACTGGTGACGAGACGTGGGTTTACGAGTTTGACATGCAAACTAGTCAACAAGCTTCGGAGTGGCGCCTTCCAACTGAACCGAAACCGAAAAAACCACGCCAAAGTCGATCAAAAGTCAAAGTCATGTTGACTGTTTTCTTTGACTATCGCAGTGTTGTGCACTCTGAATTCTTACCGGAAGGTCTAACAGTAAATAAAGAATATTATTTGAGCGTTATGCGGCGTTTAAGAGAGCAAATTCGACGAAAAAGGCCAGATTTGTGGAAAGAAAATTCTTGGATTTTGCACCACGACAATGCGCCTTCGCACAAGGCTATCATTGTGAACGAATTTTTGACCAAACACTCAACAAATACCATCCAGCAACCACCATATTCACCAGATATGGCTCCTGCTGACTTTTTTCTTTTTCCTAAACTCAAATTACCACTTCGTGGCACCCGTTTTCAATCGATAGAAGACATAAAGGAGAATTCGCGGCGAGAACTGAACTCAATTCCGGAGCAGAGTTTAAAAAATGTTTTGATGAATGGATTATTCGTTGGCGCAAGTGTATCGTTTCTAAAGGAGCATACTTTGAAGGTGATAAAATAAATTTGGATGAATAACAGACATTTTGTGTATTATTGATCTTTTCCCGGTACTTTCTTGACAGAGTAGTATGTCCTAACTCAATGTATTCGTGAATGAAATCACTATACAGCCTTTTGTACGTAGGGTTGCGTTGCAGTTTTTTTTCTAAAGCATAAAACCGAAGTTCTGCTTGGTTACGAGTGTCACCTAACTTCTCAGGTAAATGCTTCAACGGTATTCGAACGCTGAACCACCCGTCGACAAGCCGCTTTGTTGTTTTAATAAAATGCTCCTCGTCGCTGCAGAGCTTATTAGTGCTCATGGGTAACTCTTCTATTTCCCAAAATTTGCGTAATAATTGATCTAGTGAACACGTATCACTTTCAAATGTTGAGTGTGTAAGGTTACATGAAACATGTTTCACCGCGTTTTGTGTAAACGATTGAATCAAACCCGACACTATCCAACCCAATTTCGTGTTTTTGGGGTAGGGCCATTTTTAAGGCGCATCTTACTTTCATTAATTAATTCCCAAAACAAATCCGCGCCTATCAACAAATCTATCTGTTGGCTGTCATAAAACCTCGGATCGGCTAAAGTAATATTATCAGGTATATTGAAACAACTACTCAAAGTTGTTGTAGGTAACTTTGATGATATTTGTGACAGAATTAAGCACTGAACGCGTGCAGTGAAGCTACTGTTGCGCGATTTTAACTCAATATTACAGGATTGCGAACATTGTGTTATTGAGTTTCCTGAATTTGTTAAGTGGACTGTATAATTTGCGTATTTAATTTTTCACAAAATGATTGCGTAATGAACGAACGTTCACTGCCGCTGTCGAGAATCACGCGCGCTTGATGATAAACAACCGACTGGCCACATATATCTGGGCGGATTTTTTTAAACGTGTACACATTTTAAAATTGGTGGTCTGATTTTATTTTCTATTTATTGTATTTTTATTTTTAGATTTTTATTGTATAATATTTTAAGTTTATAAAAATATTGAAGGTTTACTATAATATCATAAAGTTAATTAATAATAAACGATTGAAAATCATGTAGACGTTTTTTGGTTCCGCTTAGTAACAATTTTAAAACCCGCTCTATTAATTTAAATAAAATAATTTACTGAAATATCACATTTTATTTTGTTATATGTAAGCTAAATAAATGAAAAACGTGCAACAATATGATATAAAGGAACTAATAACTGCTCTAATCGTATTATTGTCTCATCTGACTAACATGGGACAAATTAGTTACCTATTTTTCTTTGCAACTATTTAAATTAACATTGAATGTTCTTTTACAAAACCATATGATGACCAACAAATTATGTTTTATGATATAAAATAATAATAATCTCAAATTAACGTAAAAACAAGCAATTAACCCTTATTTTCTTATTTTATAAGTGATGGACACTCACATCAGTGGAATGCTAAAATTACTAAGTGGAAAAGTAAGGCTCTGATTAAAATGCACACATTTTTAGGCAACATTCTGTAGAACTGTAACAGATATATTTGACGTCACCAAGACGTAGAAATTTTGTTCTGCAATTTTTCGCAAATTTCGAGGTTATGTTGACTAGGAAATCAGATGTTTCTTGGGGTTAGAGATCATTAGCTTTTAAATTTTTAAATCAACATAACCTCAAAATGTTCGAAAAAAAAAGCTAGAATTGCCTAGTCGTGGAACGATTTTTCCGGATTATGATACCCCCCGACAGCACACGTTACATATTGATAGTATTATGTATTGTATACTTACCTATTACAAATTTTAATCATAAGGATCACCTCAAACACAGTTACTTAGATAAGTAACTGTGTTTGAGGTGATCCTTATGATTAAAATTATCTGGCATACATAAGTACCTTAATACTAAAATACTTGACAAACGCTTCACCGTATCATCTCTAAGACCTGCGCTCCGCTGGGTTAACGAAAATGTATATTGTGAAAAGAAAATGTAAGTCTTCTGATAAATAATTAAAAAAAAAACGATATGAAATTGTTAAAATTTTTATTTGTAATAATGAGAAGTTAATTTTTGAAATACAAACTTAGACATTAAATCACAGAGACTACTGTCAGCGTAATTAACGTTTAAAACTATTTGAGATCGATCAGACTTAATATTATGTATAAAAATATTAAGATTAGGAAAAGTATCAAATCCTTGGTTTTAATAATGAGAACAAAACATTAATAAATGCCAATGCTGGCAAGCCGTGCAATTCCAATAATCATTAATTCCGTAGGTACCAAAGTAATTTTCAGTGGGTCAAAACGTAAAATAATATGTAATCTTACTGTGTGAGATATCCGCTGTTAGTTTTTATGTAATCAAACTTTAAAACCTAAGTAATAAATTCTCATCTCACACAGTAAGGTACGATTATTTTACTGAAAATTGCTTTGGTACGGAATTAACGATTATTGGAATTGCACGACTCAATATTCATAACGTAATTTAGAAATTAGAATAAATCAACAATGTCATAACCAAAAATATCTAAATCTTAAAACTTACTTCGCATACATTTCAAAAATCAAAGATAAATCACACAAACTTACTTATTTAATATCAGCCTCGTAGTTAGATAACATTTAAATTATTTGAAATAAAACAGTAATACTTACAACAAAAGTAGTTTGTACTTTTATACGCTACATACTTACCTATATTATGTAAATAATAAAAATAACACACACATTGGGGCCTATTCTGTTGGCACTACGTAACTAATCTGACAGGTCTAAACCTAAAATCAGTTTAATCCTGTTAAACGGTTTTGTACCATGTTGCCCGAAAAATATGGTTCAAAACCGTTTGACATAATTAAAATATTTTTAAGTAGAGACCTGTCAGATTAGTTTAGTAGTGCCAACAGAATAGCCCCCAGGGTCGTTACAAAAAAAATTCAAAATTTACTTCACACACGCTTAATCTAGTAATTAAGCATTTCAAAAATGAACAATAAATTACACAGTAATATCAGTCTCGTAGTTAACATTTAAATTATTTGAAATCAAGCAGTTTGTTATAATTATTATATGAGTCGAAACAGTAAATAAGTAAGAAAAAAGTAGTTTGTAAAAATACATACATATTAATAGAAATTAATAACAAAATTCACATTCATCTACAGGATAGTGATGATATGCAGCATATTCACAATATTTGCACCAAAAGAATGTGCTGCTCAGGAACATAATCAACTCTTCAGTATCCATAACACTGGTAAAATGCAAAGGTATATCCTGGGTGCCAGATAATATGTTTCCACAGCCAAAACACTGCTTAGCTATATTAAAATGAGTTATTGACCAAGGCCAAACGAGGTCATAGTTTATACATCGTATAAAATCAGTTTTAGTCAAAAACTTATCAATGTCCAAAATATAGTTTATTACCATGATTGATATTTTTCTTGTACCTCGTGATATTAAAGTTCAAAGGACTTTTACCTGAAACAATACCAAAATGTTGAGTTAGTTGAATTAGAAACTGCAAACTTAAGAAATTTAAATAGGTACCTATAATAAAAAATCCTGAATAATTTTATTCTGCTTCTAAACAATTGGTACATATATAATCGAAATGCGTGTAGCCATCATTGCATTTTGAACAAATAGATTTCTTACAGGCCATGCATTTGGCTAACTTTGTTCTAAAAGGTGATACGTTTTCTTTACAGGCGCCACATTGTATTGTACGAGAGACTGGAGTTTTCAGAGATTTTGAGGGTTTTATTTGGATATTTTTCTCGAGGGCGGTGTTGGTAACGGTCTTTTTTTTTGTTTCTGTTTTGATCGTACATAAATGTTTTGGTTTTGGTCCATTATCATTAGGTTCGGCTAATACACGCTTTGTAGGAATTTGAATGGCTTCAGAATTCTTTTCTAATGAGTAGACACATTCATTATCAGATGGAAAAATATTGTTTTCAATTTCAGAAAATAGACATAATTCAGATAAACAAACTGTTGAATTCTCTTCATCGACCGCGAAGACTGGCAAATTAACCTCAAATAAGTTCGGGTTGTCGTCTAGTTCAGTTATTTCTTCAAAATTTATGTTTTCAACGTATTGTGTGAGATATAAGCAGTCGGTATCGGGTATGGATTTAACAGCATCTTCATCAACGATTGTATTAATTTCGTCCAACTCTGTCTTCTTTGTCAAAGCGCATGTCGTGGTATTAAACCTGTAAGTTTGTGGAGCGAAACAGCCACAACAACCTTTTTCTGTCCCACAAAAACAAGACAGTTTCCTATGTGTGATTACGCCTACATCTTGACTCTTTGATATAACTTGGTGTATACTCATTGTGCCAAGTATAGCCTTCAAATCATTCGGAATTATTTTTTTAATATTATCAACTTCAGCATGCTTTATGTAAAAACATTTAACCGTTTTCATTCTCTTTGTCAAAACCTCGTGAGCTTCAATGCCATTTGTAATGTCATTACCATACGAAACATGGCGATCAAGTGCGCGTTTAATGGAACCACCGATGCCATCCGCAACACCTTTACCATGCCCGCTTTCTGTAAAGGACCACGTAGAATACTTGAGACCCAGTTTCGAAGTAAACAAATTGTGAATATAAAAATTCTTCTTCTGGCGATATTGTGTACTCGGCCCGTCTGAATAGTAATGAATTATTTTTGTATCGGGTTTTTGTGCTTTTATCATTTTTATTATGGGCATAAGATGAGCCCATATTGCAGCAGGTTCGTGACAATTGTTGTCCGCAACTGTGCAAAAAGATTGACTTTCATTTTTCCAATAAACCATCCCTGTAATGTAAAAAAATAAATTTAAATAAAGATCTAGAATAATCTATATAACCCAAATAAAACCTAAGATAGGTATAAATAAAATCTTGATGCCAATGACCTCTCCGTGTAAGGAACAGCTGATTTGTGAATTTTATTTAAATAATAAAAAATATTTGTTAATAATCATGTTCAGTTTAAGCCCTTAACTGGGTGCCAGCTTGTTTCCAATAACTGATTAAACACAAGTGACAAAAAAATCACCTGTATGGAGCGTTATTTGATGTTTAGATGCGCCAAAGTGCATTGATTGGATCTCATTAGCCATCTTACATGAATAATTTTCAGAAAAATCGCACAGTATTAAGGCCTCGTCTTCATTTAATGTGGTAATACATTGTTGGTACTTTTCAGACTGATTTTTCCATGTAAAATAATGTTGTTTAAATTGGGGGATGCTCGTTTCAAATAAGTCGATCAAAGCACGAACAGTGCCTTCCTTAAACATTTTAACAGTTTTTTTTGTAACGACTGTCTTTTGCTCTCCATTTTCTGTTTTCTTGTATTCATAGTTTTGACGCTCCCATTGTATCCATTTAACTTTCAAATTTGATGGAGTTTCTGCATAATCCAACTTTAAATTATTGCAGTCGTTACAATTTCCGTACATGCATAAATCGCTCATTTGGTGCAACAATGACGTAATTAGATTTTAGAAATTTTACAGGAGAGCCAATCAAAGATTTCTATTAAAGGTATGGGATGTTTAAGGGACTTATTATAATCGTCGTGATTTTAAAAGTAAGTTCAATATGTGTAGTTTCTATTGAAGTCCCAATCTACTCGGTACATTGTACATAACCTAAATTATAGACATAAATAAAAAAGGTACCTGTAAATACGTCACTGTTGCTTCAGAATAAAAAATAAAAAATAACACGTTCACCAGGAAATTTTGCATTTGTGACAAAATAAAACTAAATAATTGAATTAATCAACGTAAACATTTATTTATGAATATTAATTAAATATTTAAAAACTCAAAAACACTTCTAATCTTAAAAAATTAACATTTAAAAAATACTTTCATAAAAAGCTGAATAATAGCGAGGAATAATGTTTTTTTGTAACAGTTCTTTTAGATCAATTTTCTTGTTAGCAGAAATTTCTCGTTTTGAAGTATACGCTGGAACCAAATTAATATCTTCTATAGCCTTAGTTATTCGTTGACTAGTAGATCTTTGTTTCTTTTTTTTTATTTCAGCTTCACTCCAGTTATCGTCGAATTTGAGTTTGTACTTGTATACTGCATCGTTGTCTTTCGTAAATTCTATTGCTTTAATATCTGAGGTTTTAATGGTGTTCCCATCCACATCTTTGACAGTATTAAGTTCGATTTCGTCAGATAATTTTTTCAAATCATAAAAATCATCGAAATTTAGTTCTTCAATATTAAACTGGTTGCCTTTTACCTTTGCAGATCTTATTATTTGGACATACTGATCTGGTACGTAAATAGCGCCCGACTTTTTGGCTCTTTTTATAGCCTTTTCAATAATGGAGTGGGCTGCATCTCCCTCATTTTGGGTATGTCCCCTTATTAAAAATTTATGTGTGATTTTATTAATTCGTAGAGTTTTGACTGCATACAAGTACATGGAAAAAATAAACCTGAAAAAAAATATACAAAATATTAGACACGTGACAAAACTACAAAAACAGTTCTTAACAAATGAAACTAACCTGTTTTTTTGCTGCCCGCCACAATTGTCACTATAAAATGTGATGTTACAACCAGGGTGATTATCAGCTACACGTTGCAGGTACTTAAAGACACAGGAACCAATCTCAACTGCTCCTCTACCTCCTAGAGCCTCATGCCAAAAGTAACAATAGGTTTGTTGGTCCTTTACATCTGATACCTATAAAAAAAGACAGTTTTCAAACTATTGACAAAAAAAAGAGAATAAAAGAATATTTTGAGCTATAATAGGTACGTACTGTAAAGTTTAAGCAGTTCAATTTTGATTTATAGTAAAAAGACGAGGACTCGCCGACTGGCACTGGCATAACTGCTTGAAGATCATAAATTGCGACTATTTCGTTACTATCTGTATTCTTACATGTTTCTATGTCAGTCTTCTTTTCCTTTCGACTAAGTACTTTCTGCCGGCTATGTTCTGCGTAGTCAGTCTCTATTTTTTCTTTTGCCTCTCCAACAGCATTTTTATATTGTTCACAGATATCGCATTGGTCTTTTTTTGGCACAAAAAAAGAAATATTAAATTCCGTATTAAATATGCGAAAATATGAATCGTAATTTGCAGCCTCTTTGTTTTCAGATTCTCTTAATCTCTTATAATCGCGATGCAGATGAGCTATTGTTAGGCCACCATCAATATATTCTCTAGTGGTATTTGCCCGGAGATAATGGCTCTCAATTCTACTAATTGAATTTATATGATTCCGTACAGACTCTTGTAGCTCAGAACTAGTCTTTCTATGATTTCCATGGCAGCCACGTTTGTCAATTGGTGCTACGCCGTTAGATTCATTTCTTGTCTTGGCCTCGATAACGGTACGTAAAGTACGTTCGGAAATCCCCAATGTATTTAACAAAAATAATTTGCATACCCTGAAACTCCTACCATTACACATCAAGGAACAATAAATATTAGGTTTTCTGTCCTTTTCTACACCAGTTTTCAAACGACGTTGTGCCAATTGTAGCACAGTTATTGTTGAATTCAAAAAATCACGCTGTCTTTGAAGAGACGATAAACCCCAATACATTTTGAAAATATCATATCTTTGCTCCTCTGAGATGTGTTCTGAACATTTATGTTTGCATTTGTTAGAGCAAGGGGGCTTCATCTCTTTTGCAGGAATGATCTTGCCCGTCCGAGACAAATACTCATGACCTGAATTCTTCAGCTGAGCACGTTGATTTTTCTTCCAAGCCGCTGGATTTCTTAACCTTTTTTTTGTTTTTTTATTAGTTGATTCTAGATTTTGATCAATGTCAGTAGATTTATGGTTTTGAATACTATTGTCTTCCGGTGGATCTTGACCATCTTTAACAGTACTGGGGTTGTTGTCATGGTTTGAAATTAAAGGTTGATTCTGCGACAAAATTGAAACACTTTGTTTAGAACTGTTACTAGATGATGAAGAGCTTGATGATGAGGAAGAGCTCGATGATGAGGAAGAGCTAGAAGAAGAAGAACTTGATGATAATGATCTTCGTCTACTACCTATTACTGGACATGTACGTTTAACTTTATCAGGACAATATTTGTCTCCACTGTCGTCTGGAGAAAAATCTGCATCATCTCGTGTATCCATTTCTGGTACATCATCATAAGTCAATGACTTTGTTTCCAATTGGTTAACAGAAGTTTGTGACTCAATTGGAGCTTGAAAGTTTGATGTATGTATGTCTAAGTCAGGCACATCAATTCGTGGCATATTATTATTAACTTTTTCAGGACGATATTCATCTCCACCGTCGTGTGGATAAAAATCAGCATCATCTCGTGTATTCATTTCCGGTACATCATGATAAGTCAGTGACTTTGACTTTGTTTCCAAGGTCATAATAATATCAGAATCCATAGCTTGGTTAACAGAAGTTGGTGACTCAATTGGAGCTTGAAAGTTTGATGTATGTATGTCTAAGTCAGGCACATCATTTCGTGGCATATTATTATTAACTTTTTCAGGACAATATTTATCTCCACCGTCGTGTGGATAAAAATCAGCATCATCTCGTGTATTCATTTCCGGTACATCATGATAAGTCAGTGACTTTGACTTTGTTTCCAAGGGCATAATAATATCAGAATCCATAGCTTGGTTAACAGAAGTTGGTGACTCAATTGGAGCTTGAAAGTTTGATGTATGCATATCATTTTCATAATGAATTACTTTTTCTTTTGGTGTAAATATATCTTTATCATTTTCTGCAACAAAAATATATAATAATACTTGTGTGTGTGTGTTTAATAAATCATAATCGAAAGTATTGTCTATCTCAACCGATTACTGCTTACTTTTAATAGATGAATGAGATAGGTACTTTTAATTGTGATTTATTAAATAAGAATTAAGTTACATACCATCTTTGCATCATTTACTAGCTTCGGAAGCATTCGGTTTTGCAAATGGTTGTACTTTCCTTTCCATTGTACAATAATTCACCAATCTCCTTGCACGGTTTTCCATCATAAATAATATTCTCTGAAAGTTTAAATTAATATAGTCCTAGATGTATTGGCTGTTATAGGCATAAATTCTTTAATGTACAGTTGCCGGCACGTAACTTGGCAAGAGATTTTCGTAGTGGGGGAAGTTCGCGCATATAAAAATGTATGAAATTGTGCGTGCGCAAACTTCCCCCACTACAAAAACTCTTGCCAACTTACGTGCCGGTAACTGTATTTAGCTATCTCCTAGTCAGTAACTCAGCCTTAAACACACAATACACGTAAAAGTACTGGAGTAACAATGACACAGTTTTGTAATTACGTCTATTTAAAAAAAAAGAACATACTTTATTTACAGCAATAACGACGTAATTACACAATTCTGACATCGTTACAACAGATTAATAATTTATCTGGAGAAAAAACGACGTAATTACTCAATTTTGTCACTGAACTATCAAAAAATACCATATTTGGAGCTACAACGACATATTTACAAAATTCCGTCGTTGTTTCACCAGAAAGATACTTTACTTGGACAAACACTGACGTAATTACGCAATTTTGTCATTATTTTACCAAGAACTTAATATTTTTTGGAGCAACAACGCCGCAATTGCTCAATTACGGCATTGTTGCACCAAAAAGTATCGGATTAAATGTCATAAATACCTTTACGTCGTTGTAGCTCCAAAACACAATCACACTCAGCGGAGCGCCCCGCGCAACTGGCCATCCCGACCAGTGTCTCCAACTATGGCTGACAAAATTACGGTGTTGCTAGCCTAAAAATACGGTAGTTTGTAGAAAATTGTGGTAGACACAAAATAAAAAATACAGTAAAAATATGGTGATCTTTTATTATCAAAAATTGCGTAAGAAATATAGTAAAAACACTTTAAACAATAATTCTGGTTTCTTATACATGGAAACGTTCATTTTTTTAATAATTTCGGAGTTAGGCTGAAAATCAACGCAGCTCTTAGCTTCCCTTTTGATAATTTGCTGTGTGAACAGATTCCCAGCAATAGATTGTGTGGACAGCTGATTCCTTTTCTTCGTCTTTAAGTCAGTAATGTGACTGAAAATACGTTCACAGTCAGCATTTGAATGCGGTAGAGATAACATTCCTAACATAAAACGTGCTAAATTAAAGAATGGTGGTGACTCTTCTTTTGTCTTCATTTGCGACACTTTATGCCAAAATACATCTGGAGGATCTTCAACGTCCAGCACGCACTTGTTATTTAAAATATAATTGGGGAAACGACGCCATTCGTCGTCAATACTCTGTTGGACTTCAAGAGATGATGGGGCTATTCGAGGCAATATCTGGAATAATGAGGATAAAGATACTGGCCTTTTTTCAGTTCCAGACATGCAGTTTTCGTTATCAAAATTTGATACAGCTATCAATAGCTTATCATCCAAACTGTACCTTCTTCTTATGTCTAATGCAGCCTTGATGATAAACTGCTTACAATTTTCGCGTACTTTTTTCGCACAGTCATTTGTAACTTCCGAATGCGACAGCTGTTTCTGAACACCAAGTCCTAGATACAGGTCATCAGTCTTGACATGCTTACTGACATCTGTGGGATCTATTTTATCAAGCAGAGTATTGTTAACATAGCTCGAAGGCATAATTAATAGAAGCAGCTCTGTATATAACTCTTGCATTTTTCCGTGTAAATTTATTAAAACTATAGACTCGCTTTGAAAATATGCGTTGGTGTTTGTAAATTTTGGCAACATCCACGACAGAAAATAAAAGTAAGCCTTATGAATAGGATCTCGTAGAGCTATATGTAATTCACGGCATTCGTGATCTTCCATCCACTTGTCATCAAAGAAGAGCGCAAGCGCGTCCCATTGTTCTAGGATCCTATCGACAACAGAAGATACAGAAAGCCATCTAGTTTGAGCTGGTCGCAAAATTTTATGTACTTTCGTATCACAAAACTCTTGAAAAGCTTTGAATTGTTTTTGCCGCTTACTACTATTTTTAAAATAATTATAGATATTGCGTGCCAGACTTTCGCATTCTTTGCAAGCTTCGCTCGAACATAAATGCAGTGAGTGACAAATACATTTCAATACGACTATTCCTGGACACATCTGTCTGAACCTCGTCGATACTGAATTGTTACAGCCCATCATTGTATTACAACCATCTGAGCCAAATCCAACAATGTTTTTTAGTGGTACGCAATTATCTTCAAATGATCTAATCAGGAATTCAAACAGGCGTTTTGCAGTTGTGGTATTATCTACGTTATCTTCGTTGAACAGGTCAATGAGGTCCCAAAATCGACTTACTACTCGTCCTGCCTTTGGGTCATAATATCGTACAACCACACACATTGTTTTTACGGAACTGATGTCTGTGCTTTCATCTATAAGCACAGAAAACTTTTGTCAATTTAAATCGGCGCATAAGTTGGATTTTTCTGTATCACCCAAGACATTATTTATTACAACTTGCAGTTTGGTAAGCTTTAATTTTAAATTTTTAGCAATATTCGAATCGGGAAATGCATCAACTAACAAATCAGATAAGTGGTCCATACTTGCATGTGCAATTTTATGCTCCGCCATGAATGCTGCTAGCTTCAACTCTGCGTATTTTGCTTTTTCCTCTTCTGCTAATATTTTCGACGTTTGAAATATTTTTGTAATAGGTTGTTGCACTCTCATCGATCTTGACATATTTTGGTGTTTCGTTCCCGCGCTATGTCGTTTTATAACACTTATATCAGCCTGAATAGTAGTATCACAAACGCTACAACTAGCTTTGTACGGATCTTTTGGACATTCACGTAACCATGGTGAAAAATCTTTCTTTCTCAGCCACTCTTGTCGAAACTTTTGTTTATAAGACTTTTTTTTTACAAGCTTACTTCTTTTAGAAGGCCCTCCACTACTCTCGCCACTAGAATAACTGGAATTATCACTCATTTAGTACTTATTTGGAAATACTTCTATTTATAGGCAATTTATTACGTACAAAACAGAATGAATTTCGAACTGTGACTACAGAACAAAGACATTAAATTATACTACCTACAGAAAAACACCAAACATAGATTATGGTAACTCGCAAAAATTAAAATGCTATGTAATAGTATAAATTATCCGAATTAATTGTAACTTCGTAATTTGGTAGGATAAACGTTGTCTGTCACATCGTTATTTCCTGGAATCCCTGTTGTGTTAGTGTTGCCAAATAAAATATCAACAGAAATTTTGAAAAGCACATTTCGTGTTGCCGTTATAGAAATAAAAAAAAAAAAGTTAAGACGCAACCGCATTGACGGAATTACGGTAGATATCCGCACCGTAACGCCATGTCTACGGTAGGCGGTAGATTTTAGAAAAATACGGTAGGTCTACCGTAATTACGGTGCAGTTGGAGACACTGATCCCGACGTTGTAGCAGCAGAAATGGCGCCATTTTACTCAATCCTACAATGACATTCGCGCCATCTCGCGGCAAATCACTACAAATTCAATTCTGTCGATGTTTCTCCAGACGTAAATAGTCTTTCCGCACATTTTGACATATTCAACTTGTTTTTGAAAAAAAGTGTAATTACGTCATTGTTGTACCAAATGAGCGAAATATGACTTCAAGTTACAACTCAAAGACATTAATACGTCTTTTGCCGTTTTACAATTTAACAATATTTTCTGTTTGAGTAGTGCTTGCAATAAAAAATCGAAATTTGTATGTTTGATGCATAAACAAGTATCTCTATTTTGAATGCCCGGAGTTAATACATTAAAAGGTTTGTATTTGTAGAATGTAGCTAAGCCGTATTTACCACCTTCAGATTTGTATATTTTATAAAGATTGCTAAATGTATCGGTAAGGTAACGTATCTGTTCTTTTTTCTTAGATATTTTTTCCGTGCGGCATTCTCTTTTGCCAGCAGTGCATCTGCTTATATCATCGCGTAAATAGAAACTTGCTATTTCTTTTTTAACTATATCATTTTTTAAGGTAACTTTTCGCTGTCTAATTCTTCCCTTAAGGCCTAACAATTTGGCAACATAAACCTTCTTTCTAGCGCGTACAATCCTTTCATTATTTACTATTCTCTTTATTATCCATTTTTCATTTCGAGTCTTCGTTTGTTTTAATGATTGCTTCAGAGAATATTCTATAACTTCTTCCCTGGCTTTCATCTTTTCTATCAGTTCTTGACTTTTTTTATATCTCATCTTAAGTCTGTATAAATTCTTTCTGGTAGTTTGTAGTCTAACTGTTAACATTTTTATTTTTTTAAGAGCATCCTTATACTTTTTTGCCAGTATACCTATTTTCTTTCGCTTTTTCTTCTTGACCGGTACTAAGGGCTCAGAAATATGAGGTGCTGGTGCGCAACTACTCTTCTTTTTTTCTTTTTGCCTGCGTTTCTGATTCCTCCATTTTTCCCTTAATTTCTGTTTCTCAGTCTCAGAAAGATCAGCAACTTTTTTTGTTTTTGATTTAACAAGCGCTGCGTGCTTTTTTTTATGTTCTGCAAATTTTTCAGGGTCTTTTTTTTAATTTTTCGCGGTATCTTTTTACTCTCTCGGTAGATGTAAGAGGCATATTCATCTACAAAAAATAAAATTACGATTGTAATCGCACTAATTTGTACCTACATAGTAATAATACAAAAATAGTAGGCTACTTTTTATCTCGGTGTTTCCACGGCATCGGAACTTATGCGTTTTAACAAACGGGAGACAGCTAGTACATGTTACTATACCTCTATTATTTATTAAAAAAAAAAACGAATTTAAAGTAAAAATAATTAGCATAATAATTATACGACTACACCTACCTACCTCAATTGGTAAAAAAATCGTAATATTGTTTAAAAAATAACAGAATCACGTGATGGACGAAATATTCACCGTGCATGCAGCTTTAGCGTTCCACTGAGGTACTATTCATTCCGCTGACTAACGTTTTTGCCACAATTGGTCAGCGGAATGTAACGATTCCTTACCAACTACACTAGTTATTTGTTTATTTACGTATTTTTACATTAAAAACAACAAAACATTGATACAACTTAGTAAAATATACATTGGTCGATAATATATTAAGTGTAATATACTTGAAATATTGTTAACTTACCCAAAAATCACCGTTGATCAATGGAATTTTTTTTTCCTATCGGCAAATCGTTCACTTTCAATGATATTTCTATCGAGACTGATCCACTGTAGCTAATGACGGATATGTTCCACAGAGTGCTTAATAATGTTGCAAACTAATGAAAAAACTACTATTGCGGTAGATTTTTAAAAAGCCGCGTAAAATTGCGTTTCTCAATGGAAATTCCACCCAGGTCAATAATTAAGACTTTTATTTAAAAAAATATTAAAATTCAATCAGTTGCTTTACATTAATTATATTATTAATATGAATAAATATAATTTTTAAGCTATCGAGTGATGGTTATTTCGCATTCAATATATTTATATTTATCTCGTAATTTTAATTTGTTGGTTACAAAAAGACGGTAGGACAGGGTAAATAATGGCTTGTACGCAACGGTATCACTCAAAAATTTTATGAATTAATTAAGAAATAAAGGAAATGAAGATGTGAAAATATACACACATCAAAAATGTCTAGGGATCAAGCATTTTTATGCGGATTTCTTGAGATTGAGATGTGGCTTTGTAATAAATTTATGATTTTATAAATTTATATGGATCCTTTTTGGTGCATTTCATAATTTGAATCAGGAACTCTCAATCAAATTCGAGTAAAAGATGAAAATAAGCTGTCAATATTTTCCCTATAAAAACATACAACGCATTGAAGACATTATTAGTGCTACTGTTTCCCTACTACTGATTAAAACCAACGTTATTATGGAGCGGCGACGTCATTTAAGCAGGGAAGAAATGCTCAGAGCCGTGGGAATGATAGAAGCTGGTTCCCGGCAACGTACTGTAGCTTTAGCTCTGAATACAAGTCAGAGTGTTATCAGTCGACTTTGGACACGTTACCGAAGCACTGGTACCGTGGCTGAGCGCCATGGAGGACGGTATCGCTGCACCACACGGAGACAAGACCGATACATTCAAATCTTAACTCGAAGAGCTCCAACAATAACCGCCATGATGTTAGCCGTGAGGCTTCATCACTCTTCAGGGAACTTAATTAGCGACCAAACAGTCAGAAACCGCTTGCATGAAGTGAACCTTCATTCCCGAAGACCGCTACGGGTACCACCTATAGCAATGCACAATCGTAGGATTCGATATCAATGGGCTCTTGAACACAGAAATTGGGCAGAAGAACAATGGCGTTTCGTGTGCTTTTCTGATGAGTCTCGTTTTGGTATGAGACCGGATACAAGACGTATACGACACTGGAGAACCCCTGGACGCCAACAGCGATTAAAATCCTGCCAGGAAGTCCATCCTTATAGTGGTGGAACCATCATGGTATGGGCGGGTATTTGGATCGGCGGAAGAACTGAGTTGATTTGGATCAGAGGCAACCTCAACGCTCAAATTTATGCTGAGACGATTGTATCAGACGTCATCGTTCCTCTACAAGTGCAAATCGGTCCCTTATTTCAGTTAATGCATGATAATGCACGACCGCACACCGCAAGAGTTGTAAGACAGACTCTCGCCGCAGCTAACATCAATGTCCTGCCCTGGCCTGCTCAGTCGCCAGACTTGAACCCGATTGAGCATGCATGGGATATGCTACAGAGAAGAGCTCTGCCGAATATGGAGGGTATCCAGTCGCAAGAAGACCTTTTTTTGTTGTTGCAACGAACATGGGCGGCCATTCCACAGCGTGATTTGGATGAACTCATTTTGAGTATGCCAAACCGATGTTCTTGTGTTGTTAGTGTTCGCGGTAGAAACACGGATTATTAATTGTTTAAGTTACCCAATAAAATTTTAAAGAAAACTGTTATTTCAGTATTTTTTTCGAACTTTAATGTTAGTGGTTCAAATGTCAAAAATCCCTTTATTAGGAAAATGGCAAATTTCTTTATTAATGCAAAGGTGACTTGGTTTATCGTTACTGTGACAAACGAAAACACTTTATTTGATGAATCCTTAAAGAAAATTTTAATTAATATCAATCAGGAGAAAAGTTATTGCAAAAATATATGTTGATCCCTAGATACTTTTGATGTGTGTAGTTAAATATATGTTTTTACTAACGACATAAAAAAAAAATTGATTACTAAGATAGTTATCGTAAAAAAAAAAAACGAAAGTTGTGGGACATAGCAAAAATGCAATGTACACGTTTATAAAAATCCGCTCATCTACGATGGCAGTGGACAACAACACATGTTGTACCGAAGACATATTATTGTCTTTGTTATAATTGTTTGAGTGAACATTATGTACCTGCGAAGAATGACTGTGTGTGGGCATGTTACTATTGGCAAGCCCAGCACTAGTAACAGTTGGTTGCTCGGTAGTTGTAAGTGTAACCACCCATGAATTACTGCCCTGAGTCTTACTAATACTTCATAAATCAATGAATTGTGTTTTTTATCACATTTCCGGCATGGACAAAACACACAAGTACCTACAGAGTGACCAGAACGCATGCAGTTAATGCACAATTGTTTATCTTTGACTATCTTGAATCTATCCTCAGCGCTCAAGTCAAGGAAATTTTGACAAGAATATAGGGGATGTTTTTCATTACACATCAGGCAAGCTTTGTACAGCCGTTCAGCTTTAGTTTGTGATTTAGTACTAGATTTATTAGTAACTACATTACAATGAACCTTAGGTGTTGATACATTATTATTAGTCTGTTTCTTATTTTCAATCCCGCTGTAAACATTTAATTTGCTGTGTGATGCTATAAGGCTCTCCAATGTATCAGCCTTGTTCCCAAGAATCTCCAATAAATCATCTAATTTGACACGGTACTTTGACTCTTACCATTAGATTTTAATATAGTACTTCTGTGCTGTTCCCAATCCCGTTCTGTAACTGGATCCAATTTTGAAGTTACAATATACATTATCAGTGAATCCCAGTGTTCTGTTGGTTCTCCTAGTAATTTTAATGCCCGTAAATTCTTTAGAATATTATCAGTTAGCTTGCGCAGTAGACCTGGAGATTCCTTGGTTAACGCTTGAATTATAAACATAGACTTTACATGATTGTGAACCAATAACTTAGTATTGTCAAACCGATTGATCATCAACTCCCATGCAACTTCATAATTGTCCGCAGAGAACTCAAGAGAATCTATGACAGACTTTGCAATACCTTTCAAAGAAGATTTTAAGTAATGAAACTTTTGAATCTGCGTTATTGTTTTACAGTTGTGTACTAATGACATAAATGTATCACGGAACTCTAACCAATGTGCATATGAACCGTTAAAGTTGGGAATTGTAATTATAGGTAACTTAATTGAATTTGAACTTGTGTTTGGCAGGTCAGACATGCTAGTCGACTTCTCATCATAACTTGTCATACATTCAACGAGTGCAAGAACATTGTAATATTCCCGCTCGAATTCTTCGCGCGATTCGAGCTGCTTTTCAATATCTAACTCGGAACTGATATCCTCTATTTTGCTTTCCACCTGATTGAAATCATTTATAAAGCTTTGAGATCCTACCACACGTAATTTTAATTCTGCTAGCTGATGAACAGTTAAACTTAGATCGATGAATGAACTCACATATTTCTTAAAATTAGTAAGTCGACATTTTATCGACGCACGTTTCTTTTTTAAATCTTTCATCATTACCTCAACTCTAGCATCTGATGATTCCATCGTAGAAATATTAGCAAAGTAATACTCAAAGTTTAATCAGCGTACTTAGCGAATTTATGCAAAATCTGTGGCGAGCTAAAGCGTATGCATCACCCCACGACGTGCAAGCCGGCATGCGAAATTGTAAAGCACTGAAATAACGACAGAACAGTATCACACAGGTGCAGAAGAAAGGTTTAGGAAGTTTTAGTTGACACGCCTTTTTTTTTTTTTTTTTTTTTTTTTTTTCGGATGGGAAATCATCAAATGACTTCTCCCGCTCTGGGCGGAGCAGGAGGGAGTGTCAGACTTTTACTGACTAAAACCCATCCATGTTCCTTCATCGCCCTTTGTGTTCCGGGGCCACGGTATCTCTTTCGAATAGTCCCGCAACCCCGGCAGGCATCGGTCCTTTCGGACCCCTTCCTTTTTGCTGACTCTCTTTGAGGCGCGCGTGGAACACGAACGCGCCGTCGACACGGCCTGTCGTCATGAGACGGACGGACGGCGAGCTAGCCCATAGCCCACCGTCCACAGGCCCGCGCCTACGGTGGCCGGGCGTCGGGGGGTCTCCCGCGGCGGCTGGGACGCTGTGAGGTTCTCTCCCTCTCACGTTCCGCCACCTCCTTCTCTAGCATTACTGCTTCGCAGAAGGAGGTGACGGCGTCCCATTCCGTCTCGCTCCGGTTACCATGGCTTGCACCAGGGCCGGACGCGAGAGGTCGCCGCCGCCAATCGCCGCTTCGAGGACACGGCGGTGCTCCGCCCACGCGGGGCACACCTCCACCGTGTGCTCCACCGTGTCCTCCGGTCGATCCTCGCAGTGGAAACACCCGGGCGTTTCCTCCCGCCCGATTCGGTGCAGGAACCTCCCGAAAACACCGTGTCCGGTGAGGACCTGCGTCAGGCGGAAGGTGAGGACGCCGTGGCGTCTCTCAAGCCACTCCTCAAAGAGGGGACTTACCGCCACTATTGTGGCGTGCCCTTAGTTGACACGCCTCACCAAAGCACTGTTATCCACTGAGTTCCTTGCGAATTTACGTAGTTCTTCGTCAATTAATGTTAAGTACCGTAGCGTCTCTCAATCGTCCGGTTTTGATGCGTAGAAATCCGGCTCGAAGGACCAAAATATGTAGCTGCGCGTGTCTGCTACTCAGGGTGACTGAGGTCGGTTAAATCACACGAAGACTGCAGTAGAACAATTGGTGTATTAAACTTTTACAAGCATGTACAACGATGGTCAAACATAGTGGTGGTTAGCGCTACTAAGAAAAAGATGGCGATGGCGCCCTGGGTTTTCACGTTGGTCGCGCTGCTGTCCCTTGATTGGCTCTCCGGCCGTCGCGTGATCGCAGCGCAGCCAATTGCAGCGGTCGACTAGAGTGGTTCTTTTATTAAGTTGGTGTAGTGCGGCAACAAATGTATTTATTGATTTTAATGTATTTTTTTATTTTATTTGACTGGTGACTGCCTTCACTGAACTACATAAATTGGAATTATCCTCACCTATCAAATCTATGGTGAAGGAGGGATTGGTGGCAGAAACCAAAGACGGGACAATAGGCACCAAATCACTGAACAGACTTTGATTCAGCGAGGCAGTGATGTTATGATTGGTAGTCTCAAGTTCTGTTATTTGAGTTCTAGCCTCATGTAGCTGCTGTTCTAATCGATTTATGCTTAATTTATGATTAAGAGTTTGATCGTACTCTGCGCGCTACACTGGCTGAACCCGTCCACATTAACTTGGAGCCTATCCCGGTCTTCTATGGCGTCAGAATATTGATTGTATAGCTTACCCATTTCCTTTTTTAACTTTCTATTTATTTCATGGGCTTCAAAGAGAACCCTTTCATTGTCATCCAATTCCTTACTTAGTTGATCACAGGACCACTTAGACGTTTTAATTCGCTTAGAGCCAGTTTAAGTTCTTCGTGGCGAGCGTGGGCGGAACGAGTCATAGTCATGATTGTATTTAGGAAAAGGATAAGAAATGAAACTGGAAGAGAGTAGGTAAGTGTGGCAGCAGGTTTAAGATATTAAAGATAGTTAAAAAGGAAAATAAATTTAGCCTTGCAGCGTGTCGTGTCACCAAACCAAGCAAGGTTATGTTTACGTTCCAAAGGTCACTAGTATCGGAAGTAACCGAATTAGAAGATGAACTATTTAATTGCTGGTCAAAGTATAGCACGTAAACAATATAATAGCCAGTAGAATTTAAAGTATAGTACCTGATATCAAGATGACAATGCAAAAATTCCTTGCACCGGTAACTGTCACTGATTCACATTTAGATTTAGAACACTTAATTTGTACTTGTTAGAATCTAACACAAAATACACATTAAGAAGCTCTTTACTTGATGAGTAATTGTAAATATGCTTTAAAAACAAAGAAATTTAATATTTAAAGTTAAAAAATAAAAGGACAATTTAAAATCAGCTGTTAGCTGTAGTGTTGCCACAGGAATAAATAAATATTTATCAAAATGAAGCAGACATACCATACTTAGTAAAACAAGTCACTATAATATCATTGTGTGAAGTAGGTCATTCACTAGCCTCCATTTCGTACACAGCTCAGTACTTGGACACCCATAACCCACAAGTATTTATTAATCAACAAGTCATACTTACTCGCTGCGAACCGCCGCTGCCGTCCGCCACGCATCACCTGCTTCGCGGCAGTCAGCGCAGTTAAAAAATAAAAATCCACTCAAACCATGCAAGAAGAAAATCAATTACAACGTTACAAGCAGACTCAAAACCAGATTAAGTACTATCATTAGTATGCCCAAAGCTCAAACACATTTCATTAGCACTTTCATGTGTATCCCCAAAGCGTCAAACACATTCCGGTAGCTGCCACACCATATGGTAGTAAAATACTTCCCCACTTAAACATTCACAGACGTTTCCTAGAACCATCAATACCATTATACTGTCGTGATTATCAAATGCGCTTGTATGGATCAGTTTGTAAAACATAAAATCCACTTGTAAAACTTGGTGAACCACGGTAAAAAAGATGTAGGTAGATACCTACAGTTCTCAATTATTGTAAATGAACTTCCTTATTTCCTATTCACAATGTTTCCCATTTTTTTTTTCAATTCTCAATCTGTTAAAAGACAACAATTCTTTAATAAAATAATAGCAAACCCAAAAAATCACCAGATAAATGAACATTTCAAACTTACGTTACGACTTCGCTTTGCTTTTAGTAGACACTTTTTGACAGGCAGACCTGACCAGACAGGCAGTACCAATATTCAGAAAAATAATCTTAAATTGATTTCCTGTTTTATTTCCAACTAATACCTATACTGAATTATCAACTTAATCCCGGTACCCATAGCCTTTTGTGAATTAATTAATTATATAGTAACGTTTTTGACAAAAGAGACAATAAAAACAAGCTATGTACAAATTTGACTTCTGTTTTGTCGTAGTCGGAAAGTGCCAACCTTTAGAAATTTTCCTTGCAAATTAACAATACACACTAATATTATAATACGATTCAGGTCTAATTATTTATTGTGGCTAATTATTTTTAAATAACATATCACATAAAATTATTTACCTATATATAACTTTTAACCAGCTTACGACAAGCATAATCGCCACCGTTAACTTTCGTTTTCCACACTTCTCTTATGCCTTTTTGAGTGATGTGAAACTAAAGATACACATATATTTTCTTTTTATAACATATAATATAATTATCATCATAATATAGTAATAAATGTACTAACCTGACAATAGTAGTTTTACGAACGAATAGCAAAAAGTTTCTCTTTGTTTCTCACTGTAATGTGTTTGACATAAAACTCTGCCGGCATCACTAAGGGATTTTAATGTCTGACATTTAATTTCCTCGCTACAAAAGCCAGTTTTCAAGACAGCAGTAATTGTGTTGGCTATTCAGGTTATAGAAGATAATACCTTCTGTTTGTCAGCCAATATGTTTTCTCTCTTCAAAGCACCTTCATTAACCACTACTCTGATTTCAGAATTAAGTGTTGTAGTCTGGGCTAATTTTAAATTGTAAGGTATACTGTTATTCTTCAATACGTCCTCTTTTGTTTCATCCTTTAAGCCAGCTTTCGGCAACGCGCGGCCCGAGACCTATCTCCTTGCAGCCCGCGACTGCTTTGTAAATTAAAGTTTAATTCTTAGAATTAAAAAAATAAAATTATTAAACGCCGGCTCGCGGCGTCGCCAGCCGACGAGGTTTTTATTATTCGGATTTAAAAATGTTACCGACCTTCGTTTTGCGGAGCCTCCTGCGACGATTCTTCTGGGTAATAATCACGATCAGAATTCTGGTTTTGTTCAAAAACCGAACTACTAGTACGGTGGTTGTTTAGGTCGAACACATCTTTTTCTCTAATTTTCCGTACTAAATACTTCTCGTCGTCGTATCGTTTTCGTTTTCTCATCACTGAAATATCACTAGTGCACTTTTTACGGTGGTTTATCTATTCATTAGTGCTATTGGTTCGATAACTTGTGAAAGTGTGTTTCCGAACACGACCGTGACCCCGGTAGGGCATGTAATATCGGAAGGTTTTCAATTCCGATATTAGATCTCAATATTGGAATTCCGATATTAATATCGGAATTTCTTTAGAAATTGCACAAATTCGGTATGAGGTTGGATTGAGTGCAATAAAAACCATATTTAAATCGTATTCTTTAATTTGGTTCAAACATTGGTTGTTTTTAAGTAATTACAAAAATCACATATTTCTCATTATTTTCATGAACTTATTACTAATTAAACTACCTGACTCAAAATCAACAAAACTTCTTATAAGTAATTTAAAATGTGCATGCTAAATCAACAATTAGGAACAATAATTAGGTATTAGAAATATTTGTTTACAATATTTCTCATTATTAAATCATATACTTATTACTAATTAAACTACCGAACTCCGAGTCAACAAAACTTCTTATAATTTAAAATGTGCAAGCTAAATCAACAATTAGGAACAATAATTAGGTATTAGAAATATTTGTTTACAATATTTTTCATTATTAAATCATATACTTATTACTAATTAAACTACCGAACTCAGAATCAGAATGAACAAAACGTTAAGAAGTTTTATTGATTCTGAGTTAGGTAGTTTAAATTACAATATAAGTAACTTGTACTAATTTAAATCAACAGAAATAAACGACTAGGTATGTTTATATTTTAAAATCTCGTTTTTCTTGGTAGTACGAGTATGTTCTCAAGAACAACAAAGCATCAAGCATTTTGTCGGATAGTGAGCTTCGTATTTTATTGCAAAAATATCCGGCCGACGAAAAAACACTCACTTTCCACACTGGTAGGCAAAATTGATGTGAGAAAAGTGTATGCCTGTGTCAAATAAACTCCTCTTTCACCTCTATTGTCGTATATTGCTTTTTCAGTCATTACAAATACCAAAAGATCAAATTCGTCGGACGAAAGCACTGCCTTCTTCTTTTCTTTGTATTTTTCCATTTCCTTCTCAAATTCTTGTTGCAGGGTCAGCTCACTCGTAGCGAGACTAGCTGCAGCTAGTGGTTCATCATCAAGTGTGAATCAGCTCCAAGACTTCCTGACTTCTGGTAGTGCTGTGAGGAAACGGCAGCCTTGTTTGCTTGCCCTCGCAACAAACTATGCAACTGGTCTTAGTGGTTTCACATTTTTCAAAACTAACACCTTCAACTGCTTCTTTATTCAACTTTTTCAAATCATTAGCATTAATATGGCCTAACCGCTTATGCCAAGTCGTGCCTGAGATTTTTACTGCTGCTGCTAAGAGTTGTTCTGCCTTCACAACATTTAATTTGTATCCTCCTGAGACCCAGACTATCAAATTTTGTCAGATCCATTTGGTTTTTGGTATGGGAGCATAAAAATGGGCGTTTTTACCAAAAATATTAAAAAAAAAAATTTTTGCTTCCCCAGAAGTCTGAAATGGGCGGTATCATAGGTGATGATACTACGGGTCTTAATGAAACTAAATTATGTTATACTTTACTTAAATTTTTATTAGTATGAAAATCGTAAAAACAGTTTAAAATTGACATTTAAACATAAAAAAATTTCACATGTTGAACATTGAATGAATGTGAGATTGTTGCAGCCACTCAACCGGCATTTCGAACGATTTTTTTTATAATTTTTAACGCACATGGGCAGGTGTTGCGCTTCTTTTAGCCTCTTGGCAAATTGGGGAATACGCACCACAAGTCTGTGTTTTCTTTGTGAAGTACTATGTCGAAGGCGGATCATCTTGTGTTACAGGCAGTACAGGTCTGGGACTTTGGACAAAGCTGTTTCGAGTAAGACGATCAGTGCTGGGGCTAGAACATTGCAGCACTACCGGTGTTTCGCCGCCGAAAATCAAATGTTTTGCTAGGTCCATCTTAAAATCTAGGTACTACATTATATTTTTTCTTGGCAACCCACGTTTAACGGCTACATTCCGATATTCAATCCGGCTACAGCCGCAGCAAAATCGAAGAAGTGAAAAATCGCTCTTACTGTCCACTTGCCAGTTCTTCCACGCATGGCGTATTTTCCGATCACTCTTTCTAAGTCCGTAGTGTCCATATAACATTTGCAGTTACTGTAGCCTCCGCAGGTAGTTCTCCTGGAAATGTTCGAATAATTATTTTGTATATCGACTTTTCGGTCACCAGGAAACACCAGAGTGAGCAAATTTATCATCTGCCTAGCCTTTTCCCAACTATTTTGGGATCGGCTTCCAGTCTAACCGGATGCAGCTGAATACCAGTATTTTACATGGAGCGACTGCCTATCTGACCTCCACAACCCAGTTACTGGATAATACGATACCCCTACCAAAGTGAGCAAATTAAAGTGATAATTTTTTTATAAGCAATTCATTTACCTTGAGATATATTTGCGTATAAGCCAGCAGCAACAGTGTGACTCAACAATTGGGCGGGAAGGTATACCCGCATTTTTTGTTTGTATTATCCACATATATTTCGGAAGACACATACAAGTTTTAACAAAAAATATTACTTGCTTATTTACACTCAGCCGTGTGTTATCCGGCAGAGTAGAATAGAACCAACCCATTACACTCACGGGTGTCGTATAAGGCGACTAATGTCTGAGGCAGAACACCTTGCGCCTCCGTAGACCAGAGAATGGGCAGCAGCGTTTTCTGTTAGTCTTTCATTACTGCGATCTCCAATCCGCCTGCCAAGCGTGGAGATTACGGCAAATTCCTCCCGTCATGGGAGAGGCTTATGTCCAGCAGTGGACGTTATGGGCTGTTGTAGTGTAGTTACACATACGACATAATCGGAAAAAAGTTATAAACATTTCAAGTTGGTCGTGTTGGGCAATGTTCTAAAAATGCCGTACAATAAGGCTGGGTATACAATGGTGACAAAAAAAATCGGATCCGGACTGATACATGTATGAAATCCGATAATCTATTTTTATTGATTTATTCTTAAAGACAGCAAAACATATTCTCGCCCACTAGAATACAATATTATATATTTTTATTTTAACCCGACTACGACAAAAACAAGGAGGGTTTATTTGTTTCTATGTCCCTTAAACTAGTGAACTGATTTTAATAAGTGAGGCCTGTTGATATTTCATCATCATCATCATCATCAGCCTATTAATGTTCCCACTGCTGGGACACAGGCCTCCTCTCTATGAGAGGGAATGGGCTATAATCCACCGCGCGGGCCCAGTGCGGATTGGTAGATGTCACATGTCTTCGAATTTTTTGGTTCTAGGACATGCCGGTTGATATTTAGTCGATTTTAATAAAGCAAAAATTGATCTTTAATCTTCTTTTTGCTGGCAACACTATCAGTACTGTCACTAAACGAACGTTATAAAAGCGGTGGTTGCCTTTAGGCGCTCTCACTTCTATCTACACTGTGCTAGGAGGCAGATATTATAACCTTCCTTGTGAGTCTTTTAAATTTGAATAATAAACAAGTTAACGTATATTTAAATTCAAGCCGCTGCAGTTTTTCTTCACGCCCATTTCCTATAAGGCCATTAGAAAGCTGGCGACGGCCACCGATTCTAAACATTGTTTCATTTAAACCGATTTCAAAAAAAGGAGGTTCTCAATTCGACGAGATGTATGTAATATTATTGGAACTGCAATATATTCACATACGATTGATCTTTAGGGCTTCCAAACATATATACAACATTTTTATAGGTATACGTGAAGAAATGCGTACATACTTTTTTCCACGCATTTCTCCGAAATTTTTAATCGTAGTGTCAATTTTTTAATTGTATTACATTTTACTTAAACAATGAAACAATGCAAGTTGCATTACAACACACAATTACATAATTGTGTGCAACTATTCTTGCCACTATAAAAATAAAACACTCAAACTTAAAGCAATTATTTCAATTAGATCATTACGGCACTTTTGAATGTAAAAAAAAAAACAAAAAAGCGAGGTTACAGTTACAGTCACAAGGCATAATAAATTGCACATTCGAAAGCGTAGATCTCTATGGATAAGAATGGGAAAGATATTCCATGGACACTCTTTTCAATCAAAATACTGTTATAAAATCTTGGTTACATCATTTATGTTGAGAGTATATATGAGAATGATGTAGAAAGACGTGCATATTAAAACGACCAGAGTAAAAGATTAAATCAACAATTTAAAAATAAAGCAATTAAGATGAACCGTGCCAGCTAAGAGCACCCGCCACCATCAGCGAGACATTTGAGTGACCATGGAATTCTCGACTTAAATGTATTTCTGGCTATTCATACAAGAAATCTCTTAAGACCATTGTACTCATCACTACGAACAACTTTTACTATACCAACCTGACCAAACCTTGAAATCACGAAACAACAACACACACACACACGTTCACATTTCGCGATTTCATGTTTGGTCCTATAGTAAAAGTGGATTCATTATGATGAGAGCAATGAGCCTTTAAGATATGTCGTGTGTAAATAGACAGATTACATACACTCATTATGGATAACATACAAAAGTCACAATGTCAAAGAACAAAAAAGACAAAAGGGAACATGAATGGGCAAGACATATGACAGACAATGGACATAACAGCTTGTCTACTTGAGGCGATTTACGCGCGAATCGAGTAGCGCGGTAGCCAATCGCGACGCCCTAATCCCAAAAAACAGGATTAAAAGGTCGAGATTGTCTGTCGCGCAACAACAGTGTTTTTTTAGAATTTGGTCTGCCAACATCATCCTAAATTCACGGTGAGGTTTTTTTTTTGTGGCAGTAAATTACAAAGACATTATGAATGGAAACGTTTAATAGCCTGCGAAACAGTTTCTTGTACCATACCAAGTTCCGTATTCTTTCCATGGCAAATGCCTGTAGGAGTTGGTCCTTCTTATCGACACCTCCCATGAAAGATTGTAGTCCAACACCACCTTGGGCTTGTATATATACACTGATTTCTACTTTATGATACGTAGAAATCAGTGAGACCAAATTGGAGTCCCTCCAAACCACAATAGAAAGGTCTTCAGTTTGGCTGAAGGCTACCGCTCCTGGGCGCATAATGTTTTTCGTCTTGCTGCGTAAACTGTGGAGGACGAACTCCCGATTGAGCCTGAGGGTCCCGATGGTGTCAGTTTTTTGTGCCTTTAGAGTCCTTGATAAAAGTGGCGAATTATAAATGTATCCATCACTAGTGTATGGCCTTTATTTAAGAGCGGGCGAACCAAACTATAAACAATCTGGGATGTTGCCCCTTCAGGTTCATTGTACCCCCTTTCGTCATTATGCTCTTCAGTCCATTACCTTTTCCAGCATATATTTCAAATTTCCATAAATAGCCCGTTCTCGACTCGCAAAGGTCATAGCTTTTATACCTATACGAAAAGCTTTATTTGAGATGAGTTGAGCAAGAGAGAGCCTACCCTTCCAAAGAAGTAGGGACTCGTCAATCGCGATATTTTGCTCGGGTAGATATGAATCGCTGAACTTGCTATTCAAGTGTTCAATAACGGGGCTAATTTTGGAAAGCTTGGAATTTGGTGGAATTGTAGAATTGTCTACGAAATGAAGACATTTCTTAATCAACAAAAATTTACTGAAGGGCATAGTCCTTAAAATTCCCGATCCGTAAATACGGAAATCGGGGGTACCAATAGTCCTTTTCTACTGGATTTGGGATGAAAGTTTGAAGCATTAAAATGCCGAAGAACGTCCAGAGATCGCTGGACCGTAAGTCCTTCCAGCTCTTAATACGCGATGTGCGACGGAGTGCTCCCGGGTTTGCAGATAACAGATAGTTGGCGTACCTGTTCGTCTCTGCAACCATGAGATCCATGATGGTCTCCTCTCGAAAATGTCTAAGGGGTCATCCCGTCAGTCGAGAAGGTTGGCCCAGCCAAACCAGTGAAGGCCTCCCGCACGCCAGATAAGGCATTGGCATCTTTCTGCCAATTAAAATTAAGCATTTCCGCGCTGCTTACATACTCCCGCAACGCAGAATCATCACGGGCAACAATGGCAGTCAGCTGTACCTGCAGGTCGGGCGTGAGGTCCTCCAGCTCCGCCGAATATTGTGATACATGGCGGGTCTTACCGAGATCGATGTCTAATTCTTCATCACGATTTTCCTCCACGTCGGATCCAGGAGATACCACTCGCTCCCACGCAGCAATCTCGTCCTCGACGTCCTCAAATATAGATGATTCTGAAATAAAACCACATAGTTAATCTTCTTTATCGTGTGGTTAGTGCTTAACCTGGTGTCAGAGTTTTATATGGGCCCAAGAAATATATCTCAGGCATGCTGGTTGAAGATCACTCACCAATCGTGACTGAGGACGTCGATGCTGTGGGAACGGGCGACGCCGAATGCGCCGGGCCTGAACTGGACGCTACAAATTAAGAAGTTATTGGTTAAATTTAGAAAAAAATACATTAATTTCAATGTCGACCAGCTCTATTGAGCCTATTTCCGACACCATTTGTATACTCGTTGAGGGCGAAAATAGGACCCTGTAAAAATAACATTGTCATAAATATCAACATCGACAAATAATTTATCAAGTCATTAATCTTATACTTACTTCGGGGGGAGCGCTTTTCTCTTTCCCTTGCCTTTGAACGTGGTTGGTGTCACCACGTCAGCCGTCACTAGTGTAACTAAAAACAAAAAAAAGAGGTAATTTAAAAACAAACTACAACAAAAAAACAACATTTTTGAAGTTACACTGTAATATTTTCTTATAAAACCCTTTTTGAATAAAAATCCAAATATCATGGGCTAGTATGCGGTACTCTGCAGCAGTAGCGTGGTAGATTTTGAAAGCTACGTCAACGGCAGCAATGAGACTCTGAGATAGTTCATAACGCATATCTTCCACAACAACATAACATTTCCAGATGGACGTGACGGACTCACCGATATACACAACAATTGGTTGAAATGTAATCTTCCATACTCTTAACGTTTCTCTACGATCTGCTAAACGTGACTCAACTCGTACGTTGGCACCAGAAGGGACTCTCAAAATGAAATTATCTCTTATGACCGACCCCGCCTTGGATGTCATTGTCAAGCCTCTTCCCTATATAGGTGTTATATTCATCAGTAGAGGCAACAGCAAGAGGGACACATCCAGTTTGGCATTTTTTGAATCTTCTGAAACAAGGCACAAAAATATTTTGGTTGTTATAAGAATGAATTTACAAATATTTAAAACACAAAGAAGCCACAGAGAACTGAAATACAACTTAGACTTAGCTAGTTCACCGAGAACCTATGGATTCAATAACATGTTCATATTTTTTATTAAAATTAATAAATAGTGTAGGTATTGTATTGTAAAACCATAAATACTCAATAAACAAGCAGTTAAACAGAAGTTGTTAATTTTTAAGATAGAAATTCTGGTCTGAGCATGATAATAAGGCTGTATACGGAAGTGAAGCAAAATTAAAACTTTTAAGGGTATGTATAATGTGAGGTAAAAAACTATCAATGGAAGCGGTGAGTAGCTCCGAGAGCGCCAGTTTTAGAAATTGGATTTTGGTTGAGGCCAGCAATGTCTTTCCTTTGTCAATAATATTACCACAGATGTTTTGAATTAAATTACGCAATATATCTGCGCCCGTAGCTGGATAAAGTCTATCAAAGTCTTCTAGAAGAAATTTGTAACCGATGGGCCCTTTGAGTATCTGATACTCATACAAATAATCTTGGAGAGTGCCCTTTTCGAAGACGCGCCTTTGCCGTTATCGCCCAAAGCTTAGCAATTTCAGTCCATGGTATTGAATAGACTCGGTGGGACTTTGTAATAAAAGTAGTGGACTGTATTAGAATAGATGTAATACCACAATTAACATTAATAATCAACTTATGAAGACCGTACAAAGAAATGCCCGGAGTGGCCGACGTCTGTGAGCTCAGTGAGTGGAAGGGCGCGCAGCGGCGCTCGCGTAGCCGGGTTCGGTACGCCGCGCCCCACGCCCTCCCCGCGGTTGTCCACGCATATGTGAGGCGCCGACAGTATAGCTCCTTCAACGGCAACCATGACTGCTAGTGAAGCGTCCCCGATCGCTCTCAACTGAAATAAAATGCATTTTTTTTAGGAAAGAGTTGCAAACCACAAGGTAGAGCATTCTATTATGGTAACGAGTACGAGTTTTTTTACGAAACCCTGTACAAAGCAAGAAGCACTGAAATAGATCCACCAGAACCAAATGTAGAAGACATAACAAAAATCCCTATTATTAATTTTGATGAGAAAGAAGTCGATCTTCTATTAAATAACGTAAAACTCGGAAGAGCCTAGGCTTCAGTAGTTGGCACCATAATGGGAGTCATGAGTAATGGCTGTAGTGTGTATCCCTTATCTCCTAAAATAAAAAATAACTTTATATTGTACTTAGCTAATAGATATACCCAGTAAGTATAAAAGTTTACTAGTGACCTACCCAGAAGCCACTAAGATCTTTCCCCGCGTACAAAATCATCTCTCAGGGCTGTAGAAATGTTTGATGTTCTCCATATTGCAGCATCGTGGGGGCCTGGAAAATGTGGGTTTAGCCCAATAATCTTCCCCCTCGCACTGCATACCTGAAAGTTTTTTTTTTAACTAAGATTTTAAGCTAATTAAGTGTGTTATTATTATAATGTACCGTTTATATTCTCACAATCTGGCAGTTGATGCTATAATAACCGTTTCGGTTGTAAAATAGGTTGCCAGGCGCAGTAGGGTGATTCAGAGCGGGTTTCGCTATTGCAACATGGGTCCCATCTACTGCACCTAATGTGTAGGGCATATTGCATAGATCTTGAAAACTGAAACAAGCAAAGTGTTACATGAATAAAAGTAGTGCAGTTTTCAGTTTTGATACAATGTTTTATTTTATCTTCTTGGGTTTGAAAAAATTTAATTAACTCACTCTGTCTTGGCCGCCACCTTTTCTTTGGGGGTTACAGGAAATCTCAAATATTGAGGCGATAAAACCCACAAAATTTCCTCTGCCGTAAGAGTCAGGCACCTGCTCACTGATGGCTGGCTGAGCCCAAGTAAGTTGTCTTGCCCAACAGCTGTTTGATAACTGCCTTAGGCAAACAGATTTAGTGCAGCTAGAATCTGAATATAAGTTCTATTATCATACAGGTAGGTAGATTTTTCATTCTACAATGCACGCTGTTCCACTGCTTGTTGATACATTTTTCGGTCAGTGGGCCATTCATATATTTGTAAAGAAATTTTTGTGGAGGGGCGTGCAGTTTTTGACTGAAAGATCTCTGTAACGACTACATATATCACCCATAATTATAGTAAAAGTGAGATACCACGCTATGACTAAAAGTCACAAAATACAGGAACTATACATTCTTAAAAACTTGATAGAGCAAGTGAATTACTGCACATACCTTTATACTCGTTTAGAGGACGCCTCTCAACATTATTTTCTTGAATTTTTTTCTTGGGAAAAGAAATGCGGGTGGCAGGGCTTGACCTGAAGCACAAATGATGGGGCGCAAGTTGTTACCAATATTCCTTTTTCGCTACTGGTCACTTTTGCAATGTTATGCTTCCCTTTAGGACCTACCACTTTTTGAGGACGTTGTACAGTCGTGGTGGCAGTTTCGTCTAAATTGTATAAACGGCAACCGTCACTAAAGGACGGGTGGCGAGCCATTGCTATCTTCAAGTTATCGAAGAATGATTTTACCGTCTCCCGGTTAAATGACGTCGCGCGGGCTAAGCTGCATGCTTCCGGTTTTTTAATGGATATGTCACCATTTCCCTGCAATTTTGTCTCGCTCCCAACTATCGGGAATCTTTATGTTGTTAACTTTTGCCATTCGTATGCCACTTTGCGGCAATCCTTAGAAGTAAGGCCATAAAAATTCAAAGCACACTCTTTAACGTAGGTCTTGTAAATGTCTTCTTGTTCTGCAGTAAATATCAAATGATTTTCATAATTGGGTATCATTCTTTTGTCGACAAAACCCTCATCAGCAACGTTCAAATTTTGCACTACATAACGGCGTAGGGTGGGATAGGCAATGTTGAAAGTTTTAGCAGCTTTTCGGATGCTTTCACCTGACCTATGCATCTTTAACGCTTTAAGCATATTGGAAGCTGAATGTCCGCCTCTTTTCCTCTCTAAAACTTTTTTCCGTGCCATTCTGAAACAAATCCCAACAGTTATTAAGTATGACTTCCCGTAGATGTCGTAAAAAGTGATGGAAGGATAGGTACACACAGCAAATTAGTTCGGTTTGCAGAGCACACCAACATAATGTTGGTGTGCGTAAAATCAACTGGTGTATTACTTCGCCTCACGTCTCACAATATGTCAGCAGCACGTGTGTGTGTGTGTGTGTGTGTGTGTGTGTGTGTGTGTGTGTGTGTGTGTGGCTAATCTTCGCTAAGATTGGCCGCCGTGATTGAAAACGGTTAGGACTATTTTGTAGGCAAAGAATATGAAGCATAAATTTCAAATCGCTACTAACTGGTCTGGTGGCGTAGCTGTAAAATAAATCGACTGATAAAGCAACGTTCGTAGGATCGAATCCCGCCGCCGATACTAACTTTTTGCATTTTTAAAAACATTAAATTTGTTGTCATTTTGTTGTTTTTTTTTAAGTATTTTATCAGATAATAAGAAAAAAATATGGACGTGGAAATTAAACAATTTGTAATAAGAAATCAACAATACTTATTGACTAGGTTTTTTAATAAGTATAATTACAAATTCAAAAGTTTTGTGCATGACAAATATTCTAAGTCGGACAGGAAATAACGTTATTTTTCATATTCAAGTGGGTAATTAATTTATTAGTGATATGAATAAACACGTTAGTAAGAAAGATATTAAGATACAGGTATCCTAAATTGTTATCTCACTAACAATAACATCACTCACTTAAAACAAATTACCCCCTGATATTTTTATTAATAGCAGATTGGTGCGCCGTCACTATCTATTACTTGTTGCAATCATGTCCTCATGCAAGCAACCATATTTTTGCACAAGTCAGATCCACGAAACGATTCCCATGACGACATAACGACATCATCTAAATTGGATTTGGACCTGACTGGACTTTGGATATGACCCCATAGGTTTTCAATGGGGTTCAGGTCAGGACTTTTTGATGGCCATTCAATGACAGTAAAATTTTCTTGAACGTTTAACCAACTTTGCACAAGTCGCGCGCGATGCACTGCGCAGTTATCATGCACGAAGTAAATGTGTTCTTGCGGGTATGCAACGCGCACACTTGGTAGCATCAGGTTATGTAAAACGTCCAAGTAACCTTCACTGGTCTTGCGACCCCCTACCTGCACTAATTCACCAGGACCCATTGTTGACATCCATCCCCAATATCCCAAAGTAAACGCGGCCACTAGACCTGCATGGAAGAATATTTTTTTTAATATAGCGTTCATCATCTTTTCGCCACAATATTTTGCGACCTTCTTCTGTCTGACTTAAAACATTTTCTAAATATAACAACATTATTGCACCAATCGAAATCCAAATATTCTCTTGCGAAGCGTACCCGGTTTTGTCTGTGAATATCTGACAGTAATATTTTCATGGCTGGCCTACGACATTTCACACCAGCTGCACGCAAGTGGTTCCGTACAGTTTGTAATGTCACGTCATGTTTAGTCGCCGTTGAACGAGTAGTGAGGAAGGGCTCAGCGATGTGCGTCGCAACTATATCACGGTGCCGCTCATTGGCATCTGTGTATGCTATGGTCGGCAAGGATCAATGCTTTCCGAATCTGCATAACGATGGACCCACAATTGCACAGTCCTTCTCTGTGAACAATAATCAAATATTGTTTCAAAAAACAACAATCAATAGGTTACATGTGGATTATATTAAAAACACATTAATCTTCTAAACATATTAATAACATTTTGTTACTTACCGATATCTTTAAACGCCTCGCAATTTCACTAATTGAAACGTTTTGCTCACGCAAAATAATAATCTCAGCTCTTAAAAGTGTAGTTATAAGCCGCGCAGATAGAGAATAGATCTGAAAATGGCGGCGGGTACGCATGGTACGGTTGGCAAAACAAGTTCTCAAACATCGATTTTTATTGACTTTTTTTGTTATATATTATTCTTTTTTAATATTATTAGTTAATAATAGTAGAAATAATGACAAAAATATTAATTAAATAAATAAGGAGCAAGGGTACATTAATATCACTGGATTTTAAAATTTTTCTTTATTAATTGTGACATATCAGAATCATATTACAAAAATACCACCTCACATATATACATAAAGTCACGTTCTTATCCCTTAGGCCAGTAAAGTAAAGGCGGAGCTATATTAGACCGACGCACACGTCTGAGACGTCGCCGACGTGTGTGATAGGTATGCGCACTAGACCAACGCCGCCGACGCGTACGCATGTTTTGCGCGATCATTTTACGCTGGTTTTTGAACAAGACAGGCGGTACCTGCCTAGCTAAATGATTATTAGTTCTCTACAGGACACAAGAAAAGGATTTAGCTTAAAAATGTACGAATCAGACAGAGAATTTGAAGTAAATTTCATTTATTTTTATGGCTTTGAAACGACCAACAGGGGAGAAAAGGTTTTATAAACCGCTTGGTCCAGCAGTATCCTGGTCATCTGAACCCATAATTGGTTCAATTCCCTCCATCAATTCATTATAATCCTCCATGGACTGGCCACTTTCACAGTCCTGGTCTTCATAGTCGTCACTTTCATCTTCGCTGTCGCTGTTCATACCGACACTGATAATGAAGTCCTCTATTTCACTCTCCCTACCTACATCGCGATTCCAGTATTCTTCTTCGACTCTTTTGATGTGGTTTATTTGTTTCTTCCAGTCGTCTCGCGTAATTGAAGCTATGGCCTCTTTTGTGAACTCCTCAATTTTGTTTTCGTGTTGCTCCACATTTTTATCTGCGACCCGTTGTTTTATTAAATTCCAAACGTGTTCTATCGGGTTCAGGTCGCAGTTGTAAGGAGGGAGTCTGAGGACTTCATGGCCATGTTCACGCAGAAGTTCGTCCACCAAATACTTTTTCTCTGGGCGATGCTTTTTTAGCTGCATGAGCAGCTCTGCTTTAGTCCAGTCTTCTTCAAATGAGACACCGTGCTCCTGCATCCATATCTTTATGTCCGCTTTGCGGGTTGCAGTCGTTGGCGCTTTATCCAACTGCATACTGTGGTAGGATGCATTATCCATGACGAGAATGGAGTTTTCAGGCAGATTTGGTATTAGTTTTTCTTTTAAATATTTCGTAAAATTGTTACCATCCATCTCGTCATGGTAGTCATCTTTTTTTGATTTAGCTTTAAATAATAATCCTGCACCCTCCACAAACCCATCCTCTGAGCCGGCATGAACCATCACCCACCTTTGTCCGGGACTATCATTTTTGCGAACGCCTTTATCGGTGGATGACTGCCAGCACTTGCTGACAGTATAATGGACATGGATCCACGACTCATCCATATATACAACTTTCTTTTTTTCCGCACCCATGGCATCATTTTGTCGGAGGCGGCGTAAATATTTAACCCGCCACGCTTTTATGTTATCGCGTTCTATGAGCACCATTCGGTTCTGGCGGCATTTTTTAAATTTAAATCCGAGCTTTTCTTTTAAAATCTTTCTTAATGTCGTTTTGGAGCCTTTATAGTTTAAATCAACTCTTGCTGACGCCATAATCTTGTTCAGCGTAGGTACCTCCTTTCGAACGTCGTATATTGAGGCAACAATATTTCTAATGGCACAAATATCGAAGCTGTCCATGGGGACACGCGTATTATTTTTGCCTTTTCTGCCCTTACTCGGCGTACGGATCTTGGTGTTGGTTTGTTCTGCAAGTTTACCTGAAAATAAGAGTAAAATATAACTATTACTGTCAGTTATCGTTATAGAGCGACGCCGTTCGCAGTTTCGCACACGCCGGTGAGTACGATCAACACCATGAATGACTTGATCGATACGGGGCGTCTGTGGACCCGTATTTTCAGATGCTTCAAGTTTTGAAGATGATACTATCTACACTATCTACAGCTGTGATGATGGATGAGGATTGATGATGGTGATGGATGATGATGGTGGTGAATTATGAGGGTGGTGGGTGATGATGTCGATGATAATGTATGATGGATGATGATGGTGGTGGATTATGAGGGTGGTGGGTGATGCTGATGGTGATATTGATGATGATGATGGACGATGATGATGATAATGGTGGGCGATGATTATGGTGTTTGATGATGATGAATGTTAATGATGATGGATGATGACGATGGCTGATGGTCAGCAACACTGAACTTAGTCATACTCTTTGCCAAAAGGACTCGTTTCCAGGCCAGAAAATCTATATAAAAAAATCATACTCGATCGAGGTAAGGCTAATAATCTTCAAATAAATTGATTTATCTATCTATCTTAGTCACGCCCATAAAGCAACCGCGTAAAATAATGTGTAGGTACCATATAATTACCTTCTTTCTTTATTCTCGATATAGTAGCCATCGATAAATTAGTCGCCATCGCTGCGCGTGCGGCGCTATACTTTAACGGATGATAACGCTCCAAGTTCTTCTCTTCGTCAAAGTATTTTATAACGTTGTAAACAATCTCACGTGCATCACTGTGAAGAATCTTTCCACGTTTTCGTGAAGCCATTGTCAATCAATCACAAAATGTCAACGTTCGTAACAAAAACTTAACGAAAATAAATAACAATCAAACGTAACGCAAACAAATAACAATCAAACTCAACAAAAACAACAATGAATATCAACGAAAACAACAAAATAACGGAACGAATTTAACGATAACTCGGAGTGCGTCAAGTAGCGTGGAAAGCGAATCCTGACTGACTATTTTTTTTTGTAGCGCGTACTTCACTGTGTGAGTATAGACAGCGACAGAGAAAGAGCGAGAACGCATGCGAGCCGACGCCATTTTCAGATCTATTCTCTATCTGCGCGGCTTATAAGTTATTCATAATGGTTAACAAATAAAAGCACTGCTCAAAACACGCAGGGTATAATGTCTAAAAACGTAACGAAAGCCCGATAGTCAATAGCATTATGACGATGAACTTAAAACTACTTACTTACACATGATTTGTCATTTTTAGAGGGTAGATCTATAATAATATATTATAACTCAAAATAAAGGAAACTTGCCAATAGTTAAGCTATGAATTGAACAAACAAATGTAAAATGTTTTATTAAACATACAAAAACATTAATACGTTGGCAGTCGGATTCGAACTTACGGCGCTACGCGCTGGCGGCGTAAGATATCATTATCCGCACGTCCGACCATTGCGCCACGGAGACGATTGTTAAGTTGGCTAAATTTATGCTTCATATTCATGCAACATCAAGTGACAAGAAATTGCAAGTGTGTGGGTAGACAACGGATTATTGTGAAGCGCAAACACTAATAAATAGGCGAAGCCAGACAGCCGTTGATTTTACGCAAACCAATAACTATGTTAGTGTGCCCTGCAAACCGACCTAGTTTGCAGTGTGTACCTACCTACATAAGGCCATAGAATTGTCAAGCAATGAACTGAAAACCTGTTACCTACATATTTTAGCATTAATTATTAAATATTATATTTCATGCTTTCAAAGCCTAAACGGGTTTATTTGCTCTGCCTAGCCCCTATTGAGAAAGTACTTAAGCGTAATTATATCAATAAGGTAAGTATAACTTGTTTTATTTCAAAAAAGCACTAAGCAGTGGTTAAATGTGTACTGCCAAAAAATCGTAGGTGGCCACATTGAACCATGGTTAATAGTGTACCTCTGAAAGGTGGCTCAATCTGAGACACACCACGTTTTCATAACTAACCTCAAAATTTAAATGATAAAGCAAAAGCATAACGAAACAAATCGTGGTGCAATGGAAAGCCAAATTACCTTAGTAAATATGAAGAGATCGATATTTAACACAGGAAAAACTTTAAAAATAAAAGAAACATTCATTAAAAACTTACTTTTTTGTACACTTTTCACAAAAATGCTCCGCACTTGACCACCTTCCGCGAGATCACCGCGCAAACTAGTGAGCAAACGGGACACCTATATGCCTCTCTTTTACTCACATTAGCATAGATCGGCAACGTCGAATTTTGGAAATATAGCCGTGGTTAAATGTGGCTGCCTGGTTCAATGTGAGACACTCGACAATAACTAATTATGCTCTTAAAGTTAAGTTTTTGGGATCTGATCAAATAATCTTCACGCGCCGCACGCCGTTAGAACCGGATGACGAAACAAGTTTTCAAGCGTTGTACGTAGATTAACTTATTCGTAGTTTATGATCCTCTTACGTAGGATTGACATCATTGTGGGATAATCAAACTGCGTTGTGTATCAAACCTTGATAGGGGTTATCCGTAGAACGATCGAGGAATCAGCAGGATATTAATACATTACGACATGCTGACATCAATGTTGCCTTCGGGGTATCAATAGAGGGCGAAATAGCCCTCTGCCACGCGATCGCACGATATCACTTAACTGTCTACTGTTTTTTCACTTTAATACACTGCCGTACTTTGCTTATCCACAACCAGTTCCCTAGGTTCATGTCGGGGTCACCAATGTTGGAACCTTTGGTAGTTGGTTGGAGAAGGATGTAAATGAAATCACGAAGTCCAATAAAAAGTCTATTTATAGATCAGGAGTTATGTAACACTGACGTTTCTTATTATATATCGATAGCACACAATGTTCACAATTATCATCAGCATTATCACAATAATCATCATCGTAACCACAATCATTATCATCGTAATCAACAATCATCATCATAATTATTACAATCATCATCATCGTTATCACAATCATCACAATAAATCAACAATAACCCTGTATTGAAGTCGAATCCGCCATCTTCTGGATCTCAAAATAAATACTTGTGAGCAAATGTTTGTGTGATGAGCATGGACATTTGTTTCCGAGTCATGGATGTTTATATGTATAATAAGTATGTATTTACAAACAAAAAGTATCTATGTAGTATATCAACTATCTGGTGTCCACGACACAAGCCTCGTTGCTTAGTGGGCATAAGATGGCGCTGTGTGTTAATATCCAGCGATATTTATTTATTTATTTTACATAACGCTACTATTTCGTTATTAATATTTTTAAGGACGTACGACACTGTTTGAAATACTCACTGCACTCACTATCACACTTTTTACACTTGATTTTCCTCTTCATCGGCTGCTGCCATCTTTCGCCCTGATAAGCGATACCGGAGACGTTGCATGACATCAGATCTTATCTCCTTCTGCATCCATTTCTGACATTTTCTGAATTGTCTATACTCGATTATTAAGACCACAAGGCCTATGATACCAAACAATGTGATCATAAGAACATAGTTCACAAATTGGTGTGAAATGATGACATCTTCAGTTTTCGAATAGAATTTGCCCATAATAACCACAGTACACAGCTGTACTTGGTGAACACATGAGGATCGCAGTCACTGAATCACCAAATTTTTCCACTTAATAATAGGGCACATACCGTCGCAGGCGAAGTCAATTATGTATTCCCACATAACAAATTCTCAATAATATTCCACAAACTTTAATTGCTGACTTATCGCAATTCAATGCCTCGACGCGGCGCAGCGCCTGCGCCTGGCACTGTCGCCATGAGGTGAGGGGATAGGCAAATGAGACAAGTTGCTTGGTTGACGTCCCATTTATTACTGAACTGCCCCGTTAATCAATCAAAGAGTTTCAATTATGTATGTATAACTTTTATAAAAATTTACATACATTATAAATGGCAAAATGAAGATAAGTTAAGATAACTATAGTAGAAATATATTGTTTTTTCAATTCCATTTTTTTTTCAGTTACTCGTGGTGCCAAATAATTTATAACATTAAATAATATAAAAAATAATTTTATTTTGCCGTATAAAACTTAATTAATTTAGACCCAAAATATTGTCTAACATTGTTTTGTGTTTTTCACATTTAAAAGGAAAATCTACAAACATATAAACAAAGTAGATTACACTATTCCTTAATTTTTTAGTTTGGACATTCATTTTGAATATTGATTGCGTTATTTTTGTCGTTTCCGCAAACAAATTTGTCACCTCTACGGCCCTAATTAAACCATTGCTTTCAATATTTTATCGTCGATAAAATCTTTTCTACTTGATATACATGATTTGGATACGTTTAAATAAACACTTTGTGATGATCCACAAACTTGGTCCAGCTCCTTCCATTGGTTGAACAATGGGAGTATCCGGCAACAAATCTTCGTTTATAACAAATTCATGATTTGCTGCTCTACATCATTTTTTTCGTCAATTATGATATTTAGGGACTGGAAGTACGCTCCTATGTCGTGCTTACAATTAGATTTTATGGAGTGTGAAGATGAAAAATTATCACTATAAGCAAATTTAATGCTGTTAAGTGACGCATTTAGAGTGCCTACAGCTCTTAGTCTGCCAAAAAAGTCTTAAATTGGTTTTTTGTTAAAATTTCTACAAATCATGAAATAAAAACCATATTTTTTGTTAAAACCCTCCAAATTGCCTGTTTTGATAATTTTTTTAACTGATGGAATATTTTTCCTCTCAATAAGTATGAACTTCTTGCTATCTTCTTTCACGTACTGCCAAATTTGTGACTTTGTCTTTTAAACAACGACCATTAATATCTACGATTAAAATGAAATGATTTAAAAAATCTACCCCTAGTATAGGTTGTCTAACATCGCATGCCACAAAGGTCCATTTGAAGGATCTTCTTAATTTTAAATCTAACGTTAGTGTCTTAGTTCCATAAGTTTTAATTTCTGTACCGTTTGCGGCAAATAATTTAAAATCTGAGTTTAAATCTAATTCGCTTGTTTTCTTTAGTAATACTTTAGGTAAAACAGAAATACATGCTCCTGAATCTATTAAGAACTTTATATTAAGTTTACAATCACTTAGTACTAGGCGGTGATCCTTAACTGTCAAACTCCCCGCCACCGGTTGCAGTTCTGCTAGTTTTCCGACTTCGGTGATGGTGCGTTCTTAGGTTTCCAGTTGCAAGGTTCGACGCACTTCCTCGCCCTTTGTCCGTACTTCCAGTAATACGAATACAGCCAATCTGCATTCTCTGATGTCCTGCGTGTTCTTGACCTTGAGCGGCTACGTGAGAAGTTCCTACGTCCACTTCTGCCTCTGTATCTTTGTCTTCCTCTGTCCATTTCATTTATCCTTAAGTTGATCTTCGCTATCTCTGCCATGATGGTTGCTATGTCGAATTTTATTGAGGATTTCGCATCCCCACGCGCTACCTCACTGACTTGCGCGGACTGGTTAGTTTCTATAATTTTATCTGCGATTACCGCTATTTCTTCTAGATCTTTTGTAGATGTGACGGTAAGTACTGCCTGGACTGCTGATGGTAGGTGACTTTGCCATAGTATTTTTAATGTTTCATCTTTTATTTTGTCTGTTGCCAATTCTTTCATTCTTCGTAATAGCTGACTTGGTTTTTGTTCTCCTAGTTCCATTTCTGATACTAATTTTTGTACTTGCCTAGTCTCCGATTCTTTGTATATTTGCAGTAAGCGTTTTTTCAATGTTTCGAATTTTCCTGTCTCCCGGGGGATTTGCTAATATGTCCGCTATCTGCTGCGACGACATCCTTGCTTAATTTCCTAACTATCATATAGTATTTATTTAGGTCGGATGTTTTCTGCGGTCCTAAGATGGCTTTTACTTGCAAGAACCATAGCCGTGGGTTGTCTTGCCAGAAGTTTGGTATCTTATCTGACACCGACACTGCGGAGATCTCTGTAGATTCTTCATATTTTACAGCACCCGATTGAGTTGGCGGATACTGCGGATTTTGCGGATTCATTGTTTCTATGATGCGCGACGTTTGCACAGCGATACCAGCGTGCGTGCACTTGTTTCGCGATCGGGGTCACCACTGTTGTATATATATGTGCACTATAGGGTTGCCTACTGGGAGAGCAATGAAAGGCGCGAGAGTCTAATGCCAACTGGATATATTTCTGAATAACTTACATGTATGTGTGTGTGTCCCTTTTTTTTTTTTTCGGATGGGAAATCATCAAATGACTTCTCCCGCTCTGGGCGGAGCAGGAGGGAGTGTCAGACTTTTACTGACTAAAACCCATCCATGTTCCTTCATCGCCCTTTGTGTTCCGGGGTCACGGTATCTCTTTCGAACAGTCCCGCAACCCCGGCAGGCATCGGTCCTTGCGGACCCCTTCCTATTGCTGACTCTCTTTGAGGCGCGCGTGGAACACGAACGCGCCGTCGACACGGCCTGTCGTCATGAGACGGACGGACGGCGAGCTAGCCCATAGCCCACCGTCCACAGGCCCGCGCCTACGGTGGCCGGGGGCCACGTGGTGGCCCCCGACGCCCGGGGCGTCTCCCGCGGCGGCCGGGACGCTGTGAGGTTCTCTCCCGCTCACGTTCCGCCACCTCCTTCTCTAGCATTACTGCTTCGCAGAAGGAGGTGACGGCGTCCCATTCCGTCTCGCTCCGGACCATGGCTTGCACCAGGGCCGGACGCGAGAGGTCGCCGCCGCCAATCGCCGCTTCGAGGACACGGCGGTGCTCCGCCCACGCGGGGCACACCTCCACCGTGTGCTCCACCGTGTCCTCCGGTCGATCCTCGCAGTGGAAACACCCGGGCGTTTCCTCCCGCCCGATTCGGTGCAGGAACCTCCCGAAAACACCGTGTCCGGTGAGGACCTGCGTCAGGCGGAAGGTGAGGACGCCGTGGCGTCTCTCCAGCCACTCCTCAAAGAGGGGACTTATCGCCACTATCGTGGCGTGCCCTGCACGGGGTTGCGACAGTCGCTCTCTCCATGTCGCCATGAGATCCCGCCGGAAGTCTGTCCGCTGAGCGACAATTTGTCGCGGCAGCGGAGTTTCCCCCCGGCGAAGCGCCTCCGCGCGCCATTCATGCAGGCGCGCGAGGACTATCGCCTCCAGATCCCATGGCGGCAATCCGGCAAGGAGGCACGCCGCCTCGCGGGCGATCGTGCGGTACCCACGGGCCAGCCTTACGGCTACCACCTTTTGGGGCGCGTTCAGGTAGTGGGCTGCACGCAGCCTCAAGGAACGCGCCCACACCGGGGCCCCGTAAAGGGCCATGGACCGCACGACTCCCGCGTAGAGCCTCCGGCAGGAGGCGTTCGGCCCCCCCAGGTTGGGCAGGAGCCGCCTGAAGGCAGCCCCAGTCCGTTCCAGTTTGGGGGCCAAACGTCGGAAGTGCTCCACGAAGTTCCACCGGCTGTCGAGGACGAGTCCTAGGTACTTCAAAGTCGACTCGACACCGATGGATACCCCTCCTACCGTGAATAAGGATCCCGGAGGTGGCGCATTCCGAGGCCCATGAAAGCACATGGCCTCGGACTTGTGCAATGCCACCTCGAGACCCAGTTGCCGGATCCTCTCAACGACTATCGCAACCCCGCGTGTCATAGCTTCGGCCGCCGCCTCGTGCGACCCCCCCTGTGCCAGCACCAGCGTGTCGTCTGCATAGCAGACCACGCTGACGCCGCTAGGGAGGTCGGCGCGCAGCACCCAGTCGTACCCGATGTTCCACAAGGACGGCCCTAGGACCGATCCCTGCGGAACACCGCACGACATCTCTCGCCGGTTCCATTCTCCGCTGCATGCTGTCCCTACATCATCATTATCATCGCGTACGTCAGTCATTTCGATTTCGGAGTCTGATGAACTCTGGTCCTTATTCTTATCCTGGAGAATTCGCTTTTTCACCTTTCTGACAGTAGATTTAGCTGTCTTCTTTTCGCTGCTTTTTAAAATCCTGCTTTTGCTTTCGCACCAGATTCTTTCTTCTTATCCCTTGTTGCTCTTCTCTCTTCTTTTTGTACCAAAGCTTCCTTGTTCGGAGTGTTTGTTAGAACAGTTGAGTGTTGTTTTCGAGACGCTCCCTGCACTTTCTGATTGTTTGTGGGTTTCTTCGGAACTGGTAGAAGATCTTTGGCGGTAGCGGTAACTCCTTTGAGTTGAGGGAATGGCATTGTCTATTATCGGTTGCAGGACTTGGGGAGATGCTACAGGACTATTTCCTGGTGTTGTTTGGGTGTAGCCGCTTATAAGTGATGGTGAATCAGGTGCTCTTATGTTTGGGTTTGTGGGCTCTGTGCTTAATAGGTTGATTTGAGATTCTGAAGTTTGGTTGCCAGGATCGCACATTTTTTCTACCGATACCATCAATTCACTGCTGTTTAATATTTCAGCAGCCAGAAAGTCTCTCTAAGACTCTACCAAACTAGACTCTAGACTCTGTAAATACGTCTGGCTTTAGAGGATATATTCCTGTAGCAGCAAAACCTGCTTCCGCTTTTGGGATGGTCGCTACCTTTTGAAAAGCTTTTCTGAAAAGCGAGGCAATATCGTTTTGTGTGATCTTTCGTCCTAATTCATTTTTCATAAAAAGATTGCATTCCTGCTTGTAGGCAGCTTTGAATGGACCATATATGGAAACATCCAATGGCTGGATTGGCTGGTGAGGCATGTGGGTTAGGTTAGGTTAGGTTAGTGGGTAGTGTGGTTAGGTGTGGTGAGCAGTATAATTAAGTAGGCAAACTCACGTACCAAAGGATATATTGTCCACAAGTCCTTACACAAGGTTCAGAAAGCACAATAGGGAAGTGTTCACAAGCACAAGCACAGTATGTAGTAGCGGAAGGACGAAAGTAGTAGGATGATAGACAGCTGAAATATAGTTGAAATTAACATGTAAAACAAAGCTAAATAGCGATATCGCGTGTTTATAAAATTAAGGTGACAAGCGTGCGCTCCGCGTTGAGGTGTGGTCTCTCTTATCGGTGTTCCTTCTTCGACAAGTTTGAATGCCCTACTCGAATCATTTTGGCTCCATTTCACCTTTAATCCTTTGCTCCTATTCCGAGTCCCCGACATCCTGAAAGGAAAATAACATAAAACTTCGCGGAATAAATGGTCAAAAATATGATGCCCTTGCAAACATAACTAGCGGTTAATACCGGTCAGCATGACCAGCATAAGCCGGGTGGCTTATGCTGGTCATGCTGACCGGTAAAAGTGAAAGCTTAAAACATTGTTTGAACAATCTTCTTATTCACCTGCACCTTGTGAACGTCCCTAATTTCTGTTGAGTCAGATTGAATTTCTTTTATTTGTGTCTTTGTCACCTCTAATAAACGTAGCCTCTCTATTGTTTTATCCAAATCCACATCCCCCATGCTCAATAAATTCTCTTGTTCCGCTTTGTTGGTGGTGCCAAAAATAAGCCTATTGCGGATGGCTGCATTTACGTTTGTGAATTCGCAGTTTTTAGCTAAACTTAACAAGTCCGTGAGATATATTATATCAAATGGCTCACCCAGTCGCTGAGAGCGCTTATAAAAAAAAAACTTGAGAACAGTACATTCTTCTTTGGTTCACAATAATCATCGAACGACTTCAATACGTCATTAAATGTTGCCCCCTTTTTTTTCCTTCGGCATCAATAAGCTTGTCGAAATCAAAATTATTATATGTACCCCTTCCTCACCAATGATATTGAATAAAATTGCGATCTTTCTCTGATTCTTTTTATCATTCAGGCCAGGGGCGATAAGATATGTACTTAACTGTTGCTAAAACCAAAAGGCTTTAGCAAGCCATTGGGGATTTACCAAGCCATTGGGAAACCAATGGCTTGGTAAATCCGCACCGAGACACAGTTTTTCGGGCAGGTTATAGGACGCTGCGGCCATGTTTGCCAGTTGTTGCCCACAGTTACTAACTGTTCATGTAATAACGCTTATTGCAACGATGGTACGTTATGAAAACAGTTACGACTGCGTTATGTATCATGTTAGTTTTAGTAAAACAACATAACAATGCTCATGTGCTTATATTTTAAGATATCTACATTACAATAGCACGCCATTACTCAAACCAGTCTCTCTTACTAGTGTTGTTCTTCCATCATTCACTATTCACAAGTGATGTCAACTTACTAAACATACATACTAGTGTAAGATAGTGATGAAGAAAGATGTGACGTGAGGGAAGAGCACGTTTCGCCCTAACTTTTATACTTCTGTAGTTATTCTACTACGTAAGTACATTTTATTATTTATTTCTAATTGCTTGAAACCAAGTTTTTCTTTGCAGACAAACTGTGAGTATTAAGGGGATGTCAACACCAAAATGCGCGCACACTGTCTATTTGTATCAGAGTAAACGAAAGCGAGAGAGTAACTGGGCGGCCAGGATTTAGAAGAAAATAATGAATAAATATTGAAATAAAAAGGCTGGATTATTTGTAAAATATGACTCGTTAGCGGTTTAGGTATGAATATGTTGACTTCATGTTTTTAATTGCAGACTCATACGTCAAAAAAATAAAGACATAGAACCGTTTAATGATGATTTTAAGACCACTTTTTGCAATTATTTTCTATCGAGCCGATTTCGTTCAATTATGTATCGAGTGCGTCTACGGTCTTTCAAATATGATGAATATTAACATGCGAAAAACAAAATGAAAAAAATATTGAGGTCAGGTGGGGTAAGTGAAACATACTTTACTTTTAATTTTACATAAACAGCTCTAGCACAGTAATATTATTCGTATTTATAATAACGATTGATGCGAACTACTCTTCCTTTAATCGGTCATCTATGATACGAGTTCCAAGCTATAGTCGTTCTTAAATCGATAAAATCATCGAATTTAAGCAGACTATGGTTCTGTTTCACTTCCCCCGTGTATGGGGTAAGTGAAACAGTCGCCATAATATGTATAATATTGAGCCTACGAAACTAATAAAAGGGCTGAAATGACGTGTCAAAATGCTTTTATCTAATATGAGTTGTATTTCGTCCGAATAAGGTTTGATTTAGGATATACACTTAAAAAAATTAATTTGGGGTAAGTGAAAAGTAGTCACTGTGGTCAGGGGTACTAAACCAGTGCAAAAATCGAACAAAAATTAACAACTAAAATAAAATTGCGAAAGGATTATAAAACATATCAATGTGTTTATTTAGGTACTTATTTAACAAATTCAAGTTTTCTTACTTAATTCACTTATAATTATGTAAGTAGTATGTAGTAGATTTATTTTAGATTTGTCGTCTAAAATAAATCAACAATTAAACTCAAATAACAATAAAAATATTCAGTCGTAAATGTTTAGAAAAAATTGTAGTCTCATCATAAACAGAACAACAAAGAAACTAACGCAAAGATAAAAAACACTCTTTTGTTTATGTTCAGTCTCAATCTAAGTCTAATAAAAAATACTCTTCTTTCTAAATTCAGGCTCAATCTAAGCCTGGATAAAAACAAAATCATACATTACAAAAAAATATGAGATCATAAAATAATGTTAACTAGTTTGTATCAAGCACAGTGTTTTTGGTTATAGATTCAGTCATAGCCTTGCTCTTTGGTAATTGTAACCTTATGTTAAATGCAGTCGAAAAAACTAATAACATAACAAAAAAAAAGACTACAATCATCTAAAAATTAAATAAAAATAAAACATTAATATTAGTATTCTGAGCCATTTCTAAACCCCCTAATTAATGTTATTGAATATTATAGGTTTTGAATAACATTTTAAATATAATTTGTCCTCTTCGTCCTGTAATGGGCTTAGGAAGTCTTTCAACAATATCCTCTGCGAATTTCTGATATGTCATCAATGGTTGGGAAAGTAAACACTGTTTGCCCTTCTATAATCGACACCGTTTTTCTCACATATTTTATTACTGAATAACCGTTACCGTTCCTATGCAGTACTACGCCAACAAAGTGCTTCACTGATTTTTTCGTAGAAAATTTTACTAAAACCCATTCCCCATTATCTAGGGTTATGTCTTTATTTTGTTTATCACTATCATTTTCTTTATCATCGAAAAGGTCCGGACAATATTCTCCATAATCGACATTACTTTCATCATCCAGATTGATTTCTGTTTCGCTCTCACTGGATGTGGATAGTTTCCGTACCTTTTTGTCATTTTTCTTTATAAGTTTTTAGAATTTTCAATATTAGGAACGTTGTCTTTCTTGGATTTCTTTAATTGTTCATTGGCTTGTCTTTTTTCTTCCTTTTCTTTTGCTTTTTGTTCCTTTATCCTTACTTTTTGCTCTTTTTCAGCGTCAATAATTTTATCTAAGGTTAAGTCTTCATTTTCTATATCATCTAAAAGGTCCTTACAATATTCTCCATAATCGACATCACTTTCATCATCCAGATTGATTTCTACTTCGCTCTCACTGGATGTAGATAGTTTCCGTACCTTTTTGACATTTTTCTTTATAAGTTTTTTTGCATTTTTTATTTTTGTAACATTGTTCTTGTTTTCCTTGGATTTCTCTAACTGTTCATTGGCTTTTCTTTTTTCTTCCTTTTCTTTCGCTTTTTGTTCCTTTATCCTTGCTTTTTGCTCTTTTTCAGCTTCTATGATTTTACAACTTTTGTATACTTCGTCGTTTGTAATTAATTCGGCACCTGTAGCTATCTTCACCTTTTTTCTTTTGTTTACAGTCCCACCTTTTACAGATTTCAGAAGCAGATCTTCAAATGAAACTTCACATGTCACTATCCTGTTATCAAGAATTTGGACTCTTGAATTACGTGTATCACTACAAGTTGTATGTAAGCTTGTGGTAGGTGCAATCTCTGGTTTGTTTATCAATGATATATCATGATGCCTAGAAATTGGTACACAATTTTCTAATGAGAAATGAAGCTCATTATTTACCACAGATGATTCTATACTCGTTTGTTCGTTCTCCAAGAAGCGGTTATTTTTAAGGTGATCTTGTCTTTGAGGTACCGACTTAATCTTATGTTCGGTTAAATTTCGGTGAAAAGTCGAGGTTGGTGGTTCGCTGCACTTCCATTTGCTACCAACTGCAAAATTTTCCTGTAATGCACTTCGTGTGTCAATTGGTTGAAGTATCGACAATTCATGAATATTCTAACTTGGCTGTAATGCGCCAACATCTGTACTAGATATCACTTTATTGATGCTAACCAATACTATTTTTTGTAAGAGTTCGGGTTGGTTAGCAGTATGTTCACAAAATCCATTCCGTTGCTGGAGGTCAAGGTTTACGTCATTGTCATTATGACATAAATCAGGACATGTGTCGTGAGTTGTTGTATAGGCTCGATATTGTTCTCTAGAAAACGCTGAGTCAACAACTTCGTCACGTTCCTCAGACGTCGTTGTTGTTGATTTCCAAGCCCGCAACAGAACCTGATTGAATTTCTCTGGTGGCACTGCATTTTTATTAAGTGGATAAATACCTGCTTTTCTAAATCTTGCCGAGCATATACTGGGTTCTAATGCAGCCCATATTTGACCAATCATCTTAGAGAAATCCTTTTTTGGTAAGACTTTCCCTATATTTTGTCTTTGCCATTTCACCAAGAGAGCGTCCCATTTATCCTTAAATGATTTATTAACAGACAGATCCAGTGGTTGGAGAACATCGCTAGTATGCGGTGGGATTTTAAGTATGGTTATTCCAGCGGCACGAGCTTTCTCTGTTATGTTTATGCCCACATGCGTACTGTGGCCGTCGTATATTAATAAAATCGGTCGTTTGTGGCCAACGGTTGGTAGAAAAACTTTATCAAAAAATGTTTCAAATACTGTGGATTCCATCCAACCATTAGAAGTTGCCGCATATACGGTCCCTGGGTATGCTTCCTGAGACGTCCACTCGTCCCAGACGTTTTTGCCTTTGTATATGATAAGGGGAGGAATTTTTTCACCTTGCGCGTTGCAACCTAACAGGACGGTCGTGTTGTCCTTCCCGGGTGACGAAATTGTACGTGTGGACGTGAAGACCCACCACCTTTGACTTACTAGGATCCTTACTGAAACTTGTTTCGTCCAAGTTATATATATGAGCAGGTGTTGGGGCTTCAGATTTCTCAATGAAACTCCCGTTGAATGAGGTATCGGTGAATATAATCAGGATAAACAGTATTTTTACAATATTAATATGCGGAGCGAGAGGTTGCCGCTACGATAACAATTTGGATACAAAAAGTAAAAAATGTAGGTGGAAGAATAAAAATGTCACAAAAATCTGTTGAATGTACGGAGCGCGCCTAGCCCTTTTGGATAGCAATGCGCGACACAAACACTGCACTGCACCACACTTTACGCAGGCGTAAACAGCAGGTTTATTCTGTAAATTTAATTCGTTAATAGTTTCCTCTAGTAAGTCAAAGTATGGATATATAACACGCATTTTTTCTGGCATATTCTACTGGCTGGGGTTTTTTGACCGATAGTCCATGCCTTTTCTTGAACCCCAGAAACCAATCTTCGCCTGGCATTCCGCTATTGAAAGGGTTGGCAACACAATTTTTATTCACATATTCACCAACTACTTCCAGGAGTTATTTCCTAGTTAGTCCAAACACATATTTTTCCATAATATGGATATTTTTAGCCAACGACTTTTCTACTTCATGTGATAAAACCGTACTCCTGCCCAAGGTATTGGATTTAAAACCTCTGCGTTCATAAATGCGGTTAACTATCGTTGATCTTGGAATGTTGTAATGTTTCGAAGCAGTGTACGCAGACATAGTTCCATTTTTGACTGATAGTATTGCATTTTGCAGTTTTTCATCAGAGTAAGCAGCTTTATTAGTTTTCCGAATGTAATTTCGAGGCATGTTTTACAAGACCTGAAAAAAAAATCCGATTATAACATAAATAAATTAAATTAACTTCTCCGTTATGCTAACAACTCTAATAATAATAGTTTATCAAAAAACTGTCATAAAAAGTTTAAAAGTTTTGTTTGTACAATGATTAATTGCTGTCTGTTAATATATTTTTTTTAATTGATGGCTCTACGGAATAATATTAGAGGTCCTCGGTTTTTTGATTTTTGTCGGTTTTTTCGGGATTCTTGCAAAATCTGCCTGCAATTTTAATGAAAAGTAAACAAGTACCTCGTAGTTCGACTAAAAAACTGGTAAATGTTTGGTCAAAATCTAATTGGTTAGGTTACCTTCTGAACGAAATGCAAAGACGATAAACAATAAATTAAGTACCTAGTAAAACTAAACATTTTACGTGAGATTACCAAAAAAAATGTTTGTAAACTCTGGCACGGGGGAAGTGGGCCATATGTTTCACTTACCCCGGCCATCACTGTTTCACTTTCCCCAATCAGTACTTTTCGAGGTTAGAATTTATACAACTTAATAATTCAATTGCCCGCACGTTTAAGCTAGAAATATCTATTAGAACATGTAATCTATAGTTTGAATACGTTCCTTACCCATAAAAATCTTCAAAAACACTTTTAAATTTCTTGACACCAGCGAAAAGATTAGGCACGTCCAACTCGTGTTTTCAAGTTTCAAAGATGTCAGATTTCTTTTTTTTAAATAACCTTATAGAACAATCGTAGCGACATCTGTGCTAGAGCATTAAAACCTGTTCGTCGATCCCGTTTTATCGACCGATCACTTTTAGAGCTTAACTCTATGGCTTATTATATAGGGTTGGGTGTTTCACTTGCCCCACCTGACCTGATTGTTTTAGCCAAGTTTTTCTTACAAAGTAGTGGTTGGAGTTTCCTTTTAGGTGTCTGCCCGGTTTCTGAGGCACTTTTAACGGTGGTTTATCTATTCATTAGCGCTATTGGTTCGATAACTTGTGAAAGTGCGTTTCCGAACGCCGCGATGTAAGTTAAACTCCTTTTAAACTGAGGTCAACTTAACTGACCAATTTGCGGCGTTTATCGGTTCCATAACTATATTTTGACGTTTAATTTCTCAAACTATGTCAACTTTTAGGTTATAAGTACTTGTAACGTGTAGATTATTGTAATAAATTGCCTTTTACTGGCAAATATTAAAAGTCGGTAAAATATTCAAGGAAGAAACCAATCAGTGTTAGCATAATGAATACGAGCAGCTCATCAGAGTCCGATTTGGAAGTAATGGAGTTTATTTTTAATATATCAGTACCCAGAAACCTAAGACGTAGGAGAAATCCTTTCGAAATGTTTACGGATGAAGAATTTCATCGCTTTGATAAGAACACTGTTATACACCTAAGTGATATTATTAGCCCTGCTCTAGCTCCTGTTACGCATCGCAAATATACAGTCTGTTTTGGAACAAATTTTTATCGCATTAAAATTTTACGCTACAGGTCTTTCCAAGTAGTAATTGGTGATGACGTAAACGTTCAAAAAACCACTGTATCAAAAGTGGTGTTTAGAGTAAGCAAGAAAATAGCAAAGCTGGCTACAAGTTAAATAAATAAATAAATATCGCTGGACATTAACACACAGCGCCATCTAGTGCCACACTAAGCTACGAGGCTTGTGTCGTGGTCACCAGATAGTTGATATACTACATAGATACTTTTTTGTTTGTAAATACATACTTATTATACATATAAACATCCATGACTTGGAAACAAATGTCCATGCTCATCACACAAACATTTGCTCCAACCGGGATTCGAACCCGGGACCCCTAGAACGTAAGGCAGCCTCACTACCGCTACGCCATTCGGGTCGTTATATAGGTATGCCAAATTTTGATGACCTGAGAGAAGTCAAGGTACAATTTTATAATATAGCTGGATTTCCAAATGTAATTGGTTGTGTAGACGGATCCCACATACCAATTCAATCTCCTGGAGGTGAGCAAGCAGAACTATTTAGAAATAGAAAAGGTTTATTTTCTATTAATGTACAAGTTGTGTGCGATGCAAAGTTACACAACCGTGATATAGATGCCTGCTGGCATGGATCATCACATGACAGTACCGTGTATTATAACTCATTCCTGCGAGCGCGGCTGGATAACAATGAGATAGATGGTCACCTCCTGTGAGACAGTGCTTATCCTTGTGGAAGATTCTTGATGACGCCAATTTTAAATCCAGCTACAAATGCGGAAAGACGTTATAATGACGCACAAATCAAGACCAGAAACACAGTTGAAAGGACATTTGGTGTATGGAAAAGAAGATACGCATGCCTTTCTCAAAACTTAAGATTAAAATTAGATCACACATTGGCTGTAATTGTTGCAACAGCCGTGCTACATAATATAGCTCTACATCAAAATGATACAGTAATAAGTGATGCTGCTCCGGAAAAAGATATTGATACAGAACCCACTGAACGATCCCTTTCCTCTGAAGGAAACCATGTTCGTCGGCTATTGTTGGAACAATATTATAGGTTGGTAAGGTTTTTGAGCAAAAAATCATGTTGTACATACTATGTGAACACAAAATAAAAAAACAAATGATATTGAGAATAAAGGGTGTAAAACACCTCTTAACGAAGCCGAAAGGCACTTGTTCTCCCCGTCATTGCGATCATTTGTTTGTTCTACACCATACCTGGGAACCTTTTAGTTACGGAGATATTAGGGGTCAAAGTTCCAACTTTTTGTCATTTTTTTTTTTAATACAAGTTTTTAATGTAAGATTTTTACGTTAAACATCTCCACGACCTCCGTACTATTCAATCCATCCACCAGCACAATGTTTTAAGTGCGTTACATTGAGTTCTACCACAAATCATGATTTTTCACCCCAAAAAAAAAAGTCGTTTCCCAGCAAAATTTTTTGCGTAAAGTTACTTAATTTGATGTACAGAATGCTTGGTTGACAGCTTCGTGATGAGGTCTTTTACACCCTGTATAATATGTATTTTTTTTTAAATACAAGTTCTGAAATGAAGATGCTAAGAACCAAAAGGATACAAATATGGGAGTTTCATTGATTCATATCGTAATAAAGAGAATTCTTTTAGAATATGCTTCAAGGGACCTAGAATTTAAAAAGAAGAATTTTAATATCAATACTATTTTCATAACCCATTAATAAAATCAAATTCTTTTTTTAATATTCTAGGTCTATTTTTGTATTTTCTAGAAGTTTTTTTTTAAATTCGATATCAACATCCAGTAAAATTTTAGTTTTTTATAATTTCATTACTTCTTGTTGTCGTTGAATCTCCAATATTTCTAACCTTTTATTGTTAGGGCCATCTTCATTACTTTGTTTCTGTATTTTTCTTTTATTACTGAAGCACTCAGATTATTTAATTGTTTTTCTTTGTTTCAGTTAAAGTCTTTGTGCTTGGTGTGCTTTCTAAATCTTTCAAGAGCGGTGACATTGGTGACATAGGTCTTTTTACCGACTTCATGGAACATTCAACTTGATTAAAAGTCGATTTGGTTCCAGACACCTAATCTTCTTCAATTATGAGGATATCTTGAGAAGTACCCGGACGTGCATCTCCACCTAGTACTTGTGTTTCAATATCTGTAATAAATAAATAAAACATTGTTACTACTGTGTACTTGATGACTGTACTGTCATGTAAAACACGTAACAATGATATGATGTCACTTAATAATTATGTGTAACATGGTATAATATTTAAAAGAAAGCCTGCTAATTGAATAAGTACATAATTATATTGTATGTGAATTTACAATTCATTTTTTTTGTAATTATAAAAGTACAGCAATAATAAAGAACCTATGCTTTATCAGTGGGTAACACGATAACGAGGGAAACGGATAACGGTATCAGTGGATACAACTCGCCGTGTTCCGTGGCTAACGTGATCTGATATTGTGATCGGTGGAGACAAACCCTGCTAAACGCATTGCAATTGAGAAAAATTAACCATTCAACATAATAATGTTCTATGTTACTCTTTGAACTTACCTAAATTGTAATATGGTGCGGTGGTGGATGAGTCAAATTCGTTAGGCAATGGTTTGAATTGAGGAGTCAATAAGGCCACAACTTTCTCATCAATTTCGGCTGTCTTAGGACAAAATGTTCCACCTCCTGTCTTGTACATCTCGGACTGAAATTAAAATTTAACATGAACTAATTACAGTCATGGCAATGTTGTGTAACCAAATGATAGTCAAATTATATATTACTCTGAGGCGTAGCACATGAGAATTAATTAGGTAAATAGGTATATTATTGGTACGCTTTGGGGCCGATTTGAACTTTGCACACCTAAAATATACATTATGACTTACAAAATAAGTACATTTACAGGGATACGACTTACCTTATCATCGCTGTTATCATAAAGGGCATGCTTTTCAGTCCTAAATCCAGTTTCCCAGACAGCTTTGAATTTCATACTCAAGCCATCCAAGGTTGATTCTTGGCATCTACCTACAGAAGTCTCGTCCGTTCTTTTGTTGTCGATTATGTGCAAAAATTCTTTAGCCACTTCGATAAGAAGGATCGTCTCTCTTTCAGTAAATTTTTTACTGCGTTTTCCAGATTCCGTTATGATTCAAATAATGGTTATTAAAAAGCAAATACGGTATAACATAAAATCACACGCAAGCAAAAACAATGAAGTAGAGATGAGACGTATATACTGGTAGAGGTATATATACCAAGTATGTGCTTCCCAGTACATAGACCGGGTACGGACCGAAATACTGGGTAAATACCTTGAAGGTATGACGTCAGACGCATAGTACGATACGAACCGCTACCACAAGGTAGCGCCCAGTTTTATCGGTAGTTCGGTACGCCGAAGCAACCCGAAGAAAGAAGAAAACCATGAAAAATGTACGGCTAACTGGTACAGCCAACAGTAGGGCTATCATAGAAGTACAAAAATATATAGATGACAGTGTGTTACCACCAGACATGGACCCTTTGACATGGTGGCGAGCTAACCAAGGTATTTACCCTAACTTAGCCAAACTGGCCAAATTAAAATTAAACGCAATGGCCACCAGCGTTCCATGTGAACGGCTATTTTCCGTTGCCGGAAATATACTGACAGAAAGAAGATCGCGGCTTGGTAGTCGAAAAGTCCAGCAATTAATATTCCTGCAGCAAAATAAAAAGCACTAAAAACCGTACAAAAAAATAAAAACAAAAACAAAAAACCTGACAAAACTAAAAAAAATATTGCAAATTAAGATTACGATTGTAAATAAATTGATTTGAAATCTTTTAACTACGCCGGCTAGTTAGTCAGTTTAAATATAATTAATGTTATTTTGAATTAATTTATATAGAAATAACTAGATTTCATTAATAACCATCGTCATACTCTTAGCCGACAGTCCTAAGCCTGGTAAAGTAGGAAGGAAAGATTTCATATCTCATAATGCATAATTACGTATAGGTACTTGAAACATCGTACCTACATTATATTGGAGGCATACCATACTTATCGCATACGTTTACTTATCGAAATCCTACCACACCCAAATACTTAGAAGTATTTTGATACCTGGTATTTGTACCAGGTATTTAGTGATACCCATACCTTAAAGGCCGGGTATGGAGAATGGCAGGTATATCTCACCTCTACAATGAAGTGAAACGTGACGACAGTCGAGAACTAGAGAAAGACGTTTCGTTTTAAACACGATTGACAGTGCTCACAGATAAAGTCGTCCGCGTCGTTCTTAAATGACTTATCATATTTTTTTACTAAAACAGTGCTAAGCCACTTATTTACTCTCGAAAAAATAAAGACGAATTAAACTAAAAAAAACAATTTTAGACACGATCTTTTAAACAGAGCCAGCTGGCGGCGAATAAGGAACTAGTTATTAGTTACATAGCTAATGAACGGCTTGTTGCGTATTTATAAACAAAGTGACAGTTAACCGACGGTTATCTAACGCTTAACTTTAATGAATCAATAGTTAGTGAGAAGTTATCTCGGGACTTTAGAAACCGGGCATTATTAAGCCTGTGTTAGGAAACCCCTGCCTTCCATAACTTATATTAACACTAGCTGTTGCCCGCGGCTTCGCCCGCGTAAAGTTCGGTAACCGTCCCACTGGATCATATTAAAGGGATAAATAGTGTCCTACGTGTTAATCCAGGTTATGAACTATCTATGTGCCAAATTTCATAATCATCACAATTATTATCATCACAACCACCATTATTATCACAATCATTATCACAATCACCATCACTATCACAATAACCATCATTATCACAATCACTATCACTATCACAATCACAATCACCATCACCGCCACAATCACCATCATCATTATCATCGTAATCACAACCATTATCATCGTAATCACAATCTCCAACCTCGTTATCACAATATTCATTATCGTTATCACAATCACCATCACTGTCACAATCACAATCACTATCACAATCACCATTACTATCAAAGTCACAATCACTATCACCATCAAAATAACCATCACCATAGCTATCACCATCACAATCACCGCCACTATCACGATCACCATCACAATCACTATCACTATCACCGTCATTATCACAATCACAATCACCATCGCTATGACCATCACAATCACCATTACAATCACCATCACAAACACCATCACCATTACTATCACAATCATTTTCATCGTAATCACAATCATTTTCATCGTAATCACAATCATCATCATCGTAATCAAAATAAACCTCATAAAAAACCTACTTGCCAAATTTGTAATCTGTGGACCCAGCGGTTTGGGCTGTGCGTCGATAGATGAGTCAGTCAGTCAGTTTCTTCTTTTATATATTTAGATTAGCAAACTTGTTTTTTTTTGTCATCGTTCGTTTCATTTATTAATAGATATCGTCATAAACATCCTTTCCATTACATTTCACGTATTTTAAGCATATTAAACAATAGGTATTATAAACGATAGGTATATACATGCAGCTCATTATTAAACATTTGTAAACAAATGCCCTTATTGAAAACCTTTGTGATTTATCAATAACCTAACAGTGTTTATGTAGGAATAGGTACAGTCGTGGTCTTTTCCGCCTGATGAGTTAATTTTTTTTTCGCTTAAATCATGCGGAGGCGCCGAGTCACGTCCCCTTACAGTTTAGGCCTATTAGGAACCGTCAACTTTGGCGCGCAAAATAACAATAACTCTCGTTTGGCGTGGGTCGTCAGTGCGCTCGGCCGATCGGTATCTTTCATCCATTATTTCCATACAAAGTCAACGGGGCGGGGCTAGAGAGCGTTTCTATGTTGTAAGTGCAAGCAAAAATTAGCTTAGTGGTGATCAGGCGGGAGTGTCCTCGATAGCACCTATTCACTTTTTTGTAAGTCGTAGTAATAGAAAACGATTATTTGAATGGAGCTGCTGAATATGATATTACTTTTTTTAATGAACTTAAGGAACGAGTGGTGCTCATAAGAGTTAGATTGGCATTATTTGGTGTCATCTACTATTTTGATCAAAGTTTAACACATTTACAGGATAGTTTCAAGGACATCATGGAAAATCGTAAATCCTCATTTTTTTTGAAAATATACAAAGGCGAGTCTCAGAAACGCAAGACCGAAAAAGAAGTCACATGTCGTTTGAAGAATATTTACTGAGGACGAGAACGATCATGAAATTGATTCTGAATCCGATACTTATGTCTGTAAAAAACGGCATCCATGTAATAAAGAATACTACATTTTTAAAACAAATACAGGTAAGCGTCGAGACAATTATAAATAGTAGGTATTTATAATATTGCATTTGCTGTGATAGCTTAGTGGTAATGACCGTTGACTGGCAAGTTGAAGGACTCAGGTCGAACCCAGAGCACGCAGCACGCACCTCTGACTTTTCATTAGTTATGTGCGTATTTTAAAATGAATTATCATTGCTCCGTGCCTCTGACAGCACGTAAAACTGTCGGCCCTGCGCCTGATCTTTTTTTCGGTTGTGTCGGATCGGATTGCCGTCCCATCGGACTATAAGAGTAGAATTGACTGTGCACTCCCGCGCAGATAACTAATCTCCGTTGGTCGCCGCGATCGAAATTCGGTCAGGGCCTCAAGTCTGCTATTACAATAGTGTCAGAATGATCTGTCATTGATCTCATAATTATTGATTTTGACAAGTTTGGTAGTCTACTAATATAATGGCGTCACTATGACTGTCCAATGATCAATCACTGACACTCCATTGAACGAAATAGCTTAGAATGGTAATCTCGTACACAATGACAAATGAAAGACTGACATAAGCGGTAATCTGCTAACATTTTGACAGTTCCTTTGATCACTGACCTACCATTGGAACGTCATTGTGCAATCATTGCTTTTATTTCGATCGTGTTTGTGGAATATTGAATGGAGACAATGAATTCACTACGATCAAAATATTCTCGAGCTAGCCAACGCAGTGGATAATAAAGAAAGAAGATGGGCAGAATGCAGAAGACGTCGTCGTGCCCGTCGCTTGGCGAGAATGTTATGAACCATTTTATTGATATTCCCCAGGCGGAATTTGTAAAAACGTTTCGCCTTGGAAAGGACTCGTATGGGGGTTCATAAAAAGAAGAACTCATTCCCCATGGCATTAGCGTATAAGAAGCTTGTTTCAGGTATAGACCATCGCATTATTATAAGCAATATTGTTCTAGATACTCAATAACAGTGATTAGATGCAATAGTTCTTGTTTATGTCAAGAACAGTATTAAATAAAAGTTAATCTACGGTTACCTATATGCGGTTGTTCTTAGAAAAGTAAAATGATTTATTGCAGGTGTTTGCTTGCAGCACATGCTTTACATTATAGTCCAACAACTGCAGGCAAGATTGTGAATGCATGTTACGTATTGCACAATATTCCATACATGGCAAGAGCACCGTTGCCACCTGATGTAGTTTATACAGAAGCACTTGGCTTGCAACAGGTGATTTACATTCCACTATTTTAGAATAATTCTATTGAAGATGGAATTTTAAATAATACTATGTTAAAAAATCAACATTTAAAATAATCTTTATTTCTCATAAACTAAATATTTATTTAACAATATTAAACATGACTTTCAAGTCAATTGAAAAACCTGAAATGTAAATATAAGTACGAGGTACATAACACAAAAGACAAGTTACAATATCTAATGTAATAATAATAACAAATCAAAATCAGTCTTCATACAAATCAAAAAGATCTTCAATATTTTAATCATCATTTGAATAACAAATCACAAATTTTACCTTTTAATAAAAATAATAACAGTCATGTCACTAATCACTAATCTGTCTTTTAATTTAGGAGGAAAATACTAATGCAGCACCTAATTATCAAGACCATCAAAGGGTGAATCGGGATCTTCTTGAAGGACGGGAAGCACTGCACTGAACTGAGCCACACACTGAGCAGGCTCTTGGTGACAGACTGTGGAGAAATGCATAAATTAAATTAGCAGGTATGTAAAGTAACCCACCTCGATATTCTAGTGAAGTACAAAAATGCTCTAAGTGTTAATGAAATGATTTAACTCTTTGTTACAGATCCACAGTGACCACAGTATTGACAAAATATGATTAAACACTTCAAGCCCGTGATGTCCCCCAAAGGGAACAGAACATTGTTATTTCTGTAATTACGGGTATCTACAGGTTAAAATAAATTAATACTCTTTTTATAAACACTGTTTCATTTAATCATTTAATGTCATTCATCATGACATTATAATTCTGCAGAGTTTGTGTTTAAAAGTTGCAACTTCTTTTATAGCATGTTGTGTCACCTAGCGCTTAGTATCACAGTTACAATCGTGATGTCAGATTCTGGCCAATGTACTACTACTGATTTGAGCCTAAACCTAACACAAGCTTAATAAGCTTAGATGGAGGGGTTATATTAATTATTATAATAACTTATTGTATTGTTTAGTTTAGTAATTACCTTTTTTCTGGCACACAGTGGCCTCTATGATCCAACATTTTTTCTGTGGTGGAGCTCAGTCGATCAATGCAGCAGCTGAGTTGTTGATGGCCTGCCTGAGCATGTTTTAATGTCGCCTCGGCGTTCCTGGCTTCAAAAGCGCTCAGCCTTGATTGAGCAACTTCGAGAGCTACATGGTCTCTTTCTATAAAAAAAATATATTTTGTTACATCAGGCGATATACTAGAGTGGGGCGTTAATGGTCAAAACAAATAATTGCAAGATTGCGAGACCTTCGATAAACTTCGACCTTCATTGGTGGTTTTCCAAATAATCAACTAGAGCCGAAATTTGCTAAATTATCACCATTTTGTATAAAATCAATAAATATAGGCTTCTCGGTCAGTGGGTCGTCTTATGGGAAAGAACATTTAAATATACTAACAAAAATCTAACTAGAACACTCAAATGAAAATAAATACAATAAAAAAACACCGGCCGCTAGAAGTCAGTAAACAGTAATGTCACATTTGACTTTGACAGCTAAACAAATTTTATTAAGTTAAGTAAGTCCGCGTTGAACATTTTAATGTGTTTTCCTATTTACGAACTTCTTATTAATTCAGATGGCTTAAAACACTAATAAATAAAATGTAAAAATATATATAAATGAAATCTGGCATGAATAAATGTTCAAATTTAATAGTAGTTTTTCGAAAATCATTTCTACCAACGGGTTTTATAATAATGGCAATACGACACTGTCACTACAACACAATTCTATTAAGAGACCATTGACCGACCAGTGATCGATCATTGTGAATTTACCAGACTACGAACTTTTACCAAAATGACAATAGAATCGTGTTGGAATGACAAATTTAAAAAAATAGCAGACTTGAGGCCCAGGACTCAGGAGGACATTTTTAATATACGTACCTACTAGATTAGGATCAGGATAATGCCATTGTGGGACCTACTTTGTGTTTGTGTTGGCGTGTGTGATGGTGTGTGTGTGTGTAATGTGTGCTTAAATGAATAAATATTGGAATGGAGATACCTTGTAGGCTGCATCATCTTTCTGCCCTTATCCCGGAAAAAAACTTCACACCGCGTAACGTAGTTTCGTTCAGTAGTAGTAGTTCAGTAAAGTTATCACTTTTTGTTTGTTACAGGTATAATGGAATAACTAGACACACATCTTGGTCCAGAAATACATAAATCGCAGATGTCAATGTTTTAAATACAAGATTCCGCTGAAGATCCTTTACCGGCGGCATCTATCTCACAGATAGACTATCATATTCAAGCAAGAACATCCACTGGCCAATACATAAAAACATCAACAATTCTAACAGAAGACTACGCTCAAGCAGGGATTTCCCTTGAACAAGACATACTTACGTTAAAGGCATGAATCTCACAGATTGACTATCACATTCTAGCAAGTACATCTACTGGCCAAGACATACAGCAATCAGAAACATCAATCTCAGAAAGAGAAAACCACGTTCAAGCAAGAACGTCCCTTGAACAAGACAGTTCCGTTACAGCAATCAATCTCACAGATAGACTATGTTTTTGTGATATATTTGTAATAGTGGGTACTTGGTATTAAGTTATTTGTACGTTGTAAGCGCACGCCAGTCTCCGAGTATACGCCTATAAGACAAGTCCATGTTTAATTGTACTCCCAATAGTTCCAGCAGTTCCCATATCTTTCAGTTATAAACACGGACACATCTCTTAGTCAAGACATACATTTATTACAGGCGCATATTGCATAATCGGAAAAAAACTCTCAAGCAGGGGATATCGTCATATCGATAGCAAACATCTCTTACTCAGAAAGATGATGTTCAAGCCAGCACATCTGTAATAATAAAATCTTCTGGAATACCTCCAATACAACCCTATAAGAAAAGAAAATTAGACGCAAAGCGGTTTCAGGAAATGAAATTCTGCATACAAGATATTAGGCAAGAAGCTACGAGAGAAATAAAAACAACAATCAGTATTGAAATAGAACCAGAAGAAAACACCAGTATTGAACAACAGAAAGTAAAGCGCAAGAGAGATAGTGTCTACAAGCATATTGACTTTTTATCTGACAAAGAAGAATTTGTATATGTCAGCGTTAAATTTTTTATAATAATTTGTTTTTTGCTTCAATTGAGTTTTGCTTTGGTTTTGTATGCATGGCTTGGTGGTTGATTGTGGCAGATGAATAACACAAGAGGAAGGCGGTTAATACAGTTACCTACAAGTTCCTTTCAACATCCTCGCCAGCAGCGACTGAACGAAGCTACTGGCCAGTTGTATAAATATGAAACTCTGCAGCAGTGTGACACGTCTAGTGAAGAAGAGGTCTTGTTCGAAGAAGAGTCGTCTTCTCACTCAGACTACGTGCCAGAAGAAAGTAGTGTTGGCTTTCTTTATAATGCATTAGAAAAAAGTACAAGCTCCAACGAAGAGGTCCTTGTTGAGGAGACAGGAGTGCTTACTCGTAAGGATACTCACTTCTTATTGGGCACTGAGTTCTTTGGAAGCTCGTAAAGTATACGTCCGAAGTACAGTAAGTAGATTTGTAGATTCTAGGAAAGACAAAGCATTAAGCAAGCAAAGCATTAAATATTTCCTATATTTGAAAGATAATGCTAAGAGAGTTCATGTTTGTAAGCAAATGTTTATGAAAACTTTGTGCCTTGGCCAAAGACAACTGAGGGATTGGGTTGTCTACACTAATAATAACAATATTATAAAGAGGAAAGATTTGTATTTTTGTATGTTTGTAATGAATAAACTCAAAAACTTCTGCGCCGATTTCAAAAATTCTTTCACCATTAGAAAGCTACATTCACCCTGAGTAACATGGCTATTTTATCCCCGTACTCCCACGGAAACGGGAACTACGCGGGTGAAACCGCATGACGTCCGCTGTTTACTATTATTATGTTATCATGTATTCCCAGGGTTCTTGTTGTAAATTATACTCACTAAGACTTTAGTAGATATAAAGTTTATTCACATTAGTAATTAACTAACAAAATACAAATTGAAACACAACTTAGCTATCTGACAGTTAGTCGACGACTGGTCGCGCCAGGCCCGCGCTTATATGAACGAAATCCTTAGGACATTATACATTTTTTTTATTTGATGAAAATGGAACCGAAATTACAGAATATATTAAATAGCTAACAGTCGGCCATTCTGCCGTGGGGATGACCCCATCCCCAACTCAACTCGGCCATTCACTGTTAGGTATGACCTCATACCTTGATTTGTTAAAACAATAAATTGAAATATGTTGAAAAGCATTAATAATACAAGATAGATCAAACAACAATAAATCTGATATTTAAATTTATAAATGGTTTCTACTTATTTAATATTCTATTTTTAACTGTGCTTATTTATCTTATTATTCTAGTATAACATAAATCCCAATTCATTAATGATAGGTATTTTTCAGAGTACAAGAAATCAGTTAGCAGTGTTATGTATACAAATTTCTATTTCACATTTTATCTGTACCCATTTGTTTATCTCGTTTTAGTGTAACACAAATCTAAATACAAATTAATAATGATTGCTATTTTTGAGATTTCAAGAGAACAGCTAATAGTAACTTCAATAACTTGTCTATAAACATGGTAAAAAAAAAAATATATAATTATCATTCACAGTTTACAATTATTAAGTGCAAGTAAATTGGTCCAAACACATGAGCCACACTAGGGGCACAAAAATTATGACTTAAATACCTAGTAGTAGTAGCACTTGGGGATTCTCATTGATATTGGGTAATCATCATAGTGTTCACACTTGGGAACTTCATTAGGTACCACACTTGGGGTCCATTGTTATCAATTTGTATTGGCCACACTAGGGCCTAATATCCACACTTGGGGATTCTCACTGATATTGGGTAATCATCATAGTGTTCACACTTGGGAACTTCATTAGGTACCACACTTGGGGTCCATTGTTATCAATTTGTATTGGCCACACTAGGGGCTAATATCCACACTTGGGGATTCTCATTGATCTTGGGTAATCATCATAGTGTTCACACTTGGGAACTTCATTAGGTACCACACTTGGGGTCCATTGTTATCAATTTGTATTGGCCACACTAGGGGCTAATATCCACACTTGGGGATTCTCATTGATCTTGGGTAATCATCATAGTGTTCACACTTGGGAACTTTAGGTCCACACTAGGGGTCCTATTTCATCATTTTCTTATTGCTATCTATGCTGTAAAGGACATAATAGGAAAAATAGTAGTAAGTGTATAAGATGTAAGTCAGTTAATTAATAAATATATAAATCACTCAGATAATAGATGCATTAAATTACTCTGAAAGAGAATCGTCAGTTGTGGAGCTTATTTCATCAGTAAGGTGCTCTCATAGTTATCCACGGTTTTAAATGGTCTGCCGGGAAAATATTGCGGTATGCACGATCAGCGTGTCCGCGAATGCTAGAAACTTCATACCTGTCATTATCTAGGACGCGCGTTATCTGAAAGGGTCCCCGAAACTTTGAGACTAACTTCTTACTTTTGCCTTTTTCTGTTTTATGATTGAGAATCATAACAAGATCATCTTGCTGAAATACTTTAGTGGGTGCTTTGTTTTTGTCATAATTAGTTTTCATTTTTAGTTGATTATCTTCTATATTCACTTGAACCGTCTGTCTTAATTCTTCTCTTTCTGTACTTGTCATTTGCTCTGTATCTTCCAAAGCGCCTTTAATAATTCCTTCTGAATGGCCTATCGTTCTTTGTCCGAAAACTATCTCAGCAGGACGCTTTCCTGTGCCTTTATTAACAGTGTTATTTAAGCTCAATTGTAGCTTTCCTAAATTAAGGTCCCAATCTTTTTCATCAAGACCATGGTTCATTGCCGCCAGTGAATTCAAGATGGTCCTATTATACCGCTCGATCTGCCCATTAGCACGCGGTGTCGCCACTGCGTTGAACACATGTTTGGTACCAATCGAGCCAGTAAAAGCCTTGAATTCACTGGAAGTGAAAGAGGAACCTTGATCAGATATAATCACTTTAGGATGACCAAATACCGAAAAGATTTCTTCTAAAACCTTAATAGTAGTTTTAGTTTTAGTATTTCGTACGCCTTTAACAAAAATAAACTTGCTAAACGCATCTATAATTCCAAGAATGTAACAGTTTCCTCTTTTGCTTTTGACAAATGGGCCCAGATGGTCCATGTGGATGGTGTGGAAGATAGCGCTAATCTTTGGAATGGGATATAATTCACCACTTTTCTTGCCCGAAATTTCCTTATTATAGGCACAGTTAATGCATGCCTTCACGTATTTCTTGACAAAGCGGTTCATTTTTGGGAACCAGTAATCAGATGCGATTTTCTCAAGTGTTTTCTCAACAGAAAAATGACCCGCTTCATCATGATTCATTTGGCAAATTTTCCAACGTGCTGAATTAGGTACTACCCATCTCATTTTGTTGCCCACCTTTCTATAAATCTTGTCATCTCGGATTGCATAATTTTGAAATATGTCTTTTATGTCATTTTCGTTTTTCTGTAGGATCTGCTTAACCACCTTTAAATGTGGGTCTGTCATTTGGACAGTATGGAGCCAGTTATTAGTCGTGATATTAAGAACTTCTAATTCTTCTTGCTCAGGAATAAATACAGGATTGCGACTGAGCGCATCTACATGCTGCATGCTTCGGCCGGGTCTGTATTCAATCGAAAAGTTATACTCCTGAAGTATAAGCCACCACCTAGCAACTTTCAATAACAAATCTCGTTTTGATAATGTTGACCGTAAAGCATTACAATCAGTGATGACTTTAAATTCTATACCTATAAGGTATACCCTAAATTTCTTCAAAGACAGTACTACAGCTATTGTCTCTAATTCAAACGAGTGCCAAAATTCTTCTTCGCGTGTAGTTTGGCGGCTGAAATAAGCCATCGGCCGTAATGGCGTGTTATCATTGGGTCGTTGTAGCAATGTTCCGCCTATACCCACCTTACTGGCGTCACAGTGGACTTCTGTAACATACTCGGCATTATAAAAAGCTAAAACAGGTCTCGTAACCAGTTTAGATTTAATGTTTTGAAATGCCGCTTCTTGTTCTTCGGTCCATAACCAAGCATCAGTTTTGGTTAGTTTCGTCAGAGGCCTGGCTACAGACGCGAAGTTGGGGACTAACGTCTGAAGAAACTGGCTAGTCCAATGAACTGTCGAACCTGATGGACATTACTCGGGCGGGGAAATTCCGACACCGCCAGTATTTTTTTACTTCCAGGTTTAAGTCCGTCTTTAGATATTTCGAAGCCTAAATAATCAATTTTAGACTGAAAGAAGCAACATTTTTTTAAGTTTAAGGTAAGGTTTGCTTTTCGTAAGAGCTCTAAAATTGCCTCAAGTTTGCTAAACATTTCTTCAGGCGTGCTGGCCGTTGCCAGTAAGTCGTCCAGGTATGGTATAGCCAATTCGAATCTTCTTGCACCGAGAGCTTTGTTTATCATACTTTGGAAGACTGCGGGAGCATTGACAAGGACAAAAGGCATGCGTGTGTAGTGGCCGTCGGGGGTTACGAACCCTGTAATATGCCTTGAGTTTTCTGCCACAGGAATCTGATGGTAGCCCGATGCGAGATCCAGACTCGTGAATAACGACTTGCCACTAAGCCGATCTAACTGATCGTCGATAACAGGCATTGGATAACTGTCCTTAATGGTCTTTTTATTCAATGCACTGTAATCTACACAAAGGCGATAGTCGTTATTCTTCTTACGCACGAGAACTATTGGACTCGCATAGGGTGACTGAGATTCCTGTATAATGCCATTAGCCAATAGATCTCCAATTATCTCTCTAACCTTAGCACGCTCACTGAATGGTAGCCTATACGGCTTATAGTAGACAGGAGTAGTATCATTTAATCTGATACTCATCTCAGTTACGTGAGTCACTCCCAGTTCACCGGAGTCGAGGGCGAAACAATCTCTAAAATCATTTAATAACTGAAACAATCTATTTTTGTCCTTTTCGGTGATAGCTGGCCCTAAGTTTAACATCTCCATTGTTATTAGTGGTTTAGGCTCAGTAAATGCTGGTGATTTTATTGTCTCTCTTACACTGATATTGTTAACTTTAAACAAGTCAGAGTTCGGTAAAAATACATCTTTCTCAGGTAATTGTACTACACGCAATATTAGCTTATTTTCCTTGAGACTGATATGTTCATTGGACATATTTATTATAAGAATTTTACTTTTGCCAGCTTCGAACTGATAAACTCCTTGCAAAATTGAATATTCACCTCCAGGTTTCATACATATATTTCCGGGTACAAAAAGTAGCCCAGTATGCTCGGTAACTGTGTGTACTTCTAAATTATTTAACCCTTCTCGCAATACTGTGTCGTGGGTGATATGTAAGTTAATATTTTCTAGCTCGGAGTCATTGCAATATAATGTTAAACTAGAGCTTGTTTTATAAACAACTACCGTAGGTAATTCAGTCAATGATTGCCCGATTAAAACATCAGTTTCTAATAAATGATCGCCCACAATATATGCTTCAATATCAGCCTCAACTGCGTCAACCACGATATTTTACCTATCGGTACTATACTTCCGAAAGCAAATCCTTTAATTAAGGGGAGACCTGACTTTACTATAGTGAGATGAGCCTCATCTGCCACTATTTTGCGAATAAGGGTGCACTCACTACCAAAATCAATATATGCGGATAGTTTAACTCCATTTAAAGTAACAGATTTAAAATACTTGCCATTAGTCTGACTGTCCGATGAGATTTTTAAAACATTCTGAACTGGCTCAGTTCTAGTACTTGTCATATTACTCTCTTTACTTTTACTGCCATGCTGCTCACGAAACTTTTGAATTACTTCGCATTTTTTGGGTATCGTGTCCGAGACGAGAACATTTCGTGCACCTTTTAGTCGGTTTTGTACAAGTACGTGATGTATGTCCGTCCTCTAAACAATTGTAGCATTGAACATTTTTATTACGTTCTTGAAGCTTGTTTATTGATTTGTGAGCGTTGGATGTTATCATTACATTCTCGTTTCGGCTTAAGTTGAATTTACGTGGGATTAGGTTGCTTTTTCTTGAAATACGGCGTAGATATCTAAGTAACTGCGATGGCCTACTGAAACTAGAACCCTGAGCGTTTAATCGAATGTTATTGTCAAAAATCCCATTGACAATACAGTCAACCGCATTACGCCCTCTTATACCACACATTTTTACTAATCTCGCTTTATCATGGAAATAATCCTCCAGGGATTCCTCTCTTCTACTCCTTCTTTCTAACATTTCATTTAAGCGGTCAGCATAGTTCCGGTCATCAGGAAAGGTTCTAATTATTTTCTTTTGCCATTCACGCCAGGTCAAGTTTAGCGTACTAAGACCCTGGTACCATTTCTTTGCATGACCTGCTAATTTTGGAATGGCGTAGAAAATAATTTGCTTTTTGCTCCATTTATAAATTTTTGCGGTTTCATTAACCTTGCGAATCCAATTTATAGCCGATTGTTCATTAGCATCTGGGTTGAATTCGGGAATCACATTTTGCGCCCCTTCAAAGTGGTGATCGGTCTTACGAAACACACGTGACAGTTCTCTTAAAACGTCGATGTCACGGCGAGGTGTTGAATATGATCTTCTCTTACGTTTTGAGTACTTGCTTAACCGTTGTTTAGGTCGAGATGATCTTTCGGATGCAGCCGATGAAAGGGAATTATCAGATGATGATGTGTTAGATTGGGAACGACGCTGTCGTTTCCTACTTTTTGCGTGTCGACTTTTAATATAGTATAAATCATCAGAGCTTTCAGACGTACTGTTAGCAGAGCGGCGAGGGCGTTGGTAAAAGGAACGTGGTCTACGTGCATGTCTGCCACTATTCGTGCTACTGGACGAGCATTGCCTTCGAGATCTGCTACGATAAGTTTGTTGTTTATGACGGCGGCGTTTATCACGCAAACTTGTCACAGACCGGCGGCGTCTCCAAATGGGCTGGTCATCCCGAGTTTTGCTGCGAGACTCTAGTTCGCCCACGATCGCGTGAGAGATGCCGGGGTGGTGGCGTATAGCCTGACGATTCCGAGGAAGGCATGTTTAAGTTATACCTCGGAAATTTGGTATGGGTGGAGACAGCAGATTTTCTCCAACGGTTTTACCACTTCTGAAGTATTATGTTATCATGTATTCCCAGGGTTCTTGTTGTAAATTATACTCACTAAGACTTTAGTAGATATAAAGTTTATTCACATTAGTAATTAATTAACAAAATACAAATTGAAACACAACTTAGCTATCTGACAGTTAGTCGACGACTGGTCGCGCCAGGCCCGCGCTTATATGAACGAAATCCTTAGGACATTATACATTTTTTTTATTTGATGAAAATGGAACCGAAATTACAGAATATATTAAATAGCTAACACTATAAATCAAAACTTAAAGTTCACAATTACACACACTATATTTTAAAAACAAAAGAAGCGGTGGCTTAGACAGTGATGTCTTTACGTCTATTATGATGAAACACCTAAAGGCAGAACAAGAAAAGGCACCAAGAATAAAAAAAAAAAACTGTGGAGTGACGGGTGTGTTTACCAAAACCGATCCTTGAATTTGACTAATGCTCTAATTGAATTATCAGTCGAAAAGAACATAATCATCGAACAAAACTACCTCGAAGTTGGGCACACTCAGATGGAGGTCGACTCGATACATAGCAGCATTGAAAGAAAGTTGCCACCTCATAGAAATATTTTCATACCTGAAGACTACATCAATAAAATAAAGCGCAAGAACCAAGCCTGAACCGTATAAAGTAGTTTGTCTAAGCTACAGTGATTTCAGCAGGTGTGAAGGTGGTAGATACTCCAGCATTCGACCAGGAAACAAAAAGAGCGATCCTCTTGTAGTTGACATTGTAAGCCTGCAATATAATCCAGATGGGATCATACGGTATAAGTTGGACTTACCTAATGACGACGACTTCAAAGAATTACCGCAACGCTCAACTCAAACAAAAGCTACACACGAACTGATAATACTGCCCTTTATCATATAATTTTTGACTTTGACTTATCAATAATTTCTCCCTATTGACAACACAAAATCACACATTTACAAGAATTAAAACCACTGATCCCTAAAGATTATCACCCTTTTTATGACTCCTTGGAACACAATTGTTCAGATCTTGATGCCTGTCCTCATAAACGTAGTAAATTCGTTACATCACCTTCTTCATTTTACCCTGCCTTTAGTATAATTCGTGAATTTTAAAATAAGTTCAATTTAATTTTGTTTTATGGTACAAACAACATTTAAGGTTTGTCAAGAAATTTACGTCAATGTTGTTGTTTATTTTTCTTAACTACATATATTTTTGATTGTTCCTACTTTAATTGTAAATAACTTGAATGAATACTATACCTGTTATTTAAAATTATCTGTGTATTTATTTCATATAAATAAACTATCTGTGGCGAGCACGCGTGCTGCTGTGCCACGCCAGGAATATTTTTTGGGTTGCGCACCAGGAGGAATCTTCCAATTCAAAGACGCTTTAGATGCTCACTATTTATTATACAGCCTTGGGTAAATGGGTACACAACCGTTGACACAATCTTAATATCTTAGTGTTATAAAAATCTTTAATAATTAATAATTAACGAGAGGAAAAAAGAACGTGACCATGCAAGTTAGTTGTATGTTGGCTAAGGGAAAAGGAAGTGTGTCAGTGTTGCCACTACAAAAATATTGCAACATTATTGCCAAGTAATGATACTAGTTTTTACAAAAAACAAATATTTTTATGTTGTTGCTAACAATCTGTATGTGGCATGTCACAAATTTTACGTCAATTGTATTTTGTTAATTTGTGTCAATTGTTACAATAGGTTTTATGTCAAATTTCTAGTGACCGACCGAAACTGGTTTTTACGGCTGAAATCATCGCCGCCTTTACTGGTTTTTGACGGTTCAGGCTGCACTGGATGGCTGGTATGCCAGAGTTTTGTTTCATCACACCTGTTCTTCCCGATTTCGAAATTCCCTATGCCTGAGTCGCCATGTGGAGTTCTTCTGTGGCCAGCTTTGAGCGCTAAAGATTGACTTGTAATCTTGATTTCGGTCTTACTGTGTTTTGAAGGGTGACTGGTTGACTTGTTGTGTGCTCTTGGTCGCCCTTAGCAATAAAACGCGCGACCTCGATATACCATCCCATTTTTGACGTTCTTGGCAGTCTTCGCTGAACGCTGTGTGTGCCATCTTGCAGTTGATGCATGCTTCTTTGCCGGCCTTGCAAAGGGGTCTGTTGTGTCTATAGGAAAGGCACTTTGAGCATTGTACCAGAGGGGACTGGTCCTCAATCGAGCTTCACTTGATGCTCACATGCACCTTCTGCACCTGCGTGTAGCACTTCCAGAGCTCCGGGGAGAGCTCCAGGACAGGTTTCTCGTGCGCTTCCTGTAGCGCATTCTTATGGTGTGTCCATCCACAGCGACGTCCTGCAGAAGGTGTTTGTTCTGCGCCTGTAGGAGATCGACAATTTCGCTGTAGCTAGACAGCACTCCCTTGATGCACACGAGGGTGTTTTAGGGTTTCGGCTCCTAGACCTTAAGCCCTGCGCTTGACTTGAACTGATCTCTGATCATGTTTAGGTCCGACTTACTGGCGCACTTCAGAACCAGTTTCTGGTTCCGCGCCTTCCGGACTGTGTCAATCCGGGCTCCGCTTGTTTTGAGGTCCAGGGCAGTCCTGATCCTTTCGATTACTTTGTCTCCAGTACGCTGGGGGTCCGTTGACGAGACGATCAGGGTATGGTTGGGTTGGGTGGGTGGTTCCGGGGGCTTGGGTGTGCTGGCGACCTGGGCAAAGGTTTTAGGGGTTTGTTGATTTGAAAGCGGCTTGTCGGTTTTGCCCAATTCCGCTACCCCCTTCTCTATATTTTGGAGGGTATTTTTTACCTCCCGACTGCTAGTTCCGCTACCAGATTTAGCGCCAAGGGCGCCTGGATCGTCGGCTCCTTGTCGCGCAGTTCGCGGAGGTCTGTTGAGACCATCTCCAGCCTTTCTATAAGAGGTTTGAGGTGTGGTGTGAGGTTGAGTGGTGGTTGTGGTGGTGGAGGGGAGACTACGGGCCTGTTGGCGATGGCCTGCAATTGTGATTGTACCTTTTTCATCACCTCTTCGAACTTCGACGTTGTCAGTAGAACCGTCTCTACCTCTGGGATTCTAAGATCCGGCTGCATAGTCCTGGGCTGAGAGAGGTCTTCCTTGAGCCTTTCCAGGGACTTTCGGAGCACGTCCAGCTGGTTCGAGATGCTGGCCACGTTTATGTCGAGGCGTGAAAGGTCTGGCCCCATGGAATCCTACTTTGAATTCCCAGGGGCTCTTGCACTACTAATAAATTTAGTCCTATTCTCTAATAAATTATAAATTTTCACAAACAACACTGCTTTTAGACAAGGCAGTACATTAGTACTGCCTTGTCTTGCAAGCAGCTTAGCGACAATTATGTCTAAGCTGCTTGCAAACAAATCAATTGATGGGTGTTCGTTCATTACAATTTGGTTAAATGCTTTGATTGAACGAAGCAAAAACGAATTGCTACGGTAAACTGTGCGAGCGTAAGGAGCACGAAGAAGATTTCTCAAGCGAGAATGGCGTGGTGGCACATTCAGGCACACCTTAGAAAGATGTTCAGGGCACTCGATACTTGATTGTGCTATTTTTACTAGGAACCGTATGTCAGATATATTTGTCCGAGTTACAAATGGAAGTAAGTGAAATCGTACGCATCGTTCCTTGTAACTCAGATAAGGGATTTTAAATTTATATCCTAAGTATCGCGTGAATTTCCTTTGTATTCGTTCTAATCTGTCTGAATGCACTGCTTAATTCGGATTCCAAATTTGACTACCATATTTGAGCTGACTGCGTACGTAGGCACAATACAGAATGTTCTGGGTTTTCATTTTTTTAAACGAATTGGCAATACGGATAATGAATCCCGCTTTGGACGCTTTTTTTGGCAATATGGTCAACATGACACTCAAAGGTGAGCTTACTGTCCAGAAGAATACCAAAGTCTCTGGTGACATGAGTTCGAGATAAAAGCTGATTTGCGATTGAATAATTAAATATTATTGATAGGTTCTTCCGGGTAAAGGTGATAACTAAGCATTTAGAAGTATTAAGATCTAATTTATTTATTCTACAATAGTCAACTAATCTAGATATATCTGCCTGCAAACATATAGGCGTCATTTAGACTCTTAACCGATGTGAAGATTTTCATGTCATCTGCAAACATTAAGTGTTTAGAATGTTTGAAACACTCGCCGATGTCATTAATGAAAGAACAAATAATAATGGCCCCAATAGGAAACCCCGCGGCACACCAGAGGGGATGGTTGACCAGGACGATATAAAGTCACTGAGGACCACTGCTTGAGTACTATTTTGTATATATAAAAAATATATATATATAAAAAAAGTTTATTTCGGAACAATAACACAAGAATAAGTAAACAGGTAAAACGATGGTATTTGCAAAAGTATAAACTGTAGCGCAGCTATCAACGCCCTTCTCCAGGTTAGAATGGACTGATGTTCCATACAAAAAGTGGTTATAGTTAATTTAGGTTTAGGTACTTAATTAATAATAAAAACAAAAATATAAGATAAAAAAGAGAAAAGGATTATAAGCAGTACAGGACAATATTATGATTATGAATTGGGATGTATTTTGAGGTTGGGGTAGTGTGGTGAGGGGTAATGGGTGTGTGGGTGAGTGTTAATGAGGTGTGCAAAGGGGTTTTGTTGGGGTGTGTGTGAGAGAGTGATGAGTGTTTTACACTTCCACGTGTTTCTCTGTGTCATCGTAATTTTGTGATTTCAGCCAGGAGTCAAGTTTCATTTTGCATTTGATCTTAGTTAATGGGTAGATGTTTAAGGTTTTGTTTAATTTATTGTACATTTTTGAACTTATGTGTTTGTAATGACGACTTGCAGCTACGGTTCTACGAGACCCAGTGGTACAAACCCTATTCGAGCGGCGTGTAGAACAGCATTTAGGATCAAGGGTAAGTTGGCAGTGTTTGCGAAGAATAGTTTGGAGAATAAAAAGCTGTCTCGACGGTATGGACCTGGTAGAGAGGATGTCGAGAATCGGATCGGTTTCCTTGCCAGCACCTTAAGGACAGCTCTCTGCGCTCGTTCGACACGTAGCATCACTGTTTTACCGGCACCACCCCAGACCGTTAGGCAATACCCTAGAACAGACTGAGCGAGCGCAAAATAAATGGTTAAGAGACATTTAAAATCGGCCGCTCCTCTGAGTTTTTTAAAGATATACATAAGTTTTCTCACACGAGCTACAGTTAAAGCATATATATATAGGACGAGAACCATCGGTATAGCTCGCCTCTAGTGCCCAAGTCGAAGAGTTTCCTCAGCAGAGTGTCATGATTGATTCTATCTAACGCCTTGCTGTAGTCGGTAAAGATTGCATCGACCTGAGAACCATTATCCATATGCTCTGTAACAGGACCAGGTTAGATACTGTAGATCTTCCTTTCAGAAACTAAAAGAGAGCTAAAAGAGAAAGTAAAGGGTCCGTCTCATAACATTTAAAGTTATTTGGTATATTTTCATTTCAATAACGTTCACAAGACATAATAAACGTGAGTTATAATACCAACTGTTGATATAATTTCTTTAGATATAACATTTAAATACTCTAAAACATATTTCGTATAACGTTATTGGATATAACGTTTATTTAATCTAAAATCGTTAGGCCTATCGTTTAAAACATATAACATTGATATAACAGTTTATTTAATCAGAAAGCGTGACAGAAACGAATCGCTGCAAAACCGACTCCGCTACTCAAGCCGAAGCCGCGGTGGTGAGCGTGAACCATATCTGCGATGATAAGGTCGCATGGGACCGCCGTCGCCAGAGCCCCGCAGCGCCGGAGCCGTGACAGAAACCATGCTACATGCTTGAATGCATGCTGCATGCTTGCTTGCATGCTTGCTAGCATGCTGCATGCTTGTTTCCATGCATGGTGTATGCTTGTTTGCATGTTTTTTACAGGGATATAAAAACCACATATGTTCCAAATCAACTGTTTTATTAATATTAGGGGTTAAAGTATTAAATTGCCGATTGGTACTGAAAAATTGAAACTTATTTTTTTCTAAGAAATAACATATTTATTTAATCAAAATATTTACCCTCATATCTATACATTGCTGCCATCTAAACGAAAGTTCATTTATGCCTTTACGATAGAACTCTGGGGATCTAGATTCGACAAACTGTGTCAAAGCATTTTGTACTGCCTCCTGGAAAGATTTTTTTATATCACGTAGAAAATTTTCCAAATCACGAAAAAACGGTAGTCCGTTAGAGCAAGGTCTGGCGAATACGGAGGATGACGTATAGTTTCTAACTGCAGATCCTGTAGAGCTACAACAGTTTTTCGTGCAGTGTGAGGTGTTGCGTTATCATGGAGCAATAATAGTGAAGATCGATTCACGAGTCGGGGCTGTTTCACTGCCAGTTTCACCATCATTGTTCAAAGTTCGGCACAGTAAACATCTGCTGTTATTGCCTGACCAGACTTGGGAAAGCTATAGTGAAAAACACCATGAAGAGACCACCAAACATTTACCATTACCTTTTTATTGGTAAGCTTTGGTTTAGGGCACTGTTGTGGCGTTTGACCTGGGGTAAGTCTTTGCATTTTTCGCTTACGATTATCGTAAACAATCCACTTTTCGTCACATGTCACAATTCGATCCAATATTTCTTCATTTCTGTATCGATTCAACAAGGTAACACAAGTTTCAACACTCATTTCTTTCAGCACTATGGGGCAAGCAATCATGGGGCACCCATTTTTCATATTTTTTTATCTTATTGATTTGATGCAAATGAATCAATATTGTAGATAGGGTAACGTTAAACCATGCCGCTAATACCTGGGTAGTTCAACTCGAATCGGCTTCTACCATCTCCTTCAATTCAGCGTTGTTCACCTGTGTGGGCTGTCTACCACGTGGTTCGTTCTTCAAGTCGAAGTTTCCATTATGAAAGCGTTTAAACGAAAAACGCACGGTACGATCTTTATTTATTTATTTATTTATTTATTTCCCAACAAAATACATTTGTGTCGAAATATTTACACAGTATAGGTACACACAATAAGCACATAAACAATTATAATATAAGTAATCTCGTTCCTCACCCATCATCGAAGTTAGAACGTCTGTTAAATTAAAAATACTAACTTTACAAACATTAATATTCTTATTGACACAGAACAAAGTCTTTAGCAGAAAATGCTACAAAATACATACATTTAATGTCAAAATATTAAGAAAAATAAAAAAATAAAAAACAACAATTATAGAAATGTCAAAGAGCATTATGTACACATATTTAATTTAACTTTAATTGAATAATTAATTGGGTTTTTAAGTTTTTCTGTCATTACAATATTCGTCAATGCTGTAATAGGCTTTATTGATTAACAAAGCCCTAAGTTTATTTTTAAACATGTTCACATTCTGAATATTCTTTAATTCTGCTGGTAATTTGTTAAACAGATTGACCGACTGCACGCGTGACGAGTGTTTGACAACATTAAGCTTTGCCTGCAGAAAAGTAGGAAGATCTTTTCTGCGAGTATCTACTCTATTTTTTCTTTCATCGTCTGTTTCAAACTCGCTTAAGTTTTTAATTAAATGAGTAAGGAGAACTAAAATATAAAGACATGGCACCGTTAAAATTCTAAGTTTAATAAAATGCTCCTTACATGATTCTGTCTGATTTAAACGAAGCATGGTTCTTAATGCTCGCTTCTGTATAGTAAAGGCTGCCTTAATATTGTATTTATAGCTGTTTCCCCAAAATTGTATGCTATATCTAAGTTTAGATTCAACTAGAGCAAAATAGACGGTACGAAGTTGGGCAATAGATACAATATCCCTGAGAGATCTGATAGCATAACACGCACTACTTACTGTATTCGTAATTGAATCTAGTTCTGGCTTCCAGTTGAGTAAGCAATCAATTTGTACTCCCAAAAATTTTAAACTTTCTACTGTATCAATTTTCCTGCTTAAGGATTCTACGTTTACTAAAGCTTTGTTCCTAACTGTAGATCTAAATATCATACATTTTGTCTTACTTACATTTAATTTAAGATTATTCATAGAAAACCAGCTTTCACAAGCGGCTATTAATACATTTAATTTACATTTTAAGGTCTCTATATTGTCATCAGCTATAACAGCACTTGTGTCGTCAGCAAATATTATCAAGTCAGCATCTGGTAATATGTTTTTAATGTATTCAGTTAAATCGTTAAGAAATATTATAAAGAAAATGGGGCCCAACACCGAACCCTGCGGAACACCTCTAGTTAGAGTATATGATTTCGATTTATGAATTTCTTCCACACCTTCGTGAAGTGATTTAATTTCGACGTACTGTTTCCTATTGGTCAAATAAGAAATTAAAGTTTTTAAAACATTTTCTCTTACACCGTAATGCTCTAACTTATCAATTAGAATGCTATGTTCTACAGTATCAAACGCCGAACTTAAGTCTAGGAATAAGCCAGCAACTTTAAGTTTATTGTTCAGCTTATTTACTACGTTATTGACTAACGAGTCTATTGCATCTAGTGTCCCTTTACTTTTTTGGTATCCAAACTGGTTACTGTTAATTATTTTTAGACTAGTCAAATGTCTTACAAGCCTAGATTTGATCACCTTTTCAAAAAGTTTGGATAGAACCGGCAACAATGAAATGGGCCTGTAATTGCCTGGATCTGTTTTAGCACCTTTCTTAAATAGTGGTAGAACTCTGGCTAACTTAAATTGGTCAGGAAAGACGCCTTCATTGACGCAGTTATTTATTATTTCAGATATCGGGTGTGCCAGTATATCTATATTATCTTTGATTACGCTCAGCGGTATTTCATCGTGTCCAAATGACTTTTTACTACCCATACCCTTTACCATTTTGTAACTCTCCATCGGCGTGACGGGATTAAAATCCATAGACTTATTAATTCTGTCAGTATTTTCAATTAAATGTTTCTTAGCCAGTTCTGGATTACCAGTGTTTACACCTTTACTGTTGTCAAACTTTTCCGCAAAAATGTTAGCAATGTCTAAAGGGTCACAAATTATGTTATTATTATGTTTAAGTATTATGCTATCATTTTCGAAATTATTATCAATTTTTTTTCGAGTATTATTGACTATTTTCCAAATTTCTTTGCTAGAGTTAGCTGCTTTATTTATTTGATTAGTTACTTCCTTCTTTTTAACGTTCCTAATCACCTTTTTATAAATTCTCAGATACTGTTCACGATATTTTAATAACGATTTGTCACACTTAGCTTTATTTAAAAAATTTAGAAATCTCTTCATTTTGCTGGATATCCTTATTCCTTTCGTTAACCATTTAGATCGGCTAGTTCTTTTTATGTTGATTTTAACTTTACTTTTTTTGAAAGTACTAGAATGTAGTTCTTTAAATTTTCGTATAAACGTGTTTGTACCTAAATTCCAATCGTGTTCCAGTAGTTTCTGTCTGAATGCATTATTATTCTTCTCGTTATATAATCTTCTCTCTATGTATTTAAAACTAGCGCATTGTGTCGAAGTAACTTTTTCCAAATAGGCTGTACAGAAGAGGGCTGCATGTCCATCCGCTAATTGATTGTGGTCAATGTCTGTACTGTCAATATTTGTATCACAAGTGTTGGTCAATATATTATCTATACACGATTTGGAGTTATTTCGTACAAATGTAATTGAATCAAATAAATATCTAAAATTATAGCATTTCAACAATGATGTAAAAGAACTGCTTTTAATGTCCTGTTTAGACATGTCAATATTAAAATCTCCGCAGATAAAACATATTTTATTGAAAAAGTACTGCAGCAATTGTTCCAATCTATTTAGAAAATCGTCAAAGTTTTTATTTACGGGTGTTCTATAGCAACAGATTATGTAAGAGTTTGTTTCAACGTCTCTTACTCCACATACCTCAAAACTATCCGTTTTATACAGCCTTTTGCAAATGTCCAAGTCCTCAGCTTGTCTGTTTTTATGTGTTAATACTAAAGTACCACCTCTTGTTTTATTTAACCTTGTGTTGTAAGAGTTTACGATATAATTAGGAAAATCAAATTGAGAAACCATTATTTCATTTAAAAAATGTTCACTTATACAAATAAAGCTTATTTCGTTCGGTAATTCAGTGACATACATTTCGAGTTCATCCTTCTTATTATTTATTCCGCATAAGTTTTAGTGAAAAATAGTAACATGTGAGTGAGTATCCTTAAATATAGCCAAGTTGTTCAAACCACCAGCCACGGTACTAATCTCGAAAAAACTGACTGTGTTGTTCAATGTCCTCATAAGAAAGATTTGAATATTCAGAATATGTGTCAATTTCTAATATAAGTTGCTGGATTTGATCAAAAATACTTGAAATACCTTTAATATTAACATTTCCCTGTCTATTATAAGACATGAAGTCATAAGTCAGGTTTAAGTTTGAGTCAATTAAATAGATGTAATTATGAGTTAAATTGTCATTATAAATTATATAATTAAATGCTTCTTTTCGCCAGTTATACATGTCTTTATGATAGTGATTTTTAAAAGTAGGTACGCATAATATTATATTTGTATGCTTAATAGGCATTACTTTATCCCGTATTAGTTTTACCAGCTTAGTGTAGTCGCATGAGGTCTTGAAATCTTCACCTCCGATTTGGATGACACAGTAATCCTTTAAGGTTAATTCTTTTAGTTTATCCTCCAATCCGTATATTAATTGTTCTACGCCACAGTTTGTTTTTATGTAATGGCATATTTGAAAAGTATCGCCAAATAATCTAGAAGCAATTGGTAGAATTTTGCTGGTTGAGTTGCTACTAAGGATCACAAGTTTCTTGTCCTTTTCATTCCTAAAGTAATTATTATGTCTAACATACCTTTTCTCTCCACTTCTCTCTACGACTCTCTCTTCTACCACATTGTGCAAGTCTGCGACAGTAGATCTCTGAGCTCTCGCTACATCTACAGTATCTCGCTTTAGTTCATGACGAATGAGAGGTGCACAGACATTGCAATTACTTTGCATTAATACTGCAATACGGTCCGTGAGGGCCGCTATCTCTTGCTGTGCAACCTTTAATTGCTGCTGTAGGGTAACAATTTCTTGTTCTAAGGAGTGTCCTCCTTTACGTAGTCATTGGTGCGGATTTGCAATTCGGATGACGCTAAAGGGGATGGTGTAGATATTATGTTGTGCTGTTTTGCCAGAGATTGTCTCTTATTCTTGGAGTTTTTACCCGGACTTGTAAATAAGGAGGGTGACTGGCATAAAGTTTTTAATGTTTTATTTTCTGTAGTTAACTTACATATTTGCTTCTGTAGATCTGTATTTTCTATCAATATATTTCCCAGTTCATTTTCAGCACTCTCGAGTTTTAATGTGAGCTGAGAAATTATGTCTTTCATTTCTGAGGCTAATACTATGTCAGACACAGTACCGGTACCGCCAACACTCATTGACAATGTATTCGGAGTATGAGACTCAATAGATGTTTCGCTATCAGCCTGTATGTGGGAATCGAGGAAATCAGTAGTATTCTGAACCGAAGATCGACGTTTCAACGCGTCATCTATTACTACATCCTTAGTCTGTATTGGTTGTTCTGTTGGTGAGGGTGTTATTGTAGAAGTTGTTTTTTTCCTTACAGTAATATTGGTTGTGCAGTCGGTACTAGCGTATTTTTTAATTCTGATGCACGCCTTACATCTCCACTGTTTTTTTGCTTCCGCATCCTTGAGGCGATACGTTTGCTCTGGGTAACCATCACAATCCAATTCATACCGGTTATCACAGGCAGAACACAAAGCAGTACTTTTTAAATTTACTAATTTCTTACATTTATGGCATGTTACTAGTGCTGCCATCTTACACTGACTTCTTGCCGAGTTTGATAACATGAGGTTATACTATTATAATTATCTTCCAGCGCTCCAAATAAACAGACCGCTCAAAGTAAACAGGCTTCTTGTACTTATTTCTTAATAAATTCCAAATATGATTTTTGGCTTACGAAAAGTGATGTTGTCACTGGGCTTTGAACTCACGACCACTCAAGTGCGGCTAGCTAAATTGCAAAACACGACCATGTACTAGCCACCAAGCCAAACGAACATGTTGAATTCGTATCAAAATTGTTGATCAGTTGCAACAAGAAAAAAATACTTAATTAGGTAAGGCCGTTGTTATGATGTGTGACGGTTGAGATTTAAAACACTGTGTGAGTCACTTTTTCACTTTGTTTTTGTTACAACTGGTTTCTTTCTTGGTGGTTTTGATGATTTTGCGTCACAATTATTATAAGGTTTGCAATCTTTTGTTTATTTAGATTATTAATGTTGTATTTTCTTCGTGTTTATTATTATAAGGCACAGTTTATTGTTCAAAGTTTATTAAGTATTACTTCACAGTTTGTGTATGAAATCTGTGGATAACACTGTCACGTATGTATTAGGTGATGTTTTATTGATTCACTTAAGTTTTGTTCACATATAAGCACTAATAGTATTTTTAACATTTTTTTAATAACAGAGCGTTTGTTTTTACATTAGGCTAGACGCAGCGCCATCTGATGTGTGTATGTGATCATTAGCAGTCTCCTCTCCAAACGCAACGTTGATATTGTAACATATGTGGCAAGTAATGGAACGCACTTAAATATACCTAGGCTTAAGATGTTACGAGGGGAGCGCGGGAACGGAAAATTTTTAGAAATAAGCAAACTAACACTACAAACAGCAGTGGATATGTGCAGGGCTTCAGAATTGTCAAACAATCACAGTAAGATGATGCAACAGCAGACAGCGATGGTGGATATTGTCCGGAGTACAGCAACCACTGATGTACAATAGTCAGCGGGTACTAAAGTTAAGTATGCTTCTAATAAGGACTCCAAAATTTATTTATTTAAGGACAACCAACAAAGCATACACCAAAAATACATGTTTAAGAACTCATGTTGAATTTAACATTTTATAGTGTAGCCTTAATTAAAGGCTGCCACGGCATGCATTAAACATTGAAGAAAGAAAATGCAGTTACATAACAGATCTTACCCATTCAGATCTATCTAAATAAGTAAAATCCGCTTTGCGCTGCCATAACTGCCCGTTTCTGTCTATTAACTGTATTTATACACCAATTATTGGTATACTCGTATGAATACAGCCAATTGTAACATTAATCGGGTTATTCCTGGGATTTTTTTTGAAAAATATTCCCATTTGTCGCCAGTGGTGGCGTCACCAGTGGCGACAACTGGGAATGGCCATTCTTCTAGTTCCCAGTTGTCACCAGTGGCGACAGATGGGAAATATAAAGTGATACGCCTCCGGTGGGGGCGATGCTAGAGCTGAATTATAGTGATGGGGTTTCATTATTGTATCACTAACGAAGTTTTAAATAGGTATATTTTATATTTTCTTAAATAAAACTTTTACACGTTACTTGGGAAGATATATATTTTTATAAATCACAATATTTGTATTCATTGAGATTAAAACTGCACAAGTACAGTTTCCAGTACTACAACTATTACAGATCGTATAATTATTTTACTTAAAACTATATTATTAGGTTCTTATCACAAACTAAATAGTAATGAATATGTACATAATTGCAATATATTTACAATCAGCCATAACTTCCGCGCTCCGATCCTGTCGATCAACCCCCTCCACTATGCTGTTGTCGGTTCGTAGACCAGTGACGTAACACTTACCAGTGCATTCCAACATGTCAGGGTCAAGTGCGTCGTGCAGTTCTGTGAAGTTTCGTTAGTTTATATAAAAAGACGTCACGGGACTATTCTGCTTCGCGCAGGTTTCCAATATCATATAAAAAGGAAACATAATAGTGGGTTAACTGTGTGGGAATGCATCAAACGAAATACAAGTGTAAAGGAATTATAAAGATAAAAGTAAGTTTTCGGCTTTCATTTATTATTATTATTTATATGAAAAAACTTTTAACATAATGCTCATGCCAACACGTTGTGATGCACGCTCATGCCAACACAAAAGAGAAACAGGCGCCATTTTGTGCACGTTTGTCACTTATTGTGAACGTTAATTTGTAATGATTATTTTAATACACTTTATTTTATTTGTTTATTGTACGCTACGATTACTTATATTTTTTATTATTTTAGGATAACAATGTCCTTCATGAAACTGCACACTCATGTACACCTGACTTTTTAAAAAATGAAGTAGATGAGCGACTTTACGGCTGTAAACAACAACTAACAAAAGAAAATTACCCAGCGGTACCACAATGTTACAATGATATGGTCGGGTCCTTTCAAACTTCAGGATTGGACTTAGTATGCAAAGTACCGAGCTTTGAAAGTATTAAATCATCTCTATATAGATTCAGAAATGCAGCAGCCGGAGTAACACACCTTAAATCTAAACAAGGAATCAATGTTCAAATTCCTCCGGAATTTAATAATTTTGTATGGCTGATTATTCTGATGGTGACAACCGTATTATAGCTTTTTGCACCAAAGAGGCAAAAAAGGTTATGAATGAAGTACATGATTTTTATAGCGATGGAACCTTTAAAAGCTGCCCCTCGCCCTTTATTCAACTTTATAGCATTCACGGAGATTTGGGAAGTACTGTGAACCACACGAACCTTAGTGCCGCTTGTCTACGCACTTATGAGTGACAAGAAGATGGAATCATACATCATTTTATTTTCCAGGATTAAATCCCAAATACCTGACTGGGATCCAAAGAAATATAAAACTGATTATGAAGAGCTGCAATGAAAGCTTTAACGACTGTGTTTCCGTCTGTAATTATATCGGATGCTATTATCATTTTAATCATTCCATTTGGGAGAAGGGTCGTAAGCTCGGGATAACTAAATCTAATGATGAAAACAAGATAGAGAAGTGGCATTAAGCGCCGTATTGCCACTATTGCCGCCGAATGAAATTTTAAATGGCTGGAATATATTACTCGCAAGAATACACAAGAAGATGACATTAAAAAATTTAGAGCATATATGGAAAAGCAGTGGATGATAGACGAGTTCATTAAAGTATGGTGTGTATACGGTGAACAGCATCGAACAACAAACGCTTTAGAATCATGGCATCATAAATTAAACCATACAATTGGAAAAAAAAACCTAACATTATACATTTTTTAAAAACCTTGTCAAGGATTCGGCATTTATAGAGTTTCTAATAATATGATTACAAATAAAAAGAAAATAAGGAAGAAGAAATATGTACTCAATGATGAGTTCATACAAGATATCAAATGGAGTTAGTACATGGAAACATGACAGTGGGTCATTGTTTAGAATGTTTGAGGCGGTAATTTTATTAAAAACTGACGGCGATTGAAGAATATTAAGTATTATGTTAATATACGGGTAGGTAGTCGTTTTCTTAAAAACTACTCGGATTTTATTTATCAAAAAATACTGTTTACCACAGTAATATATTTGTATAAGAGTATAATATTAAGTAATTCCTATTTAAATACATCTAGCTAAATCGAAAGAGTAAAGTCAATTATTGTAAATAGTATGTTGATCTGTGATAAAAAAGTAGAAGTATAAATTATTGTAAATAATGCATTGATTAATCTGTGATAGACATCGCAGTAAATTAATGAGTAATAATAATATACCTGTAGATTTAGAAAATTATAAACGTCAATTATTGTGGTTAATATATACAAGTCTGTTTTATAAAAATAACCTAAGAACTACATAATGCCATACGTTGATTAATCTGTGATAAGAACCTAATAATATAGTTTTAAGTAAAATAATTATACGATCTGTAATAGTTGTAGTACTGGAAACTGTACTTGTGCAGTTTTAATCTCAATGAATACAAATATTGTGATTTATAAAAATATATATCTTCCCAAGTAACGTGTAAAAGTTTTATTTAAGAAAATATAAAATATACCTATTTAAAACTTCGTTAGTGATACAATAATGAAACCCCATCACTATAATTCAGCTCTAGCATTGCCCCCACCGGAGGCGTATCACTTTATATTTCCCATCTGTCGCCACTGGTGACAACTGGGAACTAGAAGAATGGCCATTCCCAGTTGTCGCCACTGGTGGCGCCACCACTGGTGACAACTGGGATTTTTTTTGAAAAATATTCCCATTTGTCGCCAGTGGTGGCGTCACCAGTGGCGACAACTGGGAATAACCCCATTAATCTGACATACAAATATATAAGAAAAACTTACATAATTAATTTTTGTTCGACGTTGTGCCAACCAGAAAAAAGAACAAAATATAAATGTAAACACTTTCACAATCATAAAGTAATGTAAAGTACATTTTTTTACAATCTTTCAGGACAATGCCGTACGCAAGACAGACTTGACTTTAAGTAATGAGTAAGACATATCAATATCTACATTAGGCGAGCGCAGAGTTGCCACCCGTCCCGATTTTGCCGGGACAGTCCCGATTTCGAAGACATTGTCCCGCGTCCCGACGGCCTATCGATTTTGTCCCGATTTTTGACAATATGCGATGCGACAGGCTCAATCAATTCATTCACGGGTACCCAACCCAGTCACGCCACGCGCCACCGCGTCATCTACCGCGCGCCGCATGTACCGCGTTCGTTTTCGCCTCCTCCCGCGCGCGCAGTAATCTGTGGACTCTGTGGTTCACTGGTTGTACTTTGCGGCGTTTCTTTCTTCATTGAGTTGAGTGATTGTTTTTTTTTTTTTTTTGTTTTTTATATTACAATCTAGCTTAATAAGGCTAATAAGCAATTTTAATCTAACTTAATTTGCTAAAAGTATAATTATATCTAAGAGCACGTCCATTGCGTTTACTTAGCGTCTATTAAGGCGAAGTCACTTTGTTCTTGTGTCCATATAAATAGGTACTATATTACACTCGCGGTAAAGTCACAATTATATTACACTACACTAACTCAAAAGGCTTGGTCCTTTGGAGCCTTCTCACTATGTCCGTGTTATCGAGGAGCTGGATGGCCTCGACATGATGATGAAGCCGATGTTCATGAGCTTCTGCATATTTTGGATTATATTGTTTACGAACTCTATATTCAAGTCAATTCTTATATACCAAGGCGCATTCACGATGTTCTTGAGTACTTTGTTCTGGAATTTTTGTATAATTTCTATATTGCTTTCTTTCGCGCAACCCCACAGTTGTATACCGTAGGTCCATATTGGCATAAGTGAGTGATTGAGTGAAAAAATTACATTCGTTGGAGTTTAAACAATCAATACATACTTTTAAAAACATTATGTAAGTATCTCTGAAGTTTACAAAAAAATTTATGGATCCCCTTTGCGTATTGCCCGACACCGTGCAGAAAATACTGTTAATAAACAATGTATATCGGATTTCAAGGAATTTTACCAAAATGCGCTGAATTATCTTCAAACCCGCTTTGATTTCGATGAATCGAATCCCCTGAAAAAATTGAAACCATTGTCACTTGATGGGAATTTAAATTTTACAGAACTTTGTGATGCTGCTTCAATTATGGGATTCGACTCCGAAGAAGGATTTTCTACGGACGAGTTATTTGAAGACCACAGTGTGGTGAAGAATATACTACCACAGATCGAGCAAAAGCAAAGCGTTGATAAAAAATGGGTCCAAGTATTTAAAGTCGCAAAGGAGCAGAAGTTGAACGCATTATTTAGTGTTGTATCTCGTGCTTTGAGCATACCTCCTTCAAATGCGTATGTTGAGCGCGTATTTTCACAAATGACCATGAAATGGTCTAACATCAGAAATCGTTGCTCGGTAGATTTGATAAAAGCAGAATTGCTAATTTCTTTGAATATGCACAAGTCTTGTTCAGACGTCATAAATAAATACAAAAATGATATACATTTACTAAAAGCGGCTCGTAACAATAAGAAATACACATGGAAAAAATAATTATCGCCTCTTTGCAAGAATACTGTGATATTTCAGAAAAATCGATTTTTTTTTTATTCCATAATCAAAACCGCCGTATTGAACTTTATTTTCGATAAAAACGAGGTATTTTTTCGACAATAACGGTGCGTCTATGAGCGAAAGAGACAAGACAACTGCAATATTTTGTGTTGTCGCGCTGTCTCTTTCTGCCTCGTGATTTGTTTCGACAACGTGTCCCATCAGTCGGCGCGTGCCATTTGGAGGGAAGGGCGCTCTCGTATTTGTGCAAAAACGTGACATCACGAAGATACCACATTACGATTGCTAAGGTAAGTTTGAACTCTTTGATATTTTTTTATTAAGTAATGTGATATGTTGAATTGACACAGTTTTGTTGAAAATAGTATGCAATTTTAACTTGTTATTACTTTTGATATCACGTTTTCGTTGAAAAGATATCGTTTTTGTTTTGTAACATCATAAGATGACGCGTTGTTGACAATGAAATATTTTACAAACCATAAAATGGATTCGGAGTATTTTGTAATGTTACTTTTTTCTAGATAAATTATAAGTTTTTTTGTAAATTAAATCGTTATGTCACGTTGTAAATACTAAAACAAATGAATTATAAATATTTATTTTTTCAGATGGGATCGCGGTCCAGAAAATTAGTACAATTAGCAACTATGCAAAACGTAGTTGATAGTAACGTAAATGATAGTTCCAGTATCCAAGCCGAGGAAGTTGATGACTCTAATATAAACGCAATGATTCCAGAAGGTAAGACTTAATAATTTTGTTTTTTAAAGAATATTTTTGTAAAGACTAAATGCCACCTATGTTCGGTCCCATGTAACAAGGGGCGAGCCTGTTGTCATGTAGTTATTTAAAATGAGTACCTATTAATACGAAACGAACTTAGGTGCTTACATTTTCATAGATTTTAAACAAATTGGATTTCCAATATTGGAAATCCATACATGAGGCCTATGCCCAGCAGTGGACGTCCATCGGCTGAGAAGAAGAAACAAATTGAGCAACATTATAAGGAGTCTTAGTGTGTTTTCTACAGATACTTATGTAAACACCTCGATTTTAGTTTAAATTTTTGTTTTAAATTAAGAATTTAAAACAAAAATTTAAACTATTAGGTACTTATGTTTCATAAAGTTTTTCTATTGTTTAAGTTATTATTATTTATATTTCTTTTAGACAAAAGTAACGATGACTCAAAACATCGTCGACGTGAGTCAACTAGTAGTACCGGTAGCTCTTCAAGTAGCTCTTCGAGTTCTTCTTCGAGTTCCTCCTCAAGCAGTGGACCATCTTTTTATGAAGGTAGTAAGTTTTTATATAAATGCATTTATTATATTTCTTAATACATACATACATTATTATTGTCACGCCTTTTTCCCATTGGGGTAGGCAGAGACTACTATTTCTTAATAAATGCACTTATTCAATTTATGTAATAATTTGTGTTCAATTCTGTGCATTTCGGATGCCGAACGTTTGCAACGTAATTATTTGGGACTAATTTTCTTTTAATTTTTCCCCAGATAGTGATGATTCCGTAAAGGATCCCAATTATCAAGAGGAGAAGTCAAAAAGTAATAATATACATACTTCAGACTCTGAAGAAGAAGGTGCCAGCACTAACTACAACTTCTCAAAAGACCAAGACTTGTTTAATTTAAATAATAATATTGCTTCAGTTGACACCATAGAGCAAGTTGACATGTTATTGGTAAGTAATTCAGCAGAAAATCGAGACATAATAGTTAACCATACAAATCAGATAGATCTGGTCGCAACAGAGAATAATTCGCTTGTAGTTGGGAATGATACCACTATGCCAATAGAGCCAACCACTTCCAACATCACCCCAACTAAAGTAGGAAAAAAAAGACCAAGGCAAGAGTTAAATTGGAAGAAGAACATCGCTAAGCGATTAAGAAATAGTGGACTATCATATATTTCAACAAAAACTAATAAGCCCTTTCCAAAACGCCAGCTTAAACCACCTTGCAGAGAAAATTGTAAATTTAAATGTAGCTCTAACTTCTCAGAGCTTGAACGTGAGAAAATTTTAAACGAATATTGGGGTTTAGGACAAATTGAGAAACAATGGACGTTTATAGCTAATAATGTCGATTTAGTTATTCCAAAACAGCGATATGTGAAAGTGGACTCAGACGGAAATATTGCTGCAAAGCGTGAAAACAACAACGCTTTCTTTTTGACTATTTCTGATGCAAAGATCAGAGTATGTAAATTGTTTTTCAAAAACACTTTGGCTATCAATAACCGCCCTATAGAGACCGCGTTGAAAAAGAAAAATAATGACACTAATATCTCGTCAATGAAAGATTACCGTGGCACTCATCTAAATCACAGTAAAGTTGATGAAAACATTAAAGAAAGCATAAGAAAATTTATAGAAGCGATACCAAAAATAGAATCGCACTATATTCGAGCAAACTCGAAAAGACATTACATTGACGGCAGCAAAGCAATTACAGACCTGCATAGAGACTACGTTGAACAATGTAAATCTAAAAATATACCCTATGCAAGTTATTTAATGTTTTATCGTATATTTACACAAGAATTTAATATATCGTTTTTTGTGCCGAAGAAAGATTTGTGCGATACATGCGAAGTTTATAAAAATAGTACGCCCGAAGAAAAAGAATTGAAAAAAGAAGACTACGAAAAACATATCAGAGAAAAAGAATTATCACGCATTGAAAAGACAAATGACAAGAACAATAAAAATATTTTAGTTGCTGTTTACGATCTCCAAGCTGTATTCCAGTGCCCTAAGGGCGATATTTCTGTATTTTACTACAAATGCAAACTTAATGTTCTTAATCTAACAATTTATAATATTCAGAATAATGTTGTTGAAAGTTACGTATGGGACGAGTCACATGCAAATAGAGGCATAAATGAAATAGGTACTTGTGTATTTAATTACCTTACCAAAATGTCAAATTCAGCTGAAGATTTAGAGGTTGTCTTCTATTCAGACAACTGCGCAGGGCAAAATAAAAACAAATTCATGATTGCCCTGTATTTATATGCCGTACAGACCTTGCCTAACCTGAAATCCATAACACACAAATATCTTGTAAAAGGCCATACCCAGAACGAAGGCGACTCTGCCCATTCCCAGATTGAGAGACAAGTAAAGAGGCTATTAAGATCCGGTCCTATATACACTCCCGACGGATTTATCGGTGCTATAAAAACAGCCAGGAAAAAGAGTGAGCCAATACACGTCAATGAAATGTGTTTCGAAGATTTTTATGATTGGAAAAGTGTGTGTAATCAAATTAATTTTAACTTAACAAAAGATGAAGATAACCATGTAGTTAAACTATCAGAAGTAAGAGTAATAAGAGTTAGTAAAGATGATACAAATGCTATATTTTATAAAAATTCTTATGCTGAAACGGACTTTAAAAAAGCCGTCGTTTTGAGAAAAAAGAGAAACAACAATATAGAAATAAAAAATGTCTATAATAATAAACCCGGGATAGCTGAACGAAAAAAATCGGACCTAATGGATTTGATTAATAAGAAATTAATTCCCGGAGTTCATAGGAGCTTTTACGAATCGCTCTAAGAATGTTTTTATTTTATTTTTTATACTATTTTTGTAATTTTTATAACAATTATTTTTGATTACTTTATGTGAGATAAGTGAAACGTCGGTTCCTTTAAGTACAATACCTATGTGATATTTTATAATGAAAAGTTCCTAAGTCGTAATTATAAAGTACTTAATGATAAATACTCAAGTTTTTAATACATTTTGCAAGTATATAATACTTATAATTTTAGATACTTATTTTTAAAACCTATCTCAATATGAATAAAAATATTTTTAGTATGTATTATTATTCTTATTGAGATGGTTTTGTTTTAGTTAAAATATAGATTATGGTCCACCTAAAGTAGGTTTAGAATAAACCTAGTGATTATTTACAAAGACTAATGTTACGAAGAGACTGATTGGTTAGCTAGATCTAAAATAATAATAACAAATTTAGTAATAACAGTATACTTTTAATTAAGAACTGATAGCTATAGTTTCATTTTGTTAACTTTGTTGATTGTTAACTGTTGAATTACTGTATTTAAGTAGGTAACTGTATATCCTACCTACGTTATAATGACTAATGTTTATGCTTGATTTTCTTTTCCTACAAATTTTTCATTGATTTAATAAACATTTTTATTTCTAAAATGTGTTTTTATCATATAACCTAACACAACACAAAAAAATATATTATCAACAATGTGACAAGTTCATATGTCACATCGATCCTTGAAAACTTTTTCAGTAATAGTGTGACAAAATATCCCTTTTTTTTTAATCCTGTTAATTTATACCGAAAAATAGCCAATAGCGCAACAATTACTATAGTTTTAGATGAATTAATAGTTAAATTATAAATCACTAGAAGGTTTTGTTGCTTTAGCTCTATTATTTTAGATTTTATAACATTTCGAAAGTTTAAAATATGCGTCCTGTAAAATTGCCTTTTTTGAGATGTTACAGTATTCTCGCAAAGAGGCGTTATATAAAAACAAATATAAACACAAAATAAAGTTTCATTTTCCTTTGACTGTCTCATGGGTAATTTTTCACCAAACTCCGAACGTCTCTTATGGATGCCCGATCGTCCCGTTTTTTTTTCCCCTAAAGGTGGCAACCCTGGGCGAGCGTGACAGGCGACTAAACTGAACTTGCATTCTGTTAATGGTGGAAAAATGACCCAGATTGGTTTTAAAACCCTTAGCGCGAAGCAACTGATATTCTGACTTACGAGCAAGTTTGTAAGGCACATTTATGTTTATTTGAGTCAGTAACCGCGGACAATCAAAGTAAAGAATTGGACAGACTTCAAACACTATTGACAAAATTTAAAAATATTATATTTTGCAAAAAGACGGACGGCGTTAGTTCGAAGCAAAAGGAAAGTGCGTGGAGTAAAATCGAATGCGATTTCAACGCTCTTGCAGACACTACGTACAGTCAAACAATTGAAATATAAATTTGAAAATTTGAAGAGAACAGCAAAGAAGGCAATTCATATTTTATCTAAAGCTTTTCGTGTTTCCTTTATATACACAACCCAATTTATTTTTAGTATGTTTACAGGGAGCTAGCAAAGAGCGCCAAGAAATGTGTCGCACTGGAGGAGGCCCACCACCTATACCACCATCTGGTTTCAGTGATGCGACAGACTGGCTGAGGGCAATTATACCATCATCAATTGATGTAAATATTGCTATTTATAATGATGATGTCATAAATCAAAAGCCTACTGTCTTTGTGAGTGCTATTATGTTACACATTACCTATTTACTTTCGTGTAGTTTGTGACGGAAAGGGTATCCGTGGGGATAGTCAAAAGGAAACCACGAACCCAAGTCAACATAAAAATTATAATTAATAAAATAAACGGGTGTGGGTAGGTTTATGGTCACAAGTTTCTCCAAGCCCGCCCGAGGGTTTGCACGATACTCTCCTGGCTCAGCCCGGCGTGACGATGACCGTAGCGGTGTGCCACGATGCAGACGCCAGGTAGGGTGACGGTCGGCAGATGATGAAAGACGCAGGTAAAAAGGTGACGCTTGTAGAATGGAACGCAATGTGAAATCATCTTATTGTCTTTGATTTACTCTATGTCCAGTTGTCAATGCGAACCCCGTAGAAGATGTTTGGCGGCACAGAGTACATTATTATTAACTGGTATAGTCTTCAGTCGCGGTCACCTGCTAGCGACATCTATTACGCAATGTTCGAACTACAATAAAAAAAACCGACGTAGGTATAACGTTCATTCACCCCGGGCTCTGCTACCAGTTTTCTTTCATTTCTAGGGTTTTAAATTTCTAATTAAAACACTCAAATTAGATAAATATCATTTATTTCTTCTCCTTTTATCGTAATAATTAAAAGCTTTTGCTTGAATGGAGTCTTCAGAATCAAATTCTTTGCTGATACCGCCTAATAATTTGTTTGTGGCCTTACACCAACTGATTGTAAGAAATCTGGACGAAAATAAAAAAAAAACTATCAAATCTCTTTTATGATTTGGACAATTAATAAAATTAGTGTCTGCTATTTCGTGTAACAAAGTTTTAATGAAACTGTTTATGTTTACAATATGACTTTTATTTTTTTAAATGTTATGAACCACCTCCTGTAAAAAAAAAAAAATCATGTTTGCATTAGGGTATGACAAAAATTTTCAATTTTTATATAAGTACTCTCATCAACTTATGTATGTGTTTTCTTTTTCATTTTTTTCAAATAATGTTTTCTCACAATTTTTAATGATTTTTCTGCTTTTTCTTAACAAATAACCGGTTACATACTCTAGCTGAGCCTTCAAAGTGGAATTGTTTTCCTTTTCATTATAATCAAATATGTGATTATCTAACATGATATCTTGGAAATCAATTTCATTGATATCTACCGCATCACTTTGTTTTTTAGAAAATATTTCATCAAAAGTATGAAATACTGAGCAAAAATCCTCCTCACAATTCGACCCAACGGCATAATTGCTACTTAAATTATTTACTAAAAGTGAGGCAAATGCAGCTTCAAGCACACGTAGGCGAAACATTTCTTAGACCGTGACTACGAATGCTGCCAAAAAAAATTCTAAAGGGTCTTGATTCAAATGCCTACACCACAAAGATTTCATGTTATGTTCATTAAACAATTTGTCTCTTAATAGCTCTATATTATTTACAGTACATAACCAGTTATTGATTGATGGCACAGTACCAGCAGACCCTGTGACGGATACAAATTTCATTGATTTCAATATATTTTTTGATTGAGTCCATACATTTTTGTGCAGAGAATTTGGTGTTACATTTCTTAATAATTCTTTGCCACTGCGGTTCTTTGAATTTGGAAAACTTCCATTCATTGAATCAAATAAATTATCTATAAAGATTATTAAGTCTGCTGTATCCTTTGCATCCTCAGGAAGAATTCCATTCTCTGAAAAAAAAGAAAAAATATTTAGTTACCCAAGATGTGTCAAACAAAGTTTATTAGCACAGGTGGACTGACTAATTTATTAACTGCAGCGTCAAAATACAAGATACACATCTTGTATTTTGAAGAAAAAAAAAACAAATTTAAAAATTACACGGCTGCACCCGGATGAATGAAAACTATCCTATGTCCCCCTAGGTTTCAATCTATCTCTACACACAATTTTATCTCAATTGGATCAGCCATTTTCCCATGAAAGCGTAACAGACAGGTTTCTTATCACTTTCACATTTATAATATTAGTAAATATTGCAACAGTATTCATTCAATTTTTAAAATACGTATCTGAAGGAATCATACTCAATAAGAAAACATAGCTTACCAGCTAAATAACCCATGGTTTTGCCAACTGTTTGGCTAAACAATTGGGATGCAAATTTTACTTTCATTCTTGGTATCTTGTCTTTATTGCAGTGATTCTCGGATAGTTTTTTTATAAGTTTCAGTCCTTTGTATGTTGGGTTGTTTCTATATAATAATTGTATGTGTTCCCACTTCGCAACTTTTTCTTGGCCATCCATGGAGTATTTCAAATTTTTTGTAATCGTATTATTTCGTAACCCTTTTAATAAATGTTCCCGGTCATATAATGGAATCACGCACTTCACTTCAACCACAAATATTGAGTGTTTTATGATTTCATTGTTTTTTAGGTAGTTTTGTCTAGTGTCTTCAATCAAATAATTGATTGCGCTTACATTTGATGTTCCCTGGTCACAAAACAGTAGCCATAACAGTAAATCCTTTTCTGTTCAATTCTTGGATTATTTTTTTAATCAGTTGTGCCAAAACATCTTTTGGTGTACTTCCAGCAGAAAATAAGTAGTAAATCGGCTGTTTGTAGTTTTTTACAATGCCTCTAATCATAGGTAAATACCAACACATGATCAGCTATTTTTCTTACTGATTCTCCTTCATAATTTACAAATCCCGTTATTCGGTCTTTTCTTCTATTGTAGTCAAAATGCGGAGTGATAGCCATCTCATCAAATATTAACGTACGTAATTTTTCATGTTCTTTCATTTCTTTTACTTTTTTATGCAGCTGGTTAAAAAGGTTTTCATTAAACCCTGGCTTTAAACCAGCTTTTGAAAGAAGCCTACTCAAAGTTACTGAAGATGGTAAGATAAACATTTTGCTGAGCCATCTATAAGCTCGAGGTCCTCGCTTATACATAGACAGTGCCATCATCTTTTCTTCTTTTGTAAATCTCCTTCCCATTTTAGGTTTATTAATCTCTCTAAACTGCATTACTGTAAAAATAGCAGCTAATGTTTTAAATTTCTTTAAAGCATTTTGAAATGCAGAATTTGTACTAAGCTTTCTGGCTTTTTTTAACCGTTGTTGAAAAGAGTCATTATCTTTTTGCAATTTCTTTATTGCTTTAAGTAGTTGTTGCTCACTGGCCCCTGGACGTTTTTTGATGATGCCTAAAACAGATTTTAATTATAACTAAAGTAATTAGCAGCAAATAATTTCTATGCTACAGAGTTTTTCTATAATAACTCTCTTTACCTATCCATTTTTTTTAATAGAGTGAGTGAGTTAATATGTTAATCATTTTAAAATATATTATAGAGCTCTAGATAATTTTCGAACTTACGTGATTTCACAGAAAGGACAGTTTTCTTCTGTAAATCATCATTAACAACATCCATAGGTTCATTTTGTCTTTGGGATTGTTCACCTGTTAAATAAAATGGGTAAGTATAACAGTCCACTTAATAAAATTCATGACACTGACTGATTGACAGACAACACACAGCCTAAACCAGTGGAACTAGAAGCATAGAACTGTACTCAGGACTACTTTGTATAAAGTTGGTGAGCACTAAGAAAGGTTTTGAAAACACATTTATTTATTTATTTATTTGGTACACCAACAGCAATACATACTAAGAATTAATATGAAACAATGAAAATAGTGCTGGTATGTATGCCTATTATAGGTATACGCAGCATTCACCATAAGACAACAACATAATTATAATTTTGCAAATCTTAATAATAAAATTTGAATACTTTGTGTAATTTATTTCATCACCACTGCTCTCAAAACGGTGAAGGAAAACATCGTGAGGAAACCGGCATGTCCTAGAACCAAAAATTCGAAGACATGTGACATCTACCAATCCGCATTGGGCCCGCGTGGTGGATACGCCCACACGCGCTTTGACGTGGAGTTGTGGACACCAGCCCGTTATACAATATATATGTTTTAAAATACCTCTCGTGTAATAAACCTCAACCAACAATATGTCAATCACAGCACAGTAGCTTTTATCAAAAACTTGATTGTAAGAAATCTGGACGAAAATAAAAAAAAAACTATCAAATCTCTTTTATGATTTGGACAATTAATAAAATTAGTGTCTGCTATTTCGTGTAACAAAGTTTTAATGAAACTGTTTATGTTTACAATATGACTTTTATTTTTTTAAATGTTATGAACCACCTCCTGTAAAAAAAAAAAAAATCATGTTTGCATTAGGGTATGACAAAAATTTTCAATTTTTATATAAGTACTCTCATCAACTTATGTATGTGTTTTCTTTTTCATTTTTTTCAAATAATGTTTTCTCACAATTTTTAATGATTTTTCTGCTTTTTCTTAACAAATAACCGGTTACATACTCTAGCTGAGCCTTCAAAGTGGAATTGTTTTCCTTTTCATTATAATCAAATATGTGATTATCTAACATGATATCTTGGAAATCAATTTCATTGATATCTACCGCATCACTTTGTTTTTTAGAAAATATTTCATCAAAAGTATGAAATACTGAGCAAAAATCCTCCTCACAATTCGACCCAACGGCATAATTGCTACTTAAATTATTTACTAAAAGTGAGGCAAATGCAGCTTCAAGCACACGTAGGCGAAACATTTCTTAGACCGTGACTACGAATGCTGCCAAAAAAAATTCTAAAGGGTCTTGATTCAAATGCCTACACCACAAAGATTTCATGTTATGTTCATTAAACAATTTGTCTCTTAATAGCTCTATATTATTTACAGTACATAACCAGTTATTGATTGATGGCACAGTACCAGCAGACCCTGTGACGGATACAAATTTCATTGATTTCAATATATTTTTTGATTGAGTCCATACATTTTTGTGCAGAGAATTTGGTGTTACATTTCTTAATAATTCTTTGCCACTGCGGTTCTTTGAATTTGGAAAACTTCCATTCATTGAATCAAATAAATTATCTATAAAGATTATTAAGTCTGCTGTATCCTTTGCATCCTCAGGAAGAATTCCATTCTCTGAAAAAAAAGAAAAAATATTTAGTTACCCAAGATGTGTCAAACAAAGTTTATTAGCACAGGTGGACTGACTAATTTATTAACTGCAGCGTCAAAATACAAGATACACATCTTGTATTTTGAAGAAAAAAAAAACAAATTTAAAAATTACACGGCTGCACCCGGATGAATGAAAACTATCCTATGTCCCCCTAGGTTTCAATCTATCTCTACACACAATTTTATCTCAATTGGATCAGCCATTTTCCCATGAAAGCGTAACAGACAGGTTTCTTATCACTTTCACATTTATAATATTAGTAAATATTGCAACAGTATTCATTCAATTTTTAAAATACGTATCTGAAGGAATCATACTCAATAAGAAAACATAGCTTACCAGCTAAATAACCCATGGTTTTGCCAACTGTTTGGCTAAACAATTGGGATGCAAATTTTACTTTCATTCTTGGTATCTTGTCTTTATTGCAGTGATTCTCGGATAGTTTTTTTATAAGTTTCAGTCCTTTGTATGTTGGGTTGTTTCTATATAATAATTGTATGTGTTCCCACTTCGCAACTTTTTCTTGGCCATCCATGGAGTATTTCAAATTTTTTGTAATCGTATTATTTCGTAACCCTTTTAATAAATGTTCCCGGTCATATAATGGAATCACGCACTTCACTTCAACCACAAATATTGAGTGTTTTATGATTTCATTGTTTTTTAGGTAGTTTTGTCTAGTGTCTTCAATCAAATAATTGATTGCGCTTACATTTGATGTTCCCTGGTCACAAAACAGTAGCCATAACAGTAAATCCTTTTCTGTTCAATTCTTGGATTATTTTTTTAATCAGTTGTGCCAAAACATCTTTTGGTGTACTTCCAGCAGAAAATAAGTAGTAAATCGGCTGTTTGTAGTTTTTTACAATGCCTCTAATCATAGGTAAATACCAACACATGATCAGCTATTTTTCTTACTGATTCTCCTTCATAATTTACAAATCCCGTTATTCGGTCTTTTCTTCTATTGTAGTCAAAATGCGGAGTGATAGCCATCTCATCAAATATTAACGTACGTAATTTTTCATGTTCTTTCATTTCTTTTACTTTTTTATGCAGCTGGTTAAAAAGGTTTTCATTAAACCCTGGCTTTAAACCAGCTTTTGAAAGAAGCCTACTCAAAGTTACTGAAGATGGTAAGATAAACATTTTGCTGAGCCATCTATAAGCTCGAGGTCCTCGCTTATACATAGACAGTGCCATCATCTTTTCTTCTTTTGTAAATCTCCTTCCCATTTTAGGTTTATTAATCTCTCTAAACTGCATTACTGTAAAAATAGCAGCTAATGTTTTAAATTTCTTTAAAGCATTTTGAAATGCAGAATTTGTACTAAGCTTTCTGGCTTTTTTTAACCGTTGTTGAAAAGAGTCATTATCTTTTTGCAATTTCTTTATTGCTTTAAGTAGTTGTTGCTCACTGGCCCCTGGACGTTTTTTGATGATGCCTAAAACAGATTTTAATTATAACTAAAGTAATTAGCAGCAAATAATTTCTATGCTACAGAGTTTTTCTATAATAACTCTCTTTACCTATCCATTTTTTTTAATAGAGTGAGTGAGTTAATATGTTAATCATTTTAAAATATATTATAGAGCTCTAGATAATTTTCGAACTTACGTGATTTCACAGAAAGGACAGTTTTCTTCTGTAAATCATCATTAACAACATCCATAGGTTCATTTTGTCTTTGGGATTGTTCACCTGTTAAATAAAATGGGTAAGTATAACAGTCCACTTAATAAAATTCATGACACTGACTGATTGACAGACAACACACAGCCTAAACCAGTGGAACTAGAAGCATAGAACTGTACTCAGGACTACTTTGTATAAAGTTGGTGAGCACTAAGAAAGGTTTTGAAAACACATTTATTTATTTATTTATTTGGTACACCAACAGCAATACATACTAAGAATTAATATGAAACAATGAAAATAGTGCTGGTATGTATGCCTATTATAGGTATACGCAGCATTCACCATAAGACAACAACATAATTATAATTTTGCAAATCTTAATAATAAAATTTGAATACAATATAAAATAAAATAAAATGAAATTTACTTACTTAATACTAAAAGAAATGATTTAATTATGATGATATACATTATGCATTATGAGTGTATTATTTAAAGATTTACATTTTTGTTAAATGGTTGCGCAGTTGCAAATGTATTGAGTTGACAGAAATTAGTTATTTAAAGGTAAATTAGTGCTCTCCCGTACCTCAGAAACTGATCTTCTAAACTTGTTAAGGGAAACACCGAATAAATCGGTTTCCAGTGATGTGTGGGAGCTGTTATAGTTTCTACATATTCTGAGTAAAGGAACATTGAGACCTAGGTTTGATTTGCGAAACGGGATATGAAACAGTCTGGTGATGGTATATCTGGGAGGTTTTGAAGGGACTGAATACGAAATTCGGTCCCTTCAAAACCTCCCAGATATAATAACACATGAGACAGACATGGGGTGACCTCTAGTAATGTAAAATATTTTGATTACAGATGTTTTATAAGTAAAAAACACACTATACAATACACACACTTTATCCGTAAACTATGAAAATCAAACATTACCTAGGCGTAGCAGGAGGCATATTCAGTCAGTCAGGCAGCGTTTTCCAACAGAAGAAAGCCCTGTAAACAGGATTTATTATGTTTTAAAATGAGAGCAGCGGTGGCCCAGTGGTGGCGGCCCCGGCTTACGAACAGTAAGTGGTGGGTTCGAACCCAGACAGGCGCATTACTTTGTGTAATTTATTTCATCACCACTGCTCTCAAAACGGTGAAGGAAAACATCGTGAGGAAACCGGCATGTCCTAGAACCAAAAATTCGAAGACATGTGACATCTACCAATCCGCATTGGGCCCGCGTGGTGGATACGCCCACACGCGCTTTGACGTGGAGTTGTGGACACCAGCCCGTTATACAATATATATGTTTTAAAATACCTCTCGTGTAATAAACCTCAACCAACAATATGTCAATCACAGCACAGTAGCTTTTATCAAAAACCATCAGAAATGAATTCATATTTTTTGAGATGCTTATAACATAAATTACATAAACAAAAATTAAAATTTACCTGATGTTGAAGGAGCAGCAGGAGAAATATCTAAAGTTTGTTGAGTAGTATTCCTGAGGCAGCGTTTTTTGACAGAAAGCTCTGTAAAAGACATAATTCTAATTACTATATGTATTTACAACACTCCCCATGTAGTCAGTGTGTTACAGATTTCAATTTTATTGATTTAACATACCGACAGACATGGAAATAATCTGATACGATTATTTGCCTTTGTCTGTAGATATGTAGATAGATAGATAGATAGATAAAACATTTATTTAGTGCACACAAAAGACATAACACAACACACAGAGGTACAATAATTAAATGATACAATTTACATGATAAAAAACAAGGTGCCAATATACAAAGAGAAGGACATATTTAGGAAATAAGTATAGTAACACCATGACATACTTCAAATAAAATAACGATAATATACAAGGTGCGGTGTGCGTCTCAAGGTTGCACCAAATGGGAGTCTAGCTCAGCATGTGTCAGGCATGCACCTGACGCTGATATTCTGCTGGATCCCTGTAGTGACATACGGACGTCGAGCAGACGAGATAAATTGGTGTTGTAATAAAGTGTTATTCATGCGCGTAGTGAAATTAGTAAGTATACCCTCAACTTAAATTAAGTATTTTACAGTAAGTTTACTTACTTAACTGTGTTGGAAACGTTCTTGCTCGTTGATGTGTGTTTATAATATAACTTTATATATATATAAAGTTATATTATTATAATATGTATATTGCTTACTTATATGAATAATCTTATAATACTAATATTGTAGTAGCGTAGGTGTGAATAAGAATAAGCGATTTGACTAGACTAAATTATGTTTACAATGGATAACTAAAGGTTCATGTGAAGGTATTATACTTATAATTAACCAACAAAAAGATCCACAAACAATGCGATTACTAAGTACCCCCTCTGTCTCCAGTGTCCAGTGTCTCTGTCTGTGTGTCTCTGTTTTAGATGAAGTCGAACCCTAAGGGTTCCGTTTTGCCATTTTTGTACAGAACCCAAACAAAAATATATTAAGTAAATTTCTTACTTGATAAATTAAGTGTGGGGACTGCATCAATTGAAAGTGTTTTGTTCCTGGTGTGATATTTGCTCTCACAATGTAAGTGGCATACTCTTCGGTACTTAAAGATGTATTCATTTTCCTTTGCCAAAATGTCGCCTCCAACATTATATAACCAGGTTCTAAAGCGGTCCATGTCTTTAGTAGGGTTAGGGAATTTGTGAAGAATTTCATTGGCCAAACCTGGAAACAAAATATAATAGTGACAATACAATACAAGATCTTTCACATTATTCATCATCATTTCATGACAAGGGATTCAGGTCAAAAATTTAGTTAAATTTTACTATTGAACTAGCTTTTGTTTGTCAGCGGCTTCGCTCGCCCTTCCGCCCCCTTCCTTATAGGGAAATTGTACAACAAGATACAGTAACCAAAATATTTAATGACAAACCCAAATGTATCACTAGCGAAGATATTATAACATTAAAATCTATTCTTACTCTATTAGTTATTATTCACTCACCACAATTAGGCACACAACACTTTTTTTCTGCTGCCGTTGCAGCAAATCGGAGTCCATGAAACGTAGCAGAGTTCGGATATAAAACAGTTGTCGGAGTCCAAAACAAAGCACAGGTCAAAGAAATGTAACAGAGCCACCAAAGTCCATAAAAGAAAGCCAAGTCGTCGTGAGAAAACAAAATAACGCGAAAACCACCATGAGCACTTCCGAATTTAGAAAATAAACGGAATTTACAGTGCATAACATGACATTGACATGTTTTCGATTACTTGATTCTTGTCAGAGCTAGACGTTAACGTTCCTTTCCATCAAGCACGCGTAAAATTTATTAAATTATTATATCCACATCCCGACGATTTTAAGACTAATATTCATTTCAGTTATGTGATATCTTTACATTTGTTATGTCATACATTATGTAAAGATCATACTGGAGGCAAATTCCTACAAATTATCAAGTTACCTCATAATACTACAGTAGAATGAACCGTTACAAATAGCAATTTTCGATTAAATACTAATTAGCTATTTTCAGCCTTTTTATGCAACAGTTTGCATTCAAAATATTATTTACATTATTTGACATCATAAATTAAAATAAATTTCTTAATATTTTACTTATCTAACATTTTGTTCAAAATTCATCACAGGTGGTGCCATCTGATAGCGAAAGCTCGGACTATTCCATCCACACAATTATGTACTGGAGCTAAAATGTACTGAGTGAAACGACCCTGTTTGGCGGTGTGTGCCGTATAGCTGTGTTGTGAGTGTTGTGCAGATAATGCAAATAAAACTAAACTTAAACATCTTAAAGACATTTATTTCCTTCCCTGGCCATACACCTTCAATAAGCCTGCGATTAACAAGATGCCGGAAATTTGATTGTCAGAATCTCGGATGACAGCCGGAACCTTGGGTGTCTGCCGGTACTTTGGTTTGGATGTCAGCCGGTATCTTGGACCCCAGTATGGGGTTACGACGATACAGAATTTACGAAAAGAGTTAGGTTACTATTTAAAATTAAAGCTGCCTGCTTAAGACCCGAATACTCTAGAACACGTATAACGTACTGGAGAATTAATTAATCTGGTGAAACGCGTCTAATCTTCGGAAGCAGATTATTTCTAAAAAGGCTCGTCATCGCGAGTCCATGACATTTATACTGGCGTGTTTACGCATAGACAAGTCCTCACTCACTCGTTCGGATACACGTAACGCGCGCACATCACTGGCAAAACAGCTAATTTTAGCCGCTTAGTAACTGAACGTCAGGTGGGTCAGGTGTGGGAAATGCGAGTACCATATCTCGGATGACATATTCAACCATAGATAACATTTTACTTTAGAACAGTATAAAATTTATAATTACCAAGTGTAATAAGTATTGAATAGCCTAATGTTTTATGTTATTTGTTTAGTCTGATAACTAAGAAAATCAAATTAACTGTTAACATTGCCTTCTTCATTCATTACTTTATAAGACCTTTTTTTATCCATGTTCCTTCATCGCCCTTTGTGTTCCGGGGCCACGGTATCTCTTTCAAACAGTCCCGCAACCCCGGCAGGCATAGGTCCTTGCGGACCCGTTCCTTTTTGCTGACTCTCTTTGAGGCGCGTGTGGAACACGAACGCGCCGTCGACACGGCCTGTCGTCATGAGACGGACGGACGGCGAGCTAGCCCATAGCCCACCGTTCACAGGCCCGCGCCTACGGTGGCCGGGGGCCACGTGGTGGCCCCCGACGACCGGGGCGTCTCCCGCGGCGGCCGGAACGCTGTGAGGTTCTCTCCCTCTCACGTTCCGCCACCTCCTTCTCTAGCATTACTGCTTCGCAGAAGGAGGTGACGGCGTCCCATTCCGTCTCGCTCCGGACCATGGCTTGCACCAGGGCCGGACGCGAGAGGTCGCCGCCGCCAATCGCCGCTTCGAGGACACGGCGGTGCTCCGCCCACGCGGGGCACACCTCCAACGTGTGCTCCACCGTGTCCTCCGGTCGATCCTCGCAGTGGAAACACCCGGGCGTTTCCTCCCGCCCGATTCGGTGCAGGAACCTCCCGAAAACACTGTGTCCGGTGAGGACCTGCGTCAGGCGGAAGGTGAGGATGCCGTGGCGTCTCTCGAGCCACTCCTCAAAGAGGGGACTTATCGCCACAATCGTGGCGTGCCCTACTTTATAAGACCTTAGTTTAACTTTCTCTAAAACTTTCCCCGGCAACCATGTTTTATTAGGCAAATTCTGTATTACAACATCCTCCCCTATTTCAAATGATTTTTTAGTTTTAACTGTTCTATTATAATTCTGTGTATACTTTTCTTTATTTTTTCTTTAACATCAATAGGCAATTTAGGCTTTAATTTATCAAATACACATATTAATATTGTTCTTAGGAGTCTTGACATGAGTAATTTAGAGGGACTGTACTCTAACCCTGCTACAGGTATAGTTCTGTACGCTAACAAACCCATCGCAAAATCTGAACCATCCTCTTTACATTTTTTTTTAAATGACTTTACAATTCCTACTGCTTTTTCAGACATACCATTTGATTGTGGATACCTAGGACTGGAGTGAATCAACTCAATATCATACTGTTTAGCAAACTTTTTAAATTCAAAAATGGCATATTTTCGCTTACACAGAACTTTGGAATACCATGAACTGACATAATTACTTTAAACTGTTTAATCACATTGCATCCACTTTGAGTAATAATTAATTAATTCTAAATAATCTTTTCCTGAAAAGGTACAAATATCTACTCCAACCTTGTGAAATGGGCACCTCATGAGACATTAAAGGTTCTTTTGGGTTTGATGGTCTGAACTTTTCACAAGCTTTGCAGCCTAATACAAAGTTTTCTATGTCTACAGACATACCTGGCCAAAACAATACGCGCGCGCGGACGCGTACGGACGTGTTACGTATCGTGTCACTAAATCACAATTATTAAATATTATACTATTTGAAATTTTAAATGGAGGCAAAGTGTAGCGGCTGTGATGCTGTTGTTAATGATTCACTATTTAGGGAGTGTTCGCAAGTAAAGTGCAAGAAGAAATTCCACCTGCGTTGCCTGGCCTTAACAACGGAAGATGCCCTTTAAGTATTTTTGTATCTAAATATGCACAAAACATTTAAACGCGCATAACATAAAATTCAAAAGTCGCGCGATCGTATTCCGTTTGCAGTACGAGTTATCAAGCTACAATAGAACGAGAACGCAATACGCCGAGCCACGAGTACTATCTCTTTCCCTCCAGTCACAGCAAGAAGTTAGACGGTTCGGGCCGAAACTAAGTAATGGTGGACGTTTATTAAAATTTCGTTGAAAGTCGTAGTAAAAGTGGATATATTGTAAATCTTTTAGTGTCATATTATTTCAAAGGCACCTATCTATAACAAGTAAGTATTATTTCATTACAAAATTATGTTATTTTACGTTTATTGAATGAATTAAGTATTTGTATCTAAATAGATACTTTGCAACTTACCCCTATAAATCGAGTTTACTACCCATGTGTATTGTAGATACTGGGCGTCTTTCTCAGTGATTAGCAAAATAATTTGTTTGTGTCCAAATAGATACAAGAATACTTTACGTTTTTTACAGAAAATGAAGCGAAGTTCTAGGAGTTCAAGAATCTTAGCCCTGTTGCCGCCTGCTGACTCAGGGTCTGAGGATTCTGACTTAGATTTAGACCTGTCTTCAGAGGCTCCTGATATTCCCACCGACATGATGGATATTTTTGAACAAACAGATAGCGAAGACGACTCTTACCCATTATCGCAAATACGGCCTCCAGCAGAAAACTCATGGTTACCCGATGCACCAGCCATGAGTGTTACGATCCCATCTTCACCTTCTCTTGTGACAGCAAATCCATCACCAGGGACAACACAATCCGTACAGTCGCCAAGCACGCCAAATACCATTTATTCTAATACTTGTAGTCCTATACCAATTGCATCAAGACTCCTACGGTCACACAGATTAGAAACTCAAAACCAAAACAATAGGATATAACCATCATCAAGCTCAAGACAAGAAGACCTAATTCAACCCCAGACTTCTACTGCTGAAATTCAGCGTTCAAGAAAAATAAAAAAGGAACATATGGAATTCAAATTTAAATCTACAAAGTTTATGTGGCCTGTGGACAGGGAAACAAGTGTAGACAGTTCATTTCAGGAACAAGTCACTGGTATTGATACTCCATATCAATATTTCAAAAGATTGTTCGACGATGAATTGATGGGATTTATCTGTTATCAATCAAACCTTTACTCAACTCAAAGCACAGGCAAATCAGTTGATATGACAACAGAAGAATACGAAAACTTTTTAGGTATTGATATGCTCATGAGTATTGTTGGTATGCCTTCTTACAAAGATTATTGGTCACATCAATTAAGGTATGACAAAATTGCATCGGTAATGCCTCTGAAAAGATACCAGCTGTTACGTAAATACTTGCACTTTTCCGATAATAGCGACGTGAACCTCAATGATCGATATAACAAAGTGAGACCTGTCATGGAACACGTAAGAAGAAATTGTTTACGAATAGAGCCCGAAAAAAGTTTTTCTATTGACGAGATGATGATCCCGTACAAAGGGACAAGAGCTGGATCAAGAAGGCAGTACATTAAAAACAAGCCCCATCCTTGGGGGTTTAAGTTTTTAGTCAGAGCAGGAGTATCTGGCATAGTTTATGACTTTTTCCCTTATGCCGGTGAAAGCACTTTTGATGACGTGTGTTTCACGGACACTGAAAATAAATATTTTGGACTGACTGAAAAATGTGTACTACGTGTGTCAAAAACTTTTGAAAATCCAGCTTTGACAACATTGTTTTTTGACAACTGGTTCTCTTCTCTTGAACTTGTATCATATTTGAGAAGTGAGTTTGGCATCCTGTCATTGGGGGTTATCCGTAAAGATCGTTTGAGAGGATGTAACATGATTTCGGACAAAGACTTGCTAAAGAAAGGAAGAGGAAGCTATAAGGTTATGGTCGATAACAAAAAGAAGATTGCTATTACTAAATGGGCGGATAATAAATGTGTTACTTTAGCTAGTTCATATGCAGCAGATAACAGAGAAACTTTTGTAAAAAGATATTGTAAGGCCTCTAAGTGTAAAGTAAATGTCAAATGTCCAACGGTTATATCAGAATATAACCAGCACATGGGTGGTGTGGACTTGGCCGGAATGTTTGTTTCTCTGTATCGCACAGGCAGTAAGAGTAGGAAGTGGTATAAGAGAATATATTACCATTTGGTATATATTTGCGTCAACAATTGCTGGCTAGTATATAGGCGGCATTGCAAAATGTTAAATGAAAAGAAAGTATTATCTCGCAAAGATTTTAAATTAAGCATTTCGTACACGCTTTTACAAAAAGGGAAAACGGTTAGTAGAATGGCAACAGATTCGGTGAAAATTAAACAACCCGTTGTGCCCAGGCCCGAAAAAGATATCCGCACTGATGGCTTACACCATATACCTACTATTGTAAAGAAGGGTCGGTGCAGGAACTGCACAGCGGGACAGACAGTTATAAGTTGTCTGAAATGTGATACGCGGCTGTGTCTTACGGAAAAACGTAACTGCTTTCGTGAATTTCATACCAAATAGCCTATCACGGCTCAATAATTTAATTTAATTTACTTTTAACCATTGATCTCTCTTACAGAAGTATTTAATTTAATTTTTTTTAACGTTTAAAGTTGATTATTTTTTATAGTTTGCAAGCCCGAGAATAATTTTGTGTATTTTTAGATACGAAGTTCTTAGTAACCTATTTTTTATAATTGTGTTTTTGTATCTAAAAAGCTACAACCTGAAAACTCAGTATTACGTTCCTGAAAAAATATTTTTGTTTTAGATTTTCTTTTAAGTATTAAAGAAAATTGATTTGATCTAGTTTTTTTTTTATTTACCCATACCTATACTTTTTTGCTCCTTAAAGGGTTAAAGCTTTCACGCCGGAATACAGGAGTCTGTGGATATGTCCCGAGTGCACATGCACAATGCCGAAAAGGGGTAATACAGACACACCTGTTCGAGGAACTGCGGTCATCAGCAAAACGTAATCACCGAGCAGCCATGTGAACACCGCCGAGCGAGGCAGTCGTCGGAATACAAGTGAAGAGATGCGGAGAGCCTACTTCTAGACGAGATACGGGAGTTTCGATGGGAGGTGAAGTCTCATTCGAAGCAGCAGCGGAAAGATTATTTACTATTGCAAAATATAAACAAATATTGGAGGTAGTACAGGAAAAGGCAAATAAAGTTGAGATGCTAGAAGCAAGAATTAAAACGCTAATGGAAAGAAATGAGAGCCTAGAAGCCAGTCTAAAGAAAAGTCAGGCAGTAGTGCCAAATCAGACAGAGCAAGGCTCAAAAAGCTTGACACCGTCTTTTGCAAAAGCCGTCAAAGATAAGCAGAAGCAGGTAGTTGATAATGAAATAAAGTACCAGCGAAGAAATTTGTGGCCACGAAAACGACGAAAGTAGTATCGAATGAGGTGTAGTAGGTGAAATATGTATTAGATATAAGTTAGTATTGTATGGTCTGACAGGAGTCGGGAATAAATCGTCTTAGAGGTAACACGTGTCTCATTGCTCTGTCCCCTTTCCCCGCACACCGCATGGCGACCCTGCCAGGATCTCGCGCATCGATGTAACGCGTTTTGGCGTCCGTGTGCTCTACGTCACCGGGCCCTAGACGCAGAATCAGCAGTATTGTTCGAGTGCTTCAATATTGAAACAATGGTTTTTTCCACTGCCACTTTTGAGAGCGTGCGCGACGTTACGAACAATTTATCGAGTGTGAGACTGTTTGAAACAACGATAATTCTTCGTAAAAATGGGAAAATCCTACTCTAAACAAGAGGAAAAAGAGGTTATCATTACCCAAAATGCTGTTGGTGATAACGGCGCTACCGGTGTACGAGAAGATCATCTCTACACAAACAATATACTGCTGAGCATTATTCTGGCTGTCGTTGGGATCGTAATATTGTTTATCCTGCTCAAATATTACTCATAACTCGTAAACTAGCTGAAACCGAGAGGTAATTTTTGGAACACATATTTCTTATAATGAAATTTATTAGATGATACTAAAGATAGTATTCTAAAGTTTAAGTTTTAGCGAGTTACAGCAATTGGTATTTCAATTTGAATCATCAATATTGCTGTATCTTGGTAGTTGTTATGTAAGGCACAACAAAATAGCTTTAAAATTTTAGACAACGATTATTATGTATGTAATATGAAGTAAATTTGTGAGTCCTCGTATTTCGTTGTACTTCACATTCTTTTTAGAAGTAGGTCTTGCTTTTTGTGTTAAATACAAATAAAACAAATTATTATGTTTAATTAAATGCTGTATGTTTATTTAAACAATGTTATTTAGTAATTAATGTTTGCCCTAATAATAATTATAACGAATTTAAATAAAAATGTAATCAGTCTCAAAATTAAAAAAAACAATGAAGTTTACTGAGGGCGACATTTTCAACTAAATAAAATATCCTAAGCGATATTTAGGACGAAATATCTAACAAATATAACAAAATTAAAATAACATAATTATGAATTTCTTAGGCACAAGTTTCTTAGACCTACATGTAAAAAACAAAATAAAACAATCAATTCGAAAAAAAAAATTAAAGTTAATAAAATACCAATAGAATTATAACGCAAGTAATTTCAGTTTGCTGCAGCCTTCACTGATTTTCATCCTCTTGATCAGACTCATTTAAAGCATCTTGTACTTTTTTGTCGCGTTTTAGACATAAAAATTCATTGGCGGATGTCCTGGGTATTACGTTCTTGTCGACGAGTTTTTTTAAGTCGTTGTATTTTTGCAATGATTCTGGTAGTTTTGCAGAATATAGGCAATCTTTTGGTTTGGAACCATTCTGACTACATAATATGACCTCTGTAGCTTTAGCATCTGGTAGCATAGAATATTTAATAATCATTTTGTCAGGGTTTGACTTTTTGAATGTTGCAATACATAATTTAGAAATCTGTAACTTTTGATACTTCTTAAAGGTGCTGTTCAAAATGTCTTCAAACCCCATAAAGTCTTTACCTTCCAAAACAGACACTATATATGGAGCAGGATTTTTACGCGCCATCTCGATAGCCATCGGCCAATGAGACGGTGCCCATATAGTAGTCTTTTTTACAGCACGTTAAATATCTTAACATACACAACATCGTTTTATTTTTGTTCTGACCATAACATGAATCTGAATACAACAGTACTCTTTTAACATTTTGACGTTCATCTAACTTTTGAAGGTATTTAAAGATGCAAGTAGAAATTTCATTGGCTCCGCGATGAGCGTCAACCTCGGTCCACACATTGCAGTAGCCTACGTGTGTATTGCTTTCATAAATTGTCATATTATATACGGCTATTTTCCTTGAGTAATACAGGGCCATATTTTCACCATGCGGTGTATTTAGGACCTTTTGCATATCAAAACTTGCACATATCACACTTGGATCTTTAGCATTAAGTTTCTGGTGGCATTTAAATCTTTTATAGGACTCATTTTTTTCTCTCAAGTGGTTTTCAAAGTTCAAGAGTTCTTCTTCATTTTTGACATCATAAGTCTGAATCATACATGTCATACATTTGTCTTTTTTAGGGACATAAAATCCTATATTGTAATTGGTCTTTAACCAATTTGAAAAAACTTTGAAAGACATTTTGTTAACACCATTATCAGCACAGTTTTTTGAATAAATGCGATACAAATTAGAAAGATTTTTAAAATCATCAGGTAAGTAAAGGCGAGCCGAATCTTTTCTGCAGTAATGCGAGGGTACAAGAGGTAAAGATGTTATAAATTGTTTCGCATGACTTATTACTTCTTCTTTAGTTTTATTACCACCGCCGTTTTTTTTTCTTTCGTCTAATTTTGCAAATCCCTCGACTGCATTATTTAGTGTGTACAACAGAAGCCTTTGCGTTATATCAAGCGTGTTTATTAAAAATTTTTGACACACTTGTCTCCTTCCATCGCCTTCATTTATATAATATGCGTATGAGAAATTTCTTCTTGATGATTCGCCTTTATCTGTCGTATAACACTTGACATCTTTTTTTATAGCACTTTGTGAGATCCAGTCTTTCTGGCGTTGTGAGCTACCCAGGTTCCAGTAATAAGTAAAAAGCTGTAGGCGTCTTTCTTCGGTTATTTCTCCACAATTCCGTTTACAAATAACATCTTAAAAAGGATTAGGTTTCATAGTTTTAGATGGAACAGATTCTCCTTTTTCAGTGGTAAAGGTTTGTCCTAAAATTCGTTTTATTTTGTTATCATTTTTAATTTCCTGCTTTTTTTTTGGTCTGGTTTTTAAAACTTGTTCAGTATTATCTTCCTTTGTTTCAACGTTATTACTGTTATTTTTTTTCCCAGTCTTTTTACTATTCTTACATTTCGATTTCTTTTTTAGCTTTTTTGTTTTTTTTCTTCCTTTTTTGCTCGATGTCGAATCATCAGATGTTTCACCTGTGCTATATGATGCACTAGAATCTTCTGATGGAAATGCTTCGTTCAACAATAACGTATCAGCATCCTCTTCTTCTATAAAATCTAGATAGATTTTGTCAAAGTTCAGTTTTTTTTTACATTTCCGATTATATTTCCTATCTTGGGATGATGGTTCGTCACTGTAGTTGGATTTTAAAACGTCAACAGGCGGGTTGCCATATGTTACAGGAACTTCTCCGATTAGATTTGGTGACAAATCAGCATCAAGCAAAGGGCTGCGATCTGTTTCAGGCACTACTCTGATTCTATTTGGTGATAGTTGTGCATCAACAACAGGGCTGACATTTGTTAAAGGAAGTGTTTTGATTAGATTAGGCGATAACTGGGCAACAATAAGAGGTTTATTATTTATATCAGTAAAATTTTGGTTTGGATAGTTCTGGTCAATTTGAAGTAGGTTCATATTTACTTCAGAAGTAACATTAACTCCACTTAGATATTTCTGAGTATCAAGGAGGTTGTTATTTGTTTCAAGTACAACTTGTACTGAATTTACACGTGTATGATTTTCAATGGATTGGTTGTTATTATGAAGAATCTCACATTTATTATTTTCTGCGTCATTATAAGCAATACAAGAATCAGTAATATTAGACTCTTTTACTGTATGTGTTTTAAGATTCTGAGACATTTCTGGACTTTCCGAACTATGATCAGATTCACAAGTTACTAAAACTTCATAACGATTCTGTAAGTTATCATTTATTTCAATCTCATCTATTGTACTTGGGGTTGGGGTCAAGATTGGCTGAACGATCTGGGCTATATTTTCCAAGTCACTTTCATCAACATCATCATTTTTAATGGCACTTTCAGAAAACTGTGTTGTATTATTATTACTATGAGTTATAAAATGCGCCGAAGGAATGTTTTCAATTATCCGCTTCGTCTCAGAAATGTAATATTTTGGTTTCCGAAAAGTAGGTGTGAGATCTTTAACAACTCCTATTGCTGCTGATTTTGAGTGATGAGGACTCGTCGGAAATGAAGACTGATCTGGTAAATAATATTCGAAACTCGTACCTGCGGCTTCACTAAGGTACCTCTCCGATCGGACTGGTTTTCCATATTTATAGGTAATGTCACTGATGATCTCAATCTTACGCTTCTTCTTTTCATCGTCTTCGCAAGTGTCTCGCTGTGGTTTCAACTCATCTTTCCATTGTCGACGTTTTGCCATCTTTATATTATTATAAACTATTCAGTTTCACGATGATAAATCAAATTAATAAGTACCTGAAAAGTTTAATTAAAATAACATAAGAAAATTTAAAAAAATTGAGCAAACAAAAGTTATAAAACACGAAAACAACCGTGAGCAACACAAACATGAAAGTCATAACTAATGTCAAAGCTAAGGTGAGATTTCAGCGGCGAACTCTCGCGAACGGCATTCATTGAGGCCATGCTGCGGGACAAGAGGGTATAATGGGTAGTTCGCCGTCCAACCACGGACCAACCCAGGGTCGACTTAGCGGGCGCGTTGTGTTCCACGAAAAAGAGCTGTCAACAATCTGCCGGCTGCCACAGAAGGTCGCACGCCTGCCGGGGTCGCGGGACAGTCTAAACAGGTAACCGCGACCCTGGAACGTAAAGGACAATTGTTGGAACACTTTGAATTGTAGTCAGTACAGTCCATTCGCTTTATCCAGGGCAGGAGGACTTATTTGATTATTTTAACATCTAAAAAAAGGGGAGATGTCAGATGTAACATCATTATGCGACTACGGTAAGTCTCGCTCGTTTTTTATGGTCTCAATGACACTCATTTACTCACCCGCGCTGAGCTCGGTCAACCAGGAATTTATAACCATTGAATTTATTAAATTTACAAATACCTAATTAATAAGACGTATTTCATTATCAGATCACGACCAAATTTCTATAGAATCTATTCTGGAGTATAATTTTTAAAACAAAAAGAAATCGAAATCGGGCCACAATTGATTGAGAAATCGGTGAACAAACATTAAAAAATACATACCTACAGCCGAACATAATAAGTATAAATAGATAAAGTAAATAAAATGGCTAAATAACATTACTTACGTAGGATTCACTTTAGTTGTACACGTAAAACACGCCCGAATATCGTAGACGACGAACTCGTGTTCTTGCTTGTGCGCTCGCACATCGACTGCAATACAATCGGGAAACGTCGTATCCAGGCTATCAATAGCTTATCATCCAAACTGTACCTTCTTCTTATGCCTAATGCAGCCTTGATGATAAACTGCTTACAATTTTCGCGTACTTTTTTCGCACAGTCATTTGTAACTTCCGAATGCGACAGCTGTTTCTGAACACCAAGTCCTAGATACAGGTCATCAGTCTTGACATGCTTACTGACATCTGTGGGATCTATTTTATCAAGCGGAGTATTGTTAACATAGCTCGAAGGCATAATTAATAGAAGCAGCTCTGTATATAACTCTTGCATTTTTCCGTGTAAATTTATTAAAACTATAGACTCGCTTTGAAAATATGCGTTGGTGTTTGTAAATTTTGGCAACATCCACGACAGAAAATAAAAGTAAGCCTTATGAATAGGATCTCGTAGAGCTATATGTAATTCACGGCATTCGTGATCTTCCATCCACTTGTCATCAAAGAAGAGCGCAAGCGCGTCCCATTGTTCTAGGATCCTATCGACAACAGAAGATAGAGAAAGCCATCTAGTTTGAGCTGGTCGCAAAATTTTATGTACTTTCGTATCACAAAACTCTTGAAAAGCTTTGAATTGTTTTTGCCGCTTACTACTATTTTTAAAATAATTATAGATATTGCGTGCCAGACTTTCGCATTCGGGTGGCAATTCTTTGCAAGCTTCGCTCGAACATAAATGCAGTGAGTGACAAATACATTTCAATACTATTCCTGGACACATCTCGTCGATACTGAATTGTTACAGCCCATCATTGTATTACAACCATCTGAGCCAAATCCAACAATGTTTTTTAGTGGTACGCAATTATCTTCAAATGATCTAATCAGGAATTCAAACAGGCGTTTTGCAGTTGTGGTATTATCTACGTTATCTTCGTTGAACAGGTCAATGAGGTCCCAAAATCGACTTACTACTCGTCCTGCCTTTGGGTCATAAGATCGTACAACCACACACATTGTTTTTACGGAACTGATGTCTGTGCTTTCATCTATAAGCACAGAAAACTTTTGTGACTTTAAATCGGCGCATAAGTTGGATTTTTCTGTATCACCCAAGACATTATTTATTACAACTTGCAGTTTGGTATGCTTTAATTTTAAATTTTTAGCAATATTCGAATCGGGAAATGCATCAACTAACAAATCAGATAAGTGGTCCATACTTGCATGTGCAATTTTATGCTCCGCCATGAATGCTGCTAGCTTCAGCTCTGCGTATTTTGCTTTTTCCTCTTCTGCTAATATTTTCGACGTTTGAAATATTTTTGTAATAGGTTGTTGCACTCTCATCGATCTTGACATATTTTGGTGTTTCGTTCCCGCGCTATGTCGTTTTATAACACTTATATCAGCCTGAATAGTAGTATCACAAACGCTACAACTAGCTTTGTACGGATCTTTTGGACATTCACGTAACCATGGTGAAAAATCTTTCTTTCTCAGCCACTCTTGTCGAAACTTTTGTTTATAAGACTTTTTTTTTACAAGCTTACTTACTTCTTTTAGAAGGCCCTCCACTACTCTCGCCACTAGAATAACTGGAATTATCACTCATTTAGTACTTATTTGGAAATACTTCTATTTATAGGCAATTTATTACGTACAAAACAGAATGAATTTCGAACTGTGACTACAGAACAAAGACATTAAATTATACTACCTACAGAAAAACACCAAACATAGATTATGGTAACTCGCAAAAATTAAAATGCTATGTAATAGTATAAATTATCCGAATTAATTGTAACTTCGTAATTTGGTAGGATAAACGTTGTCTGTCACATCGTTATTTCCTGGAATCCCTGTTGTGTTAGTGTTGCCAAATAAAATATCAACAGAAATTTTGAAAAGCACATTTCGTGTTGCCGTTATAGAAATAAATAAAAAAAAATTAAGACGCAACCGCATTGACGGAATTACGGTAGATATCCGCACCGTAATGCCATGTCTACGGTAGGCGGTAGATTTTAGAAAAATACGGTAGGTCTACCGTAATTACGGTGCAGTTAGAGACACTGTATCCAGGGGAAGACACGGGGACGGGGGTAGGTTTCTTTAGCGTAATTTAAATTGTACTCAAATTTCAACTCTATTATAAATGATTTATGGACAATATTTATCATAAATGTGTAGAATGAAACGTAGTAAGTCTAAAGCACATTCAAAACCCGAGCGATAGAATTGTAGTATCTCTAGCTACAATAAAATATTGAGGCGGCGAAATTGCTGTATCTCAATAAATTATTATTTGGGACGTACACATAATGCTGTAAATGTTTCGTTATACGAGTATATAAACAAGGACAGTGTATCTTGACATCGGAAAAAAATACTTATTACTATTTTGTTGTATCTATTTGTTGTTGTAAAATAGTTGATTTTATGGTACTTACAGAATTTTGAAGTATGTTTTCTTAAAAAAAGTTAAGAAAAAGTCCACGTCGTATCATAAAACAAAAACATCCTAGGAAAACATGGATCAGACTGTCCGACGCAGTATTTTTTTCTGAATTAAAAAATGCAATAAAAAGAAAATCCCATTTTTCGAGATACGACAAAATCGCTTTCCAGCGTCGATATGTTCGAACTGGTTTGTGCTACTGTTTACCTACGTAACAGATTTATGTTTTTACTTTGTGTCTATATTCCACCTGGTAGTAATGATAATGAATATGTCGTAGGATAATTTGATACTTCGAATCTTCGCGGAAATCCTAGGGGTTTTGCGAAAACGCGGATAATTAGACATAGGCGAAAAATTATCAAATCTTACTGGACAAAGTCAGGATTTTTGCGAAAATACTCGTTATTATAGCAATATTGCGAAACGAAACGCTGGCTGTTATGAAATAAGAACGCTGATTGGTCGGTCAGCGCGTTCAATAAGAGATCGTCTCTGATTGGTTGACGTCTTAAATGTCAATCATTTGTTGCCGCACGTTATTTGTTTACGTTTGTGTCTGAGTTAAATTGCAGAAGTGTTTTGTTTTTTATCGTAAATAGTGTACCTACTTGGACTTAAATAAAGTGGTAAATAAAAGTGCTACACGGATGTACATAGTGTCATATATCATAAAAGTCTTAGTCAACCACTTTTGGTGGTTGGTGTTGGTGTGAGGATAAACTTACGGCCTGGAGAAATCAAAGTCCTTTTTTGATGTCACACTTTAATGTCCACGCATACACTTTATAAGCACGTTTGGAAGGCACAGTAAAACGGTTAGCTGAAGAAAGTAAGCTTAAGCAAGAGAGTTCCAAATCACAAAGCAATACAGCGGTTTAGCGCGGGTATATGGTTATATCGGAAATTACACACGCGAGCGTGCGTCCAGCGATAGAGGTAGGTCGGGACTGGCGAGCGGCAGGCTGTGAGACCGCGGGGGAGGCGCGCGCGCATACGTCACAGCGATCGTATGATGCGCTACGTCACCCGCCTTTGTAAACAAAGGACTCGGCAGTCGACGCGCATGTCCAGTGTATTTGTGTAATTGACGGACGGGCCGTACCGTACGGTACGTGTTTGTTTGAATGTGTAAAGAATATCCTAATTATATTTTGTATTTGTATTTATGTTGTGTGTTAGTATCTTGTGTATATGTATGTTGTGTGTATGTATGTTGTATGTGTATGTTGTGTGTATGTATGTTGTATGCATGTATGTAGTGAGTCACCTACATCACTCCCCTCCAGAGACCGTGCTACGGGCGATAGTAGTCTGGGAAGTGGACTCTTCTGCCTGAACGAGTGGTTTTTACTGGTGGGATGAATGGTGGTGGTTCGGGTATTGGTTTATTTGGGGTAGGGGTGTCATGGGTGTCGTTCAGTAGGTAGGCTGGTTTTAGGCGGTCTACAGATACTGTGACAGTTTTTCCTTTTACCTTAATTTTATATACTTTGGCACCTCTTTCTAGCACTTCATAGGGACCAGTGTATGCTGGCTGGAGTGCACCCCTCAGCGCATCATCCCGAAGAAAAACATGGGAACAAGATGATAGATCTTTGTGAATGAAGATTTTGTCTTTTGAGTGGTGCGACGTGGGGACTGGCTGTAAATTGTTGGCAAATGATCTGATACGGGCTGTGAAGTCCGTTATGTCAGTCGTACATTTGTCAACTTTATGGCCGAAGAATTCTCCCGGCAGCCTTAAGGGTTCACCGTATACTAACTCGGCAGAAGATGATTGAAGGTCTTCTTTGAAGGAACTTCTTATGCCGAGCAGCACAAATGGTAGGGATTCGGTCCAGCGGCTGTCTGCATGGCACTTGATTGCTGCTTTCAGCTGCCGGTGGAATCGTTCGACTAGACCGTTGCACTGAGGATGGTATGCGGTAGTCTTGCGATGCTTAAACCCAATGGCCTTTGCGAGGTGTTGGAAGATGCCAGACTCGAATAGTCTCCCACGGTCGGTGACAATATCGGTTGGGCAACCAAATCGTGCTATCCACCCTGACAGGAATGCTTTGGCCACAGTTTCTGCTGGGATATCGGTAATAGGGACGACTTCAGCCCATCGCGTGAAGCGATCGACGAGTGTCAAGCAATACCGATATTCTTGGGATGGGGGTAATGGGCCGACGAGGTCTAGGTGGACATATTTGAATCGCGCTGAAGGGAGATCGAGGGTACCCAAAGGGGTGGAAACATATCGATTCACCTTCGTGCGCTGGCATGCCAAACATGCCTTAGACCAATCGCGGCAGTCTTTCCGCATCTGTGGCCAAACGTAACGCTGTGCTACTAGTTTAGCACTTGCATTTGCGCCAGGGTGGCTGAGCGAGTGCAACGAGTCAAAGATTTGTTTGCGCACTGGTTTAGGGACGATAGGCCTAGGAGTCGTTGTGCTGACATCGCAGTACAATTCAATACGACTTCCCGGTACTATTATTTTCCTAATGCACAAGGAGGAATCTCCTTTAAGTAGTTGTGGTAGTTCTGAGTCTGTCTCTTGTGCTTTGGCTAGTACATTTAGATCTACTGGGCTTTGCAATTCTTCAACCCGGGAAAGTGTGTCGGCTACGACGTTATCTTTCCCGGCGATGTGTTGAATATCGGTGGTGAATTGTGAGATGTCTAAACGTACGTGGCGCGCAGTTACTTTTCCGCTGCTGGAAAGCGTAACATAGCGGCTTGTGGTCCGTATAGATGGTGAAAGTGGTAGCGGCTAACCAATGCTGGAAGTATTTTATACTCTCGTATATTGCAAGTAGTTCCCTATCGTATGGTGAGTATTTTTGCTGTGATGGGCTCAGCTTGCGGGTGAAAAAGGCTAATGGCTGCCAATTTCCGTCTTTGAACTGCTGTAAGACTCCGCCAATGGCGAAATCAGATGCATCCGTGACCAGGCCCAGTTTGGCATCTGAGTCGGGATGTGCCAACAAAGCCGCATCACACAGGCTGTTCTTACACTCCTCGAAGGCTTGTAACGAGGGTCCGCTCACGTCGACTGGCTGGGAGGCTTTCACGTTCCCGGTCAGCAAAGCGTGTAATGGCGCTTGGTTCTGGGCAGCCCGAGGTAGAAACCTCCGGTAAAAATTAATCATGCCCAGAAACCTTCTTAGTTGCCTGGCGGTTTTTGGCACTGGGAACTCCCTGATTGCCTGTACCTTGCTGTCCAAAGGCTTCGTTCCGTGTTGCGAGATGTGGTAGCCTAGGAATCTGACCTCTGGTGCACCAAATGTGCATTTGGTAATGTTAATGAGCATGCCATATTCCTTCATCCTCGAGAATAGTTGGCGAAGGTGGTCTTCATGCTCGGCTTCATCCCTAGAGTACACCAGAAAGTCGTCCAGATATGGGAAACAGAAGTCTAGGCCACGAGTCATCTCATCAACAAACCTTTGGAAAGTCTGCCCGGCGTTCCTCAGACCGAACGTCATAAACGGAAACTCGTACAGTCCGAAAGGTGTTGTGATGGCAGTTTTTGGGATGTCCCGCTCAAATACTGGTATCTGGTTGTAAGCTTTAACGAGATCTATTGTGGAAAAGATCTTACAACCAGATAGACTGTGGGCGAAGTCATGGATGTGCCTGATTGGGTACTTATCTGGTATCGTCCTTGCGTTGAGCAGCCTGTAATCACCGCAAGGACGCCAGCCGTTGTCTTTCTTCGGGGCGAGGTGAAGAGGTGACGCCCAAGGGCTCTCCGATGGTCGAGCTGTGCCGTTTGTCAACATTGCCTCGAATTCGGCCTTGGCGATTTTCATTTTGTCCGGGGCTAGTCTGCGTGGGGAACAAGATACTGGGGGGCCTGACGTGGTGCGAATGTGGTGTACTGTGTTGTGTTTTGGTGTGAATGGTGCGCCTGCCGGTCGTGTTATTTCCTGAAATTCGGATAATAGATTACGGTACTTGCAGTCGCCAGTCACGACCTTTACACTTGAAATTAGGCTATCTGGATGTGCGATAGAAGCTATAGCTGACACATTAGTAATGCCATCGATGAGGCGTTTGTTGCGAATATCTACAATTAAATTAAAATATGAAAGAAAATCGACACCTATGATGGCTTTAGTGACGTCTGCTACAATAAAGCGCCAAGGAAAATCCCTACGTAGGCCTAAATTTAACACAACCTGAAGGTAACCGTAGGTGTTGATTGTGGACCCGTTGGCTGCACACAGCTGGTATTCGGTCTTCTCCCGTCGTTGCTGCGGGAGCGCAGATCGTGGGTAGACGCATAAATCGCTTCCCGTGTCCACAAAAAATTGGACTTTCGACCTGCGATCTGTCACGAACAGGCGACCAGTGGTGGATGGGCAATCTTCAGCCGCCATTATTGACTGCCCGCAGCGTTTCCCGACTTATAGTCACACGGGCGGACGCATTTCTTCGCCTGTTTACCGAATTTATAGTGGTACCAACAAGTCGGGAACTTCCTGTAGTTGGACTGCGACCGTTGTGATGGACTGCGACTTCGGCTGGATGTCTTCCTGGTGCGTGGGCGGGAGCGATCATGCCTCTCAGTAGTCAGTGCGTCGACCTTTCTCGTGAGTTCCATGATGAGCTTCATCATGTCCGCCTGTGGGTCGGCTCGTGACGAGGTTGCTGCTGCGACTTGCGGTGTCGGAGGCGCGATGTCGTGGACGCTATCCGCGAGGTCTGCGAGCTCGCTGAGGGGCAAGGTCTGGCGTGACGCAATGACCGTCTGCAGGTTACCAGGCAAGCGGCTCGTCCAGATCGTGCGGAGAAAATCCTCTGGGATCGTTGGTCCCGCCAAGTGTTGTAGGTGCCGCAAGAACTGGGACGGCTTTCGGTCGCCTAGTTCCTCCGATTGTAGCAGCTGCTTGGCCTTCTTCTCTTTGGAGACGGACAGGCGCTTAATAAGCTCAGTCTTCAGTTTATTGTAAGCTCCAGTAGCGGGTGGATCGGTGATGATATCTTCCACCTCGATGGAGTACTGCCGGTCCAGGTGGCCAAGGACGTAGTGAAATTTCGTGTAGTCGTCCGTAATTCTGGCGAGTTTGAATTGGCCTTCTATCTGGCAGAACCATATATTGGGTATCCACTGACTGTAATTATTTCTCTTTGGTGGGTTTTTATCCACGTCTCGTTAAGGCAAACTACATTATAAGGTTCGTTATCTAGTTAGTAGTCTCTCAAGAAGATGGGTTTTGTTTTTAAGACTGCACGTTTTGAATAAATATTTTAAAGTCGAAAAGTATGGTCTTCGGGTTGTCTTTGACTTACATCGCGGTGGCTGTTTCTACGCTGTGGAGTAGCGGATGTGGTTGTGGCGGATGTGATTTGTGGTGCAGTCTGGTTGTGGCTCATGAATGGATTTACGGTGTTACTTCGCGACAAATTTCGTTCTTCTCTATATTTTCTTCTTTCATTTAGTGCGTCATAATCGAGATATTCTGAAATGTGGAGTCCCTGTCTCTTCAAAAATCTTGCCTGTGTTATGATATACTTTGTCATTCTTTTGCTGATAAGCTCTATATGTATTGGTCGTTTTAGCCCATTTCTGCTTATGCGGCGTTTTTCTTATTTTAGGTAATGTACTCGTTCAACTATTGAAACGAATCCTTTCTGCTCACAATCGGTGCCGGACAGAAAACAAATTTACAAAAAATTTACTAAAGAAAATGAGAAAAGACAGGTATGTCAAAAGTTTTTTTTGTAAAACTTTGTGCATTTCCTTCTTCTACTTCCGTAATACTTGATTCAAAAACGAAATGAAATAAACTGTTTTGATGCATGTGATGCAAGAGGTGGACACACCTGCTAATAAAACAAAACCTAAAATTATTCAAGGAATTAGAAACCATATTGAATCATTTCCTTGCATGGAAGCCCATTATAGTAGAAAAAATACTCAATGCAGATACTTTAATAAAAATCTTAACATACGAAAGATGTACTTATTATACAAAGATGAGTGAAGAGAGATGAGGATGTCGATGAGGGAGAGGTTGAGATAATCATCATGGGACTTCGCAACGATTGTTCCGTGGGATGGGACGGAATCTCAGCTAACTTTTTGAAAGAAATACGCTAATTTATTTTACCAACCCTTACCCACGTCATTTTAATCTTTGCTTTTTAAATGGCAAATTCCCAAGAGTTTTCAAGAGAGGTTTTTTGCATCCTATCTTCAAGAGTGGGCACAAAGGCAGTGACACGAACTACAGACCAATTTCAGTGTTGACCAATGTTGAGAACAGGATAGATTAAAACCACAAGTTCAGCCTTTTCTTTATATTGTAACAGCTACCAAAGCACATATTTTTCTCACACTGACATAGTAAAACAAAACCAAAATTGACAAGTATGGTAGCTGGTCGCCAACATGGCCCCCGACGGTGTGAAGCACCAATTTACTGGCCGGCGACCAGCAATACCACCTTTCGAGTGGGTCGTCGCAGCACGCCCCCCTTCGTAGTGACGTCCACAACTCTGACGATGCCGTCTTTCCTCGGGTGCACTGCCGTGATTCGCCCTCGAGGCCATTGGTTCCTGGGTAGCGTGCCATCTGCGATGAAGACTAGATCGCCCACCCTTAATGGACGAGCCTCTTGCAACCGCCTCCTAGGTGTAAGCGTGGGCAGGTACTCGAGCACGAAGCGCTGCCAGAAGTGGTCTGCCAGCCTCTGCGCTTTCCTCCAGTCAGCACGTCGAAGCAAGTCGGCGTCGTCAAAGACATTAATATCAGGCTCGCTGCTTGGGCTTCCGATCAAAAAAGTGAATGGAGTTAGGGCGTTCTCTGCGTCCGCATCCACCGAGACGTGCGTCAGTGGTCTTGAGTTAATGGTACACTCGGCCTCTAAGAGCAGGGTGTTTAACACATCTTCCTTGGGAGTCCGCTGCTTCAGTGTGACGGCGATAGCATTTTTCACCGAGCGGACTAACCGCTCCCAACAGCCCCCCATAAAGGGTGCGGATGAGGGGATGAATCGCCATTCGATTCTTCTATTAGCGCAGAAGTTGAACAGCTCTGGCAGCATTTTTGCTGCGCCAACGAATGACGTTCCGTTGTCGGAGTATATCATTGTCGGGCATCCTCTTCTCGAAATGAACCGCCTGATTGCCATCAGGGCGGAGTCCGACGATAGTGTCTCCACAATCTCTAAGTGGACAGCTCGCACCGTTAAGCATGTAAAAAGGGCAATCCATCTCTTGGCGGTGCGTCTGCCAATAGCGACGTTCAGAGGGCCAAAATAATCCAGCCCTACGTATGTGAAGGGGCGCTGATGATGAGCCAATCTGGCTTTTGGCAAGTCTCCCTCTGGTGGTGATTCCGGCTTAGCCTTCCGGTTGCGGCAAAACTGGCATCTCTGCGAAGTTCCTCTGACAGCTGGTCTCAGGCTTAGAATGTAGAACCTCTGGCGCAGTTCATTAACCACTAGCTCGTTATGTCCGTGGGCGTATCTGGCGTGATAGGAGTGTATCATTAGCTTGACGATAGGATGTCGGCCGTCCAGGACAATCGGGCGTGACTCTACATACTCTGCGGCGGCAGTGCGGCCAGAAAGACGAAGGAGCCCGTCTTCACCGAACAAAAGCGATAGGTTCCGAAGCCTACTATCACTCGAAACGGGACGTGCTGTTAGAACGTGCATCAAATCTTCGGGAAAGGAATCTATTTGGACTTTACGAAATAAATGAACCTCCGCAACGTTGAGGTCTTCGACGGAAAGGGTAAAAAGGTTACGAGCATCTCGAAGTGCGTTTTGAGAGAATTTGGAATTTGGGCGCAAAATTGATCGAAACTTGTCAATATACTGATGGGTTCGCGCGAAGAAACCGGGTCCAACTGCTAAAACGTTGGTGATCCGCTACTACCGGTGAAGGTAGCTGTCGCGGTGAAGCAACTAACAGTCCCACCGATTCCGAAGGTCGTTTAAGTTCTTCGGTTACCGGAGGGATGGCACACGTCGGTTCACATGGCCAGTCAGAGGGTGGAGACAAAAGAAATGTGGGTCATGTGAACCAACGTGATGAAGTCGAAAAATTGTGAGTGTCTCGCGTAGCGTCGTCCGCGACATTTAAAGCCGTGGGGACGTATCTCCAACTGTGGATGTTTGTCGTTTCAGTTATCTCTCCCAACCGGAATGAAACAAAGGCCTTAAATGTACAAACGTCGCTACGAAGCCTGTTCAATACGAACAAAAGCCATGTATCCAAATCTATAAATTGATATCCTGTATGTGGTAAAAAAATAAACACTTCCGTTTTAAGTATTAGCTACAAGCGACGTGGTTTCATTTATAAAAATAAAATTTCCCGAATTAACGCCTGTGCTAGTGCAAGAAGTCATTTTAATTACTCTTCGTGTTATACAGAAGAAGTTTTGGTCCTACGAGTCGGATTTTCCGTGAAAAAATAGCAAAAAATCCCCTTTCGTCGAGTGTGGCAGCAGTAACCATACTCCATAGAACGGCGTCGTGTGGTTGGCAAGCGCATTCGGTGTGGAAAACCATTAAGAAGCGGTCCTGAGTGCATTGACAGCTTCGTTCCTACCAATTATAACTACGGTGCTTTTTATCTGCCAATTTTACAACACCATCGTCGAGAAAAAGGGAAAAGAAAAGTCCTTGAGTCAGTCCATTTCTCTGTGTCGCAAGGTTGCACAATCCGTGTGCTGTCATCAAACGTCAGTGTCATCGTGCACACTCTTCATTTGTTCAAGTAAGAAGAAGACGGAGATATTAAGTCATCGTGTCACTTCCGGCGGTCAACGCGGTGTTGCTACAAAAACGCGAGTTATTTTTACCTGAAGTGCGTATCCGAATTTACAAATCTGTGTGCAGCCAATAAGAGGGCGGCATTGACAATATTGACATTGCTGAATCGACCAATCAATAGGAATTGCGTTTACGACCATGTTGTAAAATTACAACAAAGAATATAGACATTTTTGCGTTGCGACCCTACGGCCATTTTGTGCTCGCTTTGATAAAATTGTTATAAAACTTGTTTTTTAATAAGCGTCGACTGAAAATTGTGTAATTAATTTAGTTAGTTGCGTATCGTCAATAACGTACCATGGCGGAAGCTGCCAAGCTGAAAGTTTTAGTGGCCGAGAGAGGATATATTAAAAGCGGCATCACTAGAATGCACATATTCTGCTTAAACGAAGAAGCTGTGAAGATGTCAACCAGCGAAGCCCTGGCCGAGAAGAGGTATCGGCTGAGTGAATCGTTCAAGGAGTATGAGCGGCTCAATAAGGTGATCCTTAGTTTGAATTCGAGTGATGACGAAAAGTACGACGAGTACGAAGACAAATATTATGAAGCGATAGGCATTCTTGATAAACACAAAGCCGTGGTTGTATACAATGTGCCCAACAATGGTGCACATGGTAAGTTCAATAATTTACCCAAAATACAAATGCAATCATTTAGTGGTGAAAAAATAGCGGTCTATTATCCGTTTATAAACATGTTTAGGTCGGTAATTCATATCGACAACAATTTAAATGCTTGTGAAAAGCTGTATTACTTACGCTCTTATTTAAGTGGCGAAGCTCTTAATTTAATTAAGAATTTAACATTAACTGATGAGAATTATGTGACGGCTCTGAGCCTGTTAGAAAATAGGTATGATAATGTGCCAAAAATTGTAAATTACCATGTGAATAGCTTGCTAGACATGCCCTCATTTTCAAAATGCACTGCTCAAAACCTGCGCTCACTCATAGGTAATTTTAATCTCCATCTTGCAGCCTTAAAAAACTTAAAACAAGCTGTTCAGCATTGGGATATGCTTCTTATCAATATTTTGGCAAAAAAGGTTGATGTTTATACTTACCGTGGTTTTTATCTTGAAAGAAACACAAAAGAACTGCCAACCCTATCCCAATTCATTGATTTTCTAGAAAAACGGGCACTCGCCATGGAAAATACTACTGAAGAAAGGCGATCAGAGACTCCGACTAACAGGTCTTCAAAACCAATTAAATCTGTGAGTGGTGTAGCAACTGCAAACTCTCAACAATCCTGTAAGTATTGCCAACAAAATCATAAGCTGTTTCAATGTGCTAAATTTAAAATGTGTACAGTTCTGGAGCGGTCTGACTTTGTAAAAAACAAAAACCTGTGCACTCTCTGTTTGAATGAACATAAGGGCCGGTGCATGTTGCGCTTAAAGTGTACGGTGTGCCACAAAAGACATAATAGTCTCCTTCATGACCAGTCAAAAAACAGTGAGGAATCTCAGCATGCAGCTACGGTGGCTGCTGTCACAAATCAAGGTGATAGTGTTGTGTCCATGTCAGGCACTAGTACCAGCCTAGATGTATTGCTACCTACTGCCATTGTCCGCCTGAAAAATAAAAATGGGACTTTTTCCTCTGCTAGGGCCTTATTAGACAGTGGGTCACAAGTATCATTCATAACTGAGAATTTGGCTCAAAAAATTTGTTGTGAAATTATACCTACAAATCAAACTATTACAGGTGCTGTTGAGGGGGCCAATAAGGTGACGCAAAGGGCAAATTGTACTGTTTTCTCATCAGTAAATAATTACAAAACAAATGTTTCTTGCTGCAAAGTAAAAACTATTACCTGCAACCTGCCACAGCAAACATTTGACATTTCTAAATACAACATTCCAGCACATATTAAGCTAGCTGACAACAATTTCAACAAGTCAGGCGAAATATCACTTTTACTAGGTTGTGATATATTTTTTCAGGTGTTGCAGCGTGATTCGCTGCCCATCGCGCCGGCTGGGCCATATTTGATTAATACTTGCTTCGGTTACATTGCCGCTGGGAGCCTGCCAGTGTCGGCTGGCAAGGTTTTTTCCTCTAATTTATGTATCAGCATACAAGGTAACCCCGGTAATTTTCTAAATACACCAAGGCAAAAAGCACAATTGTGTGATTTGAATAATACTTTTTCTGACTGTTTTATTAGTGAAAAAGTGCCTTATGTACCAACTTCAAAGCAGGATGTACAATTATGTCATTCAAATAATGCTATTTCTGATTGTTTGGGAAGTGAAAACGCACCTAATGCAATTAATACAGAAGCATCCCCTGTTATTGTTCCCCCCAAACAAGAGCCACAACTATGTGAATTGAATAATACAATTTCTTACTTTTGGGAATGTGAAAAGGTACCTAGTGTATTTAAGGAAGGGTCCACTGAACATCAACTTGCCGAAGAATGCTTTCGTGGTTCTGTAAAATTAATAAATAAAAGATTTTCAGTAGCATTGCCCCTTAAACTTGACTTAGAAAATGTGCAATTAGGTAATTCTTTTTCCTATGCTTTACAAAGATTATATAACTTGGAAAAACGATTTTTAAAAGATGAGGCTTTAGGTCAACAATATAAAAAATTCTTTCAGGAATATTTAAATCAGGGTCATGCCAGTTATTACAATATTGATAATTATGACTTAAGTGCAGGAAACATATATTTTCTTCCTCATCATCCCGTGATAAATCCCAACAGCAAGACCACACCAGTCCGTGCTGTCTTTGATGCTAGTATGCGTACAAAAAAGGGATTATGCTTGAATGATATCATGCTAAATGGTGATGTGGTACAAAGTGAGTTGTTTGACATTTTGATATTGCTTCGGACTTACAAATATATCTTACTATGCGACATCAAGGCTATGTACAGACAGATTTTGGTTGAAGACAAATTTCGTTGTCTACAAAATATTCTATGGCGAAATTCTATTAGTGATCCTGTCCAATGTGTCCAACTTAAGACCGTCACATATGGGTTGAAAAGTTCAGCATTCCTGGCCACACGCTATCTAATAGAGTTGGCAAATATTTTTGAAAGTAAGTTTCCATTGGCAGCTTTTGTTTTAAAACACTCAAGTTATGTAGACGACATACAGTGTGGCAGTAACAGTATTTCTGAATTAGTTTGTATCAAGAAGGAGTTGATTGAACTTATGAGTGAGGCAAGCTTCACATTACACAAATGGTATTCCAACAATTTTGAAATTTTAAAAGATATTCCCGTTGAATTGCAATACTTTGGCAATAGGGAACTGGATAAGAATAATACTTGCATGAAAACTTTGGGTTTGTCTCTTGATGTGTCTTCGGATAGTTTGACAATGCAGTGTCCTGAAAATGAAGTCTTAGAGCGATACACTAAGAGACAAATGCTCAGCTTTATTAGCCAGATTTTTGATCCTTTAGGCATTTTAGGTCCAGTCTTGGTTCAAGCTAAAATATTGATGCAAAAAGTTTGGTTTTTGAATTTAAATTGGGATGATTACCTACCAGAGCCATTACATACACAATGGATTGAATTTGCCAGGAGTTTAGTAGAAATGAAGACTATTTCTGTGCCTAGAAACATTAACATGCTTGCGGCTAATTCTATTGAACTCGTTGGTTATGCCGATGCGTCCAATGTTGCATATGGTTGCTGCTTATATTTGAGAATTATGGACAATCACAAGACTGTCAAAGTCAATCTATTGTGCTCCAAATCTCGCATTAACCCAAAGGCCAACCAACTAACAACGCCTAGGCTTGAGTTGAACAGTGCATTATTGCTGTCTATATTAGCTAAAAAAGTGCATGACATTTTGTGCCTTAAATACAATGTAAAAACATTCTTATATTTGGACTCTCAAATTGTCCTCGCTTGGCTTGGGATACAACCCGAAAAATTAAGCGTTTATGTTGCTAACCGGGTAAAACAGATTCAAAGACTAACTAACTTTTACCAATATATAAGGTAAGAGGCTAACATCCGAATTTCATTGGTTTTATGTCCAAACTAGTGACAACCCTGCGGACTGTATCTCAAGAGGAATTTCACCCAAGGCACTTGAGGACACTTCGTGGAGCATTTCCGACGTTTGGCCCCCAAACTGGAACGGACCGGGGCTGCCTTCAGGCGGCTCCTGCCCAACCTTGGGGGGCCAAACGCCTCCTGCCGGAGGCTCTACGCGGGAGTCGTGCGGTCCATGGCCTTTTACGGGGCCCCGGTGTGGGCGCGTTCCTTGAGGCTGCGTGCAGCCCACCACCTGAACGCGCCCCAAAAGGTGGTAGCCGTAAGGCTGGCCCGTGGGTACCGCACGATCTCCCGTGAGGCGGCGTGCCTCCTTGCCGGATTGCCGCCATGGGATCTGGAGGCTATAGTCCTCGCGCGCCTACATGAATGGCGCGCGGAGGTGCTACGCCGGGGGGAAACTCCGCTGCCGCGACAAATTGTCGCGCAGCGGACAGACTTCCGGCGTGATCTCATGGCGACATGGAGAGAGCGACTGTCGCAACCCCGTGCAGGGCACGCCACAATGGTGGCGGTAAGTCCCCTCTTTGAGGAGTGGCTTGAGAGACGTCACGGCGTCCTCACCTTCCGCCTGACGCAGGTCCTCACCGGACACGGTGTTTTCGGGAGGTTCCTGCACCGAATTGGGCGGGAGGAAACGCCCGGGTGTTTCCACTGCGAGGATCGACCGGAGGACACGGTGGAGCACACGGTGGAGGTGTGCCCCGCGTGGGCGGAGCACCGCCGTGTCCTCGAAGCGGCGATTGGCGGCGGCGACCTCTCGCGTCCGGCCCTGGTGCAAGCCATGGTCCGGAGCGAGACGGAATAGGACGCCGTCACCTCCTTCTGCGAAGCAGTAATGCTAGAGAAGGAGGTGGCGGAACGTGAGAGGGAGAGAACCTCACAGCGTCCCGGCCGCCGCGGGAGACGCCCCGGGCGTCGGGGGCCACCACGTGGCCCCCGGCCACCGTAGGCGCGGGCCTGTGGACGGTGGGCTATGGGCTAGCTCGCCGTCCGTCCGTCTCATGACGACAGGCCGTGTCGACGGCGCGTTCGTGTTCCACGCGCGCCTCAAAGAGAGTCAGCAAAAAGGAAGGGGTCCGAAAGGACCGATGCCTGCCGGGGTTGCGGGACTATTCGAAAGAGATACCGTGGCCCCGGAACACAAAGGGCGATGAAGGAACATGGATGGGTTTTAGTCAGTAAAAGTCTGACACTCCCTCCTGCTCCGCCCAGAGCGGGAGAAGTCATTTGATGATTTCCCATCCGAAAAAAAAAAAAAAAAAAAAAAAAAAAGGCACTTGAGGACAAGGTGGGGCATTTGTGGTTCCATGGACCACAGTTTTTGCGTTGTACTAGTTATATTCACTGTGATTCTGAAAATAGAAATACTGATTTAGACATTCCAGAACAAAGGCCAGAGCAAAAAACGTGTAACTTTTGTAAAATTGAAAATTCATTTTATGACTTATTTGCTAAATATTCCAATCTTGAAAAAATCATAAGAATAATGTCCTATGTTCAAAGGTTCATACACAATTCTAAAAAAGAAAATTCTCATGTTGGACTTCATGGTAATTTGTGCCCAAAAGAATTAAATTCTGCCCTACAAACAATCATAAAATTAGATCAAAAGAGACATTTCCAAGAAGAATTAAAGATTTTAAAGTCACATGGTACTTTGAAATGTAATTTAAAGAGTTTAAATCCTTTTATTGATTCACTTGGATTAATGAGGGTTGGAGGGCGTCTACAAAATTCCAACTTACCCTTCACCCAACAACACCCCATCATTTTACCCAAAAAATCAACTATAACTCGCATGATTATCCTAAAAGAGCATATTAGATTGAAACATACAGGGCAGAAATTAGTACTTAGCACTTTAAATGAGCGGTATTGGTTGATTAATGCCAACCGGGAAATCAAGGCTGTGCTGCAAAAATGTTTGATTTGTTTTAAGTTAAAAGCCAGGGCTGTCACACAGCTTATGGGTTCCCTACCGTTTGATCGAGTCAATGTGTCTCGGCCCTTTCAAATAGTCGGAACAGACTATGCTGGCCCATTCTATGTGAAACAAACCAGAATAAGAAACCCTGTCATTACTAAGGCTTACATAGTTATATTTATCTGCTTCACAACAAAGGCTATTCACATAGAATTGGCGTCAGATATGACAACTAATACTTTTTTAGGCTGTCTTAAGCGTTTTATTGCTCGGAGAAACAAACCAACAAAAATCTATTGTGATAATGGTACTTATTTCAAAGGAGCCAATAATGTGTTAAGAGAATTATATCACATGCAGAATTCCACAGACCATCAAAACGCGGTTAATAATTTTTGTAATGAAGAGCGGATTTCTTTCCATTTTATCCCTTCTTATTCACCAGTATTTGGTGGCCTGTGGGAAGCTGGCATAAAAAGTATAAAATATCATGTGATGCGTGTAGTTTTAGATACAGTATTGACCTATGAAGAATTGTACACAGTGCTGGTGCAAATTGAGAGTACTACTCTGTCAAGAAAGTACCGGGAAAAGATCAATAAAACATAAAATATTAGTTATTTATCCAAATTTATTTTATCACCTTCAAAGTATGCTCCTTCAGAACCGACACACTTACGCCAACTAATAATCCAATCATAAAAATATTTTTAAATGCTTATTCCAGAATTGAGTTCAGTTCTCGCCGCGAATTCTCCTTTATGTCTTCTACTGAATGAAAACGGGTGCCACGAAGTGGTAATTTGAGTTTAGGAAAAATAAAGAAGTCGGCTGGAGCCATATCTGGTGAATAAGGTGGTTGCTCGATGGTATTTGTTGAGTTTTGGTCAAAAAATCGTTCACAACTGTGCGAAGGCGCATTATCGTGGTGCAAAATCCAAGAATTTTCTTTCCACAAATCTGGCCCTTTTATCTAATTTGCTCTCTTAAACGCTGCATAACGTCCAAATAATATTTTTTATTTACCGTTTGACCTTCCGGCAAGATTGTCAGTCACTATTTCCTTCACTTTTGCGATGTTAACTTCAGTTGCAGACGTTGATGGCCTATCAGAACGAGGCAAATCTTCCATCACACCTTGACTGCTTTTGAACGCTTTGTACCACTCATAAGCGCGTGTTTTTGATAAAGTCGATTCACTGTAAGCCTTCTGTAACATTTTCAGAGACTCCGAACTCGAAATTCCATTGGCGATGCAAAATTTAAGACAAACTTTTTGTCCGATATTTTTGTCCATTAAGAAATTCGCAATACACACTAGATATGATATAACTAAAATCAGTACTGTATTTAATCTAATTAACAGATGTAACTCAAACTCCGCGCCAAAATGGAAAACAGTTGTGCTAATCTAACAACAACAAAAAAAAACAAAAAAAAATTTGGAACCATAAACAAATCATCCATTCCCGATACTTTTTTGACAGAATGTATATTAAATTCAAAACCGCTTACCCCAATGTCGAGAGATGAAAATGACATGTCATATCTGTCACCTGCTCATTTCCTTACAGGTGCATCTCTCATGTCTTACCCAGAGTTAAATTTAGTAGAGGCTAATGTGGGAAAATTAAGTTTTTGGAAAAAGTGCACTCAAATGCAACAGCATTTTTGGCAACAGTGGCACAAACAATATCTGACTACTCTGCAAAACAGACCTAAATGGACAAACAATCAAGTTAATCTAAAAGAAGGAATGATGGTCATTCTAAGAAATAAAAGTGTTTCCCCATTGAAGTGGCCTGTGGGCAGAATAGTCAGTGTGTTACCTGGCAAAGATGGCAAGGTACGTGCATTAAATGTAAAAACTGTAACAGGTTCTATTATGCAAACTAGCATAATGAATGTGTGTCCTCTGCCTTTATGTGATTAAGGGTATTTATATATCTAAGTATTGATAGTATTAAAAAAGTCATACTTACTTACTTTTGCCGTTGGGCCAACTTACCTTATATATTGGTAAAAGTTAGTTAGTCTTTGGGGTAGGTAGGTGCTTAGTAATTTGTTAAGTACTTGGAGTAAAATATAAGTTACATTTCAAGTTAATAAATATAAAATATTAAGTAGGTATTTATAAGAAGCAAGTAACTAGGTAAAAATTATAAAACATTTTTCAAGAAGGTTTTTTCTTTTTAAGTTCTAAATACAAAAATAACTTTGTTAGGCACATAAGTATTTGTTGTTTATTATTATAGTATAGTTAAGATAGGTAAGTAGTTTAAAAAAAAAAAAATTATATACTTAAGTATGTATATTGTGTTGGTGTAAAATAAAAAGCAAGTTGTGTGGGTCGTAATAGATTCTTTATTTATTAAAGTAAATCACATTTACAAGACTGACAGTTAAATTCATAATGATAACTAGAAAAATGTTAAGTTCTTAGAGTTAGTGTAGCAAAATATTTTTAGGGATCCGCATGGTTGATAAAATTCTTTTGTTTCAAATGTTTTGAAGTTATATTGTGGGCCCCCCAATCTGTTCAATACGAACAAAAGCCATGTATCCAAATCTATAAATTGATATCCTGTATGTGGTAAAAAAATAAACACTTCCGTTTTAAGTATTAGCTACAAGCGACGTGGTTTCATTTATAAAAATAAAATTTCCCGAATTAACGCCTGTGCTAGTGCAAGAAGTCATTTTAATTACTCTTCGTGTTATACAAAGCCACTTTAGAACGGTTAGAGAATATCGTCCAAAAATAAACTTGATTTGGTGTTCGTCTGTGAGCTTCAGTGATGTACACGCTGAAACGCGAAGCGATCAGGGCAGCCTGGAGCTCCAATCTTGGGATTGAAACGGGTTTCAAGGGCGCCAGCCTACCCTTTCCTCCTACCAGGGATAAGCTTACGTTGTCAGCGTCGTCTGTGAAGCGCCAGTAAGCCACACAGGCGTACGCGCGTTCACTAGCGTCGGCAAAAACATGAAGTTGGGCATTCTTAATCCGCCCGGTGTCGCGAAAGTAGCATCGGGGAACGGAACTGTTGCTTAATTTTTTAATTTCAAGCAACCAACTTTTCCAGTCTTCAATCAGATCAACCGGCAGTGTATGATCCCAGTCGATGCCCAACTTCCAAGTTTTCTGGAATAGTGCGCGGCCTTTCATGATAACGGGAGTTAAAAAACCTAAGGGATCGTAGATAGACATCAGTAGGGACAAGGCTGAACGTTTTGTATACTTAGTAGGGGCCTTTGGAAGATTCTTGACGAAACAAAGACTGTCCTCACTGGTGTTCCACGTAAGACCTAATACCCGAATTTGTGAGGGAGACATTGGACCTAAGCTCACCTCAGTAGTAACGTCTGTTGCATGTAAGTCTGCAGGGATTAACGCTAGGGCTTCCTTGTAGTTCGAAACCCAAGAACGCATCTCGAAGCAAGCCGCTTTATGTATGGACCATATTTCAAATGCTCGCTGAGCCGCCTCGCTGATGCTGTTAAACTCCCTAAGAAGTCGTCCATGTAATGGTCCTCGACGATAGACCGTACGGCGTCCGGGTATCGTGACTGAAATTTACTAGCATTTTTATTTTTCACCCAAAGCGCGGTACACGGGCTAGATGCTGCACCAAATATCATCGAGGACATACAGAATTCCTGAAGCGGCAAACCGGGGTTATCTCTCCATAAAAAACGTTGGGAGTCCCTTTCCTCCGGTCTAATTTTAATTTGTGGGAACATCTCCCTGATATCTCCCGTCAAGGCAACCGGGCCTTCCCTTAACCTCATCATGATGCTAAGAAGCGGCTGCAATAGATCCGGTCCAGTCAGCAGGAGCGAATTGAGGCTGACACCTGCACACTTCGCTGCTGCATCGTGGACAACGCGCAGCTTCTTCTTATGTGGGTGGGTAACTCCAAAATGTGGAAGATACCAAGGGACCTGGCCGGACGGTGGACCCGAACATAATTCAGCGTAACCTTTGCTAATCATTTCTTGAATATTTTGCTTTTATGCATCGGCATAAGCACTATCCTTAGCCATTTTACGCTCGAGGCTACCAAATGTAGATAAGGCTAGATCGCGGCTTTTAGGGACGGTAGAGATATTATCGCGCCATAATAGGCCCGCTTCGTACCTGCCAGAATTTAAGCGCTTCGTAGTCTCCTCTAGAATGTTTAAAGCACGTTGTTCGCTAGCGCTACGATGGTCTACCTTTGTTATCCCTATAGAATCCAGTCGAAAGTATTCCTTGATGAGGTTGTCCAGTGAATCATTGTCGACGGCGACTGAAATACGATTAACGGAAGCGGCGGCGTAAGATCTACTAGAAATATAACCGTAGAGAGGACCCAACCAAGCGCAGTCCGAGCGGCTGCAGGTTGTTCACGAGTGCCGTGACGAACCTCTGAAGGGAGCGACATGTGCCAATTGTCCGCACCTATCAGCAACATGGGCTTCGCATCATCATAACAGACGACGTCCACTAGATCTGATAAATAATCGTACCTGGCTACATCGTCTAAACGTGTTGCCTGCCTTTTGATGCCCAAGTCGGGAATTGTGCGTGCTCTGATGTCAAAACTGTCCGTACCATATCGACCCTTTACTAAGATATTAACATACTCGTACCTCACGTCGGCTTGCGTACTCAATCCACTAATGCAGTCAATATTCAGCCTACACATAGGGCCATCAACTCCCACTGAGTCCGCCACAGATTGATCCAATAAAGTCACGGAACTCCCGTCGTCAAGAAGGGCATACGTATTAACGCTTCCCAGGGGTCCAGAAATAGTGACTGCTACAACCTTTAGGAGTGGCTTAAGGTAGGAAGAGTTCAGTGGAGAAGAGTTGTGAGCCACGGTGACTGATCGCTGCTCTTCCTTCGACGTGCTTGGTTTCATGGGGTCGAGGATTTCCGCGGTCGAGTGTATCTCGACATGGGCTGTCGTCACAGGTTGGGGTCTATGCAAGAGGGTGTGGTGCCGACTCTCGACCGGGCAGCCTTCGAACTCAAACTTCTTCTTGCAGTGGCGATATTGGTGTGAACCTTTTTTAAGACATCTACGGCAGACCTTGTTCTCCATCACCCATTGCCACCGATCGTCCAGAGGCAGAGACTTAAAACCTTCGCAATCGCTAACCTCGTGCTTACCGTCATGACAGTATTGGCATGAATAAAAACTTTTCGGCTTTGACGTAACGTTTGACACTGTCGCAATTGCGTAAGTTTTGTCTCTGGTGGTTTTGATGGGATGACATTGACTTTTGACAGAATTCGGCTCTGACACTATGACATCATATTTAATTTGTAATTTTGCCTCGATTTCGAGAAAATCGGCCAAAATTTCCAATTTAAACTTACCGGAGCCAACTCTCGATGATGCAAAATCTCTCCATTTAGATCTAAGGAGTGGGGGTCAACTTGCCTAAGATGATGTTGAGAAGGTCCGGTGAAGCAAGGTGCTCGGGCAGATCCAGCAAGCGGATGATTTCGACACAATTACGGATGCGACAGGCAAAGATGTTCAGCTCTCGCGCAGACTCGTACAAACTTATTTTAGGGAGGGTTTTTACCGCAGAGATCTGGTGTAGTACGATGACTTCCGGCTGAGCGAACCTGGTTTCGAGCGCTTGAACAATCTGCTCCGGGTCGTCAGCTGCTATTAATCTAATGGAGACTGCCTCTTTAGCAGCACCGTGCAGCGCCGCGCCAAGTCGTGTGATGTTGTCGCTAGGAGAAAAGTGCGTCTTGGATTGTTCATAGGACTTCTTGAAGTGAAACCAATCCGAGACGTGACCATCAAACTTAGTTATATCACAAACCTTTGTTGTCTTCTTCCCTGTGCCTCTAATTGCGTCGCACATAGGAGTATTACACATAAAAAACCGGACAAAATTGAAAATAGTGATGTTAATCCAACCGCACCCAAAATACATGTTTCTTTTCCTACGATAACCGGTTTATCAAAAGGCAGACCCCCAACCCTCAACTCCCGCGCAAGTGCCACACAACGTCAGTCGGAACCCAGTCATCGCACTGTACGCGTGTCTTTGTTCTCGGCGCTCTCGTTTGTGTTTATCATTTTTCTGTGCTAAAATGGCTTCGTGTAGCAAACGACAGGAGACTAACTATTCGGACATGGATATAGAAGGTTATGTAATGTTTAGATGTTTTAAATAAGACACGATTAAATATATTATGGGGTTTTATTATGTCTACGCTAGTTCGTCGGCCTGTACGGAAACGGAAGATGATTTTATCTGCCTCTGTGACAGGTCCTGACTCCTGTCATTTTTAACAGAAACTGGTGTTGCCCTATAAATTGTATCTCTATTACATCTCCCTCTTTTTAAACATGAAAATTACAGAAAATACAAATGTTAGGTATAGTCTATTACATTTATCCCCCTCTTTATTACTATGAGCTAAAATAAAAAAATACAACTCTTCTTGTTATTAACTTGGAACAAACAGAATTACAACTTATGGGCATATATACATTTTACAGAGCAATAATGATAGTAGGCAGTTAGACTAACCTACTTCTAAATAGGCACTTTAAACCTTGACAATACTTATTTTAATGTTGAAACTAAAATTATTACTTATTATATACCGAATTACAACTAAACTATACTACTTCTCAAAATCAGCTGACTTATTTGTTAACAATATACTTACAATGTCCTAATAATATCCGAAAATATGTAATCAACTTTTATCAATTTGAGGAATCTCTGGAACCTTACACCATACCTGGAGAACCACCAAATTAACCACGAATGTGGTATGATGTTCTACAATAGCTCACACCATCCTTATCCACTACATTATATGATCTATAGTTATTTTTCCTTATTATAGTTCCTGGTAACCACTTCCTATCATTAACATCTTTCTTAAACCAAACATTTTGTCCTACTACAAGTTCTGATTTATTTTTAGTTTTTACATTATAACTTCTTATGTTCCTATTTTTTGATTTTTGCATTTCAGTATTTACATTTTCATTCGGCCTTGGTTTTAGAAATTTACATGTTACTGGCAGTTTTGTTTTTAAATTCCTGTTCATTAATAATTGTGCTGGGGATAATTTTGTGCCTGCAACAGGTGTATTTCTATACTGTAACAAGGCAATTCTATAATCTAAATTATCATCCCTACATTTAAACAAAATTTTTTTAGCTATCTGCACCGCCCGCCACCGTCTGCCATTCCATTTGACTGGGGGTATTTAGGACTGGAAAAAGTAAATTTGAAATTCCATTCTTGTGAAAAATGTCTACACTCTTTAGAATCAAATGGTACATGGTCAGAGACTATTTCAGAGGGCACTCCAAAATTACAAAATAAATCTAATAATACATTTATTACACTATTAGCAGTTTTGTTGTGTATTAATTTAATTTCTAACCATTTTGAATAATAGTCATAAATTACCAAATAGCTGTTTTTTCTGAAATCCATGATGTCAATTCCCAACTTTGTAAAAGGTAATTCCGGCACATTATGTAGTAACAAAGGTTCTTTTACATTATTGTTCTGATATGTTTGACATATATAACATTCTCTAACATACTTGTCAAGATGTGAATCCATCTTTGGCCAATAATACAATTCTCTGGCTAATTGTTTCATTTTTGTCATTCCTATATGACCTTCATGCAAGATTTTGATGTACAACAATCTAAGACTCTTAGGTACTATTATTCTATGGTTCATAAATACTAAATTTTCATCGACCGTGATATCTATTCTAAATTTATAATAATAACAAAGTGAATCTGGTACATTTTTTATATTTTCTGGCCACCCTTCATTTGTGTATTTTATAACTTGTACCAATTCTTCATCTTTACCAGTTTCAGTAATTAATTCTCTTTTTTGCTCTTCTGAACACTGCAAGTACTGGGATAACCCTATGCAATGAATAACCTCATACATATACGACTCATCAATCTCTGAGTTTGATAAGTATGATCTCGAAAGTAAATCAGATATAAACATTAGTTTTCCTTTTAAGTACTTATACTCTAGGTCATACTTCAATAGTTTGAGTTTAAGTCTTTGGAGTCTTGGTGAAGGTATTTCATGAATACTTTTTCTTAATAACGTCTCCAGTGGCTTGTGATCATTTAAAACTATACATTTAGTCCCATAGATAAAGTAATGAAACTTTTTGGTAGCCCAGACTACACTTAGCAGCTCTTTTTCTATTTGTGAAAATCTTTGTTCTGCAGGTGTTAGATTTCTAGAAATGAAACTTACTGGCTTTCCATTCTGTAGTAAACAACCACCCAGACCATCCTTGGATGCATCACACTGTATGACTACTGGTAAATTACTATTGAAGTTTTGAAGAACAGGAGCTTTGGTAATAAATTCTTTAATTTCCTTACATATTTTTTCATGAATTTCCGTCCACAACCAACCTACATTTTTTTTTAACAATTCTGTTAGCGGTGACAACATCTCGGCTAAATTAGGAATAAACTTTCGGAGATAATTTACCAAAAATTTGACCAAAATACCTGACTTCCCTCAACTTATACTGAAACTTATTTTTATTAAATTTCACATTACAATTTCTAGCACGCTCAAAAACTTTATTCAGTATAAAATCATGTTCCTCCTCAGAGGATGCAGCTATCAGCAAGTCATCGCAATAGATTATTACACCAGGAATATCTCCGAAAGCTCTTTCACTATACCTTTGAAAAATCTCTGGTGCAACTGATATTCCAAAAGGTACTCTTAAAAAATTGTAATTTCCAAAAGGTGTACTGAAAGTGCATAGATCAGTAGATTCCTTGGTAAGCTTAATATTATAAAATCCATCAGATAAGTCTAATACTGAAAATACAGTCTTATTAGTTAGTTTTGACACTATTTCTTCATATGTAGGTATCAAGTAGTGATTTTTTACCAGAGCTTTATTAAGGTCTTTTGGATCTAAACATATGCGTAGTGATCCATCTTTTTTTTCTATTATTACTAAATTACTAACAAAACTTTTTGGGTGTGGTACCTTGCTAATAATTTGGTGAGTCTCCAGGCTTCTCAGTTTTTCTTCTAACCGAGATTTCAAGGCGTGTGGAACTCTGCGAGGAGGTTTTACCACTGGTTTAGTCCCAGGCTGGATACAAAGTTCCACAGGTTCCTCAAACTGTCCTATTCCCTGAAACAGTTCACAATTTTTATTAATAATTGTTTCTTTATTCTGTATGCTACTTATATTTTTTAATATTCCTAATTCTCTTAAGGTGCTTAGTCCCAGAATCGGCTTTACATTATTTTTAATTATATAGAAATCAGTGACGTATACTTGATTATCTCTTATTATTTTTAAAGATGTCTTTCCGACAGGATAAATTTGTTGCCCCCCAAATGCTTCTAAAATTACTTTAGTCTCAAACCATTCAGGTATCTCATCATTGACTATTTTATTATAGTCTTTTATTGACAAATATTAACCTGAGCACCTGTATCACACTTGAAATCAACCCTTTTATTTTGTACTCTTAGCGTTAAAATCCACTCATTACATTTTATTTGAGTATTCCCAATACCATGACATACTTTTATGAGTCATAAGTCATGCACATTATTGTCTTCTGAAACTGTGTTCTCTGTTTCCGTGTTATTACTTGTACTAATTTCATTAATGAGTTTACATCCCTTTTTATAATGATTCGGCTTGTTACAGTTATGACATATTTTGCCAAAGGCTGGGCAATTTCTGGCCTTGTGCCGAGTCCCACATTTTTTACAATTATACAACACATCCCCATTACTACTGGAGTTATACTTAACTTTTGATTTGTCTTCTGCGTTCTTAAATCGTGAAGCCTGTACTGCATCCACTGCTGCTAGAGGCTGCTGCTGATGCATCATCTTGATATGGTTTTGAGATAACTCTGAGGCTCTGCACATGTCAACGGCTTTCTGTAGGTTTAGGTCATTGACTTCCAGCAATTTTCGTTGTAATTACTTATTGTGTACACCCAAGACAATTCGATCCCTCAGCATTCTTTCTTCTTGATCTTTGTAGTTACATGTTTTTATGAGTTTTCTTAGATCTGTGTAGAACAGGTCGAAATTCTCCCCGTCTTCCTGACATCTTTTGTGAAATATGAATGTTGAAATAAGTTCGTTTTGTTTCGGTTCAAAGTAGTCGTCCAAACTCTTCAATAGTTGGTCGTACTTGACGGTTTCCTCTGTTTTTAGTACATTAAAGTACAATTCTTGTACTTCATTCCCAGCACAGTTGAGCAAGATGGCTGCTTTTCTTGTTTCACTCAGCCTTTCCAATCCGGCCGCTGACACGAAAATTTTAAACTGTTGTTTGAATAATCTCCATTTAGGGAGAAGATCTTCCGTTGTATCAAGTTTTAAAGGTTGCGGCATCCTGTACTCCACTCCTGCCATTATATTTTCTTCTTTTTGAATCTCTGTTTCGGTCGCGGCGTCCAAGTTTGTTTTAGTCGTGGTCATAGCCACTTTTGGAATTAAGTAGAAATATATGTTCTTAGAAGTATTTTTCACTGTTTGATGTCAGGCCTTTACCGGCTGCGCCATGTAATGTTTAGATGTTTTAAATAAGACACGATTAAATATATTATGGGGTTTTATTATGTCTACGCTAGTTCGTCGGCCTGTACGGAAACGGAAGATGATTTTATCTGCCTCTGTGACAGGTCCTGACTCCTGTCATTTTTAACAGAAACTGGTGTTGCCCTATAAATTGTATCTCTATTACAGGTTAGTACTATAGATTGAAGTTTATTTTACTACGTTTCTTCCAAATTTATTACTTGTATAGCCATCAATAAACAGCGGCACTTTTTTGACTTTTTTTTTAAGAAATTTGAATTATATTAGTGTTTTTGTTTATGTGTCGCGCCTTGTCGACTCGAAATTTTTATGTGGGCATAAAATGTAGACTCTAAGGAAGTAGAAACATGAATAAAAAGATCCCCAACCTACCCCATAATTTTTTATAGTGCTTCAAACAATATGGGGAAGATTATAATTATACTGACAAAGCTTATTTTTTTGTTTTCTTTTGTCATAGATCCTTCGGAAAGAGTCAAAAAAATCACCAGAATGGAGCTCTATACTATTATCAAAGAGTTCAAAGGAAAGAAGATTGAAGAAAAATTTTCGTTGTTGGAAGAAAGACTTGCGCAACTAACTTCATGTCCACCCGAAGAAACAAGTGTTCTTACCCGTTCTTTGAAATATTTCAAGACCAGTTTCAAAGAAAGATGGTCAGCAGCTCGTAATACTGATAAGAGATTCGTAGAAAACAATATGGAATGGCTTAATGTATCACTAGAACTACCTTCTTGGACCCACAAAGCAGGCCGACGAACAAAAGAATTCGGAGAATTGTGTGATCGAAGCAAGCGTCGAAGAACAAAAGATTTACGGGACCGGGTACCTGTTGAGGAATTGACGTACGCTGCAAGCGTGAGTCAAGGTACTTCGGGAAATGTTGATGCGTCTAAGATTATGAAAGAAATAACGTCAACGCCTACCAGAGCTAAAAAGTTCCGAAAAGCAATACGGTCAGCTAAAAAAGTACCAATCGCGAGAAAATACACCCCACAAGAAGCATTAGCGTTATTTGTAGAAGGTAATTTTACAAGAGGGCAGTGGGAATTAATACAAGGTGGCCGAAAAGAAATTTATCCTTGCTATTCGCTTTTACAAAAAGCGAAAAAGGAGTGTTATCCCGCCGAAGATAGCATAAAAGTTACTGAAACTAGCTTTGAAGTGGAACTTCAAGCTTTGCTGGACCATACAGCTTTGCGACTACTTCAGTATTTAAAAGAAGTGATTGAAACATTATCAGAGTTTGAGAAACAACATCTTACCTTAATATCAAAATGGGGCTGTGATGGATCTAGCCAGACACAGTTTAAGCAGACATTTGCCAACACTGGCGACGATGATGCCAACATATTTTTAAGTTCTCTTGTACCTGTGAGAATGGTTGTTTCTATTAGTGGAGAGACAAGAAAACTTGTATGGCAAAATCCAGTGCCTTCTTCAGTGAGATTCTGTCGTCCTATCCGGGCTCGGTTCATTCACGAAACAAAGGATATCACAAAGGAAGAAATCACCTATATTGAAGAACAAGCAAGGAATCTCAAAGAAACAACTGGTATGGAAGATTCCGTTAGAATAAATCACACCATTTTGCTCACAATGGTCGATGGACAGGTGTGCAATGCCGCGACTGATACGGCTTCAACAATGAGATGCTACATATGTGGACAGACATCTAAGGACTTCAACAAACTTGAAAGAAGTAATGTTTGTGAAGAGTCTGAAATTCGGACTCTCCATTCTGCACGCGAGAATTCGTTTCTTCGAACTATTGTTGCACCTGGCGTACAAAGCGCCCTTACAGAAGTGGCAAGCCCGAACGGCAGAAGACAAAAATGTTTTGAAAGAAACAAAACAGAAAATACAAAAAAGCTTCAAAGAAGAGATGGGCCTTCTTGTTGACATACCCAAAGTCGGTTACGGCAATAGTAACGACGGAAATACGTCAAGAAGATTTTTTGACAATCCTGAATGCTCATCTCGGATTACTGGAATAAATATAGATTTGATAAAAAGGTTCCAAATCATTCTTGAAGTGATATCAAGCGGATATGATATTGATCCGGCGAAATTCGATGACTTTGCTCACACAACTGCAAAACTGTACGTGGAACTGTATGGTTGGCATCCTATGTCACCTACAGTTCACAAGATTCTGATGCATGGCGCTCAAGTAATATCAAGTCACATTGTACCTATCGGACAGCTATCAGAGGAGGCTGCTGAAGCCCGGAACAAACATTTCCGTAAATATCGCGTAGACTTTGCAAGAAAATTTTCAAGAGTGGACTGCAATAGAGATATTTTAAATAGGCTGTTGCTGACATCTGATCCCTTCATCAGCTGCAACCGAATAAAACGGAAGAAGAAAAGCAAGTCTTTTTCCCAGGAAGCTATTAGTATGCTTCTCACGAAAACACTGAATTGTGACAGTTCCGACGACGAAGATGATGAGGACCAAATCACATGTGAACTCGGAGACAGTGATTCTGATTGATTCGGTCTCCTCATGATTATCCTCTTGAAAACAAATCCTGTTTTAAGAGTAAATACTCTCTTAGATTTCTAAAATTTTTTTAATTGTTTCTTTTTAAATAAATGCCTAATTATGATGAATTATTGACTTTTATTTCATAAAATAGTAAAATAAAATATAAAATAATTGTGTCCGGTTTTTTATGTGAATTACTCCTATGTGCGTCGGCCAGCTGAATAAATGATGTACGTAGATCTGGGCAATGATTTTTATTTTTGTAGCAACAATTTTCATCATTAGTGAGTGTGCCTAAACCTAGTGCATGTTGTGTATGTTCAGCTGGCTCAACAGATGAGTACGCGCCCACAGGGAGCGTATAGACACAGGGAGACGGGTGCGTCAGCGTGCCGGCTGGGGCCGGATGCATTTGCGGGTGAGCAGGAGCCTGGCGCGGTGGCGCGCAGATGATTACAGGGTGTGCCCCGCGGGTACGGTCCAGTACATCAAGGGGAGGATGTGTCACTGGACCATCTCCGTAGGCTGTGGCGGGCGACGAACGCGGCCGGTGCTGCGGTACAACGTTAGAAAACCTCGGCTTGTTTGCCCCCCTGTCAACAAATGAATGCGCTTTGTTATCTCGCTTAGGAAACATAGTACATGATTCAGCTAACCAGTCTTCGACTCTGTGCTGTGGTCTGGTGCAGTGGGAGTTATCGGAATGGCGGGATCCTGCACTTATAGAGTTGGCCTGGATAACGGCTAGCTTCGCCTGCAATTCCAACTCTGCAACGGCGGTTTCACGTTCCGCTTGGATGCGATCACGCTCCGCTTGGACGTTCGCGAGCCGACGAGCGTGCTCCGCCTTTGCAGTCAGGATTTGTGCTTTTAATGTGCTGTTAGAGTGGCCTGATCGTGCACTTTGAGGTACGATGCTTGAAGAGGTCCTGCTGGCGGGTGGTAAGGTCTCGTTAGGGTTGGCACAGGGCGGCGCCGGCGCGATGTAACCGAATGTGGAGGCACCGCCCTCCTGAGAAGTACCTGTTGGAACGATACCTGCTGTACCAGTCTCCGCCATTGCTGCCTTTGTCTGCGATCTTGTGGTGGGCATTTAACCGTTCACTTCTGACACCAATGTTGAGAACAGGATAGATTAAAACCACAAGTTCAGCCTTTTCTTTATATTGTAACAGCTACCAAAGCACATATTTTTCTCACACTGACATAGTAAAACAAAACCAAAATTGACAAGTAAAAAAGAAATATAAATTAAAAAGTTTGGTAGCTGGTCGCCAACAACCACTATCTCCAAAGTTATAGAGAAAGCACTTAACACTCGACTAGTTAACTTTCTGAACACAAACAACATTCTAACACAAAATCAATTTGGATTTAGACGTGGTTGTTCTACTGAAGATGCAATTATGGATCTAACAGAGCATGTCAGTAGAACACTAGATCATGGCAACAAATGCATTGGCTTATTTCTTGATTTGTCTAAGGCCTTTGTATACTGTCTCGGTGCCCATCCTTGTTGATAGACTAGAATCCATAGGCATAAGAGGTATTGTTCTTGATATTTTTCGTCACTATCTGGCGGAGCGAAGTCAGTCTGTTAAGATTGGTTCTCTAGTCAGCAGTGAGCAGTTTGTCAGTTACGGTGTGCCCCAGGGCAGCGTGCTGGGTCCAACATTGTTCCTTATCTACATTAACAACTTATGCACGTTGTCTCTGCCCCATACTAAGATTTTGTCATATGCCGATGACACAGCACTGCTCATTGATGGAACAAACTAGGAGCAGGCCAAGGGTTATGCGGAAGACGCCTTTGGACTTGTTATGAATTGGCTGTCAGGCAATCTCTTAACACTTAACCTAGACAAAACATCGTTCATAGCTTTCTCCCTTTCACAGAAAAGCCAACCCCAACCAGGGACATATACAATTCAGGCACATTGCTGCAACTCCTCCAACGTCTATTGTGACTGCCTCCACATTAAGAGGACCTCAAGTGTTAAATACCAAGGTATTTAACACTTGAGGTCCTCTTCCAACTTAGTAAACAATCGACCTGGACTCCTTGGAGTCCAGGTCGATTGTTGAACACACACACATACACACACATTAATGAACTCGTCCCCCGCATTCGCAAGCTCATCTTCGTGTTTCAGAAACTCAGATCAGTGGCAGATCTTAAAACGCTCAAAACGGTTTACTTTGCGCTTGCTCAATCTTTGCTGGGGTACTGTATCTCTGTCTGGGGTGGTACCTTTGCAGTCAGTATGTTACGTATTGAAAGAGCACAAAGAGCGGTCCTTAAAGTCATGTGCAGAAAACCCTTCAAGTATCCCACCGCACTTCTCTATAAAGAGTGTAAAGTCTTAACGGTTAGAAAACTCTTTGTGCTCCAAATTACATTGCGCAGACATGCCACTATACCACAGACGCTACAACTGCGAGAAGGGAAACGAAAAAGAACCAAACTGTGTAGCACGGAGAGACACAGAACTGCTCTAGCTCAGAGGCATTATTGGATTCTGGGTTCAAGGGTTTACAATAAAGTCAATGCTGTTCGTAATATTTGCCTTCTCACCCGACACCAATGTAAGAATTCTGTAAGTGATTGGCTAAACGGTCTCACCTATGAAGAGACTGAGAGACTCATACAATTGACTGTGTAAGTTACCAACATATATTTGCTTATACCTTCTAGAATTCAGGACACACACTCCCACACACACAAACATACACTCACACAAACCACAGCACACAGCACGAACATACATACATATTATTTTCTTTTTTTTGTTTGTTCGTTTGCTTAACCTTATTTAAGTTAGTTTTTCTTTTTGTTCCCAAAATTATATGATGTAAAGAACTACTTAGCAGGTCCGGAGGAAGGTGATGGTTTTCATGATACAGGGTAATCCTAGTAGGAGTGCCAAAGCAATCCTTTGTCACTTAAGTGCACATCGTATTTGCCCAAATTAATACATAGATATTTAAGGAGATTTTCTGTACCTTTTTTACTTGCAATAAAGATTTTTTATAATTTTATATTTTATGAGTGTTTAAAAATAAGCTTGAGCATGCCTCTGAAATAACATACAGAAGAATATTTTCTAATGAATATAATCTGAGTTTTTTTGTACCTCGAAAAGATCAATGCCTAATTTTCACTAAAAAGCTCCCATTCTATGTTTATTTTTCTTGATTCTGAGTCAGCTTCTACACAATAAGTGATTGGTTAAGATCTCTAACATATGAAGAAACCGAAAACATTCTGATCAGGGTAGGCTAACATGCTGGATAATTATCTGGATTATATATCGCATAAACACACACACATACACAGACAAATACACACACACACACACGCACACAAATACACACGCACGCACAAAACACAAGGAGAGCTGCTTAAGTAAGTAATTAATTAACTATCATTTGTTTTATCTTATTCCTCTTTTATAATTTTATTCATTCGTAAACTTCATTTTCATTATTAGGATACCACTTATGGGAAGAGCGAGACAGCCCCGACACAAGTACTATTGTAACTTACTGGGGCTGCCTCAATTTATGTATGACACTATGTTTGAGAAGTAATAAACATTTTTGTATTTTTTTGTATTTTTTTTGTATTTTGTAGCTTCTACATTTTCTTTTGTGGTTATGTTTGAAGCATAAACCCACAGTTTTCTGTCCTCACACCATTGCCAGATATCCCGTGTAATATCATTTAAGTGCGGGTACTGTATGCCCCCCATTTTGTTGATATAGGCAACAGCTGTTGTGTTGTCTACTCTAAGTAAAATCTCACAATTATGATAAACATTATTTGCAAAACACTGCAACCCTAAATTAGCTGCCTTTAACTCAAGGTAATTTATGTGACATTCTTTTTCCCTTTAGGACCAAGATCCCGAAGCTCTGTCAGTTCCACAGACAGCTCCCCAACCGGTGGTTGAAGCATCTGTACGTATTTCTAAATAAAAATTATACTGTGTAATGAGGTTATAATTTTGTATGTTAAACCTCCACCAATCTAATTCTAACAATATATCCTCAGTTATTGTGATTTTTTCATTATAGTTATCCCCTGATATCAAAATGGCTAAATACTTATTCCTTTCTAATACTTTGGTATAAACCCACGCATATGGAATGGCTGGACAAACTGATGTCAGTGTACCTAATAGTTGAGATAATTCTCTAATTTTACAATTGTTTCTTTTGCTAAAATTGTGAATCTTTTCCAAAATTGATATTTGTTTATCTTGTGGAACAGAAAGTGAGAGCTTTTTTGAATCTAGTGTGAAACCTAGGTATTTACAACTTTGCGTTGGAATGATGACACTCTTATCAAAGTTAATAGTAAACCCTAAATCTTGCAACAAGTTAATAGCTGTTAAAGTTTATTGTTTACTGACATATTTTGATTTATTAAAAAAAATCATATCATCCAAGTAGGATGTTAAAGTTATATTCTTACATTCCCTGAGGTAGGTGCACACTGGTTTCATTAACTTGGCGAATACAAATGATGCCGTACACAGGCCAAATGGGAGACAGTTAAACTGAAATAGTTTTCCTTCAAATTGAAACCTCAAATACTTTATTGAAATTTCTGCAACTGGTAGGCTAAAATAGGCATCTTTTAAATCTATTTTTGTCATGTAACAATCTTTGGAAATTAATTTGCAAGCAGTTCTTATATCTTCTAATTTAAAATGATAGTTTTCAATGTATTTGTTTAACTCTTTCAAGTTTAAGATGAATCTGTAACTGCCATTTGGCTTAGGCACAACAAATATAGGAGATATGAATTGACCTTTACAATATGTACATTCTGATATATCACCTGAATTGATTAGATTATTAATCTCAGATTTTAAAATATTTGTTTCTCTTGATGACCACCTTTTTGGCAGGTCTTCCTCCCGTTCATGACTGGGAGGTAGTGAAACAAATGTTATTTTATAGCCGTTTATCCAGTCTATTATAACTGGATCCTTGGTTATCTCTAACCAATTATGTAAAAACTTTTTAAGTTTTCCAGTGTGTACCTCTAACGTCGGTGATATCGATGTTGAGGGGGCGATCTCCGTCTCTGCTGCCTCCCTCGGGATGCTGCCTGATGTCTCGCTCGGGGTGCTGTTTGTTGCCTCGCACGGGGTGCTATCTGCTGTGTGCGTGGTTTCGGTGGCTGACGATTGTATGGCCCGCTGCGATGTTGTTGTGGCAGCGGGCTCTTCCAGTTTCCCTTTGTCTGATTTTTGTTATACTTCTCATTCTCTTTTATTTGGACTGCTGTCTTCTGCATAGCTTGGGCTACTCTTATCTTCTCGGCACAATCTGTACCAAATAGGGTACCATCCGTTTTTGCACTTTTCAGTGCTGCTTTGACAGTGGCCGTTGTTCCCGCCAAAGCAAAAAACTTACGAGACTTGCGAGTCTTCAAAAAAAGTTTCAGCTGTAATTTTTGCTGCATCGCTCAACTTTTCAATGATGGCTTTGCTGTTAATGTCTCCCGTCATAACATTAGTAAGTACCTGCCCAATGCATATCAAAGCCTTTCCAAGCATATTTTGCCGGGCCATTATTCCTTTGTCCCTTTAAAGCGAAGGCTGAGAGGGCTGCAAGCAACTCTGGGTTAATTTCTGGAGCCAACTACGACTAACGAGCGCCACTACCAATTTAACAAAATGTGAAATGAGTTGTAAAAACAATCAAATGTGAATAACAACTGTGACAATCTAATTTTCAAATTATAATCTAACATTCCATATTTTAATTACCTCATACACGCAGCTACGAGTATGTCGCAAAGGAGTCTGCATTACAAAAGAGTTAAAGAGCTTTAACTTGACTCATTGAATTTGTAACTTTTAATTTCCTGGTTTTCCTTTCAATTAATTTATCATGTTTGTTAGAGAGATTTCATCCTTATCGACCCTAACGATCGATGCAATAAAAGTACAGGGTATAATTTTTTCAGATTATAGCCGGTTCGATTCCCGGGTGTGTGAGAAGAGAATTTTAGAAAATCTTTGAATGCAGTTTGCTTGCTATTCAAAAATAAAGGAATGTTTCCTTTGAGTAAAATTTTCTATCTGCAGTATTAAGAGTACTTTCCCTCCAGGTGGCATTACAAAATTCCACCCTGTATAAAGGAGCGAGGGAGCACACGCGATGACCACTTATCGTGTACTGAATGCTCAACAAATATCAATTAATGAAATGAGGTAAAAATGCATGAATAAGCATTAGTGCATTATGACTGTATGGTTTCACCGTACAAATATGTTTAGTTCTATTTAATGACTGGTGATTTGTTGCTAATTTCAATGCCCTTTGGTTGTCACAATGCAACATGACAACACATAATTTACCTGTAATCTCATGCATCAAATTTCTCAAATATACAGCTTCCCTAGTTGCCTCTGATAATGCTACAGACTCAGCTTCAGTACTTGAAAAAGAAACTGTCCTCTGTTTTCTGCTCTGTCATGATATCATAGAACCACAAAAGCAGAAACCAGTATATGATTTTCTGTCTAATGTGTCACTGGCCCAATCAGCATCTACAAAACCCTTTAGCTCTATATTATCTTTATTATATTTTAAGCAATAATGTTTAATCTTTTGTAAATACTTTAACACTCTTTGGTGACGCCATCTCGTAACTTTTCTACTCATCGATTGATCCTTTCACATGACGTAGATCATAGGAACAGGCGACGATATATGCCCATCTCTTTCCCTCCTTTTTTGAGCTCGCCTGCCGAATTCATCGAGGCGAGAGTCAAGTTCGTATAAGACTTCCGTCGAGTGTGGCTGCATTGCGCCGCACCGTACGTTTACCGCACCGCGCTGCGCTGGTATCTTACTGATCTCGCGCCGCGTCGGATATCCCGCTATCGCAAACCGCAATATAAATACTCCACGACAAGACAGCTAAACGTTCGCTACACGACCGCGCTGCGTATACGCCAGCCTGCAGGTCAAACCGCTCTCCGCCGGAATCGTGATACAAACAGCGCCCCGGGGCCATCCGCGACCTGGACACCAGAAGACACTCACAACCAGTGTTCCCATCAATCGCCGGCATCTTCATCCTACCGGCCGGGCCATCGAAGCCGTCACGTGGTCCAGAACAAGGTAGGTGGGCCACAAATTTCCATCTCCTCTTAATCTATTGTCACCTGTTCGTGTCATTTTGATTCCCCAAGACGATTATTCACGATATACACGATTATATTTTCATTATGACAATTATTAAATTGACTTAGGTAACTTATAGAATATGCTATATCAGGCCTAGACATGACAACCAAGTACATCAAACTCTTGATAAGGTACATCTGTTACACATTTTTCAGCCTCTTCAAGATTCAACTTACATTTTATTGGAGTATCTAAAGACTTACAATTAAACATTCCAAATCTAAACAATAATTGTTCTATGTACTGTTGTTGTTCATTGTTATAGTATTAGACCTTTTATCTACTTTAATTCTCATGCCTAAATACACAACCTAGACCCTTTATCTTGAATTCTGAACCTAAAACAGTTTTCAAATGGTTTGTTTCATCCTTACATGTAGAAAATATCAAAAAATCATCAACATAAACAGCTACTATTATTTTAACATTATCATACATTTTTGTAAATAAACACTGTTCATTACTGCAAATTTTAAAGCCCAATTTACATAAACAATCTTTAATTCTTTGATACCACATTAAAGATGATTGCTTAAGCCTATAAACAGCTTTTTTAAGTTTTAGAACCTTCCCCTTACATTCAAAACCTACAAGAATACACATACAAATATTCTCTTTTAAGTGTCCATTTAAAAATGCAGTTGTAACATCTAGGTGTGTTATGTCCATACACCATTGTACACTGAGAGCAAATAACATCCTCAATGTTGAATGTTTCACTACAGGAGAAAAAGTGTCCACATAATCAATTCCACTATGTTGTGAAAAACCTTTGGCCACAACACAAGCCTTGCACGATATCTCACTTTGTTATTCACATCTAAATTTTTATTCAAAACCCACCTACTTTGTGGTTTAAGAACTTTATTATTTCTCATCAAGAATTAACAATAATTCACTTACTGAGAAACTAAATTTAAATACAATGTCTACGAGCGTACAGAATCTACGTTCATTGTAAAAAATAACAAATATGAGGGTAAGCGATCACAATAACTAAAAACTAATGTATTTAGTAGCTAGTTATGCATGCTGTACAGACTCCCAATATTACGTCATGTTAGTGGCGCGCTCCCAGAGCGGCCTCTGCTGATGCAGCATTCACAGTAATCGCGGTATGTTATGTTTAAACGCCCGGCGACGGTAGAAATAAGGGCCTAGACTAAAGATCCCAATTTAATAACACACAGGGTAGACCTAATTTTAATCCACCAAACCAGCAATTCAAATTCGGTATACCGCCACAACATCAACCACAGCGAAACGTACCCCAGACACAAGATACTGATGTTTCCATGCAAACTGCCCGTCCCCTTAGAAATAACATGATTTTACACACTTAATGATAATAATGAAACGCACATATTCCAAGATCAGGATTTTCAGCCTGATTACGTAGACTGTCAAAATAATTTACAACTTACTGAAACGTACAACCACACCGACTATGACAATAATTCCTACTCAGAAAATGTGGAGCCCGTTTCCGACGTGCCTACTAATCAAGAAGAATACGTTATTTTTTCCGATAGTAGCCTCGGAAAACTACCAACCGAAGTAATACATCTAAATTGCAACAGTATAAACCGATTACCTCACATCTATATTCCGGAAATTGATGCCCGCCTAATGATTGACACCGGAAGTACCAGAAGTTTCATAAGTCCAGGAAAAGCCGATCAATACTTTTCTGCCTATAAATATAACGAACCGTTTGAAGTTATTAGCACACATGCACGTAGCTCACACAACCAAGTTATATACATACCCTTACTGAAAAATTTCAAAAGTTCCCTTATGCACAAGTTCTATGTTTACGATGTTGATAAGAGATACGACGGATTAATTGGTTCTGATCTCTTAAAAATGTTAGAAGCCATATAATAGACATGAAAATGCAAATTTTACGAACACGAGATACAGAAATACCTATAGTATACAATCTCGCATGTGAAATCACTTTAGACCCCCGAACCGAAACGCTAGTAAAAGTACCATCTGACCTTGGTAATGGTGAGGCAATCATTGACTTTAAAAAAATCAATAATGACGTACGTATGCCTAGCGCTATAGTTACATGCGTAGATTATTTTGCGACAACCGTTATTCAAAATGCTTCACAAAAAAGCGTGACTATTACATTTACTGAACCGATGACTACAACTAAATTTAATGACATTAGTACCTGTAAGTAGGTAGTGGCAGTGAACGAACCGTTTGAACGTCATCGGCCCGCGGCGCCGGTCACCGCTGCCGGCCAGTCGATTTTAGGCTGATCCGAGAGTACACACGTATCGCTTTGCGTCCTGTCTAGCGCCTTTGCAGACACGGCCGTTGCATTTTAAATAGTGTTCTCTGGAAATTTCCATCCGAATTGTTAAATACCAATTTGATTGAAGTTTAAATTCAGTGTAAATCCCGATTTAGGGTACGTTTTCAATAGCACACATAAATATGCACATTATCTAGCTAACCATTATTCTGCGTCCTCATGCTTATGTTAATTTCTAAATTTCAAAATCTTAACGTAACCGTTACTAAATTATTGTTTCTTTTTACTGTTTTCTTCTTTTGCTTAAACTGTTTAGAATGTAAATTCCGTTCTGGTCAGTGCCACCACGTCAATACTTCTACTACTGGGTGGGTACTACCTCCTTGTGGTCGTCGGTGGTTTTAGGCCGAGTATTAATTAGCTGGTACGGTGATTCCAGGATTTATTTATATACTACGGACTACTACGCACCGGGTTGTTCTATTCTCCGACCAACTGCGCTTGTGAACGATCGTCCTTCGGGAAGATTCTACGACGGCTCGTTGCTGGTGTGCCGAGCAAGACGGCCGGTAGCACCGTTTCTCCTCCTACCTACGTGCGGCATCACCGTACCGCGCTACACAGTTCCTCGGCCGCCTACCATCGCCGGCCAGCTGCAGGACCTCGCCTGCAACTACAGAGGAGTATCTATCCCTGCAGCTGTGACAACAGACAAAGTATAACCCGCGATCTTATAAATTTTTTATACACCCCAGGATGTTCAAACGGGATCTTATCCTTCCGGGAACGCAGACATCGGGAGCTCAAAACTATTAACAATCACGGAAGATATCCCGTAAGTGACAATAGAAGGCATTGAAGTTGTCCATTAAAAAAAATAACGGAATACTCATTGGAAAAAATATTTCCCAAAATCGGAGAGCGAACCACTTTCATGAACCATATAGAAACTACTTATTTGCCAGGTATTTTTTTTTTATGTCTCAACCATTTTTCATCAGTCGGACATGACTATGGTTCTTCTTCAGGTGTCACTAGTTTATTCGAACTAGTGTGGTGAAAGGGTCAGTGGGTCGTCTTAGAGAAAGGATTAAAGTGCGCCTCAAGTAGGCTTATTTATGCATCATAAAAAAAAAACAAAAAAAAAACATCTTGGATCCTTCCGTGCACTTGACACCAGTCTATAAACATTTTAGGTTTTTTGCGATGTGCCGATTTCCTCGTGATGTTTTCCTTCACTGTTTGAGAGCACTGTCATTGCAAACATTAATTTATCAAACAGAAAAATCCATAGCTACTTACCTACATGACAGGTTTGAAACTGCAACCTTAGGATTGGAAGACGGGGTTGCTTGCTACCACTTTACTACTAATGCTCTGGCTATGATGGCTACATCAATGACAAGCTAATGAAATGTAAATTGTTCTATTATAGGAGACACGAGCAAATAAAGCAAGGGTTTATTATGACTCGGATACAACAAGTATTGCATCAACCAACTCTGCGGCCACAGTTTTTGGAAGTCAATACTTGGTAAGTAGATGCATTAACTTTTGGACATTTAGTTTAAATAAGTAGGTGAGTAGGTATTTATTATTGTTATTTTTTCAGAGACTCGATGAACTTCTGAAAAGTATGGATGGCACAATGATTTCTTCATATTATAAGACAGAGAATAAACTGAACGACTTCTATCGACAAAAACTGGCAGATATAATAATACGTTAAGAATTGCAAAATGGTCGCCAAGCTTTCTCTCTCACTCGCTGTCTGGTTGATGATCTGAGATAAATACATGTGTTCTAATATATTATTTAGGTGTTCGAGCCTACGCTCGACTCACTGTGAGATTACCCCCTTGAACTTTGCGCGTTTGCAGTGTGTATATACCCTCTATTTCCCTCACATTTACGGTGGTACCGAGGTGTCATCGCCGCACAGTGGATCGTCCCCATACAAGAGGTCGGACATATAATGAAAAATTAAAAAAGTATTTAATTTAAAAAAAATATATATACAGTTGCATTCCTCTATTGAAGAACAACAAAAAATGTTACTACGCTTTTTTTATTTGACCAGCACTTTAGGAGCTATTCGATGAAAACTGTTATTTTTGTATGGAAACGAACACAAAAATGTCTGTATCTCATGATTCCCTCCTTGTTTCGATTTGCGGTTTTCACTACTGTCTTTTACCTATTTTATGACGTGGCATTCTTCAAGGACACATGGTGCCCGCAGAGCGCCCCTTTCGAGATATTTTGCCTATAGTAACTATCTTTGTTATTGTATTACTGATGGAATGGAGGTACATTAAGTATACTTATTACTGAGAATTAGTCATCACTAAGTAGTTCCTTAAATAACAGGTGCATTTGTGAGTACTTTAATGACTTATTAACGCTTTTGTTGCAATATAACAAAAGCGTTAATGAGTCATTAAGTAACGACTACCAGTACTTGCTTAATCTAATTATTTATTATAATTACTAAGAATTACACATAAGAAGTTAAATGAAGAAAAGGTGATGTTGATGAATAAGAAAATACGTATTTATAATTTTTTTATTTATATAATATAACACTGTAAAATATATTTAAATCTTTAAATAAATTACACTTAAACCTATAATAATTTATAAATAAAAAATAAAACAATTACTAATAACTAAATTGTAAATATTGATTATAATAAAAAATAAATAAAGTGATACTACCTTAAAGTTACTAACAATTATATTACTATAAGACTTACAACTATATTTTCTTCGTCTTCATCAATAACGACATCATGATCATTATTGTCGTCATCTTCTTCAATCGCTTTATTTATTTTTATTCGTTTTTATTTTTATTCGCTTAGACTTGCTTTACATTGACCGAATGAATCTAGTGCCTCTGGAGTTCATTGTATTTCAATTTTGTCATTCTTTTTCGATCCAATGAGGTATTTGTTCAACCGAGCTTGATGTTGGGCTGCTTGTGGTATGTTGTTCCGGTAAAAATTATACATGCCTAAAAATCTTCGTAGCTCTTGCACAGTTTTTGGTATTGGGTATTTGGAGATTGCTTCGACCTTGTGTGGTTTGATACCGTCTTTTGTGATCTGATATCCGAGGAATTCTATTTGCGTTTTGCCCAGTACGCATTTGGCTTGATTTATTGCAATGCCATACTCGTCTAGTCGTTTGAACACTTCATGTAAATGACGCCGGTGTTCGCTGATTGATGATGACGCCACTAATATATCATCTATATACACGAAGATAAAGTCGAGTCCCGCTAAGACTGTGTTGAGGACAAAGGTTTGACATACGTTTCGTAGTCCGAACGGCATTCTTGGAAATTCAAATAGACCGAACGGGGTGATTACTGCGGTTTTTTCTACCTCTTGTCCTGGAATCTGATTGTAAGCCCTTTTTAAATCGATCGTTGAGTATATACTGGTTCCGGGTAATAGGTATGTGAAGTCTAGTACTCTCGGAATCGGGTATCTATCCGGTACAGTAATCGCATTCAGTCTCTTGTAATCACCATATAACTGTAAGTCTCTGTTTTTCTTTGTTGTCACGTACAAAGGGCTTGCCCACGAGCTCTTGGAAGGTCTGCATAACCATTTTTTTTTTTCGGTTGGGAAATCATCAAATGACTTCTCCCGCTCTGGGCGGAGCAGGAGGGAGTGTCAGACTTTTACTGACTAAAACCCATCCATGTTCCTTCATCGCCCTTTGTGTTCCGGGGCCACGGTATCTCTTTCGAACAGTCCCGCAACCCCGGCAGGCATCGGTCCTTGCGGACCCCTTCCTTTTTGCTGACTCTCTTTGAGGCGCGCGTGGAACACGAACGCGCCGTCGACACGGCCTGTCGTCATGAGACGGACGGACGGCGAGCTAGCCCATAGCCCACCGTCCACAGGCCCGTGCCTACGGTGGCCGGGGGCCACGTGGTGGCCCCCGACGCCCGGGGCGTCTCCCGCGGCGGCCGGGACGCTGTGAGGTTCTCTCCCTGTCACGTTCCGCCACCTCCTTCTCTAGCATTACTGCTTCGCAGAAGGAGGTGACGGCGTCCCATTCCGTCTCGCTCCGGACCATGGCTTGCACCAGGGCCGGACGCGAGAGGTCGCCGCCGCCAATCGCCGCTTCGAGGACACGGCGGTGCTCCGCCCACGCGGGGCACACCTCCACCGTGTGCTCCACCGGGTCCTCCGGTCGATCCTCGCAATGGAAACACCCGGGCGTTTCCTCCCGTCCGATTCGGTGCACAGTGGAAACACCCGGGCGTTTCCTCCCGTCCGATTCGGTGCAGGAACCTCCCGAAACAACCGTGTTCGGTGAGGACCTGCGTCAGGCGGAAGGTGAAGACGCCGTGGCGTCTCTCAAGCCACTCCTCAAAGAGGGGACTTACCGCCACTATTGTGGCGTGCCCTAGGTCTGCATAACCCTGTCTCTAACATATGTTCTATCTCTTTTTTCACTCTTAGGTACTTGTCCGCTGGCAAAGGTCTTGACTTGGAGTGAACAGGGTGTCTGTTGGTGATGTAGTCTATGTTGTGCTTCGGTTGTGACTGTGCGTCTATAGGTCTCAGAATGTTTGGATAGTCTGCTAAAATGTCTGCATAATCTTCGGTTAAATTTACGGTCCGAAGTGTTGGTGTGCTGGACTTCATTAACTTTGTGTTTCTCTTAAGTCCAGTCGTAACATCTATTAAGCGTTTATTCCTAATATCCACCAAAATGTTATTTTTTTTCTAGGAAATCAGCACCCAGTATTGGTTGCGTAATGTCAACAACGATGAAAGTCCAATGGCCGTCTCAAATTCAGATTTAACGACAGCGTTTTGTCGCCATATGTTCTAATTCGCGTTCCGTTTGCGTTTTATTTTATATGTATCATCCGATTTTAAATTTCCTCTTCTAGGTATTGCTGAAATATTAGCGCCAGTATCTACCAAAAAACGAAACCCACTTTTTCGGTCGGTAACGCACAGGCGGTTTGAAGGTATGATAGCGCTGACGACCGCCTCTTTCAACGCTGAACTCAGTTTTCCGACGGTGTCTTCCAATTGCATGGTTTTTCGCAGTTCGGTGAAATCCTCGTTCTGAAGTGGAATTTTGCGCGCGACATGCTTCGATTACGTCTGTAATTACGACGTCCTCTGTCTGAGTTTGATTTCAAGGCGGCTATTTCCATGGTTAGCTTACTCATTTGATTTACTAACTCCACCATAAGCTGTGTTTGACCGCTTGATATTTCCGACACTTCACCTGATCTTCCTTCTAAAATCTTGTCTGCTAAGGCGGCGAGGTTGTCGAGTTTTTGATCTTGACTGACCATTAACACTTTGACTTCGCTGCCCGCCGTCGTAGCGCACGGACGTGTTGAGCCTGCGCTCCGTTATTTTACGTTCTTTTTTCCGATTGGTCGGTGCGAAATATCGGTACCTCCTTGTCTCTCACGTGGAGAGTTCCATTAGAGGCCGCTGCCATATTGCTTTTGGAGCGAGAAGCAAACAGTGTGGGCGTTGCCCAAAGTAGTGCGAGAGAGACGCGTAGTGACTACAGTGACGTTTGACAAGTGGCAGTGACAAGTGCGATAGTGACGTTGTCCTGCTGACAGGTGACAGGTCGTTTGACGGCTGACAGCTGTCAAGTGGTACTGTGCGATAGTGACGTTTTTGAGTGTTGGCGGCCATTTGACAGGTTTACTGTCAAATCGGGTTAACCCCCCCCAACCCTCACCCCCGCGATAGTGACGCTTCCCCGCGATAGAGACGCCCTCGCGACAGTGACGATTATCTAAGTTAGTGAAAGTGTGGATTTCCCGGAATCCCTGGTATTCCCGGTTGTTCCCGGTTTTCCCTCTAATAGTGAGTGGGACCCGTCCCCCATAACGGGGTAAGTACTATTCTTTGTTTGCACCCTTGACTTTTTGTGCGTCTGAGTTCTTCGAACTTGGTCGTTTGCAGCGGGCGCCGTGTGCGGCGGACGACACCGTTATATAGGAGAACTGTGTAAACGATGGTATCGGGACATATAAAATTGTAACCTGCACGTGTTCGTGTACTAAAGTCAAACGAGTTCGTGTATTACACAGCTGGGCGAGTTCGTGTATTACACAGCTGGGCGAGTTCGTGTATTACACAGCTGGGCGAGTTCGTGTATTACACAGCTGGGCGAGTTCGTGTATTACACAGCTGGGCGAGTTCGTGTATTACACAGCTGGGCGAGTTCGTGTATTACACAGCTGGGCGAGTTCGTGTATTACACAGCTGGGCGAGTTCGTGTATTACACAGCTGGGCGAGTTCGTGTATTACACAGCTGGGCGAGTTCGTGTATTACACAGCTGGGCGAGTTCGTGTAATACACAGCTGGGCGAGTTCGTGTATTACACAGCTGGGCGAGTTCGTGTATTACACAGCTGGGCGAGTTCGTGTATTACACAGCTGGGCGAGTTCGTGTATTACACAGCTGGGCGAGTTCGTGTATTACACAGCTGGGCGAGTTCGTGTATTACACAGCTAGGCGAGTTCGTGTATTACACAGCTAGGCGAGTTCGTGTATTACACAGCTGGGCGAGTTCGTGTATTACACAGCTGGGTGAGTTCGTGTATTACACAGCTGGGCGAGTTCGTGTATTACACCATCGATACCAAAATGGCAGACGCGGACGAGGAAGCGGAGCGGCCCCCAGAAGGAGCTCATTGAAAAAGAGATGGAGAGAAAGGCGGAAGAATTGCGGGTGCTGGCGGAGATGCGGCGGGATTTTACACCCCGCGCCTCATTCAACCGAACCCCACCTAAGGGCTTCAGCCAGGGATTCAGCACACCATGCTCAGAGATGCTAATTGACATAGCGTCACCCCCCGCGCAGGCTGCCACGAAGCGGATATTGAGCTCGCCGGAGGAAGTCCAGGAAGCGGTCCGGCGACGAATAGGCGGCAGGAAGCCGCCGCGACTGGATGTCCCACCGATAGGGGGACTGCTGTCCCGGCCTAACATAACGCCGCCGCCTGCCCCACAGAACCAGAGGCAAGGACTGTGCAGCAGCAATCAATGCAGCAAGCGGAGCCGCAAGGAATCGTCCAAACTAAACAAAGACGAGGTCGCTGCAATAGGGCTACATACGGAACGCATCGCTGCCGTTATCGTGCACCTCAGCCTACGCTTGGCAGCCGCCGAGAGTAAAACCAGGAGCGAAGCAGCAGCAGTATTGAAGGAGGCGCCGTCGGCGCCCTCATACGCGTCGGCGTTGAAGCTGCCCAAACACCAGGAGCCAGTACGGATCCGCTCGACGCCAGGCCCAGTCCTGGCTTTTTACCCTGCAGAGGAGAACGGACCATTGAAAACGGCGGATGACACCAAGGCGGCCCTAAAGACGGCAGTGGACCCGGCCAAACTCTGAGTCCTGGTGGCTAAGGTGCGCAAGGTGCTGGCGTGCTGGTGCAGACCACGACGGATGCGGCGGCGACCAGACTCCGGGCGGTGGTACCGGCGACGCTCAGGGTGGCCGAGCCCAAGAAGAAGCTTCCCCTGGTCTGCCTCAACAGCCTTGACGGTGACCCGTCCTACGATGATGTTTTAGGCGACCTGCACGAGCAGAACTTGCAAGGAGGACCCCAAATGGCCGCTCGAGCGCATTAGGAAAGAGGCGATCGGCGCTTTCAAGAAGAACCGGACGCTCGGAGCGGCCCAGGCGACCGCGGTCATCTTCGCCTGCTCAGCGGAGCTCCGTGAGGAGCTAGTCAACAAGGGACGGGTCTATATAGGATGGCAGGCCGTAGAGGTACAGGACTATGTCAACGTGACTTGCTGCACCAAGTGCCAGCAGTACGGCCACCCTGAGCGCGCCTGTCGGTCAGCCGAGGCCACGTGCCACCGATGCGCCGCAACCGGCTACCGCGGCGAGGAGTGTAAATCGGCCACGACATGCTGTGCGACATGCAAGCGCTTTGGGAAGAAAGACGCCGCGAGTCACAGGACCGCCTCCCGCGACTGCCCGGCTCGCATACATGCAACTGAGAGGAGCGTCGCAATGACTCATTATGGATTGGCGACTGCTAAGGGTCGGGCAGCTAAATCTCGCAGGGTCGGCGCTTGCGACGCGGGAGCTCCCCGCGGTGTGCCGCGAGCTAAAGCTTGATATAGTGCTCCTGCAGGAGCAGTATGCGCAGGCCGAAGACCTACTGCAGCACGGGCCCACAGCTAAAGTGGGTGCGTACCTACGTCGGCGTAATGCAGCCTGCGCGGTGCTGCCGCACCTAAGCACCGACCACTGCATCGTGCTGCATCTAGAAGAATGGGACCTGCACGTGGTCTCGGCATACTTCCAATTCTCCGAGGAAATAGACCGACACCTGCACCACCTGGAGGGAGTGATGGAGGCTCTACGAGGGAAAAGGATTCTCATCTGCACCGACGCCAACACCCACTCGCCTATGTGGCACAGTGCGCCCCGCCACTACACAGGCCGGGGCCACGCAGCAGAGTACAGGCGGGTGGCTCTGGAGGCCTTCATCGCCACACACGGGCTCACCGTTATTAACGAGGAGGGCCAACCATTCACATTCAGTGGCCCAAACGGTGAGTCCAATATCGACCTCACTTTATGTACCAGGAGCGTCCCCGTGGAGAGCTGGACAGTTCACGAGGGAGCTAGCAGCAGTGACCACCGCCTCATCACCTTCCAGTTGAGTGCAACAAGAGGACGCCACAGCACTGAGCCAGGCGGAGAGCCGGTGCGTTTCCGGGATCAGGGAGTGGACTGGCCGCGCTTCCAGCAGACTATCCACGCGCGAATGGGAGGGCTTGACTTCACCAAGCCAGCGTCCTTTGTTTGCAAGGATTTCACGAATGTTATAGTTAACACGGCGCGCCAGTGTCTGGAGTGAAAGGGCCACCAAAGGACGCAGGGTATGAGTGGTGGAGCCCGGAGCTGGAGAAGCTCCGGAAATCCAACTGTAAGGCAAGGAGCAAATGGCAGGGATCACGATGGGGATGGGGGGCCGAGAGAGGAAAGACTGAAAGCGGATTTCCACGAGGTGCGAGCGAGATATAGAAGGGCAATGGAGGAGGCGGAGCTCCACGTGCGGAGGACACTTTTGCTTTTTCGTGCTGCCAGTGGCAGACTCAGGCCGCCCTCCCGGGTCATGGTCTCGAACTGGCGGAGGGCTTCACGATCACTGTGGGCGGCGCGGCGACCGGCCTCCTGCAGACGCTGTGCCCGGACGATGATTCGTCCCGGGACACGCCTTATCACAGGCAGGTCTGTGTCGCCGCCTCGCTCATCCCGTCAGGCCAGGCTGCGCCTCCTCTGTCTCGTGACAGTCTGGGAGGCATCATCAGGAGCCTTCCTAACACGGCACCGGGACTGGACGGGATAAGTGCGCGAATCGTGAGGAACGTGTGGGAAGCCGTGCCCGCAGAAGTCACTGCGGTGTACGGCAAGTGTGTGTCGGAGGGAGTGTTTCCGGACGTGTGGAAGGAGGGCCGGCTGCTTGTCCTGCCTAAGGGCAACGGCAAGCCGCGGACCGACCCCAAGGCCTACAGACCTATAACGCTACTGCCTGTGCTCGGGAAAATTTTAGAGCGCGTAATGTTGAAATGCGCTCCCACGATCGGCAATCAGATCTCTGCTGCTCAGCACGGATTTTCTCGGGGTAAGCCAACCGTCACGGCGCTCAATGATATATTGCGCGCCGCGGGGGAGGCCTCGGGCAAGTACGTGCAGGCCATATTTCTGGACATATCGGGCGCCTTCGATAACGCCTGGTGGCCAATGATCCTGACGAAAGCCAAGCGGGGGGGGTGTCCGCACAACATCTTCGAGATGCTGGCGGACTACTTCGCCCGCCGACGAGTCGGGCTTTTCATCGGGAACCGGGTGGAGTGGAAGGTGTCCACGATGGGCTGCCCCCAGGGGTCTGTCCTGGGTCCAGCATTATGGAACCTGCTGTTGGACGACTTGCTTCGACTGCCACTGCCTGCCGGCGTTCGCATGGCGCGACCATGGACCATGGCTCGACAATATGCGGACGACGTGACCATCCTGATCGAGACCCATTCCCGTGCGGGGATTGAGGCAGCGGCCAAGATAACGCTGGACTTGGTTGCGGCGTGGGGCACCAGGAATAGGCTGGGGTTCTCTCCTGCGAAATCATCCACGATAATGATACGACAAAAGAGCGGCACTCCACGTTGTTCGCAGCGCGTTGCTCAGGTGCCAGAGACCGAGCCTGATACTGCTGACGAAGGCGTACAGGTCTACCAGTACGGCTGCGCTGGCGGTGTTGGGTGGTGTTCTCCCGGCGGACCTGGAGGTTATCCGTGCGGGGCGGTTCGATGAGGAGCGCCAGGCCGCGGCCGGGGCACAGGTAGAGCTGGGCTTGCGGCGGCGCGTGCTGGCCCAGCGCAAGCGAGTGATCTGGAATGAGGTGATGGATGTGTGGCAGAAGAGATGGACGGACGAGGAGAAAGGACGAGAGCTATTCCGTTTTTTCCCGGACGTGAGGGATCGACTCAGGTCGCACTGGATTGTGCCTGACCACCAGCTGTCCCAGATTCTCACGGGACACGGGTGTTTCCGGAAAAGGCTGCATGCGATGGCGCTTTGTGAAGATAGTATGTGCGCATGTGGTATGGAAGAGGAGGACCTGCATCACGCACTGTGGGTCTGCCCCCTGTACGCGAAGGCTAGGTGCAAGATGATGGATGGGATCAGTCGCGAGGAGTTCGGTCCGATTTACTACGGCGATCTCGTGAGCTCACCGGCGAACTTTGCACGGCTGCGAGAGTTCGCGCACGACTGGCACGCCGTCCGGAGGGAACAGGAGAGGGAGAATGTGGAGGAAGGCGCAACGCAAGTCCAGGCGACATAATGAAGGGGGGAAGAACGTCGGGAAGGCGAAATGGAAGACGCTGGAGCCGACGGGCAGCGAAGTGTCATCATCTGTGGTTTCGTTGTGTGCATGCCCTATTAAGGGAGAACTGCAAAAGGGCACACATGGTCTAATTTGTAAGGGATCAAGAAGCGCCTGCGGACCGTAAAAATAAGATCGCCAAGGGTGCTATGTCCGCAGCCGCCCCACGTTTCGGCCCGTATAACGCGAGTTGGAAGGGCCATGGGAAGGTTGGAGGGAGTGACCATTAACACTGCTCGAACGTGATCAGGGAGTCTTGACATCCACAGACTATGAAGGGTTTTTTCGGCCACCTGACTCTTACGTACCAATTCCCTCATTCGTCTCAACAGTTGCGACGGTTTTTGATCGCTTAATTCCACTTCATTGACCAGTTTCTGGAATTGTCGCTCCTCTGATTCTTCGTACACGGCTAGGAGTCTTTCTTTAATGGCACCATATTTATTGATGTCAGGCGGTGAAATTATTATGTCGGCTACCTGACTTACTGCATCTTTGCCGAGCTTTGAAACTACTACGCCGTATTTTGCTTCGTCGCCCTGCTTTTGGGGGGCCATCATTGTCTCGAACTGAGCGAACAACACTCTGGGCATCTCGATCCAAAAATCCGGTATCTTCGAGGAAATTCCTAGTGCTGCAATTTCGGCTTTACTGATGTCTGTCGCTCCGCATATTGGTGTTCCACTTCCACAACTTCCGCTTGAATTCATGTCTTCGGTAACTATGTGCCTCTTGAAAACCAAACCAGGGAGATCCGCTTGTGGAAGGCTGATAAGGCTGTGCAGTGCAGTTACCACGAGATGGGGAAATCACAAGAAACCAATTTTAAATCGCGGCGCGTGTTACATCTGGTGACCCCGATATCGAACAGCTGCGTACGTGTTTATTGGGTGTTGTGAGTCATGTAAATAAAACAACTGATTTCGGCGAGCGCTAGTACATAACTGAAAATGAATAATTATTAATTAGCTATTACAATTGTTGACCTACATACAAGTCGTTGATGACGCTGCACCACAGCTTATTTATAAACTACTACTACTTTTATACTTATAAGTGTATACTAAGTTTTCCCGATGTGGCCATCTCAGCCTTGGTACCCGTTGTTGATGTCTATGGTAGCATCAGAAATAGTTTCCATGAACCCTTAAGAAAATCTTTTAACTACTAGTTGCAACTGCTTTCAGGAAATCCCACCCACTAAACAAGCGGCTTTTCTTGGGGTCGTGCGTCTTATCAGGGAAGCACTTAAACGAAGAAGTATCTTGGAGGACGCAATAGATATAATGCATCCCTATCCCCGAATACTATATAGCAATATAATAGCTGCTTAAAGCAGTGGTGGAGTTATACCAAAGATAATGATATAAATATTTTCAGTGCATCATAATTTCCTATCTAACGTTGGTTTTCCAAAGAGGTGGTTGTTACCAAACCTTAAATTGTCATCGGTCATCGCTTTCTCTTATTATAGGAAATCACGTAGGTACAGATGATAGAATAAAGCGATGGTTTATGGGAGTTTTTAAATTACGACCTTTGACACCCAAATATAGCAGTGTGTGGCCCTTCGAGAGTTTAATCATATGTTATTAGTACTGGCTACTGGCCAAAGGGTTCAGACTATAAATTCCATTAGATTAAACAATATTAACTTAACATCTACTGGTGTCGAAATATTTTTTACAGATATTCTAAAAACATCAGCTCCTGAAAGGCATCAACCTAAACTAATTTTACCTTATTTCACTGCTCAACCCGAAATATGTCCCCTTAAAACACGAAGTAACTAGAGAATGGAGAATTAATGATAATTCATGAGATTATTTGTATATTACTTTTAAAAGACCGCACCATCGTGCTTCTTGTCAGTCGTGGTATAGATATCACTCGTTTTTCCGCGCACTCAACGCGCCATGCTGCTACTTCATGTGACTATAGGGAAGGTCTCGCAGTAGACAGTATCATTAAAGCAGTAGATTGGTCTCCAAGGTCATCGTCCTTTGCAACACATTATAACAGGCCACTTTATAGTGAACCTAACTAAGTGTTATTTGCTAGAGCGGAACTCAATAATTCAAACTGACTTTAGTTATAATTTAAAGTGTGTAATTTTAAGGCAGACGTTGCCCTTTTTTAAGTTGTTTTATGTTGAGAAAAATAAATGTTTTGTAATTTTAAGTGTTATGTTCTTCTCTGAACATCTACATCAGTTATCTCGGACTAAGTACGAATATAATGATAGGATTAAACGAACTTACCTGAAGTGAAGTTCAATCCTGATTATATGAAGTACTTAGTCCGAGATAGAACATCCCGCCCTTCCTCAATTACTTATTAATTATTCCTTATTATTATTATTTTATTATTATTATTCCTCTTTGGGGGCTCTGAAATATTGACAATGACGTTTAGTGTTGCCAGGTGGAGATTTTTGTTTCCTGCTTTTGCTTTTAAATTCGCGTTTAAAGAGTGTGGAAAGGCAAGTCCTACATCAGTTATCTCGGACTAAGTACGAATATAAACAGGATATAACTTCAGTTCAGGTAAGTTCGTTTAATCCTATCATTATTGTTTCAATTGCAATCAGAACTCAGCTTTTTGCGATGGAGATAAAGCGCATAATGTTCGCAAAAAATTATTGTGTCCGTCGAGAACGCAACGAAATGCACTAGTTAATTCACTTGTGCTTTACGTTCATTGTATTTGTAGCTAATAGTAAATTAATACGTTTCATTGTGTTTTAAAGACATGTTAAATGTATAAACTTATAATTATTAGGTACTTATAAAAACTATAACTGGTAATGTAAATAGAAAGAAAAGTGCTGTGTGGTGAAACTATTTAAAGGAAAGCGGACCTAATAAAAAGACGAATTCGTACTCTCAGCACCTGCTGTAACAGATAGGTACTAGAACAGTGAGAGTACCTACTCGCACTGTTGCGTTATGTGTTAACGTGTGACTTATGCACTTAATTCAATAAATAAAATGGAGACTGTAAGTAGAAAGAAGAAAGGAAAAATGATGGTAAAATCTTCATACTGTTCCAGTGAACTATCTGTGCCTGGTAATGTGGAAAACCTTAACAGGCAGTTACGCACCAAACACCCCACGATAAAGTTGGTTGAAAAAAGGCAGCCGCCTTGCAATCCAATTTGCACACCCAGACCAGACTTCAAGATCTACCTCGAGCGACTTCTTCTAGTTAGCCATCAATAAAAACGTATACACGAAGCAAGAGGACTACTCTCTTCTTGTTGATCATGGACGCTTTAACGTCGGACATCCAGGAAAGGCACCCTGGTGCATGCTGTTTGCCGACGACATTGTTCTTGTCGGTGAAGATGGACCTGAGATCCAGAGCAGATTGGAGAAATGGCAACAGAAACTGGAGAATGTTGGCTTGAAAATCAGCAGAAGTAAAACTGAATACATGTTCTGCGATTTCGGCGGTCTCTCCAGTTCTGAAGGCTAATTCACGTAATTTTATGACGCGCCGAAGAAGTTGTAGTGATAGTGATAAACGGTATTCTTGTCGTCTTTAAACCGCGCGTAAGCTGCACGTCAAGTGTACGACAACCAATCTCTACCAAACTTACCTATGGTGTGGCCATATGAGACAAAAAATATTACTCGCTAAATAATCGAATAGAATCGATTCCATTTCTATGAATATGACGTTATTAAAATATTACCCTAGTATAGATTTTAGTGCTTTTTCTTACTATATAAACAAACAATTATGTTTTGATTCACAATTACATATTTTGTTAAGTTTGGCTGAATGATGGCCTATCATTGCCCCATAAAACAAAACCTGTCAAAGTAACAGAAGACCCGCCAATGGCACAAAAGTTGAAATAAAAGACTCAGTGCTAATCACAGGTGCAATATAAAACTGTAAAAGCTTTGTACTTTGATGGTAAGCATTATATTATAATAATAAATGATTGTGAATAAAATGATAATATTTAAGGATGTAGTTGAAGAAACGATGAAGTAGCAGTTTAAATACCTTTCATAAAAGTTTCATTATGATTCTTCCGTAGGTAAGACTTCACGCAAACGCGTTTCTGTGCGGCAAATCAAACTGCTGGTGGAATATTTGGAGGGCCATAGAGACCTTGCCCGTGGCAGAGTAAGGTCTAGAGAGGGGAGTGCCCTCACATCACGCCTTTGGTCAGAGTGCGCCAACATATTAAATGCCGAGGCAGACGGGGATCAAAGAACACCTAAAGAGTGGAGCAAGGTCTGTTAGATTCTCTCGATATTGTACCTATGTGTATCGGTACATTATACTTGGGTAAATAACTAGATTTGTAATATTTTTAGTGGTATACCCACTACAAGTGCCGCTTACTGAACCGTGTCAAGCAGATTTGGCATAATCAAAGAATACAAGTGGAGGGCCAGGCGTACCCACTTCTTTGGCCCCTTTAGATGAGAGAATAGCTGCTCTGCTTGATGCAGGCACTGAAGCTGTGGGGAGGAGTGGCACGGCCCAAAATGAGGTGCAAATAAATCCCCTGTCGGTAAGTTATGGAACTCCTTTCTTATCTTTATTGTATTAATGCTCAGGCATAGTGAGTTGTTTTTTCTTTTTGTTTTGCTAGCCTGCACCCCTCGCAGTTCCTCTGTTGCCTGCACTTCCTAATTATCCATTGCCTGCACTGCCCGATTATGTAATGCTTGCACTTCCTTCCACATCTTTCGCATTACCTGAAGATGGTATAGAACACACACCTACACCCTACAATAGTTTTAATATGTAAGTTTCAATTTATGTCAAGTACTATAATATTAACATTCTAGCTGTGCACTACTATGTTTTTTACTAACCAGTTAATATTCATAAATGTTATTATTAATTAATTAATAATTAATTAATTAATAAATAATTTATTTATTTATTTATTTATTTTTTCAGTAATGAAGATACTATTATTGAGGTTACACCCGCAATAACACAAGACACACATTTTACTGAAAGGTAATTATAGTAACTTGTCATATTTTGGAAATAAAATAACAGTGATATCCTTAGCATAATATTTTTATTTTGTTTCAGTGAGCAAGAGGCTACTGCACACAGACAGCGTCGCACCAACAATCCACGTCACTGTCGTAGACAATGTACATATTTTTATTTTATTAAGATAATACATAATGCACTCTATTGTTATGGAAAATTAAAATTAAATCTGTAGGTAATTTTTTTACCTATGAACTGTTTTTTTAGGTACATTTTTAATATCTTACTTTTTGCAGCGCCTCCTCCGTCCTCAAAACTGGACCAGGCTCAAAATTCGCTGGCCAATTTAGAAAGATCTAGAATAGAGGTGGAAAGGCTTGTGGCTGAAGGCTACATTAAGAAGGCCGATGCCATGAAGATGCCAGAGTGGCTGATGCAGCAAATAAATCAGCAGATAGCAGCCGCATAGCAGAAGCACTGGCAAATACAAAGAGTTCCTTGGTAATAACATTTTTTTTTCTCTTTTGCACACACATTGACTTGACTTTACACTGATTATAATGTTTATGTGATTGTTATATTGTTGGTTGCGAAACCCTAAATTCTTAAGACAATGACTAACACCGCGCTGCGCTCCGTACCGTGAGATTCGCCTTCTCAGCAATTCGATGTCGTGTGATCGAAGATTGTGCAATAGCAATGAATAATGTGAATTTAGTGCATTTGTGATTCACTCTTGTTTCTCATATCGAGCAATTGTCACGCATCTTAGTTTTACCGATTTTATTGTAATAATTATAATTAATTAAAGTCTCTAAGTATACTATATCGGTTTTCTTCGCATCCTCGACTGCAGCCGTACGTAATTGGCGCAGTCGGTAGAATACTCGCGGTCGGTTTCGCGTAAAAAAAAAAAAAAAAAAAAAAAAAAAAAAAAAAAAAAAAAAAAAAATTATGATTTCCGTAAACGTAAAGCCGTCCGTGCGGCTATCCAGTCACTCCAGAGTATCCCGAATCTACACGTCGTGCAGCATCGAGGAATCCAGACATTGATTACGCAAAAGTGGCCGATATAATGTTCATGTAAGTACATTAGATTATTTCTAGTGACCGCTTACTCCTAGCCTGTACTAATATACCTTTCCAAAATTTTCTCTCCAAGAAAATCCGGGAATTCTAGGTTAGTTAGAAGTAATAGGGAATCAGTTATAGACTCTATAAGAAATATTCATTTAGATTTATTATACGAAGACACAGAATCGTATTCTGGGAAAATGTCTTTGGATTTAGATACCGTTTATAAAGCATTAAGGTTAGTACCCGAATTTGACGGGAACCCGAATGTGCTGACTAGATTTATTCAATTGTGTGATCATTTAGTTAAAGAATATTATAATGTTCAAGGTGGTTCCGAATTAATTAACTCTGCACTTATTAATGGCATATTAAATAAGATTGTAGGATCTGCTGCTCGCTTAATCAACTCGAATGGTATAGCAAGTGATTGGAATGGCATTCGTAGGGCATTAGTAAATAATTTTGCGGATCAAAGGGACGAGACAGCTCTTTATAGCGATTTATCTCTTTTAACACAGGGCTCTAACAATCCACAAGAATTCTATGAGCGTTGTCAGAACCTTTTCAGTACGATTATGACGTATGTTTCTTTACACGATACCTTAAAGACTACTATAGACGCAAAAAGGGATTTATATAAGAAATTAACGCTCCAGGCGTTTGTACGTGGATTAAAAGATCCTGTAGGATCACGCGTGCGTTGTATGCGCCCTCAAAGTATAGAACAAGCACTAGAATTTGTACATGAGGCAACTAATACCATGTATCTGCAAAACCGTAACGATCGTTTACCTGATAAAAGAAATAATGATAATAATCAGCCCGGTAACCATTTTAAATTACTATCTCAGCCGTTTAATATACCTCCTAGGTCTAACAATTACAGCATGCCAGGACCTTCACGATTCCAATTTCCAGCTCAACAACCAGCGCAGTGGAAACCTATTTATTTCCAACCCCGCCAGTTTGGTCCAACCCGAACTCAGCAACTATATATAGGGCACCCCCACCGAACTACAACCGTCAGAATAACCCAGTTCAAGTAGGCCAGCAGAATTCTCCTAACCAGCCTAGTGGATCAGCCCAACCACGTCCAATGAGTGGCGTTAGCCATTTCGTAAGCAGACAGTTACCGCCTACCAACGCTTTTCCTAGGCATGATTGGAACAAATCAGGAAATCCTCCACCCAGTAATTACTTTAAAACTCGGGAAATGCATTTTAGTGATTGTTATAATGACCCTTCGTTTAATGATTATTTTACCAATTATGATGGAGTTTATTACGATTTGTATGAGTACCCAGATTTGTACTATGAATATCAACCACTCCCTCAGGAATGTTTAGATTTTCCCCAGCAGTCTGAAAGCGTAAAAGAGGACGCCATAGAGTCTAAGGAGCAGGATTTTCAGAAAACGCCGAAGTCCGAAAAATTAAAATAGAAATAAATCTCCAAACGCAGCGGTACCTTCCGTACATACAAATCGCGTCGCCTCCTCTTAAGCTTTTAATAGATACCGGTGCGAACCAGTCATTTCTATGTCCTAAGGCTGTCGAAAATTATTTTAGTGATTTTCCGTTACATTATTCTCCTTTCGAAGTGCATAGTGTTCATGCTAAATCTAGAAACGACTATTCAATTACTTTACCTATTTTTAATGAATTTAATGATCCAAGTACAGTTTCATTTGATATCTATAAGTTCCACGATTACTTTGATGGACTTATTGGTACCGATTTGTTAGAGGAATGGGAAGCTACGATAGATTATAAAAATAAATTATTTACAACTAAGTACGCGTCAAACCCTATTAAAGTCTACGATTCACGTAATACTAATTTATATGAGAACATTATCCCAGCAGGATCATCCAAGTTACTAAAAATTCCGATTAACGTTCGCGATGGAGATGCTTATATTCCTGAACAATCTATGTCAAACTGTATCATACGTGAATGCCTCACTACAGTTAAACAAAATAGAGGTTTATTAGAAGTACAAAACCCAAGTCGAAATGATAAAATCTTTTCAATGGATCGTGCAATGCCTGCAGAAGTGCATAATGTTGAGTACACGCGCACTAAGCAACAAGCGCAACGCGTAAAAGACGTGCTATCGCGCCTTCGCACTGATCATTTAAATGAAGAGGAACGCATTAATTTAGAATCATTGTGCTCGCAATATGCAGACGTTATTATATTGAAGGTGAACAATTAACATTCACAAATAAAATTAAACATTCAATTAAAACTACAGACGAGGTTCCAGTCTATACAAAAAGCTACAGATATCCATACATACATAGACAAGAAGTACAAGAACAGATAGGTAAGATGTTAGAACAAGGAATAATTAGACCTTCAAATTCCGCTTGGAGTTCTCCTATTTGGGTCGTAGCTAAGAAAGCTGACGCATCAGGAAAGGCTAAGTGGCGTATTGTAGTAGATTTTAGGAAACTTAATGAGAAAACCATAGACGATAAATACCCTATCCCTAATATAGCCGATGTCTTAGATAAATTAGGTAATTGCCAGTATTTTACTACGCTAGACTTAGCTAGTGGCTTCTATCAAGTTGAAATGGACCCCCAGGATATTACAAAAACAGCATTTAATGTAGAACATGGGCATTTTGAATTCCTAAGAATGCCCATGGGACTTAAAAATAGTCCATCAACTTTTCAAAGAGTGATGGATAATGTGTTGCGTGAACTCCAAAATACCATTTGTCTAGTATATTTAGATGATATAATAGTTTTCAGTACGTCATTGCAAGAGCACATAGTCAACCTAGAAAAAGTCTTTAAAAAATTACGCGAATCTAACTTTAAAATACAAATGGACAAATCTGAATTTCTTAAATTAGAAACCGCTTATCTAGGACATATTATAGGCAAAGATGGAATAAAGCCTAATCCAGATAAAATATCAGCAATACAAAAATATCCCTTACCTAAAACCCCAACTGAAATTAAAAGGTTTCTAGGACTTCTAGGCTATTATAGAAAATTTATCCCTGATTTTGCTAAATTAACCAAACCTTTAACTCAAAGCTTAAAGAAAAACTCTAAAATTACACTTGACCAGAATTATGTTGAATGCTTTGAAAAATGTAAGACACTTCTAGTGAATGATCCAGTCCTGCAATACCCTGATTTTAAAAAAGAGTTTATACTCACTACTGACGCTTCAAATTTGGCAATTGGCGCAGTACTTTCACAAGGTCATATTGGGTCCGATAAACCAATAGCTTATGCCTCGCGTACGCTTAATTCTAGTGAGATAAACTACAGCACTATAGAAAAGGAATTATTGGCTATAGTCTGGGCAACCAAATACTTCAGACCATATTTGTTCGGACGAAAATTTAAAATAGTGACCGACCATCGTCCTTTGCAATGGGTAATGAATATTAAAGAACCAAATTCCCGTTTAACTCGTTGGAGATTACGTCTAAGCGAATTTGATTTCTCAGTTATCTACAAGCAGGGAAAACATAACACTAATGCAGATGCTTTATCACGAATAGAAATTAATCATGAAGAAGTTAGTTCGATAATAGTTAACACCTCACAAGGCGCACCATCAGACTCAGATTCTAGAACTGAAAGTGCGGATTCTAGGACTTTAAGTGCCCATAGTGATTTAGAAAGTCCTATATTAGAAATCCCTATTTCCGATGACCCCCTTAATAAGTTTAATAAGCAAATTATTCTCAATGTTGTAGGAGATATAAAAAGTAAGCCCAATATTTCTAAACCGTTTGAAACTCACACTAAAACTGTCATACAAATTTCAAAATCTAGTTTAGAACAAGACGTTATTAAAGCAATTAAAGAATATGTTAATCCGAAAGTAAGGACAGGTATTTTAATTAATCCTTCATTAGAGATGTATTCTATTATACCAGTAATTCAACAGTATTTTAAAAACTCTGCAATGAAATTAGTACTTACGAAAACAGAGGTAGAAAATGTTAAGGATTATTTCAAGCAACAAGAAATCATAAAAAAATATCATGAAGGAAAAACTAATCATAGAGGCATTAACGAGTGTTATCTAGCATTATCGCAGAGATGCTATTGGCCAAATATGAAAGAACATGTAGCGAAGTATATCAATGAATGTCAAATATGTGGGCAAGCTAAATATGATCGCAATCCAATAAGACCAAGGTTGCAAATTGTACCTCCGCCTACAAAGCCATTTGAAGTTGTACATTTAGATCTGCTTAGTATTGAAATTAATAAATATATTATAATAGTAGATGCATTCTCTAAGTATGGTCAAGCATACTTCTTGAGAGATGCTACAGCTATTAGCGTTGTTCAAGCTCTGTTAAAGTTTTCTACTCATCACGGAGTACCTTTAACTATTGTAACAGATAATGGTCCGGAATTTAACAATCAAATATTTTCTGAATTTATAAGATTGCACAAAATCCAACATCATAAAACCTGTCCTAATACACCCAATGAAAATGGAATGGTAGAACGACTAAATTCCACACTACTAGAACATCTGCGTATATTAAAATTGGAACATCGGGGAGAATCAGTTACTAATCTTATGACCTATGCTGTATTGGCATATAATAGTTCAATACATAGCTTTACGAAATGTAGGCCTATCGATATAATTACCGGTCATTTTGATCCCCGTGATCCTTTAGATATGAATCTATCGGAACATCTCTTACAGCAATATATCCAGGAACACCGTAAACAAATGTTAAAAGTATATGATATTCTCAACGACACTTCACTTCATCGCCGCACTGAAATTACTGAAAATATTAATAAGGATCGTGAACCTGAAAAAGACTATGAACCGGAGCAACAAGTTTTTATTAGAAATCCTTTATGCCATAGGCAAAAGTTAGCAGCTCGGTATACTCATGATACAGTATTAGCCGATTTGCCTATTCATATTTATACTAAAAAGAAAAAAGGCGCTGTGCCTAAATCACGTCTAAAACGGGTGCCTAATAGTGCTCGTTTGTTACAGGATACTGAAAATACTACTGGTTCTGACCCTGGCCCTGGCCCGTGCGGACGAGATAACGCTAGACAGTCTTAACGATGGACCAGGTATTTTGCCCTTCAATCTGGGACCCACAAGAATCATCTCACACTACCACTCCTTTCTCCAAATTATAAATCTTGATGATATGCGTAATAGTTTAGAAACCGTTAACGCACAATTGCAAAACCTTACGTCACACTTGAATAATATGTCGCGATCTCTCTATGAACCCCACGTTAAATATCTAGGTACTAAATTAGAAGAAATATCAGAACAATTAGAAACACTTGAAGTAAAACGCGTTAAAAAAGGCCTTATAGATGGTCTTGGATCAGTTATAAAAAGTATTTCAGGTAATTTAGATTATACTGATGCATTGAAATATGATAATGCCATTGCAATCTTAAAACAGAATGAAAATAATTTAGTAGCTGAAATGAATCACCAAATAAGTTTAAGCAAGCAGTGGGTTTCGCGTAGCTCAAACGTTACAGATAGAATAGTAGAAAATCAAAATAAAATAGAGAAAATTATCAATTCTATTTTAGTTAGCAGTAATAGACATGATACAGATATAACTGAATATGCTCATTTGGCACAGTTACTAATGATATTAGGAGATAATATAGATAATTTGTCTAAGGAACTCTACAAATTACAAAATTTGTTAGCATTCATTAGGGCTAAAAGTATTCATAATTCTATATTGAACTATGCTATGTTTAAGGACTTGATGAATAGATTAGGCATGTTATATAATAAGGATCAATTTCTAGATATTAGTTTCAGAGAATATTTTGATATAATTAAGCTAGGATATTATTACAATAAGAATAAACTAGTGATAGTTTTGAAATTCCCAATAGTTTATCCTACTAACCTTATCCTATATAAATTATCCCTAGCTCCTAATCATGATAATAAAGTCCTGATTCCAACTTATCCTTTCATAGCGGTTCACGAAAAAGATCTATTGTACATGGAGACAGAATGTCCGAAGTACAGCCACGGTCACCTTTGCGAGGATAATTTAAGTCACCACCATGGCAAACAATCAGACTGTATCCAGCATCTCATACTACATCAGAAAATTAATGAATCCTGTCAATTTGCATCAGTCATCCTATCTTCTGAAGCTATGGAGCAGCTAGACGACCAACACTTCATTATAAGCTTTCCTAAACCTACGAAAGTTCGTTTAACTTGTACTGAAGATAACTATAGAATGCTAAAGGGGAGCTACTTATCTATCATACCTAAAGGCTGCGTGTTAAAAACTACAGCGTTTACTGCAAGCAATCGTCATGATCAAATTAAAGGAAAGATATTGAAAATTATGGACTTACCAACCATAAAGGAAAATTCATATAATATACCAATGAAAACTATAAAACTAGATACTATAGATCTTGGCAGTTTGCATTCAAGTAACTCTGAAATCACTCTACAAGAACCAGTAATGCTACAGTCGTCGAACATTGAAGCTATATACCATACTACTATACCGGTATACATACTATTATCCGGTGCATCTGTACTCATTATCATCATTATACTTCGCCGTCGTAGACTGAATCAACTACAGAAAGCTCCTGAAGAAAGCGATATAAAGGCTAAAGATAAAGAGGCATGTGACACAGAGATTGATCCAGCTTCGCCATCGACACTATTTTCGACTAGAGTTTTCAAATAGTTGCCGATCTCGTGGAGGGAGATGTTATATTGTTGGTTGCGAAACCCTAAATTCTTAAGACAATGACTAACACCGCGCTGCGCTCCGTACCGTGAGATTCGCCTTCTCAGCAATTCGATGTCGTGTGATCGAAGATTGTGCAATAGCAATGAATAATGTGAATTTAGTGCATTTGTGATTCACTCTTGTTTCTCATATCGAGCAATTGTCACGCATCTTAGTTTTACCGATTTTATTGTAATAATTATAATTAATTAAAGTCTCTAAGTATACTATATCGGTTTTCTTCGCATCCTCGACTGCAGCCGTACGTAATTTGATTATAATTTTGATGTGGAGTTGTGGACACCAGCCCGTAATATAATACAATGTTATTGTTATTATTATGTTTATAATCTTATTAGAAACTATATTGCAGTAACTTTCTTTTTAGGCAAGACGGCGAAGCCGGCTGGCTTCTTCAGATGATGATTGAAATAAGCAGATTTTATATTACCTCTTACATATTACTAACAACATTTTAGATACAAAAACAAATAATTAAGGTTATATGTGGAATCCTGCCTCCTTATTCCCTATTTAGCCACAGGCGATTAATAAGAGCCTGTTGGACAGCCCGACCTTCCAAAAAATCTCTGTTTCGCCGCCTATTGCTTTGAGCAAGAAAACGCAGGCTCTCTATACGCACATCCTCCTCAGCAGCTCTACACCGAACACGCATTCTCTCTTCTTGCTCACGCTCCTGATGTGTCAGTTGGGGTACCAGTAATCGTGCCTTGTTTGCTATATTGTGCAATACCGCACAGTCATTCACTATTTGGCCTGCAAAAACAGGATCATAGTGAAGCATGCATGCAGCTAATAAACACCTGAAACAAAAACATTTACAAACTATAATAAATACCTCCTAACTGTTGGAATATTGAACCATGCTATGTATCAGTACACCATTCAACTTGTCTATGAGACTGAGATTAGAGTAAGAATTTATTAAATCTATGCTTTACATCGGTCAATGTCTCGATGACACTGACAGTACTCGACTCTCAAAACCGTTCACCGTCTATTATAACGTACGTTTTGCTCTGTTCTGTATAGCCCACACATGTCTGTAATAGCAGTTTTTTTGTATCCCATGATTTAATGTTAATCCTATTAGTTATCTTCTAATTTTCTTCACTAGACAATAATAAGTATTGTACTGTGTGATTGTGTTCGTTTAATTTCGACCGCCACCTGCAACCTGCCATCCTATCTTCATCTACTGTGCATCCACTGCTTAAGACTGACATAGCTAAAGCTAGGCCTCCACACCGCCTGGCTGGCTCTCTGCTCTACACTAACAACACAATTAAAAAAGATGGGCCTCAATACATTCACTTGGTTTGACTTCTTGAAATAAAGATAATAAAAAGAGTATAATTTATGAAAAGGAAACTTAGGGAAAACTAGTTTTACTCAAAAAAAAATACCTGAATCGAGCTTTCAAGACACCAGTGCATCTCTCTACTGTATTGCGGGCTGAGACCTGCAGCTTATAATTGTTAAGTCTGTATTTTGCCTATGTCTTGTCTATGTTGAGTCTATGGTGTAGGATTGATTTTTCAATGTGTGAAGTAAGTTTGGGTGCCTGATGGCTGTTATAAAATAAATGTGATCCTGGAAATATAATCTTTCTCTAGTAATAATGCCGTCAATATTATCAGAAAAGGTTTTGGGCTTTATTTGTGATAATTTACACGGTGTGGCGTAAGTAGTGGTCCACCGTTCAGGATTCGATGAACCAGATAATTAACTATAACAATTAAAAATTTAAACCATTTATACCCAAGGGTTCCGAAAATATTTCCTTTTTGTCTTTTATTCATGAAATTTCTACCTTTTATTAAAAATTTGTTTGTAGTTTCAACAAAAGTCATTATTCTTTCATTTTGACTTCTGTTAATTACTGCTGAATACTAGAGCTACCATGACAAATTATGATTTTTTATGTAAATTCAGCTCTTTTGAAGAAAAAGTTGGTTCTTCTCTAATTTTAACCCAAATTTTTAACACACCAAGTTCAAGAGCGATTTTTGTAAAAAAAAACGTACCACATTGTCAGTGCCCATGTATTTAATAATATGCCTACTAAATGCCGATTTCAAAATGATATCATTATAACAGATCCAATAATTTAACAAAAAGATATTCAATTTTAATTGAAGAAAAGAAGATTTTCATTGAACTACTTTTTTAAACTTTATTGCGTTAATACTTACGATATTTGCTAAAAAATGCACTACAGTGTCAATGCCCATTTGTTTAAAAAAAAACTACTATAACAGAGTTATGTAGACCTAACTTGTTACTTCAGGTATTTGAATTAAAAAAAAAAAACAAATCACTTTATTTATCATTTATTATTAATCTTTGTCATGATTACAATCATTAAAATTAAACGAAATGTTCAAAATGGCCCCCATTCGCAGCAATACACGCTCTGCAACGTCGAATAAACGACCGTTTAAGTCGTCGGGCAAACCCGCTTTCGCTGACTTCTCTAGCTGCTGCCTGGATTATAGTCCTCAATCGGTCAATACTTGTGATTTCTTTGCTATAGACTTTTTCTTTTAGGCAACCCCAATAAAAGAAATCTAGGGGATTTAGATCTGGAAACTTTTTCTTCAAAAGAGCTGAATTTACATAAAAAATCATAATTTATCTTGGTAGCTCTAGTATTCAGCAGTAATTAACAGAAATCAAAATGAAACTTTTGTTGAAACTACAACCAAATTTGTAATAAAGGGTAGAAATTTCGTAAATAAAAGACAAAAAGGAAATATTTTCGGAACCCTTGGGTATAAATGGTTTAAATTTTTAATTGTTATAGTTAATTATCTGGTTCATCGAATCCTGAACGGTGGACCACTACTTACGCCACACCCTGTATATTAACGAAATATGGCAAAGTAAATGAAAATAGAAAAATACGAAGAAAATTTTAAACTGTCAAAAGAAACAAAAGAATAGAAAAATGGACATGAGAAATTACGAGGCTATGCCATTTCTGAAAGAGGGAGTGAATTTTCAAACATGGAAATTTCGGCTGAATTTATTGTTAGAAGAAAAAGGTGTCGTAGAGGCGATAAAATCTTCGGACGTACAGAGTACACTGGATATCAAGGCGAGATCGATTATCGTACAATGCGTGTCAGATAAGTACATTGCCTATATAAAAAAGTGTGGAAAATCATTACATATGATGAAGTGCTTGGAAGCAATTTTTGAGAGAAAGTCAGTTTTTAACAAATTGCAACTAAAGAGAAGATTGCTTAATTTAAAATGTCAAAAAGATACTAAACTCCAAGACCACTTTCTAAGGTTCGATGAGATAATAGCAGAAATTGAGATCGGAGAAAAGATGTCTGAGTCCGATAAGGTGTGTCACATGCAGGGACTTGAAAACGAAATGAATTTCGTTCCGTTATCATTAATGTTATCATATAACGTTCCAAAATTTGTAACGATACTAAAACTTAAAAATACCAATAACGTTACAAGAAAGAAACGTTAAAGAATATCATTTTCGTAGAACAAAATTTTAAGTAACGTTACAGGTATCAGTAACATTAAGCTTATCCGCTTGTAATAACGTTACAGGTGAAACGTTACAGATTCATTTGTAACGTTATTCTTAAGAACTTTTCTCGCTGACTACCGCTCCGTCGTCGCCCGGTAGCCTCGGCACAAGCCACCACTGTATTCGTTCGAGAGTGCGCATCTTTTCCCGACATCTGCCTACTTCTATATATTTATGTGATTGTGTCAGCTTTAACTTTTTTTCTGTATAAGTCTCATCGGTGTGTTCTATTACTATTATAATGGGTGAGTATCTATCATTTTCGCTATTTAATAATGAATACAATTGTTAATGCTGTCTCATTGATCCTGCGGTCTATAGATAATAGATATAACGTTTAATAATACATAAGTACAGTTTTATATCTCACGAAGCGACGTGCGCTTTAGAGATGCGCCGAGTACTCATTTATTACTAAGTACTCGGCAATATTCGGCCATTTTATTAGTACTCGTTATCGGCCGAATAACTCGATTTGACTGTCGAAGTACTCGTTACTTACGGGTGTTTAGTTGGAGTCATAATTATTCATTATTTACAGGTGACAGTGACGATGATTGTATATTCCAAGAGAATAGTCAGCCACTTTTTACGGAGGTTCAGAATGAGAATGAGTTTAAGAGGAACGCGTATATCGACAATAGTAATGGTAACTATTTCAATTTATTTAAAGAACCACTAGTACTTAGTGTGATTTTGTGATATCAATCAATCAAGTGATATATTGCTAGTACATATCGCCTGATGTTACGGAATCACACATAGGTATATTACTTATTTGTTTATAGCCTGTAGTTTAGAAAATATTATAGGTTGTATTTCTTTCAGGCACAAAACATTCTTCTGATGAAATATATGACATGTCACAATCTTTATTGCTGCCAACTACTTCTTTAACTAAACGAAGACGTTTACAAGAAAACGATGACCAGGATGTACAAGAGAAGGACAAAATGGATAATTGTGACGGTAATAAAGAAAAAATACCAGACAAATGCGAACAGAATACACAAGATTTATTTGAGAAAGTGAACGAAAAACACAGCGCCAACGAGATAACATTAGAAAATAACTCAGAAGACAACTCTGAAGTTCAATGTATTCATTGCACTTTTGATAAAGAATTAGATAAACGTAATTATTATTTTGGTAATTTACTAATCGGAGAATTACAATTTTTACCTCCATGTATGAGATCTAACGCTTACATCAATATTTTGAAATATATTGATGCACTAAAACATAAGCATATAAATAAACGCTCAGACTATTAAGAGGAAAAAATAATATTCCACTTTGAAAATGCACATAAATGAAGCAAATTTTAGTAATGGTGGTCTTACGTTTTTTGTAATTTGCAGGTCAGTGTCAGGTTGATTCGCGACCGTAACAAATGATTTTACAGAATTATAATCATTAGAATCAGCAATACAACTCCTTAAATTAGAATAATCCTCAAATGTCATGATTTCATGAAATAGTCATTCAATAGAATTATAGGAACTTAGAGAGTTGTATTGATGATTTTTATGATTATAATTCTATAAATAAATATTTGCGGCCGCGAATCGTATTTAGATCAACATACAACTTAATACTGACCTGCAAATTGCAAAAAACGTAAGAACATTTGAAGGGGGTCATCCTTACGCTTTCGCCTTAATAGCATGTGTATTTCAGTATTTCAGGGAGCTTGCCGTTATGATAGAAATTATAAGACTACTACTACTAATCCACTCACGAGATATTTTTGAGACTCACAAACGGAATCTTGAGTCATGAGCTGGTTTCGCAGCACAGTCGCGGGTCGAAATGTCTAAGCTAGTTGAGTAGTCCCAAAAATATTCCGTGTGCTGATTTACATTAATTTATAGAATCATTATCATTTGATTAATCAAAGCTTAGTTAAGGGCGATCCGCAGTTGTAGCCCGCGAAATTCAAATTTTCTTACGTTTTTTGCAGTTTGCAGGTGAGTGTCAAGTTGTATCTTGATCAAAATATGATTCGCGACTAAGTTAAACTTAGAGAGATATTTTAATTATTCTAATGATTATAATTCTGTAAATACATATCTGTTATAGTCGCAAATCATATTTTGATCAAGATACAACCTGACACTGACTTGCAAATTGCAAAAAACGTAAGAAAATTTGAATTTCGCGGGCTACAAATATTATTTCTTTTAATTTTAATAATAAAATTTTATACTTGGAGAAAAAGAAGATAAAAATCAACCCGTATTGTTTAGCATTGAATTATAATTACTGAATAATCATAATTTCTTTTTAATTGTTATATTTTTGTACAAATGATTACTTCGAATAAACAAAATATCTTCAATATCGTCTTTTAAATTTAACCTTAAATCAGACACAACGAATTTCATCGATGAAAACAATCTTTCGACGCTTACTTCAGTAACTGGTGTTGCCAATACAATTTGAGCTACCTTTTACAGTGATGGATATTTTTCTTTCTTGTGTTCCCAAAACTTTAATATGTCTGCAGAACAATCTAACAACGGCTCTTCTAAAAACACGCTGAGTGCCTCTTTAAATTTTTGCACGCATTCATCTATGATGCCTCCAAGTCTCGGTTGCAGTAATGTTGAAATATTATCATGTCTTTCCATGTAACTGGTATTTAAGAAATCTCGTAATTTGGTCTGTACACTATTAATATTTTCTTTGTCAGATTCATATTCATCAGGTGGGTCTGTAACTTCTGTCGTATCTATATGATCACTGCTTTTTTCAAAATCATTAAATTTCAATAATCTAGTATACAGGGACGTAATCTGACTTTTCGCAGCTTGTTGTTGGTCTATTTTCAAGGTGGAGTTTATTCGTGGGTCCATAATCATAGCATTTATAAACGCTTCACTGTTAAAAAGCATACTTTCTCTGTTTTCTATATTACTAGTTATTTCGTTGGCTAATGTAGTATTTAAATCCGATGTCTCAAGTTTGCAGGTCATCCAGGATAAGTAGCAGTCACCTACTGTTAGCTGTTCTGATTGTAATTTTATCATTATTTTTTCGCTGGTTTCAGTGCAGCAACTATTTCTTCTAAAATTTTCCATGTCGAATCAGGTAAAAAGAGATTTCTAGGATCTGAGGAACATATATCTTTAAGGGTAAATAGACTCTCAATCATATCTATGGTGGAATTCCATCGAGTGGGACAATCCAGAATGGGCTTATTTTTGTTTTCTGCTCTGAGTGCCATACTGTAAGTTGGAGTACGTAGTTTTTTTATAATTCTTCGCGCAGATGCAAAAGACAGTTGTATTTCAGGATTTTTGCAGGCGTCATTAACTGCCAATTGCAACGTGTGTACAGCGCATTTGACAATACAGATATGGGGTCTAATTATTCCAAAACAGTATTCAAAATTTGTGATCTCTTCCAGTCGTGCTTCTATTTCGCTCTCATTAATATTTATATCGCCGTCGTTTTCTTCATCTGATTCCGAAGTCAAACCTGTATTATTTGAAGAGCCTGGGGAAGGATCATCTAAAACATTCATTAATCTACCCATTTTTATCATATTGGCTCCATTATCGGTGGTTATGGAATAAATTTGATTTGTGTCAATTCGGAATTTTGTTAATATAAATAAAAGCTTCTCCTTTAAATATTCGGATGTATGGCTTTGGTGTAACTCAATGAGGCCAATATTTCTTAAAATTATTCTTCCGTTTTGAATAAATTGCAGGTTGACACCCATAAAACCTCTTGTAGAAATCGATGCGATATCGACTTTAACGCTGATGAATTTTCCACGCAACTCATTTGCTAGTTCCGTCCTTAACTCATATGCAGTTTTGACCACCTGATCTCTAATGTTATAGGAATTAATTTTTTTATTTTCATTTTCGACTTTTACCGGAACTAGCGATAAAATTTTCTGAAAAGCCTCATCATCGATTAATGATAATGGGCGTCCATGAATAGCAACTAATTTTACGCACTCTTGAAATAGTATAGTGAGGGTATCTTCAGATTTTTTTAATGGAGTTGAATGGCTACTTGAGCCGCTTTCATTTTGATCGCAAACATTTTTGTACTCCTGTGGATGGTGTATTGATAAATGTTTTGCAAGATTTGCACCGTGTTGTGTCTGAAACAAATAATGCCCATTTTATACATTTTTGGATTTGTGTATTCGTACATTGCAAGGCGAATGAATAAAGTTGCTCACCAACAAATGCCACACACTTTGGAGTCAATTGGTGTGCATTAAGTGTTTCGTATACAAGATTTGCAATAGAAAGCGAGGTTTCGTTTGGTAGACTTTGCAAATCAAGAATTTTTGTTTCTATTCCATTTCCGTTCCAGTCAAAGTACTGAATTAATATAGGAAACAGTTTTTCTGCACCATGGTTGCTGGCGTCTGTGGCAACAGAAATACATGAAATCTTCCTCAGGGTTTCAATGATAGACGTAATAGTATGTGGAGCAACAACTTGATTTGTTATAGCCTTTTTTTTTTTTTTTTTTTTTTCGGCTGGGAAATCATCAAATGACTTCTCCCGCTCTGGGCGGAGCAGGAGGGAGTGTCAGACTTTTACTGACTAAAACCCATCCATGTTCCTTCATCGCCCTTTGTGTTCCGGGGCCACGGTATCTCTTTCGAATAGTCCCGCAACCCCGGCAGGCATCGGTCCTTGCGGACCCCTTCCTTTTTGTTGACTCTCTTTGAGGCGCGCGTGGAACACGAACGCGCCGTCGACACGGCCTGTCGTCATGAGACGGACGGACGGCGAGCTAGCCCATAGCCCACCGTCCACAGGCCCGCGCCTACGGTGGCCGGGGGCCACGTGGTGGCCCCCGACGCCCGGGGCGTCTCCCGCGGCGGCCGGGACGCTGTGAGGTTCTCTCCCTCTCACGTTCCGCCACCTCCTTCTCTAGCATTACTGCTTCGCAGAAGGAGGTGACGGCGTCCCATTCCGTCTCGCTCCGGACCATGGCTTGCACCAGGGCCGGACGCGAGAGGTCGCCGCCGCCAATCGCCGCTTCGAGGACACGGCGGTGCTCCGCCCACGCGGGGCTTTATTATAGCCTCTGTCTTAGTTTTCCCGCATTTAAGATTTTTCGCCGTTTCAGAATCAGTAAACATTTTTCTTGTTAATCATTTTTCTTTCCGTACATTCCATAGAATTGTATGATTGATGGTGCTTGACTGTATGGAAGGCTAGTGACCCCTCTGCGGCATAGGTGTTTTTGAGAGTCATTGAAGTAGAAGGTTTAAAATAGCTGGTTACCTTGGAGGACGAACCTGCTGTTCGTATCATCTTCTTAATATGCTTTTCCGTAGCTACGTGTCTTTCTAAAGCAATACTGCCCTTGTTACCAACATCCACATGGCAGTCGCAAATGGAACTTTTGGCGTCAAAATCGTCCCGTCCGTTTATAAAACATGGATATTTGGCTTTCGATACTTCCGTAAATTTACACTTCCTCTTACTCATAACGAAAACTCATAGACTCTACTTACGAAAATAATTAGTAAATCACTGTTATATTTAATTATTTTATATGTATTATATTTACACTGTTACTCGTCGCACACGCTAAAACCAACGAATTGTTTGCTTGCAAAGAGACAAGTGCGGACGTGCGAATGTATGTACGGTGGGGGGTGAGGGCGTTGGCGCGGCGCGGCAATCAAACCCACGCACACAGTCGTCTGTCAGTACCTACGCCGCCGCCCGCCACCGCACACGCTCGTTTGACCTTTGGCCATGCACGATGCACAAAGAAGCAAAAGGAGGACTTTTATTAGGTAAGGGAGGACGGGAGGACAAAAGATGATAAAGGAGGACATGTCCTCCCTTTGGATACCATCTGGCAACCCTATGTCTAACGGACCTCTAAAGCAATAACTAGATTTGATGCCTTGTTAAGAGAATTTAACATCCGTTAACCCGTGGTGGGACACTCGATAACTTTATTAACAGCTCGTTAGGTGACTAAACAGGTCGTTAGATATTTAACAGAGTATGGTGAAATTAGCTCTTAGCCTGTAAATTTTGTAAAACAAAGGATAAAGTAAAAAAGGGTCGCATATTTTTTTTTGTTTCATTACTATTGGTCCGCACACTCAAGTGGAGAATATGTTTTTGGTTGAATTTAATTTATTTTTGTAAGTTGCTTGTGTCATTTTTTTTTCTTTTACAAGTTTATTTTTTATTTTTTGTGTAGGTACTTATAATAGCTTACATAGCAAATTTCAGCTTTCTAGGACATTGGGAAGTACCAAATGTATTTTGATGATCATCAGTGGCGAAATCAGGGTTTTTTAGATATAGTTTTTAGATATTTAGATATCTTAAGTATAAGAGCTATGCAATTAAAACTTATGCTTAATAAGTCCGCTATTGCCAACATATCCCGAGAATTTTGTTTATCTGGTACAATCCAAACCCAAGTTATAAGGGTAAAAAAAAACGACGAAGCGCTCTGAGAATAGTACCCTTGCGCTTCGCATGACTCGTCTTGGCGGGGCCACTACCCTGCTCCCAGATATATACATAATTACTTGGTGAGGTAGGTCCGGCTATATAATCAGAAGACATAATTATCAGTCACTATTAATAAATCGAAAATTGTAATTATGAAAACTACCCGTTAAATTACATAACTCAGTTTACTCTATAATGAAAACTTTTCTAGTCTTCATTCTTTTTTAGTGTTGCCATGGCTGGATGCTGTGCAAAAATAATATCCGAATAATTAAGTTGCAAACATTGTCTTGCTGCCTTGTTTATTAATAAGGAACATGATGATCATGACTATGATCACTCTATTGCAGGGGTGTATTTATCCTAGGGCCAAATGGGCCATGGCCCGGGGCGGCAGGCTGCGAGGGGCGGCGCGCGCCGCAGCTCGCTCGGCTTTTTTTACGTTATATTATGCCTGAAGAAACTAAAAAACTACCTAACTAATAAAAACTACAACTAATTTAGTTGTAATTTTGAATTTGAAGACATCAATACGCGAAGCAATTTTAATAATGACAGGAACGCAGGCTGGGTGCGTGCGGCGGCGGTATTTCCCTCGGACGCCGTCGTGCGTCGCTACTCGGGAGTTCGGGACTAGTCGGGACTTGCACGTGTTATTTTCATAGGCGTCCGGGGAGAGACGGTGGCGGCGGCGGCGCGGGGCGGCGCAGGCGGCGGTGGGGGTGACGCAATTCGTGCTCGGTGCTTCAGTTGTTGCAAGTCGTCTCTAACTTATCAGCGTACAGTCAGTGTTTACAAATTATTTTATTATTATCAAGCAGTTTGTAGCTACATAACTCGAAGCTGACTAAGTTTACTGTTACTATTACCGACATGGAACCTACAATAAAAAAACTAAGCGGCCACGCTCACAGAAGAAAAGCTTTAGAAAAAAAACACAAGGAAGAAAAGCTTGTCAAACAAACAGCTAAAATTGACAGCTTTTTCAATAAAAATACAGACGAACCGACAAGTTCAACTACGTTCAATGACTTAGCAGAGATCACAGCGGAGGAGGTTAGTAAAATTTAGATCTATTTTAATTAGTATCTATTTGATCTTTGTATACAAAAATAGAAATATCAATGGTTCAATCTTCAATATAGCATTCCTACTATCTACCTACCTAATTGGACTTTGCTTTTCGTTGACACCCGAAAAGAAGATTTTTTATAAACATACTTAATTGAAAATAATTATTCAAGGCCTACCATTACTAAATGTCACTGCAAACGTCTATAATTATTATATGTTTAAATTTTAATATAACCATACCTACTGGAGTAATTACTATAAAATATGTAGAAAATTATCTTTTATTGTGATATTGGCGCGGGGAGCGGACGGGCAGGCGAATGCGTGGTGGGCACGAGTTGTTGCTTTTTAACTGCTCTTATATATACTCACTAATCCCAATAATATAAATATAAAAGCTTGGATGTTTTTGACTCAATTTGTCAGCTGAACGGATTTTGTCAAATTTTCGAACATCAAAATAATCTAGATAGGCTACTCTTTACTACGGGGAAATTTGATAAGCTATAGGTAGGTACTTAATATGTAGGATGAAACGTAGGTGTAGGTGTAGTGAATTATTATTTTGATTGAACGAACACCAAACTAAAATATTTTCTTTTCCACTCGTTTGTCTATGTTTAAGATATTTTTGTTTTATTTACCGACGCACGATGACCTTGATATTTTAACTGACCTATACGTCATATTATATTTTATTCAATGTTTGAACTTTTCTAAAATTCTAAAAGTGCCTTTAAATTGAAAAAAAATGCTTTGATTTTAACTTTTTCCTTTATTGTTTATTTATATTAACTAACGTTTTCTTGCATTCTTTGCAGACTGTGATAGGTGAAAATACAGAAAATAAACACATTGACAATTTAAAAGCAGCCAACTTAATTACGCAAGATCAAGTCACTTATAGTTATAACTCTAAACACTGCTGTTGATACTGTGACTTCCTCCTCTGCATCCTCCAGTGATGCAAATTCAACTGCTTCGCTCTCTGCACCTTTGCATGAAGAATTCGCCCCCACCATTAAACTTCAGTGTACAAATTCTTCAGTAGTAGAAAATGATCCAGCGCTGTGGCTAATAAGATATAATAAATATTTTTTCAAGAAATGGCTTTGAACAAAATATTGAAGACGTAAATTTTTCGAAATCTAAACGAAGAGCCGATGGTCGATTTCGTTTTTTACATAAGGATTTATTCAAAACAAATCTTATAAATGGAGAAAAGGCTTCTCGAAATTACTTAATTTACTCGAAGTCACATGGGTCTGTATTTTGTGGACCATGTCGTCTTTTTGATAGCGGAAAAAGTCAACTTGCTTCGGAACAAGGCTTCAGTGAATGGAAACATGCACAGGAAAGACTTCATGTACATGAAACTAGTTTGGGGCACAAAAATTGTGTTTTGAAAATGAAAAACCGCGAACAAGTCGAAGCCAGAATTGACTTCAAATTATTTGAGCAGTAAGAAGATGAAAGAAAATACTGGCGCAATGTTTTACTTAGAATAGTTGTGGCTGTAAAATCTCTAGCTACGCGTGGTCTTTCATTCCGTGGCAAGACAGATAAATTTGGATCTACAAATAACGGAAATTTTATGATGCTTTTAGAAGCAATTCCCGAGTTTGATCCATTTCTGGCAAAACATATACACAATTTCGGTAATCCTGGGAAAGGCAACACGTCATATTTGTCTTTTGCAACATACGAAAAAATTATAAAAATTATGTCAACTAAAGTCACTACAACAGTAATGGAACAACTTCAAAAAGCTAAATACTTTTCTTTCAGTGTAGATTCAACCCCTGATATTACACATGTAGATCAGCTTTCTTTGATTTTGAGATTTGTTCAAGATAATGCAGGACCAGTTGAACGATTCCTTTGTTTTCTGCCAAACACTGGTCACAAAGCAGAAGACATGTTGCTAGCCGTTATGGAGACCTTCAATACACAGAATATCGATATTAACAATTGCCGAGGCCAATCCTATGACAACGCTAGCAATATGTCTGGGCAGTATAATGGCCTACAAGCAAAGATCAAAGAAAAATGTCAGTATGCAATATACGTTCCTTGCGCCGCACATTCGTTAAACTTGATCGGCTCATCGGCAGCTGAATGTTGCCAAGAAGCTACAAAGTTTTTTGGATTGCTGCAAAATCTATACGTATTTTTTACAGCATCAACGGAGCGTACAAAACTACTGCAATCATTTTTAACTAAGCCAGAAAATGTAACTGTGAAAAGTTTGTCACATACGCGATGGTCAGCGAGGGACGATGCTTGTACCAGCCTTAACAAAGATTGGAGCCAAATAATAGCGGCTCTTGAAGCTATAAAAATTGACTCTACCCATCAAAAAGCTTTGGTTAAAATGAAGCTGCAGGGCTATTAGCTCAACTAAATTCACTAGAAACGGCTATAGTATCGTAATTTTGGGGATCTATATTAAAACAATTTAATATAGTTTCCAAAACTCTACAAGGTGTCGACACAGATGTAGAGGTAGTTTCCAGGCTTTACAAGTCACTCATTACTTATGTAGAAAAACAACGGGAAGCTTTTGATACTTTTGAAGAGGCTGGTAAAAAGAAATGCTCAGAAGAATACCGAAACATTTACAAAAAAACTATTAAGAGAAAGAAACAAGACGATGAGTGTCGCGAGGGAGAATTGGTGTTACAAGGACGTAACCATTTCAGGATCAATACTTTCATCCCAATATGCGACCAATTATTGGGAGAATTAAGGAAACGCAAAACTTCGTATGACTCGGTAACCGCCAATTTTGCATTTTTATGCAAATTGGATACAATATCTGAAGCAGAAGTAAGAGTGAATGCCTTAAAACTCCAAAAAGTATATCCGATTGATCTGGCGGATGATCTACAAGAAGAATGTGTTCTTTTAAAACAATTCTTGACGTCTCACGAAAATAAAATGAGTTTGAGGCAACTTAGCTTATTTATTAAGCAAAAGGATTTGCAGGAAGCATTTCCATATATTGAAATAGCATTACGCATATTTCTGTGTACTGCGGTGACAAATTGCAGTGCGGAACGTTCATTTTCCGTACTTAAAAGAATAAAAAACTATCTACGTTCTGTTAGAACCGGGTTCCGATGTAGGTTTTTAAAAAAGAAAATTACTTTTGGCTAAAATAAACTTGTATATTAAATCAAATAAAAGACACGAGTGCAAGATACATGTGCACGGTAGGACGGTTGGGAGACGACTGGAGTGCTGGACTGTGACGAGGGGGAGAGAGGAATGAGAGGATGCTGCGTCAGCAGCAGGAATGCAGCGTAGGCTGCTGATTAGACCAGAAGGGGTACAGATGAGGGATGTAACAGCCCCCCGATTAGGAGGAAACTTACGGGTGGAAGGTAAGTTGACGCCGGAAGGAAAGGTAAGTTTTACAGGTTTTAGGTCATTGGGAGACGAGGAGCAGGAATATCTTCGACATCTGTGAATGCCATTTCTATGGGAGTATCAGGTAAAGGGGTACATCTAGATTTCTTAACTAACTTACAATAACAATACAATTTATAGGAAATAACTAAGATTATAACTAAGCTTATAATAACAGTAGTATATGAATAATAGTTACCGTAAAGGACAATATGAGGTTTTTCAATTACTCCATTAAGGTTTGTTTTAATTTGATCAGTTACTTTATTATAATTTGAGAAAAGAGAATCTAAATTATTAATGTTTTTTAAGTTAACGTAGGGAATTTTAATATTTTCTTTTAAATATGTAGTGGAACTACAACAAGTATCATTAATCAATTCAAAGTGCAATACTATTGGCTTTAATTTTATTTCAATGTTATGTTTAGGTATTAACTTATTGTCGTTGCAATAGGCAATACAGTTGTCTGGTATAGTTAGTATACCAGTACCGGAAATAGAAGATTCAGACAAGTCTTGATTATTACATTCTATTGTTATTTTAGAATTTTGACTAATCATGTATATCCACTGATTGCTATGTACCTTATGAAAGGTTTCGAAATTACCACTAATGAATTCAGTTTTGCAAAGAGGCGGAACGGAAGTCAGAGCTTTTGAAATAACCTCAGTTTCACTTTTTTAATTTACAATAAGAAGATTTATCTTTAGTTATGCCCAAATATTTAGTGGATGGTATTATTGTAGAATACAATGTTTTGTTAACAGCTTTAAGGGCAATAGGATAAGGTGTAGTATGATACAAATCGAATTCTTTAGTATTTACTAAAGGCATCTGTAATACAAATATAATTTTGTTATTTGCATAATAACTGGATGCATCGGATATATTTTCTAGGATATGGATATTGTCTAAGATTAAGGGTACAGGTAATTGCTTAGAACTAGGGAGAAATCTATAGTTATTTACAAGGTCTGAAAACAGTTGTTTAGGGGTAATAATAGATGGATATAGTATATTGCACTTACTAAACATAATAGCATTAATTATATCTTCTAACTTAAATGACAAGGTTAATAAACTACTTTCTAAAATATTCGACAGTCCCGATATTTTAGACCTTATTAATAGCTTATTGGAAACTAGTGTTAAATTGGCCATTTCCTGGTTCAGGATATCAATAGCATAACTAAGGCTAACTTCATTTGCATTAATTTTATCAATGACTTCTTTAAGAGACAATAGTGTGGATGTTGTAACCATCATGTTTTCTTTCATGAGGGTTGCCAATTTGGTTTGATCATTCTCTAAGGTTTGAATGGCATTACTGTATTTTTCGGCATCGTTTTGGTCCATATTTCCAAACAGTTGTTTAATAACTGAGCCGATTCCACCAAAACAAGCAGATCTTTTATTGTAAGATTTAGATATAAGATGAGAAATAGAATCAAAGTCTCTAACTATATCAGAATAACGGGATGACAATGGTTGGAACAAATAGTGACATTCGCCTTCATAGTATGCATTGCTTTGATTACATAGAAATTTAGAAGTTCTTAGGATATCCCTTATGTTATCTAAGTGTGGTTGAATGAAAGAGATATCTATGGGGATGATAATATCTAAAGTATCATCGGTTATTTTTAGAGAGCCAATGGGGTCAAAATATATGCCTGCGTCGTCTGATGCTGGCTGGATATATCCTTGACTGTTTGACGCCAGGGTAGGATAAATGTAACCAATTCTGTAAGGAAGGGTAATTTAAATTAGCTAAGTTGTTTATACTACTAGTTGTCATTACTAGTTGCTAATTTGAATTCGTCAAAATGGTGTTTGACGTGACGTCTGTTGATTAATAGTGACGCAGTATTGTTGCCATGGATTTTTACGATTTTAAACGGGCCTTTCCATATTGGTGAAAGAGCTTTTCTAAGGCGTAAGTGATTTTTAAGGTAAACAAGATCGCCGACTTTATATTTAATTGGCCTTGTGTGAGTGTCATAGTAACTTTTGGAATTTGTTTTTGATTTTTGTATATGATCTATTGCTTTTGCTCGGCAGTACTTGAGTCTATTTTGGAGTATACGGACATATTCAGAGTAAGTAGCGCCTGCAGTTTCCTCGTAGATGGAATTCGGTATATAGGGTTTGTTTCCAAATACAAGCTCATAGGGAGAGAAATGAGTGGTAGAATGAATGGCTGTGTTGTACGCAAGCATAGCTGTGTACACAAAGCGGGGCCAGTTGTTTTGTTGCTCATTAACATAAGATTTTAGGTACTCTTTTAAGGTGGAGTGACTTCTCTCGAGAGCACCCTGAGTCTGAGGGTGATACGGGGTGGACCATAATTGTTTTATTTTTAATAAATTACATGTTTGTTTAAATAGTTCGGCCGTAAAGTTGGTGCCTTGGTCTGTTAGAATTGTTTTGGGTATTCCAAATAAAGTAATGAAATGAACCAAACATTCGCATGTTTCCTCAGCTGTAGTGTTAGTAATTGGATAAGCGGCTGAAAATTTGGTAAGGTCATCTTGGAGCGTCAATATGTATTTATATTTATCGTTGCCGGCTTCTGGTAATGGTCCTACTATATCAAAAGCTACACGTTCAAAGGGCCGTGTGGAAAGAGATGTGATTTGCATAGGGGCACGATTAGTTCTTCTGAGGGCTTTATTAATTTGGCATTGCGGACATTTCTTTACATAGTTTTCGACATCTACTCTCATGTTTTTCCAGTAGTATTTTTCTTGAATGCGTTTCAGCATTCTACCGGAACCTAAGTGACCGGCTATAGGGAGATCATGGTTTTCTTTCATGATTTTAGGGACTTCACTCAGTGATGGGTAGATAATAGTATTCTTATAAATGTGTATAGTCATTTCTGAGTTGTGGAAAAGATAAAGGATCATATTATACAGTTTGATATACTGATGAGTATCGAAAGGATTATTAAAATCAGAAATAGCTATTTGAGGGTTATTTTGCCCTGTGTGGCTGACAACTAACTCATTTCTTACGGATTTAAGACACTTGTAGATATCTTCATGTGTGCAAGTGTCAAAGTGATTGACCTTGGTGAAAATGAAATAATAAATTTTACTTTCGAATTCATATTTAAGGAAGGAATGTAATGTTCTTTCTATTAAGGAAAATTCGTTCAAGTTAGGAATATTGGATATGATTTCTTGAGTATATGGGACAGATTCGTCCATATCTATAGATGTAGGGATGATGATATATTTTTTATCAGTTTTGGATAGACTTTCATTATGTTCTATTATGGTTACGTTAGGATTAAAATCCTTAGCGGTGGTTTTAAGGAATTCTGAGTAATTACCATCTAGGGTACTGGAGCTACTAGGGCTCGAGACATCAGGTGGTGATATTGGATTTGGATGATTAGTGGAAGATGAGGGTAAGTTTTCATTTATTATATTATCTAAGTCATCAAGGTTACTTAACTCTGGTAAGCTTGCAGGTTGGATAAGTGGATCTGTGAGATCTTCAAGTTGGATTAAATCATCTGGAGAGACAGCTGTAAGAACATCTGGATTCGATGTTTCGTCATAATCAGGTGAGTTTAAATTTTCATTAGAAGTACTAGGTATAGGATTTATAGGATTGACAGATTTAGTGATAGGATAGCGGGATAATGCATCAGCGGCATTATTTAGTTTCCCTTTTCTATATATTATTTCATACTCATATTCCTCCAATTTTAGTCTCCATCTTTGGAGTTTACTACTGGGGTCAGAGTGGTTGAATAGCCAACGTAATGGACGATGGTCAGTAATTATTGTGAATTTTCTGCCATAGAGGTAAGGACGGAAGGTTTTACAGCCGAAGAGAATTGCAAGTAATTCTTTTTCAGTTGTACTATAATTGCACTCATTTTTGTTGAGTGTACGGGAAGCATAGGCGATGGGCTTATCCTTGCCTATTTCACCTTGGGAAAGAATAGCGCTGATTGCATAATTAGATGCGTCACAGCTGAGAAGGAATGGTTTAGAGAAATCAGGATATGACAATAGCGGAGCTGTAGTTAATTTATTTTTTAGGGTTTCAAAGGATAACTGATGTTCGTTTGACCAAACGAACTACGTTCTTTTTCAGCAGATTTGTTAAAGGTTTTGCAATGCTTGAAAAATCAGAGCTGAACCTGCGATAATAAGAGACGAAACCGAGGAATGATTTGACGTCCTTGGGAGTTTTTGGTACAGGAAATTCATGAACTGCCCTGAGTTTTTCAGGATTTGGTTTTACGCCTTTGTCAGTAATGACATGGCCTAGATATGAAACTTCTTTTCTCAAAAAATCACATTTATCCGGTTGTAGTTTTAAACTGAATTGACGGAGTCTATAAAATACGTTAGTTAGGTTATCTATATGAGAAGGGATATCAAATGAGTAAATTACAATATCGTCAAGATAAACGAAGCATTGGATGCCTTGGAGACCAGATAAAGCGGAATTCATTAATCTCTGAAAGGTGGATGGTGCATTATTTAGTCCAAATGGCATACGTGTGAACTCGTAATGCCCTGTTGGGATTGAAAATGCTGTTTTAGGGGAATCATCAGGAGACATGTTTATTTGATGAAAACCGGAAGCTAGGTCTAATGTGTGCTGAAATATTTGCACTTGCCTAATTGATCTAGGATTTCGGCTATGTTTGGGATAGGATAGGAATCGCCGATGGTCACGTCGTTGAGCTTACGGTAATCGATTACAACGCGCCATTTTCTTTCACCGGAAGCATCAAGCTTCTTGGGTACTACCCAAATTGGTGAGGACCATGGGGACATAGAAGGTTTTATTATACCTTGTCTCAGCATTTTTTCAACTTGAGAATCAACCTCTTTCTTGTGGCATTCGGGAAATCTGTATGTCTTAACATGAATTGGGCTATCAGACGTGGTTTTAATTTTATGTTCTATTGCATCAGTGCAGGTTAACTGGTCGTCGGATAGATGGAAAATGTCTGAAAACTGAGAACAAACAGAGTATAATGCCTCAGTTTCTTCTGGATTAAGATGGGACACGCGAAGCTGCTTTAGAACTTCTTCTGTGCGTTCACGAGTATGGGGTTCGGTTATGCTACCGATAAAGACTGAAGCGTTTAGTTCGAAAGGCTTTAAATGTAATTTTAGATCAGACTTAACGGTTACAGGTTCTTCTGAGGTGTTAACAATGGAAATATTAACACGATTGTTACTCTTAACTTGAACTAAACAGTTTGCTACTAACAGATTTTGGAAAATATGTTGATCAATTATTAAACCTTCTTTGATTTCTGGATTTGCTACAGTACATTCGATTATGGTTTCACTGCGTGGTGCAATAGTATAGACGGGTTCATTGAAATGCATTTTAAGCATAATATCTTTTAAATGCAACACACCTTCATCATAATTAATTTTGCTACTCATGGAATTGAATAAGTCGTTGCCGACAATACCATCGTAGGGTATGCTTAATTCATTAACTACATTGAATATATGTGTTAGGTATTTACAGTCACTATGAGATTTATCATGTGTAAAGATGGTTATAGGGATTTGTCCTAATGTGCATAGAGGACTATCAGTGGTTGAATCGATACCTTTGATTTTGAATTTAATCGATTCGTTAATAACGGGCATGGTATCAATGACTGATTTTTTTATTATACTTATAGATGCGCCAGTATCGACGAGGAGGGATAGATCATTAGAGGACACGGGAGAATTCACTTTTATATAAGGTAAGTATTTATTTGGTATATTAGATGTGAATTCGTACATTTCTTTATTAATATGTTTTTTATTTTCAGGATTTTGGATGAAGTCTACGGTTTGGGGCTGGCTATACCCTGCTGCTTGACTTGAATGGAATGACCTCGAGTTTGGGGCTGGTTACCCTGTCCATGGGTCATGAAGGATTTAGAGTCTACGATTTGGGGCTGGTTACCCTGTTGCTTGACTCTAATGGAATGACCTTGAGTTTGGGGCTGGTTACCCTGTCCATGGGTCATGAAGGATTTAGAGTCTACGATTTGGGGCTGGTTACCCTGTTGCTTGATTCTAATGGAATGACCTTGAGTTTGGGGCTAGTTACCCTGTCCATGGGTCATGAAGGATTTAGAGTCTACGATTTGGGGCTGGTTACCCTGTTGCTTGACTCTTATGGAATGACCTTGAGTTTGGGGCTGGTTACCCTGTCCATGGGTCATTGTTTGGTTTTTTGCGTCGTCTATTGTGGAGTTTATTTGTCCCGTGCGACGCTTATTCGGGACATTATTCAGTTTAAATTGTTGTCAACAGTATCGTAACCTTCTGTTTCGGTCACCGCATTAATACGGGGTTTAAAATAAGACGTGCTTGGCTGCGCACTTGAAGGAAAAGATTTATTTTGGTTATTAAATCTTTTATTATTATATTCGCGGAGTTGGCATTTTTCAAGAATATGCCCTGATTTCTTGCAATATCTGCAGAATGGGTCATTTGAAGAGGATTGTTGAAAGGTAGGTTTTTGGGATTGATTATAATTCTTATTATTAAAGTTACTGGATCTATTAGGCTTATTACTTGGATCATTTTGACGAAGTGATTTCGCGGCTAAGTTTTGTTTGTAGGAGTATTGCTGCAATTTTTCTTCGGAAATCGCGTAATTTATGGCGTCATTGAGGTTTTTAGGATTCCGACACCTAACGATGTTTGCGATGCGAGGGTAAGACCCATCGTGAACGTATGGAGAGCTAAGTCTTCCATTGCAGCTACTCTGCCGGATATTTCACCTTTCTTGTGCCCGGAAGTAAGTAATTGAGATAGACAGGTTTCTATCCTAAGTGAGAATTGGTTAACATTCTCCTGGGCACCTTGCCTGCAATCCTGGAGCTCTGCAAGAAAATGAGCGTAATGTTTACGCTCTCCAAATTGATTCTGAAGGAACTCTTTGAAGGGATGGCCATGAATCAAATTCCTTGATTGAACATGCAATCTCGGCTTTACCATCTAATTGGCTGATTACATATTTGAAGACGATGTCAGCTTCATTAGAAGAGGCTGGGGAAATGGCACTATCGCAATTATTTATAAATGCATTTAGTTTTTCTCGGCTGCCATCAAAGGGCTTTATGAATATTAGAATTACACTTAAAGGTATGCTTTCCGTAGACTCTTCTTTCACAGCTCTTGTACCTTGGGAGTGAGACATGGTTGACAACAAATTTTATAAATAAAAGAATAACTATGACAAGTCTGGAAATAAGATTAAGTATTAGACTTAGGTCTACAATGTATTCTTATCGCTTATGCTATATGTTGCGACTGGAACTGCGACGAGCGACGAGACATAACATCCGTTGATATGACGTATGGATTGGAATGTTCAAGATAAGCCGTTGAACGATTTTAATAACTTTAGAACTTTGATCACTTTACTTAGAAATGGGAAAATATGTTCACAACTCACAGTATTATTGCGCACACTTTCTTCATGTTTTTGCAGGATCTGGAGCTGGAGCTGGAACTGGAACTGGACTGACCTTGAACTAGGTCAGTACCGGGTTTTACCGGTGTGATGAGTCGTCTCTGGAACTCAGGAACTGGAGTGACCTTGAATTAGGCCAGTACCGGGTTTTACCGGTGTGATGAGTCGTCTCTGGAACTTTTCAGGAACTGAAGCACTTTCACTTTTAGGATTTTAGGCACTTTTTGGAAGGGTTCCAAGGATTTTACAATCCCTTTTACGCTGCCACCAATGTTAGAACCGGGTTCCGATGTAGGTTTTTAAAAAAGGAAATTACTTTTGGCTAAAATAAACTTGTATATTAAATCAAATAAAAGACACGAGTGCAAGATACATGTGCACGGTAGGACGGTTGGGAGACGACTGGAGTGCTGGACTGTGACGAGGGGGAGAGAGGAATGAGAGGATGCTGCGTCAGCAGTTAGCGTTAGCGGCAGCGTTAATGCAGCGTATCATCTGTACCCCTTCTGGTCAGAAGGGGTACAGATGAGGGATGTAACAGTTCGCGTTTAAGCGAAGAACGTTTAAAAAGTTTAGCTATTCTTAATATAGAAGCTGATTTGACAAAATCCGTTAATTATGACAGTGTCATTGACGAATTTGTTTACCAATCTGTCCATCGGAAAAAAATGTAAATATTGAATAAATGGTGTTTATTTCTTTTCATGGCCATTTTCATTTTTTCATTAAAAAAAAATCCGTTTCTTTATGGGGCGGCAAACCCCACAAGCCCGGGGCGCTTAATCTTAAAATACGCCTCTGCTCTATTGATGTGTGCAAAGTTTCATCCTTCACGTCATTCATAGACAGAGGGATTCTGACAGGGGGTTCTTTATACAGAAAAAATATTTAAATTTCATAGCTCAGAGTCATTAAAAAAGGTAAAGAAAGTAAAAATTATATTATTTGTTTTGCAAAACTTTTATAGTATTCTGAGAAATTATTTTGATCCGCCACATCCCGTTTAATCATTTCAATGTGAAGATTCACATGAAATGCAGTTTATTAAAAGTATTGCGTCTCATTATCTTACCGCCCGTATGATGAGCCACGATAAAACTCAAACATTGAAAATTATAGGTCAGAAATCAACTTTTAAGACAGAAATTGCATAAAACTGTTTTATATAGTAATGTGTGAACCTGACTGTAAATATCTACCAAATAAATATTTATCAATTCTCCATAATGCGTTTTACTTTAATCCATCCTTAGAGCATAATTATTATTATTTTATGAAATCAAATTATTGGTTGAAATTATTTATTTTATACACACATCAACACGGTCTAGGGATATTTCATACTCAATTAAATAACTCGAAAAGTACTGGCCGCATTGGAATCTTTTATACACCGATTTGTTTGTAATTTATCTCAGACTAATTCCAAATTCAAATTTTTGAAAATTCATTTGTTTCGGTCGCATAAAAATGTCTTGATGTATAGGAGAGGGAATTTTCATTTGTGCGAAATCTAGAAAACAATACGAATTACGTTTAGTTACAGTTTTTTTTCATTTTTAAACGAAAGATAAAGTTAAAATTGAGGTATTGTAGCCATGCAACGCCGATATTTGACGAGGGCGGAGATGTTACGAGCTGTGGGAATGCTGGAAGCTGGATCTGTTCAGCGTAATGTTGCTGAGGCCATAGGGACCCATCAAAATGTAATTTCAAGATTGTGGACACGCTATCGTGCCACAGGTGAAGTAGCGGAGAGGCACCGGGGGCCAAGTCGCATCACTACCCCCAGACAAGACCGATTTTTGCAAATTACTGCGCGAGCACAACCAAATGCAACGGCGACTCAATTGGTCCAAAGGCTGCGAGTGGAACACCAAGTGCTTGTGAGTGACCAAACTGTAAGAAGGCGACTGCATGAAAGCAATCTACGCTCTCGTAGACCACTCCGGGTCCCACCTTTACGGAGAGGCAATCGTGGACGACGATTAGAATGGGTTCGGAACCACGTGGACTGGGGCCGTGACCAATGGTCCAATGTGCTGTTCACGGATGAATCCAGGTTCGGCTTCCATCCAGATTCACGAAGGACGCGTGTTTGGCGAGTTCCTGGACGATGGAGCCGTCTCCAGAACCCTCAGGAAGTTCACCCATACCAAGGAGGAACAATTATGGTTTGGGCAGGAATTCGTCTTGGAGGACGGACGGATCTCGTTTGGGTGCGGGGCAATATGACGGCAGAACGATACGTCCAACAGGTGCTGGGGCCCGTAATCTTGCCCCACAGAACACAAATGGGGCAAGATTTCCTGCTCATGCACGACAATGCCCGGGCACACACGGCGAGAACGGTAGCAGCTTGGTTACCTGCTCAATCGCCAGATCTAAATCCCATTGAGCATGCGTGGGATATGCTGCAAAGAAGAGCTCTGAAGGAAGTTCCTGAAAATCTGGCTACAGAAGATCAACTTTTTGCGCACCTCAGAAGGACATGGGACAATATTCCGCAGCAAGACATTGACAACCTTGTTCTGAGCATGCCGAATCGTTGCCGATGTGTTATGAACATCATGGGCGCTTTCTCAGACTACTAACTTCAAGTTTATAAACACAAATTAAATGATTTTTCTATTTTTTTCAGTTTTTACTCACAAATTAAAAGTTCATTCATATACGGTTTCCGTCTATGCTTCATTTTTTTTCCATAAAATCCTGAAATTTTAATCTATACTTTAACCATTATTAAAAAATGGTAGAATATTAAATAACGTATCTTTTAAATATATACATGTCATATAAATAATTAACACATTGATAGTAATTCGCTTTTTTAAAAATATCCCTAGACCGTGTTGATGTGTGTATTATATCCTATTATATTAGTATCTTCCTACATCACATTGTTTGGTCACCCTAACGAAAGGGACAGAGGGCTCTCGCGAAGCTATCTCGCTCAGACCGCACATTGGCAGCCTGTGCACTTTCCAGGTTGGATATAAGTTCCTTGGTTTATGGTTAAAACATCAGTTTTTATTATCTCTGGCAACTTGTAGGTATCTATTGGTTAGATCAAATAAAAACTGTATGGTCGACGACGTATTTTTATTACATATTACCTGCAAGAGTCTATTCAATCCAAGGAAGTTGTACACAAAACAATTGGTGACCGAAACACCGTGTTTTCAATAGTCGGTAATAAAATACAATCAGATGGATCTCAAGAAGCTGTCGCGGGAGAGCGACCAGTTACGGCGTGTATTCACCCGACACGATGTGGCGGCTAACACCATCACTGACTTTGAGTTTCTCCAAGAAAAAATGGAGATTCTCAACGAAGCGATTAAGGAGAACATGCTTAGCGCAGAAGATTTCGACCAAACATTGTACGAAAAAGAATGCGACACTTGCGACTCTTACACAAGAAAATGGCTTGAGTTAAAATCAAGATGGTCGAAAACCGAACGAGTTATTGAAAATAAACAATATGAGACAAAACCGCATTTAAAATTGCCGAAGCTTGAAATTAGGAAGTTTGATGAAAACCCCAAATATTGGTTGGCATTTTGGAGCCAATTCGAAAAGATACACAAGAATGGGAATTTACAGGCTCAAGTGCCCAGCTTCAGAAGAAAATTATACTAGAGTAATCAAAACTGTACAGAGGCGATATGGAAGAGAAGAGATACTAATTGTATGCGCTGCTGAATGGGTCGCACACCTTGATTGATAGCTTGAATGATAAGTCACGGATAGCCAAAGATGATGATTTATTGAATATATTTAACTACCACGTAATTAATGCTATATGAATAATGCGTGAATGAGTACAGCTGACTATGAACGCTGAATGTGTACGGTCGCTTTACACTATAATTTGTGCAAGGTGACGGAAAGGTGCTGATCTATGCAATGCGCGCGTGCCATTTACGATACATGTCTCGTACATATTCCCGGGCGAGAGAAATGCGAGTGGATGATGAAAATGAGTTACAGAGTGCTTAAATGCTAAACTTATAAATTTCACCCAAGTTACAAAACATGAATTATAACTATTCTTAGCCAACTAGAATTTGTCACTGTCACCCGACACCGGTGTGGTGAATGTAGGTGTCCTCTTGTGGCGCTTGATGCTGCAGAGCAAGCTCGAGAAGTTTCTTAACTCAACCGCCTCTTCTGGCTTTTTCGAGTCTCTAGTGCGTGGCGTCGGAGCGTCGATGACCTCGTGCTGTGTACGCACCGACGCGGACGGCGCCGGAGGCTGCATCTTGAAGTCCGACTGTAAGTTGGCGTTTCTCTGCCGACGACGACACATCCACCGACACATAAACTGCGACTGCTAGTACAGCGCATGAAAACAACACGTAGATAGCTGAATATTGGTGGATGTCGTGGCTTGAAATCCCTGTGTTTAAGGCGTTTTCTATTGATGCAAATAATAATGCCAAATCTTGTTGTCCTTGCCATTTATCGTTCACCTTCAAATAATAATGCTGACAGTTTTATAGACTCGCTAAATAATCACCTAGACTCGCTTAAATCATATAAAAATATTGTTATAACAGGTGATATAAACATTAACATAATATTTATAAACCTACTGAGCAAACGAATGAGCGTACAAACAGATTAAACTACCTAAATATATACCAGTTGCCTGAATTGTGCCAAAGCCATGGGTTTCGTAGCTCCTAGCTTTTCTTGAAAGTTTGGTTCGAACGGTATCTCAACAATGTAGCGACCTTCTTTGTCGCGAGTTGTTGTGTTCTTGTAGTGCTGCAAACAATCCAGGTCATCCTGTGACATTCCCGAGTTTTCTGCTATGTCTTCTACTGTCCAAAATTGTTGAATGTCTTCGATGTTATTTATCACAACGTTACATTGAAATGTTGTTTGGACGTTGCCGCATAATTTCCTAGCCTTATTGTTGTGACTACCGATATGAAATGTATGCCAAAAGAAGATTCTAACTGTGATCTTTCTGCGATACGATGGTTCTAGTTTTTAATTCTTACAAATTTCATAAGAGCAATATTGTATAAAAATTTGTTGTGTTGAGAGAAGTTCATAGCATAGCAAAAGCTAAGTAATACTTAACCTGTAGTTACCCGTAATTACAGACACAATTAAAATAACAATGTTCTGTTCCCTTTTGGAAACGTCTGAGAACATACCGGTTTGATTTAAAAATATTATTAAGATCAAAACATTTTTTTTTTTGATTTTAGGATTTATAACTATTATTGAAAACCGTTTTAAGTCTTTTGTATATTATTGATTGTAATATTTATGACAAACGGGATTAGGGCATATTGTATTTAGGGATTTCAATTTTATGGCATATGATATGTGATATTAAGTACGGGTAAGTTATCATTCGGACAAATGATGATTAGGACAAAAAAAGTTATGGCACTTTAAATTATGAATAAAAAAGTTAGGTAATACAATAGAGAAACGTCTAATACCGGGCGGTCGGGACGCAAGGTTCTCTCCCTCTCTCGTTCCGCCACCTCCTTCTCTAGCATTACTGCTTCGAAGAAGGAGGTGACGGCGTCCCATTCCGTCTCGCTCCGGACCATGGCTTGAACCAGGGCCGGACGCGAGAGGTCGCCGCCGCCAATCGCCGCTTCGAGGACACGGCGGTGCTCCGCCCACGCGGTGCACACAGTGTGCTCCACCGTGTCCTCCGGTCGATCCTCACAGTGGAAACACCCGGGCGTTTCCTCCCGCCCGATTTGGTGCAGGAACCTCCCGAAACAGCCATATCCAGTGAGGACCTGCGTCAGGTGGAAGGTGAGGTCGCCGTGGCGTCCCGTGTAACCCTCGGTTTTTATTTCATTCTATTTATTCATAAAATCGTTTTTCAACACAAATCATGAGAACGGTACCCAACCCTTTACAATCCTTGGTAACTGAACGCAACTATAATAAAAAAGTAAAGAAATGACAGTGTTGACATATCGGTCATTGACAACTCCCATATTGTACTTGTAGTAAGCAAATCGGGGAGTTTTAGTTATAAGACCATTGCAAAGGTTGTAGGATAGTGAAAACGTATTCCTGGGGGTTCCCAGATATTGTTTTATTGAGGTGGAGAACAATAACATATAGGTTGTGAGGGTAGGAGCAAATATCATTGAAATAACAAATTGTCAACAACAGTGGTTGTGTCTTGAACCTCCGCCGTGTCCCGTAATCAGTGCAAATGTCTGCCATCTGGCAACACTCCGGGGAGGTCTAAGAGACGCGGGACGAGAATCTGTGATGAAGGGAAACCTTCGAAAAACGCAGCCCGGACTACTGACTGCGCTGTTGATGTCAGCCGAATTATATTGGCCGGCATCGTGGTCAGCCGGCGACAGCCTCCAGCACTGATCCGGACCGATCTTTACTGTTGAACAGCCTTAGGCGTGTCCGTCTACTATTCAGAGGTCAGTTTATAGAAGTGCGGGTTGAAATAAGGCCAATTTGAATAGCCATCATGGCCATCTACCAATCCGCAATGGGCCCGCGTTGTGGATTATGCTCATACGCAAAATACGCGCTTTGACGTGGAGTTGCGGACACCAGCCCGTTATACAATACAATACCTTAATTTATTACTGTGTTGTTTTAACTAATAACAATATTTGAGATCCAGTTACAGACAGGTTTTGGTCGAACCCCCCCGGGGTTACTTAGAGTCTCATATTCATTTAAGATTAATTACTTTATAAATAAATAGTGGCTATCTTGTTATTTCTAAGAGGGCCATAAGGCGCCCAATATTGTACTCTATAGGTAATCTTTGTATTTAAAAAATAAAATCAAGTAGAACTATACCTCTTGTTCTTTATCTATTAAAACCCATTCGCCAGTTCTTAAAAAGCCTTAAGCAACTAGACGGGTGTGTAGTTGCCGAAAACTCTCACCCGTTTGTATTGAAGTATGTATGTCACTCTTTCCATTTTTGTGCATCGTACTTATGCGTGTTTAAAATTGTGAAGAGAGCCAGAAACTCTTATAACTGTTATTAAAATAATTATAAATGTCTCGTGACATTTATAATTAAAGCCCCAAAAGAACTGGAATTCTAAAAGAGTTTCAGCAGTTTTTAGATCTAAAGCCTCATAAAATCCTCCATCCAGCTCAAACTCGATGGCTTTCGCTTGGATTAGCTGTTCGTAGTTCGCCGCATTTGTTCCCAACGAGTAACACCCTCAAATGTCACACTGTTACTCGATGGGAATGTTTTTAAGAAAAAATTCCCAACCAGTCACACTGTTACTCGATGGGAACTTTTTATTACTAATTTCCCAACCAGTCACACTGTTACTCGATGGGAACTTCTTATTAGTAATTTCCCAACCAGTCACAATATTACAGTAGTTAATGAAAAGAAGAATTAAATCGGTTTTTACTTTAAAAACATTTATTCGTCATATTGCTGGTGATTCTCCTTTGAACGTTTTATTCTTAAATAATTAAATAAAATTACAATACCTAAATACATACATACATACATAGACTCACGCCTGTATCCCCGAAGGGGTAGGCAGAGGTGTAATATTACACCCACATCTCGCCATCTATATTTAAGTCCCACGTAATAAGGGGGGGGAGGTACCTAAATACAATCAGCTTTATATAATATATCAGAGTAAATCATCACATTTTACAACAATTATCAGTTCTAATTTCTAATGTTAATTTGAACTTTAAACAATTTTCCAAATACATATAATTAGCCATAAGTATGTTGTGACAATTAAAATTATGTATAGCAAAATAAAGTTATGATAAGCCGGCAACATCAGTTATCGCGAGTGTGTAATGGCGGTTATTTTCCATGCACATTTAATGTAAAAATACTTTTGCATCCCTCTTCCCGCGGCCCCGGCGGCGGCGGCCACGTGTCGTAAGTGGGGGAGAGGGACGCAAAATGAATTAGTCAGAGCAGTGCAACGAAGCAAAGTGCACGTTGTCGACAATGTCAGAGCCCACCGCATCTAGTTCGTCCGGTCAAGTGCCATTAAATTTAATTAAAAGGAATGGTGGGACAATTTTGCTACGAAGTGGACATCAATTTTATGCTAGACGAAAGCATAGTAGCGGATTAATAGTGTGGGCGTGCACAAAACGAAACATTTGCAAAGGAATCTTGAGAATAAAAGTAAGTACCTATATAATAAAGTTTACTGATAAACCTATGGTTTGTTTGTTAATCAATACGTTTATTTGTGAATGAATGCTTTGCATTATTTTCATAAAACTATAGATTTGTTTTATTTCAAGCTACTTAAAGTCCTAAATACTTATTCGTTTTCATTTCTTCCAAGCATACGCTATTATTAAAAGCGGCTTAAAACATTTTTTCTTAAGGCTTTTAAAATTGCTTAAAACTTGTTTCAAAATGTATTATTAATAAAGCCGAGTTTACACTATAAGACAACATTAGGCGCGCGACAAGTGACGTTCAACATGTATGCTAAGTAGTAGTAGATGCGTCATACACAAACGCGGCATAAACACTTAATCGATTTATTTGGAACTGTTATAAACACGTGTTTTAAAACAACTTGTTTTAATCATACGCAGGGTTAAACAATATGACGAATATTACTAATACGACAGCTTTGACTCCTGTTATTATTGTTGCTATTTTCTATTTATAGGATCAACGAATACTAGACGAGACTGCTCATAGCCATGCTCCAGACTTTGCGAAGAACGAAATTGATGAATCAATCCATAAATTAAAGACTGAATTGTACAAACCGGACTTTCCTAACATTCCACAAAAATACAATTCCATGATAGGCAACCTTAAAGATGCCGGTATAAATATTGTATCCAACATACCAAAATTTACTAGCGTTAAAAGTACACTGTATAGACAACGGAACAAAGAAGCTGGAGTTTCAAAGATGTTATTTAAAAACGCTCTTGAAGTCGAAGTGCCACCAAGATATAATAACTTTTTGTTAGCAGACTACTCAAATAAAACTAATAATACACGAATAATAGTATTTTCCTCGGTGGAAGCAAGGCAAATTACATGTGAATCAAAAGAATTTTATGGCGATGGCACATTCAGAAGCTGCCCTTCTCCATTCGTGCAATTGTATACAATTCATGTAGATACTGGTAGTACAATAAACCACACAAATATAACCCCTGTGATATATGCTTTAATGACCAACAAAACAATGCAGAGCTACTTAATTCTGTTTCAAATGATTAAGTCGCAGTTGCCGGATTGGAATCCAACAAAATTTAAACTTGATTATGAAAAGGCTGCAATGAATGCCATTATCAAAGTCTTTCCAACAGTCATAATAAAAGGTTGTTATTATCATTACAACAAAGCCATTTTTAAAAAAGGAAAAAGCCTGAATATGACCTCACGAACGTCACAAGATTTGAAGGAGGTGCGAATAATTGAACTTAGTGCGATTCTTCCATTATTGCCCGAAAACGAGATAATTCATCGCACAACAAATGCACTCGAATCTTGGCATAATAAACTAAATAAGACCATTGGAACAAAACACCCGAATATTATGCATTTCTTGCACACAATTGAAGAAGATTCTTCTCAGAATACTGTCAGAAATGTTCTGAAACAACAAGGCAAACCGTCAAAAAGAAAACGGGGTAAGAAATCTATATCAAGAGATGAGTTTATTCAGGAAGTGCAGCTGGAATTAACACAAGGTCTTATTTCAGTTGGCCATGCTTTGGAGATTTTACGACACTAGAATTAAGAACTGATACTTATTGTAAAATGTGGTGATTTACTGTGATACATACATATAGGTACAAACATAAGGTTGATTATATTTAGAAAATTCTTCTTTAAAGTTCAAATTAATATTAGAAATAAGGACTGTTAATTATTGTAAAATGTGATGATTTACTCTGTTATATTATATAAGGCCGATTGTGTTTAGATATTGTTACTATGACTAAAACATTAAAATGAGAATTACTAGCAATATGACGAATGTTAACGTGTAACGTCCGTAATTAAGTAACTGTATTTACCAATGTTGTTATTTTGTTGATTTTAATAAAAATTTAAAAAACCGATTTAATTCTTATTTTCATTAAGTTCTGTAACAGTGTGTTCCCATCGAGTAACAGTGTGACTGGTTGGGATTTTTTTCTGAAGAAATTCCCATCGAGTAACAGTGTGACTGGTAGTGTGACCGGTTGGGAATTTTTTCAGAAAAAAATCCCATCGAGTAACAGTGTGACATTTGAGGGTGTTACTCGTTGGGAACAAATGGTTCGCCGTATCCTAGAACAGTATGACGCACTAAAATTATATTTCACCAAAGACACTCTTACGGACCACTTAAATGCTGATTCGCTCTTGTTCAGATTAAAAAAACCATATAGCTTAGGTAGCCTAGCTATAGTTAGCTAGCTTTATTTAGAGTTTTTAGAATTTTCGTTACAGATATGTAATTGTTGTAACATCACTAGTTAGTAAGTAATTAGTATGTACATCACTATACATTGTCTATGCTTCCGGTTGGTATCTGTCATTCCTCACTGGATCCAAGCCCGTCTGTGATACTACTGCTTGTTGATATGTCTGAGAGGTGTGACAAAAACATGAAACACCTCAATGATGAGAACAGTCACATATCTGAGAGATATACTATCCAGTCAAATAGTCAAAATAAAAAAAGTCATAGTCCATATTTACATCTCAATGATGAAATTTGTCACAAGTCTGAGGGATATCACAACAACATACAATGTCAGCATAAAAACAGCAGTCAGTATTCAGTCTCACACAATGGATCAATAGTCAATTACTCAGATAACAGTCATAAAGTAAATAATGTCAATACTTTGGAAAGTAATTATTCAAAACAGTCATGGGAAATTAACTTGTCAATAGGAAATAAACAATTTAGATGCATCATAGATTCAGGTGCAGATGTCAACATAATGTCAAAGCAAACATTTCATAACGTCAAACGTCAAAACGTCAATCTGTCAAAACTGTCACTTGACAAATGTCAAATAAATGTCAAAGGATTTGGTGGAAAATCCATTCCGATTTTAGGCAAAGTAAATATAAATTGCAATTTGTGCATAAATAACAATAACGTCGTCGAATCTATAATGTTTATAGTAGTAAATTTAGATTGTCCAAATGTTCTTGGTCTACCAACTTGTGAAAAGTTAGGTATAATAAAACGTGTTTTTTCAGTGTCAAAACAAGATTTTTGTAAACAAATTCTTACACAATATAATGATGTTTTTCAGGGTCTTGGGTGTCTACCTCCAGTCTGTCATCTTCAACTCAAACCTGAAGCAGTACCATGCGTCGATCCACCAAGGAAAGTACCATTTGCGTTACAAGGGAAATTGCGTGAAGAATTGAATCGCATGTTGGATATGAAAGTTATTGAAAAGGTTACAAAACCTACAGAGTGGGTTAACTCAGTCGTCATAACCGTAAAAAGTTCAGGTCAGTTAAGAATTTGTCTAGATCCTAGAAATTTAAATAAAAACATCATGAGGGAATTCTATCCACTCAAGTCAATTGATGAGATTAGGTCACAGTTAGAAGGAGCTGTATGTTTTTCACATCTAGATGCATTCTCAGGATTTTGGATGCTACGTCTGGATGAATTTAGTTCAGAATTATGTACTTTTCAAACACCATTTGGTAGATATAAGTATTTAAGACTACCATACGGCATAAATGCGTCGTCAGAAATCTTTCAAAGAGTTATGATGAATTTATTTGGTGATTTAGAAGGTGTTTTAATATTCATTGACGATATTTTAGTTCATGGACCAAATGAGTCGGTTCACAATGAAAGATTACATAAAGTCATGCAAAGAGCTCGTCAAGTCAACCTAAAATTTAACAAAGCAAAATGTAAATTCTTAGTCTCAGAGGTATGTTTTTTGGGTTATGTCTTCAGTAAAAACGGTGCCAGGGCAGACCAAGAGAAAGTCAAAGCTATTGTCAAAATGCCCACACCAAAAACTGTCAAAGAGTTACAGAGAATACTAGGTATGATCAATTACTTAGGACCTTTTATAAGTAACTTGTCAGAAAAAACACAAATATTAAGAAATCTTTTGAAAAAAGATTCAGTCTGGACTTGGGATGAGAATCATAATGAATGTCTCAAAAAATTAAAGGATGAGATCACAAACTCACCAGTTTTAGCACATTACAATCCTAAGATTCCATTAGTCTTGTCAGTCGATTCGTCGAAATCAGCTTTAGGAGCAGTCATCTTACAAAAAGACAAACCAATTGCATATAGTTCAAAAACATTAACAGTCACCCAGGAACGTTATGCCCAAATAGAAAAGGAGCTACTAGCTATTCAATTTGGTTGTGAAAAGTTTCACCAATATGTGTATGGCAATAGTCACAGTTCATACTGATCACAAACCATTAGTATATGTATTTAAAAAACCATTACACGATGTCCCAGCTAGATTACAGCGTATGATGTTAACCATACAAAAATATGATTTAGAAGTCATATATGTCCCAGGTAAAGAAATGTTTATATCAGACACATTGTCAAGAGCAGCTTTAAAAGACCATTACACACCAGAAAATGAATCAGAAATGTCTTGTCATGTTAATCTAATGCATGCTAATTTAGCAATCACAAATGAATATAGCACAAAATTAGCACAGGAAACCAAAATTGATGAATCCTTGCAATTATTAAAAAAATACTATTATGAAGGTTGGCCAAAAAGTAAAAACAAGGTCAGTCCATTGGTAAAACCATTTTGGAATATTCAAGGAGAAATCCATGTCATTAAAGACTTAGTGCTCAAAGGTTCAAAATTAATAGTACCATAGTCTATGTACAAGGAAATGTTGGAAAAAATTCACAAAGGTCACCAAGGTATAAACAAATGTCTAAAATTAGCTAAAGAATCATTGTATTGGCCAAATATGTCAAGTGATATAAAGAACTTAGTAGAACAATGTCTTATATGTGCAAAATTTAAACCATGTAATCAAAAGGAACCACTACAAAATTATGAAATATGCAAATATCCATGGCAACAAGTCGGTATTGATTTAATGCATTTTGATAGTTTAGTTTATTTAATTGTCACAGATTATTACTCTAAATACATAGAAATAGCGTTATTAAATAAGAACAGTACTTCTCAAAATGTAATTACTCATTTAAAATCCATTTTTGCCCGTCATGGAATACCATTGTCATTGGTGTCAGATGGTGGACCTCCTTTTCAGTCAATTGAATTCAAATACTTTTTACAGGAATGGGACATAGAACATGTAGTCACTAGCCCATATCATTCACAGTCAAATGGTCAAGCTGAAAGTTCAGTTAAAATTATAAAAAATATGTTAAGGAAATGTAAAGAAAATAAAACAGATCCATATATAGCTTTATTACAGTACAGAAACACACCTAAAAATAATTTGTCATCACCAGCACAATTGCTAATGTCTAGAAACTTAAGAGATAACATTCCAGTGTCATATAAGAAATTAAGGCCAAAAGTAGTAACATTTCAGGATTATAAAAAGTCAGTTATGAAAAATGATGAAAATAAATCTAAGTATTATGATAGAAATACAAAGTCATTGTCAACGTTACATTATAATGATCATGTATACTTTAAAAGAAATCCTAAAAGTAACTGGGAACAAGCTATTGTCAAACAAAGAATGTTGAACAATAGGTCATATGTTGTTGAGGATGTCAATGGTGTTAGGTATAGGAGGAATAGAATTCACTTAAGGCACAAGTATTCTCATAACTTTGCAAACCCTCCTATGCGATCCAATTCGTCACAAGGGGAAGAGGAAGGTGACAGACAGGAGTCTGGACTTCAAGAATCCTCATCTCAAAAATCCTCAAGCGTCACAACTAGGTCAGGTCGTATTGTAAAACCTACAAGAAGGTTAATAGATGAAATAGATAAAATATAACTTAGAATTATTAAGAATGTTGTCTAGTTTTAATGTAACAATAAGTATCAATAAGGATGTTGTCATAAGTGCAGTTGTATCACATAGTAAATCTTTTATATTGTTTGTCAGGGGTCTTATTAGAACTCAACAAGGGGGATGTTGTAACATCACTAGTTAGTAAGTAATTAGTATGTACATCACTATACATTGTCTATGCTTCCGGTTGGTATCTGTCATTCCTCACTGGATCCAAGCCCGTCTGTGATACTACTGCTTGTTGATATTATATTAAGTCCGTCGTGAATAAACCTAGTCTACTCAACTGTATCTTTCATTTCAACAAACATAACATTAATAACATGAATAAACTGATGCAGTCAGAGCGGCCGCAAATTCATAAAATGCATGAAATCATGGTGACTGATTTTAAAACCTTACTAGAATGTTATATGGACGACGGATATGTTTCGCAAACTGAAGTCGGATTAATTCAGATTGACAATCCACGTCATTACAAATCAATATATAACCTTTACCTAGGAGCAAAGGTTTCAGCCTCCCTTACCTCTACGAGTACAAACGCTCTAAATCTAGAAGATATTAAACCATTCAAACTCAAATGCCCTTGTAACAATTAAAAAAACTACATTGCATGTTTAGAGGTAGGTAGCGACCTCCTGCGTACACTATAAGACTTATTCGAAACGTGCGTTCCTAAAAATGTGCCTAGATGGCGTTATTGTCAAATCGATAGAATTAATTCATTTTTTTTGGAAAATAATATTGTTATTAATATAATGCTAAATTAAGCAATAAAATAAATTGTTAATTGCAATTAAGTAAATTAAAATAATTCAATGGGACCGAGCGGATAAAAAGGCCGATTTCGGTAATGCCATCAGTCAAGACTTGATTGACGCTTGGGTTTTGAGATAGCAACATTTTCTCTTACGTGGCGTCCCTCGGAAGAAAGGTTGCGGAATTAAAAAAGACCCACTGAGCACCACATGCGAGCAACAATACTGGGTGCGACAATGTGTTCCCTGCAATGAAACAGGGCATGGTAATGTTAAACATAAAGTAAGTGAAAACCTGTAATTTTGTGCTCTCAACAGCTGTGTTAAGAAGAGAACGATAACCATTATCAGTAAACTTATATTGTAATTAAAACCATTGTATGACCGCATTGTTGGAGTTTCATTCATAATTTTCACACAGGCGTAACTCCCTAAAGTCTCATGCCATAACCGCTGGACAAAGCTGGTTGAGGTAAGTTGAAAATTAGCCTTACAGCCTTAGCCTTACTTTTTTATTGAAGGGGCAAAGCAATTAAAAAAACGTACGATTTCACCAATAGTGTAATTAAACAAATGCAGTTTCTTGACCCACAAGTTGTCAAATCTCGTAGAATTGATTCATTGGTCACTTTGGCAGTAAAGTTTCCGAATTTGATCTCAGCTGATCAACTGCAACAACTAGACACAGAGTGCGTAATAATAAAGATCTAGCGCCTGATGATTCAGAAGACTTCGAAACCTTCTGGTGTAAAGTCACTGAAGCCTGTGATCCTGCTAACTACAGCAATCAATTATATCCTACGCTGTCCAAATTTGTTTCTGCAATCTTAAGTCACCCTTATTCCAGTGCCGCCGTAGAGAGGATCTTCTTATCTACAAATTTAATCAAAACAAAACCACGTAATAGACTTAATGCAAATACTATTAAAGGTCTTTTGCATACAAAGCAACTGATTGGAGAAAAAACTTGCTACAACCTAGAGGCCCGGATTCCCCCTAAATATTTTTGAGTAGTTTTTTGGGACCACAAGAAAAAAAAAGTTAAATTACAGTTATCAAAAAAGATGAAATCATATTGTGATCAACAATTACATGAATTATTATTATTTGTACCGGTACCTACTTTGCGCTCGTGCACAGAAAAACAATATTAGACCGAAAGAACACGTGTGTTATAAAAATTATGAGGGAATGGAAGCCGCAATTATCAGCGAGAGCTTCAAGCACTCGATTGAGATGCACAACATCATTTACGGAAGGCTTATTGCAGATGGCGATTCAGCAACATATGCAAAAATTTTAGCACAATATCCTTACCCTTGCACAGCTGTGGTTAAAATTGAATGCCGGAATTACATACTCTGTAATCTATGTAATAAATTACGAACAGTTTCAAAAGACGTCAAATACCCATTAAAATATAGAAAATTATTAAATGATCAAAAGGTGACGAGCATAAGAAAGGTGATAGTTTCTTCAATCATAGAACAACGTAGGTTAGTGGAAGAGGGATCTTATACAATTGCACGTGTCATGCTCTGCTGCGGAGCCACTATCTTAGAAATCGATCAATTATATTTTAAAATGATGTACGTCAAACGTACGTCATGTACGTATATCGTTATCGCTGTACGTTCATTAAGTAATGAAAAAAACCGGCTAAAGTCAAAAGACTCCTCAAACCCGGTCATTGTGGACCTTACTACGGTACTGCAGAAGGATAAAGTATTAAAGGCAGTTAAGAATTTCAACAAATCTAAACCAAAGGGAGAAAAACTGAACACAACACATCTGAACTCCAAACATCAAACAAAACCGCCATATATCGCGGAAACTCTTACTCAGTATTTTGTAATTTGTTATTATTTATTTGTAAAACATAGGTGAAGAACATATATACATTAATCATACATGTCAAGGTCTTAAATAGATAAGTGTTGCACTATGCTTTGTCATTGTTGACATACAAATATTAAAGTCAGGTTCATCAAAGTTAACAAAATTTTCTATCAATTTTATACAAATACATTAAAATAATCAATTTAATAATGTCCACTACAAGAAAGACACACACAAGAAGATCATAACAAAAGAACATGCGAGAAATTATTCGTCCGTTACATTAATAATATGAATTAATAAAATTACAGAATTTAATCAAATAGTCATCCAAAATTAAAATAGTCATCCAAGTCAACATTAATAATATAGATTTATAAAATTACATAATCTCACAATTCATCATATCATAATTTAATCAAATAGTATTATCATTAAAATAGTCATCCAAGGTATAATAACATTTCTCAACTAATAACTTGTGAAGACACTTTTTGAATTTCTTTAATGGCATACATTTTATAGCATCAGGTATTTTATTAAAAATGTTTTTTGCAACACCAAAGAAGCTCTTTTTCATTAACGCAGTATTACATTTCAACGTACATAGTTGATTTTCATATTGACTCCGAATGGGGGTCTTCTTAACTGTTGAAAATTTTGTAAATAAATGTGGATTTGATTTTATAAATAATGCAGTTTCTAATATACATATGTATAGCTGGTAACGTTAATATTTTTAATTTCTTGAAGTAGGGAACGCAACTATCTGTTGACTTTAAATTACACATGGATCTTACACACCTTCTTTGCATCCTAAATACCAGTTCCCTATTTGTTGATTGCCCCCAGAAAAAAAACAGAAAGCTCAAACCTCAGAAAACTCAAAGGCTCTTCTTTCTGGCGAGGCAGTTCCAAAAGAGCCATGGATATAATTTCTGTTGGACGACAAATGGGATCGTATATCTCAAAAATACCGAAGGATCGGCTCATATTCGGATAAATACGGAGTCAGACCTAGAAAAGTTAAGAATCGCTACATGACTATTTTTTCTCGTAAGATGTCAATATTTTTTTGAGCTCAAAGACATTTTAGTGCATGTTTTTTACCAAAACAGTCTTTTCTTATTGTTTGTCTTTTTGTTTGTATCTCTTAGTCATTTTAAAATTAGTAGACCCACATTATTGCATGCTTGTTGTCAGCTAAAAAATGTGTTGTACCCCATATTAACTTATTATAGAATTTATTCAATTATTTTTACTCGTATTTTTTTCAATATCAACAATGAAATTGATTTGTTTCTCTTATTTGGCCACTATATAACTATCTGGGTTATCTTGTTACGTTATAGTCGTTATAGTGAGACTGACCTCTGTATGATTATTCTGCTGTCATATATTTATTGGCTAATTTCTAAATGCATATTTAATTATCTCTGTTCCTATCAAATAAAAATTATTTTCATGAAAAATCACACACACTCTACAGAATTAACACACTGTTCTGTATATAGCCCATGATTGGACAATTTAATTTTGAATATTCTTGTGCGCTCGCCATACCGGCACGCTATTGGCTGCACCGTGCTGCATGTCACTGCAACAACGCGATCTGCGCGCCATCTGCGTAGAACGTTTAGTGAAAAGGAACTAGAGAGCCCGTTGGTTTTTTGACTCGTTCGAACAGCCCAGTGTCAGACTCTGTGATCATCTTTCCAATTAAGAAAATAAATCAAGAAGCGGCCGTAGCTGAGAAAAGGTGAGTCGTGCTCGAATTTTTCTTAGTTGATTGTTCCTTGACTGGGCGAACGGGAAGAACTCAGTTCATACAGAACAACCTCTTTTACCACTACAGCAACGTAAATTCATACAGTCCATTCCTCTATTCCACACACACACACACGTCATCCCAACAAACTTATCATACCCTCACTTGCTCACACTCACTGTATATCTCGAAATTGCTGTAATACTTTCCGCCATTTATTCGTAATCCCTGACTACTTTTCATGTCTAAATAAAAAATTGTAAAGAACATTCAATGATATAATCAAGTTAACAGAAAATATTGATCAAGTTTCTGTATCTCAATCGCAAATAGCTTCTGTTGAGGACTGTCATAAAATACTAAATTCCTCGGAGCATGATCTACTTATTTTTATGCAAAATATACGCAGCATAAACTGTAATATGCCAGAGTTAGACATTTTATTAAAAAGGATAAAGCTGATGTGTGACGTTGTCATATTGACAGAATGCTGGCTATCAAATACAACTATAATACCAAATCTCCCAGGATATTGCTATGTAGGATCTAGATTAAACACTAAACAAAACGATGGTGTAGTAATTTATTATAATGAAAATCTGAGTGTAAATATAGAAGAACCAGTCATGCAAGAATGTAATAGTTTGGTTGCTGTAATTGAAAACCGTATCGCTATACTCGCTATCTATCGATCACCTTCATATAAGAACATCGACCAATTCCTAGAATCACTAGATAATGCCCTATATAAACTCACCGCCTTTGAACATATGGACACAGTTATGCAAACTAGAACCAACCCACACAAATGGTGAAATTGAGTTATTGGTACCAACAGAATCTACGAATCAACTTTCATATACTTAAAAAAGAATCAAGCTGCTTGAGACAATTTTTACTCATAATAATGAAAGCCGCCAAGGATACCAACCCTAGATATAGTCACTTTTTAAAAGCTAAACAGACCCATGTCGCATAGTACCTGTAGATCTTCAGCATTTTCATTATGCAAAATAGAACCAAACCGCGTGGTTCTTGTTAAAAAATAAACGGACAAATTTGTGTTTGATTATTTCTTGCTAAAGGGAACCATGATGTTTGGTTCTATTTTTCATAACAAATAAAGTAGCTTATAAAATAACCAAGATGCTTAGTTCCATACAGGTAATCACATATTGTAAAATCAGTAGTAAAATAATGAACTAAGAAGCTTGGGTTTGTTTTGCGTTTGATAAAGTAGAATGTTTCCTAAAAATAGAAAGGTACCTACCTTCCTAGGTCACTAATACAGTGTTGTGCGTGTTTAGTAATGATAATTAAGTACATAAAATCGTATTTGCACTGATGATTACGATATTTACTAAGTACCTATTAACTTATTCTACAGGATGGGCCAAGAATTCGTTAACATTTAAATGTAACTTACCGCGCAAACTATTGCCGCGCGGGGCGCGGGCGCGGGCGGGGGCACTAGCTCGCTTCTTGGAAATTTAGTCGCAATGGATCGCTTCACGGGGCCGCAACGCGCTTACTGCGTGAAACAGTTTTATTTAAACAACTTTTCGCTCATTACTGTGAGACGCTTATTTCGCGTTGAATATGGTTTACACGACTTAAGTCAGTGTCCAAGTGCTCCTTTAATAAAGAAATGGGCGAAGAAGTTCGAAGAGACGGGATCTACACTAAATGTGAAACAAACCGGTGGCCCGCGGACTTCTCGGAGCGAAGAGAACGTGCAGCAAGTTTCCGCTTCTGTTCGACGTGATCCAGATTTATCGACACGCAAACGTTCGGCTGAATTAGGATTATCCCGCACATCATTACGCCGTATTTTGAAATTAGATTTGAAATAACATCCATATAAGATCCAGCTAGTGCAAGAACTAAAACCTAATGATTTAAATTTGCGTAAGTCATATGCCGAAACAATGTTAACTCGATTCAGTAATTTTCACAACATCTTATTCTCTGACGAAGCCCATTTCCACCTAAATGGACATGTAAACAAACAGAATTGCAGGTATTGGAGCAGTGAAAATCCTAAAGCTAAACATGAGAGGCCACTTCACTCTCCTAAGGTAACTGTATGGGCTGCAATTTCAGCAAAAGGAATCATCGGACCTTACTTTTTTGAAGATTCTCGAGGCCGTTCAGTTACTGTTAATTCTGCCGAGTATGTGAAAATGTTACGGGAGTTCTTAGCACCGATGCTACTGGAATTTGCTGGCTATAATCGTAACACATGGTTTCAACAAGATGGAGCCACGTGTCACACATCGAACGAGTCCTTGCCGGTGGTCAAAGACATGTTTCCGGAAAAGCTGATATCCAGACGGGGTGACATCCCATGGCCACCCAGAAGTCCAGATCTATCACCAGCAGACTTCTTTTTATGGGGTTATTTAAAGAGTCGTGTCTACATTGATAAACCGAATACACTTCGTCAACTTAAAGAAAAAATCATCGAAGAGATGTCGGCGATCTCGCGGTCTCTTTGCAGAAGAGTATTCGAAAACTTTAGGACTCGCTTAGATGAGTGCAAAAACCGAAACGGTGGTCATTTAGACGAAATAATTTAAAAAAAATAAATTACAACTAATTAGCTTTCTCGTAAATAAACGATTTCTAAAATATGTTAAATGGTTTTTTTTATACGATTTTTTCAAATGTTAACTAATTCATGGCCCACCCTGTACTATTACCTATCATGAATTTTTGAAAATAGCAACACGAATTGTTAGCTGGTAACTCTAACACATTCGTTTCTACTGTACAGTTACTGTAACTACGTCTTTTTTATAATTAAATTTGAATTAGTAACAACATGTACAAAAAGATGAATGCTCGAACAAGAGCACTCATAAGTGCGTGCCTACAAAACAGCTCGGACGATGAAGACAAAAACGACAGCGCTGAGGGTAAGTAATTCATTATTATTTGTTTTTCTAACCTCAAAATAAGGTTAGAACCAAAGACATTCAAATATTTACGAACGAGACGGCATAAGACGGAGAAAATCGTAATCCAAAACTTATTAACACACGACCAAGTCGTTCTGTCTAGTGTCAGATGGTCGCTTGTTAGGTAGGATTCGTGTGTCAAAATCAAATTATATTCGGGATGAAAATTCTTATTATTGTACGACAATGTTCCCAATGTCCGCTCTATAACTGTTGTAAATCTGGTTAGAACTCTATTTTGTTTGGTATGATTGTAAGTTTGTAAAAAATGCTGACAAAAGAATTAATAACACATAGGTACACTCATTTTGTGAAACAGAAAATATACTTTTGTTGCCTAAGCACTATGTACCTACTTTGCCTATTATAATTTTATTGCAGATATTATTGAGAACTCTCCACAACGCAACCCCACAAAAAAGCTGAAAACAGGTACGTTAGCTAAGAGCACAATCCACGCACATTGTAGATGTGGGATTAATGTATCGAAACAGTTTTACACACGAAATAATTGCACGATCCCTAGATGCTAAAAGTATCGTGTCTGCTCTGCTCTCAGTGAACATTCTTTATTATAATGACACCGGTAGGCTAATATTATGTTAACGAACTAATCTAATCGAAATCTCCGTAATGGAATCGGAATCTTGATCTGTTGTGATTTCAGTAAGCTTCAAAATCATATTGAGGTGTTGAGCTTTAGAATGCTTTTGTTAACCCATAGCTTTTTTTATAAAATACTACATTGATATACACAGGTATACACAGAATTGGTGGAGTTTTTCAGGTTAAAAGCGATTGTTTCGCGTATTAGCGGTGGATGGATCTTCTCGAGCTAATTGCATGTCACTTTTTTTCTGGTTTTGATAAAATTTTGCTTTTCTAAGTGCTCTCTGTGAGCATGCCTCAGCAGACACAATGCTTTTAGTTTTTATAATCACTCAAAATACTACCTAGAATATCAGAAGTTAACATTTTTGTGTTTTCTGCAGCTTTGCCTTCTGCTTCTGCTTGGGTTAATGCAGACTTTGACAGCTCTGACGAGAATGTTGGAGACAAAAGTATAGAGCCTCCACCTTATTCTCCGTTAACACCAAGACCGGTTAGAAATTTTAATGCACGGGTGCATGAAAAACAATATATTAACTCCTCTCCTAGCAATGACGAGTGTATGGAATCTCCTGAACCCCACGATCAGCCTCATGAAACCATTGCTGAGAAAAGCATTAAATCTCCAGTTTCTTCACCGCTTACTCCAAGGCCCACGCAGAGTACCCACATCGATGCCCCCTCGTCTCCTTTGCATCCAATGTCACCAGAGACAACTAACTTATTTAATATTTTAACGGAAGAGTTTGAAAATGACTGCAGAACTCCCAAAAATACATTCAGTGTTGATGAAAACCGTCCAACAGTTTCATCAGCACCTTCCAAAAGTACTGAAATCGTTGAATAGTTACGACTCAGTACAGGATCCGGACTTTGTTTGTTATAATCACGTTGGTGGAAGTGATACTAGCTGTTCAGGATTGTCAGAATCATTGATTACCACAATAGCAGAAAACCAGTATGAATCGCCTGCTGATGCTGACCAAACCCCGCCAGTGAACACTTCTCAAAACATTAGATCATCGCAAGGTAGGCCGAAAAAGGGGAGAAAGAGAAAATATGGTGAACACAATCGAGAAGAAAGGAAGAAGAGAAAATACCAAAATTTACCCTATGTTAACTCTAGGAAACAAAACATTGACCCAAAGCCAGTTGTATATTATAACTGCAACTGTCCAAAAAAATGTTCAGAGAATATTTCTAGCGAGAATAGATTAACAGAATTTCAAAAATTTTATGCTTTAGGCACTTATGAAGCACAAAATATGTTCATTGCAGCTTGCGTGAAAGAAATACCAGTAAAACGGTCATAAGTTTCAGCTAGTACTGGTATTTCAAAGAAGAAGACATTCACTCGACAATATTATCTAAAGGATGTACATGTTTGCAAGAAAATGTTTTTAAACACTCTTCAGACTACCTCCAAAAGGGTAAATACATCAATGTGTAAGAAACGCGATAATTGCATAAAAGATATGCGTGGAAGACAAGGTGGCCATAATAAAGCCACTTCTGAAAGCGAAGCGTTTATTATAAACGTAATACAGAAACTTCCTACATATGTCTCCCACTATCGTCGAGCAGATTGTAACGACGCAAAATTTTTGAGATCTGACATGACGTTTAGCAAAATTTATGAATTATACAGCGACGAAGCGAAATCGTCTGGACAGGAAGTTCTCTCTTTTGCAAAAGTTAAACGTGTGTTTCTAACGAAGTTTAATCTTCGCACAAAGCCTTTAAAAAAGGATACATGCAACAAATGCGACTACTATTCTAGTAAAATGAAACAAGGCTCAGAAGAAGAAAAGACCTTGGTGGAAGATGCTCACAAAGAGCACTTACAAAAAGCAAAATTATTGCAAAACCAACTCAAAAATGATATGCAATTAGCTCGAGAAGATCCATCCACGGAAACAATCACATTCGACCTGCAAAAAACTTTACCCCTTCCGCGTATACCCACCAATGTGGTATTTTATAAAAGACAGCTGTGGGTTTACAACTTGGGAATCCACTCAAGAAGCAACGACCAGGCCCATTGCAACGTTTGGGTGGAAGGAGAAGCGGGTAGAGGAGCTCAGGAAGTGGGCTCCTGCCTTCTTAAGCATGTAATGGAGAGACTTGGCAACAACGGTGTAAAGAACCTTATACTTTGGAGTGACTCTTGCGGTGGTCAAAACCGAAATATTAAGCTGGCGTTGATGCTGAAAGCTTTATTATACGATCACCCAACACTCCAAACAATCAGGCTTCGCTTCTTGGAATCGGGCCACAGTTTCCTGCCTAATGATACCGATTTTGGCCGAATCGAATGTGCTTTTAAATTGCAGCAAAGAATATACACGCCAGAAGACTACATGCGAATAATGCAGACCTGCAAAAAGAATAAACCAATGCAAGTTCATAGAATGAGAAAAGAGGACTTTTTGTCAAGTGCTAACCTAGAAAAGAGAATAACAAACAGAAAGAAAGCCATTGATGGATCAAAAGTATCTTGGCTTAAAACAAAAGAGATAATGATTAGGAAACAAGATGAGTTTTCGATTTTTATGCGATCTGATCTGGATTCTGACTATGTAGAAGTAAATTTAAAGAAAAAATTACGAGGAAATACAGTCTCATTAACCAAAGAATTAATGGATCCGCTTTGGCCTAATGGAAAACCCATCCCCGAAGCCAAAATAAATGACTTAAAAAGCTTGTTGCATCTTATACCAGAAGATGCCCATGACTTTTACAAAAAGTTTACGGGAGATGTAACTGTTGAAGATGACATAGACGGGTTTTCTGGTGAAGTAGATTTTGAGGTAGAAGTGAACGATGGCGATTACGTTATGTAGGATGATGATGAACAATAGCGGTTTGCTTGTGTAAATTGTTACATGTACAATTTATTATTATGTGTAAAATTAGTATGTATGTTCAAGTAAATAAAAATATGATTAAAACATAAGTATTTTAATTTTATTCACAGCAATCCACCTACTTGAAAACTTAAACACAATTGCAATAAAGAACCAACCCACAAAACAGCAATTTTACAATAAGGAACCATCAGGTTCTTGATCGAAAATAGATACTAAAATATATCAAAAATCCTAATACTCTAGTTGTCCTGTATCGTCATCAATACTTTAACGTTGTAAAGTTGTTAATCTCAAATAACTCACCTAATTATTCCTACACACTTTAGAAACAAAAATCTAATTAACTCGAAAGTCCCTTTTTGTCTAGTTTGCATAACTGTGTCCATATAATAGTGATGGGAGACATCAATATCGATATCAGCCCTGCAAAAATTAACCAAAATGGGGAACGCTATTTAACTCTAGCAGCTGCCCATGGCCTTCTGCCGGCTCATACTTTAATTACTCGGAGTATTAGTGATACTTGTCTGGATCATGCACTAGTTAGGACCAACTACTCTTGCAGCACCATTATACCTCACACTACCTTAAAGACCACTACCCCGTATTATTAAACATTCATTTGAAGAAAACCAGGCATTATGCGTTTTCTAAAACAACAAAAACTGACAAAATTGGTCAGCTACAAGATTTAAAAGACACTGATTTCAGCCCAATTAATAATTTAGTCGATCCAAACGCCTCCCTAAACCACTTCACGCAATCTTTACAACAAGCAATTGATAATAACACAACCGAAATAACTATACCGAAGCGCCACAGGATAATTAAACCTTGGATGACACAAGGGTTGCTTCGTTGTGTCAGACATAGGGATAAGTTACATAAAAAATTAAAAATGGATCCAGCTAGCGATATTTTAAAAATTACGTACAGTCGATACATAAACTTTTGCATTACTATAATAAGGAAAGTAAAAAGAGCATATGAGAAAGATGAACTTCAAGCAGCAAAACGGGATAACAAAAAACTGTGGAAAGTAATTAAAGACATCACCAACACGTCAAAAAAATCAATTTCTCCAAAAGAACTACTAGCATTGTCAACAACTCCTGAAAAATCTCTCAATGAAGTTAATAACTTCTTCGCTAACGTAGGAGGGTCATTGGCAGATAAAATTCGCAAAAAAAATACACAAACGTTTAACATCAACACACAAACTACAAGTACTGAGACGGATACGGTAAATTCATTTGTTTTAATGGATACCATGGCTTAATGAACTGTGCCAGTGGGTGCGATAATATTAGTAGTGAATAGTTTAAAAACTTACAAAAGCATTCTTGTGCCACATATCACTAAAATTTTTAACAACTGCCTGCAAAAGGTAGTGTTCCCTGATTCTCTGAAGAAGGCAATGATTTGCCCCATTATAAGAGTGGTGACAGAAATCGTATCAATAATTATAGGCCAATATCTATTTTGCCGGCTTTATCGAAGATACTCGAAAGAATTATTAACCAAAGATTGGTTGATTATTTAGAAAAAAACAATTTCTTTCATCCAATCAGTACGGTTTTCGGCAGGGTAAGTCGACTGAGCAAGCTGTTAATAAACTGACAAATTACATAAGCTCAAATCTAGATAAAAGAAAAAAAAATATCGCTATCTTTCTCGACTTGGCAAAGGCCTTCGATACGATTTCTGTCTCCATCCTCCTGGATAAGCTGGAAAAGTTGGGAATTAGAGGCACGCAGCACGAGCTTTTCAAAAGCTATCTGTCTGGGCGATCTCAATGTGTTCGTCTAGATGCACATACGAGTGATGACCTTCCAATAACGCATGGATTGCCACAGGGTAGCATCTTAGGGCCGACCTTATTTCTGGTATACATCAACCAACTCACTAATTTTAATCTGTCCCAAGGCGAAATAATCTCTTTCGCAGATGATACTGCCCTCTGTTTTGCTGCCGATACCTGGGAAGAGGCCTTCAGTGCTGCACAGCTTGGTTTTGATATGGTTGGAAAGTGGCTGCAGAGTAACATTCTTACTTTAAATGTAGATAAGACTAAGTATGTCTGTTTCGGCATTAGGGATGTAAGTGGTGTCGCTAGTACCCTGAAAATCGTCTCACACGAGTGTCAAGTAAAATCAGTCTGCACTTGCTCTTTGCTTGAGCGTGTGCAGACGTTTAAATACCTGGGCGTCATAATTGACAGTAATCTCAACTTCAAAGAGCACATTAAACTTGTATGTGGAAGGATCCGTAAACTAATATTTGTATTTAAAAATTTGCGGCATGTCGCTGACCCACAACTGCTGAAACAGATTTATTATGCTCTCTGTCAGTCGCTTTTGTCGTACTGTATTTCCTCCTGGGGTGGCTCCTCTACAACAACTTTAAAGCGTCTTGAGATCGCCCAACGTGCGGTACTCAAGGTCAGCACTTTCAAACGTATTTTTTTCCCCACCGCTCAACTGTACAAGAACTGCGAGGTCCTGACCGTAAGACAACTGTATATATTAAATGTTACTCTCCTACAACACTGTAAACAAAACTTTAATCCATTAAATCTACAAGCACGAAGAAAAGATAGGGTCTGTGTCAGAAAGGATGTTACTAATACTAGATTCAGCACTAGATTTACCAACTTCTTTGGACCTTACATCTACAATAAGATAAACAAAGCTATAAACATCTACCCCTTAAATAAAACACGATGTAAGAAAAAGGTAACTGAATACTTACAAAAACTTTCATACGTAGAGACCGAACTTCTACTACATATACCAAGGTGATTGTCTGCTTACCACAGATACACACCCTCTCACACTCACGCACACACATTATCATATTACACAAAGAGAGGATACCTACACACTATTTCAGAATTTATTTTATTTTAAGGATCTTATTATTTTGTATCACCAATGTTATTGTCATGATTTTGTTAATTTATTTATTTCATATCTTTATTTTAGTGATTTTATTCAAGTGGATTCATATTAATTATTTTACTAATTTATGTCAATGGTAATCTAGTGATTTTATTAAAATTATTTAATTGTAATTATTTCATTATTTGTGTTAACTTTATTTTAAACATTTTATTTTTATGATTTTGGTAAAAAATGCTTGTTTAAAACCCACTAAGGTTAACATTTCTGCTTGATGGCTGCCATTAATTATAAATTACTTGAAAAAAACTATAACATTGGCACTGATAGCCGAAATACAGGTTTTTGCCTAGTTCGGCTACAGATGTTAAATTCTGTGACATTTTCTTGAATAAAACATATTATTATTATTATTTACTTTTGAATCTGCAATTAAATTATATTCAACCTATTTTTAACCGTAGTTTTCAATGATTTTGTTTTATTTTTCATTTTAACTAAACTATAAAAAGGTAAAGGTAGTCTTAGAAATGATGTGAAGTTTTTGAAACATTCATCCAGTTTGAATTAATGTCAGTAGGTTCAATGGGAATTTGAGTCTTATCAAATTACAATGAAGCGCGCAAAATGTTTGTCAGTACGCTTAGAAGAACAAAAAGCAGCATTTAAGGACTTCAAACATTTATTACGAATGTAAAAAAGTTGCCATCGAGTGAGGGTTTAGTTTTTAAGGAGACTCACCTTCTTAAAAACGAAACCCTCACTACGACACGACAAATTCTTATAAGAATTTTTCGTGTCGTATGACACCAAAAGCATTATACCTATTTGCAAAGAGACACTTCAATGATTATTTTGGTGATAAAACCCTGCAAGGTAATGAAGGTTCCAATAGCGAAGACAATGAATCCGTAAAGGTTGAGGACGATGCTAGTTTAAGTAGCGATAACATTGGTAATAACGTTGATGTGGAGTCTTTTAGTGTAGACCGAAATTTGTGGCACCACGTGAAACCGTATACTGGTAACTGGCAAAAGAAATGATTTCCAAAAACCTGGAATTACACATAAAAGAAGGAGGAGGATGCCTAAGGGAAAGTGCAGGAGTAGTGTTTTTGGGAATGGATTTGTGCGTTCACAACTAATCGTTGTGTATGTTTTAAAAATTGCTCTGTGACTGATAATTACCATGTTAAGTGCACAGGCACATGTAAAGAGTGCAATGGCAAAATTAATATCGCCACCAAAGGGAGTGATAGCGTTATGTTAACATATTCGTTTCAAAATGTCGATATAAAATATGATACATACGTCAAAAAATAAGCTGTCTTCACATAAAACGAAACAACTATCTTAACAAAATGCAAAACGAGTATCCCATTGTCGTGCCAAACAAAATGATTAATGCTTCTATGCAAGATAGCGAAACACGTGAACCACCTTTCATACCAAACTTGAAATCATTGCAAAATGTAAGAAACAGACGCGATGCTGTTAAACGTTTCCATATTCCATCCGGATTATGTCGTTTATAAAACCGTGGGTGAACGTCATCAGAACTGTTTCTCTGCAACCCTTTTTCATACATTACTGAACCGAACTTCAGTTAAACTTCTATAAAAAGTTTTCTAGGGCATATACTGTTCTAAGTATTGACGCAACGGGTTCAATCTTCAAGAAAATTAATCCTCCTTATCCTACAAGTGCTTACGAAAATAAACACTTGTTTTTGTACGTCGAGATATTAAAAGTCGAAGATAAGTCTGTGCCACTTTCACAAATGACTACACACTATGGACAATATATTTCAATGGTTAAAGAAATGGATGTGTGTTCATGTGGCACTTGCCCGTGGAAGCGACGGAAAACCACTCCCTGCGGCCAAAAGTCCTGCTCAAAGACGAGGTGCAGATAATACGTCGGCATCCGCATCACGAACGCCTTAAAGTTGACGTTGCGGCGCGACTCCAACAGCTGCACTTTCGCCACGTACTTGGTCTTCTGACGCACGTACTCCACGATGTCCTCCGCCGTAGTAATTGAAAGGCAGATTATCTAGTTAAACTTTTGCTGACACTATTTTTATAAGGGTTCCGTACCTCGAAAAGGTAAAAAAGGGAACCCTTATAAGATCTTTTTCTTGTCCGTCTGTCACCACCGATTTAAATAAATAAAACCAGTCTCTAATTATGATGTTTTTCAACACGTACGCAATAAACACTATTCGTACAACAGTTTTCATGAAAAACAGTAGCGTTTGTCTTCCCTGAGTACATGTACAGGGTGGCTCTGTTAGAGACTTTGCTCTCCAGTAGAGCCACAATCAATGTCTATTTTATAATTACTTAATGAACGTACAGCGATAACGATATACGTACAAGATGTACCTATGTTTGACGTACATCATTTTAAGATATTATAATTGATCGATTTCGTAGATAGTGGCTCCACGGCAGAACATGACACAATTGCACAGGCTAAAAATCTTTTGCATTTTGATACACAGTATTCCTTATACCACTCGTTCGGAGACCACAGCGAATGTAAGGATTATTACTGCAATAAAGAAAAGTCATTGATGAGTGCTGTGGCAGTGATAAATTCAACATTTTGGTTTCGGTTGAAAGCAATAATTGGGGCTGTAGCCTCCAAATCACAAAGCCTAGTAGAAGATGTTGACGCTGCTGGACGGTTTAATAGTGTAGTAGCTAAGATTGTTAGTGGAAAGAGATATTTTTTTCTACGGAAGAGCTTAACAAGGAAGATGTGCTGCAGCTGTCGTCGCATATAATAACAGATTACCCAAGCATACGTTGTAAAAAAAGGTTTCTAGGAAGAAGCTGTTTAAAAAAAAGATGGAACAAAGACGTGAAAATAAAAGGACATGGAATCGAAGAAATCCGCATAAAAAAATAGATTCCTTATTAAAATATAAAGTACTAGCTTAATTAATGATTATGGTGTGAACTGTGCTTGCCCCTCACAAGAGGATTTTGAGGCGGCAAAAATGGAATTCCTTCAAAATTTAAAAACGGTAACCACGAACAGGGATCGTGTCCAAAACGAAACCAAATTACAAAGAGATGGCAGTGATTGGCTAGAATTAAGAAAAAATATGGTAACAGCATCAAATTTTTGTCATTTTATTAAAAGGCGGAAAAACATAAGTTGCGCAAATATGGTAAAAAACTTATTTTGTAAAATATATCACAACAACAACAACAACATCAGCCCATAACGTCCACTGCTGGACATAAGCCTCTCCCATGATGGGAGGAATTTGCCGTAATCTCCACGCTTGGCAGGTGGATTGGAGATCGCAGTAATGAAATACTAACAGAAAACGCTGCTGCCCGTTCTCAGGTCTACGGAGGCGCAAGGTGTTCTGCCTCAGACATTAGTCGCCTTATACGACACCCGTGAGTGTAATGGGTTGGTTCTATTCTACTCTGCCGGATACCACACGGCTAAAATATATAAATATATCACATATCGCATCAATTACTCACCACGGAGTTAAAAATGAGAAACTGGCCCTGCAACAACTCGAAAAACAGGAAACCGGACGCCGCGCGCCGCACCGCCTTCCGCAGCTCGCTCCAGCCGCAGACGTCGTGGACCGCCGGACACCGGACACTGGGCAGGTGGACAGTCACCTAAACGCCTTCATCGCGAACCCATGTCGATTTCGTGCGCTACCGCGGTTATATTTTGCCTATCGTAAAATCATTTCTTATTCACGCTAACACGAACAACTTGGTTTATGTTCTTCCTTATTCTAAATCAACTCTATTGTCGCTATAACTTCCATTTCCATCTCTGCCCCTTATTGCATAGCATGACATATCGGGCATCAAGGGTTTTTGTCACATCATTTAAATTTGGTACATATTTTTTTCTTCTTGCAACTCATAAATTAAAAACCGGTAATATGATTTGACGTTTGTAAAAAGAAATTGTGACCAGCACTAGTGGATTTTAAGAAATGTCAGTTGCACGTCAATTGGTTTCCTAACGGTCGACAAGAGGTAAGTGGGCTCTGCTTTCGGGGTATTTTTGCATGGATTTTCACGATATATAGCCACAAAAAATATTTTGCATACAATAGACATTTATTGAAAGGCAATAGGCAAATGAAAACTAGATTCGCATGAATGATTGCAAATATTTTGGTTGTTGAGTTAGTACCCACATAATTATGGGATAGCATGCAGTCGCAGGAAAAACTGTTTGGCAGATATGGGACAACAGATATGAGAAAACCATATATGGGATAGTATGGAATTCTGTCAATTTTATGAAATTAGAATTGCGTAACATTTTGAAGACGGAGCTACAACATTATTTTGCGTTTCCTTGGTTTGGTTAGGCTTGCTCGCTTATTTATTTTGCACCTTACGCTTGCTTTTTTCTCCAACAGTTTACGAACAACAATGCCGAGACGGAAAAAAGTGCATGTAGTAACAACATTCCAGATGAGAGTGAAGACGAAGAGCTTTCTGATGAAGATACAGAATGGAGAGATAATCGAGGGCCGGACCCGTTATATTTGTCTGAGTCCGAAGATAGTGACGTAGATTCACAGTCAGAATTGGATTACCAAAGCGACCAGCCTTTCAAGTCGACAGGTCAGGGGGGGTAACAAAGGGAAACCGAAGAAGACATATCAATGGGAAACTGGTCAGCGGCAGTATAGCGAAGACAATTACGCCTTTCTAGGAGATATTAGCCTTACAAATGAAATCAGAGGTTTAAATGCACCATCACAAATTTTTGATTACTTTTTTACGACTGAAATGTTTACCTTCATTACAAAAGAATCCGTCGTTATGCTAATCAAAAGTGAAAAGAAGCCAACATTACTGAATTAGGAATGCGACAGTTTGTAGGTATTCTAATTTATATGTCTGTGGTTCATTATCCAACAACTCGACATTACTGGAAGTCTGGGATTGGATTTGAGCCTATTGAGAAGCTTAAAAAAATAAGACCCTTTCTGTCCCAAGTCAGAGATCGACTACTGACGGTGCCAAAAGAACAGTATCTTGCAGTAGACGAACAAAACATACCTATAAAAACCCGGCAAAGTAGCTTAAAACAGTATAATCCCAAGAAACCTCATAAATGGGGATATAGAGTTCATGTGTTAAGTGGCGTTTCAAGATTTTCCTACGACTTTGACCTATACGCGGAGAAACAATCTGATGTCATCCCAGATGGTGAACAAAACATTGGGACCAGCAGCAATGTTATCTTGAGGCTCACCCAAACAGTCCCAGAAAATCTAAATTACAGGGTGTTTTTTGACAACTGGTTCACAAGTATAGAATTAATGATCCAAATGGATAAAAAAGGAATCTTGCCCTTGGGAACTGTGAGAGCCAATAGACTTACAAGAGCCAAATTGCCGACTAAAGCAGACCTTTTAAAAAAGGGTAGAGGATCTGCAGTGGAAGTAGAAACTAATATTGATGACAGAACAGTCACTGTTGTAAGTTCGCTCGACAACAAAGTTTTAAATAATGTTCTACTTACGTTGGCATTAATCCCTCTGATACAGTTAACAGATTCAATAGAAAGAAGAAAATTTATGAGAAAATAACATTTCCAAGAGCAATTTTACTCTACAATCGTCACATGGGTGAGGTTGATACCCTTGACTCTATGTTAGGCTACTACAGGATCAGGATCAGGTCCAAAAAGTACATGCGAGTTTTTTTTCATTCGATACCTTTGGTTAGAAAGGTCGTATAAACCATTTTGGCCAAATTGAGTTATACAGGGTGTGGCGTAAGTAGTGGTCCACCGTTCAGGATTCGATGAACCAGATAATTAACTATAACAATTAAAAATTTAAACCATTTATACCCAAGGGTTCCGAAAATATTTCCTTTTTGTCTTTTATTTACGAAATTTCTACCCTTTATTACAAATTTGGTTGTAGTTTCAACAAAAGTCATTAGTCTTTCATTTTGATTTCTGTTAATTACTGCTGAATACTAGAGCTACCACGATAAATTATGATGTTTTATGTAAATTCAGCTCTTTTGAAGAAAAAGTTGGTTCTTCTCTAATTTTAACCCAAATTTTTAACACACCATCAAGGTCAAGAGCGATTTTTGTAAAAAAAAACGTACCACATTGTCAGTGCCCATGTATTTAATAATATGCCTACTAAATGCCGATTTCAAAATGATACTCGTATCATTATTATTATTTATTATTTATTTTATATTCCAGACTACAAAGAGGTCCACTGTGTTAGTAACAATATAACTTAGCCTATGTTAGTACTTAATAACTAAAACAGATCGGGTGCGATTAGTTAGCGCCCACATTAGTGGGCTGTCTGCCCGGGCGGCTATCGATTGCAGGATAGTGTTGGGACTGCCACGCAGCCTGTGGAGTAGCGAGGCAGATTTTTTACGCCACAACGCATCAAAACTTTCAGTGCGTGCCTCAGCAAACATTGCAGAGGCACCACAGAAGCGTGGCAGTCGCAACAATACCCTGAACGCATTATTATATTGGATACGCAGAGCATTATAAGCTTTTTGGGTATATGTATAGGAGGGACTGTAGTGGGGCACCTGGTACCAGACCTGAAGACCATGAATTCTGTCTTACTGCTATTGTAGATCAAACCATGTGCTATAGCGTACGACTCGCACACATTGAGTAGCTTCCGGAGAGCACCGATTGAGGGAGCCAGCAGCACCATGTCATCCGCATAGCTAATGTTATTAAAACAAACTCCATCAAGCATCCGACACGCGTGCTACTGAGTCGCTCAATCAGTGCGTTGACATACAGACCGAAGAGCAAAGGCGAGGATAGGCCCCCCTGCCTCAACCCGCACTCCGGCCGGCATGGCTCCGACAGCTCACCCGCCCATCGCACCTGAGTCTCCTGGTTCAGATACCAGTACTTGAGGAGTAATGTAAACTCTGGGGGCGTCATCTCGTCTAGCTTTTTCCAAAGAAGATCGTATGGGACAAGATCAAAGGCCCTAGACAGGTCAAGGAAAACCGCATAAACAGGTGTATTTCTAGCTGTATAATACCTGACAGCATGATTCAAGCTAACAATAGCTGTTTCCGTTGACAACCCCGGCCGGAATCCAAACTGAGCGTCACAGAGCTGCAAATGTTTATTTAAATGTGAGTTGAGCACGCTGTCAAGTACCTTGGCTATGACGGTGGCGAGTGAAATAGGCCTGTAGTTAAACTTATCCGATACGTCTCCAGTCTTACTTTTGATCACTGGCACCACCAGAGTTCGCACTAGATCAGGCGGAAGATGTGAATGACTCAGGCACAGATTAAATAGAAGTGCCAGAACTCGAGGCAGGTGGGGACCAGCATGTTGCAGGTGCTCGATGCTGAGCCCGTCATGACCAGGCGATTTGCCTCTTGTCATCTTCTGTATAATGTGCCTGATTTCCTTTGCAAGAATGACAGTTGTCACCTCTGCATGCTCGGGTCCAGCATCGAACACCCCGCACGGCGGCCCCAGTGTAGACTTAATAGCGAATTGTTTTTTAAATAACTCAGCTATATCCCTTGGGCAGGAATACCCGTCGACGCTCACAGGAACACCAGGCTTACGGTTCAACCTACTAGTGGCTTTCCAAAAACCTTTAAAATCCGACCTAGCGTGGTGTTTAGCTAGTAGATCCATTTTAATTTGTTCTTGGTGTTTTTGGCACCACTTAAGCTTTCCTTTAAAGATTTTCCGTGCCCTCATCATAGCGTCAAAAATGGGGCCAGTAGACGGTTGACCGTACCCACACCATACAATAACAGATCCAATAATTTAACAAAAAGATATTCAATTTTAATTGAAGAAAAGAAGATTTTCATTAAACTATTTTTTTAAACTTTATTGCGTTAATACTTACGATATTTGCTAAAAAATGCACTACAGTGTCAATGCCCATTTGTTTAAAAAAAAACTACTATAACAGAGTTATGTAGACCTAACTTGTTACTTCAGGTATTTGAACAAAGAATTAAAAAAAAAAACAAATCACTTTATTTATCATTTATTACTCATCTTTGTCATGATTACAATCATTAAAATTAAACGAAATGTTCAAAATGGCCCCCATTCGCAGCAATACACGCTCTGCAACGTCGAATAAACGACCGTTTAAGTCGTCGGGCAAACCCGCTTTCGCTGACTTCTCTAGCTGCTGCCTGGATTCTAGTCCTCAATTGGTCAATACTTGTGATTTCTTTGCTATAGACTTTTTCTTTCAGGCAACTCCAATAAAAGAAATCTAGGGGATTTAGATCTGGCGAGCGTGGTGGCCAGTTGGCCACAATATTGGACCTAAGCGCCCAGTCCACCTATTTGGATACGCTGTATCAAGGTGCTCTCGTACTCTAACAGCATAGTGAGCGGGACAGCCATCGTTCTGCAGCCACATGTCTTCTTGGACTTCAGGAACGACACCTTCCAGAAGCAAGGACAAGTCAATTTGCAAAAAACTTAAATATCTTTCTGCATTTAATGTTTCTGGCAGCTCGTGTGGACCGGTTATCTGTCCGTTAATGATACCGGTCCAAAGGTTTATTTTAAATTGATACTGTGATCTGTCTTGCCTTATGAGATGCGGGTTTTCTAGCTGCCAGTTATACAAATTGTGTAGATTTAAATATCCATCTTTTTTGCAGGATGACTCGTCGCTCCATAGTATTTTATTAAAAAACTGCGGGTCTTCTCTTATTCTGCGTAGCATTACTCTACAAAATGTTACTCTCAAGTGATAATCTCTTGGAAGCAATGACTGTACCCTTTGATAGTGGTATGGGTAATGTAAAAAGTTAGATTGTATCCGTTTTTTTAAGTTTTAATACGTTTTGTAATAGTATTAACGCAATAAAGTTTAAAAAAGTAGTTTAATGAAAATCTTCTTTTCTTCAATTAAAATTGAATATCTTTTTGTTAAATTATTGGATCTGTTATAATGATATCATTTTAGAATCGGCATTTAGTAGGCATATTATTAAATACATGGGCACTGACAATGTGGTTCGTTTTTTTTACAAAAATCGCTCTTGAACTTGATGTTGTGTTAAAAATTTGGGTTAAAATTAGAGAAGAACCAACTTTTTCTTCAAAAGAGCTGAATTTACATAAAAAATCATAATTTGTCATGGTAGCTCTAGTATTCAGCAGTAATTAACAGAAGTCAAAATGAAAGAATAATGACTTTTTTTGAAACTACAACCAAATTTGTAATAAAGGGTAGAAATTTCGTAAATAAAAGACAAAAAGGAAATATTTTCGGAACCCTTGGGTATAATGGTTTAAATTTTTAATTGTTATAGTTAATTATCTGGTTCATCGAATCCTGAACGGTGGACCACTACTTACGCCACACCCTGTATATACCAATTTTCTCAGATTTTTTTTCTCTATCGATCTGTATAAAGGGTGTAAAACACCTCTTAACGAAGCCGAAAGACGCTTGTTCTCTTTGTCATTGCGATCATTTTTTTGTTCAACACCATACCTGGGAACCCTCTAGTTACGGAGATATTGGGGGTCAAAGTTCCAACTTTTTGACAAGTTTTCTTTTTAATACAAGTTTTTAATGTAAGATTATTACTTTAAACACCTCCACGATCCCCGCACTATTCAATCCATTTATCAGCACAATGTTTTGAGTGCGTTACATTGAGTTCTACCACAAAACATGATTTTTTACCCCAAAAAAAAAAGTCGTTTCCCAGCAATATTTTTTGCGTAAAGTTAATTAATTTGATGTACAGAATGCTTGGTTGACGGCTTCGTGATGAGGTCTTTTACACCCTGTATACGCAATGCATATTCGCACAAAAATGGTTAAAACGGCCCATAAATTTTCGGTCCTAGCCTCTTAAAAAAAGGAAATTTTCAATGTAAAAGCCGAAGGTTGTTTTTGTAGTTTTGTTATGTTGTAATGACCATAATTTATATTAACTCAGGGCGTTAAAATAGTCGTTAATTGTAAATGGTTTATACGCCCTAACGTGTTAAATGCATTACCTAAACATAGTTTAAATTCGACGTCGTAAATCCAAAGGCAGTTCGCGACGTTGGTGTATAAACCATGTTCATTGCAAGAAGCACTTTACGACCAACACACAAGGCTCGCATTTGGCGCGAAAACAGAACAGCATCAAAAGTTGCCATCATTAAAAATTGACACTATAGTATGCACTTTTGATTTACAAAAAGTCTTAAATATTAAAATAATATTATTAAATAATATAATTTAATATTAGTCTTATGGTGATAGTGTAGTATTGTATTACTCTAGAAAGTATGCATTATTCAATTTTACTTTATACGAAAGTATGACACAAGAAGTATTTTGCTATTTGTGAGGAGAGTGCGATGCAAAGCGTGGAGCTAATGAAATCGCTACATGCCTATATTCCTATTTAAAGTCTGTAGATGAAAGAGGCATTAAAAATATTTTAATTTATTGTGACTCTTGTCCGGGTCAGAATAAAAATAAGACTATCTTATCTGTTCTGAACTACTTCTTAATGAAATCAACGCATTTAGAAGTGATTCAGATAAATTATCTTTTACCAGGGCACACTTACATGCCTGTGGACTTTGTTCATGCAACTATCGAACGTGAAGTTAAAAAAAATACTGTCTGGAGTCCAACACAATGGCCATCATACATTTAGGCTGCGAGAAAAAATCCTAGGCCTTATAATGTTAATGTAATGGAGTATTCTGACTTTCTCAATTGGAATGAAATATTGGATTCTGTCCGCACGACGTATTCAAATGTCAAATCAAATATATATTTATTTTGGGACAACTAGATCCATGGGTTAAATAAACAAAACTTAGAAACTATTGTTAGTACTTAAATACAATTACAAAAGACAACACTCATCATCATAATAACATCTAAAACACATACATAAAAAATACCCCTGTGCTGAGACACCCCGCCCCGTCAAGATAACCAATAGGGAGATACCTCCCTAGAAATCACCAGACGAACGAAATGCCTCAACACAGGTGCACGAGCATCTTCAGCTACAGTTTTCAGGATGCTGTTGTGACTCCCCCGCACCCTCCTCATAAGTGACACGACTTTTTTCCGAATGACGGCATGGAAATCGTCAGTATGAGCCTGCGCGAACATCTCGGAGGCACTGCAGAAACGAGGGAGTCCCAACATCATCCTGAAAATGTTATTGTATTGGACGCGCAGAGTGTCTAGGGATTTTTAAGTAAAACTAACCCATAGACCACCCGTGTACAGACCCTGACAATACGCTTTAAATAGCGTGATTTTTACTTGGTCCGTACAGCGGGCGAATCTACGGGCCAGCATATTGCCACGGACTGACAGAGCCCTGCGCTCCCTTTCTATGTCTATATCCTCTCTATGTCTATATCATCTTTAAGGTCGTCGGTAAGGTAATGTCCGAGGTACTTAAACTGCGATACCCTATCTAAGTTAACACCATTCAAAGTAATGGGTGGAACAGATTCAGGACACTTACCGGCGGCCTTAAAGACCATGTACTGACTTTTCTTTATGTTATAAATAAGTCCGTGTGACTCTGCAAGAGCCCCAGCAGTGGGACTCAGCAGCACCATGTCATCCGCGTAGCTGATATTATTAACACTAATACCACCCACCCGACATCTGACATGCATGCTGCTGAGTTCCACTATGAGGTCGTTTACATACAGGCTGAAGAGCTTTGGAGATGATAACCCCCCCTGCCTCACGCCACACTCCAGCCTGTACGAATCAGAAAGAGTGCCTGACCATTTGACACAGTTAGTCTGGTTATCGTACCAATATTTAAAGAGGTTTAACATTTCCACCGGTACACCCCTGTCCTCTAGCTTCCTCCAAAGCACTTCGTAAGACACGAGGTCTAAGGCCTTGGAGAGATCCAGAAAACAGGCATACACAGGCGTCCTACGATCTGTGTAGTACTGGACAGTGTGCTTGAGACTTAAGATTGCGCTCTCAGTAGATAGTCCTGGCCGAAACCCGAACTGCGCATCATGTAGTTTTAGATACTTTTGCAAGCAAGAATCAAAGAAACTGCCCAGCACCTTAGCTATCACGGTCGCGAGGGAGATCGGGCGGTAGTTATCCCTATCCGAGATGTCACCTGTCCTGTTCTTAACTATGGGCACCACTGTGGTTTTCATTAGGTCAGTTGGAAGGTACGCATGACTGATGCACATAGTAAACAACAGAGACAGGACTCTCGGGAGGTGCACTCCAGCATATTTCAGGTGTTCGACGCTGAGCCCGTCATGCCCAGGAGATTAGCCTTTGGTCATTCCTTTAATAAGAGCACTAACTTTTTTTTTTTTTTTATTGGGACAAGCCCGCCACACTGTTCCCAAACCACTGTAACTCCTGAAAGCCAGAATCAACAGTGGCGACCACCAGAAAAGCGCCGAGACAATGAAGCTCGACGAAGTCCCAGAGAATGAATTTAACTGTCTTGGATCCCGCAACGAAATTAATCAGAAAAGTATAGTGGAGGAGTAGGAAAAATCCGTAATTTCCACTTCCCTCCATTTCAGCAGGAGACAGAACGAAACAAGGCCAATAGGCACAAAGGGACGTTTACAACTGGGATAGGCCCAGTTGCCTAGCACCACGGATAAATATTAACATTAATGGGTCCTAAGTTGTGAGCTGTTATATTTGATTCCAATAATAGGTATGGCAAAAACGCTTGAACGCACGGAAATTTGTTCTAGTTTCCACAAGGTCTGTAAGGGTCTCAGCACACATATGGGATCGGAAAGATCGTCACCGTATCGCCTCGAGCCGTTCAGAATGGTTTGTATTAAACTCCCTACTGCAACGCACACTAATCGGAATAATAACGTAATCGCCTCGCCTCGGAACAGGCTCCGAACTTGAATTCCCGCGCTTACGGCTCATCGTCCCCGCGCTTACGTTTCTCCGTCCCCGCGCTTACGTCTCTCCGTACCCGAGCTCGCATCTCTTCGTCCACCCTTTCCCCTTTCCCCTCCCGCGACTTGCCTGCTAAAGACGCCGCCATTCGCAAGGAGTATTTCATTCGTGTTGCGCGTATGTTTTATTTAAAATTTTAAGTTCGATTCAAACACAAAATAACGATGCAAAGGGAGAAACTTATTGAAGAAGTGAGAAAATATCCATATTTATATGACTTAAGTGATGCTACATACAGCAATACTATAAAAAAGGACGAGGCTTGGAAACAAATAAGTATTACTTTAAAGCAATCTGGTAAGTACCTACTCCTATTTAATTATTTATTTAATGTTTTTCGCGTATGTAGGTATGTATGGGAAATAAAACAGTTGTGATTAATATAATTATAATGAAAAATTTAACTGGAATATCCATTAAGAATTAACATTAATATTTAAAGCTAAAAGCTACTGCCATGGAACTCGTCCGGTAGAAGTTTGAAAATATGTTTTGAACTTTTCACGTACATTAAAAGCGGTAGCCATATGGGCACCACTAATACTTGGTAATTGACTTAACAATCGGTCTTCGCCGAATTCAACTGTAATTTCCTGTTCTGTTCTGTTCGGTTCCTGTAAATTCATCTCAATGTTATATGTCCTCATCATATTGTGTAAAATGCAAGTTGTTAATACCACTTTATCTACAAACTTTGGATGCAATTTAATATTTTTGTTGTAAATCGCAAATTTTTGATATAAAATTCCAAAAGCGTTTTCAACAACCCTTCTAGCTCGTGATAAGCGGTAATTATATTGCCGTTCAGGATCTGATAGTCTCCGTGTATTTGAGCGAGGATATGGTCTTAATAAATATGTCTTCAATGGAAATGCCTCGTCTCCCACAAATACATGTGGCATTGCATGATTAGTTCCTGGTAATGGTTTGTCACATGGAATATTGAATGTGTTTCTTTCAAGTGCCTTTCCAAATGTAGATGATGAATAGATTCCGCCATCGCTGTTTTTTCCATAGGCTCCTACATCAACCGCTATGAATCTGTATTCAGGATCAACTATAGCTAACAAAACAATAGAAAATGTTTTTTTATAGTTAAAAAACAACGATCCACTATTGGGAGGTGCAATTATATTTACATGTTTGCCGTCAATGGCGCCTATGCAATTCGGAAAGTTCCATTTATTTTTAAATCCTTCTTCGATTCCTTGCCATGTGGCTGTAGTTGGTTGAGGTATATGAATTGGCATTAATTTATTTATTATTGCATTGCACACATCTATTACTATCAAACGAATAGTTGATTCTCCTAAACGGAAGCTCGATGATAAATTAGTAAATGTAGATCCAGTTATGAAGTACCTGCAACAATAAATGTATATTTAATATACGTTTTATAATACGTGTATATGTTTATGTGAATGTGTGTGTACGTACTCCCTTTCACACATACATGTGTAACTACATGCGCTTGATATAGTTAACCATGATTTATTTTATTTCAGAATCTGAGTGCAAGAAAACTTGGTTAAATCTTAGAGAGTCTCACCGACGAGCTATGAAGAAGCGTAAAACTAAAAGTGGTCAGGCAGCCCCGACGACGAAAAAGTGGACCTTTGAAGATGAAATGAGTTTTTTAGTACCTCATTACAAAGAAAGAAATACGATCTCTTCGGTTGATGATGATGACGGTTCAGATGTTAGCAGTTTCTTGGGTAATGATGATTCACAGAACTCAATAAACATAATTCAGTCTCCAGAAAACTTACAAGCGGAAACTACTCCACTTTCGCCGCGTCCTGAGTCTTCTGCATCTTCAGTTGCATCCAAAATTTCAAAAAAAAAAAATCTTAATATTGAAAAACATTCAGCGTCACAAACTTTAATGAAATATTTATTAAATCACAACGAAACCAAAAAAGAAGATGAGATAGATACATTTTTTAAGAGCATTGCGGCAACGGTTAAAAAATTTTCAGAATATAACCAAGCTGTTATGAAAAGTAAAATATATAACGCAGTTTCGGAAATGGAGTTAAAAGAAATCGCAGAGAAACAAAGCTATTATAGTTATCGCAACCCTTACATTCCCCAAAGAGAAGATGACATGCCTCGAGGTTATACCACTCTAAATAACATTAGCCACGAGATACAATCAACATCTGGCGCTTCAAACATTCATGATTTTAATATGACGAAACTGAAATAGAAAGCCTTATAACTCAACTCAACAACGACAGCGCTCCCGGGCCCGATAATCTCAATGTAAGACTAATAAAAAAAATCAAAACCGCCATTATTCATCCACTAACTCTTATATTTAACCTTAGCTTAGAATCTGGAATATTCCCGGACCGATGGAAAGTTGCAGCTGTCAGCCCAATTCACAAAAGTGGCGCAACAGATATCCCCGATAACTATAGACCTATCGCCCTATTGCCTATTCTATCTAAGTTGCTCGAAAAAGTTGTAAACAAACGACTTACGAGTTTTTTTGAGAAACACAACATTATTTCCAATAAGCAGTTCGGATTTAGGAGAGGTAGGTCAACTGAAGATGCAGCCAGGCTCCTAACAAATATTGTGTCGTCAACTATCGATAAAGGAGAACGCACTATGTGCGCTTTCCTAGACCTGGCTAAAGCTTTCGACACTATTTCAATAGATCTCCTTCTAAAGAAGCTAGAAGCAGCAGGTATACGCGGTACTCCCCTAGTTTGGCTTAAAAGCTATCTGTCCAATAGAAGGCAATTTGTTAAGCTCGGTGATATCTCTAGCAGCCTGCTTCCTATCAACTATGGAATCCCGCAAGGTAGTACGCTCGGCCCGACGCTTTTCTTGCTTTATATAAATGACATATTGAATATTTCACTCACTAGCGCTGAAATAATAGCTTATGCAGATGATACAGCGGTCATATTTCATGGCAAAAATTGGGACCAGGTGTACAGCATTGCCGAAGAGGGACTCCTCACAATAGCGAATGCTCTTGATAGGAGTTTACTAACCTTAAACGTTAAAAAGACCAAGATAATTACTTTCTACAAGACCAAGACATCAAAACCCCCAAAACATCTAACCCTCACAATTCATTCTTGCTCCCATAACCCTAACTCTCTAACTGCGGGCTGTTCGTGCACTGTGATTGAGCGTGTACAGTCCATGAAATATTTAGGAATTACATTAGATGAGAACTTATCCTTTAAACCACAAATACACACTATCCGGCAGAGTCAGGAAACTTATCTACATCATGAAAAAACTACGTGACTGCACACCCACTCCTGTGCTGCGTACTGTTTACTTTGGTCTCTGCCAGTCCGTCCTCCAGTATGGTATCTCTGTCTGGGGTGGCGCAGGTAAGGCCACATTTATTGAAGCCGAGAGAGCACAAAGAGTGGTCCTCAAAGTTATGCTGAAAAAACCTTTATTGTATTCAACTGACCATCTCTATAAGGATTTCCCGGTCCTCCGTGTTCGACAGCTTTTTATCCTAGATGCAGTACTACAAACACACAAAAAATTAAAATCCAGACCAGACTACACAGAGATAACCTCCAAACGTATATTTAGCATACCCGTCCCGCGGGCAAACTCTCTTATGGCAAGACGCTCTCCAAACTATTTACATCCTCGCATTTACAACGAAGCTGTTAAGAACTGCAACATAATAGACCTCAAAATATCCCTGTGTAAAAAGATCATAAAGAACTGGCTCCTCACACTCTCTTACGACGAAACAGAAAGAATCATTTACAAATAGCTACTACACTAAACTGACAGCACTCCTAATCTCACTCAGATACACACACAGACACAAACACACACACACGCACGCACACACAAATTAAATTGAATCTTGTTGGTATGAAATAATAATAATAATCATAATCATTTTATTGTCAGAAAGATTTGATTGATTTTATTGTATGAACATTGTTAGCAAGTTTTTGTTTCTAATTACTCGTAATTTCCTTGTTCTTACCTTGATTCACAAATTTTGTAAATAATCACATTTTGCATACTAATTTAAGTTATTTTTCAATGTTATTAATTATTTATTTTTTTTCCTTTATTTTGTAATCAAATGTAATCAAATGTAAATGTAACCCACGATATTTTTCTTGTGCTAGCAGAACATTGTAATTTGTTTTAACTTGTGTTTTGTCTGGGTCACCAAGATACAGGCTGTGCCTAGTTTGGGACCCGCTGTTAATCCTGTCAGTATTCTGTTGCAAGCTAATAAAATGGAAATGAAAATGAAAATGAAAATGAATATTTCAAACTTAGAAGAAAATGGCGCGTCAAATGCTGACGATCTTGATACTTCAAACAATCTTTAATTTATACAATGATTGTATTTTTGTTGTGGCGCTATTTTTGTTTAATTGCCATAATTTTTGGATTTAATAATATAGTTTTGTATAATAAAAAAATATGTGATTTATGGGTATTTTTTTTTTACCTAAACTACAAAAAAGTTGCATTTACTAAAATACCTTACGCAATCACACAAAATATATACACACATACACCAGACATAAAACGTACATCCCCTGTGCACACCTGATCGCAAATGAGGGTTATCGACAGAGGATAAAAATTAATCTATCTTGTAGTTTCGGAACCGAGTATTTTTTTTGTACACTTAAAAAAAAGAACAATACAGATAATACAAACATTAAAATTATAGTACAAATATTTATGTAGACCAGATTAAAAATTCCAAAAACAAATGCAATTTCTCACCTTAACGTTACAGCTAGTTTTTCTTCGGGCGATATTGTTTCTCTGAATGTTGTATTCTTCTTCCTTATACATTCATCTATAGACTGCAATATGTTATAAAAGAGATATTTTGGCATATGAAAATAAATATAAAATTTCTCTTCATCATCCATCAAATGTTTTTTTATAGTCCGAAATTCCCCTTCAGTACTCCTTGCTTTATTCATACTGTGTACCCAATATCTTTTTCTTTTTTTCTTGCTATTTTCTTTTTCCTCTTCATCAAGTGCTATGGCTATATGATAGCCAACTCACGTATTGTAAACCAAGACATAACCGTGCGCTACACTTAACGTTTGGATTCAAACTGATCTGGTGCCAACCAGGTCAGCCACGGGGCGGCGAGGCGTAAGCGCGGTGTCGCCTAGCCGTAGCCGAGTTGACGTACAGGCGCTGCTGATACGCTTTCGTTACGTGCATACGGTAGGTTGACGCCTGGTTGACAGCGAGGCGAAAGGCGTTACGGTTACGATCCCTTTCCGATCCCATATGTGTGCTGAGACCTTATAGTAAATAACTCCGGATGTAACCTGTACACTATCCAACATAATGTTGCGTTCATTCTGCCAAAGACTGCACTCCCATAAAATGTGATGTGCTGATTGTTCATATTCGCAGTCAGATGTGGAACATTGACAAAAAGGCGAGTCAACAAGCTTGAAGGAAAATAATTTACTCTTAAAGTTACCATGACCGGTGAGAAATTGGGCAACACAGTGATCAACCTCCAACCATGTCCTGGCCAGCCGTTCACGAACGGATGGAAAGAACTGGTGGAGGTGTCGGCCCTTGATGGAATTATCCCACCTACCTTGCCATTCAGACAAAAGTTCCTCCCAGACGTCGGTCTGTGGTTTGAATAATCTAGCAATCTTAACACGGTCACGTAGGGTTAAAAAGTCTGCGTCCGCGGTCTCACGTGCGTTATAGTACATTGCAGCCCGTCGCTGCACTTCAAGATCAACTGGAAGTACACCTGCAAGTACCGGTAAGGCTTCAGTACTAACCGTCCTATACGCTTTGCATAAGAATATCAAAGCCAAACGCTGGCTTTGAAGCAATTTACGTCGTGCCGCTCCTATGGTGGCCCTATCGGCCCAGACAGGTGCCCCGTAGCACACACACCCCAAGCAAGTAGCCCCATAAATGGTCTTTAAAGTTATAAATGACAGACCCCACGTAGATTTTGATATTCTCGTTAAGGCATAAAAGTTCTTTTTAGCTTTTTCACCGACAGTTTTTATATGATCTATGAATGAAAAATTTCTCTCTAAGACCAAACCAAGGTAGCACACGGATTGCTTTCTTTTCACGGGAACGTTATTAAATTTAATACTAGGCCACGATTTAAGATTACCTTTTAAAATTAGTTGATAAGTTTTTTGCGGTGCAAAGGTCAGACGGTTTCGATCGCCCCACTGAGATATTATTCGTAGGCAAGTGTCAGCTAAATTCTCGAAACCAGCCCGAGTACTCGACTGAATGAGCAGCAGGCCGTCGTCCGCGTAACCGGTTAATGAACAGCCGGGAGGAAGGGGAATCGCGAGAAAATCATCAAAACCTAAATTACATACATACGGAGCGATTACCGACCCCTGAGGACATCCCATGGTAAGGGGCTTTGACATAGAATAATGACCGAGTTTGAGTTTCGCGGAACCATTTAAAAAGTAAGAATAAACAAGATTATATATGTTTTTATAGCAGCCACGATTCTTCAGTTTAAGTAGTAGCATCGGCCACCATGCGTTATCAAAGGCCCCGGAAATATCTAAAAAGATTCCAACCACGTACTTGTGTTCCGAGTTATTAACAATTTTTCTAACAGAAAGTGCCGCGTCTACGGTAGATTTTCCCACAGTGAAACCGAATTGGTTGTTATGAAACTTTGGCCCGTCTGGCAGCAAACGTGGAACGATAAGGCGCTCCAGGAGTTTTCCTAAAGATGGCAGTAGGGTTATGGGCCTGTACGACTTAGGGTCGTCCGGTGGCTTATCACCACTTTTTGGAATTATTCGTATAAAGCCACGTCGCCATACGCGAGGGAAAACGCCGTCCGCAATACATCGGTTGAAAACAGATAGAATGGCGTCGCCCGCTGTTTTACACGCTTCTATTATCATCCGATTAGATATTTTATCTTCACCTGATGATTTGTTAAGAGGCAGTTTCCTGACAACATTAATGAATTCGTCAATGGATGGAAGGTCTGACGCTGGTGATTCAGGTGGCACAGCAGCCCACGCTCTGATCTGTTGATGGTAGTCATTGTCATTTACCGGCGAATCATCAGGTATCAGACTATTTAATAGAACTTCGGTTGTTTCCTCAATACCGGTGGTGTGTTTATTATTGACTTTAATGTTCTGGACAAACGCCAGGTCGACTGATCGATTAGCTTTGAATTCGTGATACAAAGGAGACCACGGACCTTCTTTATCTAATTTTTCTACTATTTTCGCAGTAAATTACCCCTGGATTTTTCCACCGATGCTCTGTAGCGGGACTTGGCAACTCTAAACGCATTTAAAGCAAAGTTGAGTGGGTCTCCGGTGACCTTTTGTTTTTTAAGCTTGTTTAAATGCCTACGCGCTCGGCGATAGCTTTTACGTTGTTCAATTAAGTAGTCACACCACCAATCACATCTATGGATGTTGGTCATAGATGCGCGACCAATGGCGATGTCAGCACAGTAAGTGAAGGTGTCTGACATAATTTCAGCACTTTCTTCAGCTGACAGCCCATCACGAGTGAAGTCTTTGGCGTGACACGCAAAAAGCGAGCTAAAGAATTCCCAATTCGCGCCTTTACTTTTATATCTAAAATTACCAGTGATATGAGATGGACCTTGAGAAGACACCGGAACAAATTCGTACACGATCAGGCGATGATCACTACAAGACGCATCTGGTAGGACACGCCACCTATCAAAGCGTACGTCTGCACTAGAAAGTGTGACGTCAATACAAGATTCGCCCATTGGGCTGCAAAAAGTAGGTGGTGCATCTGGGGTATTATGAATTGATAAGTTCATTTCAGCTATAAAATCTTCAACAGCACAACGTCGGTCGAAATCCGTAGACCTAACCTTGCCATACCACAGAGACGATGACGCGTTAACATCAGCGCCAACGATAACTTTACAGCCCGCGAGTGACTGTAAGACATGACGGAGGTTATGTATATGAGGAGCAACAGGGTCTGAGTATTGAAAGTAACAGCTCACAACGTAAACTTTAAAAGAAGCTGATGAGACTTCCGCAACGGCACAGTGGGGCGTCATGAGGTTACGCAAAGACGTTACTGTAAAGTTAGAAGAACGCGCCACGTAAATTCCGGCTCGTGCTTTGCTGTCCAGCTGAACTACTTTGTGACGTAAGCGAGCGTTCTGGTATTGTTCTTGAACAAGTAATATGTCTAAGTTATAATCGATAATTAATTTGTCTAATTCAGAGGTCGCCACCCTATCGTTGTGGAGATTTAATTGTCCTATAGTTAAACTATCCATTATTTTAGTAGTTGGTGTTGAGGATTAACTGTTCGAGCTTAAGTTTGTACGTGGTACACTCGGGAGACCCGCAACGATGGTCTAACGGTTTTTTAAAACGTTTACACGCCACGCAAGTCGGTATAAAATTTAAATTATCCTTGTGCGGGCAGTTATTTGTTTCATGTGCTTCGGAGCAGTTAGCACAGGTAGGTGATTTATTAACGCAGTGTTTCTTAACGTGACCAAACTGTTGGCAATGTAAACAACGAACTACTTCGACATCATCGATGAAACGGCAAGTCGCCCAATCAATAAATAATTTATCTTTGGTGGACACTAAATGTTTACGAACTGTGGACTCGATTTCAATGCCTATCCACTTGCGACCATTATCTAAGGAACGCCTACGAATAATTTTAGTTGACTTAATAAAATCATCCTCATTTATTGGCACCTCGTCTTTAATGTTTTGACGGTATAGCGCGTGCAGAAAAGCATTGTCTTCCATTGAGGATGGGACGTCCTTAACTAATATACGAGGCCTTCGGCCTTTCGGTTTTTCAAGTCTTAAGCCGGCGGACCTAATAGCATCGACCGATTGCAACTTTTTTATTTGGTTGTCATTAGCGACACGTAATACAACGCCAGATTTCGCGGTTTTCTTAACGCCTACTATTTGAAATCCGTCATCACTAGGCTTAATCGCTTTCATTAGCGCTTGTTTAGTCGCGGACGATGACGAGTAATCGGCTAACCGCTCAGCGGTAGGGTAGGCGACGACGCACGGAAGGGGGGCGCGCGACTCAACAGCAGGCCCAACTTTAGGTAGACGAAGTTTCAAAGAATCCGCATACGAAGATTTGTTATAATCACTAGTATTGACGTTAGTAGGATTTAATTTAATTTTATCCAATTCGCGTTTCGCATTGGCTAATTTGGTTTCGTTGGAGGATGATTTTATGGCTAACAAAGAAACAATGGCCGTTACGCGCTGAGTCATGTCCATGATGGCTGATTAATTTGCGACATTAATGCGGGACCCTTGATCATTAACAAGGTCGTTAATTTTTGAGAGATATGCAGACGCCGATGAAACTAAATCGCAATAGTTGTCATTGCTCGCAGTACTGGCGTTTAATATTGGCGAAGGCTTCTCAATTGAGTTGGATGTGTGTAGCCGTTTTGACCTATCCTCGGGCGAGATGTACGAAGGAGACATTTCGCGAAACAAACGTTTTGTTGAGCTAGCGGAGGTCGTCGGCGACCCGGGTGTATGGAATGCATCTCTGCCACGGTCAGGCGGGTCATCATTAATGGACAACATATTATAAATTATGAAATTCAAATAAACTATTAGAACGTAAGCAAAGTAACAGAATTAACGGACGATAAAATTATTTAGAGGTACCTACACACCAAAGAAAGTAAATGTACTCACCGAAAGTAAACGAAATTAACTAAAATACCAGTAAAACCGACGTAAAAACACTAAAAAACTTACGATACCAGCACTTAGCACAATAGCACACAACTAGTAACAACTCACGAGCCGGGAATCGATCACGGAACACGAAAATCGTAATTAAAATCAACAGCGAAATAGATTGCATCCAACCCGAGCGAGTGCGCGGAGGGAAGAGCACTAACTTGACTTGCTGGGAAACGCAACAGAGGCTCCTCTCCCTGGCTGCAGGGTGCGGCGCCAACCATCGCGGTAAGAGGACCCATGGGCGACCGCACTCTAAAATGGTTGCTAAACATATTTGCGATCTCGCTTGGATCGCTTAAGCCGCTCACACTCGCTGGAAGGCCAGGCCTTACATCCAATTTTTTGGTAGCTTTCCAAAACTGGGAAAAATTGTATTGTTCGTCATATAACTTTTAACTGCAATATTTGCTTTCGCGCTAAGCCACGACCGGTTTTTCCGATCATGGCTGATCTGCCGCAGCCACGTGTTGACGTCGCTCCTAAAGCATTTTCACACACTGGGTGTGATTACGCTGGACCGCTCAAGAAAACGTCTGTGCGCGGCAGAGGCCAAAGAAGTCGTAAGGCTTATATCTGTCTTTTTACGTGCTTGACAACGCGTGCTTTGCATCTGGAAGTTGCCTCAGATCTCAGTACCGCGAGCTTCTTGTCAGCACTAAAACGCTTTATATCTCGCCGTGGTCCCATCGAGTGTCTGTATACGGACAACGGCACCAATTTCATTGGTGCTCGTTCTTATCTTCGCGATCTCTACCAATTCTTGTCGCAGGAATATCGCCCTTATTGGGAATCGGAACAGGCGGAACATAAAATAACTCTCAAAACCATCGCATGTAGAGCTCCACACTTCGGTGGATGTTGGGAAAGTGAGGTAAAGAGTGTTAAAACGCATCTTCTGAAGGTCGTCGGTCAACAAATACTCACTTTTGATGAGCTTAACACTATGTTAGCTCAAGTCGAAGCTTTGTTAAATTCTCGACCACACTATGCACTTAGCTCAGATCCTTCAGAACCTACCGCTCTAACACCTGCACATTTCTTTAATACGAAACCGCTTGTTTTTACCGGCTCGTGAAGTTACTGAAACTCGTTTACACCTTATTTCACGATACGAGTTAACTGATCAACTCGTCCAATCTTTTTGGAAGCGGTGGCGAAATGAAAACCTGCATGGAAAAGCTATGCATATATTATTAATTTAAAATGTGAAAAACAAATATAAGATTAGTTTTATACTAAAACTAGCTGCAGCCCGCGGCTTCGCCCGCGTAAAGTTCGGTAACCGTCCCACTGGATCATATTAAAGGGATAAATAGTGTCCTAAGTACGTGTTAATCCAAGTTATGAACTATCTATCTATGTGCCAAATTTCATAATCATCACCATCACCATCACCATCACAATCACAATCACAATCATCGTTATCACACTCATTATCATGGTAATCACAATCATTATCATCGTAATCACAATCAAGATCATCATTATCACAATCACAATCAAAATCACCATCACATTCACCATCACTATCACCATCATCGTAATCACAACCATTATCATCGTAATCACAATCATCATCATCACAATCTCCATCCTCGGTATCACAATCACTATCACAATCACCATCACTATCAAAGTCACAATCACTATCACTATCACAATAACCATCACCATCAAAATCACCGCCACTATCACAATCACCATCACAATCACCATTATCGTTATCATAATCTTAATCATCGTAGTCATAATGATTATCATCGTAATCACTATCATCATCATCACAATCACCATCATCGTTATCACACTCATTATCATGGTAATCACAATCAAGATCAAAATCACCATCACATTCACCATCACTATCACAATCACTATCACAATCACCATCACAATCACCATCACAATCACCATCACAATCACATTCACAATCACCATCACAATCACAATCACCATCACAATCACCATCACAATCACCATCACAATCGCTATCACGATCACGATCACAATCACCATCACCATCACAGTAACCATCACCATCGCTATCACAATCACCATCATCGTTAGCACAATCACTATCATCATTATCATCGTAATCACAACCATTATCATCGTAAACACAATCATCATTATCACAATATCGATCCTCGTTATCAAAATCATCATTATCGTTATCACACGCATCATTATCATTACCACAAACACCATCACTGTCACAATCACCATCACAATCACTATCACTATAACTATCACAATCACCATCAATATCACAGTCACAATCACTATCACCATCACAATAACCATCACTATCGCTATAACCATCACAATCACCGTCACTATCACAATCACAATCACTATCACAATCACCATCATCGTTATCACAATCATCATCATCGTAATCACAATCATTATCATCGTAATCACAATCATCATCATCATTATCACAAACACCATCACTGTCACAATCGCGATCACAATCACAATCACCATCACCATCACTATCACAGTCACAGTCACAATCACTATAACCATCACTATCACCATCCCAATCACCGTCACTATCACAATCACCATCACTATCACAATCACCATCATCGCTATCACAATCATCATTATCGTTATCACAATCATCAACATCATTATCACGATCACCATCACAGTCACAATCACAATCACTATCACCATTACAATAACCATCACCATCGCTAACACCATCACAATCACCATCACAATCGCTATCACGATCACGATCACAATCACCATCACCATCACAATAACTATCACCATCGCTATCACAATCACCATCATCGTTAGCACAATCACTATCATCATTATCATCGTAATCACAACCATTATCATCGTAAACACAATCATCATTATCACAATATCGATCCTCGTTATCAAAATCATCATTATCGTTATCACACGCATCATTATCATTACCACAAACACCATCACTGTCACAATCACCATCACAATCACTATCACTATAACTATCACAATCACCATCAATATCACAGTCACAATCACTATCACCATCACAATAACATCACTATCGCTATAACCATCACAATCACCGTCACTATCACAATCACAATCACTATCACAATCACCATCATCGTTATCACAATCATCATCATCGTAATCACAATCATTATCATCGTAATCACAATCATCATCATCATTATCACAAACACCATCACTGTCACAATCGCGATCACAATCACAATCACCATCACCATCACTATCACAGTCACAGTCACAATCACTATAACCATCACTATCACCATCCCAATCACCGTCACTATCACAATCACCATCACTATCACAATCACCATCATCGCTATCACAATCATCATTATCGTTATCACAATCATCATCATCATTATCACGATCACCATCACAGTCACAATCACAATCACTATCACCATTACAATAACCATCACCATCGCTAACACCATCACAATCACCGTCACTATCACTATCACAATCACCATCACCATTACCATCAACATTACCATCACCATCACCATCACCATCACTATCACAATCACTATCACGATCACCATCACTATCACAATCACCATCATCGCTATCACAATCATCATTATCGTTATCACAATCATCATCATCATTATCACGATCATCATCACAGTCACAATCACAATCACTATCACCATTACAATAACCATCACCATCGCTAACACCATCACAATCACCGTCACTATCACTATCACAATCACCATCACCATTACCATCAACATTACCATCACCATCACCATCACCATCACCATCACAATCACCATCACTGTTATCACAATCATCATCATCAGTATCACAATCATAATCATCATTATCGTTATCACAATCATTTTCATCGTAATCACAATCATCACCATCGTAATCACAATCATCTCAATAAATCAACAATAACCCTGTATAGAAGTCGAATCCGCCATCTTCTGGATCTCAAAATAAATGCCATTTTCGTAATCTGCACCCCTGATAATCTCGGTATCGACACCCATATTGATTTTTAGACATTTCAACCCCATCGCACCCCAACAGGGAATGAAGGCATTTCAGGTCCGCCCCATTAAATCTTAAAATCGTTGTTATTGTGATGCACCCGACGCGACACACCATACAAACAATACCGATGTTGATTTTCAGACTTTGTTACCCCATTTCCCCCTTTAGGGGTTGAATTCTGAAAAAACCTGAAACACAAATGTTAACCGATAGGAGTACTCCTGTGAAGTTTCGAATAATACAGTCTTACCTAATCTTGTTTCAACATACAAACTTTTGACTCCCGTTTCATCCCCTTAGGGGGTAAATTTTGAAAAATCCTTTCTTAATGCACTCCTTAACCTCATAAGAAACGTTTGTGCCAAATTTGGAATCTCTAGACTCAGCGGTTTGGGCTGTGCATTGATTTTTAGACTTTGTCACCCCATTTCCCCCTCTTAGGGGTTGAATTTTGAAAAAACCTGAAACTCATTTATCAATAGGAGTACTCCTGTGAAGTTTTTAATAAAATAGTCTAATTAATCTAGTTTCCCCATACAAACTTAAGAGCCCCGTTTCACCCCCTTAGGGGGTGACTTTTGAAAAACCCTTTCTTAGTGTACCCCTAGACCACTTCAGAAACATATGTGCCAAATTTGGGATCTCTAGACTCAGCGGTATAGGCTGTACATTGATTTTTAGACTTAGTCACCCCCTTTCCCCCTCTTAGGGGTTGAATTCTGAAAAACCCTGAAACCCGTTTCTACTCATTTATCAAAAGGAGCACTACTGTGAAGTTTCGAATAAAATAGTCTAACTAATCTTGTTTCCCCATACAAACTTAGGGGCCCCGTTTAACCCACTTAGGGGGTGAATTTTGAAAAATCCTGTCTTAGTGCACCCCTAGACCACATAAGGAATCTACTTGCCAAATTTGGAATCTGTAGACCCAGCGGTTTGGGCTGTGCGTTGATAGATGAGTCAGTCAGTCAGTCAGTCAGTTTCTTCTTTTATATATTTAGATAATGTTGATTTGTTTAATCTTCAATAATTATTGTGATTTTAGTCATTTTTTGTTATTGTAGTTATAGTTTGTTAGATTTAAGTTATTATGATTTTGCATGTAGTTGGTTAATATACAAAAAATATATATGTTGATTTATCTAGTCTTCAATAATTACTGTGATTTTAGTATTTTTTTTGTACTGTTATAATTTTTTAGATTTAAGTTATTATGATTTTGCATGTATGTAGTTAGTAAATATACAAAAAAATAAGAAGTGATTATTTACTGTTGATATGATGGTCAATCAAGGCTGATTTTTGTAAAAGAGTTGTATTTTGTTAGTTTCTAGTACATTGTGATTTTGTATGTGTTAATCTTATTTGAAATAAACATGATATCTACCGAATTACTATATTTTTTATTTTAGCCTTTTCTGCGCGACTGTACCAGGACTACCAAGCTGCAGTATACACATATACATGTACTTATATTAGAAGAATGAATAAAAATAAATATTCTTCAGGGGACGAATGGGCCCCTCAAAAGTTCCAGGGGACGAGTGGGCACAGAGTGCGAATCTTAGGGGACGAATGGGCTCTGACCCGGTGTGAGTAAGGGGTGACGTCGCGGACAGTGTACGGTACGCACCAGCTGTTCTTGTTTGACGTGTAAATAATATAAAAACACCAATATTCCGCGCTAAGTTCGTGTTCGGACGTGCTACCTAGTCTGACTTTCGTGTGTGATCGTTCGTGGGACTGACTTATTTGGTTTAGTGGTGTAATTTAGAATAAACAATCGTAAATCTGGTTATACATTTTTTTTTTTTTTTTTTAAACCGGATTTCTTGCTTTTTTTTGTGGTTACTGGTACCCCCAAAAGGTGACTTATGACAAAGGTCTACGGCAGTGTCATTGATCGGTGTCAATAGTTTCTGCATCGCAAATGCCATCTGGCGCCGTCGGGCTGAACTGAGGGCAGCGCCATCTGGCTGCTCACCGTTGTACCGCTATGGTAAAGTGTGCAACTTGCGGAAGATTCCTCTCGGCAAAAGGGGGCGCTGCTGCGTGTGGAAACTCGGCGTGTCCAAATAGATACCATCTTTCTTGCCGAACAGTCACAGATAAGCAGCGACTGGCTGTGCCCTGAGTGCAGGAAGAGGGTGCCCAGGAGTATTAGTGGCGCCGCACTCGCCAGGGACGGTCATCCTTTCGTATTGCCTTCGGCGGCATCAGCAGCAGCGACATCAGCGCCAGGGGCTGCTGTGGGGGCAGTTTCTTCAGCGGCAGTAGTTTCGGTTGCAGCGGCGTCGTCGGTGGCTGCAGCTCCAGCTGCTGTCCGGGGCGGTATGGTTGGTTCTCCCGTTGCGGTGACTCAGTCTAAGGGTACTGAGGCAGTGGCTAAGGTGCTGTCCCGGGCTGGAAGCGAACAGGGGACTGGCGGGGAACCCTCCTCAATAGAAACCCAGTTAACCCTCCGCGAGTAAATTAGGCTCTTCCGCTCCGAACTACGTGAGGTCAGGGATGAAGTGAGAGAATTCCGTCGCGAAATGGCTGGCTTGCACTTGTCAATGGGAGCCTGCAGTGAGCGGGTCGATAACCTGGAGGCCAGAATTGAGGCCCTGGAAACCAGGCAATGTGCCGCTCTCCCTGACGTTAAGCTGGAGCAAATTGTGACGCAACTGCAGTTGGAACTCAACGACCGCGAGCAGGACTTGCTTGGCTCCGACTTGAAGCTTGCCAACATCCCTGAGGTCCCGGGTGAAAATGTGTTGCACACCGTTGGGCTGGTGGAGGCGAAGCTTGGTGTGGGGCTTGTGAGCGGGACATTTTTATTTTAATGTGCCTGTTCTGTGCAAGGTCAAATCGCTTCCTGTCTCAGTATACTATGTATATATCGCGTCCGTCCCTACATAAGTGTGGATATGCGAGTCATGCTATGTGAATCACTAGTCCTATCCAAGCTGAATTATGCTGACACAGTGAATGGGGCGTGCATTCTCGGCAGAAGTCAGAAGCTAATCCAGCGGGTACAGAATGCGTGTGCAAGGTTCTGTTACAATGTGCCGCCCAGAACCCATATCACTCCATTTCTGAATAAGGGTAATTTGATGAGAATGTCAGCGCGGAGAAAGCTTCACCTGGCTACCCTTCTTTTTGGCACAATTCTCACAAAACAACCAGAATATCTGTATAAAAAATTGTCTTGGTCGCGGGATGTTAACCAAATAAAAACAAGAGCACACCCACAGAACCTCCCACAGAACTGCTGCATTCTGTGGTAGTTTTAAATTCGCCGCCAGTTGCTGCTGGAATGACCTCCCACCACCTTTTCGTGCTCTAAAAACAATTGGTACTTTTAGGAATAAATACAAACGTTACTTACTCCAACAGCAAAAATACTCGTCCGAATAACTTATCAGTAGTTCTGCACGCAGCTTGCAATGGGATGGCTGGAGCGTCTTGCTGGTGTTATAAGATGATACTTCATTTTCTAGCGTCTGGTTTGTGAATTCCCGTCACCTCGGCACCGAGATGCACTTCCTGTGCCGTTAATTAGTCACTTTTTTTCTTTAACGTTGCATTTCTAGAAACTGACATTTAGCGACTAAACCGTTTGTTAGTTTCTTGTTTTACCTCTATTGTCAGCCCCAGTATAATACGAGTATGTTACACTTTCCCTGCACACTATCTGTTATGAATTGATTGGTATTATTTTAATTATTTAGTAGTATTATTGTTTTGATTTCTCTTCGATGACATATTGTCCCTAACGGGCACAGAACATATATACCACAGACCACACATAGAGCTTATATATACTCTCCAACAAATCACAGATTATATATTAATATGTATGTCTGCGCCCGCATCTCTGTTCGTCAGTGTTGCCAGTGAAAGTCAACACAAAGTATGTTAGGTAGTCTAGAATATGAGTAACTTGAGTAAGAATAGACAATAAGTTATTAAAAAGGGGCTTTATTTTTTTTTATTGTCTGTGGTACACTTTCCATCAAATGGCGGCTTGATGTGCTTTTGTATTTTTTTCCATCGTTTAATAAATGGTTCAATCCTAAAATCAGCGTTCATATTCTTTAAGTCCTAATTACAGTTTATGGGCCCAGTAGTTCCGTAACTCTGTATTTTAGGTGAAGAACCGACGTTGTTTGTGCAACATACAAACGGCGATCACTTTGAGGCGTGGTTCTGCTTCTTTGTGTTTCGCAAAAAAAAAGTCGAAGTCAATTGTGCTGAGGGCAGCGGCGTCTGATATTTAGCGGTGCAAGGGAGCACACGCGATAGACGTTAACAATTCGACGGTGGAGCAGATCGGGAATCAATAGATCAGCTCGTGGCGATGACGATGGGAGGGGGAGTCAAGTTGGAGGGTCCGACAAATTGGAATTTATGGAAGTTCCAGATGACAGTGTTGCTGAGAGCGCAAGACGTGCTATCGGTGGTGAATGGCACTGAGGTCAAATCTGCAGATGCGGCGTGGGTAAAGAAAGATGCGAAGGCTCAAGGGTTAATCGTTTCAAGATTGACCGAAAGTGCAATGATACATGTCATCGCTTGTGAAACTGCTGCACAAATGTGGGACAAGTTGCTTAATGTTTATGAGCAGAAATCGAGTACAGCGATTCATTTGTTGCAACAGAGATTTTTTAATTTCAAGTTCGAGGAGAACATAGAGGTGTCGGTATTCGTATCAAAACTACAAGAGTTACAACTGCAGTTGAAGCAAGCAGGGGAGGAAATCTCTGAGAAATTTATAATTACAAAAGTTTTAATGGCATTGCCAGAGAAATACAGTCATTTTGTGTCAGCTTGGGAGTCAGTGGACACATCTAAGCAAACTTTTGATAGTTTAGTTGCTAGACTTCATGTGGAGGAAGACAGACTGAAGGCAAACTCAACAGATAGTGAAAATGTGGCATTATTTGCAAAAAAATCTGACACTGAAAAAATGTTTTAAGTGTGGTAGGGCTGAACATTTTATCCAAGATTGTAAGAGTAAAAAGGATGTCAGAAAGTGCTTTAATTGTAACAAAGTTGGACATTTAAAGAAACAGTGCACAAAAGAAACAAAAACTGGAGCACAAAGTAACGCCTTTTCAACTAGAATAAAAGACAACAATGGGTTACCATGTCATGCATCTGAAAGTAAGTGGATTATCGATAGTGGTGCTAGTGAGCACATGACTTCAGAACGAAATTTGTTTACGTCAATGCGTCAAGTATTAAACCGGTTTGTTGTTGTTGGAGATGGGCGACGTCTATCAGTTTTGGGAATTGGAGAAATTGAATTTATAAACAATAAACTAAGTGAGGTATTATTTGTGCCAGAACTCAAACTAAATTTGTTTTCTGTGACAAGGGCTACTACTAAGGGGTATAGTGTGGATTTAACATTGGACAAATGTGTAATAAAGAAAAATAATCAAGTGTGTGTGTCAGGACCTAAAGAAAACAATGTTTATATAATAAAATTTAAGAAACATGATGTCCAATATGCAGTGACTCTCAGTGAGTGGCATGAGAGGTTATGTCACCAGAACATAAACTGTAAATAATGTTAAATATACTGAGGACAATACGAAGTGCATTGATTGTTTAAAGGGAAAGGCACATAGGCTTCCTTTTAAAGACAGTGTATCCAGTACAACACAACCTTTGGAGTTGGTACACGCTGATGTGTGTGGACCATTTGAAGTAGCATCACTTGGAGGGGCAAGATAGTTTTTACTTATCAAGGATGATTTTACTAAGTTTCGTCATGTCTACTTCATGCAAAATAAGTCTGAGGTTGTGCAGTGTGTCAAGTACTATTCTCAGTCTGCGGAAAGGAAAACAGGGCAAGTTTTAAAGATTTTTCGATCTGATGGTGGGGGTGAATTTGTGAATAAGAAAATGGAGGAATATTTCACTAGCAAGGGCATACAGCACCAAACAACAGTGGCTTATACGCCGGAGCAGAATGGCCAGGCCGAAAGAGACATGCGTACCCTGGTGGAGGCGGCACGTACCATGCTGCATGCCAAAAACATGGGTAAAGAGTTGTGGGCTGAGGCCATTAATACAGTTGTCTATGTGCTAAATAGAACCAGTAAGAGCAGAACCGAAGGGAAGACACCATTTCAGATGTGGACTGGGCATGATTTTGATATTACCATATTAAATAAAATATTTGGTTCTAAAGTATGGATACATATACCTAAGGAAAAGAGGCGTAAACTGGATTCAAAGGCTGAAAAAGGAGTGTTTGTTGGCTATGAGAGTTCAAAGGGATATAGAATTTATAATGAGAAGAAAAAGATAGTACAGACAAAAAGAGATGTAGTGTTTATGTCTGAAGGTATGTCATCACCAGAAGAAAAAGAATATGACAAAGAGAAAGTAGTCTATTTGGACAGAGAGAATACAGGATTTGACCAAGAGGAAGGAGGGCAGGAGCCGGTACAGATGGACCAGGAGCCCATGCAGGAAGAGCCGCAGCAGGAACAGGCTCAAGTAGAACAGGAACAGGGTCAGGCAGAGAGAGAGCCAGAACAGGAAGAGCACAGTGATAGTGAGGCAAGTAATTCTGAAAATTCTGATTACTCTGATGCCAATGACACTGAACAGACAGTACGCACACGGAGTGGGAGACAAGTGAACAAACCTTCGAGGTTCTATGACTATATGGCATTAGTTGTGGCAGAGGAAGAACCTGCTAGCTACAAGGAAGCAATGGAAAGAGAGGATGCTGACAAGTGGAGGAAAGCTATAGAAAAGGAATTGAGTCAGTTACAGGAACATAATACTTGGACACTCATTGAAAAGGTACCAAAGGGAAAAGAAATAATAAGTACTAAATGGGTGTTGAAGAGAAAAGAGAGTCAGGACGGAGAATTTATTTATAAGGCAAGGTTGGTAGCCAGAGGCTTTCAACAAAGCTGTGATGATAGTGATTTATATGCTCCTGTAGCTAAACTAAATACCTTTAGAATATTTACTGCTGTTGCTACTAAGTTAAATTGTAAAATAAGACAATTGGATGTATGTAATGCTTTTTTAAATAGTAACATTAATGAAGATGTGTATTTGAGGTTGCCTGATGGTATAGAGTCTGATTTGAAATTTTGCAAACTTAATAAGTCTATTTATGGGTTAAAAAGGTCTCCGAGGTACTGGAATGAAACTTTTGATAAAGTGATGAGGTCACAGGGTTTTAAAAGTTCTGATAAGGATTACTGTTTGTATTCAAAGCATGAGAATGGTAATAAAGTATTTTTATTGTTGTATGTTGATGACATATTGTATTTCAGTACTTCAGAGACAGAAAGTAACAAGTTGAGAAATATATTATATGATTCTTTTAAAATGAAGGATGTAGTTGGTAAATTTTTGGGTATGGAAGTAACTCAGGATTTAGATAAGGGTTGTACAACAATTTGTCAAAAAGATTACTTGAAAAAGATTTTAGAGTATAGGGGTATGAAAGATTGTAAACCATTATCTTTGCCTATTGATAAGAATTTTAAATTTATATTGTTAAAGAAAGAAAAGTCAGAGTCAGAAGAAATAGAACATAAATCTGTACCTTCAGTGAAAAGTGATACATCTCGGCCTAGATCGGTTCTCATATTCACTGATTAAACTTCTTAAAAAAAAATTAGCTAAATTTCAGTCTTATCCCCGTTATTATAAGATTGAAATTGAGCGAGTTGTTTTTGTGAGTAGTGATATAAGTAAGCATTTATTTCTGGATTTTTTTGTGTAAAAAAATACTTTTTCATTCGTATCAAAGTGTACTGAACCCATACTAATATTTCTAAAATGTATTTTAATACGACTCAAGATACCACATCTTACGCGACTCAAAAGTTTTTACTTCAATTAGTACAAAGTGATATAAATCGAATCCTATCATAATACATTAAAAAATAGACACAATGCAGTTTAGTGCAAAGTGGTACATTTGTACATAAACCATAAAAATACAAAATTATTTTCATAAAAAGAAGTGAGTAATGATACAACTGCAAATCAATCAATTTACACGTAATTTACCTAGCTAACTTTGATGTGATTATAAATTGAATACATATTATATTAATATAAACTTACGGAACATAGAACATAGATTTATGTGAAAAATGATACTTTTATAGTAGAATCAAAACTATCGCCAAATTTTTAGAACTGAATTAGCGGAAAAATACGTAAAAAGTGATTTAAGTTCGCGCAGCTCTTACGCACCCCGTCCCGCACCTCTTAGCGGGGGGTATGGAAAGGGCGCAGGAGACGCGTGATTGTCAGTCTCGTACGTGCGATTAGAGAGGTGCGTCGTGCGTTACACCACAGGACAACGACGCGTAAGGTAAGACTTGTATCATTTTACACGAATTACGTAACATTTTTGTTATTGAAATGTTTACAAGGAACATGTATTTTATATTGATTTTAATAACGCAATTTTGTCATAAAATGTAGAGTATTTTATCATAGTACCTATTGTCAAACAGTCTTTATAATAATAATAAATAGGCAGTCTATCAATGAGTTTTAAATCGTTTTTATAAATTAATGTAGACTGGGTAGGTATTTTAGTGTAGGGATAGAGCAAATTATTGTTTTTTTTTCCATTGTGAGCATTTGCGTAGCTTCTTGGTGTGAATCACATTTTATTGCACCTATAGGTAATCATTTATTGTACACACGGCTACGCATCAAGTTATACAAATCGGACAAATTTATTTAATGCAGTTTATACCTAATTTTGTTTGGAACTCGAGGCACCGATTTTATTTTTAGTTTTTGAAGTCGGTTACTTTAACGCAGTTTCTTTATTTTGAAACATACATTTTGTCTGAACTGCATAACAGTAATGTTAACTTTTTATCTGCTCGTCTTTCTTTTAATGGTAGTAATTTTATAATATTAATTTTGCACTGTTATTTTTTTAGAGTCCATAATGAAAAAACGAATAGATAAGATTATGGAAGGCCTTCACCTAAGGAGGGATGTAATAAATACGAGAAATGAACAAATAATAAATGACGAAGAATCTAATCAGCCCAGAGAGAACATAGAAATAGAAATCGGTGAAAAAAATACTCTAGAAATAGTGGATCAATATGAAGAAGAAAACGCACTAAAAAAAGACGATCAATATAAAGAAAATATTAGCAATGAATCACAGGGCAAGGAAACTGTACTATCGCCTGGATTTCTTGATTTCAGCTCCGGGAGTAGTGATGATTATATACCAAACAGTGAAAGCGACTCAACTGAAACTAGCACGTCGACTAGTAGACCAAAGAAAAGGTGTAAAAGATCAAATAATCTTATAATTGCTGAAAGCTCTGATGACACAGATATCTCCATCACAGAGCCAGAGCCTGGATGCTCAACTTCAAATAAAAAGCAACGAAAATCGTTAAAGGAAAGAAGAGCAGAGAGAGAGTCCCGATTAATTTTACGCAATGCAGGCAAGAGTTATGTTACAAAACTGGGTAAAATGAAGCCTGGAAGAAACTTGGCTCCACTAACGGAGTGTCGCATGAAATGCAGAAGTCGTATATCTGAGGACATAAGAGAATTTATTTTTAAGGAGTACTGGGCTTTGGGTTCGTACGATGAAAGAGCTAAGTATACTGAACGCTTTATTAAAATTAATAATAAAAAAACTCATACAATCGGAAGCAAACTAAAACGAGAATACACTAATACATATAAAATTGTTTATTTTAATGAGGATTATAAGATTTGTAAAGGTTGTCTTTTAAAAACTCTTGGTGAGAGTAATGGCTTTCTTCAGACCGTGAGTGAAAAAATAAAAAAATTTGGTCGTGTGACGAAAAGTGAAAGGGGGCGTGCTGCCAGTTACAGAAAAATCTCTAACGAGCGACTAGAACTCGTGAAACAGCATATCAATAAATTCCCGGCATACGAAAGCCATTACTCTCGATCCAAGACTTCTAAAAAGTACCTTAGCTCTGACCTATCCCTCAATACTATGTATCAGCTTTATTGTAAAGAAAATAGTAACCCTGTCTGTAAAACTGTATATGCCAAAGTTTTTAAAGATATGAACCTATCATTTAAGAAACCTAGTGTAGATACATGCAATAAATGTAACTTGTTACAAAATAAGCTGCAATATTTACAAGATGCTGAAGAAATAGGACAAGTACAGGAGCAACTGAGACTACATCAGGAAAGCTACGAAAGTGCTTACAATGAAAAACGCAAAGATAAGGCTTTGGCTAAAACTAATTCTGATTTTTGTGTAATTGCATTTGATTTACAACAATGTTTGCCTACTCCAATGCTGAATACTCAGTCAGCATTTTATAAAAGACAGTTATGGGTCTACAACCTAACAATCCACGATTTTATGTCTGATAACGCATATTGCTACATGTGGCCAGAATGTAGTGGTGGTAGAGGCGCCAATCAAATAGCTTCATGCTTATACGACTTTATCACTGTGAGACTTCCGTTGCTTCACCCAAATGCTAAAACCTTAATCATGTATTCAGATTCATGTTCGGGACAAAACAAAAATTCTATTGTTTGCACAGCCTTATTATTTGCAATAAAAGACTCGCCTCAACTTTTGAACATTGAACAGAAATTTCTCGTGCCCGGCCATACGCACATGGAAGTTGATAGTGACCATGCGCTGATTGAAAGAGCAAAAAAACGAACTTCAATGAATATTCATCACCCACGTGATTGGTGTCAATAATTGGTAAGGACTGCATCGACTAGAACTAATAAATTTTCGGTAATTGAAATGGCGGTAACAGATTTTTATGATTTTGCACTATTTTCAAAAAATAATTTTACTGTAAAAAAGACTAATTCTACTGGTGAAAAGTTTGTATGGTCGAATGTACGAGTTATTAAATTTAGTAAAGAAAAATTTCCTGTTTTTGAATATAAAGAAAGTTACGAAGGTGATGACTATTCAATGATGTCTTACAACAAAAAGAATAAAAACTACAGTTTAGTTAGTATCAATGCAGTACAAAAATGTTACAATGGACCGGTCCCTATAAGCGTTTTGAAGAAAAGAGATTTAATATCACTGTTAGAATACATTGACCCAAGTGTTCACAATTTTTATCATGATCTGATAACCAACTCAAATATGCGTGACGTAGATCCTGATATTGATTCTGATAATGAATAGTTGATAGATGTTTCAACACATTTGTTATTTGATTTTTGAGACAACTGATTTGATGCTGTGATAATCAAGATTTACCCTCCTTACTAATAAACGCGAAATAAAGTTACACCAACTCTAATCGGTTAAAAATGTATGTTATTCCGGAGATCATCCTAGTTGTAACTTAGTCTTAACGCCGTGTTTATTAGTAAGAGGGTAATGCTATAAGTTTAAAAGTTATGTTTTTTTTATATAGATGTTAAGTACTTTAAAATATATTGTTTTGTGAAAGGGTTAGTTGAAGTGTTTAAATGTATCTATTGTTTAGTTTTTTGAGACTGATTTTTAAGAGTAAAGACTGATTCGAAGAGTTAAAATTAATAAAGATTATCGCTAAGGTTTAAAGTTACGTTCTATTCAAATACATAATATTGTATTGTGTAATGAATAGTTAAAGTGCTATAATTATATCTGTTGTTTTGTTTTTAAAGACTGATTTAATACTAGTTAAGACTGATTCGATACTCTGATAATCAAGATTAAGGCTATAGGTTTAAAAGTTATGTTTTTCTTTATAAGGATATTGTTTTATATCGTGTAGTTAGAGCGCTACAATATAATATCTGTGTTAATTTCTTGAATTCTTTATTAAAGGAACCCTTTTTTAATGTTGGTTTTATTTTATTTTGATATTTACGTAATTTTAACCTTTCTATGACCAATACGTTTGAAAGTATCAGTGACTTGTATCACTAAACACTTTGAAGTATAAAAATGTATTACGATATATTCTAGCTTGTAGCAATAATCACTAACTAGTTTTAAAAAAATCTTTGGTGTAAAGGGATACAAATGAATATTTTCATACTATTCTTTAATAAAACAAGGAAATGAGATTGCTGACAATTAAATTGATCATATTAGTTTTACGACTTTTGCTTACAATAACTGTTTGCTAGCAAAACAGGGCAAAACGCAAACCTTATAACATTTCACACCAAACGATAACTAAATGTGTAAAATAATGCAATTTGTTTTAGACCTATCTACACAAAAATTAGCAAAGAAAATTATAGTGTACAGTGATACAACTGGCTATTTTCAGTAATAACTTAAATCTCGTGCAAAATAATGAATTCAAACCTAGGTCTAAATAATCTTATTGGTATTATGTACTCGTAACACATACCGTTTTTCATTTTAAAACGTCAGAAACATAATGAGAATTTTTTGAATCTTTAACTTCAAATTACTCAAAACTGTGATTTTTGACTTGTATCACTTTTCACTGATGGTACAGAAATGTAGAATGATAATAGGAAGTCTAATGTATGCGGTAGCTGGATCTAGACCTGACTTGTGTGCCGTAGTCAACATATTAAGTAGATATCAAAGCTGTGCTGCCAACTATTGTATAAATTGTTACTTAATGTTCTTAGATATGTAAAGGGAACATTGGATTTGTGTTTAACTTTCTCTATAGATGGTAGAAATGATATTGTTGGTTATGTTGATAGTGATTGGGGAGGCAGTGATGATAAGAGATCAACAACAGGTTTTTGCTTTAAAGTTTTTGGGGGTTCAGTCATTTGGGTGACTAAAAAGCAACAATCTGTGGCTTTATCATCTACTGAGGCTGAATATGTAGCTCTCAGTCATGCTACTAGTGAAGCTTGCTGGCTTAGGTCTATATTATGTGATTTTGGTATTTCTGTGGGGACAATTGTCTTATATGAAGACAATGAGTCCACAATTAAGATGGCTAATATGGCTACAGGCATAACTAGGGTCAAACACTTAGATATTAAGTTGAGTTTTGTAAAAGAAAAGATAGATAAGAAAATAATAGTAGTTGAATATGTAAGTTCTGATAAACAAGTGGCAGATATTTAACTAAAGTTCTAGGTGGGGTTTCATTCAAATGTTTAAGGGAAAAAAAAATTAATTAATCGTGGGTTGGTTATTAGTGTAGAATAAAGGTCAGTTCAGTTTTTATTTTTTGTATGTGTAACCTTTGTGAAAAGGAAAGTGTAGGACAGTATTGGTTTTGTGTTGTTTTTAATAATTATTGAGGGGAGGTGTTAGGTAGTCTAGAATATGAGTAACTTGAGTAAGAATAGACAATAAGTTACTAAAAAGGGGCTTTATTTTTTTTATTGTCTGTGGTACACTTTCCATCAAATGGCGGCTTGATGTGCTTTTGTATTTTCTTCCATCGTTTAATAAATGGTTCAATCCTAAAATCAGCGTTCATATTCTTTAAGTCCTAATTACAAAGTAGTGGTTACGTGGGGTGTAGATGTAATTATTATTTTCTGTAATTATTCTACCCATATTTGTATTATTATTTTTTTCGTTCACACGTTGTTTATTTATTATTTTATCCGTGTCTGACCGTGGCATCACTCTGGGCCCTATCAGAATACCAGCGCTGTGACTTTTTTTTTTTTAAATGTTACAGCACCAAGCTGAGATAGGGGCCTTTTGGCTTAGTACAGGACGAATTTCATTTCATGTATTTTTTTTTTCATTTTTCTCTTTGTTTTTTTTTTTTTAATAGCTGTACTGTTAATTTAACCATTTTAATTTGTGTTTTGTCCTGTGCGGGCTAATAAATGTTTTTTCTTTCTTTCTTTCTTTCTTTCATACCGAATCATTCTGTGGCATCCTGCGGGTGCGGCATGCTGCAAGATCTTGTAGCATCAAAACAAACCAGTCGAGACACGCCCGTGTCAGCGGCTCGCACTTATTGTTGAGATTGCTCCGACGGAACAGACTCGACCTTATTTTAATTACTTTAATTTAACAACACGCAGTAACCTATGCGTCTCACGTAGGCATCAAGCAGCATTCTATTGCATCTTGTGGCCTGTCGCGACGTGCTACAGCATACCGGGGGATGTCCCGGTAGCTCTAGGAATGACGTGCCGTACTGTGGCATGCTGCTGCACGTCGTGTCAAATTTTTCGTGTTAGAATAAATAATTTCTTTTTTTATTATATATAAGGAAAAGAGTCCGCCGCAACGTGCCGTGCTATGCCGGTTCTAAGAATTATTCCCATGCTTCTCTAGCAAAAGAATCCATTTGGCAAGCTGCAAGTGAAAAAAAATGGTTTCGAAAGATAAAATAAATATTGGCGAATGTTACTAAAACATTATAGGTAAACAGTCATAGCATGAATATGCTATTTCCATGTCTCGAATCGAGTCCTCGAATCCCCGAATACAAAAGTCGTCTGGACAGAGGGGTTGCAAAATAGATAGTTTGCAATTGAACGGACAGACATACATTTAAGTTATAGGTAATAAGTTAACATAAAAAGTTAATGACATCCACTCTTGAAGCTATCTCGCCTAGAATGCTATTGAGTTACAGGTCATCATCATTAAATAATAAAATAACAGTAGTCTGTAATTGTCTCAAGAGTTAGTATGATTATTGGACACCCTATTAGAAAGAGACAACATCCACCAAAGAGTATAATAATAATATGGGAGACATCCACTCTCGAAGCTTTCTCGCTCGGAATGTTTTTGGGTTGCCCGTCCTCATTCCAGTTAGTATATAAGTTCCTTAAACAAAACTAATGACCATTGACCACAGATAAGTAATGTCGTCTTACTTCGTTGTATAACCACCACTAATTGAATAGGCAGTCGCTTCTATTATGAACACACAATACGAATGTCAATTTATTACGGCCGGTTACTAATGTACGCAACACTTTTCACGGTGAATTAACGCGAAACGAATTTATGTATTATTAGATCTCATACTCGCAAGTTAACGATAGTCGATGCGTTTAAAAATATCACTCACAAATGTAGTTCTCCCGTATTATGCTAGGTGGCGCTTACCAAGCGCCATACAAATTTGCGTAAACGTTAACGCGCTCGATACGTAAAAGAACTCGCACTAAGCACTCAGAAGGCGGGCTGAGACTTTTACGCTAAATCGAATCGAATCTCAACCATGCCTAGAAACTACAGAGTTATGTTCCATATTAGAAACTCGTACTTTAAGTTTTTTATCTCTGGATGAATTAACTGCAGAAACTAGGAGATCTCCTCGTGTATTGCAAGCGCAGACGCTACCAGTTGGCCATGTAACAGGGGATGAGCTTGGGCAATTCTGGTTTTCCGATGTTAAATACAGATAAAGAAATAAGTGCACACGGTTCCGGCAAAAGGAAAAGATCTAATTCATCTGGTTCAAAATCATCTTCAAGTTCAACTTCATCGTTTTCATCTACTACCTCTACGTCGGGTAAGGACTTTACTACGGATGAAGCTGATTTTTTTTTTTTTTTTTTTTTTTTTTTTTTTTTTAGGTGGGACCACTCGCAGTTGCAACGCGCTAAGGTTGCTTAACTGCTTAACCGGACAATCCTGTGGTGGCCAAAAATTACTTTAAGGCCCCCAGCCAGGGCTTACAAACTAAGGATTTAAATTAAATGAACGGTCACTAAGGGCACCCCCTGTGGGGTTCGGGCCTCGGCTTAGTGCGTCATTGATGAGAGGGCAGCAAGGGACAACAGGCTAGGTCGGATCATTAATTGGGGAATCGGTCGTTGGATGAAGCTGATCGCCATCCAGACTTTATATTGCCAACTCCACCTCGAGGTGTGTTAGTTTATACGTGTTTTGTCCTTGTGTAAGTAACCTTATGCGTTAAATTATTATTTATTTATTGAAACTTTATGCACATAATGTACAAAGGCGGACTTAATGCCTTCGACATTTTCTACCAGTCTACCTTAGGGAGATGCAGAGGCAAAACAGTAGGTGCAGGTGCAGGTGGTGGTGTGGTTATCTATTTTAAGCAACATGGATGCAAATAAACCGCCCGATCCTGTTACCCCCGACATTCCAGTTCATTCACCTTCTCTTTTCCCAAATACTCTAACCCAATTCGCGGATGTTGTCTGTAGCGTAACAGAGATGGATGCATCTCAATCCCAGTTCCAACAGGAAGTTCTCCTCAGGATGCCAACGCATTCTTGGTTAATAGTCTGTTGGCCAACAGCTACAGCACAACAGTACAGCTAGAGTCTGGCCAACGAAAGCTGTCCACGAATTATTTTCAGAAGTTTAAGTATGACAATAATTTAAGACTGTCAAAATTGACACATTGACGTTTCGTACTTGAGTCATCTTGTGTTTACTTAAGTGTATCATATTTTCATTGCTTTTGTTTAAAATAATGCCAAAAATAATCAAAAGTTCGACGTGTAAGCTTCTATTTACTAAGATTGACAAATACGTTTATAAAGACATAAAAAGTGATTTGAATCAGAAATCTGCAGAGAAAATATAACGACTGGATTCAATCATTTCACTTTTATGTTAGTTTATTGAATTTCTAATGAAACAACTTGATACTTTTCAACTACACACATCAAAAATGTCTAGGGATCAAGCATTTTTATGCGGATTTCTTGAGATTGAGATGTGGCTTTGTAATAAATTTATGATTTTATAAATTTATATGGATCCTTTTTGGTGCATTTCATAATTTGAATCAGGAACTCTCAATCAAATTCGAGTAAAAGATGAAAATAAGCTGTCAATATTTTCCCTATAAAAACATACAACGCATTGAAGACATTATTAGTGCTACTGTTTCCCTACTACTGATTAAAACCAACGTTATTATGGAGCGGCGACGTCATTTAAGCAGGGAAGAAATGCTCAGAGCCGTGGGAATGATAGAAGCTGGTTCCCGGCAACGTACTGTAGCTTTAGCTCTGAATACAAGTCAGAGTGTTATCAGTCGACTTTGGACACGTTACCGAAGCACTGGTACCGTGGCTGAGCGCCATGGAGGACGGTATCGCTGCACCACACGGAGACAAGACCGATACATTCAAATCTTAACTCGAAGAGCTCCAACAATAACCGCCATGATGTTAGCCGTGAGGCTTCATCACTCTTCAGGGAACTTAATTAGCGACCAAACAGTCAGAAACCGCTTGCATGAAGTGAACCTTCATTCCCGAAGACCGCTACGGGTACCACCTATAGCAATGCACAATCGTAGGATTCGATATCAATGGGCTCTTGAACACAGAAATTGGGCAGAAGAACAATGGCGTTTCGTGTGCTTTTCTGATGAGTCTCGTTTTGGTATGAGACCGGATACAAGACGTATACGACACTGGAGAACCCCTGGACGCCAACAGCGATTAAAATCCTGCCAGGAAGTCCATCCTTATAGTGGTGGAACCATCATGGTATGGGCGGGTATTTGGATCGGCGGAAGAACTGAGTTGATTTGGATCAGAGGCAACCTCAACGCTCAAATTTATGCTGAGACGATTGTATCAGACGTCATCGTTCCTCTACAAGTGCAAATCGGTCCCTTATTTCAGTTAATGCATGATAATGCACGACCGCACACCGCAAGAGTTGTAAGACAGACTCTCGCCGCAGCTAACATCAATGTCCTGCCCTGGCCTGCTCAGTCGCCAGACTTGAACCCGATTGAGCATGCATGGGATATGCTACAGAGAAGAGCTCTGCCGAATATGGAGGGTATCCAGTCGCAAGAAGACCTTTTTTTGTTGTTGCAACGAACATGGGCGGCCATTCCACAGCGTGATTTGGATGAACTCATTTTGAGTATGCCAAACCGATGTTCTTGTGTTGTTAGTGTTCGCGGTAGAAACACGGATTATTAATTGTTTAAGTTACCCAATAAAATTTTAAAGAAAACTGTTATTTCAGTCTTTTTTTCGAACTTTAATGTTAGTGGTTCAAATGTCAAAAATCCCTTTATTAGGAAAATGGCAAATTTCTTTATTAATGCAAAGGTGACTTGGTTTATCGTTACTGTGACAAACGAAAACACTTTATTTGATGAATCCTTAAAGAAAATTTTAATTAATATCAATCAGGAGAAAAGTTATTGCAAAAATATATGTTGATCCCTAGATACTTTTGATGTGTGTATTTATAACAAATCGCAATATCTTTCACGGTGTATCTACTTTTCAGGAAGTATTAACAACGAGGAGATAAAACTTAAAATTGTGGAAGCAGTAAAGACATTTAAAATCTCGAAAAAAATGAAATGTCGACTTGCGAATCATATTATTTAGAAAAGATATCTTCAATGACAGGTATTACTTTAGAAATTATAGATTTTTAACAGTTACTTCGAAAGGTTTATACATTTGTGATAATGTATAGAGGGCTAAATTAAATAAACGATCTTTGTATTTTATTATGGTTTTTGACTTTAATGACTGATTAGTAATAATATACTGTTACATAATTTATTGTATTTGTCCTCTTCAGATATAAGTGTGAAGACCCTAAGAAGAATTAAAATTGAAGGGTCTAAAAATCAAGGACAGTGGAATACTCCGGGGAAAAATCGTTTATATTCAGCAAGTTTCCAATTTGGATAATTTTGATATTTCAGCTATAAGAAACAAAATAAACGAGTTTTATGGAGTTAAAAAACAAGTCCCAACACTGAGGAGCCTGCACAATGAGCTGAAGGAAGCAATTTACGGGATGCCGTGAAACCCATAGAATTTTTTTACTGAAGAACGGGATTGAGTCTCAAAATACACACATCAACACGGTCTAGGGATATTTCATACTCAATTAAATAACTCGAAAAGTACTGGCCGCATTGGAATCTTTTATACACCGATTTGTTTGTAATTTATCTCAGACTAATTCCAAATTCAAATTTTTGAAAATTCTTTTGTTTCGGTGGCATAAAAATGTCTTGATGTATAGGAGAGGGAATTTTCATTTGTGCGAAATTTAGAAAACAATACGAATTACGTTTAGTAACAGTTTTTTTTTCATTTTTAAACGAAAGATAAAGTTAAAATTGAGGTATTGTAGCCATGCAACGCCGACATTTGACGAGGGCGGAGATGTTACGAGCTGTGGGAATGGTGGAAGCTGGATCTGTTCAGCGTAATGTTGCTGAGGCCATAGGGACCCATCAAAATGTAATTTCAAGATTGTGGACACGCTATCGTGCCACAGGTGAAGTAGCGGAGAGGCACCGGGGGCCAAGTCGCATCACTACCCCCAGACAAGACCGATTTTTGCAAATTACTGCGCGAGCACAACCAAATGCAACGGCGACTCAATTGGTCCAAAGGCTGCAAGTGGAACACCAAGTGCTTGTGAGTGACCAAACTGTAAGAAGGCGACTGCATGAAAGCAATCTACGCTCTCGTAGACCACTCCGGGTCCCACCTTTACGGAGAGGCAATCGTGGACGACGATTAGAATGGGTTCGGAACCACGTGGACTGGGGCCGTGACCAATGGTCCAATGTGCTGTTCACGGATGAATCCAGGTTCGGCTTCCATCCAGATTCACGAAGGACGCGTGTTTGGCGAGTTCCTGGACGATAGAGCCGTCTCCAGAACCCTCAGGAAGTTCACCCATACCAAGGAGGAACAATTATGGTTTGGGCAGGAATTCGTCTTGGAGGACGGACGGATCTCGTTTGGGTGCGGGGCAATATGACGGCAGAACGATACGTCCAACAGGTGCTGGGGCCCGTAATCTTGCCCCACAGAACACAAATGGGGCAAGATTTCCTGCTCATGCACGACAATGCCCGGGCACACACGGCGAGAACGGTAGCAGCTTGGTTACATACACATAATGTTAGGGCCTTAGACTGGCCTGCTCAATCGCCAGATCTAAATACCATTGAGCATGCGTGGGATATGCTGCAAAGAAGAGCTCTGAAGGAAGTTCCTGAAAATCTGGCTACAGAAGATCAACTTTTTGCGCACCTCAGAAGGACATGGGACAATATTCCGCAGCAAGACATTGACAACCTTGTTCTGAGCATGCCGAATCGTTGCCGATGTGTTATGAACATCATGGGCGCTTTCTCAGACTACTAACTTCAAGTTTATAAACACAAATTAAATGGTTTTTCTATTTTTTTCAGTTTTTACTCACAAATTAAAAGTTCATTCATATACGGTTTCCGTCTATGCTTCATTTTTTTTCCATAAAATCCTGAAATTTTAATCTATACCTTAACCATTATTAAAAAATGGTAGAATATTAAATAACGTATCTTTTAAATATATACATGTCATATAAATAATTAACACATTGATAGTAATTCGCTTTTTTAAAAATATCCCTAGACCGTGTTGATGTGTGTAATATAGGTGGCGTGGAAACGTGTACATAAAATTATAAACTATTTGAAAAGAATAAAAAGGCAGAATTAAAAGTACCTACTCTTTTATTTAATATTCTTCATAATACACTCGAAAATGCAACAGCTCATAAATAAAATATTTTACTTGCTGAATAATACTGAAATAGAGTATCAACTCCGTTTAAGCAGTGTATAGCCAGGGTTAACAGCTCTTGGTTTTTTTAAATTCCCGCCCTTTTTTTGGACTGCTTTCGATGGCCAGACTCTACGTATATACTGCCTCTATCCCTACATTCAACATCACAAGGATGGGAGTAGTAACAGGTATACCCTCTGATATATCAGAAGATGAAGCGATTACATATTTGTCCGCGCCCGCAGGATGTGGGCACATTCTTAAAGTTCATCGAATCAATAGGAAAGTTCAGAGACGGGGAAAATGAGTGGAAACCCACTGAAACTTGTGTGATCACGTTCGATGGACAAGTCTTACCCAAAAGGATCTTCTGCTGTTGTCAAATAAATATAGTATTCTCAATATTTATTTATAATAGCAACAATGTTATTGTTGTTATTTATGTCAAGCTTTTGACTGATAGAAAAACGTCTATGACGACTTTCTTTGAATAAATGTCTGCAGTTAGGCGTACCCAATCTCTATCATTGTAATAATCTACTTTAATCTATCGTTTGTGATCAATCTAAATTGATCTCAGTAATCCTAAGTCATTATTGTATTTGTGTGCCATATTATAAAATATAGTGTCTCAAATCGTACCACAGTCGTATGCCTTCCCTGATATAACATTATGCAATACTCCGCTACAGCTGTTACACATCCCTTTCTGTTGAACAGTACATTTTTCCCACCATTCAATGTCGCAAATGTTGTAGATTTGGTCATGTGGCTAATGTATTTAGGTCTAAACCACGCTGCAGCAAATGTGGCCATGATCACCCAGGTGATGGTTGCACATTTCTGAGAGCGAGGCCTTCTGTATTCTGTGTTCGGGAAATCACTTCGCTAATAGCAGGTCATACCCCGAGCATGGTAGACAGAAAGCCATTAAAACCGTTATGGCTGAGAAATCCATTTCTTATACTGAGGCGAACATCACTAAGACTTCGATTTCTCAGTTTTACCGCAAGACAGTAACACTAAAGCCTAAATCCCCTCTTTCCCCATCTTATGAAAAAACTGCTCATCAAATGATAATTAATTCCCCTCAACCTTCACAGCTTCAATCCAACTCTGAAACTCTGCGCTCCCAACTATAATAATATCTCCTTCAACAATAGTACTTCTTCTATTATTGATTATATGAGGAATTTTCCCTAACTGTCTTAAAAAGGCTGTTGTTATCCCTATCTATAAATCTGGAGACAGGGACTTGGTTAATAACTATAGACCAATATCACTACTCCCCTCAATCTCAAAAATACTTGAGAAAATTATAAACAGCAGACTAGTTAGCTTCCTAGAAAAAGACAACATCTTGTCACCAGCGCAATTTGGCTTCAGAGCCAAATTATCCACAGCCGATGCGGTGCATAGCCTTACCGATTATGTCTCAGAAGAGCTGGGCAAAGGAAACCAGGTCATAGGAGTCTTTCTTGATTTAGCGAAAGCCTTTGACACTGTCTCTGTTTCTGTGCTTCTAAGAAAATTAGAGGCCATAGGAATAAGGGGTACGCCGCTGACATTGCTTGCTGACTACTTAAACGACCGATACCAATGTGTTAGGATTGACAATTTTACGAGCGATGAGCAGAAAAATACTGGATTTGGTGTTCCCCAGGGGAGTATTTTGGGCCCTACCCTATTCCTGGTTTATATTAACGACTTGTGTAACCTAAATATCAAGCACGGCAAAATCATATCATATGCTGACGACACGGCGCTAATATTTTCTGCTGAAAACAGTAGTGAACTGTTTGAAAACGCTCAACTTGGCTTTAATACTGTGACTAATTGGCTTCAAAACAATTTACTAACATTAAATGCTGACAAGACAAAATACATTCACTTCTCCATGCGAAAACCTCAACTGAACACTGCTAACTTCCATGTATATGCCCATCAATGTGATAATCGGTCAGCCAGCATGTGCAATTGTCCTTCTATCCTCAAAACCAGTAATATTAAATACTTAGGAGTTATATTAGACGACACACTCTCTTTTAGGTATCATATTGAAAGTCTGGTTAAAAGAGTGCGCAAATTCCAAATTAATCAGACAAGTTTATTTCGCCCTATGTCAATCTATAATTCATTACTGTATCATTTCATGGGGTGGCGCATCAAAAACTATCCTGCTTCCCCTTGAAAGGGCTCAAAGAGCAATTTTAAAGGTAGCAAATTTCCATCCCTTTTACTTTCCCACAGATCAGCTGTATAAATCCTGCAATGTGCTGACTGTGCGCCAGCTATTCATTATGCACTTAGTATTAAAACAGCACACCATGCTTACGTACAATGCTGACAATACTAACAAGAGACGGAAAGATATAGTATGCTTTTCTAATGCAACATCCAAACATGCCTTTGTGGAAAAATACTTTTCATTTTTAGGCCCATTTCTGTACAATAGATTAAATAGAAAACTAAGTATATATAAGTTAAACCATTTTAGCTGTAAGAAGTCTATTAATACTTTTTTACAACCCATATCTTATGCACAGACAGAAGATTTACTTGTTGTCTGCAAATAAACTGCTGACATTTGTTTGTTTATTTTCTATGTAAGTTGCAATTTTAGTAATTGAATTTTCTTTTAATGTTAATTTATTTATTTTAAGTAGTGTTCACGCATGATGTTGACGACGTGCATATTGCTATCACCGAACCGTAGGCGTTCCGTTCTTTGGGGCACCTACCTACACGTCATGACTCAAAGTTATCACCTCATCCTCGGACAGCCAATGAGAGGACCTCAAGAGATGCCATCGAAGAAGCACCAATAGGAGCAGTTTACGAAGATTTCCGAATTCTTCTCCGTGGAACGTTAACTGCTCGGTTTTTCTTCAATACTAACCACATTCGAACCTCAACCTTGCTCTGTATAGCTTCATTCTCAGACCATTAAATTAAGAACCGTTTTCATATTGTACCTGACTAACTCTAATTGCAATAAACCATTTTATATATTGGAGAAAATCAAGAAGTATCATTTTAAAACAATCCACAACCACAATTTGAAGAGGAAGGCGCCTAACGCATGAACATAATTTTGGTCCTTCGAGCCGGATACAACCAACCAGCCCAGAAAGGTGGAGAACCAGACGTGGACACGAACGAGAGACGCGCAACTCGGTAAGACGTGCCAGCCAAGACTCCCAATCAACTTCCTCTTTCCTTGTGTTAATAGTGTTTCTCCTCTCAAATTCCAGTGCATCATACTTACTCGCGAGATCGGGCAGGAGCCGCAGTGCCTACAGCCTCTACGCTCCAGACGCTGAAATCGTGTTCGCAAAACGTGAGTACCCCAGGTTTCTATATCCACCAGAATGGCGGAGTCAGGTTCTACTCATCTAACGGTTGCTCCTAAATCACCTCTTAAATCTCCGTTAATTACACAAATTAACGCCCTCACACGCAAAAGGGGAGTAATTAAGGGTCGATTGTCCAATTTGCAAAAATATGTTGAGTCATTTCAACAGCCGTTAGAAAGTAATAAAATTATTGAATTCAAATTACGCATAGATAGTGCTACCTCCCTGTTATCTGAATTTAACGACCTTCAGTCGCAAATTGAAGAATCGTGTGATAATTTAGATGAACATCTGGAATATAGGGAACAGTTCGAACAAAGGTACTTTAGTGTCATCGCGCGAGCTAAGTCTTTGTTGTCTGAGGATAGCAAAACACCTAAAAGTTCCAATAACTCTGACCCACTACAACTAGTGAAGTTACCTACAATTCAATTACCAACATTTGACGGTTCTTATGAGAATTGGTTAGAGTTTAGGGACACCTTTTTATCCTTAGTGCATAACTCCACACAAATAAGTCCTATTCAGAAGTTCCACTATTTAAAATCAGCTTTGAAGGGTAGCGCTGAATTAATAATCGACTCACTGGAATTATCAGCCAATAATTACAGTGTTGCATGGGAGTTACTCACTAATAGGTTCAATAACAGCCGTCTATTAACACATAATCATGTAAAAGCTCTTTTTTCCACACAAGCTATAACTAAAGAGTCACCCGTGTTATTGCGAAAGCTCGTCGATACAATGTTAAAACATCTACGCGCACTAAAAATACTCGGTGAGCCGACCGATTGCTGGGATACACTCATAATTTACATGATTACGTGTAAGGCGGACCCTGTTACCGAGCGAGAATGGGAAGAGTATGTACTCGCACAAACGGTAAAATGTCCTGCCGATGCGAAGCTTAAGTTGAAGGTAGAGGATTTAATTCGTTTTATCGGACGGAGAGCGGATATGTTAGATAAACTATTAGGGACGCATAGTAAAGGCACACACGATAAGAAACACACTAATGCGACCACTTCTAAAGTACACTGTAACGCTTCTACATCCGACACTACGAAACCACTGTCCCACAAAACACAGTACAAACCTTGCCCTATGTGTAAGGAAAAACATCCGTTATTTTCATGCCAGAAATTCCTTGATCTGTCCATAGCAGACAAACATAATTTAGTCACACAAAATAAATTATGTACAAACTGTTTGCGCTCAGGACACAAAGCGAACGACTGCCCGTTAGGACCGTGTAGGAAATGTTGTAAGAAACATAACACACTACTACATCGTAACGAGTCAGAGGATAGCACGCAAAATCAACCTCTGTCATTAGTGACAGTAGGACAAATTTCGCAACCCGCATTAGAATCACACGCACATAATGCGAATTGCGACGGCAACCCCACCACACAAGGGCCAGTTGCCAAACCAGTTCTGTTGTCGACCGTGTTAGTCGAGATAGCCGATATTCGTAATAATTATCACACGGCACGCGCGCTTCTCGATAACGGTAGTACACGATGTTTTATCACAGATGCGTTATGTAATAAATTACACTCGCAAAAAATACAGTCCACTTACAATATAACAGGTGTAGGTAACTCAGTTTCCCAGTGCACACAGACCTGTAATGTTACAATTAGGTCCCTGGTAGGTTGCTACACTACACACATACATTGTTTAATTTTACCCTCAATAACTGCACAATTACCAGCAGTGTCTATATCTAAAGATGGTTTTAACATTCCTGTGAACATTCAGTTAGCCGATCCCTATTTCTTCGAGTCTCAACCCATAGATATGCTCATTGGTGCTGACCACTTCTGGAATCTCCTCGAAAACGGAAGATTTCGGTTGAAAAATGGTCCATACTTACAAAACACAAAATTAGGGTGGATCATTTCAGGGCCATTGAATACTCTCGCACATAGTCATTACGTTTCATGTAATGTCACATCATCATTGGATGAACAGTTAAGAACATTTTGGGAGCTCGAGGAGATAGGCAGATCGGCTGATGTCCGCAGTAATGAGGAACAGGTTTGTGAGGATCATTTTATAAAGACCACCACACGTAACTCTGATGGCAGGTTTTGTGTTTCCATGCCTTTGAAGGAGTCCCCTGACGCATTGGGTGACTCATTTCTTCAGGCCGAACGTCGTTTCTACGCACTAGAGAAACGTCTGCAACGCACACCGGCCTATAAAGAGTTATACATGCAATTCATCCATGAATACATAGCAATGGGTCACATGTCACGTATCCATACATATAACACACCACACTACGTTCTACCACACCACGGTGTATTCCGCGAGCACAGTACTACCACGAAACTACGAGTTGTATTCGATGCAAGTGCCAAAACCACGACTGGAAAATCACTCAACGATATACAACGCGTGGGCCCAGCAATACAGGGTGACTTGTTTGCTATTTTGCTCCGGTTTAGACAACACAGATGGGTAGGATGTGCAGACGTCGAAAAAATGTTTCGACAAATTCTAAAGGATCCGAGTCAGCGAAATTTACTTTTAATCCTATGGCGTGACAATCCCACAGACCCATTAGAAATTTACAGGCTCAATACTGTCACCTACGGTACCGCGTCCGCACCGTTTACTAGCGTACGTTGTTTAAAACAGCTGGCATTGGAATGTTCTGATCCATTGATTCGTACAGTCATTCAGGATGATTTTTTTGTCGACGACCTAGTGACCGGTGCCGACAGTATTGAGTCGGTAAAAAATATAGCTAAGGAAACAACTAAAGTCTTACAGGGTGGTTGTTTCCCACTTCGCAAATGGATCTTCAATTTTGATCATGATCCACAAGAGTTTCCGTCTCATTCAAAGGAACTTTCACTCGGGGAAAAAGCACATCACAAAACCCTAGGATTGGGCTGGTATAATCAGTCTGACACTTTGCATTTCCACACCGAATACACAAATGACAGTCGGCAATTAACGAAACGCATCATATTATCGGAAGTCTCTAAAATTTTCGATCCATTAGGATTACTTAGCCCTTACGTAATGACTGCAAAGGTTCTACTTCAAAGGCTATGGCTATTGAAATTAGGTTGGGACGATATGTTACCTAGTGACGTCACACACAGTTGGGCACAGTTCGTAAACGGTATAGCATTGCTAAGTACATTACGAATACCGCGGCACGCTATAGGTATCGATGCTACTCGCGTAGAACTACATTTATTTACCGATGCTTCACAAACAGCTTACGGCGCGTGTGCTTACATTCGTTCCATAACAGACAATGGCATAGTTACAACGAAGTTACTGTGCGCTAAAGGAAAAGTTGCACCCTTGAAACCCGTCAGTATACCACGGTTGGAATTGTGCGGCGCCCTATTAGGAGCCCAGTTACATGACAAAATCACAAAGTCCCTTCGTTGTACCTTTGACAGTGTCATATTTTGGACAGATTCCACTATTGTAATCGGTTGGTTACGCATGAATCCTAACTCTTTAAAGCCTTTTGTACAAAATAGGGTCGCGGAGATACATGAATTAACAAAGGACATGCCCTGGAACCACGTTTCTGGTAAGCAAAATCCAGCTGATCTAGTATCACGCGGTGTGACTTTGGACGTACTTAGTTCATGCACGCTGTGGTGGGAAGGGCCACCTTTTCTTTCAGATCCGTCATTTAATATAGCCAATCAAAATAGCTCTGACCACATAGACTACGCAACACTTGATTTACCTGAGATTAGGCCTCAAACACACACTCATCAAATCTCGGATACGGATAGTTGGTTCCCGTTTCATCGTTTCACTCGATTCAGTCACATGAGACGTGTTTGTGCCTATTTATTACGTTTTGTATATAATGTGCGAAACAAGGATGCAAGGCGTGCCGGCTCATTAAACGTCACCGAGTTAAACGAAGCACTAACTATTCTAACAAAGGCGTCACAGTCACAATCATTCCCCGACATTTTAGATAGTTTAACTAAACACAAACCGTTAAATCACTCACACAATTTAATAAAATTAAATCCATTCATCGATAAACATAATTTAATTAGAGTCGGGGGACGTTTGCGCAATTCACCAGAGTTTTCGTATAGCAAGAAGCATCCAATATTATTATGCAGCAAGCACACATTCACGCGGCTGTTGTTTACCGCTGAGCATGAGCGACTAATGCACGCCGCAGGCCCTCTTGTACACACTCAGAGAGACGTGGTGGCCGGTCAGAGGGAGAAATCTCGTCAAACAAGTTGTGCATAGTTGTGTTCGATGCGCTAGGTTCCGTGCTAAGCCTATTGCACCTATTATGGGTAACTTACCTGCACAACGCTTGTCTCCAGGGTTTCCTTTTATGACGCCTGGTGTGGACTATGCGGGACCGGTTCTCATATTGAACCGTAAAGGTAGGGGTGCTAGAACCGTGAAGGCATACATATGCATATTTATATGTTTCACTACGCGCGCGGTTAACTTGGAACTTGTAGGTGATTTGTCAACAGACGCCTATCTATTAGCTCTCAAGCGTTTTGTCTCGCGCAGAGGCAAACCGTCACACATTTTTTCAGACAACGGAAAGAATTTCGTTGGCTTAATGAATTTATTTTCAAAATTCCTTTCCAAATGTTCACAAAATATCATAGATTACGCTACTTCACAAGATATCAAATTTAGTTTTATTCCCCCTTACGCTCCGCACTTTGGTGGATTATGGGAAGCTGGGGTAAAATCATGTAAACATCATTTACGCCGTGTTGTAGGGAATTTGCACTTAACGTATGAGGAGTTCAACACTGTTTTGACACAAGTGGAAGCAGTCCTGAACTCCCGTCCTCTTAGTCCTATGTCCACAGATCCCCATGATTATCAACCCCTATGCCCAGCTCACTTCTTGGTTGGCCGTCCGCTGACAGCGCCGGTCTGTGAGGACCTGATCGACAAATCTCCACACCGTCTGTCACGCTACCAGCGAGTGGAGCAGATTCGTCAACATTTTTGGAGCAGGTGGTCCACAGAATACATTTCCGAGATGCAGACCAGGACAAAGTGGAAGTCAAGGCAAGCTGATCTGAAGCCAGACACACTGGTACTTATAAAGGATGATCACGCACCGCCACTGAAATGGTGTCTTGGCCGTATCATCAGCACTGTTCCAGGCAGCGACGGAGTTGCACGAGTCGCGGATATCCAGACTGAAAAGGGCATCATAAGAAGGTCATTTTCCAAGATTTGTCCACTGTGGGAGAATGAAGCTGAGTGAACACGTTGAAAGACCATCTTTCAAGGCCGGGAGGATGTTCACGCATGATGTTGACGACGTGCATATTGCTATCACCGAACCGTAGGCGTTCCGTTCTTTGGGGCACCTACCTACACGTCATGACTCAAAGTTATCACCTCATCCTCGGACAGCCAATGAGAGGACCTCAAGAGATGCCATCGAAGAAGCACCAATAGGAGCAGTTTACGAAGATTTCCGAATTCTTCTCCGTGGAACGTTAACTGCTCGGTTTTTCTTCAATACTAACCACATTCGAACCTCAACCTTGCTCTGTATAGCTTCATTCTCAGACCATTAAATTAAGAACCGTTTTCATATTGTACCTGACTAACTCTAATTGCAATAAACCATTTTATATATTGGAGAAAATCAAGAAGTATCATTTTAAAACAATCCACAACCACAATTTGAAGAGGAAGGCGCCTAACGCATGAACAAGTAGGTATTTATGCACCTCCTAGCCTGAAACACAGGTTCCACCTAGTTCAGGCAATAAGCAACAGTGCTCTATTTTATTTGTTAAGATACTTAATTGTATATGTGCCCCTTTTTATAAATAAACGATTTATTATTATTATTATTATTATACTTATAAAACTCATACCTATAATTTCTTCTTCTACTGCTACTTAATCAGCGTCCAACGTGGCCGACCAACTTATAACTCTTAGATATAAAAAATGGCGTCTCGCCAAGTATTCCTTCAGTGGAATGTGAGGAGCGTGTGGGATAAAAAGCACGACCTCATATCCCTTTTAAATAAATACAAGCCTTTAGCTTGTTTCATAGCAGTGACCTGATTGACGTTCACCACGACAGTAGAGGAAAATTTTGTTAAGTAATTATTGAATGCTGTTCGCACAACTATAGGATTTTAATTTGAATTGCCAATTTTATAATTAATTACCTGTTTAACGTTAATTTAATTTGAAATAATGTATTAATTTACTGACCAAAAATGTAGTCTTAGTTTAATTTAATTTATTTATCTGTTATTTTGTTTTTATTTCTATCAATATTTTTAATTTAATTTGATCTTGATTTGTTTGTTAAGTCTCTAGATCTATTTTGTTTTACACTAGTTTTATCATTTATAGTTCACAATTAATTGTAATAATATTTAATGTATATTGTAATTTAAATAAAATAGTGCATGTGGTGTTAGCCTGTCAATAATTGTTGCACTTATAAATGTATAACGTGTACTTTTAAATGAAATGTGTGTGCTATTTCTAGCTATAATAGGATTCAGGGTGACTTCTTCTTTATTTCAATAAAAATGCGGAGATATCAAATTGATCTATTCTTGAACAAAGCGTAAAGTGAAGTAGTACAAAAATGGTAGTTGAAACTTAAAGCTAAACGTATACATGGAGCATTCGGATTGGTTACAAAAAGCAACGCGATTGGCTCTTCATGACGTGATAGGTGGTCATCATTGGTTGATGAAGATGACGTGGTTAAAGGTGCGTTCATAAGCTTGAACATCCTCCCCGGCCTTGGAAGTGGTAACTTTCAAGCGACTCCAACCAGGTGATCCCGCTGCAGCTACTCATCTCGAATTGGAAGAGGGCAGATCTTTGAAAAAGCTCGTCGTACGATGCCAGAAGCGGTTTGGATATCGGCAACCCTGGCCACTCCATCCTTGCCTGGAAAAACGTCAACAATACGTCCTAAGCCCCATTTTAGTGGAGGTTGGTTGTCATCCTTCATAAGGACAAGCGTGTTCTTCTGCAGACAATCTTGGTTTTCCCTCCATTTGCCTCTGGTCTGCAGTTCTGAAACGTACTCCTTAGACCAGCGGCTCCAGAAGTGCTGACGGATTTGTTCGACCCTCTGGTAGCGTGTCAGGCGGTGTGTAGGCACGGCGGTGACGTCAGCGCAGACAGGTGCAGTCATCGGACGGCCAACCAGAAAATGAGCGGGGCTAAGAGGGAGATAGTCATGCGGATCTGTGGACATAGGAGTCAATGGTCGGGAGTTCAGTATGGCCTCGACTTGTGTCAACACCGTGCTGAGCTCCTCGAACGTTAGGTGCGCATTGCCTACTACACGTCGCAAGTGATGCTTACAACTCTTAACCCCGGCCTCCCACAGGCCTCCAAAATGACTGGCGTAAGGAGGAATCATTTTAAATTTAATATTTTGAGCTGTAGCGTACTCTTTTATATCGCCAGAACAACTGGTAAGAAATTTGTTGAAATCATTCATTAAACCAACAAAGTTCCTTCCATTATCAGAAAATATTTCAGCCGGTTTACCTCGGCGTGAAATGAAACGTTTTAATGCTAATAAATATGCTTCGGAAGTGAGATCGCTGACCAATTCTAAATGTACCGCGCGCGTCGTAAAACATATAAATAAACAAACGTATGCTTTTACGGTTCTAGCACCTCTGCCCTTTCGGTTCAATACAAGCATTGGCCCAGCGTAGTCTACGCCGCAATGTATAAACGGGAACCCATAATCTAATCTTTCCTTTGGCAAATCAGCCATTTTTGGTGTGACTATTTTGCCCCGCATACGCACTTTATGCACTTATGACAGGTCTGACGTGCGAGATTTCTACCACCTAATGGCCACCACGCTTCCCTGATAGTAAACAATAACATCTGCGGACCTGCGTGCATCAACCGGTTATGCACATATCGGAATAACAACAATGAAAGTTGATGTTTACCAGAGATTAATATGGGGTGTTTTTTATCAAAATCAAACTCGAATCAATTTATTTTCATCGATAAATAAGTCTAACTTTGCTAAGTGAGTCTGTGTTTTGTTTACTTGGCCCTTTCTAAGAAGTGAATCGCGCGCATCGGGGAATGACTCACGCTGCGACAAGCTAGCGAGCGTTGTCGTAGACTTGTTTAGTTCAGATGTACTCAACGGCCCCTTCCACCGATCGTCTTTACAACGCGTGTTATGTATAAAGCGGAGTACATAAGCGGCAGCACGCTGCATGCGGTTATACTGAGAAAACCTGGAAAATGGAAATAAGTTTTCTTCAGTTGTTTGACGAGTGAGAAGTGTGTGTGCGTCGTGAATTTTGAGCTCAGGTAGGTTTTCTGTCGATATTTTTATGCGTGTTTCTTCATCTAAACTATCAAATTTAGGGTCATGTAAAAAATGTGGCCCTGACCACCATAAATTGTTGATGTTCAGTGCATCTATACTTTGACCTCGCGACACTAAGTCGGCGGGGTTATCTATACCACTAACATGTCGCCACGAATGGCCTTTTGTCAGTTCGTGTATCTCCCCGGCCCTATTCTGGACGTAGGTCTTTAGCATGTTAGGTGGAGATTGCAACCAACTTAATACAATAGTCGAATCCGTCCAGAATACGACTTTATCAAAACTTGATCGCAGCGAACCTCTAATTTTTTCATATAACCTTGCGCCTACCAGCGCCCCACACAGCTCGAGCCTAGGTATAGTCATAACAGGCTTTATAGATGCGACCCTACCCTTTGAGCATAATAATCTAACTGTGACGGTTGATGCGTTATCAATCGTACGAACGTAGGCGCAGGTGCCATAGGCTGCTTGTGACGCGTCGGTAAATATGTGCAGTTCAGTGTTTACCGGGTGTTCGCACATCACAAATCGAGGTATTCGAATTTTATTGAGCATACACAAATTATTAACAAACCGCTTCCAGACTTGCGTGACGTCATCCGGTAATGGTTGATCCCAATCGAGTTTAAGCAACCAACACTTTTGCAACAATATCTTTGCTTGTGTAATAACTGGACTCAATAAACCGAGCGGGTCATAAATTTGTGATGCGCCTGACAATATTGTGCGTTTAGTGATCGGTTTTGTGTCAAAATCTAACTGTGTGTGGAAATATAATTCGTCACTATGTGGGTACCAACCTAACCCTAACGTTTTGCTGTGTACATGCTCACCTAATGAGAAATCTTTTGCGTCATTAGGCATGTCTATACTACTGGAATCTGCATTGAAATTATACACCCACTTGCGTAGCTGAAAACACCCGGTATGTAAAAGTTTTGCGGTATTATTACAGATCTGAATTAATGTACGTTTATCGTTGTTTCCACAAATTAAGTCATCAACGTAAAAGTCTTCGCGAATAGTTCGTGCCACATCAGGATCGTCACATTCCTGTGCTAATTGTTTCAGACATCTGCAACTAAGAAACGGCGCAGACGCGGTACCATGTCACCGTGTTTAACTGATAAATATTTAAGGGATCCGACTTGTTTTCGCGCCATAAAATCAACTGAAGGTCACGTTGTTCTTTATCAATCAACACCTGCCTATACATTTTTTCTATGTCTGCACAAGCTACATACTTGTTCTCTCGGAATCGCAGTAAAATAGAAATTAAATCACCTTATATAGGTGGTCCGACGTACTGTAAATCATTTAACGACCTTCCCGACCTTGAAGCTGCGCTTGCGTTATATACAACACGCAGTTTTGTTGATGTCGCATAAGGACGAAAGACGCCGTGATGGGGCATGAAATAATGCGGGGTTCCGTATGTGGTGATACGACTCATATGACCTAAAGTTTCGTACTCGTTCATAAATTCCGTGTACAACTTTTTATATTCTGGATAACGTTCTAGCCGTTTTTCCAAAGCATAAAAACGTCGTTCAGCTTGTGCGAATGTATCACCTAACGTGTCAGGTTCATATTTGAATGGTATGCGTACGATAAATCTGCCATCAGCTGTGCGCTTCATGGTATTATGGAAATGATCCTCGCACGCACGCTCATCGTCGCTGCGTGAGTCAGCTGATTTGGTGCTAATGGGTAACTCTTCGAGCTCCCAGAAGCTGCGGACTTGTTTATCTAAAGATTGAATATCTATAGATTGCGTGAAATTACAATTTACACGATTAGATTTTCGCGGGTGATCTAAAACAGAACCTGAAATAATCCACCCTAACTTTGTGTTAATAATGTAAGGGCCATTATTTAGTTTTATTTTTCCTTCAGTCAGCAGGTCCCAAAATAGATTCGCGCCTATTAAAATATCAATTTTTTGGCTTTCATTGAAAGTGGGATCGGCTAACACAATATTGTCATGTATACTGAACTTTTTCCGTGGCAAAGTAAAGTTTGGCAAATTGGAAGTAATTCCGGGTAAAACTAAACATTGTACATGTGTGGCAAATGTTTTATCCAAAGAACGCAGTTCTATATTGCAATACTTTGTGCACTGCGTCACGGAATAAGCAACTCCTTGAACATTTTGAGTGGACTTTGTTAATTGCACGTTTAATTTGTCACATAACGATTGTGTAATAAAACATCTATCACTGCCGTTGTCTAAAATTGCGCGTACTTGGTGTAAATTACCTAATTTATCAGGTATTTCGACTAGAGCAGTAGATAACAACACAGATTCATATTGCTCGGGCGACGATTGCGCGTTTATGTCTTGGTGTGCATTATTTACCTGGATTGAATAGCTTTGTGACTGTGCGTGTGTATGTGACGTATTGGAACTAGAGGCGGGGAGGTCCACAGCGGTCGGCACCTCAACTACCGAGTGCAGGGCGACCGAGCGGTTGTGTTCTTGGCTCCCGACCACAATATCACATATTAACGAATTATGTTTTTTCTCACATCTTCTGCACGGACCGTACCTACACTCGGCAGCTGTGTGGCCGATACGGAAACAGTTCTCGCAAATTTCGTGCCTGCGTACCAGCTGTTTTCTGTCTTGCAAACCAAGATCGAGGAACTTTTGGCATGAATATAACGGATGCGATGCATTACACATACAACACGTTCGTTTGCGAGATTGTTTGGTTTTAGTGTTAGTGTTGGTGTCCGGTTTTTGTGTAACTATGTTACAATTAACCTTCTGTGTGGAATTGTTGGAAGGTTTATTTTGTGTTGAATTAGCTTTGGGTGAACTGTGTGAGACGGAGTGTGAAAGTGTTTCTAACATATCTGCTTTCTGCCTAAGAAATTTCATTAAATTGTCTAGTTTAATGCGTTTAGAATCATCCGTCACTGATAAAGAATTTTTAAATTGTTCCCACTCGCGTTCAGTAGTTTGGTCGAGCTTGGAAACAACCATATGTATAATTAATATGTCCCAATGCTCGATACTTTCGCCGAGTAACTTTAAAGCGCGTAAATTTTTTAAGGTTATGTCAATAAGTTTCCTTATCTGCGGCGATGATTCTTTTGTGACTGACGGCATGGAAAATAAAGATTTGACGTGCTTCTGAGCAAGAAGTGTAGAATTATCGTAACGATTGAGAAGTAATTCCCACGCAACAATGTAGTTATCTGCAGAAAACTCAACTGAATCGATAACTAAGCGAGCAGAGCCTTTTAATGACGATTTAAGGTAGTGAAATTTCTGTATTTTAGGAATGGATCGGCAATTGTGAACTAGGGATAAAAATATATCGCGATATTCTAGCCAGTGCTCGTACGAACCGTCATATTCGGGCAGAGATATAGTAGGTAATTTAACAGAAGAAGTTTGAACTGAGTGGTTATCAGCTAATGCATTTGAATTATCAGCTTCCTCATCTTCATTGTTAATTAAACATTGCGCTTTAGCTAATATTGAATAATATTCAGAATCAAAACTATCTCGTTCTTCTAATGCTTTTGGAATGTCTGTTTCGGACGTGGTTAATATTTCAATTTTGTATTGAACGTCATCGAATAACGAGTATAGTTCTTGAATGCCTGAAACACGCAATTGCAACTCCGTACGCTGCCTAACAGTTAAAACGTTACCGTCTAGACCTTCTACATGCTTTTTAAAATTAGTGAGAGTCCTTTTGATGTGACCTCTTCTACTATTAAGCTCTCTAATTTTCTCCCTAGCGTCAGTCATTCCGGAATGGTGTGGAAGTACTCACGATTAAACAGGTGCGCGATATTCACAGCAGCTGAAGCGGTGATTGAAGCTTCGGTTTCAGCTTGAACGTGAAGTAGGCAACCGACACGTAGCGGTCACGCAGAGGTCACGCAGAGGTGGCTCAACACTGGAATTTTGCACAAAAAACCGAGATCACACAGGGGAATGGACAGGTTTTGGATATTCTGGTTGGCTCGTCTCACCAAATGCGCTGCGATGCTGCTGATGATAATTAACGAGGATCTTGCGTCGATCAATGCCCAACCGTCGTCGTCGTATATCCAAATTCTTGATCGCTGATATCCGGCTCGAAGGACCAAATTATGTGTGCTATTTCTAGCTATAATAGGATTCAGGGTGACTTCTTCTTTATTTCAATAAAAATGCGGAGATATCAAATTGATCTATTCTTGAACAAAGCGTAAAGTGAAGTAGTACAAAAATGGTAGTTGAAACTTAAAGCTAAACGTATACATGGAGCATTCGGATTGGTTACAAAAAGCAACGCGATTGGCTCTTCATGACGTGATAGGTGGTCATCATTGGTTGATGAAGATGACGTGGTTAAAGGTGCGTTCATAAGCTTGAACAAAATGTAATGTGTAAACAATTGTAGGCTAACCTTATTAAATAAATAAAATAGCTGAGACTTGGCTTACTCCAAGCCTTAGCTTCCGTATGATGTGACAGATCAGATGGCTATGGAGGGTCGGCTCTCTTAGTCAACAACCGGGTCCCACTTTTACCCTTTACTTTACCTCCTCTTACGGGTGATATGAGCATTTCCGCAGGAAGGGTAGAGGGCATCTCAGTGTTTTACATTTATATTGCACATCCTCGCCTAGATTTTTTTAATAATTTTAAAATACATTTTTGCTAATGCTCATGGTCCGATACTGGTCATGGGCGACTGTAACTGCCACCATTATAGACGGGGGTCTGGACGCTGTGATGCCTTTGATGTAGCTCTAGTCGATGTTTAGGATGACTTGACTTAAACGACGGCTGCTCGACACGACGATCTCTTCCAAGACAGCAAAAGAGTTGCGTAGACCTTACATTTTGTTCGGTCGAGTTAGCAGCATCAACTCACTGGGAATACACAACCTTGTCGCATGGTAGTGATCACTACCCTATAGTCATATCTTTGGTTAATAAATCTTATTTATAAAAAACTTTCTCTCCACTATTGTAATATAATGTTGAGGTGCAATGTTAAGGTTTTTAAGATTAGCAACACTCCCAAGCTGTCTATGATTGTTCTACTTTTGTCTATGTGTGCTCGCTGTACTTGTGTAGACGCCATCTTTATGTTACCGTATTAAAAGTAATCTTTGCTAATAAACCCTGTGTACGGTACAGGTCGAACGTTAGGAATCAAACACAACGAATGCTGAGAATACACTCGTTTATTAATGTAAAGGCATTGGATTATATAGGATTGCGATTACATACAAGTACATAGTATAGTGGGGACCTCACACCTCCCCCCTTATAAAGTAAACAATACATTTCATATTATAATGAGAATCCGTTGATTACAATACTAAATACGAATACATTCTTGATTACAAAAATATGGTTATAATAGTATACTATTAGGTTCATTTACAATAATACAACTTAGTGCGATTTTTATGAATAATATCAATTTTGTTGTCCTTTATAATTTCAACATTCGGTGGTATGTCTCTGACAACCACATATGGGCCTAAATATAAGCTATCTAATTTGCTACCTACTTCATTTTTAATTAAAACTAAATCATTAGGGTTATACGTTACAGGTCGCTTACTGTTATCGTATTTTTGTTTTCTATGTAGTTTTCCTTTAAGCAAATTGTCTCTAGCCTCTCTTTGTGTCAATTGTAGACGATATTTCAATTGCATTGGGTAATTATCGTAGTTATATAGTGGCTCGACATTGTTAGTTAAATTACTAGGGAGTGAACATTTCTTCAAAAATACCAATTCATATGGTGTGAATTTAGTTTCACTGTGAACCGATGTATTAAATGAAAAACACCAATATGGTAACCATATGCTCCACATTTCGGGATGGTTATCACATTGTATTCGTAGAAAAGAAACTAGATGTTTGTGAGAGTTCTCTAGAGCACCTAGAGATTGGTGGTGATATGCCGTTGAGTTTATTTTATTAATGTGTAAGAGTTTACATACCTCCTTCATTGTGTGGGACATAAATTCCGTTCCTCTATCAGTCGCAATGGCCTGTGGGATCCCATACCGCAAAATAAAATTATTAACGAAACATTCAGCTACTTCAACTGTGGTCTTGGAAGTCAGTGGATAGGCTTTAACGAATTTAGAAAGCTCGCACTGAAGTGTTAATATATAGGAATAATTGTTGTTGTCTCGATCTAAGGGCCCGACGATATCTAAATAGATTTTCTCAAATGCATAATTTGCTGTTGATGTTATAACCATGGGTTCCTTTATTGGTAAAGAATGTTTATTTCTCTGACACTTATCGCAACGTTGTACAAATTGTGCTACATCTTTTTCCAAACATGGCCAAAAATAATATTTCTTTATATTGTTCAACATACGCCTCATGCCTGCGTGGCCACTTGTGGGCAACAGATGAAAGTCGTTCAATATAACCTTTTGGTCATCTTTATTATCTATCCTAGTTACGTTTCTTAATATGTATAACCGTGGTGTAGTTGTGCTAGCATAATGTTTTATCTCTTGTACTAATTTCCGTACAAAAATATCGTTTGTCTTGGTAACAATAAAATATAGTTCGTCAATACTTATGTGTTTACAAAACATATCAAGTTCTCTCACAAATTCGGCTGGCGTAATCTGTGATGGAGAGTCCTTATATTTAATATAAATTGTCCTTTTATCAGGAATATAGCAAAATGTAGCGCTTTCGTAATTAGTGTTCTTTAACTTTCGCATGCGATCTAACTTTTTCTTTTCAATAAACACTAGCTCTGTCGAAACCTTTGGCGTGATATGCGTCTCCACAACTTTTGGTTGATCTGGCCATTCGCAACTGGAGTCTTTATCCGTTAAAGATTGCGTAGGCGGCGTTTGTTTACGTTTTTGCGCCCTTGTCATAATACTCAATATGTTGTCATTCATTTCTTTTAAATCTTTTATGCTTATATTGATACGAGACAACGCATCCGCAGCTGCATTGTCCGTACCTTTAATATACTCTACATTAAAATTATATTCTTCTAATAGAAGCCTAAACTTCATTAACCTGCTCGAAGGATCTTTCATAGAAAATAAATAAACTAAGGGCCTATGATCCGTCTGAATTCTGAATGGACGATAATGTTTTATAGCCCAAACAATTGCCAATAACTCTTTTTCAATTATCGGATAATTTTTCTCCGCCTTATTCAAATTTCTGCTAGCATAGGCTATTGGTTTAAGGTCACTATTACATAGAACTGCGCCTATGGCATAATTTGACGCATCTGTCTGTATAATAAACTGATTTTGCTCCGAAAAGTCTGGATACTGCAAAACTGGTGGTGAAATAACACTGTCTCTCAGGGTTTCAAAAGCTTTCTGACATGCGCTATCCCAGATGAAGGGAACATTTTTCTTACATAATTGATTTAGAGGAATAGCTAATTGTGCGAAGTTGGGTACAAATTTCCTATAGTAATTTACAAATGCAATAAATCTTTTTAGTTCATCAAGATTTTTTGGTGAGGGATATTTTTTAACTATATCTATTTTTGAAGGATCTGGTAAAATTCCATCACCTGAAACCACATGGCCTAAATAAAGAATCTGTTTCTTTAAAAAGTCACATTTTTCCGGGTTTAATTTAAGGTTAACTTTACGCAATCGTTCAAAGATATCCTGTAAGTTTTTATTATGCGTTTCCAAGCTTGTCCCAAATATAATTAAATCATCTAGATATATGAAACATTTTTCATTAGTAAGCCCTGCTAATGCCATGTTCATCATGCGCGAGAAGGAGCCTGGGCTTGTCTTCAAGCCCATAGGCATTCGCACCATTTGGTACTGTCCGGAGCAAAATGCAGTATATTTTCTACTATCTTTTTCTAGTTCAACATTATAAAATCCGTTATATAAATCTAGATGTGTGAAATAAATACTTCCTGATAATGCATCTAATATCTCAGTCATATTCGGCAAAGGGTACTTATCGTCTTCAATCAAATTATTTAACTTCCGGTAATCAATAACTAATCTAAATTTCTTTTGACCACTACTATCCATCTTTTTGGGTACTAAAAGTAGGGGGCTCGACCAACAGCTATTACATTTTTCTATGATATTATCATCTAATAATTTATTAATTTGTTGGTTATTTTCTTTTTGTTGTGAGTATGGTAACCGATATGGTTTTGTAAAGACAGGATTGGCATTCGATTTTAAAGTAATTGTGTGTTTGTAAATATTGGTGGTCGATAGTTTGTCGCCGGGTAAGTAAAAAATATCTGCATATTTAGCACACAAATTCTCGATTGAAGTTTGTTCCTCCTCATTTAAATGTTTTAAATTCAGATGGGAAAATAATCGCTTAACCCTGTCAGCGTTTTTATCTGTGGCATTAAATGAACAAATCGAGTAATCACTCAATTTATGAATGGTTGGTTCGATATTCTTTAAAGTTACAGCATTATCTGTCGTATTTAAAATCCTAACCGGTATGAGTCCATTGCAGGGAGTGGCTAACGAATTCGCTAAGAAAACGCCTTCCTCTATTTCTTTAGAACAAATCACACATTGTTCGCTAAGATCTGTTCTTATGTAGTGTATTTGTTCACATCTGGCTGATATTTCATACATATTTCCATTCTCGCGCGCAAAAGGCAAAGTATATTTAGTACTCGTACTCGTCCATAAATCTAAACTATTGTTTTTAAAGTCAATGACTGCGTTATGTTTATTTAAAAAGTCTTGTCCTATAATTCCATGTGCCTTACAAGGCAACGTTTCAAATAAATAAAACTTGTGATTAAAGAAATGATTATGGCTTTGTAACTGTAAATATGCATATCCAATTGCTTGGACTGTGCCTCCTATGCCGTTTATGATAATCTTCTCGTTATGGATAGGAAGATTCTGTTCGCGCGCATATTTATATTTTAAGGCCGAAATTGTAGCGCCGGTGTCGAGTAACCAATAATATGATACGTTATTTACGAATAAATTTATCCAACAACTATTACTGTTTGATGCACAAATAAAATTATTTTCGTTATTCACGAAAAAACTTGTTTTCAGTAATGCAATTCACAGATTTATCGTTATCTTGCTGTTCGATATCCGCGACGCGCATATGTTCATTGCTCATCCACTGATTTCCGCGTCCGTTATAATGATTATTGTACCTACCTCTTGGTTGCGGTCTTCGCATGGACATACCTTGTGGAGGGAACGAGTGGCCTCTGTATGCTCGACCTCGAGTATTTGGGGTGCGATAAGCCTGATTTGAAAAAACTCGAGTATATCCGCCTCTCATACCACGATGATTTTGTCCTCTTCTAGTAAACAAAATATGTGGGTCAGAATTATTTTTGTACATACCCATGACATCACCCGACGTAGAAGGTCCCTCAGTTTCTTCCTCCTTGGCAGCCTGTATAGCGTCCTTGAGGGATTTGTAGTTTCTAGCTGCAATGCTGTGCTAAGCCTACGGTTTCGCAATCCATCTGCGAACTTTTTGATGGCAAATTTTTCATTGACATTCTTCAAAATATTGTAACTCTCCGAGTTGCCCTCAGATTGCGAAATCGTTAGCTCCACAAACATCTCTAATATTTTTTTTCCATAATCTTCGATATTTAAATCATTTTGTCTAATCCGATGCAATTTATCTTGGATAGAAGCGGCTGATTTTTGTGGTAAAAGCTCTTTACGCATATCTTTGGTTAAATCGTCAACATTTAAATAATTTGAATTTAACTTTAACTTGGCACTTTGAGACAATCTACTTTTAATTACAAATTTAATCAACTCATTTTTACAATCGTCATTTTTTAAGACAGATGAGTAATATTCTATGTTATCTATCAGTGTTTTTGTATTCGATTCCTCATCAGTCATCTGTGGTAGCAAGGACAACGCAGTTTTTAAATTGAAAGATTCCATTTTTGTGCTAATATTTACACTACAATCTGATGAATTATCTTCTGAACAAAGTTGCTCTATTTCAGAATACAATGTTTCAATATTCGAAGAAAGCTTGTTCACTAATTCGGCGTCAGCGGAACTCAACTTTCCTTTCGTTATACACACATCAACACGGTCTAGGGATATTTCATACTCAATTAAATAACTCGAAAAGTACTGGCCGCATTGGAATATTTTATACACCGATTTGTTTGTAATTTATCTCAGACTAATTCCAAATTCAAATTTTTGAAAATTCTTTTGTTTCGGTGGCATAAAAATGTCTTGATGTATAGGAGAGGGAATTTTCATTTGTGCGAAATTTAGAAAACAATACGAATTACGTTTAGTTACAGTTTTTTTTCATTTTTAAACGAAAGATAAAGTTAAAATTGAGGTATTGTAGCCATGCAACGCCGACATTTGACGAGGGCGGAGATGTTACGAGCTGTGGGAATGCTGGAAGCTGGATCTGTTCAGCGTAATGTTGCTGAGGCCATAGGGACCCATCAAAATGTAATTTCAAGATTGTGGACACGCTATCGTGCCACAGGTGAAGTAGCGGAGAGGCACCGGGGGCCAAGTCGCATCACTACCCCCAGACAAGACCGATTTTTGCAAATTACTGCGCGAGCACAACCAAATGCAACGGCGACTCAATTGGTCCAAAGGCTGCGAGTGGAACACCAAGTGCTTGTGAGTGACCAAACTGTAAGAAGGCGACTGCATGAAAGCAATCTACGCTCTCGTAGACCACTCCGAGTCCCACCTTTACGGAGAGGCAATCGTGGACGACGATTAGAATGGGTTCGGAACCACGTGGACTGGGGCCGTGACCAATGATCCAATGTGCTGTTCACGGATGAATCCAGGTTCGGCTTCCATCCAGATTCACGAAGGACGCGTGTTTGGCGAGTTCCTGGACGATGGAGCCGTCTCCAGAACCCTCAGGAAGTTCACCCATACCAAGGAGGAACAATTATGGTTTGGGCAGGAATTCGTCTTGCAGGACGGACGGATCTCGTTTGGGTGCGGGGCAATATGACGGCAGAACGATATGTCCAACAGGTGCTGGGGCCCGTAATCTTGCCCCACAGAACACAAATGGGGCAAGATTTCCTGCTCATGCACGACAATGCCCGGGCACACACGGCGAGAACGGTAGCAGCTTGGTTACATACACATAATGTTAGGGCCTTAGACTGGCCTGCTCAATCGCCAGATCTAAATCCTATTGAGCATGCATGGGATATGCTGCAAAGAAGAGCTCTGAAGGAAGTTCCTGAAAATCTGGCTACAGAAGATCAACTTTTTGCGCACCTCAGAAGGACATGGGACAATATTCCGCAGCAAGACATTGACAACCTTGTTCTGACCATGCCGAATCGTTGCCGATGTGTTATGAACATCATGGGCGCTTTCTCAGACTACTAACTTCAAGTTTATAAACACAAATTAAATGATTTTTCTATTTTTTTCAGTTTTTACTCACAAATTAAAAGTTCATTCATATACGGTTTCCGTCTATGCTTCATTTTTTTTCCATAAAATCCTGAAATTTTAATCTATACCTTAACCATTAAAGTAGAATATTAAATAACGTATCTTTTAAATATATACATGTCATATAAATAATTAACACATTGATAGTAATTCGCTTTTTTTAAAATATCCCTAGACCGTGTTGATGTGTGTATCTATAGATAACGTATGTATTATAGATGTGTACTTTTCATAAAGATTGCCTGCTTCTTTTAACTTCTGAATTAAAATGTTCCCCTGGCGCCTTTTAGGTCCAATTTTAATTAAATATTGTCTTACAGCTTTTAAGCTTGTATACAAATCTTCTAATGTCTGAGACATAACTTACCAGGGCTCACAGAATACGTCATGTTTTGATATCACACTGCTACACACATATTAAATATTTATTTAGAGTATTACGTTACGTTAATATTAATCATCTGGACTTCTTTTTTTTTTGTTTATATTTATCATACAGTCACTATAGTAAGGTCCAACGTTTTTCTTTTGGTAGGTATCACTTGTTTGTATACACCATCCTATAACGCCTTTGTTACTGTTCACGTACGAAATAATTTTAATGTTCTATATCTACGCCTGTTTTAACGCGCACAATTTTATTATTATTTTTTCTTACTGAAAACACTTAGCACTTTTTGTATAAAACCGCACTATTTTGTATTATTTTATTTATTTACTTTTGATGTCGCTCTCGTCACTGGTTAAGCATCACGTTACACGATACCGTGGCTGTTCCGTCCACTCGAACGTTCACGCCGAAAAAATGACCGACGTATATTACTTCTACTAATTTCTTGCTGCGTCCAGCGTCGATGGCATTTCTTGTACATGCGGTACACGAGGAAAATCAATCCAAGGCCTATAACTAAGGCGATAATGGATAGGATGACATTAGTCGTACTCAAGTGGAATCGTAACTCGTCTACAGTGGCTTGATTGGATCCAGCGGCATTTTGCGCAATTATTACTTCTTCACGTGATTGAGTTTTGCCCATTTTGTTGCACAATACTTTCTTAAATAACAATACGTGTGATTCACAATAAAACAGTCAAGTTTCTGCATCTTTCACAAAGTTAAGTAGTCACTGCAATGTTTTTAAATACCATGCCGAATATGGTTTTGCTCCGACGAGTTCTATGCGGTATCAAATATACGCGGCTGTCACGGTCGCCATGTACGGTACAGGTCGAACGTTAGGAATCAAACACAACGAATGCTGAGAATACACTCGTTTATTAATGTAAAGGCATTGGATTATATAGGATTGCGATTACATACAAGTACATAGTATAGTGGGGACCTCACACCTGCTAAAACGACTAATATTGACTTCTCAATTACTGCCCCTGTCTACAGGTTATGGGCCCAGAGCACTTAGTCTGTTTCCAGGTCGTGGCAGTGGTTTATTTTGGGAGTGAGCAAATTGAGTTAGATTACGTACGACTTCAAAGTCTTGAGAGTTGAGGCCGATACGAGCATCGAGGCGTCATGGAGCAATCCACACATAATTCGTTGAAATTGTCTGGAGGGGACAACTGGGCGGTTTGGAGATTCCAGATGGAAGTTATATTTAGAGGCCGAGGCTTGTTTCAAATAGTTTGTGGCCAAGAGGAAAAACCATCAGCAGGTGACGTAAAGACATGGCTGAAAAGCGACGATCATTGGGACTAGCCTACAAATTAAAAAGTAATCATCGTTTTACATGATGTCTTTTTATGTCTCAATTCTTCAAAAATCCATTTTGACCTTTTCGTTTCTTTAAGATTGTGAGAACTATTTAGTCCCACAGACTTCGTTTTATGCTTACATAAAAGAAAATAACAGTACTACCACTTTATTATGATGATTTTTCTTATAGGACAAGTGATTTACCAATATTTTGCTCCGCAAAGAATTTGAAATTGTCTTTTTTCGAAAAAAAAAATATTACCAAAAATTAAAAATTGACCATCTTTGAAGGGCCATATCTTGGTTGTAAGGTTTAAAGAGTTGCGGTTAGGCTTAAATTGTTGCAAATTTAATCAACTTTATGGTAATACTGAATGTTATGTGTAAAAAATGCAAAGTTTTTGAGTTTTCGAGCAAAAAGTAAAAAAAGTCTCAAAATTTCGCAGTTTATCGCGTGGTGCGCAGCGAGCACAAGTTTTTCGAAGTTGCACATTTGGATGTGAGGTGTTTGTTGGAATGAGACACGTACAATCAGTTCAACCGTTTATTGTGGACTGCCCGTCCGACACAATACGCACACATGCGTGTGCGCGCTCATCTACAATCCTCCACCCTTATTCTATAGTTACCTCTAATCAAATACAAAAAATAAACAAACTAAATGGTGTGGCTACTTATAATTTACACAAGCTACCCTAGTGGGAAGTATAACCTAGCTAGGTAGGCAACACTATCTACTTATGACGAGATCCTTAAAGCTAATCTTAATTTAAAAAACAGGTCAAAACATTCAGACCGTTCCTTAATGCTAATTAATTAATAATTGGCTTATTCCACTTTTCCCCGTTGGATGATCCCCATTGATGGGGATTAGTGAACTTTTTGTTCACTATTCCCCGTTGACCCAAAATTTTTATTTAATGGGGATAATTGAACTAAAAAGTTCAATAATCCCCATTAGGTAGGTACGTTAAAAAAATAAAATATATGAATCATGTTACATTTATTAATTAAAAATATAACTTTCTTATACCTAATAAAGTCACAGATTGTTACAATCATTAATTTAAAATTGTAGCATGAAAATATTTCTTTCTTATACCTTGTAAAATCAAAGATTACAATCACTTAAGTTTTTCTAATTAGGTACGTTAAATAAAAACAATATAAAAATAAAATATATGGGTCATGTACTTTTATTTTTATAAGGTAAGAACAAAATTTTAAATTACCTACATACCTACTTTACGATTTTATTAGAACGAAAAACAGATTGTTGCCCCAACGAAATTGTTCTAACGATGTTTGGGAATAAGACCTTATATCTATCTATCTAATAAGATACACAATACTGTAAAAGATGCTCATTTTCTAGAGGCGCGCGCGCAAGGCGGTGGCGGAGCGGGGTGCGAGTTAGCTCGTATGTGATTGGTCGACCCATCTTTTGTTTTTGTTTCGTAGTCGTTAAGGGTTAGTAGTGTGTAGTGTAGTTCAAGCGTGCAGTTCTTATCAGTTCGCAGTTATTAGTTTAATATAGGAATAAATAAAGGAAATGGCTGGTAGTTCAACTGACGTTTGTTTAGAGTACGTTAAAAAAGGTAAAGCTACCATACTTCTCCGGGCCGGACATCAATACAGTAAAAAATGCAAATATAAAAATGGTGGAGTTTTGTGGGAGTGTACCACAAGAAAACAAAGTAAATGTGCCGGATCCATCACTGTCATGGTAAGTTACTTATTATATTTTGTGATTAATAATGACAATAATAACTCAGGTTATGTGTGTTATCAATATCAAAATTTAAAAATCAACGTTAAAGTTTAAACACTGTTTCTGTCATGGCGGCACGTGTGACGTCATTCTTTTGTCAAACAAGTCTATTACACCTAGTGTAAAAGAGTGTAGCTGAAGTGAATTGTATATATTTAATTATTATTACATATTTTAGTTAAGCATAAAGTGAAATATGTTTTGTTGAACTATTCTGATAGGATAACAACAATTTGTTATAAGTTTTAAAGGTTGTTAAATAGCCTATTTTAATTTTGTATTCTATGTAAGTGCAATATTGTTTACTTAAAAAATAATGTAAAGTAATTAATTATTATTACTTAATTTTACAGGACAATCAAGTTGTAGCTGAGAAACGACACAATGTTTGTGAACCTGATTTTGCGCGGAATGAAGTTACCTTGAGGTTATTCAAACTAAAAACTACACTTGCGGATCCAGAAGCACCTGCTATTCCCACTGCTTACAACGCGGCTGTGAGCTCACTAAAAGATACCGGAATTGACAAAATAAAAGAATTCCCTGCCCTGAAGTCTATCAAAACAACATTATATAAACACAGAAATGCAGCATTTGAAGTAAGTAAAATTGAGTTCAAAAATGTTGAAGAAGTTAAAGTACCTCCAGCTCATCAGGAATTTATTTTAGCAGACTACAATGACAGTGGTATCCGTGTAATAGCTTTTTGCTCTGAATTTGCCCGACATCAAATGAAAAATTTGAAGATGTTCTTGGGTGATGGAACGTTTTGGATCTGTCCATCTCCCTTTTACCAACTCTACACCATTCATGGGGATTTAGGCAGTACAGAAAAACACATAAACATTGTGCCACTTGTTTATGCCCTCATGAGCCATAAAAATCAACAAACATATGAAATTTTATTTAGTATGCTAAAATCTGCATTACCTGATTGGAATCCAGAAATATTTAAATATGACTATGAAGTGGCTCCGATGAACGCAATGCGAAATGTTTTTGTAAATATATCTATTAGCGGCTGTTATTTCCATTTCACCCAGGCAATATGGAAGAAAGGAAAACAACTCAAACTAACAAAAGATAAATTAACCAGAAGACAAGTTGCACTTAGCACTGCTTTGGCTTTGTTACCATCAGATAAAATCATTGCGGGTTGGTTTTATGTTGCCTCTCAAAGCCCTGATGATGATAAAAATAGCAAGGAGTTTAGAAATTACATGCTCAGACAATGGCTACAAGATGATTTTATTAAAACGTGGTGTGTATTTGGACAGACTCATCGCACTACGAATTTAGTCGAAGCATGGAATAATAAAATAAAAAAGCGTGTGAAAATAAAGAAACCCAACATTATGAAGCTCCTCACAGCGTTGGCTGAAGATGCATCGTATTACGAAGTTCTTGCATTGGGGGTTTCTGAAAATAAAGGTATAGCGGAAAAAACAAAAAAAAAGCATCAATCGCGATAATTATATACAGGAGGTCCAAATGGAACTCATTAATAATGAAATTACGATTGGGCACTGTTTAGAAAAACTTAAGTGAGTGTAATCTTTGATTTTACAAGGTATAAGAAAGAAATATTTTCATGCTACAATTTTAAATTAATGATTGTAACAATCTGTGACTTTATTAGGTATAAGAAAGTTATATTTTTTATTTTAAATTAATAATTGTACAATCTGTGATTTTACTAGGTATAAGAAAGTTATATTTTTTATTTTAAATTAATAATTGTACAATCTGTGATTTTATTAGGTAAAAGAAAGTTATATTTTTAATTAATAAATGTAACATGATTCATATATTTTATTTTTTTAACGTACCTACCTAATGGGGATTATTGAACTTTTTAGTTCAATTATCCCCATTAAATAAAAATTTTGGGTCAACGGGGAATAGTGAACAAAAAGTTCACTAATCCCCATCAATGGGGATCATCCAACGGGGAAAAGTGGAATAAGCCCAGTATACGTATATACTGGACCTCGATTTTTTATGTATTATGTAAAACATGTTGAAATAATAATAACAAATAATACTTATTTTTTATATTTAGCTTTACTTTTATTGTACTGTTATCAAGTATCAACTAGCTCTATCTATTGGCAAACATTTAAAACTATGGCCAAACTGAGCGTAGTGTGGTTAGGACACAGATGGCAGCACTATCTATACAAAATTTGTTTGAAGCCAATGTATGGAAGTTTCACCCCCTGATGGTGAGGTAGACTGGTACGTAGGTCGCGTGATGTCACCGATGGCACGCATATTTTATAATTTTATTTTTATAATATTGTTGTTAAACCTCTTTACCCACTAAACATGTCTTGGCGTTTAGTGTCACCTGCACTTTGCGGAATCGAAATTAAACATAATGGGAGAAAGTTCTTCAAGTACTGTTTGATTTCATAAAGAAACAAAACAGTACAATACTTGTACGTGCGGGACATCAGTATTCTCTTAAAAATAAATATCAAAATGGTGCAAATATATGGGAATGTAAAAAAGAAAAGTGTAATGGATCTATTACTATTAAAGTAAGTTCATATTATTGACATAAATTCAAGATTACCTTTAGACCTTAAGTTGTGACTTATATTTAAGATTAATTATACTATATGTTTCCGACAGTGACTTCATTGCATAGCATTGATACCAATGACTGAAAGAGCCTAGTGTCTGCGTACTTTTGGTAGATACATCCGTAAATATGTAGTTACCTCACGCTCAGAAAAAGGAAATAGATAGACAAATAGGAAAAATGTTGCAAGAAGGAATTATAGAGGAATGTAGAAGTGAATGGAGTAGTCCTGTGTTATTAGTTCGGAAAAAAAAGATACGAGCGGACAGAAAAAATGATGGGATTACAGGAAGTTAAATAATTGTATTGAGAATGATGAATTTCCTCTACCTAACATAACCAAAATACTGGATTCGTTGTCAGGTTGCATATAGAGGGTGTAAAACACCTCTTAACGAAGCCGAAAGGCACTTTTCTTCTCGTCAATGCGATCATTTTTTTGTTCTACACCATACCTGGGAACCTTCTAGTTACGGAGATATTGGGGGTCAAAGTTCCAACTTTTTGACAACAATTTTTTTAATACAAGTTTTTAATGCAAGATTTTTACTTTAAATACCTCCACGACCCCCGTACTATTCAATCCATCCATCAGCACAATGTTTTGAGTGCGTTACATTGAGTTCCACCACAAAACATGATTTTTCACCCCAAAAAAAAAAGTAGTTTCCCAGCAATAATTTTTGCGTAAAGTAACTTAGTTTGGTACAGAATGCTTGGTTGACGGCTTCGTGATGAGGTGGTTTACACCCTGTATTTCAGTCATTTGGATTTATATCAGAATTTTCATAATGTAGAACTTGATAAAGATAGTCGAAAGTATACAGCCTTTTGTTCTGGTCAGTACCATATGACAAGAATGCCAATGGGGCTCAAGACCAGTCCTTCTTCCTTTTGCAGGTCTTTTATATGATAAGTGTCTTATTTACCAAGACGAATTGATAATATTTGATCGTAACTTAGGATAAAAATGTAAGAATTTACAATATGTTTTAGAAATGTTAAGGAAAGTGAATTTAAAGCTTAATCCCTAAAAATGTGAGTTTTACAAAAAAGAAATGCTATACTTAGGACATGTAGTGTCTCGAGAGGGTGTTGTGCCGTGATTACTCATTTAAATTCCACAGCTTTAAACCACCAAAGTATTGGTGCGTTGGAAAATTATCATAAAAATGTAGGCTCTTTCTTATGCATTTAAACTGATAATCACCCAGAAGCATGGAGTCAATGGCAACCATATTGGTGTTTTTCCTTCAACACAACAGTGCATTCGGAAACTAAATTTACACCAATTGGTCTTTGGTAAAATATGCTCGCTTCCCAGCAATATACATAACATTGTTGTTGAACCACTTTATAATCACGAAAGTTATCATTTGGAATTAAAATTTGGATTGCAGCTAAATCAAAAAGAAGCTAGGGAGAATTTGATCAAAAGTAAAATAAATAGAAAAAATATTTACGATAAAAGTACAAATCCTATAATTTATAAACCAAATGATTTAATTCTAGTAAAACTGAAAATTGTAATAAAATGGATAGCATATATTCAGGTCCTTTTAAATTAGTGAAAGGTATGTTACCAAATGTTCATATAAATAAAAATGGAAAATTAGATATAGGGCAAAAAAAATGCACAAATGTTTACAGCAGATATGTGATATTGAAATAAAATGATGTTGATATATTTTTTGTGTAAACAGTAAACACATGTGGTCAGTGCAAAATATTGTACTATCATAATTATGTAATTGAAAAAAAAAGCAAAATTTCATAGTTATAATTTTACTTTTGTTTTACCATGGGAAGGAGATGTAGTGTGTAAGCAACCTTATTGAATTGTAACCAGCCTTGTAATAATAAAAAAATAATTGTACTTAGATGTTATCTTATTAATCGTTTAATGATTATAATAAAGACAGTATAGACTCAGCTCTCGGTGTTTTAATATCTCCTCCCGCCTCAGACGTATCGACGCGGCTGAGCTTGGGGACTGCGTCGAAAACCCCTGTTAAGAGAGGATATTTTATTAATGAAATAACTTCAGAGGAAGAGTAAATCATTGATGGAAAATCCCCTCTTAACACACACACACACACTTCAAAACAAGATATATTTATGTACACAAGCATGCTGCCAGAGCTGGAAGTAGCTGTAGAGGTTGAAATCCAAACACAAACGCGCGGCCGCAGCGACAGACGATACAATACGTTTAATTTTTTTTTTGTTCACAGGGCCTCACGCCAACTGGGAGTCAGTCATGACCGACTGGCTACATTGTGAACTTGAGGGTGACGATGGCCTTAACGTAGACCTAGACACTGACGAGCCGATTGTACCACCCGTACGATCTTCTGTGACTGACTTTGCATTAATTACCGATTACACACCGTTATAGCTTGATTCTTAGTAGCGAGAACAGACAGAATGACGAGGCCTTACATAGCTCCCACGGAGTCTGCTTACTATTTCACTTGGCAGACCGGCGAGGCTATCTTCCAAGGCCAACCAGAACCGTTCACCAGCACACCAGGCCCGACATTTGACGTGACAGACCAGACATCGATACTCGACGTCTTCCTTAAAATGGTCGACGTCGAGTTTGTCGATATGCTTGTCGACGAGACCAACCGATACGCCCGCCAAAAGATCGACCAACTAAGACGACAAAACTGACTCCCAGGCCCGACAGGTAGCTGCAGAGGCCAACTTTGCGGGGCCTTCCCCTCCTCCTCCTCCTCCGATAGGTGGAGAGGAGGTGGCTAAACTGCGGGCGGAGTTAGCCCGCCTGACGGCTGCCATGGAGGTTCTCCAAAAAGAGAACGCCAAGCTCCACGCAGACCTGGCAGTCTACGTGAGGCTGGCTCCCGCGCGGCGTCTCCAAATAGGGGCCACCAGCAACAGCGTCAACAGCAGCAGCGACAAGCCCAGCCCGTGCCGGTGGAGAACCAGGTCCTAAACTTGGTTCGGCAGGAGCTGGCTTCCTTCCAGGCGCGGTTTTCCGTCCTGGAGGGAATTGTTCTGCGCCCCGCCCTGGGTGCAAACAGGGCAGCCGCGGGCCCAAGCACGATGCCGAGAGGTGTCGTACGCAGCTGCTGCGGCTGCCGCACCCGGACAAGGGCCATCTAGTCGGCCCTCCAGCGGCGCTGTGGCGGCCCCCCCCAAAGAGCCGGCTCGGGTGAACCCGGTGCCGGCTAAGGAGGCGGCCAAGAAGAAAGGCAAGGCGGCTGCACAGGCGAGGACTGTGACAGCGCCAGTGCCAGCGGCGAGTGGGACAGTGCCTGCGGCACGACAGCCGCCGCCGCCGCCACCAATCTCCCAGGCCCCTACACTTCCCGCGGCTGAAGCCGGATGGCAGGTGGTCGGGGAGAAGCGGAAGGGGCGAAAGGCGGCCAAAAAGGCCCGGAATGAGGAGCGGCAGCGCCAGCATAGGGCGCGAAAGATCGCGGCTAGGCTCCGCGCCCCGAAGACCGCGGCTGTGGTGATTACACTACAGCCGGACGCGGAAAAGAGGGGCGTGTCCTACCGCGACCTTCTGGCGAAGGCGAAAGAGGCGGTTAACCTCGGTGAGCTAGGGATCACCGGGGGCCTCCGGCTTAAAGTCACAGCGACAGGGGCCCGATTGCTGGAGATTCCCGGTGAAACCAGCGGCTCGTCCGCTGACGCTCTGGCTGAAAAGCTCAGAGCGTCCCTAGACGCGGACGAGGCCGAGTGTCCAGGCCCGTCAGATGCGCAGACCTGCGCATCCTGGGTCTGGACGACTCGGTGACCGAGGAGGAAGTGGTGGCTGCAGTCGCCAGGTCCGGAGGGTGCCCTGCCGATCAGGTCAGGGCAGGCGCCCTTCGCCCGGACTCCACGGGTATGCATACCGTTACGGTATGCTGCCCGGTGACGGCGGCTAAAACTATAGTGGAGGGCCGAAGGCTACTGGTGGGCTGGGTTTCAGCGCAGGTAAAGCTGCTGGAGCCCAGACCTCTGAGGTGCTACCGCTGCCACGTGGGACACCACGTGTCAGTACGGTGCGCCTCGGAGGTAGACCGCAGCGGACTCTGTTTCCGATGCAGTCAGCCCGGTCATGTATCCGCAGCTTGCTGCGCCACGCCGCACTGCGGTGCATGTGCGGCGGCTGGCAAGCCGGCCGACCGCCGGGCTGGGAGCAAGGCCTGCGCTCCACCCACCAAGGCCATCAGAGGCAAAGGTAGGCCCTCCGCCGCCACCACCATCGTCGCCTCCGCCGCAGCCGCAACTGCCGTCGCTGCCGCTGTCGCCGCCACAGTGGGGCCCTCACAAGGGGCCAGGGAGGAGGAAGCGGTAATGGAGTGCCAATAACGGCCCCATTACGCTTCCTCCAAGCGAATATCAACCACTGCGCCTGTGCTCAGGATCTGTTGCTCCAGAGCATGGCGCAGTGGTCGATAAACATCGCTGTGGTCGCTGAACCGTATTTCGTCCAGCCTAGGGAAGACTGGGTGGCGGACCTTAGCGGCTCAGTGACCATAGTGTCGGCAGCCGCCGCCGGTACCCCGAACCTTGAAGGTGTCAGGAGGGGTCGGGGGTGCGTAGCAGCACGGTTCGGGGAGATCGTAGTGGTGGGAGTCTACTTCTCCCCGAACCGAACTCTCGCCGAGTTCCACAACTCTCTCGCAGAGTTGAGTGTTGTCGTCGGAAACCATTCCCTCCCCGTGCTTGTCCTCGGGGACTTCAATGCCAAGAACTTGGCTTGGGGTTCTCGTTGTACAGACGTGCGGGGAAGGATGGTGGAGGACTGGGCTCTGGAGAAGGGCCTGGTCGTCCTAAATCGGGGTTCTGTTCCCACGTGTGTGCGGATGCGGGGCGAGTCGGTGGTGGACATTTCGTTCGCTAGCCCCGCTCTGTCGCCGCGTGTCGTTGACTGGCGTGTCATGGAGGGGGTGGAGACCTATTCCGACCACCGGTACATCCGGTTTGACGTCTCCACCCAGACCTCAAGCGCGCCGGTCCAACAGGCCCCGAGTGGTCCGCGTTGGGCGCTGAAGCAGCTGGACCGGGAGCTCCTCCTGGAAGCCTCGATCGTGCAGGCCTGGGTGACATCACCAGACCGGCCTGCCGACATTAACAATGAGGCAGGGTGGTTCCAGGAGGCCATGTCCGATATATGCGACGTGGCAATGCCCCGAGTCCGGCCAGGAAGCGCCCGACGTCAGGTGTACTGGTAGTCGCGAGAGCTGACGTCTCTGCGCAAGGCGTGCGTGGCTGCGCGACACCTGTACGCCAGGCATCGCAGGCTCCGCATTCGCCCACCGAATGCGGCAGCCATCGAGGCGGAGCTTTATGAAGGGTACAGAGCGGCGAAGACCGCCCTTCGCGAGGCTGTCCTGCGGGCCAGGGATCTGGCCCGCGAGGAGATGCTGGGGACTCTCGACAGAGATCCGTGGGGGCGCCCTTATAAGATGGTGCGAGATAAACTCCGCACCTGGGCCCCCCCACTGACGCAGAGTCTCCGGCCTGAGCTCGTGGAGGACGTGGTGAGCACTCCACGCGGGGAGAACATCCCCCCCGCCTATGGCTCCGCCACCTGCGGTGCTGGAAGCGGACCACCAGGATGACGACGACGACACTCCGGAAGTGACTGGGGTAGACCTGAGAGTGGCGGTACGCAGGCTCAGTGCCAAAAATACCGCCCCGGGACCCGATGGCTTGCCTGGCAAAGCCTGGGTCCTGGCCTTGGAGGCTCTCGGGCCCCGACTGGAGGGGCTCCTAAGCGCATGCTTGGAGAGGGGCCAGTTCCCGCTTCGTTGGAAGACGGGGAAGCTGGTCCTCATTCGGAAGCCGGGGCGCCCTGCGGACTCTCCGTCCGCATACCGGCCCATAGTGTTGCTCGACGAGGTGGGCAAGCTCTTTGAAAGAGTAATTGCAAACCGCCTCGCCGAGCACCTTGCGGGGACGGGGCCGGATCTTGCGGAACACCAAATTGGTTTCCGCAAGTGGCGCTCTACGGTGGACGCCATCATGCGCGTGAGAGCCCTCACGACGGGGGATGCGGTGTCCCGGGGTGGGGTTGTCTTGGCGGTGTCTCTTGACATCGCCAACGCCTTCAACTCCATGCCCTGGAGCTGCATTAGAGAGGCACTCCGGTATCACCGGGTGCCGACCTACCTCCGTCGTGTGGTCGGGGATTACTTGACGGACAGAGCCGTCATCTACCCCGGTCGCAGCGGAGAATGGAAACGGCGAGAGATGTCGTGCGGTGTTCCACAGGGATCGGTTCTAGGGCCTTCCTTGTGGAACATCGGGTACGACTGGGTGCTGCGCGCCGTCCTCCCTAGCGGCGTCAGCTTGGTCTGCTATGCAGACGACACGCTGGTGCTGGCACAAGGGGGGTCGCACGAGGCGGCGGCTGAAATAATGACGCGGGGTTGCGATAGTCGTCGAGAGGATCCGGCAACTGGGTTTCGAGGTGGCATTGCACAAGTCCGAGGCCATGTGCTTTCATGGGCCTCGGAATGCGCCACCTCCGGGATCCTCACTGACGGTAGGAGGGGTATCCGTCGGCGTCGAGTCGACGCTGAAGTACCTGGGATTCGTCCTCGACAGCCGATGGAACTTCGTGGAGCATTTCCGACGTTTGGCCCCCAAACTGGAACGGACCGGGGCTGCCTTCAGGCGGCTTCTGCCCAACCTGGGGGGGCCAAACGCCTCCTGCCGGAAGCTCTACGCGGGAGTCGTGCGGTCCATGGCCCTTTACGGGGCCCCGGTGTGGGCGCGTTCATTGAGGCGGCGAGCCGCCCACTACCTGAACGCGCCCCAAAAGGTGGTAGCCGTAAGGCTGGCCCGTGGGTACCGCACGATCTCCCGTGAGGCGGCGTGCCTCCTTGCCGGATTGCCGCCATGGGATCTGGAGGCAATAGTCCTCGCGCGCCTGCACGAATGGCGCGCGGAGGTGCTACGCCGGGGGGAAACTCCGCTGCCGCGGCAAATTGTCGCACAGCGGACAGACTTCCGGCATGATCTCATGGCGACATGGAGAGAGCGACTGTCGCAACCCCGTGCAGGGCACGCCACGATAGTGGCGGTAAGTCCCCTCTTTGAGGAGTGGCTTGAGAGACGCCACGGCGTCCTCACCTTCCACCTGACGCAGGTCCTCACCGGACACGGTTGTTTCGGGAGGTTCCTGCACCGAATCAGGCGGGAGGAAACGCCCGGGTGTTTCCATTGCGAGGATCGACCGGAGGACACGGTGGAGCACACGGTGGAGGTGTGCCCCGCGTGGGCGGAGCACCGCCGTGTCCTCGAAGCGGCGATTGGCGGCGGCGACCTCTCGCGTCCGGCCCTGGTGCAAGCCATGGTCCGGAGCGAGACGGAATGGGACGCCGTCACCTCCTTCTGCGAAGCAGTAATGCTAGAGAAGGAGGTGGCGGAACGTGAGAGGGAGAGACCCTCACAGCGTCCCGGCCGCCGCGGGAGACGCCCCGGGCGTCGGGGGCCACCACGTGGCCCCGGCCACCGTAGGCGCGGGCCTGTGGACGGTGGGCTATGGGCTAGCTCGCCGTCCGTCCGTCTCATGACGACAGGCCGTGTCGACGGCGCGTTCGTGTCAGCAATAGGAAGGGGTCCGTAAGGACCGAAGCCTGCCGGGGTTGCGGGACTGTTCGAAAGAGATACCGTGACCCCGGAACACAAAGGGCGATGAAGGAACATGGATGGGTTTTAGTCAGTAAAAGTCTGACACTCCCTCCTGCTCCGCCCAGAGCGGGAGAAGTCATTTGATGATTTCCCACCCGAAAAAAAAAAAAAAAAACAAAAAAGGCCCGACAGGTACGAAATGTACACATCTTAGCTATTATTTTCTTCAGGGACTTAATCCCCTCCCTGAGGAAGAACTATACTATAAATTCAACGAGTTTGGCACTATGCCATACTTTAGACACATCATGACTTATGACCGATTTTTCATTTTGAAGACTGTTGCATTTTACTGACAATGAAACGACTGTGGAGAATTGGCAACGTGACGACTATTTAAAAAAAAGTTTTCCAGTCTATACTTCCCATCTAAGGCATTCCAAGGAGATAGTTGTGGACCCTTTTACCCCTTTTTAGATGGCGCGGGCGACTGAAAAAATCAAATGAATTCGTCGAAGGCTGCACAGGTCGGCGTGAAAATATACAATAGTACAAAGTAAATGGATTAAATTTCCTCAAACTCGTCCGGAAAGAAATGCTATAAAAAGAAGGTAATGTTAATGACAAATGCCCAATTATTATCGAATTTAGATAAATTATATGGAACCATATCGCGGGTCTCAAACCATAGGGGCGTAAATGCAAAAATGTGATTTTTCGTTTTTAATGCCATTGAATTCTACTATAAGCAATACACTAACTGGATTTTTCTTGTAATTTTATATTTATTACTTTTTGCATAAATTACAAAATATTATTTGCCGTAAGCTAGATAGTCCACAATTATTTTTAGACCAAATAGCCGTATAATTGACGTAAGAGCAATATTATTGCTTATTGGGGCAGTTTTGACATGCCATAGAGACGTACGCACGTACAACTTTCAGTTTTATTGTGATCTAAGAATATTATGTCGGACCATAAAGGCGTATGAACATACGACTGTTTATTTTACTTTAACCTGAAATCATTAGGTCAAGCCATAAAGGCGTATGAACATACGACTGTTTTTTTTACTTTAATCTGAAATTATTATGTCAAACCATACAGACGTATACGCATACGATCATCTAAATTAACATAAACCTAACGACATTTAGTCATTAATGCAGGCGTATTCATATTTTAGTATTGCTGTCTCAAGATTTCGTCGATACGTAGATGTATAGCCATGTCAACAACACCGGAAACAATCATTCTGCAGTGAGTTGCCATAGCGAGTAGATGTAATTTTAATGCGTGGAATAATTGCGGTGAATTTACTGTTAATAATGAATCGTAGAGACAATATCTTGCGTTTAGCACTAAACAGTGATAATGTGTTAATCAATAATGGTAAGTAATTTTGTTTATACCTTATTTCTTTAAAATAATCTTATTTCAAAGACAGTTTTTAAATACCTACACTGCTCATTTTCAGATTAGGTTGTTTTTTTTTTTATTATGATGAATTTTCTTGTTATTATAACAATAACGTAAATAATACTGATGTAAGGTGTTTTACGATTGTTTGTGTTGAACAGGTAGGTATCTTTAGCGTGTGTAGGTAAGGGCGGTATTTGTAAATGTTAAATTGAATAAGTGTAGGTATCTACCTATTACGTACGTATTACTGACTGCGATTATTTAATTGTGACTGGACAGAAAAAATGGCAATAATAAGGTTTTGATGACCTGCATTATATTTGATTTTTACTTTTTCTCTAACATTTTTTTTTAATTACAGGGTCTCGGACAATGAATTACAAGGAGTTACCATTTCCAGTCGAAGAACCAATTCGAATTTTGCCTTCATCGTCTGTACCAACACCCAGGGATTCACCTCTAACGGTTGAGCAACAAGTGGTAATTGTTGAAATGGAAAACTTAGGCTTTACTGGCAGTTTCTGCGATAGTAGTAACAAAGATATTTCATTAGCCTCGCATTTGTCACCAATGTCAGTATTTAATATACCCAACGATATAACTTTTGAAGAACCTGAATGTGCTTCAATTCAAAGTAAACAGGAGCTTACACCACTTTTTACTCCAATCCCTTCTGTGCAGCCTATGTCAAGTTCTAGCATATTATTAGAGACGCCGACCTCTGCATCCGAAATTAATGATAAAATGTTGCCTGAAAGAGGGATAGACTTTGATGACGACGATGATTCTGTTGCAGACCCTAATTATGTTCCTTCAGATATTGAAAGTCAGCCATCCCCAATGTCACCAACTACACCATTATCTAATCAACCTCAGGTAAAAAATACAAATAACCCACAACAACCTTTTGAAATAGAAGAGTCAGTATCAGTAAACAACATCAGTCAAGGTTCACAAGAAGAGGCTGACTCCCCTTTAGCAAAAAGAAATAAAAGAAAGTTACCAGAGCTGTGGAAAAAAAACCAAAGGAAATTTAAAAGGAACAGTGGCGCTGCATATACGTCGGCACTAGGTAAGAATAGACCTGCAAAAAAAAAGCAGCAGTGAACCATGCAAATGTCAAAAACAATGTCACTTAAAGTTTAACGGTGAAACAAGACAAAAGCTTTTTGATTCTTTCTGGAGTTTAGGAGGTATTGATAGACAAAGGGATTTTTTGTCCAAAAACGTAACCGCAACTGAAGCTACAGGATCAAGAGTTATACAATCTAGAAGAAAGTTTACACTGCAATACACTTTTAAGGTTAATTTTGATACTGTTGTAGTATGTCAACCTTTTTTTTTAAAAACATTAGATATAAGCGATAAAATGGTTCGCACTGCTATAGAAAAAGCACGCAGAGGAGTTTGTGAAATTATTTCACCAGATAAACGAGGGCGACATGTACCATCAAATAAATACGATGATATTAAAATTCAATTTGCGAAAGATCATATTGATATGTTTCCAGCAGTACCATCACACTGGTGTCGTAAAGATACAAAAAAAATATATTTAGAGCCTACTTTAAATAGAGAAAAACTTTATCAGTTGTATAAAGAACATTGCATGGAGAATAACAGCGTTCCTATTTGCAAGACTTCATACAAAGAATTAATTCTGGAAAAGAATATCGATTTTCACAAGCCGAGAAAAGACCAATGTTGGTGTCATAAATTTGAGCAGTTATCCGAAGAAGAACAGAAAGAAAAACAGGAGGAATATGAAGAACATGTTAATAGGAAAGAATATGCCAAAGAAGAAAAGAAGACTGATAAATTAAAGGCAATGGTTGACTCTACTGTTCATGTATGTACTTTTGATTTCGAAGCAGTATTATATTGTCCACTAGTTTTAGGTAAACCTGTCTTTTATAAAAGGAAATTGGGCTGTATGAATTTCACAATTCATAATGCAGTGACTAAACAGGGTTACTGTTACTTTTGGCCAGAATACGAGGGGAACCGAGGGGCAAATGAAGTCTCAACATGTCTATATACTTATATTACCAAGCTTATCAATGTGGAACACCTGATTCTTTATTCTGATTGCTGCCCAGGACAAAACCGAAATTCAGTAGTTGCTACAATGCTAAGATATGTAATGATGTCTTCAGAAAATAATGTAAAGATTATTGATTACAAGTTTCTAGAACCAGGCCATACCCACATGGAATGTGATAACATGCATTCTACAATAGAACGAGCTTCAGAATACGCAAAAATCTATATTCCCGAAGACTGGCTAAATGTGATACGATTAGCACGGAAAGACAATCCATACATGGTTGAGGTATTGGACCATTCAAAATTTAAGGACTTTAAGGCAATGCGAAGTATCTCTATTGGTAACACAATAAAAGCCATGGATGGCACACTTTTAAAATGGGCAAACGTCAGATGGATACAGGTAAGGAAAAATGTCCCAAATTCACTTTTCTTCAAATTTGACTACTGGGAAGAATTTAAAGAGGTGAGATTTAGCAGAATAGTAACGCGGTCGGATATTTCCTCCTCTATTGATACAAATCTGTATTCGGAGCCACTTCCACTAAAACAAGCTAAATATAAAGATCTCATGGCTATGTGCAGGGATGGAACTATTCCAAAGAATTACCATAGCTATTACGAAAATTTACCGGTAGTAGAAAACGAAAATTCGGACACTGGAGCTACAAATGACGACGACGACTTAACCCTAGCTGCAACAAGAGCATCTTATATACGACGCCGTCCTAGAAACAGAAAGTAATTGTTGTTTTAGAGAATTTATTGTACTTGATTTTATGACTGAAGAAACTCAGGGCTGATATTTCAATGGTCAGATAACTTTTAATTAAGGAGTAAAAACGACGTTTTGTCAAGTTTTGTATAGATTACTATTGACAAATCAGCCCTGAGTTTTTTTTAAGGTATTCGATTTTATTTTTATAAAGATCTCAGGTGTAAAGCCTTTTTTAAGTTTCAAATAATTAATTTTAATAAAAATTCTAAACATGTTTTAATTTTTTTAGAAGTTTTTTTTTTAAGATTAAGCTGTTTTGTTTCAGCTGAATTTCAAATGTTTATGATTTAAAAGTCATTTAAAACAATTATGTTCAAATTTATGAATAAATTTTATTTTTATAATGCTTATTTTTGTTTTCACATCCACACATCACACATATTGTGTAATTACATACTAATCATTTTTTTTTTAATTGTAGAATTAAACTGGTTTATACTTCCTCTTTGAGTTAAAACGCCTCTCAATATTAATGACAAGCTAGACAGGCGTATGATTTCTTGAAATTACGTAAACAATGTTAATTTGGATGGGTTCTCGTTCTTAAATTGCAATATTTTAAGTTACCAATTAAGTAATAATAAATATTGGTATAAATATTCACAATTTGAGGAAAAGTGTTTTACGTCCATAAATTTCATATATTTTAGGTAGTATTTTGACGAAGTTTTACTGTACAGTTGCCATGCTATATAGACGTATCAACCAAAAACTAGTATTACACAGGAAATACCTTAAAATTAAGAATACTATATTAATTATAGTATAAATATATGGCTACATGCAAAAAAACAACGAGCTGGCTCAATCACAGGAAAAGTTATTAAGTTTTTTATTTCTCCTGAAAAGTAGGGGTTTTGTGGATACGCCCCTATGGTTTGAGACCCACGATATGTTATCTATCTGAAATACCTTGATAGAAAGTACCATAATATCATACTTGGAAAAGTATGATATACATGTTCTTTATGTTACAGGTTTTTAAAAAAAATTCAAATACCATCCGTTATAGGGTGTATTGATGGCACACATGTAGCTATAATTAGACCCATAGAAAACGAAGAGAGATTTTTTAATCGCAAACATTTCCATTCAAGAAATGTTCTAATTTTAAGGCTTTTGATTCATATTTATTTGTAATTCACTCTATACAGATTAGTTGAATTTCTTTGTTATTATTAATATATTTCAGATATGTGATGCAGATTTAAAAAAAATATCAGTAGATGCTTCATTTGGAGGAGCATCACATGACAGTTTCGTCTGGAATCAGCATCCTGTGAAACAACATTTAATCAATTTCGTTCAAATAATGGAGAAAATGTGTTTTTACTAGGCAAGTAAATAAGATCATTTTTTTTTCTGATTTTGAATATATCTTAATTAGATTTACTTTTCAGGTGATTCTGGATATGCCCAAAGAGAGTATATGATGACACCTATAATAGATGCTCCTGAAGGCTCCTCAGAACAATACTACACCAAGTTGCACTGCTCTACACGAAATACAATAGAACGTGCCATTGGTGTACTTACAAACAGATGGCGATGCTTACTTGGACATCGGGTGCTACATTATCATCCTGATGTAGCAGCCAAAATAAATAATTAAATAATTAATAATTAATGCATGTTGTGTAAGACACAACATGTGTATCAATAGAGTAAGTATTGATCTTGTGGAGAATACTGCAGCTGATGGAAATGATTGCCCAGCTGTCACTTCCCAAGCATTAACTAGCAGCACAGCTGGTGAACAAGGTAAGGGATCGACACAGTTGTGGGCTAGTAGGAGTTAGGTAAATTGTATTCAGGCTGTTTTTCGTTTTTTTATTTACTAGCTGTTGCCCGCGGCTTCGCCTGCGTTAAGTTCGGTAACCGTCCCACTGGATCATACTAAAGGGATAAATAGTGTCCTGTGTTAATCCAGGTTATGAACTATATATGTGCCAAATTTCATAATCATCACAATTATTATCATCACAACCACCATTATTATCACAATCATTTTCACAATCACCATTACTATCACAATCACCATCACCATACAATCACCATGACCATCACAATCACCATCACCATCACTATCACTATCACTATCACTATCACTATCACTATCACTATCACTATCACTATCACTATCACAATCACAATCACAATCACAATCACAATCACAATCATCGTTATCACAATCTCTATCATCATTATCACAATCATCATCATCGTAATCACAATCATTATCATCGTAATCACAATCATCATAATCAGTATCACAATCATGATCATCGTTATCACAATCATCACAATAAATCAACAATAACCCTGTATAGAAGTCGAATCCGCCATCTTCTGGATCTCAAAATAAATGCCATTCTCGTAATCTCCACCCCTGATAATCTCGGTATCGACGCCCATATTGCGCCCATTTTCGCCCATTTTTAGACATTTCAACCTCATCGCACCCGAACAGGGAATGAAGGCATTTCAGGTCCGGCACATTAAATCTTAAAATCGTTGTTTTTGTAATACACCCGACCCGATACACCATACAAAGTACAAACAATACCCATGTTGATTTTCAGACTTTGTTACCCCATTTCCCTCTTTAGGGGTTGAATTGTGATAAAAACTGGAACACAAATGTTAACTCATTTATCGATAGTACTCCTGTGAAGTTTCGAACAAAACAGTGTAACAAAATCAAAGCATTTATTTCAAGTAGGCCAGTTACAGGCACTTTCGAATTGTCGAAACAAAGATGAAAATTAAATGTAGCTTGAGTCCCAGTCACAAGACATAAAAACTGTGAAAGTACTTTAGTTGCCCATTCCCTAGCGTAGATCTCTATGGAGAAGAACGGGCAAGAAACTCCATGGACACTCTTTTAAATCAAAATATTGTTACAAAATCTTGGTTACATCATTCATGTTGAGATAGTATATTATGTGAGAACAATGAAGCAAGATGTGCTCGTTAAAAGTATCCATAGTAAAAACAAAAAATACAATTTAAAAATAAACATTCAAATAAGCCATGGCAACTAAGAGATGACCAGTCACAACTGACAGCGCCCGTTCACGAACATGACGCATGGATCAGCACCATTCAACTCAACCATTTTGAAGGGAACTAAATGATTCGACACATGCGCCACCATCAGCGAGACATTAGAGTGAGCTTGACATACTCTCAACTGCCAGGGCACATTCAAGTCAGGAAAAGACGTAGGATTTCAGTGAATGATAGCTTTCTAGTACATACTCGTAGTACTCACACAATATGGGCTATGCGATTATATAATACTAGAGATTGATTCTATACAATGCAAAGATAGTTGTATAATCTTCAGCAGCTCCAACAATTATATTTAATGCTATCAATTTATGCGCCCCTGTCCATGTGGAGCAGGACCAGTATTGAGCCACACGTTTTTATCAGCGATATAATCGCCCAACTTGTAATAAGCTTGCTTACATAGTGTGCGTTTGATGCATGTTTTAACTAGTTTAAATTTTTAATTAAACTAATCTTGTTTCCCTATACAAACTTTCGACTCCCGTTTCACCCCCTTAGGAAGTATATTTCGAAAAATCCTTTCTTAGTGCTCCCTCAGACCTCATACTATAAGAAACCTACGCGTGCTAAATTTAGAATCTCTTGATCCAGTTGTTTGGGCTATGAGTTAATTTTCACTTTGTCACCCCATTTCTCCATATTAGGGGTTAAATTCTGAAAAAACGTGAAACCCAAATGTTTACTCATTTATCGATAAAGCACTCCTGTTAAGTTTCGAAGAAAATAATCTAACTAATCTTACATATTTACCCATGTAAACTTTGGACCCACGTTTCAACCCCATAAGGGGTGAATTTTGAAAAATCCTTTCTTAGTGCACCCTTAGATTACATAAGGAACCTATGTGCCAAATTTGGATTCTTTAGACATCGGTTTTGGCTGTGCATTGATTTTTAGACTGTCACCCCATTTCCCCCTCTTAGGGGTTGAATTCCGAAAAAACCTGAAACCTGTTTCTACTCATTTATCAATAGGAGCACTCTTGTGAAGTTTCGAATAAAATAGTCGTAACTAATCTTGTTTTCCCATACAAACTTTGGAGCCCCGTTTAACCCCCTTAGGGGGTGAATATTGAAAAATCCTTTCTTAGTGCACCCCTAGACCACATAAGGAACCTACTTGCCAAATTTGGAATCTGTAGACCCAGCGGTTTAGGCTGTGCGTTGATATGTGAGTCAGTCCGTTTCTTCTTTTATATATTTAGATAGATAATTATTACAATTACAAATCAGGTTTGAAAATCACCAATTAAATCGTCATACATTACAATTAAAAAGGCAAATTTTAATTTAATTAAAACACAAATATGAAATAATGAAATTTAATACTTAGGTATTAAATTTCATTATTTCATATTTGTGTTTTAATTAAATTAAAATTTTACCATTAGGTCAGATAAAGCCTAGTCAGTTGGCCAACGTTGTAGTTTATCCTTAAAAAACAATTGTCAGACGTCGCTCTTACAATTTTTGTGAAACTTGTAAATACTTCTGAGAAAATGCAGATTCTTTTACTGCTGTCCATAAAATTGGTTCCTCTTATTGCTGAGTTATGCTGTATTTTATACAAGCTTTTATTTAACTTGCACTGTTCTAGACAATCGGGCGACCAAAAACGGTGGAATAGCTTAAACTATCTTTTAGGTATGGTAAACTTCTATAGACCGAGTATACCCAACGACAAATACGGAATGGTACGAACCACAAGGTAAGCAACCGATGTATAATAAAAATGACTAAAAATTGTAAATGTGTCTTTCATCATATACCAACCGTTATGTGCCCCTTTTCTAGAATAATAATGTATATTTAGGCTTTGTCTAACTATTATTGATTTTTCGCCTGTGTGAGTCGGCCACTGATCGTTGAACATAGTGGATGCGTGTCGCTCGTCTGTGCTCTAAAATCTATGATTGATGGTTTATAGTTAAATTAACCTTGTCATATAACAAATAACTTGTAATTAACCTTGTCGTAATCGTGCGCGCTGTTATAAGGTAGTGACAGACGACATCAGCCTACGTTACCTTGTCACTGCTACCAACAGTTACTTTTATTGTAAATAAACATGGCAGAGGTACCGAGTAGCTCACAGATGCTAACCCCGCTAACTCACCACAAGGAGAACCGTAAGTCATCCCCATAAATTAAATTTTTGATCAACTTGAAAAACAAACAGAGGAAGACAGTAACATTAGAAAACATTTAGTGGATCAAAACCCTACTAAGGCCCAATTTCACCATACAGTGTTTGTTAAATCTTATTTAGTTATTAACTAATGAGTTGTTAATAATAACAGAGCTGTTAAATCATATTACGTCCTACGGGAAGAGAAGAGGTAACAGGCCGTTAGCATTTAACTGAATGACTCGCAAGTCATTCTCTCTTTTTTCAACAGACCAAATCGAAATGCTAGTTTTTGATATGTCGTCAGTACGGAAAACACAATTTTGTTTTGTATCTAGTCTAGTCGTATAATACGTCACTTGCTATGCTACGCGACCAATTTCAAATGACGCGGACGTTTGTTCCGTGGGATTTCATATGATTGCGCATACTTTTTATTTCAAACCGGTCGAAATGTCAAAAGTGTCAAGTGTCACGGTGATTTAGATTAGGTTAGCTTTTTGTTGTTTGGTGTGGTGCTTGTTGAGTTTGGATACTGATAATTTCGCTTATAAAATTCCTTAATTTGTGGAAAAATTTCGAAAAAAATATTTTTAGTCAATGAAAAAGAAATTTTAGTAAATTTGGTATCACAATATAAGGCTGCTGTTGAGAACAAAACACTGATTCAGTAACCAGCGCTAGTAAAGTTGAAGGATGGTAGAAACTCACGGAAGAGTTCAATTAGTACATGGAAGAGAGCAAGCAAGTTTTAACATGTTTTAAGATGTCCATCTAGTTCAGACCTGGCGGTGGACGCGGCACCATCAACGTCGTGGGCGATGGTGTCCTCGCCAGCTGTTGCTTACGAACTTTTCTATTAATCTCAAAACATATGCGTGTATTACATCACTGCATTTGTTCCAGGTTTGTGGAGTGCGAGACAGGTACTCCACCACCGTCTCCAGGTCTTCCACCACCGTCTCCAAGTCTTCCGCCACCTCCAGCACCACTTCATTTTCGTCGGAACTTACAGGATGCTGAAGTAGTGGACATCATCAATTATGGTAAGTACCTGCCGATTTTAGTTTGGTTTGGGGCTGTGGCTTCTGATTTCCACCCGATTTTAAACTAATCTATCATTTGTTACAGGAGACGACGAGGAGGGGGTGGCGATTCCAAGGGTGTTTATGCTTGCTGCTGCCGCTGCAGGTGTCCCTCCAACGGCGACGGACCAGCCTAGGAGGTGGTTTGATTTTGAATGGAAAGAGTTTCCGAATCCTAAGGAGGGAAACGTTTTCCCAAAGCAATGTAGGTCCGACAACTCCACGGGACTATATGACGTTTTCATTAACATTTGGGATCGTCCAATTATGGAGCACATAGCCTCGGAGACTAACAAATATGCTCAGCGGGTAGCCGGTGACCTGGGATTTTAAAAGAATAGTTTGAAGAGATTGAACAAAAGGATCGACAGTTGTTTGGTAAGTACCTACTAAATACAGAAACGCAACTCAGCTGGTAAGTAGCTACAAAAGACATAAACGCAACTCAGTTCACGAATGTACAAGCGAATAAATCGCATCTTGTAACAATTGTGCGCTGGGTCATTGAGGCCATAAACAGTAGATTCAAACGAGACTTTTATTCAATAAATCACTTCCTCATCTCTTTACTGACTGCCGAATTGCTGGAGCGTTGCTCAACACCTTCAGGGAACCTTTTCATGATAGTGTCTACGCCACAGACTTCGTACAACGAATTAGTGTTAGAATACAAATAATGACTTGGCCAACTACGATGTTTCAGAAAATGTTAACAGACACCGGGTGGCGTTCAGGACATTGACTGAATTGAATTGTCCAACGAAGATATTGTTTCGTTCGCCATCCTCAAACATTCACCAACAATACACTATTTGGTACAGCCATAAACCTCGTACGCCATCATCAAACGCTCATCAACCAATACACTATTCATCACGGCCATCATTATCTAATCCGCACTCTTAACACGTTCGAGGACAGAACGAGATTATACGTCATCGTTCGAAATTTTGATATGGCACAAAGTACAATGATGTCCAAATATTTTTTTTTACTTTACGACAGAACGTACATTTCCGATGAACGTTCAAGTTAAAATCCTATTAAATGTATCTTGTGTCACAACATTTAAAATACCCGAAGCTTTACTGTCACGTAGAGTAAGTTTTAAACTATTTCAAATAAGTGCCGTTGACAGTGGGCGGAACGGTACTCACACACGCACAACGTGTAAATGCGTCGCGCGCGCCTACCGCGCTCCTACATTCAGTGCGGCTGCGTCACTGCGGGGTGCGCTCGCGTTCGCTAAACATTTCGTGGCGTATCGTAATATTTGCCGCGACAAAACATCGTAAGTATTTAGTTTATTTGATTTATGTATTATTCCTTAGCCAGACAGTATACTATTTTACTATGAATTAATAATTTTACTTTGTGAAATTGATGTTTAATGGGTTATTTTATGTGTTTTAGATGGATAAGCTCAAAACAAGACTGATGAGCATTTTCGATGATTCTGACAACTCTACCGAGGCAGATCCTTACCAAGACGATGATGGAGAATATGGTTCGGATAAAGATTTTGACCCACAAGGCAATACATCAGGTAGTGAAAGTTCTTTTTCTATAAATTACCGATGGAAATCGTCGAAAACTACTAACCTACCTAAGGGTCAATCAAATTTGGTCGGTACTTCAATTCAGAAACCTGTTACTTCTGAACCTAGTAGCGATGAAGACGATATAAAATCTGTTGGGAGTGATCATACACTGTGCACTGTTAACACACCGTCGCCTCTAACTCCTACCTCATCACGTTTTCAAGAGGAGGGTTATGATTCGAATTCCTCAGAAGAAATTTTTCCTCTAGCCAAACGGTTAAAGTTGATTAAATCTCCAACTACGACCGTGCCTACTGTAAATCCAAGTTCAAATGAGGTAACTGAACTGGAACCTGAAACTATTGTCCCTCAATATGTGGCTTCATTTACAAATCTGGATAACCAAGCTTCACACAACACCTCTCAAAATGAGATATTGGGTTCGTCGACTTTATCACTAATTTCTAATGTCTTGGCTGAAAACTGTGATAATACAGGTGAGTTTAGACTTGACAAACTACCACCTTTATTCCACGAATCTCAAAATGAGTTGGCTTTAGAAAATTTGACATCTGTCGTTTCTGAAAACAGCCAAAACGAGATAGTCCAGGAACAGCAGATGTGTTCCGGCCAACCATCTAATGATCCGCAAGATATAACTACAACTATAGAAGATTGGACAGAAACTACAGCGCCTATACCAGAGTTCAATTTTGATACTGATACTGTGGGAGTAAAATTCACTATAGATAATAACACAACCGTGTTTGATGTATTTAACCGTTTGTTTCCACCTATTTTAGATTATCTCATCGAATGCACTAATGCATACGGGACAAATATGTGTCAAACTAATCGACCGAAAACTAGGCACAGTCGATCTTACACATTTAAATTGACAGACAGAAATGAGATGTTGAGGTTTTTAGGACTGTGCTTGCTTGGTAGCCAAGTCAATATACCCCAAAAGCGAAAACTTTTTACCTTGTCAGACAGTTTATATTACCACCCTGTGTTTGTCTCAACGATGTCAGGACGACGTTATGAACAATTGTTAAGGTGCCTATGCACAGGACCTTTAGGTGCCAAGGGGAAAGATAAAATAATGGAATTCATGGACGCTATTACAAGGAATTTCCGAGCGTGCTACTCACCTGAGAAAGAACTTTCTTTAGATGAGTCACTCCTATTATTTAGGGGGCGTTTATCATTCAGACAGTACATAAAATCAAAAAAGGCAAAATACGGAATAAAATTCTATGAATTAACGGAAGCAAACGGCTATGTTTTAAATATATTGATGTATACTGGCAAAGATGACTCGACTGACTCGGAACAAGGAAAAAAAACTGATAAAACTGTCATGAGACTTATGAAACCATATGTTTTAAAAGGCCACGAATTGTTTATGGACAATTATTATAATTCGTACGGTTTGTCTCAAAAATTACTTGATCTCAAAACTCATACTGTCGGAACCCTTAGAACAAACCGCAAAGAAAACCCGAAGAATGTTGTGAACCAGAAGTTAAAGAAAGGTGAACATGTATGGGTACGTAAAAATAATGTATATGTATATCTCAAAGTGGGTTGATAAGCGAGCCGTAACCATGATCACTACAAAGGATCATCCAAAGATGATTAATGTTACAAATAAGCGCGGACAATTAAAAAGAAAACCTTTAGAAGTGGCGACTTACAATGCATTTATGTCTGGTATTGACCACGCTGATCAAATGGTTTCATATTATTCGTCTCCACGAAAATGTTTGAGATGGTATAAAAAGGTATTTTTTCACATACTTGATTTAACTGTATGGAACAGTTTTTATTTGTATAGAAAATACAAAATGAATAACAGTAAGAAATATGAATTTTTACATTTTAGAGAAGATTTAATCCGCAATTTAATTGGTATTAGTCTTTCTCAAAAACCCGAACTTTTAGTGAAGCATTCCAAGAACGACAACAGAAGAGTTAATCGGACAGTAAACCCAGAACCGGCCTCAACACAACCCGATAATAGCAGTGGTGAACATTGGCCTGAAAAAATTCCACTTCCTCCTGGTTCTAAAAAAAGTAACAACTACCTAAAATGCAAAATGTGTGCAAAGAATAAACGCCGCAAGGAAACTGGATTGAGATGTAAGGGGTGCAAAGATAAACACGCACTTTGTGCATTGTGCTTTGAGGAATGGCACAAGACTGAAAATGAGACTGAAAACTAGTTCCTAATTTTTTATTACTTGTTTTAGATTTTTATTTATTATTTTATTTTTATTTTTTAATTATTAGACAATACACGACCAAATAGACCACATCCAGCTCGCTCTGAAGAAAACATTACGGCGGTAGCTGAGAGTGTACGCAATGATCGGATGAATCGATTCGGCGCCGCTCGCAACAGCTTGGCTTGTCGTATACCACAACTTGGCGTATTTTACGCAAAGATCTTAGTTTCAAAGCATACAAAATTCAACTGGTGCAACAATTGAAGCAGACTGACCTACCTAATCGCCACCGATTTAGTCTTTGGGCTCTTGAAAAGCTTGCAGAAAATCCTCTGTTTTCAACGAAAATTTTGTTTAGCGATGAGGCACATTTTTGGCTCAACGGATATGTTAACAAACAAAATTGCCGTATTTGGTCTGAAGAGCAACCTGAAGAGATTAGTAAATGATGTCCGTATAGCGTTGGCATTAGGGCCACCTCGACTCGACACATTTCGATTCATGGGTGTCGTTTCTTGTTCTTGTCTGTGTTCTATGTTTTGGTAACTTTCAAAATTTATACCATCTTTTTCTCTTACATAATTATGTAAGACTGTACAAGCTTTAATTACTTGAATTGCTGTGTCTACGTTCAGATCTATAGCTCGATGGATTATTCGCCACTTATTTGCCAGAATACCAAAAGCGCACTCAACATACCTTCTTGCTCGACTTAGTCTATAGTTAAAAATCTTTTTATCAGTATTCAAATGTGTCCCTCCATATGGACGTAGGAGATTAGGTGTTAAAGCAAAGCCTTCATCGCCAATAAGTACAAACGGTAATTCTTCGTGCAAGTTTTCATGAAGCGGTCTAGGCTTTGGTACATTTAAAGTACCATCATTGATCTTTTGCCAAAATGTACTATCCTTTAATATAGTAGAATCGCATTCCTTGCCATATGAGCCCACACTAATAAAAATAAATCGGTACTCTGAATCGACAACTGCCATTAATACAAAAGAATAATACTCCTTGTAATTAAAGAACATAGAACCACTCTTGGCTGGTTTCAAAATTCTGATATGTTCGCCATCTACTGCTCCAAGACAGTGAGGAAAGTTGGCTTTTCTTTCGAATCCTGAAGCGATGTCCTCCCATTCTCTCTCAGTATCAGGCAGCTTAAGGAAATCTGTCTTTAGGTTTTCCCAAATGACGTGGGTCATTTCTTTTATTAGTTTACTTATTGTCGAAACGCCTACTCTGTATGAGTAATGTATTTCTTTGAATGAACATCCTGAAGCTAAATATCTGAAAAAAAGTATTTTTTGTTAATACATTATTACTTTATACGTGACCAAGAAACAAATTGTATTGTTTTATGATTTTTTTTTATTGATTTCAGGAAAACAGGTTTCAACTAAATGGAATAATATACGAGATTCGTGGCTTAAGACAGTAAAGAAACAAAAAGATGAGTCTAAATCTGGATCTTCGGCCAAAAAGACACGAAATTATTTATATCACGAGCAATTAATGTTTTTGAAAAAAGTCTCCGAACCTCGACCACCACATGAGTCAGTTTCAAAAAAAGCAAGAACCGAGACTGAAGTAGGCATGGAATCAGATTTTCGTTCACCTTTAATTAAAGATAAAAGAAAAATTGATAATAAAGAGGTAAATGACAGGATGGTAAAGTTTTTGGACTCCAGAATAAACCCAGAAAAGGAAAACCATCATCTGTCTTTCTTCAAAGGCATTATACCAATCTTGAACACTTTAACTATCGAAGAGACTTTAGAATTTCAAGCTAGCGTCATGACAATGTTGCAAAAAATTAAAAGTAGGAATTATGAGAGACCAAATTACGGACATTGGCGTGATTCATATAATCAGATGACCGGACCAGATCAGTATTCTGGATACTACACACATAATAACGTCAATCAACAGGCAACACCTACGCAAGATCAACACCACCCTGGATACTCTACGCAATATAATAGTAGCAATCAACAGGCAACAAAATCTATACCATCAACTTCATCTCAGACATCGAATACGATTCCAGCTTCGCCATCAGCATTTAGTAATCATTCCATATATTCCCAAGACTCAAATTACTTAGATTTTGAAGGGATTTAAGTTTGAGTACAAATAAATACTTAAATAAGTTATTTGCATTTTTGATTCATAATGATTATCAAATACATACACCCTCCCACACACACACATTATATATATTCACATTCATCAAACAAACATACATAGCAAACATTCATTCAGTCTTAAGTAGGTACCTACGTCAAAACTATTATTAAGCAATCTAGTGCATAAAATAATCTTACCTTAGACATATGGCTAATCTTTGTTCTGGGCAAATACATTCTCTGAAACTTGTATCTCGTACTCATATGTCTAGTCGTCCCAGTAAATCGTCAAAAGTGGTTGCTGTCATTCGAAAATAATTGAAGAACTTTGATTCGTCTCTTCTAAGTTCACCCATTAATGTTTCAAATGTTCCAAGTGAAAATCTTTCCCGTAAAATAGGGTGTACCCAATGTTTTCTTTTTCGCCTTCTAAGATACCACCACAACACAACAATTTCGTCGTCCATTGTGCGCGCAGGTCCAAATTCGACTGAGGTACTGCCTGTATTTCTTCCGGGATCCGATGTAATGTGAACACTCTGTCCGGTGTCCGGTTTTCGGCAGATCTGCCGGTCCGGCGTAGTGGGAACGCTGCCTTAGGGTTCCGTTCAAAAGCAACCCTTGGAATTCTTACAAAGTCCGATTCAAATAGGGAAGGAAAATAACCATATAAATGAATACCTAATTGTCACTGTTTCAATGTCGGTTCAGGTGAAAGCGCAACATGCTTTTGATATATTTACTTAACATAATAACTCTCTTTGCACCCTCCAGGACATGAATGAGGCAAACGACAGAAATGTCCAGGTGGCTAGTGGCTACGTACTGGTCGGACCAAAAGTGAGTTATCCATTCGAGAAGAAGAAGAATTCTTTGATAGTAACAGCAGGTTTTCAGTTTAACAGATGTTTACTGACAACACAGACATGACGAAGCCTACAATAGAGCGAGCACGATTTAGTGGTGCTGAGAGAGATGTTTCTGAGTATACAACTTCACTACGTTTCAACGCTACTCACAAGTGGAGCCACATAGCTTGGCTATTGACTAACAGGCATAGGCAATACACACTGGTTTGAGCCTGGTTCAACAACACAATACTATATGGGTAATTTCGAACTGAACAGGATTAATAAAACCTCTGTTTGCAAGAGTTCAACTTTCTCAGGAGTCCAACTTTTATAACATCCATACAAGTCTTCGCATAAGTCCAACTTTTATTTTTTATGTACTTTTATTAGCACTATTCCAACTGGACGGTATGTGTGTAACTGACACACATGCATAGAAACTGTTTGATAGGAACTCATTGTGGTTTTTCAAGCGGAAAATAACAATGTCATGTTTGATTTATGTAAAATAAATGTCAAGCTCATTGGTTTCATAAAAATAAACAGATGTTGTTTCTTTAAATACGTATAATGCATAAATTTGTGTTCATTAATACCGGAAGAGGTCGCAGAATACTTTTATTAAAAGGTAACCGTTACTATTATTTAAAAACGAACTAAAGTGGGTCAACAATTTGGATTTGTCACAAGAGCTTGTTTCGCGTGAAAGTTTACACCTATGTGAACCTGATGAGAAGAGCAACTTGGTCGAGCAAGCACTGGCGGAATGTAAATTAAAAGTGCAAACTGATTTGGGTCCTATCCCGCAAATTTACGAAAACACTATGAAAAATTTTACTTCGCACGAAAGAAACGCAGATGTTATACATAAGTTTGATAGTGTTAAAGACACACTATATCGACCTAAAAAGAAAGCCTTAGGGGTACAAAAGACCACTTTCAATGAAACAAAGGATGTTGTCATTCCTGACATGTTCAAGGAATTTTTGATAATAGAAGACGGTGATCCTAAAATTCTTGTGTTTGCAAATTTTTCGGTGTTCGAAAAAGTGCAAAAAATTAAGCACTTTTTTGCAGATGGAACTTTCTTTGTCGTTCCGGGTCTCTTCTACCAACTTTATACGATACAGGGACATATTGGACGATAAAACGTTGATAGTACCTTTATTTTTTGCTTTATTGCCCAATAAAGAGCAAATCACATATGAGCGGTTATTCAAGTTATTGAAAAACGTTTCCCGGACATGAAACCTACAGAGATTCAGACAGATTATGAGATTGCAGCTATGAATGCAATTCAATGTGCGTTTCCTGCAGAGGAGATAAGTGGCTGCTTCTATCACTTTTCAAATGCAGTTTGGAGAAAAGCAAAGTCACTTCATTTAACTAATATCAAGGACAATCGAATACATATACGTCGTCTAATAGCTCTAGCACATTTGCCCGCAAATATCATGCCTGAAGGATATTTAGCTGTGACCAGCAGTCGTAAATTGTGAATGATGTGAACACGGAAACATTTAATAATTATTTTTGCAAACAGTGGATGAACCCGAAAATTAATGAGACAACAAGCGACATCGCACAAGTTGTACGATGTCGCTTGTTGTCCCTCCAGGTTGTTGGTTGTGCGGCACAACCAACAACCTGGAGGGATGGCACTTTCGAATAAATAAAATCTTCGGGAAAAAGCCAAATATTTACCATTTTTACCAATTAAAGTTGCGACTTATGCGAAAACTTGTATGGATGTTATAAAAGTTGGACTCCTGAAAAAAATTGACTCTTGCGAACAGAGGAAATAAAACACTACAAGTTCGTAATGATCTATAAGATATATTCCAATGTTTACGCATCCATCAAATTACTTGGCTATTTGCCAAGCATATTGGCCATGCCATATTTATTTTATTAATGGAATGTTTTTCTTACATTTTCTGAGGTTATTTCCACAATTTCTGCGAGATTTTTCTCTGTGAGAAAGTTAAATTCGTTTTGTCACGTCTCAATCTCTTGCATGGATATCTTGTTAATCAAGAAGAGAACATCAATCTTAATTAATATTAGGGAAGAGACCCTACACCCTACTTCCACCCTACTTCGTCTATAATCTGTACCTTTTTCGTTATTGAAATCCCGTGAGTTGTTATTGATGATGAATCACCTGTATGGTTTTTCACCACTACAGATTCATCATAAATTCGAAACCAGTTATTTTTTGCAGATCCGCATAACAAATGGGGCTCATATGAATGCGCCACATGGAGCCCAAAATCTTTTAAATCCAAGGTGTCACAAGTACTTAAACCTGTTCAACTTTCGTGTGGTTAGTGCCAAACTCATGGCAAGAATGCTGCGGATGGTATAGGGGGTATAATAAAACGGATTTTAGACTCCCGTGTAGCATACGGAACGGATATTCCAGATGCTTAAACAGCCTATGAAATATTAAAAAAGTCTTCCAAAATATGCCTTTATTATGTAACAGAATCCGACAAAGATTTTAACTACGGACGATGAATCAGTAATTAAATACAGAGATGTGAGTTGTCTTTGTGGTGAAATAAGGGGCTTTTGTGCGTGTTTTGACATAAAAGATCATAAACTGATCACTGAACCTAAAAAATGTCATGAAGCAAATGAAAACAGAAAAGTAACTGTGTTGTCTGATATCAAAATTACGAAAGAAAATAAAATATTCATCCAGAACTGACCATTATGTCTAACAGAAGTAAAGCTCGATACACATTTAATCTCTGGAAACTCTGTCACTCAAGTTCGCAATCGCAAATATAAGGAAATTTTAAGCGAAAAATTCCATAGCAGATCAAATGTACCTAAGATCGATATAAACGAATATGGATGTCTAAGTAGTGATGAACAATCAGAAGTTCCGAAAAGCACTATGGAAACTAGTAAATCGATGAATAAAAAGAAGAGAAATAACAGTGCTTCTAGTGGCAAAAATAAAAATATGAAGAGAAAAAGATCGTCGAATTCATCTACTACTTCTGAGAGTGTTGAAATTAGTATACAAAATATTCTGATTTACAAAATGCACTACAGACATAGAAAGTGGTGGAGGATGAGTTTTACACTGAACATTTTGGAGGAAATAATTTAAAAGAATATGATGACACAAATATTATTAATGAAATAGATGTGAAGATAAAGAATACCTCGGAAGAAAGTATACCAAAGCAGGCTGGTCACATGGATTTAGAACTGCAGGCAGCCGACGTTGAGAGAAATTCAATAGTACAGATTGATGTAACAGAAAAAAAGAATTATATATGGTGGAATTTATATAGGTGATGGATGTTAATATGACAGAGCAAGAAATAGAAATAAGTAGCACGAAAGAACAAGAATTTAGGAAGATTGATGGAGAAAGTGACTTTAAGGAGCAGGAATCGAACTTACAAACAGATATAACTGAAACCGAACAAGAAATATATGATAAAGGAGACAATGTTCTTGTACGATAATATATGAGAAAGTCTTGGAGATATTATATAGGTGTAATGAAAGATATCCATGAAGATTCTATGAAAGTTGAAAAATTGTACAACATATCTTTCTATAAAACTATTAACCCTTTACTGCATATGAACCCATATATGGTTCACCAGATTCAATATTTTTTTTTTCACTTTATATTGCACAAGCAAAAACCAAACGCATGGTGGACATTTTGATTATTATGTTGGCAATACGAAAATATATTTTGCTGTCTATGATCTAACGTCATTTCGGTTATAACCTCACTTTACTTAGCGCTTGTGTGAAGTTCAACTCGGTGTCTGTAAACACATTTTTCAAAAAAGATTTTCTACGTGATAAAGGTAAGATTTGTTTCATAAAAAAATAAAATATGGTGCTGTTATTGTTCTATTTTATATAATTGTTATTTAATGTGTACTTTTTTGCATATTTCAATCATATTGGGGGGCTTTTTTGATGAAACCATATATGGTTTTGTATGCATTCTAATCAAACATAACCATTTATCCGCGGTACCATATATGGTTTCGTATGCGCTATTAATTTTTTGCATGAATGGCATGTCATTTTTTTTTCGTTGCTTGCAGAATGGATCCTGCTCGTTTTTATGGCACTCGAAAGCATGTTAATACTATTCCTGGTGATGGCTCGCTTAGTGATGATGAATTAGCTTCCGATTCTGACAGTGAATATGTTCCCCCTAGGCAATTTCAACGCCACAGACGATCTCTTGTTATACCCGAAACCGATAGTGATTCCTCCGATGATGAAACTAGCCCTCCACCAGCCACACAGAAAAAAGGAAAGGCAAAAAAAGATAAACCCACTAAAATAATATGGAAATCCAAAAAATTAGAGGCTTATGATGAAAATAAGTTTAAATTTACTGGAGTCACACAGTTACCAGAGTTTATTGAAAAACTTGAAACACCGGCAGATTTTTTCTTGTTTTTATTTTCTGAGGATCTGATACAAACTATAACAAATCAATCTAATTTAAAATCCGTACAAGACAATATTAACAAACCCGCTAACATTACCAAACAAGAAATAGAGCAATTTATTGGAATGGTAATTTTCATGTCTATAGTGAAATTACCTGCGTCACGATATTACTGGAACAAGACTTTAGGACAGCAACAAATTTACGAAACTATGACATGCATGGTTTGAAACAATAAAAAAAAATTTACACTTCAATGACAACAATAATTATATCCCGTTGGGCAGTCCAGGTCATGACAAGTTATTCAAAGTGCGCCCACTTTTAGATGGCATTAGGCAGCAACTTTTACTAGTACCCAAAGAGGAATATCTGGCAGTTGATGAACAGATAATCCCTACGAAAGTTCGTCATGACCTGAAACAATACAACCCAGCAAAGCCTCATAAATGGGGATATAAGAATCAAGTTCTTAGTGGAGTTTCAGGATTTAGCTATGATTTTGATATTTTTGCTGGTGATCAAAGTAATACACGACCTGAAGGTGCACCAGACTTGGGTGTTAGTGGCAATGTTGTAACTCGTCTTACTGAAACAGTACGAACACATGTTAATCATAAGATCTTTTTTGATAATTGGTTCAATAGCCCTAAACTCCAGGTACATCTTACGAAGATCGGACTTTTGCCTTTAGGTACAGTGCGCCTGAACAGAGTTCCTAATATAGATATGCCGCCAGAAAAGGAGCTGAAAAAAAAGGAACGTGGATTTTTCATTGAAAAGGTTGCTACCATTGATGAAGTTAGTGTTAGTGCCATTACTTGGTTTGATAATAAAGCGGTTAATATGCTTTCGACTTATGTAGGTAGTGAACCAACGACTACAAAACGAAGGTATTTTAGAAAGGAAAAGGTATACAAAAACATTACATGCCCTCAAGCAGTTGAAGTGTATAACCGGCACATGAGGGGCGTTGACTTACTGGACTCTATGCTTGGTTTGTATAGAATTCATTTGAGATCCAAGAAATGGTACAAACGCATATTTTTTCATATGGTAGACATGTGTGTTGTAAATGCTTGGATACTTTGGCGCAGAAACAATCCAGAAGTTTACATGCCTCTCTTTGATTTCAAGCAAGCTGTTTCAGAACACTTACGCAAATCTGGTAAAACCTTAATGGCAAGAAAAAGAGGGCGTCCTGGAAATCACGGTAGAGATGGAACGCCTGATTCTAGGCACGGAAGTCCTGCTTTATCCAATCCAGGCACACCAACTATACCAAAGAAAATAAGGAAAGTTCCTACCAGACATCAAGATGTACCTTTAAACTCCGTGAGAACTGACAGAGTAGATCATATGCCTGAATGGATGAAAAATCGTCAAAAATGTCAATTTTGTGGCCAAAAAACTTACACAAAGTGTAAAAAATGCATGGTATTCTTGTGCTACAATGACAAACGAAACTGTTTATCCGCGTTTCATGATTAAAATTGTTGTACTTTTTATTTTATATTAAACACTCAAATTTATATTTGTTCTTTTATTCTTCATACGAACCCATATATGTCTGTACTTTTTTTATTAAAATTTGTTTGAGTGCATACGAACCCATATATGACCTCCTTGTTTTTTTCAGTTCATGTAATTAGATTTTTTTAATTTTCAGTTTTGTCATATTTTTTATCCCCAAATAAAGCATAAACAACCATCAAATATTTTTTTTTTCATGTTTTTCATAATTCATGCAGTAGAGGGTTAATTCAATGAATACACTCAAAGGGGAATGACAATTTTAGGCCCAGACTTGCACATGGGATTGGTTTCCCTAAAAAAATATGTCAATATTTTTCCCATGTCTTCCACGTTTTCATAAGTCTGTGCAAGTCAGCAACATTTTTTCGAAAATAATAAATATTGAAACGATTAGATTAGTGAAACTACAACAAAAATAAATTTCTAAATGTTGCCTTTACAAAAAAATGTTGACAGGTAGGAATAATCAGTTATAATTTTTTTCACCGTTCATTTTCTTCCAAGCTAAGCCAACATAATTGTATACATTATGAATCACAGAAATCGCCTTTAATAGTTTAATAAATAATATGTAATTAATTCTATTTTTGAAGAACCTAATGATAAATTAAAAAAAAAAAAACTTTAATCGATCTATCGATTTTTTGCACTTTTTATGGCAACACAAAGTCTAACTTGTCAGCTACCGGAAAACGTTAATGTCAAAATCATTGCTTGTTTGCAACTCCGTTGCGGCGACTTGTGTTTATTTATGCGGTTTATATTGACTACTTTTGCCCATGAATACTACTGACTCCGACGATTCTCCCATACCTGACGACCACGGCCTGAATATGGATTCTGCTCCAGCTACTCATGACGACACTGGCGATAACTTGGATTTGATAGTAGAAGCTTCGACCGACGAACCGGGGCCCGTCATTCACTCTGGACCTAGTTGTTCACAACAGTCAACGTCTACTGCTGTAAGTGGTGATCTACGTTGTGTAAACTGCGGTTTGAATGTATCCAGAATGCGAAGACACACTTTGGAAATCGCTGAAGTTCGACATCTTATACAAAGATGGATTGGCCAGGTAAATCTTAATACGTATATTAGAAATATTTATTTAACAATACTATTCTAGACGTTTTTTAATTAAGTGCTGACTTTAAAACTTCATCTTTTTTTTAGATACAAGTTTCCAGTGATAGTCTAGTGTGCGATGCATGTTGGACCAATGCTTGGGATGAGATACGACATCCAACAAGACCTGAGCCAATTGTTGGTCATGTAAATGTATGTATCAGCTGTGGCACATCACTTTTAAGGAAACGATCACATACACTGAATACAAACACTACACGTGAAGCTGCTATTAGAAATGTGGTTGCCCAACAAATAGCACCTCGGCAGGTAATATATAATTTTTGTGTTGTCTTTTGGTTATAATCCAAATGTAATTCAATAGATCTCAAAGAATTGATTATTTTAATTATGGCTAATATTTCAACTAAAAACATGAAATAATTTAATTACATCAGCTGTTTGCTTTTTATTGCAGTTGACAAGAACAACACTTATCTGTCATACATGTTGGCGAAGGACTGACAGAGCAGCATCACATTCTGCTTTAGAACAAGAACACAATGCAACAAGACGTCCTTCTCTTGAATCTGACGCAGACTGTGTGGCTTCTACTCAAGCAGAAGAAAGGAATGAAGATATACCTGATAATAACCACATACTACTGCCAAACTATAAAGGGTGTAAAAGACCTCTTAACGAAAACGAAAACCTCATATTCTGCCCATCATTGGGATCATTTTTTCCTTCTAGACAATACCTGGGAAACCACAGGTTCTGGAGATATTGAAGGTCAAAGTGTAATTTTTGTTTTGTACTTTTCTGCAACATCGAATTCTAACCGTTATCACAACATTTTCTTCCAAACAAACATTATCAAAATTTTGAAATTTTCTTAACAAATTATGCGTTTGAAGTTACGAAATTCAATGTACGAGTATCATAACCAAGCGCACACCCACATTGACAAGCCGGGGGGTCGTTCCACGCACACAAGCGCGCGGTCTCAGCTGTGCCCGTGGTGCACGTGACCTCGAGTCATTTGAGTTCAACGCATGAATGTGAGCGGCCGTCGGCCGTGTTACCTACCCGGACCCGCGTATTCAAATGATCGATTAAAAGGACATTTTATTTGTTTGCATTTAACAGTTTTTGATTTCAGATGTTTTTTAAAAACGTTGATTAAGGGTTATTTGCTCTGCGATACACAAGTTTACTCTGCGGATTGTTGAGATACCGAATTGCAATATCGAAGAACCCACAAAAATCTTTTAAAAACTGCAGATTCAAGTTAAAATGTTTGGCAAATTTTTGTATTTTTAATACTGTTTTTTCCGTTCCCACAGACAAACCGTAAAAACGGTTTTGTGAGGCAACATAACTTTCGAAATGAGTGTGTACTTTCGGTACACCCCTGTCTTAGCCTTCGAGGATTACAGGCGTGATATTATGTTATCATTGAATCCTGCCAAAAGAATAATAATTGTAATAACAAGTCATACCCAAAATTTTTTTTTTTTTTATTTCTCGACTTGATTTTAAACCATAAAACGTTGTGTTAAGTTTAAAAACGAATGAGAAAATTTGACCGAAGAAGTTCAAAGATACCGCCGACGATATCGTTCAAAGGAACCCGACGTAGTGTATGTAGTTGTGTGCGATGTTGTGTGTGTGTGTGTGTGTGTGTAGTTTCCGAAAAATAAATTTATTTCATGAAGATTTTAAGGATTATTTTTTATTAGTTCGGTTTCTTACGTCATCGAATGTGCATGCTTGATAGTTTTCGCGAAAACTTTTACTTTTTTGTGTTTATTTGAGTGAGTATTTTGTGTGATTGTGTTGTGTTGTGTTTAGTGAGTGTTTGTGATTTTTGAAGATGCCGTTCCACCATTACACTGCAAGGGAATACGTGAACATGGTGTACTGTTACGGGATGGCTCGGGGAAATGCCACCGCAGCTCGTAGGTTATACAGAACAGAGTACCCGGCCGCGTTCCAGCCAAGAGATTCACGCATTTTCACCCGAGCAGTGCAACGGCTGTTAGATAACCAGCCTATTGTATCTGTTCGAGAGGGAATCGGCCATCAAATACGACCAGCGACCGAACAGGCCATCTTGCAAGTGATGGTAGAAAATACTTGTTTAGCCGTGCGCACAGCGGCCAAAGTATTGCGGAGACGGCATGGCCATCGGGCTCGGCACGCAGTGTCGCATACCACTGTTCACAAGGTCTTGAAGAGGGACAGGCAGAGGCCCTACAAAATCCATCGTGTGCAAGCACTCGTGCCGGGCGACGCAATATGCCGCATGGATTACTGCAGGTGACTTCTTACGCAGGATCGAGGGTTCGTAAAGAACATTGTGTTCACGGACGAGAGCACCTTTACCAACAACGGCATGTGGAATCGTCGTAATTCCCATTACTGGTACTCCGTGAATCCGCACCAAATGCAGGAAACTGGTTTCCAGTCTAGATGGAAACACAACGTATGGGCAGGCATTGTTGGAAACCAGATCCTGGGCCCTGTTTTCCTGCCACACCGTATGGACGGAGCTGCCTACCTCGATCACATAAGGGGCTACCTGACAGAAACATTGGACGACATGCCACTGCAGCGCCGGCGAGACGTGTGGTACCAGCACGACGATGCGCCCCCTCACATCGTGAGACCGGTACGTGAGGAGCTGACACGACTGTTTGGTGACCAGTGGATTGGGAGGTACGGACCTCATGCTTGGCCTGCACGATCACCTGATTTAACCCCTCTGGATTTCTTTTTGTGGGGTTACGTCAAGGATAGGGTATTTGACCGCCCCTGCGAGACCGCTGCTGAGATGCGTCAAAAAATCATTGATGTTTTTGATGAACTGAAGCAGCGGTCAGAGCGAAAAGGAATCCTATAGAGGGTTAATGAAAACACGTTGTTCGCATTCAATATTTCATCAAATTAAACTAGATGGCGTTGTTGGCATCTAATGTGTGCAGCGAAAGGGTTTGATGGAAGTTAGTTCCATCAACCCGACCTAGATGGCGTTGTTCAAATACGTCACAATATTAAAACTCGCTGTTAAGATTTTCCGTGGATAGATATTATTCTTGTGGTCAAGCACATAGCGCCCTGGCATGCGCGCCCCCCCGACGCGAGGCGCCTCCCCCGCGACCTGGTAGCGGATGTTGACCCCCACCCACCGGACTTGACGCCTGGGTAAGCTTTTTTTCCCAGGTTACACGCAGCTTACCTACACATTTACGACTCCACACACACTACATACATCCAGCTACTCGTCCTGTGCTAAGTTAATATAGGCAGGTGCGAGTAGCTAATACCACACATGCATGTCTCTACACTCACGTAGACTCACGCGCAGGGACGTGGCGCGGGCCCGCGAACCTCGTTAGCACTGGGCGGTGTTCACACAACACAATACCGCCTATACACACATACTCGGCTCTTCACCCGTGGCGTAACCAGCTAGCTCTGGAAGCGGGGCGGGGGGGAGCCCCCACATCCTCCGTAGGTGCGTCGGAGTCTGTACTTTCGCTGCTGGTCGTCCTCCGCCGGGCCTCCCCCTTCGGGGTCTCACCTGGTGGGGACAGACCGCCGAAGTGCCGTGAAGAAAACAGCGCTGTAGGCGCGCCTACGGAAAAACTTACAGCAATCACTCACAGGCGTGCGACATCGTTAGTCGCACACCGCAGGCCTCAGCCATATAATGACGGGCCTGTTTTCACAGGCCAAGGTATGGCTTCCTTGGCCAGGGGGCAAAGCCCCGAGACCGCTTGCCACGTTCCCATACCGGGACGTAGCGATTTCCCATGTATTCTTGTGTTTGAACTGAGTTGTGATCACGTCAAGATCCAATTTCAATTATATTTACTATCCGGTATACGGTGTTTCATTTACGGTTACCCGTGTTCCGAGAAGTAAAGTTCACACGTTGACGCGAGCACGCGCGACCCACGTCTCGCGTGGGTGGTCGGCAATTCGAACCAGAGGTCGAGAGGCGAGAGGGCATCGATCCTGGATAACAGCGACAGCGATGGTAAGTAGGTAAGTACCTAGTTTAAATCAAGTATTTTTTACCCATGTAGTACTGCAATACCTACGTACCTACTCGCTGCGCGGTGGCACGTGGCGCGTGCCGCCGCGCCACGTGTCGCGGTAACATTTGAATTCGAGCGGCCTTAGAGCAATAGCGCACTAGCGGCTTGGCCGCAGCGGCCAGGTCGCGGCGGCCATCGAGATAGATACCTTAGTATGAAATCGCCACAGAGCGCGCGCACCTGGTCGCACGCGACCAGCGGCCACACTCAGCCGCAGCGGCCAGCGAGATCGGAGCGGCGCGTTTGCGGCCAGTGTTCAGTCGCTGGTCGCTGCGGCCACTGAGATCTATAGTATTGTAGTAAAATCACCAGTGTGCGCGCACTAGCCGTGGCGGTCGCACGTGTTGTAGAGCTACAGCGTGATTTGTAATTATCGCGATGTCTTTCGACACGGAAAGATTTATAACAGAAATCGAGACGAGGAGGGCGTTGTGGGACATGTCCTGTGAAGACTATGCCAACCGAGATATAAAAAGGATAATGTGGGAAGAAATAATTGAAATATTTGGAAATGAAAACTTAAGGACAACTGAAAAAAACGAACTCGGTAAGTAATGTTTATTTTATTGTGTTCTCAAAGCTACTCGATTTTGCCACGGGAGTTGTCCTTCACCCACGAAGTAGTCAGCAAATAGATCTCTGTTTTGAGTAGATGTTCTATTTCCTCTTGACGGCTGGCAGGGAGGTATTTCTTCAATAGTCGGAGGAATATACAAGGTGTCTTCGAATTTGAACCCATCTCGCTCCCGTACGTAGTTGTGAAGGACGCAACATGCTTTTATGATTGCAACAGCAAATTCTCTGTGTACATCAAGAGGACGATGAAAAATTCGCCACTTGTTGGCTAGTATCCCGAAAGTACATTCTATGTACCGGCGTGCACGGGAAAGGCGGTCGTTAAAAATTATTTTCTTGTCTGTCAAATTTCTTCCGGCATATGGTCTCATTATATTTTCTGACAAAGAGAATGCTTCATCGCCAACTATGACAAAAGGCAGAGGCACACCTGTTTCAGTTATCGGTCTTTTGTCTGGTAGGTATGTCTAAATTATTATTTGTAAGTTTTACATAAAAATGGGAGTTCTTGAATACCGATGAATCGCTGCATTTTCCATATGCGCCGACGTCTATGCATATAAATTTGTAGTTGGCATCGCATATAGCCATCAGCACAATAGAGAAATAGTTTTTGTAGTTATAATATAGTGACCCTGTATGGGTCGGCTGAATGACTCTTATGTGCTTTCCGTCCACAGCTCCAATACAGTTAGGAAACTGCGAACTCTTCCTGAATCCTTCGCTTATTTCTAGCCATTTGTCTCTATTGAGCTGTGGAAAGGCAATGTCTTTTATATTTTGCCATATGGCGACGCAGACCTCAAGTACAATTTCTCGAATAGTTGTGTGTCCAATGCGAAATGAATGATTTAGTTCTCTGAAGGAGCATCCAGATGCTAGGTATCTGGAACAAACAAACACGTTATGATAACTTTTTTTTTATTTCCAGGTAAGTCACTCCAAAAAAAATGGAAAAATATAAGGGACTCATTCCTCAGGGAGCTACGACGTGTCAAAGGCGCAAAAAGTGGTGCTGCAGCGAAACGTAAATCTCCCTATGTATACTTTCAAAACCTGATGTTCCTTAAAGATACGGTAGAACCGAATACAACAGAATCAAACTTAAATGATACGGAAAATATAGTCCTTCCCACCCCCGAATCAGTATCTCAAGGACAACCAAGATCGAAGAAGAAAAAGGAAGACAATAATTTGGAAAAAGAAGACCTTGTTTCGGTTTTAAAAGAAAGCATTAATTCAAGAACTCAACGTGAATCATTTATCGAAGACGAAGACAGATTATTTATGCTTTCCTTAGTAAAGGATTTCAAAAAAATACCCGAATCCGCGAAGCTGACAACTAAGATGGAAATAATTAATCTAATCCACCGAGCACAAAATACAAGATATGATCCAAGCCACTATGAACCTATGACCACTATGACAAGGCACAACCAACCTACTTACCCTCGAAGCAGTTATACCAGCCATCAAGAATTTCAACAGGGATATTTTACTAAGAATTTGGATAATGAACCGCTTGCCACAATGAGCTGCCGCCCTTCTCTGTTACGTCCCAGTGAACCGGCGCCGCCTTTGGATTCACAAAGAGCAGAAAACTCTATCCAATCACCCGAATCAAACTACTCGCAGGCCTCGCAAGATTCAGAAATAATTGAAACTTTTTTTGATAATTATTGAACAACTGCACTTTTGATTATGATAATTACAGTACTTAAATACTTTTATGTACCTACTAGTTTTACTTATCTACCTGCATTCTTTTTCATAAAATAGACACAGGGACCGCAAAGAAATGATTTAAATAAAAGTAGATAGGCATAGGCTTACCTTAAAGTTACAACAAGTTTTTCCTCAGCAGAAATGCAGGGACGAAATTTAGTGACGGTGCCGGTGATAGATGGTCTTAATATTCTTAACAGTTCTTCAAACGTAGACTTGCTCATCCGTAAATAATTAAAGAACTTGTCATCATATTGCTGAAGGTCCGTGAAATAAGTATAAAATAATCCTTTTGTTCGCCTTTCACGCAGCAAGGGATGAACCCAATATTTTTTCCTTTTCTTTTCCCGCTTCTTACTTATAAGATACAAAAGCACTGCTATTTCCTCAACGTCCATTTTGAAGCGCGCTGTACGTGCAACTGACGATCGTAGCCGTGGTTTTGGCCGCGTTGCAAATCGATCCCTGCGGCCTGGCCGCGCGACCTGGCCGCTGCGTCCAAGCCGCTAGTGCGCTATTGCTCTTATACCTACAAGCCTAAAGGTAAAACTGTCAACACGGTTGAATGTGATTTACTTGTGTGCATCGAACAGTTTTTGATTTCAGATGGCTTACATAAACATTGATGATGAGTTGTTTAGCAATTTAATGTGACTAGGTAGCAAAGCTACAAATTTTACACAATAATTTCAAATAAATAAAACAAACAAACTCTAACGACACTCACATTCTATCCCATCTACAAACTATATAATTTTTTTATTTGATCCTGTAGGTAAATAAATAGGTTGCAATATTTCCCAAATGGCTTTGCAGACTTCGTTTATTATATTATGCAAAGTAGAACAACCAATACGGTGAGATAACGCTATCATTTGAAATGAGTCTCCAGTGCCCAAATATTTGAAAAAAAAAATTAAATATGTTCAGGTTTCTTGCATTGTATATATTTATTGACTGATCGATTACTTTTTTTTGCAGGTAATGAAGCAAAAGGGAAGTGGAGAAATTTAAAAGATTCATATACTAAATACAAAAAAAGTATTACAACAACAACGGGCCAGGCTTACAAAAAATATAAAAAATGGCCTTGGTTATACATATACATGCAGTTTTTGGGTGAGTTGAACACACGTCGTCAACCAGATGAAAGTTGTACTTCTCAAGGGTCTGACGTAACTGGAGGCAGTGAAATCGAATCTGAAGATATGTCTCGTCCAGGAACATCTCATTCAGGACCATCAATGTCAAGTAAAAGAAAAAAACACGCTGATGAAGTGGGTACGATGATTGAATATTTTGAAAAAAGGAGACGTAACACAGCTGTGGACCACATCGATCAGTTGTTTTTAAGTTATGCTCACACATTTAAACACATGTCAAGTCGTACTCAAATCACAATAAAATTAAAGATGGCACAGTTATTTGCGGAAGCTGAGATTGAAGACCTACATTCAAGGGACACAATTCTAGCTAGAGATATCAATTCAAGAACTTCTACAGCCGAAGAGATCAATGCAGGGACACCTCTGACCGAAGAGGTCAATGCAGAAACATCTCTACTTAGAGATATCAATTCAGGAACACCTACAGCCGAAGAGGTCAATGGAGAAACATCTCTACTTAGAGATATCAATTCAGGAACACCTACAGCCGAAGAGGTCAATGAAGAAACATCTCTACTTAGAAATATCAATTCAGGAACACCTACAACCGAAGAGGTCAATGCAGAAACATCAATATATATCTATAGTGACGAAAACATTGCTCAATACTTAAAATTTAATTAAAAAATATGCTATGTAGAATAAAAGTACTTTACCTTAGACACACAGCAAGCCTTTCTTTGGTAGTAATCGCCTTTCGCCAGTTTGTATCTTTTTTTTTATTTTATGGCAGATTAAACTATGCAGTTCTTCGAACAACGCTGGGGACATTCGAAAATATATGTAAAAACGATCTTCATACGAATATAATTCTCGACATAAGTTGCTGTATTCTCCACGTTGTTGTCTCGCTAAATTCAAATCGTGTACCCACACACGTTTCCTCTTTCTGCTATGCAACCATAATAACACAATATTTTCTTCTTCCTCGGTAATCATTTTCCTCGATCAAAACCCAACAATCTAGCAACTACACACACTAACTGAAATAAGATGGCCGCTGTTTGGCCTGCCCGCATCGCCCGGACCGTGACCGGTTGCCCTGCCCGGATCGCTGACCGATTGCTCTGCCCTGACCGCAGACCGATTGCCCTGACCGACAATGTTGTTCATACATGATGCGGGCTGCGGTCAGTTCAAAGCGATTGAACTGACCGGAGACCGCAGAACGCATGCAGTGTGACAAATCCTTTAAGAAGGGATTTTTTATCAATGAGGTTTCTTCATGGCAGTTGGGAATGGGGTTGTCATTAAGAAAAAAATTGACAAAAGAATTCTGTTGGTAGGTAATATTACTAATCGTTTTAGTTTTCCCTTAAGGCCCATTTACACGATGCATATTTTATGGCCCTTAAATAATGAAGCAATAAATGACTGGCATTGTCTGAACAAAATGTCACATTCTTGCTCTATTAAGCAATTTTTCCATTTGAAACTGTTTTTGGTCTAATCTCTCTTATAACATTCAACACTTGAACAAAAAATTCGGCAACGCAAATACGTGCTGTCACATATGAAATAACGTAGGTACCTTCAATACAATATTCTTTTATTAAAAATATTTGCTAAGTCGAGGGTAGGTTGTTATGTGACACATTCAATTGTACTGTGCTATGCTACTGAGCGCAATAAACTGATTTACCAAAATCTCGTGTTTTAATGGACATAATAGTGGCGACGTGTGTAAATTGTGAACTATGGAGCGTAAATTAGTGAAATTTCATGAGTTCAATGTGAAAACAGACAATTGGGACAGTTACGTAACTCGACTCAATTACTGCTTTGAAGCTAGTGGAATCGTCCTCGATTCGGTCAAAAAAGCTAACTTTTTTACGATTTGTGGTGCTCAGACTTTCGATACTGTTCTTGCATTAATCACTCCAAAAAATTCAAGTGAAGTGACTTATCCGGAAGTTATACATGTGTTAACCAAACATTATAGTCCAAAACCAAATGAAATATCAATGTCATACAAATTTTACCATCGCGATCAAACAAAGGACGAGACAGCGACGGAATATATCGCTCAGTTAAGAAAAATCAGTACCAACTGTAATTTTCCAAATCTGGAACGCATGTTGCGGGACAGATTGGTGTGTGGCATGAGCGATCGCAAACTGCAGTACGAGCTGTTGAAGAAAGACAATCTCGAGTACAAGGACGTCGTTGACGCCATGGTGTCTGCCGAGTCCGCGGGGAGGGACGCGCGCATGATGCAGCAGGCCGAGCGCGCGGCCACGTTGGCACACGCCGATACCGCCGCCGCCCCGCCCCCGCCTGAGCCGATGGATGTCAACGCGTTAAAAACAAAAACAAACATTCGTCTTTGCTACAGATGTGGTGATCGTCACGGTGGTGATTGCCGTTTTATCAATGCAGTTTGTCATTTTTGCAAGAAAAAGGGTCATATCGAGAAAATCTGTACAGCTAAAAAGAAAAGTACCTCAGGAAAAGTTAACCACGCTGAAGAGGTGCAGTCTGACGCGCAGCTGAACGGGATTTACAAAGTGGAGGGCGCGAACACGCGCGTTCCTGCCTACAAGCTACGCGTGTTGCTGAACGACGTGCCTGTGGACATGGAAGTGGACTCAGGCGCCGCCTTCTCACTGGTCAACGAGCGCACCTGGGCGCGCCTACAACCGCGCGCCGCCGCCGCGCCGCGGCCCATGCACACTCGGCTGCGCACTTGGAACAACTCACAGGTTTCGGTCATTGGACAAGCAACGGTCTCGGTCATGTATAAGGACATTCAGGCTGAATTATACGTAATAGTGGCTAGAGGTTCAGGGCCGAACTTATTGGGACGTGATTGGTTTGAGCCCCTCGAAATTTCTATAAAATTGAATAAAATTTTAGATATTGACTGGTCAGCAACAAATGCTTTATTAACCAAGTATGGGGAGGTTTTCAAGGACGAACTCGGTACTTACCGGGGAGACCCCGTCGCGATTCATTTAAAACCGAATGCAACGCCAAAGTTTTTGAAAGCTAGACCGGTACCATTCGCTATTAAAGCTAGGGTTGAGCAAGAGATAGATCGATTGGTAGGTGAAAATGTTTTGCAACCCGTATCATATTCAGAATGGGCCACTCCGGTAGTCCCAATAATAAAAAAGAACGGTGCGGTCCGTCTGTGCGGCGATTATCGTAGTACGGTGAATCAGGCTACGGAAACCGATACTTACCCGATGCCTTCAGCTAGTGAAATTTTCGCAATTATATCTGGAGGAAAATTCTATACGACATTAGACCTTGATCGCGCATACACACAAGTGGTCGTTACAGAAGACACGTCTCGCCTTTTAACACTAAACACATGCAAAGGTCTTTACACTGTACATAGGTTAGCATTCGGCGTGAAAGCGTGCCCTGGCATCTTTCAACGGCTGATGACAGCGTTGCTGGCAGGCGTGCCTGGTGTAGCCGTGCTGATTGATGACGTCATCGTCAGCGGCCGCACCATGGCAGAGATGACGCAGCGTCTTGACGCAGTATTAGAACGTATTGAGAAGGCAGGTTTACGTCTCAATAAGGACAAATGTAAGTTCGCGAAGGAGCGAGTGGAATTTTTGGGTTTTGTTATCGATGCTGACGGGATTCACCCGGCACCGAGTAAGGTTGAGTCCATACTGAATACTCCAGAACCAAAAAATGTGCAACAATTACAAGCATTTCTTGGGTTATATAACTTTTATGAGAGGTTCGTACCCCATAAAGCCACGATATTAGAGCCTCTACATAGATTGCTCGACAAATCGCAGAATTGGGTGTGGACTGACCGAGAGCAGGCCAGTCTCAATACTGCTAAGCGTTTACTATCTTCTGATCTCACACTTGTACACTATGACTTGAACAAGCCGCTGGTCCTCACCTGCGACAGTTCAGAGTACGGAGCGGGAGCTGTCTTGTCCCACATCATGGAGGACGGACATGAGCGTCCTATTGCCATGGGCTCTAGGACATTGCATTCGCACGAGCGTCGTTACTCGCAACTTGACAAAGAAGCGACTGCTATAATGTTTGGAATAAATAAATTCCAGAATTACTTAATGGGTAGGTCTTTTACGATAGTTACGGACCATAAACCATTGTTAGGAATTTTTGACCCCAAAAGGCCCATACCTCATGTTTTATCACCACGTTTGACACGAATAGCTTTAATGTTAACTTCCTATAGTTACGACATTATGCATAAACCAGGAAAACAGATAGGTCATGCTGATGGACTGAGTCGCTGGCCGCAGCCTGTTCCTGAACAAACTGAACCACAGCTCTGTGATATACTGTTGATGGCAGAGGCCCCTGATGACTTTCCGATTGATGTGGACAAAATAGCACAAGCTACAAAACAGGACAACATTCTTAATCGAGTAAGTCATCACATTCTATGTGGTTGGCCAGCCAAAATATCAGATGATCAGCTACGTCCATACTGGCTGCATCGGGCTGAGTTGTCGTTGCATGAGGACTGCGTCCTCCTAGGCTGCCGCGTAGTAGTACCTCCGCCCCTTCGTGAAGTAGTGCTGCATGCTCTTCACAAAACGCACAGTGGCATTGTTCAAACTAAATCACTCGCCAGAAGTTATGTTTGGTGGCCACAGTTAAATGACAACATTGAGACTTTGGTACAGACCTGCAATAAATGCTCTGAAAACCGGCATATGCCACCAAAAACTAGTTACGAGTGGGTGATGCCAGTGAAGCCTTGGTCTAGGTTAAATATGGATTTTGCTGGACCTTTCCAAAACAAGACTTTTTTGATTATAGTTGACGCATATTCGAAATGGCCGGAAGTGTTCATTGTCAATAATATGACTTCAGCCACCGTCATTAAGCACTTGAGAATGATTTTTTCTATCCATGGACTCTGTGAGACATTAGTATCGGATAACGGTACTCCTTTTGTTTCTTCTGAGATGAAGACATTCCTAGAAGCTAACAAGATTAAACACATTACTTCTGCACCTTTTCATCCATCCACCAATGGTTTGGCAGAACGTATGGTACAGACAGTTAAAGATAAACTTCGTAAAATGGACGGTATGTCCTGGGATGTTAAAATTCCAAACATGCTCCTAGGTCTAAGGGCAACCCCATGTGCGGCTACTAACAAAAGTCCAGCAGAGCTTTTGTTTAAAAGACGGATCCGCACATTGCTAGACACTATTAATCCACATGATCAGAAACGTAAAAAGAGGGAAAATCAAATCGTAAGAAATAGTCAAAAGAAGAACAGACAGACAGACGTAGGGCAGAAGGTTATGTACAGGAATTTTAGCAGTGGACCTCGTTGGTTACCAGGTACTGTAGTAAACAAAGACGGTCCAGCCAGTTATCGAGTTGACACTGGAAATGGAACGGTAGTCAGTAGACATATAGACCAGTTAGTCAGACAACATAATGTACTAAATTCCGAAACACAGATGGCTAATGAGGAATTAGGCCAGACTGAGGAAAGGGACACGATAGAACAAAGTTATGGGGAAAGACAATATCAGGAAATGGATCAGGATCAATCGGATATACAGGAAAGTGAGCAAATTATAGAAATACCCAGTTCAGACAAATGGGCTGAAATGTTAGGTATTCCTTTGGATTCAGAACCTAGTCTTTCAGGCGGTAAAATTAGAAATAAACTTGTTGTCCATGGAAAAACCCCCTATACTAGACCAGCTCCAAATTCTAACTTTATGTTGTAGTTTACATGTTTCGAATTTAATACTTTTTCATATTGCCAAATGCATAGTTATAAAAATTAGGATTAACTGATAATTTTAAGTTTAGTAATATGTGGTGAAGGGTTAAAATAAGTAAGTTCAATTTTGTGGTATGTTATAAAGTTTATATTTGTTTTTATATTATTATTATGTTTTACATACTTGGGGGGAAGGTATGTCACATATGAAATAACGTAGGTACCTTCAATACAATATTCTTTTATTAAAAATATTTGCTAAGTCGAGGGTAGGTTGTTATGTGACACATTCAATTGTACTGTGCTATGCTACTGAGCGCAATAAACTGATTTACCAAAATCTCGTGTTTTAATGGACATAATACGTGCAATATTTGAAGCAACGCATGGCATGTGCTGCACATGCCATTTACTGGTACGTGCACATGATGTGCACGTACAAGTCTGTGTTTAGACAAGACAAGACTTGAAAGCAATAATCTCCTAAACCTAGTCATATTGGTGTAAACAAAAGGCACTTGCAATTGATTAGCAAGAAAATGGCATCATGTAAAATTGTAAATGGTGCTTTACTTTTCGAAAACTGTGGCATGAACGAATTTACAGCTAGGAAAAGGAACATTCTGAGTTAGGAAAAGACCTCCAAAAAGTATACACCCCAGCAACTGGGAGAAAATTATTTATGTATAAATATAAACACAAGAGAAGAGAAGATGAGACACCAGACAGGACCACATCATTTACAAATATTTATTAGTTTTTCATCATCACTGCGGCATGTCTTAGAACCGAAAATTCGAAGTTGTGTGTCATTTGCCATTACAGCCCATTACCTCGTAACAGATAGAAGGCCTATTTCCCAGCATAATAGGCTGATTATGTTTTTGTTTATGCTTAGTAATTAATATAATAAAGTTCAATTGGGAAAACTGTTTCAAAATCCGTCCAGTACAAATCGGGTGACTTAACATCCTTGGATTCTTTGTACTAATTGGTTGTTCAATACACAAACAAATCTTGATATTCCAATATTCACCCAGCTAAGGACCCCAAAGGTGGAAGGGATACAAAAAGAAAACTTAATGATGCCGAACAATTACTAAAGAAACCATGGCATGAGAATCACAAGCAGAGATTTTCCAAGGTATTTTGCTGAGCCTGACTAAACTTGATGACCAACTCTGCCCGATGACCCATTATAGCAATCACTGACTTATAATTTTTTAGTTTTGAATTTGAAAATAACCTGCAACATTACAATTCTAACTGCGGCAGACAACCTATGAAAATGACTGCAACTTAATAATTAGGAAGAATTTTATGAAAGTACAATAAATTGATGATCCACAATGCACAAAATTTTTGCTTTGGCAGAAATGACAATGCCAACATGTTTTTGAATTTTTAGAAAACCAATTTTTTTAACAAGTTCCCTTCAATCACTGGAAATTTCCAAGCACACAAGAAATACGATTACGGCCGCAAATTAAACCTTTGCCAGACTTCGAAACTTGCAGAAACCATAAGATACGAAGAATACGAACTACCATTTATGAACCCCGCCAGTTAGTGTTTTCAATACTTTCGATATTTCATTCCACGATTTCACAAAATATTGTCTACCCCAAGTGTCTTCCAAACCAAATAGACAATTACAAATACAGTTAAATTATTCAAATTACTGATAGAGCCACAGATTTGTATTATGGAGGCTACAGCCATGCCATAACTTAGTTGCCTCGTTGCTATTTGTTGCCATTGATGTCAAACACAGAGTACTTTTATATTTATGATGTCAAATGTCAAACAAACAGCTCGCGGCTACACAAAAATGTACTCTGGTCTCTGTGTCTGTGTTGCTTACTTTACTTTGAGCCAAACCAAGCGGTGGTGCCGTTGTTGCCAACCCTAAGAAACTAAAAATAGGAATGTTAAAATATTATCGATTCTTATTTAAATCAATTATTATTTTCTTATAATCGATTTTTATAATAATATTAATAGATTTTCATAAACAGCGCTTTTTAATACTAGTCAAATGTAAAGTAGGACTGAATATTTGTTACAATAATTATTTTTATTTTTTTTATTGTATAAACTTAAAGAAAAACGAAATATTTGTTTTATATTTTAGTTTTTGAGACCATTATGTAGTCGTTTAGTTTTTAAATTATCGTTTAAAGTATTTTATTTTAATACTAGTCAAATGTAAAATAGTACTGGACATTTATGGCATATTTTTTTTGATTTGATTTATATTTTTAGTTTTTGAGACAGTGATTGTCATTTTGTTGGGATGCTCATCATATCATTTTCTTTTCATTTTTTTTTTTATAAAACCTTTAATGGTACTTATTTGTATCACTAATGATATTTGTTTTCCTTATATGAGAAAATAAATGGCATTTTCACAAGCAAAATGAAATTCAAACGTTTATCTTCCGAACTTTGTGTATAAATAAGTTGTAATTATTTTTAATGAATTTTATTTATTTTACCTTTTTTAGAACAATATCCGTCACAAAAACTTGTAACCAAGGTTGATCTTATTGAAATAATAATAATTTATTCAGTTCGCATAACAAGGTACAATATTAAAAGCTAGAAACAAACAATGATCCTTATGCACTAGATTTTTACAAATTCCCTGGACTCCACACTAGGATACCCTGTGTCGTGGGGCAAAAAATTGTATAAAAATGGGTAAAATTTTCCTTTATCTGGTATCCCTTTACACACGCACACAGAGTTACGACGCCGCCATTTTGGTGCTTCAATAAATTGTTTCTTAGTGAAGTTCCGTCCGCCTTTTTTTATTGGTCCATGGGCGAAATGGTCACAATGTTGACAGCTAATTTTAACTGTTTGCGAAAGAATGTAGTTTTATATCCCCCATTTGTTTCATTTCCTGTTTGAAAAATAGAATGGGGTCATGCAGAACGTACTTTTGCGTTTTGGTTTTGGCTGACCAAATTCAATCATTTATTTCCACAAAAAACAATGTGGAAATAAATGATTGAATTTGGTCAACTTGAGGAAAAATCAGAAACTCGGTCTGGCAACCTTGGTGTGGTGTCACTGGTGTGTAAATGGGGTGGGCAACTGGTGGAACTAATGGCGCTAGCAGCGCATAAACCAAACATCGTCATTGGTTGAAAATCTGTCACTGTCATATTTCAAAATAGATTGACCTCATTGGACAGATTGAGTCTAAGCTATGGACGGCGCCATCTACAATCAGCTTTGACCAGCCTTCCCCATTAATATTTTGTAGGAGTCTTCACTGAAAAAAAATTATATTCCACCTATTAAACTATTCAAATATTTTGACAACCACCATGTAATATTGAAGCATTTTATTACACAGTGGTTATCATTTGAAGCCACAGAAAGGCACATGAAGAAATTTAACAAAATTAAGTATGATTTAAAAAAGGAAAATGAGTCTGAAAATACTGATGATGAGGCAATTGAGGATGAAAATGGAAAATAATTTTACTTTGATTTTTGATTTTTAATTTGTTGTGATCAATATAATAAAACAACATGAGTTTTGCTAACTCATAAAAGTAGGTGATTATTTTAATGAGGGTTTCCTGAAATGACAAAACCAAAAGGAGGTAGCACTGGAGTAAGGTCTAAAAATCTATCAAAATACCAGAGTTTCTTGTACTTTACGATTACGTATTTTTTTTTATAATCATTAATTTTTTCATTTTTTTTTCTTATAAATCTTTAAGGGGCTCCCCCATGCACACTAGCGCCACTTTAGTAAATAAAAACAGAACTCGTTAAATACACAATTAATATAAAATCTGATTGACAAAATCAATCTTTTGGTCTTGTGTTAACCAGGTTTATATTAATAAAATAAAAGAATGACATGCTTTCCACAAGAGGCCATGTTTATTATTTCTTATTTTTATAATCTACATCTGACAAAGGCTGAAGGCTATACAGCCTAGTCTCATATGTCACATCCCCCCTTTTAACACTCATAATCAACTAAATAGGAAGGAGGTTTCACAGACCTTCCACTACGAGTAACATATGAACTGCCTGCTTCACAAGCATCTCTTAACACTCTGTGCTGACTAGGCACAGTCCCCCCATCATTTGAATCAATCACCGGTCTAACATTAATTGGGGCTTCAAACTCAACCTCTGATCTCTCATTAAACTTATTTCTACTACTCTGTCAAGAAAGTACCGGGAAAAGATCAATAATACACAAAATGTCTGTTATTCATCCAAATTTATTTTATCCCCTTCAAAGTATGCTCCTTTAGAAACGATACACTTGCGCCAACGAATAATCCATTCATCAAAACATTTTTTAAACGCTGCTTCCGGAATTGAGTTCAGTTCTCGCCGCGAATTCTCCTTTATGTCTTCTATCGATTGAAAACGGGTGCCACGAAGTGGTAATTTGAGTTTAGGAAAAAGAAAAAAGTCAGCAGGAGCCATATCTGGTGAATATGGTGGTTGCTGGATGGTATTTGTTGAGTGTTTGGTCAAAAATTCGTTCACAATGATAGCCTTGTGCGAAGGCGCATTGTCGTGGTGCAAAATCCAAGAATTTTCTTTCCACAAATCTGGCCTTTTTCGTCGAATTTGCTCTCTTAAACGCCGCATAACGTTTAAATAATATTCTTTATTTACCGTAAGAATTCAGAGTGCACAACACCGCGATAGTCAAAGAAAACAGTCAACATGACTTTGACTTTTGATCGACTTTGGCGTGGTTTTTTCGGTTTCGGTTCAGTTGGAAGGCGCCACTCCGAAGCTTGTTGACTAGTTTGCATGTCAAACTCGTAAACCCACGTCTCGTCACCAGTAACAATGCGTTTCATGAATGTTGGGTCCGAACTGACTCGTTCTAGCATGTCCTCAGCGACTTTCATGCGATTGAGTTTTTGGAGAAAATTCAGATCTTTTGGGACTAGCCGAGCAGCAACATGTTTCATACCCAAATGATTAGTTAAAATGGTACGGATCGACTCGTGAGATACAGAAAGTTCGGCGGCTATCTCTCTCAGAGTTGAATGGGGATTTTCAGTCACTATTTTCTTCACTTTTTGCGATGTTAACTTCAGTTGCAGACGTTGACGGCCTACCAGAGCGAGGCAAATCTTCCATCACATCTCGACCGCTTTTGAACGCTTTGAACCACTCATAAGCACGAGTTTTTGATAAAGTCGATTCACCGTAAGCCTTCTGTAACATTTTCAGTGACTCCGAAAACGAAATTCCATTGGCGATGCAAAATTTAAGACAAACTCTTTGTTCGATATTTTTGTCCATTATGAAATTCGCAATACACACTATATATGATATTACTAAAACCAGCACTGTTTTTAATATAAATAACAGATGCAACTCAAACTCCGCGCCAAAATGGAAAACAGTTGTGCCAATCTAACAACTACAAAAAAACAAAAATTTGAATTTGGAACCATAAACAAATCATCCATTCCCGATACTTTTTTGACTGAATGTACTTAGTAACATATGCTTTTCATTTCTCCTAACACAATTACCTTTTTCATTTTGAACAATATAGGATCTAGGACTATCCTTCCTTACTACCCTTCCTGGCTGCCAATCCTTATCATCCCCATTCTGTATTAACACACTCTGACCATTACTATAGGAAGCTCTATTTTTGGCTGTTTTATTATAATTACTTTTAGATTTTTCTTTCATTATTTGCATTTTTTCATTGATATTGATTGGCAGTCTGGGTTGAAGATCTGTGTAAGTGCGGTAAGTTAGTTCTTAATAGCCTGCACATCAGAAGTTCAGATGGGCTATAATCTAACCCAGTAAGCGGTGTTGTTCTATAGTGTAGCAAGCCCATATTCAAGTTCTCATCATTTGCTCTGCATTTCTTCATTAAATTCTTAACAATACCTACAGCCTTTTCTGCCAGGCCAATAGACTGATGATTATGAGGGCTTGAAAACAAACTGCGTACTTAGGTATTCCATGTGTAGCAAAGATTATTTTTAATTTCAATATAACATTTTTTGCTGTTTTTTGTTGTAATTGTTTCAACTCAATCCACTTTGAATAATACTTAATCAACAACCACTAGATAATCTTTGCCAGCAAAGGAACAAATATCCATACCTACTTTATAAAAAGGAATATCTGGCACATCATGACTCCTGAGGAATTCTTTACAGTTACTTGACCTATATTTCTCACATTCCTTACATGACAAAACAAAATTTTCAATGTCCTTGGACATTCCTGGCCAAAATAAAGACCTACGGCCCCTTTTCTTGGACTTGACCACACCTGCATGAGCAGTGTGTAAAATAGTAAGTATTTCTTTTCTCATACAATAAGGTACCACTACCCGGTTATTATAATATAAAACATCATCTTTAAAGTTTAAAAAATCTTTCAGTTTGTAAAGTATTTTCAACTCTCTATTCAAAATATTTTTATCATTGGATGGCCACTTATTATAATACCATGTCTTAATTTGCACTAAATGGGGTTGGCTGGTAAAAGTTATAAGCAGATGGCGCTAGCATAGATTGTTCCCTTGTCATTGTTGTTGTCATTTTTTTATGTTGTGTTGATTGCAGTGAAACGTGTAAATTTTTGCCTTTGCGACTTTGTGGCAGCTGTAAGACAATTTAAATAAGTGGAGCACATATTTATACATCATGTATTCTAACTGGCGAGTCAATGAACTGAAAGACGAATTAAAAAAACGTGGTGCTTCCTTACGAGGAAAAAAAGCGGACCTCATTGAAAGGTATCTAGTTTTGTTCTGTAATTCATCAAATACACCTAAATCGAAGTTTATAGTCGTTGTAGATTGAAGGGCTCTATGCATAGTAACAATTTTAAACCTAATGACTTTGAAAATGTAAAGATTTCATGGTATTTTCAGATTAGAGCTTTATGACCAAAATTTCAATTTTGGTCGATCTGAGTGCGTTGATGACGACGAACCCAAAATGGAGCTACCATCAAAAGAATCCTATCGAGATATAAACAGTCATACGATTCTGCCACCTTTGGACAAAATAATGATAAGGCATTATTTAAGTTGGTAAGTAAAGATAAAGTTAAATCTTTCAATAATTAAATTTCTTTCCATAATTTTATTTAGCTATGTACTTACATAATTCTTTTTTTTTCTAGCACAGAGAAAAAAGTAGCAACAGCTACACAGCTATATGAGACACGGCACTTACTGATGGCAAGATCTTCTGTTGTTAGTCAAAATACTTTTATAAAAGGTTACTGCAGGAAAACAATGAAGAATCTGCAGTACGAAGTTGATGTAAAATTAAATAAAAACGGAAATCCTGAAGCATCAGATTGTGAATGCCCAGCTGGAAGTGGAATAAATGCAGTATGCAAACATGTTGCAGTCCTTTTACTAGGCATTGAGAACATGGTTCATCAAAAAATTCTTTTGCTTCAAGAAGTATGCACTCAAAGACTACAGCAGTTCCATGTTCCAAGAAAACCATACACAGGTACTCCTGTGAAAGCTGAAAAAATGTATCGCAAGAAAAATAAACGCAATTTGATTTTTGAGCCATATTCATTAAAACATATGGACAAAGGAAATTATAATAATAGGCTAAGAAATATAGTATTAAATTTTCCAAATTCCCGAATGCCATTTAAACAACTCTATGAACCAGCTAACCCATATGCATTAGTACATGATCATCATTACACTGAAATAAGTCCAGAGCAGAAACTTTTAAATGATTTAAAATTGTCTTCAATCACTCAAGAAGAAATTAATGAAATACAAAATATTACCATTGGCCAAAATGAGTGTCCTGAATGGCATACATACCGCCAAGTAAGGCTTACTGCTAGCAACTTTCATACCATTTGTCACCTGAAGTCAAGCACAATGTGTAAATATGCAAAAGAAACATTAAATAGAAAACCATTTATGACAAGAGCAACAAGCTATGGCATAATTAATGAACCAACTGCTCTTATCAAACATGCAGCTGAATACGGTCTCACTGTAGAACCAAGTGGTATTTTTATTAGTTTAGAAAGACCATATCTTGCTGCTTCTCCTGATGGGTTACTGGGACAAGAAACAATTATAGAAATCAAGTGTCCTTATGCAAGCCGATACCAAGAAATAAATACCATTACAGTGCCCTATTTAGAAAAAAATAATGACACTTTAACATTAAAAAAAACTAGCCCATATTATTTCCAAATTCAAGGACAGTTGTACTGTTCAGGCAGAACATACTGCAACCTTATTATACAATGTGTCCCAGGGATAAGTGACCGCCCGGCGTTTTTTGAATATTTGTACAAAATTATTAATAATGACATTTATATTTGTGACTTAGCGGCTTTAGTTTTTTTTTTATGATATTTTTTCTTTTTTCTGTAAAGACGCGTGACGTGCTGCAGTTTTTTTACGATATTTCCTAAGTTTGTTCATCTTTTTCCATTATTTTTTTTTTACTGACTAGCCGACATCATAGTTTATCATTTAAAATCATTAAACATAACTAAAATGTAGTAAAACATTTATTAAATAAAAAACAAAATTAAAATTAGAAGAAAAAAAAACTCTTCTTTTCAGTTTTTTCAAAATAAATCTAAAAAATGCCCCCTTAATATCACATTTTTTTAATTTATTAATGAACTACATGATATTTCCTACAATAGCTCAGAACAATGTTTGTTACTATTTCAAACATGTACCAAACTACAGACTCTGGAATCAGACCTTTACTCCTTACAAAACAAAAAAATGACGCAGGTAAAAAAATACCGGTCTTTATTGTGTAGCACGCCCGAGTGCACGTCCCTTTTTACTTCCGGCTTTGGTTTGTTTTGTTTAGTCGATCGTTCATTGTGCTCGTGACGCTACGTATTTCGTGATCTCTCAAGTTTTAAAGCATTGTGAGAAGTTTTGTGGCTTTGGCTTAAAAATGTCTAGACTTTCTAATTTGGAACCTTCCCATATTGCTGACATGCATTTTGTGTATGGATTTTGTAATGGGAACGCGAGAGCTGCCGTAGTGGAATACAGACGACGATATCCTAATAGGGTTGTCCTTGGATATCGCTCATTTATTGCTGTACATCGCCAAATCACCGAACTGGGTTTACTTACAAGACGACGAGAACCTGTACTACCTGCTCCAGCTATTCCTCAGGCCATCGATGAAGAAATACTACGTTTAGTGTCAGCTGACCCAACGTTAAGCGTTCGCCGAATAGCAATCAGGCTGGGTATATCAAAAATGAGAGTCTGGCGTGTGTTGAAAAAAGAAGGTCTCCACCCTTATCATTATCGACGCGCTCAAAATTTGAGAGATGAAGACAGTGTGCCTAGGTTGGTGTTTTGTACGTGGATATTACGACAGCACAGACTTTATGCAAACTTCTTAAAAGAGATTTTATGGACTGACGAAGCAACGTTTACTAGAGCTGGAATAACTAATCATCGCAACTTGCACATTTGGGCTGCCGAAAATCCGTACGCTGTTCGAGAAACAACATTTCAACACGAATTTTCAATTAACATGTGGGCCGGAATTATTGACGATTTAATTATTGGACCTTTCGAATTGCCAAATCGGCTTACCCAGGAGGTAATGCTAAATTTTTTGCGCAACGATTTGCCACTATTGTTGGAAGACGTCCCTTTGTTAACAAGGCGAAACATGTACTTCCAGTTAGATGGAGCCCCGGCACACTACGCGACATCTGTTAGACAGTACCTAAACGAAAACTACCGAAGGTGGATCGGCAGGGGTGGTCCAGTGGCATGGCCCCCAAGATCTCCGGACTTAACGCCACTGGATTATTATTATTGGGGCTACATGAAACAAAAAGTTTACGCTGTGCCGATAACTTCAAGAGAGCAATTAAAAGAAAGGATCAATGCAGCTGCGGCAGAGATTTCAGAAAACCATTCCGAAATAAGAAGGACGACACAGAGGATGTCATTTAGAGCTCTGGCGTGCATTACTGCTAATGGCAGTCATTTCGAAAACGTAATTAATTAATCATGTGTTTCTTTTTAATAAATAATAATTTGATTACAACATTGTTTTTTTTTTATTACATCTAATAAAAAAGTATCTAATGGATTCAATTGAGACTTCTAACAGTGTCAATAGCGGCTTTAGTTAGCTTTGAAGACTTTGCTCTTTTTTACTGAGTATGGGAGTCAAATTTCAACTGACTGTACTTTTGCTTTTGTTTGAAATCAGTAGCAAACATTGTTCTGAGCTATTGTAGGAAATATCATGTAGTTCATTAATAAATTAAAAAAATGTGATATTATGGGGGCTTTTTTTAGATTTATTTTGAAAAAATTGAAAAAAAGAGTTTTTTTTCTTCGAATTTTAATTTTTTATTTAATAAATGTTTTACTACATTTTAGTTATGTTTAATGATTTTAATTGATAAACTATGATGTCGGCTAGTCAGTAAAAAAAAAATAATGGAAAAAGATGAACAAACTTAGGAAATATCATAAAAAAACTGCAGCACGTCATGCGTCTTTACAAAAAAAAGAAAAGAAATCATAAAAAAAAAACTAAAGCCGCTAAGTCACAAATATAAATGTATTTATTAATAATTTTGTACAATTATTCAAAAAACGCCGGGCGGTCACTTATCCCTGGGACACATTGTATATACCTACAGGGATTTGAAAGTAATTTATATTGAAAAAGATAATTATTTTATAAATTCAATGTTATTAAAACTAGATTCCTTTTTTCCTATATTTAAAGAAGCTTTATTTGAAAAATACATCTATTTTAACTTTAGTGAGAACTTTGGAACAAAATAAAACACAACATTGATAATAAGTCTGTTTTATTTATCCCATTAAATTATTTCCGTTTATTTACTATACCTTCTCTAAAATTACACAACATAATACATATAAAAAATATTTTTGATGCTATGGGAACATAGAAATGATTAAGTTCATGCTTTAAAATTACATAAGTTTTTATTAATCCTATAAGTCTTTCTATGTGGACTCTTTGGCTAGCCAACTGTTGGTCTAATTTTAATTGCATACCAGGAATTTGACTTTCCTTTTACAAAGGTAGGAAAATTTATCCCAATTCCTTTACAGGCAAACAGATCTTGCACATTAAAACCCCTGTCTGCCATAATGCTATCCCCAGAATCACAAATATCAAATAACTTGCTGCGTTCTACAATCTGTCTGTCACTCACTGAACCAGCATATGCACTTGAACAAAATGTTATGAGACCACCTGGTGAGGCACCAACTAAAAATTTTAGGGTATTCTTGTTTGTAAGTACTAAATGTGGCTCTTTGGTCATTGGGCTGACTAGGCTTTTGTATTTCTATTTCAGTTCCATCTAGTATAAGCCTTGTTGAAGGATAATATTTTTTAAAACTATCAGGCATATAAAAATTTACTAAATTGCGATTAGGCCAAATGTCTATTAAGCTCCAGATATCGCTAACAAAATTTATCCATGTCACTATAACATTTGACACTTCAGCTTTGCTTACACCAAACATTTTTCCTAACTCAAAATCAGTTGTATTTCTTCTGAGCTTAATTAAAAGCATTAGAAACTGATCCTCTACTGTCAAGGAAACAACTCTACTCCAACGGTACTTAATATCATGTGCCATAGGCAAAAGAGTACTGATAATTAAATAAAATTTAGACAATGTCTCCAACCCAGTATAAAAATGCACTGTCTCGTCTGCAAGTAATAGCTCTGTAGAGAACAATCTTAATATATTAGATGTTTGTGTACCACGAGTCAACACTTGTGGTTCACAAACAGATTGGTTTGGCTTATCAGATGCAGGTATTGGAGAAGAACTATGTTCAATCAGAAGCTCTTGAGATACACTGCAGTCTTGAGGCACACCACTATCTCCTTCTAGTGGCATTATATCATCTTCACAATGTTGTGTACTTGAAGGCATGTCAAAAAGCTGTCTTTTCATGAGGTTGCGGTTTACCAATCTTTCTTCTCTGGCCTTCGCGTTCTCATTAATTGGTTGCGTATTCCAAGGAAAAACAGATGGTATAGCCCCTTTCTTCAAGAATTTATGAAGGTGTCTAACTCCTAGAACAAGACGTGATTTTTAACATTGCAAATTACATAAGCAGTTATGGCCAGGCACGAAATATTATGGAATGTAGGGATTATTGAAAAGATAATAGTCAAAACTTTATTTATGATCAGCATACCTGTGTATTTGCTTGTTATTTCATAGTCACTTTCTACAAAGTGTTTACCACATAACCTCGTACTTTTTGTAGGAATCAATTTTTCACGACGAATGGCTTTTAACCAAATACCAAAGCCTTCGTATTTTTTTATCTTTCGGTATTTGGTGCGTTCCAACTTCAGAGCATTTAAAGACAATACAGCGCGTCATTGTAACTGTTTGAAATTATTTTCTAAATTTGACCATATAAAAATGCAATGTTATGGGAACAATCTACGCTAGCGCCACTTTGACAGTTGCCAACCCCATTGTTGTCACACCCAGTTTCAAATTGTAATTTTTTAAGTTTTTCATCAGTAATTGCTAAATCAGATTGAATTCCATACACAACTTCAGTATCAACAGAATGAACTAACTCTTGTAAATCTGAGTCATTTTTCCCATTATTTAGCAAGTAGTTTCTTGACAAATAATCAGCAATAAACATTTTAGGACCCGGTACATGGCGAATTTCAAAATCATATTTTAGCAATTTTAAGACCATTCTTTGAAGTCTGGCTGATATTTTGTTAATGTCCTTTGACATTATTGCCACTAATGGCTTGTGGTCTGTTTCAACAACAATCCTTCTACCATACACAAATTGATGACACTTTTCCATAGCAGCACAAATGGCAAATAATTCTTTTTCTATAGGTGCCCACCTACTTTGGCACTCGGTGTAAACTCTGGAGTAAAATGACACTGGTTTTCCATCTTGCAACAGGCATGCACCCATACCAGATTTAGAGCTGTCAGTCTGTAGCACAACTGTACCCTTGTCACTCAGAATTGCCAAAGTAGGTGTACAACTTAATTTTCTTTTCAGTTCTAAAAATGCTTCTTGCTGAGAAGAATCTCATTCCCACAAAGTATCTTTTTTAAGTAACTGTCTCAAGGGCGTTGTAGTTTTTGTATAGTGAGGTATAAACTTACTTAAGTAATTACACATACCAAGGAACTTTTGAAGCTGTTTGATATTTTTTAGTGAATCTAATTGAAGAATGGCTGATACATGTTCAGAGTCTAATTGTATTCCATTTTTTGATATTATGAGCCCTATATATTTTACATGATCAAGTCTATACTGTAACTTTTTACTGTTAAATTTTACATTATACTCTCTTGATCTCTGAATAACTTTACTAAGTATTGTATCATGTTCTAACTGGTCTTTACCTGCAATGATTAAGTCATCAAAATATACATAGACTCCTTGAATATCCAAAAAAAATTGAACAATTTATGCGCTGCATCACTTCAGGTGCTGATGATATGCCAAAAGGCATTCTTTTAAATGCATATCTTCCAAATGGAGTACCAAATGTGCATAATTTCTGAGGATCATCAAGTTCAATCTGAAAAAAACCATCCTTCATATCAAGAACTGTGAAAACTTCTTTACCTGACAAACTATTGTAAATTTTTTCTGGACTGGCGATTGGGTAATTTTCACGTAGAATATTTTTATTAATATCTTGTGGATCTAAACAAAGTCTAAGTGACTTGTCAGGTTTCTCTACTATCACCAAATTATTACACCAATCAGTTGGGGAAGTTACTTTTTCAATAATATTTCTCTTTTCATAATTATTTAAAGTTTCTTTCAGTCTACCTTGTAATGCTTGTGGGATCCTCCTGATCGGCTTGATTACTGGTTCAGCACTCTCTTTTACTTTAATCTTGTACTTTCCTATGTTTCCCAATCCTGTAAACACCTCTTTATTTTTTCTGAGAAAATTTTCTTTTTCTGAGCTTGATTGTGCAACATCCACTCTCTTAATTAATTCAAGCCTGTTACAATCAGGCAGTCCTAATACTGGCTGAACTGGTAAGTCTATTACTGTAAACTTTAGTTTTTGTTTTTTCTTTTTAATGACAGTCTAGTTCAGCTGTCCCAGCAGTTTCCACTTGTTGTCCATTGTACACTAATAGAATTGTCCCAGTTTTTAAAAGACTTTCTTCTTTCTTTTCTTTCTAAATTCTACTTCATATCCATTTACTATTATTTTTTCTTTCCACTGCAACTTAATTCCATCCACTGTGAAAATACTTCCAACTGTAAAGTCTTCTTCACTGTCATCTGTATTTTCTTGAATTACATTGACTCGACTTTTCCTAGTATCACTGAGTTTTTCACTTGTGTTATTTTTATTCTTACTTTTGCACATATTAGCAAATAGTCCGTAAAATCCACATCCCATACATTTTCTGCCATAAGCTGGACAGTTCCTTAACTCATGATTTTTTCCACATCGGCTGCAGTCTATTAATTTTTCTTTGGGCCTTACCCCTTTGTTGTATGGTTTCACTTTCTGACTTAAGGTGCTCACTTGATCTTCCATTTTATTTCCTTGTAATGTCTGAACTTTTTCTTTGCCTAATTCTGCTGCTCTGCAAATATCAATTGCTGCAGTGAGCTTCAACTCCGATTCTCTTAAGAGCCTTTCTTTGACATTAGCGTCCCTGATGCCAATAACAATAACCATAGTGATCAACCGATCCTCAAGCTCTCCAAGATCACATTTTTTAGCTTGAGTGAGAACTTTGGTATAAAAGTGATCAAATACTTCGCCATCTTGTTGTTTCATAGTAAACAAGTTATATGACAACCACAACAAATTTTTTCTTGGCTCGGCGTATTCCTCGAATTGATCGATCAGATCTTGTAATTTATTAACTTTGTCTTTGCTAAATGTATTGTACACTTCCAATGCATCTTCCCCAGCACAATTCAGAAACAATGCAATTTTTCTTGATTCAGCCACATCGTCACAGTTCACAGCTTGTAAATACAAGTTAAACTGCTGCACAAAGCGTTTAAAGTTTGCTCCATCTCCCGATAGTTGGAGACCTGATGGAGGTTTTATTCCATCCATCTTATTCACACCTGACACCATGTGTTAACCAGGTTTATATTAATAAAATAAAAGAATGACATGCTTTCCACAACCACAAGAGGCCATGTTTATTATTTCTTATTTTTATAATCTACATCTGACAAAGGCTGAAGGCTATACAGCCTAGTCTCATATGTCACAGGCCCCTATTCACAACGCTTCGATTCGATTTTCGATTCGGAAAGTCGTATATCTATCTTTTTTTGACATTACGAAATCGAGCGAGATAGACATACGACTTTCCGAATCGAAAATCGAATCGAAGCGTTGTGAATAGCCCTGCAGGTCTTCTAAATTATTTACGTCTCATTGAAACATATCTCGCTGTCGTTACAGATACAAAATGGAAAAAAACGGCCGTTTTTAGCAATTTTTCTAACTGTAACTACAGTGAAGTATATTTTGAAAAAGGCGGGAAACTTCGGTTGCGCGCGGTTGTTTCAAATTCTTGAAATTTAATTTTTGTTGTAAAACGGATCAGTTGAGTCTTATCTTTGTATATAATCTTGTATAATAATTGTATATATTTAAAGTAGTGTTCGTAGGTGAATATTTGGTAAGTTTTTTTATTGTATGATTAGTCCCTAAGTCCGGGTCGTATGAACGACCCCCCTAATAACTTGCAGGGGGATTTAGGCGGCGGCCTAAATCCCCCCGAGGATGTCGCAAACTATGTGACTATCATGTCACGAAATGATAATAATATTGTAGATAAAAGTGGTATGGACACTGATGGTTCAGTGGCCACTGACAGTAGCGAAAAATCTTCTAGAAAACGCAGGAGAATCTGTAAAACATGTAAAATACGCAAACGCAGCAGAAAAGGTCATGGCCAGAATGAACTCGGTATCACGGATTGTAACTGTAATCACCAAGAGACTGTTCTTGAAAATACCCATGGTAACCAAGCGTCGTCCCAACTTGAGTCACAAAGCCTACTCAAGCAAGTTTTGAGCCGGTTGGTAGGAAGGAGTACATACATACCGATGTATCTCCTTATTTGATACATGTACAGCGCATCACCGACATACCTAATAGTGGAACTGTATTACATCCCATTGCATTTGGAAACTTTATGAAAAGGGGAGGATTTAAAAATATAATAAATGGAAGCATTAAAAGGATAGGCCGCAATAAGTGTGCAGTTGCATTTTCAACTTTCCATGATGCAAATGATTTTTTAAATTCTAACTTATTAAGTACTAATGGATTCAAAGCCTTTATCCCGACATTCAATGTAACTAGAATAGGTATTGTGCGTGGTGTTCCTTCAGAATGGTCATTTGATGAAATTGAAGCAAATATTTCTACACCTGTTGGGTGTGGAAAGGTCATTAAAATTCGGAGGTTAAATTATAAAGTGCAGATTAATGGTAGTCCAGTTTGGAAACCTTCAGAATCCATTGTTATAACTTTTGATGGACAGATTCTACCAAAGAGAATATTCATGTGCTATAATGCATTAAATGTTGACATATATGTGTACCCCACCATTCAGTGTTTCAGATGCTGTAGGTACGGACATACAAAATTACAATGTAGGGCTGCAGAGCCAAGATGTTTTAAATGCGGACAAAATCATTCAGCTGAATCTTGTAGCATTGAGGAGGATTGTGCATCTTGTATAAATTGTTCTGGTTTTCACTTTGCTATAAATAAAGCATGCCCTGAGTTTAAGAGACAAAGAGATATCAAAAACACTATGGCTCATTCATGTATTTCTTATTTGGAGGCTAGTAAGTTGCATCCATCTTCCTCTATGTCTTATGCAGATAAAGTTGTTTCAGGTAGTAAAATTTCTCAATCAGATTCCAAATCCACATACTTCCACACTAATAATAATGTGAATAATGGTCCTAGGACAACTTCATATAAAAAAACAGTATTTAAAAAACCACGTTCGCCTCCTAAATCTGCGTCTGGATATGACAGAGCAGCACACAATGCATTAATAAATGAGTTCAGTTTACCAAGTCCCAGTAATGGGTGTGCACTACAGAATAAACCCGAACAAAAAGAAGATCATGAACAGATTATGGATCTAATTAACAGTCTTATTAAGATGTTACAAAATAAAAAATACTTAAAACCGAACAACGCTGACCTGATTTGTAAATTACTGACAGACAAATACGATAATGGATTTGATTATTCAATGGAACGTCAGGTCAGTGACTAATAAAAAAACTGATCTTTTCTATTTAGTTAACAAGTATAAACCACTTATTGTTGCATTGAGTGAAACATGGCTTAAACACGGTCGAATATTTGGTATTCCAGGTTATGTTTGCATTCGTAATGACAGAACTGATGGCTACGGTGGTGTTGCCATCTTAATCAAAAACAATGTTGCATTTTCTCAAATTACATTACCCAATCAGTATTCTTTAGTTGATTTCGTTGCGGTACGTGTAAATAATGTATCTTATGCCTCTGTATATATTCCAAAGCCTTCCTCTGCTGCTCTACAAGAGATGAGTGATATTTTTTGTTCATTGAAAAGCCCTGTCTTGATAATGGGAGATTTTAATTGTCATCATCAGACATGGGGATGCGGTGAAAATAAAAGTGATGGTGTACGTTTGCTACAAATATTAGATGACAATAATTTATGTGTATTAAATACTGGGTCACCGACTAGACGTACCAAGCCCAATGAATTGTCGAGTGCTGTGGACTTGTCGATTTGTTCCCCTAGTTTGGCCTTATCACTCACTTGGTCGGTCTTCTCTTCTTCTACACTAGGCAGTGATCATTTTCCCCTAGTTATAGCATCCACCGACAAATATCCCATCAGTGAAAAGCGTCCCCCTCGACTAAAGTACAGATTAGGTAAAGCTGATTGGGAAAAATTTAAACAGGTCCTTGAAGTTAAAATGTCACAGTTACCTGAAATACTTCATGGAGGAGAAGATGATTGCTCTCGAGCCTTAGCTCTTTGCATGCTTGAAGTAGCGGATGAGATTTTCCCTGTAAAAAGTTCCCGCACAAACAATTTACCTATGCCTCCTTGGTGGAATACTGAATGTTCAAATGCAGTACGAAGAAGAAAGGAAGCGGAAAGAGAGTATAGTGAGGATATGTCGGAAGAAAATTTAAATAAACTGACTGGTATAAATAATGAGACTAGAGATTTTTTGAGGGAAAGGAAATTTGAGGGATGGAGATCATTTTGTGACTCTCTTTCTCCTAGAACTTGTCCTTCGGAGGTCTGGAGTAACATAAAGCGTTTTAGAAATGCTTTTAATCAAAACCGTTGTGGTGTTCAGTTGTCTCCTGCTTTAGCTGACGATTTTCTTGACAGATTGGCCCCTGCAACTGCTCCTGAAAAAAATTCTTTGATGCCTTGTTGCGCATTATATCCTGGACTAAAAGAATCGAATAGTTTAAACTTGCCTTTTTCTTTATACGAGCTTAAAGGGGTATTGTCGAGTGTTAAAGATTCTTGTCCTGGAGAAGATGGAATACCCTATGCTTTCTTTTCAAATATGGGAGATTCCTCACTTTTATATTATTTAGAAATAATTAATTCCGTAATGATTTCTGGGAACATTCCTACCTCTTGGAGAACTCAAGAAATAGTTCCTATACTAAAGCCTAAAAAATCTCCAGATGAACCGGCTGCTTATCGGCCTATAGCCTTATCTTTGGTTATTGCTAAAATTGCAGAACACCTGGTTAAGAACCGTCTTGAATGGCATATCGAAAGAAATAATTTGCTTTCAATTTCTCAATACGGCTTTCGTAAATCTAAAAGTACCATCGACAGTTTAAGTATCTTTACCACAGACATCAATTTGGCCTTTTCTAATAATTTATCGGTGGTTGCTGCATTTTTAGACGTTTCGGCAGCCTATGACAATGTAATCATATCAGTGCTCAAAAATAAACTAATGAAATTGCAGGTGCCGTCAATTTTAGTTAATTTTATTATTAATATCTTATCTGTTCGCTTTATATTTGTAATAACAAACCAAGGTTCAAGACTTTCACGAACTGTTTATAAGGGATTACCTCAAGGGTCTGTACTTAGCCCGTTACTTTACAATATTTATACACATGATCTTGAGGCGTCCTTATATGGTATCGTTAATGTTTTACAATACGCTGACGACCTACTTATTTATTCAATAAACATGTCTATCCCAACTGCATGTAATTCATTAACAGAATCCCTCACGCTATTAAAGGTTTGGCTTGATAATAATGGACTGGATTTATCAGCTAACAAAAGTTCTGTAGTAGTTTTTTCTAGAAAACGGGATTTTCCGCCACCTAAAGTTTCTTATTGCAATCATACTCTAAATGTTGGGGAGGAAGCTAAATTCTTGGGTTTAATTTTGGATAAGAAAATGACAGGTAAATCTCACTTAAGCTATATAGTGGATAGATGTGAAAAACAGTTGAATATTATGAGATGCCTCTCGGGTGTGTGGTGGGGTGCTCACCCTTTTAACCAGAAATTGTTATACAATGCTATAATTCGTAGTATTTTGGATTATGGTACCTTTTTATTAGAAGGTGGTAGTAAAAAATGGTTCAAAAAGTTAGACAATATTCAATCTAAAGCCCTCAGAATCATTTCGGGTGCAATGCGTTCGAGTCCTTTAAATGCGTTGCAAGTAGAGTGTGGTGAACCTCCTTTATATTTAAGAAGACAACTTTTAGCTGATAGGTTTGTATTTAAAATCATGCAATTTTCCAACCATCCATTGATCATTAGGCTAGATAATCTAAATTCTTTGATTGAAAGCTCCAACTATTGGAGATGCAAATCTGTTCCTTGTTTAATTACTAGTTACAGGAAGTTTAGGCTACTTGAATCGCCTGTGCATAATGCACCAAAGCTAGCAATATTTAATGATAACGTTTTTGACTCTCTACTTTTAGAGCCTGAAATAACATATGATATGGGTATCGTCAAAACTGATTCTGGAGCGAATTCTAAATTTATCAGTAATATTGATGATAAATGGGAAGACTGGCACTTAATATTTACAGATTCTTCTAAAACGCTGGATAGTTGTGTAGGTGTAGGAGTTTATCATGCACAGTATAAGCTTATTCAAAAAATAAAACTTCCTCCGGAATCTTCCGTTTTTACAGGGGAGTGCTTTGGAATATTTAAGGCACTAGAATATGTTTTGTTAGCTAAGTTAAAAAATACTGTTATATTTTCCGACTCTAAGAGTGCGTTACAGGCAATTGAGAAGTTCCCATTTAAAATGAAGGCTTTCTATCCTGTTGTATTTGATATTAAAAATGTATTATATAAACTAAGGTTGAAGGGCCAATCTGTACATTTTGTTTGGATTCCTAGCCACTGTGGCATAAAGGGAAATGACAAGGCGGATGGTTTAGCCAAGGAGGCTGTCAATGATGGAGACACTTTTCCTTATATAAACTTTTCCCATGATATCATGAATTTACCTAAGTCATACCTTCGCGATGCCTGGAATATATCATGGGGAGAGAGTGCACAAACAAAAGGAAAATATTATTACTTTATTCAACCTCATGTTCCTATTAAGCCGTGGTTTTTCAAGGCTAAGTGCTCCAAATTGGTTGTTAGTCAAATCATTCGTATGCGTTTGGGTCATGTATGTACTCCTTACCATCTTGCCAAGCTCCGTATTGTAGAGGATAACATGTGTGAATGTGGGGAAGATGTTGGTACCTTGGACCATATATTTTTTTCATGTTCTCGTCATGACCGTTCTGATTTCCTTAATTCCCTTATTAGTTTAAAAACCCCTTTCCCCACTCGTATGATTTGTTTATTACATAACCCAATAATTTATTATGATATAATTGCCTCCTTTCTGTATATAAATGATATTAAACTTTAGTTTATTTATTATATTGTACATAATATATTATATTAATGACTTGCCTGATCCATATTTCCTATCATTGTAATCCTTTCCGTTCCGTTTTTTAATTCCCTGTTTCCCAAATTTTTACCTGAAAATGGCACAAAGTATAACTAGTGCCACACCAAAAAAGTATATTTTAATAAAGACTGAAGCATTGATTTTGTCAATCAGATTTTATATTAATTGTGTATTTAACGAGTTCTGATTTTTTGCTAAAGTGGCGCTAGTGTGCATGGGGGAGCCCCTTAATAAAATGCCTCAGTGTTGTGCCGCTTATGTTATCTTTTATTAATGTAGCCGCAGTTACCTTTTTTCCTTGTACCACTGACTTTTGCAGTACCATAAGGTTTAGCTACTTTTCTTTGTCCGTATTCCATGTTTATATTGTATAACAGTCCAATTAAGATGAAATTTCGGTTAAAAGTTTCATTATCAAACAATTCAGTACAATATGACAGTTGTTTATACCAGACGCCTACGTAGCAACATCAGGTGTTAGATAAAATCCGTAAAACCCTCATTAAATGAGGACAGTATGAAATCTGCCTAGATGTGATTGGTGTGTTGACGTAGGTTTGTTCATATTTTTTGGCTACTTGTCGATGGAGTAGAGCTGTGATTTTTGGTACGGAGTTTAAGAATGTTATAGAGATGGGAAATAAAGCATTGAATACATGGACAGAGCACGTTTAGTTGATTTTTTTATTTATATTTTTGGGGAATGTTATTCCAACAGCGCGCGGTTCTAATTACAACCGCGCGCGGTTCGATGAGATGCGCGTGTGGTTTTAAATAGGACCACTCGCGTTTCAGAGGGTCCCTGTTGCGAGTGATGATCTACGATGATGTACTCGACTCTCGCGCTGGGAAGGTATGTTCTACTGTTTGACACGTAAACATTATCAACAGGATGTTTCATAGTTCCAACGTACAATTTTTTTTTTTTTGTACATTGTACCTACCTATTGTCTAAATTAATGGTAAATAAAATAGAAATAATCGCGCCTGGAGGTATTTTATGTCGGATACATTGAGTGGGCCACCTTTGTAAGACGACTAAAATACTATAAAAAGCAGCCAAGTGCGAGTCGGACTCGCCCATGAAGAGTTCCGTAGCAGCAAGTAACATAATATTAAAGTTCTTGTAGTTCGTTGTAACTTTGATCGATGTTTTGGGACTATACTTCGAGAATCAGAAGGTAGAATAATAACTCCGTTGAATGTGTAAACTGAATACTGAATAATTTATTTGGCAAAAGGCGCGTCTTATATACAATTCTAAACTTACTTGCTAACTTAACAACAATAAAAACAACGTACATTAACAAAAATCAATAATTACAAAATACAAAAAACCAATAAGAAATGAGATATTTCTACCAATTTAAATTAACTTATGCTAGCCAATGAAAACAGGACATTCTAAAAAATCAACATTAGTAAAACGAACAACCAATAAAATTAGGAGATTTTCAAGAAATCACGTCATAGCACTGTTGTAGTAATAATTCCGCGGAGGGCGCTAGTGTGCTGCGGCACCGCTGGCGCCTTGCGGCGCCCGAGCCGCACCAGCAGAGTCCGAGTTCGCGGGTGCATAAATATGAGCGACCTTGACGCGCGCACTCAGCGCTAACGAACACCCCAGCCCCGGTGCGCCCTCTACGCCACAGCGACGGGGCGCCCAGATACCTAGCAGCAGACCGAGCAGAAATCTTCGCGGAACACCTGGAGCGTCAGTTCCAGCCGAACCCGACAGACGACCCCGAGCACATCGCAGCAGTCGAGAGGCACCTTGGAGAGTACTTTGCCTCGCCGATAGCTCCAGATGAAGATCCAGTTATCTTTTCCCCGAGCGCAGTGAGACGCGCCATCCTCAGAACGAAGCCAAGAAAGGCCCCGGGACCAGACGGGATCACAAATACAGCGCTGCGCCACTTACCGTACCGTACCGTTGCGGCACTGGCGCGCCTGTTTACAGGGATCCTGCGCACCGGGGTTTTCCCGGCTGCGTGGAAGGAGGGGCGCGTCATTATGCTGCCAAAGCCGCACAAGGACGTCCTGAAGCCTGAGAGCTATCGGACCATCATGCTTCTCTCCTGCATCTCGAAGGTGTTTGAGCAACTCCTGCTGCGACACCTCCAGCAACACGTCACACCGCGCCCAGAACAGTTCGGGTTTCGCTCGGAACACTCTACGACGCTCCAGCTGTCGAGGGTGCTGCACCTGCTCACGGCGGCGGTAAACAAGAAGGAGCGAGCGGTTGCAGCATTCCTCGACATGGAAAAGCCTTTGACAGAGTCTGGCATGCCGGTCTGCTGTACAAGCTGTCAATGACAACTGCGCCTCGTCGCTTGATACAGGTGGTCTCCTCTTTCCTTCAGGACAGGACTTTCAGGGTGGTGGTTGACGGTGCGCTATCGTGCGCCCGTCCCATTGCAGCCGGAGTGCCGCAAGGCAGCTGCGTCTCTCCGTGGTGTTATTCATGCTTCACCGACTGCATCCCCTCTACACCGGACACCACGCTCGCGCTGTACGCTGATGACGCCGCGTACATCTCCACATCGCTCAACGTGCAGCACGCGGCAGTCAAGCTGCAGCGCGTGCTTGATCTCTTGCCAGTATGGCTCGCCAAATGGAGGTTGTCGATGAACGTGGGAAAGACACAGGCGCTGGCTGTCGGCGGCTACAAGAAACCACCACCCTTGAAACTACAGGGAGTCGACGTCGAGTGGCTCGGACAGGCCAAGTACCTGGGAGTCACCATCGACAGTCGGCTCTCCATGACGTCACACGTCTGCACGGTTGTCGCGAAAAGCAGGGCCGCCCGCTTCCTGCTGCACCCAGTGCTCTCGTCCCGCCTCCCGCTGCGCACCAAGTTGGGGATGTACAAAACGTACATCCGCCCACTTCTCACGTACGCCGCCCCAGCCTGGCTCGCCCTCACGAGCGAGAAGAACAAAAAGAAGCTCCAAGCGCAACAAAATCTTGCATTACGAAAACGTCGCCGCACCTCGCTACGTGAGGAACGCCGTCGTGCAGTGGGACCTCGACATCGAGAGCCTGGAGGACTTTTGCCGGCGCCTCGCGTCCAACATGTTTGCGCGCGCCGAAGCCTCTGCCTGGCCGCACATCAAGGAGATTGCGCCAAGGCACACGCGCCCGCTTGACGCGGGGCGCCCCCCGCGCCTACCCAGGCGCCTACCTTGCGACCTCGTGACGGATGTGAGTGACGTCACACCCCCACCGGACTGACCAACCGAGTAATGTCGCTTTACCTACACGCGACATACTTGAACAAAAAGACTCCACAACACTACACTACACACACATCGGTGCAACGCCGCGTTCTAAGTTAACATAGGCGCGGCGCGCACCTTCCACCTCATACCCACACGACTCCACAACATTATGACTCACGCGACGGATAGCGGCGCGGGCACGCCATCTACTTGCAAACATGAGCGGTGTTACACAACATAATACCGCTCACACATACATACATGGCCCCTTAGCCCGGAGCGCATCGGCTAGCTTCGATAACGCTGTGGGCGGGGACCCCCTGCCCGGTAGGGGCAGCCTCAGCCGCCTCTGGCTGGTCATCATCCGCCGGGCTTCACCCGGGGCACCGGGAGTTCCACCTGGCGGTGACAGACCGCCGAGGCGGCGTGAAGATACGGTTAATACCATGGCGCCTCTACCGACACAAAACGACACTAACTCACAGGCGAGCGGCGAAAGCGCGCTCGCCACTGGCCGAGGCCTACATGGCCGCCACAACGACGGTGCCCGTATGTTTACGGGCACAAATGGATCCCGCGAGACAAAGGACAGAGTCCAGAACCCGCCAGCCGCACCCCCCTACGGCGATGCAGCGACTTCTCGCGCACTCAGTGTCGGGAGGGCCGCCGCCGCGTGAAGACGTTGCGTTGTGGATTGAGTTGCCGGAGGACCGAAGACACGTGAAACGAAGAATGAAGACACGCGAAGAGAAGATTGAAGTCACACGAAGTGAAGACTTGAAGAGTGGCCTCATCAACTCCCGACACTTTTATTTCTTTATTCAGGATTCGTCAAACGTATGAACAACAGCTCTTGTCAGAGCTATTGAAAACAGGAGTGTCAAAACGTGCGTCCTTATCAGGGCGGTCTGCTTCACTGTTTCTTTATCAGAAAGCGTCAAATGTGGTAACTTGCTGTGATCGGCGGTGGCTACAGATGTTTTAATAATAATTGCGGTTTACGATTTCGGACGTATAAAAAAACACTACTTACTAGATCTCGTTCAAATCAATTTTCGGTGGAAGTTTACATGGTAATGTACATCACATATTTTTATTAGTTTTTATCATTCTCTTATTTTAGAAGTTACAGGGGGGGCGACACACCTTTTACCACTTTGGAAGTGTCTCTCGCGCAAACAGTTGAGTTTAGAAAAAAATGATACTAGAAACCTCAATATCATTTCTGAAGACCTATCCATAGATATCCCACACATATGGGTTTGATAAAAAAACATTTTTGATCAGTTCTAAGTATGGGGAACCCCTAAAATTTATTGTTTTTTTTCTATTTTTGTGTGAAAATCTTAATGCGGTTCACAGAATACATCTACTTACCAAGTTTCAACAGCATAGTTCTTATAGTTTTGGAAAAAAGTGGCTGTGACAATGTGACATACCGACAGACAGACAGACATGACGAATCCATAAGGGTTCCGTTTTTTGCCATTTGGCTACGGAACCCTAAAAAGTAACGGTGTCAGTTTGGTGCTACAGAATTCTTTGTAAGTATCTAATCTGGTAGTACTTGGAGGAAGAATGATTTTTGTGTTTTCATTAATAAATAGGGTCAATAGTGTAATTTTAGGGTTATTGTTAAAATGATTTAATTGTATGTAGATAGAAAATATTTTTTACGTAGACAGACTGTCTACCATTTTTTATGAAGACAATAGTACTTTTAATGTCTAAAATAAAAGTACTATCAAGGCATTACCCGCTCTTGGCGCCATCTGGTGAGCTCTAAAACGACAGCAGCCCTCATGATTATAATTATTTTTGAATAAACTCTTTAACGGTTCTATGCTGAGTACACAGCGCTTTTACTGTCCTTTCACAGTACATAAATCACAAGTACAAACATTTTACTTATCATCATCATCATCATTTCAGCCGAAAGACGTCCACTGCTGGACATAGGCCCAAGTGTCGCCACATTGACCGGTCCCGTGCGACTCGCATCCAGCAGATTCCCGCTTCCTTCACCAGGTAATCAGTCCACCTAGTGGGAGTCTTTCCAACGCAACGTCTACCGATTCGCTCCAGAACTTTTCGGCCCCATCGGCCATCCGTTCTGCGAGCAATGTGCCCTGCCCACTGCCACTTAAGTTTGGCAATTCTTCGGGCCACGTCGGTAACCTTGGTTCTCTTGTGGATGTCTTCATTTCTGATTCGATCGCGCAAGGAAACTCCGAGCATAGCCCTCTCCATTGCCCTTTGGGTGACTTTAAACCAAACCTGATGAGGCCCATTGTGAGCGACCACGTTTCGGTCCCGTATGTACATCATCATAGACTTTCGTCTTGAGACACTGTGGTAAGTTGGACGAGAAGATACCGCGCAACTTCCCGAACGCTGCCCAGCCGAGTTGGATACGACGATTGACCTCTTTCTCGAAGTTAGACCTACCTAACTGGACCGTTTGTCCCAGGTACATACGAGTATAATCGCCTACAACTTCGAGTTAAGAGTCTCCGATCTTGATAGGAATGGGTGTGACATGGACATTCGACATGACCTTGGTTTTGTCCATGTTCATTTTAAAACCTACTCTTCCGGAAGCTCTACTGAGGTCATCGACGATAGTACTGAGGTCCTCCATTGTCTCAGCCATGTCCGCTATATCGTCGGAAAACCGAAGGTCAGTGATGTACTCGCCATTGACGTTGATGCCTAGCCCTCTCAGGTCCAGCGTAGCTATTCATAACGCTTCGTTTCGATTTTCGATTCGGAAAGTCGTATGTCTATCTCGCTCGATTTCCTAATGTCAAAAAAAGATAGACATACGACTTTCCGAATCGAAAATCGAATCGAAGCGTTGTGAATAAGGGGCCAGATCCTCCAGTGCAGCGGTGAACAGTTTCGGAGATATGACGTCTCCCTGTCTCACACCTCGCTGCAGGAGGATAGGTTCCGTGGCTTGGTCCTGAAGTCGGACTGACATGGTGGCGATTTTGTACAAACACTTCAACACCTCGATGTACCGATAGTCGAATTGGCACCGTTGGAGAGACTGCAGTACAGCCCATGTCTCGAGTGAATCGAAGGATTTCTCGTTGTCCACAAATGCTAAACAGAGGGGTAGGTTATACTCTTCGGTCTTCTGTATAACCTGCCGCAGCGTATGCATGTGGTCCACGGTGATAAAGCCTTTTCGGAAACCGGCTTGTTCGAGAGGCTGGAAATCGTCAAACCTTCGCGCGAGACGATTCGTGATTACTCTTGAGAACAACTTGTAGACATGGCTTAGAAGTGTGATGGGCCTATAATTCTTCAACCAGGCATTGTCGCCCTTCTTGAAGAAGAGTACCACCACACCTCTGCACCATGCCTGTGGCGTTTTTCCCTCAACTATGACGGAATGAAACAGCTTCTGAAGGGCCTTAAGTACCGGTTTTCCACCCGCCTTCAGGAGTTCGGCCGTAATTCCGTCATCACCTGGTGCCTTGTTGTTTTTGAGCCGCTTCAGAGCCATCCTAATCTCGTACAGGCTGGCGTCCGGGATGTCTTCGGTATAGTGTCGGGTCAGTCTAGCTCTTGGGTCGTTTTAATTTTGCATGCTGATCATATTTTGCTTAATCATTCCTGTACGCGAATCTGTGACAATTTTTTATTTGCAAGACGGTAGTGAGTAATGTCAAAAAAAACGCATGCAAATAATAATATAGAAATTTGATATAAAGATTTCTTACTTACCGCAACGAATATGTTATGAAGATTATTTTTTTTTGCATTATGCAATTTGCGTGATCGCAACGAATATAATTTACATAATATCATGATAATTTAAAATAATAAACGTATTATTTTAGTCTATTTTTAGTATATTTTAGTAAAAGCCTCACATTTGTTGGGTCTGTTACATTATTTTTATTTAAAACGGCCACACCGACGAGCATTTTACAATTTGAATAGTAGAGTCACAAGAAAAATGCTTACTGATGACCAGGCAGCATGGTCTCAGACCTTAGCCTGTTCCGTCAGGAACTAATTAAAAAAAAAAAAAAAAAATTGGTAGATTGTGAGTTGTGAATGTGTGTCTGTGTGTTTTTTTTTGCCATGGCGTGTGTGATTGACATTTGGCTTGGCTTGATCGTGTTCGGAGCATAGGTTCGGGCTCCGGGGGTTAGGTCTTCGGTTCGGGGCCTATGTTTAAAATACTCTGCGGTTCGGGGCAAGTCTGTGTCAAATCTGTGCAATGTCAATTTCATTCATTACCTGCTTGTTTGTAGTTTTGCAAGTTTGTAGTCATTGTACAGAGCATCAGATTGAGATTAAACTACTGAGCTGAGACAATGAGACATTGTCTAGACTAGACAGCACTCAGCATATTACCATCATTATAAATCAAACCAGAACGACCGAAATATCGATCACGTATAGCCATCAAGTGGATGAAATTGGTTTTTGGTTGCACATTCAGTGTTAGTAATAGATGGCCAAAATTTTAATAATCAATCAAAGAAGTTTGATAATCAATCGACACAAAAAAGTCAGTGTATAGCGCTTAGTTTTGGTGCTCCAATAAAAGAAATTAAGTTGAAGTCCGTGTGTTTCTACAATAATTGGAATTGAGGCTACTTAAGTATTGTTCATTTAAATAACGTCTAAATTAATTCTATTGTATTCCATGAATTTGTCTTTGACCAGCAATTGTTTCTAAAAGGTTTGGTTAGTTTGTTGTGTCGGAGGTTGTACCAATGTTTTTCCACAGTTTTTAGTTACTTGTGTGTAGGCCTTGATTTTGGTTTTGGTTGGACTCGTCACTATCAGATGTAGCAGAAAAATGTTTACCTATAAAATAATATCTGCCAGTATTGACATGAATGGAACCACTTTACACGGCTCAGATATTTGATTGGCATAACTCAATTAGCTGATGTTACCTTGCTTCTTTTGAATGTTTGGTCTGTAGTCATAGTAAAATGGGATGTGTCTTGTAGGGAAGTCAACCTTACCATAAGCTTGTCAAACATGGCTGTCCAATTCCACTTTAAAATTACAAATAGCACATAAAATGTCAAGAAAATTCAAGACATCGCTTCTACCTTTCCAATATGTATGTCAATCACATTCATAGTTTTTCTGGTAAAGAAGGTTACGAGAACATTCACACAAAATAAAAGTGCACCCCAAATTAGGACCCTTGTTGACTACCATCTGAAAAGCATTATGACGTAGTAAAACAGTAACTGATTCATAGTAGTGTTTTACTTATTTTGTAAGGGAGGATGGAGGGTCGTCACTCCTATAGCCTGGGCAACAGATGCTAAGACATGGCACAGGTACGCGTTAACTTATAAATCACAGTAGAGGGAAACTTCCTCTGGTCACTCTCATAACATTCAAGACTTGTGATGCCTTTCAGCTCCAGACGTAGACTGAAAATTCCACCACCTGGCTTGGTTCACCTCCAGATGATTGACATTTTATAATTTGGAAAGAATTTCTAGAACAAAATAAAAAGAGAAGATAATGAGGTTGATGTGATTTACGTATACAACCTACAACTAGCTCCAGCAATTAATTAAAAATAAAACTAGGCCTGTCACTAACTGACATTACAAAGGTAAACAAAGATTCAAGAGAGATAAAAATCTTCAGTAATACTAAAAATAACATGAATTATATAGTAAAAAGAAATGCTAAGCCTCCAGGAAATGAGCATGAAGCTACCTAGGGAGGAAGAATGCTTAAATTTCAGGTTAATAATGTCCAAAAATGTAAGTAAAAAACTATGTAAAAACACACATTACAAAGTGTGCCTTTACTTCTGATTATCCGTTCCCAAGCCCCATACCCAGTGAGGGCTGGCAGGTGGAATGAAAACCCAAGTTTATAGGGTTTTAGGGTTGGTTATAGGGTCATTGTATATGGTATTAACTGGAATGAATTACATTGTTTAGGGTATTAATAGAAATTTATGAAATTGTATAACTTTTATGGTAAATTTTGTTTAATTTACTTGATAATATCTGGAAAAGTATGATTATGTACTGTGTTGAACAATAAACATTTGAATTTGAAGGGTTGGAGTGTACGTAACGGGGTGCCCCGTTACGTACACTCCAACCCTTCAAAAGGAAAAAACACTTAAAAAAATTTTGATGAATTTTTCAAACATAATAATACACTGGACAGCAAATAAACCGAGCCACCCGCTACCTAGGCACTCTAATTCGATTTTCTCAAAAACTAAAAAACCTACAATTATCAAAGTTGTACCTACAGAAAGTGCGTTTCATGGTGATTAAAATGAAAGGAAACTCATTGGGTTTAATCAATATTTCAGTGTTTATTAAGGATTTTACAAAGAAGAGTCGTTTTCCAGTCGTGACAATCGTTAGTACTGATAAAGTGAAAAAAAAATTAAAGCCAAAAACAAAGATAAAGTCAAAAAAAAGTTTTTAATCAATATTCCGTATTCCCTCCCCTTGCTCGGATAACTGCCAGCATCCTTGTATTCATCGACCTTACGAGCCTGACGATAAAATCTTGAGGAATTGTATTCCACTCCTCTTCAATTGCGATTCGCAGCTCTGGAAGCCTTGTTGGAGCAGGTACCCGGGCTCGAACCCGACGTTTCAGCTCATCCCATAAGTGTTCTATCGGATTCAAGTCCGGGCTTCGAGCTGGCCAGTCCATCGTACGAATGCTGACGTCGCGTAGATACTGGGTCACCACATGAGCAACATGAGGCCGTGCATTATCATGCATCAATTGCATATCCTGTCCGATATATCCTGCGTAAGGTACCACATGGTCTGCGAGGATCTCAGTAATGTAGCGATGAGAAGTCAGTCCACGTGTACGGCCCGTCGGTTCGATGAAAACTAACGCTGTATGTGCTGTTAACGAGATGCCGCCCCAGACCATTACAGATCCTCCTCCATAAGCAACAGTTTCCTTGATGCAACACTGAGAATAACGTTCTCCAGGGCGACGATATACTCTCTGACGTCGATCACTTCCATGTAGACTCACCCTGGTCTCATCAGTGAAGAGTACATTACTCCACTGCTCTAATGTCCAATCCCTATGCTCTCGAGCAAATTCAAGTCGTGCTCGACGGTGTGCTACCGTTAATGCTGGGCCTGTTGCAGCTCTTTTTGGGGTCAGGTTCCGTTCAGCAAGTCTCCTTCTGACGGTATCTGAACTTATGACCACTTGGCGTTCGTCACGCAGACTTTGTTGGACTTGAACTGCGTTGAGGTGGCGATTTCGCAGAACAGTAAGGTGGATATATCGATCATCTGCTGCTGATGTAGCCCTAGGTCTGCCCGTACCTGGACGGCGATCGAATGCTCCAGTCTCTAGGTATCGTCTGTAAACTCGTTGCACCGAAGATCTGCTGATTCGAAGCCTTCGAGCGACTTCACGTTGCGCAATGCCTGCTTGAAGTAATGCTACAGCTTGAGCTGCTTCCTGAGGTGTTGTATCCATTATTAATCGAAAAAAGTAGCAAAAACACACGCGTCTGAGCAAACGATGGACAAAAACTAAAGAAATGATAAGAAATATCCGACTACCCTCATTGTAGAGAAAAAGAACGCTAATTTCAAACTCTGGTGAAAACAGAGCAAATCGTTAGAATTGTGTTTGTTGCTTGATTAATGTGAGTTGACGGTACTTTCGAATTAATTTGCAGTCATTTTAATCACCATGAAACGCACTTTTTGTAGGTATAACTTTGATAGTTGTAAGTTTTATACTTTTTGAGAAAATCGAATCAGAGTTCCTAGGTAGTGGGTGGCTCGGTTTATTTGCTGACCAGTGTACTTTCTTTTTATGGTTTTATCGTATGGAGGACATCAAAAGAAACAACTTTTTCTCGGGATTTTTTTTGTGAGGTCAATGAAAATTTTGAGGAAAAAGCAATGAAAAAGAATTAGAAAAATTTCACCCAAAAACAACGCCTAATCAAGCCTTCAGGATCCGGTGGGATGTGGGAGTACTAGGGTGGGGAAACACCGGGGGACGACCTTAAGGTCAATACCCCAAGGTCAAGGTCAAATTAAAAAAGACGCAGACACGGGGTACGCTCGAGATCAGTGACCTTGACGCCAAGGTCAGTGACCTTGACCCCAAGGTCAAGGTCAAATTAACCCTAGATTCATAAACTATATTTTTGGTTACATAGTTCATAAACATACGTCTCTGATACACCTTACTTTTAATGTCACCTAATGTAATTATTATAGGAAATATTGCAAAAAAAAAAAACAATGATTAATTTGAATGAACTTTTATTAAGAATTAAAACAATAAATATCAATCCGAGCATTCTAGGCACTAACTACCACGATGTTCCACACACATGTAACGTTTGCAGGACGTGCAGATAAATCTAGTCACACGTTTTTTTTTATAACAGCAAAAGTTGCATAATTTTCTGGATTGATTTTCGGGGTTGACTGGTGCATCAGGCAAAGTATCACCTAAAATAGCATCGATGTTCCGTTTTAGGCATCGCCTCAAAGTTGGTGTTTCGCGTCGCCTTCGTAACCAAGGCTCTATCGTCTTATCTGACACTTCTTTGATAAATGCTCGTCTTTTCAGTGGTCTCTGTTGATTATTCATATTATTATGGACGTGGATGACAAAAGAATTGACCATGGACATATTCAACATACCGTAAAAGTAGCAGAGCGGCCATCTTTGAGTTTTTCTATTGCACGACATATTATGGCACATCTGATCAAACGTGTCAACTGCACCTTTAGTAGAGTTATAGAATTCTATAATATCCGGCTTACCAGATGGTGCTAAAGTGCCAATTCCATGAGTCGTGGATAGGAGCAGAACATTTTTATTTTTCTTTGGCCTGAAAGACACCAAACCTACAGTTTCCGTCATAACAAAACATTGAAGATCTTGTTTGTCTTGGCTGCAAAAGTTGTGAAGGGATTTCGCGCTTGTTGGATCTAATTGTACCAACAATTGTTAATTTATGTGGATCTTGCAATAGTTCTTTTGCTAATGGTACTGACGTGAACCAATTGTCCATGGTCACATTACGATTACTTCCTCGAATAGATTCGGTAAGTTGTTTCACAAAGAAAGATGCCAAGGGTTCTCCATTTGTGTTTGTACCCTTTCCCATATATGGAATTGCATCTATCATGTAGTTTGTTTTAGAGTCACAGAGAACTACAGTTTTTATACCGTATTTGTCAGGTTTTGATGGTATATACATACGGAAAGGACAACGTCCACGAAATCCTAGTAGCTGTTCATCCACTGTTACGTATGAGCCAGGTTTGTAACTATCTCTACATACAGCAATTAACATTTCCCATATTTCCCTTATAGGTGCAAACTTATCAATAGCTTTTCGTTCTTCACGAGTTGACTTATCATCGAATCTAAGGCAATTCAGCAAAAAGTCGAATCTATCTTTAGACATGACCGAAATATATTTAGTCCCACTTTCAGATGGATCAAAAAGCTCTGCGGCTGTCAGATGGTTATCTTTCTTCCTTGCGGCTAACAATAGCAATCCTATCAAAGCATATATTTCCTCAGCACAAGTATCACTAACAGTTGCCGTTTTTGCGGCGTAATTTTCTCTTTTTGTAGCAATTTTCACATTCGTGTGCAATACAATGATACTCACCATTGCATCCGAAATAAACAATTTGAATTGTTCCAATGCAGTCATTGCATTTTTCGCTTCATTCTTGGGTCCTTGGACAATATGAACAATGTTTCGTGACTGTGTTCTGCTAGTGCGAGCTTCGGAAGGTTGTGCTGACCATTTATGACCATTCTTACCTCTCAAATTATTAGTTGATGATGAAATTATTTCAGCTGCCTGTTGCTGTTCGCCTGACCTTATCTGTTCCGTAGGTCGCTCATTGTCTGATGAATCAGAAGAATATATACGACGACGGCGACGAATATTCGATGCTCGAAGGGGTTTGTCATCAGAATCGCTTGAAACATCTGTAGGATGCTCACTAACTGTCTCTAAAATGTCCTCAACTTCACTGTCCAAATCATTTGGAAGATCCACTTCTTCCTCGTTATCCACTCCCGATAATATTGCACCAATTTCATCGTCTTTCAAACAAGCCATGCTGGAAAACAATAACACAATAAGTATTTGATTAATAATAAAAAATAAGTATAACTACGAATTGATACATAGTAAAACAGTTTAATTAGTAAAATTATAACAACGGCAATAGATAACATTGTTTCATACTAACAACTACTTTCGTAAAATATAATAGAATAAATACATACCTTTTTTTAAAAAAATCTGTGCGTTCTTTCGTTTTATAAGGCAAATAGTAAAACCGTCCAATATATAAAGTTGTTACACTAATCATAAACACACGTATCTCAGACACCTCGTGCTCGGTATATCCAAAACTATACGCTTACGCTCCAAAACTGCTGGCGCCGTACTGAGCTCTCGTCGTTTTATGAAGGTACTGAGAGGCACGTATTTCTATCTCTTTCGCGCTGCGCGCTGCGAGTGTTTTACTACTTATGGGTGTATGCGAGACGTATGTTTATGAATCTAGGGTTAACAAAGACGCTGACACATTGTACGGTCGAGGTCAGTAACCTTGACGCCAAGGTCAGTGACCTTGACCTCAAGGTCAAGGTCAAATTAAAAAAGTCGCAGACACGGGGTACTCTAGAGGTCAGTGACCTTGACCTCAAGGTCAGATTCATAAAAACACCCCTTTTAACCTAACCTGTCCCAAGTCGGAGTGCCCCAAGTCTCGAGCTCGCAAAATTTTACTCTCATTATGAAGGCGTCCAGGACTTCAAAAATTTTGAGGAAAAAGCACTTAAAAAATTTTTGATGAAATTTTCAAACTTAATAATACTTTCTTTTTATGGTTTCATCGTATGGAGAACATCAAAAGAAACAACTTTTTCCCGGCCTTTTTTTTGTGAGGTCAATGACCGCTGAGATTGGAGGCAAAATTTAGCCTTCTTTATGAAGGCGTCTAGGACTTAAGGACAAAAAAATGGCGGGCAGCTAACGGCATGACCTGCAACTACAATTAGTCGCTCTGATATCCCGTCTCCCTATTCCCGGGTATAAGCGGCAAATATCTTTTAAAAGACGCCTAAATCGGGCGGCCTCTGATGGCAATTCTTTTAAAATATTGTGACGGTACATGTACTCGCTACTCGCCCATGTACCACTTCAATTTGTTCTGGCTCCTGCAGGTGCGGCAATGCCGTTTTAATTGTAGCCATTGCCGCTCTATTGTGTTAGTATGAATTTTTACCCTGACGTTACCTGTTCCATCCTTTTTTTTTTTTTTTTTAGGAGGGACCACTCGCAGTTGCAACGCGCTAAGGTTGCTTAACTGCTTAACCGGACAATCCTGTGGTGGCCAAAAACTACTTTAAGGCCCCCAGCCAGGGCTTACAAACTAAGGATTTAAATTAAATGAACGGTCACTAAGGGCACCCCCTGTGGGGTTCGGGCCTCGGCTTAGTGCGTCATTGATGAGAGGGCAGCAAGGGACAACAGGCTGGGTCGGATCATTAATTGGGGAATCGGTCGTTACATGCTCAGCGTCGCGGGCTGGCTCGTCGAGCAAGGGTCGGGCAGTGATGTTACTGGGGGGTCGCGGAGGGCCTCGGCGGCGGGGCCGGATTCGCGGTTTGTATCGGTTCTTGTGTCTGTTTTTGAGTAATGTGCTGGTTTCCCTACAACTTTCTTGGAGAAGGGTGATGGGATCATCGGGTGTGGCAAGAGTGAGCCTAGGACGGCGAATTCTAGATATCTTGGAGAGGGCGTAATTGGCTGCTGAGGAAATCAGGAGGTTTGGGTGTTTTTCGGCCTTATCGAAAAAACCCTTTGTTAGGCGTTTCATGAATTGGGCTATGGTGGGGATCTTGAGGTCAACATGGAGTTGCTCATTCCTAACGTACCATGGGGCTCCCGTGGCCTTTCGTAAGAATCGGTTTTGGAGGGTCTGCATCTTATGGAGGTGATAGGGTTTGGTATGCGCGAAAACGGGGCATGCGTATGTCATGATAGGCCTAATGCACGCGGTGTAAATACGCAATTTGCACCTAAGTGACAATTTGCTACGTGCGTTCAGGACAGAGTGAAGCCTACCGAGAGCGAAGGCGGCACGCGAACGCACCGTCTTAATGTGCTCACTGAAGTTTAGGCGCTGGTCTAAGATAACTCCTAGGTACTTGGCTTGCTTTTCCCAAGGGATCGGCTTGCCAAACATGGGAGATCGGTTGAGGGATGGGGGGGAGACGACGGGGTCTAGAGAAAAGTACCGCCTGGCTCTTGTCGGGATTGACCTCGATTCTCCATTTCCGGAACCAATCGCCTAAGGCGTTTGCGGATTTTTGGAGAATGCGGGTAATGCTGGGATAGCTTCAACCAGAATAATAGATGGCCGTATCGTCGGCGAAGAGGGCTAATTGGGTTGAATTGTTTTTGGGGATATCGCTGGTATATAGCGTGAAGGCTAATGGGGATATCACGGATCCCTGAGGGACTCCTGCGCGAATCGGATGTGGGGTTGATAGCGCACCATCGATGCGGTAACTGAATGTGCGGTTTGACAGAAAGTCACGAAGGATGAGCACGAGACGATCAGGCACACCGAGCTGGTATATCTTGTATATCAGCCCGTTGTGCCAGACCTTGTCGAATGCTTTCGCGATATCGAAGAACAAGGCACCGGTCGCCATGCCTCGCTGAAGGCGGGCGCTGATGTGCTCGACTATGCGGTGCACTTGTTGGACACAAGAGTGTTGGGATCTAAATCCAAACTGTTCTTTAGGAATTAAACTCTTTGCTTCGGCGTAGTCTTTGAGACGCTTATAAATAAGCCTCTCGTAGATTTTGCCTAGGACATTGAGGAGACTAATGGGACGGTAACTACTCGGGGAAGAGGCGGGTTTACCCGGTTTGGGGATTCCTATTACGGTGGCTTGTTTCCACGACTGAGGGAACATGTTGTTTGCCATGGCGCTATTGAAGATAGCGGTCATTAGCACTATGAGGGCGGGAGAAAAGAGTTTGAACACCCTATTGGTGATTCCGTCTGAGCCAGGGGCTTTTCGGTGCTTAAGGCCTTTTATGATATCCTCAACTTCCTCAGGGGTGACTGAAAGTAGAGGATCGTCTGGGTCTTCTACTGGGGGAAGGGAGGTCCGACGTTCAACTTCAGCATCCACCATCGCAAAGTGAGCTGGGTCTACTGGTTGGGTACTGGGGGAACATTGAGTCTCTAGGCTGTCGGCCAGGCATTCGGCTTTGTCGTCATCGTCAAAAGCGACGGTCTGATCGGGACGAATGAGAGGGGGTACAGAGGCGACCTCAGAGGAGCGTAGTTTCCTCTGTAGGTCCCAGAAAGCCTGATGGGTTGGTTCTAGTTCACCGAGCATCTTGTCCCAGCTCTCTTCACGCAGTTTTTGGATGCATCTGCTTACTTTGCGTTGTAAGCGACGCATAAAAACTTTGTTACTGGAGCAGGGAAAAGAACTGTAGGCACGGACGGCCGCGTTCTTCTCGGTCACAAGATCACGCACATCATCCGGGAGTTTCCAGCGGTGATCATCCGCCGGAACTTCCCTTGAACAATCGTTCAGAATTGATTGTACGTGTTCTGTGAACAAGCTGATCGCGGCCTCCGTGTCGGCTACAGTCTCGATGTTGTCGGGGATCCTGTCTAAGTGAGGGGATTCGGTGGATTTCAGCAGATCGCTTACTGTCCCCCAGTCTGTGATCACTTTAGTGGAGGGAGTTTGAGTGGGATCAAAGGGTCCTATTCTAGGGGCGAATTCAAAGATTACCGGTCTATGGTCAGAGTTGAGTTCGTCGATCGTTTCTACAGAATGCAATCGCAAGTTTACATTCTTCAGAAGCGCGACGTCTAGCACATCAGGGCTATGATTGGGGTTATTGGGAAAATGAGTGTGATGCATTGGGCCAATGACATCGAAGGTGAGGGGAGAGCAGAGGTTGAATAAGTCTCTACCTCTCCTGTTTGAAAGACGACTATTCCACGCGGGGTGTTTTGCGTTAAGATCCCCCGCCAGAAGGACGGAGTCACTTAGATTAAGGAGGACTGTGAGTTCATCTTTGAGAGGGGCGACGAAATCGGGGTTGGAGTCTGCGGGCGGAAGGTATGCCGAGATAATGGTGATTGGTTGATGACCTGTCATGCCCAGTCGACAGACAGAGACTTCAATTTTGGAGAGGGGGGGAGGGTCCATGGGGATGCAGTACAGACTGGATTTGTAATAAATGAGAGTACCTCGTCTGTGGCAGCGAGTCCTGTCATTGCGAACTAGCCGGTAGTTGGCAATGTTCGGGTTTCGCTGATGGGGTTTTAGGAAAGTCTCTTGGACTAATAGGATATCTAAGTGATGGTCGCGGAGGAAAGTGGCGAACTCATCACGTTGACCATTCATGCCTTCGGCGTTGAAGGTCCCTATCTTTAGGGATTTCGGTTTTAATCTACTGGGGGGGTTTCTATTCATTACGAACTAAGTTATGGGGGAGGGTCCTGAGGGCTTGCGTAATGTCGGGGTACGCGTTATAAACTTGAATAAGCGCGAGCCAGTCACCGTTGCAGGCGATGGTGTCACGCGTCATTTGTAGCGCTCGCGGGGTGTAGAAAATCGCGAATGTGCTACCTAAGACTCTTACGGGGTCAAACGGGTCTAATTCGTATGTCGCGGGAGGGGGAGGGGGGCCGCGAAGGTAGTGGGTGCTGAAGGCATCCTTGCTGAAGGCGGTGGGCGGCGAGGATCTGCGGGTGCAAGGGGACGAGGCGCTACGGGAGCCGGGGGAAGAGGCGCTGAGGGCGCAGGATGGCGAGGCGCTGAGGGCGCTGGAGGGCGAGGCGCTGATGGCGCTGGAGGGGTGGACGCTAGAGGAGCGGCCTTTTGTGCAGCGGGTTTAGGGGGCGACATGACTGGCAGTGTCATCAGGGGAGGGATAGCCTGAGGGGCGGGTGCTTGGGTGGGACTCAGAGCCGGGAAGTGCGCCTGGTGGTTTAGAGTATTCCACGGGCTGGGGCGCTGGGGTCTTAGGGAGTCGGGGAGTTTATTATTAAGAGAGGGACATTCTCTCTGTTGCCTATTAATGGCACGTTGGGCTAGCTTGGGGGCTGAAGATTTTGGAGCCTTGGGGCATCCACGGTAGTTGGCCAGACTCACCGCACAGTACACAGCTCGGAGGCTCTGTGCACAGTGTGCGGTCTTTGGGGCGAGAGCACTCGGCGGTGCCGTGGTCCCCCAGACACTTAACGCATCTGGGTTGTCCGAAGCAGTTTCGTTGCGCATGGCCATACAGCTGGCAACGATGGCATTGTGTTAAAACGCCAGTTTTCAGGGGCTTCTCAATGCGGAGGCCTGAGAGGCTACAGATCTTTGAAATCTGATGGATGGGGTGGTGACCTTCGACACGGTCACAGACTATGAGCACCATGTTGTAGGGTGAGGAATTGGAGCGGCCTCCAACCCTACGGTGCATGCGGTGAACTTCCGCTACGGGGACATTCTGGGACAGAAGGTCTTCTTTGATCTCCTGAGGGGAGATTTCGACGGGGATATTTTTAACCACTACCCTGGTCGGGATTTCGTCCTGGGGGGTATGAGTGTGGTATCTAATGTTCCTAATCCTAAGGAGCTTGGTGAGCTCGCGGTAGTCATTCGGTGTTGACGTCATGACTTTTATGCCTTGCTTAACAGCACGGGCATTGGTGTAAATGATGTGACGCTCGTTACACGTCTTGGAAATCTCGGTCCATTTTCCCTTATCGTGGATGAATAAGGGTGGAGGACGAAGTTTTTTGGGGAGAATAGCCGAGGTGGCGGGTTGGGACGTGGCGTTAGCCGAAGTGGCTATGGCCATGGGGCTTGGAGAGCGGCTCTGTGAAGGGCCAGCAGCCGTCTGGGACTGGGGTAGGGCAGTTTGCGAGCTTTGGATAGCTGCCTTCTTAGATGTCGAAGTAGAGGGGGATTTACCCTTCTTCCTCTTCCCTTTCCCGACGATTTGGTAATCGTCTTCGGAGGAGGAGGTGGGAGAGGAGTCCGACTCTGAGGCGGAGGTCATGTCGGTGCGGTCTTCCGAGTTGGGAATTTCCATCTCGGTTTCGTCCTGGGACGAAGAGGTATCTACTACGGGATGGATTGGGGAGGCTTCCATAGGGACTGGAGCCGGGGAGGAGGGGATAACGGGTGATTCCAGCGCATCGCTAAAATCATTAAGCGTGGACTGAGGTGCAACCTCTGTGTCGCAAGCGCTATTCTGGGCCTTGTACTGCCAGTCATCTCGAAAGGGCTCTAAGAGCTCCTCGTATTTACCCCTAACGTGGGGATTCTCGTCTGTCATTAACTCATTTAAGAGTATCCTTAACTTGGCCTCTAGGACCTTTTTTATGGGGGGGGACCATTATTGGCGAAATAACCTACTAGGGGGACCTAGGGTTCATAACCTATCCTAATCCCGAGGAGATACGTAGAAACGTAAACCCCCCGGGCAGACAGCTCCCTTAAAAACGAACCCACCCTTGAGTTTTTCCTAGTGTTATGCTGGGCGAGAAGAAAAACACAAACAAACTCGCCAGCTACACTGCTGTCTGATTGGCTAGAGGGGCCTGTAGACCTATCTGAAGCCTAATCCTAGCTCCCCAGGTGGGATAACCCGGGGATGTGTTCACTCCCTGTCGGTGTCACAGGGAGGTGAGTGCTAAGGTGTGCCCTAAGCTTGTAAACCTGCCGCCAATCTTAATGTGCGGCAGGGCCCTATGGGTCTTGCGACCGATCCGGGCCGCTGGGGTAGAGACACCCAGACGTCCCGGGTGCAGCTGTAAACAAACGGGGTTATGTGCTACCAGACTGCGACTAGGGAAGCCCCCAAGGCCGCAGTCAGAGCCCGTCCGACTGTATGCCTAACCCTGAAGGGGCTCGGCGGGTGTGTCGGGTCAACACCCTCTGGACTTCGTTAACACCGTGAGGTTTCCGTCCAGAACCACAAAACCGTGGATTTTCCCTGAGTGGGCAAAAACACGTTGACGTGATGACCTTTAAGGAAGGGTTGTCTTGAAAAAGACAGTTTTCGTATCGAACCAACTACGAGTAGTTGATTCTCTACGGCGCAGTACCACTAAGTCCGAGCGCAAGGCAAAGACTGTAGTAGTACTACGACTTGGCGGGCGGAGCTCGGCGAGACGGCGGCGCTACGTAGTAGTACGGCGGCGAGACCGAGTCGGGGGCGCGGGGCGCGCGGGGGCAGACGACAGTGCGGAGCGTACGTGTGCACGCTACGGCAGCCGAACGTCGAATCATGACCTGTTCCATCGGAGACCGGGGTACCTAAATTTCTATGCACCGGGATATCGACAGTGCCTGCGACAAAATTTAAACTATGGTTTACGGTATAGTGTCCCCTCATATTAAGACGTAAATCTACTCCATGATATGCTCGGTGCATATCGGACATAATGTATGACCCTTGTCGTACATTAGCCGCCATTATAGGGTCAAGTGTCTGCCGTGATTTGTTAGGAATAAGTTCGACGACTATCTTTTTTGATAGGCGACTCATACATCCAAATGACCATGTCTGACGTTGCAGAAGTCGTCCCCTGTGGTATTTATTTGTGTACATATGTGTTTCATCGACTTCCACAATGTCATCAGGACCCCCTATTATTTGATGGTCATGGGCCTCCGCCACTTCACACACCTCACGCAGGTAGTGATATATTTGAATGGCCGTTTTCTTGTGTCACTCCCACATCCCTTGCTGCTTGTGTAACCTTATCATTTCTAAAAAAATGATAAAGAAGTCGAAGGGTCGATAAAATTGACACCTTCGACTTTTCAAATCCCTTGACTGACGAAATTATTTCGTTACAGCCACGACGCCGACATCTCCAGCGGAAGCCAAACTTATAATCAGGGCGCCGCTCTGCTGACATATTCTGCCTACAATTAGGGCAGCGCGCCACCCTGCTTGGCATTAAAAGCCAAGCACGAGCAGCTTCTATTGCTTGCTCTTCGTTATTGATGCTAGCAGCGTAATTCCATATGTTAAAATTACGTGCTAAAATTAAATTTCTAGGATTCATGACTAAAACTAGACTACAACTACAACTAGACTATAAAGTAAAATATTCTATAAAGCAAATTAAAACAAACCTAACGACTAATATACAAAATGAAAAATAAAAAAAGTAATAACTAATTAAAAAACTACAAAATAAACTAACGAACAAACAAACTACCTAACTAATAAAACAACAAATAACAATATAAAGCAGCGAAAAGCAATCCGAAACTCCGAGAATCACGACAAATATCGAGAATTCCGAATAATTCAAACAAATTTTACCATCGGTATATTGATTGAAACTTTACCGTAACGAGAGCCGACGCAGCGATCTCCATCGACTAAAGATTCATGCGAATTTCAAACTTCATAATACTTTTTTATGGTTCTATCAAATGACATCAAAAGAAACAACTTTTCCCCATGATTTTTTTTTTAGCTCGTGTCATGGGGCACCCCGACTTGGACTTTGGGTTAGAAGGGGATGGCGGGGTCTAGTGAGCGAGCAAAGCGAGCGAACTTACCCCGCCATCCCCTTCGTGGTTATTTTTTTTATGACCATTAAGCCCCGCGAAGCGGGGCTCCGACTTTGCCCTTTAAGCAACTTAGTCCAAGAGCGAGCGAAGCGAGCTCGAGACTTGGGGCACTCCGATTTGGACAGGTTAGGTTAGGCACCGAACCGACCTCCAAGCCAAGAAACGCGCGTGATACCAGTCTGTTATTTATGAGGCGTTCGAGGACCTTTGACATGGCACTCAGAACAGCTATTGGGCGATAATTACTGGGCACGTTCCCGTCCCCTCCCTTAAAGACCGGGTGAATTATTGCCTTTTTAAGGGATGTAGGAAAGATACCAGTATCGAAGCATATATTTATAAATATGGCTTAGGATAGGTGCCAGGATATTTGCGTATTTTTTTAGAATGTAAGGCGTGATGCCATCCCAGCCAGTAGCAGCATTAGACCGTAACGTAATTATGACAGTAACGATTTCTTCGGTATCTACACGGTCTAGGACAAATGAAGAAGCCGTCGAGGGATTGTGTATACCTTGTGGCAGAGCCAGTGCTTGATTCCCGTTTTCTTTTATAATGTCATTGGCAAGCTTTTCGCCGATATTAACAAAATATGAATTAACACTATTACATGATTGTTTAAGTGAGAGTGACAATGAAAGTAATTGTGTAGCTGTGGTTTTAGTTTTTGAAGTATTGGTTACACGTTTGATGGTATCCCATAAGGTTTTTGGGTTATTACCTGCCTTAGCTAACTCTTGAGTATCATACAGTCTTTTTGCTTTCTTTAGAATACTAACACAATGATTTCTGTATCTCTTATAAGTAATTTTAATTATCTCATTCTCTGGAGATTTTCTGGGGATTTGGATTTGATCCACAATTATTTCTTATGCATCCAAAGCAATTTTCCAGGGGGTCTTGATTTAGTCTTCGCGGCGATAAAGTTTTTACATGGTACTTTTTTAAATTATTATATATCCTTTCTACGGCACATAGTGTCTTCAACCAGCCATCTTGTGAGGGAGGCCTGGATCTGGCCCCCAAAAATTTCATTTCTCTGAAAAAATGTTTAATTTTCCCAAATATTTCGGAATGGAGGCTGGGTGAGGACATGTTGGTCAGTAATGGCTTTTCCCTCTTTCTGTCAAGTGTGTCCCCATTGACAGCGTCACATAACTGATCCATATTGGCTATCACGGTGGCTGTTGAGGCAGCATTTTGCGGTAACTCATCTGAAATTGAAAAAAGAAAACTACATACTTTCGTTTCGTCATTTCATACTAATATATCCCCCATGTTTAGCACATACAGCACACATTGCAGCTGATCTATGAAAAAAATAAATAAAACAAGCAAGTAAAAAGCAGTTTATTTGTATGTTTGTTTTTCATAAAATGTAAACTTTCAAGGCTAGAAATTCAAAGATGACAAAAATGGGAGCAAGCGCGCGCGCTATCTATGTGGTGAGACTTAAGAGAAAGCTGATGATTTACCAAAGACCTTGACTGTAATACACTTAATTATTGATTAGATAACCAGTACTACTGAATTGTTCTTACAAACCAAAATACACACATCAAAAGTATCTAGGGATCAACATATATTTTTGCAATAACTTTTCTCCTGATTGATATTAATTAAAATTTTCTTTAAGGATTCATCAAATAAAGTGTTTTCGTTTGTCACAGTAACGATAAACCAAGTCACCTTTGCATTAATAAAGAAATTTGCCATTTTCCTAATAAAGGGATTTTGACATTTGAACCACTAACATTAAAGTTCGAAAAAAGACTGAAATAACAGTTTTCTTTAAAATTTTATTGGGTAACTTAAACAATTAATAATCCGTGTTTCTACCGCGAACACTAACAACACAAGAACATCGGTTTGGCATACTCAAAATGAGTTCATCCAAATCACGCTGTGGAATGGCCGCCCATGTTCGTTGCAACAACAAAAAAAGGTCTTCTTGCGACTGGATACCCTCCATATTCGGCAGAGCTCTTCTCTGTAGCATATCCCATGCATGCTCAATCGGGTTCAAGTCTGGCGACTGAGCAGGCCAGGGCAGGACATTGATGTTAGCTGCGGCGAGAGTCTGTCTTACAACTCTTGCGGTGTGCGGTCGTGCATTATCATGCATTAACTGAAATAAGGGACCGATTTGCACTTGTAGAGGAACGATGACGTCTGATACAATCGTCTCAGCATAAATTTGAGCGTTGAGGTTGCCTCTGATCCAAATCAACTCAGTTCTTCCGCCGATCCAAATACCCGCCCATACCATGATGGTTCCACCACTATAAGGATGGACTTCCTGGCAGGATTTTAATCGCTGTTGGCGTCCAGGGGTTCTCCAGTGTCGTATACGTCTTGTATCCGGTCTCATACCAAAACGAGACTCATCAGAAAAGCACACGAAACGCCATTGTTCTTCTGCCCAATTTCTGTGTTCAAGAGCCCATTGATATCGAATCCTACGATTGTGCATTGCTATAGGTGGTACCCGTAGCGGTCTTCGGGAATGAAGGTTCACTTCATGCAAGCGGTTTCTGACTGTTTGGTCGCTAATTAAGTTCCCTGAAGAGTGATGAAGCCTCACGGCTAACATCATGGCGTAATCAACGCATGCAACATCAATGTCCTGCCCTGGCCTGCTCAGTCGCCAGACTTGAACCCGATTGAGCATGCATGGGATATGCTACAGAGAAGAGCTCTGCCGAATATGGAGGGTATCCAGTCGCAAGAAGACCTTTTTTTGTTGTTGCAACGAACATGGGCGGCCATTCCACAGCGTGATTTGGATGAACTCATTTTGAGTATGCCAAACCGATGTTCTTGTGTTGTTAGTGTTCGCGGTAGAAACACGGATTATTAATTGTTTAAGTTACCCAATAAAATTTTAAAGAAAACTGTTATTTCAGTCTTTTTTTCGAACTTTAATGTTAGTGGTTCAAATGTCAAAAATCCCTTTATTAGGAAAATGGCAAATTTCTTTATTAATGCAAAGGTGACTTGGTTTATCGTTACTGTGACAAACGAAAACACTTTATTTGATGAATCCTTAAAGAAAATTTTAATTAATATCAATCAGGAGAAAAGTTATTGCAAAAATATATGTTGATCCCTAGATACTTTTGATGTGTGTATTTAATAAAATTGTTTTTTTTTTTTTACGGTTTATATACACACTACATACAGAAAAGACGAAAGGAATGGAAAAATAGGTACAAAGGTGATGCTTATTTCTAAATAAATCTCTTCCAGCATACCTGCGAAAGGAGAGTAAATAAAAAGAGATTTAGACATCAGTGGCGAAGCGTGAAATATTGGGATAGATAAGCCGGAGTAAAAAAAAATGCTTACCTAGGCTGGGCCGCGGGCACGCAGAGTTCTTACGAAAATCTGTGATTAGCTTCCTGGCTTCAGTCTTGTATATGCAGATGTATCTTTAGTCCACTTTTACTATACGTGTAAGCACTGATAATATAAAAACAATGTCTTGCAGGTATAATAAAAGTGTCTTTGATAAAAGCCGTTTGTGGTGAGATGATATGATGCGAACTAAAGAAAACGACTTACCTACAACTACTACTTATTTTACTAATAATACTACTTGTACTGTAAAGTTATTCTACTAATAATACTACTTTTGCTCTAAAGCTATTCGTCTATTCTTTCTAACGAAATGCGCTAAGACATTATCATAAAAGCCGGGAAGATCTTAATTTTTAATAAGTAATGTTTTTCTATAGAAAGAATGGCTAGATCCGATAATCGTTCTTGTTTTTGTGAATTAAGCATGTACTCGTACGTATGAACTCGCTTTGAAGCCGAAAATTACCTCTCCGCGGATGCTACTGAAACAGGAAGAGTCAAAAATAGTCCACATAAAGTTGTGACTTGTGGAAAAGTGTCACCTAATAATGAGTTTTTAAAATATTGATAAAGCTCGTAAACATCGAAATTGTTTAAAGATGGAGTTGTGTATAAGACTTTGAACTAGTTTTTTAAAGCAGTGAAACCAAATATTTGCGGAAATTGTACTAACAAAGAAGATATTATTTCATCTAGAAATGATCTACACTGAAAAAAAAATATTATCGCTGCCATAATTTTTTTGTTTACTGTTATCAAGTAAAATGTTCATATAGGGGAACATAAAGCTACTTGTTTGCTAGCAATAAAGCTAACTTTATCACTGATTTATACAAATATCATAGTGAAATTAAACAAGTCCATATTCGTGATGATCAGTGCAGTTATTTCATTCTAACAAAACATTTAGTACTTTTAATCATGTTGTTGATGATGATCAACAAGGATTATGATAGAATTAATAAGGACCTATGTTAGATTAATTACTAAAAGTATTGTGCCGAAACAAATCACTTTGTTAAGCTAATCATGTGTCTTTATGAAATCTTATCAAGACCCTATTTAAATTCACTTCTTTCTGTTTATGAAGTTAATCATGGTTATTTATGAAAGTTACTATGAACCATGTTTAATTTTAATATCTTGTCTAGTTAATCTTTTAAAAATTCTTAGTATTTTTCATAAAGGTAGGTTATTGGGATCAATCAAATTGAATGTTTAGTCCAATGTATGCGATATTTGTTTTAATTAGTAACTTTGTTGATATAGGGTTGGCATTGTAGGTAAACGAAAAACTAAAAATTAATAAAACCTTGCATTTTGTATTACCTAAGCCTTTTGTGAATAATTTATTAAGTTGCATATATAATAATTTATTTGTATTAGGGTAGGTAGGATAGTACCCTTAATAAATTACTATTTTTTTAAGGGTAGTATCACCCTAATACTGCAACTTAATAAATTATTCACAAAAGACGTAAGTAATACAAAATGCAAGGTATTATTAATTTTTAGGTTTTCGTTTACCTACAATGCCAACCCTATATCAACAGTAATTTAAAATTACAATAGGCTTCACATAAAATGCAAGGTGTTATTAGTTTTTCGTTACAATCAATTTTAGTATCAAAGTTAATATCAATACCAATTACCAACCCTATTAAAAAATACATTGGATTAAACATTAGGTAAGTACCTATCTGTAAAATAAAAAAATAGAGCAGTACATATTTTAGAAAAATTTATTCCCAAACATTCATTTTCAAAATAATAACACTCACTAGCTCGACAAACAATATTATAATAGTTAGACAGTATGGAAGCATAGTGTCTCTCTAAACAACTTGCGTGCCTTTTGTCGATGGTTAATCTTAAGTAGCTGTCGTCTCTTACATGCGAAATGAAGCTATCACGTGCTTCTACTTTTGTAGGTTTGCACTTTTTCTCCTTTTCGATTTTTTTCTTTTTGTTTGAATGGCTAAGGACGTTTGTAGTGATCAGATGTGTTAAACCCATAAATGCTGCAATATTTGTGGTTTCTTCAACTGGGGCTGGAACAAAAAAAAAAAAGTTAATGTTTTTAAAACAAAACAAAGCACACAGAATCCGATCGCAATTTTCATTAATACTGGGCAAAAATAACAAAAATCGGCCAATGTCAATAAATGGACAGATTGAACAATTATGGGTAATAAATACTAATCATTAAAAAATAAAAGAATTTCCAATTTCTGTTTTTTACTATATATACATAGAAAGTGTATAACTATCAAATACTGAATGGTAAAATAATAATAAATAAATAATAATAATGAAAATCATATTAAAGGTAAGTATTGGTACTTACAATCAGCCAATTTTACAAGTTCCTCATAGAAGGGCTCTTTTATTCTTTTGTTCTTTTTTAAAAGTTGCAGCAGTTTAGGTTTTACAATTGGAAAATTTAAATGTAAATTGTTAGCTTGTCTTGGGTTTGCTGCATCAAAACCACTATGGAGCTGTAAAAAAAATATGATAAATTAGAAATACCTAAGTAGATAACCTCAAATGACTGACAGAAAGAAAGATATCAAAGATGATGAAGATCAATTTATACGGAAGCTTTAACCATGTTCATAAAGAAGGCTACTTATTTTAATAGATTTTGTGAATAATTACCAAAACTATTCCATGGGGTTTCTTCAATGCGGGGTACTCTGTTAAATACTGTTCTATGTAGAAACCGGTACTTCAGTGTTGTTTTCCATTTTTGCTCTACTATGGACCATGGGTCGGAGCTGTTCTTTAGCCACTGTATTTCATCTTCAATATCTACATTAGTGGCAGAATCATTACTATCTATGTGTAGACGTGTAGGTGTGGAGCTGCCTGACGAAGCTGGCTTCTCTTTATTTAGTCTTTTCTTTTTCACACCAGAACACCAAGTTTTTGGTATTTGCGTCGGGTGTTCAAAACTTGCCTGATGAATTAACCTTGAGCTTGATGTGTGATTCCACTTGCAGTAGTACATGGTGGTATGTAGTATGTTCTTATCCACTCTTTAGGAAAACATTTTTTAATCTCTCTACACCATCTGTTATAAATTAAGTTTGTGATTGGGGCATCTTTGTTAGTTTTTAATATTTCTTTTGCTATAATGGACGCCAGTAAGTTACGTGCTGGATCCCCTGGTAGATATTCAACCACACTAGGCAACAAGGATGAAGCTTCCAGGTATTCCTTTAATATTTTGATCAAAACCTGCAAAAAAAAAAAATTGTAAAACCACTGGACAGCCAAGTTTTTCTCGAGATAGGTACAACAACTTAGCTTGGTTTACTAAAAAAGTTCTGTTGTGGGATCTACCCTTTTTCTCATCCCTTAAACACTCAAACATCTAATTTCATTAAAATTATCGAAGGGTGGCAACCGACGAGGCCTTGCTCATTTGGAATAGTGATATGATTAATAAAGTATTAGGAGATAAATTAAAAAGAACTCATACATAAACTATCTGAATCCAAATATCTCAGATTCCAAATATTCTGTATCTTTGTTATTGTTCAATTTGGGTATTTGCTGTGATGTTGGTTCAATTGTTTGTGACTGGATAATCGGCATCAATTCAATATCCTAATTATTTAAAAAAAAAATGTATTAATCTGTACAAATTAAATTAATAACTTAACTGAAACAAGTATAATGCTTACACTCAGTGAAATATGGGATGTATCTAATATATTAATAGCAGAAGCACTTGTGAAATCTAACATCCAGGTTTTCCAGCAACGCATAAACAATGCACGTGGTCCTATTTGAGGGACCAATTATTTAATTTCTTCAGGACTGAGTGATGCCAAAGCTTGAATGGTAATTACATTACCTACAAAAGGATAATGTTCATGAGATTTTTAAGCAACGACATAAAGAACCTACCAAGAACAATCTATTTTAAATAGGTACTATCGACAAAAGTAAAATCTAGACACCTTAAAGAACATTCCCTTTTGCAGCGCATCGCATCGCAGCATCTGTGGTTATTGTTAATAATTACAGATGGTCTGAGATTTTATGCAATAAAATATTATGCAATAAGGTTTACATTTCTTTGATTGATTTAACTACTATTGGTCCTCACAAAAATAGGTGGTTCACAGATGTGGTCAACTGTGCAAGCGATTTTGTTTGAAAAATGGCTAGATTTACTTTAGTTGATAGTACCTGAATACTGAATACTGAGAATATTGAATTCTTGATTTACTACTTATAATGTTTAACTTATGGATGCTTACAGATGAATTTGGTTTTTAAAATTAATTTATTGGTTGGTTCCTAATTGTCTATAAAATTGAGAATTTAATCAAGATCAAAATGATTATATAAATTCTTGTTTTTACTGCCTGTCGTTTTGTAAATGCGCGGGAGCCCGCAGGGCGCCGCCCCGGCGTCGGCGTACTTAACTACCTATATGTCTGTTACCTACAGTTTGCGCCTAACTAATGCACCTTTGCCTTTTTGCAGTGACCTGCCAGCTACATAACAAGGCTTGGCAGTCCATAAAACTGGCCGGCACTGGCATGGCGATAGTATAGGGCATGGCATGGAGAACACTAGCTAGCTAGCAAAGCAAATAAATAATGAGCTGCGAGTACTTACTCCGGAACGTTGGGATAAGTTCCTGTAATTCCCAAGCTTTTAATAGGTCTTCAACTTCATCCATAATTGAAAACGTAGGCACAGACAACAGTCAAAGAGCAAAACGGCGAGCGACACACGAATACTCACGCAATACTTAAAGCACTCTTTGGTACTCATATCATGCACGCTGTCACGCAAGCAAGTGAATTATTTCAAATTTTGAAAAAAATAAACTTATTAGTCGACTTGCTTGTTGTAGGTACCGATGTTTTCGAGGGAAAAAGATAGAACCGGAAAGAACCTGTTGCAAATCAATCACACAGAAATAATGTTGCCATTTCAGTAATAAAATATACCGTCATAAAATGGTAGAACACCTTATGATTTGTTTTAAAAACGACCGCTTTTGATCTTAATAAATATTTAGGAATACAAAATATAAAATAAAAATAGTATTTCAGTCAAATAAGGATTTAACTTATTTATATTCAGGTTTTTATCTTTTATTCCGAGGTTTGAATTTCCACCCATTCTACAAAATATTATTATTGGCAAGTACAAAATCAGCCAATGTTTATCAACAGCATTGTCAGACCAATCTATTCGTATGTTTCGTAAAAACCCTATAATTTATTTGATAATTTCATTTCTTGCAATAAATAAATGTTTTGATAAATTTTATAAAGCGACTTTATAACTACAAACAAAACTTGTTTAAATACACAATGCTATACGGCCTCATAATGACACTTTATTGAATTTATAAGGGACGATTTCAAAATGACTGTCTCAAACAAGTTAATTAGTAGCAAAAATAATGTGTGATGATTAATATTTTAATAATTTTGACTTTATCGTTAATAATCATGTGTGGTTTCTCGGTTCTATAATTTTCTTGATAGGATTAAACATAAAATACTTAAACAAGTAAAATTCTCACTTGTTTAACAATCAGTTTTTTCAGTGTAGTATACCAACAATATTTAGATTTATTCAGTAAATTAAGAAATCTCATTTGAGAAAGAGATTCGTACCTGAGTTGTATTTGCGTCTTAACATTGTCTATTATTTCAATGAAAAGACGCCGATACATAGTTTTAGCGTCTTTTTCTGGATTCGGCCGTCTACGCTGTCGCGGCGACTCATTGAATTCCTGGACGCTGTCATAAATAAAATTAAAATTATTTATAAAATCATTTGCAAGCCAACTAAAAATCCAACCAATCAATCTAAACCAATGAATCCAATGAAACCAAACAACCCATGAAGCCAATGAATTTATTTCGCGGTTTGCTACTGTTTTGACTGCAATAAATTACGTCGGTTTTGTCAAAAATGTCTGACAATACGTGCAACAAAAAGCAAAACTGCATGTTTTCTACTTTACTGAGGAAACATTCTGCCAAGGAAAGAGATTCACTATCCCAAGGTTGCGTGTTATCTAATATTGAATTAAAAGTACTCACGCGTGTGCTCACTCTAAACTTGTTTCTACGACTGATTCTATGCGCGGGGGGGCGGAGCGTTAAAGTAGTGCGGGCGGGTGGGTATGGTGCAGTTCGGATGCAGTTTGAATGCAGTTGACACGACTGCAATAGAACTGCAAACCAACCGTGCAGTCCGATTGCAGTCGGTGTGCAGTTCACACGACTGCACGCCGACTGCAATTGGACCGCACGGTTGGTTTGCAGTTCTATTGCAGTCGTGTCAACTGCATTCAAACTGCATCCGAACTGCAAATTTGCAGTTGGATTGCAGTTGAAATGCAGTCCGTCTGTCTAGAGCCTAAGACAAGTAATAAACCATTGAGTCAAATCGCAAAAAGGATTATGGAGAGAAATTACGTAGAAGTAAAGCATTTTGACCAGAAGCACATAAAAGGAACTCCTTTTATCAATACTAAAAGGACCAAACATGGTGTTATTTCCATTGTTTATTTTGAAAATTTTATTCCATCTCCACAAAATCATAATAAGTGGTTTCTAAATACAAATAATCATGTAGTTGAAACTATTTCAGTGAATGACAACGATGGAAATATTATAATATTTGGTAACCTTTTAGAAAATTGTACCGATGCGTTTGAAAAGCCTATTAAATCTTCAATTTTAAATATTTTTATGTGTGATAATAATACTGTTACAAAATCAGAATTAACTTATAAAATATCAGATGTTAAATGCAAGTTGGTTAGCGTGTCTTATAATGAGCATACATTTTTTATACCTTTAATTCATACATTGTCATCGGAGCAGCGGTGGCCCAGTGGTGGCGGCCCCGACTTACGAACAGTAAGTCGTGGGTTCGAACCCTCACAGGCGCATTACTTTGTGTAATTTATTTCATCACCACTGCTCTCAAAACGGTGAAGGAAAACATCGTGAGGAAACCGGCATGTCTTAGAACCAAAAATTCGAAGACATGTGACATCTACCAATCCGCACTGGGCCCGCGTGGTGGATTATAGCCCATACGCAAAATACGCGCTTAGACGTGGAGTTGCGGACACCAGCCCGTTATACAATACAATACAATACATTGTCATCGTAAAAAAATTAAAGATCTGAAGTAGTAATTTGTTTTTATTCACCAGAAAAATCACAGTACAGTAAAATTGTAGACTAATTTTGGTGTTGACCGTAGTATTCTTACAAATAAAACATCAAGTGCTCGGGAACTCACCATATATTAATATTATGAATTAGGTTTATTACAGAGCTCTGATCTGTCAGTTGGCAAGTGACGCCACCATGTTACCCAGATCATTATTCTAAAAACTATACTAACTATACTAAAACTTTTCTTTGTCGAAAAAATGTTGTGCAGCGTGTACGAATTATACAACATTTGCTAGAACACGTGCACCCCTAACTTCTTGTACCACCGTATAGTCTTGTGCTCACACGAGTAGTATGCCAGCATTTGATCCTGGTGATCTATACCACCCATGTATCTATTGTATTTTACTATAACTTCAGGTTTGGAAACCGTTTCACCACGTCGATTCGTACCGCTAGTCATGTCAAATCCATGTTGTGATGAAATCATTAGAACGTCTCGCCGGTCTTTCCATTTCAAAACACAAATACCACTACTATTGAACTTCGCTATGGATTCGCCACGTTTCAATTTTTTTTATACGACTTCTTTTGGATTGTTTTTTCTATTGACACGTAAAGTACCCGAACAATATGTTTTAAGAGTCAATAATTTCTGTGCAAGATTCACTGAATTATAAAAATTATCCATATAAACGGAATATCCCTTGTTTATATAATTAGATTGTAAATTCAAAACAACTTTTTCAGTGTGATTGGCACCTCCCACTAAAGTATCAGAAGCGCCGGCATATACAATGGTCTTCATAACTACTCCATATTCATCGGTTAGGATATAAAGTTTAATACCGTAGGGATGCTTTTTGCCTTTGAGATATTGACGGAATATTATACGACCACGAAACAAAACCATTGACTCATCTATGGCCAAATTTTTAGACGGGTAATAAATTTCTTCCATTCGCTGGTTAAAATACTGAATTAAACTATTTATTTTTGACAGCATATTATCGGACAAGTCGTCTTCAAAATTTAGTGATCTCATAATTAATAAAAATCTGTTTCTGCTCATGTATTTTCAAAAAGCTGGTAAACTAAACAGTGGATGTTTTTTCTAGTGGTCTGTGACTCGGTTTAGTTTGATAGTTCCCATATGGAACAAAATACCAAAAAATGTTTTAATTTCTGGAACAGTTACGTCTTTCCATAGTCTTAGTGTGCTTTTAGGATCCAGTATATTCAATAATAACTTAGACGCGTAATTGTTAATCTTTGTGACTAACATTGTAAAAAACTCATCAGTCGCAATCAATTTGAAATAATCGTATGGTTCATTTGTTTCAGGAATTATTTTGAGCTTTTTTTCGTATCCATCAAAATCTATAGGTACTAAAGAAGGATCACGTTCAGTTTTCCATTCATCATTAGTTAATTGTGATGTTTCATTAGAATTTACATTATCATCTTCACTCACTTGCGTCGCATCTTCACTCACTTGCGTCGCATCTTCATTCAATTGCGTCGCGTCTTCACTCACGTCAGAATATAAGCAATCATCTGATACATTTTCCTGACTATTTTCTTCTTCTAAGTCGTCATCTTTCAATTCCAGCATCTTAATAAGGTCTTCTTCAGTTAATACCTTTTCAGAGGGTAGATTTGCTTTCGGTTTTTCTTCTTTATTTTCCCCTTCAAATATATTTCTCATTTCGTTCATTATGTCATCATTACCCTCACTTTTTTCTTCAAAATCAGTCAGTGTTACTTTATTATCCTGTAAGACTACTCTTTGATTTTTAAGTATTTTAATAGGTACCTGTATTTCGTCTCATTCCTCCTCTTGTTTTAACACCGCTTCTTAAATAGGAAAGGTTTTCATTAGCTGGAGGCGAATATAAAAAAGGTGAATGTTTACTACTGGAAGGTTGGGGTTCTATTAGTACATTTGAATAGCGATTTGGAGATTCCTGACTTTGAAAAGACATTGTATCTTTACAATAATGTGGACTAGCTGATGAAGGTGAAATTACATAATATGAGTTATCCCTCTCTTTACATACAGATTGAATATCCTGAAGATTAATCGATGGACAGGATTCGTCTAATAAATCGGCAAGCGATTCTTCAGCTAATTTTTCAGAAACATTATATTCTGATCCACCGAAAAGTGATTTAGCACGCTTTGATCTTTTAGACGGTTTACTTGCTTTATGTTCTGTTGTCACGGTTTCAAATCTGAAAAATGACAAAATTGACAAACATCGAAAATTAATATTTATTTATCATTGAAATTGGTACCTAGGTATTTTTAAAATACTCACGCTTGTGGAGACGGTATTTCGTGAATTGTGTAACGGCGTCTCGGTGTCACGCTACTGAAACAAATAAAGATCCATCAATTTAGGAGTCATTTATGGATAACAATTATTCATTCAATATTATAAAAAAATATTTTAACACACAAAAAAAATATTTTTTATGATTATTTAAATAATCACTAACCTCTTGTTACTATTAGGATTTACATCTTCTTCCTTTAAAGCTAACTCTAATAAATGATCACTTCTTCGTTTCATCGTTGAAAAGGATACCTATAGAAAATCAAATTTGTTATTTATTAATATCTCACCATTTGAGATGTGCGAGGAAGCTAAGCTAACGCACTGGATCGTACCGTACTGCGTAGCTGCACGAGTAAGCTGGTCTTTAGCACACATACTTAACAAGCATCCATAGCCCTTAAAGTGGTATGGAAAAAATTTAGCTTTGTTAAACCCTGTTCCACTAAATAAATCAGGCACATCCTGAGCATTGTAGCTTAGTATAGCTCAATTGGAATCGCAGCCTAAAACTACCATTTCTTTCACCGTTATACCAAGGCATAGTGAGTTAGTAAACAAAATCAATCAGTTCAGAAAAAAACATGCAATAATGAAAAACCTTTTCTTTTTTTAGAGCCACATCGGGAAAATATCTAAAATATAATGCTGATTATTTTAGCATGCATTTATTTTAGTACTCCTCACAATTAGTTAGTTAGGCAGGATAGTGTTCATAGACAGCAAAATTACATATTATGCACCAAAAAAAGTTGCTTCAAAACATTTTTTTTAACATATTATCGTCTTCATTGGTAAAAATAAAATGTTGCAGCGAATTTAAATTTGTACTGTGCCCACAGCCAAAACAGAAGTCACGTTTTATAAAATGCGTCAATGGCCATGGCCATTTTAAATTTTGTTGCCAATATAAAAAGAAGTCTGTTCGCTCGAAGTAATCATCCACGTCCAGAAGGATTACCATTGTAGATAATGTAATGATCTAGCAGTAAGTATACCTCTGTATATTCTTCGTAATTCTCTGAAAATGACCTGTAGCAAATAGAAAATAGCAGATAGTTAATTCGGATAGTTTCTGTACATCTAAATCAAAAAGTAGGTACAAATAGACAACATACTCGTACATTAAAAAAGAATCTGGATTTCTGATTTACATTCAAAGACAATTGTTTAATAAAAAACCATGCTTAACAGACTGGTTAACACAGCCAGTATCTGTTACTTAATAGATTTATTCAAAATGCTTATGCATACAAAAAAAACGTAGGTATAATCAGAAACTTGGAATGACCTGAGAGCAATTTTGTTTAAAGAAATATAAATTAAAAATCTGCTCTCCTACTCATGACGGGATCAAGTTCACATCAGGATCGAATTAATGTCAAAAATTTGTTAGTTTGGTACTTTGGATATCATATCCATAGTACCGTTTTGACGTTAATTCAATTCAAACTCGATCTCGTCGGTTGTATTGTACTGTTTCAAAAGATTTTAGCCTAAGGACGAATAGCATTATAAATCCCACTGTGGTAGTTCCACATAAAATAAGTCTAATAAAAATCCTGTGGGTTCATAATTTAATCTTACTTTTTCAATTTGTCAAATATCGGCCAGCTTGCAAAATATTTAGTATGTAAGTGAATGTGTGTGTTGTTAGTAGTAAATTTAACCCTATTAATTTATAATCGATTAAAAAATACGTGCATACTTGGCGTGATTTGTTATGCATAAAACCATCAAAAAAAGATTTTTACTGCTATGCCAATGAACGCACCATATGCGTGCATGTGATTTTATTTTATAAATACACAATGAAACAGCGGGAAAAAATGATAAAATTAAGAATATTTGCTTACCTTTATCTCCCAATTCACAAATATACAATAAACACTTAATAAAACTTCAGTTATTCCAAAATTAAAACAGGCCTTCACAGCACCAACCGTTTTTCCCTTACCAAAACAAGAATGACAGTTCGAAACAAAAACCAACAGTATTTCCACATTTAAAAATTTTTTCTAGCCGTGAATGTTGCCAAATATTTAAATAAATTTCTATCATTTTTATGTAATGCCAATAAACGTCCTATATTACACTCAACGCATATGGTAGGTTGGTGGCATGACATAGTTATCTCGATCAACGCAGATGGCACGTTGGTAGCAACGAATGGGTTAACAAAATCTAATAAAAACCCTGGTAAAAAATTTAAAAAATTATCATCAACAGTTTGTTTATCACTTATTATTAATGAACGCCTAGTTTATAGTATTTTTATGTCACGAAGCGACGCGCTTTACTTATGGTAACCAAGTGTATAAACACGCTGTGCCTGTGTGCCTGAAGACGAGTAGCGTCAGCACATAACACACACCCGCACATACCCTCACACACTTTCGACTTCGCCATGAGCTCTCGGTACCGTCTGAGACACGGACGATAGCTCCTCCGCTTACACACAATACACAGCGTGTTTCTACACTTGGTAACCACAAGTAAAGCGCGCGGCGCTTCGTGAGAAAAATATTGTAACATAATCAAAATATTATAATAAAAATTATCAAGAACAGTCTGTTTATCACTTATAATTATTCTCAAAAAACACTTAGCTTAACATAATCTAATAAAAATGTAGGCACGACTATTGCACATTCGATTAAAAATTATCAACAACACTCTGTTTATCACTTATTATCAAAAAGCACTTAGCTTAACATAATCTAATACAAAATGTAGGTACGAATATGGCACATTCGGTTAAAAAATTATCAATAACAGTCTATCACTTATTATTAATGAACACATAATCTAATATAAATGTAGGTATGAATATAATGGTACATTTAGTAAAAAAAATATCCACAACAGTCTGTTTATCACTTATTATTAAAAAACGCTTAGTTTAACATAATCTAATAAAAATGTAGGTACGAATATGGGACATTCGGTAAAAATTATCAACAACAGTCTTTTTAACACTTATTATTAATGAACACATAATCTATTAGAAATGCAGGTATGAATGTAATGGCACATTCGGTTAAAAAATTATCAACAACAGTCTGTTTATCACTTATTATTAATTAACATCTAACTTAAGAGCCCTTTTCCTATCACGCGGATTCATATCCGCATGCGTGTCTGGCCCGTATGCGCGTCGCCCACATCCTATAGTTTCGTACATACATACTTTTCCTGTCATGCATGCCATACGCACGCGGAACGCGGGGATTGGCGGGTGCATCAACACGCTAACTCACGCATGCGGGTGAGGCATCCACGCGGGCGTAATCCAGCGTGACAGGAAAAAGGCCCTTACAATCTTACATAATCCAATAAAAATGAGGTAGTAAAAGACATGAAATTGGCACATTCGGTTAAAAATTAGGTAAGATACGAAACTGACATTATCGCGCTCTTGATCTCAGCGGGAGTGGGACAGGAGTAGGGTTGCCATACTTCCGGAATTTTCCGGACAAGTCCGGAATGCGGTGGGAATCTTAAACCGTCCGGAATTTCTACAAATAAGTGAAGAGTGAAATAAAAAATGAAAAAACCAAATTATTTATTAATTATTTTTATTCTTAATCAAAGAAAATCAAAATTATTTTTATTCTAAATCTACTACATTACTTCTGATATTTAATGCTCCCAGAAATATTGTTCAAAATTTCTGAATCTTTAATAATAGTTTTGTAGAACACTTCGCAAGTCATATTTTTTAAATTATATTGAGTTAAGAGAATCGACTTGACAGACTCTACAGAAAGCCTGTTTCTTTCCTTTGACCATTGGGTTCCCATTAAGGAAAAGACCCTTTCAACATGGGCATTTTGTGCCTGCATCGCAAATATATAAGAGCATATCTTACTTAATTCCGTAACTTTTCCTGGTCCAGCTGCCTTCAGAATAATGGTCCATTGGTTATTGGCATTCATCTCAAAAAAATCTTGACTTTCTTGCTTGATCATACTATTCAAAACTGTGATTTCATCAAACAATTTGCTATCATCCAAATTTACCCCTTTTCCAATGAGAAACTGTATTGATGGAATAATATAGTTATAATCAATAGTATTGTCTTTTTTTATTATCATCCATTCAAAAATTTCCAAGTCCATTAAAGGCTGCCGCCATTTGTTTAAATACTCCCGACAACAATGACATTCAAAAACTCATCTTTCTTCTCCTGGCTGCTACAATTAGAGATCAAATCTCTAACTTTAAGTGGAACGAATTTCGCATCGTCTCTTGCTTTCAGGGTGTCGATAAGTGTTTGCAAAATCTTTGCGATGTCCATGATAGAATTTTTTTCCTTTTCAATTTCTAAAATTTTTGGCTGAAAGATGGCCATTAAGCTATGCACGAAAAACAAATAAGATTCGCACAATTCATTTTCAAAAAAAATTACGAGGACAGTTGGCACTTGTGGAGTAGTTAGAAAATACGTTTTCAGAGGCTCATACATTTTGAGAATTCTCTCAACTGCCGGAAAAAGGCTCAGCCACCTAGTCTTGCTGTGTGACAGTAACTTCTCATAGTTAACTTCAATGTAGTCGCAAATGGTTTTCAGTGCTTCTGTTCTAACATTATAAACAGAAAAGAAATTGAAGAGTTTCATCACCTATACTTCAACATTAATTTTCAGTACTTCTGTTCCATGCTGCACGCTATTGTGTAGTACATGAGCCGGGCAACCAACTCCAATAATATCTTTATTTAATTGATGTCTCAGGTTTGTGAGCACGTTTCTTCCCGATAACGGGCGATTTATGCCACCAAAATTTACATTCGCGTTGTCCGCAGTGAATGAGATGCATTTTTCCGATAAATCATATTTTTGTAATGTTGTCATAATAATTTCAGCAATAGTTTCGGAAGCTTCATTCCGGGTACTATGAATATCCAATAACTTTGTTTGAATTCCTCCATTTTCGTAATCAAAATACTGAATCATTATTGGCAAAATCTTTTCTGAGCCATGATTGCTTGCGTCTGTAGAAACTCCGAGATAGTCAATATGTTTCAAAGAAATAGTCAGTTTTTTAACAACCCATAGACTTCACACCATTGATGATTGCTTCAGTTTTGGTTCTTGAGCAAGTCATCTCGCTCGCAATATTAGAGTCAGGAAATATTACTTTCATCAGTCGCCCAGTACATTCCATTGAATTATAGGATTGGTGGTGCTTAACAGTATGAAAAGCGAGCGTATTTTCAGCAGCAGACTGTTTTTGTTTACTCCCTGATGAAGACGACGATGCAAAACTGTCAGTGACTTTTCTATTAGTATTAACGTTCGTAAGTTTAGTCTTGTGCTTATTACTATTGACATGAGTTTCAATATCAGTTAATCCTTTATGTTTTATAGATAAACTACAGTCACAAATCATGCAATAAGCTTCAGTCGGTTCTTTTCCTTCTTTCAAAAAAGAATATTTGGTTTTCATCACTTCAGTAAACGTACATTGTCGTTTTCTACCACTACCTGATGCCATTGTCGTAATCTTCGACACATATAGACTATGAATCCGCAATACGTACGAGTACGTACGAACTTCAAAATCACTTCTAATCGCTGCAAAGACAAACGCTAGACTAAATCAAAACAAACAAACTCAAAGCAAAAGCACACGGTGCGCGGGTGTATCATGTGCGCGGGCGAACGCAGGCGACAGAGAGGCGCTTCCCCCTCACCCCTTACCATTTCACCGCGCGCGTGTCAAAATTCGGTGTCCCTTCGTCCAGCATACTCACCATGGAATCCTGATATTTCATGAATGTCAAAAAACTGTTCTGAAATAGTGCTAAATAGTGCCCAAAGGAAAAAAATAGTGCTCTTGTACTTGCGAAGTTATAGCCATAGTTCGATGAGTATGCTGGACGAAGGTTTCGCCCAGCATACTCACCTCCGTCCGGAGAATCTGTATACGCTTCAAACATAATTCATACTTCAAAAAATAGTTCCCAAATAGTGCCAAACGGTGCCCAAAAAGAAAAAACAGTGCTCGAATAACTTCGGAGTTATAGGCTTCGTTCAGTGAGTATGCTGGGCGTAGGTTCTACGCCCAGCATACTCACCTCAGTGCGCGAATATCGAACGAGCTATAGGTACAATTTACGTCTCAAAAAATTGTGCTTGAAATAGTGCCCAATATCAGTCCAATTTTTGCTTGACTTTTGACTTAGAAAACCATTAAATTTTAATGTAAACTTCTACATACTAACGTAAAATGGGGTACAGTCGTCGACACATGTTTTTGGACAAAAATATTAAACTTTCTAATTGTAGACTTCATGTTATTGGAAATAATTATGGTATTTTCTCACATGTCAAAAACTTTCGATTAAATGCATTATTATATATTTTATAAATAATAATAAATGAATGAAACTTGAAATGAAATTTGTTTTAAAAAATAAGTTTTTTACGTCTTTCATATAACTTTCTACATTTGAACTGGTTGGAGTACAATAATTACTGTTAAAATAAGTCATCATTATATTTCCCCATAGTGGAAGTTTTTTAAGAATCCTAATCAAAGTGTCCTTTATTTCCGGCAAGTAATAAATATTTTCGATTTCAGTTTCTTGATCACACAATTGTTTAATTAAATCTTCTTTCTCCTCAAGATCTTTATACATTTTCAACATTCTTTATGGGAGGGATTAGATAAAGAAGAAAACCCGCTTCTGAAAGCGGGTTTTCTTCTTTATCTAATCCCTCCCATAAAGAATGTTTAATTGGAACGTGATTTTCCGAATCTACATTTTGTATTTCACATTCCTGCAAATTAGTTTTGATCCGGTTTTTTAATTCTAAAATCGCCGTTTCACACCGTGTTAAATTTCCATTTCTACTGCCGCGGTGTTTATTATTTGCTATAATATAAACATTTTCTATAATTTTCTTTACCTCTCCGTATGAAACACATTTTTTAATCAGAATCATACAATCAACAAAAAATTTTGTTACTCTAGTGTCTATATTTTTGAAAATACTTTGATTGTACAATGTTTTTATGAAATGCGAAGTATCAAGGCGAACATAACAGGTTGGAATTTTTTTGGTACTATTTTCTAAAATATTAAAACATGTATTTAAGTAGTCAGAGGTGGATTTATAACCACAAAATACTTTTACCACCGCACCTACTAAAGCTGCGGAATCATCAGTTACTACTTCATTTGGAGGTTTTCCATTAGCCAACCAAGATTGTAACCAGCTAGCAATAGTATCTAAAGAGTGACTTTCTGATATACACTGTGAAATTGGCACGCTACTTTTAACGGTTGTATCTGTCATCATAACATACAAAAATATAGGACTTTGCGACTCTTGAGATAGTTGTGTGTGTTCATTGACGACAGGCCGAAGATTTTTATTAAATATAGAACCTGTTGCGTCTATAGAAACTCTAATATAATTAAACTCTTTTTGGCATTTTTTATAATAATTCTTTTGATCGTCCGTCCAGTAAAATGTATAAAATGGAAAAGCAGAAACATATCTAACACATTTATCAAAAGGTGGTGAAACACACATACAAGTAAGTGACAATATTGGGTTGGGATGGAAAACATCAACTTTTTTATTTTCATGTTTAATTCGATGTAGTGTTTGTAATTTTGGCAATACTGGAGGTTCCTTGTCATTTTTCTTCATTAAAGTTGAGGCTAATTTATATCTTATAGAAACTGCTGCTTCGTGTTGTAATTTTTCACCTAATTCCCTTATTTGGTAATACCGTAATCGGTTTTTTTTACTGGTGTTATGAGAGTACTTTTTATTTTCATTAATTATGCAACATTCTAGTTTAATTAAATTTTCCGTTTCTAAGTTAGTTGTTATAATTATTTTTGCGTGACATTGATTACAATATCCTGTGCATTTGATTTCGTAATTGTCTTTCACAATATTATTTTTAAAACACCAAGTGCATAAAGATCTTATTTCTTTCCATAGATGCATTTGAATTACATTAGTCCATTGGTTTGGTTTTAATTTACGTCTGACATTATACAGACTACCAGGGGCGATTTTGCTATTTCGGTGATAAAAATACCTTTGAGGCTTAATACTATCCCAAGTTATTGTATCCATATAAAATGTATGCGTACTGGTGTTCTCCGAAACACTATTAATGCTTTCGTTTGATGACGATGTAGACTTTTGATTTATCAAATTAGAATCATTATTACGAATTATTTCTTTTTTATCAACACCAAAAAAGTATTCGTAATTTCGTTTTATGCTTAATATGATTGATTTAATACTCATTTTGTAATTTAACCGTGTTTGAATTTGTTTATAAATTGAGTCATTTGCGGAAGGAATATTTTTAAAAAAGTCATCTTTGAATTCTGAAATTACTAATTTTTGCGTTTCTAATGAAACCTTTGGTTTAGGCCCTCGTTTTCCTTGCTGATCCATGTCGTTAGATTCACAAGAATTATCACAAATTATTATGCCATTTGTTTTCAATATTAACATAATATGAAATAACAACTAACTAACTAACATATAAATCAACATCAATAACATTATGAACACTTGTGTACTTATACTACCTATATTACCTGAAAATACCAACTATAGATGTAAAAAACATAACGGGCCCCACCGCTCACGCAGTACGAGTCAGAAAAAGTTGTCTTCTAACGTGGTAAACATTGTGTCTTCAAGATAATCTGAAAATAACACGTATTTAAATAATTTAATATAGGTATGACAGGCTCCAGCCTTCCTCTAAAGGTACTTAAGCACTTACGTGTTTTCCATTATTTTAGCGTGATTTCTATTATAAATAGCGAAGGGGCAAAACACGAGGCTGAAGACGATTTCCCGAAGTCACAACTCCCATAGAAAATGTGATGAATAGGTTGACGACACTTAAAAGTTTAAGTGCATTCGCCGGATGACAATCGGTAATAGTCTTCACTTCACGTCATATTATCTAAAAAATACATCTGTGTTAATTCTATAGTTACGTTTATACTTACTACCGACGCTCGCGCTGACTGATTCTACCTATTTCGATATTGAAATGTAACTAACGTGAACTTAAGACGAGAACAGATCCTGACGGGTAACGAGGACAAGCTTGTAATAAAAAAATTGAAGAAAAGTAAATTATATCCTAGCAAATAAGACAGTGTTTCATTTCCAGTAGAATTGGAGGATAAAACCAGGCCTCCGCAGAAGTAGGTATATAAATAGGTATTTGAGATCCAATTAGATAAACAAACAAGTTACATTACGTTATTATGTGTGTACCTACCTACATCAAACCTTTAAAAAAGTAACTAAGTAGGTACCCATTTTTAAAACTTCTTAAGCATGTCCTTAATTTTAAGTGTACAGTGTCATATTCAACGAAAAAATGAACGTGTTTTTGTAAAAAACAACTCGCTTGCTACCTAGTTTTACAGTGCAATTAATGAATGAGTGTAAAATCAATTTAGTTAAATGCCACTATTATAAATTGAAATATACTTACTGATTTGGGTGCAGCTCCTATATTGATTACGTACTAGATACACAATTTTATATAGGTAAATAATGACATCACCAACACATTGTTTGGTTTTGCAACCCACTATTTAGTCAAACTCAAAAGCCGGCGTTATTATAATGATGTGCGACGAAGTAAACAAACAAAGAAACTGAGAAGCGCTTGTTCGTTTCGATTGCTTTGTGACACAAAATGGACCCTTATCACCTTCAAAATACAGATCAGTCTTGTCTAATAATCGTAAGATGTTAGGGCAGCGCCATCTAGTATTTAAACATAAACATATTCATTTGCGTCGCGGGCGCCGCGCGTCGCTTTGTGACACAAAATGGACCCTTATCACCTTCAAAATACAGATCAGTCTTGTCTAATAATCGTAAGATGTTAGGGCAGCGCCATCTAGTATTTAAACATAAACATATTCATTTGCGTCGCGGGCGCCGCGCGTCGTAAGCCCCATACCTATTGACCGTACGTGCATCCATTACTGCCACACTATATTGAACTTTATCACATGAGGAATACAGGTCAATTCCGTAAACGTTGTGGTACCGTCCTTGATCCGGAAAATGATTATTTTGAATAATTTTGTCAGTTGTAATGTAAGCATTAATAACAGCAACTTTATTTTTCATGCATGATTTACTTCATTTGATATCTTAATCCTTCAAGCGCCGTGATCTAGACAAAATATATAAAATCATTGTTCCTAGCTACCGGGGTCCCATGCGACGCGCGAAGGCTTAATCATATTATTATAAAGTATTATTAAAATAATGTGTAATTAATAATATTGCGATTCTAAAGTAAATACTCCCTTACATAGACAATTAATAATTTACACAAGACAAAAATTGTTAGAAAGAAAGTTAATAATATTGTATTCGACTGTACTCAATGTAATGTATGTAGAAGTTTACAATCAAATTTAATGGTTTTCTAGGTCAAAAGTCAAGCAAAAATTGGACTGATATTGGGCACTATTTCAAGCACAATTTTTTGAGACGTAAATTGTACCTATAGCTCGTTCGATATTCGCGTACTGAGGTGAGTATGCTGGGCGTAGAACCTACGCCCAGCATACTCACTGAACGAAGCCTATAACTCCGAAGTTATTCGAGCACTGTTTTTTCTTTTTGGGCACCGTTTGGCACTATTTGGGAACTATTTTTTGAAGTATGAATTATGTTTGAAGCGTATACAGATTCTCCGGACGGAGGTGAGTATGCTGGGCGAAACCTTCGTCCAGCATACTCATCGAACTATGGCTATAACTTCGCAAGTACAAGAGCACTATTTTTTTCCTTTGGGCACTATTTAGCACTATTTCAGAACAGTTTTTTGACATTCATGAAATATCAGGATTCCATGGTGAGTATGCTGGACGAAGGGACACAAAATTCGAACGATTTGGCAATCGATTTGGTTAGTTTATTTACTTGCACGATGCGTAACGATTTTAATAAAAAATTAACAAGATTGTCCGGAAATTTCATGGAATGTCAGGAATTTGCTCCGGATTTTTGATATTTTGATCTGGGAACCCTAGACAGGAGCAGGGTGGGAGCTGACAATTTTCTAAATAATATGCATAAGGCGAAACCGTCACGTACGAGTATCCCGCGAAAATCAGATATTCTTGCGTTTTTTTCAATTTGCAGGTCAGTGTCAGATTGTATGTTGATCAAAATGTGATTCGCGACAGTAAAAGATTTGAATTTACTGGATTATAATCATTAAAATCATCAATACAACTCTCTAAGTTAAAAGTACCATACTTAATTACTATTTTATGAAATCATGACAAAGGCCAATTGTAACTTAGAGATTTGTGATGATTTTACTGATCATAATAAATTCTGTAAATGCACATCTGCTATTATCGCGAATCATATTTTGATCAAAATACAACCTGATACTGACCTAAAAATTGCAAAAAACCAAAAAAAATTGATTTTCGCGATACCTTAGCGCATCATCATACTTAGAGAATGACCGCTCCACTCCCGCCCCGCTCCGCCAAGTGGTCAAAAGCGCAGCAGAAAATGACGTTACAATACTTAAATGGTTTTCAACGTTATTATTGGAAGTCATATTGTAACCAGACCCATATTCACAAGATTCTATCTCTATATTCTAATTGTCAGTCGTTGGGCGGTCAGCGGGCTGATTATTGTTATTTTTATGGCTTCTACGTTTGCAGGATGCAGCTCTCTTAATTTAGATTTTATTTCTTGTTACAGCGTGGCGCAATATATTTTTAAAAAAAGATTGACATTCTTTTTTCGTAAAATTGTCCGATTCGTTCACTAATTCAAAAAACAGATCTATTATTTGATTATGCGATTTAAAACATTTTTTTTCGGTATTGGTGTTAGACCCGCCAGCCCAGGAACACTATGTCAGGAATTGTCTAGTAAATATAACATCTGCTAATGTGTACGCGTTATTTAGTCCACGGCCCTTTCCTTTTCCACACACGGAGAGGAGCCTTTGTTTGGTTTCTGCTCGAAACGCCGTGTTTTATAAGTTTTTTTTTCAAAGTTTGTAATTCTTGTTTATTTCCGATGCATTTAAAAAAGACGTTATCTACTTTTTCCTGACTTTTTGAACTCATTGTAACAAAAGTGTCAATTTGGGTACTTAAATAAGATAGCTTATGAAGTCTCCAAATTTTTTAAGTAATCCATTATGACAGCTTGGTTCTGCGTCAGTGTTCCAGCTATCGCAATCAATGTGTCAATTTTATTATTTTGTTCAACATAGATGTTTGTTGATTTTTCTTGTGGTGTACCTATTACATAAACTGCTTCTTTTACGCGGTCGGATTGAGCGTCTGTAAATATCGCCAGCTCGGCGTTGGGCTCTGGGTGAGCAAGCAAAGCTGCCCTAGATAAGCTACCCTTACAAGCGTTAAAAGCGTCGAGCATTTCTTGCGACAGAGTAATAGCTTGCGTTCCCTTTGTTTTAGGCCCTGTAAGAACGACGTTGAGTGGCGATTGTAAGCGAGCGGCATCCGGGACAAAACGGCGGTAAAAGTTGCACATACCCAGGAAGCGACGCATCTCCTTGACGGTCCTGGGAGCTGGGAAGTCCTGGATTGCCTGCACCTTCTCGGGTAGCGGGCGAACACCTTCCTCTGATACTTCGTGTCCTAGGAAAGTGATGGTGGCACTGCCAAACTCACACTTGGCCGAGTTAATGACAATTCCATACTGGGATAACCGCTTCAGGAGCTGATGCAGGTGTTCGGTGTGCTGGGCTGCTGTCTCTGAGAACAGAAGAATGTCATCCAAATAGCAGTAGCAGAACGGCAGCCCGCGTAGCACCTTATCCATAAAGCGTTGGAACGTTTGCGCGGCATTCCTGAGGCCAAAGGTCATGAAAGGAAATTCGAATAGTCCGAATGGTGTAGTGATTGCTGTCTTGTGAATGTCAGCTGCCTGGATAGGTATTTGATTGTATGCCTTTATGAGTACAATTTTGCTGTATATTCTACTGCCAGACAGCTGATGTGAGAAGTCCTGTATGTGTGGGATGGGGTATCTATCTGGAACGGTGCGGGCATTGAGTGCCCTGTAGTCACCGCATGGACGCCAGCTGTTGTCCTTCTTAGGAGCGAGGTGAAGAGGGGATGACCACGAACTCTCTGACGGCCGGGCCGTGCCGTTGGCTAGCATGGCCTCGAACTCCTTCTGTGCCACCTTCAGTTTGTCTGGGGCAAGACGGCGAGGTCGTCCAGTGATAGGCGGACCTGGTGTGGTGCGGATGTGATGCTCGGTACCGTGACTGACCTGTTTTTGTGTTCCCGCAGGCCGCGTGACTTCCGGGTACTGGCGAAGTATCTCGTGGTACTCCGTGTTGCCTCCTACGGACTTCACTGAGGCGATCACTGCTGCAGAACCGGCCGCAGACGACGCTGGCGAAGACAGCTGGGTCAACCCATCGATTAGCCGGTAACTCTTGAGGTCTACCAGGATGTTGTAATGCGCCAAGAAGTCGGCGCCTATGATTGCCTTGGTGACATCTGCAACCACGAACTTCCACGTGTACACGCGGCGAAGCCCTAAATTCAAGTGGAGCTCCACCCAACCGTAGGTGTCGATGGCAGTTCCGTTTGCCGCGAATAACTGGTACGCCGTCCTGCTGCGCCGCTGTGGTAGGGCTGCACGTGGGTACACGCACAGATCGGACCCTGTGTCCCCTAGGAACGTGGTTTTAGAGTCCCGATCTGTCACGAATAGGCGGCGCGGTTTGTTAGGGCAGCCATTTGCCGCTATTTCCGGCTGCCGGCGACGTTTCCCGCGTACGTACATGGCGACCTGCACCGCGTGGCCCTGTCACCAAAACTGTTGTGGTACCAGCAGTGAGCATCGTTCCACGTGCTGCCGGAGCGTGAGCGACTGCGGCGTCGGCCTGGGGTCGGCTCTCTGCCACCACGCCGGTACCTTTCTGTGGAGCGCGAGCGATGGTGTACCTGACCTTGCCTCTGTAGAGCCGCTACCTGTAGACATAACTCTGCCATGCACTGTTTCAGCTCCGCGATGTCACTGCAGGTGCTCGTGCTCGCCACGGCGGGAGGTGTCGTGAGCGCTGGCCGCGCTGGCGCGATCTCGTGCACGCGGTCGGCCAAATCTGCGACAGACTGAAGTGGGAGATTAGGTTGGGAAGCAATTACCGTCTGTATGTTCGTCGGCAACCTGCTCGCCCACAACGTGGCCAGGAATGTGTCTGTTACATGTGGTCCGGCCAAAGTCTGCAGGTGCCGCAAGAACTGCGATGGCTTCCGGTCGCCGAGCTCCTCTTGAGTGAGGATTTGCTGAACCCTTTTCTCACGTGAGTCGGATAGCCGACGTATGAGCTCAGCCTTCAGCTTGGCGTATTTTTCCTGTGCAGGTGGGTTCTCGATTATGTCTCGAGCCTCTACCATGTAGCGATGGTCTAGCTGACCCACGACCGTGTAAAATTTTGTGGTGTCGGCGGTAATTCCGGCTATGGTAAACTGACCTTCTACTTGGGCAAACCAAAGTGTCGGCTCCTCAGGCCAGAAAGGCGGCAACTTCACGCCGACTCTGCACACGTCCTGCTTGACCTCTGCTGCGCCCGCCTGTGCTCCCTGCTCTGTTCCGGTAGGCATCTTAGCTCCACGTGGCTTCTGTGCTCCTTGTCGGGGTCACCAATGAAGTGTATGGAGGGAACGACGAATGAAACGGGCGGTCCGGAATATAATTTCTATATTATAAACTTCTCGACACTTACAGTAGGCTTAACGCTACAAATAATCGGAGACGACAGAGAACAATTTACTCAATACAGACACTAGGCTGCGGAGATGATATTGAGGCGTTTAGCGATATCTAGGTCTACGAAACAAGTCTAGATTTTGGTTGAAGATGTAGCGTGTACAAGTCAGGAGGCCAAAAAGAGTACTGAACTCAATGACCATGCCTAATTGATTTTTGGACAGTCATATGCTCCGACGGAGGCCGAGCTTAGCCGAACGCGCCCGAAGTTGCGTTCGGAAAGATATACACCAGTACATTACAATGTATGCTTATATTTTGTACAGTGTAAATATTTATTGGTATTGCTAAATTTGTAAATAGACATTATGTGTGATATAAATATAGCAACTAAATAAATGTGTATATTTCTATTAGTAAATGTTAGTTTAATTAAACCCAAAGACAATGCTCGTGTTTTCTGTTTGATGTCTATGATTTGACATTTGTTCGAATTTGACAACTCTGTGTAACGGGAAAATAACATGTACTACTTGTATTGTGAAGTGTTTACATTATTGATTTTAAAGTATAAGATAAATAAAAGTTAAATGCCGGTGTAGCGACGACCGCCACAACTTAAAATAGGAAATCTATTCTTATTGGTACTCAAAGCCCACCATTCATATGGGTTTATTTTTCTGTCAGTCTTTGCTAATGCGATGTAGTTGGCGATTTCTTCAGCAGTGGCATTCTTGGGTTGCTCTTCAGCAGGTTGCTCTATAGATGATTCTTCAAAACATGCCTAAAATAGTTTATGAGTTTCCGAATCATGCTCACTTTCATTGTCTAAACGAGACCTTTTGGATGCCGTTTCTGGATCCGAATCATCATTTTCGTCATCTAAAGAAAGCCTAAGACCTTCTCTGAGCGCAGCTCTACGGATCCGTTCAACTTGGGTAGCGTCAAAGTAAAAGTTCTTGTAGCGGGGGTCTAAAAATGTCGACAAGTAATATGTCTTCGTAAGGCATAGATCATCCAAGTTAAAACGGGCTTCCATATTTTCTATCAACGCCTTTCTAAAATCATCAACGTGTGCAGTTTGTTGAATCAGCGCATCTTTCATTAGGTATCTGATTAATGAAACAGTGCTAGGTATCACATCTGATATGGGTGCATATGTGGAACTCGTGATTTTTGTTATCTCTTCGAAAGGTTTTAAGAGCTTTAACAGATGTTCTATAACCTCCCACTGATCACTGGTCAAATTTTCAAAATTCACGCTCCTTGATTCTGAAATATACACCGAAATTGCTCTTTTTTGTTCAGATAGACGCTCCAGTAAGTAATATGTTGAGTTCCAGCGAGTTTGAATATCTTGAATCAGTTTATGGTTAGGAAGTCCGAGCTCAGATTGAATACTTTCAAGTTTTGTATATCCTGAATGATTAAAATGTGTCACTATGCGGCGGGCACTAGTAAGAATTTCTTTTATTGGAGAACTGTTATCTAATGCATTATTTATCACCAGCTGGAGAGTATGTATGAAGCAACGCTGTGAAGGAAGTAGAGTTTCCTTAACTCCTTTAACCATTTTCGCCCCATTATCGTGAACAATCGCTTGAATTTTAGTGATGGGTATGTCCCATTTCGTTACACACTGTAACAGTTCTCTTTTGATATTTTCTGAAGTGTGTGATTCAGGAAAATGCGCCATGTTTAGAACGGCATGATTCAGTTTAAAGTTTTCTGATATCCAGTGTCCGGTAAAACTCAGAAATGCAGCATTATTTACGGAAGAAGTCCAAAGATCGCTAGTGATGCTATAGCTTCAGCCCTTTCTAACTCGTTTTTTAGTTTGCTAACCACTCTCTCATACATGTCTGGAATTATTTTCTCGGTAAAATATGTCCTGCCAGGAATGGTGTATTGCAGCAAAGCATTATTAATAAGACGTTTAAAGCCCACATGATGATCGACGATGGAAAGTGGCTCGTTGTCAACAGCGATCATTTCACCAATCAAGTAGTGATATCTTTTTGCTCGGCTATCGTTGATGTCCCAAAGCTTTTTTTTTTCAAGTAGTTGTTGCAGTGACTGTTGCACCAAAGGCTGACTGGGCAACTGAGTGGATGAGGAGGTACTTGAAGATAATTCTGCGGGAGCATTATGTTGAGCATGACTACTTGAGCTTCCATAAATTTTACAATACTCATCTGCGAACAAAGAAAAGAACCTTTAATCAGGAACGTAGGTAGCGGCAATTATTTAAATAATGTGCTACAAAACTCACAATAGTACAATTATATACTTCATAAATGAAAATAACTTTTGAAACAAATATTATATTATATAACGTTCTTATTTCATTATTACTTAGTAACGGTAAAATAAATAATATAGGTAAAAAAAAAATTAACCTGGGTGTTTGAATTTCAAATGATTCAGCAAAGCCGTTGTTCCTGCTTTTTTTGCTGCTCTACTTATTTTTACACCACACTAAACACATTTTGCACTGTTCTCTTCCTCTTCAAAATGTAGCCAAACATGAGATTTTTTTCCTGGGTTTGGCATGATTGTTCTTCTTTTTAAGTAACACTTTAACTAATTAAGTATTCATCAACTCTTTAATTCAATAGCAATTTTCAAATAAGTATAGAAATAAAAAATAAAAAACGTCAACCGATGTCGAAAATCAATTAACAAATGCGTGCCGCCTATCCTAAACACAAGCGTATTGATTGAGCGGGAAATCCCCTACAATAATAATCGCTGGGTTATACAAAACGGGGTATTCCCCGTTATAAACTAAAGAGAAAGACTTGTACAAGAAAAGGGTTGCCAGCATTTAAAAATGGAAAATTAAATTTACTACATATATGTAGGTATGTATAACATGAAACAGATTTCTTTAACTTTATTGTTTTCTTTTCTCACCACCTTAGAAGAAATTAGAAATATTTTTAATGTGTTTAATGTTTTTTTTTATGTCTAATAGTAATGTCGAGTTATTCGACTATTCGCCAAAGTGAATGGCGATTAATCGGTATTCGATTATTCGCTATAAACACTATTCGCGGCAACTCTAATTATTATCACAATCACCATCACTATCACAATCACCTACATCGTTATCACAATCACTATCATCATTATCACAATCATTATCATCGTAATCACAACCGTTATCATCGTAATCACAATCGCCATCATCACAATATCCATCAACGTTATCAAAATCATCATTATCGTTATCACACGCATCATCATCATTACCACAACCATCACCATGACAATCACAATCACTATCACCATCACTATCACAGTCACAATCACTATCACCATCACAATAACTATAACCATCACAATCACCATCATCGTCATCACAATCATCATCATCGTAATCACAATCATTATCATAGTAATCACAATCATCATCATCATTATCACAATCACCATCATCATTATCGCAATCAAAATCATCATTATCACAATCACAATCACCATCATCGTCATCACAATCATCATCATCGTAATCACAATCATTATCATAGTAATCACAATCATCATCATCATTATCACAATCACCATCATCATTATCGCAATCAAAATCATCATTATCACAATCACAATCACCATCACTATTACTATTACAATAAACATCACCATCGCTATCACCTTCACAATCACTGTCACTATCACAATCACCATCACAATCACCATCACCAATACAATCACAATCACCATCATCGTTATCACAATCATCATTATCGTCATTACAATAATCATCATTATCACAATCACCATCACTATCACCATTAAATAACCATCACCATCGCTATAACCATCACAATCACCGTCACTATCACAATCACAATCACCATCATCGTTATCACAATCTCAACAATGTCAATAACTATCACAGTCACAATCACTATCACCATCACAATCACTATTACCATCACTATCACTATCACGATCACCATCACCATCACTGTCACAATCACCATCACAATCATTATCACTATCACCATCACCGTCGTCATCACAATCACTATCGCTATCACCATCACAATCACCATCATCATCACAATCACAATCACCATCACAATCACCATCACTATCACCATTACAATAACCTTCACCATCGCTATCACCATCACAATCACCGTCACTATCACAATCACCATCACCATCACAATCATCATCATCGTTGTCACAATCATCATCATTATCACAATCATCATCATCACAATCATCATCATCGTTATCACAATCATCATCATCGTAATCACAATCATCACTATCATCATCATCCTTATCACAATTACCACAATAAATCAACAATAACCCTGTACAAAAGTCGAATCCGTCGTCTTCTAAATCTCAAAATAAATGCCATATTCGTAATCAGCACCCCTGATAATCTCGATATCGACACCCATACTGATTTTTAGACATTTCAACCCTATCGCACCCCAACAGGGGATGATGATGGTATTTCAGGTCCGCCACATTCAATCTTAAAATCGTTGTTTTTGTAACACACCCGACCCGATACACCATTCAAACAATACCGATGTTGATTTTCAGACTTTGTGAATTCTGAAAAAACCTGAAACACAAATGTTAACTCATTTATCGATAGGAGTACTCCTGTGAAGTTTCGAATAAAACAATCTTACCTAATCTTGTTTCCCCACACAAACCTTGGACTTCCGTTTCATCCCCTTAGGGGGTACATTTTGAAAAATCCTTTCTTACTGCACCCCTTAACTTAAGGAACGTATGTTCCACATTTGGAATCTCTAGACTCAGCGGTTTAGGCTGTGCATTGATTTTTAGACTTTGTCACCCCATTTCACTCTCTTAGGGGTTGAATTCTGAAAAACCCTGAAACCCGTTTCTACTTATTTATCAAAAGGAGCACTCCTGTGAAGTTTGGAAATAAAATAGTCTAACTAATCTTGTTTCCCCATACAAACTTTGGAGCCCCGTTTAACCCCCTTAGGGGGTGAATTTTGAAAAATCCTTTCTTAGTGCACCCCTAGACCACAAAAGGAACCTACTTGCCAAATTTGGAATCTGTAGACCCAGCGGTTTGGGCTGTGCGTTGATAGATGAGTCAGTCAGTCAGTCAGTTTCTTCTTTTATATATTTAGATGTTAAGTGAGTTACGATATTTGATTTTATAAATCAAATTCATCACTTCGATTCTAAACTCACAATTTTGTCTTTCATTTAGGCTCTTAATTTGGGGAAGTAAAGAAAGTAAAAATTTCGTAAAATCTTCTTCGGCTGCTTTAGGTAAATGTTGCTTTTTATTCATTGCTGTAATTAAACTCATAACGAATAATCATCATTATCACAATCACCATCACTATCACCATTAAATAACCATCACCATCGCTATAACCATCACAATCACCGTCACTATCACAATCACAATCACCATCATCGTTATCACAATCTCAACAATGTCAATAACTATCACAGTCACAATCACTATCACCATCACAATCACTATTACCATCACTATCACTATCACGATCACCATCACCATCACTGTCACAATCACCATCACAATCATTATCACTATCACCATCACCGTCGTCATCACAATCACTATCGCTATCACCATCACAATCACCATCATCATCACAATCACAATCACCATCACAATCACCATCACTATCACCATTACAATAACCTTCACCATCGCTATCACCATCACAATCACCGTCACTATCACAATCACCATCACCATCACAATCATCATCATCGTTGTCACAATCATCATCATTATCACAATCATCATCATCACAATCATCATCATCGTTATCACAATCATCATCATCGTAATCACAATCATCACTATCATCATCATCCTTATCACAATTACCACAATAAATCAACAATAACCCTGTACAAAAGTCGAATCCGTCGTCTTCTAAATCTCAAAATAAATGCCATATTCGTAATCAGCACCCCTGATAATCTCGATATCGACACCCATACTGATTTTTAGACATTTCAACCCTATCGCACCCCAACAGGGGATGATGATGGTATTTCAGGTCCGCCACATTCAATCTTAAAATCGTTGTTTTTGTAACACACCCGACCCGATACACCATTCAAACAATACCGATGTTGATTTTCAGACTTTGTGAATTCTGAAAAAACCTGAAACACAAATGTTAACTCATTTATCGATAGGAGTACTCCTGTGAAGTTTCGAATAAAACAATCTTACCTAATCTTGTTTCCCCACACAAACCTTGGACTTCCGTTTCATCCCCTTAGGGGGTACATTTTGAAAAATCCTTTCTTACTGCACCCCTTAACTTAAGGAACGTATGTTCCACATTTGGAATCTCTAGACTCAGCGGTTTAGGCTGTGCATTGATTTTTAGACTTTGTCACCCCATTTCACTCTCTTAGGGGTTGAATTCTGAAAAACCCTGAAACCCGTTTCTACTTATTTATCAAAAGGAGCACTCCTGTGAAGTTTGGAAATAAAATAGTCTAACTAATCTTGTTTCCCCATACAAACTTTGGAGCCCCGTTTAACCCCCTTAGGGGGTGAATTTTGAAAAATCCTTTCTTAGTGCACCCCTAGACCACAAAAGGAACCTACTTGCCAAATTTGGAATCTGTAGACCCAGCGGTTTGGGCTGTGCGTTGATAGATGAGTCAGTCAGTCAGTCAGTTTCTTCTTTTATATATTTAGATGTTAAGTGAGTTACGATATTTGATTTTATAAATCAAATTCATCACTTCGATTCTAAACTCACAATTTTGTCTTTCATTTAGGCTCTTAATTTGGGGAAGTAAAGAAAGTAAAAATTTCGTAAAATCTTCTTCGGCTGCTTTAGGTAAATGTTGCTTTTTATTCATTGCTGTAATTAAACTCTGTTGAAAGACTGTCATTTTAGGTATTTTTTTTCATTTGGGAGGCCCCTGAGACTTCAGTTTGAGGTGGAATAAAATTCTCAGTTACAGTTTCTTGTGCGTTTGCATTTCTTGGTTGAGTGTTTGTATTAGTTGAAATTTCATCACAAGAATTTTCATTTTGGTCATTATCACCTGCCGGAGCGCTTATGTTCCCCGATGAGACCCGAGACTCTTTCACCACATCCAAGAATCGCAGCAATTCAATGTACGAGTTTTTACGTTTCTTAGGTGCAGCACTTCACTTCTTTTTTTTTTTTTTTTTTTTTTTTTTTTTTTTTTTTTTTTTTTTTTTTTTTAGAACGAATCACGGTACTAAATGATAAATGATAAATGATAAATGAATGATAAATGATAAATGATAAATGATGTTTATTTTGCAAGTAGGTTTTTACAAACACTTTTACACGTCACTTTTTAAAACTAGATGGGGCCGGTGTTTCGTACCTGACTACTCTGAGAAGAAACAGCCGAAACAAACTCAGAGGTCATAGTCTCTTTTGAAGTCCAGACATAATCTTGCTCAATTCACATGAGGACTATGCAGATTAGTGTCTGAGATGGTCTTTTGAAGAAAGAACCACACAGATTTGAGTGGACCTGTCCAGTCATTGCAAGCATTTGTCAGTTATCGTGTAGCTCGACTTATAACTCAAGGAGCTCAACGAAACGACGAACAATACCAAAGAAAGGACATTTGGGTAGGTCGCTTATAGTACTCAAACTGCCAGACAGTTGTGGGAAAAAAATAAACAAAAAATACAAATGTGACCCACATGGTCCCCACATTCACAATAATCAAATAAAATTAATAACAAGTTCTTTTCAAAATGAATGTAAATAAAAATCACAAAAATCATTAAATGTCACAATGATAATAAAAAGTAAAATACTTAATGAAATAAGTATTCATGTCAAATCAGTAAATGTCACATAAAATAATAAAAAAATAAAGTAAAAATAATAAAATACATGTCAAATCATAAAATGTCAGAGTATACAAGAAAGGAATCAACAATAAACAAGCGAAGTCCGAAATTTCGCCATTCACAGAGCAAATTTAATTGGAGCAGCTTAATCCCAAGCCTTTTTATCTTCGAGATAGTGATTAACATGATAGTAGGCTTTCAGGCATAACTTCCGTTTTATGAACGATTTGAATTTATTTAGACTTAGTGCTTGAATATGGCTCGGAAGTTTATTGTAAAAACGTATACATTGGCATCTAAACGTACCCCCTATTTTTTTGAGCCTCGTTGCAGGAACAACAAATTTGTGTTTGTTCCTCGTATTTATGTTGTGGATATCACTGTATTTTTTAAACAAATTAATATTTTTGTGTGCGTACAAAAGGTTTTCATAAATAAACTGAGAGGGCACAGTAAGTACTAAATCACAACACGGTAACGCTACAATGGATTAAAGGTCACAGTGGATCACTTGGAAACGATGCGGCTGACGAACTTGCCAGAAGAGGATCCAGCACAAAACCCTACGGACCCGAACCCATTGTGCCAATTTCTTTCAAGCAGCTGAGAAGCTGGTTAAAGGATCACACTCGTATACAAGCAGAGAAATGGTGGACCTCGACACCAGGATGCAGGCAATCCAAGGAAGCTATGCCATTCCTGGATACAAAGCTGACCAGGCGCCTTCTGCGCCTGGACAGAGATAGCCTGCGTCTGGTAGCGGGGACCATCACTGGACACTGTTCACTGAATAAACACTTCCACACCCTAGGTATCACTGATAGTCCCCTGTGCAGAGCATGCATGGAGGCGGAGGAAACGGTGGCGCATGTGCTCCTTGAGTGCACAGGCGTTAACAAGATTCGCGAGGAGACCCTGGGAGCACCAAGATCCCTTGTGGATGCCCTGAGGAGACCGGGAAGTCTGATCTGCTTCTGGAGGGAGGTGGGCTGGTTGGAGTAATCGGCCACCATGGCTCACGCACAATGGTCCACTTCAAGGACTAAGTGCGGAAACCTAAACCCCATGATAGATAGATGTACGAGTTTTTACGTTTCTTAGGTGCAGCACTTTCACTTCTTGTATTATCTTGTTTTTTTTCTTTTACTAAATAATCTCTTAAGTGCTTTCATTTCTTTTAAAGTTCATCCACTGTAAAATTAAATAATATAAGTATCAACAAAATGTCGAAATAACTTAGCTTAGGGTGATATAGCTCCAATAGTGGCGCCCCCAATAGAAAATAATTAATTATAAGTACAATTACTATAATTTATCTATACCACATATGGAAAGTCCGCTTCGTGGACCCTCTCAAGACTACATTTAACCATGTTTTCACATAGTGTATTAGCAATGCGAACTCTTAACTTCGAATTTTGAAGGCAAAGGTGCCACTTTTCTGTTTATACGCCGAAGGTGAGAGTTTGCATCACTAGTAAATTATGTGAATCGATGCGAAACATTATTAAATGTAGTCTTGAGGGATTGACCGAAGCAAATTTTTCATAACTTCGTTTATAAAAATGTTTTATTAATTATTTTAGATTGGGGGAGCCACTGGCGGGAAAACGTGATGATGCTGAACGTTTTTTTTGTTTCAGGTATTTGTCTACCGGAATTAATTTAAAAAGTTTATCTCACGATTTTTCTGTTGCAGAAATAATAAAAAAAACTTAGTAATTTGGAAAGTACTGCAACCACTTGAAATGCCCGAGCCAAATAAGGAATCGTTTTTAAAAGTGGCAGAAGAATTCTATTAATACGCAAATTTTCCAAACTGTTTAGGAGCTGTGGATGGTAAACATATAAGAATAATTAATCCTGACAACAGCGGATCTAACTATTTTAACTATAAAAAGTTTTTTTCAATAGTTCTTATGGCAACCGCAGATTCTAATTATTGCTTCATTTCTATCGATGTTGGATCTTTTGGAAAAGAAGCTGATTTGTAATGTATTTAGAAGTTCAAATTTTGGACAGATACTTTACCATGACATGTTAGACCTACCCGAGGATAAAATACTCCCCGGTACTACCGGCCCAGCACTACCATTTGTACTGGTAGCTGACGAGGCTTTCCCTTTACATAAACATGTTATGCGACCCAACCCAAATAAAACATTAGACATAGAAAAACGTACATTTAACTACCGCCTATCTCGTGCAAGGCGTTATGTGGAATGTACTTTCGGCATATTTTAATGGTCAACTTAATAATATACTGAATATGTATTCTTAGAGGATTCATCGGCCTAAAGAGCAGGGATATCGCACGATCGTGGTGACGCAGCTAATGGAGGGGGCGACACAGTATAAGCGGTGCGCTCTCGGCGCGCGTTCACTTTGGGGGGATTCGCCAGTGGTCCGTAGCTGAGTGCCACCTACAGTGCCTTCCAGTGCCCAACCATTTGGCACTGGAATTCGGTTCACTCCCGAGAGTGAACTCGAATATAGGGTGGTCCAGAGCTATTTGACTGGCCTGGAGAAGGAGGACGGCACCTCATGGTTTGCCTACTCGTTGCCGGCGGAGAGAAGCTGCAAGGTGGCCATCAGGGGGCTGCCTATTGACACCACTCCACAGGAGATCGAGGAGGAGCTCCGCGCGATAGGATACCAGCCGGAATATGTTCGCCATATTAAGGCGAGTCAGGGACGTCCCGGCTGCGTGTTCCACGCCGTACTCAGTAGAACGCCTGAAGTACGCAGCATCTTCGGCACCTCCGTGTTTCTAAACATGCGGGGTGTCAAGATTGAATCCTGGCGGGGCAAACGTGGGCCCGCCCAGTGCCACCGGTGCCAGAAGTGGAGGCACTCGTCGCACCACTGCCACCGACCGCCCTCCTGTGTCCGCTGCGGAGAGGGGCACACTGCGCGGGATTGCCCCCGACCACGTGACGAGTCAGCCACGTGTGTCAACTGCGGGGGCGACCATCCCGCCAACAACATAAAGTGCCCCTCCTTTCAGGCGGAGATAAGGGCTAACAGGCGAGCGGGCACAACCGCCGCCATTACCGCCTCACGCCAACCGGCAACGGTCACCGAGGGGCCAACAGACGTGGCCACCACTGAGGCCCAAGGTGAGTCGCTGATGGCGGCGGCCAACGGGCCCACCAACAGGGGAGAAGCTCCCTCCTCCTCGAAGCGGCGGAGGGGAAAGAAGAGGAAGCGGAGGGGCAAGGGTAAAACACCCGCGCCCCCCACCGCACCTGAGGGAGAAAAACCGGGCGACGAGCCTCCGACCCTGGAGCGGGCTGTGACTCCGGCTGCAGCTCCAACGCAGCCCGAGATAAGGATGACCGTTGGGCCGACAGCTGACGCCGTCATGGCGCGGCCCCCGGCCCAACCACGAGTAAGATCCCGTGCCAATAGAGGCACCACCAGCGCCGGCCCAGCTGCCGGCTCAGAAGCCGAGAAAAAGGAGTTCACAGCCCGCGCCATCCAGCTGCTGATGGAACTGATCAGTGCCATCAGGCAGGGTCAGGACGTGGAACTGGTCGTCCTTGACGGCCTAGCTGCGTTACTCTCCTTGTATAGTTGATAGACCGTCAAGGATGACCCAGTGGAGCGTCCGCGACCTGCAAGGCATGGTCGCTCCCCTCCGCCGCCCCGTCACTACCGGATTGACCCAGGTAAGCTGTTCCTCGCTACACGCAGCTTACCTGCACAATACGACTCCACACACATCACTCACACCCAGCTGCACGACTTGTTCTAAGTTAATATAGACAGGGTGCGCAGCTATAACCACACATGCATTCTCTACACTCACGTAGACACACGCGTGGACGCGGCTCTCGAGCCCGCGGGAAACGCAAACATGGGCGGTGTTACACATACAATACCGCCCACACACACCGTTTCCGCAGCCCGAACCACTGCCGGCTAGCTCTGGTTAGTGGGGCGGGCGGGAATCACACATCCACTGTAGGTGCGCTGTAAGTCGGTGCCTCTGTCGCTGGTTGTCTCCCGCTGGGCCTCCTTCAGGTAACCGGGGGTCTCACCCGGCGGAGACGGACCGCCGGGGCACTGTGAAGAAAGCAGCGCTGTGTAACAGCGCTGTGGCGCGCCTACAGGACACATACAGCAGCCACACACATGGGCGCATGTCACATGCGCCCAGACATGCGCCCAGCAGGTCTAGGACATAGGTCCGACCAAGGGACGGGCGGGGGCGCAGCGAATTCCAATTGTAGCGTTCACTTTGGCTCGGAAGCTCGGATGCGACGGACGTTGAGTGCGAACTGTAGCTTTTAAATTATTTCGGTGTTAAGCGGTGTTTTTTTTTTAATTGTGTCGATTTGGTGATTTGTTATTTAAAAATAAATAGTTCTAAATTGTTTTTGCTTTTTAAAAATTAAATGAGCTTCTGATCTATAAGATCAGAAGTGGGATTCGTTTAAAAATACACACGACTTTGATCGTTCGCCATCAATTTTTTAGTGTGTTTTAAAATAATTTTGTTGTTTCGTTTTAAAGTAATTCCAACCACGTGTTGTGTTTGAAGCCGTGTCTTGGACAGTTTAAACACAATTTAAAAGTAACTCACCACGTGTTAATTATTTTATCGGTTGTTGGTGTTTATCGGTTCTTGTGCGTTTTAGGTTAACGCCCACGTGTGTTTGTTTTTAGTTTACGTTATTGTGCTAACTGCTTTTTAATCATGTCGGATTGCTAGTGCACGCCGCGTGAAAATTCGTCTAAGCGTAATTCTCGCGACCATCGTCGTAAAGAGTCGCGTAGCCGTCGCGATGATCATACGAGGCGTCGAGACCGTTATCGCGAAACGCGTAGCAGATCCTCTAGGCGTCATCGCGATAGATCAGGAAGTTTCGAAAGTCCACGTAGTAGGCGCCGTGATTGTTCTTATGGGCGTCGGGACAGCCCTCGCCACAACCCTTTAAATGAAGTGCTTGATCGGTTGAACGCTTTAGAGGAACGGTTGGCTCCAAATGCGATACAGACCTCTACTCCAATGATGTCGCATCCGTGCATGAGGAGCTACACACCGGCGCCAGTATCGGCGTTAACCGAGGTAGCTGTTGCCAATATGGAAACACGTGCTACGGGGACCACCGCCATCGAGGCATCGCGTGAGGCTGACGCTGCGGACAGGATTGTGGGTGCACTTTCATCCCTGATTCAAGTAAGATCGAACCATTACAATATTTCGAATTTTGATCCCAGTGTCCATGACTTTGACGTGTGGTGTGCGGAGGTAGATAAGGGGCGCGAATTAAGCCACTGGGGCGATCGGGAATGCCTGGGACGCATTGGTCGTTGTTTACGTGGTGATGCTAAAACGTGGCTTAACGATTGGGTGACCAATGACCGAACGTGGACCAATTTTAAGGCTGAATTTCAGTCATTGTGTCCGCGTGAAGTAGATATGGCCACTGTGCTATATGACGTGATGAATACGAATTCAAACAAATTCACCACGTATGCAGAATATGCCCGAAAGTCCTTATTGCGGTTGAATATAGTCAGGGGGCTTTCCGATGAACTGAAAGCTGCCATAGTGATTCGTGGCATTTCTGATCCCCAAGTTAAAGCCGCGACAACCAACGCTAAGCTACAGTCAAAAGATCTGGTAGAATTTTTGTCAGTATATTTGAAACCTAAAAGTGCACCTACTTACTACAAACAATCCTGTTCCCACGTCAAACTCAAATAACCCTGATCCGCGTAAACGCAAGGCACCTGCGCAATATGATCGGTTGACTTGTTTTTCGTGTGGAGATGTAGGCCTTAAACAGGTTCACTCTCCAAAAAAGTCTGCTAAGACCGGAACAAATGGTGCAAATTCTCAATCGAAAACCGATGCAAACTCACAAACAACAAAATCGGTTTCTAAACCCGCTAAAACTTGCAGCTATTGTAAAAAGACTGGGCATTCTGTTGAGACTTGCTTTATTAAAGAACGTGCGGAATCAAAATCAAATGTTAAAAATAAAACAAGTAACGTAAATTTTTGCTCAGAGTCACCTCAGGAAGTCAGGATATAGAATCCACTTCATTTGTTAATACAATTATCGAGTTTCCAGAACTTTCTTTGGATATAGATTTGTATGTGGTCTCCCCGGATTGCATTCAAGCACCGATTTTGATAGGCACAGATTTTTTAAATCGCAGCGGGGTTACATACATTCGAATGAATGATTCTCAACGCTTGATTAGGGTCTCACATATACATAATGTGTCAACTGTAGAGTTCGCTAAGATAAGAACGCCTTTGGTTGGCGATGAAAAAGAGTGTTTGATGGCACTGTTAAATGAATTTCCCGATACTTTTACCACTGGGACAGCGACATCTACAGTTAACACGGGTAGTATGGAAATTAAGCTGAGCAGTGATATTCCTATCAACTATCGACCTTATAAATTCTCTGCAGATGAAAAACACCGCGTTCGCGAGATAATAAATGATCTGTTAAGAAAGGCGTGATCCGTGAGTCGCAGTCCGATTACGCGAGTCCTATAATCCTTGTAAAGAAAAAGGACGGGGCTGATAGGATGTGCGTCGATTACCGGGCTTTAAACGCTGTCACTATTAAAGAGCGATTTCCGTTACCGCTGATTGACGACCACATTGACAGATTGGGCAGTTTTAGATATTTCACAAGTCTTGACATGGCCACAGGTTTCCATCAGTTGCCAATGAAGAATGATGACTCTATTAGTAAAACAGCATTCGTAACGCCTGAAGGGCATTACGAATATTTAAAGATGCCTTATGGGCTCGCTAATGCAGAGAGTCATCTCCAAAACTCTGAAGCAACTTATGGATACTGGAAAAGTGTTGGTTTTCATAGATGATGTGCTTAACATGTCCAATTCTGTCAGTGAAGGCCTAAAAACTTTGCGTGAGGTATTAAAAACACCGGTAAGTCTCCTTTTTGAGGAGTGGCTTGAGAGACGCCACGGCGTCCTCACCTTCCGCCTGACGCAGGTCCTCACCGGACACGGTTGTTTCGGGAGGTTTCTGCACCGGATCGGGCGGGAGGAAACGCCCGGGTGTTTCCATTGCGAGGATCGACCGGAGGACACGGTGGAGCACACGGTGGAGGTGTGCCCCGCGTGGGCGGAGCACCGCCGTGTCCTCGAAGCGGCGATTGGCGGTGGCGACCTCTCGCGTCCGGCCCTGGTGCAAGCCATAGTCCGGAGCGAGACGGAATGGGACGCCGTCACCTCCTTCTGCGAAACAGTAATGCTAGAGAAGGAGGTGGCGGAACGTGAGAGGGAGAGAACCTCACAGCGTCCCGGCCGCCGTGGAAGACACCCCGGGCGTCGGGGGCCACCACGTGGCCCCCGGCCACCGTAGGCGCGGGCCTGTGGACGGTGGGCTATGGGCTAGCTCACCGTCCGTCCTTCTCATGACGACAGGACGTGTCGACGGCGCGTTCGTGTTCCACGCGCGCCTCAAAGAGAGTCAGCAAAAGGAAGGGGTCCGCAAGGACCGATGCCTGCCGGGGTTGCGGGACTGTTCGAAAGAGATACCGTGGCCCCGGAACACAAAGGGCGATGAAGGAACATGGATGGGTTTTAGTCAGTAAAAGTCTGACACTCCTTCCTGCTCCGCCCAGAGTGGGAGAAGTCATTTGATGATTTCCCATCCGAAAAAAAAAAAAAAAAGGTATTAAAAACACTAACCGACGCTGGATTTTCAGTAAACCTCAAAAAATGTACGTTTTTGGACACAGAGCTCGAATACCTTGGTCGACTTATTGGGCATGGTCAGCTACGGCCGAGCCCAAGTAAAACTGAAGCTCTAGTTAAGTCACCGAAACCCTCTAATGTAAGAGAGGTTCGCTAGTTCCTGGGATTGTCGGGCTATTTTCGCAGGTACAAAGCAGGCTATGCTTCAAAAACCGCTTGTATCGCCAAGTTGCTCAGGAAAGGCGAACCTTTTAAATGGGGTGCGGAACAAGACTTGGCACGTGACTATGTCATTAAAAGTCTAACCGAAGAACCCGTTTTAGCAATTTTCGATCCCAATCTGCCTACTGAGCTCCATACCGACGCCAGTGCTATCGGTTACTGTGCGATTTTAATGCAGGAGCATGAGAGAAAACGGAAGCGAGTTGTCGGCTATTTCAGTAAATCCACACAGGGTGCAGAGTCCCGTTATCACAGTTACGAATTCGAGACTTTGGCAATTGTTCGCGCGTTACAACATTTTCGGCACTATTTAATCGGTGTTAAATTTAAAATAGTAACTGATTGCAACTCTTTAAAGTTGACCGAGCGTAAAAGGGACCTGTTGCCACGTGTGGCACGCTGGTAGATCTACATGCAGGACTTCCAGTTCACGTTGGAATACCGAAAGGGTTGCCTCATGCAACATGCAGACTTTTTGACCCGACAACCCGTTACTGTTCTCCAAATACAAAATCCGCGAAATTGGGCGAAGATTGCTCAGACGGCTGACTCTGAAACTCAAAGTTTGATGCAAAAGCTGAGAGATGGTCAGTTAGATTCCACACGGTTTTTAATTAAAAACGATTTGTTGTACTATAAGTATGCGGCTACTGATGAAGATTCTCGCCACCTTTGTTTTATTCCTAAAGGTCATAGACTTAGTTTGTTAAGAGTCTTTCACGATGAGCACGATCATATTGGAATAGATAAAACGACGGAGCTTATATTGCGTCATTTTTGGTTCCCCGGTCTAAGACCGTTCATTAATAAATATGTCGGTCATTGCATTGTTTGTTTGTCCCACAAGAAAGTACCTCGAACTCCTAGCCAACTGATAGAATCGTGGACAAAGCCTGAAATACCGTTTTCAGTGATCCACACGGAGTCAAACGGGTTCCGGTATATACTTCTCGTAATAGATTCTTTCTCCAAATACTGCCTCTTGTACGCCCTATATAGGCAAGATACTGCCGAATTGAAACGCGTATTTTCAAATACCATCTCACTCTTTGGTACGCCGTCAACAATCGTTTGTGACCGTGGCAGGATGTTTGAAAGCGCGTCCTTTAAAGACTGGGTTGCAGAGTTAGGCTGTGACATACATTTTGTCACGCCGGAAATGCACCGCGAGAACGGGCAAGTCGAGCGTTACTGCCGGACGGTCCTCAATAGGGGACCGTCCGACTGAGTTGCTTGCTGAAAATCAGCAGCGACAAGATGCGTATGTCAATGAGCGTCGTCGACAGGCACGAACATTTGCTGTTGGCAGCTTTGTTATTGTTAGCAAGGGATCGCAAAGCACTGGAAAGCTGGACTCCGGAATGCGCGGCCCCTATAAGGTTGTGCAAGCGTTGCCGCATCACCCATACGAGCTTGAGCTAATGGCTGGTTCGTACAGAAAGAAGACTCAGACTGCCGCAGAACACATGGTTCAGTGGCGTGGTGAGTGGACCCCGGAGGCGTGTGAAGCGTTCTTTGGTATTGGTGAGTAATTTAAGCGGCCCCGACATTGTGGCTGTTTTATTTTGTATAGCCCCGAAATTGTGGCTATTTGCCCCGACATTGTGGCTATTTGCCCCGACATTGTAGCAATTTTATTTTGTATAGCCCCGAAATTGTAGCTATTTGCCTCGACGTTGTGGCAATTTTGTTTTTATAGCCTCGACATTTGGCTACCTGTTTGCCCCGACATTGTGGCAATGGCCTCGACATTATGGCCAACTGGAACCCCGATAGTGGTTGCCAGGCGATGTTGTAGTTGTTTCAGTAATGATTGAGGTCCGGAACTCCTTCATTGGTGATACAATTTACCAACTACTGCCTATTTTGGTACAATTGCTAGTAATTTAGGCAGTTAAAAGTTCAAACTTTCAGAATATCTCATACAAGTCTTGGCTTTATGTTTTAGATGACGAGGCTACCAATAAGGACCAACCCGGTGAAGACCAGGCACAGAACTTATCTGTAGAGGAGGGACCAATGCAACAAGAGATGTTAGAGAGCCAAGCTGACGAGGTCGTTCAGCTGCCAGGAACTGCCGTCTTAGAGGATTAATCGGTCTAATGAGCAGGGATATCGCACGATCGTGGTGACGCAGCTAATGGAGGGGGCGACACAGTATAAGCGGTGCGCTCTCGGCGAGCGTTCACTTTTATATAATTTAACATTAAATCTTAGTGGCAGCACGCTACAATTAGTACAAAAAAATACAGGACGTTTTTAATCTTATCATAAACCTTTGTCCTTTAACGTTTTCCCTGGAAGTGAGACCTAAGGAAACTTAGCGCATCCATGGAATCATCGTTTAGGGCACATCTTAGATGGTTGCAAATATATTTGCTGTAAGAAAACACCCTTTCACACTCTACACCTGTTGGTGGTATATACACTGCAGAAAGTCGTATGCTTGGCTCAAATTTACTTGTATAGGACCTCCTCTATCAAATAGCGCCATTTGCATTAGAATTGACGTTTCCAACTCTTCTCTGCATGATAAATTTGCGGTAGATATAGAAGTTGCTAAAATGGTGTCATCGATCTTTTTTTGTGGCGATTATGGCAAAACCCCCCATTGGGGGAGGCCCATGTCCAGCAGTGGACGTCTTTCGGCTGAAATGGTGGTGGTGATGGTGTAGATATTTGAACGTACACACCAGATCTAGTAAGCGTCTCTCAGTTATTCTTTTCTTCAGAGCCTGGAGTAGCTGATTACTTATAAAACTGTTTCTAGCTTGAAGTTTCGCAACCATAAATTGTAGAGCTGTTTCTGCAGTAATCAGATTTGCATTTTTTTGAAACAACGCCTCGACTGTTACCTTTACAATATTGAGAGAAGTGGACAATTCTTGTAGTAAAGCTAGCTCAGAGGAACTAAATGTGATTTCGTTCTTTAAATCAATAAGAGTCTTCATGATAGGCTCTTTTAGTACCAAAAACCTCGTGTTCGTATCAGCCAAGCTACTCCACCTGGTTTTACAGTCTAGGATCAAGCCCATTTTTTTCTGTTCTTCTGGAAGGTAGTTATAGAAACACTCTATCTTGGTAGGTGATTTCCTAAAAAATTTAACAATTTCTCTCACTTTATCTATAACATTTTTAGTTTTTTTTTTACTTTTATTAATCAATAAACACTGTTTACAAATTTACATCCCCGTATGGTATACTGGCTACTGTACTGTATACTGGCTATTGGTTTCTGTTCAATTGTCTTCCTGTCCTGTCGCCCCTGTGTCTTCTGTAGATTCTTCCCATTCTTCTTTTTGGGCATTTTGTGTCTTTTTGTAAATTACATCCAACACTGCACATTGGATGCCGTGTGCAAAACATAATTGATGGTACGGAGGCAATTGTCGACCCATAGCACACATCACACTTGCTCCGTCAGTCACCACACATGCTATGTCCACTTCTAGAGAAAGATTATAGGATGCTAGTTTGTCCTTCAAAATATTGGCACAACGTTCTGCTGTTCCCCGGCCAGTTATTCTTGCTAGTCCCAGATTCCTAAAGCTCTTGCCTGCAAAGTTTGTACAATGAATGTTGACGTTCATGTACCGTCGGTTACGGGCTGAAGTCCATTCGTCTAAAGAGCCGGAAAACTTCTGTCCTTTGGCTTTCAATTTCTGTAATGTTTCTTGAAGTTCGCCTTTTAGTTGCTCACTCTTTTCTACCACGGTCTTTTTAATTGTATTTGGTGACTTCGGTAACTCTTCATAACCACTTTTCTTAAAAAGATTTCGCAAGGAATCAGATGTACAGAACAAACTAAATAGAAGACCATCACAAGCAGTAATTTTTGCAACTATATTTTCCAGATTATCAGATTTTTTAAAGAAGTCGTCAATCAATTTAACTTTCTTCTTCTTTGGTTTATTTTCCTGTAGGTGGTTTGTGCCTGATGTCCTTGGCGCCGAAAGTTCATCAACAGTAACCCTAGTACTCACAACAGGGTGAAAATTTCATATGGTTATGTAGACATGTAGTTGTAAGCTCTCTATCTTGTAACTGATCAGTTTGCAGGTGGTTTACTGTTGGGAAAACGAAATCAGACCCATTGGCTTCTGGCTGATGGAATTGACTATCCGCCGATGCTGCACGTTCCTGAAGTTTACTCTTCCAGCTGGACAATAAAACTTGGTCGAACTTACTTTCAGGAACAACATTCTTGTTTAATGGAAATATCCCGGCTTTACAAAAACCTGCAGCACATACCTTGGGATCTACTTTAGACCATACTTCACCAATAATCTTGGAAAAATTATGTTTCGGTAAAACTTTACCAATGTTTATTCTTTACCACTTAACCAACTCCACATCCCATTTATCCTTAAACGATTTATTTACGGCTAGGTCAAGTGGTTGTAATACATCGCTCATATGTGATGGGATTTTGAGTATCGTTATATCATTATCTCGAGCTTTCTGTATGATATTTAACCCCACGTAGGTGGAATGACCGTCGTAAATTAAAAAAATAGGGCGTGTTTATCCTACGAAGGGCAAGAAGACCTTAAAAATGTTTTCGAAAACCGGAGCCTCCATCCAACCATTTTCGGTTGCAGCGTACACTGCCATACATTTTTTCCTTTGTATACTATTAGCGGCGGGAGTTTCTCTCCAAAAGGATTGCACCCTAAAAGCACAGTCGTATTGTCTTTTCCAGGGGACGAAATTGTTCTGGTTGATGTAAAACCTCGAAGGCCAACCACTTTAGTTTTTTTTGGGTCTTTGCTAAAACTGGTTTCATCAACATTAAAGATCTGTCTCGGTTTATCACGTAAACCCAAATCGGTTATTGTTTTCTCCAATAAATCGAAGTAGGGGTAGATTATTTCAGGACAGCACGCTTTTTTGCGTGCATACTCGACTGGCTGGGGTTTTTTGACTGAAAGATTATGCCTCTTTTAAATAAAAGAAACCAATCTTCCCCGGGTATTCCATTTTTAAATGGATTTTTTATTTGGTTTTGTGTCACATATTGTGCGACAGTTTCTAAAATCTCTTTTCGCGTCATACCAAATCCATATTTTTCCATTGTGTGGAGATTTTTTACCAACATTTCTTCGTCATCCCGGGACAAAACTGTATTTCTACCTAAACTGTTGGATTTAAAACCTTTTCGGTCATACACACGATTTACTATCGTCGGCCTAGGAATATTATATAATTTTGAGGCAGCGTATGCTGAAAGATCGCCACTTTTTACTGCTCTTACAGCTTCAAATAGCTTTTTTTTGGTATTAAAAAAAAAAAAATTGTTTATTTCTTAACCAAATCAGAAACAACAAGTTGATGATTGGAGCCTCCTTTTAAGCAAAGAAAAAGCCTGTATTAGGAGACTCCGCTCTTTCTTATCTAGACATTTTTTTTATTTTTTTTTTTTTTTTTTTAACGTAACAGAATCCTTACATAACATTTATATAATTTTTATATTATACACGTGTAAGTGTATGGGGATGGAGGGGTTGTGTGTACTTAGTGCGTGTGTATTTCATGTACGTGTGGTGCTTAGAGCGTGTGTGTGTGCATGTGTGTGTAGGTGAGTGTGTGTGTAGAGAGAAATGGGTGAGTTAAACTATGTGTTTTAAAAGTGCCTCAGTAGCATCATAAGTAAAAGGTTTTATCCAATTTGTTACCAATTTTTTACATTCATGTAGTTGTTTAGTGTATATGTATATCTCCTTGTTTATCCTATTATAAAGCTGAGCAGAGCGTTTGTTGTATTGTGTAGCAGCAAATTTTGATTTAGTTTGTGGGATTTGAGCAACTATGTCTTTCCTTCTTTTTGATAGTGTGTTTGCATTATAAGGAAGTGCCTTATGTTTTTTTAGGACTGTGTAAGAGATGTATAGTTGTCTGACAGAAAGCAGGCCACTCATCTGGTGAAGACTTTCAGTTGGGTATCTTTTCTTTTTGAAGTACATTATTTTTATTAGCGCTCGTTGTGCTCGTTCTACATCTATAAATCTAGTTTTTGCCGCACCGCCCCAAATGGGGATACAGTAAATTAATACAGATTGTACTAGTGCCACATAAACTTCATTAAGGAGATTTCTATGAGGGTCTACTTTTGTATTTATATTTGTGGGGAGGACATATCGTAATGATTTAAATATCCATCCTAGCTTCCTAACTCTTCCTGTAACATGCTCAAGATGAGCATACCATGATAATTTTTGGTCAATTATGACGCCCAAGTATTTGGTTTGTGAGACTTTACTAATTGCAGGACACCTACAGTTATTAATAAGGGCGGCTGGAGGGTTCCAGTATTTAAAAGGATCAGAAATCCTAGCTCAAAGGACCACAAATACGGTCACGCCAACAATAATTCAGTTCTGAAAAGTATCAGAACCAACCTTCGATATTAGCGGACGTGTTAACTAAAGTGAATCGGCAGTGACGAAAATCGAGGCGGAAAAAAGGAGAAGAGAAGGGACATGCAGCACTCACCTGGGGCAGGCCAGCGGGATCCAATCTCCTTCGACTATCACACAGCAGGGTATCACTACGCGGGTCGCGCGACCAATATTTGAATATAGTTTTAGTTCTTATTACACTGGGTAATCAAACACAAGGGTGCGTTTGGCGGAGCGGGAGTGTATTGAATGTTGCAGAGAAAGGTTCGAGATGATCCTCGTATCTTCGCGGGTGATCAGACGAAAGGGCTCGTCATGCGGTGCGGAGGTGGTTCGAGAGATCCGTTACACACGTGCGGCCATATGCAATTTCTTCATCGAACTGACAGCTGTCAGTCCTCCTTCCCCCGTTCGCATGTTCACTTCTTGAATGATGCTAAAAGCGCTGCATGTGCAGGTTAGGAAAAGGAGCGGGAAATATAAACTGCCTCATATTACAAGAGTGAATCTATCTAATCAGTGTTGGCGTTACCAATAATAATAGACACTTCGAATTGAAGGCTTATTTAGAGGCACTTGATGAGCCCACTTGGCTTCTTGGTAAGAAATATTACTTACATTATAGGAATTATATTATAGGTTTTTTTTACATGTCAATATTTTTAGTCTAACATTATATTTGATTACTTTTTGAAAAAGTCTAATAAGTGAATATTTCTTTACAGGCGACTCTGGATATCCAGACCATATATGATGACACCAATACTAGATGCTGCGCCAGATACGCCTGAGAGACATTATACAGATATGCATATCCGGGCCAGAAACATTGTTGAGAGGACAATTGGGCTTCTTAAAGCACGTTTCCGCTGTCTGTTAGTGCATAGTCTTACACTATAAACCAGAAGTTGCAGCCTCTATTGTAAATGCCTGTGTCATTTTACACAACATTTGCAATCGGGCTCAACTTCTGGTGCCAGAACTGACAGATGCAGAGGTTCACCAAGAAGCCCAAATGCAACATACCTATGTTGATGTTGGGGATGGCAGCCAACATAATCTACAGCAAGGCACGTCCAGAAGAACTTGGCTTGTTCATCGGCTGTGGGCAGCCCGGGAAGCCTGAATAATAGAATTTTTATAATGTATTTTAAGCTGTGGTTTCATTTTGTATTATATTGTAGAGGGTTGAGTTAATTATTTAAAGATCCATCAAAGTGTCTTAACACAAATGCTGAGCACTGCCAGTCAATGTGACAATTTTGTCATATGAATGTCAAACTGGTAGCAGGTTTAGTTAATATTTCAGGAGTGATGTTTCATTGTATTTTGAAATAGAAACTTAGGTTCTGACCTAGTATTTAATATGCCTTTTATTTCTCTAATATTATATATTTTCTAATATTATTATTATTTATTCTTATTATTTATAATAATTATTATTTATTCTATATTTTCTAAAATTTGGTTTCTTCTTTCTTCAAGTCTAACTCTCCTCAGACATATTAACCAGTACGTTCCTTGCTGTAGCTGCAGACATATACCACTAGGCGCTGCCGCTGCCGCCGACGCGGGGTACGACGCGGAGTAGACAAGGCGAGTGGCGCCGCTGCCGGGGCTGATGGAGGGGGCGGGGTCGTTGCTAGCGCGGGCGCGGTTGGTGTAGACGCCGCCGCCGTCGGCTCAGCAGGGATCACTATTATATTATCTAATACTGACTCGTTCCAGTGATGAGCCAGTATACTTTCCGATGGCTCACTATGAGCAGATAATAGTGGAGTGCTCCCTGCCTCAGTTTGATCATCTGTTGGCTGCAAATAATTGAAAGATGTTATTAACATCTACACACAATAATGTCTATCAGATAGATACTATATACACACATCAACACGGTCTAGGGATATTTTTAAAAAAGCGAATTACTATCAATGTGTTAATTATTTATATGACATGTATAAACAATATGATAAGAGTTGTATACTGCACATTGATCTTAGAGAAATATTTTTATAAACAAAATAAAATAGGTAAATTAATAAGAAATATAACTATGGAAAACTAGGCTTTACCGTGACTTGTACCCATATACACACATCAACACGGTCTAGGGATATTTTTAAAAAAGCGAATTACTATCAATGTGTTAATTATTTATATGACATGTATATATTTAAAAGATACGTTATTTAATATTCTACCATTTTTTTTAATAATGGTTAAGGTATAGATTAAAATTTCAGGATTTTATGGAAAAAAAATGAAGCATAGACGGAAACCGTATATGAATGAACTTTTAATTTGTGAGTAAAAACTGAAAAAAATAGAAAAATCATTTAATTTGTGTTTATAAACTTGAAGTTAGTAGTCTGAGAAAGCGCCCATGATGTTCATAACACATCGGCAACGATTCGGCATGCTCAGAACAAGGTTGTCAATGTCTTGCTGCGGAATATTGTCCCATGTCCTTCTGAGGTGCGCAAAAAGTTGATCTTCTGTAGCCAGATTTTCAGGAACTTCCTTCAGAGCTCTTCTTTGCAGCATATCCCACGCATGCTCAATGGGATTTAGATCTGGCGATTGAGCAGGCCAGTCTAAGGCCCTAACATTATGTGTATGTAACCAAGCTGCTACCGTTCTCGCCGTGTGTGCCCGGGCATTGTCGTGCATGAGCAGGAAATCTTGCCCCATTTGTGTTCTGTGGGGCAAGATTACGGGCCCCAGCACCTGTTGGACGTATCGTTCTGCCGTCATATTGCCCCGCACCCAAACGAGATCCGTCCGTCCTCCAAGACGAATTCCTGCCCAAACCATAATTGTTCCTCCTTGGTATGGGTGAACTTCCTGAGGGTTCTGGAGACGGCTCCATCGTCCAGGAACTCGCCAAACACGCGTCCTTCGTGAATCTGGATGGAAGCCGAACCTGGATTCATCCGTGAACAGCACATTGGACCATTGGTCACGGCCCCAGTCCACGTGGTTCGGAACCCATTCTAATCGTCGTCCACGATTGCCTCTCCGTAAAGGTGGGACCCGGAGTGGTCTACGAGGGCGTAGATTGCTTTCATGCAGTCGCCTTCTTACAGTTTGGTCACTCACAAGCACTTGGTGTTCCACTCGCAGCCTTTGGACCAATTGAGTCGCCGTTGCATTTGGTTGTGCTCGCGCAGTAATTTGCAAAAATCGGTCTTGTCTGGGGGTAGTGATGCGACTTGGCCCCCGGTGCCTCTCCGCTACTTCACCTGTGGCACGATAGCGTGTCCACAATCTTGAAATTACATTTTGATGGGTCCCTATGGCCTCAGCAACATTACGCTGAACAGATCCAGCTTCCAGCATTCCCACAGCTCGTAACATCTCCGCCCTCGTCAAATGTCGGCGTTGCATGGCTACAATACCTCAATTTTAACTTTATCTTTCGTTTAAAAATGAAAAAAAACTGTAACTAAACGTAATTCGTATTGTTTTCTAAATTTCGCACTAATGAAAATTCCCTCTCCTATACATCAAGACATTTTTATGCCACCGAAACAAAAGAATTTTCAAAAATTTGAATTTGGAATTAGTCTGAGATAAATTACAAACAAATCGGTGTATAAAAGATTCCAATGCGGCCAGTACTTTTCGAGTTATTTAATTGAGTATGAAATATCCCTAGACCGTGTTGATGTGTGTAGTTTAAACAGGCCACAAAATGCATTATTCATCATGTAATTGGTAATTGGATATTTTGTCCCAGGCCCCTTATTACCAACGCTTCGATTCGATTCCGAAAGTCGTATGTCTATCTTTTTTAGACATTACGAAATCGAGCGAGATAGCGAGCGGGCGAGCTTAACTAACAAAAATTGTTATTAGTATGTATTTTTAGGCTAAGGTACTATGGCTATGGGTCTCTGTTACCTGAAATAAATCATCATCATCATCATTTCAGCCGAAAGACGTCCACTGCTGGACATAGGCCTCCCCCAAGTGTCGCCACATTGACCGGTCCCGTGCGATTCGCATCCAACGGATTCCCGCAACCTTCACCAGGTCGTCGGTCCACCTAGTGGGAGGTCTTCCAACGGAACGTCTTCCAGTTCGCGCAAGTGATAGTATCAATATTAATACACTCAGAACACGCTGCTGCCCATTCCCTGGTCTACGGAGGCGCAAGGTGTTCTGCCTCAGACATTAGTCGCCTTTTACGACACCCGTAAGTGTAATGGGTTAGATCTATTCTACTCTGCCGGATACCACACGGCTAACGACTAACGACGACTCAATTAATTAATCTTTAATTTTTGGCATATCTGGCAATAATGTCACTTTCTGAAGATCCATACAAAAATAGGTTTCTATAGTATCGTTGCCTTTATTCGCATCTTCTTTGTAGTTATTTATAGCTTTTTCAGCTTTAACCTTGTGTTGAGCGAAATAATTCTGTAAACTTTCGACAGCTGATTTTTAATCTTTTCCTCGAATCCCCGGTAATAATACCAAAATAGCCATACAACTGATTAAAAAAAAATACCATAAAACTAGAAACGTAATTCCATTAATGACAAATAAATGTATTTCAATTATTTTTTTGTATTTCCCTCTATTTTATCGGCTCTCACTTACTACCGCAGCTCACCTCTTGCAACTAAGCTATCAGAAGAAATGTGTGTAGTCATCTCAATATTATATACTTATGACCATGTTTCAGAAGCATTTAAGTAGTTGCGGCGGGTCGAAAAATGTTACAATTACTTTGCTATCTACTTTTATGTATGGTTGTTCTACTGTTGAACCCAGAGTTGTAAATGTTCGTCTATTGACTCCGTCCATATCACAGACAATAGCCGCAACATTTATGCCTGCTTCCAAAGCATTGGTATAAAACCTGAAATTAAAAATAAAATGTTAAAAGGGGCCTAGATTATAATTATGATGAATGATGATACTTTTATTAAGCTTTATTTCAACTGTTACACTGGTACAGTTTAGGAAGAATAAGAAGAAAAACATTGCTTACCTCTTTTATAAGCACTGCAAGTCTGTCTGCAGTTGAAAATCCAGTTGGGAAATACTGGGCAATAGGTTGTTTCAATCTTTTTCGTATGCCTAATATCATAAAATCAGAGCATGTCAAGTTATAAGCTATATATAAGCTAAGGTGGTGACCTACCGTAGGTTACATGGTCCCCATAACCTTCTATAATGTCATACTTGGGATTGTACTGGAAATGCTTTTTTATGGACATTTCATCAAACATCAAAGTATAATAATTATGACTTGGGTGCTTGAGTCGCTGCAAATCTTGTCAGCACCGTAAACATTGGTTTATTTATTCCAACTCCAAGTGGCAATTTCCTTAACAGAATTTTCAATGTACTGGTTGATGGTAATGGGAACAACCGTCGTAAAAGTCGATACCACGTTGGAGAGCGTTTTCAAATTCTCAAAGCTGTAATTTTGTCCTCTTTCGACCATCTCCGGCCAGTAACTTTATTTTTAAAGTTTCTTATTTGTCCTTGTAAAAGCAGGGCAAATGCAGGTGTATTTTTTTCAGTCAATTTTTTTTTACTGCTATATCTTCAGTAATGACATTTATTATCTCCTTCTTTTTGAAATTCTTCAATCGGTTTCGCAGCTGGCAAACTTTTTGCTTGTATTTGCGACATTTTCCATACATACAATTTGAAAATACAAAGCATCCTCGACCATAATATCAAGTATGGACAGGCATTGCACATCAAAACCTAGACAAAATCAAACAAAAATTTACACTTTACATAAATGTATCGCATTGTTTAATGTTATAACTTCAGTTTTATGAAATAATGTAATAAAAGAAATGGTTAGGAAGAGAGATAGGTCTTAGTATTTTGGTTGAAGGCAAACAGATCTGACAATATAAGCTACACTATTGTCCATTAATAAAACAAGGTGTAAAATAATCACGGCTCCTCTCTGTGAGAGGGAGTGGGCTGTAAACCACCACGCGAGCCCATAAAAATAAACATAACATAATCTATTCAAATTATAAATCCCTTGTCCTGACGAACTGACTGATTCATCAATACAGAACAGGAGGTTTCTTTTGTGACGTAGACATCCACTAAGAAAAGATTTTTTAAAATTCTACCCCCCCTTTTGACCGTAATTGTAAAATACTAATTTTACTGGCTTGCTTTTTTGGTGTTTTAACGCCCGAGATTAATAATCAATCCTGATCCAATTTTTGCCATCTAAGATCGATATTCCAATCCATTTTTAGGAAAATGCTTGCCAATAACCTACGAGTATCTGCAGATTGATTTTAATATCCTCGGAACCAATCTATCTATGGGAGGACGGATCACTGACAAAAGATTGGCCTCTGTTCGGAAATGACAGATTTTGCTTGCCAATAACCAATCTGACCATTTTGACATTTGGTTCGATCGTTGTAAACAATCGCAGATTGCAATCCAAGAAATTTCGAGAATTGTAAGAAAGTAATCGTTGATACTACCTACGATTTTGAACAAGTCATGGCATTTTCATGTGATAGTGATGATAGTGTTATGGAGGTCCTTGCTCTGTTATCCGACTGGGACACCGACAGCGACGCTGATGATAGACAACGTGCTGAATCACGAAAATTAAAAAGGGTGAACTACATGCAAAGTCTTGATGATGCTGAATTCACCTTCAGATTTAGGTTATCTAAAGCTGCAGTGAATTCTCTATTACCTCAGTTGATGCCGTTTATCCGTGTAACTTCTACAAGGTATGCAAACTAGTTAGACACAATGTGTACATGTGCATTTTATCTTTTGAAACTAGTTTTTAGAATTGTGTATCAATATAAATTGTCATTGAGTTATTAAAACTAAGAAGCCTCTTGTGTTAACTCTCTTGTTGTTGGTTTGACAATCCAAGAATCCAACAAAAGTGTTTATTCTGTAATAATTTTATTTTACAGGAATCATGGTGTTTCGCCACTCCATCAACTATTGTTATCGTTACGGTTTTATGCACTAGGTACCATGTTGATATCTGTAGCAGAGTTTGTTGGAGTGTCTACATCAACAGCGGGAAGAATAGTATGTGATATATCTTCTGCAATCTCGTCCTTGTATGATCAGTACATTTATGTTCACCAACAAAGTGCAGAAAAGTTCTACCGAATTGGACACTTCCCTCGAATTCTTGCTGTCATGGATTGCACTCATATACGTATTCAGTCACCATGTGAGTACTTATTTAATAACACGTGTATGAATAATAAGTTAATATAGTAATATTCTTCTTTGGTTTATTTTAGGTCATAATATAGGTGAAGAATATAGAAGTCGTAAGGGTTACTTTTCCCTTAATGTCCAAGCGATCTGCGATGCTGATTTTAAAATTTATGAATGTGGTAGCGCGGTGGCCAGGCTCATCACATGACGCCACAATTTTCAACAACTCTATTCTTAGAGGTATGTACGAGTATATATTACAAAATGCATTGTTTTGGTAATATTACTTATTTGATATTAATTATATTATGAATATTTGCAGCCCAATGTGATGCAGGTAACTTTGGTAACCGCTGGATGCTTGGTGATTGTGCTTATCCAAACAGACCCTATCTGCTGACACAACTTCCAAATCCTGTTAGCGAAGCAGAACATTATAATCAAGCACATATTAGAACAAGGAATACCATAGAAAGGTAACTATTAAAATAGTATGGTTTTATAGAAGCTAGCCAAGGCTACCCAAAATCATCTAGTAGCAAGCTTTTAACAACATGATTTTTATTGTTTTAGAACCTTTGGCGTCTGAAAGCGAAGATTTCCTGTTGTGGCACTTACATTGCGGTTATCATTGCCGAAGACCCAAGCAGTAATAATAGCCACTGCAGTGCTGCACAACATTTGCAGGAGTTATAACCTGGAGGAAATTCCTGCAGAAGTGGACCTGCCACCAGCAGAGCCCATAGAATATTTAAATAATGAAGATCAAGACATCCGGGAAAGAGCTGATCTTATAAATAATTACTTCCGGTAGCAGATGAAAGTGATACTTTATTGTATGTGCTTATATAAAAGAAAGTTTGTAGGTATTCAGAAAATAAACAACATAGCTATAATTCTCGTGTTTTATTTACAACAATTAGGAATCATTCTGAAATATTACCTATATTAAATTTTGAGTACAAAGATAGTCTTTATTTGCCTTAATGTTAAGCTATACAGGATATATATCAATTGCATGCAAAATAATCATAAAAAAACTAAAAGTTATACATTTTCTAAATTAAAATGAAATAATCAGGGATTCCTTAACTTATCTAATTCTAAATTTAATTTTTCTTTTTCTAATAGTAGTTTTTCGTTTTTCAACTTAAGCTCTTAATTTCTTAATTTTAAATGTTCATTTTCTAAACTAATATTTAATAATTTAGCATCCATAATGTTTTTTGGCATAAAAGTATTCAGCGATTGCACTATTTCTAGCCGCCTTGCAATCATCTGTTTTCACTTTCTTTTTCACTGGAAAAAAAAACAATATGATAAGAGTTGTATACTGCACATTGATCTTAGAGAAATATTTTTATAAACAAAATAAAATAGGTAAATTAATAAGAAATATAACTATGGAAAACTAGGCTTTACCATGACCATATATTTTTAGAGATAAAATTTAGTTCCATAGCTATGTCTCATCATTTTATTATACATATATAAGAAAATTGTTATACATAAGTATTTCAATGACAATTACCTGCCCTAGGTGTACTAAATGTGAACCTCTTGGGTTTGACTGGTGTTATGTTATAATGAATGTTGGTTATCGCCTGACTATCAGTCATGACAACGCCACCATCATCACAGATCACAGGCTCAATACCCTGGTCAACAGGTATTAAAACAGCATCGTCAACTATCACCCCTGCATCACAAAAGCCATCACCACTACCACCATCATCATCATCATCATCATCATCATCACCACCACCACCACCACCACCACCACCACCACCACCACCACCACCACCACCAATTGTCAAAGACTGGCTCCCTGTCACCCCCAAATGTGTGAATCCACTGGCAGTACTACCTAGTAAGCCAGTTACTCGGTCTAAAATGTCATCTGGTGGCATACCACCAGATGACATTTTAGACCGAGTAACTGGCCGAGTAACTGACTGGTGGTGGCCCCGCTGAGTACATATACTCAGCGGGGCCACCACCAGTCTGAAAATAACAGTCAATATTAATATTGTGGGATTGATTAATTAGGTTTAGTCATAATCTAAATAGGAATGAGTAGTATTGTAAATGTACCTTTAATTGGTTCATCCTGATTTTAGTGCTGCGTTTGCGTGAGTTCTTTTTCAAGTTTTCCCACTTCAAACGCAGCTGCTGTGGTGTCCTAGGGCCGTTCGTAGCATTGGCATTGAAACTTTCTGCCAAACGAATCCGCTCCTCATTTTTAATTTATTGTTGGTGGCGTTCGTCGTTTTTGTGGTGATAATTTTACTGCTTTCAATCAGGTCTAGCAGAAACTTTGATTCCTCTTTGGTTAGAGGCTTGCCTTTTACCTAGTAACAGAAAAAAACGTTGATAAACATCGGGATCGGGAACAGCGTCACCTCCGCACTGGGAAGGCGCGAAATAAGATGCATCACTTACAATCATACAATATTACAATACTTACAATTCCGCAGTCCATTATAGGTATCTGGTACTTAGGTAATACACACACAAATCAAATAAGGTTCAATTTATAGCTAATTATTACGAATGAGCAATACTAATATTAGATCTTCCTTCGGTAGATACGCCAAGCAAATAATAACAAAAATAGAGGTTTGCACCAGAGCAGTGAGCACCGGAGAATCACCGGTTATTTTCCGGTGAATTTATTCGGATACAACACCGAATAAAAACCGATTGATCACCGGTTTTATTGGTGCAGTTTTTTTTAATAAAGTTGATTTAAATAAAAGGAAGGTTTATTATTCAATTGTTCTTTATTTTATAATCAAACAAGAAACTAGAGAAGCAAATAAGAAAAAATAACGAATTAGTTATTTTTTCTTATTTGCTTCTTTTGTGTAAGACATAATATTTCGGACATCAAATCAAAGCGTGCCTGTCCATGTATATGATTCATTTCACTTGCTACTAATTTCCCAAATAACTCGTTGCAATGTGTATGATCATTCCCCATATTTTCGGTTTGAGTTCATATTTCACTTTTAATTATAGGTGACAACGGTTGCTGTTTTTTTGAAGCGTTTGTATTACACTAAGTCTCTGGTTCATCATCTGAAGACCACTCCATCGTTTGTGCATATTGTTCAAACATATCTAAAACAAATTGACAGAGTCCTTTACATACTGCAAAAGATAATAAAAGTCATTTAAAATAATAAAAACTTATTTTACCTTCACTCGCCATTAAAACGTGCCAAACACCAAAAAAATATCAAAGGAAAATGTGTGTATTTGTATCCAAAATGTCAGAGTTAGTGTAGTTCAAGACTTAATGCCCAAGAAAAAAGTAAATTTCTGTAAATTAATCGTTAAATGAATGAATAAACATTTACAATCACTAACGAGAGGGGCTTCTATTTTATTTGTCTATGAAAACTTGTCCAATGGGAATTCCCCTAATAGTATATTGTCTATGCGTACATCCAACCCGATTGGTCCATTTTTTATGTTTCTCAGGAGTGCGAACATAACGTCATAGGAACTGTAATTTTGTACTTTGCGATCACTTCACATTTTGTGCAACTTATTGTAAGTTAGCAGAACTTAGCTTAGCCTAAAAAGTAAATTTTAAGGATTTAACGTGTTTATCTGTGTGTTTTTTAAACGACTAACATCAGCTTTTAAGTAAGTATCTGTGCATTTTTCTTATTGCTCGATTCGTGGCGTGCAAAACATCTTGTCCGTGATGATGAGCGGGGGTGCTCGCTCAATCAACTCAACAATACTATTATCATTTTCAATTAATAATTATATTGAAAATCTCTCATTGATTTTTCCAGAATGCCTAAAGCACAATCAAAATCGAGAGGTTATTTCGATAGGATAGACGGTGAAAGTAACAAAGTACGATGCAAATTATGTTCTTTCGTACTAACGACTGGTGGCGGGACATCAAATATGCTAGCGCATTTAAAGAGGAAGCATCCAGATATTATGAGCAATGCACGAACAGACACTACTGCTGATCAAAATGATAGTACATCTAATACATCTTCTGTAAGTACTTGTCCTGTTCTACATTCAAAAAAACTGGACCAAGCACTGACATTGATGCTTGCGACGGATTTTCAACCGTTTTCAATTGTAGGTGATAAAGGATTTATACGTTTTGTTCGGCTACTTAATCCCAACTACAAAATTCCGGATAAAAGAACCATTCGATACGAGTTATTACCACAACTGTTTCACGAAGCTAAGGCAAAGTTAAGACTAATATTATCAGAAACCGTATTTTTATCACTAACCACAGATATTTGGACAAGTACTTCGATGGAGTCCAACATTACAATCACTACACATTTTTTCTATAAGGACAAACTTCAAAGTTGTGTATTGACTACTAAAGCCATACAAGAATCACACACAGCAGAAAATTTGAGAGATATTGTTCTTGATATTTTAACGGAATGGGAAATACGAGATAAAATTGTATGCATTACGACGGATAATGGTGCCAACATGATAAAAATGGCGAGACTACTAGGGATTAGAAGCATGCCTTGCTTTGCTCATACCTTAAACCTAGTTGTCGAGGATTCTTCTTCTTATTCTCTTTCTTATATTTTTGGTGCAGTTTAATGACTAGGTTATTTTCATAAAACACAGAACCTAATATAATAATTGCATTATCAAAATTATATGTGAAACTCAACGATCGGGAGGGAAAGGATCGCTCGCAATCTGGATCGAAAAAAAATATATGCATAATTTTCATATTGGCATGTGGATTGAAGATCGATCGCGCAGTGAACAGCAATCTTAGATTGACTCTATCCTTGGATCAGTGATACATTATTAATCTCGGGCGTAAGTTGATCAAAAATTTCATTTATGAGAATACCTTCCGGTTCTCCTTGTGGCGAATAAGCGGGGTGCAGCGTCTGTGAGTTACTCGGTACCCTTGCCATGTTTATTCACAGTAAAAGTAACTGTTGGCGCAAACGACATCAGCCTACGTTACGTTGTGATTATTGTTGGCAACAATCACAACGTAACGTAGACTGATGTCGTCTGTCACTACCTGATAACAGCGCGCACGATTACGATTATCGCCTTAGGACGACTCAGTATGACAAGGAGGGTAATTTAACTATAAGCCACCAATCACGGATACCATAATAAGATGGCGGTGTTTAAAAAAGTAGGGTGACCTGTCCAACAGTTACCACTCGTACACAATTAACCATTCCTATACTTGGCAAACGTGACGTCACTATTTCGTGCAACCGATCGATTTAGATATCCGCTCAGTTGCTGTCGCATCAGTTGTGTGACATCAAATTTTGTGTTTTTAATGAAAAAAGTTAAAAAAATAACGAACTTCATTTGGTTTGATTTCACAAAAAATATTATTTTTAGGCGGTGTAGGTGTAGACTGACTAAACATGCTTTATTTGGTAAAGGTATTATGTGTGTAATGACGCTTATTTAAAAGTGAGTTTAGCTCAACGGCTTTAGGAGCAGGGTGGTCTACAATTAACCAAATGCAGTTGGTGCACAGTTAACCATGGTTGACTGTGTACCAACTACAATTAATTGTGTACCTGCTGTATAATTTTCTCATGTTTTTTTTTTTAAAACACTTTGTAGGTATCCAAGGTAATGAATACAAAGATTACTGAATTTTTATTTTATTTGTATTTTAGATGGGGGCGTACTAAACAACCAGATATAAAAAAGAGGGCACTTAGCAGAAGCTATGAAGAAGGCTATTGAATTAGTCCAAGGCAGGATTATGGAAGGTTAGTAAAGAATGCCAACTTAGTTATCCAACAGTTCGACTGTACGCGAAAAGATCTAATGAAAATGCTGGTCAATCCATACGTTTAACACCAAACTACGATGGCAACAAAGTTTTTTCATCACAAGAAGATGACTTAGTAAAATATATTGTAAATATAACTGTGCTCAACTATTTTAAAATATATTTGGGTCAAACACAAAATAGGTCATTCATAGTTTCTTTAAAATTAAACTTCACATACGATTATGTAAATCAGCCTTTATTTGCATAATAGTCTCTAATAATGATTAATAATAACAAAATAGATCAGTCTTACACATTCTCTGTAAAAATCATATTTTTTATTTTTAAACGGGCACAGAAAAGACCTAGTTGTCTACAGATAACAACAGAAACCTTATTAATGTAATGAAAATATTATAATCTGCTTACAGAACATACTTTTTAATGATTTAAATTAAATTCACTTCCGTTATAAAACAAAATATTCATCAAAAATTCAGGTAATTTAGAAGAAAAAAAAAATAATTACAATTTTCTACAGAATGGACATCTTTCCTGTAGATATTCCACTGAAAAGATCTAGTTGTCTACAGGTGAAAACATATACCTTAATAAGTAATCAAAAAAATATGACTCATTTGGAAAACCTTATTTAAAATATTCCAAATAGTATTCACCCCCATATTAAACAAAACATTTTCGAAAATTACAGTGGATCTATCATAAAAGATAAAAAGACAAAATGTCCACAGACTGGACGTCTTTTTCGCATATTAAAAAATAAAATCTTAAAATATATTGTCATCGTCAGAATCTTCCAAAAAAAAGGCATTCGGCGTTTCTTTGGTGTCATTTCTACCGAAGACTCATTACCCAGTCCGTAATGCTCAAGTTTCAAAAGTAATGTGTCGTGATTTACGCAATCAAACGCTTTGGAGAGGTCACAAAAAATTCCTATGGCGTCTTGAGACTCTTCCCACGCAGTAAGAGTCGAAGACGACACGACCGCGATGTGCGCTTGTCGTAGGTCTCTTAGGACTTTGTGAAGATAAGTTTTCTATTAAATTATTAGGTGTCAATCTTTCAGACAAACCGGGCGATATGGTCTCAGTTGTAGCATTACTAGTTCCGGAACTTGCAGGTGAGTGAGCTTCATACAAAAAATTGCGATTACGAGTATTGGAAGGCCCTGCTTGAGAAGACGCCGCTGGCGATATATTGAAAGAGTGATGATCAGATAAAACAAAATTAGTGGGAGAATTTGGAGCTTTAAACTATTTGAATCTGTCCAATTACATAATGCGGACATTTTTCATGGGTCGCGCAATCCAAACAGCTTAATCGCCTGGCATGGATAACAAGGATTTTGTATATGCCATGTTATTTGATGTATTTCGAGCGTACCTTTGAAAGGACGTGTAGCACTCTCTTTCAAAAGTAGATCGATTTCAGGAAACGTCGACTCGTCGATTTTAAAAACCTCTATACCTTTACAATTTACAGATAAACATGCCATTAAATCATCTAAATTAGACACATCATTACCCTTTGCGACATGAGCATCGCAAATGCGTTTAATACACCCTCCAACGCCATCGGGCGCGCCTTTCCCATGTCCGCGTTCGGTAAAATGCCAAATAGCGGATGTAATAGAAAATTCTTTAATTAATAACGTTGCGATAAAAAAAAACATGGACTTGTTACGGTACTGAGTTAGGGGACCATCGCTTAAAATGTGTAAAATTTGCAAATCAGGGGATAGCTCCTTAATTCTTTTTATTATAGAAATTAAGTTGATGCATATAGCTACTGGGTCATGTCGCAGATTCTCCGATGCGGTACAGAAAGATGAATTGTTTACATAATTGTTGGGGGGCTCTAAATCTGTTTTATAATATACGCTTGTATGTAATGAGATTTGCGGTTTCGACCCACCAAAATGCGCCGACTGGACCTCTTGTCCATACTTACAGTTGTAATTTTCTGAGAAGTCTATGTGTAGTAATCCCTCAACGGTAGATAAATTTTGTTTAACATTTTGTATGGATTTGATTTGATGAATCATGTTTCCCACGTGTTTTCTTAAAGTACGTATATTTAAGATTAATTTTTCAAAGAGTAATTTCTTTGTGGTTTGCACCTTTTCCTTAACCGTTTTGCGACACTGCTTTGTAGTATTTTTAATAACCACAGGAACACTTTTTGTGACCCACCTTTCAAATGATACAGTATCATTATCATCAAAAATATTACACTGCAAAGTTTTGTCTTTACAACCGAAACATTTATTTTCTAAGCATATCAAGCTTAGCGTATTATTACAGTATAAATACTTTAACAAGTCCGATACAGATTTATGAGGAATCATTTTAGCATTATGAAGAGATCGAATTATAAAACCATTATTAGCATGTATGGTACATAAGCAAGTGTTTCTGGCGTCAACTTTAGGAAATAGCACCCAGAATGGACGATACGAGTATCTCCGAAAAGTTTCTTTATTTTTTTTCTGGTTATGGTGTCTTTTTCCCTGATGTGAGTGTGCTATTTCCATCTTGAAGCAAAAAGTCTTCTACTGCTTTTTTTATATCTTGTACCTTCTTTCGCTTTCTTTCAGGAACTTTATTTTCTTTGTGTTCTCTATTACAAGATCTAATAGCTCTCATACGGTATTTTGCCATTTTAGATTCCAACTGAAGTATTTTTTTTTTTAGAAGGTTATTTTCGATTCTTAATCTTTGCACGTTGCGTTTGACAACAGCATTCCCAACATGAATACGCGAAAATGAGGGACTAGACGGTGGCGTGTTCTGTTCAACGAAATTCAAAGCATTTTTATTATTTTTTTCCTTCTGACGTCTTAATTTGGCCTTTTCTCTCCATGTTTTCCTGATTTGTCTTTGTTCTCTAGGAGTGTAGTCTCTAATAGTTTTAATTTTACCTTGTTCCTTTTTTCGCTTATATCTTCCCCGATCCTTTTTTTCTTCTTTCTTCTAATGCTGCTTCATCCATTTTGGCACGTGCACGACGGATACTGAGCTTCTTTTGTTCACGCCTGCGCCTTTTTTTCTCTTCTTCAGAAAGTTGAATCCTACTTCTACATACCCGTGGCATTGTAACTGTAACAATACATAATTTTCATACATTACCTTTAACAAGGTTTAAGATACTTCCTACACCATCTGCCAGTCATATGCATGTCCCTTATGGTGTATGTACACATGGCCTGCGGCCTGCTCGGCAGCTAGGCGGCCGCACTTGTCGCCGACCGTGCCGCCGGCTTTACTTGCGGAGCGGCAAGCTGCTGGCAAAGAAAATGGCAAGCCCAAGCATATCCCGCAAGAAACTGAAGCGCCATTGCAGAGAAAAGAATAAGTCAGCCATAGTTAAAGTTATTTTACGTCTTTTCTGTAGACAACAGTATTTCCTGTAGACCCATGCACCTACAGGAAAGATGTCTACAGGAAAGACATAGGTAGTGAAAAAAAACTAACAGATCTTAAAATATTTTGAGGTTAGAATGAAATCATGTTAGATTTTGCAAACCTATCCCTAATGCACATATAAGCTAACGATGTATATAATTTTGAATTATCTACTTACCAATAAACAAGCAATACAGGAAAAATCTTCGAAACACGATCAAAATCTTATGTATCGTTCTAAATCAATATTTTTTCACTAACGCAGACGCCATTTATCACAGTCACAAACAAATGAACGACGAACGAAACAGTGATGCCAACATAAAAATATTGGGTGCGTTCGAAATATTTAAAATTGTGTGAGTTTTACGTGTCTACAGAAGCAGACAAGAAATATCTGAACAACCTGTTTATTTGCTATTATTTGTTAATATGAATTGCTGATTTTTTTAACTGCTTTAGTATGAAAAGTTGTTTCATTTTTACGTGTTTATACAATTAAAACAATTTATTAACTGTCCCGGAAATATTTTTAAACATCTATGAAAATGGGGTACTAAGGATACGAACAGTCTACAGCAGGAGACATTTTGTTCTAAACGAGAGCAACAAAAATATAATTTATTCCTAAAATATAAAATAATGACTAATCTAGTACGCCCAGAACAAAATCTTAAAATAATCAAAACACATCGGACTCAAATAATATGTACATCTGGAAATTATGTAACCGGAACACTTTTTCTTGCGTTTTTGGGTTTGACCCATTTAGAAGATGAACAAAAGTTTTAAGAAGTACAAAACTTAATAATAGTTACATAATTATAAAAAATAATGCTTTTAAAGCCTTGCTTGATTTAAAACCATTATTTATTACAATTATGAAATCGAGAAGTCTGATAGATAAAAGTTATTATCATGTTAATTTGTGCATAATTATTATAAGGAAAACCATTTGTGTTAATTTTGTCAAAATTACTTTTAATAACTAATAAAAGGTCATTTTAATAACATATTTTGTTATTATTTCCAAATAAATAATTTATCATATTTAATGATTAATTGTGTAACGCATGGTTAACTGTTACATACCCCCCGGTTAATAGTGTACTATAGTGTGGACAAAGTTGTTAAGTAATTAAATTAGTACTTACCTAAGTAGCAAAATCACAAATAAACAGTCAAATTGAATTATAAAATTAACTTACTCGTAAGTTTGACATAAAACGTAAACAAAAATGTTAACTTGATAACTCAGGCAAACATTCTAAAATAGTTGAGCTTCTCTCTGAACATAAACAAATTATTAAGGTTTTTTTTTGAAGATTTTAGATAAAAATAAAAAATCTAAGCAAAGTTCTCAAAATTTATAAAATAAATCTTGACAAGTTATAATAATCAGTGTTTTTATAACTATAATCTAAATGGCTTTACACTTATTTAGGTAGGTAGGTTGGTTTAAGGGGATTCCTTTGATCATCCCGCCGCCGTTTTTTCAATAGATGGCGTTGTAGTCTCGCATTTGGGTATTATATGTTTACGCCTAACTTAAATAACTAAGATAGACAATATTCTAATTGCGCGAACTAGCCTTTTGTCTTGATTTTTCCACATAAACAGTTTACTTGTTAACTCTTCTCAAACGGAGATTTGGTGTCAAATCCACCAGCCGTCTCCACTTCAAATCTGTACACACCATGCACACACACAAGCACACGTAAATAGTTTACTTTCTGAACCGCTTCATGGCGTTCTCATCAAAAACGTTTAATTAGGAAAGATGCAGATATCATATTTATCAATATTTTGTGGCTAAAATGTAAAAAAAAAGCATACAAGAAGGGCCACTGCAACGTTTTTATTTTAGTTAATGTGAATTTTTAACAATAATTACCAATCAAAAGTACCAAACTTGAAACGGAACGTGTTTTAATCAACCAATCAGCATCTAGTACTCGAATCTACCGAAAGTTAGTGTTGACATGGTTGTACGGATTATACTTCTAGAAGTAAACATCAAAGTTTTCATACCGTACCTAGGTTCTTTCAACAAGGGAATCTTACGGTGACAACGCAATCGGCTATGTCCAAAAGTTGAGTTACTCTGGAGCATAAAGTTTACGTAAAGAACTGTTTATGTCTGATGATTAAAGCATGATTTAATTTTGTTCCACCACCAAACGTCAAAGTGATTCCTCATTCTGTACATAACAAATTCTAAATTAATTGTGTTATAGATTAACTAACTTCTAAATTAGTTGTGTTATATGTGTTGTGTAGTATGTGCCATTTGATAAAAGTACTGCATCTGTTTTCAATGCCGCAATGAAGTTCTGTTCTAACAAAATATGAATGTGGTTTTGTTGTTTTACACTAATTATAAAATTAACTATTGTAAGTAATGCTTTTTATTCAAGTAGTATTAGTATTCATTTACCCAAAATAAAGAGCCTGTCAGGGTTTGAACAACCTACACATCACTGCCCACCCTTCAACTACATTATACAATAAATTGTTGAAGGCAAAAAAATACAATTGATACAAACTCAAAGCATTTATTTTAATACCATTTACAGGCACTATTGAATTGTCAAGGACTCAGTCTCTAGTTACACATGGACCCTTTTTTAAAAACAGGTTGTTACAAAATCATACAAAATGTAAAACAATTCAATACCTACAAAGATTAACAATGTGACCTGGCAGCTAAGAGATGACCAGTCTCGAATAACGGCGGCCATTCACGAGCATGACACGTGCATCAGCACCACTCTGCTCAAACATTTTGAAGGAAACTATGATCCAACACATGCGCCAACATCAGCGAAACAGCATGTCAAATTCTCAACTGCCATGCTCGTTCATGTCACAAAAGTACATAAAATATACTAAATGGCCACATGGTGCTCACATTTATAATGAAATTAGTGTACCACAACAGGTAAAAAGAATAAAAAATAAAGCAATGACATAAATTAATTATGACTGTGATGGATAGGTACATGGTGCTCACATATTTACAAACTGTTGGGGATTTCAAATAAAAACTCCTACTGGCTTGAAAGCTTATTTAGTTCTTATCTTCACTTTATACATATACAAAGCTTTGGAACACTTATTAGTACATTGTTGACCCGGCCCAGCTGACAGGTACATAAGGTAGGGGTCGATGACCTGGTTACACATGGGTGGAGGTACAGAGGTTGGTGACCATGGACCAGCTGGTTCGTACTAAGATCAGGGGTCATGACCTGGTCAGCTGATGAGTACTAGGGTCAGGGGGTCAACGATCTAGGTCAGCTGATAGGTATATGGGTCAGAGGTCATGACCTGGTCAGCTGAGGGGCTCTCTGGCTGAAGCTCTCTGTCTAGTTCTCTGTCCGAATCTCGGTGAATAATGTTGAAATCAACAGCTGGAAGCCGATGTAGAAGCACGAGTTTGCGCTAGAACAGATAAATTTACACGGTTTTGTTAGACTATTGTATACTGAACTCAAAACTTCAGAGACTCAAGAAAAAGGCAGTCATCCACTAGGACTAGACTAACCAAGTATTGTAATGTATTTGATATCAAGTTATTATGTTAGTAAACAAGAAAGTTTTATTCTTATTACCTTCTAATTCCTTGATGTCAATACATTTAGCATTCTTCCGGACTCTTCTCAAAACAATTTCAGGTAGTACACATGTTTTGAAAAATGTTACCAGTTTTGGCATCATAGTACTGATAAATTCCTCATTATGGTCGACTTCTATGACAGTCAAAGGTTGAGTGACAGATATGAAACAAAAGAAGTAACATTTACTCATTTTGGTGATTCGCAATTGACCCTGGACCTAGAATCAAAATAATATTAGCAAATAAACACAAATAGAAACATCAAAATATATAAAAGAAGAAACTGACTGACTGACTCATCTATCAACGCACAGCCCAAACCGCTGGGTCTACAGATTCCAAATTTGGCAAGTAGGTTCCTTATGTGGTCTAGGAGTGCACTAAGAAAGGATTTTTCAAAATTCACCCCCTAAGGGGGTTAAACGGGGCTCCAAAGTTTGTATGGGAAAACAAGATTAGTTAGACTATTTTATTCGAAACTTCACAGTAGTGCTCCTTTTGATAAATTAGTAGAAACGGGTTTCAGGGTTTTCTAGAATTAAACCCCTAAGAGGGGGAAATGGGGTGACAGAGTCTAAAAATCAATGCACAGCCCAAACCGCTCGAGTCTAGAGATTCCAAATTTGGCACATACGTTCCTTATGAGGTGAAGGGGTGCAATAAGAAAGGATTTTTCAAAATGTACCCCTAAGGGGATGAAACGGGAGTCAAAAGTTTGTATGGGGAAACAAGATTAGGTAAGACTGTTTAATTCGAAACTTCACAGGAGTACTCCTATCGATAAATGAGTTAACATTTGTGTTTCAGGTTTTTTCAGAATTCAACCCCTAAAGGGGGAAATGGGGTAACAAAGTTTGAAAATCAACATCGGTATTGTTTGTATGGTGTATCGGGTCGGGTGTATCACAATAACAACGATTTTAAGATTAAATGTGGCGGACCTGAAATGCCTTCATTCCCTGTTAGGGTGCGATGGGGTTGAAATGTCTAAAAATCAATATGGGTGTCGATACCGAGATAATCAGGGGTGCAGATTACGAATATGGCATTAATTTTAAGATCCAGAAGATGGCGGATTCGACTTCTATACAGGGTTATTGTTGATTTATTGAGATGATTGTGATAATGATGATGAAGGTGATGATTGTGATTACGATGATAATGATTGTGATTACGAAGATGATGATTGTGATTACGATGAAAATGATTATGATTACGATGATTATGATTGTGATCACGATGAAAATGATTGTGATTACGATGATGAAGATTGTGATAATTATGATAATGATTGTGATAACGATGATGATGATTGTGACAACGATGATGATGATTGTGATGACGATTGTGATAACGATGATGATGATTGTGACAACGATGATGATGATTGTCATGACGATTGTGATAACGATGATGATGATTGTGATTGTGATGGTGATGGTGATGGTGATTGTGATAGTGATAGTGACGGTGATTGTGATAGTTATACCGATGGTGATGATGATGGTTATAGTGATTGTGACTGTGATAGTAATGGTAATCGTGATTGTGATAGTGATTGTGACAGTGATGGTGTTTGTGATTATGATGATGATGATTGTGATTACGATGATAATAATTGTGATTACGATGATGATGATTGTGATAATGATGATGGTGATTGTGATTGTGACTGAGATAGTGACGGTGATTGTGATGGTTATAGCGATGGTGATGGTTATTGTGATGGTGATAGTGATTGTGATTGTGATAGTGATAGTGATGGTGATGGTGATGGTGATTGTGATTGTGATTGTGATAGTGATAGTGATGGTGATTGTGATAGTGATGGTGATTGTGATTGTGATAGTGATAGTGATGGTGATGGTGATTGTGACTTTTTATTCATAACCAAAACATGTATTTTCCAAATGCAAGGGAAAAAAAAGTTTATATTTTCTGATGCTGCAATTATATTTAGAGATTTCCGTGATAAGGAAGGAAAACATTTTATCTCTACAACCGCATTTTCCTCATTATAATACCTGTAACAAAAGAAAAAGTTTGCAACAAACATTTGATTACAAGTGAAGAGGCATGAAACTTCGTTTTTACATAATGTAGAATTTTTACACAATACATGCTACATTTAAATGTTAAAACACTGTGGAATCCTTTCTGATGTTCACAAACATACTCAATTACAGATGATTCACACGACTGATAATGAAAAATTAAAAATGAAAATCTTATAAGAAAAATGGCGGCAAACGAAGAGAATTTTATGGCGAGCCAACTCTTTTAGACTGATTATAGTTTATCTTATTAGAGTCTGATTATCTCACGGTAGCCCTTGTAGAGTTAGACCAGCTTGTATTTTTTTCTTAGATTTCCGTGGCCCCGAATACTGATGTCGCTTGTACGATTTTTTGTTAAAAATTGTATTAGTTGAATTGAAAACCAGTAAAAAGCAAATTTTTTAAGTAGGTATTGAGTTGAGCAGTGGAGCGTTTTGTTCGTGTCGACAAGTCCAAGTCAAACGTCAGAGTTGTCAGCATAGGGTAAGGTTGGTAGTTGTCAGTTTGACTGATCGTGACCACAGACTGCAGTGTGGCAAGATTTAATTAGAACATTATGCCAGCTGCTTGCCCAGATTCTGCTAGTCTAATAATGTTTTTAAATTACAATAAAATAAGTGTTTGCAGCATACATAGGTAAAATCACTTACCGATGACTGTCCAGAACATGTAATATTTTTTTTTTATGTTTCATTACGTTGAAATCTTTTAGAGCAGAAAGTCGTGAAAAACTAATTTCAGGAAGCACTGTACAATAGCGCCCATCGATTTTGTGATTTTGATTCTCTTAGGATGTGGAGGAGGCGGAGCGCGCATCGACCGCAGATATTTTAGTCGAATTATACCCAAGTGAAGCACAGGTAATTTGTCAATATCTAATATTGCTAATTTTTGGCATAGGTTTTCTAAGATTCTGCCAAAATCTACAATTCTTTCAAAAAATCCCTAAATTTAGGGAAAATACCCTAACGTGGAAACACAAACAATAACACAAATAGCTCTAGTTCGCGTAACTTCGCCACTTCGCCTTTGTTACAGTCCGGTCAACCGATTTTGACTTCTATTCCGTAGGCATAAGAATGGCATTAAAAGCAAAAACGTGGTTACAATACCAACTGTTTACTGCAGCAGCTGCCTATTTGTAGAACAACGCAATAGAAGTCAAAATCAATTGAACGGACTGTATGGTTTGTGTTTTTCATTGTGTTCATTATTATTAGGTATAGTTAGGGCGTTTATTTTATAGATACCTACTTTCAAACTTTGGTTTGGGTGAACAACATGACTCTAGGTAATAAGATTTTTCCTCAAACATGCTTGGAAATTTGAGCATTATTTTGACAACCTTCTTCGAGATTCGAAATTGCTGTACTGGCCCGATACATGCGACCAGCGGCCGGCAAAAGTTATATGAAAAAATAAAACCGACTTCAAAAAACACAAAAAAGCGAAAAATAACTAGCTTCAGAAGTCGGTGACCTTTGTTTGATTGATTTAGTTTTTTTTGTCACCGACTTCTGAAGCTAAAGTTATTTGTCGCTTTTTTTAATTTTTTTAAGTCGGTTTTATTTTTTCATAAAAAGTTTTAATTTTTCATTTTTAGTTGTTCCCAAACAAATATTTGCCATCTCTTTGAGGCGTGGAACACGAACGCTCCAACTTTACATACCTAACTGTCGAAATCTGGATGTATTGTACACATCTGCATACCCCCTCAGAGCATACAGGCGTGATGTTACGTCATGACACGTCACGTCATGTTGTATAAACAATAAACATCCAAGCGATTCCAACAATCACGGCAGATTTGCCGTCTATTTTTGAAGAGTTCCATTGTATATCTCCAAAGAACAGAATCAGATGTTCACCAAATTAAAATGGGACCACATGGGAACCACCAGCTTTCAAATAAAAAAAGAATTATCAAAATCGGTTCACCCAGTCGAAACACAAACGAACAAACACAAAAAAATATATAGTCGAATTGAGAACCTCCTCTTTTTGGAAGTCGGTTGAAAATACATATCTGTCGTGTTTAGCGGCCAAATAAATGACATAGTAAACTCATATCTGTCGTGTTATTTAAAAATGGAATGATCTTTTACTCTGAAACATGGCAAGGGCAACCAAGGAGGTAACATATCAAAGGTATTTTTTAAATTTCGAATTGGCTTGCAAATAGAAAGCGGTTTATTGAAAAAAAAAAAAAACAAATGAACTCGATTCGTTTTTCCACTTGTCCGTTGAAGTTACACTTCTAGTATGTGGCCCAGCACACATTTCTTTTTTTTTGCAGGTTTTCTGCAAACTATGATTTGGTTAGGTATAGGTAAGGTACTTTTAAATGAATGATTTTTTTAATAAAAAAATATATTTTAATTTTGACCTAACTTTCAATATCAGATATCCCAAAAACCACGAAGACGACACCCATGAAGAAAAAACCGAAAATTTTCATCATTTTCATTTTTTACGTAATGTAGAATTATTTCTTGTAAGTCTACGTTGTTAGTGTCGCATGTATCACCGGGTCTACACATGCGTAGACCAATATTGAAATAAATTTACCGTCAGGGCTAGTTGCTAAGAATCCAAATTCTTCAAACGTTGTAACACACAATAACACAAACAGCTTTATTTCGCATAACTTCGCCTTTTTACAGTCCGGTCAACCGATTTTGACTTCTATTCCGTAGACATAAGAATGGCATTAAAAGCAAAAACGTGGTTACAATACGTCATATTGTTCGTCGTGTTTGCAGTAGCTACCTATTTACAAGGTAACGCAATAGAAGTCAAAATCGATTGAACGGACTGTAAGGTTTGTGTTTTTCATTGGGGTTTTATTCATTACTATGTAGATATAGTTACGGCACTTAGTTTTCTCCCATCATGACCTTGACTGCGTCGCGTAAGTTTTAGTAAGTAAGCAGGTAGTAGGTACCTACCTTCATAAAAAACCTACCAACTACCTTCATAAATAGTGTGATGAATGAATGTAATGTTACTTATATAATGTAAGTACATTATTAGTTTATTACATAAACCGCGAAAAGTCCACGTACAAAACTAAAGTTTATAGGTATGTCTGAATACCTACTTGTTAATAACTAATAAGTTCTATCACACAATAAAATTAGAACCAACTCCGAATTACCTACACATTTCATCCCTAATAGGTACTTTTAAATTTTGATTTGGGTGAACAACATGACATAATAAGAATTTTTCTAACTTTAAATCATTCATAATAAAATGATAAATCTGATTCACCCAAACAAAACCGCTGCAGCAGTACCTACCTACCTACTTGTTAGACGAACGAAATGTGAATTATTCGCGAGTCAAAACTCCCGCACGCACTTACTTGATCACCTTACAATGACAACGCCACGCCATCTAGTAATCAGCAGATAATTATTTCGAGTTTTGTTAAGCAAGAGGTTCGATTGTTCTTTGAAAATCCGATAGATGGCATGACTCCAAGCACGCACACTTGCAAAGATTTTTCGTTTTTTTTCGGCCCTGGAAATCCTACAATCCTTGTTATTTCTTTATGTTTGAAGGGGTTTGCGACAACACTAATTCGTAATGATATCAAGTTGTTTCATTACTTCTACAAAAAGCATATAAGTATCGAGAATTTATATCAAAAATAATGTATGGGAAAGCGCGTTGAAGCTACCACCTTAACCAAACAGTCTTTGGTTTACATTGGTTTCGATTCGGTTGTGCACAAACTAAACTTAATTTAGGCTATTGCTATCATTTTCTCTCTAATAAAACGAGAAAGAGACAGACGTAATTTAGACCTGTCAAATTTAATTGGAACTAATATTTCCATACAAATGAAGGGTACACGTAAAAACATGTCGACTAAAAACACGGTGAAGCGCAAGGCTTAAACTAGTTTTACATCTCTAACTTAGTTCATAGCTATAGCCGTCCTTTTCTCGCACTGCCTTTTAGTAAAAAATAGCAATAGCCTAAATTAATTTAAGTTTGTGCACAACAGAATCGACACTATTATAAGACTCTCCAATTAAAATTCTGTATAAGTAGTTAAAATTATCAAAACAAACAAATACAACAAAAGTCTAAAAATATATTTAATCATATACATATAAGAAGCTTATATTTTTTTATCCGATAACTTTTCTTCTAACGTACCTACTGTAGGTAAGGGAACACACAAGGTAAATGTGCTAAACTCAAATCTATTATTATAAAGGCGTTTCATCAAATTAATAACTCATGGCTGTCACCATTGAATAACATGAATTCTTTATCATTGTCATTGCTTTTTTCTAATATTACATTTTTTACAATTTGTAATTTTGTAATTTCGTCATAATCTCTATTTTTTGTTTGAACAAATATAAGACTTGGCTTCTGAATTGTTCTTAGAAAGTTAATAGGATCGTAGGTTTCATCGTCATTCTGTTTCATATTCTCAATTAATCCAATGTAGTAAGTCCATTTCTTTCTATTAAAGTACCTTACAAGTACTACATCATTTAAGCTATATTCTTTGTCATCTTCAGTCTAGTTTTGTTCTATTTGGTTCTCATCCATTGAGCTATTACTACTACGTATAGAGAAGACAGCGCGTACGAATTCTGTGCCCCGTTCAACTGCTGTCGGCCGGCTGTAGTTCACTCAGTCGCTTGCTCGCCACAGGGTAAAGGGTGTAAAAAACCTCTTAACGAAGCCGAAAGGCACTTGTTCCTCCCGTCATTGCGAAAATTTTTTTGTTCTACACCCTACCTAGGAACCATCTAGTTACGGAGATATTGGAGGTCAAAGTTCCAACTTTTTGACAAGTTTTTTTTAAATACTATACAATTTTTAATGTAAGATTTTTACTTTCAAAACCTCTACGACCCCCGTACTATTCAATCCATCAATCAGCACAATGTTTTGAGTGCGTTACATTGAGTTCTACCACAAAACATGATTTTTCACCTTAAAAAAAAGAAGTTGTTTCCCAGCAATAATTTTTGCGTAAAGTTACTTAGTTTGATGTACAGAATGCTTGGTTGACGGCTTCTTGATGAGGTCTTTTACACCTGTATAGTATTTACCAAAGTGTAAATAAGGTGAGTAAAAATTAAGTAGGTACATATGAAGCGAATTCATTTTTTCAAATATAAACTTTAATATAAGTTATTGGTTTCGGGTAATTCCAATGGTAGGGCAATTACGAAAAATATCAATAACAATTTGCAATGACGTATATTTTATTGTCAAGTTTGAGTAGCACAACAAGAACGCCGTGTCATGTTTGTCAAAATAACAACAATAACTCCGTCTGTATAGTGATTGTATTAAAAACTTATCTAGATTATCTACTACTATATTATCACAGTATTAGTAATAATACTAGCGTGCAGAAGGATCACTCCTGAACAAAGCACAAGTTTAGGTATAAAAATTTTCCTACTTTAAGGACCTTCACCTGATTGCACGCGAAATTGAAACTTAACGCGTGGCGCGAGCTTTCATATTCCGTTGCGCCCCGCCGCCGCCGACTCGAAACCGGCATCGCTGCAGGCTACTAACACTCCGCCGTCAGAAATTCTTCCTTGACATCCCACATTTGCATATACTACTCTGTCAAGAAAGTACCGGGAAAAGATCAATAATACACAAAATGTCTGTTATTCATCCAAATTTATTTTATCACCTTCAAAGTATGCTCCTTTAGAAACGATACACTTGCGCCAACGAATAATCCATTCATCAAAACATTTTTTAAACGCTGCTTCCGGAATTGAGTTCAGTTCTCGCCGAGAATTCTCCTTTATGTCTTCTATCGATTGAAAACGGGTGCCACGAAGTGGTAATTTGAGTTTAGGAAAAAGAAAAAAGTCAGCAGGAGCCATATCTGGTGAATATGGTGGTTGCTGGATCGTATTTGTTGAGTGTTTGGTCAAAAATTCGTTCAGAATGATAGCCTTGTGCGAAGGCGCATTGTCGTGGTGCAAAATCCAAGAATTTTCTTTCCACAAATCTGACCTTTTTCGTCGAATTTGCTCTCTTAAACGCCGCATAACGCTCTTTAAAAATCGGTAAATCTCGGTAAATAATATTCTTTATTTACCGTTAGACCTTCCGGTAAGAATTCAGAGTGCACAACACCGCGATAGTCAAAGAAAACAGTCAACATGACTTTTGACTTTTGATCGACTTTGGCGTGGTTTTTTCGGTTTCGGTTCAGTTGGAAGGCGCCACTCCGAAGCTAGTTGACTAGTTTGCATGTCAAACTCGTAAACCGACGTCTCGTCACCAGTAACAATGCGTTTCATGAATGTTGTGTCCGAACTGACTCGTTCTAGCATGTCCTCAGCGACTTTCATGGGATTGAGTTTTTGGAGAAAATTCAGATCTTTTGGGACTAGCCGAGCAGCAACATGTTTCATACCCAAATGATTAGTAAAAATGGTACGGATCGACTCGTGAGATACAGAAAGTTCGGCGGCTATCTCTCTCAGAGTTGAATGGGGATTTTCAGTCACTATTTTCTTCACTTTTGCGATGTTAACTTCAGTTGCAGACGTTGACGGCCTACCAGAGCGAGGCAAATCTTCCATCACATCTCGACCGCTTTTGAACGCTTTGAACCACTCATAAGCACGAGTTTTTGATAAAGTCGATTCACCGTAAGCCTTCTGTAACATTTTCAGTGACTCCGAACACGAAATTCCATTGGCGATGCAAAATTTAAGACAAACTCTTTGTTCGATATTTTTGTCCATTATGAAATTCGCAATACACACTATATATGATATTACTAAAACCAGCACTGTATTTAATATAAATAACAGATGCAACTCAAACTCATCGCCAAAATGGAAAACAGTTGTGCCAATCTAACAACTACAAAAAAACAAAAATTTGAATTTGGAACCATAAACAAATCATCCATTCCCGATACTTTTTTGACTGAATGTATATGCAAATGTGGGATGTCAAGGAAGAATTTCTGACGGCGAAGTGTTTAATCAAACAAGATTTAAGCAATGTTTGGAAGATAACACAATGCATCTCCCTCCTGCTCAGGCCCTTTTAGACAGACATGTTCAAACTTCATTTGCATGATGATACATTTCTACTTTCATTAAATATTATGAAACCATTCCCTGGGGATCATCCAAAAACTTCGAAGAAGAGAATATGTAACTATCGATTAAGTAGAGGACGGAGAGTGTCCGAAACTGTATTCGGCATATTTTTTTTAACTTTTGAGAGTTCTTCGGAATCCCATGTTATTAGAACCAGAAATAGCTACTAAAATTACAATGGCAATAATCTATTTACATAATTTTCTCAGAAAAAGTGCATCTAAATACATTTACAATCCACAAGGCGCTTTTGACACTGAAGCCCAGACACTGGTGAAACATGATCAGGAGTATGAAGACGAGATGGCACAAACGGTTTTAACAATTTTCCTAGAGCTCCTCGAAGAAGTGCGCTCCGTGCGGATGCAGTTAGAAACGAATTTCTGTAGTATTTTTCTACCTTTGAAGGGTGCGTTGACTTTCAAGACCGAATGGCGTAATTAGTTTAAAAACGAATATTTTGTAAAAAGGTAAAAAAATAATATACAAATATCTCTAAAATAATAAAAGTAAACAGAATGTGTTCATGGGATGTGTTTATTATTACACAAATAAAAACTCAAAATATTATTATTGAAAAATTGAAATGAAATTGAAAAAAATAATTGAGTTTGAATTGTGATCCCCTTGATCACAATTCAAACTCAATTATTTTGGCGCAATTAACCCGGCGGTACTCGCTAGGTGTTTACATGCACGAATACTCGCTACCTAAAAAATACCACATGATTTAAATGACATTATCTTGGAAAATAAGTTAGCTTTACAGACTTTAATGGCGTATTTAGTTTATCAATACTAATGTCTAATAAATAAAAGAAAATTGAAAGTTTGAATTATTATTTATTTCAAATTATAGCTTATCTTAAAAAAGAACACAAAATTAAACAAAAATTCTTCAGTCTTAGAAAAATCAACAAAAAAAATTTTTTCTTAGGTATCACGTAAAATTGAGATCAAAAATTATAAATCGACCTTATACTCTACCAAAACAACAAAAAATAAAATACTGTTACTATTAATAAACATCGAGACAATAATCGTCAAATATTATGTTTCAAAAAACTTGTACCTAATCTAACTATTTTGCTTTGACATAACAATCGCCACAAATTGGGGTCGTATGCTCACGGCATATTCTTTTGGAACACAATTTACAAGATGTCTTAGTTTTTCGGTCCTTCTTCCATTCACATATTGCACAACGGGAAGCAGATGTGGACGGTCGCAAAGCTGAGGGTGTGTTTGTGAGCGTGGCTTCGTCATTCGAGTCGGCATTGAGCATACAATCAATTTTTGTTTTGATAATTTTTGGCAAATTAGCTACTGTTGACCTCTTTTTTATCTGTGGCATCACAAGGCCCAAAGCTAGTTCTTTCAAAGCGATCCTTCTCTGAGTCATCATAGCTCCACTATTTACTTTATTTGCCTTCACTATCACGTACGCATTGATGCCGCCGACGTTCAAAAGACCATAAAACAAGACCAATGGCCATCTTTTGGTAGCTCGTGCTACTGAGTAGGTAGCACACATCTCATCCACAACATCGACGCCACATTTTGTTCTATTATAGTCCATTATCATCTCGGGCTTTTTTTCTTCTCCAGAATCTTTTTTGCCATCATGGTGCATAGTTGACGCCAAGAGCACGACTTTATTTTTCTTTGGAACATAAGACACAATAGTAAAATCATCTTGAAATCCAAAAAGGGAACTGTGAACTTCCCGCTCTTTGGTAGAGGTAAATACAGGTGGAATTTCAGCATTATTCTTTCTCAAAGTACCCAATGCTGTCAAACCATAATCATTGAGCAAATCACGTAAGAGCGGAAAACTAGTGAACCAATTGTCCATCACTATGTTACGATGACTATTCTTTATAGGTTCTACTAAGCGTTTAACGACTTTACTTGGTGAATTACTGTGATCATAAGGCCCATCATTTTTGCCAACATAAATTTCCATATTATTTGTATAGAAAGTTCGTGCGTCAGCCAACAAAAATATCTTTGTATTGCCGAAATGAACAACGGCCGCGAGTCTTCTCCAACTTTTCATCGATTGTTACATTTTCGCCGACAGCATAATATTTTTTTATATTATTATTGAAGTCTTCGAAAATCTCGCGAATGGGTGCTAGCTTATCTGTTTGTCTTCTTTCACCTCGTGTACGAATATTGTCAAACCGTAAACTCCGCAGTAACAAATGGAACCTTTCTCGTGACATAGTGGCTATACAGACGTCGGAACCACTTCCATCTTTTTCCCAGAGATCTTTTGTGTTCAGGTGACCACTTCGCAATCTTCCGCAGAAATAAAGTAATCCAAAAAGAGCTCTAAGTTCAACGATATCTGTACATTTACAATCGCGTTCTCTTGAGAATTTAGACTTTAGCTCTTCTATATAAATGTTAGTATACTGGACTATCTTTAGTAAACACGTTTCCGGAAAAATAAGATTCCAGGCTTCTAACATAGACGAACAAGATCTGCCTTCGCCAAGCGGTCCCGGCAAATGATATATAATGTTATGGGATCTTGTTCGTACACGTCGCGGCGGCTCACGAACTTGCCAGCGAGTTCTTTTGTCTTTTCCAGTAAAACGACCTCGCCTCAAGTACTTCAGCGGTACATCCTCTAAATATTCTTCATCTTCAGTATTCTCAATATGTAAATTCGAAGGAAAACTCTCTTCCGACACTGAAGACCCATCTGAATCACTTACTTCTTGCTCTGTTCCGCTTTCATGATCACTATGCTCCTCAAAATCTTCTATTTCTGACACATTCTCTTCTTCACTATCTTCTTGTTCTAGACATTCTTCTATAATTCGATCCGTCAGTAGGGAACTCATCATGAACCAGCTCTAAAACAAAATAAAATAACCAGTAACTTAAAAAAAAAATGAAACAAGAACCGTCGCTACCGGGTATTTTTCACCCATACTCACTTTACACGTCCGTTGTCGCCAAGCGCCGCGCGCGAACTGGCCGCCCGGTGACGCACGCGCGTGTTAACTATTGGCCAGAAGGTACTTAAAGTCGTGAGTTGCCACAATGTTTAGTAATAAGAATATCACGTGATTTAGGTACTCTGTGGTATTTTTTACCCAGTAGCGAGTGCCGCCGGGTTAAACTACTAAAGTAAAATTCCGCCCACGACAGTTATATTGAAATTAAGTACTTTGTTTTTAGTATTTTCAGTTTTCTGTAAATAAGAACAGATTTACAACATGTTTTCAGTTTACAAACAGATTAAAAATTTTGGTACACATAAACGGGATCACGAACTCAGTGAGTCAGCCGTCGCACGAGTGTCGCGGGCGCAACTCGGGGCTGTTTCGGGATGTATAATCCTTGACGCGTAGGTATTAAGTTTGATTTTAGACATTACGTGATTTGCGATAATTAGTATAGGCGAAATTAACCTCTAGGCGTAATTCGACAGACCTAACTTAGGTATATGATTTAAAAAAATCCACTGATTTTGCACAATATAGAGTCTGTACTGTAGGTAGGACACTCACCTCGTGTCGTGGGTCTGTAGTTCTATACAGTTTTTATACACAATGTCACTGCCACTTCCAGACTTGTTAGAGACATTTTCTTTTTTTTTATTGTCTCGCTAAATGACTGCGAAGATTGTGGATCTACCTGTCTATCTCCTCTTTGCTTACTTCCAGAATGGTTGCCATTTCCACCAGGGCATCATATCTTTATACAAATTACACTGACAGTCTCATAACACCCGGAGCTCCCGATACAATTCTATTAAAAGAAGTATTTACTCGTCCGTCCAATTTGGCGCGAATACTCGTAAATCACAACTCGAGATAATGGCGGTCACTAGCGCACTGACAGGCCTCGCGGCCCGTCCCAACCACCCAAAGCCGCGCGAGAGATATTACCGGCAGTTTATTTTGATATGTACGAAGAAGAGGATGCTTTTAGCTTCAGCAGGAATAATAATAAGCACCGCTGCGTAAATAATCAATCAATCAGTTTATTTGTGAAACATAGGTGTTTACATAAATAAGGGGTATGCTATGTTTTGTCATAATTAAGACATACAAATTTAGAAGTGACCCATTAGGTGTCATTACATTATATCACAAAACAAAAAAACAAAACATCAAATACGATAAAATTAATAAATAGTCATAGTTAAGTTAAGTTCTTATCAAAAGGTAAAAAAATCGTCTAGATTAAATAATAATATAATTAATAATAAGAAATATGTTTAATAACAAATATGAAAACTGCTTATGAAACGTTTTTCAGCAGTCGCAAACTCTTGTCCACCCATAACCGCCACCATTCTATTGTCTCAGGCAGACAATGTTGCCATGTTGTGTGCTGTCCCACCACCAGTGCGCCTCATTGAAGCTTATAGATCTGCGCACCTCTGCTTTAGAGCACATTTCTTATCAGACCAATACCACAAACATGCATAATTTTAATGAAGTTTTGAATATTTTTTATTTATTTATATTGTTAATACCTAAGTACTTCATTATTTAAATTATGTACCTTAGCCCACCCAGGACCATCTTTATTTCCTCCTCCGATAGAATTTAAACTGGTTGCTAAATTTGCGCAATTCCTCTCTTTCCTCTGTTTTTGCTAGAGCGGCAAAAGCCGAAGCAAACCTTTATAAATGCCTGGGTTTTGCTCCAAATTGATCAATTTTTAGGGTTCCGTACCTCAAAAGGTAAAAAAGGAACCCTTATAAGATTACTTTCTGTCCGTCTGTTCGTCCGTCTGTCACCACCGATTTTCTCAGAAACGGGTGGACCTAGCAAGTTGAAATTTATACCAGATACTGAGGCCTATAGTCCCTATTAGGTGTGTAAAATTCAAGGTCCTGAGTCAACACGCTAAAAAGATTAAGAAAAGAAGATTAAGAGAAGAAGAAATTCAGATTTTCGCGGAAACTTGTAAGCACCAAAATTTGCCTTAATATTCATTTTTTTTTAATTTTCGGACTTTTTCCTTTACTTGTGCTGTATGTAAGACCTTGCTTTTAATCAAAATTGACAATTCTAGGTCAACCGGAAGTACCCTATAGGTTTTGGGTCGAAAACCTACATGGTAGTTCCCGTTGACCTAGAATCACAAAATTTGGCAAAAAGCAAGGTCTTACAGCACATGTTAAGGGAAAAATCTGAAAACCGTAATGTTACCATAATGTTGTTTAATAACAAAAAAAGCGATTTTACAATTACAAACTTATAAATTGCGGTTGGTGCAATAACCGTTTCATGGGATCGAACATCAAAGTTAAATTTGTCCTTTAAAAAGTTTGTACGGAAGCCTTGGTGTGCGAGTCCGACTAGCTATTGGCTGGTTTTTTTTTGTAAATGCACTTCTCCCAAAACCTTGTTATCTTTGAAAATAGTTCATAATAGGATAGGATAACTCCGGCTTCGCTCGAGGTCGCGAAGGTGCTGCCGTGTAGTGGTTGCTTCATGAACTAAAGCTACTGCTCTACATAGATAGGTATATAGGTAGTCAGCTGTACTTAGCCCCGGCTTCTAGATATATTATTTCTATATTGCATTATTTTCATAAATTTGTGTTTTCAGGGTAACACAAATCTTGAAAGCAATGCATGACATTTTTCTTATAGAGAAAAAAAAACAATATGGTTTGTTATTCGTTTTTATTTCGGGTTTTAGGAGTTACATAATAATTATGAGCTGCCACTTTTATTTCATCCCAAAACGTGGTTCAACTGATATCAACTGATATCTAGAAAATATAAATATCTAGAAGATATTAACTGATATCTAGAAAATATCTTTACACCAATTGTTCAAAAAGAACAAAATTATTTTTTTACCATAAATTTTATTGATAAATTTCTACGATGGTTACATGTAATAAAATTGTAGTTGCTATTTATTGATACTACTAGTTCCGTTTATATTGTTGCTTTGACATTTTGTCTTCAGAACTTCTGTAACAACATTTTCTAAATAAAAAAAAAGAAAATGCTTCACGACGGTAAGAAAGCCAAGTTTTTGTGCTATCATACTCTTCGATCTTAATATATTTATGATACTCTTGCATTTCTTCAGACTCGAAATCATGTCTGCAGGTTTGACAATCCTTATAAATATTTTTTTTAAAGATAGATGAGCCACCCACTACCTACAGTATGCTACAGCTGCACATTTTTCTTTGTTTTCTGGATTTGATATTAAATTTTCTACATCGGCCTCCCTTATGCACAAGTGCTCCTCCGTATTTCAAAATTAATATTGCTTTGTTTCTGGTTGGGGTAGGTTGTCGGTTAATATTTTTTTTTATGAATGCAATAATTCAAAATTGTCTTTTTCACAATTTGCCCCGACCGATTTGTGTGATGTTATATTACATATCAGTAATGATTTATAAGCGTTAATAAAAGCATGAGCACTTGGCGTATTATTGCGAAGACCATGTGCTCATATTGCCCCAAATAAATTTTCTAAGAGTCTTGATTAATATGGCGCAGCAGTATCGATTTCAAACCTGCCTTTGTCAAGGCGAGGAAAGCTTCGATACTTTTTACCCAACTCGTTAAAGACGGCACAGTTGCTCATATTCATATTCATTTTATTTTGCGTACCATAAGTTTAAAAAGATGTTACAATTGGCTCAGCTAAAAACAATTATGAACCCTGTTAGGCCACAGCAATAAACAAGATTAACATTAAATACCAGTTTTTGTGATGAACGTCATGGATTTCAATATTCGTAAACTTTTATACCACAATCTGTGAAGATTGCCGAGTTACAGCACATCTATAAATTTCTCCTAAGTCAGGTTCATGGAAATTGCCATTTACAGAATCAAACAATAGTCTTCATCCAAAAAGAAAAACGTTTCTAATTAACTTTCATCGTGATTTTATGCATTGATAATGAAAGATACACTGACGACATGGCCAGACTAAATTTTAACGTCGTTACATAACGCTTTAATGAACATGAATCACTAACGCAGAGCCTACTAACTGAAACTACAATTTAATATTGTTTTTATTTTTACAGTAGGTTCCTTTAATAACGAAGCAGCCACAATTTTTTTTTTTAATTCTAGCTCCCAAAAGCTATGTTTAGTATTCCCAGATAAAACGCCATCAAAGAATTTAAGTCGAAATGTACTGTTGGTAAAAATGTTCAATACCCCTTATCATAAAAACGCACACATGGTCACAGAATATCTTCGATCTCTCTTCACCGTTATCAATATAACCATGGAAAATGTCATTGGTCTTGTCATAAGGTAAATTAGGTGCTATAGCTATTTCGTCAAAAAGGAGACAGCAATACTTGTGAGGGGTGGGTATTTTTTCTACTTTTCTTTTTAAATGTTTAAATATTATTTCGTTGAAGATTTATTTTGCAAAACAATTTCAGTTTTTCGCTTTGGAAGTAAGCACATTTGACCAAGTTTTCGGTATGCTCTAGGAGGAAAGCTTGTATAAAGATAAACAGAGAACTTTCTCATCTAGAGTAAAACGTCTCCCTGCAGGTTTCATCGCAAACTGATTGATCTGCATTGCAAAAAATGTCTGAGCTGCTGATGTCATTTTTTCTTTCATCATTTAATACGCAGAAGATTTCATATTTTTTTCTCCCATCAGCATTTGCATTCTTAAGTTTTTGTTTGTATTGCGAACTTTGCGCAATTTTGATTTTACTTCAGATATTATGTATTTCAGCTTCTTCTTTCTTTTCTGTTGCACGGCATGGAAATCTCTGAATAAATAATAAACAAAATAAGACATTGGGTATTATTTAGAATATAGAATAGGTATTCATATTGAACATAACTAATTCTAAATATAAATAAAGTGTTAGGTTGCCTAAGTTCACGACATTCTTTAATTTGATTTTATATACTAAGATTCCCAAAACATATTAAAAATTTTAAGAAAATTATAATAATAATTTAAATTATTTCAGTACATTCGCGCCGTGAATCGTTTTTAAATTGGTTCCAAATGATTTATCTACCTTTAATTTAACTCAAAAACTACTGAATTTCGGTAGAACATTTGGTGGCTTAATTTCTTGCATTTACTATGACGTCCTGCAAGGAATACGTCGAGTCACCAGTAACCCTGTATAGTATTTAATAAATATATTGTTTTTCATTTACCTGGATTCGAAGATATGTCTGTGTCCATTTGAACTGGTCCAGTAGTGACGGCTGTCTCCATTTGAAGTGGCATTTCAATATTCATAACTGTAATGACGTAAGAAAAAAACAAACATTGTATTGTGTAGATTACCAACTGCAAAAAAACGATCAACAAAATTGGTCAGCACTATCTTTGGCCGATTCTATTATATTTACCTGGCCTGGAAGATATATCTGTGTCTGTGTGTTTGGAACTGGTCTGGTAGAGATGGCCGTATCCATTTGAAGTGAAGTAGATGACAGTTCAGTATGCCTGCGCTCACCAACATGCACACCTAAAATTATTTATAGGGTGATTTTTAATAGGTATGAACACCAACCATTTGCGATTTATTCATAGGAAGCCGTTATCATCATCAATAAAATTTTAAAGAACTTTTGACTATGAAAATATAATATTTTAAGACACAATTTCTAATTAACAAACTGAGAACATTAATCTACTTAAAAACTTGCTTAAAACACTATCTAAAACAAATGACTGAATTTGAAATTAGAATAACACGACTTTCGAATAAAATTTATTTGAATTTAGATTTGCGCGCCAATCCACAGATAATTAAATCTGAAATTGCTGATTACCTAAGTATTACCTGTGATACCCATGTATTCTCTAAGTAAGGGTAATTTTCTTCTGCCGGGGTTGCGGGACTGTTCGAAAGAGATACCGTGACCCCGGAACACAAAGGGCGATGAAGGAACATGGATGGGTTTTAGTCAGTAAAAGTCTGACACTCCCTCCTGCTCCGCCCAGAGCGGGAGAAGTCATTTGATGATTTCCCATCCGAAAAAAAAGGGTAATTTTCTTCCTGCGGCAAACTTTTAATGTATGGAAATATAAACAACACAATTTTTTTTAAATATAAGTTTGACACAGTTCTATGATACTGGAGCAATTCTCCTTCAAATTTTCTCTATTACCTATCAAAATTAATGATATGGTGTCCTGGTTCAAGTTACATTTAATAATTTCTTTCATTAAGTGATATAGAACATCCAGGCAAATAGTTGTTAATTACTGTGTCCCGGAAATTCATCTGTTAACAAATTATTTAGGTCTTTTCCAATCTCATCACAAAATATTACTGTCATTATTTGCACTTGGTTAATATTGTTTATGGGAATTATTCATAGGAAAATGTAAATCAACACATGGCTGCGGTTTACCGCAGCCATGTGTTGATATTACATGTTGTCAATGAATGGTCTGGTTTATTTACATATGAAGTTGTTTGACAGTACTCCCAGTTGTTTGTTTGTGAGTTTACCAAATAATGCATTGCCAAACCCATATTCCCTCATAAGATGTTCAGGGGTGTAGTAGTAGAAATTTCAGAGGAGGGCCAGAATTATAGGAAAAATGCATTTTGTTTTGTTGCAACTTTTAAAACTTTTATCCGAAGACCCTGCCATGGTAGGCGTGAGAGACATATGAAATTGCTTTTGATTTGCCATAATATTTTCGAATGCAGGTTCGAGCTGTAACGAAATACCTTTCAGCAGCGCGAAAAGTGTTCATCAGTAAGTCGGTTTTTGATTGAGTTTTGCCGCAATTTCTTGGTCGAAAAAGTTTGCTCGCACACATACGACACGACGCAATCATCGCCATAATTTTCTGGGCGTAAGCAATCATCTTTGGGAATTCAGCTTTCGACAGTATTTTATAAAAATCTAGTATTGTGGAATTTAAGAACAGTTGTTTTAAATGGGTAACTGCACTGCATTTCAATAATTTCCAAATGCAATTCTGCAGATACATTTTCCGGATCCACATTAAACGGCATCGAGAAAACATCTAGCGATGACTGAATGTTCTTAAAATCTTGAAACCTAGTTTCAAATTCTGCGTGAAGTTTTCTTAACGCCTGACTGAATTCTTTCAGTTTGTTCTCACTCACTGGTGCCATGGATTTTAAACGCGGAAAGTGAGTTAAATTGTTCTTAGCCATGCAGTTCCAATCGCGTCGTATATTACTTGCGGAGGCAGTTCAATACTTTGTTTCCTTTTTCTTATATCATGTTCTAGAGCATGGCGCCCTCGGCCTCGGGTAGTTGGAGTTAAAACTACTCCCGTTTCCCGCATCAGCATCAGCTATCACAGAACAAAACATCAGCTACATACAGTTTAAAATCTAGCAGCGACATATACACTACCTTGTGTTCGTTAGATTTTTGTTTGTTGCGACGCCACAAGAGCCAGCTATTCACACACGTCATGTTGGATTTCGTATTCGTTCATAATTTTCATTGTAGGGTAGAAGTAGAAATGACTTGTAAAATGCGTCACTATCCTATCATTTCCCATCCTTTTCCCACATGCACACCTGGACTATCGCTGTCCTTGTCACCGCCGACGGTGACTGTGTGAAGACCCTCGTCCACTTGAACGAGAGTAGCGTAACTAAGAACATGCTCCCTTATTAATTTATCACTAATTTACGGTTTGCGAATTGCCGCGAGTGCATTTACGAACTATTGTCAAAAACACTACGGAAAGTGCGTGTTTATGTGGTGAAAGGCGTCTGCGCGCCCCCTCGTGCGCTGCCCTGAACTCAGCAAGGACTCGAACCCTCTGCCAACCGACACAGAGGAAGATATTGAAGACGGTGAATCTACAGGTCAGTGGTGTTGCATGTTTCCTGCCAAATTCCTTGGTCCATGTTCACAAGTTCGTCGTCCTAATTCGTGTCGCATTTGCAAGGTCAGACCTACCACGTACTTCTACAACACCCCGCAATAATACAGTCCACTATTTGATCAACCAGCTCCCAGCGTCTGGGATAAACGCAAACATTTTTATATTCCGCCCAAGTAGTTGGTGTAAGGCGCCACCATTATTTTATGGTCACTTCGAGCCCGATATTTTTGGGTCATTTTGGCCGCATTCTAAATTCAAACCGCATGGTCAGTTTTAACTTAACATTCACTGTACTACGTAATTAAATAGATTGTCGTTTATTCTTTGTATTTTCCCGCACCGACAACTATTTCCTTTTATTTCCGCACCCGCATTGCATAGTACAACACAACGCAAAAGTTATTTCTTTCCAAATTCATTCCGTTTTTGTGGTCCGCCATTTTGTATCGTTTCTTTTATGATCGTGTTATAGATAACTTGTTCGTAATTGTTCGCTAAACTTCGGCTCGCTTCGTTAGTGCTCGTTCGCATACCAGTTCTTTGATATTTTTCACTCACCCGCAATAATTTTATTTTACTTTCGCTACTAGGTAAAATTAATCGTTTTTACGCTAATAACCGCTAATATACGTACTTATCGCCGCTATACTAATTACAGTTATTCACAATGGTTAAGTCTAAGAGGAAGAGTAGCGATGCGGATCTGTTCTTCGACACTACGAGTACTAATAAAAACCAGTTATCATTATACGTAGTCAAACGTGATGTTATTTACAAACGCGTAGAAAATATTTTCGAGCTTGCACAAAAAACAAATGATGATCGACAATATTTTAAGTCGTTTTGTTCTAGTGCTTCAAATATTGATACATTGCGTAATGATTATCAACAAGCTTTAGATTCCTATAATATATTAAATTTACAGTTGAACCCCGATTCCGAGGTCGAATATGATTCCTGGTTATCATTTGAAGAAATGTTTTGCTTTATAAAACAGGTTTTACTCAATACACTCACTCACAAACCCGAGTGTCCTGAACCTGAGGCTCAGCCTTCATTACAAAAATCTAATACTCGCCTTCCGCCCATTGATTTGATGTCATTTGACGGTAATGTTAAGAAATGGCCATTGTTTTATCAACAATTTAAAAGCATGATACACGATAACGCATCGCTCACTAATAGTGAAAAAGTGTTTTACTTAGTAGGTAAATTAACTGGGCAGGCGTCGTGCGTCTGCGCAGGGTTGGCTCCAACCGCAGAAAATTATATTATTATTTGGGAGGCACTTGTGCAAAAGTATGACGATCCTCGCTCACTCGCATCCGCTTATTTAAACCAATTGTTACAGTTTAAACCGCTATCCATGGCTAGTTCTGATGGGCTAGATTCATTTATAAATAATTTTGATTCATCTGTAGCAGCGCTTAAACAATTAAAACTTCATGATTTAACTGAATTTATTTTCTTGCATTTGGCTCTGCAAAAGTTAGACGCAGACACAATTAAATTATTTGAAATTACCTATCGTAAAGATAAAATACCTTCTTACCATAATTTAATTGAATTCATAAAGGAACAAAGTAAAGTTTTGTCTCGTTCTACGAACCTTAGTAAATCAATAGATAATAATCATTCTCAGTCTAAGCAGCAGCGTCAAACTAAGCCCATCCCTAAACCGTCCAAGTCTTTTGTGAATACAGACATAGGGTGTGGTCCAAGTGTAAGCGATAAATGCGCTTTATGCAATGACAAACAACATGAACATTTATATTCTTGTTCGTCGTTTATTAAATTAACCCCGCGAGAAAGATATCATTTTATAAAACTTAATAATTTCTGTAACAATTGCTTAAGTATAAAACACAAGACTTTTTCTTGTACTTCAAAACATACTTGTTCTCATTGTTCAAAGCGACACCATACTTTATTACATTTCAATCCAACTCAAAAGGATAAAATAAATTGTAACGTTGGTTCCGTGGTGTCCAACACCGCAAATCCTATTCCCGCTACCGCTCATGACGCGCCGCGCCCTACTCCGGCCAGCAATCACGCAGAGTCCGCTATGACTCATTCACTCGCCGCTTCTAGTGACCCTACAACTATTGTAAACAATGCATCGGTCTGTACAGTTTCGTACGATCGAGCAGCTCGTTATCAAACGACTACGTTGTTAGGGACCGCAAAAGTAAAGTTTGTTGATTCTTTAAACCGCACTCACTTTTTGAGATGTCTAGTGGATCCTGGCTCTCAAAGTGATTATATTTCCGCATCTTGTTGTAAGCGATTATCGCTTCCTATTTATACTCAAACCCGCTATTCGGAAGTTCAAGGCATTGGAGGAGCTTCACAAAAAATTCTCGGTGTTACTTCAGTTAAATTCACGTCTCGCTTTAATAATAGGTGCGAATATTCTATAATGCCGATGGTAGTAGGACAGATTACGTCACAGTTGCCGGACACCTGTGTTGATACCGCGTCTATTGAATTTATTCGTAACTTACCGCTCGCTGATGACGAGTTTTCGCAACCGGGAACTATAGATATACTTTTAGGTGTTAAACTTTATTGTGAAATTTTACTTTCTGAACAAATTAAAAGCTCACATGATGGTATGCCCTCTGCCCTTGAAACGACATTAGGTTACCTAATTTTAGGTGACGCTCCTATTATTTCTCCGCAACCCGCTACCCGCACATTGTGTGCTTTTACTTCTGACCCGCTACTTCAGATTGTCGAAAGATTTTGGGCAGTCGAGGAATTGCCTTCGCAGTCATTTTTAAGTCCCGACGATCAGCAGTGTGAAAATATTTATACTTCAACCACTGTTCGTAACTCCGACGGCAGTTATTCAGTTGACCTTCCTTTTAAGGAAGACCCAAATAATCTAGGCAATTCTTATACTACGGCTAAAAAACGCTTTCTACTTTTAGAAAATAAATTTTCTAAAGATCCAAGTTTAAAATTAAAATATGACGATGTTATTCGTGATTACCTAAATAAAGGTATACTTTCCCGCACCGCACGTGAAGCATTAGCCGCTCCAGGCTTTTATCTACCGCACCATCCTGTAGTTCGCAACGACAAGGCGACAACCAAGGTTCGTCCTGTGCTAGATGGCAGCGCCAAGACCGATACAGGCTTATCACTAAATGATGTCCTATATACGGGTTGCAATCTACAGGCTGACATATTTCATATACTTTTGAATGTTCGTGTTTATTACATTGCCTTTTGTGTAGATGTGAAACAAATGTATCTATGCATTTATACGAATGCTTCGCACCGCAAATATCAACGAATCTTATATAGATTTTTAGAAACCGACCCGCTCGAGGTTTTTGAGTTCACTCGAGTCACATTTGGGCTTCGGTCTTCACCATTTTTGGCGCTCCGCACGCTACGTCAACTCGCTAGCGATGAACGGCATAACTGGCCAACTGCAGCAGCCGTACTCGAGAGAGATATTTATATGGATGACGTAGCTTCATCTACTTCTTCTATCGAGGAAGCAGTCAAGACAGCTACCGATCTGATCCAGATCTTCAAAACTGGTGGGTTTGATTTAGTTAAATGGACCTCCAACTCGCTGGAATTGCTCGAACATATTCTCGAGTCGCACCGTCAATCTGAATGCATTTCCTTCGACGATGGAAATACATTTAAGATATTAGGTTTGCGTTGGTTACCCGCTCAGGATACCTTTATTTTCGAAATATCAAGTCCCCCACCTGTTTGTACTAAACGCGCCATTTTATCCGCTACCGCTCGGTTGTACGACGTCTTAGGACTCGTCGGCCCTATAATTCTTTTCGCAAAATTAATCATTAAGGAACTCTGGCTTTTAAATCTCGATTGGGACGATATACCCCCTTCTCGCATTGTTAAAATATGGCAACAATACTTAATAGAATTACCGCACATTTCTAATTTATCATTCCCACGCCATCTAGGTATAGAAACCGGTTCTATGGTTTCCTTAGTCGCATTTTCAGATGCGAGCGATTTCGCATACGGCTGTGTGATTTATTTGCACGTCGTAAATAGTGGTCAATCGCCTATTACTTCACTCGTGTGCTCTAAATCGCGTGTTGCATCCGCTAAACCTAAAATCACTCTCGCACGCTTGGAATTAAATGGAATACTTTTAATGTCGCGACTTCTTAAAACCGTTTATGACACTTTATCTAAGCGACATAAAATCGAAAGTATTTGTGCTTTCTCGGATTCTGAAGTAGCACTCTGTTGGTCTGTTGCTTCGCCACACAGATTTAACACTTATATTGCCAACCGCATTTCTCAAATTCAGGAAAATATTTCACCTGAAAACTTATATCATATCGCTGGCTTACATAACCCCGCAGACTGTGTATCTCGTGGGCTCACGCCTTCGCAGCTCATTCAACATGAGTTATGGTTTAAGGGTCCATCCTGGCTTTCCTTGCCTAGACAAGACTGGCCTATACAGCGATTTTTACCCAACCGGTCTTCATTACCGGAAGAAAAAACCGCTTCGAACGTGACTAAAGTCACAGATAATGATAACCCGCTTTTAAAATTAGCTTCAGAGTGTTCCACTTGGGAAAAGCTGCTGGAAGCTACTGTTTTTTCGCTTCGATTTATAAAAAAATTGCCGCAAAACGATACAATCACCGCTGAAGATTTAAATACAGCTGAATTGGAAATAATTCGTGCGATCCAGTTTAAATACTTTTCCGAAGACATTAAGAATATTTCTAAAGGTCAACCGTGTTCAGCCAAGTTACGGAAATTGTTTCCATTTTTATGTAACGGACTTTTACGTGTCGGAGGTCGCCTATCGAATTCGACATTAGAATATTCTTCTAAACATCCGATTTTACTTCCCGGGCAAGGACATATTGTTAAATTATTAATTGAATTTTATCACCGCGACAATTGTCACGTCGGGCCGCAGTTATTAATTTCGATATTAAGATCCAAATATTGGATAATTTCTGCTAGACGTGTGGTTCGACAGTACATACACAAATGCAATGATTGTTTTCGAGTTAATCCTAAGCCTACGTTTCCGCCTATGGCAGATCTGCCTAAATGCAGATTAGAGCAATGCAAAGCGTTTTTACATACGGGCGTCGATTACGCAGGGCCGCTTTATATTACTCCTTACCGCAAACGGGGCGTACGAAGTGTAAAAGCTTATATCTGTATATTTATTTGTCTCGTAACAAAAGCGGTGCATATCGAATTAGTATCTAACTTAACTTCTGCTTCGTTTATCGACGCATTTAAACGATTCATATCGCGAAGAGGTCCTTGTAATTTCCTATATAGCGATAACGGGACTAATTTTGTCGCTTCTAAGAAATATTTTAATGAACTTCATGAGTTTTTGCAAACCGCTGATTACTATCAAAGTTTTAGTCATGAACTCGCGAAGAACCGTATCACGTGGCGAATGAACCCTCCTACAGCGAGTCACTTCGGAGGGATATGGGAAGCGAACGTTAAGAGCACCAAGTCGCTTTTATTTCGTACAATCGGCAACCAAGTTCTCACCTTTGAGGAGATGTCGACCATTCTTATTCAAATCGAGGCAGTGCTAAACAGCCGTCCTCTTTATGTTTTGAGCTCTGACCCATCAGAGCCATTAGCTCTTACTCCCGCGCATTTTCTATCTACTTCTCCGCTAGAATGTTTACCCGCAGCCGACTTATCCGAACAACGAACAGATCTGTTGTCTCGTTTCTCCTTAATGGTTTCGATAGTTCAATCATATTGGAAACGATTTAAGTCTGAATACTTACATAATTTGCAACAACGCGAGAAATGGAATACTCCGTGTAACCCGATCACAGTTGGTACCGTAGTGTTGTTAAATGTAGATAACGCCCCACCCTTGCAGTGGCCATTAGGAATTGTTACCAATGTATACCCTGGCAAGGATGGTGTTGTTCGCGTAGCGGAAGTAAAAACAAAGACCGGTACTTATAAACGACCAGTAGTGCGGTTATGCCCGCTTCCGACTCAATAGTCAATTTATTTTTATATACATATTTTAGCTCATATAGTATTAATTAGCTTACGTTAGATAAGTTTAGTTTAGAAATTTCATTAGTTATCCGCCCTACCAAATACACGCTACTTGAAGTTGTTGAATATAGCGATTTTATTGCTTTTCTAACCTTTTTTGAAGGGTTTCTTCAAGGCTGGGGGGGGGGTGATGTTGGATTTCGTATTCGTTCATAATTTTCATTGTAGGGTAGAAGTAGAAATGACTTGCAAAATGCGTCACTATCCTATCATTTCCCATCCTTTTCCCACATGCACACCTGGACTATCGCTGTCCTTGTCACCGCCGACGGTGACTGTGTGAAGACCCTCGTCCACTTGAACGAGAGTAGCGTAACTAAGAACATGCTCCCTTATTAATTTATCACTAATTTACGGTTTGCGAATTGCCGCGAGTGCATTTACGAACTATTGTCAAAAACACTACGGAAAGTGCGTGTTTATGTGGTGAAAGGCGTCTGCGCGCCCCCTCGTGCGCTGCCCTGAACTCAGCAAGGACTCGAACCCTCTGCCAACCGACACAGAGGAAGATATTGAAGACGGTGAATCTACAGGTCAGTGGTGTTGCATGTTTCCTGCCAAATTCCTTGGTCCATGTTCACAAGTTCGTCGTCCTAATTCGTGTCGCATTTGCAAGGTCAGACCTACCACGTACTTCTACAACATCCCGCAATAATACAGTCCACTATTTGATCAACCAGCTCCCAGCGTCTGGGATAAACGCAAACATTTTTATATTCCGCCCAAGTAGTTGGTGTAAGGCGCCACCACGTCATATTGACCAAGTGGAAGAATATGCGATGATTAATTTTTATTCTGTAGAATCCCAACATTGTGTCTAATAAATCAACCCCGCCCATATATTTATTGTATATTTCTACAGATTTTGGACGAGGAACTTCAATTATTCGCTTTTGTTTTTTTTGAAAATTCACAGGAGCCATAGGCTTCTTTCCAACATAGGAATAACATAAACTAACGACTTTATTGTCAACCCATGTAGTCGCGCTTAATTGAACTCCTTCTATTTCCGTGGATTTTTCGATGCAGTGACCTCTTTCAGCAATGCCCTTTTGCTTGGCAAATCAATGTCTTTCGCTCTGTTTAGTTGAATTGTACCTAATCGTAGAATTCCACCACCATGCAGATGTGCCATGAATGGAAGACTAGTATAAAAATTACCAGTAAATAGTTTGTGGTTTAAATTTTGTGCCACCGTGGCTAGCAATCTTGTTCAATGTTGTATCTCTTCTACATTGCCAGTTGCTCCTAAATTTGGACAGTTATGTGGAAAATCGGTTTTGTGTTGTCCTGTGAAGATGTCGGAAGTCGTAGCTGAATCCTGAAGCGTCACTCAGAACATAGTTAATATATCCCCATTTGTGGGGTTTCTTTGCGTTATATTGTCGAAAACCAGATGTTTTGGCATTTGTGGGTATCATTTACTCATCATCTATTACTAGGTTAGGTACTCTTCTTTAGGGATTGTTAATAGTTGTGCTCTCAGAATGTCCAGAAGCTGTCTTAATCTGCAGTCTACCGCAATCGCAAGTTTTAGGAAGTTCTTTAGTTTTATCAAAAAAGTGTTAAAAAAATATCATAACGTCGTTTAGATCATCTATTTTTTTCATTCATCTATTTTTGGATATCATATTTCCTACAAAAACAACTCTTAACTTTGTCGTTTTACTATGCTCATTGAATACTGCATGATGTGGAAGAAAGTACACAGCACCATTATGAATAAGACCACCATTATGAAGAAGAATAAGACCTGACAATAGCGCCCTGCACACGTACAGTTCGGACCGCGCATCTTGGACTGCGTTCCAAACAGCAGTTAGATCTGTACGGTTTGGTCTGCGGATCAAACTGTTGTGCTAATTACGATTAAAAATGCATTCACGGTTTGGATTGCCGACGAAACTTACATAATCTAGACAAACGTTCCGAACTGTGCGTGTAAATTGATTTTCAAGAGTTTGGACTGCAGTTTGGACTGGCGCGTAGAACGTTATAGCTTTTAAAAGTTTTTTAAACAGTAGTAAGAAAAATGGACGATCGGTTGGTCATCGCGTTAGCTGGATTTGTAGTTAGCTTAAACAGCCGAAAAAAACGACGAGTGTGGGTAAAGGAATACAGACAAAGATATGGACATTTACCGATGTTAAGGGAATTACGACAGTGTCATCCGGAAGATTTTAAAAATTACCTAAGAATGGACAGTGACGATTTTGATTGTTTATTAGCACTGATACGTCCCAAATTAACTAAGCAAGATACAGTTATGAGAAAATGTATAACAGCAGAAGAACGATTGGTTGCCACGTTAAGGTTTTTAGCGACCGGACGGTCCTATGAAGATCTTAAATTTAGTACAGGCGTGTCTACATCGGCGTTAAGTAAATTAAAACCGGAAACGTGTAGAGTAATTTATGAAACGCCTCGGGAAGATTATATGAGGGTAAGTAAAACATTTTGTAAATCAGTTATATGTATACTTATATAATTTTTATCAGTCACAACAATCACAGTACAATCAGTTAAAATGAATAATTAGTTGTTATAATTAGTTAACATTCTTATAATAATCTCTTAATAAACACTGAGATTCATCTACGAGAGTTACATCAGTGTTTTGGGATAAATAATGTTTATCAGTCACAACAATCACAGTACAATCAGTTCAAATGAATAATTAGTTATTATAATTAGTTAACATTCTTATAGTAATCTCTTAATAAACACTGAGATTCATCTACGAGAGTTACATCAGTGTTTTGGGATAAATAATGTTTATCAGTCACAACAATCCCAGTACAATCAGTTAAAATGAATATTTAGTTATTATAATTAGTTAAAATTTTTATAGTAATCTCTTAATACACACTGAGATTCATCTAGAAGAGTTACATCAGTGTTTAGGGTTTCCAATGTAGGTTGAAGAGACGAATGTTGAGCAGCGTCCGTGTGTACAGAAGTAGATGATGATGGTGAAGATAAAATAACAGTTTTATTGCACTGCTTATCACAAATATCAGTTGAATCAGTTAATTGATTTAGTATACCCCTGCGTAACACTGAATGTATAATTGTTTCAACATGTAAGGCTTGAATACTATTCATTTTCTCCATTTTTTTGGAAATGGTTATGGCCAAAGCATCATATTCTGTCACTTCTTTTTTTTTTAATGCTTCTGTACATACAGTCATGAATTTAATCTGAGTATCTATCACACTTGGTTTCGTTTTCTTCTTCATACCTCTTGAGGCTGATCCTAAAGATGAAGATGATTCCTGAAACAATACAATTTATAATAAAAGTTGACGAAACATAATTTTATTGGTTTTTTTTTTTTCAGTTTCCTACGAGCAAAAAAGAATGGTTGGAAATTGCTAAAGGCTTTCAAAATCAGTGGAATTTCATTAATTGTGGTGGAGCTCTCGACGGAAAGCATATTCGAATTGTACCACCTGCAAATTCTGGTGCAAAATATTATAATTACAAAAACTTTTACAGCATGGTTTTATTAGCTTTGGTCAATTCAAACTACAAGTTCATTTTTGTAGATATTGGTAAAACTGGCAGAATGTCAGATGGAGGTGTCCTCGAACACACGGAATTTTACAAAAAAATGATAAGAAATCAATTAGAACTGTCCGACAAAAGTGAGAACGTTAACAATTTAAACTATGTTTTCATTGGTCATGAAGGTTTTGCTCTCAAAGAAAATCTCTTAACGCCCTATGCACAAAGATAACTTGATCATGACAGACGGATTTATAATTATAGACTCTCGCGCGCACGCAATGTTGTCGAAAATGCATTCGGTATAATAGCCTCTAGATTCCAGATATTACGTACACCCATTAACATGAAACCCGAGATACATATGTTACATAGTACTAGCAATATGTAGCATCCACAATTTTCTAAGAAAGAGAAGTAATATGTACCTGTCGGCAACGACAGTAGACAGAGAAAGTATTGAATCTGGACGCGTTAGTGAAGGAGACTGGCGAAGAGACAACTTCGACCTAACTAGATTGGACAGACCTTCAGTCAGGAATGTCTCAACTTTGGCTAAACAGAGCAGAGATGAATACAAAACATATTTTAATTCAATAGGTCGTGTGCCTTGGCAAGAAATTATGATTAACGCTGGTAGAGCATAACTTTATTCAGTGTACCTATAGGTTTATGGACGTAAGTTGAGCGCTGATTAAAGAGGCAGAAACAATTGCGCGCAGTGACCAATAAAGTTGCCGCTACCTATACATCATTTTTTTTTATGTGTACAGTAAAAAAGTTACAATATATTGTGTTTTTATTTACCACTTACCTCTACAATTGTGTGGTCAGAGTTTGGCAGTGACGTTATATTCGTAGGCTGCTGAGATGTTGGTATGTCGTCGTTGGTAATGTTGTGGGGATGGTGTGTGGTTTGCAAAATAGTCTAAAGTTTCAGCTGTAGACTCGTCCGTCGGCATGTTAGACATGCTTGGGGTTGGTAGTTCTTGGTCTTTTGTAAATAAAAGTAAGTCAAAGTACCAAAGAGTCGGTTTATAAACATCTTCTTGGGAGCTTCCACTTTTGTTCCGTGTCTCCGTTACTTTCTTCAATTCTTTGCGAAATGCACCTCTTAAATTCTGTATTTTTTTGCTGACGAAATCGCGATCAGCTGAAAATAAACCTACTGACTTGCAAAAATCAACGAGCTCGTCATATGCTTTGTTTCTCATATTCCTGTTAGTATACTCCTTACTTTTTATCTTCCAGAGACACGGATGTTCACGGTACATACGAATGAACTCTGTGATAGCTTCGACGCTCCATACCGCCATTTTTGTAATTTACGTTTATACGTGATGCGCGCGTAAAACTGTGAGACATGCACTCGCGTCGAGGTGCCAGATCGGACTGTTAGATCCGCACATCTACACGTACAGTTCGGAGCAAGGGATGGGACGGCGCGTGGTGTTTCCCGCGGTCCGAACTGTACGTGTGCAGGGCGCTAATGTACTTAAATATTAAATACTCACTAGAGCCGGCCCAACACTTGGTACTGCGAGTCCTTTATAAGTTTGGAAGTAACTTTTTGTGGAGTATTCTGCGGTGTTGGTAGAGAGGTCCTGTTTGTACGCAACTTTGCTGACGAATCCTTTTCCCCAATAGTTTTTTTTAAATTATACACAGTCATCAATGCCTCTAAAACAGTTATATCCTACAGCTAACCAACAAGGAATATGTTTGGACCATGATTATATGGAAAAAACAGCATTAGATATTTTTTTAGAATCCATGAGTTTATTAAATGTCTCTGAAAACAGAATTAAGGAAATTGAAACTAGAGGACAAAGTTCCAATCCAAAGTGGTATGATCACAGAAAAACCCACATTACAGCCAGCATTTTTCACACTGTGTGCCATTTAAAAAGTGAAACTTTAATTAAATATTCTAAACAAATATTAAATAAAAATCTAGTCCGGACAAAAGCCATGGCACATGGAATTATAAATGAAAAAGTAGCCATCAAAAGGTACATGGAGACTTATGATGTGGTTGTAGTGGAATGCGGTTTGATTTTGTCTCAAGAAAGGCCTTATCTAGGAGCATCTCCTGATGGTTTACTGGGACCAAAAACCATAATTGAAATAAAATGTCCATATACTTCTAGATATCAAAATATTAGTCCTATTACGGTACCTTATCTGCAATATGATGAAAATGGACAACTAACTTTAAAAAAATCTAATATTTATTACTACCAAATTCAAGGGCTGTTATATGTAACAAAAAGATTATTTTGTAATTTATTGGTCTTTACCTTTAAAGATTTAAATGTAATATTTATTGAACGTGATGAACAGTTCATTCAGCATATGTTGACAAAACTTGATTATTTTTATGAAAACTTTTTTAAAAACGCTGTAATCAAGAAATATTTTTTTAAAGAATAAGGTTCATAATAAAACATATTAATTAACAGATAAGAAAGTTTTTATTTCATAATATTTTCTCTAAAATTACAAAGCATAGCACAAACAAATAAAATTCTAGATGCTAGTGGTACATGATACGGGCTTAATTCACATTTTAAAATCTTGCAAGTTTTAGCTAGACCTATAATACGTTCTATATGAACTCGTTTGCTTGCTAGTTTTCTATCTTGTACTATTTTAACACCTGGTATTTGTGTCTTTCCTTTCAAGAACATTGGAATGTTAATTTTAACATCTTTTGGTGCAAAATGTCTTGCACATTAAAACCCCTGTCTGCCATGATAGAATCGCCACTGTCACACAGATTTTCAAGGTTGGATCTTTCTATAATCTGTCTATCACTGACTGAACCTCCATAACATTCTGAGACGAATGATATTAGACCACCAGGTGTAGCTCCAATCATAGCCTTCACAGTATTTTTGTGCTTGTAGCTGCTGAATGTCACCTGCTGTGCTACAGGATTCTCTGGCTTTGTGATGGGTATTTCTGTTGTGTCCACAATAATTCTTGTACTTGCAAAATCCTTTCTAAATGAGTCTGGCATAAAGTATTGAACCAATGCTTTACTGGGCCATATATTAATTAAACTCCATACCTCATACATAAAATTAATCCAAGTTATAAAAATGTTAGCAACATTGGTTTGTGAAATACCAACTAAAAATGCTAACTGAAAGTCTGGTAAATACCTCCTTAGCTTGATAAGTGTTATCAATAGTTGGTCACCAACAGAAACATTGACTACTTTACTTCCCTTGTAACTTAAATTATTATACATACATGGGACATAATGTGTCTAGAACGAGCATGAATTTTTCATAGTTTTCTAGCCCAGTATAAAAATGAATACCTTGCTGATATGCCCTCAAAGCCTCTAGTGATATGATTCCCAAAGAACTACCACATTGAACTCCAACAGATACTGTCCTTGGAGTAATTACTTAGTAGTTAATTCTATTTCAGTGCTTGTAGAGGGTTCTGGAATACTTTCGTCCACAATTGGCTGTGTGATATCAATTCTGCGTTTGGTTCTTTCCAAATACCGAAGGCTTCTTGATGTAGGCGTTGTTTACACCCGGTGGACCAAGGGAATATGCTTGGTACAGTCCCTTTTTTGAGAAATCTGCATATTTGAGGATTTCCTGAAAAACAATTGTAAAAAATACTTTTCTGTTGTAGACCTATCTAAGTACAAGAGATTAAGTATTATACTACGCATAATCAGTATGGACTATGGAGGCACACAGGATACATGTTCATTGGTTTATTTACATAATAAACCCCCAGAAAACACAGTTTTCATACACACTTTGATAATCTACAGTTAGTCAAATTAACCACCACACCCACATGACAGGGATCACGAGAAGTCTTTGTCTATAATAATAAGTAAGTTCTCATTACGCCTTTCAGGAAGGTTACATATCTCGACATTACATTGTCGAGCCTGCTGCTTAAGAACGTCAATCTTAGTTTCCAGGCTACAAATTGTTGAATCAAACTCGGCTGATGATGTGTTACAACTCAAATCATCAACACGCGTTTTTAGGCTGTCATGCTCAACCGACTGGTATTGAGAACTGGTTTGCAGGTTCATAATGTCATCACGCAGGGTGGACCCTTGTTGTTTTAGGACGGTTTGCTCCGTACGTAGCACCTGCATATCCTTCCGGATGCCAGTCAAGGTGGACCTGATGTCGTCATGTATTTGAAGGATGTCCTTGTTCATATGACTCCGCCATTGGCTAAGGGTTGCTTGAAGGTTAATTGTGAATGCTTCAAAGTCTGCAGAGATAGAAGGCTGCGATGACTTTTCTATGATCAGCATCCTATTACCGCCGAGGCTGATGGACGAACTGAGATGGCTTTGGTCTAAGTTATCACAGGACATATCCATGGTGTGGTCATCTGCTGGAATCTCAGTGTAACTGCGTACGGGAGTGTTTATGTTCGACCTGGCCCGCCTGGTTACGTTACAACATGAAGGACACTTCCAGGTAGCCTTGTATTCGTCGCCCAGAGCTACAAACTGATTCGATGTCAGATTCAAGCACTCGAAGTGGTATTTCCCACCACATACAGAACACTGAAGAATATTAGTTGATGAAGCCGAGGCATCATTACAGCATTCCATCTTGATTGAAGTCGCTCCGATTGCTAGCGCTATAGTCCTTCAGTATACAGCAAGGTGCCACCAACGCCCTCTATACTTATTCGCGGTAATGACGTCTATCGATCGCTTAAAAACAGTCGATGCGTCTTAGTAGGTAATCGTAGTTGACTCCGTGGTTCCACGGTAATCCAATAGATGGCGCTGATCTCAATCACTTGGACTTGTCAGTGACTTTCATTTGTCATTGGGTATCTAAAGTTCCAGACACGAAATAATCACTTCACTTCAATACTACACACATCAAAAATGTCTAGGGATCAAGCATTTTTATGCGGATTTCTTGAGATTGAGATGTGGCTTTGTAATAAATTTATGATTTTATAAATTTATATGGATCCTTTTTGGTGCATTTCATAATTTGAATCAGGAACTCTCAATCAAATTCGAGTAAAAGATGAAAATAAGCTGTCAATATTTTCCCTATAAAAACATACAACGCATTGAAGACATTATTAGTGCTACTGTTTCCCTACTACTGATTAAAACCAACGTTATTATGGAGCGGCGACGTCATTTAAGCAGGGAAGAAATGCTCAGAGCCGTGGGAATGATAGAAGCTGGTTCCCGGCAACGTACTGTAGCTTTAGCTCTGAATACAAGTCAGAGTGTTATCAGTCGACTTTGGACACGTTACCGAAGCACTGGTACCGTGGCTGAGCGCCATGGAGGACGGTATCGCTGCACCACACGGAGACAAGACCGATACATTCAAATCTTAACTCGAAGAGCTCCAACAATAACCGCCATGATGTTAGCCGTGAGGCTTCATCACTCTTCAGGGAACTTAATTAGCGACCAAACAGTCAGAAACCGCTTGCATGAAGTGAACCTTCATTCCCGAAGACCGCTACGGGTACCACCTATAGCAATGCACAATCGTAGGATTCGATATCAATGGGCTCTTGAACACAGAAATTGGGCAGAAGAACAATGGCGTTTCGTGTGCTTTTCTGATGAGTCTCGTTTTGGTATGAGACCGGATACAAGACGTATACGACACTGGAGAACCCCTGGACGCCAACAGCGATTAAAATCCTGCCAGGAAGTCCATCCTTATAGTGGTGGAACCATCATGGTATGGGCGGGTATTTGGATCGGCGGAAGAACTGAGTTGATTTGGATCAGAGGCAACCTCAACGCTCAAATTTATGCTGAGACGATTGTATCAGACGTCATCGTTCCTCTACAAGTGCAAATCGGTCCCTTATTTCAGTTAATGCATGATAATGCACGACCGCACACCGCAAGAGTTGTAAGACAGACTCTCGCCGCAGCTAACATCAATGTCCTGCCCTGGCCTGCTCAGTCGCCAGACTTGAACCCGATTGAGCATGCATGGGATATGCTACAGAGAAGAGCTCTGCCGAATATGGAGGGTATCCAGTCGCAAGAAGACCTTTTTTTGTTGTTGCAACGAACATGGGCGGCCATTCCACAGCGTGATTTGGATGAACTCATTTTGAGTATGCCAAACCGATGTTCTTGTGTTGTTAGTGTTCGCGGTAGAAACACGGATTATTAATTGTTTAAGTTACCCAATAAAATTTTAAAGAAAACTGTTATTTCAGTCTTTTTTTCGAACTTTAATGTTAGTGGTTCAAATGTCAAAAATCCCTTTATTAGGAAAATGGCAAATTTCTTTATTAATGCAAAGGTGCCTTGGTTTATCGTTACTGTGACAAACGAAAACACTTTATTTGATGAATCCTTAAAGAAAATTTTAATTAATATCAATCAGGAGAAAAGTTATTGCAAAAATATATGTTGATCCCTAGATACTTTTGATGTGTGTATTTAGACACTGGAAATGCTTGGAAAGGATGCACTTAGTCCAACACTAGTCATGTACAGTTCCAATTTACTTGTTTTCTAGCTATGTACCTGCACACAGTTTTTCACTTCACACAGTCAAGTTCACGTATAAGGTGGATTATTGCACGGCGAACAAAATATAACACTCAGCAGAGTCTAAGCTTTGAGTAATAATCCAGAAATTCTAGTATTTTGCACTTGTACTATATATATATTTAAATATTCAAAACGGAGCGATGCAAAAAGTAAACAAGTGGTAGCGCCCTCTGCATAACCGCATAACTGTATATACTGCTATACAAAACTAAAAATAACTTTGTTATTTCCGTTGTGTCAATTAAACTCAAACTCAAACTCAAAACTCAAAGCATTTATTTCAATTAGACCATTACGGCACTTTTGAATGTCAAAAATACAAAAAAGAAAATCAAAGCTACAGTCCCAGTCACAAGGCATAATAACTTGAGAAAGTACTGTAGTTGCCCATTCCCTAGCGTAGATCTCTATGGAGAAGAACGGGCAAGAAACTCCATGGACACTCTTTTAAAATCAAAATATTGTTACAAAATCTTGGTTACATCTTTAATTTTGAGATTATACATATATGTGAGAACGATGTAGAAAGACGTGCACACTAAGAGCGTCCAGAGTAAAAGATTAGATCAACAGTTTACGAATAAAGTAATTAAAATGAACCTTGGCAGCTAAGAGATGACCAGTCCCAACTGACAGCGCCCGTTCACAAACATGACGCATGTACCGGCGCCATTCAACTCAACCATATTGAAGGGAACTAAATGACCCGACACACCCGCTACCATCAGCGAGACATTTAAGTGAGCATGACATTCTCTCAGCCACCAAGGCATATTCAAGTCAATGAAATATAAATAAATGTAAATGGTGGCTGAACAGTACAAAGTACTCACACATGTGCTATGCAATTATATAATACTAAGAACTGGAATCTATATAATGCAAGTATATTTTTACAATCTTCTGCAGCTTCCACAAAACATTAACATGGGAATCAATTCTTCATCTTCTTCTTTACGTGTCGATGGACTCAAATAATGCCCGACCCAAACAATCAATTAATTCCCCCCCCCCCCCCCCCCCTATGGTTGTGGAGCAGGACCAGCATTTAGCCAAGCATTTTTATCATCAATGTAATCCCCCAACTTATAATATGCTTGCCTACATAGTGTGCGTTTTATACAAGATTTAAATTTTGTCTCGTTCAGTTGAAGAATGTGAGGAGGTATTTTATTGTAACATTTCAAACAGTACCCCATGAAAGATGAATCTACTTTAGCAAGCCTGAAACCTGGCTGAACTAGTTGGTCCCTATTTCTAGTGTTATAGTGGTGTCTGTCACCTCTTCTACTGAATAAGTGCCGATTTTTCCTAACGTACATGATGTTTTCATAGATGTATTGACAAGGTACTGTCATGATATTAATTTCCTTAAACAGTTCTCTTAGAGAATCGCGTCTACGTAATTCATAAATGGCTCTGATGGCTCTTTTCTGCAGAATAAATATAGACTCGATGTCTGCAGCCCGTCCCCATAGTAAAATACCGTATGACATAATACTATGAAAATAACTAAAATAGACTAGCCTCGCGGTATCAATATCAGTGAATTGACGGATTTTTCTAACAGCATATGCTGCTGAGCTCAGCCGTCCTGCAAGAGATGTTAAATGAGGACCCCATTGTAACCTTGAATCGAGCGTGATTCCCAAGAAAACCGTTTTATCGACAAATTCTAGTTTCTCTTGATTCAATATTATGTCACAATCACTACTTTTGACATTTGGTAGAGCAAATCTAATGCACTTAGTCTTTTTTCCATTTAGTACTAAATTATTGGCGGTAAACCAATTGTGGACCTGCAGTAGGGCGTTATTTACGTCGTCAAGATTAGTGGCACGTCTGTTTATCCTAAATATTAAAGAAGTATCGTCAGCAAACAACACCATATGCGGATGGTTGATAAATAAATGGGGTAGGTCATTAATATACACTAAAAAGAGGAAGGGACCCAATATCGAACCTTGTGGTACACCCATTTTTACTTTTAAACCCATTGAGTTGACTCCATTTATTTGTACCTGCTGCTGTCTATCATTCAAATACGATTTTATTAAACTGAGCGCAAGTTTACCTAAACCGTAATGCTCAAGTTTCAAGATCAGGGTTTCGTGATTTACACAATCAAATGCCTTCGAAAGGTCACAGAAGATTCCTATGGCATCTTGTGCCTCTTCCCACGCAGTAAATATGTGTTTTAATAAAGTGACACCGGCGTCAGTTGTACAACGTCCTTTGGTGAAACCATACTGTTGCTCGTGTAATATTTTATTGGTGTTGAAATGGTTAAGCATTTGATTGAGCATTATCTTTTCAAACACTTAGCTGAAAACCGGCAACACGGATACGGGCCTATAGTTATTGGTGTCCTTACTGTCCCCGGATTTAAAAAGCGGTATTACCTTACTGAATTAAATGACCAGGCACTATGCCATCTTACTTGCTTCATTATGTTTTGAAATTATTCCAAAATAACCACTAAAGAAACACCGCTGCCTATCTCTTCGAGAAATAAAAGCATGATATTGATTTGATGATGATTTGTGTTCAAATAACAGAATCACATACACATACACACATCACACATTATTATCACTGGGCAAGTTTTATAGACGTGGTTGTGATTATTTGCACCCCACATTAAATTCACTAATCACTTTGTTTGTATTAGGAAAACCATAAACCTCAATAAAATTCAGTTTAGCGATATCTTACTTATCACTACTAAAATAACCAAGATAATTATACTCAGCTTTGTCCTCGAGATTTGCATATGAGATTACATGTAGTAGACATACGGTGTCGCCTTCTGCACTGTGTTTGAGTGTTTTTTATTTATTCTTTTCATCCGACAACCCCAGCCAGCATACTTTCAGTACCTCTACCATGAGTTGTACTTAAAGTATTTAGTGGTTTTTGAATTTTCATTCCTTCTATTATGTCAAGGACGTCTATTCAATTTGTAATTTTGTTTGTTGACGTTGTACGTTGTCACAGAGGTGTGTTGTGTGATTTAAAAGTTTACAATAATATATTCAAACAGATTATTGAACATAATGAGGACCAGTGTCTCACAGTTTCCATTGTTGGTGGAGTTCATGGAAAGGTATGTTTCAACTTTTCTATTCAATTTATTGTATTGATTGTTATAAAATAAATAAATTAATAATTTACACGTAATTTCTTAAAATAGAAATTACGTTTTCTAATATTACTTATATACTTATAGAGAATCTGTGAAGTTTAATAAAATTTCGGTAAAAATTTAGTATCGTGCGGCACGCGGACGAGCTAGGGGGGTGTTGGGGGGGAGGAGGGGGTCTCCCCTGGCCCCTGGCCCCTGGTACCACTTCCATGATGAGGTAATACACCATTCCCGAGAAAAACCGATTAATGTAACCGGTAAAAATTTAGTATCGTGCGGCACGCGGACGAGTTAGGGGGGTGTTGGGGGGGAGGGGGGGTCTCCCCTGGCCCCTGGTACCACTTCCATGATGAGGTAATACACCATTCCTGAAAAAAAACGATTAATGTAATCTAACTTCTGTGGAGTGGTACCTAGTAGCATATATTATAACGTAAGGCATTACTGATGATTGTAATATTAGAGAGTTAGAAATGAATGGAACGTTGCACTGAACACACGAATATCATTTGTTGCCTCCGGAACCCCCCACACCTCATGGCGACCCTGCCAGCCGTGTCGTGTCGGGCGCGGGTATTTTACGTGGTCAACACATTCCTACACGTAGGGACTGAGGCCCGATGGGTGAGCTGTCGGCCAGTTGGTTCGGTTGCAGAACAATAACAAGTGCAAGGTGAATTAATTTCTTGCGAAATGGGAAAAACTTATTCAAAACAAGAAGAGAAAGAAATTATAATCGCACAAAGTGGACAAAACCATGCGAGTACCCAGGAATCGGAACAACACACAAGTGTGCAAGTAAATACCATACTTTTGGGTATTATTTTGGCCGCTGTAGCTGTGGGCAACTGGGCATGCTATATCTGATGTGGCGCCGGTACAGGAGTAGCCAGCAAAAGTGGATGCAACGGCAGATTAACGTCGAATTTATGAGGCGAATGGTGTCCAGACTCTCTGCAAGGAGGACTGCTGCCGGGGGAACCATGTTTGCAGGGGGCACTGAAGCTGACATTGGACTTCAAAACGTGTGAGTACAGTGAAAGTGCCAAAAGTGAAGTAGTGAAGTGCAAGCGTTTTCTCGATAAGAAAAAAAAATGTAAATAAATAAAAATAAAATAGATTAAGCACTTATGGACATTAGTGTCATATCCTTAGCATACGTATTGTTTTTTTAAAGTAGATACTTTTTTTTTTGAGTCTCTATTATTGTATTGATTTTTATTAATTTTGACTTTAATATATCCTTGTGTTTAGAGTCCTATGGAATTGCAACTAGAAAATATTAGCGCGAAGTTAGAAAAAATACAAATAGAGTTAAGAAAATTAGGAAGTGACAGGAGAGATAAATATAGGGAAAATACGTTGAGTAAACTAGTGTTAGCGGAACAATATTATGACGAGTTTACGCAGTTAATTAAACTTGCAAGTGAGCAAGAAAACATCCCAAATTTTTTATCAGTACGTATTAAGGAAAGGCTAACAGATAAAATATTATTAATATACGATAAAATTAAATCATATACACAAAATATAGAGTTAAGTAAAAGCTTACAAGAGTCTAGTTCTGAAAGCGAGGTATATACTACAACAAAAATGGAAACATTTGATTTTAAAACGGCTGCTACCTTAGTGCCAGCAATGGACGACAAAGATGAGACGATAGAAAAAATAATTGAAGGAATAGAGATGTACGATAGTTTTCTTAAAAGTAAGGATTGCAAAAATCATTTAATTACTTTTGTACTTAAGACTAGGTTGACTAGAAATGCAAAATGGAAGCTAAAATCTAGCTATGTAACTTGCAGTGATTTGATTCACGATATAAAACAGTATTTATTGCCTAAAAAGTCTGCAATCTCTTTGATAACTCAATTAAATAATATTTCTCAGGAAGGATTATCGATTTCGCAATTCGGTGACAAAATTGAAGACTTTTTTGTGAACCTTACAATCTCGCAGGCGAATTCAAATGAAAAAGCAAACGAGATTTTAAGGCCCATAAATGAACAGTTGGCAATAAAAAAGTTTGCCGACGGGTTGCGAAATAGACGATTAAGCACGATTATTGCAGCCAGAAATTACGCAAATCTGAAGGATGCCGTGCGCGCAGCAGAGGATGAGGAGTTGGCGCAACCCCAGACGTCCCACGCGGTGCTCAACATGCAGGGTAAGTCTAGAAATTATTATAGGGGTAGGCCTGTACGCGGGTACCGAGGTTTTCATCAGCAAGGTACACGTGCAAAGTTTAATCAAAATCGGCCTAGCCGACCTCACAGAGGAACTTATTATAACCAAGGGTTTTATAATAACCGGGCACAGACTAATGTAAGAGGAAGAAGCGGAGGTCGTTCGTCTCGAGGAAGTTATAATCAAAATCAACGAGGTCGACAGAATGTTTATTCTGCTCAACCTATGAAGTCGGATGACACAGAACAAAATAAGACGGAGCCAGATAATAAAACGTTTTTTCGTGAATAAAGAGTACATTTTAACGTTAAGCGAAAATATAAGGTACGTTTCCATGAATTTATTTAATAAGGAACGCTTTTGGTTACTTGATACCGTTAATTTCCGCTGTACGGTCGCAAGCGATATCAGAATTCGTAGAAGTACACTGCGATAACATTGTTATAAATGGTATAGGTGGAAAGATTAATTCGAAAGGTTACGTTTATCTAGACCTACAATTACATGATGGTTCAATTTACCAGCATAAATTTTATTTATTTGACAGACTACCTTGTAAAGGAGATGGTATTATTGGATTAGACTTTTTGACAAAGTTCAAAACAAACATTGACTTGGAGAACTCATATTTAAGATTAAAACATCTAAATACCTATCGTGATTTACCCATATTTACGTCACCAAAGGTATCCACGACTTATGTTACTATACCAGCGCGAAGTGAATCAATTCATTATATTCAGTTAAAAGAAAAGGTAACAGGATTGTGTCATCTATCCAAAAGAGTTACAAGAAAATATTTTTTTAGCAGGACTTATAGTTAAACCAAAAAATTATGTTATTCCTATACAAATACTTAACACAGGGGAACAATCAATATCCATGCCAATATTTCAGCCGGATATTCATCCATTAAAAGATTATAAAATATGTACATTCAGTAAAACTAATACTAATGTAGAAAGAGCTCGAACATTATTACAATTGTTGAACCTTGAACACTTACATCCCAGCGAACGAAGTAGCATTGCGTCATTATGTTCTAAGTACAGTGATATATTTCACTTACCAGGCGATAAGCTTACAACCACCAGCATTTACGAACAATCCATACATTTAAAGCCAAACACTAATCCAGTTTATGTAAAGCTTTATCGAACCCCAAATAGTTTAAAGCCAGAAATAAATAAACAAATTCGAAAATTATTAGAAGATGACATTATTGAAGAAGCTAGTAGTGAATGGTCCAGTCCAATCTTGTTAGTACCAAAAAGGCGACTGAAACGGGAAATAAAAATTGGAGATTAGTAATTGATTATCGTAAACTCAACGAACAAATACAAGATGACAGATTTCCACTGCCGAACATAGTTGAGATATTAGATTCGTTATCGGGAGCAGTATATTTTTCACATTTAGACTTAAGTAATTCTTACTATCAGGTGATTTTGTCAGAAGACAGCCGAAAAGTAACTAGTTTCTGTACAAACACTGGGCAATACCAAATGAAACGATTACCGATGGGACTGAAAATTAGTCCAAGTTCTTTTTCACACTATTACAAAGTATACACCACATGAATTAGTATTCGGAAAACCTAGTAATATTCCATGTAGAGTCAGCGCTACAGTAGAACCATTGTATAACCCAAATGATTATTGTTTAGAACTTCAGTATAGATTACAGTTAGCATGTAAGGATGCAAGAGAAAATGTAATTAAGAACAAACAATTAAAAAAATGCAGTTTTGACAAGAAAATATATCCTGTAACATATAAAAATGGTGATAAATTATTACTATAAATTTACTAGTTATTACTATTTAATTTACTATTTATAATTATAATTATAGAAAAATTGATGTAGTACATAAAAACAGAACAAAATTATATACATAACATTATTAAACAAGAAAACTAAAAACAGTTGCAACGGAGACTATAGTAGTTTATTCAAAATATGTAAAATTTTACCAGTTAGCCTTAAACATAAATACTTATTATTAGTTAACAACCATGGCAGTCGGGATAGTAACTCACTAGTCTCTAATAAGTATACTACCAGATCGATGACAGCAGGTAAATACGATGTACCCAGAGTTAGTAATTACTATGGTGACAGAACTTTAAAAAAACGCGTACCCTATTTGTTGAACACTCTGCCTGCTGACATCAGACAAGAAGATAATAAAGTTAAATTCGCACGCAAATTAAAAACATATTTATTAGACAATATGTAACTTTGTAGGTATTAAGAATATTTATTTTGTATAAGTTATAGATGTACCTTATTATTATTTAAGATTATTGTAAAGAGACTCATCGATCTCACAGTTAAACTGCGTAAGCAGTTTTGTGGGGCATTGTACTTAGTTGTAAGATTTTTGAAGTTAAATAAAAAATCATTCATTCATTCATTCAACAATAACAAACTTAATACATTATATGTAAAATTAATATTAAGTTAGTGTGTAAGCATAAGTATTTAAAAAAAAAAAAAAAACTTTTTTTTTTTTTTCAATAGAACCCCCTATATGTGGAGTGGTACCTAGTAGCATATATTATAACGTAAGGCATTACTGATGATTCTAATATTAGAGAGTTAGAAATAAATGGAACGTTGCACTGAACACACGTATATCATTTGTTGCCTCCGGAACCCCCCACACCTCACTTCAAATATATATATAATTTACTATTTAATTTAAATTACTATTTATAATTACTATAAAGACAATTATAATAACCGAGAAAATATTAACGATTCAATATATGAATATTTGTGGAGAAGAGATGTTGAAAGGAATAAAAGAGATCCTTTTGAGGAATTAATTAATGTAATTAATTATAATTTTAATAAATGAAAAATTTATTTATGAATGTTTTGTCGTTTCATTTCTTTGTTTCACAACTTGGATGCAAGAGCGAGCGAAGCAAGCTCTGGACTTGGGGCACCCCGACACGGATAGATTAGGTTAGAAGGGTCATATCCTTCGTGGTTATTTTTTTTTTCAATATCTCCAGATAACCAGTTTCTGGCTACTTTGAGATTCTATGCAACAAACTGGACACAAACAAGTAACAAAATTGTACACAGAGTTAGTACTGCAATAGCTGCATTGCATAGAGAGTACATATAAACAAAAAAGTAACTCCAAATGAATCACCCGTTATTACATACAAATACTCGATAAAAAACCGGAGGACGGTGAAAATGTCGCAGTACAGGAAGACAAGTATATTGAGATTTTGGCACGCCTTAGTGACGCCATAACGAGTTGTAAAGGCGAACAAAAAATGGAATCCTGCCCCCCCTGGCACACACTAAGTTTCCCAGTGTAGAAATCCCTCCCTTTACAGGAAATTATTGTGAGTATATGCCGTCCATAAATGTGTTTGAGTCAACCATTCACAATAATCCAAAACTGGACAATGTACAACGATTGTATTACCTGCGTACTTTTCTCAGACAGGAGCCTTTAGACTTAATTAAAAATTTACCCCTGTCTGCGGAAAGTTACCTAAGTTAAAGGGGTTAGTTAGTTAAAGTTAAAGGGGAAATATTAGCAGATAGGTATGCTTACAATACGTTCATCAAAAAGTCTTCAGTGAATGTGTCAACAGCCTCAGCTTCTCATCCATGCCCAAAATGTTAGTCGTCTCATAAATTATTTAGTTGCCCACAGTTTAAATTATTACCTGTAAAGGAAAGGTTAGAGTTTGTTACACAAAGTAAGTTATGCAAAATATGTTTAAATCCACACCAAGGTAGGTGTAGGTATTTATTCAGGTGTAATACCTGCAAAAAGGCTCACAGTACCCTACTACTTGAAGATGACACAACAAACAATGGCAAGGAGAATCCGGTGGTCCATATAGCAAAGAAAATTAATAATCAAACTTTGCTCCCTACAGCTAAAGTCAAATTGCTACGAAGTGATGGAACGGAGTTACATGTCAAAGCCCTTTTGGACACAGGCTCACAAGTGTCATTTGTCACATCTCAGGTAGTACAGGAGTTACGGCTCAAACCTAAGGAGAGCAACATAGACATAGTGGGGATTACAAATATCAACAATAAGATTAAATACAGCATTCCCCTTGAAGTCCACTCTCTAATTTCAAATTTTAAGTTAACAGTAAATTGTAGTGTGGTAGAACAAATTACTTGTAAACTACCACAACAAAAGACAAAACAATTTACTCTGCCTCCTGCAATAAAGTTGGCAGACAGTGACTATTACAATCCAAGCAATATAGATATGCTAATGGGATGTAATGTCTTCTGCCAGGCCCTGTTGCCGAGCCAACAGCTGCATAATGTGGATGGCTGTGGCGCCACCCATCCAGCACCGTGTATCATAAACACGCAGTTCGGCAGTGTACTTATTGTAGCTTCTTTATGTACAAGTTGTAACAACAGCAACAACAAAACAATTAAGCAATTTTGGCAGACAGAAGAGGTTCCTCAAATATTTAATGAGAACTCCACAGAATCTGAACAACGTGAAGAATTTTTAAAAATCTGTGCAATTTGATAGCAAGGGTTTTCAGGTAGATATACCAGTTAAGGTTCCTCTAGAGCAGGTAAACGACCATCTGGGCGATTCATTCAATCTTGCTCTCAATCGATTTGTCAACTTAGAGAAAAAGTTATATAAAAATGAAAATTTGTTTCAACAATATAAAAAAAATATAGACGAGATCATCGAACTAAGGCATGGCCATTATATTGATATAGGGCAATATGATTTTAAAAACGATCCTGTTTACTTTCTACCACATCGTGCGGTGTTCAATGAGAAAAGTAAATCAATAAAATTAAGAGTAGTTTATGATGGCTCCATGAAGACTAGTAAAAAGATAGCATTAAATGATATATTTTTAAATGGTCCTGTCGTCCAGAATGATTTTCTTTACATACTCTTTAAACCCTTCACATGCCTCATTACAGACTATCTTGTGGAGGGAGAGTCCCAACGTTGAGATAAAATGTATCTAACTAACTACAGTCACCTACGGGCTAAAAAGTTCCAGTTTCCTCGCCACGCGGTGTCTCGATGAGCTTGCTTGCATGTACGAAACAGCGTTGCCTCTTGCTTCATCCATCTTAAGAAACTGTACATTCGTTGATGATGTACTTACTATATGCATGTCACGACTTGACTACAATCCTAGAATCCAAAAATAATTTAATTGAAATTCTAAACATCTCAAATTCTGCATGATATCCCAGAAAATGAGCAACATTTTGATAATTACGATTTTGAAAATAAAAATTTGAAGACTTTAGGCATTGACTACAATGTTCAAAATGACTGTTTTACAGTAACCTGTCCAGAATATTTTAATGACAGGCCAGTAATCAAACGGCAGATACTTAGTTACATTTCAAAATTCTATGATCCCCTAGGGTTTATAGCACCAATTATTGTGACTGCAAAAAGCTTCATCCAGATACTGTGGGCTGCAAATGTGGGTTAGGATTTTCCCTTGACAGGTGATCTTAGGGAAAACACAAACAAAAAACATGAGTCCTATAACACTGCTTAGAAATATTCTTACCACGCATGCATTGGTGCAATTGATTGGGTTTGCTGACGCAACAAGCTCAACGGCTTACGGCTGCTGCATATATTTAAGGGTGGTGAATAAAGTTAAGGCAAGCTAATACTTGCTGTGTTCCAAGTTCCGAGTGAACCAAGCCACTAACTGTGCCACGACTGGAACAGAATGCCGCACTGCTGCTTGCAAAATTAACAGTGAAAGTTCACAAGGCAAATTTAGATAACTAAACAATGCTTCTAAGAACTAAATTTTTAACAAAATTATTGTGCTTATTACTAGTTAAACCGATTGTTAAAAGATCAGCTGGCATTTCAGAAGTTGACATTTATACAATTTTGACAATGTTATTGGCAACAGTCTCTCTCACAAAATGATGACGGATATCAATATGTTTTGTTCTCCTGTGGAACAAAGGATTCTCTGTCAATTTCTGAGCACCCTGATTGTCATTCTACAGAGTTATAGTATAATTACAGCTAATAATTTCTGACAACAAATTCTTTAAGTAGATAGCTTCCTGAAATGCCTCCGATATTGCCATATACTCACTTTCTGTGCTTGACAATGCTACTGTTTGCTGTTTTTTACACTCATATGATACTACAGTTTCTGACAATATAAAACAGAAACCTGTATAGGATTTCCTATCAATATTATTAGAGCCGCAGTCTGCGTCTACAAAGCCTATCAAATTATTATCATCTTTGGTATACATCAGTCCATAAGACCTGATTTTCTTTAAGTATTTTAAAATACGCTTTGCATGTCTCCTGTTAAGATTTGGGTATGTGGTTGATCAAATAAGATTGTATTAATCTGAACACTGTTTATTATAGAAAGCTTAGACATTTACATATTTCTCTATCAATCAATTAGAACAATCATGTACCGAGGTCGGAGAGCGAGAGAACCATACTTTAGTGACGTGCCAGGTGACAATTAGTGATTTACTTAATGTTTCTCAACACTCCTCAAATTTAACTTAAAACAACTTATTAAATTTGCAAAACAAAACAGTAATACATACTACATCATTCATAAGATTTTTAGAACATAAACTGGTTTACAAAGTTAACAATTTTTTCTTTACACAGACTCTTGGTCATAAGATCTGCTAGATTATCATTAGAATTTACATATTGAATAGAAACTATATCTTTACTTATAACATCCTTTATAAAATGATATTTAATATCAATGTCCCCGCCCTTTGCCCGCCCTTTTGGAATTTTTAAAACTTTTGCAGATTAAGATGGCACTTTGATTATCAACAAAAAGCTTTACATTAGATAAACAGTTCAGGTTTTTTGCAACTCTTATAAGATTCAGGACTTCTTGTGTAGTAGTAGCAGCCGCCACATACTCTGCCTCCGCCGTTGAGAGTGCCACACATCCTTGTTTCTTTGAAAACCATGCGATTGGATTACTTCCATGTAGTATTATTCCTCCACTCACACTTTTTCTGTCCTTGTTATCTCCTGCTCAGTCTGCATCCGAGTAGGCATATAAATCGTAATTCTTACTCTTCCTGAATATTAATCCTTTTTCCTTAGTACCTTTTAGATATCTGAGTATTCTTTTAGCTGCTTTCCATGTAGTTTCATTTGCTTTGTCTAGATATCTGCTTAGATAGCTTACTGAGTATGTTATATCCGGTCTTGTTGCAGTAGTTAGGTAAAGTAGACTTCCTATTAGTTCTCTGTATCTTTCATTAATATTTTCTTTATTTTCTTCTTCTGGTATCTTAAAATTTGTTTCCATTGATGTTCTCATATCTTTACATTCTGACATATTAAATTTATTTAACAACTTCTCAATTAGTTTAGTTTGTTTTATTTCTATTTTATCTTCCTTTCTAGTAAATTCTATTCCTAAAAACGTTTTAATCTCTCCAAGTTCTTTTGCTTTTAATTCTTCTTTTAACTTCTTTATTATTTCTTCACAATTTCCAATTAGTATTATATCATCAACATATATTATTATCCAACAATCTTCTTTGTAGTATAGACAAGTATCATATCCTAATCTTTTGTAGTTATTCTCTTCCATGAAATTATTTATTCGTTCATTCCAGCACTTCGGTGATTCTTTTAATCCATACAGTGCTCGTTCTAATTTTAATACTGTATTTTTCTCCTTTGTTGTTGTAACCTTCTGGTGGTTTTATGTATATTTCGGATTTTACTTTACCGTTGAGGAATGCTGTATGTCTAATTGTTTTATAGGTAGGTCTTCATTCACAGCTTTAGATATTAACATTCTAACTGTCGGTGCTCTAGCAACCGGTGAGTACTTTGTTCCATCATCTTTTTCTTTAAATATCCATTTAGTATCCATTGTTTTCTTGTTTGCAGGTAATTGTACTTCTTTCCATGTTTCTAAATTTTCTAATGCTTTTTTTTCTTTGTGTACAGCTTCTTTCCATTCTGTATTTTCCATTGCTTCTTCATAGGAGCTAGGTGTATTTGCACTCAGGCAAATAACTATATTTGTCTCATACTCATCAAGATGTGCAAGTGGTTTTACTATTCTTCCTGATCTTGTAGTTTTCTCTTCTCTTGTTGCATCTTCGTTTAAATTTTCCTCATTTGTAACATGTTCGTTTTCTTGTGTCATCTCTATTTTATCTTCTTAATTTTCTTCTTCGTCTTGAATATATCTTCTTTCCTTGTTTTCTTCATTTTTATATACTGTATCACTTTCATTGAATCTCTCATCTCTTAACATTTTTATTGAATTATCTTCTGGATCCCACAATCTGTATCCTACTGTATTATAGCCAACCATTCTTGTCTCTTTTCCTCTTTTATTCAGTTTTGATAGATCACAGGTTCCATTTTTCATGAAACAGGGTGTTTTATAATTTATTGCTGAGGAAGGTGACCTGTTCAGCTGATAGGCAGCACATTGAATAGCTTCACACCATAAAGTTTTGGGCAAATTAGTCTCTGCAAATAAAGTTCTTACCTTATCACACAAGCTACGATTTAATCTTTCCGCTACTCCGTTGGACTGTTTTGTGTACGGTAAGGTATATTCTACATTTATTCCTTTTTTCTTATAAAAATCTTTTAATTTATAAAAAACAGTAGCATTATCTAGTACTGAGGCTGAATACATTTCCTTAACAGACGCCTGTAAGGAAGGTTTGTTCATTCGTAAATTTTTAAAGGATATTTTAAATAAGAGTATTATCATAACTATTCATAATGATAATCAGTCAGCATTAAAGTTGTGTAAAAACTCCCTTTATCATTCAAGAACTAAACATATTGATGTTAGACATCACTTTATCAGACAATGTGTAAATGATAAAATTGTTATGTTAAAACACTTGTGTACAAATGATATGTTTACTGACATTTTAACAAAACCTTTGTGTAAAGTTAAACATAATAACTTTGTAACTCAGTTATTGCTAGCAAAATAAGACTTACTATATATATTCATATTATCTGTCTATGAGTTTTATTTGTTTTATTTTGTGTTGAAACTTGGGTAGTAATTCAGCTATGTCTGAAAGTGTTATGCAAAAAATTTTAATTGAAAAAAATAAACAACTATTCTGTGTTCGTTAAATTTGTATTTCTTTGTAATTAATACAAGGCTCGAAATTGTGTAACTGTATAGACTGTAGTAACACTTTTTTTTTTTGGTTACTTTATATAGGTAGAGTTGTTGATGCTTCTTAATTTCTACAGCTATGTGCTGTATATAGTATGTCAATGTTTATACTTTTATTGGTTTAAGTGCCAGTGTTGGAAATAGTCTTTGTAAACGCAATAAAAATAAAATAACTGCCTTTGTAAATACTTTTGAAGCTGTCAAATGATGATTGATTGAAACTGTAACTGGCTTTTAACTCATAGCTACTTTGGTGAATGCAGTGTGCTCATATTGTTTTTTCTTATAATAAATCTACGCTAATCGTTCTATAATAGTTTTCTTTATAACCATAATCCATCAGAAGGAAGCTATAACTTCCGCCACCGATCGTCCGACAAAAATAACAAGTGGCTGTAATGTGCGGCCTTGCTAGAAAATTTGCTCCCGTTTTGATATAATTTCACTTATTACCTCAGCTTCAAAAGCCACTTGCTTGATATAGGCATCGCAGATTTCTGCACGGGAAAATTTAAGCATCTGTTTGCACTTCCTTTTTTTCGCAGGCGAAATATTGATTATGCAAGCTACTAGCAGAAGACTTTCAGTGACCCAAATTCTTGACAGAATGTGGGTCATTTTCTGAAAAACAAATAACAAATATAATCAGAATGACTTTATACGATGTCTTCTACACCAATGTTAATACTAGGGAATCTAGGGATGCGTCAAATATGGGATTTTGGAACCGTTCCATTACATTACATTTTTAAATTACGTACATTTGTTAGACTGACTACCGTAAATGTACCTCCAACTCGCACATTTCAATATATATAAAATATAAAAACACTGAACTCATTTATGAAAAATCGCAAGCTACAAAGTTGTGAGCAATCAAATTGCATACAGCATACAGTTCAGCAAAAACATTATTTTGATCTCAGCAAGTCTTCCTACCAAAAAGTTTACTTTACTAGTTTTCGTACTTAAACTTAGTGTTTTGAAAACTTGCTTTGATAAACAACCAAACCTCAAAACATAAATTATGATGTTTCTGCTAAACTATGTGCAATTTGATTGCACACAACATTGTTGCTTGCGATTTTTCATTGTCAAGTTCAGTGATTTTAAATATTTCAAAAGGTCAATATGTGCGAGCGAAAAGGCCATCGACGGTACTCTGCCCCTAAACCTATGAGACTGATGTTTCCAAGGAACCGCGTGGTTCCTTGATTTTGCGTTAACAAACTCGTAAATAATTTACCACATTATAAGTTTATGAATTTCTACTATTTATTAAACTAGAAACTAGAACTCACACACGAGATTTTAATTCCAAAAAAAAACCAGACATAAATTAAGTCTTAGTGACACGAACTTACTTAAACTACAAAGTTTTATTGAATAATTATGATCGGTCATACTATGATCACTGTCAGAAGAGTGAATTGATCACTGTCAGAAGAGTGAATAGAAACAGAATCAGATTCTGTTTCACTATCACTAGCCGTGGATATAATAAATCGATCCATTTCTTCATTCATAAGACCATCATTTTTTAAATATTCTTCCTCCAAATGCTGTACATGTTTACATTGAGCTGCCCAATCTTCCGCTTTAACAGTCTCAAAAGCCTCTTCTGTTAGGCGTGCAATTTCTTTTGGATCTTGGCCCACGTTTTTATCAGCAACCCGTCTCTTTACAAGGCTCCACATTTTTTTTGATCGGATTTAGATCGCAGTGGTAAGGCGGCAATTTTAGCAATTCATGATTGTGAGATTTTAATAATGCATCCACGGCATATATAGGTGGACCTTTGTTTTGTTTAATTAATTTAAATAATACAGCTTTTGTCCAAGTATCTTTAAAATATACTCCCTTTTCTCGCAGCCATTCCTGCATGTCACGTTTAATACTTGACATTGTAGGTTTATTTATTTGAGTGCAGTGATACGGAGCGTTGTCCATTACCACAAGTGACCTTTCAGGTAGGTTAGGAATGACTTTTTCACTCATCCATTTCAAAAAATTTGTTTGAGTTCATGTCATCGTGGTAATCTGAGGATTTGGATTGGGATTTGAACATTAACAATGCACCATTAATAAAACCATTTTCAGTTCCCGCATGAGCAATTATCCAACGACTCCTGATGACTCTGACACGAACATCCCAGGCTCATCCTCACTTTGCCAGCAACTTTTGGCATGATAAGTGTTGTGTATATAGGTTTCGTCTAAATATACTCCAGGTTTTTTCACCACATTGCGATTTCTTCGGATTCTCTCCAAATATCTTGAACGCCATGCGGTAATATCATAACGTTCCATAAGTAATTTACGTTTCGATTGGCATCGCCTGTACTTGAAACCGATACTTTGCAATATACGGTGCAAAGATGTGATGCTTCCTTGAAAATTTATGTCTTCTCTCAAAGCTGCACGTAATTTAGCCAATGTTGGTAATTCCTTTCTCACAACATAAAAACTGATTTTTTTGCCGTATAGCGCACAAATCAAATCCATCTAAGTCGAACTTTTTGGTATGCCGGCGACTCTTCCCTGGGGTGACGATAACTTCAGAAGTAATCGCCGCTGTTGCGCCTTCTTTTGTAACTCTCGTTACAGTTTTCTCTGATACACCTGCAATAAAATGAACAAGTTTGAATGATTATTTTTGTATTTAATTACATAATTGTTGAAGTTATCACAATTTTTTGTTGCATTGTGTTAATTCCTTTTAAAAATTTCCATAATAAAAATCATGCATTAAAAAAACATAATTCCAATCTGTAAGAAATCAATCGGGGAAAAAATCTGTATATGGCAGCCCTAAAATTTACCTGTCATGGCGGCGACTCTCTTGCGAACATTGTTTATTGGTATTAAAACACCGTGATTCTTGTGTTCCGCTTCACAGAACTCCTTCACTTTTAATATCATTTCTCGACCTGCACTTTTTACAACTTTTGGCATAGTAAATAAACCTTATAACGCACTAATCCAATAATAAACTCACAAAATATCTACCACAGCAAACGCACCTTGATAACATCGACAAACGACAACATGGCCGATCTCCCCATCTGTCAAAATTAGTTTCACAATCAGTCCGCGGGACTTCTTTCGTGAAATGGACTTTATGCCATTCGCTTCTACTCCGTTCACCTATTATACCCATTTTTTTTGGAAAGTGATAAAAAAGTCACCTGTATAAGCATTATAGCTGCCAGCCGTGGTAATCAACGGCCTACATAGGAAAACTAACTACGTCACTTATCTAACACACAACTACTTACTTTATACACTTGTGTAGCGGCACTACAAAAAGTACTACAGCAAACAGAACAAAAAGTACTACAGCGTCATCTATGACACATCATGCTTAATGGAATACTGACTTAACTCAAAAAAGACGATTTTTGGGAAATCGCAAAAGAAGATCTTGCGATGAGGACTTATCCTACTTGTCGATGCATAAAAATAAAACTGATTTAAATTAATCATGAATGCTTGTATTTTGTACGTCTATGATTAACTATTGATAAGATCTGAGTAAAAAAAAAACCGGAAATAATTTCTATCTATTTTTTTTTAATATTATAAAAAGTACATTCTATGTTAAGTCAGTTTTTTATAAAAAGTAAAGCAAATATTTTAGAATGTAAACGTTCCATTAAGTTTTAAGTCTGTTTCAGTTTGAATTATGTATTATTTATAACGACTAATTCAGTATTTAGTCTGTATTTGAGTACTTTAGGAAAATACATTTAGAGATTGGGTCACTTTATTCAAATTAGCAGACCGTAAATGAACTTAATATTGGCGTTTTTTTAATTAATTAAAAGACAAAATATAATCATCAATCTTTTATTGCAGCAACCTTCACAAGTAGCAGATAAAAATAACAAATTTTAACGTATCAGTCTTATTTATAATTACTATAAATCAAGCCGGAGAATTGCTCTAATTACACAAAAAAAAAATCGCTAAAAACAAACTAAAAGTACAAACTTACTTTAAAAAATAAACCCACTTTGGTTATCCAACCTATTAAATAAAAAAATGTCATTATTAAATTTAGTTTAAGTCTCTGTAAAACATAAGATAGCAAAACTCTTAAGCAAACATCTTAAGCAAACATAATTGAACTTTGATTTATTGATTGAACCTTCTTTTTAATTAATTTTCATATGTAATCAGTAATCATTGTTAACGTAGGTACACTATTAAATAATAGAGTTATAAAAATCCGAATAAAAATTTGGGATCATTTTTTTTGATAATAGCTCTCTCAGATCTTTCTTTTTATTCTCACTTAGTTCTTGCTTATTTAAGTAGACATTAGTTGGTACAATTTCACACAGAGGAAGCATTTTTTTCCTTTTATTTCTGACGCTCACTTCCTGGTATTCAGTATCTTTGTACGAGGTTTTAACGAAAAATGAAAACGGTGTATCTTTGCTCACTTTTATCACCTTTAAGTCATTCCATAAAACAGTTCTCCCTTCTTTAGTTTTATTAAAATTAAAACCCCAATCTTCTTGTAGTTTTTTTAAGTCTAAAAATGACTCAAATGTCAGTTCATGTACTGAAAATTTCTTGCCAGACTTCTTTGCGTTTTTAATTATGGCTACATATTGGTGAGGGGAATATATCGGACCGGATTTTAGATTTTTTGTTATCTCCTTTTCTATGAGGCTATGGATATTATCACCCTCGTTTTGTGTATGACCTTTTATTAAGAATTTATGAGTGATAGATTTAATATTTAGATGAGTGACTGCATACAGGTAAAGTGCTACTATAAATTTATTTTTGTTTTGACCGGCACAATTGTCAGAGTAAAGAATTAAATTACATCCATCGTCATTTGGTGACTCCGCTGAGAGCTTCTCAAAAACTTTTAGTAAACAAGATCCGATTTCGTTGGCCCCGCGTTTAGCATCAGTTTCGTTCCAGAAGAAGCAGTGTACATCATCATACGAGTCTTTAATTTGGCCGTCAACTTTTTTGTTTAACATCGTAATTGTGAAATTGTAACTATTTAATTTTGATTTGTAATAAAATCCAGAGGTATCTCCTCTAGGAGATTGCAGAACAGCTTGCAGATCAAACACAAGAACTTTATTTTTATCATCTATTTTACAGCGATCATCGTGTTTTTCTTGTCGGCTCAGTGTTTTTTCTTCTAAATGTGCATCGTACGATTCTTTGAGTAATAATTTTTGTTCAGGCGTCGAGTTCTTGTATTGCAAACATAAATCACATTGGTCTTTTCTGGGACGAAAAAACGAAATATTATAATCTTGTGTAAATACTTTGTAAAATGTGCAATATCTACCAGCTGCTTTGTTATTTTTATTTTGATTTTCAAGTCCCTGAAAAGATCTGAAATTGTTTTCCCACCATCAATATATTCACGATTAGAATATTGCCTAATATAATGGGATTCAATTCTTGGTATTGCGTTTATGAACTGTTTGATATCGTTTAGGAGTTGTTCATCAACCCTTACATGGTTGCTGTGCTGTCCTCTCTGATCTTGTGCTAGAATTCCATGTTCATCTATTTTGCTCTTGACAGTACGTATAACACGATCAGAAATATCCAAGGTTTTCATATAAAACGTTTTACAGACTCGTACCGATTGCCCTTCTACTAAGAAATGGAAAGCTTGATTGCAACTTCTTGGATTACGCGCATTTGTATACTTATATCTTGGAGTTATATTGGTCATACAAGACATAATAACCATAATAACCATGCATGCAGCATGCAAGCAAGCATGCAGTATGCAACTTGCAGCAAGCATGGTTTCTGTCACGGCTCCGGCGCTGCGGGGCTCCGGCGGTCCCACGCTAGCTTATCGTCGCTGATGTGTTTTACGCTCACCACCGCAACTTCGGCTTGCGGGCCGCCTCGCTCCTTCGCGCCTACGCGGGCTTAGATTACACTCTAGGGGTAGGGCAGACAAGACTACGTGGAGTCGGTTTTGCAGCGAATCGTTTCTGTCACTAATTTTTGAAGCACAACTTAATGAATTTTTAATTCAAAATAAATACGTAAAAATAACTCAAATTTGATTCTGGTATTTATATTAATTGTATGCCTAAACACTATTATGCTAATAGTTGTAGGGGAATTTTAGGTGACTTTCCAAAGAAACTCCAAAAAATGCTGATATTTAGTCAAAGATGTATTTATTGCCTTGATGACGATCAAAAATGGAAGAAAAAATGACAAGCAAGTACACACATCAACACGGTCTAGGGATATTTTTAAAAAAGCGAATTACTATCAATGTGTTAATTATTTATATGACATGTATATACACACATCAACACGGTCTAGGGATATTTTAAAAAAAGCGAATTACTATCAATGTGTTAATTATTTATATGACATGTATATATTTAAAAGATACGTTATTTAATATTCTACCATTTTTTAATAATGGTTAAGGTATAGATTAAAATTTCAGGATTTTATGGAAAAAAAATGAAGCATAGACGGAAACCGTATATGAATGAACTTTTAATTTGTGAGTAAAAACTGAAAAAAATAGAAAAATCATTTAATTTGTGTTTATAAACTTGAAGTTAGTAGTCTGAGAAAGCGCCCATGATGTTCATAACACATCGGCAACGATTCGGCATGCTCAGAACAAGGTTGTCAATGTCTTGCTGCGGAATATTGTCCCATGTCCTTCTGAGGTGCGCAAAAAGTTGATCTTCTGTAGCCAGATTTTCAGGAACTTCCTTCAGAGCTCTTCTTTGCAGCATATCCCACGCATGCTCAATGGGATTTAGATCTGGCGAAAAAATGAAAAAAAAAACTAACTAAACGTAATTCGTATTGTTTTCTAAATTTCGCACAAATGAAAATTCCCTCTCCTATACATCAAGACATTTTTATGCCACCGAAACAAAAGAATTTTCAAAAATTTGAATTTGGAATTAGTCTGAGATAAATTACAAACAAATCGGTGTATAAAAGATTCCAATGCGGCCAGTACTTTTCGAGTTATTTAATTGAGTATGAAATATCCCTAGACCGTGTTGATGTGTGTATTTAAAAGATACGTTATTTAATATTCTACCATTTTTTAATAATGGTTAAGGTATAGATTAAAATTTCAGAATTTTATGGAAAAAAAATGAAGCATAGACGGAAACCGTATATGAATGAACTTTTAATTTGTGAGTAAAAACTGAAAAAAATAGAAAAATCATTTAATTTGTGTTTATAAACTTGAAGTTAGTAGTCTGAGAAAGCGCCCATGATGTTCATAACACATCGGCAACGATTCGGCATGCTCAGAACAAGGTTGTCAATGTCTTGCTGCGGAATATTGTCCCATGTCCTTCTGAGGTGCGCAAAAAGTTGATCTTCTGTAGCCAGATTTTCAGGAACTTCCTTCAGAGCTCTTCTTTGCAGCATATCCCACGCATGCTCAATGGGATTTAGATCTGGCGATTGAGCAGGCCAGTCTAAGGCCCTAACATTATGTGTATGTAACCAAGCTGCTACCGTGCTCGCCGTGTGTGCCCGGGCATTGTCGTGCATGAGCAGGAAATCTTGCCCCATTTGTGTTCTGTGGGGCAAGATTACGGGCCCCAGCACCTGTTGGACGTATCGTTCTGCCGTCATATTGCCCCGCACCCAAACGAGATCCGTCCGTCCTCCAAGACGAATTCCTGCCCAAACCATAATTGTTCCTCCTTGGTATGGGTGAACTTCCTGAGGGTTCTGGAGACGGCTCCATCGTCCAGGAACTCGCCAAACACGCGTCCTTCGTGAATCTGGATGGAAGCCGAACCTGGATTCATCCGTGAACAGCACATTGGACCATTGGTCACGGCCCCAGTCCACGTGGTTCCGAACTCATTCTAATCGTCGTCCACGATTGCCTCTCCGTAAAGGTGGGACCCGGAGTGGTCTACGAGAGCGTAGATTGCTTTCATGCAGTCGCCTTCTTACAGTTTGGTCACTCACAAGCACTTGGTGTTCCACTCGCAGCCTTTGGACCAATTGAGTCGCCGTTGCATTTGGTTGTGCTCGTGCAGTAATTTGCAAAAATCGGTCTTGTCTGAGGGTAGTGATGCGACTTGGCCCCCGGTGCCTCTCCGCTACTTCACCTGTGGCACGATAGCGTGTCCACAATCTTGAAATTACATTTTGATGGGTCCCTATGGCCTCAGCAACATTACGCTGAACAGATCCAGCTTCCAGCATTCCCACAGCTCGTAACATCTCCGCCCTCGTCAAATGTCGGCGTTGCATGGCTACAATACCTCAATTTTAACTTTATCTTTCGTTTAAAAATGAAAAAAAAACTGTAACTAAACGTAATTCGTATTGTGTGTATATTGGATGTATGGTCGCATTACCAAACCCCTTTAATACGGGTAAATCATTAAATAACCATTCGGTGGGATTAACTAGTGTCCGCGCAACTGATTCCACGACAAATTAATTTATCTTTATTGAACGATAGAGGTTGATTATTCATGTTTAGTATCGTAACATAACCTAGGCCATTCAGAAAATTACATTTTCCAATTGCAATCCTGTATGATTTTCGATAACCGTTTTCTATAACAAGTTGACCCGAAAATCGGTTATTGGTGTAACATTTAATTGAACCACTTCCGAATAATTTTATTGATTTACAGCACTTGAGACTAAATGTGTCATGCCTGACACTATTATTTTTAGATGTAAAGACTAACTTATCGCTTGTTTTAATAATTGCCACGTGAGATTGTTCTGTAGCTGTCCGTCCTAGTAATACATCGTAATTCAAAAACTTATCTGATACTATGATTAAATCAACCATAATTAAAACTCCTTCCAGAGATAACTGCAAGTTACAAATACCTATTGGATGTATGGTCGCATTACCAAACCCCTTTAATACGGGTAAATCATTAAATAACCATTCGGTGGGATTAACTAGTGTCCGCGCAACTGATTCACGTATTAAGCAGCACTGACTACCAAAATCTATGTAACCCGTGAAATTTTTACCGTTGATTGAAATGGATTTTCTGAATTTTTCATCTGTGTTCATTTGTTTGGTTTCATTTAGTCATAATGCTTTAACCTCTGTATCTTTTCTAAGCTCCCTTGTACAATTTGGTTTATCATGACCTATTCTCATACATTTCTGGCATTTCATTATTGGTTTTTGACATTTTGCAATTACGTGTCCAACTTCGTGACAGTTGAAACATCTTAATACCCTAAATCGCCCTTAGATCCGCGCTGCAGTGTATCTGATACGGGTTTTACTATTTTCTTGTTAGTATTTCATTCAACACGTTCATGCTTAACATTTCTTAAAAATCCTAACAACTTTGACACCTAACACATTCGTTGACTTTGTTCAACCAAGTAACTATTTTTTGATTTTTAACTTTGGGGTCAAATTCGGGCACTACATTAATAGATGTATATTTATTTTTCACTTGAGGATTTACGGTTGCGATAGCTTGCAAAGTTTTATTAAGAGTCTCTAAAAAATGAACACTCGATTCATGTTCAGGCCCTTCAGACCTGAGGTGACTATTCTCCTTCGAATGGCGCTTCATGCGACGCGAAAGTGATGGGCGACTCGGAAAGTTTCTATCATTCCACCCGGAATATTCCTGGGAATATTCCCAAAACGGGTATTTACCCGGGTACGTTCCCAAATCGTGGGTAAATTAATTTCTATGACGATTGAATTAGTAAGCACTGAATAAAAACAATAACACCAACTCCAAAATCATTTAATCAACAACAGGATGGTTCAAATATGAAAATTATTGTTTAAATATCAGATTATGGGTGACAAAAATCACTTCAAGTTTAATACTACTTATAATAGTAAGTAGGTCAAATGTTATTGAGATTCATTTAATCACTGTCTAAATCACTGTCATCGGAGAATGTTCTTGTTATATCGCAAAATTCTATTTCTCTTGTGTTTATTCCAGAAGTTGATGGTTGAGGTTCAATATTGTTTATGGTCAATGGGCTAACCATAAAAGGACTTGAAGTGGGTTCCTCATCTTCTTCATCTACTTCTTCGTCTTTTTGATTGTGTAACAAATTCCAATTATATGATATGTAGGCCAGCTTTGTAGCTCTTTCTGTTGTTAACCTATTCCGTTTAAGGCTGTGGATATTTCCATGTACGCTGAAGGTACGCTCTGTTGCAGCTGAGGTGCAGGGAGCAGTTAAAAGACAAGCTGCAACTTTGCTCAGAGGTTTGTTTTTGCAAATTCCTTTCCACCAAGTTAATGCATTCATTTTCTGAAGGCTGGTCCAAACAAAAGATTTTCCCCACAAACCTTCTCTTGCTCTATAATTAGCTAAATCTGTCATTATTTCCAAGTGTAACAATTATATAAAACTAAGAACTGGAATCTACACAATGCAAGTAGGTATATTACCCGGGTAGAATCACATCACTAGACGCGATTCACCAATCAATCGAGCACCTTTTCCAGCATACTGAGACACGTTAGGTTTTTCTAGCGTAAGCGACGTAATCTTTTACGTTTGTGACGGTTTTCACTAACTTTTGTATCTCGAGATCGTAATTTTCTATCACGTTCCATTGAGTTTATTAAAAACTGAAGCACTCACCAGTAACGGCGAAAAGATAATTCAAACCTGAATCTTTATAAATGACCGAGAACGGCGCGCAGCGATCCCGCTTCTGATTTGTTAGATCACTTTTATTCTAAACGTAATCGTCTCACAATTAATAGTTTTAATGCGTTCCACAATTCGTTAAGTTTCTTTATTTAAATTCACTAATTCGACACCTCACAGAAATCCTTATCGCTCAGGAATGTCAAGTCCTCGCGGCGTTCGCACTGGGCCAGTCGATGGCCCGAACCCGATTCGATTAAGGACCATATGTTTAAAGCGACAAGGTTGATTTTTGATTTACCAGGATTTAGACGTGTGCCCTTTCCAAAGATTTATTCCAAACTGAACTTGCTAGGTTAGTGGACCGTATGATGTTTGACCCACATAGCTATAGTTAGGCGCACATGTTGCACTGAGAACATTCGTTCGTAAGTTTAAACAATAACCAAAATAACTTCAATGTTACTATAAACAAAATATAATCGTGTATAAAATATTCAAATGTCCACAAATTCATTACAGTAAATCATATTTATAATTCGTTTTTCTTAATTGACAATAGCATTCTAACACAAGCTACCATTTGATTTGTTATCATTACTGCAAGAATTCACCGTACCTTTATACCCCAACGAATGAATTAAAGTATTATGTCGGCGTTTACATATCTTGCATCCCGGCCTTTTGCATTGGTTAGCAAAATGACCTGCATGAAAACAATTATAACACACTTTATAGTTAGGTATTAATTTGAGTTGGGCGTCGGTGCTAAGTGAAAGGAATTGTGAACAACTACTTAACACGTGATCAGCTTTACAGCGCGGGCACAACTTACTTAATTCGGTGCTGGAATTATTAGAATCTCGTGATACAACCATAGATTTCATCTTATTAGAATGGGAACAAGGCTTACCGGGAGTGGGATTAGTGCTATTTCGTGCTGTTTCTAGTGTTTCTAACAAATCAGCGCGAAAGCGAATAAATTGAATGAGTGCAGCAAATGTTATTGTGCTATCCTTGTCTATACGACATTTGTGCTCCTCCCCACTCACGATACTTTGACCGATCGAGTTTCTGAGTTACCATGAATATTAATAAAGTGTCCCAATTTTTATTAAGTTGATCAATCAATCCTTTCAACGTAACAGAGGACTCCTTTGTAATAGCATTCAAATAATATAAGGACGACACCTGATTTTGAACTAACATTCTTTTATTATCGAAGCGATCACAAATTAACTTCCAAGCTGTATCGTAATTACTTGCGGAAAACTCAATCCCATGTATTACAACAGCAGCAGATCGTTCCAGAGACGCTCGCAAATAATGGAATTTGTTTATTTGATCAATTTCATCGTTACCGTGTGTCCGGCTTGAAGGACCAATTTTATGTTTGCAAAGGCTCTCATAGAATGAATTATAATTTATAATATGGGGTGTTACCGAAGCAGTAAACACACCACTCTGATAAGGTGAGGATTTTTCTGGCTGTTTTGTCTGGTTGAGCCTGAGTGGACTCAATTGGCTGTGGTGTACGTGTTATGGGCCATGAGGCAATATCTTGACACAACCATGATGGACCCTGCCACCATAAGGTACATGACTGTAAGGCAGATGGCATCACTCCACGAGTGATTAAGTCAGCGGGATTTTGTTTAGTGTTGACGTAATACCAATCACGGCTTTGAGTAGTTTCAATCATTTGCATAAGGCGATGTGTGACATAAGTATCATGTTTTGATTTGTATGGTGATTTAATCCAGTTGAGCACGATGGATGAGTCTGTAAAGAGATGTATTTGATTTATGGTAATTATATCTTTTGTTAGGGCAATAAATCTATTAGTAAGTTGAGCCAAAAGAAGTGCTCCACATAATTCCAATCTAGAGATTAATTATTGTTTTTTTAATAGGGGAGACTTTAGATTTGGCGGTAACCAAAGTACAAGTTGGCTGTTTGTTGGGATAAGTAGCCCGTAAGTACAAACAAGCACCATATGCTTTACTTGAAGAATCAGAAAAACCTATTAAAATAATATCATTGGAATTATCTGAAAAATAATATCTAGGTATTTTAATGTTTATTAAATTATGCAATTGATTAATAAAATTCTGCCAAGTTGTTTGTATCTCCTGAGAAACAAGAGAATCCCAGTCAGTGTTCTGTCTCCAAATTTCTTGCATCAGAATTTTAGCTAGAATAGTGACAGGTGCTAATTTGGGACAAAATATTCCTTTTTGTGCAAGGGATATTGGTAAGATTTGGGATAAAGACTTGAAGTGTATCTTTAGCAGGCAACCATCTAATACCTAAGGTTTTTACTGAGGTAGGTGGTGGAAAGTTATAAGATGAAATATCTTTGTCTTTATCTTTCTGTGAACTTTGTGAGGGTAGGTTTTTGAATGAAGGGTCTATGCTTGCTAAATAATTGTATAAATCTGGATGATTAGATGTCCACTTGTGTAATTTGAATCCTGCTTTGCTTATCAAGTCAATAAGTTCTGAACATAATTGGAAAAGCTTTTCTTTAAATTTTTCTCCACATAAATAATCATCCAAATAAGAACTATTTTTTATACAGTTAGCTGCCAATTTATGTGACTTTGTGTATTTTTCGGCTAAATATAACATTGTACGACATGCCAAGTAGGGTGCACTTTTTGTGCCATAAGTAACTGTATCTAATTCAATACACTTAAGTTTCTCATTTGGAGGTCTCTCCATAATATCCTTTGTAGTCTAGTTTGCTGTGGATCTATAAAAATGCCTCGAAACATTTTAACTATATCACATGAAAATGCGTATTTATATGTCCTAAATCTGATAATGATTTCGAATAAATCATTATATATATTGGGACCTTCATCCATGATATCATTAAGGGATATTCCAGATGATGTTTTTGCACTAGCGTTAAATACAGTGCGTAACTTTGTTAAAACACTATCAGGTTTTAAAACAGCAAAGTGTGGCATGGTTAGGACCAAGCTTCATGCGTCCAGGTTGCATAATAGAATAAAATAGTTCAGCACCAATGAGTATGTCTATAGTACTTGGAATATAAAAGGTTGGGTCGGCGAGTGTTTGCGCTTGTTTGTAAGGAATAGGCCAAGCATGCGTAGGTATGTTTGTATGTGGTAGTGGCACAGTAATTTTATCCATAATAATCAATCAGAGATTGGCAGTGTAGTCAGTATAGCGAGATGAAATAATGGCACTAGCACTCACTTGTGTTGGTTTTTGGCTGTTGCCAATACCTTGTATGAGACAAGCATTGTCTGTTAGTTTCAGCTGCAATTGAGTAGCAAGCCTGTGGGTAGCAATGTTTACTTCGCTTCCAGCATCCAGCAGAGCACGAGCATTCACCCACTTTCCTGATGGGCCTTGTATGCGTATGATAGCTGTGGAAAGTAGAATTTGATTTTTATTAACACTGGACACTAGCACTGTTGATGTTGAGGGATTGTTATGAGAATTGTTATTATGCAGTGACTGTGTACAGTCGAGCTGAGAAGTTGTAGAAGTCTTCTGTGTTTGCGGTGAGATATTATTATGTAGTAGCACTTGTGGGTGTTCATTTAATGTAGTAGTAGTAGGTAATATGTTTTGTGATGATTGGGGTACGTCTTGTAATGTAGTAGATGTATGACTGACCTGTAGTTGGTTCCTATCCATATGTATGCTTGTGTGGTGTCTACCCTGACACTTAAAGCATTTATATTTTGAGCAGTCCGTCCGTAGCTGCACTCTTAGGCGGACGTTGCAACACGGTGCATATTATTATTAATATCGTACAGCGCGGCGCAAGCCGACGCTCGTAATTGTACTGCCATGAGTGATAAACTTGTGCCAAATGAACTGCTGGCGTTCCTGCAGCAGAAGCTGGACGTGATGGACGAGGTGTCCGCCATCCAGATCTGTGTAACGAACTTCAGCGAGGAGGATATTGCTGCTGCAAAGCTGCTGCTGTTCCGGTCACTTAACAAAGTCGACCAGATGGTGTCTGGTCGGCGCGACGGGACGAAGAAAAGTGTGCAAGACATCATCACGCTTCTGAAGGCTACCGATCCAGACGACGTGCCGACGTTTGTGGCGAGGGATCTGAACAAGTTACCCCCAGTCACATTCGACCACGTCGACGTTACGAGCCTGTTGAAGGACATTGTTTCTTTGAAGGCAAGTCTGACTGATGTACAGAGGAAGTTGGAGACATCCCAGAACACCGTTGCGGACCTGTGCTCAGAACTCGATGAGTTGCGCAACTCAGTGGCGTTAATTGGGTCACCGGCGGCGCGTGTAAGTAACGTAAATACGCGCCGAGGTGTTGGCTGCCTCGATACGTCGGTCACGAGTTTTGCGTCAGCAGTTTTGTCGCCGGCGCCGATTGCTGAGCCAGCAATGAGCGCTACAAGTGTGCCTCGCTGCCCTGCCCCCGCCACAGCAGCTCCTCCCCGCAGCGCTGCCCGACCGATGCGACCATCGCACCCGGTGGTCACACCCCTTGCTCCCCCCGCAAAGCCTATGTCTTCAAAGGACTCGGAACGGGCTGATGACGGCTTTATGACGGTGCAAAGGAGGAAGCGCCGTCAGAGTAGCTGTAAGAACCGCTGCGGCCAGGCTCCTATAGAGCCTAACATGAAACTGCGTGCTGCGAAGCCGAATACCCCGGTGTATATTTCGCGTCTCCACTTACACCACTGATGCGGAAGACATCGTGAAGTACGTGCGCCAAAAGCTGAATTACTCTCCGAGAGTGCAGTTGCTGGAGTCGCATCGCAACGTCAACTTTAAGGCGTTTGTGGTGCGCGTACCAACATGCTACCTGCATCAGGTGATGGAAGAAAGTTTTTGGCCACAGGATGTGGTATTTCGCCGCTTTCGCGGACAAGTGCCACCAGAACGCATAAAGACTTAGTGCAATTTAGTGATACTAACATAGTTTTAAGTTATATTTACTAATAAAATTGTAATAAAACGTATGTATACTTAGGTTAAGGTATTTATCTATGGGTCTTTGTTACCTGAAAATAAATGGATTATTATTATTATTATTATGCTTGGCTACATAAGGCTGCAGACAGTTAAAACACAAGGATTTAGCTTTAATAAGCTGTATGCGATTAGGTATAGTTAGTTCTAGGTAGTGAGGACACTTAGACAAGATATGTTTGCTTTGACATATTATGCAAGATAGATTTTACATTTGAATTATCGTTGGTTTTGTTATCATTTAACATCTCAAATGCTGTTCGCCGTAAATTTATAAATTCCAAGAGTTCTGCTAAGGGTGCTATGGTGTTATCTTTTCTATTTATTTCCCATGCAGCACGTAAAGAGTTATCCAATTTTTGACATATTAAAAATACAAGTAAAGCATCCCAGCTTTCTACAGGCAAGTTAATTGACTTTAATGAGTCTAAACTTTCCTGCAAGGTTACTAAAAAGTCTTTCAAGTTAGATTTTGTAATTAAATTAAGCTTAGTTAATATAGCTTTTAAATGATAGTTAACAACAATAGATTTGTTTTCTTACCTTTTTGAGAGGATACTTAATGCTTTTTCGTAATTCTCCTCTGTAATTAACAATGACGAGATAAGACCGCCGCGGCTTCTCCAGCGAGGGCAGACTTCAAATATTGCATTTTATTCACGACAGGTAAGTCCGCGTTGTCCACTGATGCGTAAAATATGAAGTTATTATATTTTGAAGGTTGACCATTGTCTGATGTCGCCATCGAACCTCGGTAGTTCAAGCTGCGGTAACCTGACACGTGGTTTTTTATTGTTGTACTCATGCACAGTTGTAGAATTTGTTGAATGGAAAGATTTGCTGATTGTTGTTGTGAATTATTTGTCAATTCCTCAAGTGTAGCCATTGTGCTGTAGTATCGTTCTTCAAAGGTTTCTCGTTCCAGTTTATGTGCTGGCTGATGTTCGGGGTCCATGTCCGCTATTTCGATTTCCAACTGTATGTTTTTAAAGCGATGAATCATGGAGCCGAGTTCCATTTTCTTGACCTCAAGATCGTGAGTGGTGTTGCGGTCTTGACTGTAGCCATCGACGAAATTTATGATTCTTGTTAATTTTCCTTTTATAGCGCCCCTCTGGACCTTCAGTTTATTGAGGTCCATTTTTCCAAAATAATGAGAAATTATGATCCACGTTGCACGTAGTACTTTTCAATATTGTAATGTATTTGTAGCAATGAGATTTATGTAGAACACCATTGATTTGTAGTAGATATTAAGATATGATTCACACTTATTTTTCACGATTTCTTTTTGCGGAGCGTATTGTCGTCGTTTTTTTGTTTTTTCGTTGGCACACAGACAGCGGGCCAAGAGATAGAGCAGCAGCGCAGCGGCGCTAGCGCATGCGAGTGAAAGAGAAGAAACGATGTCCGGTGTTCCGGGGCCACCACGGTCGCGCACCTGTGAGGCTATTTTGTTGTCCTCTAGCTCCGTTGGTGGCGCTAGACGTTGAGAGCTCGTTCCGTCACGTCGGTTACAAATACCAAACACCGTGAATGAGGCTAATAAAAGTGTCGCGGAACTCCAACCAATTGCTAAAACTCCCATTAAATTTAGGTAACTGTATCGTGGGTAACTTAACAGGCTTACGTTGACTAATACGGGTACATTTTGTACTAATCATGGACTCATTATCGCTGTTATAATTACATAACAGCTCCTGTGCCCTAGCCAGTGCTTTGTAATACTGTGAATCGAATTCAGCACGCTCAGAGACTTGAGCTTTAACATCATCTACCAGACATTCCAATCGCAACTGTACCTCATCGTAATGCTCATACAAGGACTCGATTCTTCCAATCCGTAACTGCAATTCCTGGACCTCAAAGCTGGTCAACTCCTTGTCGCTGAATGCATCAAGGTAATTAATAAATACAGTTAAGCGTCCCTTTATGCTTCCTCGTTTTTAATAAGTTCTTTTTCTTCGGACATACTGGGAATCGAATGTAGTCAACCTGGAATTTATATAACGGAGAACCGGGACCATTCGGATTTTTAGAAATCGTGACGTCAGCAGAGCTGACGTCACCATCTCCACCACTAGGCTCACTCATTGCAAAAATGAATACACACAAATTTATCCACACACGTTATAATTTTATTAATAGCAAAACACACTTAAAAACAGCCTTAAAAGCTAAATTAATAATTGAAATTGTACTCACAAGATCCACAAGATATTCTAGGCAGAACACAACTTGTCTTCACAAAATTCTCCATTCCAATGTGGCCTCGCAACGGCTCGTCATTTCAATACTAAAAATGGCGTCGTCGTTGCGAAGTCATTACACATCTTTATTTTTACAAATTGCAGATAACATTGATTGAAAAATCAAACTATGATTTGTTAATTAGTTTTACTATTTTTAGTACTCGATTTTAACATTAAATGATTTCTCTATCGTTTAAAACATTTAACTGAATATTTTAAACGCGCGCCATATTTTTCACTTGACACAGTAGTTCAATCAACTATTTGTTAAAAAATAATCAAACAGAAATTATTTTAAAACTAACGCTTAACGCTTATTAATAAAGAAATGAATTTAGCAATAGATAACTCGTTTTTAAACCTAAGTTTAAATAAACCATCGGTTATGGTTTGCTGTTACAAGTAACTGCAAATCATAACACGGCTTTTCATATTAAAAGGTAGCAAACTGACTACAATAATTAAATCTAAATTAATTTAAACCTATCCAGTCATATTAAATTGTTCCATTTAAACTTAAAGTTAATGTTTTAAAAGTTTACGTTAGCCTTGCATCGACACGGCCATTCTGCGAGACGGTGTGCGTGCCCTGCACCAGTCGCGGTTCTGAAAATGTTTTTTTTTTTTTTCTGACCTAGGTATCCATTCATAGGTACACTAACTGACAACTTGTTTGTGGTCGGAGCTGTTGTTGTTTCGAAATGAGTTCAAAAGTTCTGTACCTTAGCATAATATAGTCTGAACTTTTTAATGATAACCGATTCCAACAATCAAGTTATCAGCCATAATGTTTATACCTTGGTAATCTTAAACATAGGTTATGTGGATAAGTATTATAAGTTATAGATATCGAAATAAATATGGAAAGAATAACGTTGTTTAGAGTAGTAAATAAATAGGGTGTGCTGTACATAGGAAAGTGAGTGAAGATATTGAAGTGCTTGTAACGCTACACGCTTACTCGCACCTTTATTTAGTTATGTCAATGCAAATTCTCCACGCATACATGCATGATTTGATTTCTCGTAGACAGGGATGATGCTGTGGTGCTGGGCGGTCTTGTACACCGTGGTCCACAGAGGCTCTAAAGGAAAAGGGTACTAGGGTGGTGCTGAGGCCTAGGCCTTATATTTATGACCGTGGTCCTCAGAGGCTCTAAAAGAAAAGAATATAGAAATAAAGTTCTTACATAGCTAGCAGCTTGTTAGGGTTTGATGCTGTGGTGCTGAGCGGTCTCGTACGCCGTGGTCCACAGGGGTTCTAGGGGATTTGGGAAGGACGAAGCTGTGGCCTAGGCCTTATTTTGTCCGTGGTCCACAGGGGCTCTGAAAACTTATATTGCGAATTTGCGACTTTGTTGATAAAAACTCACGGGAATGATGGTGCGGTGCTAAGCGGTCTTGTACGCCGTGGTCCACACAGGTTCTAAAGGATTGTGAAAGGACGATGCTGTGGCCTAGGTCTTATTATTTTGACCGTGGTCCACAGAGGTTCTGAAAAGAGTGTACTAAGGAAACGGGCAATACGGATTGTACAATCTTACTATTTTGTAGTTTTGATGGAATCGGTCCGTCAACAAAGACAAAGGCCAATATCGAATCTCCTTACTGTTGTTGCAGTCTTATAAATCATTTAGACTCAAATTCACAGTAAGTGTCAAGATAACAATAAGAAGGGAGAAACTCACTTTGTTTAGGGGTCCAGCAGCTGGGCAGCTTGGGATGTAGACGGCTGTGGCTCCTTTGACGGCAGCGGAGATGTGGTTTGTTGTAGTGTGTCATCGACCAAGTTCGTCGATGAGTCATCAGCCAACCGGACGGCCACTCGCTGAGGGTCATCTTCGTTATTCGTCGACACGGTTTCCTGCTCGCCTGGCTGTGGTGCTCGGCGCAGCTGGTCGTGAGCAACCTTACGTGGACGCCCTCTGCCGGTCACACGCTTGACTATGTATCGGTCGTTGTCTAGGATCCTATATATCTCGTATGGCTCGCTGTATTTTAAGTCTAGAGACGTCTGGTTTCGGGGATTGTTCTTGACAAGTACGTAATCGCCAAGCTGAAACGGACGCATTTTCGCCTTGCCACTGTCAAATCGTTGCTTGTCATACTGTCCTGCAGCTGTCATTTTCTCTTGTACTTGTTGCTCAAGCAAGTCAAAGTCTATGCATTCGTTATTAATATTCACCAACCTTAGTAGTTCTGGTGGTACACTGTGCTGGCGGCGGGTCAGTAGTGTAAGTGGTGCGACCCCAGTTACTCTATGTGGAGTGCAGTTAAACGCGAGCTGTAAAGCTTCTAGCGCCGTCTGCCATTCTTCAGTGTCATAGTTTCTGATCATGGTCAATGCGTTTTTCAACGTGCCCATAATTCGTTCGACCTGTCCGTTCGCTCGGCTTACTCCTGGCGCAATGGAATGTATGTCGATGCCGAAACGGTCCGAGTAGACTTTAAACTCGCCAAGGAACTCTCGACCTCCATCCACCACGACTTGCACTGGGGTTCCGAACAGGTGCACGACACGTTTCAAAGCTGCGAGGCTGCTGCTTGGGCTCTTATCATTTGAGTAGCTAAGTAGGATGTATTTGGTGTAGGCGTCAATTGTAACAATTACATACTCATCTCGTCCCTCAGCATTTCTCGTACCCAGCTTGCCAGTAATATCCATGTGGACGACCTGGAACGCTGCAGTGGGCTTCTGAATAGGATGAAGCTGGGCTTGGATAGCGCCCGACGGTCCTTTCGAGGTCTTACATACAACACAATTGTCCACAAACTTTCTGACGATTGTACTCATTTTGTGAAACCAGTACGTTTCCCTCAGCTTGTGTAAGGTTTTCTCCCATCCAGGGTGTTGCAGAGCGACATGGAAAGAGTTTATCAAGCTCCACTGGAATGATCTAGGGACCACAATTGGTTTATGTATACCGAGTATAGAATCTGTGAGAGTCTTCTTAAGCACGCCTTCTTCCAAGACGTAGCCTTCGGCCGGACTGTCGCTGCTCATGGTGTCTATTAGCGGGCGCAGCACGTCGTCGCGGCGCTGCTCGATCTGCAGCCACTCAGTGTCTCTGGTCATGAAGTTGATAGATATTTCAGTGGATGGATTCCTACTGAAAAAATCCGCGTGCTGTAATCGCTCACCTTTTCTATACTCGACCTCGAACTCGTAATTCTGCAGGAAGGCCCACCACCTATGGATTCGGGGAAGGAGATCCTTTTTGTTCTTGGACGCTTTCAAGGCGTTACAGTCTGTTATTACCTTGAATTTTCTGCCGTATATGTAATGCCGAAAATGCTTGACTGCCCTCACCACCGCCAAGGTCTCGAGCTCGTACGAGTGGTAGCGGCTCTCAGCGTCGGTGGTGCGCCGGCTCATGTACGCGACTGGATGCTGGCGACCGCCGATGGTCTGCACGAGCACCGCCCCGTAGCCGATGCTGCTGGCGTCCGTGAAGAGCTCGATTGGTGCGTCTTCCTGAAATAGCGTAAGGGTAGGCGCAGTAGACAGGTGTTGTATGATATGGTTTCGAGCCTCATCATGCCTTTCGTTCCATTCCCACTTCGCATCGTTCTTGGTGAGTTCATAGAGAGGAACCATCACACGCGAGAAATTGGGAATGAAGCGTCTAAAATATCCAGCCAATCCGTTCCAACTGCCTAACTTGTTTGACAGTTTTCGGGATCGGTGCCTTCGTTAAAGCCTAGGCTAGGACTGACTTGTCCGTCTGCAATGATATTGCCCAAATACTCGATGGAGCGTTTAAAGAAGGCAGTTTTATCGACATTGATCGAAAAACCGGCCTCTTGGAGGGCGATCAAAATGCGTTCCATATGGGCTAGGCCTTCAGAAAATACTTTACATTTCGATAAAACGTCATCAACATAAACCTGGCAAATCTGGTCAACCGAACTCAAGAGGTGAGCTAGGGCCCTATTTATACAACGCTGATAGACTGACACCGCGTTACTGAGTCCGAACGGCATTGTCAAATATTCATACAGACCATCCGGCGTGACAAATGCTGTTTTCTCAATCGAGGCCTCTGAAATCGGTATTTGATGGAAGCCGACTGCCATGTCTAATGTCGAGAAATAATAACCCCCCGCCAGTTGATCTATTTGATCTGAAATGATCGGTAACGGATAGTGGTCCCTCAGAGTGTTCCTGTTTAGTTCGCGGTAGTCCACGCACATGCGGTCCTTTCCGTTTTTCTTTTTCACTAATATTATTGGACTTGAAAAAGGTGATTTACTTTCGCGGATAATTTTATGTTTTAGTAATTCTTTGACTATTTCCCGAACTTTTTCGCGTTCAACTGGGCTCATTCTGTAAGGCCTGCGTTCGACACACTTGTTATCATCCTTTAAGCGTATTTCAAGCTCACCTGTATTGACACGAGTGTGAGGGTAACCGTGAATAAAATAAGTGTTCGAACTTGTTCAACAAAATTTTCAATTCGTTGATTTGAACGTCATTAGTCAAGTCACAATCTAGGTTATCAAACTTTTCACTTTGAGACCGCACGTGATAAACAACCGGTTGATGAACCAATGTTGCACCCTGAGCGTTCACTAGCACGCTTAGGTTGTTTTTCTCTACAAGATTCATGCCTATCAGAATGTCTGAGGATACTTCGTAGTCCGGCACCACGTGAAATTCAAGTTCTATCCGTAAATTATCGATGACGCAAATAGTAGTCAATGTCGATAGAGATATCACCGTAAATTGACCTAATCCCTTCAAGTAGCTTACTCGATCAACTCGTTTTCCGGGTAGCTTAGCAGCTACAGACTCACGTATGACTGAACATTCGGCTCCACTGTCAAAAATCGCGAGTAAGTATAAATTCCCAACTACCACTAGCATTGAATTCAATTTAGATGTACCTACACAGTTGACGTTGGAAACCACTGAGCGTTCTCGTTTATAACACGTTTCATAAGTGTGACCTGTCCTTGAACAGAACGTACACGTAGGTTTATTATTTTGAGATGCGGTTTTATTATCCTGTTGACGCGGTTGAGAATTATCATTTTTGTCACGGTAACGACAGTCGCGTGCATCATGACCGGGCTTCTTGCAGATTTGACAAAACAACGAGGGTTTATCAAAACGTGATCGCTTAGCGGGACCCGGATGTGCACCCGACGTACCCGGCTGAGGGCGCTTAACGCTTCGTATAGAAGATGCAACCGAAATAAGTTCGGGTACTGATGTGGCCCTGGCATTTAACAGTTCGATTCTTAACCGTTCATCTCCAATGCAACCGATAACTGCCTCAACCGCGTCGTCATTTGATAACTTATCCCTAGTAATACGTCTCCATAATACCCAAGCTTGTGACAAAAACTGCGAGATGTCTTTGGAATTATCATAATTATGTTCCCTAAAGCGCACAATGTCCCGGGAATATCGATTCTCCGGTTCAAAAGTCGTTATTAGAACATCACGCAGTTCCTGCCACGTGGTGGTAGACACAAGCCAATTGTCAACCCATAACCTTGCGCGACCTTTGAGCAAACTACCAGCTTTCATTCTCATTTCATAATCGCTAAGGCCAAAAGTTTCCATGGCTGTGGTCACATGTTGACACCACTCTCTAACCCCAATATTGGTGTCCGGATCGTATGACGGCAAAAACACATCATTTATTTTAACTTTGGGCGTATCTGGTTGTGTTGTGATGCGATCGGACATGTGCTTCATCATTTGCAACATCTGAGTGAAAAACTCCGTTGGTACCCCATTAACAGAAGCGGTTAAGTTTTCATTATTCAAGTCAGATGGACGGGCAGAAGTGGGGGGCAATCCCACTTCTGATAACGGAGAACCGGGACCATTCGGATTTTTAGAAATCGTGACGTCAGCAGAGCTGACGTCACCATCTCCACCACTAGGCTCACTCATTGCAAAAATGAATACACACAAATTTATCCACACACGTTATAATTTTATTAATAGCAAAACACACTTAAAAACAGCCTTAAAAGCTAAATTAATAATTGAAATTGTACTCACAAGATCCACAAGATATTCTAGGCAGAACACAACTTGTCTTCACAAAATTCTCCATTCCAATGTGGCCTCGCAACGGCTCGTCATTTCAATACTAAAAATGGCGTCGTCGTTGCGAAGTCATTACACATCTTTATTTTTACAAATTGCAGATAACATTGATTGAAAAATCAAACTATGATTTGTTAATTAGTTTTACTATTTTTAGTACTCGATTTTAACATTAAATGATTTCTCTATCGTTTAAAACATTTAACTGAATATTTTAAACGCGCGCCATATTTTTCACTTGACACAGTAGTTCAATCAACTATTTGTTAAACAATAATCAAACAGAAATTATTTTAAAACTAACGCTTAACGCTTATTAATAAAGAAATTAATTTAGCAATAGATAACTCGTTTTTAAACCTAAGTTTAAATAAACCTTCGGTAATGGTTTGCTGTTACAAGTAACTGCAAATCATAACACGGCTTTTTACATTAAAAGGTAGCAAACTGACTACAATAATTAAATCTAAATTAATTTAAACCTATCCAGTCATATTAAATTGTTCCATTTAAACTTAAAGTTAATGTTTTAAAAGTTTACGTTAGCCTTGCGTCGACATATCGCCTCTTTGCGAGAATACTGTAACATCTCAAAAAAGGCAATTTTACAGGACGCGTATTTTAAACTTTCGAAATGTTATAAAATCTAAAATAATAGAGCTAAAGCAACAAAACCTTCTAGTGATTTATAATTTAACTATTAATTCATCTAAAACTATAGTAATTGTTGCGCTATTGGCTATTTTTCGGTATAAATTAACAGGATTAAAAAAAAAGGGATATTTTGTCACACTATTACTGAATAAGTTTTCAAGGATCGATGTGACATATGAACTTGTCACATTGTTGATAATATATTTTTTTGTGTTGTGTTAGGTTATATGATAAAAACACATTTTAGAAATAAAAATGTTTATTAAATCAATGAAAAATTTGTAGGAAAAGAAAATCAAGCATAAACATTAGTCATTATAACGTAGGTAGGATATACAGTTACCTACTTAAATACAGTAATTCAACAGTTAACAATCAACAAAGTTAACAAAATGAAACTATAGCTATCAGTTCTTAATTAAAAGTATACTGTTATTACTAAATTTGTTATTATTATTTTAGATCTAGCTAACCAATCAGTCTCTTCGTAACATTAGTCTTTGTAAATAATCACTAGGTTTATTCTAAACCTACTTTAGGTGGACCATAATCTATATTTTAACTAAAACAAAACCATCTCAATAAGAGTAATAATACATACTAAAAATATTTTTATTCATATTGAGATAGGTTTTAAAAATAAGTATCTAAAATTATAAGTATTATATACTTGCAAAATGTATTAAAAACTTGAGTATTTATCATTAAGTACTATAAAATTACGACTTAGGAACTTTTCATTATAAAATATCACATAGGTATTGTACTTAAAGGAACCGACGTTTCACTTATCTCACATAAAGTAATCAAAAATAATTGTTATAAAAATTACAAAAATAGTATAAAAAATAAAATAAAAACATTCTTAGAGCGATTCGTAAAAGCTCCTATGAACTCCGGGAATTAATTTCTTATTAATCAAATCCATTAGGTCCGATTTTTTTCGTTCAGCTATCCCGGGTTTATTATTATAGACATTTTTTATTTCTATATTGTTGTTTCTCTTTTTTCTCAAAACGACGGCTTTTTTAAAGTCCGTTTCAGCATAAGAATTTTTATAAAATATAGCATTTGTATCATCTTTATTAACTCTTATTACTCTTACTTCTGATAGTTTAACTACATGGTTATCTTCATCTTTTGTTAAGTTAAAATTAATTTGATTACACACACTTTTCCAATCATAAAAATCTTCGAAACACATTTCATTGACGTGTATTGGCTCACTCTTTTTCCTGGCTGTTTTTATAGCACCGATAAATCCGTCGGGAGTGTATATAGGACCGGATCTTAATAGCCTCTTTACTTGTCTCTCAATCTGGGAATGGGCAGAGTCGCCTTCGTTCTGGGTATGGCCTTTTACAAGATATTTGTGTGTTATGGATTTCAGGTTAGGCAAGGTCTGTACGGCATATAAATACAGGGCAATCATGAATTTGTTTTTATTTTGCCCTGCGCAGTTGTCTGAATAGAAGACAACCTCTAAATCTTCAGCTGAATTTGACATTTTGGTAAGGTAATTAAATACACAAGTACCTATTTCATTTATGCCTCTATTTGCATGTGACTCGTCCCATACGTAACTTTCAACAACATTATTCTGAATATTATAAATTGTTAGATTAAGAACATTAAGTTTGCATTTGTAGTAAAATACAGAAATATCGCCCTTAGGGCACTGGAATACAGCTTGGAGATCGTAAACAGCAACTAAAATATTTTTATTGTTCTTGTCATTTGTCTTTTCAATGCGTGATAATTCTTTTTCTCTGATATGTTTTTCGTAGTCTTCTTTTTTCAATTCTTTTTCTTCGGGCGTACTATTTTTATAAACTTCGCATGTATCGCACAAATCTTTCTTCGGCACAAAAAACGATATATTAAATTCTTGTGTAAATATACGATAAAACATTAAATAACTTGCATAGGGTATATTTTTAGATTTACATTGTTCAACGTAGTCTCTATGCAGGTCTGTAATTGCTTTGCTGCCGTCAATGTAATGTCTTTTCGAGTTTGCTCGAATATAGTGCGATTCTATTTTTGGTATCGCTTCTATAAATTTTCTTATGCTTTCTTTAATGTTTTCATCAACTTTACTGTGATTTAGATGAGTGCCACGGTAATCTTTCATTGACGAGATATTAGTGTCATTATTTTTCTTTTTCAACGCGGTCTCTATAGGGCGGTTATTGATAGCCAAAGTGTTTTTGAAAAACAATTTACATACTCTGATCTTTGCACCAGAAATAGTCAAAAAGAAAGCGTTGTTGTTTTCACGCTTTGCAGCAATATTTCCGTCCGAGTCCACTTTCACATATCGCTGTTTTGGAATAACTAAATCGACATTATTAGCTATAAACGTCCATTGTTTCTCAATTTGTCCTAAACCCCAATATTCGTTTAAAATTTTCTCACGTTCAAGCTCTGAGAAGTTAGAGCTACATTTAAATTTACAATTTTCTCTGCAAGGTGGTTTAAGCTGGCGTTTTGGAAAGGGCTTATTAGTTTTTGTTGAAATATATGATAGTCCACTATTTCTTAATCGCTTAGCGATGTTCTTCTTCCAATTTAACTCTTGCCTTGGTCTTTTTTTTCCTACTTTAGTTGGGGTGATGTTGGAAGTGGTTGGCTCTATTGGCATAGTGGTATCATTCCCAACTACAAGCGAATTATTCTCTGTTGCGACCAGATCTATCTGATTTGTATGGTTAACTATTATGTCTCGATTTTCTGCTGAATTACTTACCAATAACATGTCAACTTGCTCTATGGTGTCAACTGAAGCAATATTATTATTTAAATTAAACAAGTCTTGGTCTTTTGAGAAGTTGTAGTTAGTGCTGGCACCTTCTTCTTCAGAGTCTGAAGTATGTATATTATTACTTTTTGACTTCTCCTCTTGATAATTGGGATCCTTTACGGAATCATCACTATCTGGGGAAAAGTTAAAAGAAAATTAGTCCCAAATAATTACGTTGCAAACGTTCGGCATCCGAAATGCACAGAATTGAACACAAATTATTACATAAATTGAATAAGTGCATTTATTAAGAAATAGTAGTCTCTGCCTACCCCAATGGGAAAAAGGCGTGACAATAATAATGTATGTATGTATTAAGAAATATAATAAATGCATTTATATAAAAACTTACTACCTTCATAAAAAGATGGTCCACTGCTTGAGGAGGAACTCGAAGAAGAACTCGAAGAGCTACTTGAAGAGCTACCGGTACTACTAGTTGACTCACGTCGACGATGTTTTGAGTCATCGTTACTTTTGTCTAAAAGAAATATAAATAATAATAACTTAAACAATAGAAAAACTTTATGAAACATAAGTACCTAATAGTTTAAATTTTTGTTTTAAATTCTTTTTTTAAAACAAAAATTTAAACTAAAATCGAGGTGTTTACATAATTATCTGTAGAAAACACACTAAGACTCCTTATAATGTTGCTCAATTTGTTTCTTCTTCTCAGCCGATGGACGTCCACTGCTGGGCATAGGCCTCATGTATGGATTTCCAATATTGGAAATCCAATTTGTTACCTAAGTTCGTTTCGTATTAATAGGTACTCATTTTAAATAACTACATGACAACAGGCTCGCCCCTTGTTACATGGGACCGAACATAGGTGGCATTTAGTCTTTACAAAAATATTCTTTAAAAAACAAAATTATTAAGTCTTACCTTCTGGAATCATTGCGTTTATATTAGAGTCATCAACTTCCTCGGCTTGGATACTGGAACTATCATTTACGTTACTATCAACTACGTTTTGCATAGTTGCTAATTGTACTAATTTTCTGGACCGCGATCCCATCTGAAAAAATAAATATTTATAATTCATTTGTTTTAGTATTTACAACGTGACATAACGATTTAATTTACAAAAAAACTTATAATTTATCTAGAAAAAAGTAACATTACAAAATACTCCGAATCCATTTTATGGTTTGTAAAATATTTCATTGTCAACAACGCGTCATCTTATGATGTTACAAAACAAAAACGATATCTTTTCAACGAAAACGTGATATCAAAAGTAATAACAAGTTAAAATTGCATACTATTTTCAACAAAACTGTGTCAATTCAACATATCACATTACTTAATAAAAAAATATCAAAGAGTTCAAACTTACCTTAGCAATCGTAATGTGGTATCTTCGTGATGTCACGTTTTTGCACAAATACGAGAGCGCCCTTCCCTCCAAATGGCACGCGCCGACTGATGGGACACGTTGTCGAAACAAATCACGAGGCAGAAAGAGACAGCGCGACAACACAAAATATTGCAGTTGTCTTGTCTCTTTCGCTCATAGACGCACCGTTATTGTCGAAAAAATACCTCGTTTTTATCGAAAATAAAGTTCAATACGGCGGTTTTGATTATGGAATAAAAAAAAATCGATTTTTCTGAAATATCACAGTATTCTTGCAAAGAGGCGATATACAATAACAACTTATTTATTTTTATGCAATACTGAAATAACTTACGATAGGAACCCTACGTCTAGCTACTATTGTAATTAAAACAGTTTAACTAAAGATGTTAACACTGTAAATATTGACTTATTGTGAACATTAAGTGAATACAAAATGGGATTTTATAATTTAGACTTTGAATAAAGCTACATATATTCCTCAAAACTTTTCGTCGTTTCGACCGCGCGGCCACGGCGTTTTTTTTTTTAAAAAACTATGCCAAGATTTTGTAAAAGTTTGTAAAAGTTGATTACAAAGTACACTGTCGAGTATCATTCCGCACTCCGGTATACCTCTAAAAACTTCAGACCTCTGCGGTGCTACTTCAGCGAGATATCGCCGATAACGTATTTTTCACCGTTTCAATGGCGCGGCCATGGGGTTTTAGTATTACAGCTCCTAAAATATAACCCTAGGACTTTTTGAAATATTTTTACTAGTTTTGATAAATTCAAATCTGTGTTTTACAAAAAACTTCAGACCTCTGCGATGCTTTTTCAGCAACATATCGGCGATAACGTGTTATTCACCGTTTCGATGGCGCGGCCATGGGGTTTTAGTCTTACAGCTCCTAAAATATAAACCTAGGATTTTTTTGTAAATTTTTACAATTTTTTTACAAATTCAATCTATTATAATTAACGTTATTACTTTCTTCATACAAGATTTTCAGTGTTAACATTTTTTTTTTTTAAACATGTCATATGTCCGAAGTCTCCCGGTACCTGGGGTGACTTAGGACATGTCTAGGGGAGAGTTTGGACATAAAATATACACATTTTAAATCAAATTAAGTCAATACTTTTATTTAAAAAACACTACTGTAGTTGGTACTCATCCAAATTGCAATGGAAATATATCATGCCCTGAAAGCGAGGCCTCTTGTCTTCTGAAGGAACTGGCAATACGAGCACTACATCCTCATAGGTGACGAATGCTTCTTCTTCATTCGTTCGTATAAATCTATTAGAAGGCATTTTCCTTTTATAAAACTCGACATTATAACCACCTGCCGTTATTTTACAACCTTTGCTGCATAGTTACGGCCTGTTTTTTTTCCAAATCCATAGACTTTAACAATTATAAACCTCCCTTCAGGCACATTAGAAGTATCAGCATTGTTGTCATCTAATTCTTCATCATCAATGTCGTATGTACTGTCATTAGAAGAAATGTGTTGGTCTGTTGACTCATCTGATGGATGTTACTTGGGGAATCGTTTTCTTTTTAATTTTTTTTTTTAAAACCTTCTTAACCGTCTTTGTCATTCTTGCTTTTTTCGCAGCTTCAAGTGCTTCCTTTTCATGGGTATCAGTGGCTATCATACATTTTCCTTTACGTCGTCCTCGATATTCATGTTCGATTTCCGTGGAGCTGCTTTCGGAAAAGGACTAATTTGCTCCAGGGAAACAAATGAATCGATGGACGTTTGTCGACTTGGCGAAGTTGAGATATTATTAGACATTATTTTTGAGATGTCTTTATCAATTATTGCTTTATGTTTGTTTGTAGATGATCCTGGGACATTCGAAGTTGATGGCACGTCAATATTAAGATCAGCACTATGAGCCGAGATAATTGATGGAGTTTTTGATGGGGTTCTATGAGCTGTGAGAATTGCTGATGTTAGTTCATAATTCTCATCATCATCTGAACGATAGATCATTGGCAATTATTTTTTATTATAGTTTCGGGTTGTTTCTGGAACTGGAACATTAGAACTAGTTGATGGCATGTCGATATTACCATCAGCACTATGAACTGAAGAAATTGATGGGGTTCTTGATGGGGTCCTGTAAACTGTAGGAATCGCTAGTGTTTGTGCATCATTGTCATCATCATCCAACCGATCTGATGCGAACAGTTGTCCAATCACTGAAGGTGAGACACATCATCACTGTTTTGAGATTGTGCACGATCATTAGATTGATCAGTCTCCGGTCGATCTGTCACATAGGATGATAAAAAATCTACATACGTAAATATATTTCTATCAAAGGGCCAAATACCTGTACATCTGAAACCAGATTTTACATTCATAGGATTGGCAGCTCTATCCCAAGCTAAAAGACTAATTTGTGGGATGTCATAAATGCTAATAGTTTGCCCAGGGTGTGCCAACCATGAATCCAAACCACTGTTGTAAAAAGTCATAAATGGCCCAAACGCAGTGCGATCCAGTGGTTGCAGCTTATTTGGCGTGTTTGATGGCAGGGTAAGAATGATGATCCCATTTGTTTTGCAGAAATATAATCCATCCACTGATAGATGGGATTCATGGTTGTCCATGATTAACAAGACCTTATTTTCTATAGAACAACGCACATTCCGAGCAAAATATTCCAACACCTTCAAAAAATTTTCACTTGTCATCCAGCCAGAAGGGTAAACCAAACCAAGACCTGCAGTATCTGGAATACCTTGCATCATTTTCCTTTTGTCAAAGCGGTGACGAGGAAATATGCAAACCGGTGGTAATGACCAGCTGCACTTATGATTCCTACCTGTGTTTTGAGCAATGACTTTTGGAACACGCTGCACTGTGGTTATCCCGGTTTCATCCAGATTATAAATCTGGGTTGGTGTGAAATTAAACCGTGTTATAACATCTTCAAGCTTGTTTTGAAATTCTGCTACAGTTGTTCTATTGAAACTCGTCATTCGTGCAAGACTCGTGGCTTCAGGTGTCCGTATTGAAAGGGTAGGGTGACGTTTTAAAAATGATGAGAACCAATCAGGTCCTGCAGATTTGGTTTCTTTCCATTTTGGCGGATACTTTACATTATTTCTCTCTGCATACTCATAAGCTAAGCGTCTAGTAGCTTTAGGTGTAAGACCATGAAACATTGTTGAGCATTTAATTTAATATTCAGCCAAAGCAGCTTCCATGAATGGAGGAAAAACTTGGCTTTTTCTGAAATTAGTTGTTAAATCAACAGACTCAATGTTATCCTCACCTTTAGTCTTTTTAAAATAATCAAAAAGTCTTGATTTGCTAACACCATGTTCAGCCGCACTCTTCCTGATGCAATTTTTTTTGGATCGTACATCTATTATGGCTTTTCTTAGTGCCTCAGGAGAAAATGTGCGGTAAGTTTTTTTCTTATAATGCCTGGGCATCTTTTAACCTGTATATCCTCCTAACTGTAACAAAAAGCAATAGGACCTTTAAGCAAAATATTAATACGGGGAGACTACGGACACGATGGGAGACGACTCGTCTTTAGACGCGGCATCTCGGCCTTCAGTGCTCGCGCCGGAGTCAGCTCCGCGCAGCGCTGGCGCTGGCGCTGACGCCGACGCCGCGCATCCGGCCAGCACTTACCTGCAGTCAGAGCCTGCAGCCGCAGCAGCGCCGGTCACGATGACGACGGACCAACTCTTGCTGATGATAAACAGGTTGAGTCGCAACGAATCAGTAAGTGCACCTACTTATTCTGGCAATTTTGCGAAATGTACGGCACGTTTCGACGGGGAAAAGTCGAGCAATGTAGAAGCTTTTATCGACGCCGTTGAAACTTTTAAGGAGTGTGTAAAAATTGACGACCAGAACGCCTTACGTGGGTTAACGATGTTGCTAACGGGGATGGCCGCTACATGGTGGCAAGGCGTCAAGGACACTACCTTGCCGTGGCAAGCTGCGATAGATGCCCTGAAGCAGACTTTTGGGCCCAGATTACCCCCGCATCGATTATACCGAAATATTTTCGAACGAGAGCAGCGAGCGGATGAAACTACTGACTTATTTGTATGCCGCATCAGAGCGCTGTTCGCTCAGCTAACGCCGCAGTCGCTCACGGAGACCGTGCAACTAGATATGAAGTACGGATTGCTACACCGACGGCTTCGCGAGAGGGTACCTCGTTCGAGTTTTGATAGCTTTGCTGGCCTTTTGACGGAAGCGCGACGCACCGACGATCTCTTTGATGAGATCAAGCCCCGGGCCGCTGTTGCCACCAAACCTGTGCTGCCTTCGACGAGTTCAGTTCCGCAAACACCTGCTGCTGTACCTACTGCGCATAGAACACGACCGCTGTGCCATTATTGCAAGCAGTATGGACATCTCAAAGAGAACTGCCAGCGACTGAAACCAAAGAAGGAGAGCCCATTAGAGGGAGAGGCACGAGCGTCACCGCCGATAACGTGTTTTGGATGCGGAGCGCCTGGCGTCATACGATCCAACAGCCCGACGTGCAAGGAGAAAAACCGGTCGTATCTCCAGTGACGTCATTTCAATCAGTGTCCGCGAGTTCCGTTGATATAGATTCGCGTATGCGCCCAGTGCTAAACGTAGAAATATACGGTGAGGTAGGGAACGTTCTTATCAACACCGGTGCTAAGCACTTTATAGGTAGTGTTAGCCTAAGGACCCTTTTGGTCAAGTACGGACATGAGTTCCACAATGTGTACACTGAACTTAGATACGCCGATGGGCGGAGTTGTGCACAGAATGTTGACATTGCACATGTTAGTGTTAAGGTGCGAGGAGTCACACTGGAGGTTAGTTTTATAATGTTGCCCGATGCAACGGAGAGTTTATTGGGTATGAATTTTATTCAGGACGTTGGCATGGTACTAGATTTCGATCGAGGGGTATGGTTTATGAGGCATGATCGGTCGCCTCAGTCAATTATTTTTGAAAGTAGGCCCCTACAGCCCCTCACTTGCTCTTCTGTGGGTCTCCGCGAGGACGAGGGAACCCATCTTCATTCGGAGGAACGAGAACGACTGTCCGAACTCCTGAATGTCAATGAGGACATTTTTACTCCAGGGGGAGAACCAACCCAGTTCGCGGTGCATCGCATCGACACTGGAGATGCCGCGCCAATTGCGAGTCCACCTTATCAGGTTACACCTGCTAAGAAGGAAATAATTAGAAAAGAGATTGACAAAATGTTGGAAGACGAAATCATCGAAGAAGCCGATTCAGAGTGGGCCTCACCTGTAGTGTTGGTTCCGAAGAAAAACGGTGAGATTAGGTTTTGCGTGGATTACCGTAAGCTTAATAGCGTCACTCGGACTGATAAGTACCCGCTTCCGGTGATCGACGAGTTGCTGCAGAGTACAAAGCCGAATTGCGTGATGTCTACGATCGACTTGAAGGCTGGATATTGGCAGACTATTGTAGCACTGGAGGATCGCCCAAAGACAGCGTTTACCACTCCGTTTGGTACCTTTCAGTTTCGCCGAATGCCTTTTGGCTTGAAAAACAGTCCAGCGACGTTCCAACGGATGATAGACCGGATGAGATCTGGCCTAAAAGATGTCAGTGTACTGGCATACCTTGATGACCTCTTGGTGATATCGCCAAATATAGATCAGCACTTAAAAGACCTTCAACAAGTCACCGAACGCCTGCGTTTGTTCAATCTAAAAGCAAATAGAGATAAATGTGTTTTTGCTAGAGAGAAAGTTACTTACCTTGGCCACGTCGTTTCATCACTAGGCATCGGACCGGTCCCCACGAAAGTAGAAGCTTTAATGAATATGAAGCCTCCGACGAACCTGAAAGAACTAAAGACTTTCTTGCAAACCTGCGCGTAGTTTCGTACGCGTTTCGTTTATCCCGAACTTTTCGGAAGTAGCACGTTCGCTTACGGACTTGACAAAGAAGGATCGACGTTGGAACTAGGGGAAAGGGTGGAACTTTCTTCGTTTCTTTAAGAATATGCGATCGTATGTGGCTCAGTATCTCAAGTCCTGTGACATATGTCAAAAGTATAAAGCCACGAATCTGAAACCTGAAGGTCTACTCCAGACCCCAGTGCCGCAACAACGTTTCGAGGTAATAGCGATGGACCTGTTTGGACCCCTCCCCGAAGGTGATAAGGGAGAGAAATGGATACTTCTCGTTGAAGATACCGCAAGTCGATGGGTTGAGCTATACTTCTTACCAGATCATCAGTTTCCCATAATATTTCAATAGATCCTACTATTGTTTGCAATTTTAATTTACACTCTTAGTGCTCGGCCAGACTGCAAATGCGGGTGCGGTGCGGGCGCGGTGCGACGAGCCAAACATATGAACTTCATTAGAGTGTCCATAGTGGGCACGCGGGCGCGGGCTGCGGTGCGGGCTAGATGACGCGGGCCGCACGCGAATCACGCGCGGGCAGCTCATACCATAGCTCGTTCATACAAGTGGCCGCAGAACGGGCGCGGGCGGCGGGAGCCAGGGTAACCAACTCCTTAAAATATTTACCCCTCAAGCTAAGTCAAAATTCCCACAATTACTTGAAAATCCCCCTTTTTTTTCGGATGGTACATCATCAAACGACCCCTCCCGCTCTGGCTTTAACTGATTAAAACCTATCCATGTTCCTTCTTTGCCGTTTGTGTTCTAGGGCTGTGGTAACTCTTTCGAACAACCCGCAGCCCCGGCAGGCATCGGCCCTTGCGGACCCCTTCCTTCTTGCTGACATCTCTTTGAGGCGCGCGTAGAACACGAACGCACCGTCGACACGGCTTGTCGTCATAAGACGGACGGACGGCGAGCTAGCCCATAGCTCCCCGTCTACAGGCCCGCGCCTACGGTTACAATTATAAATAAAAAAAAATAAAAAAAAACCCCCTAAAATTAGAACGCCCCTAAAAAATCACATCTCTCTTATTTACCCCTAAATTTGGGGGGAAAACCCCTAAGTTGGTAACCCTGGCGGGAGCGGGGATCTCCGATACCGCGCCGCTCGCCGCACCGCGCTACCAGTCTGGCCAGGCAAACCGCGTGCGTTGCCGCACCCGCACCGCGCTGCCAGTCTGGCCGCACACTTACAGTCCTTATCATGTGCGTCGAGCAGCCCGAATCTATTGCCCATTCCCGACTCTTGACAAAGAAAGCAGAAGCCACAAAGCTCTTCTCACCATCCTTTTCTTTGTTCTTCTTATCACGTCTTCATTTGAAGCATTTCGCTTTCAGGTGACCTTTCTTCTTACAGTAAGTGCAGGTTTTGATTTGTGGTCTCGATATGAAGGATGTCGTTGAAGCATCTGGCTTGGAGTTAAGAAACTCTTCTTGCAGTAGCCTGGTACGCACTAATTCACAGTCTCGAGGCTGGAAACTAGATGATTATAATTTTCGGGTAATCCACTGAGTAATAGTTCCGCGATCTCACCATCCTCGGTTTCTTTACCAATATCCACCAGCTGCTGAACGAGTGTCATCACTGCATCCACATACTGAGTGACAGATGAGACTTTGTCAACTCGACTCGATGCAGTTGTAGAAGTAAAACTTGACGATGCAAGCCCTTGTCTTCAAATACTTTGGCTAAGTTCGTCCATGCTTCTTGACTCGTTTTAGCGTTATGAACATACTGGTAACAGTGTGGTTTAACTGCTAGGCAGATTCTGGCGAGGACTCGCTGATCTTTCCACTCTTCAAGATCTGTGCCTTGAGTACAAGACCAAACATTTTCTAGGGTTAATGCCCTTTTCCCACAAAACTTCCAAGTGTTATAGTTGCTCATTCCCTCGAGCCTATCGACATTGTAGTAATGAGTATTTGCTGAATTGTTATTAGAGCCGCCAGTGGTCACAGTGGCAGCAGCGTTGTTCTCGCTTGCGGTCGGCGGCCGTGTAGACGTAGTCGCCATGACGAGCAGCACGAGTCACGCGCACGCAACAAAAAATGCACGCGGTCTTCGACCCTGTGAAACTTTCGGCTATCAGAATCTCTTGAATATCCCTTTTAGGTAAGTTGTAAGATTTGTTGTGCCGTCTGGGCTTTAATAACCTATTAGAAGTTGATCAGTGGATAGGACACTATGCATACTCCAAAGCTATTCGGGAAGTCCATTCAGCCAGAAAGCAAATGAAAATACATTGAAACTGTTTTTATTCACAAAAACATAGCACTCAATGTTCGTCAATTCGATTAAACGATTATAAAAATATAATTAGATTTAATTACTACAAAAAAATGAATGCATGTCGTTCAGGAAGAACAAAGGGACAGCATTACATTATCTGTCATAGCTACCTGACAGTGACAGTGTGAACTATCTACATAGAGTGCGTTAAAAAATCCTAAAGATTAACACTTACATCCATCGAGGAAACTACTAGTTTGAGAGACTTGTTAAAAAAGAAAAATAATTGGCAATGGTTAGATCAACATGAACAATAGTTTAAGAGATTAAAATCATTAATATGTCAGTCACCTGTTCTTGTTCATTATGACATGAAAAAACCTGTAAGATAGTCTGTTGATTCATCAAAAATGCAGTATGGCGCTGTAATATTACATGGTAAAAATCCTAAAGCATATGCTTAAAAATTACAAAATAAAAGTCAAATAAACTATGCTCAAATAGAAAAAGAACTTTATGCCATTGTATTTGGTTGCAAAAAATTCCATCAATATTTATATGATAAACCCTATTCAGGTTGAAACAGATCACCAACCATTGGTCACTCTATATAAAAAAACCCTTGTCAGAAGTTCCTACAAGATTACAACGTATGATGATAGCCTTACATGTTTACCACTTAATTGTTTCTTGTACTAAAGGCTCAGAAAATTTATTTCCGATACATTGGTGCCGATTCTCTTGTACACCGAACTAACTTAAACTAAAACTAAAATTTCTTATTTTTAGTTAGTTGGTTTTGTTAAGTTATTCTGAAAACAAGATTCTCTAAACTTAGATAAAGTTTTGACACATTTAAATTCGAGTTTGACAGTCACCAAGTTGAGTAAACCATAGACTAAGATTGCACTAGACCATAGACAACAGCTGAATGAAAGTGAACGAAAATGATCTGAATTGCAAAAAAAAACCTGATTAATGACACTAATGACTGACACTTTCAGTCAATATTTGACAGTGACATTGTCAAGTATAGGTTTACTTTTTTTCCGGTGCGTTCGCTTTATTATCCTTGATGTTTGGAAAAGGTTTGTTCGTTTCAACTAGTAATAAGTTACACTTAAATAAAAATCGATTTTTCTCAAAATTGGAGGTCTGTTAAATACGTATTTTATAATTACAACGAACAGTTCTTTTTTGCGATGTCTATACACATATTTTCCTGGTTAGAATTTTTGATTAATAAAAAAACTAGTTTTGGCCATGTCCTTTGGATTAAATTTTTGTTTGCTTGAAACCTCAAACAAACAAAAAATCAACCCAAATTTATAAATAATGAATCAATCAACCAATAGGTTTAAAAAAATAATAATAAACTAAACTCTTCTGCCATGGGCATATTCTACGACCATACCTTGCTTTGAAATAAGAGCTGTCAAATCGTATGGATTTCTTCAATTGTTTTTGTTTATCGTTATAAATTGCCGCAATTATTGTAATAATGCCTTAATGTAGCGCGTTAAATTGTAAAAATAGGGGAGTTCATTAGTTTCCTAAGGAAATCAAACTCAAAAAACAATGGGAGTCTGCCTTACGCATTAAAAAAGTCAAGGAATGTTTACCGCACGATTGTCGAGTGCATTTCTTAGTATACAGGTGAGATAACACAGTAACATCACATACTTTTATGCATTACTTACTAATTTGTGTCATTCTTGGTAAGTAACAAAAAAGTTAACTTATGTGGTTTCGTTATTATTTCAGAAGCCAAGTTCCATAAAAAGACAGCTGTACCATGGGTATTCTGTTTCACTGAAGCTAAACCAGAAAATCCAGCCGCCCTCGAACGACAGCATCGTTATGAGAAAAAGGGCAGAAAAAACTATTTCAGGAAAGTTTTGAAGTAGAACCGCAACCTTCAACCAGTAGTGTTACTTCCTCGTATACAACAGCAAACATTAAGCATTAGAAATAGGTCTCGAAGAAGAAGTAAACACATTAAACAACAGTGAACAAGCATGTGTACAGTGCACCTAAGTTTTTATCTAAAAGTATTCAAATTTTGGAGTGTATTATGAAGGATATTAAATAAAAGAATACTTTTAATTCTGCCTTTTTACTATTTTCAAATAGTCCTTATACATATATGTAGGTATTTATTTAGAATTGCAGATTCTAAATGATGTATAATGTACATAAAAGTTAATTAAATGAGTTAACATTTCATTAAAATATGCATCATCTCGCCTTCATGTTCTTTCCTTAAAAGTGTAAATGACTAGATTACAGTATTGTTTGCGGGAGTAATATAGCTGTCCTTGTTTGCTTTACACTGGTCTCGTAAATAGGTGTAAATGCCATCGGAGGTAAAGCAGGCGGTCAAAAGATGGCGATATTCATATAAATGCTGTCCTTTACGCAGAGTGTTACAGCTGAAAACAAATAACAAAAATATATATTCAGAAGCTTTTTATAGTATTTCAGAAGCTTTTTAGAGTATACTGTGATCAGATGAAACAGTATTTTATTTATAATCACTGTTAGTATGGAGAGCTTTCTAAAAATTTGACCAACAATTTTATTCATGTAGGTACCTATGAAAATATTCTTGGATTGCCTGTCTGGGTGATGGGAAGTGGAGAATCCGCATTTATATCACTGGATGTATTACAGGGTGGACACAGGTATACGATGTCTTGACCGTTGCAGTCGGCACCAAAGTCCTGGTTTCGATCATACGCTTCTAGTCTATAAATTAAGACAAGATAATTAGCCAAAGAACACAAAAAAAATTCTAACCTCAAATATTTTTATTCTTTCTTGAAAGTTTCTAAAAAATAGTTATTTCTTAATATACACAGAACCTGGAAGTGGCTTTGAGTATGAGAAGTGAATTTATCCACTTCTTTTCCAACTAATAATGTAGCAAGTGCAATACATGTTCAGTACAAAAATCCTTTGGTAAGTTTTCATGAATGCATTTTATTTGTATCCTATTATAATAAAATAACACAAAATTTACCTTTCTGTCGAATCGACAACAGCTGCAATCACATGTGCTTCCTTAGTGAACTCAAAATCATCCAAGTTTAATTAAATACGAGAGAAATGTGCTTTGTAAATTTTAGTTCATGACAACTAATTTTATTCCACACCTTTTTAATCGCGATTAAAAATAGTCTGATTTAGTTTGACTATCTAAATTTTAGGTGAAAAACGTCAATTTCAGAATAGCAAAATTGGCATTTTCACCAAATTGAATAACTTAGTGCTGTCAAACTATAATCTGTTTAAGTCATGTCACTTTAATCAAAATCAGAATAGGAAACGTCGTTTGACAGGAACAAACTAAATTTTAGTGATTTTTAGTCTAGTTTAGAGATATTGGTGACAAGAGAATCGGCACCAATGGCAATTTTGCTATTCTGAAATTGACGTTTTTCACCTAAAATTTAGATAGTCAAACTAAATCAGACTATTTTTAATCGCGATTAAAAAGGTGTGGAATAAAATTAGTTGTCATGAACTAAAATTTACAAAGCACATTTCTCTCGTATTTCATAAAAGTTTGGATGATTTTGAGTTCAATAAGGAAGTACATGTGATTGCAGCTGTTGTCGATTCGGCAGAAAGGTAAATTTAGTGTTATTTTATTATGATAGGATACAAACAAAATGCATTCATGAAAACTTACCAAAGGATTTTTGTACTGAACATGTATTGCATTTGCTACATTATTAGTTGGAAAAGAAGTGGATAAATTCACTTCTCATACTTAAAGCCACTTCCAGGTTCTGTGTCTATTATGAAATAACTATTTTTTAGAAACTTTCAAGAAAGAATAAAAATATTTAAGGTTAGAATTCTTTTTTTGTGTTCTTTGGCTAATTATCTTGTTTTAATTTATAGATTAGAAGCGTATGATCGAAACCAGAACTTTGGTGCCGACTGCAACGGTCAAGACATCGTATACCTGTGTCCACCCTGTGATACATTCAGTTATATAAATGCGGATTCTCCACTTCCCATCACCAGACAGGCAATTCAAGAATATTTTCATAGGTACCTACATGAATACATTTGTTGGTCAAATTTTAAGAAAGCTCTTCATACTAACAGTGATTATAAATAAAATACTGTTTCATCTGATCACAGTATACTCTAAAAAGCTTCTGAATATATATTTTTGTTATTTGTTTTCAGCTGTAACACTCAGCGTAAAGGACAGCATTTATATGAATATCGCCATCTTTTGACTGCCTGCTTTACCTCCGATGGCATTTACACCTATTTACGAGACCAGTGTAAAGCAAACAAGGACAGCTATATTGCTCCCGCAAACAATACTGTAATTTAGTCATTTACCCTTTTAAGGAAAGAACATGCAAGGCGAGATGATGCATATTTTAATGAAATGTTAACTCATTTAATTACCTTTTATGTACATTGTACATCATTTAGAACCTGCAATTCTAAATAAATACCTACATATATGTGGACTATTTGAAAATACACACATCAAAAGTATCTAGGGATCAACATATATTTTTGCAATAACTTTTCTCCTGATTGATATTAATTAAAATTTTCTTTAAGGATTCATCAAATAAAGTGTTTTCGTTTGTCACAGTAACGATAAACCAAGTCACCTTTGCATTAATAAAGAAATTTGCCATTTTCCTAATAAAGGGATTTTTGACATTTGAACCACTAACATTAAAGTTCGAAAAAAAGACTGAAATAACAGTTTTCTTTAAAATTTTATTGGGTAACTTAAACAATTAATAATCCGTGTTTCTACCGCGAACACTAACAACACAAGAACATCGGTTTGGCATACTCAAAATGAGTTCATCCAAATCACGCTGTGGAATGGCCGCCCATGTTCGTTGCAACAACAAAAAAAGGTCTTCTTGCGACTGGATACCCTCCATATTCGGCAGAGCTCTTCTCTGTAGCATATCCCATGCATGCTCAATCGGGTTCAAGTCTGGCGACTGAGCAGGCCAGGGCAGGACATTGATGTTAGCTGCGGCGAGAGTCTGTCTTACAACTCTTGCGGTGTGCGGTCGTGCATTATCATGCATTAACTGAAATAAGGGACCGATTTGCACTTGTAGAGGAACGATGACGTCTGATACAATCGTCTCAGCATAAATTTGAGCGTTGAGGTTGCCTCTGATCCAAATCAACTCAGTTCTTCCGCCGATCCAAATACCCGCCCATACCATGATGGTTCCACCACTATAAGGATGGACTTCCTGGCAGGATTTTAATCGCTGTTGGCGTCCAGGGGTTCTCCAGTGTCGTATACGTCTTGTATCCGGTCTCATACCAAAACGAGACTCATCAGAAAAGCACACGAAACGCCATTGTTCTTCTGCCCAATTTCTGTGTTCAAGAGCCCATTGATATCGAATCCTACGATTGTGCATTGCTATAGGTGGTACCCGTAGCGGTCTTCGGGAATGAAGGTTCACTTCATGCAAGCGGTTTCTGACTGTTTGGTCGCTAATTAAGTTCCCTGAAGAGTGATGAAGCCTCACGGCTAACATCATGGCGGTTATTGTTGGAGCTCTTCGAGTTAAGATTTGAATGTATCGGTCTTGTCTCCGTGTGGTGCAGCGATACCGTCCTCCATGGCGCTCAGCCACGGTACCAGTGCTTCGGTAACGTGTCCAAAGTCGACTGATAACACTCTGACTTGTATTCAGAGCTAAAGCTACAGTACGTTGCCGGGAACCAGCTTCTATCATTCCCACGGCTCTGAGCATTTCTTCCCTGCTTAAATGACGTCGCCGCTCCATAATAACGTTGGTTTTAATCAGTAGTAGGGAAACAGTAGCACTAATAATGTCTTCAATGCGTTGTATGTTTTTATAGGGAAAATATTGACAGCTTATTTTCATCTTTTACTCGAATTTGATTGAGAGTTCCTGATTCAAATTATGAAATGCACCAAAAAGGATCCATATAAATTTATAAAATCATAAATTTATTACAAAGCCACATCTCAATCTCAAGAAATCCGCATAAAAATGCTTGATCCCTAGACATTTTTGATGTGTGTAGTAAAAAGGCTTAAAAGTATTCTTTTATTTAAAATCCATCATAATACACTCTCCAAAATTAGATATACCATTACACTTAGAGTTGAGTAAACTAACTGAATTTTTTTATAGGATTCGAAACCTGTGTAAAACTTTATGGATTTATCATCCTCTTTGTATCTATTAATAGACCCGTAGACATACTCGTGGTCAATTTGAATACTTTTAGATAAAAACTTAGGTGCACTGTACACATGCTTGTTCACTGTTGTTTAATGTGTTTACTTCTTCTTCGAGACCTATTTCTAATGCTTAATGTTAGCTGTTGTATACGAGGAAGTAACACTACTGGTTGAAGGTTGCGGTTCTACTTCAAAACTTTCCTGAAATAGTTTTTTCTGCCCTTTTTCTCATAACGATGCTGTCGTTCGAGGGCGGCTGGATTTTCTGGTTTAGCTTCAGTGAAACAGAATACCCATGGTACAGCTGTCTTTTTATGGAACTTGGCTTCTGAAATAATAACGAAACCACATAAGTTAACTTTTTTGTTACTTACCAAGAATGACACAAATTAGTAAGTAATGCATAAAAGTATGTGATGTTACTGTGTTATCTCACCTGTATACTAAGAAATGCACTCCACAATCGTGCGGTAAACATTCCTTGACTTTTTTAATGCGTAAGGCAGACTCCCATTGTTTTTTGAGTTTGATTTCCTTAGGAAACTAATGAACTCCCCTATTTTTACAATTTAACGCGCTACATTGAGGCATTATTACAATAATTGCGGCAATTTATAACGATAAACAAAAACAATTGAAGAAATCCATACGATTTGACAGCTCTTATTTCAAAGCAAGGTATGGTCGTAGAATATGCCCATGGCAGAAGAGTTTAGTTTATTATTATTTTTTTAAACCTATTGGTTGATTGATTCATTATTTATAAATTTGGGTTGATTTTTTGTTTGTTTGAGGTTTCAAGCAAACAAAAATTCAATCCAAAGGACATGGCCGAAAACAGTTTTTTTATTAATCAAATGTTCTAATCAGGAAAATATGTGTATAGACATCGCAAAAAAGAACTGTTCGTTCTTATTATAAAATACATATTTAACAGACCTCCAATTTTGAGAGAAATCGTTTTTTATTTAAGTGTAACTTATTACTAGTTAAAACGAACAAACCTTTTCCAAACATCAAGGCATCAAGGTTAATAAAGCGAACACACCGGAAAAAAAGTAAACCTATACTTGACAATGTCACTGTCAGATATTGACTGAAAGTGTCAGTCATTAGTGTCATTACTCCGGCTTTTTTTTGCAATTCAGATCATTTTCGTTCACTTTCATTCAGGTGTTGTGTATGGTCTAGTGCAATCTTAGTCTATGGTTTACTCAATTTGGTGACTGTCAAACTCGAATTTAAATGTGTCAAAACTTTATCTAAGTTTAGAGAATCTTGTTTTCAGAATAACTTAAGAAAACCAACTAACTAAAAATAAGAAATTTTAGTTTTAGTTTAGGTTAGTTCGGTGTACAAGAGAATCGGCACCATTTTCACCAAATTGAATAACATAGTGCTGTCAAACTATAATCTGTTTAAGTCATGTCACTTTAATCAAAATCAGAATGGGAAACGTCGTTTGACATGAACAAACTAAATTTTAGTGATTTTTAGTCTAGTTTAGAGATATTTGTGACAAGAGAATCGGCACCAATATCACATAAATTAAAAGAATATTATGAAATAGGATGGCCTAAAAGCAAAGAACACTGTGACAATTTAGTATCACCTTATTGGAACATCAAGGAAGAAACTCATGTAATTAATGATTTAGTTTTCAACAACAATAGGGAATATGCATATAATTTAATTTTGGTTTAAATATTTTTATTTCGAATCTTCATTGGCAGGACATATAATCTAAACCATTATTTTAGTAATTAATGTCTTTTTAATTATTAAAAATTAAAAATAAAAGTGCTAAATAAGCGAGCGAAATTCAAATTTTTAAAACGCTTCACCATTGGTTGAAGCGAAACGTGACGTCAAACACTTTAAAAACAAGTTGAGTGCGATTCACTAAGGCAAAACATCTTTACAACCAAGAAATCATCGTTGAAACATCTGATGAAAACATATCGGTATTCTCTAGTTAAAACTGCGCGGTCCCAGCGCCACAACGATGTCGACGGCGCGACATAAAACTAAAATATGGTTCCGAATGTATGAAAAACGGTATTCAGAAACACAAAACATCCTCGCCTACAACGACAACGACGCCTTCGCCTTCGATTTTAACTGTCAAACCGTAAAGCTTGTAAATTGTAGATGTTTCCTTGGTTGTAGACACAGAGTACATTGAATAACAATTAAAATGTGAGTAAAACAAGTTTTTTTTTTAATTTCTATTGCTGTAGTATTGTTTTGTTTTCTGTACTTTAATTCCCGAAACGTTTTATTTTTAATGTTTTAGATGGCAGTTCGTCTTTCTTGTATGATTTTTTGTTGGAAGAAGCTAAGCGTCGAGATAATTTGGAAAAAAGACGTCAGGCACATGTGATACGGAATATGGATCTTACAGTTACTACTGATATAGACTATATTAAGGTATTCAGGTTGACTGAAGAGCTAATTAGACAATTGGAAGAAGATATTTCACCTTCCAAAGGCGAAAAAAGCAAAGGCAAAAGAAAGATATTATTGTAGAAAAGGGTATCATGCTCGAAATGCTGTTCTTGTAAGTTTTTTTTATTTCATTAAACTTTTATTATGAGAACATATCTGCTTCAAACCATATTTTATTAATCTTTTATTTTTGCATTTTAAGATAAATGATCCAGACTTAAATATAATGCATGTGGATGTAACTTTTGGAGGTGCAACACATGACAGCTTTATATTTAATAATTCAGTCATAAAAACGCATTTGGAGCAGCTAAATAATACAAGAGAAACAGTGTATCTTCTTGGGACGTATTTTAAAATGTTTCTTTACTTTTGCCATCAGAAATTGTACCTGTTTTCGAGGGTATTTAAATATTAATTAAAAATTTAGTAATTTTCATTAACATTAAATTAAATTCCTATTTAATTTATTTCAGGGGACTCCGGTTTCGCTCTTAGGCCATACATGATGGTTCCATGTAGTAACCCTGAGCCTGGATCAAGGGAAGAATGCTATAATGATCTGCATGCCACTGCAAGAAATACTGCAGAACGAACCATTGGCATACTTAAAGGCCGTTTTAGGTGCCTTTTGGTTCATCGTGTTCTTCACTATGATCCAGAGATGGTTTAATTTTTTTTAAAGTTTGTTGTGTGTTACATAACATTTTAAATGTTATGTAACACTCTATGTAACTCTGGTTTGATTGCATTGCAATCAAACCAGAGTTTCTCGAGTAGAATTACCAACTCATTTTCAGAGACAAGAAGCAAGTGTGATCCATTTACTACAACAAGGAAGCCAGAACTCTTTCAGTGATTTGGACAGTGGATGTCTTGCTAGAGATCGTCTAATTAACAGACTGGCGTGGACAAAATAGTTAATAATAAAAGTAAATACTAACAATAGACTTAAGATATTACTAATTCAGGTTTTAAGACAGTTGTTTAAAAAAAAATATAGTGTATGTTAAATAGTTATGTATATTGTTTGTCATAAAATAAAGAAAGTGGATGTTTTTATAAACTTCATAAATATAATGTTTTACAAAAAGATAAAATGAATACTTATAGTCTAACAAAATAGTATGTACCTAGGAAAAGTCATTTTATTATAATCAATTAATAAATAAAACAATCTTTTAACATACTTACATTTTATTTTTATTTATTTATTAAATCTCGAATTGCACTAGGTACTTATTCTATCCAGAGCCTGAGCCATAGCCTGATGGCCCTCTACTTGTTGACTAATTGCTTGGGCAATCAATAGTTCTGCTTGTGCTCGGCGTTCTTCGATGGCTATGAAACGCTCTGTGATGCTAACCATTTCAGAGCGGCGCTGTGACGGAGGTGACCTTCTCAATAGTCGCCGGCGCGCTGCAGATTGACGCGGAGATGCGAGTGCGTCGGCGACCGCGTAATGTCTCTCTGTGCACACGCCGAGTAGGAGCTGCAATTAACATATTGTACTTATTATAGTTATTCCTAACTTATTAACCCATTGTGTCCCACTGCAGGGCAAAACCCTCCCTTCCCTCTTTACATTTGTTTCTATCCTATATTATAGTTATTATTAATATTATTTTATAATAAATATTTGGTTAGAGAATGCAACTTACTTTGACTGCCCCTTTCCACAACATCATTTGGTTGTGACGCAGGTCTTGTTGGCTCAGTAAACGAAACCTGAAAATATATGATAGTTGTTGAATTATTTTTTCGTTTATAAAGAATAGTTTAAAACATAATTTTCCAAAATCCTACCCTGTTTTCTTCAGCTTCTGGACTATGAGCATCTGGTGCTGTTTCAATTACTTGCTGTGATACCGACATTGTAGGTATCTGTGTCAGATTGTCTTGCACACTATCCGCATCAAAAGCAGCAAGATTAGACTGTAAATAAATGTTTTGTTAGGTTCTTTTAATTATTCAAGAGAACATTTAAAAATTACACTCGCAGCCCATAGCGATACCACTTCCAGTATTTAGAACTATAGGTTTGATCTTATTTTATTTATTTATACTTGTATTGATCAAACAACATGGTTGTTATGCACCTACTTTTTATGAGAGATATAAGAATAAAAATATAAAATAATAAACAAACCTTATACCCATTGCATTTCATGGCTGGGCTCATATATGAGAACATCACTTTGGTCAGCCTGCTGCTCATTTGGAGGGACAATATTCTGAAAATAGAATGTTTACATAATATATTTTTAAGTTAACTCATTAAACTGACAAAAAAAACTTGAAACTTACGAGTAAAATGCTGGGAGACTCTTCACTTTCCACAGTTCTATCCAATGGTTCTTCCTAAAAAAGTAAAAGTATTAATTATTAATTAAGACTCATTAATTTCAATCAAATCAATAAATTTGTCTATAGCCTTGAAAATTACAAACCTCAAAAGGATTTATTTCTAAGTTCTGATCTCCGCAACCAAAACTTTCTCCTCCCATAATGGTTTGGATTTTTAATTCAATTTCACTAAGTTCTGGCGAATCCTTTATGCCACCACCAGTGCGCCGCCTCGCGGCTCCAATTAGGCTGGACTTCCTCTTAACTGCTCCTTTTTTGTCCTTCCAGTACTGCAACACAAGTAAGAATTTTATGATTTGATGTATTATAAATAGAACACCTATTTGTTTCGTTTGGTTTAACTTTCCGTTGCAATTTTAAATGCTTATAATATAATTGCTAAAGTTACCCTGTAGTTAATACTAATCTAGTAATAAAGAACATACACAGGGGGCTGTCAATTTAAAAAGATACTATACCGTAGAAGGCTACCTACTCAATAATAATAATAATATCTTTATTTGTATAGAATGCAAGTGTTACAATAATGGTGTTAGTTTCAGCTATATTCCCAGTACATTCTGCCTGTTGGCATACAAAAATATAGTGGTTAACTTACAGATAATTTAGAAACTAGGTAAGTTCTTACTTAAATTCAAAATGAGAACATGGATCAGCTAAGTCTAAAAGTATTTACATAATATATGAAATAAAGTGAAGCAATATTACAATTCATCATTTAAAAAATCGGTAACAGAGTAATAACATTTCTCTGTCAGTAACAACGACAGTAGTTTCTTGAATTTTATTAGGGGCTGATCCTTAATACAATTTGGCAATTTGTTAAAGTTAATAGGTGCCATACCCATAATGTTTTTTTTAAGCAAAGCAGTGTTATATCTACCAGTACACAATAGAGTCCGATATTTTGATCTCATGGCAGTAGTTCGCATCCTCGTATCATTTAATGCAGGAAACAGATGCTTGTTAGTTCTAACAAATATACATACTTCGAGAATGTAAAGACTAGGAAAAGTTAGTATCTTGTGTTTCTTGAAAAAAGGAATGCAACTATCTGTAACCTTGAGATTGAAAATGGATCTTATGCACCGTTTTTGGGCTTTAAATATAGACTCCATGCAACAGTATATACACACAATACATATAATTACCAACCTTACACCACTGTTCCGATGTTTTCGTACACCCACTACCATCACTGTTCAGGGCTGTTGTTATTTTGGACCATGCCTGACGACTGCGAAAGCGAGCATTCGCAGTACGAGCATGGCCCATAGCCAACCATGGTTTGTTTTCCAAAAAGCTTACTAGCTTTTCCAGCTGATCTAACGAAGGAGCTGCGTTGCGAGACACTAAAAGATAAATATTTTGATTACTTATTTAGTAGGTCCAGAAACTGTGCTTTATTTAAATATAAATGTTACTGTGTACTTACTTTCGATAGGTTTGGAACCAAAGTAAAACACAGAACAAGTAGAACGCCATTGGGTTGGGGTGCACAATTTTTTTAAAGTCCACTTAGCCACTTAAAGCCACTTGTATCTTTGGAATTTCGTATTTTGATATAAAACTTTCAAGATAAGATCAAGTTGTTTGTTTTGAAATACAAATGTCAAAGATTTGGTTTTGTTTTATTGCTATAATCAAAAATATTTATTTTCTAAGTCTAAAATGATATAATTAATTAAATATTCGTTGCATAATAAATATAACGTGTTTTACACATACGTATTGTGCATTTTTATCAATTTTAATTGACGAAATAACTTAAAAATAGGTTAGTCGAGATTTTCTCGATTATACTCTAGATTAAATATAGCAACACTGTTAACATCATACACGAGTCTACTAGAATCAAAAACCGCAATGGTGTCGATTCTGTTGTGCACAAACTAAACTTAATTTAGGCTATTGCTATCTTGTTCTCTCTAATAAAACGAGAAAGAGACGGACGTAATTTAGACCTGTCAAATTTAGTTGGAACTAATATTTCCATACAAATGAAGGGTGCACGTAAAAACATGTCGACTAAAAACACGGTGAAGCGCAAGGCATATACTAGTTTGACATCTCTAACTTAATTCATAGCTGTAGCCGTCCCTTTCTCGCACTGCCTTTTAGTAAAAGATAGCAATAGCCTAAACTAAGTTTAGTGTGTGCACAACAGAATCGACACCAATGGTGCCGATTCTCTTGTCACAAATATCTCTAAACTAGACTAAAAATCACTAAAATTTAGTTTGTTCCTGTCAAACGACGTTTCCTATTCTGATTTTGATTAAAGTGACATGACTTAAACAGATTATAGTTTGACAGCACTAAGTTATTCAATTTGGTGAAAATGGCAATTTTGCTATTCTGAAATTGACGTTTTTCACCTAAAATTTAGATAGTCAAACTAAATCAGACTATTTTTAATCGCGATTAAAAAGGTGTGGAATAAAATTAGTTGTCATGAACTAAAATTTACAAAGCACATTTCTCTCGGGATACAAACAAAATGCATTCATGAAAACTTACCAAAGGATTTTTGTACTGAACATGTATTGCATTTGCTACATTATTAGTTGGAAAAGAAGTGGATAAATTCACTTCTCATACTTAAAGCCACTTCCAGGTTCTGTGTCTAATAAGAAATAACTATTTTTTAGAAACTTTCAAGAAAGAATAAAAATATTTGAGGTTAGAATTATTTTTTTGTGTTCTTTGGCTAATTATCTTGTTTTAATTTATAGATTAGAAGCGTATGATCGAAACCAGAACTTTGGTGCCGACTGCAACGGTCAAGACATCGTATACCTGTCCACCCTGTGATACATTCAGTAATATAAATGCGGATTCTCCACTTCCCATCACCACAGGCAATCCAAGAATATTTTCATAGGTACCTACATGAATACATTTGTTGGTCAAATTTTTAGAAAGCTCTCCATACTAACAGTGATCATAAATAAAATACTGTTTCATCTGATCACAGATCATATACTCTAAAAAGCTTCTGAATATATATTTTCGTTATTTGTTTTCAGCTGTAACACTCAGCGTAAAGGACAGCATTTATATGAATATCGCCATCTTTTGACCGCCTGCTTTACCTCTGATGGCATTTACACCTATTTACGAGACCAGTGTAAAGCAAACAAGGACAGCTATATTGCTCCCGCAAACAATATTGTAATTTAGTCATTTACACTTTTAAGGAAAGAACATGAAGGCGAGATGATGCATATTTTAATGAAACGTTAACTCATTTAATTAACTTTTATGTACGTTGTACATCATTTAGAACCAGCAATTCTAAATAAATACCTACATTTACGTATAAGGACTATTTGAAAATAGTAAAAAGGCAGAATTAAAAGTATTCTTTTATTTAATATCCTTCATAATACACTTTCCAAAATTAGATATACCATTACACTTAAGAGTTGAGTAAACTAACTGATTTTTTTTATAGGATTCGAAACCTGTGTAAAACTTTATGGATTTATCATCCTCTTTGTATCTATTAATAGACCCGTAGACATACTCGTGGTCAATTTGAATACTTTTAGATAAAAACTTAGGTGCACTGTACACATGCTTGTTCACTGTTGTTTAATGTGTTTACTTCTTCTTCGAGACCTATTTCTAATGCTTAATGTTTGCTGTTGTATACGAGGAAGTAACACTACTGGTTGAAGGTTGCTGTTCTACTTCAAAACTTTCCTGAAATAGTTTTTCTGCCCTTTTTCTCATAACGATGCTGTCGTTCGAGGGCGGCTGGATTTTCTGGTTTAGCTTCAGTGAAACAGAATACCCATGGTACAGCTGTCTTTTTATGGAACTTGGCTTCTGAAATAATAACGAAACCACTTATGTTAACTTTTTTATTACTTACCAAGAATGACACAAATTTGTAAGTAATGCATGTGACGTTCCTAGCCGTCAACATTAAATACTGGATTAAGATTGAAAATAAAACTAACGAATGAGATAGAATTAGATATATTACTTGGTAAAACAGACTAAAGTTAAGAATAAGAACCGGGTCGCGGGTGCGTCAATTTCGCTGAGTTGATTCGGAGCGTTTAAAAGGTAACCACGTCCCTGGCTGTTGTAATGGTCGTTCCGGGCAGTAGTAGAGGTTGATGACGTCACGGTCTGGCAGATACGTTAATCTCGGCTTCAGGGACGTAGACAGCGTGAGGAATGAAAATTTAGGGCTCGAGCGTAGTCTCGTACCGGGACCCTGGAATTCCGGGAAATTGGACATTTTAGCAAAAGTCCGATTTCATACATGTGACTGCAACATCGATTCTCGTCCCGGAATCGAAAGCGTTGATTTAGCGAAGTGGAACCCAAGCATGAAATAATGATCAATGATGTTGCGATCACAAGTAAAATCAGCTGATACATTTATAAAAAATAACCAACGGTTCAAAACACAGAACAAAAGCATTTGACCGACACATACTAAGCATGGGTCGCCCAATATGTAGTCTATATGTGAAAAATGACAAATAGCACAGAAGCGTTACTAAATAAATTAAATGAAGACATATAAAATTAAATGTTCAACAATAACGAACATGTAGGTAGGTACTTTAACAAGCTACAAAGGAACAATTACGTGATAAAATAAGTAAGTCGCATTTCATTTACCAATATCAAGATGTTCGCTAGAATCTACTAGATAATATTCAGTATTCTAATTACAACTACACTAAATGCAGACTAAGATTTCTACGTACTTAGGTACTACAATTATCAAATAAAATATGCAACACTTACCCAATCAGGGGTTATACAAATTCACTGTTGATTATACTATGCAATACACTGTAAATTATACTTTGGTAGAACAATAGAATATATTATTGCAATCAAAGAAATATACCAATTTAGTAAAACCGTTAGAATGGTTTGGAGGGAAATCAGCGACAATGCAACGTATTCGCACAGCTAGTGATTGCGCTGGACTCACGGTCGATTGGAGGTCACCTTTAAACCGGCCGTTAGCCACAAGCCCAGCCGACAACATCCGAGTATGTACGAACGCCGCGCGCGCATAGAACTGTATTGAAAGACAATTCATTTCAATGTTTGATAGTTTAAGTATTATTATTATTTTATTATTATTTTTATAGTTTAGTTTTTTTTTATAAGTGTTTTAAAGTAGTGTGAATGTAAATAAAAGTTATTAAAATCACACAGTGTTACAGTACCCCCTCTCCTAGATTAGGATTTTCCTTAGATAAATCCGCTAACAATTCTTTTTCTCAATAGATACCATTTCCAACATCCATAACTTCCCCTTACATACATTCCTTCCTTTCTTCGCAAATCATCCATCAGTCTTTCTAATTAGCACCTGCATTTTTATGTATTACAATATGCTGCGCAACCTGACATACTGAGTATTTTGTTTAAGGGATTACAAGATACTCAAGGTTTTTCTATTGATTGATGTTAAATGATTCATAATCTACTTGCTTATAAATGGTTGTAGTTAAGATTGTAGTATCTACCCAGTTTCATTCCCTACTCTTTTCTGCTTAAAAACTGAACGTTAGTAGTTAGTTTTTATTTTTTTAATAATCCAATGTGTTAGAGCCACTGTATTATATATTTATTATTTAATGAATAGGACATTTAAGGGGTAGGTAATTGTAGATTTATGTTATTTATTAATAGTTCATATTCCTAGGTACATTTTTATTTCACAGTAGATTATGGCAATTGAAAAAGCTGTTAGTTTTAATCAACCTTTGGCATTGTATTTCTCGAATGAGCTTTAATCAAAGATGATTGTACTTTATCAAAGATTTTACGCAAGTGTCCCAAAGTATCCGCGTACTCATCTCTAGGTGTAAATATTAGATCATTTTGCAGATCAGAGTCAAGATAGTGCGATCCACAACTAACTAACTCTCGTCCATAGACAAGCAAGGCTGGAGTAAAGCCTGTAACTTCGTTAACTGAAGAGTTAATTGCAAATTGAATCTTAGTGACATTTACGTCCCAGGAGCGATGATCGTCTTCAATGAAGGTTGAAATTGCAGTGATGATAGTTTTGTTATAACGCTTTACGGTGTTCATTTGTGGCGTATATTTCGGCGTTAAATGGACGTTAGGAACCTTATATTTAGAAAACAGTTGTTTCATAGTACCGCTAACGAATTGTTTGCCGTTGTCCATGAGAACAGTACTAGGTACTCCATGGACTAGAAAAACCTGATCTTCTACTATTTTAGCTATGATCTCAGTAGTAGCACGTTTGATTGGGAACAAGAGACAAAATTTTGAAAAACAGCAGGTAACTACGAACAGGAAAGTGTTTTGCTTTCTTGTAGGAGGCAATGGTCCAACTAAATCCATGCTTATCACTTCGAATGGCCTGCAACAATTCTTAGGTCGACCCATAGTTCCGAGTGTAGTTTGGTTAGGGTATTTGTAAGAAATACACACATCGCAATTAGCTACGAAGTTAGTAACGTCTCTATGCATATCCGGCCAGAAATATTTGAGAGATAGACGCTTATGAGTTTTAAAAACACCGAAGTGTCCCGCAGTTGGATCACTATGGTTATTTTGGATTATTTTATCCCTGAATTCAAGAGGTATTACTTTTTTCCATTGAAACTCCTTAGTAAGTGGATTTAAACTCTTTTTATAACGATAAAGTTCGTTATTAATGACCTGATAATCGACATAAGAAGTCGGTGAGTTTTGACAGCCATTGAGAATGTTTAAATACCAAGAATCAGTAGTGGAGCTGTAAGGATTTGATGAAGAAGTTTGATTGTCGCCGATAGCAGAAACGGGAATGCTACGTGAAAGACTGTCTGGTACGACATTGTCCACACCCCGACGATGTTTTATCTCAAAATTATAGGCAGACAACCGAACTCCCCAACGGGCTAAGCGACCAGTGGGATTATTGATATTCAAAAACCATTTCAGTGCGGAGTGGTCTGTATAAACAACAAAAGTCCGACCATTCTCCAGGTAGCAACGCCAATGTTCTATTGCTGTAAGAACAGCCAAAGCCTCGCGTTCAGTAGCGCTGTAGTTTCTCTCCTGCTTCGATAGTGACTTGCTCATGTAAGCGATAACCTTCTCCTTACCGTCCAAGTTTTGAGTGAGAACAGCACCTATGCCTACATCACTCGCGTCAGTGTGTACTTGAAACGATTCAGAATAGTCAGGGCATGAAAGAATAGGGGGTACTTATTAAACACTCTTTTAATTTTTTTAAAGCAGTGTCCGCTTCGGCAGACCAATGGAATGGAATAGCATTTTTTCCTTGGGAAGTAAGTTTATTTAGTGGAGATGCCAAGTCGCTAAAATTGGTAATGAACCTTCTGTACCACGAAGCTGTGCCAAGAAACCTACGCACTTCTTTGCGGCTAGTGGGGATATTATAATTTACTATCGCTTCCACCTTCTCAGGATCTACGTGTAGTCCATTTGAGTCAACGACGTATCCAAGGTATTTAAGTTGTTTTCTGAAAAACTGGCTTTTCTCGTAGTTGATAGTAAGATTAGCTGTTCTCAATTTTTCGTAAACACGTACTAGTAAGGATATATGCTGCTCGAAGGTTGAGGACACGATAATTATGTCGTCAATATAAACAAACACTTTATGCTCGAACTCTGGACCATAGAATAAGACATCCATAAGCCTTTGCTGAGTGGCAGGGGCGTTAGTTAGACCGAATGGCATGCTCCTAAACTGAAAAGTACCACGAGTTGGTATGTAGAAGGCAGTTTTAGAACGATCTTCTTTTTTAATACCTATTTGCCAGAAACTTTTCGACAAATCTAAACTAGTCAGGTACTTACCGTCACGTAGATTATCGAGTATTTCTGAGATATAAGGGAGACTATATGCATCTTTTTTTGTTATAGCGTTTAGCTTACGACTATCTAGACAAAATCGTAGCTGGCCATTCTTTTTAGGAGTTAACAGCACAGGAGACGACCAGGGGCTCTCAGAAGGCTCTACGACTTTTTCCTCCAGCATCTCGTCTAGTTGCTCAGTCAAAATTTTTAATTTTTCTGGGGACATTCTATAAAATCTTTGACGTATGGGGGCAGCATCACCAGTGTCAATAGAATGCTCGATTAGCCTGGTACGACCGAGTCCGCGTTCTTCGAATGAGATTCCATGAAATTGACCTATTATATGATCAGCTGTAGTCTTCTGATCTTCCGTTAGGCAATCATACCCATGGATAAGTGTACTATTGTTAGGAGCTAGATTCGACAAGCTACTATTATTGTCATCGCATATAATGACGGAATCCAGACGTGTAGGAAAGAGTTCGAAAATTCTCCAGAAATCCATACCAAGAATTAAAGAAGAATTGATTTCGGGGACAACGTAGACATCCAAGATGTGTAGTTTATCTTGAAATGTAATGGGTATATGTATTTTTCCTATACTCTGTAACTTCTGTCCTCCAGCAGCTACAAAATGTAAAGACTCACAGGGTTGGAGTGTGTATCCTAGATCGAGTAAGCGTTTATGACAGTTATTGCCTAAAATAGTAGCACCTGATCCGGTATCTAGTAAACCAGTCAGTGATTTACTCTCTATAGTCACATTAACATAGGGACGTGAGCTTAATCCTTTAGTATTGTGGATTGTAGACACAGTGTAACATGAAAAGAATTTTGAAATAAATTGTAACCATTCATTCCAGTCACCCTGATTAAATTTGCAGTTGTTTGGCTCTACATTAGATCGACTGTCCCTGCAATCCACAGCACTTAGTTTTTTGTGTTAGATTTATCAGCATGACAGTTCTTGCAATCAGGGTATCGCACACCTTTCATTCCGCATTTAAAACAAATTAAGAAATGAGGTTCCCTGCACTGACCAAGAGAATGAGTATCATTCCTGCACCTAGGGCAATAAATTTTTCTTGTAGATTTGTTGTTCGAAGTGTTAATAGGATTAACACCGACTTCCTGATTATGTTGTTGACTTGATTTGTTGTTATATGGATTAGGTTTGTAGTTAGACTGATTTGAATTATAGTTTTTATTATTGTTGTGATTAGAGTTTTGATTTTTGTTTGTATTATAGCTATAATTTTTGTTAGTATTGTAGTTGTTTTTATTTGAATAGCCAGGGTTATTTGTTTGAGTTGACGGTTTAGTGTAAGCAAACTCTCGCGCTAGTGTATCTGAAGTGACTCCAGGTGGTTCGTGAAAGTGTGTCAATCGTGATTGTATGCTTTCGTAGTTACGGCACAAATTTTTCAGGTCGTCAATACATGTAATCTTAGAAGAAGCTGAAAGCGTACTAGCGTAACATGGACGTATATTATGCAATATAATCTCTAACTTCCTGCTAAATTGGTTTGTCAAGCCTGGAAAACATGCCATGCATAATTGACAAGTATACGGTAATGTTTTCATGTTCTCATTGTGTACGCATTCTGATTTCTGACGTAAATCTGTAATCATAATCGCTCTGACTAAAATCTTTTTTTAGCAATTTGACAACTTCATCCCAAGTCGTAACGTTGTCTTTGATACAGCGGTACCAGTGAAGCGCGTCCTCAATAAAAATCTCGTATGCGAAAGAAAGCAGTTTTTTCTTATCGATTTCTTTAGAGATAAGTAATTCATCAACTCTCTGAATAAATGAACGGACACAAGTTTTTCCAGAATATTTAAGTTTACCTACAGCATCAGCAACGAACCTCGTATCACAACCGGACGTTGTCACAGTAGTTGACGTTTCAGTATGAGAACTCGAAGAGGTCTGTGTTTGTGGTTTATAACTTAATAATTCTTTATATTGTGCTTCAAACACAGCCTTACAGTCACTGTAAAGTTTAGCAACGTCAGATGCCGGTTGAATTCTTTTAATTCTGTAATAGATGTGGTTTAAAAGTGCCTCAGCGCGCGAATACGTATTTTTGTCTGCCTTAGATTTTAAACTTTCAAGAATAGTTTTTGATTTGAGTAGAGATTCCTTAACAGCAATAAGATCTTCTTTAGGCTCTAAATGTGAGTCAGCAATCTCATCAGGGGCAGCTAGTGGGGATAGCTTAACGATTTGCCTTCGTAGCTCAGCAACTGACACTTCTGCTGTGTCACCTCCCCGAAGAGCAACTTCATATTCTAGTTCAAATTTTTGTAAAGCCAAATATTTGATAGGGTAGGCCATTTTACGGTAGATTATTAAGATGGACTGCGTAAGTGTTGCAATAACAAACAAAACAATTGATTTAAAAGCGTTATAAATTGCGATAATCAGCTCTTTGTTATCAACGGATCATGTAAAAATATATAATAAGAGACGACTAGATACATTTTTTTTAAAAGACAAAGGTCGAGTTCTTAGTTTAGAATGTTTAACGATAAATTAAATTGATAAAAATATAAATATTTCTTACTAGTCTCAAGCACTTAAAATATACAGTAGTAACAAACATCAGTAACTAGAACAATAAATTACGAAATCCGTTGACTATAGCAAAATTAGAATAGAAGAGAGAGAATTCTACTCATGAAACCAACACCGAAGATAACTACCACACGCCAATAAACAAACCGAACAAACTCAGCTCAATTAAATAGTTTGGGCGCCATTGTAACGTTCCTAGCCGTCAACATTAAATACTGGATTTAGATTGAAAATAAAACTAACGAATGAGATAGAATTAGATATATTACTTGGTAAAACAGACTAAAGTTAAGAATAAGAACCGGGTCGCGGGTGCGTCAATTTCGCTGAGTTGATTCGGAGCGTTTAAAAGGTAACCACTTCCCTGGCTGTTGTAATGGTCGTTCTGGGCAGTAGTAGAGGTTGATGATGTCACGGTCTGGCAGATACGTTAATCTCGGCTTCAGGGACGTAGACAGCGTGAGGAATGAAAATTTAGGGCTCGAGCGTAGTCTCGTACCGGGACCCTGGAATTCCGGGAAATTGGACATTTTAGCAAAAGTCCGATTTCATACATGTGACTGCAACATCGATTCTCGTCCCGGAATCGAAAGCGTTGATTTAGCGAAGTGGAACCCAAGCATGAAATAATGATCAATGATGTTGCGATCACAAGTAAAATCAGCTGATACATTTATAAAAAATAACCGTTAAACGGTTCAAAATACAAAACACAGAACAAAAGCATTTGACCGACACATACTAACAGGCGGGGTCATCTCATTGGGTAAACCTAGGAATGCCTATGGGGGCTAGACCTGTGTTGCCAAGTTCTTCTCTATTATGCGAGACCCAAAAACTTCGGTCTCTAATAATGACGTTTTTAATGGATGGCAACATAAGAAAAACCGGAAAGCGGCCTAGATGTTAAAAAGCTACTATATGGTAGTTTTAGCGACAATTTTGTTTAAATTATTAATTAACAAATTAGCCAATATAATATTTTGGCTAATTTATTCAATGTTTATTTTATTAAAACTAAATAAATATTAATTTAATTAATGCAGAATAAAATAGAAATACGCTTGTATAGCGTAGGTTGTAACAATAAATAAAGAAAAGGGTTATCAATCAAGCCAATAAATAAATAATTAATTTAATTTACTGCAATGGTTCGGGCAGAGCCTATTTATTTTCAATATTATTTAAATACACAAAATTAAGTTGGTAAGTTTTTGTTAAATGTACCTGGCAGCCCCACAAGAAAAATGTTAACCGGCGCTAGCGCACGTCGATGTTATTTCTTGTAAATTCTCTTCATCATCTTCTCTTTTTGCAACGCTAAGTGTTATCCTCGCCATTAACGACGTAGAGTAGAGCCTCCTAGAGGTTCCTCCGTCTCTTGTGTGCCGAAACACCTGAGTGTTGTGTGCGAGATAGTGAATCTAGTTTTTGTTTTCAAACATGAAGGAGAATAAAAGGAAATGTTTTAAGTGTGGTTCTTCTCCTGTCGATGACCCCGCAACCACATTATTTAGGTTTCCAAAACCTGGTTCCACAAATATTCTCCGGTAAGTGCTCCTCTAATAATGGCTAGATAGATGCACGCATTCTCCACTAGACAATCTATGTTTATCTTGTTATATTATGCCCCCTAATCCAGATTTGTGATTGGATTGGTGATCCGTAATATCATACTAAGTAACTATTGCATAAGTACATAATTTACTTTTTCTATTTCTTTCAGTTGTGAATTATGGGCAAAGTATTGCTGTCCAGACAAATCATGGTCAAACAAGGACTTTCAGATGAAACTACACACTGAACACAGAATGCTATGTCATCTGCATTTTAAGGAAACAGCATTTGTGGACTTCCCATTCAAGAAGAAATTGAGACGTTTTGCTTCACCAGATGTGAAGGTAAGCTAAACAGTGAGAACCAAATTTTAAGTAATAACGGCGTGAGGTGTTTGTGGGACACCCAACTGAAGTGGAGCTTCATAAGCATTGTATATAAAATCTACGCTATACAAACATGAGTAATTGAAAAGAGTTTAATTAATACTGGATGCTGCCTGTCTCACTTATACACTTTTGTACTCTGTCTAGCTCATTCCACTTGAGTAAAAATAACCGAACCAATGAAGTGCACTGGATCACCGCACCGCACACTTTTTCTGAGTTAGGTCTCCATCCTAGACTTGCATCAATAATGTGTGCCATCACGCACAATGGTACACTTCAGGGACTAAGTGCACAAACCTAAACCCCATGATAGATAATGTGTGCCATTCAATGTGTTAAGGTTATAACAATGAAGCGTAATTATAGATATAATGACATTGATAATGTACCCTTAATGGTTATGGGTTGTGTGAAAGATGATATAGATAATAAGTGAGCACTGAGATGACGGCTGAGAGCTGATTGACATGTATGCCAACCCCAAATAAATTGGGATAAGGGCAGGAGGATGAGGTTAAGTTAAAATCATAAAAATCTCGACTAATAACTACTTTCTTTGCAGGATATAACCATGCCATTTCTACAAGTTGATAATATTAGAGAACTTGTAGCGGGTCCTTCACAGCCTCTTGTGGATATATCCAATAGATCTTTCCCCTCAACAGTTAATCTCTCGGGACCCTCTGGAATTAGTAACAAAATTCCAGTTGAAAATAATTTTTGTTATAAAATGCAAGAAATATTTGCGAAAAGTTTGTCTCTTGAAAAAGCAATTGAAGCACATGAAAACCAAAAAATATCTGCAAAAATTAAGCACCAGTGATGCTGTGACGAAACTCACAAATAAAATAAGCCCGAATTTTGCTTTATTACTGCAAGCACAAATTAGAAATTTTAAGAAGACTGCCAAGGGACGTAGATGGACTGCTGAAGATGAAATTAAATAACGACAACCACCACCACCAGAAACACTGACACCAGGAAGTAGTTGAGGGGAATGGCGAATCACAAACGTGTGCTTATGTGTGTGGATTTTTGATAAAAATTTTAAGATCTGTGAGAAATGTAACACAATATTTACGACATCTGACCGAACAGTTGTGCATTCTTTTATTCAATTTAAAGAATATAATGATTTTAAAGAGTCTCTAAATTACGTAAGTAAAAACTTTGTTCTTTGTGTGGAATTTTGTGCCACCTTTATCAACGAATTTTTATCAGATACCTATTGTGTAATTTATAATAAAGTAATTCTGACATAAAAGACAAACTACCTACTGTTTTTATTTATAATACTAGTAAGAAGCTTTGGCTTTTACAAATGAACCACAAACTTGTAGTTTTTGTCAAAATTCAAAGTTTTCTACAACCAAGATTTGTATCCTATTCATCTTATTTAAGTTAATTTATACAATAAGGCTGCTTGACTACCAAAGCGGAGCTGGAAAATTGTGATCAGTGAAATTGCACACTAATTTAACATTGGTTACAGTTTTCCAGTTCTGCTTTTGTGTGCAGACCTTTATATAAATTCTCAAAGAAATCGGATTTTGAATTCCCCGCTTTCGCGAGTTTTCAGGGGCACCCACCAGGAGGCGCCAAGAACCGTGCCATTTTATTTGTACGTACTTGACATTCTTCTCGCTAGAGTATATATGTTCTGTGCATACTAAGCATGGGTCGCCCAATATGTAGTCTATATGTGAAAAATGACAAATAGCACAGAAGCGTTACTAAATAAATTAAATGAAGACATATAAAATTAAATGTTCAACAATAACGAACATGTAGGTAGGTACTTTAACAAGTACAAAGGAACAATTACGTGATAAAATAAGTAAGTCGCATTTTTTTTTTTTTCTCTTTATTTAAAGGGGCTTGTTCAATTTGAAGATGTCGCCCCTGTAATACAAATTACAAAATCCAACACATATTTTAAACAAAAATAACACCGTAGATTTACTTAGGTTATTCTATTTTTAATACCCATTTGAGTGAGCCTGTACAGCAGTCTAGCCTCCCTCGACAAAGGGAAGGACAAAATGCTGTTACACCAGCCCACATCTAGGGGAATCAAATTAATTTTAAATTTTATAATATTTCGAAGGGCTTCGTTCCGGATACACTCCATTAATATGTGGTAAACATCTTCTACTACATCGCATTCAGTGCAGTTCGATGAAACAACCTTACCCATCATACAAGCGAACTTATTTAATGGAATGTGTCCCGAGCGAAGTCTGAAACTCGTTACTATGTCATACCTTCCCATATCGGATTTTTCAAACCATAATCTATCGGGTAACGTTGGTTGTAAAGTCCTGTACCAAATACCTTTCGTTAATGACCTTCTGTCAAAATACTCTGACCATAACTCTGTACTAAAGTTCTTAATGTCACATAGATGGTTGGTGTGATAAGACTCACAAGTAAAGTTAATACCGTCTACTGAGGCTTCCTTAGCAAGTTTATCTGCCATTTCATTTCCTGCGATGCCGATATGGGAAGGTATCCATTGCAAAATAACATTGCTATTTAATGAGTTAAGCTCATACAAACTTTTTAAAATATCATACGCCAGTGGAATGCCCCTCTAACCATAGCTGAACATCTATACAAATGTTGTAATGCACTTTTGGAGTCGGTAAGAATAACAAATTTACACTCATTCTTAATCGATCTTACATAGGATAACGCTTCTGCAATGGCAATTAGCTCCGCATACATAATCGATATCTTTGAATTATTGACTTTTAATTTAATTTTATCTTTTGTTTGTAAATCAATAAAGGCAACACCAATCCCCTGACTGTCCCTGGAGGCATCTGTATAAATTTTTTGAAATCTCGAATATTTATGTTGTAAAAACTTGGCACATAATAAAAGCAAATTAGGGTTAGAATATGACTTTTTAGGTTTGTCTAAACTTGGAATGCTACTGTTGATAAAACTAGATACATTGAGGTTACTGATCCAGGTATCTAGACTAAACATTTCAAGTTGCGTACTCGACTTTATTGGTAGTGACTGAAATTTATTGTGAATTGTTACTAAGAGCGGTTTTTTCTTCCTACTCCAGTATGCATTTTGACATAGAACGGTAAGATCATGCAAAACATTGATTAGTTTGCCATTAAGTGATTTTGACTTTAACCAAAACTTACCGGCCAAATATACGCGTCGAACAAATAAAGGTTGAAGTTGTAACTCTGACTCCATAACGTGTATAGGAGTGCTTTTAATAAAACTACCTATGATGCGCATGTATTGATTTTGAACTTTATCTAATTTTGAAGAATTACTTATAGAACTAGTGTCATATAAAAAACTTGCGTAGTCTAACCTACTTCTAACAAGGGATATATATAACCTTCTTAAATGAATAGGGTGAACGCCCCAACCAGATCCTGTCAATATTTTAAATATATTTAAAAATTTCATAGCTTTTTCTCTAACTTCATTTATGTTTTTTCCCCATTTCAAATGACGATCAATCCATACACCTAAATATTTTACACATTCTGTATTTTCTAATAGTATTTCATTAATTGCTAAATTTATATTTTGTCTCCTATAATTAGTTTTAAAAACACATACTTTGCTTTTATTTGGGGATATTTCTAATCCTAAATTCAATAATAGTTCATTTAGTATATTTAATGAATTTTGTAAAATCTGAGTACCTAAATCCATAGACTGGCAAGTATAATATAAAACCAAATCATCAGCATATTGCGAGATATAGACGTTCTTCTCGATAGTTTTACACACATCAAGTGTAGCTACATTAAACAATAAAGGAGATATTGGATCTCCCTGTGCTAAGCCCCGGTTAGTAGTTCTAGATAATATATATCCGTCATTAGTTTGTATTTTAAGATTTCTCAATTTTAGAAAATTCTTAAATAGATATTGGTGCCGATTCCCTTGTTTACAAACTAAACCAAATTTAAGTTCAGTGCATCTTTTTCTTTCTATTTCATTAAGAAAAGGACAGAAGATAAATTTTAGTTACGTTCTGTCAAATTAATCAGCGCCATACAACTTTTAGACGCGATTAAAAAGTTGACTACTAAAATTACATAAAATTACGTCAGGTGCTGACTAATTTGACAGGATTAAACTAATTTTATCTTCTGTCCTTTTCATAATGAAATAGAAAGAAAAAGATGCATTCAACTTAAATTTAGTTTAGTTTGTGAACAAGGGAATCGGCACCATTGACATATTTTAGACCCCACCTTTAAACGATGTAAAATATTTAGTAAGGTTTTTATATCAATGTTATTATATGCATTGTTTATATCAATAAAACAACCAATAGTAGTTAACCTTTCAGAAAAACCTTTTTGAATGCGAGAAACCAAATAACTTAAGCTATCCAAACAACCTCTGGATTTTCTAAAGCCCACCATATTATCCGACAGCAGCTCGTGTTTCTCCAAAAACCACTCAATCCTCGTATTCAAAATGGAATGAAAAACTTTGCAAAGGCAAGACATTAACGAGATTGGCCTCAGGGACGAAGTCTGGTTAGGATCCCGTCCCGGTTTAGGGATAGCAATTATATTTATATCACGCCATTGCCTTGGGACAAAACCGGAATGTAAAAACTGGTTAAATAAACTCAGTAAAATACAAAAGCCATTGTAGGGTAAGTTTTTAACCATTGAGTATGAGATACCATCGCATCCAGGAGATGTATCCTTTGATTTAATACATTTAATCAACTCCTGCATGGAGATTTCCTCTTCCAATTTCTCATTCGGGATTGAGAATATGGGCTGATCTGGAGAGACATAATCAGGTGTAAGACTAACAAGCAAGTTATTGGCTTTTACCTTGTCTACAACAGTTCTTGGTGATCTGTGACCTTTTACCCACTTCATCCTATGCCAAACTTCGGAGGCCGAAGTTGAGTGGTCTACGGTTGAGCAATACTGTGTCCAGTCATCGTGTACAGCTGTCCGTATTAGTTTTTGCGCTACTCTTATTTTATCCTGCAGAATACTTAAATTTGATGGAGTAGGGTTACCACGGAAATTTGCTAACGCTAGCCTCCTAACTGCCACAGCTTTTGATAATTCAGCCCTCCAATATGATTTCGGCTTAAATTTTGAATTAGGGTTTTGTGATATTTTTATTACAGGTATATGAATATCTGCCGCCATACCAATATAGTCAACGAATGTGTCATAAGCTCTTTGAAGATCATCAGGGAGCGTTTCAAGACTCGAAAACATTTCGTCAAGGCATATCTTATAAGATTTCCAGTCTGCATTCCTTAAATTTCTTTTAATGACAAAGTTCTTATCTAACTGACACTCATTAAACATCTGAATTACAAGATGGTCACTACCCAGCGATTCATTTAACACGGACCAGTCAAAGTTTATATCGGACGTCACCAAGGACAAATCAGGCGATGACTCCTGTAAAACCCCGTTAACTAATTTTATTCTAGTGCTGTTGCCATTATTTAATACCACATAATTACTATCTATCACCGCATCCAAAAGTTGCACCCCTCTATTATCTGTCTTATTTGACCAGTTGGTGTGGTGGGCGTTAAAGTCACCCATTATTATTGTTTTTTTGTTAAAAGTAGAAAGTAATCTAAACCAATCCCCCTGACTAATCCTAACGGTAGGGGGACAATAAAGTGATATTATATTTTCTACTGGAGGGTAATTAAAAATTTTAACGTGAATCATTTCAATTCCCGAAGTAAACATATTAGAGTCTACAAGTTGAGCCTTGATAGATTGATGAATAATAATCGCGACGCCACCGTATGAGTCATCCCTATCTTGACGGAAAATATTATAGTTACTAATTCTAACTGGCTTGTCAGGTGACAACCAGGTTTCTGAAATTGCAGCAATATGTATTTTGTTCTGTACTAATAACTGCGAAAAGCATAACAATTTAGGCTTGAGGCTCTGGGCATTCCACTGTAAAAATTTAAATCTGATACATTCTGTCCTATCCATTAAAAATGTTCTTAATTAAACCTGCCATTGAAGAATCTGCAATACTATCCACTATTAAAAGTATAAACCACTCAATACATAATTTAAATACCTTTTTAACTTTTACGTTGATTGCGCAATTCTTCATAAATATAACCTCTTGCAACCGCGACAACAGTTCATTAAATGTTATCTTAGATTCCGATTTACCTTCTATGTTTTTATCTGTAGTTATATTACAGTCGCCAATACCGGTCTCATTAAGCTGTGATGAGTCACACTGTTCCTCGTTACTTTCGTGCCACTCCGATGTGTTAGCTTGTGTTTTTTGCTTAGATAACCGTATCTTACTGCGTGATGCCAATTTAAACTTACGTACATTATAAGAAGGTTCCATTTGGTGCACATCTGCGGTAGTCTTAATTATCTCTGCGTACGAAGGAGTATTAACGATTGCAAACTCCGGTGTATTATAGACTGGATTATGAACTTCTATCGGTTTTTCTGGAACATGATCTGGGGTGTTAGGTAAAACGTACATAGTTAGGGCCCTTTTGTATGTACAGTTGAATTCAGCCATAATTTCCCGCAAGCGTTTTTCTTTCAGATATATGGGGCATGACTTAGATAGGGCCATATGTTTACCTGAACAGTTAACACACTTATATTCTTTTGTCTCGCAGTTTTCATGATTAGCGCCGCACTTAGGGCATACTATCTTATTATATGGGCAACCCTTGATTTTATGTCCTAGCTTCCAACACCGTGAGCACTGAGAAACTGGATAAACATATGGTTCAACCTTTAGCCTAAGACCATCTGTGGAAACGTATGACGGCAATGAATTACCCTTGAAACATAATCTAACCACCTCGCTGGGTATCCATCCACCCTTGTCCTGATCACGTTTATTTAATCGCATCGCTGATATTAGTTCAAAGTTTCCTGGGCAGGATACTTTGTCCAGGATTTCTTTTTCTTCTAATTCTATTTCCACATCCCTTATAACCCCGTATGAGTAACTTACTTCCATATCTTTACTAAATCTCCATCTCTTAGTAATTAATGCTTCACATGTAAAAAGCTTATTTAAATTTAATTCATCTCCAAATTGTACTCGAATTCTGAACGGGCTCATATATCTGACACGAACTATATTACTCATACCATGGGTTGTTAAAAGCTTCGCAAATGCAAATGACTTCGGAAGTTTATCCACGCATGTTATAGTTACTTCTAGGTTATGTGTATCTTCATTAGAATTATACTGCTTGAATCTCTTTTCTTTTCGATTTTGTCCCACTACCTTCCATTCTTCATCGGATTTTTCTGCCTCTGCTCTTCTTTTAGTCGCCTTGCTGGTAATTTCCTCATCTCCGCACTCCTCTTGTAGTATTGCATCGCTCATCTCGTCAACCTCATTTATAGATTGCGTCTCATCATCAGATTTATGATAATCAACCATGTTCGCCATAACTCAGGTAGTTTACGCACTCCGCCCGCGCCCCACGTCCGCAACCCGGCCGTGTCAAGCGAGGGCCACAGCTGCGTCGCGCGTAAACAACAAAATTCCGAGATTTTGAACTAATAGATTTAACAAAAAACACGTCTTGCTCGTCCGCGTGTCGACCCGAGTCCCGTAAGTCGCATTTCATTTACCAATATCAAGATGTTCGCTAGAATCTACTAGATAATATTCAGTATTCTAATTACAACTACACTAAATGCAGACTAAGATTTCTACGTACTTAGGTACTACAATTATCAAATAAAATATGAAACACTTACCCAATCAGGGGTTATACAAGTTCACTGTTGATTATAATATGCAATACACTGTAAATTATACTTTGGTAGAACAATAGAATATATTATTGCAATCAAAGAAATATACCAATTTAGTAAAACCGTTAGAATGGTTTGGAGGGAAATCAGCGACAATGCAACGTATTCGCACAGCTAGTGATTGCGCTGGACTCACGGTCGACTGGAGGTCACCTTTAAACCGGCCGTTAGCCACGAGCCCAGCCGACAACATCCGAGTATGTACGAACGCCGCGCGCGCATAGAACTGTATTGAAAGACAATTCATTTCAATGTTTGATAGTTTAAGTATTATTATTATTTTATTATTATTTTTATAGTTTAGTTTTTTTTATAAGTGTTTTAAAGTAGTGTGAATGTAAATAAAAGTTATTAAAATCACACAGTGTTACATGCATAAAAGTATGTGATGTTACTGTGTTATCTCACCTGTATACTATGAAATGCACTCCACAATCGTGCGCTAGACACTCCTTGACTTTTTTAATGCGTAAGGCAGACTTCCATTGTTTTTTGAGTTTGCTTTCCTTAGGAAACTAATGAACTCCCTTATTTTTACAATTTAACGCGCTAATTTAGGCAATATTACAATAATTGCGGCAATTAATAACGATAAACAAAAACGATTGAAGAAATCCATAGGATTTGACAGTTCTTATTTCAAAGCAGGGTATGGTCGTAGAAAGTGCCCATGGCAGAGGAGTTTAGTTTTTTTTTTTTTTTTTAACCTATCGGTTGATTGATTCATTATTTATAAATTTGGTTGTTTTTTTGTTTGTTTGAGGTTTCAAGCAAACAAAAATTCAATCCAAAGGACATGGCCGAAAATAGTTTTTTTATTAATCAAATATTCTAACCAGGAAAATATGTGTATAAACATCGCAAAAAAGAACTGTTCGTTCTTATTGTAAAATACATATCTAACAGACCTCCAATTTTGAGAAAAATCGTTTTTTATTTAAGCGTAACTTATTACTAGTTAAAACGAACAAACCTTTTCCAAACATCAAGGATAATAAAGCGAACACACCGGAAAAAAAGTAAACCAATACTTGACAATGTCATGTCACTGTCAGATATTGACTGAAAGTGTCAGTCATTAGTGTCATTACTCAGGCTTTTTTTTGCAATTCAGATCATTTTCGTTCACTTTCATTCAGCTGTTGTCCATGGTCTAGTGCAATCTTAGTCTATGGTTTACTCAATTTGGTGACTGTCAAACTCAAATTTAAATGTGTCAAAACTTTATCTAAGTATAAAGAATCTTGTTTTCAGAATAACTTAACAAAACCAACTAACTAAAAATAAGAAATTTTAGTTTTAGTTTAGGTTAGTTCGGTGTATAAGAGAATCGGCACCATTGTCCAATATCCGTGTTTTGGCCACAATACATTATTTTGAATTATTGGTTGTTTGTACATTCAGTGGTTTATGTAGTATAATAAAAATACAGTAAATACATCATGTAATGGTCGCATATTAATGAAATTACGTAGATTCGTCACACACAGTAACAAGAAAATTGAATAAATAGTCTGGACTTTGCTGTTTTTGAAATAAACCACTGGACTTTGCTGTTTTTGTTGCACGCGTCTGATGGACATCGCTTATTTTGAAACATACCTAGTTTTATGTACTACGCTTGGTTAGTATTGATACTTTGAATAGCAAAGACTATAATCCTTAGGTACATCATTTTATAAATTAAAGTCCATTATTTGAAGAAAATTGGCGGTACTTTTATTTAAAAATAAAAAATAAATTATATACTTATACACACATCAACACGGTCTAGGGATATTTTTAAAAAAGCGAATTACTATCAATGTGCTAATTATTTATATGACATGTATATATTTAAAAGATACGTTATTTAATATTCTACCATTTTTTAATAATGGTTAAGGTATAGATTAAAATTTCAGGATTTTATGGAAAAAAAATGAAGCTTAGACGGAAACCGTATATGAATGAACTTTTAATTTGTGAGTAAAAACTGAAAAAAATAGAAAAATCATTTAATTTGTGTTTATAAACTTGAAGTTAGTAGTCTGAGAAAGCGCCCATGATGTTCATAACACATCGGCAACGATTCGGCATGCTCAGAACAAGGTTGTCAATGTCTTGCTGCGGAATATTGTCCCATGTCCTTCTGAGGTGCGCAAAAAGTTGATCTTCTGTAGCCAGATTTTCAGGAACTTCCTTCAGAGCTCTTCTTTGCAGCATATCCCACGCATGCACAATGGTATTTAGATCTGGCGATTGAGCAGGCCAGTCTAAGGCCCTAACATTATGTGTATGTAACCAAGCTGCTACCGTTCTCGCCGTGTGTGCCCGGGCATTGTCGTGCCTGAGCAGGAAATCTTGCCCCATTTGTGTTCTGTGGGGCAAGATTACGGGCCCCAGCACCTGTTGGACGTATCGTTCTGCCGTCATATTGCCCCGCACCCAAACGAGATCCGTCCGTCCTCCAAGACGAATTCCTGCCCAAACCATAATTGTTCCTCCTTGGTATGGGTGAACTTCCTGAGGGTTCTGGAGACGGCTCCATCGTCCAGGAACTCGCCAAACACGCGTCCTTCGTGAATCTGGATGGAAGCCGAACCTGGATTCATCCGTGAACAGCACATTGGACCATTGGTCACGGCCCCAGTCCACGTGGTTCCGAACCCATTCTAATCGTCGTCCACGATTGCCTCTCCGTAAAGGTGGGACCCGGAGTGGTCTACGAGAGCGTAGATTGCTTTCATGCAGTCGCCTTCTTACAGTTTGGTCACTCACAAGCACTTGGTGTTCCACTTGCAGCCTTTGGACCAATTGAGTCGCCGTTGCATTTGGTTGTGCTCGCGCAGTAATTTGCAAAAATCGGTCTTGTCTGGGGGTAGTGATGCGACTTGGCCCCCGGTGCCTCTCCGCTACTTCACCTGTGGCACGATAGCGTGTCCACAATCTTGAAATTACATTTTGATGGGTCCCTATGGCCTCAGCAACATTACGCTGAACAGATCCAGCTTCCAGCATTCCCACAGCTCGTAACATCTCCGCCCTCGTCAAATGTCGGCGTTGCATGGCTACAATACCTCAATTTTAACTTTATCTTTCGTTTAAAAATGAAAAAAAAACTGTAACTAAACGTAATTCGTATTGTTTTCTAAATTTCGCACAAATGAAAATTCCCTCTTCTATACATCAAGACATTTTTAAGCCACCGAAACAAAAGAATTTTCAAAAATTTGAATTTGGAATTAGTCTGAGATAAATTACAAACAAATAGGTGTATAAAAGATTCCAATGCGGCCAGTACTTTACGAGTTATTTAATTGTAATAATAATACTTTTATACTGACTTAAGTCTTGTCGATAGTGCAATTCACCTCGAAGACCCACCATGTGACTACATCTGCTGCTTCTTTTTAGATAGAATCTTTTGCATTTAGCAAAAGGTACATGCCACTTGCCAACATTTAAAAATATGTCTTTTAACGTGCTTTTCCAGTCGAAGATTGGACATGTTGTTGCTACGTTAATAACCGTTGCATGTTGACTTACTACATCTATGTATTCACTAGGATTTATAATATTTTCCCTTTTTCGCAGTTGCTTTTCAATGTGGGCAAAGACTCGGTCAGCGGGAAGAAATGAGTGACCCACTACGGGGAATACTATTTCTATAATTTTAATTTGCGTTGGTGCATGATGGACTAACCATTTCGAAAGCATAGCTATTAATATAGAGTTTTTATTCTGTCCGGCGCATCCATCAGCCATAATCCGAAGTAAATTACATTCAGGTGTAAATTCAGTATTACAAAGTCGATGAAAAACTGCAGATGAAATTAGATTTGAATCCTTTGCATATTCATCTTCGGTCCAGCAGTAACTGAATATATTTTGCCTCGTCAATGATGATTTTGAACTGCCTCTACTATTGTGAAATTAAAAAAATAAAGTTGTCTCGAGTAATAGGTACTCTGATCTGGAATTTTAGGTAATACCATATTTTTTTGGCAGTCAAAGGATATTATTTTTATTGAAGGGTTTTCTGTTTTCAACATATCAAAAAATGCCTTTGCACGTCTCTTGTGGACTGTTTTTTCAATCATCAACCGACTTTTATCAGGCTCTTTCGTGACTTTTAATTTTTCCGTCAACTGCAAACAAGTTGAACATACATCAACACGTGGTGACCCAAATCCTAAATTGAAACATGACTGTATTAAATATGTTTCGGAAATATAAGGCCTTTACTTTAAGATGTTCGGCTGTCTGGTCATTATACATTTTGGCCATTTTATTTATGCTCAATTCTGACGGCAAATACATTCGTTTAGAATTGCCTCTGCAATAGTGAGCTTCAGTGCATTTAAATTTCATAATTAATGAATGAAATTACATTTTGTTTCTTATCTTCGTATTTATGTGACTTATGGTCACCACCGCGGTTTTCCTTTGGGAATTTGCCTTCTAACTAATAATTCTTTACCACATTTTCTATCCGATACTTTTGATGTGCAATATTTGTAAAAAAGCTTTTTGGCAAACAAATATCATCTTTTTTTGAGATCTACAGTAAATCCTGTACATTCTTTGCATAGCTCTGGTATTGTAATGCTTAGTATTAGACCGAGGACGACGACGTCTTGTTTGCACAGCTATAACATGTTTTAATATGAACATAACTTGTTTTACTTTATCCTTTACGGCATAAAAAGATTCATGAAATGATTGTAAGTCATTCATACTAATTTCAGAGCATTGCAGCTTTTTGTCTTTATGTGAACATGTCGGCTTAACAGGTAAGTCTTTTGGAGCGTATCTGGAACAACAAAATTTCAGATCTGTACTTATTTAGTTTGTTTAATATTTTTACCTGCTACGTACGGTGATACGGTATCATTAGGTAGATAAAGACGAAGACAGATTATTTATGCTTTCCTTAGTAAAGGATTTCAAAAAAATACCCGAATCCGCGAAGCTGACAACTAAGATGGAAATAATTAATCTAATCCACCGAGCACAAAATACAAGATATGATCCAAGCCACTATGAACCTATGACCACTATGACAAGGCACAACCAACCTACTTACCCTCGAAGCAGTTATACCAGCCATCAAGAATTTCAACAGGGATATTTTACTAAGAATTTGGATAATGAACCGCTTGCCACAATGAGCTGCCGCCCTTCTCTGTTACGTCCCAGTGAACCGGCGCCGCCTTTGGATTCACAAAGAGCAGAAAACTCTATCCAATCACCCGAATCAAACTACTCGCAGGCCTCGCAAGATTCAGAAATAATTGAAACTTTTTTTGATAATTATTGAACAACTGCACTTTTGATTATGATAATTACAGTACTTAAATACTTTTATGTACCTACTAGTTTTACTTATCTACCTGCATTCTTTTTCATAAAATAGACACAGGGACCGCAAAGAAATGATTTAAATAAAAGTAGATAGGCATAGGCTTACCTTAAAGTTACAACAAGTTTTTCCTCAGTAGAAATGCAGGGACGAAATTTAGTGACGGTGCCGGTGATAGATGGTCTTAATATTCTTAACAGTTCTTCAAACGTAGACTTGCTCATCCGTAAATAATTAAAGAACTTGTCATCATATTGCTGAAGGTCCGTGAAATAAGTATAAAATAATCCTTTTGTTCGCCTTTCACGCAGCAAGGGATGAACCCAATATTTTTTCCTTTTCTTTTCCCGCTTCTTACTTATAAGATACAAAAGCACTGCTATTTCCTCAACGTCCATTTTGAAGCGCGCTGTACGTGCAACTGACGATCGTAGCCGTGGTTTTGGCCGCGTTGCAAATCGATCCCTGCGGCCAGGTCGCGGCGGCCATCGAGATAGATACCTTAGTATGAAATCGCCATAGAGCGCGCGCACCTGGTCGCACGCGACTAGCGGCCAGCGAGATCGGAGCGGCGCGTTTGCGGCCAGTGTTCAGTCGCTGGTTGCTGCGGCCACTGAGATCTATAGTATTGTAGTAAAATCACCAGTGTGCGCGCACTAGCCGTGGCGGTCGCACGTGTTGTAGAGCTACAGCGTGATTTGTAATTATTGCGATGTCTTTCGACACGGAAAGATTTATAACAGAAATCGAGACGAGGAGGGCGTTGTGGGACATGACCTGTGAAGACTATGCCAACCGAGATATAAAAAGGATAATGTGGGAAGAAATAATTGAAATATTTGGAAATGAAAACTTAAGGACAACTGAAAAAAACGAACTCGGTAAGTAATGTTTATTTTATTGTGTTCTCAAAGCTACTCGATTTTGCCACGGGAGTTGTCCTTCACCCACGAAGTAGTCAGCAAATAGATCTCTGTTTTGAGTAGATGTTCTATTTCCTCTTGACGGCTGGCAGGGAGGTATTTCTTCAATAGTCGGAGGAATATACAAGGTGTCTTCGAATTTGAACCCATCTCGCTCCCGTACGTAGTTGTGAAGGACGCAACATGCTTTTATGATTGCAACAGCAAATTCTCTGTGTACATCAAGAGGACGATGAAAAATTCGCCACTTGTTGGCTAGTATCCCGAAAGTACATTCTATGTACCGGCGTGCACGGGAAAGGCTTTAGTTAAAAATTCTTTTCTTGTCTGTCAAATTTCTTCCGGCATATGGTCTCATTATATTTTCTGACAAAGAGAATGCTTCATCGCCAACTATGACAAAAGGCAGAGGCACACCTGTTTCAGTTATCGGTCTTTTGTCTGGTATGTCTAAATTATTATTTGTAAGTTTTACATAAAAATGGGAGTTCTTGAATACCGATGAATCGCTGCATTTTCCATATGCGCCGACGTCTATGCATATAAATTTGTAGTTGGCATCGCATATAGCCATCAGCACAATAGAGAAATAGTTTTTGTAGTTATAATATAGTGACCCTGTATGGGTCGGCTGAATGACTCTTATGTGCTTTCCGTCCACAGCTCCAATACAGTTAGGAAACTGCGAACTCTTCCTGAATCCTTCGCTTATTTCTAGCCATTTGTCTCTATTGAGCTGTGGAAAGGCAATGTCTTTTATATTTTGCCATATGGCGACGCAGACCTCAAGTACAATTTCTCGAATAGTTGTGTGTCCAATGCGAAATGAATGATTTAGTTCTCTGAAGGAGCATCCAGATGCTAGGTATCTGGAACAAACAAACACGTTATGATAACTTTTTTTTTATTTCCAGGTAAGTCACTCCAAAAAAAATGGAAAAATATAAGGGACTCATTCCTCAGGGAGCTACGACGTGTCAAAGGCGCAAAAAGTGGTGCTGCAGCGAAACGTAAATCTCCCTATGTATACTTTCAAAACCTGATGTTCCTTAAAGATACGGTAGAACCGAATACAACAGAATCAAACTTAAATGATACGGAAAATATAGTCCTTCCCACCCCCGAATCAGTATCTCAAGGACAACCAAGATCGAAGAAGAAAAAGGAAGACAATAATTTGGAAAAAGAAGACCTTGTTTCGGTTTTAAAAGAAAGCATTAATTCAAGAACTCAACGTGAATCATTTATCGAAGACGAAGACAGATTATTTATGCTTTCCTTAGTAAAGGATTTCAAAAAAATACCCGAATCCGCGAAGCTGACAACTAAGATGGAAATAATTAATCTAATCCACCGAGCACAAAATACAAGATATGATCCAAGCCACTATGAACCTATGACCACTATGACAAGGCACAACCAACCTACTTACCCTCGAAGCAGTTATACCAGCCATCAAGAATTTCAACAGGGATATTTTACTAAGAATTTGGATAATGAACCGCTTGCCACAATGAGCTGCCGCCCTTCTCTGTTACGTCCCAGTGAACCGGCGCCGCCTTTGGATTCACAAAGAGCAGAAAACTCTATCCAATCACCCGAATCAAACTACTCGCAGGCCTCGCAAGATTCAGAAATAATTGAAACGTTTTTTTGATAATTATTGAACAACTGCACTTTTGATTATGATAATTACAGTACTTAAATACTTTTATGTACCTACTAGTTTTACTTATCTACCTGCATTCTTTTTCATAAAATAGACACAGGGACCGCAAAGAAATGATTTAAATAAAAGTAGATAGGCATAGGCTTACCTTAAAGTTACAACAAGTTTTTCCTCAGCAGAAATGCAGGGACGAAATTTAGTGACGGTGCCGGTGATAGATGGTCTTAATATTCTTAACAGTTCTTCAAACGTAGACTTGCTCATCCGTAAATAATTAAAGAACTTGTCATCATATTGCTGAAGGTCCGTGAAATAAGTATAAAATAATCCTTTTGTTCGCCTTTCACGCAGCAAGGGATGAACCCAATATTTTTTCCTTTTCTTTTCCCGCTTCTTACTTATAAGATACAAAAGCACTGCTATTTCCTCAACGTCCATTTTGAAGCGCGCTGTACGTGCAACTGACGATCGTAGCCGTGGTTTTGGCCGCGTTGCAAATCGATCCCTGCGGCCTGGCCGCGCGACCTGGCCGCTGCGTCCAAGCCGCTAGTGCGCTATTGCTCTAAGAGTTTTCTTCAACCTTCTGATACCCAAGTACTATCACCAAATTGGTACTCACTATCTCCAAAGTGGTGACCCTGCCTAGAACACAGTGAAGAAAAACAATAAATTCAAGATGTCAAATCCCTGCTCAACGGAGGAACAATCAAGCTCAACGTCAAGCTCAAGCCCCAAGGCGGAAGCGGCCGGCATATCACTCACTATGCGCATTCCACCTTTCTGGCGCGATCGACCTCGGCTGTGGTTCATCAGCTTCGAAGCAGCAACTAACGACCTCAAGAAGGGACAAGGCCAACTCGCACAGATGGTTATTGCACAGCTCGAGCGACAGGATATCGAGCAAATCATGGACCTGCTGTACAACCCACCAGAGACGGACCAATACAAGGCTATCAAAGATAGGCTAATATCTGTCTATGAAGAATCAGACAGCCGCCAGTTCCAGAAATTGCTGTCCGAGATGGAACTAGGAGACCAGAGGCCGACGCAGCTACTTCGCCGCATGAGAAACCTCGCTACAGACAAGATACCAGAATCTACTCTGCGACTTATGTGGACGAATCATCTCCCATCTCACGTCCGATCAGTCCTCGCCGTCAGCGAAACATTCAGCACGAAGACAGCACTCGACGAGCTCGCGCTACTCGCCGACAAGATTATGGAGCAGACCGCAACACAAATCGCAGCCGTGCATGCACCAGCACCGGCACCAGCACCAGCACCACCAGCACCAACACCATCCGCAACGCACGCAGACACTCAGTACCTTATCAGCGAAATAAGGAAATTATCGCTGGAAATAGCCGAGTTAAAATCAAGCCGATACAACAACAACAACTATCGCCACAGACGTCACTCATCTCGTCACCGCAGCACGTCTAGACCACGCAGTCGAGAATCATCACCATCTCCGTTCTGCTATTATCACCGCCGTTTCAAGGAACAAGCCAGGCGCTGTACATCGCCTTGCTCATTCAAGAAACAAAACACGGAAAACTAGACGGAACGTTGGCAATGGCGGACACCGGCGTTCAAGAAAAGTCCCACCGCCTATACGTCACTGACAAGAACTCGAAGCTATCTTTCCTAGTCGATACTGGAGCCAACATATCTGTGTTACCGAGAACAAAAGGACAAATGCCTAAACCACTACCATTCCAGCTATACGCAGCTAACAACACAACTATAGCTACGTATGGCGAGAAAACGTTAACACTCGATTTAAATCTACGTCGCCCGTACTTGTGGAAATTCATCGTAGCAGACGTCACGAAACCCATACTTGGAGCCGATTTCCTCAATCATCACCAACTCATCGTGGATCTGAAAAACCGAAGATTGATCGACGATGTTACGAGCTTAAAGGTCAACGCCCCGGTGCGATTATCGAACGTGCCTACTGTTCGCAGCATCGACATGTCGCAGTCATATCACGACATACTAGCACAGTATCCTGGTATAACAAGATTAACATCGATGCAACTAAAATCCGATATCAGCGTGCAACATTACATCGAAACAACAGGACCGCCGATACACAACAGAGCTCGACCGATTCCACCACATCGTTTCGAAATAGTGAAGAAAGAATTCGAAAACATGATCGAACAAGGATTATGCAGACCTAGCAAGAGTCCATGGTCATCACCTCTACACATCGTTCCCAAGAAGAATGGCGATATTAGAGTTTGTGGTGATTATCGCCGACTCAACTCCATCACCATACCTGATCGCTATCCTGTTCCACGCATCAAAGACTTCACTCATCACCTATCAGGAAAAACTATCTTCTCAACAATTGATCCCAACCGCGCCTACCAACAACTGAGCGTAAGAGAAGAAGACATCCAGAAGACAGCCATAATAACTCCAATGGGATTGTTTGAATTCCCACGTATGTGCCCCGGTTTGAAAAACGCGGGACAAACGTTTCAACGTTACATCCATGAAGTACTACGAGGATTGGATTTTGTTTTCCCTTTCATCGACGATTTGCTACTGGCATCAGATAACGAAGATCAACACAGAAAACATCTCCATACTGTACTGAAGCGACTAGAAGAAAACGGTATCACCATCAACCCCACCAAATGTAACCTAGGCAAACCAGAAGTCCAGTTCCTTGGTTACACCGTATCTGAAAAAGGAATTCAACCACCGCAACATAAAATTCAAGCAATCACTGATTACCCTCAGCCGACTACAGTCGAAGAATTAAGAAGATTTCTCGGAATGATCAATTTCTATCGCGATCATATACCTAACGCCGCAGTACTACAAGCACCATTAAATTCGTACCTACACAACGTAAAGAAGAGAGATAAAACTCCGATCACGTGGACCGACGAAGCAACGCAAGCGTTCCAGCAATGTAAAGCCAGCATTATAAAAGCAGCTTTACTCGCTCACCCATCACATCACGCAACACTTGCCATGTTCTGCGACGCATCCGACAACTCCTCCGGCGCCGTCCTACAACAATACATAAACGAAACATGGCAACCGCTCGGATATTATTCCAAGAAATTTACCGACGCGCAGAAGAAGTATTCTACCTACGATCGAGAACTACTCGCTATCTACATGGCAGTGAAACACTTCCGCAAGATATTTGAAGGACGCCATCTTATTATCTTCACGGATCACAAACCATTAACATTCGTAATGTCAAAAGTGCAATCAAACTCAGAAATTCCAAGAAGAACGAGGCAACTTTTGTTTATCAGTGAATTTACCACAGACATACGTCACGTCAGTGGTAAACAAAACATCGTCGCGGACACACTCAGCCGCATAGAAACAATATCATGCCCATCTTCGATAAACTTCAAGGACATAGCAAGCGCGCAAGAAAAAGATAGCAGTATTGAAAAATTATTGCAAGAAAACAACATAAATCTCAAGAAAATAATAATACCTAACACCGACGTCGAGTTATACTGCGAAACATCTACACCGTACATACGCCCTTATATACCAGAAGTATATAGACAAGAAGTTTTTAACACCGTGCACAAGGTCAGTCACCCTGGTACGCGCACGACTCGTAAACTCGCAACGCAAAAATACTTCTGGCCGTCAATGAACGCAGACATCAGCCGTTGGACTCGAACCTGTATACAGTGTCAGAAAAGCAAGATACAACGACATACAGTCTCAAACACCTCATCGTTCCCAGAATGCGACCGTTTCCAACACGTACACGTCGACATCGTTGGACCACTACCTACAACAGCTCAAGGTCAACGCTACCTAGTTACAATGATCGACCGACTAACGAAATGGCCCGAAGCAATACCTACAGACGAAATAACAGCTGATCGAATAGCCGATATCGTCTACCAACATTGGAAATCAAGATTTGGTTGCCCGACTACACTAACAAGCGACCAAGGACGCCAGTTTGAAAGTCAGCTGTTTCAAAACCTAATGAAACTAATGGGAATCAAGAAAAATCGCACTACACCGTATCACCCTCAAAGCAACGGGATGGTCGAACGATGGCATCGTTCACTTAAAACATCGCTACGCGCGAAACTATCCGACACAAGTTCATGGGTCAACGAACTCCCTACGGTGTTACTTGGCTTACGCGCCGCACTGCGCACCGACACAGGTGTGAGCGCCGCCGAACTTACCTACGGCTACAACCTACGTCTACCAGGTGATTTCTTCACAAGTACCCACACACCTGCAACAATGGATTATACCTACGTCGAAAAACTACGTGAAATCATTCAAGCAAACAAACCGCAAGTTGTCACCGAGCACCATAGCAACAATAAACGCGTATTCGTGCATGAAGAGTTACTCAGATGCAGTCACGTGTTTATCAGAACCGATGCAGTTAAGAAGCCACTCCAAGCTCCGTATGAAGGCCCATACCGTGTTATAAACCGAACAGAAAAGGTATATACCGTACAGCTACCGAATCGACAAGTCAACATTTCAATCGATCGACTGAAGCCTGCATTCGTCATAGCTGAGCACACCGATACCTTAACTCCAACCAAGATTACCATAACCAATACCGTACCGTCAAGCCAGATTACCAACACCTTACCATCAAGCCAGATTACCAGTACCTTACCTCCAAGCCAGATTACCACAACCAGTACCAAGCAAACTCAAGAAAGTACCACAACAAACAAGCAACGAGTACCTACGGTCAACGTGTCAACACAGCCAGCTGTCAGAAACACAACACGGTCAGGCCGCGTTGTCAAGCTTCCGGTACGCTTCGTTTGAAGGGGAGTACTGTAGCCACCATGCATCACAGCGCTGCACATTACCACACTGTGACATCACTCAGTAAAGAAACACGGAAGAAACCAGCTCTGAGAAGAACTATTTCGTTTTGACGTATCTCGATAAAGAAACAAATTGTTCTGAAAAGAACAGTTACGTTTTGACGATTCTGTAAAGAAATAGGAGCACCCAGGTCGTCCAGCTTCCACTCGCAACATCTTCCAGCGCCGCACCCAAACACGTTGCTACTTCAGTCTGCACACAGCGGCGGCCGCCTCGAAATGGAAGAACGGACCGCTAGACGCCCTGTATTTATAACTTCGGTTTGCGCGGGAAACACACGCGCGCCCCTCGCGGAATTTGTGTGACAACAGTGCACTTTGCTGTGATTGGCCAAAATTACTTTGTTTTTATTGGTTTTATTCTTGTAAGATTCTTGTTAAAATTAATGTACATGTTTTTATTGGTTAAGTTAAACTATTGTAAATAGTATATAAGACGCGATATTTTTCAAATAAAGCATTCGAGATTCGACGTTCGGCTGCCGTAGCGTGCACACGTACGCTCCGCTCTGTCGTCTGCCCCCGCGCGCCCCGCGCCCCCGACTCGGTCCCGCCGCCGTGCTACTACGTAGCGCCGCCGTCTCGCCGAGCTCCGCCCGCCAAGTCGTAGTACTACTACAGTCTTTGCTTTGCGCTCGGACTTAGTAGTACTGCGCCGTAGAGAATCAACTACTCGTAGTTGGTTCGATACGAAAACTGTCTTTTTCAAGACAACTCTCTTCCTTAACGGTCATCACGTCAACGTGTTTTGCCCCCTCAGGGAAAATCCACGGTTTTGTGGTTCTGGACGGAAACCTCACGGTGATAACGAAGTCCAGAGGGTGTTGACCCGACACACCCGCCGAGCCCCTTCAGGGTTAGGCACACAGTCGGACGGGCTCTGACTGCGGCCTTGGGGGCTTCCCTAGTCGCAGTCTGGTAGCACATAACCCCGTTTGTTTACAGCTGCACCCGGGCTCCAGTCCCTATGGAAGCCTCCCCAATCCATCCCGAAATAGGTACCTCTCCGTCCCAGGACGAAACCGAGATGGATATTCCCAACTCGGAAGACCGCACCGATTTGACCTCCGCCTCCGAAGACGATTATCAAATCGTCGGGAAAGGGAAGAGGAAGAAGGGTAAATCCCCCTCCAATTCGACATCAAAGAAAGCAGCTATCCAAAGCTCGCTAACTCCCTTACCCCAGTCCCAGACGGCTGCTGGCCCTTCACAGAGCCGCTCTCCAAGCCCCATGGCCATAGCCACTCCGGCTGACGCCACATCCCAATCCGCCACCTCGGCCACTCTCCCTAAAAAACTCCGTCCCCCACCCTTATTCATCCACGATAAGGGAAAATGGACGGAGATCTCCAAGACGTGTAACGAGCGTCACATCATTTATACCAATGCCCGTGCTGTTGAGCAAGGCATAAAAGTCATGACGTCGACACCGAACGACTACCGCGAGCTCACCAAGCTCCTTAGAGTTAGGAATATCCGATACCACACCCATACCCCCCAGGACGAAATCCCGACCAGGGTAGTGGTTAAAAATATCCCCGTAGAAATCTCCCCTCAGGAGATTAAAGAGGACCTTCTTTCCCAGAATGTCCCCGTAGCGGAAGTCCACCGCATGCACCGTAGGGTTGGAGGCCGCTCCAATTCCTCACCCTACAACATGGTGCTCATAGTCTGTGACCGTGTCGAAGGTCACCACCCCATCCATCAGATATCAAAGATCTGTGGCCTCTCAGGCCTCCGCATAGAGAAGCCCCTAAAAACTGGCGTTTTAACACAATGCCATCGTTGCCAGCTTTATGGCCACGCGCAAAGGAATTGTTTCGTACAACCCAGATGCGTTAAGTGTCTGGGGGACCACGGCACCGCCGAGTGCTCTCGCCCCAAAGACCGCACATTGTGCACAGAGCCTCCGAGCTGTGTACTGTGCGGCGAGTCTGGTCACCCCGCCAACTACCGTGGATGCCCCAAGGCTCCAAAATCTTCAGCCCCCAAGCTAGCCCAACGTGCCATTAATAGGCAACAGAGAGAATGTCCCTCTCTTAATAATAAACTCCCCGACTCCCTAAGACCCCAGCGCCCCAGCCCGTGGAATACTCTAAACCACCAGGCGCACTTCCCGGCTCTGAGGCCCACCCAAGCACCCGCCCCTCAGGCTATCCCTCCCCTGATGACACTGCCAGTCATGTCGCCCCCAAAACCCGCTGCACAAAAGGCCGCTCCTCTAGCGTCCACCCTCCCAGCGCCATCAGCGCCTCGCCCTCCAGCGCCCTCAGCGCCTCGCCCTCCTGCGCCCTCAGCGCCTCTTCCCCCGGCTCCCGTAGCGCCTCGTCCCCTTGCACCCGCAGATCCTCGCCGCCCACCGCCTTCAGCAAGGTTGCCTTCAGCACCCTCTACCTTCGCGGCCCCCCCTCCCCCTCCCGCGGCATACGAATTAGACCCGTTTGACCCCGTAAGAGTCTTAGGTAGCACATTCGCGATCTTTTACACCCCGCGAGCTCTACAAATGACGCGTGACACCATCGCCTGCAACGGTGACTGGCTCGCGCTCATCCAAGTTTATAACGCGTATCCCGACATTACGCAAGCCCTTAGGACCCTTCCCCATAACTTAGTTCGTAATGGATAGAAACCCCCCCAGTAGATTTAAACCGAAATCCCTAAAGATAGGGACCTTTAACGCCGAAGGCATGAATGGCCAACGTGATGAGTTCGCCACTTTCCTCCGCGATCATCACTTAGATATCTTATTAGTCCAAGAGACCTTCCTAAAACCCCATCAGCGAAACCCGAACATTGCCAACTACCGGCTAGTTCGCAATGACAGGACTCGCTGCCACAGAGGAGGTACTCTCATTTATTACAAGTCCAGTCTGTACTGCATCCCTATGGACCCTCCCCCTCTCTCCAAAATTGAAGTCTCTGTCTGTCGACTGGGCATGACAGGCCATCAACCAATCACCATTATCTCGGCTTACCTTCCGCCCGCTGACTCCAACCCCGATTTCGTCACCCCTTTCAAAGATGACCTCACAGTCCTCCTTAATCTAAGTGACTCCGTCCTTCTGGCGGGGGATCTTAACGCAAAACACCCCGCGTGGAATAGTCGTCTTTCAAATAGGAGAGGTAGAGACTTATTCAACCTCTGCTCTCCCCTCAACTTCGATGTCATTGGCCCAATGCATCACACTCATTTTCCTAATAACCCCAATCATAGCCCTGATGTGCTAGACGTCGCGCTTCTGAAGAATGTAAACTTGCGATTGCATTCTGTAGAAACGATTGACGAACTCAACTCTGACCATAGACCGGTAATCTTTGAATTCGCCCCTAGAATAGGACCCTTTGATCCCACTCAAACTCCCTCCACTAAAGTGATCACGGACTGGGGGAAAGTAAGCGATCTGCTGAAATCCACCGAATCCCCGCACTTAGACAGGATCCCCGACAACATCGAGACTGTAGCCGACACGGAGGCCGCGATCAGCTCGTTCACAGAACACGTACAATCAATCCTGAACGATTGTTCAAGGGAAGTTCCGGCGGATGATCACCGCTGGAAACTCCCGGATGATGTGCGTGATCTTGTGACCGAGAAGAACGCGGCCGTCCGTGCCTACAGTTCTTTTCCCTGCTCCAGCAACAAAGTTTTTATGCGTCGCTTACAACGCAAAGTAAGCAGATGCATCCAAAAACTGCGTGAAGAGAGCTGGGACAAGATGCTCGGTGAACTAGAACCAACCCATCAGGCTTTCTGGGACCTACAGAGGAAACTACGCTCCTCTGAGGTCGCCTCTGTACCCCCTCTCATCCGTCCCGATCAGACCGTCGCTTTTGACGATGACGACAAAGCCGAATGCCTGGCCGACAGCCTAGAGACTCAATGCTCCCCCAGTACCCAACCAGTAGACCCAGCTCACCTTGCGATGGTGGATGCTGAAGTTGAACGTCGGACCTCCCTTCCCCCAGTAGAAGACCCAGACGATCCTCTACCCTCAGTCACCCCTGAGGAAGTTGAGGATATCATAAAAGGCCTTAAGCACAGAAAAGCCCCTGGCTCAGACGGAATCACCAATAGGGTGTTCAAACTCTTTTCTCCCGCCCTCATAGTGCTAATGACCGCTATCTTCAATAGCGCCATGGCAAACAACATGTTCCCTCAGTCGTGGAAACAAGCCACCGTAATAGGAATCCCCAAACCGGGTAAACCCGCCTCTTCCCCGAGTAGTTACCGTCCCATTAGTCTCCTCAATGTCCTAGGCAAAATCTACGAGAGGCTTATTTATAAGCGTCTCAAAGACTACGCCGAAGCAAAGAGCTTAATTCCTAAAGAACAGTTTGGATTTAGATCCCAACACTCTTGTGTCCAACAAGTGCACCGCATAGTCGAGCACATCAGCGCCCGCCTTCAGCGAGGCATGGTGACCGGTGCCTTGTTCTTCGATATCGCGAAAGCATTCGACAAGGTCTGGCACAACGGGCTGATATACAAGCTATACCAGCTCGGTGTGCCTGATCGTCTCGTGCTCATCCTTCGTGACTTTCTGTCAAACCGCACATTCCGATACCGCATCGATGGTGCGCTATCAACCCCACATCCGATTCGCGCAGGAGTCCCTCAGGGATCCGTGATATCCCCATTAGCCTTCACGCTATATACCAGCGATATCCCCAGAAACAACTCAACTCAACTAGCCCTCTTTGCCGACGATACGGCCATCTATTATTCTGGTAGAAGCTATCCCTGCATTACGCGCATTCTCCAAAAATCCGCAAACGCCTTAGGCGATTGGTTCCGGAAATGGAGAATCGAGGTCAATCCCGACAAGAGCCAGGCGGTACTTTTCTCTAAACCCCGCCAATTCCCCCCCACCCCTCAACCGATCTCCATGTTTGGCAAGCCGATCCCTTGGGAAAAGCAAGCCAAGTACCTAGGAGTTATCTTAGACCAGCGCCTAAACTTCAGTGAGCACATTAAGACGGTGCGTTCGCGTGCCGCCTTCGCTCTCGGTAGGCTTCACTCTGTCCTGAACGCACGTAGCAAATTGTCACTTAGGTGCAAATTGCGTATTTACACCGCGTGCATTAGGCCTATCATGACTTACGCATGTCCCGTTTTCGCGCATACCAAACCCTATCACCTCCATAAGATGCAGACCCTCCAAAACCGATTCTTACGAAAGGCCACGGGAGCCCCATGGTACGTTAGGAATGAGCAACTCCATGTTGACCTCAAGATCCCCACCATAGCCCAATTCATGAAACGCCTAACAAAGGGTTTTTTCGATAAGGCCGAAAAACACCCAAACCCCCTGATTTCCTCAGCAGCCAATTACGCCCTCTCCAAGATATCTAGAATTCGCCGTCCTAGTCTCACTCTTGCCACACCCGATGATCCCATCACCCTTCTCCAAGAAAGTTGTAGGGAAACCAGCACATTACACAAAAACAGACACAAGAACCGTTACAAACCGCGAATCCGGCCCCGCCGCCGAGGCCCTCCGCGACCCCCCAGTAACATCACTGCCCGACCCTTGCTCGACGAGCCAGCCCGCGACGCTGAGCATGTAACGACCGATTCCCCAATTAATGATCCGACCCAGCCTGTTGTCCCTTGCTGCCCTCTCATCAATGACGCACTAAGCCGAGGCCCGAACCCCACAGGGGGTGCCCTTAGTGACCGTTCATTTAATTTAAATCCTTAGTTTGTAAGCCCTGGCTGGGGGCCTTAAAGTAATTTTTGGCCACCACAGGATTGTCCGGTTAAGCAGTTAAGCAACCTTAGCGCGTTGCAACTGCGAGTGGTCCCACCTAAAAAAAAAAAAAAAAAAACAAATAAAGCATTAATTCATTATCACTACTAAGAGTTTTCTTCAACCTTCTGATACCCAAGTACTATCACCAAATTGGTACTCACTATCTCCAAAAACTCGTCGTTGTTAACATCTATGATGAGTCTGTTAGTGAATCGCATTGCAGCTCTTTGATTTTAAAACTTAGTAATAACGTGAGTGTTTTGAATTAATTTAGTGTTTAAGTGAAATTTTAGCATCATAGTGAGATTAGAAATCATTTAAGACTGATGAAATTATTGGGGTTTGGATTCATTAAATAACTGTAATACGATTATAAGCGACGGACGTCGCAAGCCTTTATTTTAAACATAGACACACAGTATTGCCAGAGCTAAAACCATAGAGTCTATGATAACTTCTAAAAATAATTGTTGCTAATTTTTCAACACCCCCTCTCAACAAATATTTTTACATTTCAAAAAGAGAAAAAATTAAACTTAACATAGGACACATTTGCATGAACTAATACAATTTCTAAATAAACATTATTCTTAACTTTGAATTACAGACTTTTCAAAATAGCATCCATATGTTTCTCAAATAAAATTTTACCCAATGGTTTTGTTAAGAGATCGGCCAAATTTTTCTCTGACATAATATAATTCAAACAAACTTTTTTATTTTCTACTTTTTCCACAATATAATGATATCTTATGTCTAAATGTTTCAACCTTTTATTATTCTCTTTATGATAGGCAAGCTTTATAACTGACTGGTTGTCTTCAAAAATATTAATTTCTACCTTAATGCTAAAATCTAAAAGTAAATTTTGTAACCAAATTGACTCACAAATTGCATTACTGAGTGCTATATACTCGGACTCAGTTGAGGACAAAGAAACAGAGTTTTGTTTTTTACAATTCCAGGAAACTAAACAATTAAATAAAAAGAACATGTATCCCGAAGTTGACTTACGGGTTACAGTATCTCCTGCCCAATCTGCATCAACAAATCCAAGTATGTTTGACTGATCACTTTCACATATTAAACCTAGATCTAAAGTCCCTTTTATATAACGCAACACTCTTTTAATACACTTATATAAATACTCACTAGCTACATGTTGATATCTAGCAAGAAAGAATACACTTGTACATAAATCTGGTCTTGTGCCACACACAGCGTACATTAAGCTACCAATCATTTGCCTACATTTTTTCTCAACTTCCTGATTCTCAGAACTTTCCCTTTTCAAAAGGTCAAAATTAAAATTTTGTTCAATTGGTGTGCTAATAACTTTACAATCTGACATATGGTACATATGTAGAATTTTTAATAAATATTTTTTCTGATTTAATATTGTTTGAGAACCTTTCTGTTTTATTTCAATGCCTAAGTAGTTAGAAGCCAAACCCATATCTTTCATTTTAAAGTTATTCTTCAACTGATTTTTGAATAAATCTATCTCATTTCCAAATAACAAAATATCATCTACATAAAGAAGAACATACATTACTGTTTTATCCTGTCTCTTCATGTACAAACATGGATCATTTTATGATTTCAAATATTTTTGTGATATCATGAAGTCATCAAATTTTTTATTCCAATATTTTGGAGATTTTTTCAAGCCATACAGTGATCTATTTAAATTAGCAAATTGACCATTTTGAAGTTTTAGATAAACTAGCTCCTCAATGTCTCCATGAAGAAATGCTCCTACCACATCCATTTGATACACCGGATATTTAAGTTTATTTGCTACGGCCATGAATAAGCGGAATGTAGGTAATTTAGCTACAGGTGAGTACACATCGGAATCACAGTCACTCTGCTCGAATCCACGGGCAACTAACCTGGCTTTATACACTTTTTCACCATTTATTTCTTTTGTACACAACACCCACTTACTCAACAATACATCTGAACACTCCGGCACACTCTCCACTATTTCCCATGTATTATTCTCATTCAGAGTATCCAATTCCTTTTGTATCGCTTCTTTCCACTTGTTGCTTTCATCAGTACACATTGCTTCCTCATAAGTTATTGCTCCAACACTCGAGTAGCACTGACAATCCCCATACTTTTCAGGTTTCTTACGATTTCTCTTGGGATGTGAATATTTTTCTGTTTCTGACCTCTCTTACTTTCTTGTTCATCTGACGTAACTAACGTTTCGTTTTCTTTTTCAGATTCCTGGATCGACTGCTGCAACTTATTTTCTTCAGATTTTTGTGCTAACTGGTTATCTTTTTGCAGGTCTACTGGTGAATCAAGGCTTATGCACTCCGAAAACTGATCGCCGCTGTCCGTAAAATAATCGGGAATTTCTGAAGACGGATCATCACTTTCACCATTTTCGTGACGTTTTATGTTGCAAACGTCAACAAAATTTTCCGAACATTTTGCGTTCTGAAACTCACTGCAATTTTTTTATTTTAAACTTTCATTCGATTTTATAGCATTGTTTTTAATAAAAACCACTTCACGTTTCACAAGAACGTCGTTTTTCTTTGGAAAATAAACACGAAAACCCTTTGACGTCTCCCCATAACCTACAAAGTAACCAATCTCAGACTTCGAGTCCCACTTACGTCTTTTTTGTTTCGGAATTAGAACTGCTACACTGGAACCGAATTCCTGTAATTGATTGATTTCAAACATTGATGTGTTGAACCACAATTCATATGGTGTGATATTCTTTACCCTACTTTTTCCTGTTCTATTTAACACGAAACCCGCTGTATTTACGGCCTCAGCCCACATGTTCTTGTTAAAATCTGTTGACAATAACATTGTTCTAGCGCATTCTGTTATTGTGCGAATCTCCCTCTCTGCCCTACCATTCTGTTCTGGTGTGTAAGGCACACTTGTTTGATGAATTACACCGAAACTTTCTAATAAACTTGACATTTCACGTATTCTTACTGAATAACCTTTCTAATTCTTTCCTAATTCTTTGTCACAAAAAGCAAAAAACACTTCACTTTTGCATACACTTCACTTTTTTGTTTAAGAAAATACACTGTCTTATATTTTGTGAAATCATCTTTTATTACAAGGTAGTACCTAGACCCACCTAATGATTCTACTTCCATTGGCCCACATAAATCTAAATGTAACATTTCACCCGGCTTTTCAGCATGTGACGCACTCAATGGAAACGATTGTTTATGTTGTTTACCTTCTAAACATGAAACACACGAACTTTTGTTAGGTACTCTCATTTACCTGAATATTACTTCTTTTTAAAATGTTTTTTACATGTTATGTGTCCTGATGCCCTAACCTCTTATGCCATTCACTTAATGGAACAGAAATGGCACATGAACTGTTTGAGTTCTGAAACTCCATTATAAATAAGTTACCTTTTGGTTTGGACAAAGCAACACAATCACCATTATTATTATATATTTTACAACAATTACTATCCATTTTCATAGAAAAACCTTTATTAATTACCACTGTGACAGAGAATAAATTTACCTTTAACTCTGACACAAAAAGAACATCATGCAAAGTTGTAGCAACCCAATCAACTCCGTTGTAAGCTTGTAGTTGTATGTTTCCAAGACCAGTGGCACGGCACGGATAGTAGAGCCATCACCTATAGTGACATTTCGAGGTTCATTTAACTCTTCAAACGGACGTAGTTCCTGAAAAACGTTCCAACCCACTAACTTGACATTTTGAGATAATTGCGATTAAAGTTCAATCTCGTATTACTTAATGAAATTTTTATTTTTTTTCTACTGATACTTTTGTATGCTATAGACGACATGATCGAGTTTTAATGTGACCCTATTTTAGACTTTTAATGTTAATGCTTTTCTCAATATTCATAAAAATATTGCTGTGAAACGTTTTTGGTTTATTGCAATATTCATGGTACATTTAAAATTTTAATTTGCGCAAAACGTTCCAAACGACATGTACGACAAAGAAAATAATAGTAAAACAAGATAAAATAGAAAAAAAAGTATATTTTGTAATGAAAAATATCTACGATATACGTTCTTCTTCGAATTCAAAGTCTTGTTCACCAGCAAATCCTTCAATATAATCGGGTCCTTCTATACCCTGCAGGTTTTTATAAAAGGACAGGCAATCCTCAGGAATTAGACTGAACATTGACTTTAGGTCATCTAATTTAGCCTGGGTAATAGGTTTTCCGTCTGGCCAAAGAGGAATAAGGAGTTCTGAGCATAAAGGAAGCACTCTTCCTTTAAATTTTCGCCCTATATATAACTCTTGATATTCCTCATTATTATCTGAACTCATGAAGACAGAGTGTACATGATCCTTTCTTATTTGGATATGTTTGGTCTTTAGCCAATTAACTTTAACCTTATTAATGAACATCTTTCGATTTGTTATATTTTTTTCTAATTTCTCAGTGCTCACGAAGTCTTCTTTTTCCATCTTTATAGTTACTAGAGGGGTCTTTTTTGTGCAAGTCTTTATCACATTCACGTAATCTTCTGCAGTGTATAGTCTCTGAAATTTTTTTAAATGAATTTCAATTTTACCAAAGTCAGTGTCATTTGGCAAAAATGTATGTCCACTTTCTAGGAAATTTAAATCTATAACCTTTAAGGTAGGATGGCTGGATAAAATCACTTTAAGAATGAGGACCATTTTTATGTTCCGATTTTGGCCCCCGCAACTGTCGCTCCACAATGATAGATAATCAACATTAGGACGCATTACTTCGTTTATAAATTTTTTCAAACAGGAACCAACTTCTTGGGCACCTCTGCCAGCTTGACCCTCAACCCAAACAAAACAATATCCTTTATTTGTAGAAGACACATGAACGCCGCAGTTATAAAACCAGAGTTGTCTTTTATAAAATACCACGTTTGTTGGAATACGTGGTAAAGGCAACGTCTTCTCCATGTCAAATGTTAAACACTCAAATGTCTCATCTACTTTTGCTCTTTCAATCTGGCAATTCATTTGACTTCGTAAGGACTCAGCTAATTTTAAATGCTTTTCTTTTTCAGAAATCAATTGGTTTCTGTCTTCTATTGACAAATCGTTCGGGACTTTTAGTTTTGCTGCAAATGTGTCACATCTATTGCACGTGTCTTTTTTAAGACTTTTGAACCTTAAGTTAAATTCTTTCAGGAAAATCTTTCTGAAAATGGCTAATGATACATATTTTTTGCTGTCGTTGCCATGAATGAGTCTAAATTCGTCAACATATAAATCATATATCTTTTGCATAGTCAATCCTGGTTGCAGATATAGTGCATCACCAATTTGAGATCTTCTATAGTGGGACTCATATTTTGGTAAGTATATTATAATATTACAAACAAAATCTATTTGTTCTTGCGAAGTTTTATTCCACCCACCAGATGAAAATCCTCTACAATCCTGTAAGTTATCACCATTGCGTTGTTTTTTTAAACAAATTGTGATTTTTTGTGTAGTTACTTGAAATGTGTTTAAAAACATGTCACGGCATACAGGAATATTTGAAATTCTATACGTTCTGGAGAAGTTTCGTGGCTTTTTGACCTGAGATGAAGTATTCTCAGATATATACGACCGTTTTTTACGTGTTTCCGTAACGTTCGAGCAAATGTACAGTAGCTGAGCTTCGTACGACCCAAGTGTGATAAATTTATTAAATTCTTTTCTTCTTTCTTCTTCTGTTACGTTCAAATGACACTGTTTTTTGCAATCGCATGCGTAACTTTCAAACTCTTTTGCGCGTACTTCTCTATTTTTTCCTCTGTACGGCAAATTAGCATATTTGCGACATTTTCTTTGAGCTAACGTATAGTCTTTGAATTTTCTTTTTCGCCCCCTTTTTGGTCGACTTGGTCTTTTTTCAGTAGTTTCTTCTTCACTATTGATATTATTTGCTACAGAATTTTCTTCTTCACATGTGCTATGGCTTATTCCTTCTCCGAGATCTTCATGCAAATTATTACTACATACTTCCTCCATGTTCTGTTCTTGTGTAATACTTCTAGGTAGTAAAATTGATTCGCTGTCCGCATCTGAAATTTCCGAACTCTCGGAAACTATGTAGTTCGGATCTTTGACACTATCATCGTCACTGCCACTTAAAAGTGTATTTAACAGATCTAGTGTAGCTGGTGACATTGGTCTTACTGGAGAATCTTCAATTCCTTAAAAAATATAATATTATGTAGCAAAATGCGTATTTGTTGAAATGGAACATGCGCAATACATTATTATGGTAAATGCTATTTTGAAATGGATGTGTCTACTAATAAGTAATTAAATAGAAATCGATGACTAACTTTGAAAACCATTTTCAGAATAATCTTGTACAATCTCTTGAGGTTCATTCTGTAAATCTGGGTTTTGTGATGCCCCAGTATGCATACTCTGTATTCTCAATATATCTTCATTGTTAGTATTTCGAGGTGTGATTGGCGAATAAGAAGGAGGATCCAGAGAAATGTAACCTAAAAAAAAGAAAAAATTTCATAAATCTTACCAAATATTAACCTTACCTGCTTCCCAGAGGGGTAGGCTGCAACTACGAGTTTCTACCATAGTACTAGTTACTACAATCCTGACATATTCAATATAAAGGTATAACAACAATTTAATAACTTTCAAAACTCTATGTTGTGGCAACTGTAAGGGAGTAGTTCTTACTTTCTACACTCGCTATATTATCTGTATTGGAGAGATTGGTATCTTGATATGTTATAGAAGTACTAGTTGAAGGTAGGACTATTTCTTGAACTGGTATAGTCTTGAGATTGATCACATCTGTAAAAAATATGCGTATAATATACATAGTATATAGTTTGGTTAGTGGTTGGTAATATTGTTTGGCTACCTCTATTATCAGAACCTTTAGTTTGTTCTAAACTGAAATGAAAATATTTATTTGTCCACACCATCCCTGCACATCCTTTTAATAAGGTAGATAGGTATAGATAACGTGCGGTCTTAATAAAACAAACGAAAATCACTCAAGAATGTCTCCAAAGCTGTATTTTGAATCATGTTACTTTAATAAAACAAAGGAAAATCACTATCAAAAAATGTAATAAACAAATCATGACTAGCTAACTAGATACTATACCTTCAGAAGCATTTTTTTCATACTGTTTTATTATCTGGTCAGGATTAATTTCCTTCAAAGTTTCCACCAGACCAGTGGTTTCAACTTCACCTTGCTTTTGAGAGGTTATTTTTTTTCGGAGGTCCATTAATTTCCGTCTTTTAGCCAATAACTTTTCAAATGACAGAGTCTGTAACAAATCATAACGATTATGTAGGAAGTTAAACTTATATTAGCGAATCAGTCAACAAATACACACATCAAAAATGTCTAGGGATCAAGCATTTTTATGCGGATTTCTTGAGATTGAGATGTGGCTTTGTAATAAATTTATGATTTTATAAATTTATATGGATCCTTTTTGGTGCATTTCATAATTTGAATCAGGAACTCTCAATCAAATTCGAGTAAAAGATGAAAATAAGCTGTCAATATTTTCCCTATAAAAACATACAACGCATTGAAGACATTATTAGTGCTACTGTTTCCCTACTACTGATTAAAACCAACGTTATTATGGAGCGGCGACGTCATTTAAGCAGGGAAGAAATGCTCAGAGCCGTGGGAATGATAGAAGCTGGTTCCCGGCAACGTACTGTAGCTTTAGCTCTGAATACAAGTCAGAGTGTTATCAGTCGACTTTGGACACGTTACCGAAGCACTGGTACCGTGGCTGAGCGCCATGGAGGACGGTATCGCTGCACCACACGGAGACAAGACCGATACATTCAAATCTTAACTCGAAGAGCTCCAACAATAACCGCCATGATGTTAGCCGTGAGGCTTCATCACTCTTCAGGGAACTTAATTAGCGACCAAACAGTCAGAAACCGCTTGCATGAAGTGAACCTTCATTCCCGAAGACCGCTACGGGTACCACCTATAGCAATGCACAATCGTAGGATTCGATATCAATGGGCTCTTGAACACAGAAATTGGGCAGAAGAACAATGGCGTTTCGTGTGCTTTTCTGATGAGTCTCGTTTTGGTATGAGACCGGATACAAGACGTATACGACACTGGAGAACCCCTGGACGCCAACAGCGATTAAAATCCTGCCAGGAAGTCCATCCTTATAGTGGTGGAACCATCATGGTATGGGCGGGTATTTGGATCGGCGGAAGAACTGAGTTGATTTGGATCAGAGGCAACCTCAACGCTCAAATTTATGCTGAGACGATTGTATCAGACGTCATCGTTCCTCTACAAGTGCAAATCGGTCCCTTATTTCAGTTAATGCATGATAATGCACGACCGCACACCGCAAGAGTTGTAAGACAGACTCTCGCCGCAGCTAACATCAATGTCCTGCCCTGGCCTGCTCAGTCGCCAGACTTGAACCCGATTGAGCATGCATGGGATATGCTACAGAGAAGAGCTCTGCCGAATATGGAGGGTATCCAGTCGCAAGAAGACCTTTTTTTGTTGTTGCAACGAACATGGGCGGCCATTCCACAGCGTGATTTGGATGAACTCATTTTGAGTATGCCAAACCGATGTTCTTGTGTTGTTAGTGTTCGCGGTAGAAACACGGATTATTAATTGTTTAAGTTACCCAATAAAATTTTAAAGAAAACTGTTATTTCAGTCTTTTTTTCGAACTTTAATGTTAGTGGTTCAAATGTCAAAAATCCCTTTATTAGGAAAATGGCAAATTTCTTTATTAATGCAAAGGTGACTTGGTTTATCGTTACTGTGACAAACGAAAACACTTTATTTGATGAATCCTTAAAGAAAATTTTAATTAATATCAATCAGGAGAAAAGTTATTGCAAAAATATATGTTGATCCCTAGATACTTTTGATGTGTGTATCTTTCACAATAAATTGGTATTTTAATGAATACTTACGTTTTCCTCGGCTTCCATAGTAAAATAAAATTAACACCTGACACTACAAATTAATAAACTTACACAGATCACTTAGTACTTTGCAAAACACAACGATAACGAAACAAAACACGACACGGCGACAATACGTACTCCTTCAACGATGCTTGCGTCCTACGTACTGATAAGTCAAGATTCAGAATGACAGGAAGCAAATAGTCTGTCTCGCTTGCACTCGTGGATAAGTATTGACAGAAGCACTGAATCACTTGCATAGTTCGTATTCATTTAATAAATAATTGAAGGTACCTAAATGTGAGAGAAATAGGAAACAAAGTTATTAATATTAAAATATAAACTTTATTTTCTTCTTGTCATTAAATCATTATGTTACCTTACCTAAAGATGATTTTTTTTTTAATAAAAAATATTCCAATTGACTTGGAACTTTTTAATGAAAATTATATTTTGCCGACATGGGTAACATTTATTTAAATCAAAAACGTTTCAAATTGTATGGACCATTTTAGTGAAATATCTGTTCTCCGGAGAGTGCATGTACTATGTTTAAACAAAAACGTTTCAGATGGCTTGGAACGTTTTAGTGAAACATCTATTTTAACAAGGTCAATCAGATTTTAAAAAATCAAAAACGTTTCAAATATGTTAGATCACATTTCAGAAAACAAAATATGACTCAGTCTTATATTTGGGTTGTTCCACACAGCTTGGGCTTTTTTAGTTTAATATTTATTTGTGTTCTCTATACAAGTGGGTTGGGTTACTAGATCATGATTTTATTAATAAAATAATAGTACAGCCACCAAATTTTGACAGTTAGTAAATAGCAATCACATGACTTATTTAGCATTATAAAGTAAGTTTTGATCTGATTGTGGGTTGGAACGTTTTTCAGGAACTACGTCCAGAAAATAAATCTTTATCAAAACACATATGTTCGGTGGCTCCACTGTCCATAACCCATACATTTCCTCCTGTAAAAGTTGTCAATAGAGTTGCACTTAATGCATTACCTTTTGGTTTATTTTTGAACCAACAACTGTTCTCAGTGTGATTAGATTTCTTACAAATGCTACAGACTTTACTGTCTTTACCAATAAAATTAGAATTGTTTGACTTTTATAGTGTCCCACCTTACCGCACTTGAAACACTTTCTTGTTTTCTTCGCTGACTTTGTGACTAATGCTGTTGATGAAGCCTCCTCTGTACCTCTACCCCTTGATAGATAGCGCTGCTCCTCCACTAGTAACCGAGCTGTTAGCTCTGCCATAGTTTGCTTATCTTTAGGAGCTGACTCCCACGCAGACACAAAATGACAGTAGTGACAGTAGTAGGAGTGAATGACAGTAGTGTAAGTAAATACTTGTTTACCAGTAGGTAAACAAGTATTTACTTTAGTTATGGCCATTGAAGAAGGGATTTCTGAGCCCAAGGCCTTCAGGTTACATAACAAGTCCTCTACTCTGGCCAAAAACTCTGACATAGTCTCCTTTTCGTCATATTTTAATGCAAAGAACTTTTCCTGTACTAAATGCAATGACAATTCTCCTTTTTGCTCAAAGATGGTGTGCAGTTTTTCCCAGATTTCTTGAGCTGTTTTACAACTCACTACCTGTGATATAACTTTGTCTGATAGACGCGTAACAATGATACCTTGTGCTTTTGCGTCGCTACTGATCCACTTGGTATCCTCCTGTTTGATATTGTTGCCGTTGACATTGTCGTACAACCCTGCTGCCATCAACAGGACCCGGATTTTAAATTTCCACACGCTCCAATTGTGAGGACCCTCCAGTTTGGAGTTCCCGTCGATATTATTAAAATTTATTGATGTGTCCATCTTGTTATTCTCACCGTTTTTCGTTGCGATGACGATTTGACCTCGCCGGTACCTCGCTGATTTTGATGACGATTTGACCTCGCCGACCACGCCTGCACACGCCTGAGACGCTACGATGCTCCTTTTTTTCTTTCCAAGAAAACCCGCCTGACCAAAATGGCCGCCGAATATTTTTCGATTTCAACGCTATTTACCGCGTTTTTCGCCTTGGAAATCCAAACCCAATATTATCTCAGCAGTTACAGCGTTCTGGGCCCATAACCTGATGAAATTATTGGGGTTTGGATTCATTAAATAACTGTAATACGATTATAAGCGACGGACGTAGCAAGCCTTTATTTTAAACATAGACACACAGTATTGCCAGAGCTAAAACCATAGAGTATAAGATAACTTCTAAAAATAATTGTTGCCAATTTTTCAACAAAGACAAAGACTGAAAGTGGTTTTGTAAAAGTACAATCGGATAATCTGCCGAGAATAGATGCATTCATGCAGTCGGCTTAAATTCAATGAAATGGTACGTCCGCATAACGTCGCCTTAGTAGTGAAGGGAGCTATTCCACACTAGATCGGTTCCAAGATAAGACAATATTAAAAAAAGGAGGTACCTACAAAAAAAATATTTTCGTTGTATCTCTTATAATTGAATCCAGATTTCCATAATTTTTTGTAAGAAGGTAATAAATTAAGGTGTTTAAATTTCGAAAGTTCGATTAAGTATGCTCATATACTATTTTCGAAGTTATTGACAATATTTTGCTTAGCTCTTTTCACCACATAAAAAAAAAAACAAAAACAATGTACAATTCAGGTATGTGAATGAATCTAAGCCTCTTACTATGTATTCACAACAAAGAAAAAATTGTAGGTTTTGTTTGAAGGAGTAACGTTTGTGAAGAGAGTTATCCAATTTATTTAGTTTTAAAGAATTTAAATAAACTATTATCTCGGTTAAATAAGTAGTATAAGGTAAAGAAAATGGAACATGAGTTATCTTACCATGTTTTTAATCTCTAGGACAGATAATAAAACAATAGACATTAATTAACAATTCTCCAAATCTTCAACTTCTGACTCGTCAGATGCACCATCATTAACTGACGACTTTAAAGTTTTCATGTAAAAATCATGGTAGGCAGACGGAATAGTTCCATTTATGCAGAGTTGTTGCAGGTCTTCAAGTTTTTTTTTCTCAATTGGTAACTGATTCTTGTAAAGAGGAAGTACTATATTATTATCAGCTGCAGCATTAACTTTTCTAATAGTTCTTCGGATGGTAAGTTTCTTGAACTCAAGTTGACTTAATTGGGTTTTGTAAAATATAGCTGTGTTGTCATTTTTACGGAATTGTAACCACTTTACATCCAACCATCTCATTACTTCTCCGTCTTCTGCTTTATTTTTATTTGTTATTTGTTTTTGACTGTAGGTTTTGAAATCCAGAAACTCCTTATAATGCATTTCGTTGACTTTATATTTTGGTGGATCGATTTTAGCAGTCCTTGCGACTGTGTACCATCCTTCAGGTACAAAAATGCTTGTATGTTTAGCTCGGCCTTCTATTGTGGAATGTACACTATCGCACTCCATGTCGGAATGCCCCGATTCCATGAATTTTTGATTGATTGTTTGTATTGGTAGATCTCGAACAGCCCGTAAAAACATTGCTGCTAGTATGGAATTGCGATTCTGTCCTGCTGCAGTATCAGAAAAGAATGTTACTTCAATTACTGCAGGATCCAGATTCTTAAGTAAATTCCGAAGACATGTTGAAACTTCGGATGCGCCTTTTGTGCCATTTGCTTCGTGCCACATATAGTTAATGGCTTGCTTGTCTGCTAGATTATATACCGTGAAATTAAAAGTTTTTAATTTTCTTTTATAATAAAGTTGCCCAACTTCTAAATGTGGTGTCAGTAGTATCTTTTCCATGTCCATTGTATAAACATGAAATGTTGGGTCATTTTTAGCATGTTTCTTGTCTTCTTTTTTATGATCGCGGGCTTCTTGCTTCCGTGTAAGATGCAGCTCATGTTCAGCTTTAGCTTCTAGTTGCTCATTTACAGATTTATTGCTGAACTGGGTGCAATAATCACACATGTCTTTCTTTGGTCGATGGAAACCATAATTAAACTCGTTGGTAAAAATATGTATGTAATAGGAAGAGTTCACTGGTTCCATTTCATGTTCCTTGCAGAATTCAACATAGTCCTGGTACAAACGCATCTCACTTAAGCCAGAGGGAAGGTATTTTCGCTTGGTACTACTTCTACAGTAATGTGAGTCAGTTACAGGTATAGACTTGATATGGTTTCTAACCACATCTTTTCTTTCTTCTGAAATACGATTTGGAGCTGGATTTTTGCCACGTTTATCTGCCTCTACAACACCGCTTGAATCTGACTTTCTTATTGCTGTTTCTACTTTTTTCCCAGAAATATCTAGCGTTGCCAAAAAAAAAATTTTGCATACTCGATGCTTTTTTCCAGATATTGTTAAACTATAGGCGAAAGTGAATTTTTTTCTTGAAACATTGGTATTGTCATTACTGTGTTCATTAGTACCAGTTTTTATCTGTAGGTAACGCCTTTTTGGTTCATGTTTAGTAATACAACTGCTGATAAAGCTCCATCTAGATCTTTCATCAGGAAGGCTTAAATAGTCATCAAATATTTTCTGCCTGTCTGACAAAGAAAATATTTCTCCACATTTATAATGGCAATGACACTGTACTTGTTGTACTGATTTTCCTCTCACTACATTTCCTTTTTGCGACAAGTGTTCTTTCCCTTGAAGTCTTAACAACTTTTGTTTATTTCTTTTCCAAGAAGCAGGTGTGCATTTACGTTTTCTTGTTAAAATTTTCTCCTGCTCGTGTTCATCTGAATTCAGAGGATCGCTGGCCTTTTCAGTCTCAGGATGCATCACATAGTGGGTTTCTTTGTTCTGAGAATAGTGAGTCTTGTTATTTTCAGAGCAGTGGGTCTCTGGATGGCCAGGTTCATCATTCACACCCGGCTCATCACTGTCTGAATAGTGCGATGTAGATGTTTCAGGTACATACATAGGATCCGCAACGGAATCTGTATCTGAGAAGGGATCTTCATCACTATCTTTGTTATCATCTGGAGCAATAAACATAGATTATATTACTTTTGCAAGCAACATGTATAACAGGAACCTTTTTTTTTCCTATTACTGAAAAATCTTAATTATCCAAGCTACTTTATTTTAGACGGGCTTAATAATAGTGCAACAACAGTGGCTGAAAAAAAGAAACATTGTGTGATGCCAGGGCTTGGTTACAGCAGACTCAGTTGAGCTAGTGTCTACTACTACTGAAATTTTATTAGCTTTACAAGCTTATTAAATTTATTAAAAATAACAGGTTTCTAAACCTGTGCTATTAATAGTAAAACTTACGGGTTAACATTGTGCCTGATTTAGGTTGATGTTCTTCAATCAATTGGAACAGTTGAGATTCTAGTACATAGTCCTCTGGTATTTCGGTTTCATTTTCTACATGGACTACTGCAGAGCCTGTAGACATTTGATGTGTTGATCCTAGCTGAGATGGTCTAGACTTCATTTCTTGTTCTTGCACATTAGGTATTTCCATGTAGGATTCATCTGTACCTGCAAATAAATTACAAAAAATAAAGTAAACTGACATGAATGGGTTAGGTTGACTTGAACGATGAATACTAAGATTCTAACACTGTTGTTCGTGGGTCGTCGTGACTATCACTAAGACGATATAAAATTAAAACGATGAATTATGTTCACAAAGTATAAATAATTTTAAGATGTCCTTACTTTCAAGTTTATTGTGATCCTTCCAGTTTTCTCCCAAAACACTTGACATAAGCTTTTCAGTTCGACATCTTATCGGCGGCATGTTTGACGAGATTTATGTAAGTCTTTGCGAGTCACTCATTAAAATTCAACAGCAATAATAACTTTATTTAAGTAATTATAGTAGAAGATAGAAGTACAACTTAGCGTAAACGCGCGAAGCCGCGAACGATATTGCAAAACTAAAATGATGAAATGTCACCTGTCAAACAAATGTCATAAAAAGGCGCTATTTCATTCAAAAGTGTTGCCAGAAATGGCGGATTGTTTGGAAGTTAAAATGCTTATGTGGCATACCTCTTTTCACTGCTTATTTGATTGAACTATTTTTATGATACGAATAAAAAGTGGTGAATAAATCTATGCAGCTAGCACTTCATTCACCACTTTATTTTTTGTTCCTAGTTTCATATACTTAGCTCCTTTCACGTTTTAATGAAAAACCAACTTCTAGTTGAGCTATTACCTCCTTAGAGTATATAGTGTTCTGTGGCTATTACTTAGATCTCTTCACCACTAGAATCTCCGATTAACGCCAAGTATGGTGGTGTTCTTAACTCAATTCAGTAAAAAGTGTGGCTTAGCTCTTTTCACCACCAAGGCGACGATAAGTAAAAGCTGCAAGGTAATTATTATTCACACTATGTTTAGTTATTTTAGACATAGATACAATGTTAGTAAGATATGCAGTAAACATAACCTATAATTTTTGATTATTGTAAAACAAACAAATGTTAAACGAAGCTACGTACTTCAACACTGTATGTTATTGCTAAAACTAATCACATGTGATGTTATTTGGCAGAAAATTATATGTACAAATTATGATTAATACTTTTTGTTCAAGATCTGAACGTTAATCCTATGGAAATTCAGCTATAGGATATGTACACCAGATATGTACAAGTGAAAAGAGACGGAGATGGGATTTATGTGGTTAGAGCTCGAATAACACAGCGAGCGAGCATAACGTGCGACACAAATGCTATGCTGTAATGGCTATTTGCTATGAAACTGAAGGAAATATTCTTTCTGTTAACTGTGAAGATTGTTCAGCACACAGGTAGGTTTTGATCATCTCTTCTCATTATGTGGCCGTACCATCAAACCCTGCATTCCTTTTATGTTTGGAAATATCAAATGATAGCTGTGACTTACATACATACATATTTTCATGTGTACTTACATCATTGATCTACACTAATTAGTCAATTATATATTTATAGTAAATAAAATTGTTTTCTATTTAAGGGGGGTGTAAGCATGCTATTGCCTTTTTGGTGTGGCTGCACAGGAGAAGTGAAGACTCACCAACTACTAGCATTGACTGCTATTGGAAGAAATACAAACTGTCTTCAGTTGGTACAAGCCTTTTTAATTTGAATTTACTTTTTATTACCTATGTAAAACATCCTGCTTATTAATTAAACCACAAGCTATTATTATTACTTCATATATCATTGGAATTAAATTGTGATCTACACAAGCATGAGAAAGCAGTATGTCATACTCCCTTAACATATTAAACGTTCCACATGTATCCTAAATGCCACAATCTGTTTTGATAGCATTACTTCATCTTTAGTGCTCGGGGACAACTTTGAAACTGAAGGTGGTTGTATAAGTGTACATCTTTTAGCTTCTAGTAAACATGACAAATCTTTGAATCCTCTGTCTGCCATCACTGCTTGGTTAGGTGATAAACACTCCAAATAACCAGTCTTGTGTAATAATATATATATATATATATATATATAATAATAATAATTCAGCCTTAGCCGTGTGGTATCCGGCAGAGTAGAATAGAACCAACCCATTACACTCACGGGTGTCGTATAAGGCGACTAATGTCTGAGGCAGAACACCTTGCGCCTCCGTAGACCAGAGGATGGGCAGCAGCGTTTTCTGTTAGTCTTTCATTACTGCGATCTCCAATCCGCCTGCCAAGCGTGGAGATTACGGCAAATTCCTCCCATCATGGGAGAGGCTTATGTCCAGCAGTGGACGTTATGGGCTGATGTTGTTGTTGTTGTTGATGACGAAGAAAAATGTTTTGTAACATCATTAAAATAAGGTTTAAGTTACGTTTTATTCCCTGAAATCTTTTTTGGGGGCAAATCCGGCCTATTTTTATAACCAGAGACTATAAACCTTTCCAAAAAGTTTGAAAACTAAATATTTTTACTTAGCAGTTTAATTTTTTAGCTACACTGATACATTCAGTGGTTTTTCTCCCTAGTCTACTTGAAGAACATTTTTTGTGGACATGGTCCATGATGGTCATCCGTGGAATTTGGTAGAGTTGCGCTGCTTTATATCCAGTTAATGTACCATTTCGGACTGCCAGTACAGCTGCATGCAACTTGTCCTTGCTATAGGAACCCTTTGTTGTTTTTCTTTTATAATTTCTCACCATGATTACTATTATTTAGTAATTATGAGAAAACTGAAAACAAACAAAATTATAATATTAATGAACATATTATCTGACCATAGGCCAAATCTAGTATTATTTATAACTTAATTATCATATTCTGAGTTTTAGACATTTATACTTGTAAGCGCCATATTCACGGGTAAACAGGTAGCACTCGCATCAATTGTCAGTTATGAATGGACTTTCAAAGTTTAACACTAAAACTAAAAATAGGAAGGATGAAAAGGTTGACGACATCTGCAATGGGGTAATTCCGGTATAATATACTTAATCGTCTAATAAGGCTAAATCGTCATATTATGACGATTTAGCCCCATTGAAATTAGACGGAATTTCCCACTTGACCATTTTGAGGTTAAGTATTTTTTAAAACAATTCTTTCTGTATCTACTGGTTTTTATTCAAAACAAATAGTAAAATCCGCTGAAACACTTATTAAACTACATGTTATGCATACTCAGAAAGTCCTAACATGTAAAATATAATATTTACCTTATAAAAAACAGCAGCACTGTACACTTGTGTTTCGAGTTCGGAGCACAACTAAACTTCAAATGTATTTTTTTACTCTTGGAGACAACCTTACGCCATCTATGAATCATAGTTGGAACTAAAAAATGATCCTTTTTTATCGACTGAACCAGTAATAGCGTAAATTTTCTGGAATGAACAGCAAATGCATGTGTATGGAATAGCCCCGTAGACGGATTTGCACACATTGACCTTAATAAAACTAAAATCGATTGAAAAATAATAAAATGGTCTCGAAGCTGTTCCAATCATTAAAGGTTTAGGTAGAATAAATTTTAAATCATCCTCTTTTACAATAGACAGATCGGGCTCATTTGGCATAATAAATTTTTCTGTACCAGGCTTTCGCCTCAAAAATGATATGTAAAATTCCATGTTTTCATTTCGTTCCTCTAACACTTTGCCAATATATAAGGATCTCTGTTTTTTGGTAGCTAATTGGACAATTACATATTCGCCTTCTCGAGGTGAATAAGGTAAAGGTTTCTCTAAATCTTCATCTGTTAAAATAATGTTTCCGTTATCAGTGTCAGCTTCATTTTCATATCCATGATCTGTTGGCCATTCTACGTCGTCATCCGAATCTTGTATAAATACTTCTTCATTTTCCATTTCTTCATCACTGCTTAATATTGTTCGAGTAATTACTTTTCTTTGCGTCGTTTTTGCTTTTTTTACTGTCTTTTCTTGTTCCAGCAACAATTTTTCAGGTGTATCGGTAGCAATTAGGCTACGTCTTGGATTCCTACGTTTTCTGTTATTTTGTCTAGGTTTGGCTTTTATAGGATCTCTGAATTCAAACGGACTTTTAAAAGATACTTGTGGTGATGAACTCGGTGGTATGTTGACGAATGAACTTGATGGTATGTTAATGGATGAAGTTGATGATAAATTGATAAATGACGTTGATGGTACGCTATTAGATAAAGTCAATGGTGTGTCGATGAGCGAAGTCGAGGGTATGTTAATAGATGAAGTCGATGGCATGTTGATGGAGGCAGGAAATGCGTTTTTTGTGATAATGTCTGCATTTGGTGGGTCGTCTTCTACAGTTTCTTTGAAAAATAATTGCTCTTCCGAGTTAAACATTCTAAGTGGTTCAGTAGACTCATTTGTCTTGAAATTAATGGGTCCGTTAGGCAAATCAAATATTTCTAAATCAGCTTGTTCAGACATCTCAAGTAAGCTTGGAGAAATAGGACTGCGAGTAACTTCATCTTGACGAAGACTTTCCGGGCAGGGACGATCGGTGACTGAGCTAGGCAGAAAATCTTCTTCTGAAAATACGTGCCTGTCAAAGGGAAAAATTCCACACTTTGCAAAGGAATTTACTATATTTCTTGGCGTCATTGCTTTCTGAAATGCAGTTCCTATTATTTCACCTAAGTCATAAATAGTGACTGGCCTGCCAGGATTTCTCAGAAGCCAAGAATCAATAGCAGCATTATAAAATGTCTTGAAAGGTCCGTATATTCCTACGTCAAGTGGCTGTAGCTTAGCAGATGTATGGGGGTGTAATGTCAATACATTCACCCCTGCGTTTTTTGCTAAGTCTAAAGCTTCCAGACACAAATTTGACTCGTGGTTATCCATAATTAAAATACATGGATTTTCCTTTGATGCGTTCGTGTGTTTGATAAAATACTTTATGACTTCTGGGAAAATCGAAGAATTCATCCATCCAGTCGGTGTCGTCAGCCCAAGAGTTCCAGGTGGAGTGTTTTTAATCATGTGGTCTTTGAATGTCTTCCTGGGAAATACCATCACAGGGGGCAAAAAATTTCCACTGGCACTTTTTATACAGCAGGTTGTTACCAATGTTCCTCTTTCTCCACTTGTTACTTTCCCGATAGTTTTCTTACCTTTTGGCGCAATCACTTTTTGAGGTTTTTGTACAGTGGTGGTAGAAGTCTCATCCAAGTTAAATATTCGTGTGCCATCCGCAAAGGCTGGACTACGTTTCATTAAACTCTCCAGGTTATCATAAAATTTATTGACATTGTTTCTATTAAAAGCTGTAGCCCTGGCAAGACTGCATGGCTCGGGTTTTTTCAAGCTAATATCATGTCTACGTCTGAAAGACATCAACCAGTCTTTGCCAGCCATTTTGTTTGCTTCCCACGAGGCAGGCATTTTCAAATTGTTAATTTTAGCACATTGATATGCTACTTGTCGGCTTTCTTTGGCTGTCAGCCCATAAAATAAAAGAGAACAATGATTATAGTACTCTTTGAGAACTTGTTCTTGTGCCGCTGTGAAAATTTTATTAATGGCGTAATTTGGCTCCAACTGTTGATCGTCAAGTGTTTCACAGTTTTTGGTTTTCCAATAATATCTTTTAAAGGTAGCAAATGCAACACCAACCTTCTTAGATGCTTGTCTTATCGAGTCTCCATTTCTTATTAGTAACAACCCTTCTTTAATGTTTTCTTGTGTTGCGTTTCCAATTTTGCGTTCTGTAGACCTTTGACGTGGCATTCTATCAACAAAATATAATAATTAAACAAATTAGCAAAAACAAAATCAAAAGGAAAACATAGAACTGCAAAAATAAATTGAAGTACACAGTGACTCATGAGTCACTGTTTACCGCTTTAAATTGAGTCACTGTACACAACTCCGCCATTTTGTATATTTTACATTGAAATGGATCGAAAAATCAATCAATAAACTGAATTTAATACACAAAGGCAATCTGTATAAACATAATTATAAGACAGAAACAATCATTACAACATTTCTTTTGTAGTTTAGCTATTAAAACAAATCAAACTTACCTTAAAATATAATTTTGTGAGCACTAAAAACAAAACACGTGGTGGCACCACTGTTTGGCGCTTGAGACGCCGGCTGACTGGTTTGTACGAGTCCGAGGAACGTTAGCTTCAAACTTGGGAGGGAGACAACAACTATGTACATCCTTTTCTAGCCAAAGTAGTAATGAGTCACTGTTTCCGCCTAGACAGGACGTGATGTGTGCAGTAGTGGATTGCTTAATCAATTCAAATTACTTTAACAATAAAAATAAAACGAAATATTATAAACGTTTTATTAGAATAATTAGTAACAAAATTTGGTTTAGGTACTTTGGTTGGTTGTAGACAAAGTTAGGTTGTAGCTTATAAAAAAGGTAATAATAAAATAAAGATAATGAAATTAAGGTTAATCCTTAAAAATACACCAGATCTTCATCATTCATCAAAACATAAACTTTGGGATTGTCACGAATTTGAAGCAATTCAGTAACTTTAACTAGTGAAAGATAAGGCACTACGTCTTTGTCTTGGCGCTTTGGTACAGTAAATGTGGGAGTTTTGCCTGAGTAATCAGTTCTGTAAAAATTTATGGGGTACATTCTTGACTCGATATTAATATTCTCTATTAAACCAACAAAATACTTCCAAGTTTTTTTAAGAAAATACCGAACCAAGACTATATCATCAATGTCAAAATCTTTCACTTCGTAATTCTTTTCACTTTTATTCTTATCTGTCATACCAGTCTCCATCATCATCTCCTTTCATGGCGTCAATCTCACTTGGTTTCGGTTTTCTCTGATTTTTACCGATTTCTTTGGTGTGTAAGTCTTTTTCTTTATTATGTTCAATATAGTTTGTTTTGGCTAACTCTACTTCAGTCTCCAGTTTTAATGCGTTTTCAGTCTTATTTCGTTTCTTATCAGTCGTATTCTTATATTTTGTAATAGCACTTTCATAGTTTTCTTTTTCTTCATATATTCTCAATCTTTGATCATGTATTTTGCTTTCAAGTTTTTTTGTTAATTCCAACTTAACATTTTCTTCCATTTGATTCTCTTTGCATTCACATATACACACATCAAAAGTATCTAGGGATCAACATATATTTTTGCAATAACTTTTCTCCTGATTGATATTAATTAAAATTTTCTTTAAGGATTCATCAAATAAAGTGTTTTCGTTTGTCACAGTAACGATAAACCAAGTCACCTTTGCATTAATAAAGAAATTTGCCATTTTCCTAATAAAGGGATTTTTGACATTTGAACCACTAACATTAAAGTTCGAAAAAAAGACTGAAATAACAGTTTTCTTTAAAATTTTATTGGGTAACTTAAACAATTAATAATCCGTGTTTCTACCGCGAACACTAACAACACAAGAACATCGGTTTGGCATACTCAAAATGAGTTCATCCAAATCACGCTGTGGAATGGCCGCCCATGTTCGTTGCAACAACAAAAAAAGGTCTTCTTGCGACTGGATACCCTCCATATTCGGCAGAGCTCTTCTCTGTAGCATCTCCCATGCATGCTCAATCGGGTTCAAGTCTGGCGACTGAGCAGGCCAGGGCAGGACATTGATGTTAGCTGCGGCGAGAGTCTGTCTTACAACTCTTGCGGTGTGCGGTCGTGCATTATCATGCATTAACTGAAATAAGGGACCGATTTGCACTTGTAGAGGAACGATGACGTCTGATACAATCGTCTCAGCATAAATTTGAGCGTTGAGGTTGCCTCTGATCCAAATCAACTCAGTTCTTCCGCCGATCCAAATACCCGCCCATACCATGATGGTTCCACCACTATAAGGATGGACTTCCTGGCAGGATTTTAATCGCTGTTGGCGTCCAGGGGTTCTCCAGTGTCGTATACGTCTTGTATCCGGTCTCATACCAAAACGAGACTCATCAGAAAAGCACACGAAACGCCATTGTTCTTCTGCCCAATTTCTGTGTTCAAGAGCCCATTGATATCGAATCCTACGATTGTGCATTGCTATAGGTGGTACCCGTAGCGGTCTTCGGGAATGAAGGTTCACTTCATGCAAGCGGTTTCTGACTGTTTGGTCGCTAATTAAGTTCCCTGAAGAGTGATGAAGCCTCACGGCTAACATCATGGCGGTTATTGTTGGAGCTCTTCGAGTTAAGATTTGAATGTATCGGTCTTGTCTCCGTGTGGTGCAGCGATACCGTCCTCCATGGCGCTCAGCCACGGTACCAGTGCTTCGGTAACGTGTCCAAAGTCGACTGATAACACTCTGACTTGTATTCAGAGCTAAAGCTACAGTACGTTGCCGGGAACCAGCTTCTATCATTCCCACGGCTCTGAGCATTTCTTCCCTGCTTAAATGACGTCGCCGCTTCATAATAACGTTGGTTTTAATCAGTAGTAGGGAAACAGTAGCACTAATAATGTCTTCAATGCGTTGTATGTTTTTATAGGGAAAATATTGACAGCTTATTTTCATCTTTTACTCGAATTTGATTGAGAGTTCCTGATTCAAATTATGAAATGCACCAAAAAGGATCCATATAAATTTATAAAATCATAAATTTATTACAAAGCCACATCTCAATCTCAAGAAATCCGCATAAAAATGCTTGATCCCTAGACATTTTTGATGTGTGTATTTGTGGGTATCTGTGTTGTTATGTACTTGTGCCTTTTTTTTTTTCGGATGGGAAGTCATCAAATGACTTCTCCCGCTCTGGGCGGAGCAGGAGGGAGTGTCAGACTTTTACTGACTAAAACCCATCCATGTTCCTTCATCGCCCTTTGTGTTCCGGGGCCGCGGTATCTCTTTCGAACAGTCCCGCAACCCCGGCAGGCATCGGTCCTTGCGGACCCCTTCCTTTTTGCTGACTCTCTTTGAGGCGCGCGTGGAACACGAACGCGCCGTCGACACGGCCTGTCGTCATGAGACGGACGGACGGCGAGCTAGCCCATAGCCCACCGTCCACAGGCCCGCGCCTACGGTGGCCGGGGGCCACGTGGTGTCCCCGACGCCCGGGGCGTCTCCCGCGGCGGCCGGGACGCTGTGAGGTTCTCTCCCTCTCACGTTCCGCCACCTTCTTCTCTAGCATTACTGCTTCGCAGAAGGAGCTGACGGCGTCCCATTCCGTCTCGCTCCGGACCATGGCTTGCACCAGGGCCGGACGCGAGAGGTCGCCGCCGCCAATTGCCGCTTCGAGGACACGGCGGTGCTCCGCCCACGCGGGGCACACCTCCACCGTGTGCTCCACCGTGTCCTCCGGTCGATCCTCACAGTGGAAACACCCGGGCGTTTCCTCCCGCCCGATTCGGTGCAGGAACCTCCCGAAAACACCGTGTCCGGTGAATGTACTTGTGCCTTAGTGATAATTTGAGTTCTTTCCAAATATTGATTGAAACAGGAATTATCACTGTCTAAGTCCAGTGATAGGTCAGAATTAGTTTCTGTAGACGTAGAATCACTGCTGTATGTAGCTTTTGTTGATGTCTTTGCACATTTGGATGTCTTGTTTTTTAGGCCACTGCTTTTTTTAAGCTTCTAAGCTGATTTCTTAGGTATTTTGTGGCTGGTAAAAATATTAAAATTGGTGTCAATAGGCTTTAATGCGGAAGGTAACATTTTCGAACCCAGTAAGACGCGGTTTTCAGGCGTCAACTTTACTGAAGACAGTATAGTAACCTTTTCATAGCTGTCTGTTGGGTTTTTAATGTCCGTATATTGTTTAAGCTCTTGATCATTATTAATATTTAACGATGGTAACAGTTCGTGATATCCAGTATCGCCTTCGCATCTGCAACTCCCTTTTTCTTCACATATGCAACTCAATGTCCTATAACAAATCTTTTGTTTGTCTTGAAGAGTATAAATTATTTGGTGTAGCTTCATTGTCCCCTTAACAGGTATCACATTTTGAGGAATCATTTCGCACATATCTTGAACATTTTTCGCAGTTATCATGTACAGTTTAACTTTAATATTTTCTTGCAAATAAGTAAATGCATCTTCAGCACTGGTAATATCATGCCCGTGAGCTACGTAGTAATCAAGTTTTCTTTTACTGGCTCCACCAACACCGTCAGCAGCACCGGAAAGGTGCTGCTGACAAGAGTGCTTGACATTTTTGTTTTCATTTTATATTTTCTTGCTGTTTCATTTAGTGCAATACTTTTCAACACAGTTTTCTTCTCATGGGTATCAGCATTATTATATGACTCTTTTAAACAATTGTCAGAGTGTTCAGTAAAAAAATCTTCTTTTTAACTTTCTCTTTTTCCTCTTGACTTATTGACGGCAGTTGTTCTAGAAATTGATTAGTCTTTGTGACTGGAGTAGCATCAGTGACCTCTGCTTGATTAATTATCGAATCTTCAGAAGGGTGTTCATTTTCAAGTATTTGCTCGAGCTTGGGGGTTGTTGATTGTTAAACTATTTATTCTCTGATTTGCCGATGTTAATTTATTGGTAAGATTTTTTATTTGGGCTTTGTAACGATACAATTGTCTTTTCAGGTTTCTAATTTTTTTCTTCAGTGTTTCGTTTTCTGATTTAATTGCTGTTATCAAATTTATTTTGGCTTTTTTCTGTGTACTGCTATTATTTCTTTGATCTAAATTAATCTGGGGAGCAGAATTATTTTTCTTTAGGCTTCTTCTGTTGTTTGCTTCTTTCCATTTTTGACGCTGTACATTCTTTTCTTCTTGTCTTTTCTGCAATTTTTTTTACATTTTTCTTTACTTTTTCTAGATGTTTAATCCTAAATTCTTCGTGTTTTTCCGGTTTTTCAACTTTTAATCGCTCCCTGTATCGCTTTTGCCTTTCGGCATTAGACATCGGCATATCTGAAAAACAAAAAATAAACTAAGAATAGCTTTTGTTAATAAATCTTTTTTTATTGATCAGATCACGTCCTTTTTAGATAAAGTCGGTTAAAATATTCATGTACATGCAGCTTTATATTCATCATTTTCGTTACGTAACATTTTAGTTATGAAATGCAACTAAAATGTAAGAAAACCTTTTCGTTACATAACGAAATGTCACTAAAATGTAAGACCAAAATAACCTCAAAAATAAATTTACTGCAAAAAACAGTTTAACGTTCACAAGAAGAACTAAGTAAAAAGATAATATTCTACTAATTCACATATCAAATCCACAATCATGCATCTAAATTACTTACCGAAATAGTGTGTTGTAAATTAATGATAACGAAAATGTTTCTTCGGAGCTCCGTTCACGACTTTCACAAGAAAATGGTTGATCGTTGCGTTTGACAGTTTTGTAACAGCCAATCAGGTTCAGGCTAGTGTTGCCAATATTAAAATTTAAGATTGTGTTCAAAAATACCAAGAAACCAGTGTAAAAATTGGTAACGAAACTGCTTGTAACTAACTTGTAAAATATTGAGACACGGTAATAAAACTATTTTTAATGAATAATATTATTATGAAAGCCCTAAATAAACAGAGATTTAAATACTAGGGGATACGTATAACACATTAAATATAAATTACTCGTAATAAATCGAAGTTAAAAGCCATTATAACGAATCCAAATATTTTAAAGCTGATAGTGACACTATGTTTTTTGTATGGACTCAAAATTTTGAGTGGTATTATTTTAAATATTTTTGTAAAAAATACATAGAATAGTAAGTCATGAGACTGTTTACGAATTAATTTAGTATATTACTGTCAAATACAATGCGAAGATTAAAAGTTACAAGATGTATAATTATTGACTTTTTTAGTTATCAAATTAACGACATCATTTTTATCCACAAATGTATACTTTTTTTGAAAAATACTCACGTATGTTTGCACCTACCGGGACTCGAAAAAACCACTTTATCAGGGTGTACTTTTGATATTGTATTTATTTCAGGTACAACGCAATACATAGAAGGTTGCTTTTGAGCTTTTTCATGGTTGAAATAAGTAATCAACGAGAACAACAACAACAACAACAGCCCATAACGTCCACTGCTGGACATAAGCCTCTCCCATGATGGGAGGAATTTGCCGTAATCTCCACGCTTGGCAGGCGGATTGGAGATCGCAGTGATGAAAGACTAACAGAAAACGCTGCTGCCCATTTTCTGGTCTACGGAGGCGCAAGGTGTTCTGCCTCAGACATTAGTCGCCTTATGCGACACCCGTTAGTGTAATGGGTTGGTTCTATTCTACTCTGCCGGATACCACACGGCTAACGAAAACACTTGTTAGTAAACAATGGACTTGGCTGTCAAGTGTCACTGGATGGCGTGTGACGTCATCAACAGAGCCCGCGAAAATGGTGGCGTTTAAACAGTTCAAAATTATTCTCTATTTTAATTTTTTTTTTTTTACTTAATTAACTTTATTTTTAATCAGTATTTATTTTTTTCACTATGTTAAAACGTTGTAAACAGTGAATTAAAAATATAAAATAAATACATGCATATACCCTATTCAGTCATTTTATTTTATGTTGATCTGAAATATAAAATTGATTTACAGTGTAGTTTTCCATAAGCTACTCTATGGCATCGCGTTTTTATTTAGAGTATTATGTAGATAAAAATAAAAAAAAACGTTCAAATATTTTTCAAATCCTTTTAAATCTCGATAATCATTCTAATTTGATAAGTCTGCGTAATAGACAATAACAGTTAGCATGCCTAGTGACAAGAAACTGAAGTAAAAGATCGAAAAATATGAAAAACGCCTCAACCGGCTTCATCGGAAATTAAGTAAAAGTAGAAGCAGAAGTCGATCAAGATCATGTCTACAGGATTCCTCGCCATGTTCCAGTCTTTCGGATTTACCAGGTAAACCTCATCGTTTCAGTCTTTTCAGATTTTCACATGTTCAAGAAAACAAATTCACAACCATTGGGTACCTACCTACCTGCCTACCGTTCTTGTACGTGATACAATAAAGCACGAAGAACAAACTTGGTACGAGATACCACAGCTTTGATTTGGTACGAGATACCAAAAAAGTGTATGCCTACCGTGCTTGTACGTGATACAATAAAGCAGGAAGATCAAACTTGGTACGCGATACCACAGCTTTGATTCGGTACGAGGTACCAAAAGTGTATGTGCGAGATACTGTACACTCATACATTCAGAACACTTGATGTCCTGATTGCAACCTGTCTAAGAATTTGGTTGTCACTTTCAGAATATGTAGAAGAAGGCAGCGATTATGTGTTAGAAGATGGAATGGAAACAACCAGCCCCACCGAACCTACTTCTGCTCAACCTCCAGATGAAGACAGTGAAAATATAATTGCCGCCTTAGGTATGGAATACAGTGATGATTCCAAGTTTGAGGGAAAACTTTAAACAGAGATCACTAAGCGCTTTAATTATATTTTAATCAATGGACTAAACAAAGAAGAAAAAGCAATAATACTTAAAATGTACAAGCTACTGGAGAACTGTCAGCTTCTAGAAGCGCCAATTCTTAACCCTTTATAAGGCCGAGAAAACTAGAAGTAGTACAGAAATGAAATTCTGGTATGTTAATAAGGGTATTTTTATTTGATTTTTAAGATTTTTTTTAAATCGGAAAACTATTGGGAAATGTGTGGAAAATTTGGTGGCAGTATATGTGCCACTGCCCATACTATGAGGGTAATATTTTTGTAAATTAAGTAAATTACATTTATTTTCTATCTTTACATTTTATGAAATTAGAAATAAAACCATGTAATCATTGTCAACACAAAAAGAATTATTTTTAGAAGCTTTTTCTTTATAAAAATATGCTTATGTCTAACTAGTGAACATTTGAGATCTTTTGAAACTTTGGTTCTTTACATTTAGTATTTATGCTCATCAGTCAATATTTCTTATAAAATAACATACATATGAGCTAATCCAATCTTCAATTCTTTTGGTGAAATTGAGTAAAACAAGGGAAAGCGCAAAGAAATACTTTACAAGTCGTACATGACAACTTGGTTCTTACGTTATTTGTCTTTGTACTACACAAACGGCATCTGCGCGGTGTGTCAGACTTGTCTATCAAATGTTTTCCAACGTCTTGGAAACGAATGTCGTCATGCACTCCTACGACTTTCTGGTAGTTGGTACTGCCTGTAGCTCTCTTCTTCTTTGCAATAAAATTGGGTTCGCTAGAAAGGCTCCTCTTTCTCGATGTGTAGTTTCCGATAAGCGATCGAGCAATCGACATGCGAAACTGTAGATTCGATGGGGGTCCATGATTTCGCGGTGAAACAGATTGTAATATGAAAGCATTTGTGATAGCTAGATCGATTAGGAAATAAAAAATTCGGCACCACCAACGCCTATTCCGTCGTCCAGCCTCATATGTACCTCTTTTTTGATCGAACCTATCGACTCCTCCCATCCTCTTGGTGTATTCAGTGATTGCCAAAGGGCAAGGAATGTTCTTCTTTGTGCCATCCTTCATCGTTCTTTGACAAAAAGTTTTTTCCATAGGATGGAAAGCTGTTCTCAACACTGACGTTTTTTGTATCCTTCCAAATCATGAATCCAACATTATTCTTCACTCTCCATTTGTAGTTTCCTCGGTCAAGCTTTACTTTCCCTTTTTTCCCTTTTACGAATTTCGGTAAGTCTGCTCTATTTACATTTACGGTGGCAGTGGAGTAAATGCCATGTCCATAAAGGTATTCCATCAAAGGATATGAGGAAAAAAAATTGTCGAAAGCAACATGAGCTTGAACTTTCTCGTCAATTAGAGATTTTGTCAGGGCTTTGACAACATTGGCGCCCAAGCCTAACTCCGGTGTATTATTGTCATTTTTACCGGTGTAAATTTGAAATTCATATACATAACCAGTTACACTATCTGCGCGAACCCAAACCTTGAATCCCCTTTTTATGGGTTTATCTGGCATGTACTGTTTTAGAGATGATACGCCTTTGAACCATATCATAGCTTCATCGATACTCTGAGAAGTAGTTTGTTTTGCTTCTCTTTGGCATGCACAATTCAATAAGTCCAAGACAGGGCGAACTTTGTATAATTTGTCATATTCTTGACTTGTTTTTGCAGGAGTCTTAGAATTATCATTCAGATGAAGATTTTCTAAAAATTTTTTTAATCTTTTACATGTCATTACTTGCGCAATTTCGTCCACTCTAAAAAATGGGTCACTAGACCAGTATAGATCTATAGATGGTAAAACATGAATACCCATCAGAATGATAATTCCCAAAAACGCATCAATATCCGATTTTCTAACAGGTTCCCAATTTTGGGTCTGTTTTTGAGAGGCATACAAATTAGTTTGCTCAACTATGTGATCAATTACTTCTTCAGAAAAATATCTTGAAAAATAAGCCACTGGAGAAGTCCTGCTCGGAAAAAAAACTTTAGGTTTCAAGGTAGCTTCGTCAAATTTATCAGGAGTTGGCCTGTCCGACCACGTACCTTTTTTCCAGTCATTGTCGTTCTCATCTTCTGAGGAAGAGTCTGCAGAAGGTTCCGGAGAAGACTCCAAAATATGCCGAGAGCGCTGATTCGATACTCGTAAAGGCCTGACTGGTCGCAATATTTCTTCGTCTTCGCTATTTTCAATATCAGGTACTCCTATGTTAGGATCAATATTTTCTATTTCACGTGCATTAGGAGAAAGCAAACCTACATCTACTGGACTCCGTCTTGATGTTCCAGGTGTTGGACTTCCTTGACTTTGAACAATATCTTGGTCCTCTAACATCGCACGAATATCAAAATTGGTTTCTCTATCATCATCGCCCTCGTACTCATCTTCTGAGTTGTCAGGATCTTCAGGAAGCCCAAACATCCGCTCAAGTTCATTTTCAATATCTTCATCACGCAAGTATGCCTGCAATACAAACAGGCAGTGGCATATATACGGCCACCAATATAATTTACAATAAAACAAATTCTAACACATTCATAGCCAAAATGACACAAATAATGTAATAAATAAAAACAAATGAATAAAATGAATTACTTTTCTTACCATTTTAGCCAAAATCTTAGAAGATGCAACTGGATGAAAAATTGTAAACAAAAACACCACTTTCAAGCGATAATGGACGACTTCAAATTGACAGCTGTCAAGCATTTGTCAAAGGGGCGCTCATTTTTGACGTAAAAATCATTGATGTTGCCATCAATAAAAATAAAATCCCGGTGAACGATACAGTCGAGAATAAAAAAAAAACATTTTTTTGGTGGCATATATACTGCCTCTACCTTGAAAAGGGTTTGAGGAAGTTGAGTCTGTTATGACAGAGAGCTCTAAACTAAGGGACCGATCTCTCGAAATGGTACAGCATCAGCTTGGGCTGGCCACAGCAATTGTGGGCCACGTAATGACAAACCTGATTGAAAATAAAGAAATTAACAAAATAGAACTAGTAACAAAACTAAATGATGCTTCACAACTCCTCAATGACATAAATGAATGTCTTTTTTTCTTGTGGCAACACTACAGCTAACAGCTGATTTGAATTGGGAACTATATTTTCTATCACCAAAATTTATATTTGTCATCAAGTTGTATCACCTAATAAATAGATCTATCGCCACGAAATATTTTCGTTCTCAGATAAACAAAAATTGTTCCCAGGTATGAATTATCAAATTAATGTTAATATATGTGTAAAATAAGAGATCGATAACCAATAAAATTATATTGCATTACATGAATATAAACTTCGTTCTTATAATAACAGTTTTGTTACTTAAATAATAGCTCTGTGCTCAGAATGGTAGATCTGTCACCAAATAAATCGATTATCGATCCCTGACTGCGACTCCTTTTTATTTGATATTTTGTCACCAATACAGTAGTAACATTTTATTTCGTTCAGATATTAAATTAATAGTATTCGTTACCAATTTAATACATCAATTTATAATTTTAATGAAAAAATGATCAAAGGGGCGGAGACAAATTGGCGCGCTTTAAAAATTGACCAATCCGGCCTCAACGATGGGTTGTAGGTAACTAGGTTCGATCACACGATGCGCGACGCGGGCGGCGTGCGAGAGAGATGCAAGTTTACTTCATTCGCGATTTCACGTTCATTGTTGTAGGTGCATTTTATTATCGTTGTGGATAATTTGTTGTTTTAGTTAATTTCTTAAATGTTTATTTTTGATTATGGCATCAAGTAGTGGTGAAGGTAATGCAAGTCATTCAAAAAGTTTATCGTCGTTTGTCGAGCAATCATTCGTGGAGAAAGTGCCGATATTGGAGTCTGATGAGGAAAATGAGGAAGGTACTGACACTGATGAAGGCACCATACCAAAGAAGAAACGGTCGCAAAGCAAGGATTGGATTTTCGTTAAAAAATTTGAAGACAAACACAGTGCTGAGGAGTATATAAAGGCTGAAAAAATTTGGTCTTTTCTGCGAACGCATGATGTAGAGGAAGGGAGAAAAAAGTACTTTAGATGTAATAAAGTGGTGCGGAAGGGACCACAGTGTTCAGCTCAGTTGTATTTACTTATGTACTCATTCTCGGATGAAGTATTGTTGTTTCGGACAGATTCTGATCATGACCACGATTCAAAAACGCTCGCTTGTTATGGGCTTAGTGACAGAGTAAAGGAAGAAATAAACAAATTATACGACTTACATCTCAAACCAAAAGCCATACTTGCAAATTTGACTAAAATTGATGGTATTAAAGTGCCAAAATTGTCCCAAGTAAGGACGTATTTAATTGACAGACGCCGTTGTAAATACGGACAGCCCACGATCAGCCTAGGCGAATTGGAAGCTTGGCTAAGGTCTCATTCACTAATTCCTGACAACGAACATGAAGTTTATGTTATTGGGTATGAAGTGATTGAAGAAACTAGTTCACCACGCTTTAGATTTGTACTATCAACAAAATATTTGCTGCAAAAAGCACGTGACGTAAAAGTTATTCATGCTGATGCTACATACAAGTTGGTGTGGCAAGGATTCCCCGTTCTTGTCGTTGGAAGTACAGACAAAAATAAACGATTTCATCCATTCGGGCTTGGGGTTGCCACTAATGAGGCAAAAGAAGACTTTAAGTTGTTGTTCGATGCCATCAAGACTAATATCTTTAACTTGTACTCACAAACCTTCAAACCAGAAGTTCTAGTATGTGACGCAGCGAAAGCAATACAAAATGCATTTATAGAGGTATTTGGTGAAGATGTCACAATTCGAATGTGTTGGGCACATGCTAAAAAAAAAATTCAGGCTCATGTAGAGAAAGATACGCGAAAAAATGTTCACAAAGATTTGTTGACAGATGTGGATTCTCTCCAAGCAGTGACTGATTCAGAAACGTTCGAGTTAGCTTCACAAGCATTCTTGAAGAAATGGGAGGATGAGACAACTTTCATCCAGTATTTTAAGGAGCAATGGCTCATACAAAACCGTAACTGGTATTTGGGGGCTCACATGGGTTCACCAGCGACTAATAATGCACTAGAATCACATAACCGAGTAATCAAAGATGAATACACGCTCCGTGAACGTTTGCCACTGTCTCGTTTTTTGACAGTTGCTTCAGAGTTTGTAAATGGATGGTCGTTAGCTGTCGATGAAGTATTTGCGACATTACCAACTATGACTCTGAAAGACTGGACAGAAGCCTACCAATGGGCTAAGTTGCCTAAAGAAGTAATACTGACGTATAGTGACGATGCTTTTAAACACTACGAAGTACCGGCTGGTAAGGCAAACAAAATACAAAACTTTGAAAATACATGGACTGATTTTGATGAATACAAAGTCCAATGGTTCAGCAAATGGAGAGTGGATCTACCGCACAATATTGATTGGATGCATGGGAAATGCAACTGCCCTGCGTTTTACAAGAAATATATGTGCAAACATATTATCGGATTAGCCATACGCTTAAAGCTGGCCAACCCCCCACCAGAAGCAAAAAATGTGCTTATCGGCCAGAAAAGAAAAAGGGGGCGCCCTTCGAAATCCAAACCAGCGCTGATTATTCAGTGATTATTGTTTTTTAAGAATAAATATTGATTATTTTAACTTTAATTAAGTGTTTTATCTATTATTCTGCTAGCCATAAGCCAGCTATTTTAAACCAGCGCTGATTGTTCAGTGGTAATTATTTTAAACAATAAATATTGATTATTTTGACTTTAATTGTTTTATTTACTACTCTGCTAAAAATTTTATTTAAATATAATTTATACTACCAGTGGAAATTTAAAACCTTGGGAGTCTAGTTAAGTAGCAGAATCTTTTGGTTGAAACGATGATGACAACCCTAATTTTTTATTTGAACTTAATGCAATTTTCTAGTAACATAATATGATTTATTGGTGATCTCTTTAAATTAGTTTGCTTAAATACTTATTAGGACACACCTATTATAATACATACAAAAACATTTATTTGGTACTAGACCTTATATCTCAGGATTTTAGGTGATTTATTGTGGAACTGATTTTGCATTGTTTGGTGACTACATTTTGGTGACAGATCTACTATTTGGAGGACAAACCCTATTATTTAAGAAACACAAAACTAATTAAATTGGTGATAGCTTAAATGATACCCATTTGAATTTGTCCGTAAAATTTTAATTTTAAATATATTTCCTTCTTAATAAGGCCTATTTTCTATACAATAACAAGTATTTAGCAAGTATAGTGTGAATTATAGTGTAGATGTGTTGAATTAACGCAAACTATGTGTAATAAATTCATTTGTGAAACTGACAGTTACCGGTCCGAAGGAATCTTGCATTGTCATCTTAATATCAGGTACAATACAACTTATTTTACTTGGTAGTACATTGTTTACGTTCTAATTATTTGCTTTTAGTTAACTGACAGCGTTTTACCAAACAATAAAACGCTTATTAAACTACTTACCTTATTCGAAGCCTAATAAATTTATGAGAGTGGCAACACTGCTTTTCCCTGATTGGTCGTACTATACGTCTGTCTCTTTCTAATATCGCCGTCCCTTTCATTCCTTCCCCTCCACCAGCAGGAGCGCTCGGAAATTCTCGAGCGCCGTGTGCTTCATTGTGTCTCATACACACATCAAAAGTATCTAGGGATCAACATATATTTTTGCAATAACTTTTCTCCTGATTGATATTAATTAAAATTTTCTTTAAGGATTCATCAAATAAAGTGTTTTCGTTTGTCACAGTAACGATAAACCAAGTCACCTTTGCATTAATAAAGAAATTTGCCATTTTCCTAATAAAGGGATTTTTGACATTTGAACCACTAACATTAAAGTTCGAAAAAAAGACTGAAATAACAGTTTTATTTAAAATTTTATTGGGTAACTTAAACAATTAATAATCCGTGTTTCTACCGCGAACACTAACAACACAAGAACATCGGTTTGGCATACTCAAAATGAGTTCATCCAAATCACGCTGTGGAATGGCCGCCCATGTTCGTTGCAACAACAAAAAAAGGTCTTCTTGCGACTGGATACCCTCCATATTCGGCAGAGCTCTTCTCTGTAGCATATCCCATGCATGCTCAATCGGGTTCAAGTCTGGCGACTGAGCAGGCCAGGGCAGGACATTGATGTTAGCTGCGGCGAGAGTCTGTCTTACAACTCTTGCGGTGTGCGGTCGTGCATTATCATGCATTAACTGAAATAAGGGACCGATTTGCACTTGTAGAGGAACGATGACGTCTGATACAATCGTCTCAGCATAAATTTGAGCGTTGAGGTTGCCTCTGATCCAAATCAACTCAGTTCTTCCGCCGATCCAAATACCCGCCCATACCATGATGGTTCCACCACTATAAGGATGGACTTCCTGGCAGGATTTTAATCGCTGTTGGCGTCCAGGGGTTCTCCAGTGTCGTATACGTCTTGTATCCGGTCTCATACCAAAACGAGACTCATCAGAAAAGCACACGAAACGCCATTGTTCTTCTGCCCAATTTCTGTGTTCAAGAGCCCATTGATATCGAATCCTACGATTGTGCATTGCTATAGGTGGTACCCGTAGCGGTCTTCGGGAATGAAGGTTCACTTCATGCAAGCGGTTTCTGACTGTTTGGTCGCTAATTAAGTTCCCTGAAGAGTGATGAAGCCTCACGGCTAACATCATGGCGGTTATTGTTGGAGCTCTTCGAGTTAAGATTTGAATGTATCGGTCTTGTCTCCGTGTGGTGCAGCGATACCGTCCTCCATGGCGCTCAGCCACGGTACCAGTGCTTCGGTAACGTGTCCAAAGTCGACTGATAACACTCTGACTTGTATTCAGAGCTAAAGCTACAGTACGTTGCCGGGAACCAGCTTCTATCATTCCCACGGCTCTGAGCATTTCTTCCCTGCTTAAATGACGTCGCCGCTCCATAATAACGTTGGTTTTAATCAGTAGTAGGGAAACAGTAGCACTAATAATGTCTTCAATGCGTTGTATGTTTTTATAGGGAAAATATTGACAGCTTATTTTCATCTTTTACTCGAATTTGATTGAGAGTTCCTGATTCAAATTATGAAATGCACCAAAAAGGATCCATATAAATTTATAAAATCATAAATTTATTACAAAGCCACATCTCAATCTCAAGAAATCCGCATAAAAATGCTTGATCCCTAGACATTTTTGATGTGTGTATATAACACCAGGCAGGAATTAAAAGTTAGGCTTCGAATAAGGTAAGTAGTTTAATAAGCGTTTTATTGTTTGGTAAAACGCTGTCATTAAACAACTGTACCGTTATTCGAAGCCTAATAAATTTATGAGACCTGTTTATTGTGCCTGGTGGAGGACACCAATGTGATGTGATTATAAAACTGTGAACCTCAAATGTAACTATGTCTACCTCATAGGAGTGAAAGTGTGTAGGTACCTACTACTTTGTTATTAAAAATGCATTTCATATTATTACCATTACCACAGTCAAAAAGGAAAATAAAGTGAAATTTATTCAGTGTGAAACAGTGAAATACAAGTGTTTTAACTCAATAAAGATGGACAAACTGAAATTAGGTATGTGTCAGTAAAATTAGCAAATTAAGTTGTGGTCTATGTTTTGGTAGGTACAGTACATGTGAACATGGGATTTAAATAAACAAATAAAATCAAATTTAAACGAAATCATGTGTTTTATTTGTAAACATTGTACACTCAAATCAGTAATATGGTATCAAAACATACATGTAACAACAAAGTATAAACTCTTTAGTACACTTTGTACTTAAGTAAAAAATAAAGTGATAAGCATATACCTATTATAGCGATGAATCCTTGACAAAGCAAACTCAATCCACATTAACTGAGTAGCTATTTAACTTCAATTATGTAAACTTTATTTATAAAGTATGAAAAGTGAATACCTTTCTCTAGCAATGTAAGATCATAAACAAAAGCAGCTAAGTAGCAACATAAAGAACATCTTTCTCTAGCAAAGTAAAATCATAAGCAGAAGCAACATAAATAACACTTTTCTAGTAAACAAACAAATTTCTTTGAATCAAACAAACTGAACCCTTCTATATAAAGAGATACACAACTAAAAATAGTTTTAACCTTTTATTTATACCTAATCAAATGGGACGAAATAAATTAGCCATATTATTAGCAATAGGCAACGCAGGTCTGACTTCGCGCCTATAAAATCGAGAAAAAGTATTTTGCGATCTCCAGTTTCCACGTGCCAGAATGGTATCCAGAGGCAAGTTCTGGAGCCAACCCTTAGAGGCCACCGCTGCTCGTGTACTGCCTGCTGATGCATCGACACCTGCTTGCTGCAGCAGATTTCTTACCCAATTAGATATAACAGTGCGTGAGGCCGCCTTGGGTTCACCACGTACTGTTATAAACAAGTTGTTTACGTGGCACATCTCTCTTCTAGAACTTGACAAGCGGATCAATGTTTTCACCCAATAAACTGGATTCAAAGCATCTGAGTCAGGATTATTTAATAAACCCCAACCCGATTGCCTGTACTGGTAATTGTCAGTTTTTGAGCCATACAGAGGCCAAAAGATTATAGACTCGTCCGAGATAAGTACATTACTGGGATCTATTGATAGTAATGTGAGGTCATGCACTCTGCGACCTGAGCACAGTAGAAGAATTAGAGCTGTTCTTTGAGAACATTCATAAATGGACAAGTCGTTATTAAAATTGTTTTCTAACCATGAACATACTGAATCTACATCCCATATAGGAGGTTTATTTTCCTTTGGCCTTTGAACTGCAATAGCCTTTAAAATATGAACCACCATAGGGTGAGAAGACAAGTTATTAGCTCTATTCGGGTCACAAAGGGTAGATACTACCGATTTGTGTAACAAGATAGTATTATAAGACAAACCTTCTTTTTGGAAAAGGTCAGACAAGAATCTAGCCAAGTCAGATCCAGTTGGATTACGGAAAGATACGTTATTATTATCAGCCCATCTCTGCCATCTCCTCCATGCTGGTAAATACGACTTTTTCGTTGAAGCTCGCCAGCTACTGAGAAGAAGTTCAATTTGATCCGAGGACCAGCCCGTCAGTGCTTGATCCCACCCCCACAACGCCATACTTGAAATACCATGTCTTGGACTCTGGCTGGTGGGCGATTGGTTGCACAATCGATTAACACGTCCGTCAAATGGTGGATCGTGTATGGAGGAGCTGTTGCGCGGTTCCGTAGATCCGGTCGCCAGAAAGCTCTGTCCCATTTCGGTACTGCTATCAAATAAGTCCCCGTCGCGCTGTTCAAATGTGCGAGCACTTTGGGGATCAGAAACGGAGGCGGGAATACCCACGCCAGTCTGTAACTCCATGGTTGGGAGAAAGCATCCACGAACTCGGCCCTGGAGTCCGTCGAGTCCAGTGTTACGTATCTGGGAACTACGTGGGCCCGGTGAGAGGCAAGGAGATCTATCTCGGGCACTCCCCATTTCATGAACACTTTCTCCGTTGCGGCCGGGAGAAGGTGCCACTCTGGGTGGGAGACTTCGCGAGACAAGTGATCGGCCTCCATATTGTACCTTCCCGGAAGGTGATGTAATATTAATTGAATATTGAACCTCTGGAGATAATGAAACACACGGTAAGTTAGATCCATGAGAGGTTTCGACCGTGTGCCCCCTTCGTTCCGAAGGTACGAAAGAACAGTTCCGTTGTCCGACTGGACGGACACTGAGGCACCTTTCAACCGACTGGCGTTCATCTGTAGAACCCGCAATATTGCCAACATCTCCTTCTGGTTCGAATGGAGGTTCAGCTCGTCTGGACCCCAAACACCACTGAGTTTTTCGTTGTCCAGCTGAGCCCCCCATCCTGACCCAGATGCGTCGGTGGACAGGTAGTGGCTCACCGGGGGAGGATGTAGATTGGATGTATTCTTGTGATGACGCAACCACCATTCTACATCCGAAATCGCCTCCTCCGTGAGAGAAAAGACCCTGCGAGGGTCTTCGTTCAGAAGGTAATGAGAATCTGCTAACAGTCTCCGAAAATGGAGTCGCCCGTGTGGGACAACGAGACTCGCAAAATTCAGTGACCCTATTAAGCTCTGCAACTCTCTCAGATTGCAGCACTTGAGCCGGCTGATCCGAGTCAGTTTTTCTTTCAGGCTCTCCTGTTTTTGCAACGGTAAGCTCTTTAGGTTCTTGGCCGGGTCCCACACAACTCCCAGGTACTGGAGCGAATGCTGGGGTTCCAGAACAGATTTTTTGTAATTGATCTGCCAGCCAAGGGTTTCTAGAATTTGGACAGTCACACCTATCTGCCTCTGAAGGATCTGTCTCTCCTGATTGGCCAGCAAAAAATCGTCCAAATAGACCAACGTTCTTATGCCTTGATTTCGTAAAACATCCGCTACCCAGTTGGTCACGGTTGCAAAAACCTTTGGAGCTGAAGACAGTCCGAATGGCAGACATGTCATCTCCAGGACTTCGCCTTGAAATATTAGCCGAAGGAACTTTTTGTGACTTTGAGCAACTGGGAGGTGAAAATAGGCGTTTGAAAGGTCGATTTTGGCAAGCCAATCGTTTGGTTGCAAGAATGATGATATTCTTAGATGATTTATTAGTTTGAACCTCTGGAGGCAAACGTAATTGTTCAGTTCTTTCAGATTGAATATAGGGCGGCAAGAGCCGTCCTCTTTTGGGATCAAAAACATGTTGGACAGGAAGCTTGGAGACCGCTGAGCTATCTCGAGCACGCCCATGTCCTTCATCTCTTGAATATGTTCGCCCATTTTTTGCGAATAAGGAGTGACTATGTCCTTGGTCAACCCTGGCATGTGAAGAGGAGGTATTGTGCAAAATGGGATGCGATATCCCTGAGATATCATTTTTAAAATTGCTGGCGGTGCTTGCAGTTGTTTCCATGCATGGAAAAACCTTTGCAAGTGACCCGCCTGGAAGTCAGTAACCCTGCTTTGCCTGGCCTCTACGCGAGGACCTGGACTTTGCGTTTCTTTGCGAAGCAGCCTGTGGTCTCTGTGCTCTAGGGCGAAAGTTGGGACCCTGCGCGGGCAGCCTCATAGGGTACGGCACCATTGCCTGATTATATAAAGGAAAAATTCCTTGCGCAGGAATGAAAGGATTAAAAGGCACACCATGCGCTGGCGGCCCTGCACGTATGCCATGTGGCATTACGTAAGGTTGAACTCCTTGCGCAGGAGCTTTCTTGTTAGGTTGGCTTGGCCCAGCTTGCGCAGCTGTAGCTGTGGTGGATTTATTTGCGCTTTGTGCCTTTGAAGGCCAAAATACTTTATTTACCCCACCCTGTTTATCAATTGCGGCTGTGAATGATTCCGCTTTAAAGAGATTTTCGCGCGACGGTGGAATCTTCCTTAAGGAAGCTTTCACAAATTTATCCTTTACTGACTTTAAAATAGCATCGCGGCGCTGTTGAATCAAATCAGCTCTATGGCCGCAAACTACCTGCAAAAGGTCACTCGATATCTTTTGATAGTCACCGTGCGCAAAAATCTCCTTAATTTTTTCTTCTATAGCGTTAATCTCGACTATCTCAGTAGACGATAACCATGTCAATAAGGTTCTGAAACCTGTTTCTACAGCATCTTGCAGCTTAAGTAAAGCCTGTGTAATCGCAGCAAAACCTTTTTCGGTCACGGCAAGATTAGAAAATTTATCAAACGGTTTTATCTCATCATTACAATCAAGGTCTGTAAAACCGGGGGTAGAAGAATATTTCTTTTGTACGTCCGCGTACCTGACGTCAGACCAAAAATCGGTGTCAAAATGTTGCAAAGAATTTAATCTGTCAACAAGTGACGGATCCGATTTAGGCATAGCCGGTTCCTTTAATACGGTATTTACAGATATCGAAAACTCGCGAGGTACTTGTGACGCTTTCTGCGATTGCACATCCGGTTGCGATTGCACATCCGTTGCTTGTGACGCTTTTTGCGATTGCACATCCGGCGTTTTGTAAAGTTCTCCGCTAACATCTAATGACACATCACTATCATTATCCGGCACATTATTAACAGATTCTACACTATACTGTTGCGATAAAAAATTTTGAATACCGGTACTTGCGCAGCTAACGAATGCAAAGCTAGTTCATTTGCTTGCCTACGAGCACGCTTACGATATTTTTTGGCTTCTGAGCCAGACTTACGTTTTCTACAAGCGCTGTCCTGCCCTGGGGGCTGGACGGTTAGCGGCTCGGACTGTGGAACCGGCACGGGAAGTGCCGGTGCTGATGGCGGTGCCACCGGTTCCGGTGCTGATGGCGGCGCCGGGTTTGGCGCTAGAACCGGTACCGCTGGATCTTGTCGTTCAGTTGAGAACTCACTGCCGGATTCACTATCACTTGAAGACGACGACGTATCCATGATTCTAAGAAAAAACAACTATTAAAGCGCGCAATTTATGTAATATTTTTTAGAATTATTTAGAACTACGCACTCATTTAAAGCTAAAGAGACAAAATAATTAATATTTTTACAAAAGTAAAAATGAAATTTTACTTTAAAGTCGAACGGAAAAATCCGTTAAGAAAATTTTAATTTTAAATTGTAACGTGTTTTGAGCACTCACCTGGAACACTAGTATACGACCACTCAGTGCGAAAAACACGACACCAATGAAGCACACGGCGCTCGAGAATTTCCGAGCGCTCCTGCTGGTGGAGGGGAAGGAATGAAAGGGACGGCGATATTAGAAAGAGACAGACGTATAGTACGACCAATCAGGGAAAAGCAGTGTTGCCACTCTCATAAATTTATTAGGCTTCGAATAACGGTACAGTTGTTTAATGGATCACTTTTTATAACGGCTACCTGCTGATGCCGATGACCTTTGAAACGTAAACATAACCCTGCTTGGTTCGGTGACAGATCTTCTTTTTGTCGAACTAAATTTCATTTTTCCTTTCAATTAATCGTTTTTTTTTTATACAATTCTACCGCACCTATTCTTCTCCTATCTTGTCTATAATCTCCTGAATCATGATTATGACACGCAGTGCCCGCGCTCGCCTCGAAGAGTCCAAACTTAGTCAGGCTTTGAGCGAACTAAAGGCGTGTAAGGAGTCCTGTAACCAGCTAAACAGGGAAATAGATGACAATGAAAGGGTGCTCTCTGAAGCTCATGAAAGGAATAATAAGTTAAAAATGGAAATGGCTCAGTTATATATTCAATTCACTGATGCTATAGAAGACCGGGATAGGCTCCAACTCTTTGTGGACGGGTTCAGCCAGTGTAGCACAGAGTATGAACAAACTCTCAGCCACAAACATCAGTTACAACAACAGCTACATGAGGCCAGAAGTCAAATATCAGAACTTGAGACAACCAATCACAACATCACAGCCTCATTGAACCAAAGTCTGTTCAGTGAATTGGTGCATATTGCTCTGTCAATGCTTTCTAATACATGCCAAACCTTACACTATACATCTGACAGGTGATGACGAACTAAAGTCAATTAAATCAGTGCGAGTAATGACTAGTAAGAATAAACTAAAAAAATATATTAAAATAAACAAATACATTGTTAAAACTAAGAAAATGGTAAAAAAGCAAAAGTTTTTTATTAAAAATGTTAAATGAAATAGGAAAAGGTTGAACCTTCTAAAACAATTAGATATGTATTCTTTAAATTTAGATAAAAGTAATAGGAAGTACCAAATTGACACAGAGAACTTGCGGTGTGAAATTGACCACCTACAACAGAAATTAACTTTACTCAATACTAAATATACAGCCTCTGAAAACCAAATGAGGGAATATGTATTGGCTATGAATGAGCTGGTAAGTACAGAAACTAATTACTGTGAGCATTGTCCAGCCGGTCCAGTCCAGCAGGGTAAATGCTATACATGGCGGCGCATTAATCTTAGTAAATAATCGTCTTAAATTTAAAGACCGCAAGGATATTGTCAGCCTGTCTGTTGAGCGAACAGTTGAAATAGCCTGTATAGAATTGGAGCAGTTTATTATATTAAGTGTGTATAGACCTCCTTCAGGGTTGTATGATTGTTTTGAATAGGTAATGGATGAAGTGTTGCATAAAATCTGTAGTTCTAAGAAGTCAATAATCATTTGTGGTGATTTTAATATAAATTTGTTAGAAAATTCTGGGTTAAGTATTAAAATTATAAGCCTCCTCTATAAAGTGAATTGAGCAAAATTATGTCTGGACTTCAAAAGAGACTATGACCTCTGAGTTTGTTTCGGCTGTTTCTTCTCAGAGTAGTCAGGTACGAAACACCGGCCCCATCTAGTTTAAAAAAAAAAATGACGTGTAAAAGTGTTTGTAAAAATCTACTTGCAAAATAAACATCATTTATCATTTAAACTTCCAGAAAACAAAGACTAGGAGAACCCTCATTGCTCCACTCTTAGACAAAAACTTCAACTACCTGATAGAGAAGGTAAAGCGTGATGAACACCTATAAGAATTAAATTAATCTTCTTCACAAATTAAGAAGACTGTAACAAGACCAGTACAGAACAAAACTGTTACTAGATACAAGACAGTGGGAAACTGATATGGTCCACCTCAGAATCAATCCAGCCAGCAGCCCAGAGCAGCAGCACATCGAGGTGGACCCAAGAACCGTACAACACACCCACCGCCTCGTCGAGCAGCTCCCAGCTACAGCCACTTACGCCATGAGTGGGCTGCTCCATGTGGGCCACACAGCAAACGTTAAACAATCAGGTACATGCAGGCAACATAGCTCAATATTTTTCCTGCTGGAAACAAATTACCAATGACCCTGTACTGCTACAGTGGATAATAGGCTATCATATCCCTCTTTTTGAAGTACCTACTCAAAACATTGTGCCCAAAAATAATGTACCTGACGCAGAGCTTGGTAACATGCAGGAAGCCATTACTAATTTGTTAGAACTAGGAGCTGTACAAACATGTGATCATAGTAATGATCAATTTATTTCCAAAATTTTTCTAAGACCAAAACCTAATAGAAAGTTCAGGTTTAAAACCTCTTAATAAGCTTATTAAAGTAGAACACTTTAAAATGGAAGACATAAGAACAGCTATTAAAATTGTAGATCAAGATTACTACATGTATTACAAGATTACTATATTTAAAAGAATCATATTTTTTAGTTGCAGTAGATTCAGAAAGCAGAAAATACTTAAGATTTCAATTCAATTATAAACTATACCAGTTCACTGCCCTCCCTTATGGCCTTTGCACAGCTCCAAGTGTTTTTACAAAGTTATTAAAGCCTGTTGTCAGTGTCCTTCGGAAGCAAGGGTTCTTATCAACCATCTATCTGGATGATTACTTATGTATTGGCCGCACATATGATGAGTGCCTAGCTAATAGAGACGCAACCCTCAATTTATTTCAATGCCTGGGCCTCATTGTAAATTATGATAAAAGCAGCTTAGTTCCAAGTACATACTGTAAATTCCTGGGGTTTATCATAAATTCACATAAAATGATTCTTGAATTACCACTAGAAAAACGAAACTCTGTAAAGGCTTTAGTATCAAAATTTCAAAATCTTACACATTGCAAAATTAGAGAATTTGCAAAATTACTTGGAACGTTAGTTGCAGCCTGCCCAGCCATATGGTATGGTACATACAAAAATAATGGAAAGGGAAAAGTATTTAGCTTTATTAAAACATCATGATAACTATGATGCTATTATGATACTGCACTCTAATATCTTGTCAGGCTTGAAGTGGTAGTCTTCCAACATAAACAGAAAAAACAAAAGCATATCTGGCCAACAATACAAATTAGAAATATTTTCAGATGCATCTTTGACTGGATGGGGAATACATTATACATTGTAATGGCGAGAGTGTGACCAAAGACCACCGTCTTTGGTCACACTCAGAACAAAACCTTCACATAAATCAGTTAGAACTATTATCCGCTTCATTTTGATTTAAATGTTTTGCAAAGTCACAAAGTCATTGTGAAATACTACTTCGAATCGACAACACTACCGCCATTGCATGTATTAATAAAATGGGCAGCATTCAATTCCCACATTTAAATGAGATTACCAGAAACATTTGGACTTGGTGTGAAAAACGAAATATTAAAATCTATGCTTCCTACATCATATCTAAAGAAAATGTCTATGCTGATGAGGAATCACGTAACACAAACATTGATATTGGTGCCGATTCTCTTGTCACAAATATCTCTAAACTAGAATAAAAATCACTAAAATTTAGTTTGTTCCTGTCAAACGACGTTTCCCATTCTGATTTTGATTAAAGTGACATGACTTAAACAGATTATAGTTTGACAGCACTAAGTTATTCAATTTGGTGAAAATGGCAATTTTGCTATTCTGAAATTGACGTTTTTCACCTAAAATTTAGATAGTCAAACTAAATCAGACTATTTTTAATCGCGATTAAAAAGGTGTGGAATAAAATTAGTTGTCATGAACGAAAATTTACAAAGCACATTTCTCTCGTATTTCATAAAAGTTTGGATGATTTTGAGTTCATTAAGGAAGCACATGTGATTGCAGCTGTTGTCGATTCGGCAGAAAGGTAAATTTAGTGTTATTTTATTATAATAGGATACAAACAAAATGCATTCATGAAAACTTACCAAAGGATTTTTGTACTGAACATGCTACATTATTAGTTGCTACATTATTAGTTGGAAAAGAAGTGGATAAATTCACTTCTCATACTCAAAGCCACTTCCAGGTTCTGTGTCTATTAAGAAATAACTATTTTTTAGAAACTTTCAAGAAAGAATAAAAATATTTGAGGTTAGAATTTTTTTTGTGTTTTTTGGCTAATTATCTTGTTTTAATTTATAGATTAGAAGCGTATGATCGAAACCAGAACTTTGGTGCAGACTGCAACGGTCAAGACATTGTATACCTGTGTCCACCCTGTGATACATTCAGTGATATAAATGCGGATTCTCCACTTCCCATCACCCAGACAGGCAATCCAAGAATATTTTCATAGGTACCTACATGAATACATTTGTTGGTCAAATTTTCAGAAAGCTCTCCATACTAACACTGATTATAAATAAAATACTGTTTCATCTGATCACAGTATACTCTAAAAAGCTTCTGAATATATATTTTTGTTATTTATTTTCAGCTGTAACAATCGGCGTAAAGGACAGCATTTATATGAATATCGCCATCTTTTGACCGCCTGCTTTACCTCCGATGGCATTTACACCTATTTACGAGACCAGTGTAAAGCAAACAAGGACAGCTATATTGCTCCCGCAAACAATACTGTAATTTAGTCATTTACACTTTTAACGAAAGAACATGAGGGCGAGATGATGCATATTTTAATGAAATGTTAACTCATTTAATTAACTTTTATGTACATTGTACATCATTTAGAACCTGCAATTATAAATAAATACCTACATATGTAGGGTTGCCATTCGTCCCGATATATCGGGACTGTCACCGTCATTAGGCCTTCTGTCCCGACGTCCCGACAAAACACTATTACGTCCCGTTTTATCGCGCGGTCAAAGCAATTCAAATACGCGCGCCAAATTACTCGGAGCGCGGTTGGACGTCGCGCGTACCGCGCTGGGGAAAGGAGAAGGGTGCCCCCGCACCCCGCCACGTGCTATCGCAGCAACAGAGAGCGAGTCAGTGGGTAATCAAACACCAATACAGTGAGTGAGAAGCTTGTACTTTCGCATTGTTGATTGATTTAGTGTTTAGCTAAGTTGCACAATTTTGTCGTTTTTAACTTGTTGTCATCACGAAAATGTCTACAACAAGAAAGAGAAAATGCCATTTTTCGGATGAATATACAAAAGAATGGAGTTTTATAAAGAAAGGACGTACAAATGAAGAAGCGTTGTGTGATATTTGTCACTGTTTCATATCAGTAAGTCACGGAGGTAAGGCTGACGTTAAGCATCACATTTCTACGGCTAGCCATAAAAAGAAACTTGCCATCGTATCGACATCAAAGTCTATATCTGGTTTTATGATTAAAGAAGATACCAAAGAAGATTTACTCATAAGTGCAGCGGAACTAACGACAGCCTATAAAGTGGTATAACATCATCAATCCTTTAGCTCTCTTGACTGTATTGTAAAATTGAATGCAACAATGTATCCCGACTCGAAAATCGCCGCAAAGCAGTCTACTGCTAGGACAAAGGCTACAGCTATTGTTAAAAATATTCTTGCTCCGCACTCTGTTACCGAAACAGTGAAAAAATTGCAAGAAGTGCCATTTTACGGCATAGGCACCGACGCGTAAAATCACAAAGCTGAAAAAATGTTTCCTTTACTCGTTCAGTACTTTACTGAAGCTGATGGGATCCAACAGAAGCTGTTAAAATTTGAGTCTCTTAAAAATGAAACATCAGAAACTATTTCAAATTATTGTATCTATACTTTAAGACAACTACAGGTTCCATTAGATAAGCTAATCGCTTTTTGCGGAGACAATACTAATACAAACTTTGGAGGGCTTGAACGACGAGGCCAATGCAATGTTTTTCACAAAATAAATGAAGAACTCGGAAAAAATTTAGAAGGAATTGGTTGTCCAGCTCATATTCTGCACAATACTGTATCAAGTGCAGCTGGAATCTTGTCTGTGGATGTCGAAGTCATCGTCCTGAAAATATTTAATTATTTTTCCATATATACTGTCAGGACTGAAAAGCTAAAGGAATTTTGCGCTTATGTTGATATAAATCATCAAAATTTACTGTCGCACTCAAGAACAAGATGGCTTTCGCTGATGCCCGCGGTTGAACGGATCCTCAAACTTTGGATTCCACTAAAAAACTATTTTAACGCCGAAGAGAGACCACCTAAAATTATTTCTGATTTTTTTAAAAGTCCGATCAGTGAAATTTATTTCCTATTTATACAGTCCAATCTCAATTTAATTCAAAAAAATATAAAAAGCGTTGAAAAGAAAAAAGTGTTAATAATTGAAATAAAACAGATATTACAGGAAACACAAAATTCACTGACAGAGAGGAAGTCTGCCAATTTTATAGGTATGCAAACTAAAATACAATTAAACAAATTAAAAAATGAGAATCCTTCACTTGAAATAATAACATTGATCACGAAGTTTGAGGAGGAGACAGTGGCTTTTTATAATACAGCTTTTGAGTATCTGCAAAAGTGGTCCATATCATTTGATAAATATAAAGTGTTTGATTGGATGATGCTATCTGAAATCCCAGAATGGACAGCAGTTGAAAACACTATTTTATACCTAAATGAAAATGGTGTGGAGATTTTGGGCGACAGTTGCTTTCAACAATATAATTATCTGAAAAACTTTTTGGAGGCTACAGTTGACACGGAAGAGTGGAAGGCCAAAAATTCTGTAGAAGAGAAGTGGATTTACTTTTTCAATCTTACAGAAAATCCTGAAAGAAAATGCCAAATGCTCAAATTATGCCAATATTTGTTTGCGATACCTGGCCACAACGCTACAGTAGAAATAATATTTTCATTAATGTCGAGCCAGTGGACCGATGAAAGAAATCGCCTGCTGCCGGAGACTGTGGAGTCGATATTACAGTGTCAGGTTAATTTCAATATGACTTGCACGGAGTTTTATAAATATGTAAAAGGACAGAAAGAATTACTTAAAAAAGTAAAGTCTTCAGCAAAATATGACCAAGCTACGTCTAGCACTGCTTCCATACAGTAGAATTTGTATTTTTTTTTTAATAAAAAATATTCATATTCATTTTTTTTTTTCTCTTTGCGTCCCGACACGAGCCTTGCCAAATATGGCAACCCTATACATATGTGTATAAGGACTATTTGATGATAGTAAAAGGCAGTATAAAGGCAGAATTAAAAGTATTCTTTTATTTAATATCCTTCATAATACTCTCCACAATTTGAATACTTTTAGATAAAAACTTAGGTGCACTGTACACATGCTTGTTCACTGTTGTTTAATGTGTTTACTTCTTCTTCGAGACCTATTTCTAATGCTTAATGTTTGCTGTTGTATACGTGGAAGTAACACACTGGTTGAAGGTTGCGGTTCTACTTCAAAACTTTCCTGAAATAGTTTTTTCTGCCCTTTTTCTCATAACGATGCTGTCGTTCGAGGGCGGCTGGATTTTCAGGTTTAGCTTCAGTGAAACAATACCCATAGTACAGCTGTCTTTTTATGGAACTTGGCTTCTGAAATAATAACGAAACCACATAAGTTAACTTTTTTGTTACTTACCAAGGATGACACAAATTGGTAAGTAATGCATAAAAGTATGTGATGTTACTGTGTTATCTCACCTGTATACTATGAAATGCACTCCACAATCGTGCGGTAAACACTCCTTGACTTTTTTTAATGCGTAAGGCAGACTCCCATTGTTTTTTGAGTTTGCTTTCCTTAGGAAACTAATGAACTCCCCTATTTTTACAATTTAACGCGCTACACTATGGCATTGTTACAATAATTGCGGCAATTAATAACGATAAACAAAAACGATTGAAGAAATCCATACGATTTGACAGCTCTTATTTCAAAGCAGGGTATGGTCGTAGAAAGTGCCCATGGCAGAGGAGTTTAGTTTATTATTATTTTTAAAACCTATCGGTTGATTGATTCATTATTTATAAATTTGGGTTGATTTTTTGTTTGTTTGAGGTTTCAAGCAAACAAAAATTCAATCCAAAGGACATGGCCGAAAATAGTTTTTTTATTAATCAAATATTATTATACTATAATATTATTAAGTAATAGAACTGTTCGTTCTTATTATAAAATACATATTTAACAGATCTCCAATTTTGAGAAAAATCGTTTTTTATTTAAGTGTAACTTATTACTAGTTAAAACGAACAAACCTTTTCCAAACATCAAGGATAATAAAGCGAACACACCGGAAAAAAAGTAAACCTATACTTGACAATGTCACTGTCAGATATTGACTGAAAGTGTCAGTCATTAGTGTCATTATTCAGGCTTTTTTTGCAATTCAGATCATTTTCGTTCACTTTCATTCAGCTGTTGTCTATGGTCTAGTGCAATCTTAGTCTATGGTTTACTCAATTTGGTGACTGTCAAACTCGAATTTAAATGTGTCAAAACTTTATCTAAGTTTAGAGAATCTTGTTTTCAGAATAACTTAACAAAACCAACCAACTAACTAAAAATAAGAAATTTTAGTTTTAGTTTAGGTTAGTTCGGTGTACAAGAGAATCGGCACCATTGAATGGGAATTGAGCAATGATGCCTACTCTTCAATTAAGAATCAGTTCGGAGATCCTGACATTGATTTATTTGCTTCTAGAATCAATAAAAAATGTGATGTTTATGTTTCATGGAAGAGAGACCCATATGCATTTAACATAGATGCCCTGACACTCAACTGGGGACTATATTTTTTTTATGCTTTTCCACCATTTGCCATGATCACAAAATGTTTACAGAAAATAAAACATGATAAAGCTAAAGGCATTATTGTCTACCCAGTCTGGGAGTCACAGCCCTGGTATCCACTAGCCATGAAGCTAATGATGACTAAACCTATAATATTTAATCCAAGTGCCAATCTGTTGATATCAACTCTTAGGACTGTACATCCATTGAGCAGCCACCTTACCCTGGCAGCGAGCATCTTCTGCGGCAAGCACTCAGACGCCGAGGTTTGCCAGAAAGCTCACTGAACATCATGCTAGCTTCTATATCTGAAGGTACAATGAAACAATACAATACTACTTACAAAAGCTGGTGGACGTTTTGTCACTCACACAACCAGTCTCTGCGCTGACATCTGTGCCATTTGTAATCCAATTTTTAACAGAAAAATATCAGAAGGGAGCGGGTTACAATACCCTTAATTGTCATAAATCTGCACTCCCTTCTCATGGGTGGAAAACTTGGCACAGATGACAGAATTCAGAGGTTCCTTAAAGGAGTGTTTAGGCCATGCCACGATACACAGAGATTTGGAACCCAAGTATTGTATTGTATAATCTTGCCAAACTACCTCAAAACTCGGCTCTGAACCTGGAAATGCTCACAAGAAAGCTAGCTACTTTACTTGCTTTGGTGACTGCCAGAGTAGGGCAAAAACTAATTGTAAAACAACTAACAACTAACAATTAAATTGCCAAATTTAGTTGCAACTAACAACTAAAATAATTAATTGTAATTGTAACGTGTCGCAATTAACAATTAATTAATTGTGCTTGTAAAACTTAGCGATTACAATTAAATTAATTGTGCTTGTTAAAATTTGCAATTACAATTGATTAATTGTTAATTGTTTGATACACGTTTACAATTACAGTTAACAATTAATAAATGTAACTGAAAAATATAATTCAAAAAATGCAAGAGCATTCTCCATAATATTCTCAAAGATATGTAAAGCCTGGATTTAAGCCAGAACATTACGTAAAAGTGTAGCACAGGTACCTAACTAGAATAATTCAGGATTGGACGGTTCAAGGAAACAAGGATAACCGCAGTTTTAAATAGAAAGAAAATAATTTTAATAAATCAACCTTTATTTAAATCAGTTTTCACAATGCTTAATTGTTCATGATTGTTCAGAGAGATTGTTCTTATTTATGTGTTTTTGAATAATTAAGATTGCACTTCAACACGACCCTCTTTTCAAACATTTGGTCTGATATTTTATGACTTCTTGGCAAATTTGTCATTGTAGCAAAAGAGAAAAGTCTCTCCACTGCTGCGGAAGCTGGTAAAGGTGTGTTATATTTTATAAAAACTCTTTTTATTTCAGGGTATCTGTTCAGCAGATTTAGTTCTTCACTTTCTTCAGCAAAGAAGTGTAACATCAATTATTCAGCCTTTGTTTTTGGGGTGGTCGTATTTGTACACGCTGTAGGTGCTGAATAATTTCTATTATCTAAATCTGAATCAGAATCAGAATCGAATTCAAAAAAAATGTTTTCTTTTTTTGGTATATTTTGTTGGGGTTCTTCATTGAGTTCTTTTGAAATAACGGTTTTAAAAAGATTCTGTACTTTAGTTCGGTCTTGACTGGTTAAGCAAGATAGCCACTTATTCTTAAAACGAGGATAAGAAAGAGCAGCTATCGCTGCATGTTCTGCCTCAGCAGTGTTAAGATCAAAATACTGTTTAAATCTTGTTTCAATGCTTATTCTGTAACTCTCAATCAAAGGTGCACAGTAAACTAAATCGCCTCTTCTTTCAATTTTTTGTATTTTTCTTCTTAATGCTAAAAGACATGGCAGTACAATACCAAAATAGGTGTTGTTTTCACCTTGCATGATATCCAATGCTTCTGCTACTGGTGCAGCACAGATCAAATATTCTTTTAAGTAATCAAATTCGAAATCTTTTATAGGATTTGTAATATTTAAAGATCTATGCAACTGCAAATTCTTTTCTTGGATCGACAAAATTTGTTTAAGTGCGTCATACAGGCTGTTCCATCTGGTTTCACCCGGTCTACTCAATGTGTGTTTTAATATGTCTTGTATAATTTCAGCTGTTTTTGGGCGGCCGGCTGCATTCCATGGAGAGTTGCATTTTTTTATTGTATTAGCATGTATATCACATAATGGAGTCCCTTTGTTAGTCAAAATTTTATTGGCATCAACAGTAGCACATAAGCTTAAAGTATGCGCACAGCATCTTAGATGGGCAGGCAAAAGAAAATCTTCTGAGGTCCCTTCGTCCAGACTTGAATCGGATTCTACATCTGTATCTTCAGACACAGGACCTTCCGGCTCATTACTTTCACTAGTACTGATGTTAGTAAGTTGCACGCCAAAGGTGCGAAAAGCTTTAACAAAATTACTACCGTTGTCAGTAACTGATGCAACTAGTTTCGCACCGGTCAAACCAAATTCTGTGTAAATTTGTTTAATTAAATCAGTAATGCGGTCGTAACTATGAGTTCCTTTGAACCGCTGACATGCTAATGCTACTAAATGCCGTTTCAAATCTTTTGTTATCTAATGTGCTGTCATACCTAAAAAGCTTCTCTTCTTTCCAGACCAGATATCTGTGGTTGTACACACGAAATCAACATCCATCAATTCCGATTTGATAGTAGACATTTGTTTTTCGTAGTAAATTTTTATATGGCGACTCAAACTACGACGACTTATAAGTTTTAAACCCTTTTCAGATATCTGCAAATTGGTGAATATTTTCAAAAAGTATGGGTTTTCTACAGATCTCAATGGGATCATAGAGTGAATAAAGTACTCAATAATATTTTGTACAAAATCCTCTTGAGTATATGACTTGACTTCTCCACCTTTCTTCGATTTTTTGCTAGGATCTAATGTGTTCATTTTATCTTCTTTTTTTCTTTTTAAATATGCTTTATATTCATTTACGCAATCTTGTCCATGTTTCCGTTTGAGGTGACTCAGAAAATTAGATGTACAATTATCAAATCCCCTGACTTTAGTAGTACCAGGCAAGCATTTAGTACACAGAGCTGTGATTTTATGCGCTGTAGACTCCTCTGGTATATATTTAAAAAACGTACCGTCAAGTAGTCCAAGACGCGGTAGTGAAATCGTCGATGTACTTGAGCCCTGAGACTGCAACTCTTGATTCAATGAATCATTATTGTCCGTGTCCGAAATATTAATTGACGTTGACGACATGTTACTATAATCATCTTCATCCATAACTAATAAGTTTTTAAGAAGTTGTAGAAATATCCGTAAAATAGGTAGGTATATGAATTGTTCAAATCACTCTTAGTATGTACATTCAAAATCAAAACGCACTGAATGACGTGATTCGTGCTGTGAATCGCTCTGCGTGAGTGCGCGTCACAATCAAGTTGCGACACGTACAGCGGTCAGCGGTACTACCGCTGACCGCTGTACGTGTCGCGCGGTAGACTAAAAATATTGAGGAGCGAGTGAGGCGCACGCGCACAAGTCGAAGGGGGGATGCGGGGCGTGCAGTGTGCACGCTATGGACTCCTGCCATATTTACATTTATCAAATACGTAGTTAAATTAAATATTAATTGTTTAAAACAATTAATTTAAATGCAAATAAAATTTTAATTGCAGTTGAATTAATTGTAAACCACAATTAACAGATTTAATTGCAATTAATTTAGTTGAAATAAAAATTGTAATTGTTTGCTTCTACAATTAAAAAATTGATTCAATTGTGCCCAACACTGGTGACTGCTCAAAGGGTACAAACCATATCATTAATAAAGCTAGATAATATAACTGTATCCAATACTAAGATAACCATAACTATAAATGACCTAGTCAAAACATCAGTAAGTACAAAAAAGCCTACTAGCTTAAATCTTCCATTTTTTACTCAAGAGCCAAAAATATGTCCAGCCAGTACACTTCAAGATTATGTCCGTCACACAGCTACTATTCGAGAGTATGAGCCATACCTTTTCATTACTTTCAAGAAACCTCACCATTGTGCATCAAAGCAAACCATAAGCAGATGGATCAAGTGTACCCTCGCTGAGAGTGGCATTGACACAAGTAAATTCACCTCACACAGCACTCGCCACTCTGCCACCTCGTCTGCTAATAGAGCGGGTGTGTCCATGGACATTATCAGGAAAACGGCTGACTGGTCTGATAGTTCACTGACATTTGGTAAATTTTATAACTTACCCATCCAGAACAACAATACTACTAATGATTTTGTTCAATCTATCTTTAACATATGATTCATAATAATGACTACATAATAAACTGTGATTTATAGTTAGTAAATTGAGAATTGCATACTAGATAAGTAATACTAACTTAGATTATAAACTTGAAGTTCCTAAAATGATCTCATGTAGATAGTAGAAGAAACACAATATTACAGAAAAATAAATTCTACTACCCACCTATTTTTATTACACACAACAGCAAATAAGTTGTGTATTTAGTTACCTGTTTAAGTAAATAATTAGCTTCTTCATTTAGTTTATATTATGTTTAAAAACATAGTCTGATTATTTTCTTATAAACCTTCAGGTTTAAATTAATAAAAGCTTCTTTCATTACATGTTAAGAGCTAACTCTAAGTAATTATTATTGATTACATTATGTTAACATTCTAAAGAATTAATAAACAATGGAAATTCTAATTATAAAATTATTATTATTTCTTATAGTATATCACACACAACTACACACATCAAAAATGTCTAGGGATCAAGCATTTTTATGCGGATTTCTTGAGATTGAGATGTGGCTTTGTAATAAATTTATGATTTTATAAATTTATATGGATCCTTTTTGGTGCATTTCATAATTTGAATCAGGAACTCTCAATCAAATTCGAGTAAAAGATGAAAATAAGCTGTCAATATTTTCCCTATAAAAACATACAACGCATTGAAGACATTATTAGTGCTACTGTTTCCCTACTACTGATTAAAACCAACGTTATTATGGAGCGGCGACGTCATTTAAGCAGGGAAGAAATGCTCAGAGCCGTGGGAATGATAGAAGCTGGTTCCCGGCAACGTACTGTAGCTTTAGCTCTGAATACAAGTCAGAGTGTTATCAGTCGACTTTGGACACGTTACCGAAGCACTGGTACCGTGGCTGAGCGCCATGGAGGACGGTATCGCTGCACCACACGGAGACAAGACCGATACATTCAAATCTTAACTCGAAGAGCTCCAACAATAACCGCCATGATGTTAGCCGTGAGGCTTCATCACTCTTCAGGGAACTTAATTAGCGACCAAACAGTCAGAAACCGCTTGCATGAAGTGAACCTTCATTCCCGAAGACCGCTACGGGTACCACCTATAGCAATGCACAATCGTAGGATTCGATATCAATGGGCTCTTGAACACAGAAATTGGGCAGAAGAACAATGGCGTTTCGTGTGCTTTTCTGATGAGTCTCGTTTTGGTATGAGACCGGATACAAGACGTATACGACACTGGAGAACCCCTGGACGCCAACAGCGATTAAAATCCTGCCAGGAAGTCCATCCTTATAGTGGTGGAACCATCATGGTATGGGCGGGTATTTGGATCGGCGGAAGAACTGAGTTGATTTGGATCAGAGGCAACCTCAACGCTCAAATTTATGCTGAGACGATTGTATCAGACGTCATCGTTCCTCTACAAGTGCAAATCGGTCCCTTATTTCAGTTAATGCATGATAATGCACGACCGCACACCGCAAGAGTTGTAAGACAGACTCTCGCCGCAGCTAACATCAATGTCCTGCCCTGGCCTGCTCAGTCGCCAGACTTGAACCCGATTGAGCATGCATGGGATATGCTACAGAGAAGAGCTCTGCCGAATATGGAGGGTATCCAGTCGCAAGAAGACCTTTTTTTGTTGTTGCAACGAACATGGGCGGCCATTCCACAGCGTGATTTGGATGAACTCATTTTGAGTATGCCAAACCGATGTTCTTGTGTTGTTAGTGTTCGCGGTAGAAACACGGATTATTAATTGTTTAAGTTACCCAATAAAATTTTAAAGAAAACTGTTATTTCAGTCTTTTTTTCGAACTTTAATGTTAGTGGTTCAAATGTCAAAAATCCCTTTATTAGGAAAATGGCAAATTTCTTTATTAATGCAAAGGTGACTTGGTTTATCGTTACTGTGACAAACGAAAACACTTTATTTGATGAATCCTTAAAGAAAATTTTAATTAATATCAATCAGGAGAAAAGTTATTGCAAAAATATATGTTGATCCCTAGATACTTTTGATGTGTGTAGTTACCAGTTGTGGCAATGAACTACCCATTATTCACTATACTCTAAACAACTACACTGTAAATCAATTTTATATTTCAGATCAACATGAAATAAAATTGAAGATTGGATGAACTTACCAAGTGAAATCCAATTGTAATTTTATGAGTGTTGATCTGAAATATAAACACCCACCCAGCAGAATATCAGCTGGAAGCTGACCCGGGGCATAATGGGTACCTTCATATCCGGGCTCAGCTCTAAATCAGTGACGTTTAGTATTGCCACAGACCAAAGTTTGACTAATTTTTTTTTATTTTTATTTAGATAATACTCTAAATAAAAACGCGATGCCATAGAGTAGCTTATGGAAAACTACACTGTAAATCAATTTTATATTTCAGATCAACATTCATAAAATTACAATTGGATTTCACTTGGTAAGTTCATCCAATCTTCAATTATACCTATTTCTATGAGATCTGAAATCTTAAATATTTAACATAAAGGTCATTTAGTTATGGAAAAAAACAGTATGGCTAGAGGAGTAATTTATTGGCCTAACATCAAGCAGGATATAGAAATCAAAGTAAGAAAATGTGAAACTCGTGCTATTTATTCTTCAAATAAAACAAAAGAGTCAATCACATGAACAACCGCTATTTCTTTTTGTTTTTGTATTTCTTGTTGTTATTATTTTTTCAGCGAATGAATGAGTTATTTGGCTCAACTGGATGGGCTAATCCTGTAGCGATGGCTTCAGAGATAGGACCCACACCAAATGTAAACACTAGTCCACAACATATAGGACCAAAGAAGAGAAAATTTTATTATATATTAGAAGATTATAGAAAAGATATGAATAAGTATAGGGAAGAAAGATCCAAACAAAAACAAGAAAATTTTAATAAATATATAAAGGCGATTGGTCTTTATCAGAAGATGCCATCTTAAGCGTGCGTGGGTTTGCGGGCAAGGAGGATCAAGTAAATTAAAGTCTTTGTAGAAATACAAGTATCTAATCAAACTGTTATTACTTAATCACTGATACGACATTCCACCGGGCACGTGGGGTACTAATACACCGATAGAAAGTTCGACTATCACAAGCTATTCAGTCACCACCAACAATAATTAACAAATTCACAATTAGAGAAATACCACCAATCAATATTAGCTTCACGATCGATTTATCTGACATGCCTGTCAATACTTTCCCGCTCCCCAGTACCCGGTGTTACGTCAAATTGACAGCTGCCGTATTCGTACGGAAATCAAGTAAAAGAAGCGTCGTCGAACCAATTCTTTCGACGCGCCGTCACGGCCAGCCTGACTACAGCACGTCCTCGTGCTCTCTCTCATCCTGATATTGCACATCTGAAACGCCAGAGGAAATAGTATTCCATTAGGTTCAGCTCGTCCATTCCTGACAAGCGGAAGTGTCAGTTAACATTTAAGATTGCTTCACTTATCAATGCATTGCTGTTTCGCACTGTTCGCACATACCGATTAATTGCATAGTCTTGTCAACTCGTCCCATCGCCCAGCGACTATTCCATTCGCGCCGCGTAGACTGGGCATCCGAGGCCCCTTCGACTAGCTCTTGACTCCTTGTTGTAAGAACCACTTACCAACACATACTCAAAACGCGGCGTAAGCTGGGCGTACCGGGCCCATTCGCCTGACCACCAAGTTACCACGCGGTGTGGACCGAGCGTACTAGGCTCTTACGACCAACCACCAACTTACCATGCGGTGAGGACTGGGCGTACTAGGCTCTTACTACCTACCACCAACTTACCATGCGATGAGGACTGGGCGTACTAGGCCCTTACCACCTACCACCAACTTACCATGCGGTGAGGACTGGGCGTACTAGGCCCTTACCACCTACCACCAACTTACTATGCGGTGAGGACTGGGCGTACTAGGCCCTTACGACCTTCCACCAACTTACCATGTGGTGAGGACTGGGCGTATTAGGCCCTTACGACCTACCACCAACTTCCCACGTGGTATGAACCGGGCGTTCTCGGCCCTGACGAACAACCACCAACTTCCCACGTGGAGTGAACCGGGCGTTCTCGGCCCTGACGAACAACCACCAACTTACCACGTGGTGTGAACCGGGCGTACTAGGCCTCTATCGATCAACCACCTTCACCTCTTTGAGGCGTGGGCATTTCGACCAGCCATCTACTAATCACGCTGCGTAAACCGGGTGTTCCAGGTTCCTTCCAATAACCACTCGCTTAAAAAAACGATTTGGACCGGGCGTCTCATGCCCCTACGACCATGCTAAAACAACCCGACTAATAACAATGTATGTTAAAGAAAGTTTTAAATATTCACAACGTACTTCCATTTTCATGTACGTCCGCTTCATGAATGACCGAATGTGATTCATTATCCGTAGCTGTAAGGGTATCTGAACCGGCAGTCAGGGTGCCCTCGCTGGAGTTCGAGAGAGTATCGCTGTCGCTATCAACGGGTGTTATTTCGTCAATTTGTTCCGAATCACGCGCCGTCGCGGTTTCATCACCATCAATCATATGATCGATGCTATCTCTACTAATCCTTCAAAACCTCTGGGTACTAGACGCAAATTTTCATGGGAATATTTGTAAATGCGGTTTTTGCCATTCATGGATCTCAATTCATAGCGATCATTATCAAGCACGCGAGTAATAACAAACGGTCCTCGGAATTTGCGCGATAATTTCGTCTGGTTACGTTCGCTACACTTAACAAAAACGTAATCGCCTTGCAAAAAGTGTCGGACTTCAGCTCTGCCGCGATTGAAACGTTGCGTATCGGCTGCTGCAGCCGCTTTAATACCGCGGCATGCGTCGTTTCGTATTGATTCTAAATTCGCGCGTGTGGGAGTGTTCGAATCAGATGATATTTTAGAGATACCTAACGACTGAGCTTTGATACCGAACATAAGTTCAGTGGGTGTGTATCCCGTTATTCTGGAACGAGTGCTATTAAGAGCGAGCTGAACATCGTCAAGTTCATCCCGCCAAACTTTGTTTGAATCATTTTCGATCACCGTTAGCAGGCTCTTAAGTGTACGCATTACACGTTCGACCTGTCCGTTAGCCCTCGATGAACCCGTAGCGACCAAATGTAAGTCAATGTTATGGTCAAGGCAGTACTTTCTGAAGTCGGCACTAATGTAACATCTGCCTTGATCAGCGATGACTCTTCGCGGTGCTCCGAATAGAGATACAGCTCTTTTGAGGGCTTTTACTGCGCAAATAGCATCCAATGATTGAGTGTACTCTAGTAAAACGTATTTAGTAAAGGCGTCAATAATTACAGAAGCATATTCTTTCCTGTCACTTTTACCGCTTAGTTTTCCCGTAAGGTCGATGTGAATTGTATGCCACGGTACTGCAATTTTTGGGATGGGATGCAATCTCACTTGCTGGGCACCTGAAGGCCCCTTCGAAGCTTTACATACAATACACGATTCAACGAACCTACGGACGTTCTTTGCCATTTCCGGAAACCAATATTGTTCATAGATTTTGTCGAGAGTTTTCTCATATCCTAAGTGTTTAATTTCAGTGTGTATGTGATTGATAAGTGTCCAAATAAGAGACCTAGGCACAATTGGTAACCACGAACTGATTTTATTACGTTCTACTTTCCTATACAGAATACCGTCACGTACATCGTAGGTATGAGCGACAGCTTCGGGTATCTCGTTATTTAAGTGCTTGCTTACCATTCTTTGTATCTCGGTGTCTCGCTTCTGCTCTACTTGAAGCCAGCTGTCATGAAGCTCAACAAAGTTAACAATTTTACGGGACCGGGATGACTCGGCATCAGTACTTACAGTATCACAGACGATAGCAGGCATAGTACTTGCGGGTAAAGGGTTTCGTGACAAGTAATCGGCGTGTTCCATGCGGCGTCCTTCTTTATAAACTATGTCGAAATCATATGCCTGGAGATACGCCCACCAGCGGTGGACACGCGGGGAAAGGTCAGATTTTGCTTTAGAAGATTTTAGGGAATTGCAGTCGGTATAAACAGTAAAATGCTGACCGTAAAGGTAATGCCGGAAATTCTCAACCGCGCGCACCACCGCTAATGTCTCCAATTCATACGAGTGATACCTGGATTCTGTTTCAGTAGTGCGACGACTAAAATAGGCTACAACGTGCGGTACATTATTATTCTTTTGGATTAATATAGCCCCATATCCATTTGAACTAGCGTCCGTATGGAGTTCTATGGGGACATGGGGGTCGAATATTGTGAGAACTGGTTTTGATGTGAGAATATGCACAATTTTCTTGTGAACGGCGCTATGTTCATCAGTCCAAACAATGGGGCCCTTTAGCTTAGTAAGAGGATATAGTGGACTAGCCAAAGTAGCAAAATTTGATATGAACCTTCTAAAGTAAGAAGCTAAGCCGAGAAACTGTCTCACCTGCGTTGCCGTTTTGGGAGTTGGTGCCTCTTTGAGCGCTTGGACCTTGCGAGGATTAGGCCTTACCTCACCTGCCATAATGACGTAGCCTAAATAATCAATCTCACGTTTCATAAATTTGCACTTACGTACATTGAAGGAAAATCCTGATTCACAAAGCGCTGCGAGGACGCTGTCGAGACGGTTTAAGCCCTCACTGATATCTGCTGAAAAACAAAGTACATCGTCCATGTATGCAAGAGCGACAGAATCCTTCAACGATTTTAGCGCCTTGTTAATGCATCGTTGGTAGACAGATGCTGCATTCCGTAAACCAAACGGCATGGCCAAATATTCGTATTGGCCGTCCGGAGTAACGAAAGCTGTACGCTCAACAGAATCAGGCGCCACGTTTATTTGATGGTACCCTGATGCCATATCTAACGAAGAAAAGAAATGGGCACCACTCAGACGATCTACCTGTTCGTCGATCCTTGGTAGGGGGTAGTGTTCAGGGCGCGTATTAGCGTTCAGTTCTCTATAATCAACGCACATCCTGTCGGAGCCATCCTTTTTCTTAACCAGCAAGATGGGACTGGCGAAGGGTGATGAGCTTTCGCGAATTACACCAGCTTCCAGAAGAGTCTGTACTTTACCTTTGACAATATCTTTTTCAGCAGGTGACAACCGATATGGTCGCCTCTGAACAGTCTTGCATGGGTCTATAAGATCAATTTTCAACTCACCTGTAGTCACGCGACGAGTAGGAACGCCATCTATGAAGAACTTGCCATACTTCTGTAATACAGCCACTAGTGCATCATAATCTTTACCTTTAAGATCAGTGTCCACATTCAAGTCAAGGTTGAAATCATCTACTGTTTGGCATATCTGAATATCTTTATGTAAAGAGAATTTAATACAATTGCTATTAATTTCAACGTGAACACCCTGTTCTAGGACATCTCTGCCTACAATTATTGGATCAGTTATAATATCATCTGGTATAATATGAAATAGTATTGTAAGTGGTATATCTTGAATTTGAACCGAACTTAGAACCTGTGTTGTGCATTTAATGTCCTCACCGCCAATTCCCGTTAAATAGACCGAATCATTGCGTATAGTACCAAGGAGTTTATTAACAATGCTATTTTTTACTAATGAGCAAGAAGAACCACTATCAAATAGGAACAAAATGACCTCACCAGTTGATGTTGACAGGGTACCTCTTGTCATCTGATGGTTGCAAAGCTGAACTTCCTTCCGGGTTGTATATTGTTCAGATCCAGACTTTTTTTCCGGGCAGCTCGTACTAATGTGTCCGGGTTTCCCACAGACAAAGCAGGTAACAGACTTTTCTTTTTCAGTTAATCTTGGCTTGGTTTCTGCATTGCGTTTCTTGCGACACTCTTCTTGCTTGTGACCTTTATTTCCACAGTAATGACAAGTTCCACTGAACCGTGTTTCATTGAATCGAGGCTTTTTGTAAAAATCATTGGTTTTGGTTTCAGAAGTGTCATGGTCCTCACTGCGTCTCTTCAAGGAGATTCTATTTAAGACTCGGAAGAGCTGTGCTCTAGTAGTAATTGTATGTGAATTTAATTCTCTTCGTATAAAATTATCCCGCAGACAAAGTACAGAAATTATTAAACCCGTGGTAACTTCTTCATTAAAATCAACATTTGGTATTCGTTCAATGAGACCCCATAGTCGCATGGCAGCTTCACATGCTGTTTCTTTATTCCCTAACTGAAATCTTAAGATTTCATCGAAGTAATCTTGCATTAACATGGGACGTCCAAACTTGGCGAGTAGAACTTCCTTTATATTTGGCCATGTTATTTCTGACACTTGAAGTTTAGTTAAGCAAGAGGCAGCTCTTCCCTTCAGAGAATTCATTAGGGCAAGTAACAATTCAGGCCCACACAAATTTCTACTATTAACAATTATTTCCGTCATCCTGCACCAACCTTCAATATCTGCTTCAGAATCATCGGGATCAAACCTTATTAGTTTCATAGAAGAGTGACTAACCGGTGCTGTTTGTGTCACCGTCAACAGGCGCGATAAAAGAGTCTCCATGTTTCCAAGTAAATTGCCAGTGTTCCCTTCATTAGTAACTTCACTTAGCGTGGGTTGTTCTCTATGAATCTCACTAGCCTCCTCTGCATCTAGCCCTCTGCATCCCACTTCTGATAAAGGCGATTGGTCTTTATCAGAAGATGCCATCTTAAGCGTGCGTGGGTTTGCGGGCAAGGAGGATCAAGTAAATTAAAGTCTTTGTAGAAATACAAGTATCTAATCAAACTGTTATTACTTAATCACTGATACGACATTCCACCGGGCACGTGGGGTACTAATACACCGATAGAAAGTTCGACTATCACAAGCTATTCAGTCACCACCAACAATAATTAACAAATTCACAATTAGAGAAATACCACCAATCAATATTAGCTTCACGATCGATTTATCTGACATGCCTGTCAATACTTTCCCGCTCCCCAGTACCCGGTGTTACGTCAAATTGACAGCTGCCGTATTCGTACGGAAATCAAGTAAAAGAAGCGTCGTCGAACCAATTCTTTCGACGCGCCGTCATATACCTATGCTACTAAAAGAGCAACAGCATAGAGAAAAATGAAAATTTTATAGTTGTTGTGTTTATACAACAATAAGTAAATGTGTTTTTATAGCTAGATTTTTTATTAGATTTTAAGATTTGATCAGTACTTGCTTGTAGTAGATTTGATTATAAATACCTGTTAAAACTGAATTATAATATTGTTTAATTGTAAAGTTGTAAATCTGTGATTTTACTTAATAGATAAGGAGTTAAATTACTGTTGAACTGTGTTTGACTTTTGTCTTAGCATAATTAATAATTAGGAGAATAATGTGGCCTAGAGCTCGAGCGAAGCACCTGAGGTTCAGTCTGATTAAACTATGATTCTAATTCATTCTTAATAAAAATGTTTTATTACTATTAGTGTTGAACATTATTTACAAACCTATCCCACCGCAATGGTAACGAGTTCCCTTCTCATAACTTTTAAACATGAATCTGAATATTTAAAAAATGCAAGAATGCTTATTTATTACCTCTAGCCAAAAATGAGTTGCATATTTACCTATCAGTTACATTAAGTAAGTTTATAACTTATTCATGTATGTTCTATGATGTTAAAAGTAAAACTACAATAGTATACAATAATTAAATCAACATTTATTGAATTATTAAGTAATTATAATTATACTGTCCTTAAAATTAAATTATTGCACAATGTTTATCGTTTGCGCATCCCTTCTTCTCTCCCGTCGGCGTCGATATTGTCGTTAATAAGGCGCCCTCTTTGCGTCAGCTGTAAATTCCCTTCAACCGGGATCATGTCTCTCTGCAGTATACAAATATTATGAAGAACTGCTAGACCTAGTAGGTACTCAGGTATTTTTTTACTGTTACCATTGGTAAACAGTCCAGTATACTGCGCCAACGAGCCTTCCACAATCCAAATGCTCGCTCAATGGACATGCGTGCAGATGAAATACAAAAGTTGTAATTCTTTTGCCTTAGTGATAAATGTCCATTGTTTTTAAATGGAACCATAACGTTCCGGTGTACTCCATATGCAGTATCGCCATTAATGTGACTGTCACCTTCAAAATAAACATCTGGGTTCTGTATAAAGTTCTGAACAGGCGACACCCTAAATACCCGAGCATCATGCACACTCCCTGCATAACCAGCAAAGACACTGGTGAACACCATGTCATGAGTAAATACAGCCTGGAACAATGTAAATTAAAAATTAGAAAAATTAAAAAAAAAATTTGTAAATTAGAGTCAGTGAAAATACTATAAATAAACCTTTGTTATTTTTCGTATCACGCGTTTAGTTTATCTCCTCACACAATACCCGCCACAGTTGGCGTCCCACCGCGGGCCAGTTCCCACATTAGGTATTAAATTAGTTCGTTAACTTTCATTGTTGGATTATTCGATTTACGTAAAAGTTTTTCTTCCACCCACATTTTTTTATTTTACTTACTATTTCGATTCATCAATCAATACTAGCCCAGATATTTATTAGGTTAGTTATATATAGTTAGTATTTATTGTAGTCCGGAAGATAGTTATTTTTTTAATAGTTCAGGACTTAGATTTTTATTTTAGGTAGCTAGTTAGTATTTTATCATAGTCCAGGAGTTAGGTTGTAGTTATAGTTTAGGAGCTAGGTCATTCACTGCTTTGTTATTCATAGTTTATAATCAAAATTGAGTTGTATCATATTTTACCTAGACGTAGCCGAAGAAATAAACAAAACATGGCAAACGTCAGCTTTACTGATGATCAGTTCCGTGATCTGTTAGGAGTCCTGGCTAATAGGGATAGATCCGTAGCTAGGAAAACAGGAAGTTTTGCTACTTGTACTGCCCGTTACGATGGTTCTCGTGACATAGCAGTAGTCGAAGCATTCCTATCGACGGTATGCACCTTCAAGAAGATCGAGTCAATTACAGACGAGAATGCCATTGAAGGTCTTACACTGCTGTTGGTTGGAGACGCATCGATCTGGTGGCTTGGAGTCAAGGGCACCGTGACTGCTTGGCATGAGGTTACAGCATTATTGAGATCCACATTTGCGCCAAAGAGGCCAGCCTACAGGGTATACGATGAAATTGTAATGGACAAGCAAAAGACTCCGTCAGGCACAGAGTTGTTCGTCGCGAAGAAGCGAGCATTAATGGCAGAGTTACCTGAACCGGCACTGTTGCAATCTCAAAGCTTGGATCTGCTATATACTTCCCTGCATATCAATGTACGAGATAGGATACCAAGGGATTCCGTCGAAACGTTTGACGATTTGCTGGTGAAGGCTCGGCAGCTTGAAGAGATTGTTTATGAACGAACGGCAAGTAACAGCAACACCACTCCAATGGCGAAAAGGCAAAGGTGCACGCATTGCCGCGCATTTGGTCACAGTGAGAAGGACTGCCGGAAGAAAGCCGTCAAAAGTGAGCCAAAGGCGACAGACGAACCTTCCAGGCCTATCACCAGATCAGTGCCAGGCAATAGAATCACTTGCTACGGCTGTGGCGAACCCGGTGTAATAAGGAGTAAATGTCCGAAATACACGAAACCCAAGGTTGGAGCAGTTGAAGTGGGATTTTACGCCCTAAGTCCCACACTTGCAGCAGCAGCAAGATCTAGACCCACGCTGAAGGTCACAATCAGCGGTGTCAAAGGTTTAGCTCATATTGACACAGGAGCGAAGTTAAGTGTTGCATCGACTTCGCTGTACAAAGTGTTGCAGCAAAAGGGTATCAAGTTCCATCCGGAAAATGCTACAATCACCCTAGCGGATGGCTTGCGACGAAGACAGCAAATCCAGGCTACCTCGGTGCCTGTGTCGCTGTGTGGTCGGACGATCCCCACAAATTTCATCGTGTTGCCAGAATCGCACGATAACCGGACCCTCTTAGGAGTTGACTTCATCGAAGATGCACAAATGCTACTCAACGTGCCGCAGTTGCTGTTCCACTTCTTGGATGAACCCAGCCGGAAGTATGACTTGTTTCCTGAGAAAGAAGATGGAGCATCCGTATCCACGGTGCAAACGGAGCCTGTGAAAACCGAGACGGTGATCGAAAAACTCGCCAAAATGACGTCTCTGGAACCATTTGTGAGCCCAATGCTCATGACTCCGTCCCCATCTGGTAACCTACCGGAAGAATGTGAGATGGAGGATTCATATGGGCCACCTCCCCGGATCGACTTTGCCACTCCCCCACAGTCGCCATCGAGAAAGGGACCTGCACTAACTGGATACTCACCAAGGTTTGTCGGGTCTCTGTTCCGGGATGCACAATCGAGCATCAACAACGCTGAGGTGACCCTATCACCAAAAAGTGCAGCGCTTTTTGGTCCTACTACTATTGATTTAGCAATGATTGCACTAACACACGTTAAAGATATTACCGAAGAGATGACGCAGCTTGATAAGGTTCTAGAACGTAACGCTGTTGTATTCATTGGTAACGGCAAACCAGCTAGTCTAGTAGAACATACTATAGAAACTGTAAGTTGCAAACCATTAGCCGTTCCTCCATACAGAATGTCACCACAGCGTAAAGAAATCCTACTGAAAGAAGTGAATCTTATGTTGGACGAGGGTATTATCACACCATCGAAATCTCCTTGGGCAGCACCTGTTGTGATGGTCCCCAAGAAAGATGGTAATATAAGGGTTTGTATCGATTACCGTCAACTAAACGCTGTAACTGTAGCTGACGCGTATCCCTTGCCTAGGACAGACGACCTATTGCACGAAGCCAAGCCATCACCCTACATGTCATCCTTGGATTTAAGGGCTGGATATTGGCAGATTAAGGTTCGTGAGGAGGATCAAGAGAAAACGGCCTTTGTAACACCATTCGGGCTATATCAATTTGACCGAATGCCCTTTGGATTGAGAAATGCGCCGGCTACATTTCAGAGGTTTATTGACCGGTTGAAGTTGCAGCTAGATGGTACAAAACTGCTGGCTTATCTGGATGACTTGATCCTATTTTCCTCATCATTTGAGCAACATCTGCAAGATCTGGAACGGTTGTTCAAACTTCTGAAAAAAAATAATGTGGTCGTCAACAGGAAAAAGTGTCGATTCTGTGAAGAACAGATTTCATACCTGGGACATATTATTACTAAATCGGGATTGTCAACAGACCCAGCTAAAATATCAGCTATACAAGATATGCCAGCACCCAAGAACATTCGGCAGATACAATCCTTTCTTCAGACCTGTTCATGGTATCGTCGCTTCGTACCAGAATTTGCGAAAATCACGCAACCACTCACCCGATTGACGAAAAAGAATGCAAAATGGGAGTGGGGTCCTCCACAAGAGGATGCTTTTTGCGAGCTCAAGCGTCGCCTAACTAGTTTTGCGACAAGCCGATATTAGCAACCCATATACGATAAAAACGGATGCTAGTGATTATGCTATAGGAGCTGTTTTGGTGCAGGGGGAGAGTGTAGACGAGCACCCAGTAGAATATGCCAGCCGTTTATTAACCAAGGCGGAGCAGAACTACTCTACCACTGAACGTGAAGCGTTGGCTGTTATATGGGCTGTAGCAAAATTTAGAGGTTACATAGAAGGGTCTTCCGTAGTAATCGCCACCGATCATCAAGCCTTAAAATGGCTGATGTCTATTAAATCTCCCACAGGGCGTCTTGCTAGATGGGCCTTGCAACTCCAGCCATATAACTTGACCATTAAGTACATATCAGGTAAAAGTAATGTCATTGCTGATGGACTCTCAAGACTTCTATGCAAGGAATCTCTAGAGAAATGCGGTTTATGTATAGTCTCCATAGATATGCCTCGCCGCTCTGGACTGGAAATAAGGCAAGAACAATTGCAAGACACTGGATTGAAGACAATCATGGATGCTCCAGAGAAACCTATTCGAGATGAAGACGCTGTCTATTGGTCAAATAAAGGTTACATAATGAACAATGGAATGCTGCACCGTTACATCCAAGATAGTGACAGTGAGAGTGCTCAATTGGTTATACCTCAACATGAGAAAGAAATATTATTCTTTCACACTATCACGATGAACCTTCTGCAGGTCATTATGGAGCCGATAAAACTTTTCGCCGAATAGCAACCAGGTATTGGTGGAAAGGCATGCGAAAGGATATTGAAAAACATGTCAAAGACTGTATCAAGTGTCAACGATATAAACCAAGCAACTTGAAGCCAGCAGGATTACTGCAAACCACAGTCATGGCACAAAGATTTGAAACTTTATCTTTCGATTTAATCGGGCCTCTCCCTGAGACTCCAGATGGTAAAACCTGGATATTTATCATTGAAGATGTCGCTACCCGGTGGGTCGAGTTATTTGCTTTAGGGCAAGCGACAGCCGAGACTTGTGCATCGGTACTACTTAACGAGATCTTTTTGCGATATGGTGTCCCAAGAAGATTAATAAGCGACAATGGACCACAATTTGTCAGCTCCATCATGCAAAAACTTATCTATTGTCTCGACATTAAACATGCATTCACGCCTGTTTATCATCCAGAAACAAATCCAGTCGAGAGAAGAAACCGTGACTTAAAGACGCAACTCGGGATCTTGGTCGATGATGACCATCGCTCTTGGGCGGAACGCCTCCCAAGCATAAGATATGCCATGAATACTTCAAACTGTCTTAGCACGGGATATACCCCAGCATATCTAACCTTTGGTAGAGAGCTAAGGACTTACGACGATGTTAAACATGACCTTCGACAAATAGCTTTATCAGAGAATTTCATACCCGAGATAACCCCTAAACTTATTCTTTTAGCAGAAACTTTAAAAAAGGCGAGAGAGGTACAAGAGCACAAGGAAGAATCAAGAAAGAACGTTGTAGACATGCGACGACGTCCTGCGCCCGCCCGTCTTCCGGGCGATATCGTCATGGTGGCCGCTAATGTCCAAAGCAACGCAGCTCGCTATCAAACGGCGAAGCTAGCTCCACGTCGTGACGGGCCCTACGTCATCCTGCGGCAGCATGGGCCCTGCTCCTATGAAGTCGCACACCCGGAAGACCGCAACACTCCGCTGGGTATTTATCACTCTTCAGCGCTGAGCCCCTACCAGGGCTCAGCCCACCAACCACCTAATCCTGAGAGACCTTTGCGCAGACGCGGCAGACCACGAAAGCAGAAGTCAGCTCCAGAAGCAGAAACTGGTCTCCTCGCCGGGTCGTCTTCGGAACCAGAGGGGGAGACTGTAACACCAAAACAACAGCGGCGCCGCGATAAAACTCCAGCGCGGGTTGAGCGACCGTGCGCGTCCTCTCCGCCCCGCCGCACACACCGCCGAGTTCCTCGGCGCCTTTAAAAGCCCGAGCACCAGCCAGTTCAAGCAGTTAGCGTTCGGTACGATTCGGAGGCACTACTCTGCATCGACTTAGGTCGGTCAACTCCCCGCCCTCGCATCATATCGGACACTGGCTGAGGTAGCGTATGTTATTTGTTGTTTGTGTTGACTTCGTTAGCGAAACCGCACAGACAACTTATGGCATACGACGCTAATAGGGATTTAGCTTAGGTTCTTTATATTGTAAATTAGAGTCAGTGAAAATACTATAAATAAACCTTTGTTATTTTTCGTATCACGCGTTTAGTTTATCTCCTCACACAATACCCGCCACACTATATTATTTTAATTGTAATTCTACTAGGTACATCAAGAGAGCTATCCTTGCACTTGATTGAGTGGGTTCCTTTCCGGTTAATATAGGATTGTGCATCCTCGGTAGGCGCATTTATTTTAATATGCGTACCATCAATGGCTCCCACTACCCTTGGGAATGCACTGTGCCTCTCAAACTCTCTAGCCACTTCTCTTGCATGCTCCCCTGTAGGCCATCTTATGAACTGGGGAGCAAGGGAATAGAGAGCATGAGAAACGCGGCGTTCACTTTCAGGGCAGTGGCCAGGCCAACGTCAAATTTCTCACACACAGATCTGAAAAATAAAAAAAAAATACAAATTAATTGTTTTTATTAAACCTTGTTTCAAGTAGTCAAAACACATTTTCTGACCTGTTTGTCTGCCTTACATACTTTTTTATAGTACTTTATTGAAAATCACATTCTTTCTTACTACCAGTTTATAGAAAAGAAACAGTATGAAATAAATATAATTTTTACCTGTAACAATCTGGTGTAGCCATCAGCCAAAGCGCAATAAGAAACTGTTTTTTAGCTTCTATATCTATATATCTTCTATATCTTCTTTATCTTCTTCTTTCTTTTTAGGTTTTCTTCCAAAAGTTATTCCAGTTTCCATTATTTTTGGACCTATTAATCCCAAAGTATCAGGAAACATTCTGTAAAACAAAAGTAAAGTTTTATTTATGGCTTAAATTGGTGGCTTAACTACAATAAAATCCAAGACGTAACAGCATACCTGAAATGACTTTTAAACTCATGAACATTATATTTAATTTTAGTTGCATCTATATAATTTTCAATTCGTGGTATTTTTCGGGGTAAATCGTTGCCGAGAGCAAAATACGCTAACATAAACAATTCGACGTCATCCTTTTCTTCATCACTGGACGAATCTTCGTTCCCTATCTCAAAATCTGAGTTATCAGACCCGATAGACTCAACCAACATAGCTTGTATTTTCAAAAATATCTTGTGAAAGGTTTTGGTTTGGGGTTATGTTCACTGTCAAAGCGTTCACGAGCGTTCCGAATTGATGACAGCTCTTAGCTGTCATAATCGTGATAACTAAATCGGACCGCAAATTATAGATGTGAGCGCTGTGAGCGATTATTTTCTAATACGGAATGCAACCTAAGTAACAGCTTATGATCAACGAAGTCAAAGGCTTTACTCATGTCTAGAAAAATTGCTACTACATGTTGTCATTCATTGCACCAGTCATTATCTTTATTAAATTAAAACAAACTAATGACGTAGTGCTATTTTATCTGAATCAAAATTGCTCCCGCCTTAGCAAATTAAACTTATCCACATAGTCGTATAGCCTTTTTAACATTGTCTTCTTAAATATTTTTGATACTATAGGAATTGAATTGAATGAAAAATTTCAGTTTTTTTTTCGGGTTAACACTTTTTTCCCTTTTAGCGAAACAAAAATAAGAATCCTGCAACCATCGTTACAAATTTACAATACTCTGCAAGAAGAAACTATTTTTTTTCTTGCTCAGAATTATATTTTTTTGTGTTAAAATAATTGCCATTTGATGCTATGATTTACAGATTTATCGTATTTAATTAAAAATAGCCGAAATATCCCTTTACTTTTTAATAGGAGACATCTGGCCCGTTCTACTCAACTGGTCCGGGCGAATCTACCCATACACATTTTAAAAAGTTGACATCTGGCCCGCAGGCCAGTTTTTGAGTGGGCGAGATGTCCCTTAACCCAAGAAAATATAGGTCAAACCGCTGTTTCCAGTTTTCGAAACTTCTCCTTTTCGATTTCGACCCGACAAAAGATAATGGCGGCGGCGGTTGCACTTGCTCCATCACTTACCTCTTTTTTACTTTGTTCAGCGTCGATTTTTACAGTTGTCCTCAGCCCAATGTAAGATGAGTTTTTATAATTAAACACTTCTCATAGTTTGTAGTTTTTATTTTTGAGTATGTTACAATTTAAAGGTAAGTCTTAGTTTCACGTTATAAGCCAGTACCGCGGTCCAGACAGATAGAGCCGGCGTACCATAGATTAAAAACCAACTACCTATTAGTGTTGGTAAAACCTTATGTTAAATGAGTTTTAGACCGGTCAGTCTCTTGTATGTAAACCTCTCAGTCTCTGCATTTCTGCTAAAGCTCGTTCATCGTGAGGTTTGTCTAATACATTATTCGGTTCTAGAACAGATTACCCTCAAGTGTTTTACTCTACTCAGTGCCACATATTTCTGGAGGTCGATTACATCTTTATCAAGGGTCGTTCCTTGTAATATGTGTACTGCGACGGCCCAGCATAAAATAATCGGCAACATCCTGCGCTCAATGTCGCCAGACACTGAGCGCAGGATGTTGCCGATATAACTCTTCGCACCTTAAAAAGTTGCAACCACTGGAGGTATGGCGACACAACCATCGCTATCTTTTAGTCTTTCGGCTTTCATCGTCAAATTTTACTAATATGCAGTCCGGTATTTCCGCTTCCTTAAGTTGATCTCTGCGTAGTGAATGCCATTTTATTGTTTTTACAATAATCATAGCATTATTGACGAGACTGTCAGATACGTCTCAACATCACACCCCGATTCGAAAGCAAATTTTACCTTACATAAAAGTCCACCACAATTGTTCACATCTTTTGACTTATGTAGTGTACCCCTACATAAGTCCGAAAAATTTTATTCAGAAAGTCACAATTCCGAATTTCAAAATACCGATTTTCATAATTCCGAATGGTTCAAAATTTCTACACACTACTACAACTCCAATATATCATTAAATCCTGTTTTCATAATTCCTAAATTTCAATATTCCGGACGTTCATATATAACTGCTATTATCAAAATACTGCTATTTCAATAGTCCGACTTAAAGATAATAAATACAAAACATTAAAAATACTAATCCATATATTGTTTACTTTTTTTTTTAGCCTGCTTGTTTAGAATTACGCGGCAGTGGGTGGGTTATTAAGAGGGCGAAATTTTCATTATTTTTGCGATAGGACGCACCGTTTTCGAGATATAAGCAGATTTAAAAACTGCTATGACTCCATGCATGACGCGCGCTCGCTACGCTCGCATTTGACATTACACACCCACTTTCTGTCACAAATCGTCGCTCCGCCGGCCTTCGGCCTACGCTCCTCATGCGCCAGCTAGCAAGACTTTTAGGACAATTTTAGCTGTTTATTCGAAGTATCGGAATATCGTTTTTCGGACCAACGATCCATCGAACATTTATTTTTCCGGACATATGAAAATCAGACAACAAACAATTCGTTTTGATGACTTTCGGAATAATGAATTTCGGGATCATAAATAATAGACATAATTTTTCGGAATTATGAAATTCGGACTTTTGATAATCGGAATATTGATATTCGGAATTTTTGGAACAATATTATACTGAGGACTCTTTCCATAGGTAGTAACTTCAGGAGACTCATCTATGGAACGGATTGTATAGACGCGATTTTGTTTTGAATCATCTCATTATTGTTATCCGTTAACCTGTTTAACGGTCGGGAATATTCGAACCACAACACCATCCTTAAACTCTTCATCTCAAGTCACCCTTCGCCTCTGACAGAGCAGTTCTAGTTTACTTGTTGCCAATTCGCCTACGCGTAAATTGTTTAACAGGTCAACAAACTCTGTATCATTTCGTTGTCTCATGTTGATCGTTAATTCGCAGACTGAAAATGCGTGCCATAAATTAACTTCTGCAGCACTCCAAGGTGGCTGTACAAAGCACCAGTGTCGTTTTTTTCATAACCGCCATGGAGTCATTTGATGTGTGACTTGACTGGTAGCTCCGTCTTGTTGAAACCAAGTCCTAGAATTCACTATACTTGAATTTTCAAGTTCTGGAGCCAAAAAACCTTTCAACATCGCAACATCGCCTTCGGTATTAACAGTGGCGTTTTGACCCTGCGCATTTTCAAAGAAAACAGGACCAATTAAACCTCTGCCAGAGATTGCTGACCATACTGTCACTTTAGGACTATGCAGTGGTTTCTGGTGTTTTCGTTTGGGATTCTCATTGTTCCAATAACGACAATTTTGCACGGTTTACGAACCCATTGACATGGAAATGGGCCTCTTTAGAGAAAAGGATATTGTCGAAATTGGAAAATCGATTAAGCATTTCATTAGCAAATGCGAGCCTTGCTCCGAAGTCAGACTCTTTCAATTCTTGTGTTAATTGCAGCTTGTATGGGTGCAGTTTGAGATCCAAATTTCAAATTCGTTGCACACTGCGTCGCACTATGTGTAAGACAGACGATCTCTTGCGAGTAGACATTTGTGGATCTCCTCGTACCGACTGCATAACTCTCTCAATATTGTCTTCGGTCCTAGATGTTCTTGGACGACCTTTTGCTTGTGGTTTAAACGTTGAACCGGACTCTTCAAACCGCTTTACCCATATTTTAATTAAATTAGCACTCGGAGCTCCACTAATTCGCCGTAGTCCATATTCAAAACAATATAGTCGCCTAGTAACAATGTATGAACGAGAGTTCTTGTGAAATGCGAGCACGCAAAATGCGCGACGCTTTCCTTCGAAGTGACTAAAACTCCAAAAGCCCGCCTAAACAACGATCTAGGCTCCGCTAACATAAGGGCCCGCGCGCTTTCTACCCCGCAAAAAAAGACACGATATGATGAGATGAGATGATGATGAGATATGCACGTTCTATTGCGCCACCCTGTATAATGTCATTTTCTTCTGGTCCTGAGCTTTTGAAATCATACATGTTGCCAATAAATAATTTTAACATTTTAGCAGATGGATTAAATATTGTGCAAGATTTTTTAGAAGTTTAAAAGAAGATTTGTGGCAGCAGCCACCGTAGCTGCATGCTGACATTCCTCACTGTTTTTTGACTGGTCATGAAGGAGACTATTATTTCTTTTGTGGCACACCGTACACTTTAAGCGCAACATGCACCGGCCCTTATGTTCATTCAAACAGAGAGTGCACAGGTTTTTGTTTTTTACAAAGTCAGACCGCTCCAGTACTGTACACATTTTAAATTTAGCACATTGAAACAGCCTATGATTTTGTTGGCAATACTTACAGGATTGTTAAGACTTTGCAGTTGCTACACCACTCACAGATTTAATTAGTTTTGAAAACCTGTTAGTCGGAGGAGTCTCCGATCGCCTTTCTTCAGCAGTATTTTCCATAGCGAGTGCCCGTTTTTCTAGAGAATCAATGATTTGGGATAGGGTTGGCAGTTCTTTTGTGTTTCTTTCAAGATAAAAACATCAATCTTTTTTGCCAAAATATTGATAAGAAAGCATGTCCCAATGCTGAACAGCTTGTTTTAAGTTTTTTAAGGCTGCAAGATGGAGATTAAAATCACCTATGAGTGAGCGCAGGTTTTGAGCAGTGTATTTTGAAAAAGAGGGCATGTCTAGCAAGCTATTCTATATAATTATGGTAATTTACAATTTTTGGCACATTATCATACCTATGTTTTAACAGGCTCAGAGCTGTCACATAATTCTTATCAGTTAATGTTAAAATCTTAATTAAATTAAGAGCTTCGCCACTTAAATAAGAGCGTAAGCAATACAAATTTTCACAAGCACTTAAATTGTTGTCGATATGAATTACCGACCTAAACATGTTTATAAACTGATAATAGTCCGCTATTTTTTCACCATTATATGATTGCATTTGTATTTTGGGTAAATTATTGAACTTACCATGTGCACCATTGTTGGGCACATTGTGTACAACCGCGGCTTTGTGTTTATTAAGAATGCCTATCGCTTCATAATATTTGTCTTCGTACTCGTAGTACTTTTCGCCATCACTCGAGTTCAAACTAAGGATCGCCTTATTGAGCCGCTCATACTCCTTGAACGATTCACTCAGCCGACACCTCTTTTCGGCCAGGGCTTCGCTGGTTGACATCTTCACAGCTTCTTCGTTTAAGAAGAATATCGTCATAGTCGTAGAACAAAGACGGTTCTGCAAACCAGTAACTTTACAGTACGCCACATCAAAGTTTTCTAATGGAGTTTTAGGGCATATTTTAGAAATCGCTGATCCGATTAGATTGAAATTTGGATATGTTGTTCTGTTTTTGAACTTTATAATATGACCAACAAGATAAATTCCTAAAATGGCTCGATTTTATAAAATATCATATGCGTCATTGTTCTATGAAAATTTGTGTCGTATGTTATCATACGTCGTTGTTGTGCGGAATTTTCTCTAACTTAACATGACGCAATGTTGTTTCCGTCGATGTTTTAAGAAATCTTCACAAAAAATATTGACGTATTTCAAATTTATGGGTTAGTAAATGAAAAAATATATTATTTAGCATGCATTTATTTTAATAGACTTATTATATGTTTTAATGGCTTCAAAAAGTTAAGTACAAAAATTATTCTTTGAAAATATAATCAGTATGCAAAGTATTACAATCATAATCAGACCCAAACATTTGGTAGGTATTTATTATTTATTAACCATCTATTACCAAAGAGACACAAAAATATATTCTGTGGCACTAAAAGTAATCAATAATTGTTTTATATATCACAAGTTTTATAAACATCAAAAGAAAAACAATCAAAAATATTTATATTTAAAAGTTAACAATGAAAATTATTGCTTCTTATTAACAATAACTATCAGTCTCAAACGTTACTCTTAAAATATTAAAGTGTAATAATTAATAATAATATAAATTCTTTTAATTATGAACATTTATTCAGAATCATCATCAGTTTCAAGTTTAGTAAAATGTAAGTATAGTTGTATGGCCATGTGTTAGTTTTAAAATATTCTTGGCGGGTATAATCCCAGCCTCGCACAGATTCATCAAATCTCTAAATCTGTCTTTAGAAATGGCAATCGGTTCCAAATATGCTTTTTTAATAATAAATGTATAGTTTCTTGTCTCCTTACGTGTTATCAAAATCATAGATTCATCATCCAAATTATACTATATAATTATATGTTTATTATTTATACAACATCATGACGTAACATCACGCCTTTATGCTCTGAGGAGCATGGGCGTGCGCCCCTAAGAGGCAATTAGGCAAAGCCTACCCTACCAACTGGGCATTCATTATAACGAACTAACTATGTAATAAAATATCACATTATGTACAAAATATAAAAAAAAAAGTTCAAACTCCTGTTAGAATACTTATAGCAAGTCGCTCCCGCGTCAAGCAACTAACACTTTACTGGAAGTTACTACAAAGGTTGGAGCTCCGCCGGACAGGCAAGCACTGGACTTGCCTTAAACCCATTGATAATTTTACGCACACATTGGCACATTGGTGCATATTTTCGTGTGTATAAACTGCACACATGTATAGATTGCAGTAATTTTAGGGCGGTAACTCCTGCGAGTGTAGCTGGGCTGCTGGGCTGTGATTGGCTGCTACAACACAAGGCCAGGATTCAAGGTGGATGTTCTTTAGCCCGCGAAATTCAAATTTCCTTACGTTTTTTGCAATTTGCAGGCAAGTGCTAGGGTGTAATGTTCAATGTTGATTAAAATAATGATTCCTGGGGGTTATTGGCGCGTATTATTATTATAATAATCAATAATATTATTGTTATTATATTTTACTTCATGGGTGTCGTTTTTGTGGTTATTGGGGTTGGTGATAATGAAAATGAGGTCAAAATGAAAATCCAAGATGGCGCCGATGAAAATTTTCGGTTTTTTCTTCATGGGTGTCGTTTTCGAGGTTATTGGGGTTGGTGATAATGAAAATGAGGTCAAAATGAAAATCCAAGATGGCGCCGATGAAAATTTTCAGTTTTTTCTTCATGGGTGTCGTTTTCGAGGTTATTGGGGTTGGTGATAATGAAAATGAGGTCAAAATGAAAATCCAAGATGGCGCCGATGAAAATTTACAGTTTTTTCTTCATGGGTGTCGTTTTCGAGGTTATTGGGGTTGGTGATAATGAAAATGAGGTCAAAATGAAAATCCAAGATGGCGCCGATGAAAATTTTCGGTTTTTTCTTCATGGGTGTCGTTTTCGAGGTTATTGGGGTTGGTGATAGTGAAAATGAGGTCAAAATGAAAATCCAAGATGGCGCCGATGAAAATTTTCAGTTTTGCTTCATGGGTGTCGTTTTCGAGGTTATTGGGGTTGGTGATAATGAAAATGAGGTCAAAATGAAAATCCAAGATGGCGCCGATGAAAATTTTCGGTTTTTTCTTTATGGGTGTCGTTTTCGAGGTTATTGGGGTTGGTGATAATGAAAATGAGGTCAAAATGAAAATCCAAGATGGCGCCGATGAAAATTTTCAGTTTTTTCTTCATGGGTGTCGTTTTCGAGGTTATTGGGGTTGGTGATAATGAAAATGAGGTCAAAATGAAAATCCAAGATGGCGCCGATGAAAATTTTCAGTTTTTTCTTCATGGGGTTCGTTTTCGAGGTTATTGGGGTTGGTGATAATGAAAATGAGGTCAAAATGAAAATCCAAGATGGCGCCGATGAAATTTTTTTTTTGCTATCATTATTTCGTGGCCTACCCTTCGTGGAATACTACTGCACGCCACTGCTGAGGAGGTACGCAGATGTGTACAATACACCCAGATTTTGACAGGTATGTTAAGTTCCATTTATTAGGGATAAGCCTATTACCATGATATGTTTTGTTTTTTTATTTGAAAGGATGTACTTCAAGGATAGTTTGATGAGAGTTAGGTTAGGTTCTGAATATGGGATCCATGACAAAGTAACGGAATTCTTCAATTGTTAGGAGCAAATTAACGATACTCGACCGAATCTTATATTTAATGTAAAATAAATTCATGGCAAATATTTGTTTGGGAACAACTAAAAATGGAAAAATAAAAAACTTTTTTGAAAAAAATAAAACCGACTTCAAAAAACACAAAGTGAAAAATAACTTTAGCTTCAGAAGTCGTTGACAAATAAACTAAATCAATAAAACAAAGGTCACCGACTTCTGAAGCTAAAGTTATTTTTCTGTTTTTGTGTTTTTTGAAGTCGGTTTTTACGTTCTCTTTTACCATACATGTTATGTTTGGTTAATTTCTAAACGTAGACTGTCAGTCTGACGTTTAACTGTCATGTTTTTTACCGCGCTCGGGGAGCACGTTTGCTATGTAAGAATTATGTCTTTTTATACTAAATAAATGCCTTATGTGAAATTTCTATTAGTTACATCATCCACCATACTTCCCTGCGCTACCACAAAGGATTTTAACAGTGGCGACGATCGAACCACGCTGCAAAATGCCTACAGATCCGAGCGGCAGCGGCGGTGCGAGTGCAGTCAACATTCCGGCGAATTTAATAGAATTCTACGATTCGAAGAATAAATTCACCAGATGGGTACAAAGATTCGAAGGTGCTCTCTCTATTTACGGGGTTACCAGTGCCAAGACATGTAATTCATACTTTCTCCATTACGTTGGGGCGGATTTGTACGAAACACTCTGTGACCTAGTCTCGCCAGAGAAACCAGAAGACCGTGATTATACCAGGAACGTATGCACGCTGCAGAAACACCTCGACCCGACACCTCTCGAAATTGCAGAATATTTCAAATTTCATCACAGACACCAGTTGGAGGGAGAGTCTGTAAAGGACTACATTGCAACGTTGAAAATGGCCACTACTTGCAACTTTGGCGGCTTTTTGACAACTGCCTTGAGAAATCAGCTTGTATGCGGACTTAAATCTCAGAGAATCAAAGACAGACTGTTGGAAGTACGGGATCTCACATTAGAGAAAGCAATGGACATAGCTGCTGGCATGGATAGTGCACTAGCAGAAGGTGCTCATACCAAAGAAGTACAGGCAGTACAGACAACCATTAGAAAGAAGAATAATTTTGTGAGACCACAAAGTCAAGATACTGCGAAAAAAATTGAGTGTTATCGCTGTGGTGGAGAGCATTATGCAAACAAATGTGCTATGATAAATGCAAAATGTAATTACTGTCAAAAAGTGGGACATATTAAAAGAATGTGTATGAAGATGAAAAAAGTCAATGCAGTGGAAACTGAAGAAGAAAATAATGAAGAAATTGTTTATGTGAATAATTGTGAAATGGACTCATCAAAAAAATTTTGGATTAAAGCAAAAATCAGTAACTCAGAGGTGCTAATGGAATTTGACAGTGGTTCTGCAGTGTCCATTATGAATGAAAATGACTATAAAAAAATCTGTAAAGAGAAACTAGTGCCTACTAAAGTAAGATTGTGTACCTATTCTAATCAGTTCTTAAATGTTTTAGGTGTTGCCAACGTCACAGCTGCCATTGGACAAGAGACCCAAAAAGTAAAATTATATATCATATCTGGGAGGACACATGTAAACCATGTGTCTCCAGGTAATGTTCCGCATGCTGCTCCTTTGCAAAAATTGTTTGAGAAGTACAGTGCTTTGTTCGATGGCAAGAATGTGGGTGAAATAAAAGGGGAACCGGTCGCTTTACATGTAAAACCAGATGCCAAACCATCATTTTTTCGGGCTAGACCCGTACCTTTTGCACTTAAAGAAAGGGTTGAACAGGAGATTGATAATTTAGTAAATGAGGGGGTTTTAGTTAAAGTTGATTACAGTGAGTGGGCAACACCAATTGTACCTGTGGTTAAGCCTGATGGCAAAATAAGGATTTGCGGTGATTACAAAATATCGGTAAATCAAAACTTATTGGTTGATGAACATCCTCTGCCTACTTCGGAAGAATTATTTAATGGCTTGGCTGGAGGAGAGAAGTATACAAAAATTGACTTGCGTAACGCTTATCTAAATTGGAAAGTCAGAGAGGAAGACCAACAATTGTTGACCCTTAACACTCACAAAGGCCTTTACAAATGTACGCGGTTAATGTTTGGTCTCAACTGCGCACCTGCCAAATGGCAACGGAAAATAGAAAGCATATTAAGGACGCGTTTGCAAAATTGATAGGTACAGAATCGAACTACTACATTGACACGGGTCATACACACAAGGGTACGCTCGACTAACTGCGAGAATAGTAGTCAAGTGAACTCATTTTGACACTTTGAAAGATTCATTATTTTTACGTATTTCTTTTTAATAAAATTATGTTATGTACCTTTTTTATGTATGTAAATTTTTTTGCTGTTTATATTTTTACGAATTACCTCCGGACTTGATGGACTGACCTGAAGGTGTACTTCAGTGACTGCTACTGGAACTTTTCGACGTGTTGTACTAGGTGAGGAGAGTTTGAGCTCGTGTTGTTAGTTATGATGAGACCTTACCTCGGGACTTGATGCAGTGACCTGAAGGTGTACTTCGGTGACTACTACTGGAACTCCTTGATGTGGTTGTACTAGGTGAGCCGAGTTTGGGCTCGTTTTGTTAGTTACGATGAGACCTTACCTCTGGACCTGATGGAGTGACCTGAAGGTGTACTTCGGTGACTGCTACTGGAACTCCTTGACGTGTTGTACTAGATGAGCCAAGTTTGGGCTCGTTTTGTTAGTTACGATGAGACCTTACCTCTGGACCTGATGGAGTGACCTGAAGGAGTACTTCGGTGACTGCTACTGGAACTCCTTGACGTGTTGTACTAGGTGAGCAGAGTTTGGGCTCGTTTTGTTGGTTATGACGAGACCTTACCTCCGGACTTGATGAAGTGACCTGAAGACGTACTTTGGTGACTGCTACTGGAACTCCTCGACGTGTTGTATTAGGTGAGGAGAGTTTGGGCTTGTTTTGTTAGTCATGATGAGACCTTAACTCCGGACCTGATGGAGTGACCTGAAGGTGTATTTCGGTGACTGCTACTGGAACTCTTTGACGTGTTGTACTAGATGAGCCAAGTTTGGGCTCGTTTTGTTAGTTATGATGAGACCTAACCTCCGGACTTGATGAAGAGACCTGCAAGTGTATTTTGGTGACTGCTACTGGAACTCCTCGACGTGTTGTACTAGGTGAGCCGAGTTTAGGCTCGTTTTGTTATTATGATGAGACCTTACCTCGGGACTTGATGCAGTGACCTGAAGGTGTACTTCGGTGACTACTACTGGAACTTCTTGATGTGGTTGTACTAGGTGAGCCGAGTTTGGGCTCGTTTTGTTAGTTACGATGAGACCTTACCTCTGGACCTGATGGAGTGACCTGAAGGTGTACTTCGGTGACTGCTACTGGAACTCCTTGACGTGTTGTACTAGCTGAGCCAAGTTTGGGCTCGTTTTGTTAGTTATGATGAGACCTAACCTCCGGACTTGATGAAGAGACCTGCAAGTGTATTTTGGTAACTGCTACTGGAACTCCTCGACGTGTTGTACTAGGTGAGCCGAGTTTAGGCTCGTTTTGTTATTATGATGAGACCTTACCTCCGGACTTGATGGAGTGACCTAAAGGTGTAGGTACTTTCGTGATTATTAAAACAACAAATAAAACGTTTTCAATTTTTTATTGTAAGAATTTTTTTTTTTATATGTATATGTGAAGAATGTGCTCTCAGCTCCATATTTCTTGCCTGTCTTGGGTCAATCAATTCTGGTAGGAGACAGTTTTTGTAAAATCTAATTATGTTTCCATTTTCTCCATCTAAAATTGTGGATCTTTTTCTATGCACTGGTACTTTATTTTCCCAGGGCCTGTCCAAATAGCAAACATACAAGTATCTTGCCTAGTAATGCGCAGCTGTCCTTGAACTTGGTAATACCATTTATGTTTTTTTTTTATTTGGCACGAACTCTTTTACGAGAGCTTTTGCTAAATTTCCTGTACCTCGGCATCTAAAACAGAAGTCAAGTAATGAAACTTACACAATATTCACTCAATTACAAACAAGTAGTATTCTTCTGAATAGCTAAGCTATTCTAGTGAATAGCAGTTACCGAAGTACACCTTCAGGTCACTCTATCAAGTCCGGAGGTAAGATCTCATCATAACTAACAAAACGAGCCCAAACTCGGCTCACCTAGTACAACACGTCAAGGAGTTCCAGTAGCAGTCACCGAAATACACCTGCAGGTCACTTCATCAAGTCCAGAGGTAACGTCTCATCATAACTAACAAAACGCGGCTCACCTAGTACAACACGTCAAGGAGTTCCAGTAGCAGTCACCGAAATACACCTGCAGGTCACTTCATCAAGTCCAGAGGTAAGGTCTCATCATAACTAACAAAACGAGCCCAAACTCGGCTCACCTAGTACAACACGTCAAGGAGTTCCAGTAGCAGCCACCGAAGTACACCTCCAGGTCATTCCATCAAGTCCGGAGGTTAGGTCTCATCATAACTAACAAAACGAGCCCAAACTCGGCTCACCTAGTACAACACGTCAAGGAGTTCCAGTAGCAGTCACCGAAATACACCTGCAGGTCACTTAATCAAGTCCAGAGGTAAGGTCTCATCATAACTAACAAAACGAGCCCAAACTCGGCTCACCTAGTACAACACGTCAAGGAGTTCCAGTGGCAGTCACCGAAATACACCTGCAGGTCACTTCATCAAGTCCAGAGGTAAGGTCTCATCATAACTAACAAAACGAGCCCAAACTCGGCTCACCTAGTACAAAACGTCAAGGAGTTCCAGTAGCAGTCACCGAAGTACACCTTCAGGTCATTCCATCAAGTCCGGAGGTTAGGTCTCATCATAACTAACAAAACGAGCCCAAACTCGGCTCACCTAGTACAACACGTCAAGGAGTTCCAGTAGCAGTCACCGAAATACACCTTAACAAAACCAGCCCAAACTCGGCTCACCTAGTACAACACGTCAAGGAGTTCCAGTGGCAGTCACCGAAATACACCTGCAGGTCACTTCATCAAGTCCAGAGGTAAGGTCTCATCATAACTAACAAAACGAGCCCAAACTCGGCTCACCTAGTACAAAACGTCAAGGAGTTCCAGTAGCAGTCACCGAAATACACCTGCAGGTCACTTCATCAAGTTCAGAGGTAAGGTCTCATCATAACTAACAAAACGAGCCCAAACTCGGCTCACCTAGTACAACACGTCAAGGAGTTCCAGTAGCAGTCACCGAAGTACACCTTCAGGTCATTCCATGGAGTCTGGAGGTAAGGTCTCATCATAACTAACAAAACGAGCCCCAACTCGGCTCACCTAGTACAACACGTCAAGGAGTTCCAGTATCAACCACCGAAGTACACCTTCAGGTCACTCCAAGTCCAGGACGAAAAGGCTTTTAGAAACCCTACTTACATACTTTTTATAGCGAAATAAAATAAAATAAAAATCTTACCTTGTCAAGTATCAAATTTGGTTTATCGAATATTTTGTGTTTGTACAGCGATCTTTTTCAACTCGAGGCGCTCCAAACAGACGATACGTGTCCACTTTCGACGGCGGTCGCGCGCGGACTAAAGTTTCATTCAAAATGCTTGTGCAATAAATCAAGACGGGTATCAAAAATAAAATAACCCCTAATGCAATCGATTAAGATTCATCCAGAAGAGCAAAAAATGTCAAAAAATAAGTTTTGGTTTTTATTTTTTCTGCGACTCTATAAAGCATTTAGATTTTAAAAAATCCTAGCATTAAGAATTGAATATGTTTGCCAACAAATAGTATTTTTAGAATTAGTAAAATATGTTAATAATAGCACAAAAAATGTACCTAAACTCAACCCGGTATCGTTAATTTTGTGGAAAATGGCAACGACAGATCGATTTTACATTATAAAAAACTAAAATTTTCGATGACCAAGTACCTATCATTTGAAGATGAAGAACCAATCTATGCGAGGTAGTTATTAGTTATATTGGATTTTGTTTGGTTATGCCATAAAATGTACCGAAAAACAGCATAATTTTGCCTGATATGCAAACGCGCCCTTAAAGGATATACCTGGACTGCATTGTTTCATCGATGACATCCGAGTGACAGCTCCAAATGACACTGAACACCTCAACAGACTAAATCAGGTATTTGCAAGACTTGTGGAATATGGCCTAAAGGTAAATTTGAAAAAGTCAGAGTTCATGAAAGATCAAATTGAATACTGTGGGTACAAGATAAGCAAAGAAGGCATACATAAAGTCGATAGTAAAGTAAAGGCTGTTCTAGAGGCTCTTAATCCTACAAATGTGTCTGAACTTCAAGCTTTACTGGGATTGGTAAACTACTATGGAAGGTTTCTACCGAACTTGAGTAATACTTTAGAGCCTTTACATGAGCTGCTGCGAAAAGGAACTGTGTGGAATTGGTCTACAGAATGCGAAAAAGCTTTACTAACAATTAAAAAACAAATGCTGTCTGACACAGTGTTGGCCCATTACTCACCTGACTTACCACTTGTCCTGGCCACTGATGCTTCTCCTACTGGGGTTGGAGCAATCCTTTCACACATCATGCCTGATGGGACAGAGCGACCCATTCATTATGCTTCACAGACGTTGAATGCCTCTCAACGTAAATGGGCACAGATTGATAAAGAAGCTTTTGCTATTGTATTTGGGGTTAAGCGTTTTTTTCAATACTTGTATGGTAGAAAATTCATCCTTTTTACAGATCATAAACCATTGGTGCAAATTTTCTCGCCTTCTAAGGCATTACCACATTTGTCTGCTGCACGCATGCAACATTATGCAATTTTTTTACAAGGTTTTTAGTATGAGATCAAATATAAAAACTTCAAAGAGAATGCCAATGCAGATGCGTTTTCACGATTACCCATAGCTGAAGAATCAGCTTCCATAGAAGAGGCTGATGTTTTTCTAATTTCAATGATAAGCGTTCTACCAGTCACTGCAAAAGACATTGTGGCTGCAACGAAAGATGATCAGACTTTGAGACCATTGTTTACAGGCGTTTTGGACGGAAAGAAAGTTGCTCACAGCGACAGATTCGGAATAGACCAGACAGAATTTTCATTGTTGGAAAATTGTTTAATGAGAGGTTGACGCGTCTTGGTACCTACTTGTTTAAGAGGTACTATTCTGAATGACTTACACTCTTGCCATTTCGGTATGAACCGAATGCTGGCCCTGGCACGAAGCTACTGTTGGTGGCCAGGGATTGACAAAGATATAAAAAATTTGGCTAAGAACTGTGTACAGTGTGCATTACACCTTAACTCGCCCCCACCAGTAGCTCAAAAACACACTTGGGAATATCCGTCCAAACCATTCGAGAGGGTCCATATTGATTTTGCAGGGAAGTTTCTAAATGTATACTTTCTCCTGATAGTAGACGCGTTTTCTAAATGGCCAGAAACTCACATTTTAAACAGAATTGATACTGACTGTACTATTGAGGTATTAGATAAAGTTTTCACTACATTCGGATATCCAAAAATTCTCACAAGTGATAATGGAACTCAGTTTGTCAATCCTAAATTTGATGAGTATCTAAAAAAAAATGGTATCACACACAAGCGATCCGCCCCATACAACCCTGCAACTAACGGACAGGTAGAGCGATATGTTCAAACTTTCAAAAATAAACTACGTTGCTTACAAACTAACAAAAATAACTTACAGAGGAAAATAAATGAGATATTATTTCAATACCGGATCACTCCTCACCCTGCTACAGGTAAACCCCCTGCGGAAATGGTTTTTACTTACCGCCCGAACTCGCGTTTGTCCTTGTTGTGTCCTAACAAAAGTTGTGAAATGAACTGTCCGGATGAGAGCACTGTACTTCCTCAGAAAGAGGTAAGGGTGGTTCGTGTGCGGAAATTACTACCCGGTGAAAGAGTGGTTGCTCGTAATTATTTAGGAGAGGGAAATTGGAAGTTAGGTAATGTTAGTTGTATGTTAGTAAAAGTCTGACACTCCCTCCCGCTCCGCCCAGAGCGGGAGAAGTCATTTGATGATTTCCCATCCCAAAAAAAAAAAAAAAAAAAAAAAAAAAGGTAATGTTGAAAAGGTTCTTGGGGAATTACACTATTTAATTAGATTGGACAATGGTATGCTGTGGCGTCGTCACATCGACCAATTGCGTCGTGTTGGAGATAATACGCCAGCTACAAATGATAGGTCATGTTATGACTATGACACTGATGCATTGCAAAGTCCACATCTGGATTCAGCTCCAATAAGATCTACCACACCACCTCCAATGTACCTTCAACACCATCGGTATCTCTACCTTCAATTACACCTGAATCTACCACACCTGTTGTCCCACGTAGAAGCAAGAGAATAATGAAACCTGTTAGTAGACTAAACTTGTAATTTAAGTTTGATACCTATCACTTGCTGTTTGTTGTATCCAATTTATGAAACTGTGATGATAATGTTAGTGCTATGTTTACAGAGTTTTGCTATCAACGATAAAAGTTATTTCTTCAACAGTCTGTGTTAACTTGTTGTTCTTTTTACTATTAGTTAAATACTCGAATTGATTATATGATATGTTGAATTATTCCTAGTGAGGGAGGAAACTGTTATGTTTGGTTAATTTCTAAACGTAGACTGTCAGTCTGACGTTTAACTGTCATGTTTTTTACCGCGCTCGGGGAGCACGTTTGCTATGTAAGAATTATGTCTTTTTATACTAAATAAATGCCTTATGTGAAATTTCTATTAGTTACATCATCCACCATACTTCCCTGCGCTACCACAAAGGATTTTAACAATACAAATACCGGCTTGAGAAACTACTCTTCTTCTACGTCCGTTTCAGTAGCTTATTAGCCAACAATGGAAGTTCCAATAGCTTTTTTGCCAAACACATCAGCGAGTGAATATTATGAAAATGTTAGATCTTATGAAACCATCGACTGATAATTATTAGTTTGTTTTTACGAAATTGTTTTTCCAAGTTGTTTTTCAAATAATAAGATCCTACTATCAGTATTTTAATTTTTATCAGATCATCCAGGTATTTTTTAAATAGGCACTGCCATACGCTAAATAGTGCCGATATTAAGAAAAAACACAAGTCGGAAGATTTAAAGTTCTTCTTCCCTACTAAATATTTTAGTCAGATGTGGAATTTTTAATAAAAATCGACAATAAATCTAATTTTGGCGTATATCCCTAAAACTTCCAATCAAGATGCTCTAAAATAGATTTCATAATGTTTAGGTAAGTATATAGTGAATTATATTTTTTTTATTTCAATAATGGCGCTAGATGGCGTACGGCCTTAATAAATAATAGGAGTTTAATTACGAAAATGTACTTACTTTGAAGAAGTTATTCTTTAATACGTTAAAAATTACTGCACGTTTCTGGGACTATACGACCCAAGCTTTGCGGTGATATGTCATAGCCAGAGTTGGGCGTAATCAACTACTTTTGTAATCAGATTAATAATCTGATTGAAAGTAATCATGAATACATCAATCATGGTTACTTTTAATCTTGATTACTTTCAATCATGACTACATTTGTAATCATTCGTTTTGATTACAATAGTCAGTAATCTTAATTACATGGGTAGATTTGATTAATTTTTTAAGCATATTTTTAATAAATGCGGTTCTATATTCAATCAGTATGTATCAAGATACATACTGATTGAATATAGAACCGCATTTGCGCGATGTAGATGAAGTCTGCACAACTGCCGACATCTGGTCGGCAAAAACAAGAAGTTTTTTGGGCGTTACCGCACACTGGCTCGACACAAATCTGAAACGGAAGTCGGAAACACTGGCTTGTCCAACATTTTCAGGTACGCACAGCTACGACCGGATAGCTCTTTTACTTGAAGCAGTACATGCTGAATTTGGTCTCGACTCCCGGAAAGTGCTAGCTACAGTTACTGATAACGGTAGTAATTTTGTAAAAGCATTTAAAGAGTTTGGCATAGACGTGGAAAATTTTACTCATAACATTGATGACAATTCAGAACCCGCAGAAAGTTCTATCCTCGAAGAAGATTCTCACATCGAGGTCATTTCTGTGGCACACTTTAGTACTTATAATGAAGTTAATCCGCTAGCTTTTGACGAAAATATTATTCCACAGTCAATAATACTAGAATTGCCTGTACATTTAAGGTGTTGTGCACACAAGCTAAACTTATGTGCCACTACGGACGCCAATAAAGTATTACGAAATAACGACACAAGTATTGGCAATATTCATAATCAAGTTATTAAAAAATGCAACAACTTGTGGAACTCCGCCGGCCAGCCTAAATCGGCTGAAATAATACTTGACATTGTTGGTCATACCCTTTCCAAACCGGGAATCACTAGATGGAACAGCCTTTATGATTCACTGAAACAAATTGCATCAATACAGGAGAAGAGTGTACAGCTGCACGTGGCATTAGGAATGACAAACGTTTTACGTGATAATGATTTCCATTACATAAAGGAATACTTGCGTTGTTCAAAACCAATAGCAGAGGCCCTGGATATATTACAAGGCGAACAAGACATGTATTACGGTATATTATTGCCATGTTTAGTATCTTTGCGCAAAAAGTTGCAAAAACTGAATAGAGAATCTCTTACTTTTTGTCAAATGTTGGTAAAGAAATATTTGGAGAGCGTAGAAACGCGATTTGCAGAGTTTTTTGATTTCTCCTCAAAAGTAGCTCAAAATGCAGCAGTTGCTGCAATGTCGTACCCCAGATTCAAGGACAAATGGCTTGCTTGTGTTAATATAGAATACCATTCCAGAATCAAATCTATTTTTAAAGGAGCTGTAATCAAGGAAATCCATGAGGCACCTGAAACGCTTCAAGTCACACCTAATAATATATATGAAGACAGCTATTTTGAGTTTGACACTGATTCTTCAGAGCCTGATTCGGGAGATATGTACCAAATACAACGCTCAAAGGCAGATGCCATTATTTCTCATTTTTTAGAGCACGTTTGCTATGTAAGAATTATGTCTTTTTATACTAAATAAATGCCTTATGTGAAATTTCTATTAGTTACATCATCCACCATACTTCCCTGCGCTACCACAAAGGATTTTAACAATACAAATACCGGCTTGAGAAACTACTCTTCTTCTACGTCCGTTTCAGTAGCTTATTAGCCAACAATGGAAGTTCCAATAGCTTTTTTGCCAAACACATCAGCGAGTGAATATTATGAAAATGTTAGATCTTATGAAACCATCGACTGATAATTATTAGTTTGTTTTTACGAAATTGTTTTTCCAAGTTGTTTTTCAAATAATAAGATCCTACTATCAGTATTTTAATTTTTATCAGATCATCCAGGTATTTTTTAAATAGGCACTGCCATACGCTAAATAGTGCCGATATTAAGAAAAAACACAAGTCGGAAGATTTAAAAGTTCTTCTTCCCTACTAAATATTTTAGTCAGATGTGGAATTTTTAGTAAAAATCGACAATAAATCTAATTTTGGCGTATATCCCTAAAACTTCCAATGAAGATGCTCTAAAATAGATTTCATAATGTTTAGGTAAGTATATAGTGAATTTAATTTTTTTTATTTCAGTAATGGCGCTAGATGGCGTACGGCAGTGCCTTAATAAATAATAGGAGTTTAATTACGAAAATGTACTTACTTTGAAGAAGTTATTCTTTAATACGTTAAAAATTACTGCACGTTTCTGGGACTATACGACCCAAGCTTTGCGGTGATATGTCATAGGGCGTTGACCCTCGTAACTCGAGAGTCATTAACGCCCTACCATTTCCTTATAGGTTCGTCGTCAAATCTACCGCAACCTGGCAGATTTGACGACAAAGATCTTCCTTTACGAAAGCAGTGGCGTATAGCTCAGTGGTTGGCCGATTTATTCTGGTCTAGGTGGATGAAAGAGGTCCTACCTACCTTAGCTCCGCGTAAAAAGTGGAATCGCGAAGGCGGTAGGAGATCTTGTTGTAGTGGTAGACCCCGCTTTTTTTTTTTTTTTTTTTTTTTTTCGGATGCGAAATCATCAAATGACTTCTCCCGCTCTGGGCGGAGCAGGAGGGAGTGTCAGACTTTTACTGACTAAAACCCATCCATGTTCCTTCATCGCCCTTTGTGTTCCGGGGCCGCGGTATCTCTTTCGAACAGTCCCGCAACCCCGGGTGGTAGACCCCGCTTCACCACGGAACGTATGGCGGAAAGGCATCGTTCAGACAATATACCCTGGGCCTGACGGACGGGTTCGAGTCTAAGGATAAAAACCGGTATCATGAAGCGTCCAGGTATAGCTTTACTTCAGAGTGGTGATGAGTGTCGTAATGACGACACTGAGGGGCAGGATGTTAGCGATGATGGACGACTCAGTGCTGTTTTAAAAGATAGTAATGTAACTACTTAGTGTTTAGTTTAAATTAAGAATCCTTATTTGATTTACTGTGTTTGTTTTTGTGTATATGTTATATTGTGTTTCCCTGAATATTGTATCACTAAATTTGTTGTGGTAACATTGTAAAGTTTTGAATATTATTATAATAAAAAGCGGGGTGGTTGCGAACGTCGCGATACAGATAATCAAACCTGCCTGTCAGCTCTTGCAACGTCTGTTTTTCTTCTGGAATACTTTCCCAAGCTGAGGCAAAATGTTTGCTACTGGCAGTTTACACAGTTTTACCGCCGTATTGAGTCTTGACTTTGACTGATCTTACAATTGAATCTCTACCTTTATACAATTTAACAACTCTATCTCTTTTCCATTAAGAGGAGGTGAATTTTCATCTATAATTAAGAGAAAAACGACAAAATTTACACTTTCAGAAGGACTACTTAGAATTATTAAGTACATTACAGGCTCGTAATAAATGGTCATTACGAGCCTGTAATGTACTTAAATATTCTAAGTGCCAGCGAGTCCATATGGTTTAATAAAATGTTTGAATAACCTGAAACCGTGAAAAACGTGCATTATAGTATTTTTCAAAAGTACCTCTGGTAATGCTACAAGTGGTTGGCCTATTAGGAAATGACCTGAAGTTAATACTTCCAAATCACAAGGATCATCTGACATTAACACAAGTGGAAGCGAATTAAGAATGGCTTCTATTTTTGATAAGATTGTAGTGAGTTCTTTAAAAGTTAAAATAGTGTCTCTTACTCTTCAATAGGGTTTTTGCACTTTCGACAGCAGCTTATAATAACCCACCACCCCCCCATATGACGCCTCACTTGGGGGAAAAAAAATAGAAATAAAATGGGAATTTAACCCACCAGCTTCACCAAGCTGGTGGGTTGAATTCCCATTTTATTTTCTGGTTTCTAAACTCCTCCTGAAGTAATAATTCGTTATTAATTAAAAAACTGAATTACCTCCTTGAGATAATTATTGGCACCAACATAGTTGGTACCCCTGTCTGAACTTATGAGTGATGGTAGCCCCCTGCGGCTAACTAATCAAACAAAGCTTCCACTGGTAATGATGAAACCACCTCTAGGTGTACAGCCTTTGTGGCTAAGCACACAAAGACACATACATAAGCCTTTACTGACTTCGCGTTCCTGAGTAAACTGCTTTTTACCAAAAATGGTCCCGCAAAATCTGTAGCCACGCCTGAGAATGGACGTGCTGCAGTGACTCGATCTGCAGGTAGGTCTGCCATAGGGCACGCCACGATAGTGGCGATAAGTCCCCTCTTTGAGGAGTGGCTGGAGAGACGCCACGGCGTCCTCACCTTCCGCCTGACGCAGGTCCTCACCGGACACGGTGTTTTCGGGAGGTTCCTGCACCGAATCGGGCGGGAGGAAACGCCCGGGTGTTTCCACTGCGAGGATCGACCGGAGGACACGGTGGAGCACACGGTGGAGGTGTGCCCCGCGTGGGCGGAGCACCGCCGTGTCCTCGAAGCGGCGTCCGGCCCTGGTGCAAGCCATGGTCCGGAGCGAGACGGAATGGGACGCCGTCACCTCCTTCTGCGAAGCAGTAATGCTAGAGAAGGAGGTGGCGGAACGTGAGAGGGAGAGAACCTCACAGCGTCCCGGCCGCCGCGGGAGACGCCCCGGGCGTCGGGGGCCACCGTAGGCGCGGGCCTGTGGACGGTGGGCTATGGGCTAGCTCGCCGTCCGTCCGTCTCATGACGACAGGCCGTGTCGACGGCGCGTTCGTGTTCCACGCGCGCCTCAAAGAGAGTCAGCAAAAAGGAAGGGGTCCGCAAGGATCGATGCCTGCCGGGGTTGCGGGACTATTCGAAAGAGATACCGTGGCCCCGGAACACAAAGGGCGATGAAGGAACATGGATGGGTTTTAGTCAGTAAAAGTCTGACACTCCCTCCTGCTCCGCCCAGAGCGGGAGAAGTCATTTGATGATATCCCATACGAAAAAAAAAAAAAAAAAAAAAAAAGGTAGGTCTGCCATGAATGGCAGTTGAATTAATGAATTTAACCTGAAACATACTAAACATTTTCTTATGACCCTAGAAACCTGACGTTTGACTGATTTGATCCAATATTCTCTTCTAAGAATAGCAATTAATGCATTGGTTGCTGCATGACAATATGACCGATGATAATATTTTAATAAAAGTTGGCCAAATCTGTGATCCTTTGGCAGTAAATAGGGATGACGTGCCCCATAGGGCAAGTCTGACCTGAAGTATGATGTCAAAAGTATTATACAATGTGGGGAGGACAATATGATCATAAATGAAACTTCGTATAAGTCATGATATTCCCAACCGTCACACAAAAAATCAAATGAATATATCCAGTAGTTTAGCCACAGGACATTATTTTTCATTTTAAGTATTTTCTACATGTATTGTAAAAAGGAGAGCACGCGACAGGTTAACGACACACGTTGCCAGCTCGCTACTTTAAAAACCTACGCCTTTTCTTTAAAATTTATTTTCTCAATGCAAATTATACTTTATGCCCGAGCCATAAGAATCATAAAGCGTGTCATCACAGCTAGATAAGAAAAAATGCATGCGAAAGTTATTACTTTCCTGTTACGCACTCATGTAAATCGCTAAATATGTATGTGCGAAAGAGATAGGTAAGTTTGCTTGTTTCTACTTTGCTTACTTGTCGACGTCTAGGTTACGCGGTCAGTGTGTCACCGGACCTCCTTCCTGCCTGTGACGCGTTTTGTTTTTCTCTGGAATTTCGGATGCGCCCGCGCCCGTTTGAAGTCGCCGCGCGAGTGTTATCGTATCTTTGTTGTTGTGTTGTGTTGTGCGAAATTTGACGCTTTGTTTTAATAGTGACAGGACACATAAACGTATTATAGGTACTTAGTTAAATAGCTAAGTAGCTTTATCATGAATGAAACCAAGCTGCGTTGCCATTCTTATCGCAGGTCAGTGTACCAATTTTATAAATGGTGTTTTATTTTGTTTGCAGTTTTAAGCTATTTAGTTTGTTAGAAAAAAATGTTTTTTTAATTTCGATGTTCGGATTTATTTGATAGTTTACAAATGTTTCTATAAACCAGTATTGCCAGTGTTTTCATTTAAAGTCATATTGTCATCTCCACATTGTATAAGCTATGGTACTGTGTTCTAGGTTGTTTTTGATTGGATTTAGTGTGCTTTCTCTGTACTTTATTTAATATTAAAATAATTCTATAATCACCTAATGTTATATTCAATTCTTAACCATCAGACATATAACATGGCGCAGCCAATTCGAAATCACTAAGTGTAAAGTGTATTATTATGTAAAACTTCATCATGGAAAATAACCTAGTTAAGTTACCACTGGTCAGGTAATCTTCAAGTAAAATATTCTAACCCTGTTATTCATTATTCATTTGACAGTTCCCTCACCTCCGCCTTCCACATTTCTGCCTGTATGAAGCCATGTTTGTTGATCTGTCAAATCAAAACTTTTGAAGTTTTGAAATTTGAATCTACCTACCATTACAGTTTCAAAGTTGGTCGAGTGAAGTTCTGCGTTGATTTATTTCCGTAACTTATCCTCTCAATTTCTGAAACTGTAATATTATCATCGTACAACATGTACAATAAGTGTTGCGACCTGTGCTAGTAGACGAAAGGACGTCAGTTTTCATGTTTCCAAAAAGTGAGATAGGACTCAAAAAATGGTTACAGTGCATTAACTGTGAAAGACTGCGAAGCTTGAGCTTCCAAAAACTTCGCAAACAGTTTGTGTGTCGAAATCATTTTGAGAAAAGGTTTCTTTCAACAACGCGCGATAGAGTTCGTCTTTGCCCCAACGCCTATCCAACGTTGTTTACTGCTAGCGAGATATCCAGTGGTATTCCTCAAACCGATGCATTAACACCCGACAACTCTGGTAAGTACCTCTTTGTTACCTAAGTGTCGTCAATTTGTATTTAATTTCTAATCATCATACAATAGTAATAGCATAGTAAATTACCTAAAGGGACAGAGTTGAAAGGAGAAACTATTTGATATGGTAATAAATTAAATTATTTATTTTTCAGAAGTTGTGCTTTGTACTCCAACTACAAAGAGAAGACGGTGTATCATACATAAGAAAAATAAGCTGTCGCCGCATTGTACTAGGCTTTACAAGGAATACACTAAGTCAAGAAGGCAGCTTAACTTCAATTTACGAGCAAAAAAGGCATTGAAATTCTCAAAAGAAAAGTCTTGAAAAGCTCACAGAAAAACTGATTCCAATGGCACAAGCTTTCCTATGGATGCAGATTAAACAGTGCACTAAAAAAGCCAGGGGCCGGATTCTCGGATGAAGAAAAATTGATAGCAATGGCAATAATGAAACAGAGCCCAAAGTGCTATAGATTTCTTCACAGGATATTTATTTTGCCATCCAAATACACACTAACCAAAATGATTTCTAAATTAAACATAGAATCAGGAATCAATCTTCAAATATTTAAAGCTGTGAAAAAAGAGATAATACCAATTTTTTTTTTTTAATTAAATAGCCTAGTTTTTCTAAATTTTTATGAATGAATATAAATAATGTTTCATTAAATTGCTTTCAGGTCAAAACTTGGACAAAAAAAAAATATTGCTCTATACTTTTTGATGAAGTGGCTTTAGCAGCAGCCTTGTCTTATGACAAACATAAAGACATTATTGATGGATTTGTGGAACTAAAACAAAAGACCAATGATTTCGCTGACCATACACAGCATTTCGAGCTGCCCTGAAGAGTCTCCAAGAAGATACAAGGCGACTGCAAATAATCGCCGGTGAAAATATTGGTAAGTAGGTAATGTTCTCTTTATGTGCACCCTTTTGTGACAATATTTAAAACAATGCCCATAAATGGGCCCCAACCCACAAACGTTTTGACATTATTGTAACGATATAATTTTAATGTTTCAGATGATGTTATTGTAATTAACGGACAGAAGCTCAGTGTCATTCACGATCCACCACACCTCATTACAGGGCTAAGAAATAATTTTATTACAAAAAATATATCTGTTAATGGAGAAATATCGAAATGGAATGACATAGTAGATGTTTATAAAACGGACTGCAATCATGCACAGTCACGACTCCTCCATAAGTTGACTGACGAACATGTAATTCCGGAGAAAATAATTAAGGTGCTGACAACACCAAATTTGTTGAAATTGATGTTATTTAGGCACATTTGTTCTAGCACATGAAAAAATAAATATGTTAATATACATCATATTTCAAAGATCTTGGACGGGCTCGATACTTAATTGGACGAAATTCGGCTCGATAGAAAATAATTGCAAAGATTGGTCTTAAAAAGATCATTAACGGTTCTGTCTTTATTTTTTGACATAAGGGTCTGCAATTAAAAACGTGAAGTTACAATACTAATTGTTTTGTTTTACGAATTTTGTTTATGACCTTAGTATTGACTAAGTATTAATTTATTATATTATTTGTTGTAGTTCATTATGCAGATGGAACTGAAGTAAGCTCTACATTAAAGAACACCGCTAAAGTAATTTCATAGGGGAAACCTTTAAGACAGGCAGGCGATAACACAAAACTCGCAGCACCACGAATTTTGGAGGGAAGCAATTACAAAACTAAAACTTATTAAATTTGTCGATAAACACGGTAAGGAATCCATCGATTGAAAAGTTACCAGAGAGTGTGGCAATACTTAAATGAAAGAAATATTAAAATTATGCGCCCGCGATATTTAAATTCAGATCCCGTAGTAAACTTCTTTGGACAAATGCGGGCGTATAATTTTAGAAACACAAATCCAGATTGCCATGCCTTTACCTTTAAATCACTGTTAATCACGAGGTTTATAAAGTTTCACTCAGATAGCTACAATTGTGAAGAGGATTCAGGTAAACAGTTATTAAAATTGAAATCACTTTTTAATAAAGGACAAAGTAATTCAGAATCTCCAAATGTATCACTTGCAGATTCTGAGTTAGTCTGTTCACCGGAGTCCTCTGAGCTATCAAACTGGGTTGAAAGTGAAAGTGTTCAAAGCTCAGCAAGTCAAGAAAAACTAAATGTCCACTCACGTGCATTTACAGCTGGTTGGGTCATGAGAAAAATATTACAAAAAATAAAGTGTCTGCATTGTGAAGAAAATTTAACTAGTAAGGAATCCAATTATGATAAAAATACTGTAAATAATTGGATTTCCTTTAGAGAGTTCAAGAGCATAAAAGAAAGGAAATTGACCTACCCTTCAGAAAATGCTGTGAGATTTTTTGGAATAATTATAGAAGAACCAAACAAATACTTAGAAAGTCAACCTGAACGGAGTCCCATTATAAAAAATATTAAAAATCTTATCAAATCGTAAGTATTTGTTTGACTTCATAAATTGTGAATTGCATAAGGATGCTGTTTCTGAATGCTTTCTTGCATTAAGTTTAAGATTGGCAGTATTTAATTGGTGCAATGTTATTAATAAAATATTTAAAAGGCACAGATGTCTTCAGACTGAAAAATAAACCTTTGTTGCCTAAAATGCAATTAAAAGCTTATAATAAATACAGAACAAAATTAAAAAATAAAAAGAAATGAAAGTAATATGAAATGTTTTTTTTTCCTAACATTCCCTTTCTAACTGATTCATAAAACATTGCAATTAATACAATATGCTCATAAAATGAAATTAAAATTGCCAATTCCTAGCAAGAAAAACCTTTTAGGCTGAAGCCATACCACGCTTTTGCCTAAAGATCCGTACCGGGTGCAATGCTACATTAAAAAAAAAAACTGTCAAACATGATATGTGAACCATAGGCGAGTCGATTTTTCTCTATGAGAGTGTGTTGAAAAATTGGCAACAATTATTTTTAGAAGTTATCTTATACTCTATGGTTTTAGCTCTGGCAAGAGTGTGTGTCTATGTTTAAAATAAAGGCTTGCTACGTCCGTCGCTTATAATCGTATTACAGTTATTTAATGAATCCAAACCCCAATAATTTCATCAGGTTATGGGCCCAGAACGCTGTAACTGCTGAGATAATATTGGGTTTGGATTTCCAAGGCGAAAAACGCGGTAAATAGCGTTGAAATCGAAAAATATTCGGCGGCCATTTTGGTCAGGCGGGTTTTCTTGGAAAGAAAAAAAGGAGCATCGTAGCGTCTCAGGCGTGTGCAGGCGTGGTCGGCGAGGTCAAATCGTCATCAAAATCAGCGAGGCGAGGTACCGGCGAGGTCAAATCGTCATCGCAACGAAAAACGGTGAGAATAACAAGATGGACACATCAATAAATTTTAATAATATCGACGGGAACTCCAAACTGGAGGGTCCTCACAATTGGAGCGTGTGGAAATTTAAAATCCGGGTCCTGTTGATGGCAGCAGGGTTGTACGACAATGTCAACGGCAACAATATCAAACAGGAGGATACCAAGTGGATCAGTAGCGACGGAAAAGCACAAGGTATCATTGTTACGCGTCTATCAGACAAAGTTATATCACAGGTAGTGAGTTGTAAAACAGCTCAAGAAATCTGGGAAAAACTGCACACCATTTTTGAGCAAAAAGGAGAATTGTCATTGCATTTAGTACAGGAAAAGTTCTTTGCATTAAAATATGACGAAAAGGAGACTATGTCCGAGTTTTTGGCCAGAGTAGAGGACTTGTTATGTAACCTGAAGGCCTTGGGCTCAGAAATCCCTTCTTCAATGGCCATAACTAAAGTAAATACTTGTTTACCAGTACACTACTGTCATTTTGTGTCTGCGTGGGAGTCAGCTCCTAAAGATAAGCAAACTATGGCAGAGCTAACAGCTCGGTTACTAGTGGAGGAGCAGCGCTATCTATCAAGGGGTAGAGGTGCAGAGGAGGCTTCATCAACAGCATTAGTCACAAAGCCAGCGAAGAAAACAAGAAAGTGTTTCAAGTGCGGTAAGGTGGGACACTATAAAAGTGAGTGCAAGTCAAACAATTCTAATTTTATTGGTAAAGACGGTAAAGTCTGTAGCATTTGTAAGAAATCTAATCACACTGAGAACAGTTGTTGGTTCAAAAATAAACCAAAAGGTAATGCATTAAGTGCAACTCTATTGACAATTTTTACAGGAGGAAATGTATGGGCTATGGACAGTGGAGCCACTGAACATATGTGTTTTGATAAAGATTTATTTTCAATGTTTGAAGAGTTAAATGAACCTCGAAATGTCACTATAGGTGATGGCTCTACTATCCGTGCCACTGGTCTTGGAAACATACAACTACAAGCTTACAACGGAGTTGATTGGGTTGCTACAACTTTGCATGATGTTCTTTTTGTGCCAGAGTTAAAGGTAAATTTATTCTCTGTCACAGTGGTAATTAATAAAGGTTTTTCTATGAAAATGGATAGTAATTGTTGTAAAATATATAATAATAATGGTGATTGTGTTGCTTTGTCCAAACCAAAAGGTAACTTATTTATAATGGAGTTTCAGTACTCAAACAGTTCATGTGCCATTTCTGTTCCATTAAGTGAATGGCATAAGAGGTTAGGGCATCAGGACACAGAACATGTAAAAAACATTTTAAAAAGAAGTAATATTCAGGTAAATGAGAGTAACAAAAGTTCGTGTGTTTCATGTTTAGAAGGTAAACAACATAAACAATCGTTTCCATTGAGTGCGTCACATGCTGAAAAGCCGGGTGAAATGTTACATTTAGATTTATGTGGGCCAATGGAAGTAGAATCATTAGGTGGGTCTAGGTACTACCTTGTAATAAAAGATGATTTCACAAAATATAAGACAGTGTATTTTCTTAAACAAAAAAGTGAAGTGTATGCAAAAGTGAAGTGTTTTTTGTGACAAAGAATCTTGGTTATTCAGTAAGAATACTACGGAGTGATTGTGGTACTGAGTTTGTCAATCGTGAAATGTCAAGTTTATTAGAAAGTTTCGGTGTAATTCATCAAACAAGTGTGCCTTACACACCAGAACAGAATGGTAGGGCAGAGAGGGAGATTCGCACAATAACAGAATGCGCTAGAACAATGTTATTGTCAACAGATTTTAACAAGAACATGTGGGCTGAGGCCGTAAATACAGCGGTTTTCGTGTTAAATAGAACAGGAAAAAGTAGGGTAAAGAATATCACACCATATGAATTGTGGTTCAACACATCAATGTTTGAAATCAACCAATTACAGGTATTCGGTTCCAGTGTAGCAGTTCTAATTCCGAAACAAAAAAGACGTAAGTGGGACTCGAAGTCTGAGATTGGTTACTTTGTAGGTTATGGGGAGACGTCAAAGGGTTTTCGTGTTTATTTTCCAAAGAAAAACGACGTTCTTGTGAAACGTGAAGTGGTTTTTATTAAAAACAATGCTATAAAATCGAATGAAAGTTTAAAATCAAAAAATAGCAGTGAGTTTCAGAACGCAAAATGTTCGGAAAATTTTGTTGACGTTTGCAACATAAAATGTCACGAAAATGATGATGAAAGTGATGATCCGTCTTCAGAAATCCCCGATTATTTTACGGACAGCGGCGATCAGTTTTCGGAGTGCATAAGCCTTGATTCACCAGTAGACCTGCAAAAAGATAACCAGTTAGCACAAAAATCTGAAGAAAATAAGTTGCAGCAGTCGATCCAGGAATCTGAAAAAGAAAACGAAACATTAGTTACGTCAGATGAACAAGAAAGTAAAGAGAAGAGGTCAGAAACAGAAAAATATTCACATCCCAAGAGAAATCGTAAGAAACCTGAAAAGTATGGGGATTATCAGTGCTACTCGAGTGTTGGAGCAATAACTTATGAGGAAGCAATGTGTACTGATGAAAGCAACAAGTGGAAAGAAGCGATACAAAAGGAATTGGATACTCTGAATGAGAATAATACATGGGAAATAGTGGAGAGTGTGCCGGAGTGTTCAGATGTAGTGTCGAGTAAGTGGGTGTTGTGTACAAAATAAATAAATGGTGAAAAAGTGTATAAAGCCAGGTTAGTTGCCCGTGGATTCGAGCAGAGTGACTGTGATTCCGATGTGTACTCACCTGTAGCTAAATTACCTACATTCCGCTTATTCATGGCCGTAGCAAATAAACTTAAATATCCGGTGTATCAAATGGATGTGGTAGGAGCATTTCTTCATGGAGACATTGAGGAGCTAGTTTATCTAAAACTTCAAAATGGTCAATTTGCTAAGTTAAATAGATCACTGTATGGCTTGAAAAAATCTCCAAAATATTGGAATAAAAAATTTGATGACTTCATGATATCACAAAAATATTTGAAATCAAAAAATGATCCATGTTTGTACATGAAGAGACAGGATAAAACAGTAATGTATGTTCTTCTTTATGTAGATGATATTTTGTTATTTGGAAATGAGATAGATTTATTCAAAAATCAGTTGAAGAATAACTTTAAAATGAAAGATATGGGTTTGGCTTCTAACTACTTAGGCATTGAAATAAAACAGAAAGGTTCTCAAACAATATTAAATCAGAAAAAATATTTATTAAAAATTCTACATATGTACCATATGTCAGATTGTAAAGTTATTAGCACACCAATTGAACAAAATTTTAATTTTGACCTTCTGAAAAGGGAAAGTTCTGAGAATCAGGAAGTTGAGAAAAAATGTAGGCAAATGATTGGTAGCTTAATGTACGCTGTGTGTGGCACAAGACCAGATTTATGTACAAGTGTATTCTTTCTTGCTAGATATCAACATGTAGCTAGTGAGTATTTATATAAGTGTATTAAAAGAGTGTTGCGTTATATAAAAGGGACTTTAGATCTAGGTTTAATATTTGAAAGTGATCAGTCAAACATACTTGGATTTGTTGATGCAGATTGGGCAGGAGATACTGTAACCCGTAAGTCAACTTCGGGATACATGTTCTTTTTATTTAATTGTTTAGTTTCCTGGAATTGTAAAAAACAAAACTCTGTTTCTTTGTCCTCAACTGAGTCCGAGTATATAGCACTCAGTAATGCAATTTGTGAGTCAATTTGGTTACAAAATTTACTTTTAGATTTTAGCATTAAGGTAGAAATTAATATTTTTGAAGACAACCAGTCAGTTATAAAGCTTGCCTATCATAAAGAGAATAATAAAAGGTTGAAACATTTAGACATAAGATATCATTATATTGTGGAAAATGTAGAAAATAAAAAAGTTTGTTTGAATTATATAATGTCAGAGAATAATTTGGCCGATCTCTTAACAAAACCATTGGGTAAAATTTTATTTGAGAAACATAGGGATGCTATTTTGAAAAATGTGTAATTCAAAGTTAAGAATAATGTTTATTTAGAAATTGTATTAGTTCATGCAAATGTGTCCTATGTTAAGTTTAATTTTTTCTCTTTGTATTGAAATGTAAAAATATTTGTTGAGAGGGGGTGTTGAAAAATTGGCAACAATTATTTTTAGAAGTTATCTTATACTCTATGGTTTTAGCTCTGGCAAGAGTGTGTGTCTATGTTTAAAATAAAGGCTTGCTACGTCCGTCGCTTATAATCGTATTACAGTTATTTAATGAATCCAAACCCCAATATTTTCATCAGAGTGCCCTGCCTGAAGCTCTATGTGGTCATTGGTTACCACCAAATTTTGACATTCGGTCTCAATCGGCATCTACTGAATGGAAATTTTGGAAATGTTTATTTGAAGATTATTTAGTGGCGATTAGTAAAGATGATGCTTTTTATAAGGTCAAGTTATTCCTATTAAGAAATATGACCGGAGTCCACAAAAGTAATATAAAGTTTCAAATTGTCAGAAAAGGATTCTCAAGAGTGTACGAGAAAGTTGTGGCGACTATTGAGAAATATGTAAACCCTAAATATAACGAGGTCTTTGAGAATTTTAAGTTTAATGAGCAGAGACAAGAACCAAATGAAAATTTTGAAAAGAAAAAAATTCAAAATTTGTTGTCTAAATTCGTATAAAAATACGAATACGAGACAACTTATCTTCAAATTTAATAACGAAAGTACTAAGGAAACTTTAGAGGACCAACTCTTAAGGGACCGAATTGTTCAGGGACTCCAAGATATAGGAGTTTATTGTGTATGTATTATGAAGATATTACTCAACCTGCTGATATAGAGATGATATGCCGTAAAACGGGGTGACTAGAACTCGCGAGGTGAATAGAGAAAAAACATGAAAAAACTTGTAACGTTTTATATGGCAAACTCGTTGATCCCAGTTAAAAAGCTGAAACTTTAGAATGTTTTTGGTATTATTTATCTTAGTCTGGCAACGTTTTATTTGCGGCAACTTCAGAAAAAAGTAAAAACTAAACGTCAAAGTTGACAACAAAATAATTCGTGAAGTGTGCGTATGTATGAACCACCCTATCTAAATGAATTTGGTGTTATTAGTTTAAATTATCTTCAAACAACGATCTGTTTATCTAAAAATATATTGTGCTATAATAATTCAGGTAAGAATGTTTTCTGTTTGTCTGTTTGAATTATTGTATTAAATTGTTCATATTTCGTAAGCCTTGTTTTTGTTGGGATTTCGATTTATAATAAAACTGCATTTGGTTGAGTTGAAATACGTCTGTCTCTTGTAATTTTCTTTTGTACAGTAAACCATAGATAATACACCATAAAAATGACACTGACAGATATTTTTGGAACGGCCTCCGGGCCTTTGTGCTATTCAAATAAAAACTAAATGTTGTGTTGCCAACATATTGGCAGGGCAACTGAAAGATTAATTAGCTAAGTACTTATTAATAAAGTATACAAAAAATAAAACAGCCTATTAATTCACATAGACTATTTAAATAGGTAATAAAGATATTAAGTAGTATTAACAAAATGACGCGAAACTAAAATTGTTCTTATTAAACTAAATTAACTTCTGTTTTATAATTAAAGATTGAAACAGATTAAAATTCAACATTTATTTCCAAATTCTACAGACACTGATCATAGACAACCTGTCATAGATGACATATATTTTCACCATGGATAATCATTACTATTCTAGAACACCTCCCCCTTAAGCATTATTATTCTTGTAAACTTATACAAACAAATCAATGAAATCAACACTAAACAATATTTTTAGTTTAATCAATATTGGTTGGCCATTATTCATTACAAATCTAAAATCTGTCTAGGTTTAATAATTCTGCCAAATCTAGTCTGAGGCAAACTTGAATTATTATTATTATTTGCTGCCGCAGGTGAAACACTTTGTGAACAGTTAGGTGAACTTAAATGACAATCATTATTGCTTAAATCTATAAACATATCTCTAGAACCATGACTTGTATTAGTTTGAGACTTTTTCATGTGATAAGTATTTCTTTTTAGTGGTCTAGAATTACCACTACTATGTATGATCTAGGTTCTTTAGCTTTATTTAATACTGTTCCCTTTTTCCAAGTATTTTCCTTATCAGTTTTATACACTATTTGTTCCCCTATCTCAAAACTTTGTTCCTTTCTTCTAGCTTTCCTATCATGAAAGTTTTTAGTTACAGACTTTCTCATATTCAATAATATATCAACATTTTTCTCTATCTTTGGTTCCAGAGCTATACTGCTAGTAGGCAAGTTAGTTCTTAGGCTTCTACTATGTAAAATTTGTGATGGTGAGATCTGTAAACCAGCTAAAGGCGTATTATTATAATGTAAAATAGAATCTCTATAATCAATGGTCTCTTCATAAGATTTCTTTAACAAAGTCTTAGCAATATGTACAGCCTTCTCTGCTAACCCATTACTTCTATGATAATGTGGACTACTAGTGACAATTTGTATATCTTTAGACTTGTAGTACTGTTTACACTCATAAGACAAAAACGGATTATTATCAGCAACTATAGTCTCTGGGTAACCAAATCTAGTAAAAACTTCTTGCATTGCATTAATTATGGATTTAGAACTCTTATCTAACAAGAAATTATTTCAAGCCAATGTGATAGGTTATCAATAATCACTAAATATGATTTACCAGCAAACTCTAATATATCTGTCCCAACTTTACTAAATCTCTGCTTAGGTATCTTATGGCATAACATAGGCTCATAGTAATTCTTAGGTCTAAATTTTTCACATGTTCTACACTTAACAATAACATTTTTAATATTCTCAGCCATACCTGTCCAATAAAATAGCTGTCTAGCTCTATTAACACTTTTATTTATCCCAGGGTGTCCTTGGTGAATCAAATTTAGAACATAAGATCTCATAGATTCTGGTACAATGATTTTAGAACCAACAAACACTAATCCTGCCTCAACATAAATATCATCCTTAAGTTTATAATATGGTTTACATTCCGTGGAAACCTTGGATTCATCAGGCCATCCACTAAAGTAATACTTAGTAATCTGTGTCAAAATTCTGTCTGAAACATACAGCATCCAACACCATTTTTTGATGCATCACACTGCAGAATAATTTCTTTATCAGTACAAAATGGGCTCAAAGCTGGTGCCTGAGAAATTTAACACTTTAATTCACTTAACATTTTCTCATGATGTGGCAACCACTGAAATTCAACATCTTTTTTCAAAAGTTTACATAAGGGTGACATTAATTCTGCCATCTCTGGTACATATCTCCTAACATAATTAAAGGAACCAATTAATCTTTGTAATTATTCTTAAGAACTAGGTAACTTTAATTGTAATAATGACTCTACTCTATCACCATCAACTCGCATACCTTCTTTGCTGAATATTTGACCAATGTACTTAACTTCTCTTTGCTTATACTGTAATTTATCTTTGTTAAAAACTGCTCCTATTTCTTTTGCTCTTTTTAACAATTCGTCGACAGATTTATCATGTTCAAACTCATTTTTTCCCATAACTAGTACATCATCGAACCAACATAAAACATTTGGTATAGAACCAAAGTAAAATTCCATCTGATCTTGGAAAACTTCAGGTGCATTGGTTACACCATAGGGAAGAACCAAATATCTATACACTCCAAATGGTGTGGCGAAACAACATTTCCATGAAGCCTCCTCTGTAAGTGGGCAATGATGGAATCCTTCTGACAAATCAAAAACCGAAAATACTTCCATATCTCTTAACCTAGAAGCCACTTCATCAACCGTAGACATATGTTTTGGTTTTCTTATAACATACCTATTTAAATCTGTCGGGTCTAAACATAACCTCAACTTCTTATTTGGTTTTTCAATAATTACAATTCTATTAATACAAGCTTCAGAATCAATTTCCTCAACTTTCTTTATGGCACCTCGCATAACTAATCTGTTTAACTCACACTTCAAGGGTTCAGTCAAAGCTAGGGGAACCTTAACAGGTGGATTACAGATAGGTTCATGAAGAATTGTAGGAATGTTACATTTATTGGGAAAACTACCATGACCATTAAACACTTCAAATTTTTTTTGATACAAACTTAGACTTCTTTTCATCAACATTACTTACTACTGACACTTTTTGTACCCTTTTTAACAAATTCAATTTAATACAACCGGGTAACCCTAACAACATATTTTGGCTTTCAACAAGCATAAAATTTTCACAACATTCAATATTTTTATACTTACATCTTAAATTAACCATACCCAATGGTTTAGTTTTAGTCCCTTGGAATCCTTCTAATTCAGTTTGTACTGGAGTTACCTGAAATTTAGTATTAAGACTTTTGAAAACTTTCCATGGCATAACGCTAACATCTGCACCAGTATCAAGACGACACTTCACATTAGAATTTTCAATTATTATATTCTCGGTCCACTGACCATTATTGACCATTCCGCAGAATAATGACTCTGGCGACGAATCTCTCGTCATGCTCCTGAATAGTATGCACTCTTCTGACTCTGCAAGACACTGCAAAATGGTTTAATGTTCCACATTTACTACACTTTTTCCCATATGCTGGACATTGCCTTGGACCATGTGTTATTTGACATCTATTGCAATTAAACTTCTTTTCTTCTTTAGGACTTGCATTTTTATTCTGACTCTTTGTTTTTACTCTGTCGATTTCATAACTATTGACTGGATTCATTATTTTCACCGGTTCTTTACTTAGCTCTGCACTTCTGCATAAGTCTGCAGCCTTGTTCAACGTCAAACTTTCTTGTCTTAGTAAATTTTCTTGCAACGTTTTGTCAGAGATGCCATGTACTATTTTGTCTCTTAAAAGTTGATCCTCAATGGATTCCGTTGTGCTTTTGTAATTACAAGTACTGATTAATCTTTTACAATCAGTTAAAAAATTATCAAACTTTTCGTCTTGCTGCTGTTTTCTCTCATTAAACTTGAAACGTTCAAAAACTTCGTTTACTCTAGGTCGAACATATTTGCTAATCGCGGCTATTAGACCTTCGTATTTTACTGTTTTGTCACTAGACACTGGAAGAGTTGCAAGAATTCTGGCGGACTCCAGTCCCATCATGTTTCTCATTAATGCAACCTTAACATGGTCTGCGGCTTCTTCTTGCCCGATTCCAATAAGGTAATCATCAAAACATTGTTTCCATAGTGGTCACTCATCACCGGCATTACTCGCCCGCATGTCGAAGTTTGGCAAAACTTTTACACAGTTATTCTCCATAATTACTGCTAAACTTCAATAATCGTGAAGAATAAAATACTTGCAATACTTTTTTACGGCTGCGCCATGTTTTATAATTAAAGATTGAAACGGATTAAAATTCAACATTTATTTCCAAATTCTACAGACACTGATCATAGACAACCTGTCATAGATGACATATATTTTCACCATGGATAATCATTACTATTCTAGAACAACTTCAAATAATTAAAGTAATTAAGTACAAATAATTAAAGTAATTAAGTACTTGTTAAACAATGTAGCCGATACGTAAATTTTTTTTTATTTATGAGACAAAAACTAAATTAACATAAACTAATTTATTAACTACCTTATAAACAATGTTGCTGATGGGTAAAATTTGAAGACATAATATTATCATTGTTATTAACCAGTACCACTACCATTTTTTTATTTTTTTAAATACACAAAATGACTTCGATATAAAATCATATATTAATATTCTTAGTACCTTGGCATTGGCTGCATTGTAAGCAAGCTATTATAAAACTTGTGCCAAATCGGTAGTAGTTCACAATTTGGCACAGAATCCCAGTCCAATTTTTCTTGCCATAAGCGTTGCATTATAGCCTTTGCGCTTACCACAATAGGTCCAGCAAGACCTAGTGGGTCGTAGAATCCACTTATGAAGCTAAGAATTTCACACTTAGATTGAGGCATGCTATTAACATTTTTTGGACTTGATATAATTAATGAAACTAACTTAATATTGTAATCTAAACCTAGTGTTTTTAAAGAAGTATTATTTTTCTCTAGATCAATCTCATCAAAATGTTGTTGATCCTTTTGTATTTCTTTTAACAAATCTGGTGAATTTGAAACCCATTTGTGTAACTGAACACTTCCTAAGCTTAACAACCTGCATAGTTGTTCCTTTGCTGCTGATAATTCAATCAATGATTTTTCTGAATAAAGAATATTATCAACATATGTGGAATTATTTAATATAGAAGCAGCTATAAGGTAGTCATTATGGTGTTGTTCAGCCAACATTTTCAAACATCGAGTTACCAAATAGGATGAGCTCTTTAAGCCATATGTAACTGTGTTCAATTGAATACATTTAACACTTACGTCTGGGGAGTCTCTCCGTAGAATATTCTGTAATGACCTGTGTTTGAGATGTATTTTTATATTTCTAAACATATTTTTGATGTCTGTTATAAAAAAATATTCATCAACTCTGAATAGCAGTAAGACATCTACTAGCTCCTTTCGTACTACAGGGCCATTAAGTAATAAATCATTCAAAGATGTTTTTGTACGGGTTTTCATAGAACTATCAAATACAACCCGGCATTTTGTAGTCTTTTTATCTAACCTAAGTACAGGGTGATGTGGTAAAAAGTACACTGGGTCAGTAGATAAGTTATATTGATTATATCAATTAATGTACCATGATTTTGCTTTAAATATTCTTGAATGAACTCCTTGTATAACATAAAAAGATTAGAATCTTTTTTAAATCTAAGTTCTAAGTTTGTTTGTTGTTAGTTTATTTATTTTAGTTTATTTAATACTTAGTTTTTAATTAATTATGTAAAAATAAAGTTGAAAACTTGAAATTAGATCATGAAACACTGCAAAGTAGATAGTTCTAAGTTGTGAAATCTTTTTAATGCCAAATATAATGAATCTCCTAAAGCCTGATTGATTGAATCTAATGGTAACTTTAGTGGCAAGATTACTTGAATTTTATTGTTTTTTGAATCTTGCTCAACATTTTCACAAAATATCTTTTCACACAAGTCATGTTCAGAATGTGCCTTTGGAAAGGTCTCTGGAACACTTACACACTTCCAAAACTCAACAATAGAATTGTTTAAATCAGAATCACATTTTTTGCAAAATAAAGTGATGACTGGTTCTGTGTGTTGTGTAGGTGTGTTACCTGCAATTACATAACCAAGTCTTGTATTTAATACTGGAGCTTTAGATGTGACACTGCCATCAGCTGCCTCCGAGCTGGATGGAAGAGCTTGAAGCACAGGCTCAGGCGGCAGCAGATCTGGAAAAATATGTCAGCACCTAATAGAATGTGTATGTTACTCGGCTCATTGAACTTTTTGTCAGCTAGCATAATTTTGGGAGGTAAAACTAAGTTATGCAAGTCGAACTTTCTTTGTGGTAACTTTGAAGTTATTTTGTCCAATAAGTAACATGTGACTGAAATTTTAAAATTCTGAGTGATGGAATGTATTTCCAAATGGACCTTCTACTTTAATTTATTTAAAGTATTGCCTATACCGATAACTGGAGTGTTGGCTATATCAACTTGTAGTTTTAATAGATTTGCAAGTTCTCTAGTCACGAAGGATGCCTGTGAACCAGTGTCTAGAAGAGCCTTGACATGCACCTCTGTACCATTGCGCGCTAATAGGTTTACCTGTGCAATAGTACTTGCTCGGAGGCAGCCTCAGACATCAATGTTACTGGAGACGATGCTTTATCTTCGTGGAGCAATGTGTTGTGCCCTTCTTTGCAGACATTACATTTAAAATGATATCTGCATTTTTTACTATGATTATTTTAACAAATCTCACATATCTTGTTAGATGTAGCAAACTTGATTCGATCACTCGCAGACATAAGTTTAAATTGTGGACAAGTAAAAAGCTTGTGGTTGGACTTACAGAGCTTCTTGTTCCCTCTTGTCTCCGCAGCAGCACCTGTATCTGGATTCGCTTTCTTCACAGCAGCGACATGAGCCACTTTTAAAGTTGGCTGGGATCTCTCCGGTGGCCGCTCTGCATTCTCAAGTGCAAGTGCACGCTTATCTAGAAAATTAATAAGGTGTGCAACCGTGGGATCTCGTACTCGAGCCAATTGAAATTCCCTACTGCACAATAAGTCTAACTTTCTAGTCAGAATGCAAAGTACTATTGGATCCCATTGATCAACCGAGTGTCCTAAATTTTTTAAGGCAGCTATTTGTTGTTTTACAACAGACACAAAGTTTCTTAAATTACTTGCTGTTGACTTAAATATAGGTACAATATCCAACAAAATGTGTATATGTTCATTTGTAATCTTATATTTGTTGTCGTATCTGTCGAGTAGAATTTTCCTGGCCTCATGGTAACTCTCAGTAGACAAGGTGAGATTTTTAACCAGATCGTGAGATTCCTCTCGCAGAAAATTACGTAAATAAAAAAACTTTTGCACGTCATCTAAATTTTGATTGTTGTGTATAAGTGAATCGAAGAGTTGTAAGAATGGCTTGAACTCGGATTGCTTACCAGAGTATGCTGGTACATTTATGGTAGGTAACTTTGTATTGAAGCTTTTTGGAACATTCTCGTTCTTACAATCGTTTTCACAACTTATTTTATCCAGTAATTCCCTGATGACGGTGAGCGTTTTGCTGTATTTTTCTTCTACATCATCGCCATCATCGAGCTCATGTATAGTTTTCGTACTTTTTGAATATTTCGCGAAGACGCTCTTCTTTTAGGAGTAACGCCTGTTTAGATAACTCCTTGTAACCCTCTTCGTGTTTGAATATGTTTTCAATTTTCGAGCGTCCCTCAAAGGTACCTTTGATGGACGCTCGTTTTCTGACGAGCGTTTTAATTTGGTCGCTTTCCATAGTTGAAATTCGCGCACTTTAATATTTCGAGCTCATTAGACACGCGAAAGGTGTGAATAGACACGCCTGATGGGTTAATGGGCACGCGAATATGGTTAAAAGACACAGGAACGGGGTGACTTTAGAGTCAAAGTGCAATTTTTAGTTTTGTATTCGAGTTTGATGTTTAAGTTTGTTTAGATGATGTTGCTATATACATTTTTAATAATTATTGGTTCTAATTATATCTTTAATAAGGTGAATTATATAATGAAACTGATTTGATATAACAATATTATTTTAGAGTCAAAGTATTTTTTTTAATTTTGTTTTAGAGTTTGACGTTAATCTTAGTGTAGAATATTAGGTTGATATAATAATTATTGATTTCCATATTAAAAATTGCTATTGCTATTGCTTGATATTGCCTATTAAAAATGTTATTTTAAAGTCAAGAGCGTTTTTTTAGTTTTGTTTTCGATTTTTGTCATTTTTGTCATTAAACATTTATTGCACTACCTAGTTATGCAATCTGAACCACAACGCGTGATCACCGTGAGAGCGTAAATTGCACCGTTGCAGTTTAGGGTGGTCCCTCTGGAACCTTCCATGTATTTTGTTAACTTAGCAGATAAGTAGCGTTAAGACACACATGTAGCGACTAAAGTTAGTATTGAAAATTACATTGGAGCATGCACTTCTGCTCACACGTAACTCTACTCTTTTATTTAATAATATATTAAATAAAAGAGTAGAGTAAGTAATTAAAGAGTAGTAATTTAATATAATAACGTTCTCAAAAACTTGACTGGCGCAGCCGGGTAGGATCGCCGAATAGAGTTGCGCTGTCCTTCGCGATTTTCCGAAATAAAACTTTTTCGAGTAACTAGCTAGCCTGTTAATTTGCTTTCTAAGGTCTATCTATGACTGTGCCTTTTTCGCCACCTCTAATAATAACCTCATATTCGAGTTCGGCCTTTCTTAGGTGGATAAAATTGATTGGGTGAGAGGTCATTGTAACCTGACGTTTACAATTTATTTTTACAAACCCTAGCAGTAGTATAACAATTAAACCGGACTGTCCAACCGATGACGGCTAAGGGTATCTTGGCCACAGAAAAGGAATTACAACACACACATTAATAGTTACACAATACAATAAATACTCAATACTTACCACCACGATGAAAGATGAGTATAGGAGAATAGTGATCAGTGAAAAGAATCCCTGAGAACCTTACCGAGTGGGCGCCACTGCGGCGTATGGCCTTTGGCAGGTGTGGAAGTAAGGAAACCACAATAGTTTAATACATATATTTAGCACAAAGAGCACAAAGTTTAGTCTCAGGTTATAGGTTCTAGGGTCTCTAAGGATTTCATTCACTGATCACTGGTAAGGTAGAAAGGTACTGCCCTGGCTTAGGCCACGACGCACGAGTACCGGTGAGGGGCCTCCGAAGCAGGAGGGGTGACTGCAGGAGTCCCAGCAGTGGTGGAAGCGACTGCGTCTCGGTCGCGGCAGCTGGTAGGCGTGCTTAAGCACGGCAAGTGCCCAACGTGTCAGACACGTGGCAGATGGAATGGCCAGTAAGCCAGCCGGCGGCGTGCCGTAGGCACGGCAGATACCCAGCAGCAGGGACCCTCCACGTGGCAGACGTGGATGGCAGCTAAGGTGGGCAGTAACGTGCAGAGGGCACGACAGATGAGGCCGTGACGGGGACGTCACTCAGCGGGTAGGGCGCGGAGGCAGCTATGACGCCCGTCGGCGGTGCCTCTGTAGTTTCCAACTCCTCAAGTAGGACCCTGGAATCATGCACGTGGCATGGTGGGCCCGTAAGCGTGGTGCCAGGATCTGTGAGCGCCAACGACGCGTGCGTCTCCTAGCCGTAAGCCCAAGCAGCGGTTTCAGGGGAAAGCACGGAAACTCACCCATCGTGGCGGCTCACAAAGGTTAAACAAGCCAGCACATGCCGCGATCATTATTTAGAAGTTTGTCGCCGCGTTGCAGAGCAGGTTAAGCAAATTGCGGCGAGGCCATGCGGCTGAGTGTGAACGAGGCATGTACGGCTTTACAAAGGCAGTATGACGAGTGAAAAGTTAGATGACATAGCAATTGTACAACACGGAAGCCATTATTGACAACAGACACAATTACTTTGCAGACAATCACCGCAGAAATCTGATAAATACAAAACACCCACCCAGGTCACTGAGGTTTTAAATTTGAAGGCGGAGTTCGAAATGAAAAGGAAGGTTTACTTTTTTTTTTTTTTTCGAAATGGCATCTCGCAGTTCAGCCTAGAGGGGTTGTCGTCTGCTTAACCGGACAATCCTGTGGGTGCCTCAAGTGTAAGGCCTCCAGCCAGGGCATAAAAAACTTACAAACTAAACGACTACACGCTAAGGGCACCCCCTGCGGGGTACGGGCCTCGGCTTAGGGCGTCGCTGGGAGAGGACAGCAAGGGGACAGGCTGGATCTGAGTGGTGTCATTAATTAGGGACTGGTTTTGGACTACAGGCTCAGCAACGCGGGCTGGCACGAGCAAGGGACGGGGAGGGTTCGTATCGGGGCGTCGCGACGGGCCTCGACGGCGAGGACGGAATGACGGCGGTTTGCGTCTGTGCTTTCTAAGCGTGCTAGTTTCCTTCCTGCTCTCCTGGAGGAGGGTAATAGCGTCATCGGGATCGACTAAAGTATGCCTTGGGCGGCGGATCTGACTAATTCGCGAGGGTTCGTAACGGGCGGCCGCTGCGATCAGGGGGTTACGGTGTTTGATGGCAGAATCGAAGAAGCGCTTGGAGAGGCGCTTCATAAACTGAGCTAACGTGGGGATTTTAAGATCTAAATGTAAACGGTCATTACGGACGTAATAGGAGGCTCCCGTGACTTTACGTAAGAACCGGTTCTGAAGGACCTGCATCCTATGGAGATATCTAGGCTTGGCGTGAGCGTACACGATACAAGCGTAAGTCATGATGGGACGGATCACGGCGGTATAGAGACGCAATTTTCACCTGAGAGACAATTTGCTCTTTTCCGTTAGTAAGTAATGGAGTCTACCCATCGCGAAAGCAGCTCGGTCGCGAGCTGCTTTTATATGTGGCCCGAAGGTCAGATGGTTGTCGAGGATGACTCCTAAGTATTTGGCTTGCTTCTCCCACGCGACAACGCGATCGATCGTTGCGAACTATTTGATAGTTGGCTATTGGGTCACGGTGACTGGGCGAGAGGAATGTCTCCTGAAGGAAGAATACGTCAATTTGATGGTCGCGGAGGAAAGCGGCGATCTCATCACGTTGGCTTCTGAGGCCATTGGCGTTGAAAAAACCTAATTTAAGGGATCGCGGTTTGAATTTACCTAAGTTTGTATTATCCATACTCAAGGGGACTTAAGGGTTCCACTGCGAGGATCGACCGGAGGACACGGTGGAGCATACGGTGGAGGTGTGCCCCGCGTGGGCGGAGCACCGCCGTGCCCTCGAAGCGGCGATTGGCGGCGGCGACCTCTCGCGTCCGGCCCTGGTGCAAGCCATGGTCCGGAGCGAGACGGAATGGGACGCCGTCACCTCCTTCTGCGAAGCAGTAATGCTAGAGAAGGAGGTGGCGGAACGTGAGAGGGAGAGAACCTCACAGCGTCCCGGCCGCCGCGGGAGACGCCCCGGGCGTCGGGGGCCACCACGTGGCCCCCGGTCACCGTAGGCGCGGGCCTGTGGACGGTGGGCTATGGGCTAGCTCGCCGTCCGTCCGTCTCATGACGACAGGCCGTGTCGACGGCGCGTTCGTGTTCCACGCGCGCCTCAAAGAGAGTCAGCAAAAAGGAAGGGGTCCGAAAGGACCGATGCCTGCCGGGGTTGCGGGACTATTCGAAAGAGATACCGTGGCCCCGGAACACAAAGGGCGATGAAGGAACATGGATGGGTTTTAGTCAGTAAAAGTCTGACACTCCCTCCTGCTCCGCCCAGAGCGGGAGAAGTCATTTGATGATTTCCCATCCGAAAAAAAAAAAAAAAAAAAAGGGGACTTAAGGGTTTTTAGGGCTTGCTCTATCTCGGGATAGCGGCTGAAAATTTCGCTATAGATTTCCAGGTCGATGGGGGCACTCCTGAGTTCAGCAGCTAGGCTGTCTGCTTCAGGACCTACAAAAACCGCGAATCTCGCGATCGTTCGGAAAGAACTTTCCTTCGCGTTGGCCACGGGGCCTGGAGGTGTGGGGCGGGAGTGCGTAGGAGAAGCGACAGGAGCCACTTTTGGAGAGGCTGCGGGAACGGCGACTCGGGGCGCTGGGGGCTGGATAGGGGTGTCGAGTAACCCTAGGATGGTGGTGGTCTCTGCCTTACCAAGAGCTGGAAAGGCTCTCTGGTGATTTAGAGAGTTCCAGGGTGAGGGTCTCTGCGGGCTGAGACGTTCGGGCAATTGGGAGAAGGGGATCTTGACGGAGAGGCTTTCCCTCTGCTGCCGTTCACTGGCACGCTTCGCCAACTTTGAGGAGGAGGACTTGGGGGCCTTGGGACAGCCGCGATAATTGGCCGGGTGGCCCGACTGGCCACAGAGGACACAGCTGGGCGGCTCTGTAGCCTGGGAGATGTCCTTAGGACGAGGACAATCAGTCGTGCCATGGTCACCTAGGCACTTTACGCACCTATAAGGCGCGTAGCAGTGCTTCTGGCTATGACCATACATTTGGCAACGGTGACATTGCCCTATTTGATGTGATTTACAAGGCCTCTCGATCGAGATGCCTGAAAGGGAGCAAACGGAATTAATCTTAAAAATCGGGTGGTGCCCTTCTACCGGGTCGCAAATGACCAGTACTATATCGTACAGGTCGCCTCCACGCGCCTTGCGCAGGCGGTGTACCGCTGAGACGGGGATGTTTTGTTTAAGGAGGTCGTTTAAGACGTCCTCGGAGGGGATTTCTTTAGGGATATTCCTAATGACAACGCGAGTGGGTGTTTCCTCGGGGAGACCGTAGGTGTGGAAGGCATATTTTCTTTCAGCCATGAGACGCGACAAGGCCCTATAGTCGTCGGACGTAGGGACCTTAATCTTGATGGTGTTTGGGGTGCTATGGGCGCTAGTGTATTGGATCTTTAGATCCATGCACGCTTTGGACAATTCAGTCCATTTCGCCTTATCCTGTAGATAGAGCGCGGGAGTGGGCTTGGGTTTTTTATTTGACGCGGCGGGCTTCGCGGCGGGTTTGGTGGCTGTTGGCCTGCTGGTATGAGCAGCGGCCGACGGAACAGGGTCGCAGGGCGTGAAGTCACGGGAGGGGGGACCGAGACGTTTGCGGCGGGTTTCTTGGCCTGAGTGGTTTGGGAATTTTTTCCCTTCCTCTTCTTCCCCTTTCCGACGACTTGATAGTCGTCTTCGGAGGACGAGGCGGAGGAGAAATCCGGTTCAGGATCGGAGACGGGGACTGACGTGTCCATATTCTCAGAAGGAGAATCGGACGCAGGGTACAGTCATTGCTACCTACGTCATTGCTATATACGCAGAATAAGAGAGTTTTTTAATAAAATACTATGGAGCGACGAGTCATCCTGCAAAAAAGATGGATATTTAAATCTACACAATTTGCATAACTGGCAGCTAGAAAACCCGCATCTCATAAGGCAAGACAGATCACAGTATCAATTTAAAATAAACCTTTGGACCGGTATCATTAACGGACAAATAATCGGTCCACACGAGCTGCCAGAAACATTAAATGCAGAAAGATATTTAAGTTTTTTGCAAATTGACTTGCCCTTGCTTCTGGAAGGTGTCGTTCCTGAAGTCCAAGAAGACGTGTGGCTGCAGAACGATGGCTGTCCCGCTCACTATGCTGTTAGAGTACGAGAGCACCTTGATACAGCGTATCCAAATAGGTGGATTGGGCGCTTAGGTCCAATATTGTGGCCACCACGCTCGCCAGATCTAAATCCCCTAGATTTCTTTTTTTGGGGTTGCCTAAAAGAAAAAGTCTATAGCAAAGAAATCACAAGTATTGACCAATTGAGGACTAGAATCCAGGCAGCAGCTAGAGAAGTCAGCGAAAGCGGGTTTGCCCGACGACTTAAACGGTCGTTTATTCGACGTTGCAGAGCGTGTATTGCTACGAATGGGGGCCATTTTGAACATTTCGTTTAATTTTAATGATTGTAATCATGACAAAGATTAATAATAAATGAAAAATAAAGTGATTTGTTTTTTTTTTTAATTCTTTGTTCAAATACCTGAAGTAACAAGTTAGGTCTACATAACTCTGTTATAGTAGTTTTTTTTAAAACAAATGGGCATTGACACTAGTGCATTTTTTAGCAAATATCGTAAGTATTAACGCAATAAAGTTTAAAAAATTGTTAAATGAAAATCTTCTTTTCTTCAATTAAAATTGAATATATTTTTGTTAAATTATTGGATCTGTTATAATGATATCATTTTGAAATCGGCATTTAGTAGGCATATTATTAAATACATGGGCACTGACAATGTGGTACGTTTTTTTTTACAAAAATCGCTCTTGAACTTGATGGTGTGTTAAAGGTTGGGTTAAAATTAGAGAAGAACCAACTTTTTCTTCAAAAGAGCTGAATTTACATAAAAAATCATAATTTATCGTGGTAGCTCTAGTGTTCAGCAGTAATTAACAGAAATCAAAATGAAAGATTAATGACTTTTGTTGAAACTACAACCAAATTTGTAATAAAGGGTAGAAATTTCGTAAATAAAAGACAAAAAGGAAATATTTTCGGAACCCTTGGGTATAAATGGTTTAAATTTTTAATTGTTATAGTTAATTATCTGGTTTATCGAATCCTGACCGGTGGACCACTACTTACGCCACACCCTGTATGCCGCAGCCTATATCCTGGCACAGATGGCGCGCGCCCTTCTTCGCCTGTTCTAACCACGTCTCATTAATAGCCATAATATCTACGTCCAAACCCCGTTAAGCTGTTATAAATTCATCATGTTTCGTACCCAAAGAACCCGCGTTCCGAAAACCAACCTTAATGAATTATGAGTGGCATAGAAAAAACATATGTATAAGGAATGGCACCGTGAGCAACGTAAATTTTAAGTAAAGATTGACAGTAAACTAAAGACACTAATAGAAAGAAAAGGCAAATCAAACAACGGCATGCAACACAGTATTCAGTGAACAAAATAATGGATTAACCAGAACGTTAACACAAACGAGCAAACCTATTGTGTGATAAAAAAATGCGAAATGTCCTTTTCTGTACGATGTGCACGACTGACTTTCCCTCTGCTTTGCGCGCAAGTATGCGGCCATCTTTAGTCCAGGTGTATTTCCATTCCAGGCGACTAGCAGCTTGGCGGGTAGTATAATTGCCTGTTAGTTTTAGTTAGGCGCTCGTTAAGGTAGATGCAGTGTGGCGCTCCCGCTTCTATGTCAGCAGTAGTGAGGTTGCGGCGGACTCGTGCAGTACTCAGTAAATCATGACGCATCGCGCGTCTTGCTAGTCGGGCAAGGATGATTCGAGGTCGGGGCGTTTCACCTTCGGTGTGGTCACGCCGAACGTTCCCAACACGTTTAACAAACACAATATCTAGTTCCTCGAGCTTAATCGCTAGTTTAAGTGCAAGGGTCCTTATCAACTGAGCCGGATTTTCCCCACTTAACTCCGCAACGCCTGACAGTTGGACGTCGTTCACCCTTTTACTGGTGCAGGCAATATTCATGCCACCAACTTTTTTATTTTTTCTCATACGGCAATACTACTACTTTTAAAGTACCAATTCTGTGTGAAAAGGAACGAATTACAGATTAAAAACTAAACTATGACATTACCACATTTGACATTTGACATTTATTTGTCAGTTAATGTTTTAAACTGTTTTCGTAAGTTAGCGATCTGCACATAAATCCAAGAAAATCTTCAAATTGCAACATAACCACGGTAAGATTTCATATTTATTGTAAAGTAAATGGTATTCTAATTATGTTTTACTGTATATTTTCAAATAATAATTACTAATTGTTCTTAAAAATGGCTTCGAACATGGTGGCCACATATTTGCCACTACCAGTTACCATTACCATTGCATTTGTGTAGCTTTTTTTAGATTTGTATAGAAATGTACAACTAACTTTTACTTTTTACATTTTATTAGACGATGAGTAAGCGAAGACAAGTACTGGTAGACCGGCAAATAGAAGAAGAGCTTGAAAGTCTATTCGGTATGCCAGATGGCTCTATATCTGAAGATGATGAAGAAGTGACAGATACCGAGTGTGTAGAAAAATCAGACTTGCTTTCTGTATTATTAGGTGAAGATGTTCTTATTAGCTCAGCAGCGGAGCGTCCCGGCGAGAGTCCCGGCCTAGCAAATTCACCTCAACCTAGAAGGTTGAGGTGAACATGACACACGTCTAGAACAGAAGTTCATAATTCTCCATTGGAAACTGCAAGATTTCAGTCACCTGTACCTGAAGACGGAGAAATCCCAAACATTTCAGACTTTTCTTCTTCATCAGATGATGAATCAGATGCTGATGAGGTCCAATGGAAAAAGCAATCTTGGCAACAAAGTCCCAACTTGGAAAACTTCGATTGTCCACCTTTACGCTGTACCAAAAATCTACCAAACAGAACAAGGCCAGTTACATATTTCGAGCTGTTTTTTGATAGCGAAGTAATGGATAATATTATAGTACAGACAAACAGATATGCAGAACAACAAAATGCAAGAAACTGGACATCTATAACTGTACCTGAATTGAAGGCATTTCTTGGAATCATAATACAAATGGGTATTCATGTACTTCCTACAATCGAGGACCATTGGTCAAGTGATCCATTATTACATGTAGTAGAAATAGCTGAAACGATGACATTGCAAAGGTTCCAAAAGATATTGAAATTATTGCATATCAATGATAATATGGCAATGTCGAACCGTAATGACAATAACTATGATAAATTATATAAATTGCGTCCCCTTATTGATCGTTTGAATAATCTTTGTCAAAACAATGCAATTACAACTAATTCTCAGTCCATAGATGAATGTATGATAAAATTTAAAGGTCGCTCTACCTTGAAACAATACATGCCAATGAAACCCGTGAAACGAGGATATAAAGTATGGTGCAGAGCTGACAGTTGTACAGGGTATCTATATCAATTCCAAGTATACACAGGCAAAACTGATACCGCAGAGACAGGATTGGGAAGTAATGTTGTAAAATCACTATGCGAGCCCTTATTGAGAAATAATTATTCTGATCATGTGGCTTTTGATAACTTCTTTTCAAGTTTTGAACTAATGCAAGAATTATATGAACAGGGTATCTACAGTACGGCAACGATTAGAAGTGATCGCGCCGATTTACCTCTTTTGGTAAAGAAACAAAAAAAAACTGGAGACAGAGAAGAAGATCAGAGAATAGCTGAAGCTTCTAATAGAGCGAGTACAAAGCTCAAAAAAATGAAGAAAGGATAATGGAAGTGGAGAGTCAAGAAGAACGTAGGATTTGCTGTTTGGAAAGATACCAAACAAGTGAATGTTGTAAGCACAGCATTTCATCCTAAAGAAAAGAGAACTTGTAATAGAACTCAAAAAGATGGGTCAAAAAAGTCTATCAAATGCCCATTACTAATACCCGAATACACGAAACGTATGGGTGGTGTCGATCGTTTTGACCAAAAAAGAACATCATATGCCGTGGGTAGAAGAAGTCGCAAATGGTGGCCCCGAATATTTTACTTTTTGATAGATGTTGCAATAACCAATGCCTATATATTACATAAAACGAACACCAGAGTGCATAATGTTATGAGTCAAAAAGAATTTAGAATTACTCTTTCAAGGGAGCTGGTGGATAATAAAACCTTTAGAAAAAGATCATTCCAATCAACGCCAAAATATTTAGGTAAAAAAATGAAACGAGTGGAAGAGAGTGATGAAAGACAGAAAAGAATTTTTGGGGTACCAGAAGAAATTAGATTTGAAAGATTAGGAGAACACTGGCCTATAGAAATAGAGACTTATAAGAGGTGTCGCTACTGCAGCACTAAAGTAAATAATAAGAGATCTAAAATAGAATGTGAACGATGTAAAGTGGCACTATGTATGCATCCCTGTTTTAAAATATTTCACCAACTGCCAGAAAATCAATGAAGGTTACCAGACTCCAAACTGGTGCTGGCAACCATATTGCCACCATGTTTTTTTCTTATCCAAAACATGTCTAATTTTTTTTCTTGAACATTTATTATTAAACTACCCACAATGATTCCATAAAACGCGATTTTATTTCTTTGACATAAAAAAATGCATCTACCAGTAAAAGGGTGTCTCTTGCTCCCGTTCATTCAGCTGCTGTTGGAGTTCTCCAATTGTTTCTTCCAGTTGAATCAAACGAGGGGAATTCGAATGGTCGGCGTTCTCTTCAAGTTCTTTGACACGATCTTCCAGGGTGTCCATTCTGTTATAGCACTTATCCACCTTATCATTCAGGCCTGAGAACTCATCACGGAATTGGCGAAATTCATCTCGCAAGGCATTTACCTCACTGCGAAGACAACGGATTTCCACCGCTAGGCTGATAACTTCAGTATCAGGTGTGTTATCATTTGCTTCCGCTGCATTATCAGTGAGGCTGAACGCTGCTTGGATGGAAGATGAGCTGATCTCGTTTGTTCCCTTGACAAGGGTTTGGGAGTTGTCCGTCCGTGGTACCTTTGCCTTACATCCAGAGCCTCAAGTCTGCTATTACGATAGTGTCAGAATGGTCGATCATTGATCTCAAAATTGACGATTTTGACAAGTTTGGTAATCTACTAATATAATTGCGTCATTGTGACTTTCCAATGATCAACCACTGACACTCCATTGAAAGAAATGACATAGAATGGTAATCTCGTACACAATGACAAATGATTGACTGACATAAGCGATAATCTGCTAAAATTTTGACAGTTCCTTTGATGATTGACCTACCATTGGAACGTTATTGTGCGGTCATTGTTTTTAATTCGATCGTGTTTGTGGATTATTGAATGGAGACAATGAATTCACTACGAATAAAATATTCTCGAGCTAGCCAACGCAAATCAAGTCTGCTATTACAATAGTGTCAGAATGATCTATCATTGATCTCTTATTGTTGATTTTGACAAGTTTGGTAATCTACTAATATTAGTGGCGTCATTATGACTTTCCAATGAACAACCACTGATACTCCATTGAAAGAAATGGCATAGAATAGTAATCTCTTACACAATGACAAATGAATAACTGACATAAGCGGTAATCTGTTAATATTTTGACAGTTCCTTTGATTATTGATCTAACATTGGAACGTCATTGTGCAATGATTGCTTTTATTTCGTTACAAATAGCGTGTTTGTAAATTACTGATTTAAATACATACTACAAATACGAAGAAATATTTTCGAACTAGCCAGCGGAGTGGATGTGAGAGAAAGAAGATGGGCGGACTGCCGAAGACGTCGTCGAGCCTGTCGCTTGACGAGACTGAATAGGTATTTTACTTTTTTACTTTATTGATATTTCCGAGGCGGAATTTGCAAAAACGTTTCGCCTTGGAAAGAACTCAGTAAGGGGGTTAATTGAAGAACTCATTCCTCTTATGGCCAGACCGCGTCGAAACGATAGCGTATCGGCAGAAATGAAGGTGAGAAAACTGAATTTGACATTGATTTATTATTCTACAGCTATAGACACGAAGTAGGTTGATTATCGTTATATTTTTTGTTACAGATTCTAATAGCACTTTCATTTTATGCATCAGGGTCCTACCAAAATTTGATTGGACGGAGACGGACTCCATTATGTTGCACAAATTACTGTGTCAAGAGCCATTAATGAAGTAACAGAGGCATTAAATAAAATATACCACAAATATATTAAATGGCCTACACAATGTGATGAAAGGAATAATAAAAAGGCTAAGTGAAAAATGAAATATACCCTGATGTTTTGTTTGTATTGCCTGCTGTACATAAGCAGAATTATTTAGTTAAAAATCTTTTGAGATTCTATCAGAAATTTGAATTTCCTGGCGTCCTAGGTTGTATGGATGGCACACATATAGCAATATTAAGGCCGCACATACATTAGGAACGGTATTATAACAGAAAGAGCTTCCATTCCCTTAATGTTATGATAGTAAGTATTGGGTAGAAAGTAGAGAGAGAGAATGTCTACCAAATGCCCAAATTTTTACTAATAAATTATCTAATGTATGTAATGTACTTATTAATAACTAGTGATAATAATATTAAATTTATTTACAGATTTGCGATGCTGATTTAAATATTTTATGTGTGGGACGCAAGCAACCCAGGCTCCGCACATGATTCCACTGTATGGCAGAGTCATCCACTCAGTCACCATTTCAAACAAATTACAGAAAGTACTAATGAACAAGTATTTTTATTAGGTATAACAATATTTTTTTATTATTTTTTTGATGAATCCTTATGACCTTTATCATGTTCATGTGTTAGTGTTTATTGTAAAAATGATAATAATTTTTAGGTGACATCGGTTATCCACTAAGGAAAACAATGATGACCCTAATCCTCAATACTGTAGATGGGACACCACAACATCATTATTATGTGAAACATGTAACTGCTCACAATACAGTGGAGCGTTGCATCGGCGTATTAAGAGCACGTTTCAGGTAAAGAGCATTTCTAGGCAATTGTTTTACGTACTCAATAACTGTGACTATTTTTTTATTGAGTGAATTTCTTATTTTAGATATGGGGTTGTATAAAAGTAAATTGAATTTTTGCAGGTTTTTGCTTGCAGCACGTTCATTAATTACACTATAGTCCAACAACTGCAGGCAAAATTGTGAATGCCTGTTGCATATTGCACAATATTGCAAACATGGCAAGAACACCATTGCCACCTGATGAAGATGCAGAAGCACTTGGTTTTCTACAGGCATGTGATTTTGAATTCCACTATTTTGGAATATAATGAAGTTGGAATTTAAAAAAAAAACGAGTTACAAATAATAGATAAGGTGTTTAAAATTGGTAAGTACTCTCCAGATGTGCGCGGGGTGTGGAATGCCGAAGCGGGAGGGATAATCTTAGCCAGAGTATCTGCGCGCGAGCAAATAACAAAGGCGTAGCCCAAAACAATAGACGCTCGATGAAAGGACTTGCACCTGATTGGCTAACACCAGTACTAGACAACTTCGGCGTATTTATTCCAGGAATGTGTTACTACATTTAGTTTACTTATAGTTGCAAATCCAAGTGTACTGATTTTTATACTGTCTCGAGTGAATGTTTACTCATTAGCGTATCCTGTAGGATTACTTATTAAATTTAATTAGTGAGTGAAGTGATCAGTGCATGTACGTGAAGGAAAAATACGTAAGTTCTACTATTTACCTATACATCCCTATTTCAAAAGACTTACATGTATATAATTGGAACGATGACACAGAAAAATTCAACTGCTGCTACTTTTTAATAGTTACTATTAAATACTTTATTTTATTTTAAGGTAAAACATAGGTCACACACGGTGGGGCACACGGTGGAGGTGTGCCCCGCGTGGGCGGAGCACCGCCGTGTCCTCGAAGCGGCGATTGGCGGCGGCGACCTCTCGCGTCCGGCCCTGGTGCAAGCCATGGTCCGGAGCGAGACGGAATGGGACGCCGTCACCTCCTTCTGCGAAGCAGTAATGCTAGAGAAGGAGGTGGCGGAACGTGAGAGGGAGAGAACCTCACAGCGTCCCGGCCGCCGCGGGAGACGCCCCGGGCGTCGGGGGCCACCACGTGGCCCCCGGCCACCGTAGGCGCGGGCCTGTGGACGGTGGGCTATGGGCTAGCTCGCCGTCCGTCCGTCTCATGACGACAGGCCGTGTCGACGGCGCGTTCGTGTTCCACGCGCGAGTTAAGGAACCCCAACCTACCAATATTAGCTTTGTCAGCCAATAAGTATTTATTAGACATATTATTTCCAAATATTCCATTGCTTGATCAGCATCCAGAATAATCTAGGACGTGCGTCAATCTGATCACGCCATGCATGTACTACGTTAGCAATAAAGTTAGTATATAAGATCAATATTTTATTAGATAGTAAGAACTGTTTAGCTGTAACTCTGTCGGAATAAAGTTATTTTTTTAAATACTTCCGTTGTCGCTTACTTAATTGGCGCAGCCGGTAGGATCTCTGTAGTCAGTCTGCCGTGTATACAATTCTACGTGGAGCAGCCGACGTCCGTGTCTACGGTTTAGCAGAGATCGCCGAACAAATAAATTCATTAAGAAGCCACTTCGAGTTACGGAAGAGGACCAGCCACAGCAGTAATTCAGGGAGCATGAAGCTAACTGCGGATCTGTGAGTAAATCTTTTTCACCTTCCTCTCAGCTCTTACATTGATATCCCAACCTTGTAATAAGTCTATGTGTGTGTATTATTAGGGATTGGACAACGCCGTATATTTGCATAGATTTTATTTGTATTAATATTTTAGAGTAGTGATATTTTAGTAGTACATTAGTGTGATTTTTTTTCTTTTCTCTTTTCCTTTGTTACTTTCATAACTTTTTCACAATGGAAAACATAACCCGTGTCCCACAGGAGTTGGTTAACATCATACCAATATTCAGTGGCGACACTAGAACGTTACCTTTATATGTAAAAAAATGTGAATACATTTTGTCCACGTTCCAAGGAACCGTAGCCCAAAATAAATATTTATTTCATGTGGTAACAAGTAGGTTATCAGGCGAAGCAGCCAGTTTAGTAGGCGAAAGAGACACTATAGATACGTGGGATGAACTGAAGGAGTTGTTAAACCAACACTTCGGTGATCCGCGCACAGAGGATTGTTTAGCAATGGAGTTAGAATCTTGTAGAATAAATAAGGGCGAAAGTTATTTAGATTTTTGCCATAGAATACAGCGGATGGGAAGTGTTTTATTCGCCAAAATATCAGAAACAATCATTGATGACTCTCTACGTAGGGCGAAGCAATTAATTTATAGTAACAGAGCTATTAATGTTTTCTTGTTTAATTTACCACCATTTCTAGTTAGATTAGTTCGTTTGCGCAACGTTACAACGCTAGAGGATGCGTTAAAAATAGTCTTAGAAGAACAAAACTTCCAGGCAGTCTATGATGCTAAAACAAACGACAGGCGTAATTTTAGTAGAACTAACAGACCCTACTTGCCTAATTATCAAAATGCATCTGAATCTAATAATCAAAAGAATGATTCGCATAGCGTATCAAGTACACATGTACCGAATAATGCAACAAACCGCACATCTACATCGAACAATTCGCATCAGTTCAGGCTTCATAAGCAACATAATAATATTCAAAGAAATCAAGATAGTTTTAATCGTACAATCAATAATAATTCGTCACCACAGTCAAGTAGGCTAGGGATTGCAATCGAATATTCGAATTATTCGAATATACATTTGAAATTCGTATTCGAATAGTAAATTATAAAATATTCGAACATTCGAATATTACCACAGCAATTTTAGTAAAGTAACAACATTATATTGTTAATTACGAACGCGACATCTAACGCGTGGTCGTCAAATTTCTGAATAGATCGGCACTGCTCGGATTGACGGCCATTCGACCAATCAACGGCCTCCATTCTTCTGCTGACTGCAACTCGCCGGGCGCTAGCCGCCATTTTGAGTTTACTTCACAATCACAAGTACAGCACAACAGACGCGTAGTTTTTTACAACAGAGTGGTGCATTTTGTTATTTTGCGCTGACGGTATAAACATAAGTGTATACGGATTACCCAATTAAATGTAAGTATAATTTTTGTTAAAATATGCTGTGCAATTTAACACTAAAATGAAATTGTGTTTATGATTTAACCTAAAGTAATCCCATTTTATTTAATATTTTTTCATTTCAAATCAGACTCAATAAGACTAATGTTAATTGTTTATAGTAATTATAAGGGAGGTTGTTGGTAAATAGTAGGTATGGTACGGTATAATACGCGCGAAATTTACTTATAACTGAACTTCCAGAAAGAAATCGAACGTACTCAAATAGAACTCTGTTAGGTTTTGTCAATAAATTCGGGATTAACTAATTTACCCAAGATGTGTAAAGTATCACTTCATTATGCACTGACTGATCACCAAATGCGTGTTTTTACAGGTGTGCAATTTAGTTGCAGACTGCCTTTCAGTTAACCATGGATAAAAACAAATTGGTTTTCAAAGAGTACACAAAACGTACGCTTGACAAGTCTTCGGTTTGGAACTCGTTCTTACGGACTGAGGATGGAAGTCATGCAAAATGCAAATTGTGCAATAGAATTCTCCAATGTTCAAACACCACTACGTGTTTGCACAATCACTTGAAAAAACAACATCCAAGTGCAGGTTAGTTACCGAACTGACACTTCACTTTTACTTTAATTATACCTACCTATATACGTAGTACTTACTATAGTCACTTACTTTCATTATTTAAATATAATACAATGTATTTTAAAATTATTGAGATCCACATTGGTTTGTAATGTAAATGTAACAGACAGAACATAAAAAATAAAAATGAACTTGCTTTATGTGTTTGTGTGTGAACTGCCTTTTGGCTATCATTTTTGACGTTCAAAAGAGCCTTTTATGTGCCTATTTGAAATAAATGCTTTGACTTTGACGTTCCTGGAAATTCGGAAAAAATCATTTAGTGCACGTACGCTTTTACTAATATCATTTATTTGATCTAGATCTAAGAAGAAATACACTACTAACATCAGCTTCTGCTGCAACGCCTACTACTTCCACAATTTCAACGCCTACTACTACCGTACAAGAACAAGTACAGCAGCCCAAGCCAAAAAAAAGGAGAATTGATGATTATTATCACACTAAAGAAGATAGTATGGAAACTGTGATTTCCAAAATGACTGCGTGTGATGGTCTCCCGTTTAATGTGTTTTGCAAGTCTGAATCTATGCGTCAGCTTTTTACAAAAAGTGGATTCGAAGTTTTGCCGAAATCTCCAAACACAATCAGGAAGATGGTTGTAGAAAAAAGTGATCAGCTGAAAAATGAACTAAGAAAAGAGTTGTCATTGTTAAAGGCAAAAGGACAGAAATTTTCCGCCTCCCTTGATGAGTGGACATCAGCCCGCAATCGGCGCTATTTATACGTCAACATTCATTGCCCAACTTTTAAAGACAAAACCTTTAGAAATTTGGGATTAGCGAGAATTACAGGGCGAGGAACATCAGAAAGATGTCTCAATATTTTAAAAGTCAAATTAGCTTCATACGATATATCTTTAGAAGATGATATAACTGGTGTGGTGACAGACGGTGCAAGCGTCATGACTTGCATGGGTCGTCAAATGCAATCATTTCATCAATTGTGCCTTGCACACAACATTCAATGTGCCGTAGTGGATACAATATATAAGAACCGATATAATCAGAGTAAAACTTATGAACAGTTAGAAGAAATAGACACAGAAGAAGTTCCAGTAGAAACAGATGATACAAAGAAAGATGAATCAGAAGATGAGGAAACAGATGAAAATGATGATGGAGAAGGCTTTGTAGTCGATCAGAATGTGGTTTCCAGAAGTGAACCCAATCTCAATGTCGAGTACAAAGGTTTGATTGACAAAGTAAGAAAAGTAGTGAAATTTTTCAAAAAATCTCCAACCAGAACAAAAATCCTGAACAAATATATTCTTGAAGAAAACAAAAGCGTAGGCCTGGTATTAGACTGTAAAACGCGGTGGAATAGCATGGCGGACATGGTTTCAAGATTCTTGCTACTGAAAGATGCAATTTTAAAAGCACTGATTGACTTGAAAGACAAAACTATGTTCAGCACCTATGAGCTTGCTCTTTTGCAGGATTTATCTACGTCTCTCACTATCGTCAAAACTACTGTGGAAGCGATATGTCAAGAAAAGGCCACTTTATTAACTGCGGACACAGCCCTAGCTAGCCCTAGACCAATGGGTTTATCAGTGGTAAACTTCTTCAGGCTCTGAAAACAAGGATTGCTGAACGACGACAAACAGACCTGGTTTGTACACTGAAGTACTTGCACAACCCAAACAAATACTACCAGGAGCCGAGTTCTTCTATCTTCCCTAAAGTAGGAAATGATGTTATCACCAAAGTCATAGTTGACATTCAAAAAAAATATTTTAAGCAAAGACCTGCGACAACTAACACTGGCGTTTCTGATGACGAAGATAACATTGCTATATTAGACCTTCAGCGTTATCAAAATGAAGAAGCGTCAAGAATCTCAAATATGTCAATGAAAGAACAGCTGCAGAAAAAGATAGAGGACGAAATGTATGCAGTGCCTTCCACATCCACAGCAAATCTTGAACATCATGATCTAGAAACATCAATAAAAATGCAGATGGCTCTATATGATACAGGTACGCCAAGACAAATACACCTAAGTCAGGCCTATGACGTGCTAATTTGCATTCCACCAACTAGCGTAGAATGCGAAAGGGTATTTTCTTCTACAAAATATATCTGCAATCATCTCAGATGTAAATTGAATGATGATTCCATTGACTCTTTAAGTTTTCTAAGGTCCCACTTTCAAAGGATCCGTAAATAAGAATAATCGTATCCTTTGCCTATACGATGGCATTTATTTAATTATAATTGTTACTTACCGCGTTGGATCATAATTTTCAATTTTAGTGATTGCGTGCACTTGCAATTTGCATATCTCTTTAGATGCTAGTTATCCGCGCAGTGCATTCTTATTGTGAGTTTGATCTCGTTTCTTTTTAGTTATCCTTAAGAAATTGATAGTACAATATCTATAATATACTTTTTTGTTTCTTACTTTTACTTGTGTTGTATAAAGTTTATTAACATGTTATTTGATTTTGCTAGTGAGATTTTAATTGTGTTTCCTACTTAATAGTTTTCCTATAATTGTTTAAGAATTAATATTTTTTATTTCATATTTTCGTAGTCGAAGTTCCTATTACATCTAACTTTATTAAAAATTTGTTAATTTATTTTATTTGATTAAAAGTTTTGTTTAAATATTTGTTCTGTCTGATTGGGATGTTGCCCTACTTACATGAAAAATATGTTACTAGTTTCTAAGGCAATAAAACGTGAGAAATTATACAAATACTTTTTTTTTCTGAAATATTCGAATATTATTCGAATAATTCGAATAAGGCTAAAAAAGTATTTGAATATTCGAATACCAAAAATATCGAATATTTGCAATCCCTAAGTAGGTCATCTTTTCCGGTTGCACAACAGAGCCAACAGTTCGCGGCACATGCACCGGGCACATCGACTTTTGCAGCGCAAGCATCTACGTCGGGTGCGAATACTGACGTCACCATGCGTACTACAAGTTCGCGACGTGTTAATTACATAAATAATTCTAGTAATAATGAACAGAGTTCAAGTAATTCATACAACGCGGGTCAGGAATTTTCCCATGAAGATCCCGGGGAGGGAAATTTTTGCATAATGGCCTCTACCATAGGGAACGAATAAAAATAAATTGCAATAAACGCTTAAATTTACCACATATAGTTATACCAGAATTAAAAGCGGTTTTCATGATAGATACGGGGAGTGTTAGGTCGTTTATAAGTCCTTATTTAGCGAATAAATATTTTAAAAATTATTTACAGTATGAACCCTTCGAAGTTGTTAGCACTCACGCATCGAGCGTTCATAGTGAAACGGCTGTTATTCCATTACCGGTTACCTTTAGAAGTAAAGAGTTCCATAAGTTTTATGTCTAGTGTTGACGATAGGTATGACGGATTAATAGGTAGCAATTTGCTGAAGCAATTACAGGCAAAGATTAATATGGAAAGTCAGATTTTACATTTAAAATACTGAGATTCCCATCGTATATACACCACCTATGAGAGAGGTATATAATCTACCATCTCGTAGTGAAATTAGAGTAAGACTCCCGGTTAACTTATTGGACGGGGAAGCTGTGCTAGACTTTAAACAGTTTACGGAAGGGATTCGAATGCCCGCCGCATTAGTTACGTGTGTTAAAGGCTATGCAACAACTGTTATTCAGAATTACAGTCATCAAAATAAGAATTTAGTAGTGACGAGACCTTTTCAAGTAGATCCATACATACAGAGCCCATCTGTTACTTCATATTGGGACTCCAAACAATCCCAATTCAATGGCAATAGTAGAAAGATTTCATTCCACCATTATCGAGATTTATCGTATAGCAAAATACGATAAAAGCGATTTAGATGCAGCATCTGTTATGACTTACGCCATCATGGCCTATAACAACACCATTCACTCAGCAACAGACCTTACGCCTTTTGAATTAGTATTTGGTCACACTTATTCAGATAATGTATTTAACGTGGATAGAGAAAAGAATTTAACTCAGAAACTATTGTTAGATCTTAGAAAACGCCTTAAAATACTTTATGAATTCATAACAGAAAAATTAGAATCCGACAAAATTAAAGTGATAAATAAAAAATGTGGTGAAACGGCACCAGTACTTGAGCCAGACGATACTATTTATATGAAAGATGATGATGATTTTTAGAAAAGCTAAAGAAAAACCACGATATGAAAAAGCTAAAGTAATAGGTGAAGTCGAAAGAAATGTAGTACCAGTAGAAGTAAAGAAAAGGAAAACTAGAGTAGCGTTAAAAAATGTAAAACGTCCTCCACAGATCGTGCCTGGTACTTCTGGTACTAGTGGTGTCAACATGCACGCTGGACCTTCAAAACCTCGGTCAGAACCCGGGGATAGCAGCGATAAAGCGGGGAGTAGCAGTGAAGAGGAATAGTTATTGGACAATATATAAAACTATAGATTTAGAATCATTAGGCTTACAAATAGATAATAATATTCGGGATTTTAGTAATTTTAAAATAAAAATTAAGGAAATTAGAGTTAGTAACGAAACGGTAGGAATAGAAAGTCAAATCGAATATCTCATTAATTTAACTAAGAGTAGATTTTTTCAAATATTACCTTTTCATTATAGGAATAAACGAGCCTTATTCAATCCATTAGGCTCACTTGTAAAAGCTATTTCGGGAAATTTAGATGAAGATGATGCAATTAAATATGATAGAGAAATTCAAATGATACAGAACAAAGAGCATGTAGTCGAACGTAAAGTATCATCAATGCAAAAGGCTTTTGATAAATTAGTAAACGACTCTGAAATAATAAATTCAAATATAAAAAACTTGGGTTTACATACCAATGAAATGGAAAAATTAGTTGAACATGAGTTCAGGTTTAACAAACTTTTCCAAATATTGAATACTATGTATCAAATTTTAAATAACTTTCGAACTTGTTACGAAACCATACAAGAGATTGAGACGGCAATAGCCTTTAGCAAATTAAATACATTGCACCAATCCATTATAAATAGTACAGAATTATATTATACATTAGAAGTCATTTCTAAACATGCTAGAACAATATATCCAGTAAGCAAACGTAATTTAATAAAATTAGAACGTAATATTATACTTAAGTCATACATAAATAATAACAAGTTGGTTTTTGTTTTAGAAGTCCCCCTAATAGATAACGAAACATATAATTATTACAAGGTTATACCCATTCCTATATTCCATTCTCCAAATACCTTTACGATTATACCCAAATACCCTTACCTGATGGTGAATAGGTTGAAATACATGCCCGTGGTAAGCCCATGTGCTGAGATTGAAAAGGACAAATTTCTATGCGCTGAAACTAACTTAGCCCAGTATCCAACTGTGACCTGCATTGAACAAATAATGTTGATGAAGAATAACTACAAAAACTGCATACAGAACCATATTGAAATAGAGAAAACTAAGATACAAAAAGTAACCGACAACCAATGGTTGGTTTACTCAGAAGAAAACATCATTACTGAGAATTGCAATACAGAAATTCTGAAATACACTGTTCTTGGGACCTACATCGTGACTCCAGGCCAACAATGCGAGACACAAATAGGCGAAGTCATCGTTACCGCTACCACAAACACTACGGTTTCTAGTCTCCAGCTGCCATTGATCCAGATGCCAGAGCTACAACAGGACATCCAGAGAAGGTCAAAGAAAGTGGATCTAAGAAATGTAGACTTCAGTGATGTGAAAGAAGTTTTGCAAAATTTAGTGAAATAGACGATACGACCCAAACAGTGACAATAGAAATTAGTATATGGACCATCTTCGAGTATGTGATTATTGTAATAGCAGTATTTATCTTTATAATGTATAAATTCCAGTTTATAAATTTTTGTCGAAATTCTCCGAAACTGTCTGCGACACCTTCGGATAATTTCTCTCTTGGGGAGGGAGGAGTTAAGGAACCCCAACCTACCAATATTAGCTTTGTCAGCCAATAAGTATTTATTAGACATATTATTTCCAAATATTCCATTGCTTGATCAGCATCCAGAATAATCTAGGACGTGCGTCAATCTGATCACGCCATGCATGTACTACGTTAGCAATAAAGTTAGTATATAAGATCAATATTTTATTAGATAGTAAGAACTGTTTAGCTGTAACTCTGTCGGAATAAAGTTATTTTTTTAAATACTTCCGTTGTCGCTTACTTAATTGGCGCAGCCGGTAGGATCTCTGTAGTCAGTCTGCCGTGTATACAATTCTACGTGGAGCAGCCGACGTCCGTGTCTACGGTTTAGCAGAGATCGCCGAACAAATAAATTCATTAAGAAGCCACTTCGAGTTACGGAAGAGGACCAGCCACAGCAGTAATTCAGGGAGCATGAAGCTAACTGCGGATCTGTGAGTAAATCTTTTTCACCTTCCTCTCAGCTCTTACATTGATATCCCAACCTTGTAATAAGTCTATGTGTGTGTATTATTAGGGATTGGACAACGCCGTACTAATATTTGCATAGATTTTATTTGTATTAATATTTTAGAGTAGTGATATTTTAGTAGTACATTAGTGTGATTTTTTTTCTTTTCTCTTTTCCTTTGTTACTTTCATAACTTTTTCACAATGGAAAACATAACCCGTGTCCCACAGGAGTTGGTTAACATCATACCAATATTCAGTGGCGACACTAGAACGTTACCTTTATGTGTAAAAAAATGTGAATACATTTTGTCCACGTTCCAAGGAACCGTAGCCCAAAATAAATATTTATTTCATGTGGTAACAAGTAGGTTATCAGGCGAAGCAGCCAGTTTAGTAGGCGAAAGAGACACTATAGATACGTGGGATGAACTGAAGGAGTTGTTAAACCAACACTTCGGTGATCCGCGCACAGAGGATTGTTTAGCAATGGAGTTAGAATCTTGTAGAATAAATAAGGGCGAAAGTTATTTAGATTTTTGCCATAGAATACAGCGGATGAGAAGTGTTTTATTCGCCAAAATATCAGAAACAATCATTGATGACTCTCTACGTAGGGCGAAGCAATTAATTTAATACTAAGTACTGCCAATAAGTATTTATTAGACATATTATTTCCAAATATTCCATTGCTTGATCAGCATCCAGAATAATCTAGGACGTGCGTCAATCTGATCACGCCATGCATGTACTACGTTAGCAATAAAGTTAGTATATAAGATCAATATTTTATTAGATAGTAAGAACTGTTTAGCTGTAACTCTGTCGGAATAAAGTTATTTTTTTAAATACTTCCGTTGTCGCTTACTTAATTCGCGCCTCAAAGAGAGTCAGCAAGGGGAAGGGGTCCGCAAGGACCGATGCCTGCCGGGGTTGCGGGACTGTTCGATAGAGATACCGTGACCCTGGAACACAAAGGGCGATGAAGGAACATGGATGGGTTTTAGTCAGTAAAAGTCTGACACTCCCTCCTGCTCCGCCCAGAGCGGGAGAAGTCATTTGATGATTTCCCATCCGAAAAAAAAAAAGAAAAAAAAAAAAAAAAAAAAAAAGGTAAAACATAGATTTTTAGTATACTGTGTATGCACTCACATAATTTTCTATGATAAAATATTACTTTTTCAGTGATTTTCATATCTATATAGAGTAGATAAATAGTTTGCTTATTAATCCATTCAATCACACCATCATACATTCAGTCAAAAAAGTATCGGGAATGGATGATTTGTTTATGGTTCCAAATTCAAATTTTTGTTTTTATGTAGTTGTTAGATTGGCACAACTGTTTTCCATTTTGGCGCGGAGTTTGAGTTGCATCTGTTATTTATATTAAATACAGTGCTGGTTTTAGTAATATCATATATAGTGTGTATTGCGAATTTCATAATGGACAAAAATATCGAACAAAGAGTTTGTCTTAAATTTTGCATCGCCAATGGAATTTCGTGTTCGGAGTCACTGAAAATGTTACAGAAGGCTTACCGGTGAATCGACTTTATCAAAAACTCGTGCTTATGAGTGGTTCAAAGCGTTCAAAAGCGGTCGAGATGTGATGGAAGATTTGCCTCGCTCTGGTAGGCCGTCAACGTTTGCAACTGAAGTTAACATCGCAAAAGTGAAGAAAATAGTGACTGAAAATCCCCATTCAACTCTGAGAGAGATAGCCGCAGAACTTTCTGTATCTCACGAGTCGATCCGTACCATTTTAACTAATCATTTGGGTATGAAACATGTTGCTGCTCGGCTAGTCCCGAAAGATCTGAATTTTTTCCAAAAACTCAATCGCATGAAAGTCGCTGAGGACATGCTAGAACGAGTCAGTTCGGACCCAACATTCATGAAACGCATTGTTACTGGTGACGAGACGTGGGTTTACGAGTTTGACATGCAAACTAGTCCACAAGCTTCGGAGTGGCGCCTTCCAACTGAACCGAAACCGAAAAAACCACGCCAAAGTCGATCAAAAGTCAAAGTCATGTTGACTGTTTTCTTTGACTATCGCGGTGTTGTGCACTCTGAATTCTTACCGGAAGGTCTAACGGTAAATAAAGAATATTATTTGAGGGTTATGCGGCGTTTAAGAGAGCAAATTCGACGAAAAAGGCCAGATTTGTGGAAAGAAAATTCTTGGATTTTGCACCACGACAATGCGCCTTCGCACAAGGCTATCATTGTGAACGAATTTTTGACCAAACACTCAACAAATACCATCCAGCAACCACCATATTCACCAGATATGGCTCCTGCTGACTTTTTTCTTTTTCCTAAACTCAAATTACCACTTCGTGGCACCCGTTTTCAATCGATAGAAGACATAAAGGAGAATTCGCGGCGAGAACTGAACTCAATTCCGGAAGCAGCGTTTAAAAAATGTTTTGATGAATGGATTATTCGTTGGCGCAAGTGTATCGTTTCTAAAGGAGCATACTTTGAAGGTGATAAAATAAATTTGGATGAATAACAGACATTTTGTGTATTATTGATCTTTTCCCGGTACTTTCTTGACAGAGTAGTATATAAAAACAGCATGTTTTGATAATATGTTGCTTTGATTTATTTTGCATTAATTCGTTTGGATGTTTGGAAAGCAAGGGACATACGATTTGACATAGATGTGTTGTGAATACAACATCTTAAAACTCTTGTTTGAATATAGTATTCGAAGATAAATGTTTTACATATCTGTTAAAAAGAAAAACTATAATAACAACTTATAAATAAATGTTTTTACGGTTATTATAAATTAAATAAACATACATGTCTATGAAGACATGTATGTTTATTTAATTTATAATAAGCGTATTATAGTTAAAGTAGCATATTATGTCGAGGAATGTTATTATTTGGTAACTTTTTCTTACAGAATAATGGCTGATGAACCACAGTGCAGTAGTGGTTTGACAGGAATTGAGTATATATCCTCTGAAAGAGGTAGACCAATTTTATTGAGAGGAGGGTATCAGTTATATATGAAGAAAAAATACAAAAATGGCTCATTTTATTGGAAATGCACTCAAAGAAATACTTACCATGGAAGTATCACAATTCAAGAAAACCGAATCTTAAAAGAAACACCTCACTTATGTACACCAGATACAACAAAAAATGAGCTCAAGAAAGCACTAAATTCATGCAAGAATAGAGCAGCCAGAGGAAACGAGTCACTACTAAATATATTTGACGAGGAAATGAGGGAATTTAAAGACAAAGGACTAGACTTTGTACAAAATATTCCCGACTTCCAAAACCTTAAACATGGACTCTATAACGCAAGAAGAAAAGCAAATGGTGCCAATCGGCTGATTTTTAAAAAAGCACAGGAAGTAGTTGTACTTAAAAAATATGAAGACTTTTTAATATGTGATTATCAAGATGGTTCAAACCGAATTTTAATAAATGGTAAATGAGGTGACAATGTCAAGTTTCTCCGATTTCTTTTTAGATGGAACCTTTAAATTTGTAATTCATCCATTTGTTCAGCTATTTAGTATTCACGCTGATATTGGAAGTTCTACCACCAGTACAAATGTTGTACCGTTAGTATTTGCGCTGCTTTTAAATAAAAAGCAAGCTACTTACGAAATTCTATTTCATATGCTTAAGGCCCGTTTTCCCAATTGGTGTCCACGTCAGTTTACTATGGATTTTGAGATAGCAATACAAAACGCGGTTTGCAATTACTCTTTCAAAGAGCTTGTCCACCTCGTCTTCCGGATGAGGACCAGCTTCCCCGTCTTCCAACGAAGCGGGAACTGGCCTCTCTTCAAGCATGCGCTTAGGAGCCTCTCCAGTCGGGGCCCGAGAGCCTCCGAGGCCAGGACCCAGGCTTTGCCAGGCAAGCCGTCGGGTCCCGGGGCGGTATTTTTGGCACTGAGCCTGCGTAACGCCACTCTCAGGTCTACCCCGGTCACTTCTGGAGCGTTGTCGACGTCGTCCTGTTGGTCCGCTTCCAGCATCGCAGGCGGCGGAGCCATAGGCGGGGGTGGATGTTCCCCTCGCGAAGGGAACAGAGTGCTCACCACGTCTTCCACGAGCTCAGGCCGGAGACTCTGCGTCAGTGGGGGGGCCCAGGTGCGGAGCTTATCCCGCACCATCTTGTAAGGGCGCCCCCACGGATCTCTGTCTAGAGTCCCCAGCATCTCCTCGCGGGCCAGATCCCTGGCCCGCAAGACAGCCTCGCAGAGGGCGGTCTTCGCCGCTCTGTACCTCTCATAAAGCTCCGCCTCAATGGCTACCGCATCCGGTGGGCGGATGCGGAGCCTGCGATGCCTGGCGTACAGGTGTCGCGCAGCCACGCACGCCTCGCGCAGAGACTTCAGCTCTCGCGACCACCAGTACACCTGACGCCGGGCGCTTCTTGGCCGAACACGGGGCATTGCCACGTCGCAGATGTCGGACATGGCCTCCTGGAACCACCCTGCCTCATTGTTAATGTCGGCAGGTCTGTCCGGTGATGTCACCCAGGCCTGCACGATCGAGGCTTCCAGGAGGAGCTCCCGGTCCAGCTGCTTCAGCGCCCAACGCGGACCGCTCGGAGCCTGTTGGACCGGCGCGCTTGAGGTCTGGGTGGAGACGTCGAACCGGATGTACCGGTTGTCGGAATAGGTCTCCACCCCCTCCATGACACGCCAGTCAACAACACGCGGCGACAGAGCGGGGCTAGCGAACGAAATGTCCACCACCGACTCGCCCCGCATCCGCACACACGTGGGAACAGAACCCCGATTTAGGACGACCAGGCCCTTCTCCAGAGCCCAGTCCTCCACCATCCTGTTTAGGCTCACCCATCGCCTTAACGCAACCATCGCCGCGGTGTGCGCGAATATCGGCGGAACATTAAATTATCTGTGCTAGTGATGACACTTCGTGCGAGAATATCTGAAAATATTATCTGTGAGAGGGGTGACAATATAAAAGTAATTTCCAAAATAACAGTCCTTTCATTGAAGAAACCAAATACCTCAAGAAGGACAAGTCTTTGTGTCGTAATAGACAAAAAAATTGGCGACCGCGTTTTGTCCTGTCAAAACAAAAATTACAAAGTTGGTCGTCGAGTCGGCCGGCACGTGGCGTGATCGTCGAGACCACAAAAGGCCGAGTCCACTACGTGAAGCTGATCGACGAACATTCGGGGGCCTAAGCATCGATGCAACAAAAGCATCGACACAGGTGTGAAGCTGATCAACGAATATCTTGAAGCCTAAACTCGATGCAGCTAAAGTATCGACACCAGGTGTGAAGAAATTGTTTCAACTGGATTGCCATAAGTTAAGTGCCCTGCCTTCCAAATTTCCTACCTACCAAACTTCTCTGTACCATTGGCATTCCCAAAAGCGTGTCTCCCACTGTGCAATAACTATAATTCATCACTTACGCACTGCCGAATATTTCAATTCAAGGTTCAAGTTTGCTTGACCAAACCTAGTTGTGATTCCCCTTAGAATATGATTGTATTGCAATAAAGGTCAATCATAAATATTCCATTTCAGCAAATTGGCATAAAAACTTACAGATTATTCATCCAATTACTATCATAAAATTAAATTTTCATTAGTTTTTTCTTTTTTTTTCTTCTACCGCCATTTTGAAATAACGTAACGTTCCCAATCAGTTTCTTGTATTGTTCGCCGAACTTTCCAGATAACTCGGATCATCACGCTATCGGCATTGGTACTAGCAGAGCTTGTACTCCGTGATTGGCAACGCAGATCCGGTTCCTGGTCGGCAGGTGACGTCGAAGTTGAGGAGAGTGAGATTATTTATTTTATACATTACAAATATTTTGGAAATGTCGCAAGAAGCCGATGTAAAGAAATTACGCGAATTGATTGTCAAACGTAGCTCAATTAAAGGGCAGATTACCAAGTTTAATAATTTTGTGGATAAATTATCGTCTGAGGACTCATTAACAAATGTGGAAATAGCTGAATTAAAGATCAAGCTTGGTAGATTTGAACAATTATCGGCTAGGTTTGATGAGTTGCAAAGTCAAATTGAAGTCCTAAATAGTGGGAGCCTGTCATTGGAGCTTGAGGAGCGGGACAAAATTGAAAGTGATTTAGTCAGTGGGCTTGCCACTGCAAAGGGCTTGTTAGACAGCTGTGTGCCATCGTGTAGTCATGAATGTAATGAATCCCGATCTGAACCACGTGACTCTGATATCAGGTTGCCACGTATACAAATTGCAAGGTTTGATGGTGCATATTTTAAGTGGCTGGAATTCAGAGATTCTTTTTTAAGCTTAGTTGATCACAATAAACAACTCTCGCCAGTACATAAATTTCACTACCTAATTTCTTACCTTGAAGGAGATGCGGCACGCATAATTTCCAATCTTGAGGTATCATCTGAAAATTACAAAGAAGCTTGGAAGTTGTTGTGTGATCGCTACGACAATAAAAGACTTCTGATTGATCATCACATGAATTCATTGTTTAACATACATTCAATTAGCAGGGAAACTGTAAAGGCATTACGATTTTTAGTAGACCATGTTATTAAAAACTTAAGAGCATTATCCAGCTTAGGGATGCCCACAGATAACTGGGATATGTGCGTCATATTTAATTTAACTTCAAAATTAGACCAAAATACACTTTTAAAATGGGAGAAATTTAGTAACCAGCTTGGCAATAATAATCCAACCTTGGAAAACTTTAAACAAGTTCTGATAAATCGAGCTGATGTGCTTGAAGCTTTAGAAAGGAATAAAACAGATAACAGCTACCAAAAGGGTTCTCAGGTTCAAAATAATCAAAATCGTTCAGCACATAACAATAACAAATCGGATAAATACCAAAGGGTCTTTATTAAGGCAGCAACAGCTGCTAATAAGGACACTTCCAGTTCATTTGTATGTATAATTTGCAGTCAGAATCATAAAATAAATGAGTGCCCTACTTTCAAGAACAAAACTATACAAGAAAATTGGGCAGATGTAAATAAATATAAACTCTGCTCCAATTGTCTTAAACAGGGTCATCCAGCAAAGGCGTGTGGATTTGGACCGTGTCCTGATTGCAAACAAAAACATAATCGTCTCCTGCATAACCCTAGCCAGGCGATTAATAATAATCATACACATTCAGAATCGGAATCTATAAATGTTAATTCATCGGAATATCAATTCAATCACGTTCTCTTATCTACTGCGTTGATTCAAGTTCATAATCCTAATAACAATCAATATGAAACAGTGCGTGCATTGCTCGACTGTAGAAGCCAAGGCAGTTTTATTACAAAGTATTTAAAGGATAAGCTGTCACTTGATTCCATTCCAATAACTAGCATTAACATAATAGGCATCGGAAACCACCTGTCTAGTACAGTGGAAGAAACATGCATAGTTAAATTGCAATCTTTAAATAAACAGTTTGATGTTACCTATAACATGCTTGTCATGAATGACTTAACTGGGTATTTTCCGAAAGACCACATTAATATTATTTCAAAATACCAAAACACATAAAACTAGCTGATCCTAATTTTAATGAACCCTCTCAAGTTGATGTCTTGATTGGATGTGATCTGTTCTGGGATATCCTAGGAAATGAAGAAATTTCTATAGGCTCAAACAACCTAAAGTTACGAAATTCCAAATTGGGCTGGTTTGTGGCCGGTCCGATAAATAAAAGTAATCTAAATAGCATATATTGCAACAATAGCGTAATTACAAAGTAGTTACGGTCCGGCTGTTAGCCGCCAAATCTAAGGTAGCTCGTATAAATCCTATGACCATACCGCGATTGGAACTTTGCGCTGCATTGTTAGCTGCTAAATTATGCAAAAGTATCCTTGAGTCTATCCGTTACAAACCTTCACGAATAGTTCATTGGTGCGATTCAAGCGTAGTGCTAGCATGGCTCAGAGGTGATCCAACCAAACTCAAAACATTTGTTGCGAACAGGGTGGTTGAAATAACCGAGCTCACGGACGCATTCTCATGGCGATATGTTCCCACTGACAGCTTGGCAATAATAATCCAACCTTGGAAAACTTTAAACAAGTTCTGATAAATCGAGCTGATGTGCTTGAAGCTTTAGAAAGGAATAAAATGGGTTTAAAATAATCAAAATCGTTCAGCACATAACAATAACAAATCGGATAAATACCAAAGGGTCTTTATTAAGGCAGCAACAGCTGCTAATAAGGACACTTCCAGTTCATTTGTATGTATAATTTGCAGTCAGAATCATAAAATATATGAGTGCCCTACTTTCAAGAACAAAACTATTCAAGAAAAATGGGCAGATGTAAATAAATATAAACTCTGCTCCAATTGTCTTAAACAGGGTCATCCGGTCATCCATCGGTCCGATAAATAAAAGTAATCTAAATAGCATATATTGCAACAATAGCGTAATTACAAAGTAGTTACGGTCCGGCTGTTAGCCGCCAAATCTAAGGTAGCTCGTATAAATCCTATGACCATACCGCGATTGGAACTTTGCGCTGCATTGTTAGCTGCTAAATTATGCAAAAGTGTCCTTGAGTCTATCCGTTACAAACCTTCACGAATAGTTCATTGGTGCGATTCAAGCGTAGTGCTAGCATGGCTCAGAGGTGATCCAACCAAACTCAAAACATTTGTTGCGAACAGGGTGGTTGAAATAACCGAGCTCACGGACGCATTCTCATGGCGATATGTTCCCACTGACATGAACCCAGCCGATCTCATTTCTAGGGGTATAAATGTAAATCAAATAATAAATAATAGTATGTGGTGGTCAGGTCCAAATTATTTAGTTAATAGTGAAAGCGATTGGCCAGTTCTAAACTCCATAGATATCCATAGTATACCTGAAACAAAAATTACGTCTAAATCTATAACTACACCTAGAATTACAAAAAAATCTTACCCAAAATGGTCCAATCTGCTCCGCCTGTCTCAAGCTTGGCACCGACGAAGCAAGCAGAGCAGTCGGCATCTGACACAAAAACTCATAAAACACTAAATTCACTAATTACACCCAATAAAACCTTTGAAATAAACACTTACCTCAACAATGACACACTAATAGAAATTGAAAAATATAGCAAATTAAACAAACTCATTAGAATATTCGCATGGGTAAAAAGATTTTGCTTTAACATTCGTAATCCGCATAACAAACCGGTTCTAGCTCTCAGCGCTAATGAGTTAGATGACTCATTTCTTTATCTATGTCGTGTTGCTCAGATTAAAATTAAATGTTTTCCAATTGAATACAAGGCGTTATCTAAGAACTTACCTTTGAATATTAAATCTAAATTGTTGTCTTTGTCACCTTTTTTAGATGACAACAATTTAATTAGAGTTGGAGGACGAATAAGTGCTTCACCTTATAGTTTTGATAAAAACATCCAATACTACTCGATTCGTCTCATCATTTAACAAAACTTTTATTTGAAAGAGAACATTCACGACACATGCATGCTGGCCCACAGCTATTGCTATCAATGATAAGGGAATCAGTATGGCCACTAAATGGCAGAAGGTTGGCTCGGCGCACAGTTAACAATTGTGTGAGATGTTGTCGTGTCCGAGGCAAAACTCTTTGTCCTAAAATGGGTGATTTGCCATCCCAACGTGTGAGCGCAGATTTCCCATTCAATTCAGTCGGCATAGATTTTGCTGGACCTTTTTATATAATTAATCGTAAAGGTAGAGGTGCAAGGGTAAACAAATGTTACCTTTGCATATTTGTGTGCTTACGTTACAAGTGTGTTCATTTGGAAGCGGTTTGTGACCTTACCAAGGACGCATTCGTAATGACATTGCGTAGATTTATTGCCCGTCGTGGCAAGCCCAATGAAATATTTTGTGATAACGGGGGTAATTTTGTGGCTGCTGCTAAAGATATAGGGGCTTTTTTTAAATTACATAATAGGGACTTAACTGAATTTGCAACTCATGAAAATATAAAATTTGTATTCTCACCTGCTCACGCTCCTCACTTTGGCGGCATCTGGGAAGCCGGAGTTAAATCTGCTAAATTCCATATAAAAAGAGTCATGGGAAATTCTCATCTTACCTTTGAAGAAATATCTACACTTTTCGCACAAGTGTCCGCACCTTGTGTCCCTTATCCTCCTCTCCTGATGACTACCTTCCTTTGACCCCGGGGCATTTTCTTATTGGAAGGCCGCTGAAGGCACTCCCAGAGCCTAGCTTAGAGAACTTGAAGGAAAGTCACCTGCAACGATATGCCCGGCTGCAACAAATTCACCAGCACTTCTGGTCACGCTGGCAGCGTGAATATATACACGAGCTGCAGCAACGTCTGAAGTGGAAGTCGAACACAAAATCCCTACGTATCGGAGACCTCGTGCTTATCCACGAAGACCATGTCCCTCCATTGTGTTGGCGCCTCGGACGGGTTACCAAATTATTCCCTGGTCCGGATGGAGTTTCGCGAGTCGCCGACTTGCTTACCGCCAGGGGGGGGCGCAGGACAATTCCCTCCAGGACGGAGAACCAAGCCCCGCGCTCCCTGAGCCTCTCGCGCTCGCATCACGCGATGCGACGTCGGATTCCGACGCCGCATCCCTCCTCTCCTCTACTATGCCGTTGCCGGCAGTGTTGGTTTTTGTTTTTAAAAAATCTTCCATAACTGATCCCACGAGTGTGGGGGAAATAAGGCTCAATCTAGGCAGAGACCCCTGTACCTAGAAGGGCAGATTTTGAATATTTATTACTCGCCAGGGGGTCTGCAGGTACCCTGGCGAGGAGCGCACTAACGACTGATTCGTTCCATGGAACACCCGTCAGCCATACATCCCCTCGCGGTGCGTCGCCGCTTGGGATTCAGGGTAACTTTTTAAAGAGGTTTTCTACCTTGCGGTCCGGCCGGTTAAGCCAAGACCCTCGGTACCTATCGAAGCCGCGAGACGTGATCCACAGCACTTCGATAATGGGATTACGAGACTGACGGTGACAGAGAAGGACGCATCTCTCTCTGTCTGCTCGGAGGCAGGGTGAGTATTATTATTATTTTACACACATCAACGAACATGAACGTAACGTGACGAAAACTTTCTGTAAAACACTTAATTTAAGTTAAGGGTTGGTATACTTACATAATTTCACTCCGCGCGTGAATAACACTTTGTCACAACACCAATTTATCTCGTCTGCTCGACGTCCGTATGTCACTACAGGGATCCAGCAGAAAATCAGCGTCAGGTGCATGCCTGACACATGCTGAGCTGGACTCCCATTTGGTGCAAACTTGAGACGCACACCGCACCTTGTAACTAGTTATTTTAGTTTAATTGAAGTGTGTCATGGTGTTACTATACTAATTTCGTAAATATGTTTTTCTTTTTGTAAATTGGCACCTTGTTTTTTATAATCATGTAAATTGTACTGCTGTGTGTTGTGCTGTCTTTTGTGTGCACTAAATAAATGGTTTATTATCTAGTAATTTATTTTGTTTATTTTGCTGACTCAGTCGTTCTTTGGCGACAGCACTGCTCCCTCACACAACCACTCTTTACTTTTTATATTAACCTCCAAATTGAGAAAAACGTGCATGATAAGTTCATCCTCTGTAGTCACTGGACGGGAAAATTCTTCGGAAAATAGAATTTTCCCATCCGCCTCCGATTCTCCCATTTCCAGCAGCTTACTCGCAAGGGAATCTGCTTCGTGATCGTTGTACAGTTGAACGCGCGTGTTGCACGTAATATGGAGATTTTTAATCCAGGAGGTTTTCACAGTGGCGACGCCATGAGACGTTTATTTCATCCATCGGTGTGCCCCTCTCAAGAACTGGCAGTGTCTGTCTAAAGTCGCTTGCGAGCAAAACGACGACACCACCCATCAGAGCTTGGTTGCCGCGGAAGTCCTGCAAGCTGCGGTTCAACGCCTCTAATGCATGCTTTTGCGACTTTAACTGCCACTGCTGCAAAAGGAGTCCCCCGTTTTTGGTGATGTTGCATGTTGGGGTATTTTCGCTTGCAAGATTCAGGGGAAATTTGAAAACACTGTCAGGCCACCCAAGCTAAGCAACGTTGCAGCAATGCCCGAAGAAGCCATAGTCACAGCTATATGACGGTACGGTACTGTCCGTTTGGCCAGTTTTTAATACGGAAAAGTTTGAATCTAAACTGCTGGGAGAAGAACATTGTACATTCTCAAACATAATGGTATCAGGTTTTATCAATCGCACAGCGTATTCTTGCAGTAATACAAAACTATTTGGCAACAAAAGGCTCGGTGTTGATACGTTGCTACTGTCGGAATTCGGGATTTTTTCTCCATCTATTCCTTCTTGTTCATCTAACGACTTGTTTAAGTCATAATTATATCTTAGATCAATTTTGATTTTTACTCAATTCCAACCTGTAAATAGAATTATAAACCTGTGATGAAGTATAAGCAATACGTGCACGGTCCGCATTTAAAAAGAGTTTCCCTAGACAAACGAATGAGATATCTTTGTACTATACTTAGATATTAATATTTTAACACTATTTTACGTAGTGATTAAATATTGTTCCGCAATAAAAAGCAATTCCACGTCAAGAAAAAATAGTACAGCGTTATATTATTGGAAAAGAAACAAAATCAGATTAGTAGCTCTCTTGTAACATAATTTTATTACCAAACACTTAACTTATTTATTTATTGGCCTATCTACAATTGTTACACTGTTCATCCTAATAATACAAGCAATATGATACAAGCATAGTGTATAATATGATGCGATAGACACAGCATGCAAAAAACAAAATGAAATTAAAATAGTAATAATAACACTTTCAACAACAGTGGGTAGTTTTAGAAACTCAAAATATTTTTCAACTTGTTATTTGACATTGGTTGCTAGGTAATAGGCCATGGAGTATGGGCATGGAGTACTAGTCTTTTTGCGCGGTGGCAAAAATAGGTACTAAACTTTATGCTTTAGTTCTGAATTTGACCACCAACTCAGTTATTTTTTTTTTGTGTACATTAAATCGACTTTCTTTGGACCCTCTGTCTTACTCTTAAATTTTTAAGCACTTTTGGACCATGTCCCACACTCAGACTCTCTTGACGTTTTACTCGGAGCTTACCGACTTCTGTATTGCGGGAGCTGCCCTGACGTTTACTTGGAGCTTACTTACTGCTGCCCTTGACGTTTTACTCGGAGCTTACTGACTAGTGTATTACGGGAGCTGCCCTGACGTCTACTCGGAGTTTACTGACTGCGGTGTAGCGGTTCAGACCTAACCCCTCTTTCCCTCCTTCCCTTTTAAACTCCTTAAGTATTTCAAGTACGATCTTCACACTTTTTCTCCCCCCTCTTTTATCCCTATTCTGATACTTTTGTTATTTTCGTATTATACTTACGACTCATCTCTTTCTTCTTTCCTCACTCTATAATAGAGTTCTTTTCGATATATTAAAACTCTATTTATTTTCTAATTCACTCATCATTTCTTAAACCATTAAAAGATTATACTTAATCTTTCTTTCTATCTATTCTTTTCTTTTCTACACGTTAGTATATCTAACTTGTTGTTAACTATCGACTCTAAAAGTTGATTGGAGCGGCTGACAACTCCATAAAAAGAAGCCCTTGTTAACTATTGACTCTAAAAGTCGATTGGAGCGGCTGACAACTCCATAAAAATAAGCCCTTGTTAAATATCAACTAAAGTTGATTAGGAGCGGATTACAACTCCGTTAAAAATAAGCCTTTGTTAAAATCTTCATATTTCATCTCATTAGTAAGTTTAGACGCGAGCGGATTACAACTCCTAAAATAAGCCTTAAAGTTATTGACTAATCAGGTTGAGTAGTGATCATTGAATGTGAATCCTACCTGACCTAACTTCGTAAGATGTCGGTGTGTATGAGTGAGTTATGTAACTTTTGTGAATGCTGTAATACTTTAACCTTAGCAAAATATTTGTTCTAGGCCAAAAAATTTCTCGGGGTCACACCCGTTTCACGTAGCAATCAGACAAGAAGAGAGAAAAAAGTATTGCCACTACACAAAGAAAAAAATTGCACAAACGTTGTTGCAAGCTTATTTACTAAAAAATATTACTATTTTCGTTAACACTAAAAATTATAAATCTATATGTTTATACTGTTCTAAACATAATTGGGGCCGGCAGTAACCTACTCTAGAGGTAATTGACATAGCCGTTTTACTGACCTTCTATACACTTTGTTATTAATTTTGATATCGGCCGCTCTTACTACATTGTCTCTACCTGGATATGTTTTTACAATTCGAGCCATATTATAATTTAATGTAGTGTTCATATCTTTTACAATTACCAAATCGCCTTCTTTAAGGTTTGGTTGAGGATATTTCCACTTGGGACGGCTTTGAAGCTGTGTTAAATAATCATTAGACCATAATTTCCAAAAATCTTGTTTAAGTTTGGTACAAAGATTCCAAAATTTTAAACGATTGACTGAAACATCTGTTAGATCAACTTCAGGATAGCTAGCCAGAGCTGTTCCAATCAGAAAGTGTGCAGGAGTTAAATAATTACAATCATTTGAATTTGCAGAAAGTAGAGGCCTAGAGTTCAAAATTCCTTCGATCTGTACAATGACTGTATTGAGCTCTTCATAGGTTAAACATTGGTTCCCTACTACTCTCTTTAGGTGATGTTTTACACTTTTTACACCTACTTCCCACAATCCCTACTTCCCACAATCCTCCAAACTCTGGTGAATAACTGGGTATAAACCTAAATTTTATATAATGCTGAGAGCAAAAACCATTAACAGTGTCCCTATGGTTTTTGGAGGACTGAAAGTCATACAACCTTTTTATTTCATTTGACGCTCCTTTAAAGGTTTTAGCGTTGTCACAATATATATTTGTGGGCATGCCACGCCTCGAAATAAAACGCTTGAGACATGCTAAGAAGGCTTCAGTTGTCAAGTCCGATACGAGCTCTACATGTATAGCTTTTATAGCAAAGCAAACGAAAAGCGCAATGTAAAATTTCTTAACGATAGGATTTCTAACCCTAGCAACCTTCATATCGAAGGGTCCACAGAAATCAACGCCGACATGCTGAAATGGCCTGGACGCTGTGATTCTTTCTTGCGGAAGGGAACCCATCAACTGCTTAGCAGCCTCAGCTTTTAAGCGAAAACACTTGACGCATTTACGCACCACTTTCTTGACCTCCCGAATACCGCTGACTATAGATTACCTTTGGGATAGAGAGCTCAAAACTAACCTAGGGCCTGCGTGTAAGAGTCGCAAGTGTTCTCTTTCTATTATGAGATTAGTTACGTGAGAGTTTTTCGGAAGGATAGATGGATGCTTTTTATCGAAAGACATCTCCTTGGCATTATGGAGCCTACCTCTTACTCTAATAATACCTATTTTATCAAGGAAGGGATAGAGGCTACTGCTATTCCTGTTTTTATATTTTTTCCAGCAGAAAGTGACTCTACCTCTTTAGCAAAATGTTGCATCAGCGTACAGCGCACTATGACTGAAATAGAGTCGCGAAGCTCCTGAGGCAATAGGTTACCGTCCGTTATTTTATTTTTATTTTCGAACAGTTGTTTTAGAACCTGTAAATAAATCCTATCACTTTCTGTAATTTTTAAACACTAGAATATTTTTCAAATAGCTTTGTTGAAAACGATGGCTCTACCTGTGTCAAGTTACACGGTACGTTTAGCTCATCAATCTGTTTAGTGTCTGTGGACAAATCAGACGATTTACAATTTTCAATGTGTTTCCTGTCTGATACGAGTAGGTGGGTTGGCCCGTGCCACCATAGATCACTTTGCTGCTACTTGTGCGGCAAGACGCGACAATAAGTCTGCAGGGTTGTCGCAGGTCCTAACAATCCCCACTGAGTCTGATCGGTCAGCTCTACTATTTGCTTGACTCTATTGCTGGCATTAACATTTGACTTTACATTGCCTGACTTAATCCAAGCTAGCACTATCTGGGAGTCGCTGTACAAGAATGTATCTAGATGGGAATACTTACCCACCAGGACTCTACCAACCCTATGTGCCAGCTGGGCTAAAAGGAGAGCACCATTGAGTTCAAGCTGGGGAATCTTCCTACTTCTATTCATAGAAGCAACACGGGACTTGGAGCAGAGTAGATCTGTCTGCACTGAACCATCATTTATTAAAATTCTTAGATAGATACAGCAGCCAAAGGCTTTTATTGATGCATCAGAATGCCCTACCAACTCTACAGAAGAAACATCTTTACTGTTGACACACCTATTTATTTTATTTTGCCCATTAACTTTAAATTGTTTATGAAATTGCTCCAGTATATTAACTGGTCCTTGGGTACTATGGAGTCCCATCCTATTTGCAAAGACCATAGCTCCGGCATGAATATTTTGGCTACCACTATTATTGGGCCTACTAAGCCGAGAGGGTCAAACATCTTCCCTATAAAGCTCAGAATTTTCTTTTTGTATTTAAATTATGTTCCTCATCAAAATTGGGGCTTGAAAAAGTGAATTTATCTGAAGTTATATCATACATTAAACCTAGAGTCTTTACTAAATTATCCCCACTCATGTCTACATGTTTAAATTGGTTTTGCTCATCAGGAATACCATCTAGGACTTCAAGGGCATTTGAGCACCATTTGCGTAGAGAAAAACTACCTAACTTGAGGAGCTCTACCAATTGGGATTTTAGCGCATGCAGCTGCTCTATATTATCTGACCCACCCAGTATATCGTCAACGTAGGTACTCTTGATCATTGTTTCAGCAGCAAGTGGATATTTATCCTTATAGCGTTGAGCTAATTCAAGTAGGCATCGAGTGGTCAAGAATGTAGCCTTCAGTCCGTAAGTGACAGTCTGAAGCTGTAAGCAGCTGATAGGCTTCTTAGGATCATCTCGCCATAAAATATTTTGAAGGCAAGTGTGGTGGCTGTTTATCATCACGTTGCGAAAGGCCTTCTGAACGTCACAAATGATTGTGTAAATGTAGGTCCTGAACAAGATAAGAATATCAAAAAGCTCAGTCTGGACCATGGGGCCATTTAGCATGACGTCATTAAGGGACACCTGGCTACGGGACTTCATACTCCCTTCAAACACAACGCGAAGTCGGGTTGTCTTACTTGCCTCGTTGATAACAGCATGGTGTGCTAGAAAGTACACAGGATCTCTATCAATATCGTAATTAGCAACCTCTACCACCTTAGTATGTCCTAGCTCTACCTACTGATCTATGAACAATTTATACTGCTCTAGTAACAGAGGATTTGATTTAAACCTTTAATCTAACATCAGGAATCTTTGGTAGGCAACTGAAAACGAATCGTCAAGCTGCAATTCTTCCAGTGGTGTGATGAGAGGCATATCAACATAGAATCGATTATCTTTCAGGCTCATAGAACTCTGAAAGTTTTGTTCAGCCTTTACAAACTCATCACAACTCGGCTTAATAGGTTCCGGTACTTTTTCAGAGAGCCAAAATTTCTCCATTACATTTTCTAATTTTGTATGATCATTTATAGCAAAATTTGATACAATATTACAAGTTATACTCGTATTACTCACTTTTTCAGGAATATTACCACCAACTACATACCCAAATAGGGTGTTTTGTAATACCGGTCCATTTTGTATTTTTATACAACCATCTAGCAAAACATTGAAATAAACATCCGCACCCAGCAACAAAGAAATCTCAGCTGGGATATTGAACTCCTCGTCTGAAAGTTTCACATTTTTTGGTAAATCGCACCCGGATACATTTATAAATTGTTGGGGTAATTTTGTTGTTATTTTGTCAACAATGTGACATTTTTAATTTAATTTTACGTTATTGTAGCATGGAAGCACACTTATATTCACAAGTTTATTGATTTGTGTTTGTTTATTGCCTATGCCTATAATATTATGGGTTTGATTCATAGCAATCAAGCCGTTTGTTTACAAGGCTGGTTGTAACAAAAGATGCCTGGCTGCCCGTGTCAAGCAATGCACGGATAGAAACTTTTTCACCATGTTGATTCAATAAATTAACCTTTACAGTTGGAAGCAAAATGTTGTTGGAAACAGGGTTAGACAACAAAGTCACTGCAGGCTCAATAGGAGCAGCTTTTTCTTCATGCAACAAAGTGTTGTGCCCTAATTTACATATTTTACATTTGAAATTAAACTTACATTTCCCCCTGTGTGTCCTTAGACATGTGGTGCATAAGTCATGGTCCCGCACAAATAACTGGCGGACCTCTAGTGTTGTCGTTTTGAACTCCGGACAGCTGAAAAGAGGATGGTCACTTTTGTTAGAGTTTACACATTTCTTTTACTTGTGAGGCAACATTGGTCACCTTTGATGGGGTAGATTTATTGAACCTACTTGTACTTTCATAGGAAGTACTATTGGGGGTAAGCTATCTTCTAACGCTATAGCGCGCTTTTCAAGAAAGCTTAAAAAGTTTTCCACGGAAGGCAATTTTTCTAGATCCTTATCTAATTGATAAGCCCTATTAGTTATTTGGTCTAATTTTCTTGTTAGAATGGAAATTAGCAACATGTCCCATGTATCGAAGGGCTGTCCCAAATTCTTTAATGCATGCAGCTGTTGCTGTACATCTGACACAAAAGCCTTATTGAGGCTGCAGTGCCTTTTTGCATTGTTGGTAAATCTAATAGACCGCTAATATGATTTCCTATTAACCGCGTTTTGTTATCAAAACGCTTCTCTAACAAGCCTAGTGCTTCCTTGTAAGACTGATTGACTAACGGCAAATTGACAATGATTGCCAAAGCATCATCTGTTACATATTTTCTTAAATAAAATAGCTTCTGCACATCAGATAATGATCTGTTATTATCGATAACAGCCATAAATAAATCAAAGAATGGCTTGAATTTAGTGAAGTTCTTCCCGTCAAAGGGTGTTATATCAATGGTTGGCAATTTACATGTAGAAACATTATGACATTCTGAGACCGATTTTTTACCTATCTGTTTTAAAGATGCATTAATTTTAGCTAGCACAGAATAATATTGTTCTTCTATTGGACCAACCTGTTCACAGTCGTCTTCGTCAATACTTAGTATGTCCAATTGCACCGCTTTATAGCCCTTGAGCGCCGCGATGAGCTTCTCCTTGCGAGCCTCTAGGATATCCACGGTAGCAGACGCAAAACTGATGGGATCGTACACAAACGTCTCAATGCGCGTGATTGTAGCCTTGCATTGGCCACGAAGAAGTCGATGTTTACGCAAAGCTTCCTTGGACGCCATGGTTGAACGTAGGTAGGACGTAACACTTTATTTATTCTACGACTTACGAACACTCCGCGCACTTTTATATCTAAGCCGCACTTTGTAAATACGAACTTTGTTGACACGGAGCCGGTACGACGATGTTTGTTTACTTTTACAAAACAAACCGATGACACTGACAGCTGAGTGAAGAGGGTATCATTTTGAAGTTAATACAATCATACCTAAGTAATAGGGTTCAATGCTCGGAAGTTTCTAGGATATGTCCAAAAAGCAAATTGGAAACCATATATGTATCAAAACCAAGACACGTAAAATATGGCGTCCCACAGGGTAGCGTACTGGGTCCGCCGCTTTTCTTAATATACATAAACGATCTCCCGAAAGCAACAACGAACCAAATGGTTCTTTTTGCAGATAATAGTACAGCTATAATAAAATGTACTGATCCAAATAATTATAAGAATGACATCAACACTTGTTTAAATGACATCATAAATTGGCTAAATAATAATTATTTGGTTATAAACCTGACTAAAACAAAAGTCATGCATTTTTATCAACGATGTCTTAAACCAAAAGTTGAAATTTCCTACAATGGCTGTGATATTGAAGAAGCTAATAAAGCTAAGTTCTTAGGTATTATAATTGACAGTCAACTTTCATGGGAGGCTTCCATGAAAGTTGACTGTTGAAGAATTATGTAAGAAACTCAGCAAATCCGCATATGCTCTATTTCAACTCTCAAAGAAAGTTAACGGTCAGGCTCTTTTAGCTGCGTACCATGGACTGGTTGCCTCTGTGTTGCGGTATGGCGTTATTTTCTGGGGTCACTCCACTGATAGGGAGCTGGTATTTAGATTGCAGAAGCGATGCATCAGGTCAATGTGCGATCTTAAGACAACTGATAGCTGCGTGCTCTATTTTAAATCATTAAAAATTTTAACTTTACCTTCTTTATTTATTTTAGAAACGGCTTTGTTTGTGAAATGTAATCCACATCTATTTCAAAAATTATCAGAGGTCAGAAAAAAATACAATACGTACTCAATACATCAATAAATTATGTCAAGTGAAATGTAAAACCGCACTTATGCAAAAAAGTTTTTTTGGTATTGCCCCACGCATATATAATAAAGTACCTAACGTTATAAAAAAAACTTGACTGTCTTGAAATTCAAAAGGGCGCTAAACGAAATTTTAATTATGAAAAGTTATTATTTAATTGACGACTTTTTAAATGATGATTCACTGACTGATTGATATACTTACTGTTACGCTATACACCTACTGTTATTGACTGATTTATAATTACCTACCTACTGTTACTCTTATTGTCATTAATTATTGTTATTCTAGTTGGCATGATGTTATTAATATTCCGTTTGACATTATTGATATTTTTAATGTTGACATTTTTTAATCTTTTATTACTTTGACCATGTTGACATTTATATTTTTTTATTGTATGTAATTCCAATGACATGCCACTTAATTTTAAATAAATAATTTTATTGTAAACCAATTATTTGCATGCCCATATGAAGGCAAAATGTGGAGAACTTTATCATAAATGAACATCTATGTACCTATTACCCATGTTTGCAAAGAATAAATGATTTGATTTGATTTGATCGTAATTTTTACGATTATACTATGATATGATGCTGTATCTTGATGATGCTTCGTTGATTTTCGTTCTAGCTATGCATAGAACGAAGTTGCGGGCCTCGTACAAATCCCGCCAACAACGCCGACTTGCATGGCTAGCAGGCCTCTACGAACACGATGTCTCCACAAAAATTTGCGAAGCTGCTCGGCACTGATTTTATTCACTTCTTGAAGGACCACCGCACGCATGTACGAAATAAAATGCGTGGGAAATTAAAACTTATTGAGTTTATTGTAAATATAAAAATACAGTCGAGAGGCACACCGTTTCACGTAGCAATCAGACAAGAAGAGAGAAAAAAGTATTGCCACTACACAAAGGAAAAAAATGCACAAAACAGTGTTGCAAGCTTATTTATTAAAAGTTATTACTATTGTCGTTAACACTAAAAATTATAAATCTATATGTTTATACTGTTCTAAACAATTACTTTTTTTATGTATTGGTTTAATAGCTATCATTTTTAATTTCTCAGGAAACACTCCCGTAAATAATGATACGTTTATTAGATGTACTATATCTGAAGCTATATCTACTGTGTGCTCAGGCGTTGCGGAAATAAATGTAAAAAGAAAGGATTTAGAACAGCTCAAAATACAGCTACTGGAAGAAGAACTGGAGTTCAAAGCCAACTGAGCTGCAATTGCAAGCGGCTACATTACATAATTAATACATACATAATTATCTTGCTATCTCGTCAAACTCTCCTGAAGTTGCTTAATATGGCAGATATAAATCCAGGAATCAACAAAAATATGATTCAGCAAATAAAGAAAGCTACTGAAAAAATGAAGTTAGAACATAAAATATGTATTGTCCTGTTTGACGAAATGTCACTCAAACCCAATGTGTGACATACAACGAACGTAAGGACAAAGTTTGTGGGTTTGTCACAAATGGCCTAGAGACAACCTGATTATGCAGATCATGCGCAGGTGTTTATGGTAAGAGGGTTACTAAAAAACTATAAGCAACCTGTTGCATACACTTTTTCACAAGCTGCAACAAAGGGGCCTGAACTAGCGAAGCAGTTAAAAGCTGTAATTACAGAGTTACAAAATGCAGGTCTCATTGTAGTAGCAACTGTGTGCGACCAAGGCACAAATGATGTAAACTGCATTAAACATCTTCTTGAAGAGCCCAGAGACAACATTTGTATTATAAATTGTATGACCCTTCCCATTTAATAAATTGCATACGAAATAATTTAATAACAAAACATTTGAAATATCAAAGAAACGGGGAAGTAAAATTGGCAAAATGGGCTCATGTCATAGCCTTACACAGGGAAAACCCAGGGTACAAAGGAATCCGAGTGGTGCCGAAATTAACAGATGCCCACTGCCACCCAAGCAAAATTCCCCGGATGAAAGTAAAAAATGCTACACAAGTTTTCAGCCAAACTGTGGCTTCGAATATGTATATATATCTAGCAGGTAAATTTCATCAGTCCACACAATTCAATATTGTCTTCACTAGTTCTTTTCTAATGATTACAATGAAATACAAATAATTATTAAATAAATACTACAGTTTTCATTTAAGCAGATCAGACAAAAAAATATTTAACAAACTATATTTTTTCACAGATAAGGGCATACTTCCTACACAAGCCAAAGATACTGCAGACATCCTATTGTTCTTTGACAAGCTTTATGATTCCCTAAACGGAAGCTTTGGGAAAAGCAAGAAACACGGCAAACGTCTCCTAGGACCTGCAACGCCTACTTCTATCCATCATAAAACATGGAAGGAGTGTAAAGTTATGATGAAAGACATGAAATTTATTAATTCTAAAACATCAAATGATGAATATGTTCCCACGTTGAACAATTGGTTATGGACACTAGAAGGAATTGAATTGTTATTAAAAAAAATACAAACAAAATATGGTGTAACATCAGTTTGGTTGCGGCATCTGAATCAAGACCCAATAGAAAACTTTTTTGGGTCCATAAGGAGCCACGGATGCCGCAACGTAAACCCTAAACCAGAACGATTCGAAGCAGCATTCACCACATTATTAGTCAACAGCCTCTCTAGTGTCCATGCTCCTGGTTCCTGGAGCTAACTGTGAAATTGACAATTGTGAAACTTTACATGAAGTACTCATCACGAGCGGGGGCAGCAAAGAGCAAACAAATTGCGAACTTAGTAACATTCCCGATATAACATTCACACCCCTACAATATGTTAGTGGATATTTTGTCAAGAGTGCCAAAAAAAAAGTATTTAAGTGTGTTGAATGTAAAAAAGATTTAATGTCCAACACTGAGCACGAATATTTAAGATATCGGGAATACGCAAATAAAAAATGGCTTTGCAGTCCCAGCGACTCCCTCTTAAATTGTATCTCAAATCTGCAGGATATTAATTATATAATATTAAAAGATAATTTAGATAAGAAAAATTTAAGGGAATTAATAAGAACTATGATTTTATAGCTGTAGATTTTTCATTCATAAAATGCTCAATTCATAATGAAAAGTTAATAGACTTTTTAATCAAAATATCCTGCAGATTTTTTATTTACAACTACTGTTAAGATATTAATAATATATTAATAAATAAGAGGGAGTGTGATGATGATACAGATTCGTTTAAAGTTAAAGCTAAAAAACTCGGTAAGCAGTGTTTTAAAAGAAAGAAAGAAATAAGTAAATCGAAGATCATTGTTTTATTGTTTAATAATGTGAATTACTTTATCGCTTTTCTTCTTATCTGCACGCCAATAAGTAATTCACATACCGTATACCTTAAAAATTTTATTTATGCTATCAAGTAGTAGGCAGGCTATTTAATGTATGTAGCTATACGTATGATTATGTTGGCATTAGTTCCAAAACCAGCGTCCAGAGGGCGACATTTGACGTTTCTCGTTTTCGTCGCTGAGTTGTACCTCTATTCCATATATATATATACAAGTACTCTGTGGGTTCTTCCGATGACCGATGACGTCACCCGCACGAAGGAAAGACGTGATGTACTGCAGGTATTTATTTCGAAGTGCAGATAGATACAACAGGTCATTTATAATATACTAGCTGTTGCCCGCGGCTTCGCCCGCGTGAAGTTCGGTAACCGTCCCACTGGATTATACTAAAGGTATAAATAGTGTCCTACGTGTTAATCCAGGTTATGAACTATCTGTGTGCAAAATGTCATAATCATCACAATTATTATCATCACAACCACCATTATTATCACAATCATTATCACTGTCACAATCACCATCACAATCACCATCTCCATCACAATCACCATCACAATCCAATCACCACCATCGTTATCACAATCACTATCATCACTATCACAATCATTATCATCGAAATCACAACCATTATCATCGTAATCACAATCATCATCATCACAATATCCATCCTCCAGTGGCGTGCAGTGGTATTCCACGAAGGGTAGGCCATAGGGTAGACCTCATTTTCATTATCACCAATCCCAATAACCACTAAACCGACACCCATGTAGAAAAAACCGGAAATTTTCGTCGGCGCCATTTTGTATTTTCATTTTGACCTCATTTTCATTATCAGCGATGCCATAAACCTCGAAAACGACACCCATGAAGAAAAAACTAAAAATTTTCGTCGGCAATTTTCGTCGGCGCCATCTTGGATTTTCATTTTGACCTCATTTTCATTATCACCAACCCCAATAACCACGAAAACGACACCCATGTAGAAAAAACCGGAAATTTTCGTCGGCGCCATCTTGGATTTTCATTTTGACCTCATTTTCATTATCAGCGATCCCATAAACCTCGAAAACGACACCCATGAAGAAAAAACTTAAAAAATTCGTCGGCGCCATCTTGGATTTAGATTTTGACGTCATTTTCATAATCACCAACCCCAAAAACCACGAAAACGACACCCATGAGGAAAAATATAATAACAATAATGTTATTAATTATTATAATAATAATACGCGCCAATAACCCCCAGGAATCATTATTTTAATCAACATACACCCTAGCACTGGCCTGCAAATTGCAAAAAACGTAAGGAAATTTGAATTTCGCGGGCTAAAGAACATCTACCTTGAATCCTGGCCTTGTGTTGTAGCAGCCAATCACAGCCCAACAGCCCAGCTACACTTGCAGGAGTTACTGCCCTAAAATTACTGCAATCTATACATGTGTGCAGAATGTGCCAATGTGTACGTAAAATTATCAATGGGTTTTAGGCTAGTCCAGTAACACCCAATAGCTTATTGCAGTCGTTCGCTCAATCCGGCGGAGCGCAACTATTCCGCAGCGGAGCGTGAGGCCCTCGCTGTGGTCTTCGCAGTCGAACACTTTCGTCCCTACGTGGAAGGCGGTCCTGCGTTTAAAGTGATAACCGACCACTCGAGCTTAAAATGGTTCTTTAACTTAACCAATCCATCTGGTCGATTAGCCCGTTGGGGTTGTCGGTTATCACCTTACAACTTCACCATTGAACACCGCAAAGGCAGGGATAATGTGGCTCCGGATGCCCTATCTCGTGGCGTTCCGGTGTTGGAAATTAAAGTGCCCGTTAATGACCCATGGTTTAAAGCATTATGGGATAAATGTGTCAGTACGCCCAGGTCGTACCCTAACTTCATTATTAAGGAGGATAAACTTTACCGTTACTCTAAAAATAAATTCGGTGTGGCTAGTGACTATGACTGGAAGCAGGTGGTACCGGAGGGCAATCGACTAGAATTGTTAAAGAGTCACCATAGTGGCGAATTTTCTCCACATTTCGGAGTATTTAAAACTTATAAAAGACTTGCACTCCGATACTACTGGCCTAACATGTATAAGGACGTGATTAGCTACGTTGGTAAATGTGATACGTGCGCCGCATAAAAACACTCACAATTACCGCCTCCCGGACTCTTGGGTGATACGAAAGAGTGCTCCAAGCCTTTTGAAACCATAAGCATGGACTTGGTAGGCCCGTTGCCACGGTCCAGAGCGGGATTCACATATCTCTTAATTGTCGTGTGCTGTTTTACGAAATACTGTTTACTATTTCCTTTACGTAGAGCTGTTGGTAAGGCTATAGCACAGAAACTAGAAGACGGCGTTTTCCTAGTACATGGTATACCCCGTACGGTTATAGCAGACAACGGGACGCAATTCACGGGTAATGAGTTACGTTCACTATTGGGGAGGTACAAAATACCTCAAGTTCACTTCACACCTCGTTACTGCCCAAGCGTGAATACCGTAGAACGCTATAACCGTACCATTATGACCGCGGTATCAATTCTCGTGGAGGATGATCATCGATCTTGGGATGTTAACATCTCAAAGATCCAGTTCGCTATGAACACCTCCACAAACGAGGTTACTCGTTTTACCCCGTTCTTCCTAGTACATGGCAGAGAGACAGTTAGTAGTGGAGATGTCTTCGGCAATGATACCGTTGCACAGCCCACTCTAGCTTGCGCTTCCCGCAGTTCATATGCCAATCAGTTAGGGGGTTTGGGTGATATCTTCAACAAAGTAAAGGACGCGCTCGTCAAATCACATAAACGTAGTGCTCGGTATTATAATAGTAGTAGGAGGCACGCGGAGTTTAATGTAGGCGACACTGTTTGGAAGAGAACATATCCTCAGAGTGACGCATCAAAATTCTTTATGGCCAAATTAGCCCCTAAATATGAGAGATGTATAATTAGGAAAAAACTTTCACCCTTAGTGTATGAATTGGAAGGCTGTAGTTCCGGTAAAAACCTTGGCACATGGCATATCAAGGATTTTAAACCACCATGTGGCGAGGTTTTTTTTTTTTTATTATTTTATTTTATAGATGGTCGCAGTGACCTTTGAGGGCCTGTATATGCCTTGGACTACTGGTTTACTTGTAGCATTAGTGGCTGTATATGCCACGGTGTTAGAACCATGTCAATTAAATATATTTTACACTGTTTTTGCGGTTCGTAGTGTTACACAGGTTTCTACTGTGTACACATTTGTGAACTACTTTTAGAGTACCAATAGACGATTGTTTAAAAGTTGTTGTTGGTCACTTGTTGTTGTAGAATAAACACTCTTGAAGAGTGTATAAACCTCCGGATTGCTGGTAAGGCAGCATAATGATAGTCCTGGCTGCATTGATGGAAAACGTTTTTAGATGGTATTTTTTTTTTACAGTGGCCGAATAACCGTCACACTCCATTCAGGGAAGACGGTTAGCCAATTCTCATTAGTTTGTAGAAGTAGGGTTCTCGGCAGTCATCACTTTTAGTTAGAGTATGTGTTGCGGCCTTTCGCCTCACCGTCGTCACGCTCCACATCACAGCGATCGACAGTTAGCTGCTAGTAATATTTTACCAGGCGTAACCGAACTCCGCTGTTCCCTCCACATACATAGTGGCCGAGCCACTCCACTACCAACCTTGTGACTGTACGCATCCATCATTTTTATTAAACCATTTTTAAGTAATTGGACTTTAATTAGCCCCAGTGTATAAGCAAAATATACATATTGGTGGCCCATGAGGGGAAATACAAACTAAATTACGAAGAAATACAAATCAAGAAACCAAAATACGAAGAAAAAGTAGCAAGAAAACCGGATGAGAAACCTCGAAACCACGTTGCCGGCCAACTGATGCGCTGGCTTCTGGCTTCTTTGGCGTGATTGAAGATTGAAGAAGGTTCAAGATCGAAGGTGCCGGGTGCAGCCAGAATCATCTACGAGTTCAGGCTGAAGCGAGCAGTGATTCAGCGAAAGAATCACATCGCGCATCGGACTTCTGCGAAATCAGATAAGTGCCCTTTCCTTCCTATTTTCCTAATCTTCACACATCCTATATACCTTTAAATATTGTTCCTAGTTATTGACAGTCGAATTCATTTGTGCAAATCATCGAATTAAATAGATTTAAGGAAAATTGCATCATCATTTTATACTTTTGTCAACCCACCCACATGTTAAAAATATTTTCTTTGTTGAATAATTAGCTTCATTCGTTACAAGTCGTTAATACAAACGTTTATTTATTTCTATACTTAACTATATTCCTTGATACTCTTAAACTAAAAAGTAATCTGCAGGTCCAAAGGTCGCTAGCGTTTTTTTTCCTAGTTCGGTAATAAATGCTTATTTGTTAACGCCGATAATTTCAGATTGATATCTACGCCGAGCCGAGTGACATAACTCGCCGTCTGCAATCAGCTGTGCGAGCGCAACCGGTTTGCGGTCGCCAGGTGTCGTCGAGTTGAGGAGCGTGAGCCATTCTTTTCTTTTGTTTACCGTTAAAAGTTGTTTTGATAATTTATTGAACTTAGTACTTTTGTGCGTGCGCGCTCACAATGCCTAACGAATCTGCAGATAAATGTCGTTTGAAAGATTTAACTGTTAAAAGATCATCGGCCAAAGGTCAGATCACAAAGTTTAAGAATTATTTAGGTAGCATTTCAAAGCTTACTGAGCTGAATACAATACAAATAACTGAGTTAAGGTTAAGGCTTGCAAAATTCGAGGCATTGTCAGTTAGAACTGATGACTTGCAAAATGAGATCGAGGTCTTAAATTCAGACAATTTGGAAGCTGAACTTAATGAACGCGAAAGTATCGAGTGCGACATTATGGTCAACATTGCCACTGCAAAAACATTAGTGGATAAATTTTCTAGGATCGAATGTGAACACAGACGTGGTTCCGTTCATGATAATTCTTGTTGTTCGGATAATCAATCAACTGGCGTAAGATTACCTCAAATCCAAATAGCTAAGTTTGACGGTTCTTATTTTCGATGGTTGGAGTTCCGTGACACTTTTGAGAGTTTGATACACAAAAATGAACATATAACATCAATTCAGAAGTTTCATTATCTCATGTCGTATCTAGAAGGTGATGCCGCGAGAATTATTACAAACCTTGAGGTATCAACCGCAAATTATTCAGAAGCATGGAAATTACTTTGCAATCGTTTTAACAATAAAAGGGTTCTAGTCAATCACCACTTTAATTCACTTGTTAACATTAAGCAGCTTACGCGTGAATCAGAGAGGTCCTTGAGATTTTTAGTTGACCACGTCAAGAAAAACTTGCGTGCTTTGGCCAGTTTGGGACAACCCACGGACCAATGGGATGGTCTACTTCTTTTTATTTTGTCGGAAAAGTTAGATAGTAATACTGTGGTAAAGTGGGAGGAGTATACTAAGCACATAGACGAAGATAACCCAACGTTAGAACAGTTCTATAAGTTCATGACTGACCGCGCGGAGGTTCTGGAGTCATTAAATCGCAATAAACAAGATAACAGTTTACCCAAGTGCTACATATCCGGTGCGCGCAGTAGTTCTATTACCGTAAACAGTCAAAAACGACCCGGTCAAAATACCCATACGAAGTCATTTGCTGCTTCTAATACTAAATTGAATAAAGCTAAAAGTACTAATACTAACAGTTCTAGCGCCTATTTATGTGTTATTTGTAACGATAACCACAGAATTTTTGATTGTCCCACTTTTAAGGCAAAAGGGGTAGATGAAAGAATGCTAGATGTCAATAAATATAAACTGTGTGTTAACTGCCTTAGGCAGGGACATCATGTAGGAGGATGTCGCATGGGACCGTGCCGTGAGTGCAATAAAAGGCACCATAGTTTGCTGCACCGCCCTACGGCATGCCCTGATGTTAATAATCTTGTAGCGATAGACGAGCGAAACTATAATAGTGGTGAAACAATTGCTAGTTTTTCAAGACGAAATTCAAGCCAAACACTTTTGTCAACGGCTATGATTGAAGTCTCTAATCCATTGACCCAGCAAAAGGAGAAGGTTAGAGCGCTGCTAGACTGCGGCAGCCAATCATCCTTTATTTCTAAAGCATTAAAGGACAGGCTTTCAGTAAAATCTATACCTATTGACTCTCTAAAGGTTGTAGGAATTGGAAACACAGTTTCTTCTCACATTGCCGAAAGTTGCAATGTGCAAATTAAATCTCTAGATCATAAATACAGTGCAAAATGTTATTGTCTTATTTTAAAAGAGTTAACCGGTTTAATACCAAAGTACCCGGTCAATATTAATTCATTGAATTTGCCTAAAAACATTGTACTAGCTGATGATACATTCGGTCAGCCTGCACCTATAGACGTCTTGATCGGCGTTGATCTATTTTGGGACATCCTAGGTGACGAGCAGCGTTCCCTTGGCCCACAAAATCCAAAGCTGATAAATTCGCAGCTAGGCTGGATAATATCCGGACCTATAAATACATATGTTGCTAATAAAAATATTTATTGCAATAAGGCCATAGTGTCAAATCAAAATGATTTTGAAAAATCACTAAGTAAATTCTGGGAATTAGAAGAGGTTCCCACAAAACGTATAATGAGCGAAAATGAAAAGATTTGCGAAAAACATTTTATCGCTCACACTCGTAGAGAAATCACGGGCAGATTTTGTGTAAACCTACCACTAAAGGACACTCCAGACTGCCTGGGAGATAGTTATAACCTAGCAAAAAAGCGGTTGCTTTATTTAGAAAAACGTTTTAGAAAAAATCCACAATTAAAAATAGAATACGCAGAATTTATTAACGAATACGCCGAATTAGGGCATCTTTCCGTAGCTAAAGAGATACAAGGCCCATCGTATTATTTATGTCATCACGCGGTATTAAAACAAGAGAGTGAGTCGACTAAGTTGCGTGTTGTTTTTGATGGGTCAGCAGCGTCCACGTCCGGTTATGCTCTAAACGATATCTTAATGGTAGGCCCTACGCTTCAAGAATCTCTCTTCGCTATATTAATCCGTGCAAGACAATACAAGTACCTCTTAACTGGGGACATTGAAAAAATGTATCGGCAGGTTCTTGTAGCTGGAAAAGACCGTTGTCTACAGCGTATTCTATGGCGGGAGAACGAGTCGCAACCTATTAGAGCTTACGACTTAAATACACTCACCTATGGCACCGCAAGCGCCAGTTATTTAAGCACACGTTGTCTATGGCAACTGGGTGAGGAACAAAATGATGAAACAATTAAGTGCATCATTCAAAAGGATTTTTACGTGGATGACCTAATAACGGGTGCTGATAACGCACAGGATTTACGTTACATTCAAAAGAGCGTTTCCGAAGCTTTAAAAAAAGGCTGTTTTAATCTAAGAAAATATAAAAGTAATAACCCATTAATTTTTGAAAATCTTAACTTAAATCAAGACAACTTAACAATTAGTGAATCATCAAGTACACTTGGTCTCGGATGGACGCCATCCAGTGACACGTTATTTTTTCCAATTAAAAGCTTTACGCTTGATAAACAAGCAACGATCACAAAACGGTTTGTTATGTCAAATTCTTTTAAAATCTTTGACCCTTTAGGAATTCTAAGTCCGGTTATAATTCAGCCTAAAATCATACTACAAAAGATGTGGCAACAAAAATTAGATTGGGACGAACCGGTTACCAAAGACTTGAGGGACGATTGGCTAAAATTTACAGACAATCTAGATTATTTGCATAAATTTCAGATTCCTAGATTAGTGTTATGTGACAAGCCTGAACTTATAGAATTGCACTCGTTTAGTGATGCGTCTCAATGTGCTTATGGTGCATGTATTTATTTAAAATCAATAAATTGTAATGGTGACAGCACTATCAAGCTATTATGCGCCAAGTCAAAGGTATCGCCTATAAAGCCGACGACAATACCACGACTTGAATTATGTGCTGCACTATTGGGCGCTAAACTTTGTAAATCTGTTATAGATTCACTCCGGTGCAGGCCGGGAAGATTGGTACACTGGTGTGATTCCAGTGTCGTTCTGAGTTGGATAAACAGTGACCCAACTAAATTAAAAATGTTCGTAGCTAATCGTGTTTGTGAAATAGTCGAACTAACTAAGGCATCATCGTGGCGTTATGTGCCCACTGCAATGAACCCTGCAGATTTAATATCTAGGGGAGTGGATGCAAAAAATTTGCTATCCATGGAAGTATGGTGGTCAGGCCCTAGCTTCTTACATCAAAATGAATCTAAATGGCCACTGTTAAAAGAATGCATGGTGAATGACTTACCTGAACTAAAGGCATTCACGTCAATAGTTAATAATAATTTAATAGATTTTAATAATTTTACATCTTTCAATAAACTTCGTAACGTGATTGCACGTTGTCGGCGATTCATATTTAACATGAAGCATCCGAAAGACAAACGTGTAGGCATACTAACAGCTGATGAGCTGCGTGAGTCATTTCATTTATTATGCGTCATCGCCCAACGTGAGTCTTTTCCTACTGAACACGATTTACTTATAAAGGGTAAACAACTGCCGGCCCGCAGTAAAATATTATCATTGTCTCCGTTTTTAGATAAAGATAATTTAATTCGTGTCGGTGGACGCATAAATGCGTCTGCATGTAATTTTGAAAAAAGGCATCCAATACTTTTGCACGCCGCGCATAAATTAACTAAATTGTATTTTGACAAAGAGCATCTCGTGAATTTACATGCAGGCCCGCAATTGCTGTTAGCAACAGTAAGGGAAACAGTCTGGCCTATCAATGGTAAACATCTTGCTAGGCGGACAGCTAACAACTGCGTGCGATGCAGGCGCTTAAGTGGCAGAACTCTGTGCCCGAAAATGGGTGACTTACCTTCACAGCGAGTGAACCCAGATTTTCCTTTTTTGTCCGTGGGTTTGGACTTTGCTGGACCATTTTTTATTCTTAATCGTAAAGGTCGTGGAAGTCGCTTAATTAAGTGTTATATGTGTATTTTCGTGTGTTTACGTTACAAATGCATTCATTTAGAGGCAGTTAGCGACTTAACTAAAAATGCATTTGTGATGACACTTAGAAGGTTCATTGCACGTAGAGGAAAACCATCGGAAATATTTAGCGACAACGGTCGTAACTTTGTCGCTGCCGCGAAGGAGATAGGCGATTTTCTCAAACAAAATATAGAACCAATATCTGACTTTGCAGGTCAACAGGGTATTAAGTTCAATTTCATACCTACTTACGCTCCTCACTTCGGCGGCATTTGGGAAGCCGGCGTTAAATCGGCTAAATACCACATCAAACGGGTTATTGGCAATAGTAATCTGACATTTGAAGAAATAATAACGTTGTTTGCACAAGTGGAGGCGATTCTTAATAGCCGTCCCTTGTGTCCTTTGTCATCCAGTCCTAATGACCTCCTCTCCTTATCCCCAGGGCACTTCATCATAGGTCGGCCGCTAACTGCGTTGCCCTTACCAGCCCTGGCAGAGAAAGATGACAACCAACACAATAGATATAAGCGCCTTGAAATAATAAGGCAGCATTTCTGGCAGAGGTGGCAGAAAGAGTATTTGTCGGAGCTGCAGCAGCGAACGAAGTGGCGCAAAGGAAACGCTCAGCTCAACGTGGGCGATATGGTACTGTTGGCAGAAGACAATGCGCCCCCACTAAGCTGGCGCCTTGGCCGAGTGCTGCGGCTGTTCCCTGGACCAGATGGAGTGGCACGAGTCGCCGAAATCAAAACTCCTCGAGGTTGTGTTCGTCGGCCGTTCACCCGACTATGTCCGCTGCCTACTGCTGAGGAACTGAATGCTTGAAAGGAACCTTTCAACGGCCGGGAATATGTTGCGGCCTTTCGCCTCACCGTCGTCACGCTCCACATCACAGCGATCGACAGTTAGCTGCTAGTAATATTTTACCAGGCGTAACCGAACTCCGCTGTTCCCTCCACATACATAGTGGCCGAGCCACTCCACTACCAACCTTGTTACTGTACGCATCCATCATTTTTATTAAACCATTTTTAAGTAATTGGACTTTAATTAGCCCCAGTGTATAAGCAAAATATACAGTATGTATTGTGTAGGCTGGTGTTCGTGCACGATTGGGTGGGATGGTCTCTCCTATATAATTATAGTAGGTCAGACTAAGATAGTACTTCAGCAGATACTTACACATTTCTACTCTTTTTGAAGCTTGTCTTTGACATGTTTTTAAACGGATTAGACTCGCTCCAGAAGTAACACTTTAATCACACACTGGCTACATGGGTAATTAAGTGTAACCAGAATTCTGTATTGTTGTTGTATATGCCTTAACTACCTAATCGTGCACCAGTTTCAACGTTTATTTTTTTTCTTTCTCAGTTCCTGTTTTCAAGGTCGAGCGTTGTAGAATATTGTAAGCGTGCTTGGTTCTTTTGATCCTGCTTTGACGCTGGAGGGCCAGCGTCGAGATTTGCCCTTTCGGGTCAAATCTCTGGTGGTTGGGGAGGTACTGTTACGTTGTTTTTTTGTACCTAACATTTACCTGTGAGCATACGTTGTAAATTGTGAGGTTTCCAATATTGATCTCGATGATTTCCAAGTGAAATGTTCATTGTAGTTTGTACAAATAACTTTGGCTTGCGATTTGAAGAAGGAGTCATCCCTTCACCTATAATTCGTCACTGGACTCTTTAGTAACGCTTCCCGACGATAATTCACTTTTCAAAACCATAATAAATAGGTTTTCACAATAAATTAGATTCATCATATCGTAATTAAGCTGCGATTGTTTATATTCCAAATGTCATTCAGTTGAACGTCAGTTTTGACAGTTAGAGGCGACATCTAGCGGCAGCGATATGCAGTTGTAGTTTTAATCGATAAATTTTAACATTTTCATTAGAAACCATCGAACTATATCGTATAGGCCAATCCTTAATCATTTTCAGCTTTTGGTTAAAATATTGAATTGTTCTTTTAATCGTAAACGGAAGTGAAAATATTTTTTTATTATAGACTTTATTCTAGAAACATCCTGGACCGCACAATCCATATTTAATCTGTGGTTTGTCCATGACTTAGTGTGACCAGGTTATACATTCTCAATTCGCCGATGGAATCAAGGGAAAAGTTACCCCACTCAACGCAAACCTTAGTGTTTGAAATAAGAAATAATTAGTTTGTCAGCTTGGATCCTGAATATTGTTATTGTTTCAGAGTATAAACGTCATGTTGGACAGTTGTTAGGGATTTTCAGGAATGAAATATCTTAGTGTGGTGATTCTGGCATCCGTGCTCTTATAAGTTTTGCCTGCAACAGGGGAGATTTTCTAGGTGCTCCGCCTAATTCCGGTTTGGAGGCATGACAGGACAATGGAAGGTCACGGGCGTCAATTTGCTATTGAACCCGCTGCCGATGTGAGCTGCAAACTTTATCCCATGTTTTGAAAGGTAAGGATTTTGGTGAATTAGTGTTTGGAAGTGATCTCTGAGGCCCTCCCAGGTCGTTGCGAGGATATTGTCGTAATCCCTGGATATTTATTACAGGACTCCATGTGCTGAAAGGATTCGCAAATGAAATAGGCGGACTCGTTCACAAGCCGCTCGAATCTTGCAGTAAAGTGTTTTCATCATTACACCAACCGTGAGTATTACCATTGTTGTCCCACCACGCAGGGTTAGGCAAACAGAGGTCGTAGCTCATTCAATTGTTTGCCAAAGACCACGTTGACCGGCTAATGGGTTAGCCTTTAGATTTCCTAGCTCCTCACCTCTATTCATTCTCAAGGAATGTACCATAGTTTCCCCTTATACATATTGTATTGTCAATTCCAGGTGAGGCAACTCGAGCGATTCGTCTCGCCGCCAGGATCTAGACGAGCCTCTGGGACCTGGACGCGAGACCCGTTCCTCGAGTCCACTCAAAGCCTCCTGTGGAGACGACCGTGCGTTGGCAGAGTCCGCCTAGCGATTTAACGCAGGCGGGACGGTTTTTTATTTATTTAAACATACACCTTTAAACCTATTTTCTACCGGTTCATATACGAACCCGTGTATTAACATCCCGGTTTTCAAAATTAGAAGCCGGTCTTCAACTTAATTAAATTAAGGACCCCGAGTTCGACACCTACGCTTAACTGGAAGTATATTGGACATCTTCGTCGACTCCGGGATCTGGGACTCTTCAAGTCCCTGGCGCCCATTTAGTATTTATTCACATTAACCAAACTGGAAGGTTGAACCTTGATATTTTAGTAAAAACTAATTTAATTTAAACTTTAAAAAAAAGGAACAGTACTGGGTTTATCTCCAACCCCCCACAACCATAGTTCAAAACCGACTGAATTTAACGTTGGCTGGCATCACCCTTTTTACATTTATGTTTATATACATTCAGTCAAAAAAGTATCGGGAATGGATGATTTGTTTATGGTTCCAAATTCAAATTTTTGTTTTTTTGTAGTTGTTAGATTGGCACAACTGTTTTCCATTTTGGCGCGGAGTTTGAGTTGCATCTGTTATTTATATTAAATACAGTGCTGGTTTTAGTAATATCATATATAGTGTGTATTGCGAATTTCATAATGGACAAAAATATCGAACAAAGAGTTTGTCTTAAATTTTGCATCGCCAATGGAATTTCGTGTTCGGAGTCACTGAAAATGTTACAGAAGGCTTACGGTGAATCGACTTTATCAAAAACTCGTGCTTATGAGTGGTTCAAAGCGTTCAAAAGCGGTCGAGATGTGATGGAAGATTTGCCTCGCTCTGGTAGGCCGTCAACGTCTGCAACTGAAGTTAACATCGCAAAAGTGAAGAAAATAGTGACTGAAAATCCCCATTCAACTCTGAGAGAGATAGCCGCCGAACTTTCTGTATCTCACGAGTCGATCCGTACCATTTTAACTAATCATTTGGGTATGAAACATGTTGCTGCTCGGCTAGTCCCAAAAGATCTGAATTTTCTCCAAAAACTCAATCGCATGAAAGTCGCTGAGGACATGCTAGAACGAGTCAGTTCGGACCCAACATTCATGAAACGCATTGTTACTGGTGACGAGACGTGGGTTTACGAGTTTGACATGCAAACTAGTCAACAAGCTTCGGAGTGGCGCCTTCTAACTGAACCGAAACCGAAAAAACCACGCCAAAGTCGATCAAAAGTCAAAGTCATGTTGACTGTTTTCTTTGACTATCGCGGTGTTGTGCACTCTGAATTCTTACCGGAAGGTCTAACGGTAAATAAAGAATATTATTTGAGCGTTATGCGGCGTTTAAGAGAGCAAATTCGACGAAAAAGGCCAGATTTGTGGAAAGAAAATTCTTAGATTTTGCACCACGACAATGCGCCTTTGCACAAGGCTATCATTGTGAACGAATTTTTGACCAAACACTCAACAAATACCATCCAGCAACCACCATATTCACCAGATATGGCTCCTGCTGACTTTTTCTTTTTCCTAAACTCAAATTACCACTTTGTGGCACCCGTTTTCAATCGATAGAAGACATAAAGGAGAATTCGCGGCGAGAACTGAACTCAATTCCGGAAGCAGCGTTTAAAAAATGTTTTGATGAATGGATTATTCGTTGGCGCAAGTGTATCGTTTCTAAAGGAGCATACTTTGAAGGTGATAAAATAAATTTGGATGAATAACAGACATTTTGTGTATTATTGATCTTTTCCCGGTACTTTCTTGACAGAGTAGTAGGTTTAAATCAATACAGTTACTTATTTTTTTGTTTTTATAGATTTAAATAAATAAACTTACATTGTTTGAGATAGTTTGTTATTTCTTTGTCTTTTATTACCAACCCAACTTGCATCTGGGCCTTTGTTCCATTACCACTAGAGGGACAAAATCTCTAATGTAACAAAATACATACCTTCTCAGACCTTGTGTTAAATTTTTGTATTGTGTGATATGTCCAACACGCTTTCCAATCGTGGAGATTATGGCAATAAATAACCCCATAGTTTTGGAGGCTCATGACTAACATTGGACTGGACTATCTGTACTTACATCTGTACTTATATGGCTTGTGATTTGTTTTTGGGGATTATGAATTATGTTTTTCATGAAATAGCTGCAGGCGAGATCGCAAAAAAAGTATTTTAATTTCTTACTGTTTGCGCATAGAGCGTGCGTAAGCGCCTCGGCAATTCCACACTGAGAGTTCGCCCGGACTAACGGATTAGACTATGCCCGATTGCCCGCCTTAACTTTAAGGCGCTGTTTTTAATGTCCTAAAATATTATTGCGTGGCCCTGTTACCACACTTGGTTACACAAATTGTTGACTATCTTATGTTTTTTTAGGTACATCTTCGTCAACATCCACCCGACATTTAGAAGAGACAGTCAACTTGGAAGAGAAAACTTCTACGAGTATTTCACAAGTTCCAGCTCATACTAGTACCAGTACCTCGCCTGGCTCGCTTTCTCCAAGTGAACCAATTCCAATTGTTAACCAACCAGACATTGGACATGAATCCTCGTGCTTTTTACGTAGTGTGTGCTGGTGAACCAATTCCAATTGTTAACCAACCAGACATTGGACATGAATCCACGTGCTTTTTACGTAGTGTGTGCTGCTCACTCCCTTAATTTAGTAGTAAATGACGCCGCTAAAAGCTCATTGGAAATTACAAACTTTTTCTGTTTTGTCCAAGAAATCTATGCATTCAAATACGCACTGGGAAAGTAGATTTGATGCCCTTATAGCACTCCGTTTTAACATGGATAAAATTTACGATGCATTATACCATATTTTTGCAAATAACAAGTATGACAGCGACACAAAAAACATAGCGAGTTCATTAATAGCCAAATTAAAGTCTTATAGATTTATATGTTCAGTAGTTATATGGTACAATATTTTACTAAAGATTAATATTGTAAGCAAAAATTTGCAAAAATCGGACGTAATTATTTCAGAAGCTACCAAAATTATTAATCTGGTTAAAAAAGATTTGGAGAAATACCGCACCGATAGCGCGTTTGAACAGTTGTTATCTGATGCAAAATTAATTGCTGAAGAGAATAGAATTCGAAACAGAATTTAAGTGCTCGTCTACGTCCCCGAAAAAGACATTTTGATTACGAGGCTGCAGATGAACCCATTTTAGACCCAACCAACAAATTTAAAGTATGTTTTTATTTTTTTCTACTGGACACTGCTATCTCGAAATTAAATGAGAGATTCGATTTGCTGACAGAACACAATTCAGTTTTTTCACTCTTCCAAAACATTACAAAGAGATGCATGAAAAAAAATCTCAGTGTTATCGGCTCCAAGAAAAACTAACATTTAAAAATAGATTTGATATTGACGGGGAGGATTTATATAATGAATTAGAATTGTTGCCAATATTTTATCCAAATGCATCAACAAGTACTCCCACTGATATTTTAAGCTATATATATTCTAATAATTTAATTTCCTCATTTCCCAATATCTCAACAGCTCTGCGTATATATTTAACACTGCCTGTTACAGTAACAGAAGGTGAAAGCACCTTTTCAAAATTAAAATTAATAAAAAATTATCTTCGTTCAACCATGACCCAAGACAGACTGACAAACTTAGCCATTATAAGTATAGAATCCAAAATTGATATAAAAATAATGATTTAATTAAAATCTTTGCCAACTCAAAAGCAAGAAAAATTGAGTTTGTTTGATGTATGTGTATGTACATGTAATAAATAGATATTTAGTAATCGAAGTTTTAAGTTTAATTTTGTTTTTTAGAGTAATAAATTATCAAAACTACGTGTATTGTGTTTTCTTGGTTGACTAGGACCCCTTTCATACTGCAGTGTGTCGTCGGTCGCGTGCTACGCTGCAGTGTTAAAAAAAACGAGGGCGCAGACTGAGTCCCGCACCCCGGCGCAGAATAGACATAGTATAAGAAATAGGGAAGTAGGTTATCTTCATACAAACGCACTGCGCGCGGCTTGTATGTGTGCGCCGTCGTATCTATGCGTCGCCGCACGCACACTTGAGGAATCCAATTTCAAAACCCGCCAAAACACTTTTCATTAAATAACGGTAAAACGTAAAAAACGTTACAAAAAGCATTATTCTAAACAACATCTTTAAAAACCACAGTGACAGCTTTATATTGAGACTGGCAATACTTAAGAACTTCGTTCTAGGGAGAATAACTCAAAATAACGGAAAAATAACCATTCATATTTTTGTTTTAGCGGATTTTGATGTATACATTTGATTTTAGCGGGGTTTGAAATAAACATTGTTCGTTTTAGCGGGATTTGCAACTGACAGATTTGTACACGTGGATGGTTTTATGCAGTCAACAATCATGAATACTAAAATGTTAGAAGCAATTTACATTATTTTATACGATATGGAGAATCATAAAAATTAAAAATACGGGTTAAAGTATGAAAATTATTTATTAATAAAACTAATACAGAATAATGGATGGAAGATGAAAGAATAGTTCAGGAAGAATATTAAATATGTGTTTCAACATCCTCAAAACCATGTTCACAGTAATGGTCTTCAATAGTATTTCCACTATTGAAGCTACTGACTACTGGATCAACACTTTGTATTCTTTCTTCAATTTTTTTGTAATACTCCAAAGTAGGTAAATTTCTCCACTCTGTCCCGAAATGCTTTTCGAGGAGTTTGGCAACATCATCGACCTTTGCTTTCATCGGTAAAATTGTGTTTGGTAGTATTAACTCTGGAGAAAGCATAGTAATTTTTTTATTCTTTTTTGTAATTATTTTTTTATCATTAAGTTCACTTTTATAATTAATCTCTCCTTGAACCAAAACATTCTCAGATTTCGACCTAGTTAAGAAAAAGCGCTTAGATTTCATAAAAGGAAAATGCCATGAACTAGTGGGTTTGATAATCGTTTCATAACCTTTCTTCCAGTCGTAAACTGGTATTGTTGAAAGGTCCCTGACAGTTCCGTTTTCTTCGAGCACAGAGACGTATTCTGCTGGACAAAGTTACAACTTCTTTAGTTTTTAATACTTTTTCGATTTTGGCGAATACACGGTCAGGAGGTATGAACGAATGTCCGACTATAGGGTATATTACTTCAACTTTTTTTACATGTCTAGGTGCTTCACAATACAGCCATTTACCCAACATAACAACCATTGCAGTGTTCTTATTCTGTCCGGAACATCCGTCGCATACCACACGTAAGATCTTGATTTTCTCGTTGAATGTTACTTGTTGTAGGTAATGATACACAGCACTTACAATATCATTCCCTCCCTTCTTATGGACTACTTCACTCCAATAATATGAATAAACATTTTCTTTGTTTAATTTAGCCTTAGAATTTCCATCTACAATAGCAAAATGATAAAAATTTAACTGACGACTAAAATACGCTGACTGGTCTGGAAGCTTTGGTAGTGGCTGGTTTTTTTGACAGTCGAATGTAATAGTTTTTATGGTATCATCTTCCTCTTGGAGTATTTTATAAAATGCTTTATATTTTAATCTGTGAATTCTTTTATTAGTCATAAGTTCATTTCGTTTTCTTGTATCACTTTCAGCTTTTATTTGTTCTTGCAGGGAAGTACATGTGGAACAGACGTCTGTTCTCGGGGAACCAAAACCAATGTTGTAAGATGTATTAAAAATGTTGCGAAAAAAACATTGCTTAACCCTTTGATCATTCTGATGTCCTGCATTATAGACCCGCCATAATTTTCGAATATTAAGCTCGGCCGGGAGATATAATCTTTGTGTTTTTGAGCGACAATAGTGGCTTTCTTGGCACTTAAGTTTTTCAATGAAAGATTCGACTGACACTCTCTTTGTCGCGTATTTTTGGGATTTTCGGTCACCCCCTCTCTTTTCTACTGGATGACTTCCTCCACTTTTATAAAACCTGCTCATAATACCCTTAATTCTATCTTTTTTAACCAGAAGAGCATCCAAAAACGTTTTTTGGCAAACTGGGATCATTTGACCGTGGTTTCCAATAACATGATATTTAATCGCAATGTTTCTTTTAGAGTTTTCTTTTTTATTATTAGCTTTTTTTACGTTGCAATATTTTAATATGAAAAGGTCTTGAGAAATTTTAGTCGTACATTTATAAAAATTCCTATGAAATCGGCTTATATCCTGGCGAGTTAATTTCACGCATCTAAATGATTTTTGGTTATGATTGCATAGCGGGAACTTCGGCAAACCTTTGCTTTCATACCTGAAACAATATGTTTTTAATTGATTAGGTCGGAGTAGAGTGGAGAGCGTAGTAGCGAAGCCACCAAACCGAAAAATAAATAAAATGGCTGTGACATTCGGACGGACAGACAGACATGAAGTAACTATAAAGGTGCCGTTTTTTTGCCATTCGGATACGAAACCCTAAAAATAAGCTTATTTAATTTTTATTACTTGGGTTTTACAACATAACATAAACAGTGAGTAAGCTATATATTATTATTATATATTATACATATACCTACATAAAATCTCAATTTCATTTCCCCAGAAATGGATGCAAGAACAAATAACGAGAAAATTGACCCCCGGAATAGTTTAAATTTAGAACTAATAAAACAACTTAAGTCTACTATAGATTTGATAAAATTTTGCATAACACCATCCCCTTCACTTTAACAGGTAGTTTGATACAAAACTTTACGTACCGTTTCTTTTGCTCCGTCGTACGTTTCCATGTTGATCTATCACTTTTTCTCTTCCTGGCATGTTTAGGTTCACATTTAGTAACAAATTGTGTAGAATCATCCATTATTTCTTGATAAAAAACATAAAAAACCGACAGCACTTCTTCACTTTGTTGACAAAATCGCCATACTGACGTTGAGCAAATACCGTGCTGTGATTGGTCGATTTGGATTTAGCGGAATTTGAAATGCACTGGGACTCTTTTAGCGCTGTTTGCAACAAACTGTTACTTTTGAAAGCTGATTTGTTAGGCTTATAGCGGGATTTGATAATAATTTTTAAACCAAGAAAAAAAAAAAGAATTATGGCGCTTCTTATTCATGCGAAACAATGTTTTTGTTCAAATATCGTTTTAGCGGGTTTTGAAATTGGACTCCTCACTTAACAAAATCTCGACTCATTTCGTTCGAGTTGTACCAGTCGGGGCTAACACTGCACGAGTTTCGCGCGTCACGGCTTTTCAGCACCGCTAAAAAATGTCTGATAATCGCGGGAAAAAGTATTGCTGTGTGTTTGGGTGTCTTAATAATTCATCAATTCCAGATTTGTCTCTGTTCAGATTACCTATTGAACAGGAAAGGTAAGTTACTCACTTATTCTAGCGTAATATTATAATTTTTACTTGATGATGAGATACCTACTTACTTCTTTTTTGTTGTATTAGTTTTCTATCACACAGAGGAAGTAGGTAGGTAAGTAGGTCTACTTTCCCACTGGAATGTTTTAGGTACTTTTGATCTGTCAACTGATTTACCGCTATTGCTTTTTTTACGTTTAGTTGTGCCGATTTCTCGTATTGTAGGTATTTAACTAAGTACCTAACTACTTACTGTTATAAAATCGTGATACTTATTAAAAATAAGTAATTGACTAATTGTAAATTAGATATACACATAAAGCAAAGTTCGAATCATAACAACAGATTTGATTATAGTCTAAGAGACAGGCGTTAGTTTTTAATGTTGTTTTAAAGTGTTTTTTTTTAATTATAATATTTAAGTCACTTTATCAACTAACCCGAGTCTTGTCATGTTCATTCATTTTCTTACATCCGGCAAAATATGGTAGATCGAATGCTGAATGAATTAAGTATTCTGCTCTCTCTCGCTTCACAGTACTTTGAATATGTCTATTCCTTTATGTCAGATTAGAAATGACACGTGGTTCTTTGTCGCGTTATATTGACTGTTGTGACGCGTGTTGCATTTGCATTGGTGTATATAGTTGTTATTATTTTGTGAAAATTAATTAGGCGAACGCAGATCTACAAAATGGAAAAGAAACCTCGGTTACGCGGCCCAAATTTCACACATAGCGACAATTTGCTACTGTGCGATGTAGTAGAAAAATATAAACACATAATTGAAAACAAAAAAAACTGATGGAGCCAATCTTCTACAGAAACAAAAAGCTTGGTTGGAAGTGGTATAAGAATTTAATGCTACTGCACTGGTCATTCCCGCATGCTCGAAAGTTTACAGCAAAATTATAAGAATTAAAAAAAGAAAGCGAAAAAAAATGCTTGCGATGCCAAAATGGATATCCCAGGTATGTGTAATCTTCTAGAGCTGTAGTTTCATCTGAAGTGAAGTGGTAGTAATATATTTTTACTTTAACTTACAGTTGATAAGATAGTTCTTATCCAGAATCTTGAAGAATATGGCACTTCTTCTGAAGGCTGGGAAAAAGTTGCTACCGGTACAGGAGCTTCAAAGTAACATTGCCAAAAATTTTTTAAAGTGCTGAGCAAGGAAGCAGAAACAAAAGATAAATGTTTAAAAAAGAATATCTTGGGTACATGTAAGTCACTGATTGCAGCTTCAGTTATTGTGGCAATAATTGTACTTTTCTTGCTGTATTATTTTAATAACATTGGGTACTTTTGTTACTAGGCGGGGGACCACCACCAAGGAAGTGACGATGACCCGTTGCTAAACAAAGTTAAAGCTTTAGTTGGGCCATCTATTGAAGGTCTTCACACCATTTATGATGGTGACTGCAGTATTAAGGCATTGCAGCATGTGCCACCTATTGAATTTAACGTTATAAATAATGAGGACAGCCAGAAGAATGAAGTTAAAGTAAATGAAGACAATATCGATTCAGGTACCTGTCACTAGTTAGTTGTGAACTACTCTTTTCTTTCTCCTTTTGAATATTTTGCAATATAGAAGCTCTTGTGTATTGTGTTTACTTTGATCTAATTATTTTTAGATGAACGGCCATCACAAGATGATATAACATGTTTATCTCTCATGACCCCCAAGACACACATGGCCCAGGATGATCTGTAATCGTTCTTTATAAATGACAGGGCGAATTTGAAAAGGAAACCACACATTTTACTAAGTCGTAAGTATTAACACAATACTTTATTTATTTATGTATGTATGTATAAAACCCAGGTCCTGCAATAATTAAATTTTATGTATAGAGATGTATAGAGTTGATGATTAGGTATGTATATTTGTTGTATACGTGTACTAGCTGTAACTGCATGGTAAATTAAATTGAAATTAATGATATTGATTGTTATTTAAGGTAAACGGAAGCTTGAATCAGAAATGCCACATAAGCAATCTGTTTCCACGAAATTCAAAAATCTAGCGACTGAAAAGTTGGAGTTGGTGGCTATGCAAAAATAATTATTGAAGTGTCAACTGACAGAAGAAAAAGATAAATTGCAACATAACCAATTACTGCGGGCTATGGAAATGGAAGATGCAAGAAAGCAATATGAACATAATCAATTAATTAGACAGTTACAACTAAAAGTTTTTAATAAGTAACAGATACCATCATATTATATTTGTTTGTTTTATTATTTACTTAAGTTTGAGATTGATTTGATTTTAAAGATGTGGTAACTTTCAGAGCTAGGTAAATAAAGAAATTTTGTTTTTGTTGTTAACTTATTATTTTATTTACGTAAACACCCCACCTTACACTATACAAACAAATTAAGTTAAAAATAAGGCAGAACTAGTTTACTAATCTACTAAAATGTTCTACTAATCTACTAAAATGTTCTTCTATTAGGATCTACTTCTGACTGAGCCAGTTTTGGCTGGTGATTCCAATCCATCAAAACTATCAATGATAGGAGGATATTCTGGATCAACGGGTGGTTCTAGGTCCTTTTGAAGTAGTGCAATATTATGAAGCACACTAGTAGAAATAATGATGCCAGGTATTCTACTTAAGTGTACTTGAATCCCTCTTGTCACAATAGGGAACCTTCTTTTCCATACTCCAAAGGTTCGCTCTATAGTGTTTCTTGTTACCTTATCTGTGCTCATTATATAATGACTGATTTCTGGAAGTCACTGTTGCCAATGGTGTCATCATATACACACATCAACACGGTCTAGGGATATTTCATACTCAATTAAATAACTCGAAAAGTACTGGCCGCATTGGAATCTTTTATACACCGATTTGTTTGTAATTTATCTCAGACTAATTCCAAATTCAAATTTTTGAAAATTCTTTTGTTTCGGTGGTGGTATAAAAATGTCTTGATGTATAGGAGAGGGAATTTTCATTTGTGCGAAATTTAGAAAACAATATGAATTACGTTTAGTTACAGTTTTTTTTCATTTTTAAACGAAAGATAAAGTTAAAATTGAGGTATTGTAGCCATGCAACGCCGACATTTGACGAGGGCGGAGATGTTACGAGCTGTGGGAATGCTGGAAGCTGGATCTGTTCAGCGTAATGTTGCTGAGGCCATAGGGACCCATCAAAATGTAATTTCAAGATTGTGGACACGCTATCGTGCCACAGGTGAAGTAGCGGAGAGGCACCGGGGGCCAAGTCGCATCACTACCCCCAGACAAGACCGATTTTTGCAAATTACTGCGCGAGCACAACCAAATGCAACGGCGACTCAATTGGTCCAAAGGCTGCGAGTGGAACACCAAGTGCTTGTGAGTGACCAAACTGTAAGAAGGCGACTGCATGAAAGCAATCTACGCTCTCGTAGATCACTCCGGGTCCCACCTTTACGGAGAGGCAATCGTGGACGACAATTAGAATGGGTTCGGAACCACGTGGACTGGGGCCGTGACCAATGGTCCAATGTGCTGTTCACGGATGAATCCAGGTTCGGCTTCCATCCAGATTCACGAAGGACGCGTGTTTGGCGAGTTTCTGGACGATGGAGCTGTCTCCAGAACCCTCAGGAAGTTCACCCATACCAAGGAGGAACAATTATGGTTTGGGCAGGAATTCGTCTTGGAGGACGGACGGATCTCGTTTGGGTGCGGGGCAATATGACGGCAGAACGATACGTCCAACAGGTGCTGGGGCCCGTAATCTTGCCCCACAGAACACAAATGGGGCAAGATTTCCTGCTCATGCACGACAATGCCCGGGCACACACGGCGAGAACGGTAGCAGCTTGGTTACATACACAAAATGTTAGGGCCTTAGACTGGCCTGCTCAATCGCCAGATCTAAATCCCATTGAGCATGCGTGGGATATGCTGCAAAGAAGAGCTCTGAAGGAAGTTCCTGAAAATCTGGCTACAGAAGATCAACTTTTTGCGCACCTCAGAAGGACATTGGACAATATTCCGCAGCAAGACATTGACAACCTTGTTCTGAGCATGCCGAATCGTTGCCGATGTGTTATGAACATCATGGGCGCTTTCTCAGACTACTAACTTCAAGTTTATAAACACAAATTAAATGATTTTTCTATTTTTTTCAGTTTTTACTCACTAATTAAAAGTTCATTCATATACGGTTTCCGTCTATGCTTCATTTTTTTTCCATAAAATCCAGAAATTTTAATCTATACCTTAACCATTATTAAAAAATGGTAGAATATTAAATAACGTATCTTTTAAATATATACATGTCATATAAATAATTAACACATTGATAGTAATTCGCTTTTTTAAAAATATCCCTAGACCGTGTTGATGTGTGTATGTTGATTGTGCATATCCACTATCACCAAGTAAGCAGTAATTTAATTTAATTTCCTTGCAAAAAATGTCGACGCTGCCGCACAAGTCAGTAATTGACTTCCAGTGGCGTAAAACCGGAAAGTACATAATAGTTGGTTCATAGGTGATACAGCCTCACTGGAAAAATAAAATTACTAATACTGTATACTCGTATTCCTATTATTAGTATTGTACCTACATAAGATAGGGGAGACCGGGTAGACTTCGGACACGGGGAGACAATGGATACGTTCAATTTGCCGCTATTATTCACGTTCATTCAATCTTGTCTATGGTCGATATGTTGGCAAGCCCGCGATTATTGGTTTGAATCAGTCAGTTGACAGTTCGTCGCTAGAAAAACGTTGATGAAATTGAAAAAACGTTTTTTTTTTAATTCTGATGTAAAATTTTCGATAGCCAGTGGATGGTTTATTTGTTATTTACAATCATATTAAAAGTGTTTTCTGTTTTTATTCATACGGAAGGATTACCTGGGGATATTTGAAAACGTAAGTATTTATACATTTCAAATATTTTTCTAACAATTTATTGATATTTTTAAATCCTCACTACCGGGGTAGACTTTGGACAGAGGTGCCCGAAGTCTCCCATTGTGTCCGTAGTCTCCCCGTATTAATATTTTGCTTAAAGGTCCTATTGCTTTTTGTTACAGTTAGGAGGATATACAGGTTAAAAGATGCCCAGGCATTATAAGAAAAAAACTAACCGCACATTTTCTCCTGAGGCACTAAGAAAAGCCATAATAGATGTATGATCCAAAAAATTTAACATCATGAAGAGTGCGGCTGAACATGTTGTTAGCAAATCAAGACTTTTTGATTATTTTAAAAATACTAAAGGTGAGGATAACATTGAGTCTGTTGATTTAACAACTAATTTCAGAAAAAGCCAAGTTTTTCCTCAATTCATGGAAGCTGCTTTGGCTGAATATTTAATTAAATGCTCAACAATGTTTCATGGTCTCACACCTAAAGCTACTAGACGCTTAGCTTATGAGTATGCAGAGAGAAATAATGTAAAGTATCCGCCAAAATGGAAAGAAACCAAATCTGCAGGACCTGATTGGTTCTCATCATTTTTAAAACGTCACCCTACCCTTTCAATATGGACACCTGAAGCCACGAGTCTTGCACGAATGACGAGTTTCAATAGAACAACTGTAGCAGAATTTCAAAACAAGCTTGAAGATGTTATAACACGGTTTAATTTCACACCAATCCAGATTTATAATCTGGATGAAACCGGGATAACCACAGTGCAGCGTGTTTCAAAAGTCATTGCTCAAAAAGAGCAACATCAAGTAGGACAAGTGACCTCGCGAGAAAGAGGAGAGCTGGTAACACAGGTAGGAATCATAAGTGCAGCTGGTCATGCCTTACCACCGGTTTGGATATTTCCTCGTCACCGCTTTGACAAAAGGAAAATGATGCAAGGTATTCCAGATACTGCAGGTCTTGGTTTGGTTTACCTTTCTGGCTGGATGACAAGTGAAATTTTTTTGAAGGTGTTGGAATATTTTGCTCGGAATGTGCGTTGTTCTATAGAAAACAAGGTCTTGTTAATCATGGACAACCATGAATCCCATCTATCAGTGGATGGATTAAATTTCTGCAAAACAAATAGGATCATCATTCTTACCCTGCCACCACACACGTCAAATAAGCTGCAACCACTGGATCGCACTGTGTTTGGGCCATTTAAGACTTTTTACAACAGTGGTTTGGATTCATGGATGTTAGCACACCCTGGGCAAACTATTAGCATTTATGACATCCCACAAATTAGTCTTCTAGCTTAGGATAGAGCTGCCAATCCTATGAATGTAAAATCCGGTTTCAGATGTACAGGTATTTGGCCCTTTGATAGAAATATATTTACGGATGTAGATTTCTTATCATCTTATGTGACAGATCGACCGGAGACTGATCAATCTAATATTCGTGCACAATCTCAAAAGAGTGATGATGAATGTGTCTCACCTTCAGTGATTGGACAACTGTTCGCATCAGATCGGTTGGATGATGATGGCAATGATGCACAAACACCAGCGATTCCTACAGTTTACAGGACCCCATCAATTTCCTCAGTTCATAGTGCTGATGGTAATATCGACATGCCATCAACTAGTTCCAATGTTCCAGTTCCAGAAACAACCCGAAACAATAATAAAAAAACAATTGCCAATGATCTATCAGATCGTTCAGATGATGATGAGAATTATGAACTAACATCAGCAATTCTCACAACTCATAGAACCCCATCAAAACTCCATCAATTATCTCGGCTCATAGTGCTGATCTTAATATTGACGTGCCATCAACTTCGAATGTCCCACGATCATCTACAAACAAACAAAGCAATAATTGATAAAGACTATATCTCAACTTCGCCAAGTCGACAAAGGTCCATCGATTCATTTGTTTCCCTGGAGCAAATTAGTCCTTTTCCGAAAGCAGCTCCACGGAAATCGAACATGAATAATCGAGGACAACGTAAAGGAAAATGTATGATAGCCACTGATACCCCTGAAAAGGAATCACTTGAAGCTGCGAAAAAAGCAAGAATGACAAAGACGGTTAAGAAGAAGGTTTTGAAAGAAAAAAAGTTGAAAAAGAAAACGATTCCCCAAGTAACATCATCAGATGAGTCAACAGACCAACACATTTCTTCTAATGACAGTACATACGACATTGATGATGAAGAATTCGATGACAACAATGCTGATACTTCTAATGTGCCTGAATCCCAAGGTTTATAATTGTTAAAGTCTATGGATTTGGAAAAAAATCAGGCCGTAACTATGCAGCAAAGATTGTAAAAATAACGGCAGGTGGTTATAATGTCGAGTTTTATAAAAGGAAAATGCCTTCTAATAGATTTATACGAACGAATGAAGAAGAAGCATTCGTCACCTATGAGGATGTAGTGCTCGTATTGCCAGTTCCTTCAGAAGACAAGAGGCCTCGCTTTCAGGGCATGATATATTTCCATTGCAATTTGGATGAGTACCAACTACAGTAGTATTTTTTTAAATAAAAATATTGACTTAATTTGATTTAAAATGTGTATATTTTATGTCCAAACTCTCCCCTAGATATGTCCTAAGTCAAGTACCGGGAGACTTCGGACATATGACATGTTTTAAAAAAAAAAATTTTAACACTGAAAATCAATTTGTATGAAGAAAGTTATAACGTTAAAGTATAGTTTAATAGTTGTAGTTTGACAGGAAGAATGTAGATTTTTCAATAACCCTAAGGGAAATTTATTCAGATCAACTTATGTCAAAATCGTCCGAAGTCTACCCGGTCTCCCCTACACTAGCAGCATAGCAACACATAGTAGGTATTTCATTGCACTTAAATCCAATATCCAGTCTATTATATTTATATGGAGTTCACTGAAGAGGCACTAGTCACTAAAAACGTAATGTCGGTCACTTAAGGGTAGGTACTTACTTTTTATTCGCATTTGTATACTGCAATCTATTTTCAATTCTATCTAATAAATAGAGAACAGTTTCTTTTTGTAGACGAAATCTTCTATGAAAATCTTTCTCTTTTTAAGTAAAAATGATCAGCAGCGTTGCCAATTTAGCATATTATATGCTAAATTTGGCATATTTTCTTCTTGTTTAGCATATTTTTTTAGCTTTTAGCATATAGCATATTTTTTTAACATATTTTTATGAAACATGAAAAGTATGTAAATCACAATCTATCTTGAATTAAAAATTGATATCGATACCTAACTCCATCAATTTCCCCACTGTAGTGTGTAATGTTTAATGTTTAGGACTTAGATTAAGCATACTGGGGCATGTAAGAACAGTCGCTCAATACACGTCGTACAGTGAAGACGCCTTTTATTTGCATACCACCTCGTCCCACTACATGGCGACCCTGCCAGAGGCACGGCGTAGACTTACGTCGCGACGAAAGAATGTGTCGGTGTCAGCACAAATGTAAAATAACCGTGTGAACGCGTCGCGCGTCAGCTCCGTGCATGATAAGAGTCATTATTAATAAAGAAGAACAGTTAAAATATTCGGCAAGTGCTCAGACATTTTACAATAAAAATAATGGGAAAAGAGTGCAGTAAATGTTTATGTGAAAACAAGGAAACTATCATTACCCAACACGGCAGTGAGAATAATGGCGGCGCTGATGTCTCTTCACACTTCCAGACGAGCAATATCCTACTGGGGGTAATAGTTTCTGTTTGTGCTGGGGCTGTCATATACGTACTATACGTCCAATACAGAAGATGCCACAGTGAGTGGGTACGTTCAGGAATACAAAACGGCCTGCAGTCTGATATAATAAGGCGAATTCAAGAACGGATGTCGGCCCGAGGACGAGGCCGCCCCACTGAAGAGGATGGAGTTTAACGAAAGCAGCAGCTGGAACAGACGGGAGTAGGTAAACCAGTGCATAGTGAAAAAAAAAAAAACAAAGTGAAAAGTGAAGTGCATAGTGTCAAAAGTGTAGAGTAAAATTATCCTAAAATAACGGCGGAATCTCCTCGTGGGAGTAGATATTATGAACATTTTAAGAACATTAAGTGATTATTTTAGATGGAAATAAATTTTTTTTTGTTAGTAAAGTAAGTGATTTATGGAAATACAGTTTAATAAAATATATGAAGAGCTAGAATATATCAGAGTAAGTCTTAGGAAATTAGGACCAGAGAAAAGATTACGAGAAGTAGGTCAAAGTAAAATTTGTTGAGGACAGCGCCATCTGTGCACATCGGGAAGAACTACGAGGGCCTCGCGTCGAAACATTCAACATCTTGAACACACTGCGCACGCGACACTAGCCAAGCAGCAAACTACGTAGCTCATCCAACAACGACGAGATGCCGCTGAACCGCGGATATATGACGACGACCTCCATGCGACCTCTTTTCTACTCTTCCCGCTGCCGCGACCACAAAACACGAACTGAAGTCTATCATGTGTGCTTATTTGTAAATCCCAATAAATTCTTTTCACTAGAAAAATAAACCAGTCACTTTGGTCATCATACCTGATTTGCAAAAACTCTATAAAATAAGGAACACACCTTAACAAATTAGAAGAGCTAAAGAAATATATAATTCATATAAACAATGTATTAAGGAATTAGAAGTAAAACACTTAACTACTAAATATTCAGGGTTACTGATTGAAAATTTGTGTAAATCTATAGAAGAAGCTTATAGAAAAATATTAAGTTACAGTGACTCTAAATCATCAGACAACATGGCAAGTTTCGATTTAAAAACAGCGAGTTCACTAATTCCAGTGATGGATGGTAACGAGGAGACCACAGAAAAAATGATACAAGGTATTGAAATGTATGATTCTTGTCTAACTGAAGCAATAGACAAAAAACTACTAATTACTTTTGTGCTTAAAACTCGATTAACAAAATTAGCTAAATTAAAGTTAAAATCAGGTTACCCCAGTACAAATCTTTTAATTGCAGATATAAAATCATTTCTTTTAACAAAAAAGTCAGCAATTTCCTTACTCATGCAAATGAATAAATTATCCCAGAATGACTTGAGTATAGCAGAGTTCGGTAGTAAACTAGAACTTTTTATTAATTTAACAATTTCTCAATCAGACGATAACGAAGCCACGAGTGATGTTTTGCAACCGATAAATGAAAAATATGCAATAAAACGGTTTTCAGCTGGCCTTCGAAATAGAAGACTCAGTACGATCATTGCGGCTCGCTATTACCACCAGCTGAAGGACGCCATTCGTGCAGCACAAGATGAGGAGCCAGAGCAGTCTGCCCAGCAAGCGGTAATGCATTTAAGAGGTAAGCCAAGGTCCAGAGGCAGATGGCAAAATAATCGAACCCACGGCCGCGACTACTTCTACAGTCGAAGTAACTACAATCAAGGTAATAATTATTATAATAACTCTATTTATCGTGGACGCGCCAATCCTTCAAACTACAGAGGAAGGAGTAATAATTACTACAACCGAGGACGAGGTAATAACATTCACGATTCAAACCAACACCCACGATTCCAATCAAATTCAGGTTACGGCCGTGGACGTAGTTTTAGAGGTCAAAATCGTCAATTTCATGGTCGAGACAACCAACACCAAGTTGTGTATGTTGCTGACCAACGAGGAAACCAGCAGCAGCAAGAGAATACGACAGAAAACCGTGAGTCGGGTACGTCAAATACGTTTTTTCGAGCATAAAATATTAACATGTCAGGAACTACATTGCGTTAAATTTAAAATACTGATACTTAATTATGTTGGCATTTTTTAAAATAATAAATTTAAGTTTAGCATATTTTTACACCAATCTAGCATATTTTGAAGTAGTAGAGTTAGCAACACTGATGATCAGTCCGTTCTGCAATTCTTCTGTTATAAAAGTCTGAACTAATGTATTCGATGATCTCTTCATCATCATCAGACAACAACAAATCATTTATAATTTTCAGGACAAAATAAAACCGTTAAGAAACAATAAACAAAGCGTACATACATTCAGTCAAAAAAGTATCGGGAATGGATGATTTGTTTATGGTTCCAAATTCAAATTTTTGTTTTTTTGTAGTTGTTAGATTGGCACAACTGTTTTCCATTTTGGCGCGGAGTTTGAGTTGCATCTGTTATTTATATTAAATACAGTGCTGGTTTTAGTAATATCATATATAGTGTGTATTGCGAATTTCATAATGGACAAAAATATCGAACAAAGAGTTTGTCTTAAATTTTGCATCGCCAATGGAATTTCGTGTTCGGAGTCACTGAAAATGTTACAGAAGGCTTACGGTGAATCGACTTTATCAAAAACTCGTGCTTATGAGTGGTTCAAAGCGTTCAAAAGCGGTCGAGATGTGATGGAAGATTTGCCTCGCTGTGGTAGGCCGTCAACGTCTGCAACTGAAGTTAACATCGCAAAAGTGAAGAAAATAATGACTAAAAATCCCCATTCAACTCTGAGAGAGATAGCCGCCGAATTTTCTGTATCTCACGAGTCGATCCGTACCATTTTAACTAATCATTTGGGTATGAAACATGTTGCTGCTCGGCTAGTCCCAAAAGATCTGAATTTTCTCCAAAAATTCAATCGCATGAAAGTCGCTGAGGACATGCTAGAACGAGTCAGTTCGGACCCAACATTCATGAAACGCATTGTTACTGGTGACGAGACGTGGGTTTACGAGTTTGACATGCAAACTAGTCAACAAGCTTCGGAGTGGCGCCTTCCAACTGAACCGAAACCGAAAAAACCACGCCAAAGTCGATCAAAAGTCAAAGTCATGTTGACTGTTTTCTTTGACTATCGCGGTGTTGTGCACTCTGAATTCTTACCGGAAGGTCTAACGGTAAATAAAGAATATTATTTGAGCGTTATGCGGCGTTTAAGTGAGCAAATTCGACGAAAAAGGCCAGATTTGTGGAAAGAAAATTCTTGGATTTTGCACCACGACAATGCGCCTTCGCACAAGGCTATCATTGTGAACGAATTTTTGACCAAACACTCAACAAATACCATCCAGCAACCACCATATTCACCAGATATGGCTCCTGCTGACTTTTTTCTTTTTCCTAAACTCAAATTACCACTTCGTGGCACCCGTTTTCAATCGATAGAAGACATAAAGGAGAATTCGCGGCGAGAACTGAACTCAATTCCGGAAGCAGCGTTTAAAAAATGTTTTGATGAATGGATTATTCGTTGGCGCAAGTGTATCGTTTCTAAAGGAGCATACTTTGAAGGTGATAAAATAAATTTGGATGAATAACAGACTTTTTGTGTATTATTGATCTGATTGATTGATCATAAACGTTCAATAACGCTAAAAAGCTTTGTAAGTATTCAATAGCGGCTTCGTAACTTAAAACACGGTCGACCCTACTATAAACCTTTAATAAACAGAAATATGGCCGACAAACGTGCAACAGCTGACTAGTACCTGATTTTTTTTCGCGTCCGATCCGTTTTATTGTTAGTTGGTTGAAGCTAAGAGCGTTTCCACATTATCCGATCCGATATCGGTATCGGACGCCGATACGCTATCGGGGCAAGTAAAATGTATGAAATATGTACCTGCCTTTCACATTGTCCGTTCCGATATCGGATATCGGAGCCGACACCGATTTGCTGGCGGCACCATCGGGCGCCCGTGAGCCGTCGGGCAATGTTGTGTATCTAAATTGTCTCTGTGTGCGTATAGCCCGATGCGCGGCGGCCATTTTGAGCTTGTTTACTAGTTTGGTATAATTATATTTAAATGATGACGACGCCATGATGACATCATGGCGTCGTCATCATTTAAATACGATAAAATTACATCAATTTAACTGGTAGAATCTAAACCATGCTTGTGGGATAAAACTCACAATAGGAATATAAAAATAAAATACTCCGACACAATAATTGGCGAGAAGTATGTGAATACCTTGAAGAGGGATATGAAGTTTTAAATCAGGATGAGAAAAAAAAGAATGGTATGTAATTTACACTTTTAATAAATTTGAAAACAGAACTACACGTTTACATACGAGTACATTATAATACCTACATGGATTATTTACATCTGACAAGCAACCTAAAATTCATAAACAAACTTCACAAAATTATAACCCCAAAATTGTATCATAATGTGATTGGTCTATCTATATATATAAAATGAAACCCGTTTTCCTTGGTCACGGCATCACGCGTGAATGGCTGGACCGATTTCACTAATTCTTTTTTTGTTGTATTTGTTATTATTAGGAGAAGGTTCTTACTGAAAACATTACACAATACATTTAATTTTGCATATTTAAAAAAACGCGCGTAACGAATGTCAATGTCATTCACAGCCATAGACTATATTGAAAGAGCATTGTTTGTTCGGAAACGTGGTTACTTAATTAAATTCGAGCATCATTTGTTCGGAAACGAGGTTACTTAATTAAATTCTAATTAATTTTTGAAAATAACTCGCCACGGAATAGTTATGTATAGATAAATATTATTAAATGTTCCGATTTTATGACGTTACTAAGGTAAAATATAGGTAGGCGCACCTAAGTGTGGTCTGAGTATATGAGTTTGATTTCAGAACACATTATACAAAGTTCGCATAACCTATTTAGTAATCTGTGGTAGTACATTGGCTTTATAAAAAAAAACTGTGGTAATCTGTGATAGTGATGTGCCAACTCGGAAAAAATATTACTCGATTTAACTCGAGTGAAATCCAAAAATTTATTTAAGTATTTAAAAAAATATTTACTATCAATTTTATTAAACTATTTTTATAATCAGTAATCACAATATTTTCAAGAAAATAAGATAATTAGTATCACAAAGAATATTTTTTCCTTAGTTAAATTATATGCTTGAATTTTTTTTCGAACTCGAGTTTGAGAGAATTCAACTCGAGTAGATTCGAGTTACGTCCAACTCGAGTACACTCGGGTTAGGTACTCGAGTTAACCATCACTAATCTGTGACATCACACCCATAACCGCGCCAACAATAAGTTTATAAAGTTTTTGATAAAGTTTGTTTTGTTTTAAAGACTAAGAAGATTTTTGTTTGCTAATAAGTGTTTGTTAATCACGGTAAGTTCACAGCTTCATATTGATTTTTAGTAACTTTTGGTGACTACACAATACTATAATTTGGTATACATGGTTATACAGAAAATGTATGAGAGCTTTTTATTTTCAGTTGGATTTTCGTTTTTAACAATGCCACCAACCAGACGTACAAGCTTAGGCCGCAGAACTCGAAATACGGCAAGTCAAAGAAATATAAGAGCAAATCAAACTGACGAGCAACGCGAAGCGCGAAATGAACTTGAACGGAATCGATATCAAGATAGAAATGTTGTGTTTAATCCCCACAGAGCTGCATTCAGTTATAATGTGGCAATTGATTACAGTTCAGAGCAAATTGTTGCTATTGGACTAATGAATATTGTGTGTCCACATTGCAAGACATTGAAATTCAAAAATGAAGCCCCTGGATTGTGTTGCGCCAGCGGCCAAGTCAAATTGACGCCATTGGTACCGCCACCAGAGCCACTACAATCATTGGTTTCTGGAATTGGCCAAGATTCTTATCATTTTTTGACTCATATCCAGCAGTACAATAATTGCTTTCAAATGACATCATTTGGGGCAACAAAAGTTATTCGAGACAATTTTATGCCTACTTTCAAAGTAAGTAAGTATAATGGCAAACAATTTTTTTAGTTTTACAACCATGTAGCTGGTGCAAAATACACACATCAACACGGTCTAGGGATATTTCATACTCAATTAAATAACTCGAAAAGTACTGGCCGCATTGGAATCTTTTATACACCGATTTGTTTGTAATTTATCTCAGACTAATTCCAAATTCAAATTTTTGAAAATTCTTTTGTTTCGGTGGCATAAAAATGTCTTGATGTATGGAGAGGGAATTTTCTTTTGTGCGAAATTTAGAAAACAATACGAATTACGTTTAGTTACAGTTTTTTTTTCATTTTTAAACGAAAGATAAAGTTAAAATTGAGGTATTGTAGCCATGCAACGCCGACATTTGACGAGGGCGGAGATGTTACGAGCTGTGGGAATGCTGGAAGCTGGATCTGTTCAGCGTAATGTTGCTGAGGCCATAGGGACCCATCAAAATGTAATTTCAAGATTGTGGACACGCTATCGTGCCACAGGTGAAGTAGCGGAGAGGCACCGGGGGCCAAGTCGCATCACTACCCCCAGACAAGACCGATTTTTGCAAATTACTGCGCGAGCACAACCAAATGCAACGGCGCCGGCGACTCAATTGGTCCAAAGGCTGCGAGTGGAACACCAAGTGCTTGTGAGTGACCAAACTGTAAGAAGGCGACTGCATGAAAGCAATCTACGCTCTCGTAGACCACTCCGGGTCCCACCTTTACGGAGAGGCAATCGTGGACGACGATTAGAATGGGTTCGGAACCACGTGGACTGGGGCCGTGACCAATGGTCCAATGTGCTGTTCACGGATGAATCCAGGTTCGGCTTCCATCCAGATTCACGAAGGACGCGTGTTTGGCGAGTTCCTGGACGATGGAGCCGTCTCCAGAACCCTCAGGAAGTTCACCCATACCAAGGAGGAACAATTATGGTTTGGGCAGGAATTCGTCTTGGAGGACGGACGGATCTCGTTTGGGTGTGGGGCAATATGACGGCAGAACGATACGTCCAACAGGTGCTGGGGCCCGTAATCTTGCCCCACAGAGCACAAATGGGGCAAGATTTCCTGCTCATGCACGACAATGCCCGGGCACACACGGCGAGAATGGTAGCAGCTTGGTTACATACACATAATGTTAGGGCCTTAGACTGGCCTGCTCAATCGCCAGATCTAAATCCCATTGAGCATGCGTGGGATATGCTGCAAAGAAGAGCTCTGAAGGAAGTTCCTGAAAATCTGGCTACAGAAGATCAACTTTTTGCGCACCTCAGAAGGACATGGGACAATATTCCGCAGCAAGACATTGACAACCTTGTTCTGAGCATGCCGAATCGTTGCCGATGTGTTATGAACATCAGGGGCGCTTTCTCAGACTACTAACTTCAAGTTTATAAACACAAATTAAATGATTTTTCTATTTTTTTCAGTTTTTACTCACAAATTAAAAGGTCATTCATATACGGTTTCCGTCTATGCTTCATTTTTTTTCCATAAAATCCTGAAATTTTAATCTATACCTTAACCATTATTAAAAAATGGTAGAATATTAAATAACGTATCTTATAAATATATACATGTCATATAAATAATTAACACATTGATAGTAATTCGCTTTTTTTAAAATATCCCTAGACCGTGTTGATGTGTGTATGTTGAGCCAGTGATGTGTGTATGTTGAGCCAGTGATGTGTGTATGTTGAGCCAGTGATGTGTTTATTTTGTAAACAATAAGTCAAATACATAATAATAGTCTATAATCCAATGACTTAATCAGCAACATTTTATAACATGTTGTATTTCATAGTGGCATGAGCAAGGTGTTCCAATACTTGGTAAATGATAATAAATACTTGGTAATGGAAGGCTGTTCAATGTCGAGGTTTAAAGTAGTTTTAATTTAAAAAAAATGATGTAAAGTACTGTGGCAATATTTTGCGAGCCACATGGTGGTACAATTTGCTATACAATTACCTATATACATATTTATATTCTTGCAGATTCAGGGTCAAATATATCATCGAACAGGTTCCTTATTGCCAATGCCTGATGAAGACTATAAATTTTTGCAAATATATTTTATGGGCAATTCAGCAAGAGAAGTCGATCAGCGTTGCGCACACAACAACTCAGTGAAAAGATCCATTGTGGAACAACTTCAAACATTTTTCCATCAACACAATGAATTAGTTGCATTATTCACAATCGCATTAGACCGCATGCCATCAGATAATTACAAAATTGTCATCAGAGCCGATAAGGCGCCTGCAGGACAACATGCTGGACGTTTTAATGCGCCAATAATTGATGAAGTGGCTATTGTTGTCGTGGGTGAAAATTTAGAAAACCGAGACATTGTTTTACATCGGCGGAACGATCAGCTTCAGCGTGTGTCTGAAACACATCGATCATATGATGCCTTACAATATCCTATCTTATTTTGGCAAGGTGAAGACGGCTATTATTTTTCAATGAAGATGATAAATCCAGTTACAGGTAAATTATTAACAATATGTTTTGTTTGGGCTTCATCCATCTTACATTCATTAAACGGTTTCGTACCGATCGCATCGCGTCATCGCCAGCCAATCAGCGCACAGTAAAATGACGCGATACTGCGTTCTGATTGGCCACCATTGTTCCCATACCCCTTTTCCTCGATCGCTGTACAAAAATTATGCTAATACACTTGCTTACGAACACCACATAAGACAACATTGTTTTTCTTCATTTTAAAACCCCATCCTAATCTGGGCAAAGTAGCAGCTATAAACCAAAATAACAAGTAGCTATATCACGCCGCTACAGTTTACTACATTAAAATGTTTACTAACTTAAAATTTATATTATAATAATAATAATAAATCATTTATTTCAGATTCATCCTAAGATTGCATCCATATTTGTTAGTAAAATCGAGCTTAAAAAACTAGTGTTAGTAATAAATAATTAATTTAATAATAATAATGTGGCAGGTCCGGGTGGACTCCCCGATAATGGCGGCAAATCACTAAACGACTGCGTGCAGCCGTATCCAGCGCGCCAGTATCGGAGAGTCCCACCGGTCCGCCAGCGCGCGCAGGATGGTGTTGGGACTGTCGCGCGTGCGGCGCATGATAGATGCGCACCGTTTGCGCATGATGGCTGCAAAGCCGTCCGTGTCAGCTGCCGCGAACATCGCGGAGGCGCTGCAGTGGCGCGGCAGCCCCATCAGCACCCGGAACGCGTTATTGTATTGAACGCGCAGATCGCTGTATGTCCGCTGTGTATAGTTAACCCACAGGCTGCAGGTGTAAAAGGACTGACAGTACGCTTTAAAAAGCGCAACTTTGACAGTCCCCGTGCACCGTGAAAACCTGCGAGCCAACATGTTGCATCGGACAGACAGCGCTCTGCGCTCCCTTTCGATATCCACACTGTCCTTAAGGTCCTCGGTGACCCAGTGGCCCAAATACTTAAATTGATCGACTTAGTTTAGAACTGTACCACTTAGAGTGAAATTCGGAACGAATGTGTATCGCTTGTTGTCCGGCCTAAAAATCATTATTTCACTCTTTTTCGCGTTGTATTTGAGCCCATGGGCCACCGCATAGGACTCACAAATTCTCAGGAGCTTTCGCAAGGCACCAATCGACGGGCTCAGCAGCACCATATCATCTGCGTAGCTGATGTTATTCACGCACACTCCATCTATATGACACCCTATGCCGGTGCTGCTGAGCTCATCGATCAGTCGATTGACGTACAGGCTGAAAAGCTTGGGAGAGGTCAGCCCCCCCTGCCTCACCCCGCATTCCAGCCCATACTCCCCCGAAAGAGAGCCTGCCCATCTTACAAAATTCCTCTGATTGTTATACCAATGCATAAATAATAGCACAATTTCCCTAGGTAGACAAGTTTCATCCCTTAATTTACCCCATAGAATATCATACGATACAAGATCGAACGCTTTCGATAAATCGAGGTAGCATGCATAGACTGGAGTCTTTCTACTCGTGTAATACTGTACAGTCTGCTTAAGGCACAGGATAGCACTCTCGGTGCAAAGCCCGGGCCTGAAACCGAACTGCGCGTCGTTTAGCGAGACGTGTTTATCCAGGTGCTGACCCAGCATACTGTCCAGCACCTTGGCGACCACTGTGGCTAGTGAGATCGGTCTCTAGTTGTTTACATCCGATGTATCACCAGTTTTATTTTTGATGCAGGTGCTCGATGCTAAGGCATTATTAACACAAAAAATTGTTTACAGGTGCTGACACGAACAGAAAAGTTAGTTCAATGAATTATTATTCATACAGACTGATGGTTCGGGAAAATGAGGACAATCACATCTTAAAATGTCGGCGTCTATTTCACCAATATGCTGTGGATATGTATGTGAAAGTTGAAACTGAACGATTGACATTTATCAGGTTGAACCAGGCAAAACTCCGTTCCGAGGAATACATTCATCTTCGGGATGCCATTAATGCTGATGGAAATGCACAGAATGTTGGCAGAACAACTATTCTCCCAGCAACATACGTCGGAAGTCCGCGTTATATGCATGAATATGCTCAAGATGCTATGTGCTATGTACGACATTATGGCACACCAGATTTGTTTATCACATTCACATGCAATCCAAAGTGGACAGAAATTCAACAAGAATTATTTACTAGCCAATCACCCATTGATCGCCACGATATCACTGCAAGGGTGTTCAAAATGAAATTAAAATCACTCATGGATTTTATTGTTAAGCATCGCGTGTTCGGCGAGACGCGCTGTAGGATGTACTCAGTTGAGTGGCAAAAACGCGGATTACCACATGCACATATCCTCATTTGGTTGGTTGAGAGGATAAGACCGAATGAAATTGATCATGTGATATCAGCAGAAATTCCCGATTATAATGAAGACCCACTGTTACATGAGGTTATTACAAAAAATATGATACATGGTCCATGTGGAATATTAAATCCCAACTCTCCGTGTATGGTTGAAGGAAAATGTTCAAAACGCTACCCAAGACAATTAGTAGCAGAAACTATTACTGGAAATGATGGATATCCACTTTATCGCCGCCGATCCATTGATGACAATGGAAAGTCAACAATAGTCAAAGTAAATCGACAGGACATTAAAGTTGATAATCGTTGGGTTGTTCCGTTTTCGCCATTACTCTGCAAGGCATATAAAGCACACATAAACGTCGAATTTTGCCATTCCGTAAAATCTATTAAATACATTTGCAAGTATGTGAACAAAGGTAGTGATAAGGCTGTCTTCGGAGTTGCTGCCGAAAATTCAAATGATGAAGTCACTCAATTCAAATGGGCCGCTATGTTAGTAGTAACGAAGGCATGTGGCGTATATTTTCGTTTCCTATACATGAACGACACCCTACTGTTGTTCACTTGGCCGTACATTTGGAAAATGGTCAACGGGTGTATTTTACAGATGCAAACGTATTACAACGAGTTGACAGGCCACCATCGACAATATTAACCAGCTTCTTTGAAATGTGCCAGAATGATGATTTTGCCAGAACGCTACTTTACTCCGAAATGCCAAGATATTATACCTGGAATCAATCATCAAAAAAAAACCAACGACGAAAACGAGGACAGCCAGTTCCAGGTTATCCACAAGTATTTTCCACCGATGCACTAGGCCGTCTTTATGCAGTCCATCCCAGTCAAGACGAGTGTTTTTATTTGCGTTTACTGTTAGTCAATGTTCGTGGTCCAACATCATTCCAACATCTGCGAACTGTTAATGGTGTATTGTGTGGCACATACAGAGAAGCCTTTGGCCCCAACAATGTCGTCATATTCCGTTTTAATGTCGTCACTACGCGTTATCCTCTCGACACGATTGTGTAAATGATTCAACATATTCTGTGTTCGCAATAGTGTAGCAACTAGGTTCACTAGCGTCAAGATTTAATTGAATTTTCGTTAAGACTTCTAAACAACCCTTAAGGTCCTGTCTTACATCGAGTGGAGACTCTAATATATATTCCGAGGGTAAATCAGGAGATAATTTTATAATTTGTTTCCGTAACTCCTCAACAGAAGGTGCAGGAGTCGCGCCTCTAATACGAACTTCATACTCCAACTCTGATTTTTGAAGAGACAGGAACTTAATAGGAAGCATGATAAAAATTAATTAAAAGAACAGAAGGATAAGTGACGCACTTCTACTGCTCACTACACAAAAAGCAAAAGCAAAAAAAAAAAAAAAAAAAACAAAGATTACAGGAAAAGAAACAACACGTTCTCCGTTCTGTTACAAAACAAAATTTAAGAACGTCTGGTTTTTTTTACGGAAAAATTAAATTAATTAAAATGATAAAAAAAAACAAGCAAAATCATAAATGCAAAATAAAAAAATTGCTAAAATGCTACTAATGTGTACTATAAGACCGTAAAAATACGTTTTTTCTTTTAATGTGAGGTGAAAAAATTTTAGCGAACAATTATTTAAAAGCGTCGTTTTAGGTGCCCAAGACGATAACAGTTTTAATAAAATATTTTAACAAACTATGCAACTAAACGACTTTATATGATTAATTATTAATGTATGGTAGGTTAATAATGACCAAGATTAACTTACACAAAGAAGTTGAAAATTCGTGTACACATTAGTAACGGAAAAAAACCAAAAAAATAAAACAAAATAAAGACGTTTAACACATGGGCGTGCGCAACGAAGAGGCAATTAGACCAAGCCTACCCTACCAACTGGGGGAATTATTATAACTAATGAACTATGTAATAAACTAACACTTTGTACAAAATATTAAAAAAAAGTTCTAACTCCTGTTCGAATACTTATAGCAATTTTTCGCGCCCGTGTTACGTAACTAACACTGTACTGGAAGTTGCTACGAAGCTCGACGCACACACGCCGGACGCATCTTATAGGCAAGCAATCCACTTGCCTTAATCCCATTGATAAATTTACGCACACAGCGGCACATTGGTGCATATTTTCGTGTGTATGAACCGCACACATGTATAGATTGCAGCCATTTGTGGGCGGTAACTCCTGCGAGTGTAGCTGGGCTATGATTGGCTGCTACAACACAAGGCCAGGATTCAAGGTGGATGTTCTTTAGCCCGCGAAATTCAAATTTTCTTACGTTTTTTTGCAATTTGCAGGCCAGTGCTATGTTGTATGTTGATTAAAATGTGACTACATACGTCTTACAGCCGCAAATCATATAATCATCAACATACAACCTAGCACTGGCCTGCAAATTGCAAAAAATGTGAGGAAATTTGAATTTCGCGGGCTACCGTGCAGCAATGCACTAAGCAGGGTTGGTTCCGGTTCCTTTCCAAATTAAATATAAATTTAGTGGATTTTGTATTATCCTGCAAAATTTTGTTTATCACTGTTGTGAACCAACTCGATATGAAAATGATGCAATTTTATTTGGTCGTATTTTTCCATCGACAAATTAGAAATTATATTTTTCTGAAGGAAGCCATTATTGTTTCATTGTGACAAGCAATTTATATCGCGATCTTGAATGTTTTAATTTTAACATATTAAGTTATTTACACATTTGTTTTGAAACAGAAAACGTACATTTAACAGTAACAGTAGTGTTACGCTAAGCTAACTATCGCATCGCATCGCTTGCACTGTACCCAGCGCGGCCGTGCATATGGACCACCCGGCAACGCAACGTCAGCTCTTCACGGCGACATCTTCTCACGGTCACCTCTCCGAATTGAGGAACACCTGTGTGATTCTCATTATGAATCAAACTTCGATCATGGTCACTTGTATAACTTAATTTTTATGTTTAATATTCATGTAAAGTTTGTCTAATTAAATCTACGTCTCCAAAACTATCTTTTTCTTGCGACTCGCCTGTAGAAATCGTAAATGGCGCAGCCGACAGGATACTTGTAAAAACTAGAACATCATAGACAAGTTACCGAACCTACATTGATTTTTGCAGTGAGTGATCTGAACATTGATTGTGCAGGAGAAAGATACTGGAGCATTATGCAGTAAGTACTTTGAATCTTTCTTAGTCCTTGCTTTCCTACATTAGTCCTTCCTAGTATATTATATATCTATTTTAAGTGTGCGTTTTAATATTTCGCGAGTGATTTTTTGGTGTTAGTTTAACGTATAGCCGTCAAGATTTTCCATCCGGGAGAATCACGGAATAATAGGTTAGCTAGTGATAGGAATAGCAATAGAAATAGGTCGATAGATCAACGCAGGGATCTAGGAGATATTTTAGAGGATAGTGAATTAGACGCGAATTTGGAAGAAAATATGGCAAATAATAATAGTAATCCAGTAGATTTAATCTATAAGTCACTTAGACTTGTTCCAGATTTTGATGGAAATTCTCATATATTAACCCGTTTCATAAATTTATGCGATCAATTGGTACTTGCGCATTTTAGAACTGAGCCTGGGCACGAATTAACTAACCTAGCCCTAATTAATGGCATTTTAAATAAAATTTCTGGATCTGCAGCTAGGCTTATCAATTCTAATGGGATACCGGAAAATTGGCAAGGAATTAGAAGTGCGCTAATCAACAACTTCGCAGACCATCGTGACGAGACCGCGCTATATAGTGATCTATCATTGCAGACACAAGGCTCTAGCACGCCGCAAGAATTTTATGAGCGATGTCAAAATTTATTCAGCACGATTATGACCTATGTGTCTTTACACGAGTCTGTGAATACTACAATAGAGGCAAAGCGCTCTCTTTATAAAAAGCTTACTCTTCAGGCCTATTTACGTGGACTTAAGGATCCTCTAGGATCCAGGATCCGTTGCATGCGTCCTGATAGTATTGAGAAAGCTCTCGAGTATGTTCAGGATGAACTTAACACGCTTTACATGCAACAACGTACTGATGGTGGCTCTAATAGGAAAGATTTGTTACGTCCTACTCTACATGGCACGCATCTACCCTTGAATAATTTCGCACCTAGACCTATGCCGCTTAGTATGCCTGGACCATCAAAACCATATGGATTTAACAACTTTGGGTCAGCTCCTCAATATGGTAGCCGACCACAACTTGCTCAAGGCTGGAGACCTAACTTTCCTTCGCAAGCTTTACCCCCTCAGGGTCTGACACGAACTCAACAGGTCATGCGCACATACCCTCCTAATTACAACCCTCAAAGCAATGTCTTTAGATTGCCGAATAGAGCACAAGCTCATCAGCCACATGGTGCCGGTAATACCCCTCGTCCAATGAGTGGAGTAAGCCATTTTAATCCTAAAGTTTTACCGCCTAGTGGGCACGATTGGCGTAGATTTGGAAATCCGCCACCGAACAATTATTTCAAATCGCGTGAGACTAATTTTAATGAATTTGATTTCTATGACAATGATTATAACTATCCGGACTATGAGTGCTTTGACTATGAACATGTCAATGAGTACAGCTGTGAAAATGAAATAGACTATCGCTCAGAGGTACCTGTAATGGAGGAAATTAATCAAACGCCATCTTCTACTAATGATGAAAATTTTCAGAAGGTTTCGAAAAGTGTCAAGCCAAAATAGAACTAAATTTTCATATTCAAAGACAGTTAGTCTATGTCCAGATAAGTAATCCTCCACTTAAGCTTTTAATTGACACTGGGGCTAATCAGTCTTTCATAAGCCCTGAGGCCGTGCAAAAATACTTCAATCATCTACCCCTTAACTATGAACCTTTTCAAATTACTACGGTTCATGCAACTAGTAAAAATGATTACTCTATATCTTTGCCTTGCTTCTCAGAGTTTAATGAGTCTCAGGATATTACGCTTTTCATCTATAAATTTCACGACTATTTTGATGGCCTTTTAGGAATAGACTTACTAGATGAATGGAATTCTACTATTGACCTAAAAAATAAAATACTTATTACACGAAATAGTACAGTACCTATTCAGATGTACGATTCTCGTAATGTCAACTTGTATGAGGATATTATACCAGCAAATTCTAAGAAGTTAGTAAGAGTACCAGTTAATGCAAAAGATGGTGAGGTATTTGTTGAAAGTCAGATAATCTGTAATTGCTTTATTTCTGATTGTTTTACCAAAGTAGAGAACAATAGAGGTTGGGTTGAATTGAGCAATTCTTCATCTAATGATGTCATATTTTCAATGGATAGGCCGGTAGAAGCTGTAATATTTGAAGTTAATAGTAACAGTACTGAAATTTCATCAAATCGTACAGCTGAAGTTTTATCGCGTCTCCGTACCGAACATTTAAATGAAGAAGAACGTATTAATTTAGAACAGCTCTGTGAAAATTATGCAGATGTGTTTTACCTTGATGGAGAAGCACTTACTTTCACCAACAAGATCAAACACAGGATAAGAACTACAGATGAAATTCCAGTACATACCAAAAGCTACCGATATCCGTACGTTCATCGTCAGGAAGTTAGGGACCAAATTAACAAGATGCTTGAACAGAACATTGTTAGACCATCCGACTCTGCATGGAGTTCTCCCATTTGGATAGTACCCAAAAAACCTGATGCTTCAGGAAAAATTAAGTGGCGTCTCGTGGTAGACTTCCGAAAGGTTAATGAAAAAACGATCGACGACAAATACCCTATACCTAATATTACAGATGTCTTAGACAAACTCGGCAGGTGCCAATATTTTACTACCCTAGATTTGGCATCTGGATTTTATCAAGTCGAAATGGACAGCGCAGATATTCATAAAACTGCTTTTAATGTTGAAAACGGCCATTATGAATTTCTAAGGATGCCCATGGGACTTAAAAATTCGCCATCTACCTTCCAGAGGGTGATGGATAACCTTCTTAAAGATCTACAAAGTATCTGTCTCGTCTATTTAGACGATATTATAGTGTTCAGTACTTCCTTGCAGGAACATATCCTTAATCTTGAAAAAGTCTTCAAAAGACTTCGGGAATCTAATTTCAAGATTCAAATGGATAAATCCGAATTCTTGAAGTTAGAAACCGAATTTTTGGGACATGTTATCTGTAAGGACGGTGTGAAACCTAATCCTAATAAAATTAATGCAATAGAAAACTACCCCTTACCCAAAACTCCCACTGAAATTAAACGTTTTCTTGGTCTTCTAGGCTACTATCGTAAATTTATCCCCAATTTTGCAAATCTTACCAAACCACACACAGTGCCTCAAAAAGGGTTCTAAAATAACCTTAGATCAAAATTATACCAATTGTTTTAACCATTGCAAAACCCTCCTTACTAACGATCCTATCCTTCAATATCCAGATTTCAGTAAAGAGTTCATTTTAACCACGGATGCCTCCAACGTGGCCATTGGTGCAGTACTATCCCAGGGTATAATTGGTTCTGACAAGCCCATTGCGTATGCATCTCGGACATTGAACTCTAGTGAACTTAACTATAGTACAATCGAGAAAGAGCTTCTTGCTATAGTTTGGGCATGCAAGTATTTTAGACCATACATCTTTGGCAGAAAGTTCAAAATTTTGACCGACCATAAGCCACTACAGTGGGTCATGAGTCTTAAGGAGCCCAATTCCCGGCTCACGCGATGGCGACTTAAGCTCAGTGAATATGACTTTACGGTAATATATAAGCAGGGAAAGTTTAACACAAATGCAGATGCCCTTTCTCGCATTGAGTTGCACAATGAAGAACTCATATTCGTTATTGCTAATGCATCGGATAAGACTCCTACTATAGATGACACTAGTTCAAGAACCCTAACCGCTTCAGATAATTGTAGTAACTCTAATACCGCTACTGTACATACTGATAACGAAAATCCTATTTTAGAAATACCTATCACAGATGAACCCTTAAATAAGTTCTCTAAGCAAATTATGTTTAATGTTGTAGGTGATATAAAAAGTAGACCAGTTATAACTAAACCATTTGATAACTATACACGTGTATCGATGCTAATCTCTAAATCTAACCTAGAAAACGACCTTATTAACGCTATTAAAGAATATGTACAACCTAAAATTAAAACTGGAATTTTAATCAATCCTTATTTAGAAATGTATAATATAATACCTATAATACAAAGAACATTTAAGAATTCATCTATGAACCTATTTTTAACAAAAAGAGAATTAGATAACGTCAGGGAATATCTTAAACAGCAGGAAATCATTAACAAGTATCATGATGGGAAAACGAACCATCGGGGCATCAATGAGTGCTATCTTGCTCTATCGCATAGGTACTTTTGGCCAAAAATGCGCGAACAAATAACTAAATTTATAAATGAATGCGTAATTTGCGGACAGGCAAAGTATGACCGCAATCCTGTGAGACCACAACTAAAAGTAGTCCCTTCATCTTCAAGACCTTTTGAATTGGTACATTTAGATCTACTAACTATTCAAAATGAAAAGTTCTTAACCATAGTAGATGCTTTCTCCAAGTATGGTCAAGCATATTACTTACGCGACGGAACTGCAGTTAGCGTCATTCAAGCCTTATTAAATTTCTGTACTCATCACGGCATGCCTATCACTATCGTAACTGACAATGGTACAGAATTCACCAATCAATTGCTAGCTGAATTTGTAAGGATTCATAAAATCCAACATCATAGAGTAGCCCCCCATGCTCCTAATGAAAATGGTATTGTTGAGCGGTTCCACTCAACGATACTAGAGCACCTACGTATATTAAAAATATCTGAAAAATCTGAATCAGTCAATAACCTAATGCCGTATGCCCTTATGGCTTACAATAGTAGTATTCATAGTTTTACTAAATGCAAACCCTTAGATGTAATTACGGGTCACTTTGACCCCAGAGATCCTTTTGACATAGATTTAACTTCGCATTTATTACAGCAGTATATGCATAATCATAAAGACAAGATGATCCTCGCTTATAATACTATCGAAGATCTTTGCAACGCTTCTCGTTCCGATCTGATGAATGCTCGTAATAGAACCCGTGAACCGGAGGTAAACTATCCACCCGAACAACAGATTTTCGTGAAAAATCCGATTGCTTCGAGGCAAAAGTTAGCTCCCCGATATACCCACGACGTAGTTGAGACTGGCCTCCCTATTCACATTTATACGAAGAAAAAGAGAGGTCCAGTTGCCAAAACTAGACTTAAGAGAGTCCCTAAAACCGCACAATTGTTGCAGGACGATGCTGATGTTCCTCTTTCTACTGACTCCAGCAATGCTGCAGGAGATAAAACTTGAAAGTCTTGACAGCGGACCAGGTATCTTACCTTTTAAACTCGGGCCTGCCAAAATCGTTTCCCATTATCATTCTTTCCTACGTTATGTTGACTTTGGCGATATACACGAAATAGTTAAATCTATTAATAATCAGTTAAATTCAGTAAGCCCTGAACTGAATAATCGTACGAGATTCTTATTCGAGCCCCATATGACTTATCTGAAAAGTAAGCTTAATAATGTACTTAGACAGTTAGAAACTTTTGAGTTATCTCGTAATAAAAGAGGACTCGTAGATGGTCTCGGGTCTGTTATAAAAAGTATTACTGGAAATTTGGATTACACAGATGCATTGCACTATAATCAGGCTATTAAATCCCTGCAAGATAATGAAAATAGGATAGCTTCAGAACTTAATGCACACGTTAGTTTATCAAAAGACTGGATAGCTGAACATTCAAAAATTTTGGATAATATAATAGATAATCAGAACAAGATAGAACTATTAGTAAAAAAGATTAGTGAAACAGAAGCTACCAGAGAAAATGATTTAATTAAATATGCTCATCTTTTCCAAGTTTTTACTATTCTTAGCGATAACATAGATTATATATCGCAAGAACTTAATAAATTAGAAAATGTTCTTGCATTTATAAGAATATCTACTGCTCATCATGCAGTTGTAGATTTAATTACTATTAAGGATATAATTAAAAACTTAACTAGAATATATAACAAAGATAATATAGTAGATTTAGATAAAAGGGAAATATATGATGTAATCAGACTAGGCTCCTACTATACGGGAAATAAAATAGTTATAGTATATAAAATTCCGATCCTCATCCCCTTAACCTATGATTTTTATAAATTATGTATGATTCCTAATAAATTAAATCAAGTCATATCACCCCCACATCCTTTTCTTGCCTTACATAAGAAAGACTTCAAGTATATAGAGACAGAATGTCCGAAGACGAGCAAATGGTATCTATGCAACGAGTTGAAAACTATGCACAATCAGACAGCACCAGATTGTATCCAGCATTTGATCACCACTCAACAACGAACAACTTCATGCAATCCTAAGACAGTATCCCTGAAGAAACCTGCTTATGAAGAGCTCGATGACAGACACTACGGTATCAGCTTTCCCACGCCTACGAAAGTGCATTTATCCTGCGGACGTGACCTGTATGACACCTTAAAAGGCAGCTACCTCGCTATAATACCTCAGAGATGCTCTCTTGAAACACCGCACTTTAAGATCTACAACTTCAAAGACCGCCTCAAGGGACAAGCGTTGAAAATCATCGATATCCCAGCCGATAATTTGACTTTTTGGCAGCAGACGACATCTTCAGCCCCAATCTTTAAGTTAAACTCAATCAAGTTGGACCATTTACACGAGACTAGTAGGAAGTTGTCCATGCAGTCACCAATTACCCTCATTGAAGACAGCAACTCCAGCGTATATCACACCACTATACCGATGTACGTGATAGTGATCATCGCCTGTGCAATCGTCAGTGTCCTGCTCTATCGAAAATACTTTCTACGACGAAAAGCAATGATAACACCTGCTGAACCTGCAAGCAACCAGATGGAACTTCAAAGAGTCTTCACTGTACCAGCTACCAGAGTAGACACAAATCAACCTCCAGCTCAATTTACGACTTCTGTCTTCAATAGTCGCTGTTCTACGGGGGGAGGTGTTACGCTAAGCTAACTATCGCATCGCATCGCTTGCACTGTACCCAGCGCGGCCGTGCATATGGACCACCCGGCAACGCAACGTCAGCTCTTCACGGCGACATCTTCTCACGGTCACCTCTCCGAATTGAGGAACACCTGTGTGATTCTCATTATGAATCAAACTTCTATCATGGTCACTTGTATAACTTAATTTTTATGTTTAATATTCATGTAAAGTTTGTCTAATTAAATCTACGTCTCCAAAACTATCTTTTTCTTGCGACTCGCCTGTAGAAATCGTAAATGTAGTGTAAATATTAATTTTGTTGTGTATTAATTGTTTATTCACCTAACAATGGTGTTTACTTGTGAAGTTTGTGCTGATAATGTGTTTTTGTTAGAAGTTAAAGGCAATAAGTTTTCTCTATTATCGTATAATGACAAGCTTCAAGTTGTGTCTAAAGGTAGATGTGTACCCGAATTACGAGAATTAATCCAAAAATATGGTAATCCAGCGCGTACTCGTCATTTCAATCCTCAAAATTATGCAACATTTACCTGGCTGTGTGGCTGTATACATACAAATAAATTATTTTGTTTTCCGTGCATTTTGTTTAATACTTCCAGTAAGTGGAGTGAGGGATTTATTGATTTGCATAATTTTCATTCCTCGGCCAAAAAGCATGACCTATCAGAAAAACATATAGAGGCTTGCTTAAAGTTAAATACATTTGGTAAATCACGTATTGAAACTAGTATTAACAGCCAGTTAAGATTAGATATAGAAAGGCATAATTCTAAAGTAGATAGGAATAGAAATATTTTTCAAAGACTGATCGATGTCGTATGCTTTCTGGGAAAACAAGAATTAGCTTTTCGCGGCCACGATGAATCATTATCATCAATGAATAGAGGTAATTATTTAGAAACAGTAGATTTATTAGCAAAGTATGATGGAGTTTTAGAAACCCACTTACAAAATGCAAGTACCTCATTCACGGGCATGTCGAACAGAACGCAAAATGATTTGATCTCGAGCGTTGCATCTGTGATGAGTGATATTATTAAAGACGAAATTAAACAGTCCGATTATGTTGCTGTCATGGTGGATGAAACACCGGACATAAGCGGCCGAGAACAATTAGTTCTGATTTTAAGATATTTTCGTGATTCCGAAGTAGTGGATCGATTTATTAAATACGTAGATGTCAGCGCGGATCGGACCGCTGTAGCTTTAAGTTCTATAATTTAGGAAATTTTAGAAAACTTAGATTGTCATTCTAAATTAATTGCACAAACTTATGACGGGGCAGCAGTTTTATCCTCTCAAATTAACGGCGTACAGGCTTTGGTGAGGCAAAAATGTCCGCAAGCTATGTATGTTTGGTGTTCCGCACATGTATTAAATTTAGTTTTATCGAAATCTTTTGAACGGGTTCCTGAAACCAAACGCTTTTTTAGTACACACATCAAAAATGTCTAGGGATCAAGCATTTTTATGCGGATTTCTTGAGATTGAGATGTGGCTTTGTAATAAATTTATGATTTTATAAATTTATATGGATCCTTTTTGGTGCATTTCATAATTTGAATCAGGAACTCTCAATCAAATTCGAGTAAAAGATGAAAATAAGCTGTCAATATTTTCCCTATAAAAACATACAACGCATTGAAGACATTATTAGTGCTACTGTTTCCCTACTACTGATTAAAACCAACGTTATTATGGAGCGGCGACGTCATTTAAGCAGGGAAGAAATGCTCAGAGCCGTGGGAATGATAGAAGCTGGTTCCCGGCAACGTACTGTAGCTTTAGCTCTGAATACAAGTCAGAGTGTTATCAGTCGACTTTGGACACGTTACCGAAGCACTGGTACCGTGGCTGAGCGCCATGGAGGACGGTATCGCTGCACCACACGGAGACAAGACCGATACATTCAAATCTTAACTCGAAGAGCTCCAACAATAACCGCCATGATGTTAGCCGTGAGGCTTCATCACTCTTCAGGGAACTTAATTAGCGACCAAACAGTCAGAAACCGCTTGCATGAAGTGAACCTTCATTCCCGAAGACCGCTACGGGTACCACCTATAGCAATGCACAATCGTAGGATTCGATATCAATGGGCTCTTGAACACAGAAATTGGGCAGAAGAACAATGGCGTTTCGTGTGCTTTTCTGATGAGTCTCGTTTTGGTATGAGACCGGATACAAGACGTATACGACACTGGAGAACCCCTGGACGCCAACAGCGATTAAAATCCTGCCAGGAAGTCCATCCTTATAGTGGTGGAACCATCATGGTATGGGCGGGTATTTGGATCGGCGGAAGAACTGAGTTGATTTGGATCAGAGGCAACCTCAACGCTCAAATTTATGCTGAGACGATTGTATCAGACGTCATCGTTCCTCTACAAGTGCAAATCGGTCCCTTATTTCAGTTAATGCATGATAATGCACGACCGCACACCGCAAGAGTTGTAAGACAGACTCTCGCCGCAGCTAACATCAATGTCCTGCCCTGGCCTGCTCAGTCGCCAGACTTGAACCCGATTGAGCATGCATGGGATATGCTACAGAGAAGAGCTCTGCCGAATATGGAGGGTATCCAGTCGCAAGAAGACCTTTTTTTGTTGTTGCAACGAACATGGGCGGCCATTCCACAGCGTGATTTGGATGAACTCATTTTGAGTATGCCAAACCGATGTTCTTGTGTTGTTAGTGTTCGCGGTAGAAACACGGATTATTAATTGTTTAAGTTACCCAATAAAATTTTAAAGAAAACTGTTATTTCAGTCTTTTTTTCGAACTTTAATGTTAGTGGTTCAAATGTCAAAAATCCCTTTATTAGGAAAATGGCAAATTTCTTTATTAATGCAAAGGTGACTTGGTTTATCGTTACTGTGACAAACGAAAACACTTTATTTGATGAATCCTTAAAGAAAATTTTAATTAATATCAATCAGGAGAAAAGTTATTGCAAAAATATATGTTGATCCCTAGATACTTTTGATGTGTGTATAATCAAATCAATTGCGGTTTTTTTTCACAGTAGTACGAAACGAATGGCGTATTATAACGACTTTGCCGTTATGAAAAAGCTGCCTCGTGTCGCGGAAACAAGGTGGACATATCACTCGCGCACGTTAAATATAATTAAAAACGAGTCCACACACCTCCTCCAGTTGTTTGAAGAAATGAATGAAAATACACAACACTGGGATGGTGATACATTGTCACAAGTCACTTCATTTTTATTTAACATGAAAGAATTTGAATTCAATTTTTTTTTAAAAACCTTCGCGGATATTTTTGCTGAAACCGATGTTTTATACGACATTATACAGAAAAAAACTTGTGACATCGCGTATTGTGTTAAAAAGATAAAACAATTCGAGTCATTTTTAGCTCGTTACAGAGACAAGTTCGAGAACAATTATGATGCAACTGCCCTCATAACGGCATAACCGGACCACCCAAAAGAAAGCGCAATGTCGATAATATAAAAATACACTATCGGCGAATTTTTAACGAAATTATTGATAATGTACTCACCGAATTAAGAGATCGTTATATGAATATAAAAAATTTGAAATTCTTTGAGTTACTTTCTTATGAGAATTTTAGTAAATATAGTGAACAATTCCCTGAAAAAGAAATCAGAGAATTCACTAATACTTATCAGGCAAATTTTAATTTTGATAGATTAAAAAATGAATTGCGCTGTATTTATAGATCGCCTGAATTTGCGAATTGTAGCATATATGATATCATTCAAAATTTGTATAAAAGTAACTTAGATAAAGTTTTTTCAGAAGTTTTGCGTTTGGCGAAGTTTATTGTTACTATCCCAGCAAGCAGCGCATCGGCAGAACGTTCATTTTCGTCCTTAAAACGTATCCACACCTATTTACGAAACACACTAAGTCAGCAACGACTCACAAATCTATCTTTAATTTCTATAGAAAAAGAATTAATGGTCGAACTACGACGCAAGCCTACTTTTTATGACGAGGTCTTAAAATCATATTTGAAAAAGGATAGGCGAGTAGATTTAATTTATAAATGAGTTGATTTTTTTACAGATTTCAAATCCATAGTTAACTTATTAAATATATTTATACATGCGAATCACAATGAAATAGGGCCTTCAAAGGCCGCTTCGGATATCTTGCAAGTGACGTGTTCTGTAACTATCACCCACTCACTTGGTTAAGATATTTGAGGTGGCAGAATCTTTCTTCTGTTTGCATCGTTAGAAAATCGTGAGTTGAACCTTGAATAATGAGGTGAGTTCTTGAATTCTTGCATTTATAACTTTTGTTTTTACAGGCTTATTTTCAAATATTATAAATCAATAAATGTGACTACTTTGAGGATTGAGGGCCATCATAATTATGTAGAGCGACGGACGTTGTGGAGCTGCGCGTTTTTTTTTTTTGCTATCATTATTTCGTGGCCTACCCAGCCTGGTAGACGACTGCACGCCGCTGGTTTAACACAGACAACCACTAACATACACAACCCACAACCAATGGAGGAGGAATTAATCAGCTGTATTTCTACCACGATTAAGGGCGCCAGTGTCCCTTGACGTTGTCGAACCTTGCGAAAGCGCCTGGTCTTCTCCCGTTCTCATTGTTAATAAAAAGAACGGGCAACCAAGGTTCTGTTTAGACAGCAGGAAGTTGAATGCAGTGACTAAGCGCGATGCGTACAATTTGCCATATGTCTCGGAGATATTGGATAACCTTCGCGACGCTAAGTACCTGAGCAGTATCGATTTGTCCAAAGCTTTCTGGCAACTGCCTATAGCGCCAGAAGACCGCGATAAAACCGCATTTTACGTTCCGGGCCGTGGCACTTTTCGTTTTAAAACTACTGCGTTTGGATTAACGAATGCCCCCGCGACGCAACAACGTCTCGTTGACTTGTTATTTAGTGACATGGAGTCTAAGACCTTCGCTTATTTAGATGACGTCATTGTTATTAGTTCTACCTTTGATGAGCATGTTTCTCGATTGTTGCGAGTTTTGGACAAATTGAGACAGGCAAATTTAACAGTGAACTTCGAAAAATGTAAGTTCTTTCGAAGCGAACTCAAGTATCTAGGAAACGTGGTAGATTCCCGTGGTTTACGCACTGACCCAGACAAGGTGGAAGCCATTATTAACTTTCCAACCCCTACAAATAGGAAGGAGTTGAAACGCTTTCTCGGCACTGCTACGTGGTACCGACGTTTCGTCCCTAACTTTAGCACAGTGGCTGGTCCACTCAATAAGCTCACTGCTAACGGAAAAAACGCTCCTTCTTTCAAGTGGTCACCAGAAGCTGACGCGGCCTTTAATGCGTTGAAAGAATGTTTGGTTTCCGCTCCAGTTCTTTCTTGTCCGGACTATTCCAAACCTTTTGAAGTGCACACCGCAAGTAGTTACGGTATTGGTGCTATGTTAACACAGACTTTTGACGGTAAAGAACACCCAATTGCCTACATGAGTAGAACTTTCACCAGCCCCGAGAAAAACTACAGCATTACTGAAAGGGAGACCCTTGCTGTGTTAACGGCTCTCGAGCACTGGCGATGTTATCTCGAAAACGGCCAAACATTTACAGTGTATACTGACCACTCCGCGTTAAAATGGTTTTTGTCTTTAGAAAATCCCACAGGACGACTAGCACGATGGGGGGTAAGATTGTCCTCATTTAATTTTATTATGAAACACCGTCGAGGTGTCGACAATGTTATTCCTGATGCCTTGTCTAGGGCTTTTCCCGTAAATGCAATATCTCTAGCTAATGCCAACACAGATGATGTCTGGTTTAAAAAGATATACAACGGCTGTCTGACTACTCCTTCAAATTTCCCTAACTTCACCATTAAAAATAATTCGTTATTTCGTCTCACAAAAAATATTAACAGCCAACTAACTTCAGAATTTGACTGGAAGGAAGTCGTACCCAGCGAGTTCCGTGAAAGCATCATAGCCGAAAATCACTCTGAGCCAACAGGTGGACACCTTGGCATCTTTAAAACCTATCGGCGCTTGTCACTAAATTACTACTGGCCAAATATGCACCAGGACGTCGTTAAGTATGTAGGTTCCTGCTCGGTTTGCTTATCTTATAAGGCACAAAATCACACTACATTGGGAGAGATGGGTCGTCCTAAGCAATGTTCGAGACCTTTTCAGATGATCTCAATTGATTTTGTGGGTCCCCTTCCCACCAGTCGAAAACAAAATTCTTATATATTGGTCGTAACTTGCTGTTTTTCAAAATTTTGTCATATTTTCCCAGTACGTCGCGCTACTGCGGATATAGTTATTAAAATCTTAGAAGATTCCATTTTCTTGGTTCACGGAGTTCCTCAAACAATCTTTTTGGACAATGGGACGCAGTTTATAAGTTCGTCTACTGACGCGCTATTTAAAAAATATAAAATACCTAACATTTTTTTCACGCCGAAGTACACACCACAAGTCAACACGGTAGAACGATACAACAAAACTATTGTCACTAGTTTGTCTACGTTTGTTGGAAACGATCATAGATTTTGGGACATCTCCATCCCCAAGGTTCAGTTTGCGATAAACAATTCCGTCAATGAAGCCACCGGTTATACACCGTCATTTTTAGTTTACGGTAGGGAATTAGTTTTATGCGGATCGCACTATACTGATAACGACCTGGGCGATGAAGTGTTGTTCCTTCCTCGCGACTTATACGCTGAAAACTTAGGGTGTCTTCGATCGATATTCAATGATGTGCAGGCTTCGTTATGGCACGCACATGAATAGAATACTGCACACTACAACCTACGTAGAAAGCCGGCTGAATTTAATGTAGGAGACATAGTCTATAAGCGCGCATTCGTTTTAAGTAACAAAGACAAGGATTTTAGTAAAAAGCTTGCACCCAAGTTTATCAAATGCCGTATAATAGAAAAACGGTCTCCACTTGTCTTTGTTCTGGAAGATATGTCAAAAAAAAAATTTAGGCGTCTGGCATATCAAAGATTTAAAAAACATTAAGTGTAGTTAAATGTTGTGTAGTTAAGTGTAGTAAAGTGTTTTTTTTTTAATATTGTAGGATTTGAGACAGTTCACCTTTAAATTAACTCCTTACGACTAGCATTAGTTTTCTGTGCGATAAATCACAGATAACTTGTTTACGTAAGGTCGCGTCAACATCATTTTATATTGTTGAAGCTATTGTGTAAGGTTGTTTGTTTGATATTATGGAAGAATTTTGAAAGATGATAGTATGAATGTGTAGTGCTAGTGGTAACCTATAGACGAGTTTTCTTTGAGAACAAAACTCTTTCTGAGACGAGGGGGGTAATGTAACATTAATTGTTACATGTCTTAATTCTTAATAATATATAATAATAATAAAAAAAAATAAACATAAGAAAGTTATTTACAATAATATTATTTATAAAAAAAAAAACTATTGACAATATTAAAATAAAAAATAAACTAATAATGAACGCATCAAATCAGACTTCTGGCCAGCTACAGTTTATCACCACGCATGTTTAAACGAGCGACATATTAGGCACCCAGAAACGAATTCCTTTGTTCTCGGCGCGGGGGCAAGGTCCATAGCGACAGACACTTCCACGTCGCCGCCGGCAGGACGATTCTGGTTGTCGAGGCGAGCCAGTGGCGTGCAGTGGATTCCACGAAGAGTAGGCCACGAAATAATGATAGCAAAAAAAAATTTTCGTCTGCGCCATATTGGATTTTCATTAGCGACCCCAAAAACCACAAAAACGACACCCATGTAGAAAAAACCGAAAATTTTCGTCGGCGCCATCTTGGATTTTCATTTTGACCTTATTTTCACTATCAGCGACCCCAAAAACCACGATAATGACAGCCATGAAGAAAAAACTGAAAATTTTCATCGGTGCCATCTTGGATTTTCATTTTCATTATCAGCGACCCCAAAAACCACAAAAATGACACCCATGAAGAAAAAACAGAAAATTTTGTCGGCGCCATCTTGGATTTTCATTTTGACCTCATTTTCATTATCACCAACCCCAATAACCACGAAAACGACACCCATGTAGAAAAAACCGGAAATTTTCGTCGGCGCCATCTTGGATTTTCATTATCAGCGACCACATAAACCTCGAAAACGACACCCATGAAGAAAAAGCTAAAAATTTTCGTCGGTGCCATCTTGGATTTTCATTTTGACCTAATTTTCATTATCACCAACCCCAAAAACCACGAAAACGACACCCATGAAGAAAAATTTAAAAACAATAATATTATTAATTATTATAATAATAATACGCGCCAATAACCCCCAGGAATCATTATTTAAATCAACATACACCCTAGCACTGGCCTGCAAATTGCAAAAAACGTAAGGAAATTTGAATTTCGCGGGCTAAAGAACATCCACCTTGAATCCTGGCCTTGTGTTGTAGCAGCCAATCACAGCCCAGCAGCTCAGCTACACTCGCAGGAGTTACCGCCCTAAAATTACTGCATCCGTACATGTGTGCAGTTCATATACACGAAAATATGCACCAATGTGCCAATGTGTGCGTAAAATTATCAATGGGTTTTAGGCTAGTCCAGTGCTTGCCTGTCCGGCGGAGCTCCAACCTTTGTAGTAACTTCCAGTAAAGTGTTAGTTACGTGACCCGGGACCGAGAAATTGCTATAAGTATTCTAACAGGAGTTTAGACTTTTTTTAAATATTTTGTACATAATGTGTTATTTTATTACATAGCTCGTTATAATGAATGCCCAGTTGGTAGGGTAGGCTTTGCCTAATTGCCTCTTAGGAGCGCACGCCCATGAGGCGAGCGCACGCCCATGAGGCGAGCGCACGTCAGGCTTTTTCACGGTCCCTAATACGAATTGATATCGTAATCGCGATTAAATTTTTTTTCGAAGGCGTCCCTACCGTTCCCTCGACATTTAATCGTAATTCAGAAATATACTGAGCAATACTCAACGTTAAAACATATTCTGTGTGTGTGAATTAAACCCCGATTGGGTAAGTGTTGCACAATTATAATTAGCCAGTAGCTTAGCAAACCGTAACGGTTTCTTTCGCGTTGCCTACCTGGTGATCTTTTCATTTGTGTTCTTGCTTATCTTTGTTTCTATTAGACGCTCATTACTTGTTTTCTCTTTGTAGTTCTACCCCACATTTTCAGAATTATATCATTCTTGCATATTATTATTTTATTTCCGTTGTAAATTTCAAATGTTCAAATTAACGGCTAAGTAACCGAAATTATTGTCATCTCCGTATCTGATAGTGAACATCCACAGCAACACATCTACATATTAGTGCTTCCCTATTCAACGTTGCTGTGGGTGCTCACCGTCTACGGCCAGCGTGTAATGCTTTCGCTTATTGCGCATTACAGGGTTTCATGTACACCTTTACTCCCGGCTTCCCCGTGGTGGACAGTAGCGGGACAACCAGCGAACCTACACCAGCAGTTGACCTGGCGATCGACGCGCGAGCACTCGTCTCCTGCAGCGGCCAGTGACGTCAGGGGAGTGCTAGACCAGTGAGGAGGTTAATCGCTGTATAGGCCCTTACCCAACTTTGATCGACCCTCGTCTGCCTACCGAGTCATTTAATTCATAATAAATGTTCCAGTTTACTGCCTACCTACTTTTTATTTAATATCCTCCTAGGCTTACCTGTGCCTAGGTTAGGTAGGATAAGTAGCGTAGCAGCACCTGCAGTACCGGGACACTGGCGCCCAACGTGGGGCCCCATTTGGGATTGTTAGAGAATGACACTCATTGGGACCACACTCTCGAAGATGCTGTGATTACGTCAAATGCTAAACAAATACGAACATTATTTTCTATAATTTTGTCTACATGCTTCCCATCAACACCGACTGATTTATGGCATAAATACAAAGATCATATGGCGGAAGATATATTGCATCAGATGCGTCTTAGAACATCGAATGCAGATTTACAAATGAACGAAGAAATTCACAATGAAGCATTAATTTTAATTGAGGACATGTGCTTGATGCTTACCAACAAAGTATCAACACAAATAAGAATGATAGCACCCAATCGCCCAATGCACGACTCATTTGATCAAGAATTGAGACGCGAAGCTCAATACGATTCTAAAACATTACGAGAAATGGTTGATAGAACAGTTCCCCTTTTAAATCAACAACAAAAATATGCCTACGATACGCTCAAGAAAGTAGTGAACGATGGAACTGGTGGATTTTATTTTTTAGATGCTCCTGGTGGAACTGGAAAAACGTTTTTGTTATCATTGATTTTGGCCACGATTCGATCGCAAAATGGAATTGCACTAGCCCTAGCTTCATCAGGTATTGCAGCTACGTTGTTGGAAGGCGGTCGAACAGCTCATTCAGCTCTCAAGTTGCCGTTGAACCTTCAAATAAATGAAACTCCAACTTGCAACCTTTCGAGGAATTCTGCCATGGCCAAAGTGCTGCAGCAAACCAGATTGATCATTTGGGATGAATGCACGATGGCACACAAAAAATCTTTGGAGGCATTAGATCGCTCAACGCAAGATTTACGAAATAACAAAAACCGGTTTGGTGGTGCAATGATACTATTGGCAGGTGATTTTCGACAAATATTGCCAGTTGTTCCACGCTCAACGCCAGCTGATGAACTAAATGCATGTTTGAAGTCGTCCATTTTATGGAAATACATTAAAACGCTTAAATTGAGTATAAACATGAGAGTCGAATTGCAGGAAGACCAGTCTAGAGAAGTGTTTTCCAAACAACTGCTCGATATTGGTAATGGTAATATTGCTGTTGATACATCATCTGGATACATTACATTCCCTACCAATTTTTGTAACTTTTGTGAATCAAAGACCGAACTCATGGAGATGGTTTTCCCAAACATTGCTCAAAATTACGTAAATCACGTTTGGTTAAGCGAACGTGTTATATTGGCTGCAAAAAATGTTGATGTGAACGAAATGAATTTTCAGATTCAAGAGAAAATAGCTGGCGAATTGAAGAATTACAAATCAGTTGATTCCGTTACTAATGAAGATGAAGTTGTCAATTATCCAACAGAATTTTTAAATTCGCTGGAATCGCCCGGCTTACCACCTCATAATCTGCAAGTAAAAATCGGATCAGTAATTATTATGTTACGGAACATAAACCAGCCACGTCTGTGTAATGGCACCCGGCTTGCGGTGAAGAAATTATTGAACAATGTCATCGAAGCCACAATTTTGAAAGGGAAGTACAAAGGCGAAGATGTTTTAATCCCACGCATCCCTATGATACCGAACGACATGCCATTCAGCTTTAAGCGTTTACAGTTTCCAGTGCGGCTTGCATTTGCAATGTCAATAAATAAATCGTTATAGTAGGACCATTAGCAACTGAGCGTTGGGACACAGATTAGATAATTGTTACTACGTAAAAATATTTATTGCCCCAACGTTCAGTTGCTAATGGCCCTACTATAGCTAATAATTAATGTACAAGTTATATAAATATTTATTTTTATGACCTAGATCTTGGACAGTTGCCATGGTAATTTACCTACATCTGAAACGAAATAATCAGCAAAGGTTGCACGGACTCCACGTCCTGTTTTATTAGTGGATTTTGTCTGGGGACTGGACAAAGTTTCTAGAGATGATCTCTCACTAAAATTATATCGTCTATTCGATATCCATCACGCTTCCTCACGATGTTATGTAAAATAACACAAGCTTTCACTATGTTTTTGGCAAATTTTGGGGACACATCGATGGGTCGATGGAATATTCTCCATTTATTACTCATCATTCCAAATGCGCACTCAACATACCGACGTGCTCTGCAAAGTCTGTAGTTAAATACGCGTTGTTTGTTGTTTTGTTGTCAGAACCAGAGAAAATACAGCTACAAATGGACCTTCTATCTAGTATACAAAAAATTTAACAAAACCGGGTCCTTCATCAACGTGTACAACCACCATATATTCTCGTAAACCCTGCACCTGGATACAGTAGATCCTATCAAAAACATGGCCATTCAATTCATTCAATAAATTCTCCCTCACCTATATTACTGACATCTCCTTCACCTACAAGCAACTCCTATATTGATGTACCAAGTCCACAATCAGTTGTAATTCAACAAACATCGACTCCAAGCAACTCCTACATTGATGTACCCACTCCACAACTAGTTGGAATTCAACAAACATCGACTACAAGCAAGTCCTGTGAATCGGTTACAGAATCCCATACTAATAAGTTTCAGCAATTTTTCTATAAATATTCCGAATTGTAAGTTTACCTTGTCATATGCTATTTCATTTCCATTTTGATTATAATACTTTGTATAACAATACCTGTTTCTGATTAAAATACTTTTTATAACGAACTTTCTTTAATTATAACTAAATAATAATGTATGGTGGCCAGTGTATCAAGCAAAACACACTAGCGCTCTGCGCCCCGTTATCTTATGGGCTATTTTACAATTATTGTGTCCAGCATGATGTGCTGCCCACTATACATGTACAGTGTTGACCACCAGCCAACAAACGATAATGATAGAAACCAATGATTAAAGAACAAACATGAAAATAGTAAACTTACCTTAATGTCACAGCCAGCATTTCTTTAGGCCCCACAGCCATTCGAAAATGTGTGTCTAATTTCTTGATACTGTTTGATGAATTAGCAAATAATTGAATGTGGATTCACTAACTTTCTAGGTGCGTTTTGTAGCTTGCTAAAAAGAGTATAAAATGCTCCCTCTGAATATCTAGCTTCCACAATGGGATGTATCCAATACTGTCTGTGGACAGATCTTTTTTTGCGTCTCAAATATAATAGATACAGCAAATAAAGTTTTCAATTATAGTCTGCCATGATGACCTGCCCGCACTAAGCTATCGAGCAAATGGCCGTATCGGAACGATTTTGTCGGAAATATGTGAAAATAGCACATGGTGTCGGCTATCGTCGTCCGAAACCGATATCGGATAGGATAATCTGAAAACGCTCTGTTATTTGCAAGGAGCTGGGAAGTAGAAATACAATAATTGTTTTTTTTTTTGTGTAATCGTGTTTTGCGTTAGTTATGCAAGCGCTGCAAGCATTACGTGCTATTGAACGAGCAGAACACTGAGAACACAGAACTTATATTATTATTACTATTTGTATCCCGCATTTTAATATACCTAATTTGTTAAGGTTTTTAAATCTCTGTAACATTTTATCCATGGGTTGTCTCAACCAACTGCACAGAGTACACTATACTACACACATCAAAAATGTCTAGGGATCAAGCATTTTTATGCGGATTTCTTGAGATTGAGATGTGGCTTTGTAATAAATTTATGATTTTATAAATTTATATGGATCCTTTTTGGTGCATTTCATAATTTGAATCAGGAACTCTCAATCAAATTCGAGTAAAAGATGAAAATAAGCTGTCAATATTTTCCCTATAAAAACATACAACGCATTGAAGACATTATTAGTGCTACTGTTTCCCTACTACTGATTAAAACCAACGTTATTATGGAGCGGCGACGTCATTTAAGCAGGGAAGAAATGCTCAGAGCCGTGGGAATGATAGAAGCTGGTTCCCGGCAACGTACTGTAGCTTTAGCTCTGAATACAAGTCAGAGTGTTATCAGTCGACTTTGGACACGTTACCGAAGCACTGGTACCGTGGCTGAGCGCCATGGAGGACGGTATCGCTGCACCACACGGAGACAAGACCGATACATTCAAATCTTAACTCGAAGAGCTCCAACAATAACCGCCATGATGTTAGCCGTGAGGCTTCATCACTCTTCAGGGAACTTAATTAGCGACCAAACAGTCAGAAACCGCTTGCATGAAGTGAACCTTCATTCCCGAAGACCGCTACGGGTACCACCTATAGCAATGCACAATCGTAGGATTCGATATCAATGGGCTCTTGAACACAGAAATTGGGCAGAAGAACAATGGCGTTTCGTGTGCTTTTCTGATGAGTCTCGTTTTGGTATGAGACCGGATACAAGACGTATACGACACTGGAGAACCCCTGGACGCCAACAGCGATTAAAATCCTGCCAGGAAGTCCATCCTTATAGTGGTGGAACCATCATGGTATGGGCGGGTATTTGGATCGGCGGAAGAACTGAGTTGATTTGGATCAGAGGCAACCTCAACGCTCAAATTTATGCTGAGACGATTGTATCAGACGTCATCGTTCCTCTACAAGTGCAAATCGGTCCCTTATTTCAGTTAATGCATGATAATGCACGACCGCACACCGCAAGAGTTGTAAGACAGACTCTCGCCGCAGCTAACATCAATGTCCTGCCCTGGCCTGCTCAGTCGCCAGACTTGAACCCGATTGAGCATGCATGGGATATGCTACAGAGAAGAGCTCTGCCGAATATGGAGGGTATCCAGTCGCAAGAAGACCTTTTTTTGTTGTTGCAACGAACATGGGCGGCCATTCCACAGCGTGATTTGGATGAACTCATTTTGAGTATGCCAAACCGATGTTCTTGTGTTGTTAGTGTTCGCGGTAGAAACACGGATTATTAATTGTTTAAGTTACCCAATAAAATTTTAAAGAAAACTGTTATTTCAGTCTTTTTTTCGAACTTTAATGTTAGTGGTTCAAATGTCAAAAATCCCTTTATTAGGAAAATGGCAAATTTCTTTATTAATGCAAAGGTGACTTGGTTTATCGTTACTGTGACAAACGAAAACACTTTATTTGATGAATCCTTAAAGAAAATTTTAATTAATATCAATCAGGAGAAAAGTTATTGCAAAAATATATGTTGATCCCTAGATACTTTTGATGTGTGTATATTGTAAACCAACTGTGAGTCCAATGCAATCCAATTTCCTTCAAAAAATATACACGTGAACGAAACACACGATCCAACAAGCTCTCCAAATGTCACGTGACGTTGTCAAACTTTTTTTGCGTTTTTTTTTCGTGGGCACCAGTTGTTTTGGCATTTAATCTATGGATTCATCAGAAAGGCAACATAATCACGTTAAAACGTCTTATAACGACAACATAGCTATGATGGGTTAATTGAACGTTTATGAATAGAGAATTTTATAATAGGTTTATTCGTTCTAATGAGCATTTTAACTAATGAGTGTTTAAAACCTATTTTAATGGATTTTTATGAATAAGACTGTTAAAATATACAGGCACAGCTAACCCGACCAAGTCCGCATGGACGAAGGCACGGAAACTTAATTTTCTATCCAAAAAATAAGTATTCCGGTAAGACTACAGAACCAACCAACTAACAGGGGAGTTCTACGTGACCTTTCCAAATAGTATGAAGTTCAGTGGATGCACCAAACTGCTAATTAGAAATAGCTCGACGAAATTCCAATAGGCTGCCGTAGTCATTAAGTGGCGGAGGATCTTAACACCGCGATTCAGAAATGAGCGCCATAAGCATAGCGCCATCTAGTGGTGAGCAGTGGAACTAAATTAGTGACGGTACTTATTAAGTGGCGGAGAATCTTAACACAGCGATTCAGAAATGCGCGTCATAGTCACATCGCCATCTAGTAGCGAGCAGCTGAACTTTTTGAACAACTTAATCAATGAACTTCTGCTACTTATGAATCTAATACATAGTAGGATGTGTAAATAGTAAATATTAAATAAAACGTCTGTTACAGTTATTCATATTTCTATTAAAAACAAATTAATGTTTCCTTTGAAAGGTAAAATTTGCTATCTTCCATATTTAATGAGCTTTTCCACCATGCCCCACTAATGGTTTCCAACCTGTATGCGTATTAGTTCAAATCATTAATTAATTTATCTGACCTTTACTTTGCAGGAACTCAAAAGCGTAAAAGATTTGTAAATGGCACTGAGTCAGTGATGAAATCAATGATAAACTAAAATCCAGAGTTGTTTTATTATTAAAAAAAAAAAATGTGTTTAAGAAAAGACTGGCCTTAACAAGGAAATGCTTGAAGTCTCCGGAATTAGAAAACCTCAAAAACTGGTTAAGTTTAAACGAAGATGCTCAAACATTTATAAAAATGCAACTTAATTTGGCAAGAAGAAAATCAAAAGGCAAAGGATTTACTTTAAAAGAAAAAATATTGCACTTTCAGTTTATAAGTCAAGTCCTAAGGCTTAATTAAGGCTTAAGCCCTAAGGCGAAATGTGCATATTGCCTAAAAGAAAAACTGCAAGGTGTTTTGCAAAAAGTTTATTGTTCCCTGGCATAAATAAACATATGTTTAAAGATTTAAAGGAAAAAGTTTCAAGGATGCCAAGAACCCACAAATATTGCACATTAATGGTTGACGAAATGTCAATTACACCAGGACTTACATACGATAAGAAAAACGACATGATAGTGAGTGTTACTGATGATGGCGAAAAAAGAACTAAAGAATATGCAGATCATGTTTCAGTATTTTAAATTTTTGAATGGTCCGCGGAATCATTAAAAAATTCAAGCAACCCATTGCGTTTAGTTTTTGTGAAAGTACAACTAAAACATTGGACTTAAAGGAGCAAATAAAGGATGTCCTAATGGAATTACAAAGCTGTGGCTTAAATGTGGTTGCTGTGGCTTGAATCTGAAAACATTAACTGACATATGTCATTTATATAGACTAGGATCAGCGTCGGTCCAAGAATACTGCCCTGTGAAACTCCAAATGTCACTGGGACCTCTTCACTAGTTACGATACCGATTTTAACACACTGTGTTCTGTCGGTTGATAATCTCTAAAAAGTTTTAATTGAAGATCCCGGATACAGTTTTGTTAACAGAATAGAGGGACAGAGACTGTGTCAAAGGCCTTTGCTAAACCTAAGAATATTCCAATCGTTTTTCTCTTTGAATCTGTGTTGTTAACTATATAATTTGTTAGTTCTGACATAGCGTCAGCGGTGGATCTTTTGGCTCTGAAACCAATTTGTGCTTGTGAGAGAAGATTTTTACTTTCCAAGTAGTTAACAAGTCGTTTGTGAATGATGCGCTCTAAATTTTTGATAGGATAGGGAGAATTGAAATTGGCCTATAATTATTGAGACAGTCTCTGTCGCCACTTGTATGTATTAACGGCTTCAAGGTATTAAAGATCCTGATGAGTTCTGGGCAATGTTACTTAAAACAGAAAGAAAGAAAGATTTTTATAGTGACCTTGATGTTTTCCGGCCGATGGCAACAGGGTCGCACCCTATTACTGGCTAACTGAGTGTATCTAACCCTTTGCGGAATACAAACGACGTGTTATGTTGTTATTAAAGATAAGACATTAAAGCCACGGTGCGGATAGGTAAAGTTTACGTAAGAAAACTTTATCTATCTGCTCAGCTCCAGAATTTATCTTAATATTATTTTCAGCTGGCCTTCTTGGTAGCGGCATTTATCATTGGACTAGAATTGAAAGAACAGTGGGAACGAAGAGCCGGGTCTAGATCAAGATCCGATATTTAACATTCCACATCCCCTGGTTCAAAATCCAGCATACATGAATTTGAATCGAGCGAGAGATAATCCTGTATTTGCGGGCGGGGGACCCCAAGACCTATAATATAAATAATTGTCAAACCCCAGAGTCGAAGGGCATGAAGATCTTTCATTTTAATTTAATTTGAATGAAGTAGACTTTCCAAGTTTTTTAACCAGTCCCAAACCAAAGACTTACATTTGGTTTTTGGCCAGGGATATAGCGCTAAGGCTCGATTTACTTTATTGTATAAATTTGAACCCTGGTAGCAGAAAACCGATGTGCAAACTTAGTTTTGAATGACGATGAAGAACAGACTACGTGTTTGCGCCGTTTGTTTCTGATTCTATCTGGTTCAAAAGTTGTTAGGGCATGTTGTTTCATAACCGTTCTCAGAATAGCTGCCTCACAGTAAGTACCTCCCATTTCGAGTAAAGATCAATGGTTGAATGATAAAAAGGTAGAAACAAACTTTACAAAAACAATGGATAGAAATCGAAGAAACTCACATCGGACTGCTAATGGCCGAAAGTACACTGGACAACAGCTACTTCAGAGATAATTGTTTCGAAAAAACACAGAAAGATCACGATATTACTACGGAGTTATTGGAAGAAAGAATCTTTCAAATCTCACATGAAAAAGTTATTACGACAAAATCCTTAGGGAAACTTCCACGAATCTGTATTCCCATATTGGGGATTACGGGATTATTGGGGCATTACGGGGGACTATGACTCTTGGGACACATTCCAAGACTTATTCAGAAAAATAATTCACGAAGATAAATCAATTTCATCAACAAAAAATGCCTTAAAACACACGTAAAAGGCGGCGCAGCAAGATTAATACGTCATCTAACAATAAGCGAAATAAATTATGAAACTGCTTGGAAGTTGCTGACGCAGAGATATGAAGACGAGCGCATGATTGCTACTAAGTTTATTGACAAATTATTAGATTTAACTAAAATGCAACGAGCAAACGCGGCACATTTACGAGATATGCATGATAGATATGAGAGCCGCGCCGGCGCGCCGCCGTCGCCGTGAGATCATGTCGACGCGTCGTCGCCGAGCGCAGCACGCGGCGCGCCGTCGCGACCGCATTAGTTCGCTTAGTCAGTCGCTTCGCCACACTCGTAGCTCACGCAGTCGAGTTGAATATTTTACCGAGGAAACGTGTATGTGTATTATTGTGTGGTGTTCACGATGGCAGCAACTTCGACTACTATTGATGTTTATAAAACAAAAATAAAGAATATTTATGTGACCCCAATGAAAAATCTTTCCATAAAACATACACAAAGTTTTTGCTGGACAGAATTTGGTCAACTAGCGGTAGAAGTTAACGAAAAACGAAGGACTGTTCTTGGTGAAAATGTGTTTTGTGCGGCGTGTCTAAGAAAGGCTAAAAATGAAGACGAGGATGCTTTATTTTCAAAGTAAGTTACCTACTTTTGTTTAATACTCTTAGTGTACCTACTGGAATTTCATCACTTAAAAGATAAATAAGGTAAATTCATTTATGAATGCGAGGTATTTAGAGTTTAGGTTACTAAGTACTTACTTTTGTTTAATATTCATAATAGACTGGAATTTCATCACTTAAAAAAGAAATATGGTAAATTCATTTATGAATACGATTGCGAGGTACCTATTAAGCGTTTAGGTGATAATTTTATCTTTTATTTACAGGGCCCAAGTGAAAGCTTACGGTAAAAGCATAGCCACAAGTAATCTTCTCAGACATTTAAAAGATGCACATGGTTTAGAAGATTCACAAAAGTCACAAACTTCGACCATAAAAGAGTTCTTCACTCCAAGAACCAGTGGCAGAATCAGATACGAAAGTAGTAAGAAGAGCGATAAGTGGTCGCTGTCCCGAGATTTGGCTCTTTGGTTTGCAAGTTCACTGATGCCATTTGATACTGTGGATAATGATGCAATGATTGACTTCCTAAAAAAATACAGCGTCATTGTTTCCGACGCTGACTTGCCATCGAGACACAATATAGCACGAGAAGGACTAGAAGATGTGTACAACAGTATGCTGGCATATATAAATGCTTTCATTTCAAAGCAAAGTCCTCGCTTCGGTGCCTTGACTACCGATATGTGGACCGATAAATACAGACGGCGCAATTATATCACTTGTACGTACCATTTTATTTCTGAAGACATGACCCTCATCAAATTTACACTGGCTACCAAAGAAGTTACCAATAAACACACTGGTGAAACAATCCGTGACGAAATTATGGAGGTGTTGCGCAGTTTTAAAATAGACCAAAAAGAGATTTATTTAGTCACAGATGCAGGTAGTAATATGAAACGAGCTGCAAACTTATTAGGATTTAATAACCACCTTTGCATTGGTCATGGTCTACATAATCTAGTCAATGTAAATGGCATCGAAAACACCAGAGAAATATCCAAAATTTTTTTTTTGGCTTGTTAAGCATGTTCGATACAGGGCACCACGTATTGAAGCCGCTGCATCTGCAGATCAGCAACAGGTGCTTTCTTCTATTGAAGAATTTGAAGAATTAGCTGAACATCTGGAAAATGCCGACTCAACCGACACTGAATCGGACACAACTGAGACACCTGAAAGAGCTTCAAGTTCCCGACAGCGTTTGCAGCCCCCTCCAACCATTAAAACGAGCACGAGCACAAGATGGCATAGCGTTTTGATGATGCTACAAAGCATTTCTAATTACGCAAATCGACAGCCTATAAACACACTTCTCAACGAAATTGGACGAGATGATCTCGTATTACAAGATACCGAATACGAAACCATTGAGACTCTGATAAAGTTTCTAGAGAATTTTAAGAAAATCGTTGAAGTTCTAAGTTCAGAAACTCAACCTACTATGAACCTGGTTCTAGTATTTCGTTCAGAAGTGAAAAGATTGCTTGAAGAAGCGAGTGATGATGAGCCTCTCGTAATAGCTAGGCTCAAAAATAACATGCTTGAGGGTCTGGAATCCCGATTTCCTTTAACCGATGTGGTCGTTACAGCAACTTTACTTGATTGTAGATTCCATGCCATTAATGAAATCGATGAATACATGCAAACAAAAGAAGTAACGAAGGTTTCATTCTTATCAGCAATGGTCAGGAGTCGCTTGACAACAGAAGATATTCAGCAAAATCAAGTTATTGATTCCGCTAAAACTGGACCGATTTCTTCTGCTAGTTCTTCAAACTTTTTACTGGATTTGGCGCGAAAACACAGCACCACTCAGCGTGATTCCGGGAGTGCTGTAGAAAATGAATGCTGGAAATATTTCAGTACAGCATGTCCTGAAGATTTAGAACCTTACAGTGGAGACGTTCTACAGTACTGGAAAGACAGGAAAACTTCTATGCCATCACTGTATGCTCTTGCACGCTCAATTTTAAACATACCAGCCACCAGCACGCCGAGCGAGAGAGTCTTTTCCACAGCTGGACTCGTAATAACTGCGAAACGTTCACGACTAAATCCTTTGAGGCTAAATAGGATAGTATTTATTCATGACAATTACGTATTTTGCAAAGAATCCATAAAAGAATAAACGATGTTATTGGGCGTTGTAATGCATATTTTCTTTTTGATGTTTATGTGCTGTTGTTCTTGTTATTGATATTATATTTTTTCTTTATACAGCCTTGAAAGTATCAAGAGCTAGCAATACTTACTCACCTATATGATTATTTTATCAGTAAATGTATCTCCAAAAACATGTGAAACTATTTACCTCTATATGTCATACTACTTTAAATACTTAATTACTTATAATTAATATATGATTGTGTTCTTAGTTTTTAACATTATTAGAGAATTTACTTAAGTATATTATATATATTTTGACAACGTCATGTTGATTTAAATTTTCTGTTTTTTTAGTTTTTATTATTTAAGTAGATAGATAGTGCTCTGATTAAAAAAACTCGGTTTCTCTTCAACTCAAAAAACTGAAATGATTATTTTTCAGTAAAGGTGATCTCTAATTATTATTTAGAAGACTGCAAAATTGTGATTAACAAATAAGTTCCTTTAATAAAGCTTTTTTTGTAACAACAATATGGTTTTCTTTGTTATTTTTAAAAAATCTGATAAAAATAAACTAAGGCCCACGGACGGCCACGCCGCGCCGCCGCTACGCCGCCGCCGCTGTGGAAATTACCAGGCCACGCCGCCGCCGTGGAATTGGCCATCGGCGCTCATATCTAATGCATGACACTATAAATTAATGTCTTAAGGCACTAAAAAATCAATGCTTAGACACATCGTCTTGCCCTCTATTGATAAGACGATCAACTTCAAAACCGAAATAAAATACAATCCTTTGACGAGATGATGAAATTCATGGAAATCCGTTTCAATTGCCTTAAGTCTTTTGACGGATCTACATCATATACTAACAGACAACTATCAAGGGAAAACAAACAACAGAAAAATGAAAACACTGTTGGTTCTATCAAAAGAATGATGATATTATTCATCCCTGCCCTAGTTTCAAGTTGCTTAAATCACGATGACCGGAAACACTGTGCGAGTGCAGTTTATAAACAATGTGAAATTTGTCAACATAAGGGACACAAAGCATTATATTATAAGCGACATCGAACTTATCTGCTACTAATACTGACGCTAAAAATACAACTTTACTAGCTACTGCCATAGTAAGAACTACCTCGTATGATGGGATGCCGCAGTTGCTGAGAGTATTATGTGATCAGGGATCAGAAGCGTCATTTTGCACGAGAAGGAAATACAATTTGACACTCAAACTAAATAATTACCAAAGGACTTTTTTCTAGATACGTTTATAATAATGATAAATAATTGCCATGTATATAATTTTGTTTTATTTCCTAACGTAATAATAACTAATAAATAACCCAGTCGCGACCGTGGCGTTCTGGGCACATTTTGGTTTTCACTCTCTTTATATCTAATACAAGGACAAATGAAAAAAACTAAAATTTCTTTAATAAGTTTAATTTTCTTTCTAATTTTGAGATCAACGTGAATAGTTTGACAAAGATAAAAATAGCTTCTCTACACTGACTAGTGAGGCCGGGGTAACCAACACAACTTGACTTAACCCATATAAATAAGGAAACTTGTGTTTTTTGGTTTCCCAGTAATCAGAAACTTAGGTAGTAGAATGAAGTAACTAAAAAAACGGGTTGGCTTTAGAGACGTGATGCCCGCGGAAGGGGGTAAAAGGGGTTAAAGGTAGGAAACGGGTCCCCGATTATAACTAGACCATTCTTATTACAAGGTTATGCATATTTTTCGAGAAATGAATGAAAAAAGTTTAAAAAACCTCAAATCAGTTTTATAGCATTAATAATTAAATTAAATTAAATTAAATCATTAAATCGTATCATACACGATCAGGCGTGAGTCAGGGTTCCATTTCAGGTCCCTTGCTTTTTTTGATTATGGTAAACGATCTGCCACAAATAATAAAACACTCCGTGTCTGACTGTATAGCTCTCCAGCGTGATATCGATGCCTTGGGTGAATGGGCTGCCACTAATAAAATGGAATTTAAGGGCGCTTTCAATTTAGACGATTGGTGCCGGACTGCTGCAGTCCGGGTATCGTACTGCGCACGGGCGGTTATGATTTTTCATACAAAATGTCTCGACGCAAAGTCGTGCGACAGCAGTGCGGCGCACGTCCGTTGGCGGAACGGCAACAACCTGTCTCAGTCGTTGTTCGCTAGTGCTGTGAACGCATCGTGTTTCTTAGACGTTTTCGTGCATACCTACCTAATTATGGATGATTTAAATACAGAAGATTTTATAAATGAAATAGAGTTGCAGCCCGCCGTTTGGGATTCTAAATGTGACAAGTATTCAAATCGCTTGGAGAAAAAAGGCTTGGGATATTTTATGTGAAAATTTTATTACCGATTTTAAAACTAAAAAAGCAGCTGAAAAGAATGACGCGGACTGTTGTGGCTGACAAATTCTGATAACTTTGTGGCTGAACTTTTTTTTTCGCGTTGAACAAAGTTATGTAAAACACAAATAGCCTTAGCAATATCTGTTGCAAACGATATTTCCACATTTAATGGCCGATGTAATATTCGCCATTTATTTGTCATAATACCAAATGTACACTCAATGTACCGGCGTGCACGTGACAGGCGGTAGTTAAAAATTTTTTTTTTCCCCTCCAAAAAGTTTCCACTAAATGGCCGTTGTATGAAATTGCTGACGGCAAATGCTTCGTCGCCAACAAAAATAAAAGGTAGTGGTGGCCCATTGTCTTGTATTGGTGCAGGACTTGGTATATCTAAATTATTGTTTTGAAGCTTGTTAAAAAAACTACTGCTCCGAAATATTTGTGAATCTGAAGCCTTCCCATAGGAACCGATAATAATTAACCCCTAGAGTACCGTTTGCCCCAAAATTAATCCTTTTTACAACTATGTTATTTTATTTTGTTCTGAACGGCACTAAAATGTACCAATAAGAATCGAGACGGCAAAGGTCGTTGCGCAACTAGTTAATTAACCAGCATCACATACATAATCCGGATCGTTCGTAAAATACATATTTTCCATCTCATTGGTTTCGATTGTTATAGAATCGCCAGAGATATTGGATAACATTCCATCTACATATAACCTTATTCTTATTCCTACTGCCGTGGGTCTATGTATTAAATTATTATTCCCATCAATTGTATAACTTAAAATAGCAGTATATTCTGCATATCTATTTAAATTACCACGTAAAAATGTATTTAATTGTCTTTCTAAATATCTCCATTCGGATCCTCTGCCGCGATTGAACACCCAAGATTGCGGAAATATATTATAGGCTTCCATGGGTCCTCCTAATTGGGACGCGAGTATATGACCTCTCTCGTCTCTGCGCGAACTACCGTACAAAGGTCCCATTCTTTCGAAATAATTGTGTATTTCTGATGTGAAGTCTTTCCTTTCTCCTGGATTTAATAACGTGTTAGATGTTATACGCGCTCTTATAACTAACGGAATATTTAATTGATCATCGCCAAAATTGCCAGGAATAGGCATAACCGTATACGATAATACGGGATTTGTATCTTCTGTAATTATATTACTCGGATCAGAAGTTCTAATAATAACTTTAGGATTATTAGCCTCGTAAATTAACGCTATAGATTCTATATTTGCATCTTTATCAAAACTTACAGCTCTTCTATTCAAATGATTGCATAGTTTATATCCGTTATTATAAAATATTCCGGGGTATAAATTATGTTGTAGTAAATGATGTATTCTGTCTAATTCTTGTTTATATTCCGGATTTAAATAACAAGATTTCCAACTTCTATCTTTGTCATAACAATAAGCTTTATTTTTAGAATATATTTCGCAAGGTGTATGGCATATTTCGTTATCGTCAGTTCTGTAATCGAATAAAATAATTTTTTTATCCGGATAACAATTATCCCAATTATTTTTCAACGTATGACACCAATAATAATCTTCACCTCTCTTTTCGCATTTATCTACACACGTAAAATATTTATTATGTGTTATATATACCTCTACACCTTTAGTTGCAATTAATCTGTTACAATAATCCCAATCATTATCATTATTACCCGTTACACACCACTGATAATATTCATTTTGAAAATTACCACAATTACTATCGCAAATCACATTATTAATTGTTTTATACTTTTTAGTAGTCGACGATGCATTATGACATTTTTGTTGCGATCCATGCCAAGTATATACACATGAATATTCGGAATTTTTTAATAAACAATCTCCTAAACATAATGAACTATCATAATTTGCATATGCTTCTATAGTCGACGAATAATAATCACATTTGATGTTTATTATATTATTAAAAATAAATAATATATAAAACAAATACATTACTATTTTGTGTAGAGCCATCATAACTTTAATGATATATTTTCATATATTTCACAATATATATTAATTCATAATTATATTTTTTTATTTTTAATAGCCTGTTACACTGCTGGGCAAAGGCCTCCCCCAACTCCTACCAATTGCTCTTTTCCTGTGCCTCCTCAGACCAACCCTCGTGGTACACAAAAATAATTAATTTTAAAATTAGACAGAAATCATGTTTGATATTTTTTTTAACATCTTTAAAATTAAATGATATAGCTACAGAATAATAATCACCATAACCACCTGTTACTACAATTTCTATATAGAGAAAAAATTGTCAGTTGATCTAATTATCGGAAGATAACAGTCAGGTATATATATTTTTATATGAACAATATCATCATCATCTGCCTAGCTTTTTCCCAACTATGTTGGGGTCAGCATCCAGTTTTACCGGATGCAGCTGAATACCAGTATTTTATATGGAGCAACTGCCTATCTGACCTCCACTACCCAGTTAGTACTGGGTAATACGATACCCCTTGGTAAGACTGGTTATCAGACTTTTTGGGCCTCTGACTACCTAACAACTACAAATGACAGCCGGGACCAACGTCTTAACTTGCTTTCCGAGGCACGGAGGAAACTCGGTATGTAATGGGTGGTCACCCATCCACAGACCAACCTAGGCAAGCATGAGCTCCTCCTTTTAATGAACAATATATTTTCAAAAATAAAATACACAAAGAATGTGTACAGAAACAAACTTACAGACTCTCATCTGGGTGATGTAATAAGGTTAGCAAGCAGTGGCAAGCCTGATCTTAACAAAGTTTTGAAAAACTGTTAAAAACTCATTAAAACATAATTATGTTATGACAAACATCTTTGATAAAACTTAAAGATATTGTTTGTGAAACCTCTTTGAAAATTTGTATTGTATTTGACTTTCCATGTATTTTTACTACCTACTTGTAACTCTTAAATCAAAAACCAGTAATATAGTTTGACGATTGAGAATTTCTAAGTAGCAGCCACAGTCTCTTGGGACTTAAACATAACTGTCAAAATGTGGGTGTACTATTATGTACCTACACCTCTGCCTGTCCCTTTAGGGTTTACAGGCGTGATGTTATGTTTTCCAAGTATTTATGATAAATAAATAGAGCAGACAAGAATTACCACAGCTCTTCAACCCAACTTTTTGTTAAAAACTGCAACAATGGTGACAAGATGACAATTTAATGTCTGGTCTACAAAAGACCAAGATCAAATCTCTGAGTTTGACTTGGAGCTACTAGTAGTACTTATAAACATCAATTTTTATTCATCCTTTAGTCTTATGAGATCAAAATCAACCCACAACTAATACCTCCAACAATATTTCTCACATATTGTGTCTATATTACGGGCAGATTGTAGTCACAAACAACTTGCTTTCAAAGCCATTGAGGTGTCTTTTATGAAATATCCAAGTTCAATAATTAACTTTACACAATGTATTGTAAATGATGCATAGACCAAATCAAAAACCGGTTCAAAAGACTGTTTGAGAATAATAAGATCAACCCTTATAGTTTTTCTTTAGGAACTAGCTTATCAACGACTCCTAACAATTTCAGCATTTGGTAACAGCATGTTTTATGTACCAACAAAATATGTTTACCTGCGAATACTGAACATATTTTTTTTTTTAATTGGATCGTGTTGTCCTGGCGATTTCTGCATTTAGACGCAGCAAGTTAAACCAAGAAAATAGTAGTTTTGCAGAGAATGGCGAATTTATTTAATTATGAACGAGGATTTAGAATACCTAACAACAAAGTGACACTTTTTTAAGAATGGCTAAATCAACCCTTTGAGCTCTTCTTTTAGGAACTAGAACAACAAAACCTCCTAGCAATTTCTGCATTCGATAACTGAAGTGTTTAAAATCAATGAAATACGTTTGACTGCTAACCACAACCGATAACCAAGATAAATAATATTACAATTACAGACAATGAACAACAATGGCACTCCACCTCTTAGCACAGATAAAGACACAGATTACTAATATGTAGCAAGTTAAAGAGAAATCAACTGGTGCCGATTCTCTTGTACACCGAACTAACCTAAACTAAAACTAAAAATTCTTATTTTTAGTTAGTTGGTTTTGATAAGTTATTCTGAAAACAAGATTCTCTAAACTTAGATAAAGTTTTGACACATTTAAATTCGAGTTTGACAGTCACCAAATTGAGTAAACCATAAACTAAGACTGCACTAGACCATGGACAACAGCTGAATGAAAGTGAACGAAAATGATTAGAATTGCAAAAAAAAGCCTGAGTAATGACACTAATAACTGACACTTTCAGTCAATATCTGACAGTGACATGACATTGTCAAGTATTTGTTTACTTTTTTTCCGGTGTGTTCGCTTTATTATCCTTGATGTTTGGAAAAGGTTTGTTCGTTTTAACTAGTAATAAGTTACACTTAAATAAAAAACGATTTTTCTCAAAATTGGAGATCTGTTAAATATGTATTTTATAATAAGAACGAACAGTTCTATTATTTAATAATATTATAGTATAATAATATTTGATTAATAAAAAAACTATTTCGGCCATGTCCTTTGGATTGAATTTTTGTTTGCTTGAAACCTCAAACAAACAAAAAATCAACCCAAATTTATAAATAATGAATCAATCAACCGATAGGTTTAAAAAAATAATAATAAACTAAACTCCTCTGCCATGGGCACTTTCTACGACCATACCCTGCTTTGAAATAAGAGCTGTCAAATCGTATGGATTTCTTCAATCGTTTTTGTTTATCGTTATTAATATCCGCAATTATTGTAATAATGCCTTATGTAGCGCGTTAAATTGTAAAAATAGGGGAGTTCATTAGTTTCCTAAGGAAAGCAAACTCAAAAAACAATGGGAGTCTGCCTTACGCATTAAAAAAGTCAAGGAGTGTTTACCGCACGATTGTGGAGTGCATTTCATAGTATACAGGTGAGATAACACAGTAACATCACATACTTTTATGCATTACTTACTAATTTGTGTCATTCTTGGTAAGTAACAAAAAAGTTAACTTACGTGGTTTCGTTTTTATTTCAGAAGCCAAGTTCCATAAAAAGACAGCTGTACCATGGGTATTCTGTTTCACTGAAGCTAAACCAGAAAATCCAGCCGCCCTCGAACGACAGCATCGTTATGAGAAAAAGGGCAGAAAAAACTATTTCAGGAAAGTTTTGAAGCAGAACCGCAACCTTCAACCAGTAGTGTTACTTCCATGTATACAACAGCAAACATTAAGCATTAGAAATAGGTCTCGAAGAAGAAGTAAACACATTAAACAACAGTGAACAAGCATGTGTACAGTGCACCTAAGTTTTTATCGAAAAGTATTCAAATTGACCACGAGTATGTCTACGGGTCTATTAATAGATACAAAGAGGATGATAAATCCATAAAGTTTTAGACAGGTTTCGAATCCTATAAAAAAATTCAGTTAGTTTACTCAACTCTTAAGTGTAATGGTATATCTAATTTTGGAGAGTGTATTATGAAGGATATTAAATAAAAGAATACTTATAATTCTGCCTTTTTACTATTTTCAAATAGTCCTTATACACATATGTAGGTATTTATTTAGAATTACAGGTTCTAAATGATGTACAATGTACATAAAAGTTAATTAAATGAGTTAACGTTTCATTAAAATATGCATCATCTCGCCTTCATGTTCTTTCCTTAAAAGTGTAAATGACTAAATTACAGTATTGTTTGCGGGAGCAATATAGCTGTCCTTGTTTGCTTTACACTGGTCTCGTAAATAGGTGTAAATGCCATCAGAGGTAAAGCAGGCGGTCAAAAGATGGCGATATTCATATAAATGCTGTCCTTTATGCTGAGTGTTACAGCTGAAAACAAATAACGAAAATATATATTCAGAAGCTTTCTAGAGTATACTGTGATCAGATGAAACAGTATTTTATTTATAATCACTGTTAATATGGAGAGCTTTCTAAAAATTTGACCAACAAATGTATTCATGTAGGTACCTATGAAAATATTCTTGGATTGCCTGTCTGGTGATGGGAAGTGGAGAATCCGCATTAATATCACTGAATGTATCACAGAGTGGACACAGGTATACAATGTCTTGACCGTTGCAGTCGGCACCAAAGTTCTGGTTTCGATCATACTCTTCTAATCTATAAATTAAAACAAGATAATTAGCCAAAGAACCCAAAAAAAAAATTTATAACCTCACATATTTTTATTCTTTCTTGAAAGTTTCTAAAAAATAGTTATTTCTTATTAGACACAGAACCTGGAAGTGGCTTTAAGTATGAGAAGTGAATTTATCCACTTCTTTTCCAACTAATAATGTAGCATGCAATACATGTTCAGTACAAAAATCCTTTGGTAAGTTTTCATGAATGCATTTTGTTTGTATCCTATTATAATAAAATAACACTAAATTTACCTTCCTGCCGAATCGACAACAGCTGCAATCACATGTGCTTCCTTATTGAACTCAAAATCATCCAAACTTTTATGAAATACGAGAGAAATGTGCTTTGTATATTTTAGTTCATGACAACTAATTTTATTCCACACCTTTTTAATCGCGATTAAAAATAGTCTGATTTAGTTTGACTATCTAAATTTTAGGTGAAAAACGTCAATTTCAGAATAGCAAAATTGCCATTCTCACCAAATTGAATAACTTAGTGCTGTCAAACTATAATCTGTTTAAGTCATGTCACTTTAATCAAAATCAGAATGGGAAACGTCGTTTGACAGGAACAAACTAAATTTTAGTGATTTTTAGTCTAGTTTAGAGATATTTGTGACAAGAGAATCGGCACCAGTATTCAATTTATTTGCAGCGCAGTTTGACACTCTTTTAACATTCTTTTTTTTAAATTAGTTCCTGACGGAACAGGCTAAGATCTGAGACCATGCTGCCTAGTCTTTAGTCAATTCATCAGTATGTAGGGAAATCCAATAAAATTCATTAGTTTTATTTACCCATAGGTAAGTAATTCCAGTTAAAGTCATTAGTATTTATCCAAAAGTAATCAAATCCAGGTAAATTCGTCAGTTTCTTATTTTCCATGTAAAGTTAATCTGTGTATTCTTCAGTTTATTTTGACACTCCTACATTATTCTACTTATAAAATGCTACCAGTTTTTGAAAAACTCCCATTTAAATGAAAAGAAATATATTCCCCGAAATCAAAATTTGAGTTTGGTAATTTTCATGCTTTGCCGAAAAGTTCCTTGTTTCACTCTCTTTCTCCATTTGGATGAAACTCTGAATCCATTTTTAGACTGGGAAAATGAATAAGTACATGTAACGAAAAACCCAATAAAGCATTGTCAAATTACAAAACCAATAGGGGCATTAACGTTTACATTAACATTATAATTCCCAACACCATAATCAAAATCATAAATAATTTTAGAAAAACAGTTAGAAAAAAAAAAAAATTTAACGTTTGATATTTTAAAGTGTTGAGATTTTGAATCGTTGAGATTTTCAGTGTTGAGATCATGATTGTTGATCTTAGGGCTGTTTTACGCCGGGGCAACACTGTGCGGCATTGCAGCATGCCACAAGGCCGCATGCTACAATAATTTAAAATGTTGCACATTGTGGCAAGAATCGTGCGGCATGGCAACACATTTCGTCATGTGGTAGACTGTCGCAGCCAGTCGCAGCTTTTATCCAAATTCCAAACACAATTTCCAAAAAATATTAAATATCTAACAATTTCAAACTATCTAGGGTCTAGGCACGATGTTGCCTCGGCGTAAAATAGGCCGCATACCCGCAATTGTCAAATAAGTTGGTTAGGTACACAGACCACATAGAGCTTGTGAGGTATTTGTAGCATACCACAAGATGACGCACGCCACAAAATGTAGCATGCAGCAATGCCGCACAGTGTTGCCCCGGCGTAGCGTGAGTCACTGTCGCCCGGGGCGGAGTCATGGAACTAATAACTAGGACTTCGGTTTAAAGACATTTATTTCTCAAAGAACAAATTACAGTTCACTTTAAGAGAAACTTAACTAAATTAACAATTGGTTGTAGTTTACATTACGACGTTCAAACTATCCAAGAAATTGAACACTAGTTTAAAAAAAAATTGGAAAGTATGTACTTAAACTAAATAAATATACAAAACAGTTCACACTAAACTTATGTGTCTAGTACAAAAAGCTAAACTAATGCGTCTAATATGTAATTCGTCAGGCCATTTTTAAATGTTGGTATGCTTGTACACTCCCTGACTTTTTTAGGTAATTTATTGTACAGCCGAACCCCCTCATACTGTATAGTTATCCTGCCATACAAGGTTCTCACTCTTGGTACTTCTAGGTCGTCTTGATTACGGGTATTATATCTACGAGTCCTTTGTGTGAATGAAATATTTGTGTGTATGTTGGTTTTAAGGATCTTTCGGATAGTCATGCATGTATGGTATGTATATAGTTGTTGTAGGTTAAATAATTTTGTTTTTTTTTGTAGAGTAAATCTGAAGGAGTGTAGTAGTTGTAATTAAATAGGACTTTGATGATTTTGTTTTGTGTTCGTTGTAGGTGTTGTTGATTGGTTTTTGCAGCTTGTCCCCATACTTGGATCAGATATTCGAGATGTGGCTTGACTAGCGTATTGTAAATAGTATGTCTTACCTTGTAGGGTACGCATTTTGCAATATTACGTATAGCTCCGGTTAGTGGGATTATTCGAGATCTTACGTAGTGTAACGTTACAATTTCCTGGGTAGGATCCACAAAACTGTAAAGTCACTCTGAGCACTCACCTACCTAACTTTCAGTCTGGAGGGGAGCACTATTAAAAGAAATTGACAAGGGGACGAGTTATAAGAATTTATTAACAAAGATCCTAACCTAAAAGCTGGAGCTACTCAAATCACTAATGCCAGTGAAGCTGGCGGAAAATACTGAAGATGAACACAGAATGGAATAAATAACTGAAGAACGTCCGTCTTCAGACTGTGGAGGAGGATCGAGGAACCATCAACTCTCAGGCCGTAGAGAAGGGCCAAGGGCATCCGTCTTCAGACGGTGGTGGACGGCCGAGGACCGTCAATCCTCAGGCCGTAGGACGAGGGCCGAGGACTTCTGTCTTCCGACCGTGGAGGAGGGCCGAGGAGCGTCAAATCTTCATCAGGCTTGTGCAGCTCAAGCATCAAGGTTTCCAGGTGTTCTAGGTGAGGGTGCGGCACGGAGAGAGGCCGACTTAAAACTCAAGAATAAGGGGAACTGCCCTTTAAATAAACTTTTATGAAGCTTCCCAGAGGTGTTTCTGCTCTCCTTTGAACGTAGACTCCGCATTTCACCACCAGGCTCCTGTCAACTCCAGATCATTTACATTTTAAAATTAGAAAATTATTAAAAAGAAAATCGAATGAGGTCGATGTGATTTACCTATACAACCTACAACTAGCTCCAGCAATAAATTAAAAATAAAACTAGGGTTGCCACTAACTGACATCACAAAAGTAAACAAAGATTTAATATAACATGAATTAAAAGGTAAAAAGGCCAAAGCCGTTGCTAAGCCTCCAAGAAATGACCATGAAGCTACCTAAGGAGGACGAGTGCTTAAATTTTCAGGTTAATAATATCCAAAAATGTAAGTAAAAAAACATATAAAAGACATACACATTACAGTAGTCAATATGTGCTCTGAATGTCAACTTACTGTCCACAATTAGGCCCAAATACTTTTCGTGCGTTGATTTTCGTAGCGATTTGTTATTTATTGTTAGATTTGGAAATGATGGTCATTTTTTATTCTTTGCTGCGAAAACTTTGTAAGCAGTTTTACTAACATTCATAGTCAGAAGGTTTTGGCTAAGCCACATATTTAAAACATTAAGATCTCTCTGTGCTTCTGAGATAATGCCAGCGATGGAATCGCCAAAATAAAAAAGACAAGTGTCGTCTTCATACAGTGACACATGTCCAGTCAGTCCAGCGGTACTAATGTCGTTGATATATATGAGGAAAAGCAATGGACCCAGGACCGATCCCTGAGGTACTCCGCACTGTATATTGGCCGGGGCACTTGTAAATTTATCAATTTTTACGATCTGTTGCCTATTAGCAGTGGCGTGCAGCGGTATTCCACGAAGGGTAGGCCACGAAATAAAGATAGCAAAAAAAATTTCGTCTGCGCCATCTTGATTTTCGAAAACGACACCCATGAAGAAAAAACCGAAAATTTTCGTCGGCGCCATTTTGGATTTTTATTTTGACCTCATTTTCATTATCAGCGACCCCAAAAACCTCAAAAACGACACCCATGAAGAAAAATCTGAAAATTTTCATCGGCGCCATCTTGGATTTTCATTTTGACCTCATTTTCATCATCAGCGACCACAAAAACCACGAAAATGACACCCATGAAGAAAAAGCTGAAAATTTTCGTTGGCGCCATCTTGGATTTTCATTTTGATTTCATTTTCATTATCAGCGACCCCAAAAACCTCGAAAACGACACCCATGAAGAAAAATCTGAAAATTTTCATCGGCGCCATCTTAGATTTTCATTTTGACCTCATTTTCATCATCAGCGACCACAAAAACCACGAAAATGACACCCATGATGAAAAAACTGAAAATTTTCGTTGGCGCCATCTTGGATTTTCATTTTGACCTCATTTTCATTATCAGCTACCCCAAAAACCTCTAAAACGACACCCATGAAGAAAAAACTGAAAATTTTCATCGGCGCCATCTTGTATTTTCATTTTCACAAAAACCACTAAAATGACACCCAAGAAAAAAAAACTGAAAATTTTCATCGGCGCCATCTCGGATTTTCATTTTGACCTCATTTTCATTATAACCAACTCAAAAACCACGAAAACGACACCCATGAAGAAATATATAAAATCAATAATATTATTATTTATTATAATAATAATACGCGCCAATAACCCCCAGGAATCATTATTTTAATCAACATACACCCAGCACTGGCCTGCAAAATGCAAAAAACCTAAGGAAATTTAAATTACGCGGGCTAAAGAACATTCACCTTGAATCCTGGCCTTGTGTTGTAGCAGCCAATCATAGCCCAGCTACACTCGCAGGAGTTACCGCCCAAAAATGGCTGCAATCTATACATGTGTGCAGTTCATACACACGAAAATATGCACCAATTTGCCGCTGTGTGCGTAAATTTATCAATGGGTTGAAGGCCAGCAGACTATTTGCCTATAAGATGCGTCCGGCGGGTGAGCGTCGAGCTTCGTCGGCAATTATTATAACTAATGAACTATGTAATAAAATAACACTTTGTACAAAATATTAAAAAAAGTTCAAACTCCTGTTCGAATACTTAGAGCAATTTTTCGCGCCCGCGTTACGTAACCAACACTGTACTGGAAGTTGCTACGAAGCTTCATTAAAATAATGATTCCTGGGGGTTATTGGCGCGTATTATTATTATAATAATTAATAATATTATTGATATTATATTTTTCTTCATGGGTGTCGTTTTCGTGGTTTTTGAGTTGGTTATAATGAAAATGAGGTCAAAATGAAAATCCAAGATGGCGCCGATGAAAATTTTCAGTTTTTTTTTCATGGGTGTCATTTTCGTGGTTTTTGTGGCCGCTGATGATGAAAATGAGGTCAAAATGAAAATCCAAGATGGCGCCGATGAAAATTTTCAGTTTTTTCTTCATGGATGTCGTTTTAGAGGTTTTTGGGGTAGCTGATAATGAAAATGAGGTCAAAATGAAAATCCAAGATGGCGCCAACGAAAATTTTCAGTTTTTTCATCATGGGTGTCATTTTCGTGGTTTTTGTGGTCGCTGATGATGAAAATGAGGTCAAAATGAAAATCCAAGATGGCGCCGATGAAAATTTTCAGTTTTTTCCTCATGGGTGTCGTTTTCGAGGTTTTTGGGGTCGCTGATAATGAAAATGAGGTCAAAATGAAAATCCAAAATGGTGCCGACGAAAATTTTCGGTTTTTTCTTCATGGGTGTCGTTTTCGAAAATCAAGATGGCGCAGACGAAATTTTTTTTGCTATCTTTATTTCGTGGCCTACCCTTCGTGGAATACCGCTGCACGCCACTGTTGGTCTGTCGAGTACAGTAATTTTCGTGTATTTTGTTTAGTATATAGTATCCTGATTCTTGTATAGCATCTGTGTAGTCAGTTGTTTTGCGCTCACTGCTCAGTAAATCGATATTAAAGTCCCCAAAAATAATTGTCTTGTGTTTGCTCTTTTCCAAACTTTGTGTGTAAATGTCAAGAAAGTCGCTCAGGTTCGTATTTGGGGGTTTATAAATTAAGCCTATGGTAAGAGAGTGTTTTAATAAGTTAATCCATAAAAAATTATTACCGCAAACATATTGCTCCTCTTTTACATCAAATTTCAAACTTTTGTGTATGTATATTGAAATACCCCCGCCTATACAATCTTTCCTTAAATTATATACTACTCTGTCAAGAAAGTACCGGGAAAAGATCAATAATACACAAAATGTCTGTTATTCATCCAAATTTATTTTATCACCTTCAAAGTATGCTCCTTTAGAAACGATACACTTGCGCCAACGAATAATCCATTCATCAAAACATTTTTTAAACGCTGCTTCCGGAATTGAGTTCAGTTCTCGCCGCGAATTCTCCTTTATGTCTTCTATCGATTGAAAACGGGTGCCACGAAGTGGTAATTTGAGTTTAGGAAAAAGAAAAAAGTCAGCAGGAGCCATATCTGGTGAATAGGGTGGTTGCTGGATGGTATTTGTTGAGTGTTTGGTCAAAAATTCGTTCACAATGATAGCCTTGTGCGAAGGCGCATTGTCGTGGTGCAAAATCCAAAAATTTTCTTTCCACAAATCTGGCCTTTTTCGTCGAATTTGCTCTCTTAAACGCCGCATAACGCTCAAATAATATTCTTTATTTACCGTTAGACCTTCCGGTAAGAATTCAGAGTGCACAACACCGCGATAGTCAAAGAAAACAGTCAACATGACTTTGACTTTTGATCGACTTTGGCGTGGTTTTTACGGTTTCGGTTCAGTTGGAAGGCGCCACTCCGAAGCTTGTTGACTAGTTTGCATGTCAAACTCGTAAACCCACGTCTCGTCACCAGTAACAATGCGTTTCATGAATGTTGGGTCCGAACTGACTCGTTCTAGCATGTCCTCAGCGACTTTCATGCGATTGAGTTTTTGGAGAAAATTCAAATCTTTTGGGACTAGCCGAGCAGCAACATGTTTCATACCCAAATGATTAGTTAAAATGGTACGGATCGACTCGTGAGATACAGAAAGTTCGGCGGCTATCTCTCTCAGAGTTGAATAGGGATTTTCAGTCACTATTTTCTATACTTTTGCAATGTTAACTTCAGTTGCAGACGTTGACGGCCTACCAGAGCGAGGCAAATCTTCCATCACATTTCGACCGCTTTTGAACGCTTTGAACCACTCATAAGCACGAGTTTTTGATAAAGTCGATTCACAGTAAGCCTTTTGTAACATTTTCAGTGACTCCGAACACGAAATTCCATTGGCGATGCAAAATTTAAGACAAACTCTTTGTTCGATATTTTTGTCCGTTATGAAATTCGCAAAACACACTATATATGATATTACTAAAACCAGCACTGTATTTAATATAAATAACAGATGCAACTCAAACTCCGCGCCAAAATGGAAAACAGTTGTGCCAATCTAACAACTACAAAAAAAACAAAAATTTGAATTTGGAACCATAAACAAATCATCCATTCCCGATACTTTTTTGACTGAATGTATGTGTGTGTAGTTGGGTATGTCCAGCATATCGGCATCAATTTTAGATTTGATCCATGTTTCAGTTAACAACACAATGTGTATGGTGTGATTAAAGCTTCGTAGGATACATTTTAACTCATCAAGCTTACCTGGTTTTACCAAACTACGCACATTAGCATAAAACATTCTTAACGAGGCTATAGATGTACATTTATTCTGGTAGGTTACATACTGATAGGTCACGTTATCTAAATCTGAAGTGTCTAAGTTGCTTTGTCGAGGAATTTGTATTGGGAGTAGTTTTTTGCTGCAGTTTTAATTATCTTCGGTATACCGTTTATATATCTGATCGTGAGATCTGATTCACCACTTTCCGTTCGTCGTAATAATTCCGCACGTTAATCCTTCATGTATTTTATTTGCATTGGTGTTTGATCCGGTAGGATGCGAACGTTATCATTTGTGAGATTCTGTTTGTTATGCAGAATATGCATAACTGTTTCTTTTTGTTGGAAGGTAATCTTAAGATATCTAGTTTTTTCCGAGTTGTATTTGCCAAGACGCATGCATCTTATAGGGGAGGGACATTCCTTGTAAATTGTTTGAATTATGCTAAGCGCTTGATTTGTGTCATATTCTCGCCTTGTTGTTGAGTTTTTGTCACTTATTTCACATAATAATATACCTCCAATTATAACATTATACTGTCGCTTTGAGCGGTCTTGGATTTCTAAGGCCATGTACTCACAATCGAACTGTGGCTGATTTTTGTTTACCTCGCTCGATGTTTTATTATCGGTAGATAATTCGGTTTTGAGAAGGGTTATCTCTTCTTGGAGAGTACAGTTTTGGTTTTTTAGCTTTTTCAGTTCTTCCTTAATGTCATTTTGCTCAGATGTAAGAATATTGGTTGCACTTTTTATGTTTTTTATTTCATTTTTAACCTCAACCATTTCTTGGCATAGATTACTCGAAATTTCATTTAGTTTTTCGCCGAAGGCTTGGAAATAGTTCTTCATTTCAGTTCGTAAGTCAGACATTTCTTGCATAACTTCGGCCTCAAAGTTCTGCTTTCTTTTTCGCAGTGTAATTTTGCCATCTTCTTTTACTAACGTACGTAGGTCAGTAAGTAATCCTTCCTTTGCTGCATAAGTCCATATTTGTTTCGGCTGACGATTGTTGTGCACTCATCTTTACAATATACGTACAGAGCGAGCGAGTTGAAAAATCGGTGCGTTATGGTCTCGTCTCTTTTCCCCGAGGTGGTGAAGAGCGGTCGCGGCAACTGTCGCACACTGCAGGTCGTAAGTTTAAAAGAATTACCACGTAGCACTGTTACTAAAGTTCACGCTATTTTGCTCGTAAGTGGTATTGTTCTTAGTATCACTGTTGTTTGTACTTTAGAGGTAAAAATCAGTAGTTAGTTCAAAAAAAATACGGTGTACACGTCTGTTCTCTTCGATAGTCGAACGACGAAACCTTACTTAGTTTAATACAGCAACGCTTACAACAATAATACAACGAAGGGGAGGGCTTGTATTTATGCTTTTGCGGTTGCACAACGACATGCTTTGCTTGCGCTTTGCTTGGTAGTATAGATGCAGGCCTACCTTACTGCCTCCCTCAGAGGCGGTAAGGTGGCGGGGTCTTGAGGGGGAGCGCTACAGTCGTGTAGATCCTCAAGGCAAGTCTGGTGCGTTCTCCTTCACGTGGTTGCCGCCCTGCTTTTGGTCTATTTCCCTAAGAAATAGACGCAACGAAAATCACCAGGCGCATTTTAACCTAACCACGACCCTCCGTGACCGAGTGGGCGTGGGCTCGGTCGCCACTAAACCCAGCTGGCGTCGAGTAGGTAAATCTGGTCACCTGCGCTAGGACCTGCGCAGTTGAGCGCCGTAAGCGGGGATGAAGGAGTCCTGGAGGGTTGAGCCGATCGGCGCTGGTGGTAATGCGTCCGTGAGGCAACACGCCCTCTTTGGTCTGGATTTCAAGCGAAACGGTGGCCCTACCCAATAGCCAAGGGTAGGGAAATGGCCACAGTGTCCCGTTAGAGGGCCACGGCGAGGGGTGGGAGGTCCGCGGAGGTCGTCCTCGGATGGCCGAAGCGGTTGGTGAAGGTCATGCTGAAGGTGTAAGTGAAGGTTTGATTAGTCATCAACCCGATCAAGCGCCCGATGTCGCACTGTAAACCAGCCTCACGCCCCTATATCTCGAAGGTAATCCTAACGGTTGAGCTAGTTTGTAGCGAGACGTTCCCAGGTGCGGGCTCCATGGAGGGTGGGAAGCCGGAGAGATGAATTCTTTACACTTTACTATGGATACTAAAAGACCATACGACACCACACACACACACACACACCACAAACACACACAACAACCACACAAACTCACAAACCCCACACACATTCACACGCACATACTGCACAAACACACACCGGAGAGGAGGCAAAAGCCAAGGATTCTCCTAAGAGGAGTGCTTGCAGCACCTCTCTAGCCCCCGGATGCTCCGCTACTAACGTAGCGAGCTCCAGTGCGGGTACAGGTCCGGCAGTGGCGAGAACCGCTGCCAGGACCAAAACCAGGTCCCGTAATAAACGGAGGAGTACAGCGCTGCTCGGGACCAGTACCGCTCCTCCCTCTTTTCCTCATACATTTTCCTCCGCCTACTGCTCCCCCCTCGGTGGCCGTCACTGGTCAACGCGCGGAGACCAGCACCACAGGTGACGCGTTCGCGCTCGCCTGGCAGGTGCAGAGGAGCTGGCGTAAAGGCAGGAAGGAGGATTCCGGCAAACAACGCCACTGCGCTGAATCTTCAGTGCAGGCTGCCCCGGTCCCTTCGACGGGTAAACCGAGAAGGAAGAACAGGCCGTCCATGAGGCAGCGGCAGACACAGAGGACGGGTAAGTCCCCTCAACCTACACAGGCTAACGCCACGGGCCGGGTTAAACCGACCCATGGCAATGTCAACTTCTCCGCAGGCAAGCGGTCGCAGGCCGAGGCCGGCACCAGCCGACCGGGACCCAGCCAACCGGCAGCCAGCGGCGCGAGTGGACCAGCCACGACGACGACACCGCAACCCGTTCGGATGGATCAGGCCGCGGCCAAGCGAGCCCTCAACGAGACGTTAACACCTCGAGGAGAGCGCAAGCGGCCGCGTCTTGATAAATCCAAACGGGACGCAAAGCGTAGCTACGCCCAAGCTGTGAGCTCCGACCTTGATGTCGCAGTTACCTGCGGCCGTACGGGGCACATCAGCAAGGAGGTGTCACACCAGGTTCTCGCGGCTATCCAGAAGAAGATACTCGTCGAGGCCTCTTCTCCCATACAGGACTCACCTGCACCGACCTTCAAAGCGAGGCCGGTGTTCAGCAGCGGGGTCCTCAGACTGTGGTGCGGGAACGACCACACCTTGGCATGGCTGAGGAAACTGATCTCTGAGTTGCCTCCCCCCACTAGCACCTCGCTAGTGGTCAGGAGGCAGGCGGACCTCATGCGCCGGGTAAGATGCGGCATCTTCATTCCTGATGAGCAGGGGATCTTCGCAGAGCCGTCCGACATCGGGCGTGCTCTGTGCTACCAGAACTCTTGGGTTGGCATCAAGGAGTGGGTGTTGCTGGGCGCCAACAAACAGGCCGAAGCGTGGTACGTGATGGTCGGGGTCCCTGAGGACCAAATTCCGACCCTGATGGAAGCCGAACGCCGTCTCTCATTTGGTGTAGGGACGGTGTACGTTAAGTTCCAGGGTCCGAACGGCAAATTTGTCGACGTCCCTCAGGGATATCCGGCCGCCGAAGCCAGCGCTGGGACACAGGTGGAGGAGGCAACTCTCCCCCCAACAAACACCGCGGAAACACCCGCGGTTGAGCCTGCAGTAGCAGCGCCAGCCGCCCCTACTGTCGCTAGCGTGGGCGCCGTCCTCTCGGGGGAGGAGCTCGAGGACATCATCCTGTCCTCGGACTCTGACCTGGAGGGGGACGGCTTCGACGCGGGCGACCTGTTTGCCGGGCTGCGGCTGGCAGGTGACGAGGAAGGAACGTCCAGCGATGGCGTCCCCTTCGTCGACCTGTAAGGTCCCGCAGGCCAACCTCCACCACAGTCAGACCGCGACGGCTCAACTGCGGAAGTGGCTGGAGGCACAACATACGGCCATTGCCTTGATCCAAGAGCCATGGATTAGGGCGGGCCAAATACAAGGACTCTCCAATCTTGGTGGTAAGCTCTTAGTTAGTACAGATCATGATAAACCCAGATCGTGCATCTATGTGACACGAAACATAAAAACACAGCCACTAACAGATTTCTGTTGCAGGGATGTCTCTGCAGCTAGGCTACTGATACAGCGGGGGGAAACAGTAGCAACTGTGGTCTTCGCCTCCGCATACATGCCCGAGGCAGAAGAGCCGCCGCCGCATGACCTCGCCCGCCTCGTGACTTACTGCGAGAGCACTGGAGGTTGTCATAGGCGCCGATGCGAACGCTCATCACCCTCTGTGGGGCATGGACACACAAAATGCAAGGGGTAAGGCGCTAGTAGATTACTTATTTACAACTAACCTAACCCTACTAAATACAGGCTCCGAACCAACCTTCGTAAACAGACGTAGCCAAACAATCATAGACCTCACTCTGGCATCGGAGGGTGCAGCGGCCATCACCACCAGCTGGCAGGTCTCCAAGGAGGCCTCCTGCTCGGACCACAGGTGGATCCGCTTCGATATTCAGGTCTGTGTAACACCAACACTGCCACGGCGAAACCCGCGAAACACTGACCGTGCTGCTTATACACGCATCCTCGAAACCGAACTTGCGTCAACAAACTACGGAATGACCTACGAGGACACGCAGCAGATCGACGAGCGTGTAAGTCATCTCACTAAATCAATGCTAGACAGCTACCATTCATCCTGCCCGGAGACCACTCCGCCCACAACGCCAGGGAAACAACCGTGGTGGGGAGCGGAACTGGAACGTAAGCGCGGGAAGGTAAGGTCAGCCTTAAACAGAGCCATGAACACCTGTGCTGATGAGGATTGGGACACGTACTACGCGGCCAAAAAATCCTATAAAAAATGCATCAGATTCAGGAGCTCCACTGGATGGCGCAAATACTGTGGCAACATCGAATCCTGCCAACAAGCAAACAGGGTAAGGAAAATATTGGCACAGCAGAACCCGACTGGGCCTACTGTCCTCCGTAAACCCGACAACACACTTACCACCTCACCAGAAGAGGCGACGCGCGTCCTTATTGAAACTCACTTCCCAGGCTGCGCTTTCACACAGGCTATCGACTGGACAGAGGTAATACAAACACCGTCAGAAAACGACTGGCGCTATGCACACAAAGTCATCACGCTGGAAAAACTCCAATGAGCGATCCGGTGCTTCCATCCTTTCAAGGCGGCCGGTCCGGACGGGGTCTTTCCTGCCCTACTACAATGGGGTGGGACCTCTGTCGCTAACAGACTGGTACCCATAATGAGAGCGTGCCTGGCCTTCAGATACGTTCCAAAAGGATGGAGGGAAGTGAAAGTCATATTCATTCCTAAGCCAGGTAAGAGTGATTATACCAACGCCAAACACCACCGACCAATCAGCCTGACCTCCTTTCTCCTTAAAACTTTGGAGAGAATTTGCGAGAGAGAGCTGAGGGACGGCGTTTTGAAATCTATCCCACTCCACACTAACCAACACGCATACAGCTCGGGCAAGTCCACTGAATCCGCCCTCCATCTAGTGGTCGGCCGGATAGAAGAGGAGATTCACCAAAAGGGCATCTGCCTGGGCACCTTCATAGACATCGAAGGAGCCTTCGATAAAACTAACTTCTCCAGCATCAACACCGCGCTCTCCCGTCACGGAGTAGAACAGGTACTGACAGACTGGATCACCAATATGTTAAGCAAACGAGTGGTTCGACTTGAAGGGGAACAGCAGATTGCCTTGATAGCCAGAGGCTGCCCCCAAGGTGGAGTACTATCCCCGCTCCTCTGGAATCTGGTGATAAATGATCTCATCACAAAACTCAACGCGAACCATTTCTACACAATAGGGTATGCCGACGACCTAGCTATCCTCATTTCAGGGAAAGTGACGGGGACAATCTGCAATCTCACTCAACAAGCACTACGCATCGTTGAGCGGTGGTGCAGAGAGTTCGATCTCTCAGTGAACCCCACGAAAACTGAACTAGTCATGTTTACCCATAAACGAACACTAGGCCCTTATCGCCTACCCAAACTTTTCGATACAGAACTCCAGTTAGCCGACGAGGTCAAATATCTGGGAGTCATCCTGGACAGTAAGTTAAATTGGAGTAGTCACTTAGATAATAAAATCAACAGGGCCTGCATCACCTTTTGGCAATGCAGGAGGATGATAGGTAAGAAGTGGGGCCTATCCCCTAAAATTATACTTTGGTTATACTGCGCGGTAATCCGACCTATGATCACTTACGGGGCAGTGGTCTGGTGGCCCCGCACCAAACTAACTACAGCCTCCATCAAACTGCAACGCATGCAAAGGCTAGCCTGCATGGCGATCACAGGCTGCATGAGGACTACCCCGACCGCAGCTCTCGAAGCCATACTGGGGCTCCCACCGCTTCATCTGTTCATACAGCAGGAAGCGACGATGACGGCTGTACGCCTTAATACACTTCAACTTTGGGGTAAGAAAGAAACACAGCACACCGCGGTACTGGAGGGATTCCACAACGAGTTCCCCCTGGCGAAAGCAATAAACGATCGGATACCAAAACTATTCGTATTCGATAAGAAGTACAAAATCCAGCTCCACGAGGATCACCGCTGCGAGGGATTAAACCCCGCGGAACTACGGATCTTCACGGATGGATCTAAAACAGGTACTGGCACAGGTGCTGGAGTCTTCTCGGAGGATCTCAACATCCACATAGCCAAACCTCTGGGGGCCCACAACACGGTATTTCAGGCAGAATGCATGGGCATTTCCCTGGCGGCATCTGCTATCTTGGCCAGGAAGGTTGTGGACCACTCAATTCGTATACTCTCAGACAGCATGGCTGTACCGCTAGCACTAAACAACCACACAGTCAACTCTGGGTTAATACACGAGTGTCATCAACGCCTGCACCAGGTTGGTAATCTCAACAATATAACCATTCAGTGGATTAAGGGACACAGCGATTCCCGTGGCATTGCCACGTTTGTTCGTCCGCCGCATCATTATGCGGCGGACGAACTCGCTAGAAGGGGATCGAGCATGGCAGCGGTGGGACCCGAACCTATCGTACCACTCCCTTTCGGATACCTACGCACACTGGTAAGGAACCGAACTAGTGTACAACACCACAAGCTATGGCTAGACCATGGCGAGTGCAGGCCGGCCAAGGAAGCACTTCCTACTATCGACGGCCGCCTCACCAAACGCGTGCTACGGTTGACCAAATCGCAGCTGCGCACAGTTACAGCCACCATTACTGGACACGGCTCTTTTAATAAACACCTCTTTGTCATAGGAGTCACGGACAGCCCCCTGTGCCGTGCCTGCATGGAGGAAGACGAGACAGCAGCCCACGTGCTTCTGCACTGCCCAGTGGTTGCAACATACAGGGCAAAGTACTTCGGTAACCCAGGTACTCTCCGCGAGATTGTCAGCAACACCAAGGCGCTGCTGGCCTTTCTCGGGGAGTTAGGGTGGATCGAATAAAGTTCCCACCCGTACGCAAAATACGCGCTTTGACGTGGAGTTGCGGACACCAGCCCGCTATACAATACAATACAATACAATACAGCAACGCTTACAAGAACCTACAACTATTGATTTTTAAAAATGAGTGGAGAAAGTCCGCCAATCAGTATTAACAGACAGACGGACAGTAAGGCAGGTGAAATCGTGTCAAAACCTAAAGGTTCCTTTTTTTGTCACTGCGCCAGCCGTGCCGTTACGTCATAGCAGTGGTTCCTAACCTTATTTCGATCACGGATTATTTTGATTTTTTATTGTTTTTACGGACGCATGATTTCAGTGTAAGTTCAGTATTTGGCCACGCGCCAAAAGATTCATGTATTAAGCATTAAGCAGCGTCCCCAATAAGAGCCGCGAGGCATTAAGGGCTGCGCGGCTCGGCCTCGCGAGCCTATTGTGCTTTTTTGCAACGCGGCTACATTGTAGAGCCGCGCGGCCCACTTTGCGCAGATCCCACAGACTATATAGAGATATTACCGGTAGCTTCTTTTGAGATGTACGAAGAAGAGGACGTGCTTTTAGCTTCAGCAGGAATAATAAAAAGCACCGCTGCGCAAATAAGAAATATGTTTATTAAATGTTTTTATCTATAAAAAAACTACTCCAACACCCAACAGTCCCATAACACCCAGCACCACTGCTACAATTCAATTTAAAAAAAATATTTTCTCGTCCATCCAATTCATTTTGGCGCGAATAAAAACACAATTTGATGTATAATGGCGGTCACTAACTATTATATTATCTGCGCTAGCGCACTGACAGACTGCGCGGCCCATCCCCACTACCCAGAGCCGCCCGGCTTATTTTAGGGGATTATATTTTTTTTTACTGGCAGCACAATCGGATATTGCCAAAATAGTAAGAAAAATAACCCACACACTGAAAAAGGCTTGTATTGTTCGTTATTTGTTGCAATTAATTCATAGAAACAATCCCTACAGCACTGTGGTTTACGGTGGATGCTCTAACCTAACCTAGCACTGGCCTGCAAATTGCAAAAAACGCAAGGAAATTTGAATTTCGCGGGCTTCCCTGGAGCGTCAGCCACAACAACAATATAATATTAATAGTACTGGATATTTTCGCGCTCAAGTGGTCCCGTTTGTGAAATTGTCTCTGGAAAACAAGATGGAGGCAAAAGTTATGATTTTGACCACGCGCCGAAAGATCCAAGTAATGGAATGACGAGTTCTTGGCGTACTTGTTCATCAAGTCAACTGTGTTTCGGTCCACGTGCGTAACAACTTGTTTTAAATATATTAAGTTACTAGTGTTACTACAAAGCTACTGGTCCATGAAGACGCTTATTGAAGGGTGATCTTCCGATATCCCTGAAGTGCAAACTCATTGTCTTGTGCATCCGGCCCGTCCTAACATACGGTGCTCAGACTGATCACTCAACGAGTCTCAGAAGTTCCGCCTTAGAGTTTGCCAAAGGGCAACGCAGCATTCTGGATAACAAAAGACAAGACAGTGTTCGTAACACCACGCTGCGTTCCAAAACGGGCATAGTGTACGTTGGCATGAAGGCTGCTAGGCTAGATTGGGATTGGGTGGGTCACGTCAGTTGCATGCACGATGACCGCTGGGCAAATTCTCCACGCTATGGTTGCCAGAAGACGGAAGGCGCGGGCGCCGCCGAGGCCGACCCAGGAAAAGGTGGCGAGAAGATTTGGACGCGTACCAAGGGAGGCACGGGAAAAGAGCAAATGGAAGCAATTGGGGGAGGCCTTTGCCCAGCAGTGGGACAGTACAGGCTAACAAAAAAAAAGTTACTTAAATCATTTGTTTGCATTCATTCAGTACATCATAATATCTTCTGCAATCCTTTGGCTATAACAGTTATTTTACCCCTGACAGCTGTTAATATCAGCAACATATTCTATTGTTTGGAACACTAGGGCTATGGTGTGTGAGTATCCACCAAGTAATTCAAGACATCACCAAATGGTTAGTCGACTCTCCACGTGACCAGTAGCCTGACATATTTCTTAGTTAAAGAATTGACATTGCCATCCAATGTGGTAATGACGTAATGACGCTATCTTCAGTGCTTGTGGTTTTTTTAATTCGGTAGAAACAATAATCGTAACCTCAAAGTCAAATTTCACCAACTAATTTTAAACCATAACTTGTTGCAAGTGTTCAAAATCGAATGAGAACATTTTACAGTTTGAGGTTTATATCCACTACATTCTGACAGTGATGCAAAAATAGAGATGAAATAAGTACGCAATATTGCGCTTAAAATCTTTATTTTAAGCGCAATATTGCGATTTTTACTGTTGTGTCAAACTTTGAAACAATACGACAAAAAATTTTTCAAACATTGGTAAATTTTAATTCCATGCACTAGTGAAGTTAAAAGTTACAAAGTGTCAGTTGTCATGAGTTTTTGGCATGGCGATTCTTTCAGAAAATGATCGGTTTTTAAGTCGGAAACTGAATCAATTCACAAAAAAATCGAGGTTTTAGAAATCGATTTAAAAAAAGTTGTTTTTTTTTTTTAAAGTCGAAAGTGCATTTTCAATGTAACTAAAAATCTATTTTACTATCAGTAAAATCAGGTAATTCCCTACAGCCGTTTTCGCATCTGCGATTCGCACAATGATTTTTATAACCCTATCAAAGTATCAGATCAATTCAGATCAGGTATTAAAGAAAACATTTATTTTGACAATGTATTTGTTTTATTAAAAAGCTATGAAAATAGATAATTTAATGCCATTGCCAATCAATATTCCCAATGCTTAATATCTAAGCTTTTTAAAAACAACAGTTTGTCAAGTCTACTGGGATCAAAGAGAGGCGAAGGAAGGAAACTAAGCACCCAGCCATCTCGTGAATTTTCAAATAATTAACCTTTTAACCGGTAACACCGTAATTTACGGGTTAATTTAATGGTTTTCACAAAAACAGAAAAAATCATATGTCGATATTCAACGGTGAATTATCGATTCAGTTATACATTTCGAGTTAAATCATCGATTTTTTTGGCCCAAAGTTAATCGATCTCAGAACGCCATCGCCATCCCTCATCCCTACGTTAGAATTGTCAGATAATCAGATTGTCAGTGTCATGAAAAAAGCGCGGGAACGTCAAGGAAAGCAGGCGCGATTTTTTTAAAAAATAATTCAAATTTATGTTATTGTATTAATACTTTTTGCATAACTACTTAATTGTAGTTTTTTGTAATGGGGAGGGTTAAGAAGAGGAAGAAAAGTGGGACGGATCCCCTCGAAGATGATGCTGACACTGGGTCGTTGCGCTCCATGCAGTCGGCCACATCAGATGCTGAAAAGGAAAACGATACGGATAAGTATCTTGAATATAGAGTATCTGATTACACCCGGTCTTATCCAGAGTCTGGTGGAAACTATGAATATATTGTTTTCATCGAAAGTCAGAATCAAGCAGGGTTGCCACCTTTAGGGGAAAAAAAAACGGGACGATCGGGCATCCATAAGAGACGTTCGGAGTTTGGTGAAAAATTACCCATGAGACAGTCAAAGGAAAATGAAACTTTATTTTGTGTTTATATTTGTATTTATTTTATATAATTATTTTTTCCATGTGTATTTCTTATTGTTACGAGCCGCTTTTAGTAAATGTATATCATTTTTGTATTTATTTATGACGTCTGAACAAGACTTGTGCATATTCAAAGAAATTAGCAATTCTGCTTTTATCAAATCTACCGAGCAACGATTTCTGATATTAGACCATTTCATGGTCATTTGTGAAAATACGCGCTCAACATACGCATTTGAAGGAGGTATGCTCAAAGCACGAGATACAACACTAAATAATGCGTTCAACTTCTGCTCCTTTGCGACTTTAAATACTTGGACCCATTTTTTATCAACGCTTTGCTTTTGCTCGATCTGTGGTAGTATATTCTTCACCACACTGTGGTCTTCAAATAACTCGTCCGTAGAAAATCCTTCTTCGGAGTCGAATCCCATAATTGAAGCAGCATCACAAAGTTCTGTAAAATTTAAATTCCCATCAAGTGACAATGGTTCCAATTTTTTCAGGGGATTCGATTCATCGAAATCAAAGCGGGTTTGAAGATAATTCAGCGCATTTGGGTAAAATTCCTTGAAATCCGATATACATTGTTTATAAACAGTATTTTCTGCACGGTGTCGGACAATACGCAAATGGGATCCATAAAAATTTTTGTAAACTTCAGAGATACTTACATAATGTTTTTAAAAGTATGTATTGATTGTTTAAACTCCAACGAATGTAATTTTTTCACTCAATCACTCACTTATGCCAATATGGACCTACGGTATACAACTATGGGGTTGCGCGAAAGAAAGCAATATAGAAATTATACAAAAATTCCAGAACAAAGTACTCAAGAACATCGTGAATGCGCCTTGGTATATAAGAATTGACTTGAATATAGAGTTCGTAAACAATATAATCCAAAAATATGCAGAAGCTCATGAACATCGGCTTCATCATCATGTTGATGTCGAGGCCATCCAGCTCCTCGATAACACGGACATAGTGAGAAGGCTCCAAAGGACCAAGCCTTTTGAGTTAGTGTAGTGTAATATAATTGTGACTTTACCGCGAGTGTAATATAGTACCTAGCTATTTATATGGACACAAGAACAAAGTGACTTCGCCTTAATAGACGCTAAGTAAACGCAATTGACGTGCTCTTAGATATAATTATACTTTTAGCAAATTAAGTTAGATTAAAATTGCTTATTAGCCTTATTAAGCTAGATTGTAATATAAAAAACAAATAATAAAAAAAAAACAATCACTCAACTCAATGAAGAAAGAAACGCCGCAAAGTACAACCAGTGAACCACAGAGTACACAGATTACTGCGCGCGCGGGAGGAGGCGAAAACGAACGCGGTACATGCGGCGCGCGGTAGATGACGCGGTGGCGCGTGGCGTGACTGGGTTGGGTACCCGTGAATGAATTGATTGAGCCTGTCGCATCGCATATTGTCAAAAATCGGGACAAAATCGATAGGCCGTCGGGACGCGGGACAATGTCTTCGAAATCGGGACTGTCCCGGCAAAATCGGGACGGGTGGCAACTCTGGAATCAAGTCCCGATCGGTGATCGGTGATAACAAAGGGGTTAAGCAACTAATTAGAATGAATCGGCACAAAGTTGGTGTTATTTTCGAGCGTCCGACATTTGCCAATGCTGCGCTCGTAAACAAAAAGTTTTTGGACAATTTTAAACTCAAAGCCAGCATTCCAGCCTCAGCTACAGAAATTACTGGAATTATACAGCATGTCCCAATTAATCTGTCGAATGAGCAAATATATTCAGCTATATCCAGCTCCAAAAATATAATATCGGTCAAAAGATTTATGCGTCGGACTCTTACAGAAAATGGTCACCTTTGAACCTATGAAGACAGTGAGCATCACCTTTTCGTGCGTCTCCTTGCCCGATAGCGTGGACCTGAACAGCTGGCGGTTTGAGATACGGCCGTACATCCCGCCGGTAAAGCAGTGTCTGAGGTATGGACATATTGCCAAATTCTCCAAAAACAGCATAAGGTGTTCCTTATGCGGAAAAGATCACAGCTATAAAGAATGTACGATTGCCCCAACAGAAGCTACATGCTGCCAATGTAAAGGAAACCATATTGTTATTTCTGCAGAATGTCCTGTCAAAAAAGCTAAGATAGAAGAAAATAAAAATAAAATTCAGAAAAGATCATATTATGCTGATGTATTAAATGAAAAGTCATTCCCTCCTTTAACTAACAAAAACCCTGCTGACCAACTTAAATTATTAATACAAACAGATCAAATACAAAACATTTTAATTCTGACCCTTCTTACTTTAATTTCACAAAATCGGAACAACTCTTAGCAACAATACAGAGTGATAATAACATAAAACAATCTTAATTATGGATCAGTTAAATATTGTACAGTGGAAAACTCAGAGTATTCATAGTAATCGACATCATGCGTTTTAATATAAAAGATTATAATACTGTTCGATTAGATTCTGGTAATAGTCATAATGGCGTAGCTATATTAATACATAATTCATTACAGTTAAAAAAAAATTGATACTTCATATGATGACTCTATACAATATATTGCAATACGTTTAAAATATGGTGCTAAGGAGCTTTCTTTGGTGTCATTTTGTAGTCCTGGTAATTGTAATCCATCCTTTTCTAAATCAAAGCTGTATAATTTAATCAAAAGTATTCCTGGTCCTGTTTTGATTGGTGGGGATTTCAATGCCCATCATTAGGCCTGGGGCTGTAGTGCACAGTGCAGTTGTGGTATTGACGTTCTTGAAAGCAACAATAACGATCTTGTGTTGTTGAATAACGGAGATATGACTACAGTAGGCTCAGATAGGTGGCAGAGTTAACCTTAGTATCACCCTCATTGGCTTTGTCTTGTGGCTGGTCAGTGCATGATGTTCCTCTAGGCGGATATCATTTGCCTGTAATTACAAAAATAGTATTTAATAATTTTATTTCTTCATCAAATGATGCTTCAAATCTGTTGGATTTCATAAGTGAAGAGAACTGTAGCATAATTTCTTGGCTTATTGTGACGGACAGCATGAGTGTTCTTAGGGCATTAGATAACAACAAACTGGATGCTTCTACAAACTACATCATAAATATCGCATCAAAGAAAAGTATTTCACACTTCAATCAAGACTTTGAATTATCAAATTTTTGTGGACGCCTTCGCACATCGGAGTCAGTGGCAAATTGGCAATGAAAATGCAGACCACAGGCACAGAACAGAACATTATATACTCTAAAGAGACATGCAGACAGACACTTTAGCGAGAGCCATTGTTGATTTAGGAAATCACAGAACCTCCCATAATATTATTATACTCTTTGGGGAGACCGCTAGAGTATATATGTTCTGTGGTTAGAACATGCACAACTTCAGTGAAGAAAGAGTCGCCATTTACTTTACTTAACCAATAAACTATGTATTTCATAATTAACGATAGATGTCTCTGTTCAATTATGAAAATCAAATGATTGTTCTATAATTTAATTTTAAAGTAGTTTTTTAAAGAATAATTGTTACATTTTTCATCAAAATTATCACGTTTTTATATTTCATGGCTGTGTCGTATTGTCAATTATACCACAACCTTGTCTCGGAAATCCTTTTTGTGTAACATAAACTGGCAACATCGTATTATGGCCGCCGCAACTTGCGCTTGCGCATAAATGTGTTTCGTTAGTCCATCGAATGTTTAATTATTTACAAATTCTCTGTGTAACTGTCAATTCTATTCAAATATGAATGTAGCCGGCGAAATTCTTTCTTGTTTTTTGCAAGTAGAAGCTGTGTTTACATCGTATAGTTGATCAAAATGCAATTCGCGAATAAAATGTTGGCTCGTATTATAATGTATCATCATTATGTTATGTATTCGCAAATTTCATTATGATCAACATACGACATAAACAAAACAGCTGCTATTTGCAAAAAAAAAAACAAGAAAATTTGAATAATCACCTTTACGTAAACAAATATTGACCTATACTTATGAAGGTATACATACATTCCTATCTACCTATAGCTACCTATAAAGCCTTAGAAGAAATCCAGATGGCGCTTCAAATCGGATGCTTCAAAATGGCACAAGAGGGCTTTCTTCTCCCTTCACAGAATAACCTAGCGTAGGAAATGCAGAAATTAAAAATGTTGCCATAGCTTGTTCAGATTTTATACCTTATATCAAGGAAGATAATATTCGATGTTGGCTTGAAGATTGGTAGTAGCGTTGTGCGAGTTCAATTTTTTCCAACTCGGAAAATTCGAGTTGACTCGGCCGCTAACTCGAATCGCAACACCCGGATGGGATCCGCTTCGCGGCAGCAGCCAAATGGATCGTCAGTGGAGTCGAGTTCACCGTCATCGTATTTTTATTCTCTTATTCACTTTTACGCATTAAATATACTTGCTTTCTCTCTCATACCTTGCTCGAGCGTTGACGGCGGCGCGGCGGCCGGCGGCCCGAACTGACCCGAGGTGTGCCGACGGCAACCAGAGACGGAATGCGAATCAAACAAAATTAATATTCATCGAGTCGAGTTTCGGTTTCGAGTTGACGAATCGCTGACTCGCGTGTACGGTCGAACAAGCTATTTAGTTTACATTTTAAAATGTAATTTGTGGGTTAAACTGTAAACCAAATAGCCTATCGACCGTACTAGCACTCGCATGGAGTTAGGTTGCGAGTTGATTCGAGTTGCGAATGAACTTGATTCGAATCAACTCGTGTCCCGAAAGATGAATCGCGATTTTCCAAACCTATAAATGTAAATATATAATTCCATAGCATTAATGAGATGACAACACTAAATCAGTATGAACGACTTGACGCCGCCAAACCTAAAACGTTCTTTTGAATATCGCCAACCCGCCATGACAGTTTGTTTGGATAATAGTGAATTTGAGTAAAGTAAATTCAGTGCAAGAAGATTATATAGAGATTCTTGTCACCCGTGGCCGTGAGACGCGCTACCTTGAAAGCTAAGTATTAACTTTCTGTTTATGTAAGGTTTAAAGATTTGGTATGTTTGATAATTAATGTTTTACGAAGGTATGTTTGCCTGCTTGAATAATTTTCAACACCTAATTTATTGGAAGTGATGGTCGTGTCTTCAGTCGCGGTTTTGGTTCAATGAGATGGTTCCATGATCGCGGCTAAAGGTGTAACGACGACCTTTCACGCGCAATTAGTCCGGACATTTAAAGCGCTGGGGTTTGTGGGAAGGGTCGTGGGCCAACCAATCTCACAAACCTTCTTGTTTGTTCCCCATGGCCTACGTTGCGTCGACGGGCGCAAGCGTCGACGGGCGCAAGCGTCGACGGGCGCAAGCGTCGACGGGCGCTATATATGTACATAGATATGTATAATGTTAAGGGGAGCGTTCCAGATGAAGAGGCAAAGGGCCGAAGTCAACTGGAACGCGTGTGTGTTACTGCAGAGGAGGTGACATCCAGAATCTGATTAGCACACAGGTGATGCAAACGCTAATGATAAAATGAAACTAGCGAGAAAGCAAAATAGATTTGTTAATCATAAACAGATAGGTAATACTAAACCTAGAGATTCATGGGTGTTTAAACTTACAGATGTCCTAGTCGCGCCTGAGAAAATGAATAAACTGATGGTTGACCTGATGATAACCACTTCCGTGCCTTTGAGGACCGAAGCGTAAGAGACTGGATTGAGAAACACTCCGTATCGGTGTGTGATCCGTATCGGTGAGTGTTTCTGGCATTTCGTGAGGTGGGGGTTTCTCTTTGTATTAATAGCGAAGCAGTAAAATTCTATATTATTACTATAAAACAAATTACAATGTAAATTTGGGGACAACTTGAATATAACATGAATATAAGAGAAACGCACGCCGCCGTCGCGACAACTCGTCTATACTTTGATTTGAGTTACCCGAATCAGACAACTCACCTCGCCCATCTCTAATTGGCAGGAGACTCTGCAAATAAAAGGCACTTGGTATGCAAAAATAAATACAGCTATTGGTTCAGCTCCTTGGTTTACGAAGGCACAATTTCACAGAAGCAAACAGTTTTATTCTTTACTATCTCGGCTAAGATTTGGACATGGACGTTTTAATGCTCATCTGGCCAGAATGAAGATAATAGCTTCCCCTAAATGCACTGATTACAACCTCGATAAAGATCAGACCCATAATCACATTATTTTTGAATGCCCAGCGCACAACGTGAATGGTATAATATTGATTGATAAATTGCTTGAGATTTACAAAACGCCCGCGCGACTTTCAAGGATTGCTGGAGAATTTTTCTTCATATATTCCCTTATTTAATTTTATTACATCTAGTGGGTGTAAAATTTGATCGGAACTTAACCTACTGGCTACGACCAGGGGTAGGACAATTCCATACATTGACAGATTTGAGGTACTTTTTTTTCAAAATGCGACATCTGTTATCGCCGTCCAAAACAGTTCGTTACTTTATGTCACCACAGATGGCGAAACTATCGATACTAATTTAATTTGTAAAGAAAATATTATTAATTAAATATGATTTCATTAACTAATCAATTAATTTAACACCTATTATTTTTAAATATTTTCTGTAGATTATAAGTTGCGTAATAATTACAATAGCAACACAGTGAATTATTGATGTCAAGTCACGATCCGACTACCGTCACAAATATGCACTGACGTATATCATATGGACTTGAAATGTTTGACTATAGAAAATATAGTTATACAAATAAGAGGCATATCGACACCGAAATCATAAAAATACTGTCATCTCTTTTTAACTTTCATAAGTTACTATAATAGCAACCCTTCATTCCTAGCGTTATTGAAATACCTATTTGCGGCCGGGTCGCCATTTTATTTTCCCGCTGTTTGGCTATTGCTATCTTTTTCTCTCTAATAAAACGGGAAAGAGATGGACGTAATTTAGAGCTGTCACATTTAATTGAACTAATATAGTCGATGTCGACTAAAAACACGGTGAAGCGCAAGGCATAAACTAGTTTGACATCTCTAACTTAGTTCATAGCCTATAGTCCTCCAGTCCTCTAGTCGAGAACGGTTGCTGAATCAGCCTAAAATGTTAGCTTAATCAAAAACCGGGAAGTGGGTCAAAAATAACTTTTAACACTTTCGTTGACGACACGGCCAGAGGCGTATTTTTTTTCGTGTTTGATATGACACTACGCCCACAGGCGGTTAATTTTACCAAGTCAAATCAGACAGACCGCCTATACCCGTGTAAATTTGCGAACATTACTATGAAGCCACGTATTCCAGTGTCATATTGCACTCAATTAAATTTGTCTAGTGTCAAGGCAAAAAGAAATATAAATATATTTCGAGATCCCCCGCCGCTCCACACTCACACATCGACGCACGTGTCTGTGTGACGACGCGCCTCTGGACGTTAGTTTTCTATGCAAACAGTCCTGTAGTGTCACGGTTAGCGGAGCCCGTGTTCGCTGTTTGCTCGGAGCGTTCGTCGTTATCAGCGGGCTGAAGAGGTAAGAAGCTTGCTTATTTTTATAGTACAGACTACTTTTTTATTTATACTGTTAAATTATATTATTTTTATCTATTTCATTATCAATTTATATGAATAAAACACGAAATAAATATGTGTAGGTTTTCTTTTTTCTATGATTATTTCTCTGACGAATATTTTTGTTCATAGATGGCTCCAGATCAAAAGAAATTGACCAAAAAACGTCCAAAAACATCTAACGGCGATGGCGAATGCTCAAAGACACTACCCAAGAGTACTATCGAAGCTAAACGGGTAAGAACTTGTTCTCAAAAATGCCCAAACTTATTCGAAGAAGAAGATCGTAGTGACATAATATATTCCGTCCGCGACCCATATAGTGATGTAGACGGGGAGTACGGCTCAGATGGTAATTACGAACCAGAGAACGGAGACGGTATCAGCAGTGATTCAAGCCTGGAAATTTTTAGTAAGCCAAAAACTAATCGAATTTCAAAACATTGCCGCGTGTCAGAAAGTCTTTGTTCTGATATTTCTGATACTTCAACCGAAGATTCTCTTCCTGTTAGCCCTTTAGAGCACCGCGCTTCTTTCGAGGAGAGCCGCCGCTCTTTTTGTAGGCCTCACACACTCACACAGAACCAATGCTCCTCCGAGGAATACCAACGCCCTCTTAGTGGGTCTCTTGAACTGCCGCGAACAAGATCTGCTTCTGAAGAATGCCGACGCCCTCACAGTGAGTCTGTTGAGCTGCCACAAACAAGATCTGCCTCTGAAGAACGCCGACGCCCTCACAATCAGCCACATCGACGTTGTGTTTCCGAGGAGCGTCGTCACCTCTCTATTTCCTCTAGTGAACCTGTAGGTGCACGCCTAGCTACTATCGAGCGCCGCCAATCTTACAGTGCTAGTCAAGCACATCAAGATTTAGTTTTACAGCAGTCAACACGAGGGCAGGCGCGACAACCTGTTCGTTCAAGTACACCACCTCCAGAAAGTAACTGTTGGGAAAATTCTGTATCTGATATTCCCAATTTTAATTTTGATGATACAACAACTGGCCCCCGCGTTGATATCAACGAAAATACCACTATTCAAGAAATGTTTGATATTATTTTTACATCGCAAATAATCGATTATTTAGTAACATGTACTAACGCTTACGGCAACGCGTTAGTGAACCAATCTCGCCCACATACTAGAAACTGCAGAATGAAGGCTTTTCGTGAAACGAATGCAGATGAAATGAAGAAGTTTTTTGCACTTTCATTGCTTCAAGGGCACGTGAAAATTCCACAAAGGCAAAAGCTTTTTACGCACAGTGACCCACTGTATTATCACCCAATTTTTTGCTATAAAATGTCAGGTCGACGTTACGAGCAAATTTTACGGTGTTTATATGCTTCCCAATTGAACTCTGTTGGATCTGCCAAGATAAGTGACTTTATAAATATGCTTACAGAAAATTTTAGAACTGTTTTTTATCCAACAAAAGAGCTATCACTGGATGAATCTTTAATGCTTTTTAGAGGGCGATTGATATTCCGTACATTTATGAAAAACAAAAAAACTAAATATGGAATAAAGTTTTATGTTCTTACCACCTCTGACGGATACGTATTGAATATGAAGATGTACACTGGAACAGAGGATCTTGAGGATGATTCTGGTGAAACTGGATCAAAGTTACAGAAGTTGGTATTGAGATTAATGAGACCTTACCTTCTAAAAGGACACGAATTATATATGGACAACTTTTATAATTCTGTGCCGCTCTCAGAGAAACTTTTAGACCTTAAAACCCACACAATTGGGACCCTTCGTTCCAACAGAAAGGGAAACCCTGAAGCTGTAATTAAAAAAAAAAAAAAAAAGGGGGAATACTTTTGGCTCAGGAAAAATAAGGTATATGTGAGCAACTGGAAGGACAAACGTCAAGTTTTAATGATAAATACGCTAAAACAACCAGGTATGGCTGAAATAACTAACAGGCGAGGGCAAAAGAAGCTCAAGCCTGTAGAAGTTCTGCATTATAATAACCACATGGCAGGTATTGATCGCGCAGATCAAATGATAAGTTATTATTCGTCACCACGCAAATCAATACGATGGTATAAAAAGGTTTTGTTCCACATGCTAGACATCGGTGTTTGGAATGCTTTTTATTTATTCAAAAAGTATGTAAAAAAAGATCCAAAATACGAATACGTTGATTATAGAGATCAGTTGATAAAAAATCTATTGCAACTTCAAACAGGTGTGATCGGAAAAGATTTAGTTCAAGAAGGGGGGCTACATTGGCACAAAAGAACGGCTCAAGCGAATCCAGCTGAGCCACAACCAAGTACTTCCTCACAACCACAAATCCATTGGCCAACGCGTATACCAGCGAAAGAAAATTCAAAAAAAAAATATTCCTTTTTAAATTGCAGAGTTTGCCACCAAAAAAAAATACGCCGTGAGACTAGCTATAGGTGCAAAGGATGTCATAGGTCACCACCACTTTGCCCAGAATGTTTCGAAGAATGGCATCTTAATACTTCTGACTGATTATTTTTCTAGTGTTTTTTTTTTTATTTTAAAGATAGTTACCTAGTTTCTAATTCCATCCAAATATTATGACTGATTAAAGACTGATAGAATCTAGATTTTAGTAAAAACTTGAATAGACAGTTTTGAAATTGAAGTTTTTATGCTTCTATTTGTGAAATTTAGCGTACACATAAAAGGTGTACCTATCTGCTTTTGATTGTTTTTTTCTTATTATTTTGATTTTGATGCTTATATACAGTTTATGCATCCTGAATGGATAGCGGTAATTAAAGTTCCTATAGTAAAAATAGCTGTTTTTATTTAACCCTTACAAACAAATGTTCTTTGATTTAGATGATTATACGATTAGTATCGCCTGGAGACGGATCGTCGCACGCATTGCAAGTTATTATATATTTGATTATTTATACAATCCGGCTACAGATGATCCGCCTATGGACGAAAGGTCATACCGGAGACTAAACTAACTCCTATAACACGACAATCCACCTGTAGTCGGTACCGGCTACGGGCGGATCGCCATATACCAAGTAAACTTATTCCTTTGAGACGACAATCCGCCTGTAGACGGTACCGGCTACGGGCGGATCGCCATATACCAACTAGACTAACTCCTTTGATACGACAATCCGCCTGTAGACGGTACCGGCTACGGGCGGATCGCCATATACCAAGTAAACTAACTCTTTTGATACGACAGTCCGCCTGTAGACGGTACCGGCTATGGGCGGATCGCCATATACCAAGTAAACTAACTCCTTTGATACGACAGTCCGCCTGTAGACGGTACCGGCTACGGGCGGATCGCCATATACCAAGTAAACTAACTCCTTTGATACGACAGTCCGCCTGTAGACGGTACCGGCTACGGGCGGATCGCCATAATACCAAGTAAACTAACTCCTTTGATACGACAGTCCGCCTGTAGACGGTACCGGCTACGGGCGGATCGCCATATACCAAGTAAACTAACTTCTTTGATACGACAGTCCGCCTGTCGACGGTACCGGTTATCGACGTACCGTCATACTAAAGGTACCCAGGCTTTTTTATTACGGCAGTCCGGCTATACGCGTGGTATTATTTTATATGAAAAATTTTAGTGTCATTTTCAGAATGTCAATTTCATCTGAGTGTCCGTGAAAGTGTTAAGATTTGTTTATAGTTAGTTATTTTGTTAGTTCTAAACAAGTGAAGCTAAGAAAAGTGTGTTAAAAATACTTTCCCGTTGATATTGGACCATGACAACGTGAAAACATTCTCACAATCTTTTATCGATGTTATTGTAGAGAAATATCGGTCAGAGTGTCGTCTTAGGGGCACTATGAAAAAAATACTTGGAAAAATTTCGCGATCAATTCCGAGGTAGCGCTCGCCGGCCGCTGCCGCGGCACAACTCGCTTCGCTCGCTCGGCTCGCGCGTACTTGGTCACAGTTCTAACCTAACCTAACCTATGGTTCCCTTCGACATCGTTTTTACGACAAACGGTTGGTCGGAGGTATAAAACACCAAGACACTTTTAGTCTTATATTTAGGTGTTTTATACGATAGAATCGAGAAAATAAACGATTTGCGAAAATAACAATTTTTTGGCAAAAGTTTTCTTTGTCCTGCGCCCCTAAGACTACACTCCAACCGAAATATCGATATGGGCTACCCTATTAGCCGCCATTTTATTTTCTCACTCTAGTGTAGGTATGTCCACGTTTTTCTTGTAGGTATGCCAAGTCCTAAGGTTGCATTCCGTATTAGGAAATAATCGCTCACAGCGCTCACATTTTTAATTGGCGTTCCGATTTAGATATCACGATTATGACAGATAAGAGCTGTCATCAATTCGGAACGCTCGTGAACGCGTTGACAGTAGTGATGGGTCGTTGACGGTTTTTCCGTTAACGAAACGTTAACGTTGATTAACGTTTGTCAACTAGTTAATCAACTAGTTAAATTAGTCAACGAGTAAATTTACTACTAATATTAACTTGCAACGTAAACCGTTAATTAATTTAACGGTTTTTATTCAACGACGTTCAATTTTAGTTACAAACAATTTGATTCAATGTTTGTATTGGAAAACGTTTGATTGATGGTTCTACTTCATAAATCACCTTCCCTTCATACTTTTTCATCAGGCTTATGAGGACTGACTGAACAGAATACAATTAGTTAGGCACACGTAAACAATAGAGACGTAACTCATAGAGAGGAGACCTGTGTCCCAGCAGTGGGAACATTAATAGGCTGATGATGACGTAAACAAACAAACTAGTATTAACCGGCTGCATGCGGCACGAGCGGGGCGCGCTATTCCATCAATATCATCTTATGTACTATTCTTAAAATAAATATTTCGAAAATCAACTCTGTAGCACGTTACATAGAGTTCAAATTATATGACATGACCGTCTCTCGCAAGCTATGACGTTATTTTCAACGTAAGTTTTTTAATTCGTTGCGTTTGCGTTCTCGATTATTGAACGAGACGCACGAGTTAATTTCAACGTCGTTGACGAATTCAACTAGTTGATTCATAAACAGTTAACGTTAACACGTTGACAGGAGATTAACGGTTGATTCAACTAGTTCGTTGATTCAACGCCCATCCTTAGTTGACAGTGAACATAACCCCAAACCGAAACCTTCCACAAGACCTATTTTTGAAAATGGAAGTAATGTTGGTTGATTCTATCGACACTGATAATTCTGATTTTGAGATAGAGAACGACAATTCTTCCAGTGATGAAAAGGATGACGGATGTGTTTAAATTAGCGATAAATTCATAACAAAACAACACAACCTGTCAACACAACTCTCATTTTTGACAGCGCTTGCTTGCGATTACACCGTCTGCGCCACATGTCTTGACGTCATCTATGACGATTCAAGGGACATCGATATCGCGCTCACGGTAATTCGGAACGAAAGTTCAGTCGAAATACACTTTCCACTTTCAGTACCACCGATGTGTGATGCAAGGGAGGATGATTGTGTCGAAAATAGCTTGGATCGCGCTGCAAGTAGCTCTGATGAGCTTAGTTCGACTTTGCCCCCCACATCGCCGGATTTGGTTGTGAGTCAGGAAATAGAAAGCCAAGATGACTCTACTGAACCATTACAAACGTCTTCAGAAGCATCAATGCCAGAATCACCTCATTATGAAGACGCCTTAGATGATGGTGATGATGCTGAACGACCAAGCATCTCAGATGATTTAGCTGAGATAGCCACTAGAATGACTCTACGAGATAGAAGTCAAATACGACCGCCTATTAGATTCGGAGATTACGTCATGATGTCAGATGAAATTTTTAATCAGATAAATGAACCTAAAACCTACAAAGAAGCAATGACTAGTACGCATAAAGATCAGTGGGTCAAAGCAATGGAAAGTGAGGTGAAGTCTTTAAAGGAAAACAAAACCTGGATAATGGTGGACCTTCCAAAAGACAGGAAGCCTATATCCTGTAAATGGATTTATAAGATCAAAACCAATGCTGATGGTTCTCTAGATAAATTCAAAGCAAGACTAGTTGCTAGAGGATATACACAGAAAAAGGGCATAGACTATGATGAGACTTTCAGCCCAGTTGCTAAGATATCAACAATAAGATCAGTCTTAAGCGTTGCTGCAAATGAAGGCCTAAAACTCACACAGTTTGATGTATCAACTGCTTTTCTCAATGGTTCACTGAGTGAAGAAATATATATGAATCAACCTTATGGCTACTCTGATGGATCTAACAAGGTTTATATACTCAAGAAAAGTTTGTATGGTCTCAAGCAAGCGCCTCGGTGTTGCAATAAATGTATGGTGGATTATTTAAAAACCATTGGATTCAAACAATGCGATACCGACCCCTGCCTGTTTATAAGAAACCGTGCAAGTAACAAAATTATTCTTGCTCTCTATGTAGATGACGGTTTGGTCGCTGCAACAAATCAGGAAGATTCTGAAAAGTTAATGAGAGAATTGAAGAGAAGATTTAAAATCACGATAAAAGATGCATCCTATTTTTTAGGATTAGAAATAGAGGACCATGATGGTAATATAAAAGTGTCACAAAAGCACTACGCTCAGAAAGTTTTAGATCGCTTTGGTATGAGTGATTGCAAACCTGTTACCACTCCTATACAAAAAGATGGACTGCCAGATCTGGATAAAGAAGTGGTAGACCCTGCTTTATTTCCGTATAGAGAAGCTGTGGGAGCACTCGCATATCTGACCGTTGGAACCAGACCGGACTTAGCATATGCTGTAAGCGTTGTATCCCGGAGTCTAGAAAACCCTTCTAAAGAAGACATCCAGAGGCTGAAACGTATCCTAAGATACATCAAAGGAACTTTCAACTATGGAATAGTTTTTAAGAAGAGCTGCAATGCTGGAATTCTAGAATGCTATAGTGATTCAAACCACGTTGGAGATCAAAGTACCGGACGTTCGACATCAGGCATATTATGCTTATACTCTGGAGGAGCAATTTCTTGGACAAGTCGACGACAAACATGTGTTGCAATATCAAGCACCGAAGCCGAATTGGTTGCTGCCAGTGAAAGCGTCTAGAGAGATTGTCTGGATCAAAAGACTCTTTGGTGAAATATCTAAATTGAAAGAAATACCTAAGCTAAAGGTCGATAATGATGCAGCCATAAAGATCTCACACAATCCAGAACTCCACAGAAGAACCAAGCATATTGCTATTCGACATTTCTATGTGAGAGAACTCGTTGCTAATGGAGAAATACGTGTAGAATACGTTCCCAGCGAGTTCCAACTAGCGGATTTACTGACCAAAGCATTACATAAGCCACGGATTGTATCAATCGCAAAACAAATTGGCTTGATATAGTAATAGGGTTGCCAAAAAGGGAGGATGTTAAACTTATGTCAAATATATTGCCTAGGAACCGCTGTTATTAATGAAATTATATTTTTACATGTCACAACCACGAGTCTTATTTTATAATGATAAAATAGTTTTATCACATGTATACTGTACGAAAAGATTAAAGAAATAAAAACTGATTTTTGTATAATCTATTTCGTTTTATTTAATTTCCAATCGTAATATTTAAAATAAAAATCTTTTACAAGCATAGAAGCCTAGTGCGAAAGTACTTTGCACAAAGCACCAGATGGCGCTCGCACTCTATACCCTATATAAAATGTACTCTGTGACGGGTTTATGGACGATCAAATCGATTACAGCGCAATTCGGAACGCGGCGTCGCGGCCTTGTACGTCAGTGCAAATATGGGGGAACCAGCAATGCTCAACATAACAATGCACGACACGAGAACGCGCGACATTGGAATACATGTGCGTGTTTTGAATTCCAATGACGTACATTATCATGTCGCGCATTCTCGGCCCAGACCAAGATTGTCCGGCTTGACAATGTACAGCACGCCAAATGGAATCAAAACAAACAGTGACGTCACATTAAAAAAGTAAAAAGCCATGTGACACTAGGGACGGGTGATACACAGATTTTATTGATTTTGATTGATTATGGATTGATTTTGTTTCATTTGACGTTCAATCAATTATTATTGAAGTAATCTGTGAATTATTCAAGCTAAGTTTGGTTTGTTTGGAACTTTAAAAACGCAGTTTGGGTTTTCTTGTTGAGTTCTGGTTGTAAGGCACCTTATTACAGCTATATTAGGAAGAGAAAATAGTCCTGATATGAGATGGAAGAAAACAAAAGATAATGAAATACCATTAAATCAGCAACGTGTAAACGTTTTCAACAAGAAATTATATTTCATTGGTGATCTTTGAGATGTTGCAACATGTTTGGCAAGTAAGTGCGTATGCTATTACAAATTACACCATCATGTACATAGGTACCTGGAAGTTTGAATAACAGCATTACAACAATTTCTCCATGAGCAACCTGGGCTCATAATATGAGCTCCTTACTAACCCACCTCAATAGCATTATTCTCTAAGATTCTTTCCGTAATTACAAATCGTCTCAATTTATGATACCAGATTAACAGTGTGTAAATTATTAGAGCTCTCTTTATCTGGGGGCTGTCAGTTTGGTTCCTTTGGCTTTGTTTGTGATGTACCTAATTAGTCAATCCTTGTAGGTACTCTATAATATGTATGTAGGTCCTTACTATCTGATAAATACCTATCCACAAAACATTCCTACATATTACCTAAAAACACCAGCTGGCAGCTGTGGAGACAGTGACAAGATCTACAACATAACACGTAGCTTTAATACAGAATTAAAAATAGTAATACATAAATAGTTACATACTATACCTATCCATATCTATACCTACGTGCTAGAAAAGTCTAGCTATGAAAAAATGTCAGCAGTGTTTATTTTATTAAAGCTAGGAATTTTGTAGAAAGTAAGTACCTTTAGTTGCCATCATAATAACTTTCTAATGAATCTTATTTATTTTAGATTTTCACTGCGATCGTAAGATGTGTGCGACTCACACTTGATGGAGATAATTATAAAAGCAATGAAATATTTGCCCCGAACATAGTCCATAGCACTATTGTGTTGCTGTTTGCTGCTCAAGAGGACCGCAAGCCTGACATAGAATTCCATTACATTATATATATTATATGGTTTCATTGCAGAAGAAAAGAACACTTTAGTAAAAAGTTAATTGGTTATACCTCGTCAAAGTCAAAGCTGCCCTGAATTACATACCTAACTGCTAAGGCAAAAGAAATACCTACTATGAAATAAATCCAAGAATAAGATCAGCAACCATGACCAAAAGTAGTAATTGGATAAACTAAATTATGGGAGCAACCAGAGTTAAGAAGATTAAGTATGGAGACAGTTAGTATGAAAGTGGCAAAGTAAATTATTATCGGGATAGCATTATAGTTACTGCTCTATGAATGCTAAAGCTTATCTCTGTATCTAAAATAATCTAAAAACCAACTAGGTACTTTTATTTTTGATCCATCACAGATAAATAGCCTTTAAAATAGTAGGTACCACCTACTAATTGTTTGTTACATAATTTTATTTGTAATTAAAATTAAGAAATAGGTAATTTATATGATGATCATTGTTTTAATATAAATTTAACATTTAATTAAATTAATTATATAAGTATTTCATTGTCTTTTTTTCACTCTTCCTCGTCCGTATTAGGTACATCCTGCAGGATAGTCCTTTCCCTTGTTCTCCACACAGACCCCGCAACCATACATAAATCATCTCTTGATCTCTATTCGTAGCTTGTTATCCATGATACCTAAAAGTAAAATTAAATAAACAAAAATGCAGTCTAAATATTATCATCATCATATCAGCCCTAGGAAGTCCATTATTGAACATGGGCCTCCTAAATATAACAGTCTATACTTATTAAATAAGTAAGAAAGACCAATTTAACCACTAGACCTTGTGGTGCACCTTGGCGGAGGCCTATGTCAAGCAGTGGACTGCAATTATGATGATGATGAACCATTAGCTATTTTTATTTGATCATCAACAAATTAACAGCCTCCATTGTGATCAGAGTGTTTGGCTCGCGATCCGAGGTTCTGGTTTCGATTACCGGTGGGGACACTGTCTCACAAAAATATTGTTACGAGCTGGGTATGGGATAAATTAATTACTACCGATTAAACAACTAACTTTATTTAATTACAAAACACTTAAAACTCAATCACAAATACACTATTCGCTTAGATATCGCACTTCTAGTTCACTTCGACTCGCTTCGTTGTATAGCCAAAATCAGACTGACTGCTCCGTCGTCGTCGAGGGATGTCGCTACGCCCCCGTCCGAGGGCGCGGCAGGCGGCATCGGGGCTGTGCCCCCTGGCCGCGGAGGCCACACCGTGGCCTGTAAAAACAGGCCCGTCATTATGGCGCCTTTAGGCTGTGGCCTAGTGGCGTGCGACCGCAATGTCGCACGCCTGTGAATAGATGCTATGGAGTATTCAGTAGGCGCGCCTACAGCGCTGTTCATACAGCACTGTTTTCTTCACGACACCTCGGCGGTCTGTCCCCGCCAGGTGAGACCCGAAGGAGGCCCGGCGGGGGACACCCAGCGACAGAGGTGCCGACTCCGACACACCTACGGAGGATGTAATGGTCCCTAGAGCTAGCCGGTTACGTTACAGGCGAGGAACCGTTATGTGAGTATAGGCGGTATTTAATTGTACTGTGTAAACACCGCCCAGTGCAAGCGTGGCTCGCGAGCCCGCGCCGCGAGTCTACGCGTGTGTTTACGTGCTTGTGTAGAGATGCATGTGTGGTTGTAGTTCCGTGGCCTGCCTATATTAACTTAGCACAGTACACGCAACTGGATGTGTGTTGTGTGTGTAGAGTCGTAATTGTGTAGGTAAGCTGCGTGTATCCTGGAGAACAGCTTACCCAGGCGTCAAGTCCGGTGGGGAGGGCTCATCTTCCGCTACCAGGTCGCGGGGGAGAGGGCGCCTCGCGTCAGGGGGGCGCGCATGCCACGGCGCAATGTGCTTGACGTGTGGCCAAGCAGATGCGTCGGCACGCGCGAACATTCCCGTCGCAAGGCGCCGGATGAAGGCGTCCAGGCTCTCGATCCCGAGGGGACCTCGGGATCGAGCACGAGCACGATAACGTCGTTCCTCACGAAGCGAGGGGCATCGACGATTGTCCGCAGCGCCATGTTTTGCTGCGTGCGGAGAAGCTTTTTGTGCCCCTCGCATGCGAAGACGTACCATGCGGGGGCGGCGTACGTCAGAATCGGGCGTATATAAGTTTTATACACGCCCAACTTGACGCGCACCGGTAGGCGAGACAAGAGCACCGGACGGAGCTGGTGGCGGGCATGACTGCTCCCGCAAACACGTCGACTATTTATATGGCGATCGAACGTTCGAGAAATATCCACGACTTCCTAGAATCTTCTAGACAATTCCTTAGTGGATCATTGTCCTTCGAGAAACTTCCACAACTTGTACAAAGGAAAGAAGGTAGGTACTTTATGCCCTCGGCATACGGTCGAATTTACAATGACAATTCCTGAATTCCTGATGTTCTTTTGTAGGTAGTTTGCGAATTTGTACCTACATCATTCGGGACTCGTTTTACCTACCACCTACCTACATACTTGTAGGTACCTACTGCCGTAACTGTAGGTAAGTACGGGTACGACGTAACAATATCTTTAGGGGACTGTTCCAAGTTTAGTTAGTGCATTGCAGGTTAAAATCACCTGGTTGTTTAGAAAGTAAGATGATTCCGTGCTTCGGATTCGGAGGGCACGTTACTGTCGGTCCTGGTTATTTTCTACGCGATGTAGACGAAACAGAGCCACAGTATTTCCTAGAGTTTTAATGCATGTTATCATCTCGCTGAAGTCAAAAGCAGATTTCATTGGATGAGGTTTTGCTTACGACATCACTATCTGACTGTTTTTCCTTCTCTCAATCAATGAGATCAGCCGCCTTGCTAGACTTAATATAAATCGGGAGGCTGAATACTATTATTACTTAATGATAAAACAGCATATTTATCCATGAATAACATGATTTATTTCTTATTACTTACTTATTTTATTTATTTATTAAAAAAAAAAAAAACAGATAAGCACTCAGCTGGAGGTTGACAAGTTTTTAGACTCTATGTTACGAGCAGTTGGTCGATATGGGGGCTTTGCTACTACTAGCTTGTCCGTGGCTTCACCTGCGCTATAAGATTTTTCCTTGGATAGTACATATTTTGTAGGAAAGCCTAAGTGTTAATTCTGTGTGAAAAAAAAAAAAAAAAAAAACTTCATTCAAATCTGCCCAGTAGTACTGGAGATAGAATGGTTGAATGGTATGTAATAAAATAATGCGGTTTCCAGCCCGCCTGCCCAGCATGGTGGCAACGGGAAAAAAATCGCTGTAGTGCACTATCGAACTGACGTACATCGTAATTTATTCTTTAGATCTCACAAACTACGGAATTTCAAACGTCACGACATAGTACTGTCTGGTACTGTCAAACTAACGAACATCGTAATGCTAATGATATACATTTGATCGCACAAATTGCGGAAGCAATTCCGCAGTTTGTGAGATCAAATGTACTTAAGTACTTCGAAATTTAGTAGCGGAGTTCTCTCCTCTCTCTTTCTAGCTGTCATTTGTATGGGACAGCCAGTCTTCAGTGTACTTGTGTAATAGTAGAGGTCAGCGTGCACGCACCGCTCGGCTCACTCGTCCGGTGATTTATCCAACCGAATTAAGTGTCACTATTATGCAAAAATTTAAGGAACACCCATCTTCCAAACATTGTCGGATAGCACAGGCTCCATTATTTTGTACTTTATTGCCAGATTGAACTATTAGCCGACAAATTGTGCCTTTTCATGGTCGGGGGGTTAGTTGGGTGGGTGAGGCTCTTTAGCGGTGTCCGTTTCGACTGCTCGGCCACAATGTCGTAGAAGAAAAACGACTACGTCAACATAGAAGGAAGAAGGGATTTGGAAGGAATTGTAAAACACTAACAATGAAGGTAGGTAGCAAATTCGTAGAAACAATATTCAGAAAGTTATAAAGGTTTTAACGGTGGCCGCGCGGTCGGCACATGGAGAACTGCGCGGCCACGTAGTTTTCTCAAACGGAGCTTACTAAAGGCTGTGGTAGAGGTCCCATTATTTTTGCTAATCACTGATACGATTTCGAAGAAAATTAGTATGAATAAAGCCCTATTGTTTGGATTTCAAAACCTACACCTAAAATGCAAGTTAGAAGTAGGGTGACCAAGATTGTGACCATTGTTAGTGTTTTACAAATTCCTTCGTAATGTAAACGTAGTCGTTTTTCTTCTACGACATTGTGGCCGAGCAGTTGAAACGGACACCTATGGCGCCCCTGGCGGCGGCGGCGCCTATAGGCCCGGGCTTTATGGGCCTATAGGGTTAATCCGGGCAAGAGGCCTACCAACATTACACAATATGTTATACTTCGCTACCATTATGGCCGGTAAATCTTTTGTTTTTAATTTTTTTTTTCTAATTCAAATTTAAAATCGTTCAAAAAGGTTTATAAAATAAGCTTTCTTCAAAAGAATTTAAAACTGGCCAGTATTTTTGAGTTTAAGAAATTTATACAAAATATCCTTACACGGTGTTGATGTGTGTATTATAATAAAAGTACTCTTCTTTCCATGCAAACGCAAAATTGAATCTTGGATGTTGGATTGTTCCACTGAATAGGCAAATCCGCCCCACTGACCAAATGTTCTCTCACCGGGAGCGTCTATTTGTATCAAATGCTCAAAATCTGGATTTTTATATTACAAATTGAATGCTGTGGTGAGGGTGCGCCATATTGTGGAAGCGCCAGGGTAGCCCGCGAAATACAATTTTTTTTACACGTTTTGCAATTAGCAGGTTATTTGTCAGGTTGTATCTTGAATAAAATATGATTTGCAGCCGTAACAAATATGACTTTACAGAGTTATAAACATTAAAATCTTAAACAACCCTTTTAAGACCATTTAACTCCATTGAATGAAAATGTACCAAGTCTTCTTCTTCTCTTCTTCATATTGTACTCTGTGCTCGCGACATCTCCGCATTGTAAAGAGGGTGACGTTAGTCAGTCTCTTGTTTATATTTTTCGGAGGAGCAAGCAACACCACTCTTTGGACTTCAGAGGGAGCTACGCTTGCGAGTAGGTATAAAGCAGTAGGCAGCCAGTGATGATTCTGCATGTTTCAATAAGTGCTACATCTACCGCTCGGACATGATGCCACACTGGGCAAGTAAATTCGCCAGATTTTTTTAGAAACCATTCGGATGTAGGAGCCCCGCGAAGTGGTGCTCCGTCGACTGGGACTACCTCAACTTGGATGCAAGAGCGAGCGATTCAAATTATCACGCCCTTGCCGGTGCAGGGTGTAAAGCACGAGTAGATAAACTCATGTGGTGAAAAGTGCAAAAAATGACTGATCTTATGCTGCTTCAACAGGTCGGTGATTTTCGGGATTGTTTGGAATGGCGGGAGCCAAAATGACACTAGCGCTAGACGGTCGTGTTTTCTTGACAAACAACGATAGTAGGTAGTTGTTTTTCCAGGACCAACTCGTGCCAGTGTCATTTTGGCTCTCGCCATCCCGAACATTACCGACCTGTAGAAGCAGCATAAGATCTACATATTCGCCACGGTTTACAACAAGCCAGCTAGCTGGTCTCGGGGTACAGGCTGTTTTATATGTACTCCTAATACTTTTGTAATCAGCAGTGTATAGTATACGAGGTCCGTATTAAATATATTTGTTAATAAATGTTGTAAATATGTATTGGAGAGTTTTATTTGTTTTGTGATTAAAATCTTGTGTCTTGAGTTCGATCCCAGCCAAAGGATTCTCTTTTCGTGAATCGAGTAATTTTTTTATTGTTTGTTTTTTTTCATGCATTTAAAATTTGGCCCCAAACGTCTTACTTTGGTCTGTCTTACTTTTTTTTTTGCCCATTCCGACCATCTGTTGAGCGTCGACTACGCTTTTTAAACCCATCAATCAACCTCAACAAACAAACAAACAAAATACCAATCCAAATTCAAATTTCACATCGCACCCTTACCGGAGCCAAAATAACACTGGCGCGAGACTGTCGTGTTTTTACACATTTTTTATTCGCCTTTTTTACATTGCTGGCTAACTTAAAATGGAACGTGTTATAATGATCAAGTCCCTATCAACTTTTCAATCACGCAATCAATCGTCTTTCGGACAGCACTACCTAGCTCAATTACCTAGTATCCAAGTCCCAAAATTTCGAGTCACCTGATTGGCCAACCAATCGGCCAATCACGCGATGTCGCCAATTATCATGCCGTACAATCTTGGGTCGGACAAGCAAGCACAGAACATATATACTCTAGCGAGCAAGCAAGGTACAGCCCAGCAATTGGAGACATCGCGATGCTTCCTTTTCCTATGTTGTACACGCCCGTGTTGTACAATCCAGTGTCGTGCATTGCTGGTGTGTGCATTACAGTGACGTGCATTATAGGGACTCAAATATGGCGACTGCTCCACCTCCATGCGCTTGTGCTTGTTTGTAGTTTTCGTCTCAAAATTTGTGCCATTCTTCGTGAAATTAATCCGCCGATCCGCGTTGAGTCGAGTCCTCTTCTCCGTAGTGAAGTGTAATCATTTTCCGAAGTTATTATGCGAGTTGAACTTTTAGTGCCTCCGCCACAAACGTTCTTTTTGCGACCCGGACGCTTCGATTGTGCTGTTTCTTTGCGATATATAGACGCTTGTGATTTGTTTGTACCATGCCTAAACGGTGTGCATTGGGATGTTCAAACAGTAAGTATAATCATCATTATATCTCTGCCATCCTGCCTCTATAGATATCCATAGTGCCCGGTGAATTTACATGCTTGTCTTATTATTAGGTAAACAGGGTAAGATTTTCATTATGGAGAGACCACTGCAGTAATCCGTATTTATTTTAGTACCTACTATTAAAACGACTGTGTGCGAGTCTGATTCGCACTTGGCAGCTTCTTTCCCCGACTACGGCGAAGCTTAAAGGAAGGGTTATGATTTTAGCAGTATATTAAGTATGTCTGTTTATATTTACGTATGTTCCACCTTAGCACCTAAACTATTCATCTGATTTTGATGAGTAAGGTGTCAATCGATTTGTTCTATAGCCCGCATAACAAAGCATACATTTTATTCAGTAGTTGGGTTTTTAGTGGTAGTATACCACACAAGTAAAATTCTTGTTTTAGTGTCAGTAGTATCATGTTCATTATCATTTAAGATGTCATATTGTTACTCATCATTATTCAGGAAAAATGGTTTTAGATCTTTGAACATTTCAAGATAAAAATTGTGATCTTTCTTTTTTTTTTCAGAGTATTCCTACCATCAATTTCCTCATCCAGAAAAGAATGCTGACCGTTTCAAGGCTTGGGTTCATATAGCTGGTGGGAAGTTAGATAGTCCAGCCGATTTTGAACTGTATAGGAAGAAAGTTATCTGTGATATCCATTTTACAGACACGGATAGAAACCGTAACAACCGATTGAATTTTCTAGCTGTGCCATCACTTCATCTTCCTGGTAAGATTTACATAATTTTCAAATAAAGCCATTATAACTTATTAATAGGCTTGAGTTGAAATTAGTTTTATCAGCTAATATTGCATATTTAACTGAAAATCTTCTACAAAACAGGGCCAAAATGATGGGAATTCATTTTGCCCATGTTTTGCAACAAGTACAAATAGCATTATCTTTGTCTCATATTATACCTACCCTAAGTTGATTAATATGTAGGCTGCACTACATTGCTAATATTGTTTTATTTATAAGGTTATCAGTAATTTTATTTTCTGCAAGGTGGAATAATAAAACATTCATATATTTTTGTCCCACTTTGAATCAAAAATTCTTTAACATTATCATTTTTTTAAATAAATAATATTAATTTCTCTTATTTTTCAGGCAAGTCTGATGAAGACAATGAACATGTCAATGAAAAAAGCAGCCCTGCTACATTAAAACCGACACTGACAGGTACTTACTTGCATATACTATACAGGTATTACTGGCAGTTTGAGTACTATAAGCGACCTACCCAAATGTCCTTTCTTTGGTATTGTTCATCTTTCGTTGAGCTCCTTGAGTTATAAGTCGAGCTACACGATAACTGACAAATGCTTGCACTGACTGGACAGGTCCACTCAAAATCTGTGTGGTTCTTTCTTCAAAAGACAATCTCGGACACTAATCTGCATAGTCCTCATCTGAATTGAACAAGATTATGTCTGGACTTCAAAAGGGACTATGACCTCCGAGTTTGTTTCGGCTGTTTCTTCTCAGAGTAGTCAGGTACGCAACACTGGCCCCATCTAGTTTAAAAAAAATGATGTGTAAAAGTGTTTGTAAGAACCTACTTGCAAAAATAAACATCATTTCATTTCATTATAATATTAATTCCAATTATTTATTGTATATTGTTAGTTCATAAATAAAGTAAGACTAAAAATAGCACGCATTTCTGGGGACGGACTTTCTACTATTGCTATAATAATTGTCATCATGAGCCTTGTTGAACTACATGTTTTCTGTAAAAATTTCAACTGGCTGGCTATTACAGCCAAGGCGGTACGGAACAGTCTCATACGGTAACAGCAAACGTGTTACCTGAAAGAACTAAGGGGATTCAAATTAAATTAAATCATATAATCATTGTAATATTTCTCATGAATATTTCGCTCATATTACAGATAACCGTGCTGGATTTATAACTTCACGACACATTTATTGGCCACTACCGAAGACGGCAATTAAACAAAAGCAAAGTAAGTTTACAACTATATAATTGTTTAATTTGGGCCTAACTAATTATTTTACTGTAAATGTAATGTTGTTTTTCGGCGATTTCCATTCTAGTTTACGTTACCTACAACTTCAATGATAAAAAAAAGCAACAACATTGAAGAGCTTGGTGTCGCTGCGAATAGTGTGGATCGTGCACGCTAAACAACTATAAAATCTCGAGCTGACCACTGCGTGGTGATTTATGACCCGATCTTCCTATGTACCTGTGCTCAGCATTACACTTGAAATATTTTTTTTTTTTTCAGGCATGTCTGATGAAGTTGGTACTTCAGAGAAACTTTTACATGAACCTGAACCTGTGAATGTAGAAAGCAGCCCTGCTACATTAAAACCGACACTGACAGGTACTTGCATATTAATTCTAATTATTTATTGCATTCATAATGTGGGTAAAAACAGCACACTAACAAAATCAATTTTTCTCTCACATTACAGATAACTCTACCAGAATTATAAATTCAGAACACAATTATTGCCGACTGCAGAAGAAGGCAATAAATAAAAACAAAAGTAAGATTTATTTAGATTGTTAAGGGATTAGGAGACAGTGCACTCTTAACCCAGCCCGTCATCATAATCATTCTTGCCCTTAGCCCAACTAATTTGGGGTCGACTCAGCATGTCTTCTTTCATACTTCTCTATTACTCGCCATCTCATCAGAATCCTCTTTTCTTGCCATATCCTTCTTTATACAGTCCATCCATCGTTTCTATGGTCTTTCTCTACTCTAGGTATAGAGTACATCCACATTCATACTCAGAATTTTCTTCATACCTTATTACATGCCCATACTACAACATAACCGATTACCACACAACTTTTCAGTCACCAGCGTCACTTCAGACTTCGTCTTATGTACTAATTTTTTATTTTATCCATTCGCGTAACATCACACATGGTTTTTTATACAGATAATCAGCAGCAGGAGGTGCCGGTATTTTGGTTGAACCAACTAAGAACAACAAGAAGAAAAATGAAAATTTTGCAAGCAAACTTGATCAGAGCACAACAGAAAAACAAAACACTTCAATCCAGAATCGCCAGCGCTGAAAAAATGTCTACAGATCTTTTATTTACAAAACTGACGAACAAAATGACAACAGCAGCAAAAATTTTTACAAAAATGCAGTACACCCAGACAAGCAAGAAGCCTTCAGGTCGCAGATTCACTCTAGAAGAAAAAGTGCTCTCACTTTCTTTATATAAGAAGAGTCCAAGAAGCTACCCTCTTTTGGCTAAATATTTTACTTTGCCATCCACTAAATCTCTTAGAAGACTAAGTTAAAGGTAAGTTAAGGGCTGAATAAATGCATCCATATAAAAATTAAAAATACCGTCAAGGAGTTATGTAAGACCGGCTATGCACTTTAATTTTTGACGAAATGTCGATTTCCCCTCAAATTCATTATAACGCTGCAAAAGACCAGCTTAGGGGGTTCACATTGGATGGCAAAAAAAATGCAGACCATGTATTGGTGTTCATGGTGAAGGGATTAAGAAAGAAATTCAAGCAACCCGTCGCATATTATTTCACCAACTCTGAATAAGGCTCAATTGGAAGAAATGTTGCAAAAAATCTTAAAGTATGTACGTAGTGCAGGATTAAAGGTCATATGCACTGTCTGTGATCAAAGCACAGTCAATGTGAGTGTGATAAATGAGTTGGTAGAAGATACAAAAAAAAAAAAAATTTAAGAGAAGGAAAGGAATGGAACACCGAGATCATTGAAATAGGGTAAACAAAAGTAATTTCTCTATTTGATGTTCCACATTTATTAAAAGGAGTCCGCAACAATTTACTCACAAAATATTTAAAATATTATGATTTTGAGGAGAAGTGCGAAAAGACTGTTCAATGGGACTACTATAAGCAAACTTATGAAGCTGATAAATCGTATGGAGAGGTGAAATGCCTGCTGAGAGTCACAGATGAGCACATCTATGTCGATAAAATAAGAATGAAAGTGAAATAAGCAGCCCACGTTTTCAGTCACACCATAGCAGCAACTGCAGGACATCTTGTGGCAAGACGAGACATTCCAAGAGATTGCCAAAATTTGGTAAAATTTACTACACTAATGGACAATCTTTTTGATTTATTAAATTCGAATACATTTTGAGGAGGATCAGCTCATGGCTAAATAATAACAGCCGCTCGGGTCGATCTTTAGGTTAAGCCGTGCTTGCCTAGGTTGATCTGTAGATGGGTGACCACCCATTACATACCAAGTTTCCTCCGTGCCTCGGAAAGCACGGTAAGCCGTTGGTCCCGGCTGTCATTTGTAGATCTTTGACAGTCGTTAAGGAGTCAGTGGACCAAAAATTCTAACAACCAGTCTTACCAAGGGGTATCATATTTCCCGGTACTAACTGGGTTGTGGAGGTCAGTTAAGCAGTCGCTCCATGTAAAATACTAGTATTCAGCTGCATCCGGTAAGACTGGAAGCCGACCCCAATATAGTTGGGAAAAGGCTAGGCAGATGATGAAATTCGAATACATTTCATGTGCCTGATGGCAAAATATATAAAGCATGTGTACGACGATGTAGTTCACACCATGATTTGTGGAAGAATGCCATAAAAGTTTTAAAAACTAACATTTATTAAGAAAATTAAGGACATAAATAACAAAATCCGTCTAATTGAAACGAAAGCTATACCTTCTATAAAAAACTTCATACGTACAATTGAAGGAATGCAACAATTATGGATATTGTTGTCCCAATCATATTCATTTGATGCTATGCTAACACGTAATTTTAACCAGGACCCACTAGAGAATTTCTTTGGGAATATCAGAAGTTATGCAATGCAGAGAATGGGGCGAGTTAAAATTATTAATTAAGAGGGACTTAAAGGCACCTTCAAATGCAACCGTGTCTGGTGCCGTATTCCTCGCCCCATTCTCTGCATGCAAACTGCGAAAAAGACGATGATAGCTGCTTGCAGAATCTGGATTTTTTTGTAAGACAAATTATTGTGTCAACTTCTGATATTCCCAATCCCATTGATGAGCAGACATCACAATTTTCTGAAAGCATAGAAGACGAAATTGTGGTGCCTTTCATCAATTTAAATACAAATTTTAATGATGCTGGTCAGGGCAATTATGTGTGTGGGTGGGTTCTGGGGAAATGCATTAAAAATTTATCAAAAAGCTGCAAAATTTGTAAAAAAGATATGTATGGCGATCCTGAAAGCAAATCAAATGAATATTTAAGGGCCAAAGAATATAAAAAAGGTAAAAATTCTTTAAATACCTATCAAAAGATATGGAAAATGTTTTGTCCAAATTCAAAATTTAGTGACAGACTGTTTGTGTAATTTAGTTCCTCACGGCTCGATAGATGGCGTTGCTCGATTAAAAAGCAAGCTATCGTTAGCTTCCCTCAATTCACATAAGTGTTTACGAATATTTATTTTTCAATATAGTTCTACCACAAGTAAAGTGTCGTTTTCATTAAACATTTGGTCCTTCGAGCCGGATAAAAGTAAAGTGCATAAAGTTCAGTGCGTAATAAAGTGAAGTGAGTTGTGAGTGTTAGTGAATAAGTGCTGTGACATTGGATCGGACTGTAATAGGACTCTCGTGAAGTCTCGTGGGTAAGCCTGTGAACATTTTATATCAGGAACTTAGTGAAATATTACGTTGTGTGGACTTAGTAAATTCAGTTAAAAACCTTAGAAATATTGAGATTATTGAATTTAACTTAAAAAAATCTCTTGAAAACTTTGTTGTGATTTTGTGTTTTGGACAATTAAAAAACTTTAACTACAGTGATTTAACCAATTCTTCTGTTTTACGAACATTGAACATTTACACTGGTGTCTTTAACTATTTCTTGAAGAAAACTGTTTTGATTTAGTTATAAACATGTCGCAATGGTGTGCGCCACAAAAACAGTTGAGTGAGAGAATTGCTAAGTTGTATAGCAACACAAAGAAAACTTCAAAGTCACGTTATACCAGAGGTTATTTAGAAACAAGATTAGACACATTAACTGAATATTGGGAAACGTACAATAAACAACACGACGAGATTATAAAGAATGTTTCCACTGAGGTTCTCGAAAAATTTAAGTTTGATCCTATTGCAAATTTTGATCAAACCGAAGAAATATATCTTGATTTTAAAACTGCGATTAAAGAATGCTTGATCGAGCTATCTCATCAGGAGTCACAGCAAGCTACAACTTCGGCTACAATGACATGTCATGACGAAACATTTGAAAGGGTACAAAACAAGACAAAGTTACCACCGATTAACATACCTAAGTTTTCCGGTAACTACACTGAATGGTACAGCTTTCGTGACGTCTTCACATGTCTTGTTCACAATGATAATAACCTATCAAAAATTGAGAAACACCATTATTTGAAGTCCAGTATTACGGGCGAGGCTGAGCAGCTATTAAAACACTTCACACTTACCGAAGCTACTTATGATAAGGCCTGGGAGACACTTGAGAATCGTTATGAAAATAAGAGGATAATTGTCAATAACATCCTGAATCGTCTTCTTTCTCAGCGCAAAATGACCAACGAATGCGCTCAAAGCCTGAAAGGTATTGTAGACACCACACGCGAATGCTTGAATTCGCTAGAAAGTCTTAAAATCAACACGTGGGAGGCTATAGTAGTTCACATTGTTGTCTCTAAAATTGACATTGAAACTCACAAACTTTGGGAACAGTCCCTTGGTTCATCACGAGACATACCAACTTTTGAGACTTTAGCCTCACTGCTAGAAAGCCGATTCAGACCTATGGAAAATATCACCAGTATTAGAAAGGATACAGCAAAGAAAGATTCAGCGAAACCTACCTCAACCCAAGCAAAATACATTCCTGTGAAATCTTTCGCCACTGAAATTGAAAGCACTTGCACTTTTTGTTCACAACCCCATTATATTTGCCACTGCAAAGGATTTTGTAATTTGGAAGTCTCACAACGCCATGACTTTGTCAAGAAGAATCGCATCTGCTTCAACTGTCTTGTTCAGGGTCATTCAGTGAGTCAATGCAAGCAAAGCACAAGCTGTAGGAAATGTGGTCGACGTCATCACACACTCTTGCATATTACAAACCCAGCCAAGACGAGCACAGCAACAGATCAGAGTGAGCCAGAAACACGCGAGGCTGTCACCATGAAAGCTGAAATAAATAATGTACAACAGGTTATTTTAGCAACAGCTCGTGTTGTTGTTATTGCTAAAAATGGATCCACTCACCAACTTAGAGCCTTAATTGATCCAGGTTCTCAAGCATCACTTGTGACTGAAACAACTGCGCAATTACTAAATCTTGACCGAATTGCGGTGAATGGTAAAATTACTGGAATTTCAAATGACAAAGTAATAACGACTAAGTCGTTGGTGAACCTTAAATTTCATTCAATTTATGATTCTACACACACTATTACTACACAAGCGTTTGTACTCAAACGATTGACTTCATTGTTGCCTGCAAAAGAAGTATCAATGGATTCCTGGCCTCTTTTAAGTGCCATCAACCTTGCTGATCCACAATTTCACAAGCCAGGAAGTATAGATATCTTGTTCGGGGCAGAAGTACACTCACAATTAATGCTGGATGGTTTACATAGACACAACGCAATGATTGCACTTAATTCACATCTTGGATGGTTGATTTCAGGACAAACTTGTAAGGATACCTCACAAAATTCATATCATGTTGTTGTCTCACATACTAAATTAGAGACTGACCAGTTGCTCATGAGATTCTGGGAACTGGAGGAACACACACAAAGTAAAAAACCACTTACAAAATTGGAAACTCAGTGCGAAGAGCATTATAGAGAAACTCACACTCGGAACGCTGAGGGCCGTTACATACTCCGCTTGCCTTTCAAGAACATGACTCACCTAGGTGACACAAAAGGTTTAGCAATTAATCGTTTAACTCAAATGGAGAAGAGATTTAAGCACAAACCGGAATTTAAAGAAGAATACTGCAAATTTTTGAAGCAGTATGAATCACAAGCACACATGGAAGTCATACCTGAAAGGGAAAGAAACACAAGTAATAAATATTACTTACCTCATCACGCCGTCTTGAAGGAGTCCAGCACTAGCACGAAGCTACGCGTAGTCTTTGATGGTAGCGCCAAACCTGGAATAGGAACGTCCTTGAATGATGAACTGATGATTGGTCCGCCCTTGCAACAAGATATAAAAGATTTAGTAACAAGGTGGAGAACACATAGAATTTGTTTAGTAGCGGACATTCAACAAATGTATAGGCAAATACTAATTCATCCTGATGATGCGAATTACCAACGAATCGTGTGGCGAGAAAATTCGGATGAAGCAGTTAGAGAATACAGGTTACTTACCGTTACTTATGGAACATCCTGTGCACCTTACCTTGCAATTAGAACGTTGCACCAGTTGTCTAATGATGAGAAGGAAGAGTTTCCTATCGCAGCGCCGCTACTGCAAACAGATTTTTATATGGATGACTTGATGTCAGGGACATCCAATGAAGATGACACAATTATACTGCAAAAAAAAATAACTGAATTGTTACAAAGAGGTGGATTTTTGTTACACAAATGGTCGTCAAATAGTCCAAAAGTATTGGCACAGATTGAAAATGCCGATAAATGTAACCAAACTGTGGTGAACATAAAAATGCACGACGCTATTAAAGCTTTGGGCATTAATTGGAATCCGCACAATGATAATTTTGAATTAAAAATGTCGATAGATCCGCTTGTGAATACTATCACTAAAAGAACAGTGTTGTCCATTATCGCTAAAACATTCGACCCGCTTGGTTGGTTAGCGCCTGTAGTCATTGTGTTAAAAATCTTCATGCAAAAGCTGTGGTTGGCTGGCCTGGACTGGGACGATGTTTTACCTGATAACTTACAAGTTGAATGGTGCACTATTCACAACAACATAAAACACATGAATACTATACAGCTTCCTCGGTGGCTTGGCTTGTTACCTGCTCAATTGAAGGTGGAAATTCATGGGTTTTGTGATGCTTCTTGTGCTGCTTATGCGTGTGTGGTTTACCTTAGAGTTCTGGACGACAGTGCTATCACAATGCGTCTTATCGCTGCAAAATCAAAGGTTGCTCCAGTCAAACAAGTGTCGCTTCCTCGTTTAGAACTCTGCGGTGCAGTACTTTTGGCTAAGATGTTAGTTGATGTTAAAACTAGTATACCAATTGATCAAAGACATATTTACGCGTGGACTGACTCCACTATAGTGCTGGCTTGGTTACGTAAACATCCTAATTCATGGACTACTTTTGTAGCAAACCGTACCACTGAGATTTTAAATGTCACTAATAGTAGTCAATGGCATCATGTCAGGTCGCCTGATAACCCAGCGGACTTAGCTTCGCGGGGTATGAACCCAAACGACCTGTCAGAGTCAGCACTGTGGTGGGAAGGGCCACAATTTTTAAGAATCTCATCTGAATTTATACATTTAGAGGATAAGTTACCAGATACTGTGTTAGAATCTAAGTGTAAAATTACTTCACATGTTGCTGTTAACAATCAAGTAGATGATTTACCCTCGTATTTAAATTGCTATTCTAGTCTAACAAAGTTGGTTCGAGTTATAGCTTATTGTATTAGATTTGTGCGTCGGTGTAAAGAAAAGGCTTCTAAAAATGCTACAACTTGGACAAGTTTTTTAAATGCGAGTGAATTGTTAAATGCACGCAAAATATGTATCCGTTTGTCACAACGTGTGTTTCAAACTGAAATTGATTTATTATTAGCTAGTAAGTCTATTCCTAAATCCAGTAAATTGTTTTCCCTTCACCCTTATATTGATGACCAAAATATATTAAGAGTTGGTGGTCGACTCGCTAACGTTCAAGGTAAATTAGATTTTAAATCACCAGTTATCCTCTCAAGTCAATGCCACTTCACTAAACTACTTGTCACAGATGCTCACCACCGAACGTTGCATGGTGGATTTCAATTAACTCTTAATATATTAAACTTGAATTATTGCATTATTGGTGCTAAGAGAATAGTTAAGAGTATTATCCGAAAATGTATTCCGTGTTTTAAACAAAGGGCCGCGCCAAGGCCTCCTTTCATGGGAAATTTGCCTTCATATAGGGTTAAACCAGCACGTCCATTTCTATCCTGTGGAGTGGAATTCGCGGGACCCTTCTCGTTGAAATTGTATTCTGGTAGATGTACTCGCACCAGTAAAGCTTACATTAGCCTATTTGTGTGCACTGTCACAAAGGCTATTCACCTGGAGTTGGTCGAAGCTTTGAGCACTATGAGCAATATAAAAATCTTAAAAAGTAGAATAAAAATGTTCACTGACATATTTGTTGATTTTCCATTTAGTTGTGAAACACAAAAAAAAAAAAAAAAACAATTATTAATGTGCTTATATATAGTTGGTGTCGTTCAATTAACCGGATTTTGTCTGGCAAAATCACATACCATGGTGAGGAAGAAATTAAAGCAGCAGCGCAAGCTTAAAAAATAAACACTAGACAAATAAATAAGTTTGTGTCAAATAAAAGAAAAGTTTTTTTTTTATGTATCCACTGTGTACCTTTTGAAATTGATGCTTCCTTACTAATTTGCTTGTTTTTAATTTGATAAGGTTTTACTATGATTTTGATAATAAAGAGAAAAAATTAATTAAGTAAAACTTTGTCAACTTTGTGTAAGTGTAAGCAGGGGCCCAATTCTGTAAAATTACGAACTTGTCAATAGTGTGTAAGTAGTGTCTCAATAGGCTAATCATTGACATATTTTGGTATTCTACAAATTATCTATGGTCATTGACTTACCACTGTAGTGCCATGCCATTGAAACGCCACAGTAATACTATTGTAATAATTGGTATTCTGCTCCAATATAATGTGTCAATGTCATCATGATGGCCAAAGTTAAGGTAGTCTGTAAATATTTTAAGTGTATTTGACAGTTGTGTCTATCGTGTTTGAAAAGTGTTTTGGCCATCGAATCGCCATTGTCCAGGGGTAGTCGACTCTTACTGTCGAATCAGTAACATACCTATTGGGGCCAATTTTATGTTGCCACAAATATATTAAATATTTTTTAAATGTTTTGTGGCAACATCAAAAAATAAAAAAAATACTGTTCAACCTTAGTGTTGCTATAATTTTGACGTTTACCTCTATCCTAGTTACAACCTATCGTTTTACTCCTTGGTAAAAACGTTGATAACAATAGTTATAGGAGCACCTTTCAAGTATTTTTTTTTTTAAACGACATAATAATTTAAACAACTCATAACTCCCATTGAATAGGTATTCAAAATAAAATACGTTTTGTTTCTTAATGATTTGAAGTAAAATATGGAAAGATTTTGAGAAAGGTTTAAAACGTGACATAGCAACACAGCTTATAAAACTAAAAATGTGTTCATGTTTGGCTCGTGCTCGTAATTTGTTTAATTTCATTGTGTTTTGGTACTTTCTGGTTACCACGAGCACGATGAAAGACCACAAAACGAAGTGCTTCATGTGTGGCAGTTCAAGTGAGAATCCAGATATAACTCTACATCGGTTTCCTAAACCGGGAAGTAAGAACTATCTCCGGTACGTATCTTCATAAATTTGGCAGACTGTTGCCCTTACTTATTTATTTATCTACAATTTTACACACAAAATTCTGATTTTTAATTTGCTACATCAAAATACCAGCTGCGACCGACGTTTTTCATCAGTCAGTTTAATTAATATAACGATTTGCTTTGTTCGACACCTCCATCTACCTTCTTTCAAAAAAACATTCAGTGCTAAACCTTGTACAGACCTCCGCCCCTAAGGCGACCCACCGACCTACCAAACATAACCTAACCTCACACCGGGATAGGCATACACCGTCCAAAATTCAAAACCGGTACAAAAACATAATTAAAAGATGTATTATTCATACAAACATTAATTGTTTCTTACAGCTGCGAACTATGGGCGAAATTCTGTTTCCCTCATGGACAGTGGTCTTCACCAGATTTCCAAATGAAGCTCTATAATGAGCATTGAATGCTGTACCACACACATTTTAAAGAATCTTCTTATGTGGTTCACTACCAAGAAACTACATAGGCATGCTGCTCCTGAAGAAAACTTTGTACAGGTTAGAACTTTATTATTATGGTTCTGTATCAAAAGTGTAAAAATATTTAGTTAATCAAGTAGTAAATTGAAGTGTTAATTTTTGTTAGAATATCATGTCCCACCAGCTAAAATTATAGGTATAAAGCATCATTAGTATGGAAGTAAAGGAAAATTGTTTAAATTAAATAACTGTTTATACTTCCTAGGAAGTTACGGAAACCTCAGTTAAAACAGTTTTTATTTTTATAAAATGACAAATGGTGTTAATAAATTGAAAAAGGATAAATTAATAATAGTTTTTTTGATTCAGAGAATGTTCCAATACATACTTCAAGTTGTTACTGTTTTAACAAATAATCATTTTCAGATAACACAAACTCTATCACAACATTCCAATGAACCTGTTGTGGTTCTCGCACGTCAATGGGCACTGTCAGATGTCACAAACCAGGCACAATCAACCAGAAAAAGTAATGAAGGAGACTATGATAAGGTAAATTAATATTTTAATAGGGTTCAATACTGAAAGGGTGTCAATGGAATTATTACTAAGCCTATTATGTTGGTTCATCTGTCACACACAAGGCTTTATCGCATTATTGGTAAGAGATAGACAGTTGAAATTTTAATTATTTTTTTCAGATAACAACCTTTTCCACAACATCTCATTGAACCTGTGGCAGGTCCCTCACATCAATTGCCACTGTCAGATGTCATCATAAACCAAGTAGGCAGAAATTACAGGTATTTATTTTCAGTACAGTTATAAGTAATAACAATGATTTAGATCTAGAATTAATCATCATATCAGCCGAAAGACATTCACTGCTGGACAGAGGCCTCCCCAAAAAGGGGGGATTTGCCATAATTGCCACACTTAGAAGGCGGGTTGGCGATCGGGGCGGATTGGGGTTAACAGAAAAGCATTGCATTGCATTGAGAAACATCATTTATCGTGTATTAAAGCTAACATTAAAATATTATTGGGTGAAATAGACTATAGTTTTTTGAATAAATGTCAAAAACACAAACAAGGTACTATACAATTTATAGGAAACAGTGTTTTTCACATTTGTGTCAAAAGATCATGCATTCTAAGAAACAGAGAATTTGTAGAAGTAGCCTCGCAGGCAGCTCTGAAAAAAAAATTGCCATTTTAAAACATGTTTAAAATTAAAATCTGTAAAAATGAAGACATTTTATTGTTAATAATTAAGAAATGTTATTATAATTTATATGAATATTTGAATAATCCCATTTTGTAATAATTATTACTTTGTAAAGGTGTACTGCTGTTTATTTTATAATATACTTCTATGACATAATTTTATCATTATTTGACAATATATACCTACAATTCTAATTTCAACTCTTTTGTGGTTGTAATGGCAATCATGTATTTTTTTAAAATAGTTTTTTATTTTTAGAATGTTATTTATCTTTTATTCGTATTCTCTGATATTTTGTGAATGTGAAAACTTTGTAGGCCTCTTGTAGACCATAGATTTGTAAACCATTTTCTATTTTATTATGTACCTGGTACTTGTTGACAGGCCTACACTGTCCTCCCATACCTATTAACACGAGTTTAAAACATTGTAAAGGCCAATTATTTTTAAAAGAGTAATCGTGGAGTTTCTCGTCGTCTTCTCCATAGAACGACTATTAAGAACCTTGCACCTAGCTTCTGACGTTTTATAAGTGCCCATGTAAGTTTATGTAAAATAAAATATTTTGATTTGATTTGTTCTCATCTTGCTAAGGCGAGTTTCCAGCATGTGAATTATGGACTCGATAATTATTATTATGTCGTCGTTAATCATGTCAGTATATTAATGGTCTGATTGCATATAATATTTTTTCTTTACAAACTTTATTTTACATGTACCTACCACAATATTGTAATGAAATAAATATTTTTTTACATTTACAATCAACACATACTGTTTTTTTTTTTGCTCCAGCTGGCTTCTGCACTTGCAAGAAAACTGAAAAGTTATCTTGCAGGTGCAAAAGCCAAATTTTATCCAAATAATTTATCTAATTAAAAAAAATAAGATTCGAAATTCCCGCTACATTAACTTCTATTTGGGTATAACAAGAGATGGCCAGTCTGTGCACCAGTTTTTGTCCTCAAATTTTTTGCATTGAGTTGACATTCTTCTCCTAGAGTATATGTGTTCTGTGCCATTGTCACAGAGTACTTTTTCGAACAACGACACCTCTTTTAATTATTAAATTGGTTCAATTTGTTTATTTTTGGAATTCGTGATCTGTTTTTGGATTTAAAATAAAGTGTAATAGAGTGTAGTTAGTAAATAAAGTGTAGTTTTCGCCACAATGAGGCCTTCCGTCCCTACTTTGCGGTGGCGTATTTTGGCATTGGCTAATAGTGCCGACCGCCGACGTTTGCTTTTGCGCCAGCGCCGTAAATCTCGCGCACTAATGAGGCGGCAAGTGAATGCCTTTCGTGAACTCCCCGAAACGGAGTTTGTCAAAACGTTTCGGCTTGATAAGGAGCAAACAAGGGAGCTAATTGACGAGCTCATTCCCTTTCTCCGGAGACAGCGACGGCAGAATGCAATCCCTGCTGAATTAAAGGTTTGTATGAAGTACCTAACTTGACACTCCAACCCAACATGTAAAACTGATGTTGAATAATTACATTGTTCCTTAGAATTCAAATAAAAAAATCGAAACATTTCAGGTACTTATAGCACTGAGCTTCTACGCCACAGGGTCATACCAAACACTAGTTGGCCAAAGCGCATTACATAATGTCTCACAGACTACCGTGTCAAGAGCTGTGAAAGAAGTCACCGATGCATTGAACCAAATCTATAATAAACATATAGTTTGGCCAATGCATCCCCAAGAAAGAAATGCAATCAAGGCAAAGTGAGTGTTATTTGTCAGTCTCATAGTTTTGAGATAATAATTGTTCATGTACCTATTATACTTAATATATTATTATTTCTTATAGATTTTACTCATACTTTGGTATCCCGGGTGTACTGGGTTGTATTGACGGCACACATGTAGCTTTACTAAGGCCTGTACTCCATGAAGAGCGATTTTATAATAGAAAAGGATACCATTCTCTGAATGTCATGATTGTAAGCAACTATTTATTTTTAGACATACCTAAATTAATGATTGTTTGTTATGAAATTCTAAGTTATAATATAACATTAACTTATAATAAACTTTGTTACAGATTTGTGATGCAGATTTAAACATATTGTGTGTTGATCCAAGCAGCCCAGGTTCAGCTCATGATTCTATGGTGTGGCAAGCACACCCACTGAACCGCCATCTAATTGAGGTGTCTAATGCTGGAGAGGAAGTGTTTTTGTTAGTTACCAAATACAAGTATTTATTATAATATTATGGACTTAAAAATAAGCAGGAACAACAAAGTAAAAAACTGGTAATCAACTATCTATCAATTTCTAGGTGATAGCGGTTATCCTTTACGGCCAACTATGATGACACCAATTTTGGATACAAGGGAGGGGACTGCAGAACACAATTACTACAAAGTTCATGTGTCAGCACGCAACACAGTGGAACGTTGCATAGGAGTACTGAAAGCTCGATTCAGGTTTAATATTTTAATTAATACCTTTATTATACAACCATACAGTCATTTAATAATATTATTTGTTAAGTCCCACACCCGCATTGGGTCAGTGTGGTGAAATACAGCCTAAACCCTCTCTTTAGAGAAGCATGCTGAGGAGTGTGACGCATAGTTGATATGATGATGTATGTCTAGATAAATAATAATAAAAGTTATCTTTTTCAGATGTTTATTAGCAGCAAGAGCATTGCATTACGACCCTATCACTGCTGGGAAAATAGTAAATGCATGCTGCGTGCTGCATAACATAGCAAACCGCAGCAGACTACCTATCGTATTGCTCACAAGCGAGGAAGAAGAAATGGAGAACCAGCTACAACACCAGGCAAGATCTTTTCTAGTTAATTGAAATAAAAACAAGATGATTCTAAAAATATATATTTAAATTTTAAAAAAATCTGCACCTATCTGTACCTGTTTTAATAAAAATCAACAATAAATTAAAAAACAAATCAACAAAGTTGTAAACAAAATAAATCAAATTCTCATAAATCAGTATCATTGGTAAAATCAGTCCTCCCAGTTACACTTTAAATTATCACCCTGTAATAAAATCTATAATTCTAAGTAATATAATCAAACTATCATTCTTAGTATTCTAATCAGTCTTATTAATAACACAGGTTGCAGATCATATGAGAGTCATGGTGAATCCGGGGAACCGTCGTGTCCACCCAGAGCTGCAAAGAGGTCGGGCAATGCAGCAGTCACTCATTTCCAGGCTGTGGAGAGAACATCAAATATAATTTTCTTATAAGTAAAATTAAAAAAGTTTAACAATTTCAAGTTTTGTTTTTGTATTATGTAATAACATCGTCATTATAATATATCAGCCAGTAGACGTGAACAAAATCCAGTTAATGCAAATACAATTTTAATACATACTCTAGCTTGTGGAGGGTTTTGGAGCACAATGATTATTGGCTCTCTTAGCCTCTCAGCTACTGCTTCTAATGCAGCTGCCAGTCGTTGAGTGGCTTGGGCAAGTTCCCTGGTAGCCCCTGCACTTATTTGTTCCATGGCCTCCAGCCTTGCAGACGCCTCGTGCATACTATCATGCTCTGTGAGATAAATATTTAAATTTTACGAACCATTTGTGGCTACTAGAATTTGGGACAGGCTAATTAACTAAATATGAATAACTTTGATACCCACCGCCGTTGTCGACTACTCGAGGACTTCTCTGTACGCGGCGTCGTCGTCGCCGCGGTGCTGGAGGCACAGTCTGCCGCGGTCCAGGAGAATCAGCCTGCTGCGGTACATGAGTAGGGATAGGTGGGCTGGGTTCTGGCATCCTATTAAGGCTAATAGGATGCCAGAACCCAGCCCACCCACAGGAGGCCCTGGCTCATGCTGGGTCCTACTTCTGATGGTTGATGCTGGTGCTCAAACTCAGGTATCTCCCACTCATGTACTGCATCTATGATGACTGTTCCTTCACCATGATCTACCTGTAAAGTGAACTTTTTTAAATAAATAAATTAAACTTTATTTCAGACTGAAGTCCATAGTTTTGTTAGTATTGTAGTATTAGTATCTATTTCAAATGATATAAATAAAAGTAAGAAGTCCCGGCAATAACTAGTTTGTAAAAAGAAAACACACCATTTGCACCACCTCTTCCTCTAAATTTTGACTAGTTTCCTGTGAAATTAAAATCCAAACATTATTCACATGGCTAGCTATTTTCTTATTGTAACAAAAAATAATAAAAGTTTGAAACCATCTAAAAAACAGATTGAAACATCTTAATAAAATCCTTTCTCTACTTAGTACCAATTCCCTGATAAACCTATTCTATTTCTGTAAATATGAAAAGAAAAACTCGCAGCAAGTGGAATCTGCACCACCTCCACTAGAGCTTGACTGTTATGCTGTAAAGTGTAAAACCAAATTTAGGTGTATGTTATTTGTGTCTTCCAACTCACCGAGCGAAATAATAAGTTTTTTAATTCACATTAAGGGCTGGCAAGAGGAGTACATATGTCACAACATTTATTCAGTGCTGCTAAGTACCCACCGTTAACCAAGCCCGGTGGTCAGCAAACCCATTAAACGTCCCATGTCTATATGCCTAAACAATTTTCCAAATTGAAGTTATAAAACTCACAGACTGTGACGCGCCGAGAGGATTATGGCGGACCCCTGGCAAAGGTTCACCTACGTCGCGTCCAAGTATTTCATAAAGCCGTTCTTGAAGAGGACTTAATTTTTTGGATTTTTAGGGTCCCCCTCCTTAAAGCAAAATTATAACAATTGAGAACAACTTGTGGTAGAATTTGTAGCAAACTATTACATGAGAGAATTAAATACTTAAAATTGTTATTATGTACCCACCTGTAGCTGGCATTTCAGCTTTCTCCATTTTAATTTTTTTCAATAATTTTGATTTGTACTCATTGTAGTACTGAAAAAAGTAGAAAAATAATATTATATAATAATGTAGATAAAGGTACATCTAAAAATATACATCAACAAGAATTTCTAATGCTCACCAGTCTCCACTGTTCCGGCGTTTTTTGCAAGCAGTTTGCAGATACACTGTTTAGCACAGTGGAGCATTGCTCCCAAAGCCGCCTAGCCTGACTGCGACCTTCTTTGCTCCTATTAAAATAGCCAAGAGCCAACTCTCGGTTAGATTCTAAAAAATCTATGAGTGCCGAGAGCTGGTTAACGCTCACACTTGCCATGGTGCCGACCCTGAAATGTTGTTAATTTGTTATGTGGAAATTGATTTAATAACTCAAAACTTACTTTGAAAAAATATTTGCATTGCACTTCAGAACAGAAATTAAACCACTTTAGATTCATCACATCATGAATTATCCTCCCAACCATAATTGGGACTATTTACTTACCTTATCGTGCTCGTTTTAGATGTTATTCTTCTTATCTTCTATTTTCTTCTACTTTTTAATTTAGTTTGAAAAATAAAATGTCAAAATACGAAAACCGCCGCTAAAAGTTTTTTGACAGTTGTTTGTTATTTTTTTTTCAGAAAGGCAAAGACTAAAAATTGTCGTGATAAAAATCTTATTTTTAACGATCATCGCATGTTTTTAGTGAAATTTGATGTTTTTGATATTAAAGCGTTTTTATATTGTTTTATAAACCCATATTTTAAAGATTTAATTGATAAAAATAGGATTTCAAAAAGTGGTAGGTTTGATGTACCTCTATATTTGCATGGTAGATTTTTGTTAGCAACACTGAAAAATATTGTACTGCCTCACTATCGACATACTATAGACACACTACTGAGACACCACTGAAACGCCATTGAGTTTTTGCAGAATACCAAACTTGCATCACTGGCAACATAATGTCTGTAGTGTGTCGATAGAGTGTCAATGGCGTGTTACTTAACGCAAAGTTACAGAATTGGAACCCAGTAGGCAGGCAGTGATGTATAGTTATGTACGTCTAACTATATATTTCACAAGTTTGTGGATGGCGATAATAGATGGCGCTATTTATCCGATCAATGGGGAAGGTTCGTCAAAGCTGATTGTAGATGGCGTGTCCATAGCTTAGTCCCAATCTGTCCAATGAGGACAAGCTATTTAGAAATTTAAAATGACATTGACAGATCTTCAACCAATGATGATGCTTGGTACAAGCTATGCTAGCGCCATTAGTTCCACAGTTGACAACCCCATTGACATTAGCGGTCTTCAAAAAATTCTGCGAGGGGGTTCTATACCCGTTATATTACTTTACTCTATGGCTACAACATTGAATGACAATTAAATGGAAAAGGCTGGTCAAAGCTGATTGTAGATGGCGCGTCCATAGCTTAGACCCAATCTGACCAATGAGGTCAATCTATTTTGAAATATAAAATGACATCGACAGATTTTCAACCAATGACAATTTTTGGTTCATGCGCTGCTAGCGCCATTAGTTCCACCAGTTGCCCACCCCATTGACATAACTCTTGGAAATGATGAACCTGGATTTAACAAAAAATAAAAAATAAATTGATTGACGAAACATTTAAATAAGAAAAAAAGAAGACATGGCTTATGCCTTGATTAAAGGATATTATGATAAGAATTTACTGATGACTCAGCTTTGGCCTTACTTTTATTATAAATAGAAGAATACGAAAATGTGACGAGGCTGAATGGTCTATAGATCGATGCCTGCTGCCCGTTTAGGGAGAACAGTATGACCAGATTCAGTATTTTAATAATTTTTCAGTATAATTATTTCATCGATTTTTCCGAACATCAGTATATTTTTAGGTATATTGCTGGCAGTCAGTATTTTTGGGTATATTTTGGTTGAAGTTAAGAAACACCGTAGTGAGTGATCGTCTTTGCGACAATGTTTGCGGAATTCCCCGGAACGCGAACATTGGGGACTCTCCCGGATTTAGTTTATACTTATACATGTTATCTATGAGCAAAGATGAGTAAGTTACAGATCCCATCAAAAACATAAATGTGTTACACCCATTAGAACAATCCTATAAAATAAACAACGGTAACACAGTTTAAATGGGCATGTATTTATTTTCCTCAAGCATGTAAATACAAGCAGTATAGTATGATGGCATTTGAAATCACATGTAACGTTATAATTTTACCAGCAAACACAACAAACGGTACACAATTCAAAGCTCAAGTTAAAATAAAAATACCACAAAGGAAAACACAAATAATTGCTCATAGCTGCGAATGGTACATTTAACATGATTAAAGCAACAACATAAATATTCAATCATTTTAACAATTCCCTATAGGTATAAATACTTAGCTTTTAAATCAGAAATAACCTGCACTGCACTGCTACACACTGAATAATACTTATAAACTGCCACTATTTCCTTATGATTCGTTGAGATATCAAAAGAGCACTGACTAAGAATCCTGTGGCAAAAACTCCACACCTCGTAATCCAACATCAGGCCACATCGAGCTTCACCGATTGGTTCGCAGAGGTGGCGCGTTGCTTCCGCCTTGGTACAACAACCGTCCACCGATGCCAGCACCGGCACCGCCGCGTGACGACACCGCATGATGCTTGCCGCTGTTTATAGGCGCTCAGTCCCGCCATCTAGCGCCTAAAGCGTGTAACTATTCACAAATGTGAAATGAGAGCCAAGTTCAATATTAAGATATATGCCTTGGTTTTTTTTATTTTTTTATTCTTCTTTAATTATAGAGGGTTTAATCACAAACTGATTATGCCACCCTCATCGGTACAAACAAATATTTCTTACGATCTAAATCCTATCTTAGCTAATTTATACAAGGTTCTTGCATCCTTTGACAAAGGTAACGCAAGAACACTGTTGCATTTACCAACATCCATTGAAATGGACAAAATTAAAGGTCTTTCGGCCTCGTTCCGGACACTCCGTTAGAATATGGTAAGTGTAATCCACTGTATTACACTCCGGACAATTTGGTGAAGTAACTTTACCCATGAGGAACGCAAAACTGTTCAATGGTATGTGTCCCGATCGAAGCCGAAGAGCCATAACAATTTCTGATCGACTCATCTTGGCCTGGTCGAACCATGGGCCTCGAGAAAGTGTTGGTTGGATCGTCCAATACCAGATTCCCTTGCTCAGCGATCTCTGGTCGAAGTGCTCTTGCCACATTTTAATACTTTCTTATTTATTTATTTAACAATTTATGCACACACTAAATATAAAGAAAAGTAGAAAGGAACAGAAAATAGTACAAAGGTGATGCTTGTTTCTTGTCTCACTGCATGCAAAAAATCGCTGTGCACGGGAAGGTATGGACAAACCAACCCATCATCACATGCATCCTTTGCCAGTCGATCAACTATTTCATTGCCCTCCAAGCCAACATGAGCCGGTATCCACTGAAGTACAATTTTCATTTTTTTAGAAATAAGCTTGTTTAATGATTTGATTACACTATATGCAATCGGGGTGCCCCGAAAATTTGTAGTACACCGAATTAAATGTTGAAGGGCGCTTTTCGAATCACAAAGAATAACATAACTGCCACTTTCAAACGAGTCAATGTGCGATAATGCTTCTTCTATTGCAACAAGTTCTGTATACATTATTTTGCATTTTGCGTTTACCTTTAATTGCACTGCAATTTTGGTTTGTGGGTCAAAAAACGCTGCTTCAGAAGCTATTTTATCTTTGGATCCATCTGTATATATTTTATAGAATTCCGAGTAGGTGTTATTTAAAATCATAGTGCACAACTCTGTGAGTTTAGTGTTTTGGTAGGAGTTTTTAGCCGCAACCAAACCATCTACTTGAGTAAATACAATTTGAGACAGATATATGCCTTGGTTGTTGACTTCAACGACAAAAGAAGTCAAAATCTAAATGGGTGCCAAGTTCAATGGTCAGTCCTGAAATTTATTTATAACAACATAAAATATCATTTTTTCTTATAACTTAGTAGAATATATTGTAGCTTAAGGTCTGACTTGGCTAGCTCTCATATACGAATTAATATGTTCGATGGTTAGTTTCTATCAGCAAGCCAAATTTTCGGAATACTAAAATAATGACTGACAAGTAACAGGTTGAACTTGCGAAGGCTATAATATAATTCGTATATGAAAACTAGCCAAGTCAGACGGTAAGTGTTTCACCCACCCGTAATTCTATTGTACGACTTATTGTACGATACACGCATTAAAAAGATAATTATTTAAAACGATTTCGTAACAAATTACCTTTTATCTATTGATTTCTCAAGAAAAATAATTTGTTACCAAAAAGTTCTCATTCTCAAACTCATTCAGAGTAAAGTATACATACCTACTTTTATCTATTATAATTATACTAAAATTATTATAAATTTTTGATTGAAACTATTGCCTTACTAAAAGAATTTTAATGTAATAATTATTTAACCACAAAATCCACAAATATATAAGTATTTTTTAAGACAATTATGAATTTCGTAGCATACATCGTAACCAGTGTCAGATTTCGAGAGACAACCGGACATCAAGACGTCAGAATTCATACATTCAAAAAATATTATAAAATCAAAATCAAAGCATTTATTTCAAGTAGGACAGTTGCAGGCACTTTTGAACTGTCGAAACAAAGATGAAAATTAAATGTAGCTACAGTCCCAGTCACAAGACATAATAACTGTGAAAGTACTTTATTTGCCCATTCCCTAGCGTAGATCTCTATGGAGAAGAACGGGCAAGAAACTCCATGGACACTCTTTTAAATCAAAATATTGGTACAAAATCTTGGTTACATCATTCATGTTGAGATGGTATATTATGTGAGAACAATGTAGCAAGATGTGCACGTTATTAGTGTCCATAGTAAAATCAAAAAATACAATTCAAAAATAAACATTAAAATAAGCCACAGCAACTAAGAGATGACCAGTCACAACTGACAGCGCCCGTTCACGAACATGACGCATGGATCAGCACCATTCAACTCAACCATTTTGTAGGGAACTAAATGATCCGACACACGCGCCATCATCAGCGAGACATTAGAGTGAGCATGCAATACTCTCAACTCATAGTAGCGGAGGTGATTCAATCACGGAGAATCTAACACCGAGGTTCAGGATCGTGACGTAATTGCACAACGCCATCTAGTGTTACTTTTTAATGATATAATGATAATAGGTGGCGTTAGTGGTTGTAGAATACGGTTAGTTACGCGTAATAAATACGAACATCTACAATATTCTTAACTAAAACTAGAAACACGGAAATATTTGGATTAAAAAAATTAAGGGTGGTATTCAACTCGTAATATATTCACGTAAAGATCTTAAAATCCACATAAAGAGATTTACAGGCGCTAATTATAAGTTACGTGAAAATTATAATAAAATGATAAAAAAAATACCAGTTTCTGATTTTTTCCTTTGTATTCACCTAATTACCTATCTGCATGCCAAATTTGAACTTTCTAGGTGTTCTGTATATAGCCCATGATTAGACAATTTAATTTTGAATATTCTTGTGCGCTCGCCATACCGGCACGCTATTGGCTGCACCGTGCTGCATGTCACTGCAACAACGCGATCTGCGCGCCATCTGCGTAGAACGTTTAGTGAAAAGGAACTAGAGAGCCCGTTGGTTTTTTGACTCGTTCGAACAGCATCTAATATTTTAGCTCCGTGAGTGAAAATTGTGATTTAAGGACAATTTGTACAGTACCGTGTTTTGTACAACGTGCCAGACTCTGTGATCATCTTTCCAATTAAGAAAATATCAAGAAGCGGCCGTAGCTGAGAAAAGGTGAGTCGTGCTCGAATTGTTTTTAGTTGATTGTTCCTTGACTGGGCGAACGGGAAGAACTCAGTTCATACAGAACAACCTCTTTTACCACTACAGCAACGTAAATTCATACAGTCCATTCCTCTATTCCACACTAGGTCATCTGGAACTGAGTTATAGTTTTGATCTATAGGTCAGTCATAAAAATGACGATTTTTGGACGTTAATATCTAAATAACCGTTTGAGAAATGTTTATAAAATTTAAAACACGTATGTATCTCGCCAGTCTCAATATATGAGCCAAATTTGACAAGTTTAGGTGAAATAGTTTTTGAGTTATGAGGGGCTCAAAAGTAGCTCCAAATGGTTCATGTAATATTACACACGGCGAGCTGCGCGCCAGAACTTGGCTTGACACGCTCTCGCGTGTCTAGATATGACAAGAAAGACGGCCGTTGCCGGTATGTACTTAGTTATTCAAGTAGGCCACGAATTAATCAAACACAGGGAAAATGTAAACATGAAAGAACAGACTGCTGAGTTTTTCAGAAGGTGCCAATCATTTTTAATTGAGTTGAGCACGCCATTGAAATCACGTTTGCCTTTTGAAAATCCAGTTTTTCGAGAACTGAAATTTCTTGACCCACACACTGCCGTGCATAAAGAATTTCGCAGTTTACGAAATGTGATAAAAACTTTCTCATGCGAAATACAGCCAGAACAAATGCAGTTAATTGACGAAGAATATAGAACCCTAAAGTTTGATCGCGAAGTAAGTGATTTGTTACAATCTTCCAGCACTGGCTCACCCATCTCGTGTGAACAATTTTGGGTGGAAGTTAGGAAAATTTCTAACAGTGATGGCATGTTAAAATACAAAAATATAACTAGTTTTAGTAAATCTCTTCTATGTATACCGGTGTCGAATGCTGCATGCGAGCGCATATTTTCACAGATAAATTTAATAAAAACGGACCAAACAAACAGATTTATAAACAAAAACTAGTATTTGAGTGGGTGCGCGATCTGCGCGCAGCTCGCGTGTCGTCGTGTTCTTGAGAAGTAGTCCTTACCCATATAAAATTTTGAGAATCCATAAGAATCCTTAAACGAATTGGAAAATCCATCAAAGCCCTTAAAAGATTTTGTCAATTTTATAAAATCTTTTAAATATTTTGAAAACCCGTAGGAACCCCTAAAAACTCTAAAAAGTAATTAAAAAAAAAATGTAAAACAATACAGGTTTCGACGCCTACTATAATATTTGTTCAAACACCCAATGGCTATCTCTAACCGTTATGAAGTTACAGCCCTTTCAATTTTAGGGGAGGTTGGGGAGGGGAGGGTAATGATTTTGACCAACTCTAGGCCCCTCCGCGTCAACGCGCAAAGTTTTCGCATCGAACCGCGTTAAATTCGCGAATTAAACGCGAATAATTCGCAATTATTAATAAACACTTGACGATCGCAAAGTACAAGAAATGTAGCTAAATAAACTTTACAGTGGATAGCTGAATAGATGTGTTATTTAGTTAACCAAATTTCAAGATAAATAATTATAATTTGATACTCAAATAATAATGTAGAACTTGAAAAACAGTGATAAAAACGGATATTTTGCTAATAAAATATTATTTTTGCTCAACAACTATTAACTTCTTATCCATTTTTTTATATCAAAATAAACTAGATTATATTTCCTTTCCAACAAGACCACAATCTCATTAATATCTCATTAGCATCATATCAAAACATTCATTACAACCTAGATACTCACTTTTTGTTTACATCTGGTAACTAATTTTGCCAGCCGCGGTTGGACGAACAAACAAAAAAAAAACACAAAACCACTTGTTATTTTGGTGTAGATAGTTGAAAAATCTAATCACCACACTTATTAAACACTATTTGTACGTTTTCACACACGTTTTAATCACAAAATCACTTATTTCTTCACACTTCACAATCACTGTAGGTATATATACCTACTGCATTTTCACAGGCGAAATACTGCAACTTTGCGATTCGAAACCTAATTTGTGTTATCATAATACGATAGTACAACTTCTGACGAACATTCAAAGGTATAACAATATATTACAATAACAAATACGTAACTCGTAAACACTTGAAATGTGACACTGACGATAACACGATGACGCAAGAAATGGCGCGCTTTGTTGACAATAATTTGTTACTTTATTGTGACACTTGTTGATGGATTATAGCTATGATTTTTGGTACGGAGTTGAGGAATATTATAGAGATGGGAAGTAAACTATCCTATCCACGAACAAAGCACGTTTAGTCGATTTTTAATTAATTTATTAACGGGGGTATTTATCAAATGTTTTGGGGAAGTTAGTGAACCGGTAGCTGTGCAAGTGTAAACAAACTGGGTCAGTTAGTCAACCGGTAGCTGTTCAGTAGTTGAATCTAAAAAAAAAAATGTTCCCAGTCTCTCAACTTCCGAGATCCGCCTAAAGGGGGGGAGAAGGGGGCAAGGGGGACAACTTTGAAAATTGGTTTTTAATATTCCAAGCCTCCTCTATACGAATCTGAAAAAAAAAAAGTTTCAAGTCTCTTGGTTTCCGAGATACGATAGGGGGGGTAGGAAGGGTGGTGAAAAGGGGAGGTTTGGCACTTTTCCCATACTCGCGGGAGTTACTTGTTTACGAATCTGTCAAAATATACTCACCTCCCCATCCACTATCTGGGAGAACAATTCTGTCAGTGAGTCAGTGAGTGGTAATCGAGCTTTAAATAGTATAATGTGTTAGCTATTTTAAAAACAAAGCAAGGTGTTAAAAGGATGAAGGAGGTTGTGCAAAATTTTAATCCTTCGAAAAGGATGTTAAAATATAACTCTAACATTTATTGTGAGTATGAATAAATGAAACGTGTTAAGAAAATCAGTATTTTTATTGGTATATCTGTCCTAAGTAAGTCGGTATATTTCAGTATTTTTTTGAGGTGCCTTGGTATTTTCGTAAAATTTAATCTGGTCACACTGAGGGAGAACGAAAAAAAAAAAAAACAGTGTGTCAATTTTTTGGGTTGCTCGGATTGATTTTATTGTCTTGCCCATTTTCATAAAATTTCCTCTTTTACTTTAAACTTTGCTTTTCTCGTTGTTCGCCACAGTTCATATAATCGAAAATCGTTAAAATACTGTAAGATGTTAGAAATAGATAGTGGCTCCGCTTGTAACTCTGGTATTTAACCGCTTCCGTTCATACTGGAAGGCGACCGGGCGACGACGTTAACATAGTGTAATTTGGAAAAGGATAAGCAGACGATTACTTGTTGAGAGTTGTCTGAAAACAGCAGAGCTGACCTTTCATGTTAAAAATGGTCGTTCAGTGAGAGTAAGTTCCATTATTGTCTATAAAACTGTGAGACCTGTTTTAAGGGACATTATGTGAAAAAGTACAGGAAAAACAAGCTTCAGTCTATGTTTATCGTCTATGGATATTGGTTACGCATCAGATCATAAGCAGAGGGTCATCTAAAAATTATGGTTTATTAGTAAATTGATTTCTTTTTCTTAGAAACTTTTATTGTCCTTTAGAATGTGTCATGTTGCAAAGTTATTGTAGTAGTTTTTGATAGGTACATAGTGGTTGTTTTTTTCGGTCTTGAGAAGTTGTAGGTGTTTTGCAAGTTATTATTGGGTAATGTTATGTTAAAAAAATATTATTTTAAATTTTTGTTTAGTTGTTGTTTTCTTCATGCCCATAGCTCAAAAGAAACACTGATCTTAGTTTTTTGAAGTTCAGCAAAAATCTTGATGTTTGTTGGTTGGTAATAGAGTTCCTGTCTTTTAGGAATGGTTGCATTCTTATCTGTCTCCGCTATAAGACATAAATATGTGACAAAATCGTAGGAAAAATTTGTGGCTTGGCGTGGAGGGTACGCGCGTGTGTTTATGCTCTGGCGGCCAAAAGGTTAAAGCGATGTGCAAAACTATTGGACATCCTGTAAAAATTAGATTGTGATATAGGTCCACTGTTAGACTTAAATTATGGCAGTAACTTTTTAGACACACCACTGATACTGGTACATTCTTGAGGCCTGTCAGATATTTTTTTGTAAAACGCACTGCTGACTGTGACAATGAATGTTAAATCTCAGAAGATCAATAAGCCAGATCTATGATGCATCTAGTCACTAGTGAAAATTCATTTTCTCAAGTCTATTTATAAAAAAAAAGATAAATAGATGAGAATTTTTAAGAAAAGAATATCATCATTAAAATGCTTAGGTACATCCACATCAGTTTCAGTGATTTGATATTGCACAGTTTCTCAAAATTAACTGATAAGCTAGAACTCGTAGCTGTAGAGGATGATGTCGCCTCACAATCTTACTAAACATGTATTTTAATTAGGCACTTTTATTTATTGAATTTTCTGGGCCCATAATCCGATAGGTTGTGGTAAAAACAACAATGGATTGCAATCATGAATGTGGATTTATTTAGTTAGTGAACACAACATGACAAGAGTTTTCTAGAAGATAGATATAGCGAACAAGTCAAAAAGTACAAAGGCGTCAGTGCCAGCTATGCGGAATTATTTAGCAGGTGGTGTAACTGGGCTGTTACACCTCTTCGATATATTGCTTGGGCCTGGTTCTGGGTATTACATTGGTATATTTGAACTGCAGTCAGGCTCCTGTTGCTCTTCAACTGGTTGAGTAGTATCAGACTGGAGTATTGATTCTGATTGCACAGATTCACATGAAGTAATAGAATCGTTGTGACTCTGACTATGTGGAACATTTTCAGTAAGTAGCACATCTTGACACTCGTCAGAGTCAGTCTTTAAACACAACCGAATCTTGTTTTTGCCACACTGAGAATATATAAATTTGCACACCAAAAATTACAATGAGTCCAAAAAAAATATGTTTATCAAATGAATTTTGTAGGCTGACTGCGCTGCTTGCATGGCGAGCAATTTTATATAGTACATGAATTCTCAAATCATCATATCAGTCCGAGTTTTGGCTTTGACTTAACTCTTAATGGGCAGAAGTATCATAATCAGCCAATAATGTTCCCACTGCTGGGACACGGCCTCCTCTCAATGAGAAGGGATTGTTAAAAATAAAACACTGGGATATTAAAACTAATATTTAATGAACATTTTTGGGACACTTTGTTTTAGCAAAAAAAAATTATGGTGTCCACATTTTGGACACTGCCCCTTCTCTCGTGTATAAAATTGTGCAAAATATGGTGCAATGCATAATGGCACTTTGCATTTGAAACATTCGGAAACAATATGAATATGACATTAACTTACCAGTTATTAACAATATGATGTATTATAAAAGTACCTATGTTACTGCCATTCGTGTGTACAATCATTTACCGCTGGCAATTAGGAAATTGAATGGAATTATGTTTAAAAATAAATTTAAAAAAATCTTAATTAATAATGTATTTTATAGTCTGCATGAGTTTTGATAGAAAATGATGTTTGTGGGAATCTAATTGCTTGAAATACTATTGTATACCCGACTTGGGTGGAATGTTGAGACTGGAAATGTAATGTTTATTATTAAGAGCTTGATGTACACAGTTACGCAATAAATACAGGGTGTCTCATAACGACCCAACTACTTTAGTTGGAAAAAAAATACATTAAACTTATTTTTGTATGCATTTATTGGTATGAATTAAAAGATAAGGAACAAAATGTTACTCTTTACACACGACGCGACGTTATTTAAATGACGGCCATCACGTTGACGGCACTTCTTAAACCGTTTGCGTACACTTTAAAAACTTTTTGAAGAAGTGGTCGAGGAATACTCCTGATTTTTTCTTCAATATTGTTTCTTAAATCTCTCAAATTTCGTGGATTATTCTCGTAGACTACGCTCACAAGAAAAAATCAGGTGGGGTCAAGTCAGGGCTCCGAGGTGGCCATTCAATATCACCTCTTCGTGAAATCACCTTTTCTCAGAACAACTCCTGCAATGCAGCTAAAGAGTTGTTAGTGGTGTGCGATGTGGCCCGCTCCCAGTGTTGGCCAAATTTTAATTGCAAGAACAATTGATTAATTGGTAAATGTAACCACAACAACTAACAATATTAATCAATAATATATTTAATCATTGTGGAAAAATACAATTAACAATTATTTAATTGTTAACTGTAGTAGTAACAATTAACAATTAATTAATTATTAGCTGTGATTTACCACAATTAATTAATTCAATTGTTATGTGAATTTTAATTAAAACTAACAATTAAAAAAATACTGCTGTCTAATATACAGCCGGTATATATAAATATTTAATATACCCGTGTGGCTCCGGGTAGTAGAAAAGTGACCCCCCCAACTATTCCTATTCGTCACACATGTTGGCAACAAGTAAAAGACCGATTCAAATAATGATCAATAACTTTAATTAAACATGATTAGACAGACAATGACAATTAAAAATTTCTTGTAATAATTTAAATTACATTTTAATACCACTCTCTTCTCGAACATGGTGTCTGACAGTTTTTGACTCTTTGGCAAATTTGTCATTTTCGCAAAAGAAAAAAGGCGTTCAACTGCAGCTGACGATGGTAAAGGTTTAATAAAAACACTTTTAATCTCAGGATATCTATTGAGGAGTTACAAATCTTGGCTTTACTCGGCAAAAAATGCAGCATCAAAAGTTCTGCTTATTTTTAAGCCGGGTCCAGACGAGTGTAACGTGTAATGTAAGATTACGTGTAATTTAGCATCAACAGTGTGGACGGCACACGAACTCAAAGCGAATTGTGAACGCGAAAATATTTCAAAAGCTGTTTCCACTCAGTTGCTACGAACATGCCGAATAGGAAGGTCGTGATAGCTGGTGCGGCTTTTATTTTCATGTATTTACTAACTGAAGACCGCAAAAGTCGGAAGCGTCGATGGTGGAAAACTAATTTGTATAAAAGAAGATCTTCTTTACTTGTGGAACTAAAATCTCAACATATAAGCGGTCAATATAAAAACTTTACCCGGATGTCGCCTACTGACTTCGAATATTTGTTAACAATCATTGCGCCTAAAATATCAAGACAAGACACTATAATGAGATCTGCAATTTCGCCGCAAGATAGACTGGCTCTAACACTAAGATTTTTGGCAACAGGAGATTCATTTACAAGCGTTCAATACACCTTCAGAATTTCAAAACAGTCAATGTCTTGCATTGTACCAGAAGTTTGTGAAGCGATTATAAAATCATTGAAAGAAAACATTAAGGTGAGTTTTACATATTTTTATTTATTTATTAAAATAACAAATTAAGCTATTGTATTAAGTAGGGTAAGCAAAATTAAAATTATTCCAAAATTAAAATTAGAAAGTTAAATCAAATTGTATCTTCAAATCATGTAGTACAAAATTTATTCTTTTCAAATCAGGTCATTCACAAAATCTACATCTTCATATGAAGTTTGAGATAATTCTGAGGGAACAGGTGAAGCATATGGAGCAGTAGGGCAACTTGTCTGATTCTGACCTGTTGAATACCCTGAAGTAAGTTCTGAGCGATTAGACAAAGAAGGTGGTTCATTGCAGTATCTTGATGAAGGAACCGAGCCTGTTGTATACCCACTGTAATTGAATGCCGATGGATAATAATGTTGAGAAAAGTTAGTACATCCTTCATCGGCTTTGAATATTACGTCCATTATTGCTCGCTGCACGGCATTTTTAGTACTTCTGTTATATTGTTGCATCTTGCTGCATATAAAATTTGAAAATAAAAGGGTTTCACTGTCAAAATTGTTTGGATTATTGTTTCGGGGTTCAGGAGTAGGACTAGAAGCAGCGCTCTTAAGCAGGCCAAGAGCCTCCGAAAGCATACCCATTTTTTTATTTTCGTCTGATTTCTTTTTTTTGGGGGCCTGACCAGTTGGTAATATAAATTCTGAACTGTTATCATTTTCTACACTTGTAGATGCACTCTGTTCCGGTTCATTTGTAATCTGTAATTAAAAAGAAATTCATTGTTTCAGCTGCCAAAAACAGTCAGAATGGATCCAGATCTCAAACAGATTTGATGAATTGTGGAATTTTCCCCATTGTGCCGGAGCCATGGACGGTAAACATGTCATTCTCGAGGCTCCGGTACATAGTGGCACAGAATATCGTAACTACAAATCGAATTTCAGTTTAGTGATGTTTGCTTTAGTAGACGCGGAATATAATTATAAATTTCTGGATGTCGGATGTCAAGGCCGCATTTCAGATGGTGGAATTTTTAAAGAAACTGAATTATATAAAAAACTAGAAAATAATTCGTTAAGATTGCCTGCACCTGAAGCACTGCAAGGTAGAAACAAAGTAGTACCATATGTTTTTGTAGGAGACTCTGCCTTCCATTTACAAAACAATATAATGAAACCCTATCCAGGAGAATACCCCAAGGGATCGCCGCGAAGAATTTTTAATTACCGGTACCTTTTGAACGCCAGAGCAAAAACGCATGAACTTGCCCTCAACGCCAGGCCACAAATTCACCGCAAATACCTACGAAAAAAATAGGGATTCCAAAACTTCATCGATAATCAATTTTATTTTCATTTTCGTCTTTAATTTCGAAATATAATGTCCTTATAACATTGAAATTTAATTCAACATTACATTTCTTCCTATTAAAGTAATAGTTATACACTATTTACAGACTTGTATAATACCGTAATAACAGATATGAGACTACAATATATTTAAATATAATAACTGTAGGTACAACACTATTCTTGATCTGCTGTCTTCATATTGTGACCATGGCGTGGACGGCCCGCCATTTTAATAACTACTTCGCTTCCGAAATAAGGATGTGGCAACGTAATATCTCGTTTATCGATGTTCTAGTACAATATTATTTTATAATAAATGAAACACGTTTTTTAAATCAGATTTATAATTCCGAATGTAACAGGTACTTAAAAATATATGATTGAAATAGGTTAAGAAGGTAAATAAAAACTATGAAAAAATAGAAAATTTTAATAAGTTCTATAAACCTGGCATAAAAAGTAACAAATTAAAACAATTAACGATTATATATAATTATCACAGTTACCAATCAGTCTTATACTAATAAATCTTTAGAATAATAGAACAACATTATACAAAATCTGCATTGTATTATCTTATCATCTAATAGTAAGCCATATGTAAATAAAATCTAATAAAAAACTTCAAGTTACAATAGAAAAATCAGTATCACAGAGACATTAAAATCAATATAAATCTAAATATATTACACAGAGTGGTACTTTTGGAAACACGGCGCAGCACATAAATATACGTTACAAACGTTACATTTAAAACGTGTATTTTTTCTTTGTTTTAAAAGTGCGCATTGCTTGCATCTTTGATATTTTCCCATACGACTCGGCATATGATCCTTTGCATTACTGGGTAATATACGAAGAGGATTACTACTGCTAGTTGTAGCTAACGTGGAGCCTTCTATAATACTACCACTGTGGTACCTCTCTATCAATTGCCGAATCACGCTCAATTGAAAATCGGCAAATTTCAATTTTGGCATATCTTTTAAATGCCGGTAACAATAAAATGCATTTAATAGGTGCATATCTAATAAATGGAAAAATATTTTTTTATACCATTTGACTGTTTTGCGGATACACTGCATTGATGATAATAGCATATCTGCGGTATCAACACTGCCCATGTTTTTTGAGTAGTCCACTACAGCTTTTGGTTTAATTACAGGCAATCCCGTATTTCGATGTATTCGCGATGATAATTCCATAGAATTATCATGGATGGTGGATAACATAAAAATATATTTTTTGTCTTTCCATTTAATGGCCATCAGTGGACCAGAATATTGCACTTCCGTTTCATTCAATTCTAGAATCGTGTTTAATTTTGGCATATACTTTCTATTTTTTTTTACCGTACCGCAAGCGTAAATATTATGTTCGTGTAAATATTTAAATAACAATGGGCTCGTGTACCAATTATCCACATATAAATGGCGATTGGATCCTAAAAATGGTTTGACCAACGTGGCAACAACAGCCCCGCCAACACCTAGATTACAGGGATCAACTATCTCTGTGGTTGCTCCACAGTAAACAATAAAATCAACAATAACACCCGTATTTACATCACATAAAACAAATAATTTGACACCGAATCTGTTTCTTTTATTCGGTAAGTATTGTTTTATGGACAAGCGACCCTTAAATGGAACAATGCTTTCGTCAATACAAATAGTTTTATATGGCGTAATAATATTTCTAAACTTTTGTCGTGTATGAGATACACATTTCTGGATTTTCGATAAAATTGTATTTTCTTCTCTTTGCTCAGAAAAATGGAGCATGCCAAGTATCATAGAAAACCTGTTGCGTGTCATTACTTTCGAAAATATCGGAGAATTCAATAAAATATCTGTGGACCAATGTTCTTCTATAGATAAATGTTTATTTCTGGTCATTAACATTATGACTGCAAAAAACATGTACATCTCTGGGACTGTTACGTCGTACCAAGCATGTAAACGAGAATGCATACGCAAGTCTACATTCAGCACAAAGTATCGATGAAATTTATTGGTCATATTGACAATCATCGACACAAAATCTGTGTCCATAAAATATTGAAATATGTCGCATTCAGAAGCAATTTCCGACGGCTCTAAATGGATTCCAGATTGAAAATCATTGAAGTCAGCTACTTCGGGTGTACGTCGTTCCGAGGTCCATTGGAAGGACGGTTCCGGCTCATGACCTCGATGGTGGCCATCTCGAGACGTCGAAGGTGTATCATTTGATGGTTCTTGATGGGCAACAGTTGCTGGCTGTAAAATAAAAACAATAATTCATTGTGGGAAGTTAATTAGCCAGTGCGTGAGAAACAAGTATTTTTCTTTGTTCTAAATTCTGCCCGAAAACAATAGATCTTTACGGCCGACAGATCCGAAGATATTATTGTACTCCAACTCGAGTTATCGGCTTATATTGTGTCTAATTCATCATGAAATTTGAAATTACTACTTGCGCTGTTGCAGATGGGTTATTGCTATACAACAAAACAAAAGCTACAGATTTATGACAGTTAGTTTAAGTTTATTGTTCCATTAGTTAATATTTTTAAGGTAAAACTTTTAAGAATCTCGTTATTGTTAGAATGTTTTACTTTGATCAACAAAACAAAATCTTTAGGTTTATGGCAGAAGCTCAAGCTTTATTGTACTACTGCAAAATATTTTTAGAGCATAATATTTGAAGACTGGTCAATAGCACAATTAGTTTAAACTTCGATAATAAAAAACAGACATAAACATTAGCGATCTTAGAATTTCGTATATTTGGTAATTTGTAAGCCAAGATATCATTTTACAAAAAGAAACTTAATTTGCATTAAATTAAATTCTCATTAATTACGCTACGCTTTACCTATTTGTAAAGAAAATAGAATATAATTAAAATAAGCTAAAGATTAAAAAAACGTCTATGGTTTTTATGTTTCTTCCCAAGCATTATTGGTATTTGCAATTTTTTTAGGTTGGTAATACTGACATGTTGACTAGAAAAGTACGTTTTATTAGACATTCGTACATCGGTTTCGAACATTCGAAATTCTATCATTCATCACCATTCTTCATTCTATCTGAAATATTTTATTTACATAATTAATATGTCTTCTGGTGACGAGAGCAGACCTTCATCACCAAGTTTATTACAAAATATACACCGTGCCAAGAGAATTAAGTTCTCAGTTGAACCTGTGAAAGTGACCTGTGTGTGTGAAGGAGTGAAAACAGAAATGATATCAAAGCAAACACAGGTAACGACTGAGGATATTGCAACCTCAAATATGTACCAGCGCAGTATATGGGACAAAGACGAATTAAAATGTGAAGTTTCACATTTACCTAATGTGGGTTTCGAAGAAGAGCCAAAGGACCCACGCAATAAGGCATTCGCAAGATTGGTCGCACATGAATTAGATAGTGTACCAGCGGAGAAGCGTTCGGTAACTTACACCAATATAATTAATATTATACGTAAAGTACGACACCAAAAAGACTTAGATGACATTAGTTTACCGAGCTACCAGGATTCCGATTAAGAAATAATAAATGATTGAAAAGGTTATAAGTTTGATTATTGTCTAATTAATAAATATCCCAAAATAAATCATAAAATCTGTAAATTCGTTCATTTATTTATTTCAAATACTTTTCAGACGTGGCTTAATTCTTTCTTAACCCTGTGCTCTACATAAATTATATCTTAAAAACATTTTCGGAGGGATCATATAGCTTGACGAACACTATAGGAACTATATACCGAATTACCGAAACAAAACTGAAAAGTCGAGTTCTCTGCACACATATATACATAATAATTAATTGAAATAATAGTATACATATATTAGAAACCTATGAGTGCAGGCTTAGGTATAAGGCGCCATTAATATTTCATAAATATATGTAATATTTAAACATATTATATCGCTTAAACATATACACAAGTAAAAATATCAAAATCATTCTTGATTTTTACTTATTTATGTTAGCGATCAATAGGTTAAATAATACAACAAGCATTTAGTAGGTAACTGTATGCTGATTCATATCTTAATTAAATCGTATGTAAACAAACAACGATCGATATATCAACTTAAAAACTCTGTATAACGGCTGTATCTATTTTTTTACAACAATAATATTCTCAAAAGTAACTTATTTCTGTAAAAAATATGTTTCTTTCGGTCTACAAACACCAATACCAGGCCACACTTACAGATTTCATCGTGATTTTTAATAAGATTAATATTTGCTCAAAATTTTTAAAATAAAAGCAGATAAAAATAACTTACCTCTAAATCAAATTCGTCCAAATATTCTGTTTCCAAAAATTCTTCGTCATCTGAGACTCCTTCTAATATGCGAAGAAGTTCTTCCGTAGTCATTAAATTCCCACTCATTATAATAGTCACTTAATATAAATCTTGAACTCGATATCACAAGTAAATTAATCATAAATATTATTCATTCACTTCACTAATTTCTGGTCGCCGCGCTTGTGACGTCACGATATTGTCGTCTAGTCGTGACCATGGCGTACAGGGTACTGATAATTCGGGTTGCGTTAGGGATGCGCTTGAGTTGGGATTAGTGAATATCGAAATTCGACCCAACCAAATTTTATTTTTGACTATGTAGCTTATTGAATGATTTTTAAGACTGGTTTTATAAAATTAATGCTGCTTTATCCTAGTACCAAATTATACCTAAAATAATATATTCCAGAGGAAAGTTTCGAATCGATCTTTGATTTGAAATAATGATATTATCCAACATGCGCTACATCACTAGCGGTCACGCAGTTATGACTCTGGCGTGTGAGGACATTCTTTTTTCAGAGTTTATTTCTTTCTTTTTAACGTAAAATTTCTCAATATTTATAATGCAATTTAATTAGTTTTATGGAAATAAATAAATTTTGGACCTTCTATTTTACAGGTATATAAATAAATAGGCATTAAAGTAATGTTTAAATAGTTTATTTCGTGTTTTAATGTACCGCTGTTTTTGTCACATATTTGTGTCGTTGGCGCTCAGGGACAGTTTTCGCTTGTCACGTATTTGTGACCCTGGCGCTCAAAAGGTTAAGCAGAGCTCGCAGGATTGTAGAAAATGTATTTGGTATCACAGCATCTGTGTTCAGAGTTCTACGAAAACCTATGCTCCTTCAGCCCAAAACCGTGGAGACTATAGTCATGGCTATTGCACACTTGCATAATTTTTTGAGAAACACGGATTCATCTAAAAACTTGTATGCACCCCCTGGCTCACTTGACAGCGACCAAAACGGAAGATTATGTGAAGGTAGTTGGCGGAGAGATTGTGAAATGTCATCTTTACTTCCATTAAATAATGTACCTAGAAGAGCTGCCTCAACGGCAAAACAAATTAGGGATGAGTTTAATGACTATTTTATGAACGAGGGTACAGTTTCTTGGCAGAATACATATTGTTCAGTTTTTTTTATCAAGTCGAAGGAAACTAGTTCAATGCAGTTACCTCTGTGTTGCGTCGTTTCCTTGGATTATTTCGATCTCCTAAAAATGCCAGCGCCTCGTAAGCAAACCATGTACTTTTGTACGTTTCATCCCCACCTGTAAAATAAATTACAATAAATAAACAATACAATAGAATATAGTACATATATTATATGTATAGTAAAATATAGTAGAATATAGTAATATAGTGGTATACAATAGAAGTAATAATTGTACTAATAGCAAGTAAGTGATAATACTTAAGTAAAAACTAAATTAATAAATAAAAGTGTGTAATATGTAAAGCAACAGAAATTTATAATAAAACATACCTTTTCCGGAACTATTGCTCTTCTTTACTTTTCCTTTTTCTCTTCGATGTGAAGCAAGCAAACTAATCATTTTGTTTTTGCATTCTTCTACATCTCTTTCCAATGAATGAGCAATATCACTCCAAGCATCGTGTTTCAGATTTTTTTTATAGTATTGCGGGTTTTTTGGATCCCAAATAACAGGTTTTTCTTGATACAAACTAATAAGTTCAAGCGATTGTTCGTCACTCCACATCATGAACGTACATACGACACAACCGTCACGAACGCCGTCCAAACGAGCACTGCGAGCGTCTTTGTGTTCGCGCGAAAAACCGACAGCTGATGGATCAACCCCGAGCGCCGCGCGAGCGTTACATGTAATACTCGTAGTGCCGTCCACACGTAGAATTCGTGTTACATTACACGGTGGATTACATTACACGTTACACTCGTCTGGACCCGGCTTTAGTCACTGGTGCATCGGAGGAGCATCCGTTTTTATCTGAGATTGAAATATCCGAGTCCGAGTCACAGTCAAAATTAAAAACAATGTTTTCTTGGGTACTTTTAGTGGTTGCTACTGTTGCTACTATATTTTCATTCATTTGTTTGGAAATGCAGGTCTTAAAAAGTTTTAGAAGTTTAGTACGATCCCTGAGCTCAAAACAAGTCAACCATTTATTTTTGAATCTTGGTTAAGATAATGCCGCAATAGCCGCATTTTCCGCTTCAGGAGTGGTGACCACAAACATTTTTTCAAATCTCTTCTAACACTCACTCTGTATACCTTGATCAACGGATTGCAAAAGGAAAAGTTGTTTTTCTTTTCAATTTTTTGCAATTTTTATCTCAGCGCAAGTAGGCACGGCAGAGCTATCCCACATAATATGTGTTTCACTTTGCATTATGTCGAGTGCTTCTGCTACTGGCGTACTAAGTACACATCAAATATTCTTGTATGTAATCAAATTCATTTTCTTTGATAGTATTTTTTATGTTTATTGATCTGTGTAAAAGTAAGCTTTTTTCTTTTATGTTGAAAATTTGCTGGAGGGCATCAAACAAGCTATGGTCTCACCAGGTCGGCTTAACGTGTGCACACAACACACATCCTGTATTATTTCGGCACTCTTTGGTCGTCCTGCAGCCTTCCACAAAACATTACATTTCTTCATTATTGCAGCATGCATTTGCGACAGAGGCGTGTCTTGCTCGGTTAAAAGTTTGTTCGCGTCCGTAGTTGCACAAAGGCTTAAAGTATGCGCAGAGCATCGTTAATGAGCTGGAAGGAAATAAATATGCTCAGGATCATCAAAATTCCATGATTTACCTTCTTCAACATCTGATTCGGAAGAAACTTCTGTTGGCTGAGAGTCGGGCATAACTTCATGTTCAATATTTGTATACTTAGGTCAATTTAACACCAAACATTTTGAAAGCATTTACGAAATTGCTGCCATTATCTGTCACCGATGCAACAATTTTATTCGTATTAGTCATGGGTCGTACTTGCAAAATCGAGTACCAGGGCTTCCAAGTACGTCTACCTTAAAAAACCAGGTCGTAAAACCAGGGCTCGGGATACTTTCAAGTATTTTCTATCTGCAAAGGGAATTGACCCGTGACATCGTGTAAACAAGGAGCACTATAGTAAATAAATACCTACTTACTGGCGGTTGAACTTCTACATACAGTCTGTCAAGAAAGTCATGAAAAAAAGGGAAGGCGCCACCATCGTTTACATGGTATCCCTATAAATTTCGACTGAAAGGTACTTTTCTGATATTTATTATCATTGTCCCTATAATGTCATGTGGATTATTTGACAGATAACTATCTGACACTCAGGGTACAAAAAAAGAGTTTTGACTTTCATTGGTATTGGGTGAACTAGATTCATCTTCCAACTAATTTATATTCCAATGACATTAGATTTTAACTTATTAGTTATTATGTATTCTGTAGTTTGTTTGTGATGTATAGTAACAGACTGATTTTATATAAATTAGAATATAATAAATATGTGTGCGTAATGAGAAATGAAAATGCTAAGAGTGTATTAGATATTTCTTTATTAATCAGAATCCAAATAATCAGAGTCGAGGTATTCGACTCCCGAAATGTTGCCTTATTAATGTTGCTTTCTGCACTGTGCAGAAAAACTGAACTTTCTGCTGACGAATGGTATACACCTGAAATCAATAAAGACATGTGAAATAACAAATACCTTAATCATATTTAAATAAATAACACAAAAGGATCAAAACCGTTGAGTGGTAGTATAATAAATCGTAGGTAAATTTCATAACCTCAACAAAATGTAAACAATGATTATAATAGATAAATATAACTTAAAAACAGAAGATTGCCAATAGATTATACTTCCGTAACTGTCCTAACAATAAAATATATTTACGTACCGGTTAACTTTGCTGTTCGACCGTAAACATCGACTTTGGTCGTCCCAACTTGAAATTCGGCCATACACTCTTGAAAAACTTAAAATATTATTTGTTTCGCACCGTTTTTTTAAACATTCCAATTCATGTTTTGTCTCTAAACTGTCACACGATTTAAAAAACTCGAAATAGCACAAACAATAAAAAACATCAACCACAAAGGTACGAAATGGAAAAAAAGCGCGGGAATCATCGAATTTGGCGGGCGTCATTTTTCTTTCGTTTTCTTCAAAATATTATAAAACGTTTGAGATTGGAGATAAGTTGTGTAGATTTATGTAAATATTGATTAGATTATTTAATTTAATTGTTTGTAGGTAAAATTCTTCATTTTTTAGGGTAAGTTTTTTATATTTTATTTTTTCTGGCCACAATGGACAATGAACCGCCTGATCCGGGGGGCACAGTCCCCTCGGTCGGGCATAATATTATAATATATGAATCCAGTATGGATACAGACTCGTCCTTAACCAGATCGGAGCGAAAAAGGACTAGAGCTCCACGCAAAATATGCAAAAACTGTAATAAAAGAAGGCGAAGTGGTCATCATTCAACAGGAATAAATAACGAAACAAATTGTCATTGTGATAATGAATCAGTAGTCAGTCCAAAAATAACATCAGACGTTCCGATACACTCAATTTTAGTTCACGAAGAAGCCACTCCACGTTCTGTGGATGGTCCTCAGACTGAAAACCTTTTAAAGTCAGATCTTCCCCAGAAGGCACCACAGGTTTCTAGGGCTTTGTACGAAGCCACAGACCTGTCGCCATACGTTGTACACATCCAAAAAAATGTTGATACACAAAACTCGGCTCAGACATTACACCCAGTAACTTTAGGGCATTTCCTGAAAAACCGCAGATACAACAATATTATTAACGGTTCTCTAAAACGCATTGGTCGAAACAGAATATCTCTAAGCTTCTCCCGTTACGTAGATGCTAACTCCTTTATAAATGACCCAAGTTTGGCCAAGGAGAAATTGAAGGCATTTGTTCCATCAATTAATGTGTGTCGCATTGGAATTATTAAAGGCGTACCTACCGAATGGTCTCCGGAGGAGATAATGGAAAATATATCTGTCCCCGCTGGATGCGGGAAAGTCATCAAAGCAAGGCGTCTCAACTATAAAATACACGAACCGACCCCTGTGTGGAAACCATCCCAAACAGTCGTGCTCACCTTTGACGGACAAATTCTACCAAAACGTGTGTTTTGTTGTTACAATTCCATGCCAGTGGAATTGTATACATTCCCAACAATTCAATGTTATAATTGTTGTCGCTTTGGCCATACAAAGGTACAATGCAGGTCGAACCCTCAGTGCTTCAAGTGTGGGGAGAAGAATTCTGCTGACACTTGCAGTATTGAAGACGAGAGTAATAGTAAATGCTGTCATTGCGGTGGCATTCATTACGCCATCAATAAAAAATGCCCAGAATTTGAAAGACAAAAATCAATTAAGCATTATATGGCCCATAGCTGCGTGTCATATGCTGAAGCGTCGCAGCTTCATCCACCAATCTCAAAATTGTATGCAGATGTGGTAACATCTGCCCCATCACATAACACTAAAAATTCTTATTATTCACCCCCCCAATCACGTAACACACCAATTGTCTCATCACAAAGAAAAACGGTATTCCTTAAACCTCGGGATCCCCCAAAAACAGCCAAGGGGTATGACCGGGCAGCTCATCAAACATTAATCAGTAATGAAGTTTCTTTAACAGGGAATGGTGTTGCATTCCAAAATAAAACAACAAATAATAATGAGAATCAAATTTTAAATTCAATAATCATGTTAATTAATACCTTATCTAAAAATAATAATATAGAACCGTCCAACGTTGCCACTTTAATTGATACGCTGTCTAACTTATTTAACCTTGATCATAATGGATCCAAATCTACTCAAGATTGTCCAGTGGAACAGTCGCAGCATTGTGAATAAAAAATCTGATCTGTCCTACATATTGAACAAACACGATCCCTTTGCAGTCGCTCTCTGTGAGACATGGCTTAAACCAGGGTTCTCTTTTAAAATTCCTGGCTATGCGTGTCTAAGAACAGACAGAAGCGATGGGTATGGCGGTGTCGCCATACTTATTAAAAATAACTTGTCTTTTCAATCTTTTCCTCTTCCAAGTCTCAGTGACGATATATCTGCTGTCGCTGCTATTGTAAATAAAATCTGTTTAGTATGTATATATTATTCGCGTCCCACTGTAAATATTCTTTCTGAAATAAGTAATCTTCTTTCAGTTTTACCTAAACCATTTTTGGTAATGGGCGACTTTAATACACAACATCAGTCCTGGGGTAGTTCTAGTTCCAACCACTATGGGGAAAAGTTACTAGAAATTCTAGACTCTAATAATTTGTGTATTTTAAATACATGTCTCCCAACACGCCAAACAAATCCAGATGAGGGAGTAAGTGCCCCTGACCTCTCAATCTGCACACCTGATTTAGCATCGACATTATCCTGGTCTCCTTTACCATCTTCTTATGGTAGTGATCATTACCCTTTAATAATTTCTTTTCTACATAAAAAACCAGCTGCTTTTAATCCAACACCACGATTAAAGTATAGACTTCACAACGCAGATTGGGATACATTCAAAAACTGTGTAGAAGAAAGAATTCTTGCTTTAACTAATTCCTTACAACTACATGATCCTCAGGTATTATCTAATCAAATAACAACAATTTTAATAGAGGTGGCAGATAATACTTTTCCTATTAAGAATGGTGCTACAGGCAAAATTCCTTCACCACCTTGGTGGGATGCTGAGTGCACTCAGGCCATTAAAACAAGAAAAGAAGCAGAAAAAAATTATAGTCATACTATGACTCGTCACAATTTTGAGATATACCTAGAAGCTGCTCGTACAACTCGTAAGCTCCTTAGGAAAAAGAAATTTGAAGGTTGGCAAAGATTCTGTGCATCTATCTCGCCAGAAGTTAACGCATCTCTAGTATGGCAAAATATTAGGCGATTCAGGTCAGCATTCAGTGACACAACAGCCTTAAAACTACCATTAGAATTAGCCAATGAGTTTATGGATCATTTAGCTCCTCCTTCAGCCCCAGAACAGAGATCTTTAATGCATTTTCCCTATGTTCCTATTCCTAATTCTGAGTTGAATTCTCTCTTCACACTAAATGAATTGAAAGGAGTCCTTTCACATGTTAAGGATTCAGCTGGTGAAGATGGTATACCATATTCATTTATAGCTAATCTGTCCGACTCTGTTCTCTTAATATACTTAAATCTCATCAATACAGCTTTGATATCTGGCAACATTCCATCAAGTTGGAAGGCTCAAACAATTATTCCTATTCTGAAACCAAACAAACCTTCTTCTAATGTTGCTTCTTATCGACCAATAGCACTTTCTACAGTTCTTGCTAAAATTGCTGAACATCTCGTTAAGAATCGTTTGGAGTGGTTCTTGGAAAGCAAAAACTTGCTAGCTACATCACAGTTTGGTTTTAGGAAGGGTAAAAGTACAATGGACAGCCTTAGTGTGTTCACAACTGATATTCGCTTAGCCTTCACTTCTAATAACTCTGTAATTGCTGCTTTCCTGGATATTAGCTCAGCTTACGATAATGTCCTGGTATCAATCCTAGAACAAAAGTTGAATTCATTACAAGTTCCAACAATGTTGTCTAAGTTCATAATTAACATGCTTTCAGAGAGATCTTTACATCTTCATATTGAAGGGTATACATTTACCCGTTTAGTGTGGAAAGGTCTTCCTCAAGGTTCTGTACTTAGTCCAATTCTCTACAATATTTACACTTATGATTTGGAATCCTCTCTAAATCAGTCAGTACAAATCCTTCAATATGCAGATGATTTACTTCTTTATTTATCTGGTCACTCTGTTGCAAATATTTGTACTTCCTTAACCTCTTCTCTAGGCTTACTGAAGACTTGGCTAGAAACTAATGGTCTAGACCTGTCAATTGATAAAAGCAACATTGTCTTGTTTACTAGAATGCGTAAGCCTCCTATATTTACAGTAAGGTATAATAATATCCCTATGCCCATTAAAAACCAGGTAAAATTTTTAGGTCTTATTTTGGATACACATCTTACTGGTTTACCACACTGTGATTATATAGCTGCTAAATGCGAACGAAATATCAACATAATTAGATGTCTTGCTGGAGTTTGGTGGGGAGCACATCCCTTTTCCCTAAAATTACTGTACAATACCTTGATTAGAAGTGTATTGGACTATGGGACTTTTTTGCTGGAACCTGCTAATGTTGCTGGTCTTAAGAAACTGGACAGTGTTCAGTCCAAGGCACTTAGAGTGGTTTCAGGTGCAATGAAAAGCAGTCCTATTAATTGTCTTCAGGTGGAATGTGGAGACCCTCCACTTCATTTACGACGTCAATTTTTAGCTGATAGATTTATGGCTCGGTGTTTGCAATATACGTATCATCCTTTGCGAAATAAACTTTTCATTCTCACTGAAGAAGTAATTTCATCCACTTACTGGAGGCACAAAGCTACTCCGTGTTTAGTTAAAAGCTTTAGAAAATACAATTTAATTGAAGCTCCTTGTCACCAATCTGAGTTTCTTCCTTTATTTCACTGTAATTACAGTTCATTAATTATGTCACCAAACATACATTATAACCTTAACATTTTCCGAGATGACGTATGTCATAATCTTAATTTCCACTTCATTATGGATAGAGACTGGAAGGGCTGCCATCTCTTGTTTACAGATGCTTCGAAGCATGGAAGAGACTCATGTGTGGGAGTAGGTGTATGCCACGCCCAATATAATATCGTCCAAAAAATAAAGCTCCCGCCTGAATCATCTGTATTTACGGGAGAATGTTACGGTCTATTTAAAGCTGTCGAATATATACCTACTTATGATGGGCTTACGGAATTCACTCATTTTAACCGATGCAAGGAGTGCCTTACAATCTTTGGCCAGATTCCCTTTCTATTCTCATAATCCCTATATTATATTTGAAACACGTGAACTCCTTTATAAGTGTTCTATTAAGGGGTATTCAGTGCATTTTGCGTGGATACCCTCGCATTGTGGCATTTTAGGTAATGAGAGAGCTGACCAGTTAGCTAATGATGCCGTATTGTGTGGAGACGTTTTTCCGTACAAAAATAACACCCAAGATCTGGCAGCTCTACCCAAGGTTTATCTACAGAAATCCTGGGGTCAGCTTTGGTCCGAGCAATCGGTGAAAGGGAAATTTTATCGTAATATTCAGCCATCCATTTTTGTTAAACCTTGGTTTAGCAAGTACAAGTTAGGCAAAAAGATTACAACAATTTTCATACGTATGCGATTGGGCCACGTGTGCACTCCTGCTCATCTTGCCAGGCTTGGCATTGTGCAGAGCCCTGCCTGTGAATGTGGCGCTGAAGTGGGAGATCTGAACCACCTTATTTTTTCTTGCCCCCTTTATGACCACTCCTCACTTTTCCAAAGTCTTGTTTCCCTCCGAGTCCCTTTACCCACTTCTATCTCATGTATTTTATTTAATTTTAATGTAGATATTTATAAAACTATAGCTCTTTTCCTTGTAAATAATGATATAGCTATTTAAACTTTTTTTAGAAGTTAGATAGTTTACCATGTAGTTCATAGGCACCGAGTCGGCCTTTTTGTTGGGCCACCTGGTTGCGTTATGGTTAGTTTTATGTTGTATTATGTTTCCCTACTGTTAACGTGTTTTTATTATATTTATATTTAGCAACTAATCTCCTTTCCATTTCCAAATTTTCCGTTGTTATATTTATCATTTCGCGAGTACTTGATTCTTACGTTTTGTTATCAATTATAATATTGTCAGTGGCAATAAGCACGAATAGTGCACTGCCAAAACGAGAAAAAAAAAAAAAAAAAAAATGTACGAAGTGACAGTTGAAGTACTCAGTTTGACAATTATTCAGTGTTGCCAGTATTAGGAAAAGCAGTAGTTCCCGAAACATTCTTTTCATGACTTTCTTGACAGACTGTACATGAATATATATATGAATATAAATTATATATAATAATTCCTGTTGGAATAAAAAATACTTGCATAGGAAATTGAACCGTGATTTCCTATAAATAAGGAGCATAATCGCGTTTACAAATAAATACTTGCATTTAAGTAAAAATACTTGCATACGAAATTGTTCCGTAGGCTCTTACAGGCTTGCCCGCAAGAATATTGTATTAAGGACGCGTTTGCAAAATTGATAGGTACAGAATCGAACTACTACATTGACACGGGTCATACACACAAGTGTACGCTCGACTAACTGCGAGAATAGTAGTCAAGTGAACTCAGTTTGATACTTGGAAAGATTCATTATTTTTACGTATTTCTTTTTAATAAAATTATGATAGGTACCAAATTTTTTTGCTGTTTATATTTTTACGAATTACCTCCGGACTTGATGGACTGACCTGAAGGTGTACTTCAGTGACTGCTACTGGAACTTCTCGACGTGTTGTACTAGGTGAGGAGAGTTTGGGCTCTTGTTGTTAGTTATGATGAGACCTTACCTCGGGACTTGATGCAGTGACCTGAAGGTGTACTTCGGTGACTGCTACTGGAACTCCTTGATGTGGTTGTACTAGGTGAGCCGAGTTTGGGCTCGTTTTGTTAGTTACGATGAGACCTTACCTCTGGACCTGATGGAGTGACCTGAAGGTGTACTTCGGTGACTGCTACTGGAACTCCTTGACGTGTTGTACTAGAAGAGCCGAGTTTGGACTCATTTTGTTAGTTATGACGAGACCTTATCTCCGGACTCGATGAAGTGACCTGAAGGCGTACTTCGGTGACTGCTACTGGAACTCCTTAACGTGTTGTACTAGGTGAGCCGAGTTTGGGCTCGTTTTGTTAGTTATGATGAGACCTTACCTCCGGACTTGATGAAGTAACCTGCAAGTGTATTTTGGTGACTGCTACTGGAACTCCTCGACGTGTTGTACTAGGTGAGCCGAGTTTGGGCTCGTTTTGTTATTATGATGAGTCCTTACCTCTGGACCTGATGGAGTGACCTGAAGGTGTAGGTACTTTCGTGATTATTAAAACAACAAATCAAACGTTTTTAATTTTTTATTGTGAGAATATTTTTTTGAATATGTGAAGAATGTGCTCTCAGCTCCATATTTCTTGCCTGTCTTGGGTCAATCAATTCTGGTAGGAGACAGTTTTTGTAAAATCTAATTAAACATGTTTCCATTTTCTCCTTCCAAAATTGTGGATCTTTTTCTATGCACTGGTACTTTATTTTCCCAGGGCCTGTCCAAATAGCAAACACACAAGTGTCTTGCCCAGTAATGCGCAGTTGTCCTTGAACTTGGTAATACCATTTATGTTTTTTATTTACCACGAATGTATTATTTGCCTTAGGCAACCAAAAATTAACTTTTTTAAGTTTGATGGCGTCGTCTGGCTCCATCTCATATGCCGAAGATGGGCATTTAATTTCAATAATGCCAAGCTCACATTTTCCATCTGGGGTTGCTCCTAGAAAGGGAAATTCTTGGTCTATGAATAACCCGCACTGTTCTATCCGAGTATTCAAAGCCTTTTCTAATTCTCGAATTGCAGCCTCTTCGTTACTTCTGCCATGTTTTATGGACGGCACATTACTCAGATCTTTTCCATATAGTATTTGTCTAATAAGTGGACCACATTCAGTTATTGGGCGACGTTTGCAGACTGTCGCGAACCAAGACGCTGTCAGGAGCTTTCTCCGCGTTTCTAACCATAACGGACTTCCGCTCTGTAATATGGTGTCTTTCTCTAAATTGTTTTTTTCGACCTCCGAAAGTTCCAATGCATTCAAAATTTTTTATTTCGCCTCTTTATATTCTTCTTCATTCATGTCAACTTTTTGGCAGTTTTCACCATAGTAAGCGTCTTGTTTCGTTAATGTCGGCCTTATATTTTTTTTCTTTTTTATGTTTCTCTCTAGTCTTGTTTGATTTCGTTTTTGCCGTATTTCTTCTAAGTGGACAATTTCGGGATTAGCTTCTGTGTCAAAAATAAATTTGTGTACAGCCGACTGCAGGACACCTGTGTTGTATGAAACAACAGCTGCAGCACATCGAGCAAGATAGGAGCCCCGCTGGGAAAAGTTAACTCTTTTACCTCCAACAAACTTTGCAACTCGTGCATTGAAACTTTCTACAGCATTATTCGTTTCATTGTATACAAAACTGTTGGCATGCATTGAAAGACGTTGGGCCAAATCTTCAACTTTTTGAAATACGCCGTATGCTGTCAGTTCAGGTACCAAATTCACATTGCGTTTTTTAATATCATCGGTACAAAAATACGATGCGCATTTGGAGTGATCACCGAAGATATTGTAGGGACCATTCAGTATGTCATTTTTTATGCATCTGACTTTTTCTTCGAAACTAATATCTTTACTAGTCCAATATTTGACGCTGCTGTCAATGCCCCAACGTATCCGCAAATAATTTTCCTTTAGAATTTTTCTGGCCCTTATGTGGTAAGCAGTATTGTTAGAAACTGATAGCAGGCCCTTGCAGTAATTTCTTAATAGATGATTTTTGCATTCTATTTTGCCCACTGTTACGTTTACATATGGCCTTGCATTCCGGATACTAGCATATGTGCTAGAATCACCATCTGCAACGTACTGGTTGTAAATAAGACCATGCATATCCAAAGATTTTTTAAAGCCCTCTGTTATTATAACAGCTTCCATCGCAGTGGAAGGACCATTAAAATTTTTGAAGCAAGTATGTTTCTGTGGGTGTGCTCCTTTTGTTTGTGCTCGTGAACATATATTGCAGACCTTATTCTTCACTCCGTAGTATAGAACTTTTTTTGAGTACATTCCTACGATTGCACCAACTCCAGAAGATGCACTATAATTAGTTCCATAAGAACGCTTAGACCAACATGCATCACCCGTTACAGGTATCATTGCTATTCCATCTCCATTTGAGCTCCCAATAGATAAAGCATATTCCTTTTCTTCTTTACCAGCGTCGGCCATATTGAGTGCTGCGCAGTTTTTTTCCACCATCGACTAATTGTGTCGTGTTTAGATTGGTACAATCGTACAGACATTGGTGGCATATTTATATGACACAGCATAGTATTAAGCTGGGTAATCCCAGCACCAATTGTCATTATACCAGTCACGATCTCTTCATTTACATCCATTTTATTTTCTGAATGGCTGGAAGATTTCAGCACGAATTTAGCACCACACATTTGGCACTTCATATTGAAAGTAGAGTTGAGCCCAACTCTTTTTTCATTTAATAGTTCAACAGAACTTAAATTACAATTAAACATCGAATTATGATTTCCAATTTCTTGCAGTTGTTTCATGAAATAATCCACTTCTATGATCCTTCTTCCTAAAACCTGGAACGGTTTTATTTCTTCATTTATGGAGTTCTAAAAACAAAACAAACATTTTTAGGCTTGTTAATAGTTGAGAAAAATAAAGTAATAAAGAGAAATAAATTACAAATGTATTATTAATAACTTACATAAGGCGTCTCCAAATGGTTTTCATTGGAAGTACTCGTTTGATCACATCCTTCTGTATCACGAGGGCTGCGACTACCTTCAGACACTCTATAAAAAAATAAGTAATGATAATAATAGTTCCCAATTATGATTTTGACGCTTCAATAAACATATACTAACCGTCTTTCTTTTTTTAAGTTAAGAATACTGGCACGAACTCTTTTACGAGAGCTTTTGCCAAATTTCCTGTACCTCGGCATCTAAAACAGAAGTCAAGTAATGAAACTTACACAATATTCACTCAATTACAAGTAGTATTCATACTAGAATAGCAGTTACCGAAGTACACCTTCAGGTCACTCCATCAAGTCCGGAGGTAAGGTCTCATCATAACTAACAAAACGAGCCCAAACTCGGCTCACCTAGTACAACACGTCAAGGAGTTCCAGTAGCAGTCACCGAAGTACACCTTCAGGTCATTCCATCAAGTCCGGAAGTAAGGTCTCATCATAACTAACAAAACGAGCCCCAACTCGGCTCACCTAGTACAACACGGCAAGGAGTTCCAGTAGCAGTCACCAAAATACACCTTCAGGTCACTACATCAAGTCCGGAGGTTAGGTCTCATCATAACTAACAAAATGAGTCCAAACTCGGCTCTTCTAGTACAACACGTCAAGGAGTTCCAGTAGCAGTCACCGAAGTACACCTTCAGGTCATTCCATCAAGTCCGGAGGTAAGGTCTCATCATAACTAACAAAACGAGCCCCAACTCGGCTCACCTAGTACAACACGTCAAGGAGTTCCAGTAGCAGTCACCGAAGTACACCTTCAGGTCATTCCATCAAGTCCGGAGGTAAGGTCTCATCATAACTAACAAAACGAGCCCCAACTCGGCTCACCTAGTACAACACGTCAAGGAGTTCCAGTAGCAGTCACCGAAGTACACCTTCAGGTCATTCCATCAAGTCCGGAGGTAAGGTCTCATCATAACTAACAAAACGAGCCCCAACTCGGCTCACCTAGTACAACACGGCAAGGAGTTCCAGTAGCAGTCACCAAAATACACCTTCAGGTCACTCCATCAAGTCCGGAGGTTAGGTCTCATCATAACTAACAAAATGAGTCCAAACTCGGCTCTTCTAGTACAACACGTCAAGGAGTTCCAGTAGCAGTCACCAAAATACACCTTCAGGTCACTCCATCAAGTCCGGAGGTTAGGTCTCATCATAACTAACAAAACGAGCCCAAACTCGGCTCACCTAGTACAACACGTCAAGGAGTTCCAGTAGCAGTCACCGAAGTACACCTTCAGGTCATTCCATCAAGTCCGGAGGTAAGGTCTCATCATAACTAACAAAACGAGCCCCAACTCGGCTCACCTAGTACAACACGTCAAGGAGTTCCAGTAGCAGTCACCGAAGTACACCTTCAGGTCATTCCATCAAGTCCGGAGGTAAGGTCTCATCATAACTAACAAAACGAGCCCCAACTCGGCTCACCTAGTACAACACGTCAAGGAGTTCCAGTAGCAGTCACCGAAGTACACCTTCAGGTCATTCCATCAAGTCCGGAGGTAAGGTCTCATCATAACTAACAAAACGAGCCACAACTCGGCTCACCTAGTACAACACGGCAAGGAGTTCCAGTAGCAGTCACCAAAATACACCTTCAGGTCACTCCATCAAGTCCGGAGGTTAGGTCTCATCATAACTAACAAAATGAGTCCAAACTCGGCTCTTCTAGTACAACACGTCAAGGAGTTCCAGTAGCAGTCACCAAAATACACCTTCAGGTCACTCCATCAAGTCCGGAGGTTAGGTCTCATCATAACTAACAAAACGAGCCCAAACTCGGCTCACCTAGTACAACACGTCAAGGAGTTCCAGTAGCAGTCACCGAAGTACACCTTCAGGTCATTCCATCAAGTCCGGAGGTAAGGTCTCATCATAACTAACAAAACGAGCCCCAACTCGGCTCACCTAGTACAACACGTCAAGGAGTTCCAGTAGCAGTCACCGAAGTACACCTTCAGGTCATTCCATCAAGTCCGGAGGTAAGGTCTCATCATAACTAACAAAACGAGCCCCAACTCGGCTCACCTAGTACAACACGGCAAGGAGTTCCAGTAGCAGTCACCAAAATACACCTTCAGGTCACTCCATCAAGTCCGGAGGTTAGGTCTCATCATAACTAACAAAATGAGTCCAATCTAAACTCGGCTCTTCTAGTACAACACGTCAAGGAGTTCCAGTAGCAGTCACCAAAATACACCTTCAGGTCACTCCATCAAGTCCGGAGGTTAGGTCTCATCATAACTAACAAAACGAGTCCAAACTCGGCTCTTCTAGTACAACACGTCAAGGAGTTCCAGTAGCAGTCACCAAAATACACCTTCAGGTCACTCCATCAAGTCCGGAGGTTAGGTCTCATCATAACTAACAAAACGAGCCCAAACTCGGCTCACCTAGTACAACACGTCAAGGAGTTCCAGTAGCAGTCACCGAAGTACACCTTCAGGTCATTCCATCAAGTCCGGAGGTTCGGTCTTATCATAACTAACAAAACGAGCCCAAACTCGGCTCACCTAGTACAACACGTCAAGGAGTTCCAGTAGCAGTCACCAAAATACACCTTCAGGTCATTCCATCAAGTCCGGAGGTTCGGTCTTATCATAACTAACAAAACAAGCCCAAACTCGGCTCACCTAGTACAACACGTCAAGGAGTTCCAGTAGCAGTCACCGAAGTACACCTTCAGGTCATTCCATCAAGTCCGGAGGTAAGGTCTCATCATAATAACTAACAAAACGAGCCCCAACTCGGCTCACCTAGTACAACACGTCAAGGAGTTCCAGTAGCAACTACCGAAGTACACCTTCAGGTCACTCCAAGTCCAGGACGAATAGGCTTTTAGAAACCCTACTTACATACTTTTTATAGCGAAATAAAATATAATAAAAATCTTACCTTGTCAAGTATCAAATTTGGTTATTCGAATATTTTGTGTTTGTACAGCGATCTTTTTCAACTCGAGACGCTCCAAACAGGCGATACGTGTCCACTCTCGACGGCGGTCGCGCGCGGACTAAAGTTTCATTCAAAATGCTTGTGCAATAAATCAAGACGGGTATCGAAAATAAAATAACCCCTAATGCAATCGATTAAGATTCATCCAGAAGAGCAAAACATGTGAAAAAATAAGTTTCGGTTTTTATTTTTTCTGTACTACTACTATGTAAAGCATTTAGATTAAAAAAAAGTCCTAGCATTAAGAATTGAATATGTTTACCAACAAATAGTATTTTTAGAATTAGTAAAATATGTTAATAATAGCACAAAAAATGTACCTAAACTCAACCCGGTATCGTTAATTTTGTGGAAAATGGCAACGACAGATCGATTTTACACTATAAAAAACAAAAATTTTCGATGACCAAGTACCTATCATTTGAAGATGAAGAACCAATCTATACGAGGTAGTTATTAGTTATATTGGATTTGGTTTGGTTATGCCATAAAATGTACTGAAAAACAGCATAATTTTGCCTGATATGCAAAGCGCCCTTAACTCTAAAAACGTACTTTTTCAGGTGAAGCGATTAAAGTTTAAAACTAAAAATATTTTGGTATATCCATAAGATAAACAGATTATTTTTTATTATTAATATGTATTAGTATGTACTCTATAATTATCTTTAAAGACATTACTCTATTTACCATCATCATCTGCCTAGCTTTTTCCCAAGTTTGATTGGGGTCGGCTTCCAGTCTAACCGGATGCAGCTGAATGCATGATTGTAAAAACCCACCTCAGCCCAAATGCAAAAGTTTCACAAATCAATGAAAACGGTCTGGTGTAAAAAAAAATTAGGTCCATGTTTTTCTTTTTTTACTATTTATGTGGAAAAATATTTAATATTATGGTATGTTAAAAAGTGGTAGCATAATAATATTCATAGATATTTTTATTTGATTTTTTTAAGTTTTGGGATGAGGTGGATTTTTACAGTCATCATGTACAAGGTGTGTTTTTACAATCAAAGTCCAATTTGTACGAATATTAAACAATATTTATTTTCTTAAAAAAATAACAGAATTGATCTAATTCTTCATCTTCGACATTTTCAGCTGTTGGCCATTGCAATATTTCGTTCCAGAACTTGGTTTTTTCGTCTTCAGGCACAAACTGAACGCATTTTTTCAGGTCCTGCATCTTCTTTGCATTAATGCAGAGCTGCCTTGGTCCATATGCAGATTCATTCGGTAGCGATACGGTAATCTGTGGCCTTATCTTCAACAAAAATGTATGCTTTATCATTCCATCAATGAATTCCTGCGTTTGTACCGGCGCATCACTGCCGATCTTTTTGAATGTGAGGTGATGAAACTTTGAGATACTGAAGCTTACTTTCTCCGTTCTCGGAATTCACCGATCCTTTGTTTCAAGGGATAGTGCAGTCTTTTTGAAATGTTGAACCCACCATTTTTTAAACTCGGTCACATCCTCTCCGCTGATCAAGTGAACTGTAAAAAAATCACTCTGCCTGCTCGAAGATACTCGTACGATTAATTCCATAAGTTCCTGTACACTGTACAGCCTTTCTTTACGACGAAGGCTTCTTTTTATAATCCCAAATGCTCTATCACACGGCAGAAAAGAATGGCCACGCATCGGAAAGATCTGTTGAATTTTTTTGAAACGCCCGCTGTCAACTAGGGCCATATTCATTCGTACTGATGTATTGTTTTTATTCTGCCCTGCGCAGTTATCAGAAAAGAGCATTAGTTCTACCACTTTTTTGTCGACGTAGGTACTCTTTAATGTATGTCATAATAAACGAGCATACTTCGTTTGGTCCCTTTTTTGCTTGCCCTTCATTATATACGAACAGGACATTTTTACCCGTTTTCAAATTGTGGATGCAGAAGATAGAAACGCTCAGTTGCCGCAAATAAAATATTTCTTGCACTGGAATTATTGGCAGCGACACATTCTGCATATAATCGTAGCAAATTCCCAAAAATGTTTCATCTTCTTGGGATCTTTGCCTTGCTTCTTGAAGTTTATTATAGAACTTCTTTGCCCTCTTTTTGTGTACTAGCTTTTCGGCCAAAGCTACCTTTTTAGCTACGTCATTCAGGGTTTTCGAATAGATTTTCAAGTCTAGACTCTCGCAGAGGCAGCACGTATCTACTGCTGGTCGTCCAAAGCGAAGAGCGAAGTTCTCCCTGAATATTTTATTATAACATTCGTACTTAATCCTAGTTCCTGGGTATTTTTCCTTATAAAGTCGAAACATTTTTTTTACTGATAGGTCAGCAGGAAGATACTTTACTATGCCAGAAGAATAGTGGCTCTCTTTTGCTGGAAAACAGGAAATATGAGAGATCACTGCAGTGATTTCATCACTAGACATCGCATTGACCGTTTTCGATTTCCCTCTCTTGTCTTCCGGTATTTTACCCAAGACCAACAAGTCACGGAGCCTCTTAACACGTTCCTTAGTAATACCAAACAAGCTAAGAAAAGCAGAATGGCATACAATCATCTTTCTTCTCATTACCAATTTGAACGGTGTATGTAAACATTTTCTGTCTCAATGGGTTCTCCTTCAGCACTCGGCGTCGTTTTATGTCCTTACAGGATATTAACCCCTGGAGATCGATATCTTGTTCATTTTTTGTCGCCAAGTTATATAATTTGGCAAGGTTCTCTAATTTGTCATTTTCGGATATGGTTTCCCAGCATTTTTTAGCACACTTGCATGGAGGTCCTATTGTCTTAGCCCGTACAGTTTTATTTTTTGCCGTCACATAAGCCTGCCCATGAATACGTGCTTGTTTGATCTTATTCCGAGAATAATCAGCAGAGTTATCACGTCGTTTTTTAGTGCGTGTTTCACCCGAGGAGGACTCACCTGGATTTAAATATATTACACTTTCCTCCATTTCAGCACTCATTTTCACATTAAGCAGCAAAATTTAATTTAATTTGTGTAATACAAGTAATTCGTGTCCGTTACAGTCACCTCAGTTGTTCAAACTAAACAAACTGACGTTAAAAACGTCAATATTGACAGCTGACAGTTTTAGGTGTTGCCACATGTTTGGTTGTAAAAAAACACCTCATCCAGGATAAGGAGGATTTTTACGCTCATTGAAATATTTGTGCTTCTATTACTGTGGAATGCTTACATGACTGAGGTGTGTTTTTACACTCAAACAGTTTGTCTTGCCGTAGAGAATATAAATCCACAATAAACAGTATTTTGAAAAAAGTGGTCTGAGGTGGGTTTTTACAATCATGCATAATGGTGCCAGTCTAAGTACAAGTACAGTATAAGATTATTTTTTTTTGGTTTCGTCTATTTTCTGGTTGCATATTTTGTCTGAAATTGTTAAAGTAATGGAAAGTAATAAAAGACAGTATATTCAATGACTTTAATTATTAATTTTAATCATGAAATCAAATAAAAGTTGTCAATTATTAAATATATCTAGAACATCCTGGTGAGCAGTAATGGACAAACTGTTTCCATTAATGTACACCCATCTAGTGACGCGTCTATTTATGAAGGTTACATACCCACAACAAAATAGTAATAACCTTTAGAAAATGTAGGTAACAAACTATGCCTTGCTAGTTAGGAGGGTTACAATAGGTACTTATTACCTATAGAAAGAAAAACTTTTATTATACCTACGCAAAAGCTCAAAATATACAAACTTATTATAAAAATACTAATACAGGAACATTGACGAAGTAGGTTGCACAATAATATTTTAATATAATCAGTTTCAAGAACACTCAAGTATCAATATTGAAAATACCTAATTACCTACATTCTAATAATCAACAAGAAATAGGAAAATCTAAAAAATAATAATACCTTCTGAACAATTGAACATAATTGCAATTATAATATAAATGGCAAGTGCTTTTCCATATCTGGCACTTAAAAAAACCCTCTTTTATTGACTAGTACAGGGCTCCGAATATATTCAACTATGTCGTCTTCTTTATACCAAATTTTATCCTTTGTCTCCGGCCACCTAAACGTATTACCTTTAGACAGTGTCATTGTACTTATTTCAATATATCCCCATCTATATCTTCAATTACACCTGGAAAGTACTCTCCTTCGTATCTAATAATGACATAATTTCCTTTTTCTTTTTTCTGAGTCAACTGCGCCAAAGGAGTATTCTCAGAATCTGAATCCGAGGATTTCTTTCTTTCTTGCTTTTCATAACTCCTCGCTGTGCTAAGTGTACCGACTGTAACTTGGTCTTCTATCTCCGAATCTATCATTTCTTCTCGTACGTCGTACTCACTTTCTTCATATTCTATTTCTTCTTCTGAGCTTGAGCTTGGTATACTTAACTTTTTTTTCTTTTCTTTCTTTGCTCGATTCTTTTTCTCTTTTGCTTTTTCTTGCTTTACTTTCATTTGTATTTCTTTTAAAATCTTTTTTTCTTGTCTTTCTTTCATCCTATTTTCTTTTTCTTCTAAAGCTTTCCTCTTTACGTTTTCTTTTTTTGCCATATATTCTATCCAAACATCACTAGTGATTGCTGAAGGTATGCGTTCTTTCGTACGTCGTTTTTTAATTTCCGGTTCTGACCAAAATAATGCCCGTTTAAAAGGTGATGGAATAATCATGCCTTCAGGAGTAGTTAAACTTGCTGAGAAAGACGGATGTAGGATGTTGCTCGAGGAAGAAAACTTGTCGGGAGTCATTTGTTGTTGTGACTGAATAAGGTTTTGTGATTGTGTCTCAGTAATATATAGTATTTGTAGCTCTCCAGGTGTCATGAATTGTAATTCATTCATAATTTCGTTGTGTCCGTATAGTTCTACCGTTCAGTTCTACTAGTAGGACTAAACGGAGAAAAAAAACCGTTATGTACTACTATCTGCTGTATGAATTTTAATTGAACGAAACGGACAAAAAAGTTCTTTTCGTACTACTAATTTCAAACAAAATTCAATAGGACTGAACGGACAAAAGATTGTGTCCGTATAGTTCTACCGTTCAGTTCTACTAGTAGGACTAAACGGAGAAAAAAAACCATCAAATACTACTAACTGCTGTATGAATTTATGAATTTTAATTGAACTAAACGGACAAAAAAGTTATTTTCGTTATTTATTATTATATTATTTCGTTAGTTAATTTCAAACAAAATTCAATAGGACTGAACGGACAAAAAGTCAAATGCAGAGTACGAATATTTATTAGGGACTAAATGACAAACGAACGAAAATAATGTTATGATGTTAATATCAGTCCGTGGTGCTAGGCAACTGGGCCTATCCCAGTTGTAAGTGTGCCTATTGGCCTTGTTTCGTTCTGTCTCCTGCTGATATGGAGGGAAGTGGAAATTACGGTTTTTTCTTACTATACTTTTTTGATTAATTTCGTTGCGGGATCCAAGACAGTTAAATTCATTCTCTGGGATTTCGTCGAGCTTCATTGTCTTGGCGCTTTTCTGGTGGTCGCCACTGTTGATTCTGGCTTTCAGGAGTTACAGTGGTTTGGGAATAGTGTGGCGGGCTTGTCCCATAAAAAAAAACTAACGAAAAAGTAAATTGCTAACTCCTAGCTAAACTAAAACAAACTAAACTACTAATATTTTAGGTTTCGTTTTATCTTAAAGATTCTAAAAAAAGAGAAGTAGATATTTGGCCATTGACCAACATCATTTGCTTGTTCAAAATATATTCATCATTTTAAATCATTTTATTATGTTTTGTTTTCATATTTGTGCCCAGAATGTAAGAGCACAACACCACGAGTCTTTTTTAAATATATTAAATCACTATCCTAATTATCCATATTTCAGATTGACCAGTGTCGAGTTGGGAATAATGTAAATTGTAAATCCACCAATCCACCAATTTACATTATTCCCAACTCGACCAGTTTCGAGTTGGGAATAATGTAAATTGTAAATCCAAATTATTTTATCAGTTCTTCAGTTCCGTTCTGATTTTAGCTAATAACAAAAGACGACAGAATTTTCAGTCTTAGAACAAAAATTAATTTACATTATTCTGCTATCCGTTCAGATCTATCAGTAGAACTCGTCGTAGAACTAAACGAACTTAATAATCTTTTTCTCCGTTTAGTCCTACTAGACTAGTAGGACTAAACGGAGAAAAACATCCGTTCAACAACGTAGAACTATACGGATACAATGATAATTTCAGGTTGTGTCTCGTCAAAGACTTGAAAGGTCTCTTCTGTTGTATGGGATTGTGATATATTAACTGATGAATATTGCGTTTCTTTAGATGTTGAAGGTTTAGGGTCAATAATAATTCTCAGTTGTGATTCTTGTAACTGCAATGTTGTGTCTTGATTGGCTTGTGGTTGTGGTGTACTTATCTGTCCTTCTGACTGACCAGTGATTTGGCGTCCTTCTATGGTCTGTAAATGTTCTGAGTATTCTTCAGGCTCAATATATCCTGGAAGATCTTCACACGTTATATTTTATTTATTTATTTATTTAAACTTCACGTACAAGGGTGGTACATAGGCGGACTTAATGCCACAAGGCATTCTCTACCAGTCAACCTTTCGGTCAAATAGGATAGCATTGTGATAGAGTACAACAAAAATAAATAGGAAAAATACCATTTTGCAAGCATTAATTAAAAACCATAAATGGGTACATAAATACTAATACATATAATATTTATGCTAAAATAAACTAATATATACTAAAATACATACAAATAGTCCGAAATACGAGAAACCTTATAAAAATTACTACGACACTAGTAATGACTAGAATGTAATTTAGACTGACTTTAAATAGAACTTCCGAACTGCTCTTTTGAAAGCCAATTTGCTTTCAGCTTTTTTAATGCCAAGGGGTAGCGCGTTCCAGAGTTTTATAGATGAGATAGCATAAGAAGAGGACATAAAACCAGTACGGTGAGAGGGAATTTGAAGAATTAGGTTTTTGGAAGCTCGAAGGTTGCGACTGTGAGAACTGCCCAACACCTTGAAAAAAGTTTTTAGGTACTCGGGAGCACATGGATCATTCATAATGGTGAAAAGCATGCAGAGAGATCTGAGGGACCTCCTGAGTCTGATAGGCAGCCATTTAAGCTGATAACGGTACGAAGAGATGTGATCGTATTTACGAAGGCCAAAAATGAAACGAATGCAATTGTTCAGAAGACGACCCAATTTGTTAATAAGTTCTTGGGTTAGATCAGAGTAACAAACATCAGCATAGTCGATTATGGGGAGCACAAGCGACTGGACCAAATTTGTTTTAGTGCTAGATGGGAGAAAATGTTTAAATCTATAGAGAGACCGCAGTGAGTAAGTGACTTTCTGGCTAACCTGAGCTACCTGCTTATTCCAACTGAAAGTGTCGTCAATGTACAGGCCCAAGTTCTTTACGTGTGGTGAGAGAGGTATAACAGAATTGTTGAACATAAGTGGCACTAGGCGGCTAGTGTCTAAATTCCTCAGGTAGTACGAACTACCAATCAGGATGGCCTGGCATTTCCCGACGTTGACAGCAACCCCAAATTTGCCAGACCATTCTCCGATAGTTCGGAGATCAGCATTAAGTGACGAGATGCAATTATCAATGTTGGCAATGTCCGATTGAGCGTAAAGTTGCAGGTCATCAGCATACAGATGGTAAGAGCACTTGAGGATAGTGGTAATAGAATTTATAAATAATGAAAATAAGAGAGGAGAGAGTATACCGCCTTGTGGAACACCAGTTATCAGGTCGCACCATTCGGAGTAATCCTGATCAGCACGCACCGCCTGCTGGCGACCACGAAGATATAAAGAGAACCAATCACGTGACAACGAAGAAACCCCAATTTGAGTCAGTATGGCGAGGAGGATATCGTGGTCAACGGTGTTAAAAGCGTTGGAAAAATCTATTAAAACCAACACCGTAACCCTCGAATTCTCCAAGCCATCTCTAACATCTTCTGCAACCTTAAGCAAGGCTGTGGCTGTGCTGTGGCCAGGTCGAAAACCAGATTGAAATTTGGACAACAGGTTATTCTTAAGAACGTGGGAAGCTATTTGTCTAAGAGCAGCTGCTTCAAGGATCTTGGAAAGGAAAGAAAGAATGGAGATCGGTCTGTAGTGAATTGGCAAACTGGGACTGGGAATCTTAGGAAGAGGGATAATGTAAGCCTTACGCCACGAAGCTGGAAACACACCAGTATACAAAGAAAAATTTATGATATGGGTAACAATGGGAATTAAGTTATCAATCACAAAAGATAACATTGCCCTGCTGATCCCATCACAGCCCACAGCCTTAGACTTAATTGACGTAAAAAAATTAAAGACCTCAACGTCAGTCACGGGGGAGAAAGAGAAGGAGTCAGGAGGTAACAATGGCTTGGAAGCAATGTCATGAATAGTTTGGTTCCTAACATCAACTGACAGCGAAGCTGACGTTGAGAAATGTTTATTAAGAACGTTTATGGACAGACTAGAAGGTAATATGCTAGAGGAGGGCTTTGTTATGCCAAGTGATTTTAGAAATTTCCAAATATCAGCCGGTGAAGAATTGTGGACATTTTCACAAATGTATCGGCGTTTAGAAGCTCTTACCATCTGATTGCAGCGGTTTCTAGCCAACTTGTACAGGCTCCAGTTCTCCTCACTGCGATCCCGTCTATATCTTCTGAAAGCCCTGTCACGCCGTCTCATAGCCAACCTAACTCCTGGGGTTATCCATGGAGCCGGAGGGCGCTTAACACGGACGGCCCTCAATGGTGCATGCGCGTCAAAGAGCTGGAGAACAGACCTATTAAATATCTCGACTTTCTTTTCCACAGTCGATGATTGGAAAAGGTCGTCCCAATCAAGGGCTTGTGCATCAGCATTGAGTTTATCCCTATCTAACCTCGCAAAATTCCGAATAAAAACAATAGCAGGCCGCTGCTTAGGGGGTCTAATTTTGTAAGAGAGATAAATTAAATCGTGTCTAGATAGTCCAGGAGCAGCGACCTGACCATGGTTAGCAACGAGATCCACAGAAGAAGTAAGCATGAGATCGAGTCAGGAGTCGCTTGAGTCAGAGTTATGATGTGTCGGACTAAGCGCGAGGAGGGACAGACTAGAAGACTCTAGGATTCCTTTCAACCTACGTGACCTAGGGTTGTCTTTCAAAAGGTCGGTGTTAAAGTCACCCATAAATAAGTGATGTTTGTACTCTGAAGAAACAGATTCAAAGAGAGATTCCAGACTGGAGAAGTAATCTATGGCAGGTGGGCAGTAAACAACTCCTAGAACGGCCTTGACCCCTTTCACAACAATTTCCAGAACCAAGAACTCAGAGTTGGCATTATAGATTGGAGGTGAAGAAAGTAGAATTTTGTAAGGGATGTTACTACGTAAATAAATGGCAACACCACCGGCTCTTTTCCCCGTACGATCATTGCGAATTAAGATAAAGCCTGGTAGAGAATAAAAAGTAGAGGGAAGTTCGGGTTTGAGCCAACTTTCAGACACTAATATAGCATGTAAAGTAACGTCACCAAATAAATCTAACATCTCAGAATGATGCTGAGGAATACTCTGAGCGTTAACATGACACACGTTAAAACAATTATTAAATCGCTGGCACTCGCTACTTATAAAACTATTCACGGACAGAGAATTGTCAAGAGATGAAAAAGTCGCGGAAGAACTATCACAAGAATAAAAAGACTCGTCAGACATATTATAATAAAGCCGAACGTCCACCGCCAGCTAAAATAATAAGGAACTAAGCTCACTGAACTAAGCTAAGCTAAACTAGGAAATAATTGTTCGTCCACCGAAAAATAAGCTATAACTACGTTAGTGATGATCAGTTTGTGCTGGAGTGTCGAGTTAATCAGACGTGATGGATGAACAAGAGAGGAGTTATGACGAGAGTTCAGAGGAGGATTACATTCGCCATAGGAAAAGAAGATTGATTATTGCTTATTACACAAAGAAAAAACGCAAACATAGATATTGGATAAGCAAGCACATTCAACATTGGAAAACAAGCGGAGAATTTAACACTCTCTATAATGAAGTAGACGATGAAAATTTTAAGTTGTACTATCGTGTATCCAGAGAACAGTTTAATGAGTTATTAACAATGATTGCCAAGGATATCACTAAGATTGATACTAATTATCGAAAAGCTGTGTCACCAGAAGAAAGATTAGCTATTTGTTTGAGGTAAGTGCATCAACATTAAAAATAAAACAGTTTAAGTAACATAATGAGGTATATTCATCGAAACGTAGGTTGTACACAAAAAATATTTTAATTATGTTAAATTAAAGGCTACAATGACTACAATGGGTCAAGGGAATGTGGAGTAGATTGAGCAGACGATGTCGAGTACCCATAGTTGTACTGACTTTCATATAAGTAAGTCTCATACTTCTCTTCCGCTTCCATTATTATATTAAAGACTTTCTTTTTAACGTCTCTTTGCAACCAATCAGGAAATTTGACTGCTGTTTCGCTCATACTTTCAAAAAAAAGTTTTATAGGATGTTTTCTTGTGTCTTTTTCAACTCTCTCTTTCTCCTTTTGCTCACGACGACGCTTTCATAATCATTATCAATTTCTTTCAGTAAATCAGTTAAAGATTCATCGTTAGTCTTTCTCTTTCTTTGTCTTTGTTCAGAGGGTAAGCTGTCGCGAGATGTAGATGGTATGGATTCAGTGTTAGAAACATATTCAGAATCCTCCAGCGTCGCGGTATTTTGATCTCCCATTGTCGTAGTAGTCGTATCCTGACTTTCATTTGCGTTACCAGCTTCGACTGAAGTGTTTGTAGTATTATTCTGGGTTACATTTATATTACCACTCCTTGTGCGGTTTTTCATATAAGGCAATAAAAATTCAAGTAGACTGGCATATTTCCAAACGTTTATTAACGGTGCAGCTTGGCCACTTGTAAAGCTTTTCATTCTTTTTAATGATTCTCGATGCCCATCTCGTAATTTTTTCCATTCATTTTTAGCCGTTTTAACTGGAACAATAATAAAAATATCATCTTTTGCAGGTTTTTGGCAACAGGGGACTCCTACAAAACAATTGGTTATAATTATAGAGTAGGCGACAGAACTGTTTCTAGAATAGTAGAAAACGTCTGCCACGCAATTTGGAATAATTTGCAACAAATGTATATGAGTGTGCCAATAGAAACAGAATGGAAAGAAATTGCCGAAAATTTTATGAATAAATGGCAATTCCCACATTGCCTTGGCGCAGTCGACGGCAAACACATCTCAATAAAATGCCCACCTAATGCAGGTTCCCAATTTTTTAATTACAAACATTTTCATTCCATAGTATTACTCGCAGTTGTTGATGCGAACAAGAAGTTTATAATTATAGATGTTGGCTCCATGGGCAGATTTAGCGATGGTGGTATTTTTGCTGACAGTGAATTTGGACAAAAGTTAAAAAATAACCAACTAAATTTGCCTAGTGATCAGCCTTTACTAGAAGGTGGTACTCCAATACCTTACGTATTTATAGGAGACCAGGCATTTCCCTTACAAAAACATTTTATGAGACCATACCCACAAAGTGCATGTCGTGATAGTAGAGAAAAAAGGCACTTTAATTACCGTCTCAGCAGAGCACGAAATGTGGTAGAAAATGCATTTGGTATATTATCAATGCGATTTCGAGTATTTCGTCGGCCTTTGGAGTGCAAATTAGAATCAGTTGATACGATTACAAAAGCTACTTGTGTGCTACACAATTATCTTATAACCAAGCAAAAAATCTTAGCTTTTGATGTCACGAGTGCTGTAGATGACCAACTTCAATCGGTGGGACATTTATACGATAACTTACGAGCAACTAGGGAAGCATTCCGTGTCAGAGAATCATTCTGTAATTATTTTAACAATGACAATATAAATTAAACTTACCATCTTTTATTTCCGGGTTTTTCATTTCATCCACTATAGTTTTCCATATACCATCTTTTTTATTTGCATCACGGTAATCTTTTGCCTCCGGGTTATACAATATAGGATATTGCTTGACGTATTCAATAAACACCTCCATGCTGCAAATACGCTGTTTCACTGCCTGCGCACGATCACACACTACAAAACAACACTAGCGAAAGGCGCCAGAGGGGTAACGCAAGGGGGTGAGAGAGGCTTAGCTTAGTTCGCGTAGCTTCGTATCGGCCTACACAAATAAGTTAGTTTGACTTATTTGTGTAATGTTAGTGGGTTTTCGGGGGATTCTAATTAAAGCTGGTTGAAGTAATCACAACAGTTATTATTTATTAATGACCACATAAAACGTATAAAGTAAATTAACACAACATCCCAGTTGGAGCAGTGATACAAGATGGCGTCATGTCCTTTTATAAAGGTGGCTATACACTCTACAGTTAAGGTCCATGTACACTATGAGACCTTGTTACACGTTCCTTTTTTTTTTTAAGTTATTTTAACAATTAAAAATAATTAATCAATCGGCAAACCTTGCTGGGAGCCTGACCTGTCTACCATATCGAGTTGTTTTTATCCCATCGTCCTGAACAGTGACAGTATCTCTATCACTTTCTGATGTTACAGGTGGTGGTACACTGGATGGAGGAGAAACAGGAATTGGTTGTGTCACTGGAACCAAATGTTGTCTATTTCTTCGAAATGTACCTTCCGATGTCTCAACTATATATGATCTTGGCTCTTCAGAATATTTCAGTATTTTTCCAGGAATCCAATTCGCATTTGGGTCTTTCTTGTACATAACATCATCTCCTTCCTTCAACATTGGTAATTCTTTTGTTTTTCTGTCGTAATATAATTTCTGTTTTTCTTTTTCAGATGCTTTCATGAAGTGCAAAAGGAACCTTGCGAGGCGCATCCACCTTGGCAGGTATGTCCGGGTTGACAGTGATATGCAGCTCACCAGGTAGACAGCCCAAGCCCACGAACAATTTACTATAATTAGACAATAAGACATTCATTTGACAAACATTTTCACTTGACTGAGTGACTTGACTTTGTACATGATAGATTCTTTTTATCATACCTAACTCACTACTGGTATCTCTGCCTATTACAGTAGGAGCAGACACATCAGCTATGATAAACATAATATTATGACATTTTGACTTTTGTTGTTGAACAAAATAACATTTTATTTCACATTGTCCTATGATCTTAACATTATTACCACTGAATGATGTTAGTTTAGACTGACAGGGTGACAATATAGTTTTAGGTAAATTTAATGACTTGAAGGTAAATAAAGACATAACATTAGCATCACTTCCAGTGTCTAATATACATTTAAAACTTACATTGTTTGCTTGTACCAAGACTGACCACTCACCTGAGCGTTTTGACATATTACCTTTCAAATGACCAATAAAAAATTGTGTATCAGGAGATTCTTCTTCCTTATCTATTAAATTTACATTTTTCTTAAAACACATTTTAGCATAATGACCAACTTTGTTACATATTCTACATTGTACATTGCTTGCAGGGCACTTGAATCTGTGTACTTGACCACATCTAGTACATGCTGACTGTGATGACTGCTGGGATTTTGATGATTGCGACTTCAATGCTACTGCTTGTGCTCCTGACTTTGACTCGTAACGATTTGAAGACTGTTGCTGGTTGTGGTTTGATGGCTGACGTTGACTGCGGTTTGACGACTGATGCTGAGACAACTGCATAACAGCACAGCTTGACTCTAACTGTTGTGCTCTTCTCTGTGACATATCTAAAGTCTTGGCTATTGATATTGCTTTATCTAGATCCAACTTGTCTTCTGTTAACAATTTCTCTTGTATGCTTTTGTACTTTGGGTGCATATTACAAACAAAAATATCCATGATTAGACGATCTCTAAGTTCTTTAAATTCACAAGAAGCACTTCTCTGCCGCAATATTGTTACAAATTCATCTAATGTTTGGTTCTCTTCTTGTTTGTAAGTAAAGAAATTGTGACTTTCTATCATTAAGTTCACTTTAGGGATAAAGTGATTATCAAAGCATTCAATTACTTTTTCATATTTGACATTATCTTCATCCAGGCCAAATGTATTAAATATTTCTAAAGCTGCACCTCCAATGAAATGTAGGAAGACATTGACTTTCCTATCTTCGGATTCGTTAATCATGCCACTCGCTTTCATAAATATTTTAAATTGCTGTTTCCATTTTCGCCAATTGTGACTAACACTTCCATCTAACTTTAAGGGTGGCATGCTTCCATTTATTGAAACATTTTTCATGCTGGATCCTGTGCTTGATGCGGTTGCTTTTTCATCTGACGACATTTTCACAATTTGTGCCTAGTTCTCCAATTCTGACACCATGTAATGTTAGTGGGTTTTCGGGGGATTCTAATTAAAGCTGGTTGAAGTAATCACAACAGTTATTATTTATTAATGACCACATAAAACGTATAAAGTAAATTAACACAACATCCCAGTTGGAGCAGTGATACAAGATGGCGTCATGTCCTTTTATAAAGGTGGCTATACACTCTACAGTTAAGGTCCATGTACACTATGAGACCTTGTTACAATTTGGGATATTTTAGTTAGCTTAGTTGGCATAGTTTGCGGTGGACGCACATGTATGAAAAACTGGCTCAACTATGCGAGCTAAACTAAACTAACTTATTTTAGCTGGCGGTGGACGTTCGGCTTAAAGGTAATGAGATAATATAAGCTAAAATATAATAGAGATACTTATTAAATAATTGTTGTGAAATAAAATTCACTAAAGTGCAAATTGCATAACCTGCCGGCTGACTGTTCACAATATAAAATAAAACTAGTAGAACTAATGCGCGATTCCGAACGCATTATAACAGTTCAAGATACTGACAAGTGACAAATGACAGTGACATAACCATTGACTTAGACATAACGAATACCAACAAATATTTTGATGTGACTGTCAGGAACAAAAGTAAAATTTAAAATATAAAAATTTAAGTGTCGGTACACGAACAAAGTTACTGTCAGTTATTACTATTAACGAATAGAAAATTAACTGCAAGGATATTAACCAAACAACAAGGAAACACTTACAGAGTAAACAAAAACAAATGAGTTACTTCTTCCTTGCTATCCGCCTTGACCGAGTTTGAGCCTGCGTCGGCGCTGGGCTTGTGTTATTCGAGCCAGGAATGGCGTCAGGTGGAACCTCATGATCCAGTGACTTGCCATGCTCCGCTCCCAGCGCGATGACTTCCTCAACACTGAAGACCCGACGTCGTTTGCCATTAGGGGGCTTGACGTTAATGTTTCCGTCCATAGTCCACACATTCGTTACGCCGAACAGCTTGCGAGCTGCTGTAAAAGCAGCCTGCCGCTGACGAGTCAGGAACTCAGACACCACATAAGGAGATCCCTTCAGTTTGGTCTTGGTTTTCCAGATCAAGCCTCTAATTTCAGAGTCTGCGAACCGAAGCAGGACTGGTCTTGAGCGACCTTCTGAAGCCGTACCCAGCCTGTGGCAAACTGTTACAGAAGAGGGTGCCAGATCAGCTAAGCCAAGCTTACTATGCAGAATGGACACCACGCTTTCCGGGAGTTGCTCATCAGACATCTCAGGCACACCGCCAAGCAGCAAGAACTTCTTCCTGTGACGCATTTCAATGACGTCGACACTCCTGCTCACCTCCGCAATCTGCAGCTGCAACGCACTGAGGACACTCCAGACATGCTCCTTGAAGGCTGCAAAATCCCTATGAAGCCCGCTCAAGTCCGCTCCCGGTGATGATGCCTTCAGGTGCTCTTCAAAATCAGCCATCCGTTGGTTGAGTGATGTTATTGCCAAGCGCTGAGTTTCCGCAATGTCAGCTATAGAGCTCATGATAGTGACTTTGTGTTCAAGTGCAGTGTCCAGTGAGGTCAAAGTTCAGGTGACAGCTCAAGCCAGCAAGTAAATGCAATTAGCACTGTTTAGGACATGTGTATGTTACTGCCCACACAATATGTGCTTAATGGTATGGATTAATGAAATATTCGGTAGGAATTCTTATTTTTATTAATAAAAATACTATTAAAATCAAAATAAAATTTCGAGAATGTGTTTACTTTTATGCACCTACCCGCGAAAAAACTAAAAAAAAAATTCTGTGATATTAACTGATGAATATTGCGTTTCTTTAGATGTTGAAGGTTTAGGGTCAATAATAATTCTCAATTGTGATTCTTGTAACTGTAATGTTGTGTCTTGATTGGCTTGTGGTTGTGGTGTACTTATCTGTCCTACTGACTGACCTGTGTTTTGGCGTCCTTCTATGGTCTGTAAATGTTCTGAGTTTTCTTCAGGCTCAATATATCCTGTAAGATTTTCACACCTTATATTTTTTGTGTCAGTCAGCGTATGCTTAACTTTAGCCCAAATTATGTAAAGAGATTGATCTTCTTGAGGAATAATATCTTCTATTGCTGTTCTTTCCATGTAATACATTTGATTGAATAAGCGCAATTTTTCTGCCTTAAATACGTGTTTTATTTCTCACTCCAGATATTTTATGAACTGATATGCGTCAGAGTTGTTTTGGTCGGCTCCTAAGATTGTACGAGACTGCGATTTAAGTTTATTCAAATCTACGTAATCTATTCCAAATGGGTAGAGTCCACTTTTGCGAAAGCCATTTCTCATTGTTTCTTTTGTGAGTTTTTCCAATGCTATTTTGAAGTTTGGTGCTAAGTCTTCCTTTTTCAATCGTCTTTCCGGATGTTCTGTTTTCCACTGGTGGACTTGATTTTTCCAGAAAACTTTTAAAGGCATAAACTCTGCAACGTCCATTGGTTAAATTAAATGTGTAGAATTAGGGAACAGAGCAATAATTTCGATGCCATTGTTTTTACAAAATTCAGCCAAATGGAGGGTCATATGGGATCTGTGGCCATCTAAAAAGAATAAAATTGGTTTGGGAATGTTATTTTTGGCCAGCCATGAATTAAACGCGTTTGTAATAAATTCGTAAAACGTTTTAGCGCACATCCACCCAGTCTTAGATCTACGTATGACCCAATCTTCTGGGACGCTGTTTACAATTAGAGTAGGCAACCGTTCATAAGGAAATACAATCATGGGTGGTGCGAGAGTGCCGGCAGCATTGCTTGTTAACAACACTGTTAAATTTTCTTTCTCATCTCCAGCAGTGTTATAAACATTCTTTTCACCTTTTCGAACAAGTACTTTTCCGGCTTTTGGTTGCAAGAAAAAGGCACTCTCATCAGTATTGAAGATGCGACTTGGGTCATTTAAGATGTTCAACAGACCTCGCTCTTCAAAATATTTTTTAGTAGTCCCAAACCATTCCTTCAAATTATCTTCAGTAACATCGTCCCTAGCTTTTGTCAAATTCTGTGCTGCTCGTTTAGAAATTTCTGGATGACGCTGTAAGAAAGACATAAACCACTTTTGTCCTGGCCGGTTATTTTTAAACGGACAGGAGTCTAGTTTTTTTTCTTTTATGATCTTTTGGACGCTGTCCAATAGGTGATCTTTTGTAACAGGAAAGTGATTGTCACTCATCAGGAACAACCATTGAACCAACAATTTTTCTTCATCATTACTTAAAATTGTAGAAGGACCAAAGGTACAATCCAAAGGGCTTATTTTATTTCGCAGTGTAATTCTTGGGACACCATACTTATTGGCTGCAACAGCAACTTTAACACCCCTATTTGACGACCCGATTGGCGCAGCGGTAGTGAGGCTGCCTTACGTTCTTAGGGTCTCGGGTTCGAATCCCGGTAGGAGCAAATGTTTGTGTGATGAGCATGGACATTTGTTTCCTAGTCATGGATGTTTATACATATGTATAATAAGTATGTATTTACAAACAAAAAGTATCTATGTAGTATATCAACTATTTGGTGTCCACGACACAAGCCTCGTTGCTTAGTGTGGCACTAGATGGCGCTGTGTGTAATGTCCAGCGATATTTATTTATTTACTTCTTCTATGGCTTTTGCCATCTGTTCTTTTCTGTAGTTTCTTTTTGGCGCCATTCTGAAGAAAACAAAATGTTTAATTTGTAAAATAAATCATTAGATAAAAATAATGTTGAAGCTACCAGTTATGGACAACCAATCTTGGACACTTCAATATTAATGGGCGACTTGTTTATAAGAAAATCTACAACAGATCAAAGATTTGACATTGTTAACATATACCGATTACCAAAAAAAGAGAGTAATCTGGAGAAACGCTGCTAATAACAAAATGTCCATAGTTGCATAAACAAGCATTGACAATACCAATCATAAACAACGCATATAACAAATTCAATTTCATCATAAAGTAAAAATAAAGTTTTTAAAATAAATCTATTATAGTAATTTCAAATGGAAATAAATAGAAATCGCATCTTATATTCACAAGTTAATCGTAATTTCATAAATACTGTACTCACCTGCATCCGGATTCTTGTAACAAATCACGATTACTAAACAAATATCACGACCGAATTCACTGTGTACCCGTTTACTAGAAAACAATATGGCCGAGATCTGTCAAACGTCAAAAAAAATGTTGGAGTAGGTTTGATGTATCTATCAAGTGTTGTCAGTAGTAAAAAACTACTCGAGTGTGGCCGTTGTAAGCAAAAGTTCTGTAAACTGTCCATCACTGGGTCACTGTCCATGACTGGCGCAATTACCTTATGCATTGCCTGCTCAGCAATATCTTTCGAAACCATTTCCGATAATTCTAGAACGGATTCAGCTTTTCCGATGTCCTCTTCTTGTGAATCTGGATTGCCACCACCGGTAGCATTAATGTCTGTGCAAACTTGTGACGTAGTTGGTCCAAAGTACCTTTCCTGCATATATTCTGTGGCCAACACTTCTGGTGGTTTTTCTGAGATGTGGTGAGAGACGTCTAATACGTGTTCAGGTAAACTAGAAAATGAATTGTCGGCCACGAATACCTTAGGTGTTTGTGGTGGCAATAATTCGGATTCTCTGACATGTTCAGGTTCGGAAGAATGCGAGACTTGTATTGATGGCTCCGTGATAGTTGCGGCAACTCTCTGAGGTAAATTTCCGAGCATATTTTTTGTGGCCAACACTTCTGGTGGTTTTTCAAAGATATGGTGAGAGACGTCTAATACGTGTTCAGGTAAACTAGAAAATGAATTGTCGGCCACGAATAACTCAGGTGTTTGTGGTGGCAATAATTCGGTTTCTCTGACATGTTCAGGTTCGGAAGAATGCGAGATTTGTATTGATGGCTCCGTGATAGTTGCGGCAACTCTCTGAGGTAAATTTACCTGCATATTTTTTGTGGCCAACACGTCTGGTGGTTTTTCAGAGATGTGGTTAGAAACGTCTAATTCGTGTTCAGGTAAACTAGAAAATGAATTGTCGGCCACGAATAACTCAGGTGTTTGTGGTGGCAATAGTTCAGATTCTCCGACATGTTCAGGTTCGGAAGAATGCGAGACTTGTATTGACGGCTCCGTGATAGTTGCGGCAACTCTCTGAGGTAAGTTTTCATTCAAATAATGTTTAGTTTTAGCCCAAATGGTCTATAACGACAGATCTTCATTCGGAAGTAGGTTCTCAACGTTAGTTCTGGATATATAGTACAGCCTGGCGAATAAATTCAATTTTTCATTTGTAAACACGCTTCGTATTTCTGATTCCAAGGTATTCATAAACTGTTTTGTCGTGTCAATTTTTTTTTCTAATGCCGATGTAGAAACAGTTGCACGATTTTGTGAACTTATTTTATTCAAGTCGACGTATTCTGGACCAAATGGAAATAGCCCACTTTTTCGAAATCCGTTTCTAATTGTATCTGTGGTAATATTTTGCAAAGCTACCTCAAAGTTTGGAGCAAAATGCTCTCTTTTCATTGTTTGTTTTGGATTTTCCATCTCTTCACTTGATTGTGCCACGATACCTTTAAAGGCCTAAAGACAGCAGCAACATCCATCGGCTGAAGTAGATGTGTCGAGTTAGGGAATAGAGAGATAACTTCAATCCCATTATATTTACAAAAATCTTATAAATGCAGGGTCATGTGTGACCTATGACCGTCCAAGAATAATACAATTGGTTTAGGTATATTATTTTTTTCTATCCATGGATTAAACACATTAGTAACGTATTCATAAAAAGTTCTAGCACACATCCAGCCTGAATCTGACCTGCCTATGCACCAATCTTTTGGTACGCTATTAGCAATTACAGCAGGTAAACGCTCAAAGGGTATACTATCATTGGTGGAGCAAAAACTCCAGCAGCATTACCAGTAACCAACACAGTTAAATTTTCTTTATCATCTCCTGACGCTGTATAGACATTTTTTTTTTACCTTTGCGCACTATGACTCGTCCAGCGTTTGGTTGTAGAATGCGCTTTCATCAGTATTAAAAATCCTTTCAGGGTTATTTATTACTTCAAGCAAGTCTTTATTTTCAAGGTAACCTTTAATTAATTCAAACCAACGGAGTATGTCATCTTCTGTGACTTCATCTCTCGCTTTACTTAAATTTTGCGCTGTACGTTCAGAGAGATCTGGATGCCTTTTTAAAAACGAAGAGTACCACTTTTTTCCTGGACGATTATTTGTGAACGGTGTAACAGATCTACTTGCTCCTATTAAATAAAGGGATAAACAGACTTGTTCAATTAAAATTTAATTAGGGAAAGATTAGAATTAGGAATAAAACAATACAGCTAAATATTAAAAACCTACCTAGCACGCACACCAGGATTGATTTTAGTTCACGCATTTCGTTGGTTAGTTGGTTAGGTTCAGCACTGTAGGAGAGAGGGGGACAGGCGTCAGGGTAGCTGGTCAATATCTGGGCAACTTCCGAGGTTCAGCTTCAGGAAACCTCTGCAGGAAAGGCGTCGTGCAGATCTCAGAGTCCACCAGGTCAGCTCTGCAGTGAGGCAGGCGAGACAAGTAGCAAGACAGCTTCAGAAGATCGGGAGTAGAGGTTCCAGATCCGTAGATAGCTTCCGAAGATCGGGAGAAGAGACACCAGGCGGAATCTTTAGTGGAATTCCCTGGGTAATATAAATATGTCACAGCAAAAACCAAACTGTTTTCTTATGCAGATCAGATTCAGATTCAATGGTAGACCTTCTCTAGCGGTTCGTCGGCTCGTTTTCAAAGTAGTCTTCCTTTTTAAATTTTCAAATATTAATTTTCTTGTGGCCATCATTTCATCTGACAAGTGTAGTCGGCCAGGACATATCCATGAGTGCGTAAATAATTTTATAAATATAATTTAATTTTAAGTTATTTAGTAAACAATCGTAATAATCTCTATAATACAATAGCTAAACACATATTGATAAAAATAATTTAAATTTTATAAACCAAAAATCATCATAGACTAATGTAGGAAGAGAATTAAAAAGTAATTGACAGTTTGACAATTTGGCTTGTCACAACATGAAAATTATGATAATATTTTATTTCAGCAATTTTTAAGATAATGAGTCGTAATTATCGATTTGTTGAGTGTAAAAATATAAACAAATAAAAAGGATGATAAATAGTATTATGAATGATGAATATAAAGTGTAAGTATAGCATAATACTATAACGGACAAGAATCTAATTTTTTCTCAGATATTATTTTTTGGACACTTCAAGCAATTGTTCTTTGGTCACAGGGAAGTGTTTTTCAGCGATAAAGGCTATCCATCTCACTAGTATCCTTTCTTCCTCATATGTAAGTACAGTAGCTGGACCTAGATTACAATCAATAGGACTTTTCCCGGTGATTTATCTTGCAGCGGCAACAGATATTTTCTCTCCTTACTTCTTCGATAGCCTTGGCCATTTGTTCTTTCGTGTAGTCTTTTCTTGGTGCCATTTCTAGGTTGAAAATAAATTTGTTTGTATTTAAATACGTTGGACCTATTACAGACTGTGTAGACATGATGACCTTCAACAACACTCACTGTATGTCACAAAGTATACCCAGCCCGGACACTCTCCTACCTGAGGTAATGGAGGACCCGACCCAGTTGGGCAGTGTTCTGGACTGTATACCCAATCAAAATTCACCAGATATTGTACAAGGTTCATCACAGGTAGGACAAATAGATAGTAGTTCTTCCCCTTGTTGTAATACACACTGCTGCTCAATTATGTTTTCAGATGGTTTAGGACAAGGGTTAGGAAAGTTAATTAGTAATAATCTGAGTCATTCTTCTCTAAATTATTGTACACCTAAGGCTTCTTACAACCAGATAATAACATCCATAACTCGGAAGGAACTAGATCCTAATGCCATTGTAACTGTACTTGTAGGTAATAGTTGGAACGTTAAAATTGATGATATCACTGACAATGTCACTCAACTGTTAAAACTAAAATGTAAGAAAATAATTCCGCGTTCCCATACTTTAAAAAATTGTCTAGCAAGCAAAATCATTATATCCATTCCCAAAACAATCGTATGCATTTGTTGGTTAGTCATTATAGTGACAGGTTGACATTTTTCGACACTAACAGTTTCGTTCAGAAATTGAAGTCAACTGGGAATAATGCGTACTTGCCTATTAGTTTTAGACGTCAAATAGCTAGGCTATTAGCTTTTAATATTAACTCATACATAGGAGGTATGTCGCAGTCTTTTGTAAATATTTCTACTGAAATTATTAATTATACTAATTGTTATTTTACAAGTATTAATTTAGATTTAAACTAGTCATTAAGACAATAGAAGGTACGAGTGACAATTTAATTAAACTCGTCAACTTCGAGGTATCTTCTAGCTCTCAATCAAGTAATTGTAAAAAAGGGGCTGAGCAGAATTCCTTAAAATTGTCTCACCAGAATATTCAGGGACTTTCTTCCAAACAATTAGAAATAGAACTATTTTTAGAAAAAACTAAGTTTGATATTATCTGTTTTACTGAACATTGGATGAAAGATTATGAAGTAATGCAAATAAATTATTAGAATTACAATGTGAGCAGTTGCTATAACCGAAAATCTAAGATGCGTGGGGGTTCATTAATCTTAGTCAGAAATTGTATTAAATCTAAGTCTCGTAGTGATATAGTTGATCTATCGGTTGAACATAGCATTGAATTGTCTTGTGTTGAGCTGGATAAGCATGTAATAGTGTGCGTTTACAGACCCCCTAATTACCTGAACTACTCTATCTTTGAGTCAGTAATGGAAGATGCTTTGGCAAAACTTGTAACTGGTAATAAACCAATAATTATCTGTGGTGACTTTAATGTTAATATCTTAGAGAATAATGTAAATAGCAGTAGATTCTTAAGTCTGTTTAAATCATTTAATTTGTCAAATGTGTTTTCAGAACCAACTCGAACTACTACAAATACTGCTACATGTATTGATAATGTTTTTTGTTGCTGCGAATACTTAGATAAATCCATAGTAAATTACCTGCCTTCAGATCATAGTGGTCAGACTGTTGCTTTCGCGTACAAAATACAATTACAAAGAATTCAGATACAAACTAGACAAATAACACCCAGCAATCTAGACAAATTTAATAATAATTTAATTAGCAAGTTAAGTATACCGGGTCATATTAGAGAAAATGTAAATGAATTTTATGAAGAATTATTTTCGGTAGTGCACACCGAATTCAATAATACTTTTAAAAAAAAAATCTAAAACTATTGGCCCAAAGTTTATTTTCAGTGACTGGGCAACACAGGGTATTAGGAAAAGTAGGGAACGATTGTTTGAGCTGTACGGCCTTAAGCCTTACATCAACACAGAATCTTTTAATAAATATGTTGCTACTTACTCGAAAGTTTTTAAAAACACTTGCAAGGTAGCCAAATCCTTATTCATTAGCAACAAGATTAAATCAGCCGATAACAAAATAAAGACGGTTTGGAAAATTATCAACAGTGAAACAAATAGAAATAAAAAACAAAGTAATGACTTCACACTAGAGACATCACGTGGCCTTGTGAGCTCCAACAATGAAGTTGCTCAAGAATTTGAAAATTTCTTTACCAGTATCCCACTTAAAACTACAGAAACCTTAAATTCATCTCCCTTGCTCTCTATTGAGTTATTGAAAGCGAACGTTGCAGCCTGACCAAATGAATTTAAATTTCAGCATATAAACCCCATAACAGTCATAAAAGGTTTTAAGCCAATCAAGATCAAATTAACGGAAGATCTATGGGGTATGTCTATCAAAGCTTGTACCTCAATTATTGAGACTGTAGCCCCGTATTTAGCCTCAATATTTAATTTGTGCGTGGATCAAGGAGTCTTCCCGGATCTAATTAAATTCAGTAAGGTAATACCGCTTTTTAAATCCGGGGACAGTAAGGACAACAATAACTATAGGCCCGTGTCCGTGTTGCCGGTTTTCAGCAAGGTGTTTGAAAAGATAATGCTCAATCAAATGCTTAACCATTTTAACACCAATACAATATTACACGAGCAACAGTATGGTTTCACCAAAGGACGTTGTACAACTGACGCCGGTGTCACTTTATTAAAACACATCTTTAGTTTATTTATTAATAATTGGTAAGAATTACAGGTCAGATTTGAACAAAATAAAAAGTAAAAAACACAAATCACTATATGTAAGTACATTAAAAACAGCATCAATAAAATTAAAATAAATAAAAGTTAAATTCACATTATCATTAATTAAACAAAGTTACAATAATCAAGCACACGCAATAAACAGAAAATATAAACACACACATACTAATCTCGTCAAATTACCTAAAACCATTCCTTTAGATCATATATCGCCTGGTCGGTTAGCTAGCCTTAAATTAGCTAGCCTAGTTTAGCTTTAAAAGCATTGTCACGATATTATCCGGTAACCGGTTGTATACCGATGGACCCATAACATGAATCAACTTTCCAGATTTAGATAGGGGGTGTGGGTAGTCAGGTAATTTGTTTCTACCACGAGTACAGTAATTATGTCTATCTCCGCGTTTACTGTATTTATTTAAGTTTTGCCTAACGTATATCGCCGCCTGCAATATGACCATGGCGGAAACACTCAATATTTTAAGACGTTTAAAAAGTGGGAAGAGGCACAAGATGCCATAGGAATCTTCTGTGACCTTTCGAAGGCATTTGATTGCGTAAATCACGAAACCCTGATCTTGAAACTTGAGCATTACGGTTCAGGTAAACTTGCGCTCAGTTTAGTAAAATCGTATTTTAATGATAGACAGCAGCAGGTACAAATAAATGGAGTCAACTCAATGGGTTTAAAAGTAAAAATGGGTGTACCACAAGGTTCGATATTGGGTCCCTTCCTCTTTTTAGTGTATATTAATGACCTACCCCTTTTTTAACAACCATCCGCATATGCTAGTGTACACCGTGCTGTGGGTTACCGTGTACATAGTGTACACGGTGAATCAATCCACTGTTAACCATATTACCACTACAAAGTTCGAACTAAAATTTCTCAAAAACCACAGATACTTACGTAAATGTATTAGCTCTCAATCATACTACATGAATGTACACAAACAACTAAAATAAAATATATATGATGACACCAATAGATTATGATATATAAACAAAATTCAACTTACTTTAGCGACAGTTTTTGCTCCCGAAAATTAAAATGGCGGGCTCTCGCGTCTGTTGGTGAGCGCGTCCGCGCGGCGACTGCGGGAGTGGGAGGGGGTTCGCAAACGAGACACGGTTACGTATTTGGTTTACTGTTACATTCATAAATGGCGCAGATGTGTGTGTGATCATCTGTGTACCACTGACCCATTGTTGACCATGAGACCCTATGTTATATTGGGGGACGGTGCATTTGCTCTTCATAAAAATATTTTGAAACCATACCCTGGAAATCACGAGATAGGCACCCCTGAAAGAATATTTAACCAAAAACTATCTAGCTCTCGCGTTGTCGTTGAAAACACGTTTGGTATTATGGCTAGCGTATTTAAAGTATTCAAAAAGCCAATAGCACTAGCACCCGTATTTATAAAGAAGTAAAAGTAAGTACTTGAGTAAAAGTAATTACTTAAGTAACGATTTGTCTTCTATAGTTAAGTAATTGCTCAAACTTAGAACTGTCAAAAGTTAGAATTCTCAGCGCTCAGCCAAGTAATAGTCACCATTTCCTTTACTTAAGCACTACTTTGACGTTATTTTGGATAAAAAATGGAAACTTTGGATAGTATCGAAGCGGTTTTTGCTGTTGTAGACAATATAGATGGTAATATATTAGAGGAGATAGAAGTTGCTGAACCTAGAAATCCCAAAGTTTACTTTATTTTTTAGATTTATAGATTTTATTAAGTTTCCTGCAAATTTTAGGAAAACAAAGGACGATTTCGAAAAGCTTGGTTGCATTGGCAGAGCACCTGGACTGAAAAATATTGTAGGAGCAATCAATTGCACCCACATTAAAATCAACAAGCCTTGAGGTATTCTTCATACAGAGCAGTACCGGAACAGAAAAAGAAATTTTTTCATTGAATGTGCAAGTAGCCCTAATATAATTTGATGATATATGATATAGTAGTACGTTGGGCTGGCAGTACACATGATAGCCGAATTTTTAAAAACTCGCGTTTAAATATAAGGTTATGCAATAATGAAATTGATGGAGTGTTACTTGCTGATGGAGGATATCCTTGCACTAGGTAGGTAAATAATATTATAGTAATATTTTATTATTATTCATAAACAATAAAACTAAAACTGTATGAAACTGTTTTAAGCTTTTACGGTTTGAAATTAAACTAATATTGTTACTTACTCAAAATAAAAAAAACAATCATGGAAGATATCCCGTAAGTAACAATATTAGTTTATAACTGTATGAATACTATGTGCCATGTGGTCATCAAAGTATCATAAATACCTCACTACAATATCGCTCATTTGTTAACAATAAAGCATTCTTTATTTCAGACATTTACTGACTCCAGTTTCAAATCCTAGAACTGCACAAGAGGAGAGATATAATAAAGTGCAAATAAAATCAAGAAATTCAGTAGAACGTTTATTTGGAGTATGGAAAAGACGGTTTCCATGCTTACAAATCGGTTTAGCAACCAAACTTTCATCAACAGCCCATATCATAATGGCTTGTGCAGTGCTCCACAACATTGCAGTAGAAGTAAATGACATTTTTGAATTTGATGACACCGTGGACAATAATGCTCAGCCTTCTAACACAACAACGACAAGCACAACAGGTACCAGTGATGGTTTGGTACTTCGAGCGAATATAATTTCACGCTATTACACATTTTAAATGAATTTTAAAATAAAACCAATATTTTTTATTTACAAGAAAAATCCAAAGTACATGACAGGGTTTCATATTGATTCTTTGTCATATTTTTCTAATTCTTTTTGTTTTATTTTTAATTCAATTTTAAACAAATTTTCTTTGTGTTTCCTCTCTAAAACTTTAATCTTGAGTTCTTCCTCATGCATTTTTTTTCTTAAATTCTAATTCTTCTTCCAATATTTTACACTTTAGTACATCTATTTTATTACTTCTCAAATTTTCATAACTCTTTTTGCTAGGAGTTTTGAACTCTATTTCCTTTTCTTCTTGCGCTCAAGCTTCATTATTGGTATCCCCTAATATGACTATGCTCCCTGAAAAAAAGAAAATAATTGTCACAGAATAAAATGATAAATGCCCATACATGTACTACTAGCTTTTGCTTGCATTCCACTGCACTTTTCTGGGTTCCAAAGTAACCTGTGTTAATCCAGGTTATAAGTTATTCTGGTGCCAAATTTCAACTATGAAATTTACACACAGACACAGATTTTGACAGATTACTAAATCTGTTCAGCCGTTTGAGCATGAAAGAATAACAAACATACCCACACTTACTATTGCTTTTATATTATTCTGATATGGTTATTTATGCTGTAAGACGTAGAAACCAATTCAAAATAAATTTTGGGCAGTTGTTGTAGGCATGTTTGCAAAGTTTTCTGACTAATAATAAAAAGGCAGTTATACATGCCGGGCACAGCTAGTTATTTATAATGTATAATCTCTTACCATCAATATCACTGTCAATATCCACAGCAATGTTAGTAAGGATATTTTTGTCTATATCCAAGACTTTGGAATCAATATAATCCATATCCATAACAGATGGCCCACCTCCTGTTAAGTGGCGAATATTTTCTTTTGTTTTAGACTCCCTTGCCTTTGCCTTCATGTTATACCATAGTTTTATTATTTTTTTTGTAGATGCCTGAAACAATGAAACGTATGGAATTAGAAAAGTAACTGCATAATACTAAAATGACACTTTGGAAAAGACCATGGTACACTAATGAAGCTCTACATTATATTTACCTTTTGAGTAACAATACAGGATTCATTAAATTCCCTCGCTATATTCACCCATGACTGCTTCTTTTTTAAAGCACTCGTAGCGTTTGTTTGTTTGCAGGTTAGGATTGTATCATATTTTTGTATGATATTTAAAAATAAATCCTTTTCCAAACTCGAGAACGGTTTCTTCCTGTCTACTTCAGTCACATTTTGAAATTTGCGTAAAACATGGAAAGACGACGAGAGAAGAGAAGAGTAAATTAGTTTAAGCCTTGTTTATACAATCTATGGTACTATTTGACAGAATTGAACGTATAATCTTTCTAAGTAAAAGTTCACGATCCATGTGTAAAAAGCATTGAGGTAGGAAAAACTATGGAGATGGCATATTCTACTATAGGAAGGATAGCTATACAAATATCTATCATATCGACGCCAACATGTCAAAAATCGTTTTGTCTCTTTTTAACTAACTAGGACCTGCATATGAAAAGAGAGACGTCTATATGTTTGTCAAGGACCAAATTTGGCAACACTTTTGTGTGACATCAAAATCATGTCTATGCGTGACCGGTTGCCATATTGAGTGCCGAAAGTACTCTGTGGTTTGTGGTAGTTGTGCTGTCAAACAGTTGCTTGCTCAAAATATTTTTGCTGTTTTTATGAGAAATACGTATTAAAACTAGGTATTTTGATGTTCTGAGTTTGGACATTTAATAGGAAAATCATGCCCTCATGTTGTTTAAAACAGTGTGGTGCTAGAAAAAACAAAAATCAGCCTAATTTGACTCTGCACAGGTTAATAACTAGTTTTCAGTAATCCAGTCGAATGTTGAAGAATTTTGTGTAATGTATTGTTACAAGATGATCTTTTTGAAGATTATTGTAACCTGTGTTATGTTTTTATGGCTTTTAACGATATTATTTTCTTAATTTCTTTGTATTGTTTACAAACAATAATTTTCGGTATAAAGGTTAGTGATGTTCGCATACGATAAGTATCGATAATATTGTTGATAAAGTATGTAAAATACATTATAAAGTTTCTTAGAGAAACTAGTAAAATAAGTAAATTTTGTTTAGAAATGATTAAATGACTTTTTTTACGTAAAACGTTGTTATTATTTTACATAAATTAAGTTGTACGATTAGTAGGAAGATAACAAAAACAATTTTTTTCTACCCCGTTGGCCTAACTGACTGCGCTAAGCTGATTTGAACCAAAAATAAATACATTTTAGTTTGTAATGGTTTAGGTATTTAAGTCATGGACCAAGTGTGTGTGTGCACGAAGTATGCAAATGAAGGGTGCACGTAAAAACATGTCGACTAAAAACACGGTGAAGCGCAAGGCAAAAACTAGTTAGACATCTCTAAGTTAGTTCATAGCTATAGCCGTCCTTTTCTCGCACTGTCTTTTAGTAAAAGATAGCAATAGCCCAAATAAAGATTAGTTTGTGCACAACAGAATCGACACTAGTGTTAGAATAGGCTATGATGAAACCTAAAAGACCCAGAACTTCTAAAATTCTTGTCACTTCAGCCGCATTACATTTCACAAGGCTAATTTTAAATATTTAAACAAATTCATTTAAGTAAATATCGATATCAGCTGCGCATGTTGCTCGCAGTTACACCCTACGAAAGGCAGCCATTTTATTTGCCCGATTTTTATAGGTATGCACGCTAATTTCGTAGGTATGGCAGGTCCATACGTTTCTAAGTCAGTGGTAAAAAGTAAACATTTAAATTTAGTAGGGTTATACCATGTCAAACGTTTTGTTTCTCCAAGCATTCCTGTTTTTGTACCAACAAAATTATATGACAATAATAGACTTTACAATTCAAACAACTTTATACAATGCTATTGTTATTATGAATGTAAAATAATGTAATATAAAGATATTACTGCAAGGTTTTGTACAAGTAATCTAGACCTTACGTTTGCCTTTTCATGCAACGTAACGTGGTTACGAAGTGTTGCCACACAGAAACAACCATCAAGCGTCGAGTAGAGTATTACTTAGGCATTTGCTCAAGTAAGTAACGTGTGTTACTCAACTATAGAATGAGATTTTGTATTTAAGAATTCTAACCATAAGTAATGACTTAATTAAGAAATAACTTAGCAACAAGTAATTACTTCTTTATAAATACGGGTGTAGATGTTGAAAAAGCATCTATTGTGACAATGACGTGCGTTCAACTGCATAATTTTCTGAGGAAGAGCAGGCTTTCTCGGAATATCTATACTCCAGGAGGAACGCTGGATACTTATGAAAATGACGAGTTAGTCCTACCTGGTTCTTGGAGACAAAGAGATCATTCTGGATTATTTCCCTTACAAGTTTTACCCCGCAGAACCCCAAGAAATGCAATAGAAGTGAGATCAAATTTTGTAAATTATTTTTTTCAAAACAGAAATGGGAACCTAACCTAACCTTTTAGTCAAATATTCTTTTCCACTATTACGAAATAACTTTTTTTTATTAACTGGAAGGAAAAAAAAAAAAAATACGAATGGACGCACAAATGTAATGAGAGTTTCAAGAAAATTAAACAGGAAATCCTTAGTGACAGAGTTTTAATGCATTTTGACCCATAGAAACCCTTGTTTAAAGCAAAAAAACATTACAAAAACGTTTCTCCGCTTTGTGCTACGTTAAAATTTTAAAATATCTCTGTGACAAATACGCAAGTAGCGTGTTGCCAAAATGAAGAGAAAAAAAGCAAAAAAAAAAAAAAAAGTTACTACGGTATCTATCTTATCTATGCTATGAATGTGAATGTGAATGTGTGTGTGTGTGTGTGTGTGTCGATAGCGCCAAAGAGGATAGAACATTACGTTACATGTAGTTTAAACTTATTCATTCTATGAAATACCCAAAAATGTCTCGTATTGTAGTAATGATTTAACTAGGTACTTAAACATAATACAATAGTAAAAACACTTTAGAAATGCCTACTTATCAATTTCGAAATAATTTTATAATAGTGAATAAATGTATACCTTTTCTCGAGATCTTTTGGTTAGTTTACTGATGAATTTATCCATCGTAACTTAATAAAACTCTTTACAAGAAAAATAAAAACTGACCACAGCAGAACACTATTACTTTTACTCTGACTGACTGACTCTGTGCCACAGTGCCATCTCTGTGCAACCAAACTAACCAACAAAGAGTATGTAAACCTAACGGTAAGAGACGGGAGTGCTATAGAAAAAAAACGATTTATGAAACGTGCCCTCTAGACCAATACCAAACTAACAGAATCACGACGTAAAACATTCTGCCAACATAATGTCATTATTAGTGATGTGACTGTGGTGACTGGCGAAAACGTATCGATACCGGCTACAACAGATACTGGATTTCATTTTATTTTCAGGAAAAAAATAAATGAAAGAAAATTTAAACTCTGATAGTTTTAATACATATTTTATTCAAGGCATTAAACAACTTCCTATGCTATTTATTTAGTAAGTTAGGAACAAACAGTTCACTGTTACACAAAAATATCAATAAATAATAATAACCTTTTTATTTCAGGCTTATACCTTATTAACTACCATATACATAATTATTGAAAAAATATTTTGCAACGCCTTGCTGTTGCGCCTTCTTTAGCGTATCTGCAGAGGAGGGAGGAGAGAGGAAAGGTGAATAGCTTATAAATAATTCTTCGCAGTGATTTAACGCTACATTCGATTCTAGCCATTGCAGTAAGAAGGTTGCATTTCGTATCACGAAACTAAATACATATAACTAAGTTAACTACAATGCATGACTCAGAGAAGTCTGTTATAAAAGATATTCGTAAACTTATCATGAGGAATTCGAGCGGCGAGGTTATATTTATACAAGATTTGCAAACTGATCAAAAAAATACAGATAACGGTTCATCAAAACATCAGGACAGGTATACAGCCCAAACAGAAGATTTGTTCTACCAACAGATGCTTGATTGGCTAAAATCAAACAATCGCTATCTTATATTGAAGGACAGCCATGGTGATGTTCGTACATTTGTTCGAGTCAGCGACAATGAGTTATAAAATGTCAATGTAAAAAATTACAAAATAACATTAGTTATATTTGAGAGTAAGAGGGGACAAAAGTCATAACGACGTATAAATGTCTATGTAATTGTTTAATTGACCCATTATTGATATTATAACCGTTTCAATGAGTCACCATGAAATTTGTTAAACAACCACAATCGTTACATGTAAACAAACTCTGCGTTCAGTCTCAGGAAACTGGTTTACGTCATGGAGAATTATTACCTAAATCCATACGATGCATCATATGCGGACCGTCAAATTGTGGAAAAACTAATTTATTAGTTGGACTTCTTATACATGAGAATGGATTAAGATTTCAAAATGTTTATGTTTACTCGAAAACCTTACAACAACCCAAGTACATTTTTTTAAAAAAGTCTTGCAACGAGTACCAGGCATTTCATTTCAGAAATATCATGAAAATGAGCAAGTACTGAGTGTCCAGACCGCAAAACCGAATTCTGTAATTGTATTTGATGATGTTGCTTGTGAAAATCAAAGTAATATGCGTGATTATTTTGCAATGGGGAGACACAAATTCACTGATTGTTTTTATCTAAATCAGACGTATAGTAAAATCCCTAAGCAATTAGTAAGAGACAACGCAAACCTAATCATACTTTTTAAACAAGATGAAAGAAATATGAGACATGTTTATGAAGAACATGTCAACACTGACATGACATGGAATGAATTTCGTGAAATGTGTTCAAAAATATGGAATAAACCTTTCAATTATGTTGTAATTAATAAAGATTGTTCCAAAAACAAAGGATGTTATAGAAGTAAATTTGATACGTTTGTAGTCTTTGACTAATATCACGAATACATATATAAGGATATTACCTGCCTGACATTATTATTCACCTTACAACGCTAAATCGATTACGACCTATATATCAATCACATATTTTACCAATATGGAAAAATCATTGAAACGACAAATTATGGATGCGGCAGAAGCTGTGAAGATAAAAGTACGAAAAATGAGAGATGCTGAGATTAACAATAAACAAGCACTGGAATCTGTTTTCAAACCTGTAACAGAACCTCTCAACCTAATTGCTAATGCTAGTAAGCAAACTCCTCTCCTGCGTGCTAGTGATAAGTTTGCTGATGATTCGTTTATTAACGAAACTGGTACCGCAGGAAGTAATAATAATAATGACGATGAAGACAAATATGAATCCGATATCAACAGTGACTCTTCTTATGAATCAGTAGTTGAAAGGAATCAAGACGGTGATACGTCATCCTGGTCAGTGTCTTCAGAAGCGTTGGTAGATATTCCGTTTGGGGTTAGAGCAGACAGCGGGAAACTGATGTTAGGTTCTGCTTGCATAACGATCAACGATCAATACATCACTGTAGTTGGACATAAATACCGAAATACACCTGGCTTAAAACAGTTATTGCTTAAGAAAGATGTAGACCTAAGCTTAGTTACAGATAGTGATATGCAAAATTATAAGTCGATGCTACTTGATACAAATGCACATCGTCGAGACTATGAGCCAAGTAAGCCAATAAAAAGTAACAAAAAACAAAAATATTTGCAAGTTATTAATTTCAAACTTAAGAATGCAGTTCAGGGAAAAGGTCTACCGTTATTAAAAAAGTGGAGAAAAAACGTAGATTTAGTGTACTGGGATGATCCCAATGAATTAGTGGAAAGGTTGAAATTATTGATTGCATCTAGAGATGCTGGCAACACAGGATTAGATAATGAAATTATATCCATTATTGAAGAATTACGTGAAAGTAAAGTTATAAATAAATAATTATTTGAAAATGTGTTTATTTTACCATCAACCTCTCGCAACAATACACCTTAAACATGAACGTAGACAAATTCGGACACTACATTCACAAAAGAATGCGTTTGTCAGAGTTATTTAAGTTTAATGAGAATGCATTATTAAAATCAGAAAACGGAGATTTTGATTTAAAAACTTCAAGACTGAGAATTAGAACCCCAGAAGAGGCAGACGATGCTGTAAACAAGGATTATGTAGATCGATTGAATGCTAACACGTTAAAAGAATTAAATAATCTGGCTGTAAACAAGGATTATGTAGATCGATTGAATGCAAATATGTTGAAAGACTTTAATACTCTGATTGGTAAATTACGTTCTCAAATAATAAAAGATGCAAAGGATACAATTCAAACTACTTTAAAAGCAAGGATACCTGAGGTTTCAACTCATTTCCAAGATAAGTTCTACACCAAAGCAGAGGTAGATAAATTACTGCAAAAAACTTCGTAATGACAAAACAGCAAATTGTAAATGAAATACACAAAGCGGCAAGAAGAAATTTCCTTCGACGTTCTGTTATTCTGAAAGGAATTCATGACTTATGGCAAGCAGACTTGATGGACATGCAAAACCTTAAAAAGTATAACAAAGGTTACAATTTCATCTTAGTGGTGATTGACTGTTTCTCAAAATATGCCTGGGCTGAACCGTTAAAATCGAAAAATAAATTTGAGGTTACTCGTGCATTCGAACATATACTGCTTAGTAGTCTTAGTAATCCTGTTAACTTACAAACTGACATGGGGACAGAATTTTATAACATCACTTTTCAAACGCTTATGACAAAGCACAACATTAACCATTACTCATCGTTTTCTACTAAAAAAGCATCAATTGTAAAGAGACTGATTAGAACTGTAAAAAATAAATTATATAAATATTTTAGTCTCAATGGAAACTATAAGTGGTTAGGTCTACCATTGGAAGATATATTGAAGAGATATAACAACACAAAACATCGCACTATTCAATTTAAACCAGTTAATGTAAACAAAAGCAATGAACAAGTAATCAAAGAAAATATTAAAAAAATAAACAAGCATGAATTAGTTCAGCGGAAGCCTAAATTCAAAGTTGGTGATTGTGTTCGTATAAGTAAATACAAACATAATTTTGAGAAAGGTTACGCTCCTAATTGGTCGACTGAATTATTTATTGTAAAAAAGGTAAATAAAACTTTACCAGTGACTTATCACATAGAAGATCAACGAAAGCAAAACATATTAGGAGCTTTCTACGAACAAGAACTGCAAAAATCTAATTATCCTGATGTTTATTTGATAGAAAAGGTTTTGAAAAAGAAAGGAAATAAATTGTATGTCAAATGGTTAGGTCTAAACAGTGCAGAAAACAGTTGGATTGAAAAGGCTGCAATAATGGACTAAAATATTATATAACCATTTTTCATTTAAAATCTGACCATTATAATTTGAATAATGCAAGGAGGTGGACTAGTTAACAGCGTCATTAATAATCTACCATTTGAAGTTCATTTGCCAGGATACAACTATTGCGGACCAGGAACCAAACTTTACAAACGCTTAGCGCGAGGTGACCGAGGTGTAAATAAACTAGACGACGCTTGCATGCAACACGATATTGCATATACAAACCATACAGATTTATCAAATCGTCACAAAGCCGATCTAGAACTACTTAACATGGCTAAACAAGGACTTAAATCAAAAGATGCAGGGAAAGGTGAAAAACTAAGCTCTTGGCTAGTGAGCAAAGTTATGAAAGCGAAACTAAAGTCTGGATCCGGCATTAAATAATTTAAACACTTAGTTTCAAAAATAAAATCAAAAATTAAGAAACTCAAATGCAAAGATAGTAAGACTTTGATAAAAGCAGCTTACTTAGCCGCAAAAAAGTTATTTTCAAACATTCATCGTCGAATTCGAGTACCCCGAGTAATACCCATACCAAAGACTGGAGGAGTTCTACCTTTAATTCCAATTTTCGCTGGTTTATCGGCTTTAGGAAGTTTAGCTGGTGGTGCAGCTGGCATTGCAAAAACCGTTAATGATTACCAAAGCAAGCAAACAAAATTTGCAAGAAACAGAACGACATAATAAAGCTATGGAGGCTTTAGTGTTGGGCAAGGGATTATACATTAAGCCGTATAAAAGTGGTAAAGGATTGTTTATAACATCTTCAAAAAACTGAATAATATGCTACCCAATCGCCCTCTAACTAATGTAGACATCCGAAAGTATTCAAGAGACATCCCATATTTTCGTGGGGTCTATATGAAGGATCGATTACCTCGGAAGCCGAAACCCATTGAATGTGGTATCGTTAACTTAGACGATTCTAAGCACGAAGGAACGCATTGGGTAACTTATGCTAAAGTATACAATCACTGTGAATACTTTGATAGCTATGGAAATTTAAAACCTCCAATGGAATTGATGCAATATTTCAAAAAATTTAATGTTTTTTATAAATACACACGATACCAAAAATTTAACGAAGTCAATTGTGGACATTTATGTTTAAATTATTTGTGGACTTTTTGGAATAAAAATGTAATATATAACTGGAAACTCGTCAGTGTTAACTACATACTTTCCTAATACGTTGCAACTAGATGGAGAGTATGAGTGTGCATTATTACACTTTTCAACATTTAATTCTATTCCAAACATTGATAAAAGTAATAATAAGTTCTATTATGGCTTAAACGAAGTTATTGAACTGCCAGAGGGTACTTATGAGTTGCAAGATATCAGCGATTATTTAAAATCCGAAATAAAAGATGCAGCGATCAAACTACGGTGCAATAATAATACTTTAAAAACTACAATATTCTGTACAAAAGACATTAATTTTACCAAAGAAGACTGTTTTAGCAGACTATTAGGATTTAACAAACAAATCTTGAAAGCAAATAAATGGCATGTGTCACAGTCTCCAGTTAACATTCTACCTACGACCGTAGTCAGGATTGAATGTGATATTGTAAGCGGTTCATATCTAAACGGTGAACCAAGTCATATTATTCACGAATTTGCACTTAATGTGCCACCTGGATACAGGATCATAGAAATCCCGAAGAACGCAATATACTTTCCAATCAACCAAAACAATATAAGCTGCATATATATCAAGGTGCTAGATATAAATAAACGAATAATCAATTTACGTGGTGAAGAAGTGCAGGTATATCTGCATCTTAGAAAAAAAACATGATTGACTACAATAAAAATGTGTCTCAACAAGTAAAGAATATCAGTTCTGCTCGAGCTACCTATCAAAAAGACCTCTCTCTAAGAAGAAAATAAAATTAACTAAAGACAATAAAGCATTCCTTAGAGCGATCGGATTGTTAAAATGAATATCTTAGACGTTTTAACCGTTTCAACTTACGATAATACTATAGAAGGAATTGAATTTCATTCCTACAAGCCCTATGTAACGAGTTTCAACAGGAACGATGAAATCCGCATACCTATCAACCAACAGGACTTGTACATATTACCATCAGCTAGCACCCTATATTTGGAAGGAACTGTTATCGTTACCAAAAAAGATACGAAGAACAAAGCTACTAGTGTCAATTTTACGAACAATGCTTTACTCTACTTGTTCCAAGACATTAGGTATGAGCTAAATGGAGTGGAGATTGATAAAATAAAAAATGCAGGTATAACAACAACAATGAAATCATTAATTTCAATGAACGAAAGTGAATCGAAAATGTCTAATGCCTGGGGTTGGAATATTGATGGCATAAAAAATATCGATGGAGGAAGATTTTCTGCTTCTATACCATTACGTAACGTCCTCGGTTTTGCTGAAGATTTTAAAAAAGTCGTGATAAATAGCAGACATAAACTGATATTGTTACGAAGTAACACTAATTTGAACGCTATAAAACTTAATACAGGTGAAGTAGTGGATGATGTTTAGATCAACAAAATCGTATGGCGCGTACTGCATGTTAAAGGGTTAAAATATCCATTACTGGACATCGAATTAAGGGCTGAGGGGGTGAGGGGGGGGAGGGGGTACCCCCTGTACCACCCCCACCCCGCGGAGCCCCATGGTTATGGAGATATCCATGGTTAAAAATTTTGAGGTTAGAATAGCGCTATTTAGTTATTTCGAATAAAAATTTTGTGTCGTTTGGCAGGAGGAGGGTCAGGGGAGGTGCCCCCTGTGCCCTGGCACCACTCCCGTGTAAGGCGACGCACCGATCTTAAGAACTATGTTATATCACACTGGTTATGTGAATACTCATACTAAATATGTTTTTAATGGCATGTATTTGAGTCGAGGGAAACCCAGTCGACGGAGCCCCGCTGCGCGGGGCTCCTACTTCTGAATGGTTTATAAAAAAACGGGGTGCCCCAAGTCGGCCTAGGCAAAACTAGATGGCTTGGCGCACTTTTTGACGGAAATAATCGATTAAAAATAAATGTTTCAAAATATAAATCGATTTTACTAAGCGATTAAATTATTACAAAAAATCGATTAACCATTGATTATAGTATTTTTGGCGTATATTTTGGATTATATTTGACAAATTAGGAAAAAATCTATTATTATAAAATAATTGATTAGTTTTTAAAGAAAACACGTTTATTTATAATCGATTTTTTGCTAAGAAAAAATAATCGATTATTTAACCATCGATTTAATAATCGATTGTAATTATAAATCTGACTAGTATTACATTATCTGTGGTAAAAATGTGAAAATGGTGTGTTATTTTCGTATTTGTATAGAAACTTTAGAGAATTAAATCTCGTAAACCGTGGGCGGCCGCGTATTGAAATTTTGTGAAAAGCTTTATAACTAAGTGTACTATCTACAAAAAAAATATGAACTTCGAAACTCATGTCCAGTAATGGATAGTTTATCCAAACCAAGATACGTCATTATTGGTCTACAGACAAATAGAAAAAACAATGCAAGTTCTGACATGTCTCAATTCGATCACTGTCATGTTCGAGACGTAAGAGTGTATCTCAATTCAACCTATTTTCCATAAGAAAACTTAAATGTGAGTTTTGCTAATAACAGAATCGGTTTATTATACGAGCAATACATCAGATTTCAACAGTCGTATTACGGACGTCGCACGGAGCCCATACTAAGCGAGAAACAATTTAGAGATTTAGCACCACTGTTTGTAGTCGATTGCTCTAGACAAGCAGATAATCTAAAGACAGGTCCGGTTGTAGATGTGAGAGTAGAAATTGAGAGTGATTCAGAGATACCAGATCAAACTTCAGCATACTGTCTCATTCTGACCGATTGCATTGTTGAATACAAACCATTAAGTAACATTGTTAAGAAGATATCATGAAGTACCTTATAGTTGAACTCCAAGGATTTAAAGATTCTAAAAATAATTTTACTGTCAAAGAATTGACCATTGCAAGTCAGGATCATACACAGACGTTCTTGGTAAAACCACCATATCCATTCCATTACCTAACACAAGAAGAGAAAAAACAAGTGAGGTGGATAGAAAGAAATCGAGGAATTTACTGGAGTGAGGGCTACATAGACTACAAAGAGTTTAAACGCGTTATTTTACCATATTTAGAAAATAAAAAAATTATCACAAAGGGTTTGGAAAAATAAAAGTGGATTAAAGAGTTATGTGCAAACTGTGAAGTGATCGATATAGGTGAGAAGGGATGTCCTAATTTTGCGACATTAAAAAAGAAGTTCTGTAAAAATAAAACTGATTTTAATTGTGTGAACCATAGAATGAATTGTGCATTAAATAATGCGGTGTGTATTAGAAAATGGTATGTGTATAATAATTTAATTTATTTTAATTATTATTGTGTTGAACAGTTCATAAAAAATGTCTAACTACAATATGAGTGTTTTTATTTGAACCTATGAAATTTTAAATGAGCTGTAATTATGTTCAATTTGAGGTAAACTTACAATAATAGTAAATGAATACTGATAACGGATGACCGCAAATCTAGTCTTATTTTACAGCTACTTTAAAATTTGAATTTACTAAGTAAAAAAATAAAACATAAAATTTAAATTTAAAAGAATAGTATTTATTAAGTACCTCACATATTTACAGTTATAAAAACTATTTACTTAAAGCTACATCGTAATAATATTTTATTTATTTTATCATAACTAACAAAACATTGTGATGGTTATTTTTATAATATCTTACATTACATTTTATTTATTTATACAATTAAGAATATGAAAGTACCTACCTACATTAATACTTTATGTGGAATCATTTTATTACACTAACAAATTAACAAATGAATTTATAATACCAATATTAAACTAATTATTTATTTCTACTGAATATACAAACTAGGTAGATACATTAGTTACTTACTAATAATAATCATCACCACAAAGTTTCTTTGAAATTTTATGTATCAATGATTGTGTCTCTTCCATAACATTGTCCACCGGTTCACTAACTACATATTGTGCACTTAATACCACGTTCTCATTGTCACTTGAACTTGCAGCACTTGCTTCTTGTCGCTCACTGATGTCTAACACTTGTATCTGGATCAGTCGTAAACCTTTTTTCTTTTCGTTGTTTATAACGAACGACGATTGACTTATAGAATGTTCAGCAGGTGCCTTCCGTTTTAAACCCTCCCGTCTTGCTCTAGGCTTTTTGTTGGTTGGTTCAGGTCTTTGTTGCTCTGGAGTATGCCAGCTTAAACTTGGAGTTGGCCAACCTTGACCGTATTGTGAGAAGATAAAATCAGGAGAATCGCACATTATTGATGATCTGAAACAAACAAAGTTATAATTATTGATAATAATTATGTTTAACAGCTTAAGAAATAATTTTATAAATATGTATAAGCTTGTGCAATACTTACAATTTGTTTTGTTTTTATTCAACGTGATATGACCACTCCGACCGACTGTGTAATGATAGAATGATGTTCTACACAATAATATTACTGTGGAACGTGGCTATTATGTAATTAGACTCCATAAAGCCACACGCTGTGAATCAATTTCATGTTTCAACATGTCCGAGCACCTGTTCGGTGTCAAATTCTACAACGCGCGTGCGAACTTCGAGGCACGAGTCCTTTGTCATCAAAAATGAACATTTTATGTTTATCAAGTTGGAACCTGTATCAACACGCTGGGAGCCCTGTGTGCTTTGTAATCAATCAGGAATGGAAATAAAACAGATATAATTATAACCATTAAATACTATTTATTTATTTACTACCAATATAAGAAAACTTATCACATAGCGGCATGGCATTTCATACAAACTTAAGTCCGAAGTTTTGGAAATGAATAATATGAATTAATAAAACTTGATACGTCACAAAAAGTTAGTAAATTATATTTTAGGAATTTTACGAAATGCTGTGTCGCGTAAACGCTCTTAAAACTAATTAAGTACTAAGTTCTAAAGTTTTATACATAATTTGCTATAAGTAACAGTTAAAATAATAATATCTATTTGAGGCACCAAGAAAATTTAAATTTTTACAATTACATTACACATTATTTGACCTTACTTTAGGTAATTATCATTACATTTGAACGTTATCTAAATACATTGTAAAAAATGTATCTACTGTAATTACTTACATTAAAAATAATGGCAATTCATTACTTAAATATAGTTGCATTACCCCAAGCTAAAGTAGATACCTTATCAAACGATAGCAACCGCTTATCATCATTGCTTGAAAGTGCTACTTTATTTACATCCTGAGTGAATATTTCATGTTTTATCGACTTAAACAAAACATTTTTTTTGTGAATGACTTTACAATTGTACAAAACGTTTTTATAATCTAACATATTTAAATTTTTCGTAACACATTTTTTTGTACCTTTTGCTTTCTTTATTGTTTTGTCTAAAGTTTTAATACAATAAAGCTTTGAGCGCAGTCCTACGAATTCTTTGATAATTTTACCACCCATTTCATCTTTAAATAACCCTGGAACCTTCTTATTAATAATTGGTACCTAAGTTAAATTCGTTGTTTAAGTCGTAGTTGCTGGTATCAAAATATTTTAGAAAATGTTCATTGATATCTTGATAAATGTCATCAGTATTTACATCATAAACCAAACTATCCGTATCAGTATAACACAATTCAATTCGGTTACCATAACAAGGCTTTATGATTGAATAATGGAAGTCATACATGTGACTCTTAGATAATTCCAATACAGTAAATCCTATATATATTGGTTTATTAAGAATAACGCGAGAAGGCTTCATTTGGATTGCCACTAGATCATCAGAAAATACTGAGGCGCTATGAAAATATGGACTGCCGATCAATTTCTCAGCACAAGTAGTCTTTTTTGTTTTATTGTTCAAGTCACACCACTTGTTTACTAACTTAACATCTATTCGATGCTCATTATTTTCCAGAGTCTTTCCAAAAATACTATTGTTCAATAATTTGAAAAAATCTTGTTCAAACGTTGACTCTGCTTTTTGACGTAACTGGGTGTTAATATCAATATATTGTTTTAAAAAACAGCTTTGCTTGAAAACAATTGCACCATGAATCCTTCGTAATACCAATCCGTGCTGCAAGCATTTTTTTAAATGTATGTAATGAATAATATAGTGGTATTTGTCATACAAATTCGGTATTAATTTTTTATTCTTACCACCGGGTGGGACGAATTTTTCTGAGCAAAATGGAAAGTCATTATGTTCAATGTGCAATGTTGTAGGATATAATAAATCAACTTCAAGAATATAACCGTTTTCCGCAGTATCGCTTAAATCTATTAAGTTCAATTGCAAATCATCTATTTCCTGTCTACTCATGAATCTAAAATCCGAATGAGGCAAATATTGACACATGCTATAGCCATATAAATTGTTACAATCTAAATAAATAATAAATGAATTCGGAAGGGATGGGTCGTAAGAATCCAAGTACACACATCAAAAATGTCTAGGGATCAAGCATTTTTATGCGGATTTCTTGAGATTGAGATGTGGCTTTGTAATAAATTTATGATTTTATAAATTTATATGGATCCTTTTTGGTGCATTTCATAATTTGAATCAGGAACTCTCAATCAAATTCGAGTAAAAGATGAAAATAAGCTGTCAATATTTTCCCTATAAAAACATACAACGCATTGAAGACATTATTAGTGCTACTGTTTCCCTACTACTGATTAAAACCAACGTTATTATGGAGCGGCGACGTCATTTAAGCAGGGAAGAAATGCTCAGAGCCGTGGGAATGATAGAAGCTGGTTCCCGGCAACGTACTGTAGCTTTAGCTCTGAATACAAGTCAGAGTGTTATCAGTCGACTTTGGACACGTTACCGAAGCACTGGTACCGTGGCTGAGCGCCATGGAGGACGGTATCGCTGCACCACACGGAGACAAGACCGATACATTCAAATCTTAACTCGAAGAGCTCCAACAATAACCGCCATGATGTTAGCCGTGAGGCTTCATCACTCTTCAGGGAACTTAATTAGCGACCAAACAGTCAGAAACCGCTTGCATGAAGTGAACCTTCATTCCCGAAGACCGCTACGGGTACCACCTATAGCAATGCACAATCGTAGGATTCGATATCAATGGGCTCTTGAACACAGAAATTGGGCAGAAGAACAATGGCGTTTCGTGTGCTTTTCTGATGAGTCTCGTTTTGGTATGAGACCGGATACAAGACGTATACGACACTGGAGAACCCCTGGACGCCAACAGCGATTAAAATCCTGCCAGGAAGTCCATCCTTATAGTGGTGGAACCATCATGGTATGGGCGGGTATTTGGATCGGCGGAAGAACTGAGTTGATTTGGATCAGAGGCAACCTCAACGCTCAAATTTATGCTGAGACGATTGTATCAGACGTCATCGTTCCTCTACAAGTGCAAATCGGTCCCTTATTTCAGTTAATGCATGATAATGCACGACCGCACACCGCAAGAGTTGTAAGACAGACTCTCGCCGCAGCTAACATCAATGTCCTGCCCTGGCCTGCTCAGTCGCCAGACTTGAACCCGATTGAGCATGCATGGGATATGCTACAGAGAAGAGCTCTGCCGAATATGGAGGGTATCCAGTCGCAAGAAGACCTTTTTTTGTTGTTGCAACGAACATGGGCGGCCATTCCACAGCGTGATTTGGATGAACTCATTTTGAGTATGCCAAACCGATGTTCTTGTGTTGTTAGTGTTCGCGGTAGAAACACGGATTATTAATTGTTTAAGTTACCCAATAAAATTTTAAAGAAAACTGTTATTTCAGTCTTTTTTTCGAACTTTAATGTTAGTGGTTCAAATGTCAAAAATCCCTTTATTAGGAAAATGGCAAATTTCTTTATTAATGCAAAGGTGACTTGGTTTATCGTTACTGTGACAAACGAAAACACTTTATTTGATGAATCCTTAAAGAAAATTTTAATTAATATCAATCAGGAGAAAAGTTATTGCAAAAATATATGTTGATCCCTAGATACTTTTGATGTGTGTACCTCCTCTAATACCTGTTTGTATCATCCTATAAATTTGAACATCACTTATCAATTCTAATTTAATTCTAGTTTTCAAAAGCATTGCATCGAATGATAGACTTGGTGCCGTAAGATAGAACGCGGGATCCAGATTGTAATGTCGTTTACATGTTTTTCTAAAACTTTCAAACACGTCTGTAAGCAAAAGAACGTCGTTTTTAAGGTATAAATCTGTATACATACCCATGTTACGAATATTAAATACTGACCAAACGGACTGAGCGTGTTCATAGTCTTCATCAGTAATTGACTCATTAGTTAAAGAGTTAAAAAAACATTTTTTAGAGGGTAAACACGTATCTTCGTAAAGTTTCCATTGAGACATATAGTCGTACGGATAAACTCCTTTACGGGTAAGTAGATCGAATTGTGTTTTTTCGGGAAAATAAAATTTTAATTGTTTAAATTCTTGTTTTTTCATTGTACTAACCAACTTTTCTAAGCTTGTTCCTAAAAACTTGAAAGAATCTACAAATCGTACCTGTATGCTTTCATTATCGGAAATCGGAATATACTTCGTGAAAGAAATATAATTTTCTTTTGTTTTAGGTATGACTTTAATAGATCCTGGAGCTTTACCTAATTCTTTTATGAAAAGATGGCAATCATAACCCGATAAGTTATGAAAAAATACAGGCAGAAACTTAGGCATTTTATATTGTAGGTTACAGTAACTGTGAGCTGCGCCACGATATTTACCAGTCAAATGACAATGATCGCGAACCCTATCACCAAACAAGAAATTCTCACAAATATGACATGTATCAGAGTTTTCAAAGTCGAGAGCATTCTCATTCGTGTAAATCATAGGAATGGTATTATTTAAAATTCTATAAAGCTTTTTAGCGTCTTTATAGATAGACTTCACAAATTTCGAAACGCAATCCAAACCACGATACGAGACGTAACGATTATAGGTTTTATCTAGAGTGCATGTAATATGATAAGCGAAAGCGATGGGCACATGTCGCTGTCTCGTAACGGTGCTCGCCTGAGTTGGGTCAGGTTCGCAGGAGTCGTACCGCTCTAGCATTGTTTCAAAATCTGCATATATAACAAATGGAACAAATTGCTTTCTACCATAATTTTCAAACTGAATGAAAGAACCCTTTGGAGGTAGTTCAGTAGCAACTCCTCCACAACTGTGTGAATTCAGATCATCACATGAATCAAAGAACATTAAACAAACATCACAAAAGTATAATTTACTGTGGTGTCTTGTTATTTGTTTTTTAACAAGACGAGGTAAATCCTTAATGAGACAGTAATGTGATAAATCATCTTTTTCTAAGTAAAGTAAATGAATCACTTTCCTCTTCAAAGATTTTGGTTTATAAAACGGTCCAATCACGGAATTATTTTTAAAGCCATATATATACACAAATTTCAGGGTTATTTAATTCGAATCGAGCAATATCTGAGAAACTCAATGGAAATTGAATGTCTTTTATATTTAACACGCTTTGAAAATGGGGGTAAGACGATACTCTTTCAGGATGAGTTTTAGCTGGATATAAAGCAGCAACAACTGACCATAAAAAGCAATAATTATCTTTATTGCGAATATTAATACATGCTTTTTTTGATTTAATTGATGTCGACAACTCGATAAAGCTTGAACCGCGCAAAGGTTGGTATTTGTTAAAATTAACTTCCAAATACGAACTGTTTAAAAATGTCCACCCACTGTCACGATCTTGAAATTCTTCTATCTTTTTTTTCAACGTGTTTCTAACCTGAGATGCTAATGAATCATAATCATAATTCTGATGTACTACATAATTCTTTGTAGCAAATGATTTCATCTCCTGACTATCATTTTTAACCATCAAAAACAAAGCAAAATATTCGAAATTAATTTTTAGACAGATGTGATCCCTAAGAGATTTGTTTATTAATGTCTTGATTTTTTCTTGACTGTTATTCAAAAACGAATCTAAAGAATAATTTTCGTTAGTATCAATAATTCTATAAGAAGCTATACGATTTAGAAATGCAGAATGAATTAATTCAACACCTTCGCAAACGTATGAAATATTTTTATTTTTATGATCGGTACTGCGTAGATGACCTGTCCAATGACTGCGCTCAACAGATATGTTACAAACAGTGCAGAAATGCATTCTATCGTAATTACCTGCTAAGTTTAAAAATAAAGATTTATTTTGGATGCCTCAAATTTAAATTTTAAATGAATAATGTAACTTATTTAAAATGTATCTTATCATATCACTATAAATATGGGCTCTGAGTCATCGAACAACTCGTGAGCCTTATGCATGAATTTTGTAGTGAGTTTCACTGCGAGCTACCTTTATCCAGTTGCAGTTTTAATCTTATTTTGGATGCCTCAAATTTAAAGTTTAACTTATTTAAAATGTATCTTATCACTAAAATATACCGGCTCTGAGTCATTGAACAACTCGTGAGCCTTATGCATGAATTTTTGTAGTGAGTTCCACTGCGAGCTACCTTTATCCAATTGCAGTTTTAATGCAACTTGGGACTTCTTCCAACGCTCCTCAGGAGCAGTGGAGATGATGTCTTCTTTATGGTACTCTGGTCGATACTCGACGTCTTCCACAAAATGGTCGACATCGAGTTCGTCGATATGCTGGTCGACGAGACAAATAGATACGCCCGCCAAAAAATTGAAAAAATGACGCGACTAAACAAAATGACTCCCCGCACACGCCTGCGCCAGTGGACACCGACAGACAGACAGGAATTTATGTACACATTTTTGGCAGTGCTCATTCTTCAGAGACTTTATCCCCTCCCTGAGGAAGAGCTTTATTTTAAATTCAACGGGTTCGGCACCATGCCTTACTTCCGTAGCATCATGACATATGACCGTTTTTTCCTACTAAAGACCTTACTACACTTTGCTGACACTAAAACGTCGGACAAATCGAGCAGACTGTGGAGGACGAATACTTTAAGGCCGTCCCCTATCCGAATGACCTCGCTCGTTCGAACTTCCTCAACCCCCCTTCCTCGTTCTTCACCTTAAGTATTTTACGCGCATGCATCGCCATCTAGTAAATAAAAGTAAAACTAAGATATGTTTGGGACTACGTACCGACATCTAGAGGATTTGTTGCGTATTATTACTAATTTGTGTTTCACCTCATACAGAATGTTAATTTGCAATTAAATAATTTATTGTGCCACATTTTGTTTGCTTGCTCAGACCTTCAATCTCAACAACTTTCATTATGGGAAGAACTCTAAAATCACGGAAAAATCAGCTGATTCATACATTTAAGTCAAGTAGGTATGAAATGAAATTTTGTATGAAACAGCTGTTTTTTTGTTGTTGATTTTAGAGTTGTACCCATAATGATTGTTTTTAGATTGATTAATGATCTGTGCGAGTATACAAAAATTTAATCAATTTCAAATTAACATTCTATATTATTTCATACAAAGAATGAGTGGAAACAAGAAATTTCCAACCAACAAAACCACTGGTGGATTTTTATCCCATTGGTAAGGTGGCCCTGGAAAGAAGTTAATTTAAGTACCTTATCGCTGTCAAATAATAATTCAAACTTTAATTTCATACTACGTTATTACGACAAGATTCTTAAATGTTCAGCTACATCTCAGTTTGTCTGTTTATTTTATGGAGTACACATGATTAAATAAACACTCGTTGATTTAGTTTAGTTTAGTTATGAATTGGTTACATTTTCTGCTTTGGAATGTTTGAGTCTATTATATATTACACAGTCAGTACAGTTTATTCTGTAAGTAGGCCGCAAAGGGCTCTTTTACATGTCACTTTTTTTAACACTACCAGTGCTTTCGGAAAGACCACCATTGCCAAGAAGAATACGCAAGCAAGAAGAAAGCAAGAAACTTGATAGTCACTTTTTCAAAACAAAAAATATTACAATTCTCTTTACTATAAAAGCTAACAAAACAAAATAAATTAAATTACATTAAACAATGTCTTCAACATTTCGTTAAATTTTGTATGTAAAATAACAATGTTGCACTATTTGTAGTACATTAGCGGTACGAAATTGTCTCTTTGGTTTTCTTAGTTTGTACTAAAATGCTACATAATAGCACTTTTTCATAGAAAACGTAACAAAATGGTGAAGAAATTATTTATTTACGATTACGATATGATTTGTTGGTTGTGGAGGTCAGATAGGCAGTCGCTCCATCTAAAATACTGGTATTCAGCTGCATCGGGTTAGACTGGAAGCCGACCCCAATAAAACTTGGGAAAAGGCTAGGCAGATGATGATGATGATTACGATATGATTTATCTAGAAGAGATCCCTCTAAGGGATAATTTCGTCTTTGTACATCTTTTTCTAATGTTATCTGTTGATTTTATTTATTTAATTAATTATTTACGAGGTTATCTAGTTGCCTTTTTTTGTTCATCGTTTTTCTTAACTTCTTTCTTCTTGATTGCTTCTTCTATGTAGGCTGGATCTCTGATAGGCATATTCCGAGGCTTACGAGGATCAATGAGTTCTGGAAGTATGCAGTCGATATAAAATTTTGACATCTTTTGTTCCATCTTCTCCTGCCAAAACTTATCATCTTTGTGGATGATTTCAAACTTCAGCGGTTCATTTTCACTGCCCCATACAGCAAAAATACATTTTGAGCGTTGTGATACACGTAACTGGCCAAGATTTGATAATACCAATTATGATTTTCGTTATTTTCGTATTGTCCATTCTTATTTATTTTCCAGAACGTTATTTTTTTCTTCGTAATAGCTTCTATGCCGATTCCATGCGCTGTTATGGGACATTTCACCTCAATGAGAGTATCATCACCACATAACCCGTCAGGTGTGGCGCCAAGATATGGCAATTGTCGGTCTATAAATAGTCCACACCTTTTAATTTCTATACATAGCTGTGTTCCCAGTTGGGTTAGTGCTGTCTTCTCATTCTCTCGGCCGTGTTTTATCGACGAAACATTACACAGGTTTGCTGCTTTATATAACATGTCCTTTGCAGTGTTGGCACAACTAGTGTTATCTCGTCTTTTTATTATTCTTACAAAATTAGAAGCAGTCAACAGCGAACGCCGTAATTCCATCCAATCTCCACTTTCACTCTGAAGTATAGTGTTTTTTTGAATAATTTTTCTTTCCTCATCTGTCTTTTGCAATTTGGACAGAAAATGTCCCTTACATTTGTTAAATGTCTCTTCGTCAAGATCAGGCTTCAGACATCCGTCCCCGAAATCTTTATTTTGTTCCGAAGGCTGATTGAATAATCGCCGCTTTGGTTTTACAATTCCTCTATTGTAGATAGCTTTTTTCAATCGTCTTTCTTCCAAGCACTTTATTTTTCCTATAGGACTTACTCCTCCATTCATTGATTTATACAATAATGAAATTGATCTTTTCTTATTAAACCCAACGGCGGCAGCATGTTATCGGACTAGATATGAGTTTTTTTTTCGAAAAATTGATGCGTTTTCCGCCGACAAGTTTCGCTACTACGCTGTGAAAATTTTCAACTCGATTGCTATCTACATCATGGATGAGACTTCTCGAGTGAGCAGCAACTCCTTGAACAAGAAAATCAAGTCTTTGCCATAGAGCACTAGTGAAAAAGTCAATTGATATTTTTTCCTTATTTATAGTCCCAACTTGGGTGCAAAAATAGTTTTTACACCGACTGTGTTCTCCAAACGCGTGCAGGTGGGAACGTAGTATGTCGTCAAACAAAAGCTCCACGTCAGAGTTATCTTTGTGTTTTTTGATGGCTTTTTTTATTGTGCAACGAAGAGCCATTATTGTTTTTGGTGTTACACATTTTCTGTGTCTCAATAAATATTTTGTCTCCGTCGTAAGCGCTTGTAACTTATTACAAAAGTTCCTCATGATGTGGTTGCGGCATTCTACTTTTTCCACCGTCGTATTATCATAAGGACGCGCTTCTAATATTTTGCTGTGTGTGCTAGAATCTATTGCTTGTAATGCAGAGTGGAGTGATAAACACAGTGGAAAGAAGTAAAATATTTAATATATATTATTATAAAATTACACATGACATGTTTTCATAGGAAAAATAGTTGCCGAGTGACAAACAGAACGAACACCAGCTTTCACATTTGAATCTGAAGTAAATTCTATAGATGGCCAGCGTTATACTGCCAACACCCCCCCATAACGTGGGCATCATGATGGCTTCATGCCACACCAAGCTGACGAGTGAACACCTCGTGCTTGACACAGCCCAGGGGCTTAGTGAACACATCTGCTAACATCTCATCCGTAGGGATGTATACAATTTCTACGTTAAACCTATCTATCATATCTGATCTGATCATGATGAGTGTGATTGATAGCAAGCTGTATAGCAGATTGATTGTCACAATACATTACTATTTTACAACTAGTCTTCATTAGCAATTCCTTAATTAAAGCTTGTAGGAACACCGCTTCTCTACTCGCTTCGCTCAAGCTACAATACTCCGCCTCGGTGGACGAAAGCAATATGCAGGACTGTTTGTAGCTACCCCAAGATACCGTACGTATTACCGCCGTATTTAAACACATACCCCGTGTACGACTTACGATCAGGATCTGCCGCCCAATCTGCGTCAGAATAACCCTCAAGAACGGGATCTACATTCGATTTCTTTAATACCAAAGCCTTTTGCTTAGTACCTTTAAGATATCGCAGTACACGCTTAGCTTGATTCCAATGGAATTCCGTATAACAACTGTTAAATTTACTTAAATATGACACGGCAAACGAAATGTCAGGTCGCGTAGTTACACATAAATACATAAGACTACCAATCAACTCTTAATACGGAAACTTCGTTACAACGTTATTTGTAGCATTATTAGAACTCTCAATTACCGAACTAACATTAGTTATCATGGGAGACTTTACAGGCTTACAGTCTGTCATGCCAAAACGATCTAACATATTGTCAATCAGCTTTTCCTGATTAAGTTTTATGGAAGTTGCATCACGTTCTACCTTTATACCTAACATGTTTCGTACCGGGCCTAAGTCTTTGAGTTTAAAAACATTTAACAAAGAACTTTTTAACGTTTCAGCCAGACGTTTGTCATTATAGAACACGAAAAAATCGTCAACATACAGAGCGATAAAAACAATCGACTCACCTGATCTCTTAGTAAAGATACAGTCTTCTTGTTTACACTGTCTGTATCCCAAAGAAAATAAGACATCTTTTACCTTTCGGTACCAGGATCGCGATGCTTGCTTCAACCCATAAACAGCCTTTCGTAATCTATAGACTTTGTTCTCACTCCCAGGGCATATGAAACCTTCCGGTTGTTGCATAAAGATCTCCTCTTGTAAATTTCCATTCAGGAATGCTGTCTGCACGTCTAAATGATCAATCTTAAGGTTCATTTCTACTGCCAGAGATAGCAACAATCGTATAGAACAATAACGAACGACCGGTGAAAAAGTTTCTTGGAAATCTTTACCATATCTTTGAGTATAGCCTTTAGCTACCAACCTTGCCTTATAACGTATAATGTTCCCATCCGAGTCTCGTTTAAGGGTAAAAATCCACTTATTTTTAACAACGTTCTTGTCAACCGGTTTATTAGTAAGCTCCCAAGCTCCGTGTAAGACAAAAGAATCGATTTCCTCTTTCATGGCCTTCTGCCATAACTCTTTATCTTCACATTTCAAAGCTTCTTTGACAGTACGTGGCTCTATGGGCTCTGTCACATTACACACGTTAGTTATGTTACAGGTTGTCTTAGGCATACGTGGACGTAGGTTATATCGTGTACTAGTAGAGTCTGGTGCCAATTCAGGCAACGTTACCGAATCTTTACTAGCCTCGCGTTCACACTCCAACTCAACAGGATGATTTGGTGATTCTGCAGGAACTGTATCTGGCTCCGCCTCAAGTGGATGATCTGACGACTCAGGCAACAGGTATTCTGACTCCGCCTCAACCGACGTAGTCTCCAGCATCTCCCTCTCACCATCACCTCCTGTAAGATAAATAGGTTCAAACACACGTTTTGGCCCTATTTTAGAATTTCTCCCTGAAAACACGGATTCGTTGAACACCACATCACGTGATATAACGATCTTATTGTCATCAGGGTTGAACAAACGATATCCTTTGACATTATCACAGTAACCTAAAAAGATTAGCCTTCTACTTTTGGGGTCTAACTTTTTACGTTTACAGTCATCTACATGAGCAAAAGCCTCGCAACCAAAAACACGCAGATTTTTAAGACTAACTTTCTTACCACTCCACACTTCCTCTGGTAATCTACCAGAAAGTCTCGAGCTTGGCGATCTATTGATCAGAAACGCCGCAGTGTTTACAGCCTCTGCCCACATCTTGTCATCAAGGTTTGCGTTATACAGTAGACATCTGACCTTGTCAAGTAAAGAACGATTTAGGCGCTCCGCGGATCCATTCTGCTGACTAGAATAGGGTACTGTCAGCTGATGTACAATGCCTTTCTTTTTAAGAAAATCCGTCAACTCAGCATTAACGTACTCAGAGCCATTATCTGTTCTCATTACCTTGACTTTAGCACTACACTGATTCTCTACCAGTCTAATAAAATCTTTAGTGTACTTACACACTTCACTCTTCTTTGCAATGGGATAGATGAACACCTTCCTGGAGTAGTCGTCTAGAAACGTGAGGACGTAGCGCTTGCCTCCGAGAGAAGTAGTCGGCATCGGCCCCATGACGTCACTATGAATGAGCGCCAGCCGCGCTTCGGCCACCTTTTTGTTATGATTGGTCACAAAGGGAGCGCGGGATTGCTTACCCTTAAGACACACATCACAAACTTTCTTCTGATTATCAACCTGAAAGTCAATGTCATTAGCCACCTTCCTAAGTGATGCCAAGCTGTCAAAATTATGACCTAAACGTTGATGCCATAACATCATATCCTTAGACGTAGATGACGTTGTCAGATTGACTTTACCCACAGAATGAAGCCTGTAAACTCTCCCAACTTTCCTAGCATATAAAACTACTAGGTAATAGGTATTTAAATCAGAAACAGAGCGGACGTGTGTATTAGCGATTTTATTTATTATATGGCGTAAAAATAATATTCAAGTGATCTGTGACCTAGATACCAAACCGCATTTTTGTGCTAAGTTTGTGATTTACTTTGGTGAATAACAAGTAGTAATGAGAAATATCTAAGAACTATAAATATGTCAAACAGCCCTGGGAGTATTCCACCTCCCAAGCAGCCCTGGGAGTATTCCACCTCCCAGCAGCCCTGCGACCAAACCCCAAACACCTTACCATGCGGCAGAAGGAAGATCAGAAGCAGTGGAAACCACCGATATCAGTAACTGGTTGACCTCCATCGACAAATGCCTGAGTGAAGTCTGTCTCATTGCTCAGGAAGGAAAGCTGAACTCCGATCAAAAGCTGAGGATCAATAACCTTTCGCGCAAGGTAGAACATGGCGTTTCACAAATGGCAGTTTACTACCAGGACTTGAGGCTTAAGGTCAAAGAATATCAAGTGATGAAAGAAAAACGGGACCTCACGAATTGCCTTGAAAATTTCCAGCAAACAATTCAAGCTAGCATTGAAGAAAACTGCATCAAGACAACTATGGCAGAAAAAGTCTCGTTTGCTGACATGGTTAAAACCAATAACAATAATTACTTGCGCCCAAATAACCTCGGCTCTATTGCAATTTATCCAACAAATAAATTAAAATCTAGTGACGACACAAAAACTCTGGTCCAAAAAATAATATGCCCGGAACAAATGAAATTGCACGTTCGAGGATTACGCAAAACAAAAAATGGGGGCGTTATTATCAGCACAGAGACAAAAGACGACATTGACAAACTTAGACAATCGTCACAGCTAAGCAGTTCAGGCCTGAAAATGGAAGAGCCCCATAAGAGAAGGCCAAGAATTGCTGTTATAGGAGTTCCGACTGTTTTAAGTGATCAAGAAGTCTACGAATGCATTTATGAGCAGAACTTAGCGGACAAGCTGCCTAATTTACCTCGTGACTCTTTTATGGCTTCCATAAAATTAAGTCACAAGTCGGGTAAAAAGGAAGGACCTACGTGTAACTTTATTCTTGAAGTTACTGCCAGCATTAGAAAGGCCCTTATAAACCAAAACCGAGTGTACATTAATTGGTCATCCTGCCCAGTGAGGGATTTTACACTTGTGACCAGATGCTTTAAATGTCAACAGTATGGACACGCTGCAAAGACTTGTCGGGAAGCTACCTACACTTGTGGACATTGTGGAGAACAAGGTCATCAATCCAATGAGTGCACTAAAAATGCTGAACTGCCACAGTGTGCAACATGCTTGCGTTTTAAAAAACCGAGCAACCACAAAACAGGCGATCTAGAGTGCCCCGCTAAGAAAATAGCTGAGGCAAGATATGTCAATTCCATTGATTATAATGACGCGTGAGAACGCCGTTTTATTTAATAAGTTCTGTTTATTAATTTGTGTTATACTTAGTTTACTCTTAAGCATATTGACCTTATGTACCTACTAATTGTCGCACTAATTGTAATTTTAGTATATTTTACATTTTAGTGACATAGCATTTTTCTCTGTAGACACAAAAAATTATGCTTCATTGCAAAAATAATAGAATGTTGCAGAGAAGTTGCTAAACAAACTGTTTTTTCTTACTTTGAATAGACCCATAATAATTATGTACCTAGCATATATTTATATAAGTTATTTACTAGTTGTTTAAGGAATCTTAGATAATATTTATGTATAAGCGCTTGAGTGAGTTACCTGAGATACAGGTTTATTCCTAGTTCAGGTAGAATCCAATTATTGTATACCTATAGTTTTAAAGGCCTTAATGTAATATTTTTGTATTTCAATTATTTCAATAAACAATTTCAATTCAATTTCAATTCAATTTCAAATAAACTTTACCAGTTTTAAGTATTTTACATCCATTTTTATCAAAAATAAATTTAAATCCCTTTTCAGCAAGGGTAGACACAGATATTAAATTAACAGTAAGATCATGTACAAGCATTACATCTTTTAAAGTAGTATCTATTGTATGTCCAAGAGTTAACCGTAAAATGTACTTCACCTTTCCCTTTTACATCTAACTTCTTTCCGTTAGCAACACAAACCTCCTTAGTCGACGACTCATCAAGAGCTTGAAACCATTCTTGGCGTCCTGACATATGATCTGTCGCTCCAGAATCAATAATCCACGAACTGTCAGTGTTAAGTGCAGACAACACCATGGAAGTCGACGTCGCTACATTGCGGTCCAATTGAGGACAATCCTTCTTGGCATGTCCTTTAGAACGACACTTCCAACACCACAACTTGTTCGTACTTGACGAGGTACTAGCGTGTTTTGATGTACTTGAGGCATTTTTCTTCTCGCCTCGAGAGCTAGCCTTTTCATTACTACGATTCTGTGTAAATAAGCAGCCATCGCCATTATCAGCGGCACTCCCTTTCCATCTCTTATCTTGAAGTAGTTTTGTTTTAACCATATCTGTAGTTATGTCTATCCTAGAATGCCCCAGAGCCATTATCATTGGGTCATAATCTTGAGGCAACCCTTGGAGCATAATAGTAGCCAGAAATTCATCATCAAGTGGTTTCTTCATGCTACTGAGTTGTTCAGCAAGTGACAAGATCTCATTGACATAAATTTCCATGCTATCGAACTGTTCTAGCTTAATCGAGCACAAAGTTCGCAGACAGGACAATCTCCTTTGCAACCCGGTGTCATCGTAAGCCTTCTTCTGCAAGGCATCCCATACATCCTTCGCAGTTTTCGCCTGCACAATGTGAGAATAGCACGATTTTTCAACACTCAAACATAGCCTCGCTCGAGCTTTCTCCGCTCTACGAGCTAATTTGTTAGCGTTCTCACCTGAGGTTTCGTATTTTCCAGTAATACATTGCCACAAATCCTCGAATACTAGTATATTTTGTATTTGAAATGCCCAATCGCGATAGTTGATGGTACCTTTTAGCTTTTCCATCGTAACTTTCGAATTAGTATACTCATCCATATTTCGAGTAAAATAATAATATTTTCACAAAATATTTACACTTCACACATGTAGCACATAACCTATTGCTTGTAATGCAGAGTGGAGTGATAAACACAGTGGAAAGAAGTGAAATATTTAATATATATTATTATAAAATTACACATGACATGTTTTCATAGGAAAAATAGTTGCCGAGTGACAAACAGAACGAACACCAGCTTTCACATTTGAATCTGAAGTAAATTCTATAGATGGCAAGCGTTATACTTCCAACAGAATCTCCGTCCGATATAAGCCTTTTATAGACAAGACCATGCTGTTCTATAGATTTTTTAAACCCTTCAACGAGAATGCAATTTTCCATTGCCGTTGAAGGGCCACTATAATTTTTAAAGCACACATGTTCCTTCGGCTCAGTCTCTGCATTTTGTGCCACTGCGCAAACTTGGCAATATTTGTTCTTAATTCCCAAATAAAGAATTTCTCCTATATTTTTTCCCAATATCGCGGCTGCGCCAGAAAGAGCAGAATATTTTTTGTTATAGCTTCTTTTGCTCCAGCAACCGTCAGCTATGACATCAATTTCTCCGTATCCTTCTTTAGTTACTCTTATTTGGGCTTTAGCCAGCTCTTTTTCTCGTTTTCCAGCTTCCTGTATATTCATTACGGCAACTTTTTCCCAATGTTTGCCAATAACCTTGTGATTGTGGTCGTATTTTCAGTGAAACTAGGCAAATTTATAGCTGACAATAGTTCTTCAAGTTGTGACCGACCACATCCTATTGCGATGGTGCCAGCTACGGCACATGCATTTAAATTTAAATAATTATCCTCACAGGTATCATTTTCAAATGTAAAAGTTATGTTACACATTTTACATTGAAAAGTAAATGTTGACATCAGACCTTCTGCATTTTCTCCTATTAAAATTATATCATTTGCTGAACATCCTAAAGGGCCATGGTCACAGAAGCTGAGTAATTTTTTGGTAAATTGGAATATGGCCACAATCCTCCTTCCAACGTGTTTTTCTGGTCTGATTTTTTCGGGTTCTGTTGTAACAGTATACTGAAATTAAATAAGTAACTAAATTGAGTTTATGAAGTTAAACACATGTTTAAATTTCTTTGGTTGGCCAGAAAGAAAATGTGAGAGGAAAGATAATACAGTAATAACTAGGATTAAATTACCTCTTCTTCTTGACTATCTGATCCGTGATTATGGCTTGTATTAAACCCATTAGTCGGCTCTGGCAATTTTTCTGTAAGTAAATTTTTATCTTGTGTCACTTCTCTGTCGGTAATCCTGGAAAAAATAAACATTTACTCTGATAGATAACAACTTTTTACATTTTTTAAGTAGGCACACATTTAATTAAGAGAAAACAAACAAACATAATTATCCAAATACATTCACAGAAACACACATGCCCTTATAACCGTATGAAGTACACTGCAAGCCATGTAGCCCTGTAGATTAGTGCTTAGGGATCGAGCGTTTTTGCTATTTGTAATATTCATTAAAATACGTAAAATGTGTATAGTGTGCGGTGTACTTTACAGAGAACTGGAGTACCTCGTCTCATGCACTCACAGGCTTAGTTTATTTTGTTCGACACACAAACACATTCACAAATAATATACAAATACTTGATTCGTCAATCTTATGTAATAACGATGAGAAATATGCATGGAGCCACACAAATACACAATAAACAAAGTAAATATGCCAACAATTTTGAGGTCGCTGTCGGTGCCTGTGATAATATACGGGTAGTTACTCATGTAAATATTTATTTTAACCTAATGTTGCTACCGGCCTTAAAACACAGTTGGTGTATTTACACCAACATATATATATATACACACATCAACACGGTCTAGGGATATTTTTAAAAAAGCGAATTACTATCAATGTGTTAATTATTTATATGACATGTATATATTTAAAAGATACGTTATTTAATATTCTACCATTTTTTAAATAATGGTTAAGGTATAGATTAAAATTTCAGGATTTTATGGAAAAAAAATGAAGCATAGACGGAAACCGTATATGAATGAACTTTTAATTTGTGAGTAAAAACTGAAAAAAATAGAAAAATCATTTAATTTGTGTTTATAAACTTGAAGTTAGTAGTCTGAGAAAGCGCCCATGATGTTCATAACACATCGGCAACGATTCGGCATGCTCAGAACAAGGTTGTCAATGTCTTGCTGCGGAATATTGTCCCATGTCCTTGTGAGGTGCGCAAAAAGTTGATCTTCTGTAGCCAGATTTTCAGGAACTTCCTTCAGAGCTCTTCTTTGCAGCATATCCCACGCATGCTCAATGGGATTTAGATCTGGCGATTGAGCAGTCCAGTCTAAGGCCCTAACATTATGTGTATGTAACCAAGCTGCTACCGTTCTCGCCGTATGTGCCCGGGCATTGTCGTGCATGAGCAGGAAATCTTGCCCCATTTGTGTTCTGTGGGGCAAGATTACGGACCCCAGCACCTGTTGGACGTATCGTTCTGCCGTCATATTGCCCCGCACCCAAACAAGATCCGTCCGTCCTCCAAGACGAATTCCTGCCCAAACCATAATTGTTCCTCCTTGGTATGGGTGAACTTCCTGAGGGTTCTGGAGACGGCTCCATCGTCCAGGAACTCGCCAAACACGCGTCCTTCGTGAATCTGGATAGAAGCCGAACCTAGATTCATCCGTGAACAACGCCCGCCCGCGCAGACACCTGCTAGCCGAAGTTACACACGAAGTTGTCACACAAGAAGTCGAAAAACCATTTATATTATTGAAAAATCGGCAGACCTCATTGAAGTGTACATCATTATTCATTATTGGTTAAAGTTTCATGTCTAAGCGTTGCATAAGAGGGAGTTTATATGGATTTAAGCTCGAGAAAAGGGTTCACGGAAAATTCATTTTCTTGAGATACAGTATCTTTTTTGAAAAATCAGTAGACCTAATTAAAGAACAATTACCAAGCTAAAATATTGTCTACGGGACTTTATTGTTTATACAACGTTCAAGCATACTATAAGCGACGTAAAAACGTGAATTCGGCCGGGTAGGCCCCTTAACAGAAAGTTTTCCGGTTTATACCTTCCTTCGAAAGAGATAGTTGCGGACAAATCCCTTCTGAAATGGCACGGGCGACTGTCCATTGCTCAGAAGATTTCGTCGAAGGCTGCACAGGTCGGCGTGAAAACGTACGATCTGTGTGAGTCTTCAACCGGCTATCTGTGGAAATTGATCGTATACGCTGGAAAACAGACGAACACACAGACCGACACACACACAGATACACAAACAGACACGCAACAAACAGATTCACAGACCGACGGGATAGACAGGCTGACGACGGGGTCCCCGACGCTCGTAACAGACACAAATGACGACACTGTAGAGGACGAGGCATCAGATAGACTGCCAATAGGTACTGGTGACGACATACGACCGGACAACGCGACGGCGCTTATCGTGTACAGCTTAGTTGAGCCTTTGCTGAACCTAGGACACCCGCTAATAATGGACAATTTTTATAATAGTCCATTGATAGCGCGTTGTCTGAAACGACAAAAGACAGACGTTTACGGGACTTTGCGACTGAACAGGGAGTTTGTTCCAGACTCCCTGAGGACTTTGACAAAGACAGACTTACGACACGGTGAGGTAATGGCCAGCTACTGCTCCGATGTGTCTGTGATGGTGTGGCGGGACTCTAACCTGGGTAGCATGATCTCGACATACCATCGCACGCGCATCGGTGCTACACGTAAGTACCGACTGACTTACAAACCTAGCATCGTCCTGGATTACAAGACAGGACAAGTCCATGGGGGGAGTAGACAGGAAGGACCAGTTTCTGTCTGCTCACCCCATGGAACGTGGTCGAACTCGCGTGTGGTATAAAAAGCTGTTTCGCCGGCTATTAAATGCCGCAATATTCAACGCATTCGTCATTTATAGCACTCTGAACCCAAATATACCACACCGACGCGGCGACGTTTCAGGACGATGTTAGCTGAACTTTTGATGAAGACTTACAAGCAGATTGACTTGACCACCGCGACAATGCCCGTGGTGCAAAGACATAGACCTGCTGCGAGGTGTGCTGTGGAAGGCGAACACTTCCCTGAGCGTACCGGTTCCATCAGAACCCGGTGCTACATGTGCGCCAGGCGGACGGTGCATCCGCAACGCCGGCCGGACGGGTTACCGATGCATCCAGTGCAAGGTAAATGTCTGCGTCGTCGGGTGCTTCCGAGATTACCACAAGGCACTACCGTTTGAAATTTTTAAATAAAATAAAAATTAGTATGATACACACATCAACACGGTCTAGGGATATTTCATACTCAATTAAATAACTCGAAAAGTACTGGCCGCATTGGAATCTTTTATACACCGATTTGTTTGTAATTTATCTCAGACTAATTCCAAATTCAAATTTTTGAAAATTCTTTTGTTTCGGTGGCATAAAAATGTCTTGATGTATAGGAGAGGGAATTTTCATTTGTGCGAAATTTAGAAAACAATACGAATTACGTTTAGTTAACAGTTTTTTTTCATTTTTAAACGAAAGATAAAGTTAAAATTGAGGTATTGTAGCCATGCAACGCCGACATTTGACGAGGGCGGAGATGTTACGAGCTGTCGGAATGCTGGAAGCTGGATCTGTTCAGCGTAATGTTGCTGAGGCCATAGGGACCCATCAAAATGTAATTTCAAGATTGTGGACACGCTATCGTGCCACAGGTGAAATAACGGAGAGGCACCGGGGGCCAAGTCGCATCACTACCCCCAGACAAGACCGATTTTTGCAAATTACTGCGCGAGCACAACCAAATGCAACGGCGACTCAATTGGTCCAAAGGCTGCGAGTGGAACACCAAGTGCTTGTGAGTGACCAAACTGTAAGAAGGCGACTGCATGAAAGCAATCTACGCTCTCGTAGACCACTCCGGGTCCCACCTTTACGGAGAGGCAATCGTGGACGACGATTAGAATGGGTTCGGAACCACGTGGACTGGGGCCGTGACCAATGGTCCAATGTGCTGTTCACGGATGAATCCAGGTTCGGCTTCCATCCAGATTCTCGAAGGACGCGTGTTTGGCGAGTTCCTGGACGATGGAGCCGTCTCCAGAACCCTCAGGAAGTTCACCCATACCAAGGAGGAACAATTATGGTTTGGGCAGGAATTCGTCTTGGAGGACGGACGGATCTCGTTTGGGTGCGGGGCAATATGACGGCAGAACGATACGTCCAACAGGTGCTGGGGCCCGTAATCTTGCCCCACAGAACACAAATGGGGCAAGATTTCCTGCTCATGCACGACAATGCCCGGGCACACACGGCGAGAACGGTAGCAGCTTGGTTACATACACATAATGTTAGGGCCTTAGACTGGCCTGCTCAATCGCCAGATCTAAATCCCATTGAGCATGCGTGGGATATGCTGCAAAGAAGAGCTCTGAAGGAAGTTCCTGAAAATCTGGCTACAGAAGATCAACTTTTTGCGCACCTCACAAGGACATGGGACAATATTCCGCAGCAAGACATTGACAACCTTGTTCTGAGCATGCCGAATCGTTGCCGATGTGTTATGAACATCATGGGCGCTTTCTCAGACTACTAACTTCAAGTTTATAAACACAAATTAAATGATTTTTCTATTTTTTTCAGTTTTTACTCACAAATTAAAAGTTCATTCATATACGGTTTCCGTCTATGCTTCATTTTTTTTCCATAAAATCCTGAAATTTTATCTATACCTTAACCATTATTAAAAAATGGTAGAATATTAAATAACGTATCTTTTAAATATATACATGTCATATAAATAATTAACACATTGATAGTAATTCGCTTTTTTTAAAATATCCCTAGACCGTGTTGATGTGTGTATATTTGGAAATTAATCGAAGTTCAGAAGTCTAATAGGCGAGGCTGGGCGTGTACCGTCTCGCACAAGTGAAGTGTACTGGAGCGCGGACCTCGACTGACCTCTGCAGATTCGCGAGCGCGATCGCCGCTCGCGGCGCGCGAAAACATGATGGAGTGGGAAAGAACTGGTTTTAAGAACGTGAGCGAGTGAGACAAAAGTACAGGCGTAATCAGGTGATTGGCGATTTGGTCGGATGGAAACGACAATTTTTCATTTGTTTGCCTTTTATCTAATTAATTAGTTAACAACGTTACAATGGCTACGAATGACGCAGTGTCTGAAATAAAGCCACCAGCTAAGCTACAAATTGACTCGGAAAAATCAACGAGCTGGTAAAATTGGTAACAACAATTTGAGTGGTATTCTACTGCTATTCAACTAGATAAAAAGCTACCAGAGGTCCAAGCTTCAACATTTATGGCAGTGATAGGCCCAGAAGCGATTGAAATCTACTCTAATCAGGTTTAAAGAATATTTTGCACCAAAATCAAACAAATCTTTTGAAAGATATATATATATATATATATATATATTTCAAGATTGAACAAAACGAAGATGAACAATTTAACGAGTTTTTGACCAGAATAAAATCGCAAGCAAGTAAATGTCAATTCGTCAATTTACTTGACGAAATGTTGAAAGATAAGATAGTATTTGGAATTAGAACTAACCAAGTAAGAGAGCAGTTATTGACAGAAGGTATATTAGAGTCGACAAAAGCAATAACTATCTATAAAACCCGTGAACGAGCTTCCGAACAACGAGACGAGTTTGAAGGTAAAGGTAAAACAGATAAAGTCTCGGTGACCGGTGGTGAAACATAAAAATGCCAAAAAAGAACAAAATAATTTTGACTGCAGAAGGTGTGGTACAAATTATAACCGCAGAGAATATCCAGCTTTTAACAAATTGTGTACTCAGTGCAATAAAAATGGTCATTTTGCTAAAATGTGCAGATCGAAGAAGAAATATGAAACCAAACAGAAAAATAGAGTGAATGTTTTAGAAGAAAGCTCAAATTCTGAAGATGAGGTATACATATCAACTTAAGGTGCAGGTGAAAAGAAAAACTGGACAGAAAAAATACAGGTTGACAGTGTGAAGTTTACCTTCAAACTAGATTCAGGAGCAGAATGCAATGTATTACCATAATATTTGATGGATAAAACAGGGAAGTCTGAAAGCAAGCCGGACAAGAAATTTAATAAGTTATTATATTATTATATTAATTATATATAATAAAATGGCTGTTATATGCGAAGTAGAGCTAGTATGTAAACTAAAAAATGAAGAATCAAATATTGCATTCAAAGTAGTTCAAGAAAAAGTTACACCAATTCTACGACTTGATACCTGTGAGGTATTAGCATTATGGTCAGGTTAGGTAGGTGGGTAGGTAGTTACACACCGGGAAGGCCCCCAAAGACGGCACGCCGTCGTTCATTAAGAGTGCGGCGCCATCCGCTCGCAACTGCAATTCGAAGCGAAGGCAAAAACACGTTGAAATATTGTTGTCTCTGTTTCACACTCCCCGGCCCGTTGCGTAGCCGCGCGTGAGCGTGTGTGAATAGTGTTTACCTATGCGTGTGTGAATAGTGTTTGGTGTTTACCTTTTTAGTAGTTATCATGTTCATTATTTGCTTTATTTCTGTTAGTTACTTTGTGCAATCGTTAGTGTATGTGCAGAATAGTAATGCGTTTTTAGGAAATCTGTCTACAATGTTTTTATCTTAAATGTTAGATTAACTCAAAATCTAGGCTTTGTTGAAAAAAAATCTGGGTTACTTACCTACTACTCTTTCTATACCACTAATGTAGGTAACGAATAAGTATACGGTTCGCCTGAAAATCTGAAATAACAGTACGTACTGGTGGCGGCCCCGACTTACGAACAATAAGGCGCGGGACAAATACAAGAGAAATATCATACAAAATGCATGGAAATAAAGTGCAATTTAGGCTACACGGTATATCATTGCGCTGACGAGGATGTGACGCCGTGTTGTATTTGTCCCGCGCCCATAGACTTAGTATAATACTGCCCGCGCCTAAGTCGTAGGTTCGAACCCAGGCAGGCGCATTACTTTGTGTAATTCATCAACTCTGCTCTCAAAACGGTGAAGGAAAACATCGTGATGAAACCGGCATAAGTATCCTAGAACCAAACAATTCGAAGACATGTGGCATCTACCAATCCGCACTGGGCCTATTCCCTCTGATAGAGAGGAGGCCTGTGCCCCAGCAGTAGGAACATTAATAGGCTGATGATGAAGTACCTACCTACCTAACTACTTACGCCCGCCATAAGTTTTACGTCCTTGGGATAAATAGGTAACAGCATTATATTAGCCGAGCTAAGAATGATAAAAATAAAAAATAAAACAAGGATTTCCAAAGGTACACAGTCATGTATTTTGTTATTCATAAATAGGTAAGTAATAGAGATGGTACATTGATTTCAAAAAATGTAAATCGAAACGTGATTCTAATCAAATTGTGTAGGGTGACCATATTTGCTAAATGATTGTCAAAGATAAAATATACCTACCTACTTGGTTTAAAAGATTTGGACTTCTTCTATTTTACACAGTTGTAAAAATTGACATGCTATTACTTTTAACAGCATGTCAATTTTTTTTTTAATTATTAATTTTATTGTAATGTTTTAGCTACGTCAGCTAAAACATTTAAATAATAAAAAAAAATACTCTTCAAGATCAATCAAACGAACGCCCAAACTCGACGAGATTATGACGTTTTATTACGGACTTCCAATGGCCACCTTCCAGCACCATTATCAGACCCTGGATACCACCTAGCACCAAAGTACTCGTCAAGACAAATCATACGAGCCCAAACTTGATGGGGTTATGTCGTTATAACGGAGTTCCCATGGACACCTTCTAGCTCCATCATCAGACCCTAGATATAACCTAAAGACAAAGTACTCGTCATGACGAATCAAACAAGTTCAAAATCGATGGAGTTACGTCGTTACATTACAGAATTCCTATGGCCACCTATAGCATTGTCACGCGATATACCTACCTACATATGCGTGCAAAATTTCAGCTCAATCGGTAATCGGGAAGTGGATCAAATTTTACTTGCAAGATTTGATTACTTACAGATTACAGACAAACATCGGGATACCTACGTGAAACTATATCAAAGCTTGTAAAATAAAACAATATTTATTTAGTCGGTAGGTAGGTACCCTTATGTTGTGATTATGAATGAAACCTATTAGTCGGACATTTGAATCCTAAACACATCTAATTCAGTATGTACCTAACCCAGTGTAATGTAATTTCGATTATGGACGAGAAAAAATATGTGTAGGTAGGCAGGCATTTTCTTGGTCTGAGTTTTAAAAAATGATGAAAACAAAAAGGTTCGGAGTCCATGTTGCTAACCTTTATATAATTATGTTTATGTAGGTACCTGTTTTGTAACATAAATTTAACCAAATCGTAAGCAAATATCGAAGTCCGTAAACAAAACAAAAGTCGTAATAAAGTAGGTAGGTAGGTAACTCGATTCCAAATCACAAGGCAAATCTAAATCCAAATCCGTAGCATAGGTCCTTGACCTATGCTACGGATTTGGATTTGGATTTGTTACGGAAGTGTCAGAAATATTACGATACAATGGGGAAGAAATCGCAAAGCTATGAACAGGTGGCGCTGATATCGCTGGACTCATAACATCGCACTGTCATTTTCTATCTCCAAATGTTTTTCGTCTTTTAGTTATATAAATCAGGAACTAGCGTGTTTTTTGTTATTATAACGAACAATGTATTCTACGTGGACTGTACCGCAGTTAAAAACTGAACTGAAGAACCGAGGAGGATCACTAAGAGGCCGTAAAGCAGATCTGGTCAACAGGTATTTACAGCCTATTTTCTTGTTAATATTAGAAGCAAATAACCCAATTTTATGAATAGCAACATGTCGTTCTTTAATTTTCGTAGTAATTACTAACTTTTACGTACCTACTTACACAGTAGTTCTAAAACAAGATATTATTCAATGTTTCATGAGGGTAAAATGGGGTTACATTGATTAATTTTAAAATTAAACTGACTGTAACTTCTTCAGTTATATACAAAAAAAATACTGTAATGGCGACTCATGGTTTTCTATTGATAAAAATATTTATTTAATTTTTACGCCCGATAGGTTCCGAGAAAAAAACCATTAAGTGGCTTATCATCTTTATACTTAATATGGGGTCGCTTTGATTGCCCCCGTTTTTTGTATGTAATAAGAAAGTAGCCCATAACAGGAAATAAAAACAAAAATTAAAAAAATTGTTCACTCATTAGTTTTTTAATTAAAACACTTCAAAGTTCACCGGGGTGTGTTTGATTACAGGGGTAACATTGAGAATTGATTTTAGAGCTATATTATGGTAAAAAAACTCATTTTTTAGTACAATCAAATATAATATTATAATAAAATAGACAAAATGTAGTGAATTAAACACAAAATCTTAGTAACAAAACAACAGATTCCTTACAAATAATCAGCCTTCTAACAAAACAACAGATTCCTTACGAATAATCAGCCTTCTGCTTTATTATTGCACTTTAGTGCTTACAAAAAATACTAGAAAAATCGTCAAAATCAACGTATACTTGTAAATATGTAAAGTATTAATAAACTTTAAAATTGTATTTAACTAGGGTAAGTATCACTTACTTACAGTCTTTTAATTTAAACATTGAGATCAACATTTTACTTAATTTTAATACAAGAAAATAAGAAATTATAGCTTACAGCTCTTTTACATCTATATTTTGTGGGAATATGTATAAGTCACTTTCCTGTTTAGGTTTGGGAAGATAAGCGATGACATCAGACTGATCTATAATGGAGACATCATTCTCTACTGCATGAAATATAGTTTTATTTTTCTTATGAGATTTGAATCCTAGAACAACGAGTTTGTCTCCGACATTTTCTTCAACCATGCAAACATACTGATAAGTTTTTTTTCCTTTGGCTGAGTTGAATTTTGCCAAAATAAATTCACCAGTTTCTGGACCTTGCCTAACATTTTCACTTTGTGTTCTTTGGTCATCTGCAACCGACTCGCAGTCTGTTGCATCATCGTCGTTTTCTAGAACGCTTTGGCGCAAATATCGCTGGCTTATGCTATCTTCCAAAATGATTTCGCCGATACCAGGTTCATTCATGGGTGAAAATGTCAAAGGTTCAGCCTCGGCAGTGGATGTCGAGGGTTCAGGCTCATCGATAGTTGAAATGCTCGTTCCTGGCTCAACGGCTAGTCGTTTTTTTTTACGTGTTGGTTCAGAATCTTTGCCAAAACGTTGTTCTTTCCAAAAATCAGTCAATGAATCCCTCACAGCCGCAGTTACTTCTGCTTCGTTTTCAGACGCAGGGATTTTGTTTAAAACTTTTGCTCTATTCAAAGGATAGATTCCCGTTGCATTGAAACCACTGATCAAATTTCTTCTAATAGCAGATGTGAACTCTTCATTGGCGTCACCAGGAGTTCGCACTTTGTCCATTTCTGTTAAGTTTTCTCTTAGTAGTCGTGGGAAAACGTCCTTTGGTACAGCTGAAGCTTTGGGGTTATTAAGCTTCCATTGTTCGAGGGTCTTTCTCCAAGCGGCTTTCATAGGCCGAAAAAAACTAACATCCAAAGGTTGACAGATATGCGTAGAGTTTGGCACAAGACATACAAAACTAATGTTATGAGATTGGCATGTTTCTAATACGTCAGAATCTAAATGTGACGACAAATTGTCTCCAATTAACACTTTTTGGCCTTCGAGCCTATTAGCGTGAGGTAAGAAACAGGTCATAAACCAGTCTCTAAAGGTTGAAGCGTCTATCCACCCGCTTGCAGTCCTATTATATCTGCTGCCACGACTGCAACATGGCTGCTGACAGCAAGGATATCCAGCTATGCCTCTTTCTTTCCACGTATCGTATAAGTGCATGCTCTTGTAGATTACATATGGTGGCAGTAAAGTCCCATCGGCAGATCCACAAATCATAATACTAGTACAACTCTTCGAGTGGTTCATCACCTTTTCGGGGTATTTTACACCGCGCCTGTAAATGCACTTCTTCTTGCCCGGGTCATCAGATAAATTTGACTCGTCATAATTAAATATGTTCGAAGGTGGTACGTTTTCCATAACCTTTTCAAGATTATCAAAGTAGGCGTTGATCGAATCCCGGCCTACTGCAGCCCTTGCTCTTTTTATATTGGTGGCAACTCTTTGACCATATCCATTTTTGTGGCGTTTTAGGACACTCATCGCCCAATCAATGCCAGGAATGTTATTTGTAAATTTAGCCTCATATCTTCCATGCTGATCTAAATATGATTTTGCAAACATTCGTAAGTCTAAACTGGTGAGTGGAAATCCCCAATCGGCACAAGTTGCGGCGGCTTTTAAAATTGCAACTTCCTCAACATATGTAAATAAAGGTTGCCCTCCAGGAGTTGATCCATGCATTCCCTTATATCTATTGTATAAAGTACCGAATGGTATTTTATAATTTACCGACGCTGCGTTGATGCTCAAATCCCCATCCGTAATTTTTTGCAGAGCTTCTTCGAGAGTTTCATCCGTATAGTTCCTGTAGTGGCGGGTACCCGGCGTCTTCTTGTAGTTTCGCACCATTTTACCTTTAAAAAGGATGACTTTGATTACCAGTACTTTAAATATGAATACACGCAAATTTTGTTCCTTGGGGTGACTTTGATAACTATCAATGTCGCCTCGTACCGTTAATCAATTTAACCCCAAGGAATAAAACTAAACACAGAAAACAAAATGGTCGTCATCAATCGAAGTTATCAGATTTATAATACTCTAAAGAAACCGTATAATTATGAAATATAAGTTCTGAAACTACAATAATAATACTTACCCTTGTACCACTGAAGTTCTCCAGCACACTATTTTGCTAGTTTTCGCACTATTAATTTAAAAAAAAAAATTGTCATGGAATGTCACAGCCTAAACCGCAGCCATTTTTAAGAAATATGGCAAAACTGTCAATGTTGCCAACCCAAAATAAAAAAAACTACTGCAGTCCATAGACTCCGAGATTTTATTAAAAAATCAACGAAAAAAATTAATCATCAAAGACACCCCGCTATTCAAATGTCACCCCATTTTACATAACTTAGAAATTAAATCTGTTACAGAATCGAATCATTTGATCGAAATTTGAACTTTGGGATACCTCAGCAGCATGAGACTGATGATACCAAGATGGATCTTCCACCTCCAGAGAGTTATCACGACATTAATAGCAGCACAATGCTTCCTTCTTTAACGAAGCAGCATATTCATCTGTATTACAATGAGTAAGTATGTTCCCATGATGAGATTAATAAACGTGTATTCTTCTAAATGTTCCTAACTATCTATTTGACAGTATAAAACATTTATAAATTGTACTTATCTCTGATTACAGGTTTGATAAAAAGCCAGATGATGGTCTACAATTATACGAATCAAGATTTTTGGTGGTGATTAGGGCTGTATGTATCAGTTAATGAACACACATTTATCAAGGGTCTTTGCAAAGCTTCTATGAAAAGACTGCAGTATGAGGTAAATGTAAAATTACATGCAAGTGGCCAAATTGAAGAGACTTCATGTGAATGTGTGGCTGGCAGTGGAATAACTGCCCACTGTAAACATGTAGCTATGGTGCTTTATGCTGTTGACCATATGGTACGTGAAAAAATTATAATTAAACATCAAGTACCAACAGAAAAACTGCAAAAGTTTCATGTACCTACCCAAAAAGGTGTTTAGCTCTACACCTTTAAAAACTTCAAAACTACCAATGAAGAGAAATATAGATAATATTATATTTTCCCCATGTGCATTAAAAATAAATACAAACCAATACAATAATAGATTCAGGAGTTTGGTAACAAACTATTTATCATCAAGCATGCCCATCAAGCAGTTATATGAACCAGCAAACCCTTATGCATTAGAAATGGACCACTGCTACAGCAATGTTAGCATTGAAACAAAGTTATTGGAATCGTTAAATCTTTCGTCAATAACCCCAGAGCAAGCCGCTGCCATTGAGCTTGAGACTCAAGGTCAAGTAAACAATCCCAACTGGACCAATCATCGCGAGGTGAGGATTACAGCTAGCAAACTTCACACAGTATGTCACCTCAGATGCATAAATCAAGAAAAGTTTGCTAGCCAATTATTGAGTCCACATAAGTTTTCTTCAAGAGCTACCAATCATGGCATTATTAATGAAAAAGTTGCTCTTCAAAAGTACATGAAAGATATGGAATTGCAAGTGAATGGATGTGGATTGTTTATTTCAATTGAACGTCCATACCTTGGTGCATCACCCGATGGCCTCCTTGGTGATGAAACAATCATCGAAATTAAGTGTCCATACAGCAGTAGATATCAACAAATAACTCATGTAACTGTGCCATATTTAGTGCAAGATGGTAATAATAGTTTAAAATTAAAAAAAGGGTCCCCATGCTACTACCAAGTACAAGGCCAGCTATATTGCACTGGTAGAAATTATTGCAATTTAATAATATTTACTTTTGTAGATATGAAAGTAATTTTTGTGGTACGAGATAATGATTTCATTAATGAAATGTTAACAATCGTAGATGCTTTTTATATTCGGTTTTTTAGGAAAGCTATTTTAAATAAATATGTTTACAAAAACTATGAACAATTAATAAAGAAAACAACTTAAGGTTTATTTTTTTTATTTAACAATCCCTTCTTTAAAATTACATAGCATTACACATAAGAAAAATATTCTGGACAGCAATGGCACATAGTAAGCATTCACATCAGATTTCAATATTTTGAAGGTTTTTGTTAATCCAATCAGACGTTCAATATGAATGCGGTTTTTAGCTAATTGGCGATCATGCTTTAATTTTATTCCAGGCAGTTGAGTCAAACCTTTCAAAAATGTTGGTGTGTAAATTGATACATTTTTGTGTTCAAATAAATCTTGAACATTGAATCCTCGATCTGCCATTATTGCATCTTTCTCATCACATAAGGTCAAAAGTGAACTGCGTTCTGTGATTTGACGATCACTTGTAGCACCAGCATAACCCTCTGAGCAAAAAGATATAAGGCCTCCAGGTGTGGCACCCACTAGAAACGTTATGGTGTTGTGGTGCTTATAACTACTAAATGTAGCTTGCTGAGAGATCGGATTATTGGGTTTTGCAATAAATATCTCTGTGCCATCAACAATTACTCTTGTATTTGGATGATGCTGTTTAAATGATTTTGGCATGTAGTAGTCTACGAGAGCTCGGCTAGGCCAGATATTTATTTGAGACCATAACTCATACACAAAATTTACCCATGTTATAAAAATATTACCAACTTCAGTGGCAAATATTTTAGAAAGTTCAAAATCTTGTTTGTTTCTTCTTAATTTAATTAACATTAAAAGTAACTGATCTTCAACAGTTACATTAATAACTTGACTGCCTCTATAATGTAAATGATTTGCCATGGGTAATAGTGTAGATAATATTAAGTTAAATTTATTGATGTTTTCTAATCCTGTGTAAAATAATACTGATCTAGCATCAGACAACATATCCTCAAATGAAAATAGTCTGAGTATGTGAGGTGTTTGGGTTGAGGTTGTATTTTGAGCTGAAGTTGGTGCACTAAGATCCACAGTTGTTACTTCCATTTCATGTTGAAAGTCGGGAACTTCAGGTAAATATTCTGCTTTTTCAGGTAAATGTTCTGCTTCTTCAGGTATAACTGGAATAGCATCATCAAAAGATAGTTGTTGTGAAGTAGATGGAAATAATTCTTTTCTAGAAGAACGTTGCAAATATCGCTGAGCCCTAGCAGCTGCAGTAGAAGTAGTTGCTTTGGTCCAAGCGAAAACTGAAGGAATCGCTGTCTTTTTTAAATATCGGTGTACTTGAGGTAATCCTAAAAGTAAAAAGATTACAGTAGTTAGACTCAATTCTATATGATAGGTACACAAAATCTATATATTTAATATAGATATACTAGTATAACTTAACATGACGCCTTGTATTTCCCGAAGGGTTCGGCAGAGGTGTTATAATACACATTCGTTTCGCTTGTTACAATGTTATACGTTTATGTCCCATAGGGGGCGAGCCTATTCCCCATTAACCCCAGACTCCGGGCTGCAACTTAAAAATTCCTGATGGGAAACCCAATAATACTTTGCCCGACCAGTCGCTCTTGCAACCACTAGACCAACAAGGAAGTATATTTTATAACAAGTGAATAAAGGTAGTTAGACTAACCTGTAGCAGGACTTACTCCTTGAAAGTCTGTTTCTTTAAAATGGTTAGAACATAATGTTCTAACCATTTTAAAGAAACACTTAGTTCCTGAAAAACGTTCCAACCCACTAACTTGACATTTTGAGATAATTGCGATTAAAGTTCAATCTCGTATTACTTAATGAAATTTTTATTTTTTTTCCACTGATACTTTTGTATGCTATAGACGACATGATCGAGTTTTAATGTGACCCTATTTTAGACTTTTAATGTTAATGCTTTTCTCAATATTCATAAAAATATTGCTGTGAAACGTTTTTGGTTTATTGCAATATTCATGGTACATTTAAAATTTTAATTTGCGCAAAACGTTCCAAACGACATGTACGACAAAGAAAATAATAGTAAAACAAGATAAAATAGAAAAAAAAGTATATTTTGTAATGAAAAATATCTACGATATACGTTCTTCTTCGAATTCAAAGTCTTGTTCACCAGCAAATCCTTCAATATAATCGGGTCCTTCTATACCCTGCAGGTTTTTATAAAAGGACAGGCAATCCTCAGGAATTAGACTGAACATTGACTTTAGGTCATCTAATTTAGCCTGGGTAATAGGTTTTCCGTCTGGCCAAAGAGGAATAAGGAGTTCTGAGCATAAAGGAAGCACTCTTCCTTTAAATTTTCGCCCTATATATAACTCTTGATATTCCTCATTATTATCTGAACTCATGAAGACAGAGTGTACATTATCCTTTCTTATTTGGATATGTTTGGTCTTTAGCCAATTAACTTTAACCTTATTAATGAACATCTTTCGATTTGTTATATTTTTTTCTAATTTCTCAGTGCTCACGAAGTCTTCTTTTTCCATCTTTATAGGTACTAGAGGGGTCTTTTTTGTGCAAGTCTTTATCACATTCACGTAATCTTCTGCAGTGTATAGTCTCTGAAATTTTTTTTAAATGAATTTCAATTTTACCAAAGTCAGTGTCATTTGGCAAAAATGTATGTCCACTTTCTAGGAAATTTAAATCTATAACCTTTAAGGTAGGATGGCTGGATAAAATCACTTTAAGAATGAGGACCATTTTTATGTTCCGATTTTGGCCCCCGCAACTGTCGCTCCACAATGATAGATATTCAACATTAGGACGCATTACTTCGTTTATAAATTTTTTCAAACAGGAACCAACTTCTTGGGCACCTCTGCCAGCTTGACCCTCAACCCGAACAAAACAATATCCTTTATTTGTAGAAGACACATGAACGCCGCAGTTATAAAACCAGAGTTGTCTTTTATAAAATACCACGTTTGTTGGAATACGTGGTAAAGGCAACGTCTTCTCCATGTCAAATGTTAAACACTCAAATGTCTCATCTACTTTTGCTCTTTCAATCTGGCAATTCATTTGACTTCGTAAGGACTCAGCTAATTTTAAATGCTTTTCTTTTTCAGAAATCAATTGGTTTCTGTCTTCTATTGACAAATCGTTCGGGACTTTTAGTTTTGCTGCAAATGTGTCACATCTATTGCACGTGTCTTTTTTAAGACTTTTGAACCTTAAGTTAAATTATTTCAGGAAAATCTTTCTGAAAATGGCTAATGATACATATTTTTTGCTGTCGTTGCCATGAATGAGTCTAAATTCGTCAACATATAAATCATATATCTTTTGCATAGTCAATCCTGGTTGCAGATATAGTGCATCACCAATTTGAGATCTTCTATAGTGGGACTCATATTTTGGTAAGTTATTTATAATATTACAAACAAAATCTATTTGTTCTTGCGAAGTTTTATTCCACCCACCAGATGAAAATCCTCTACAATCCCGTAAGTCCGTAAAAAATCACAATTTGTTTAAAAAACAACGCAATGGTGATAACCATTGCGTTGTTTTTTAAACAAATTGTGATTTTTTGTGTAGTTACTTGAAATGTGTTTAAAAACATGTCACGCGGCATACAGGAATATTTGAAATTCTATACGTTCTGGAGAAGTTTCGTGGCTTTTTGACCTGAGATGAAGTATTCTCAGATATATACGACCGTTTTTTACGTGTTTCCGTAACGTTCGAGCAAATGTACAGTAGCTGAGCTTCGTACGACCCAAGTGTGATAAATTTATTAAATTCTTTTCTTCTTTCTTCTTCTGTTACGTTCAAATGACACTGTTTTTTGCAATCGCATGCGTAACTTTCAAACTCTTTTGCGCGTACTTCTCTATTTTTTCCTCTGTACGGCAAATTAGCATATTTGCGATATTTTCTTTGAGCTAACGTATAGTTTTTGAATTTTCTTTTTCGCCCCCTTTTTGGTCGACTTGGTCTTTTTTCAGTAGTTTCTTCTTCACTATTGATATTATTTGCTACAGAATTTTCTTCTTCACATGTGCTATGGCTTATTCCTTCTCCGAGATCTTCATGCAAATTATTACTACATACTTCCTCCATGTTCTGTTCTTGTGTAATACTTCTAGGTAGTAAAATTGATTCGCTGTCCGCATCTGAAATTTCCGAACTCTCGGAAACTATGTAGTTCGGATCTTTGACACTATCATCGTCACTGCCACTTAAAAGTGTATTTAACAGATCTAGTGTAGCTGGTGACATAGGTCTTACTGGATAATCTTCAATTCCTTAAAAAATATAATATTATGTAGCAAAATGCGTATTTGTTGAAATGGAACATGCGCAATACATTATTATGGTAAATGCTATTTTGAAATGGATGTGTCTACTAATAAGTAATTAAATAGAAATCGATGACTAACTTTGAAAACCATTTTCAGAATAATCTTGTACAATCTCTTGAGGTTCATTCTGTAAATCTGGGTTTTGTGATGCCCCAGTATGCATACTCTGTATTCTCAATATATCTTCATTGTTAGTATTTCGAGGTGTGATTGGCGTATAAGAAGGAGGATCCAGAGAAATGTAACCTAAAAAATCATAAATCTTACCAAATATTAACCTTACCTGCTTCCCAGAGGGGTAGGCTGCAACTACGAGTTTCTACCATAGTACTAGTTACTACAATCCTGACATATTCAATATAAAGGTATAACAACAATTTAATAACTTTCAAAACTCTATGTTGTGGCAACTGTAAGGGAGTAGTTCTTACTTTCTACACTCGCTATATTATCTGTATTGGAGAGATTGGTATCTTGATATGTTATAGAAGTACTAGTTGAAGGTAGGACTATTTCTTGGACTGGTATAGTCTTGAGATTGATCACATCTGTAAAAAATATGCGTATAATATACATAGTATATAGTTTGGTTAGTGGTTGGTAATATTGTTTGGCTACCTCTATTATCAGAACCTTTAGTTTGTTCTAAACTGAAATGAAAATATTTATTTGTCCACACCATCCCTGCACATCCTTTTAATAAGGTAGATAGGTATAGATAACGTGCGGTCTTAATAAAACAAACGAAAATCACTCAAGAATGTCTCCAAAGCTGTATTTAGAATCATGTTACTTTAATAAAACAAAGGAAAATCACTATCAAAAAATGTAATAAACAAATCATGACTAGCTAACTAGATACTATACCTTCAGAAGCATTTTTTTCATACTGTTTTATTATCTGGTCAGGATTAATTTCCTTCAAAGTTTCCACCAGACCAGTGGTTTCAACTTCACCTTGCTTTTGAGAGGTTATTTTTTTTCGGAGGTCCATTAATTTCCGTCTTTTAGCCAATAACTTTTCAAATGACAGAGTCTGTAACAAATCATAACGATTATGTAGGAAGTTAAACTTATATTAGCGAATCAGTCAACAAATATCTTTCACAATAAATTGGTATTTTAATGAATACTTACGTTTTCCTCGGCTTCCATAGTAAAATAAAATTAACACCTGACACTACAAATTAATAAACTTACACAGATCACTTAGTACTTTGCAAAACACAACGATAACGAAACAAAACACGACACGGCGACAATACGTACTCCTTCAACGATGCTTGCGTCCTACGTACTGATAAGTCAAGATTCACAATGACAGGAAGCAAATAGTCTGTCTCGCTTGCACTCGTGGATAAGTATTGACAGAAGCAATGAATCACTTGCATAGTTCGTATTCATTTAATAAATAATTGAAGGTACCTAAATGTGAGAGAAATAGGAAACAAAGTTATTAATATTAAAATATAAACTTTATTTTCTTCTTGTCATTAAATCATTATGTTACCTTACCTAAAGATGATTTTTTTTTTAATAAAAAATATTCCAATTGACTTGGAACTTTTTAATGAAAATTATATTTTGCCGACATGGTAAACATTTATTTAAATCAAAAACGTTTCAAATTGTATGGACCATTTTAGTGAAATATCTGTTCTCCGGAGAGTGCATGTACTATGTTTAAACAAAAACGTTTCAGATGGCTTGGAACGTTTTAGTGAAACATCTATTTTAACAAGGTCAATCAGATTTTAAAAAATCAAAAACGTTTCAAATATCTTAGATCACATTTCAGAAAACAAAATATGACTCAGTCTTATATTTGGGTTGTTCCACACAGCTTGGGCTTTTTTTTTTTTTTTTTTAGTTTAATATTTATTTGTGTTCTCTATACAAGTGGGTTGGGTTACTAGATCATGATTTTATTAATAAAATAATAGTACAGCCACCAAATTTTGACAGTTAGTAAATAGCAATCACATGACTTATTTGGCATTATAAAGTAAGTTTTGATCTGATTGTGGGTTGGAACGTTTTTCAGGAACTACGTCCTATTATCCTCAAATTTTTGGAAGCTCTAAAATTGCGTATCTTTGTCGCCCTTTCCCATAGTTTTTTTAATTGCAAGTCTTTAGGAAATGAATGATTTCCATTGTTATTACAACCGATTACAACACAACGCGGCATATTTTTGTCAGATGCCGTCCAAAGTATTTTGTAAACAAGTTTTGTATGTAATTTGACAGCTAATGACATTTTCTGTGAGTCAAGCGTTACCAGCGACACCCGTGGGATAAATTGTCAGTTTTCTTCCCCATTGGCAAACAAATATGCACGCACAATGCAATCTAGTAATCGTCTAACACTGACCAACGAATTGCCCGGCCCGGCCGGGTGGCGAGGTGCGCACGCACACGCACACATTTATATTTGTCACTATACTCAACACATCCAAAATGTTCTGTCCCGCGCCCCGCCCCAGCTCAATGCTTGATGCGATAGCACGACTTCCGATGAACATTTGTGATTAATTTGAATGTGTGCCGTAATACCAAAAATGATGAATGAAAACTCAATGCTTTTCCATTTTTTTTTATATTATTTAACTTAACAATATAAGACATGTTTCGATTTGAACAATATTACAAATACTACCGTTTTTAATATAGAACAGATGAGATGAAAACATTGTATTTAAACTGTAAAAATGTGAGATATTAAATTTGTTTGCATTTCTCTCTTGGTAAGTATTTTGCAAAAAAAAAAAAACATAGAAACCTAGGTAATTATCATCTTGTTCCGAATAACAGCATATTAAGGTGGAAATATGCTCAAACTGAAAATGATTTTGGTATTACACACATCAAAAGTATCTAGGGATCAACATATATTTTTGCAATAACTTTTCTCCTGATTGATATTAATTAAAATTTTCTTTAAGGATTCATCAAATAAAGTGTTTTCGTTTGTCACAGTAACGATAAACCAAGTCACCTTTGCATTAATAAAGAAATTTGCCATTTTCCTAATAAAGGGATTTTTGACATTTGAACCACTAACATTAAAGTTCGAAAAAAAGACTGAAATAACAGTTTTCTTTAAAATTTTATTGGGTAACTTAAACAATTAATAATCCGTGTTTCTACCGCGAACACTAACAACACAAGAACATCGGTTTGGCATACTCAAAATGAGTTCATCCAAATCACGCTGTGGAATGGCCGCCCATGTTCGTTGCAACAACAAAAAAAGGTCTTCTTGCGACTGGATACCCTCCATATTCGGCAGAGCTCTTCTCTGTAGCATATCCCATGCATGCTCAATCGGGTTCAAGTCTGGCGACTGAGCAGGCCAGGGCAGGACATTGATGTTAGCTGCGGCGAGAGTCTGTCTTACAACTCTTGCGGTGTGCGGTCGTGCATTATCATGCATTAACTGAAATAAGGGACCGATTTGCACTTGTAGAGGAACGATGACGTCTGATACAATCGTCTCAGCATAAATTTGAGCGTTGAGGTTGCCTCTGATCCAAATCAACTCAGTTCTTCCGCCGATCCAAATACCCGCCCATACCATGATGGTTCCACCACTATAAGGATGGACTTCCTGGCAGGATTTTAATCGCTGTTGGCGTCCAGGGGTTCTCCAGTGTCGTATACGTCTTGTATCCGGTCTCATACCAAAACGAGACTCATCAGAAAAGCACACGAAACGCCATTGTTCTTCTGCCCAATTTCTGTGTTCAAGAACCCATTGATATCGAATCCTACGATTGTGCATTGCTATAGGTGGTACCCGTAGCGGTCTTCGGGAATGAAGGTTCACTTCATGCAAGCGGTTTCTGACTGTTTGGTCGCTAATTAAGTTCCCTGAAGAGTGATGAAGCCTCACGGCTAACATCATGGCGGTTATTGTTGGAGCTCTTCGAGTTAAGATTTGAATGTATCGGTCTTGTCTCCGTGTGGTGCAGCGATACCGTCCTCCATGGCGCTCAGCCACGGTACCAGTGCTTCGGTAACGTGTCCAAAGTCGACTGATAACACTCTGACTTGTATTCAGAGCTAAAGCTACAGTACGTTGCCGGGAACCAGCTTCTATCATTCCCACGGCTCTGAGCATTTCTTCCCTGCTTAAATGACGTCGCCGCTCCATAATAACGTTGGTTTTAATCAGTAGTAGGGAAACAGTAGCACTAATAATGTCTTCAATGCGTTGTATGTTTTTATAGGGAAAATATTGACAGCTTATTTTCATCTTTTACTCGAATTTGATTGAGAGTTCCTGATTCAAATTATGAAATGCACCAAAAAGGATCCATATAAATTTATAAAATCATAAATTTATTACAAAGCCACATCTCAATCTCAAGAAATCCGCATAAAAATGCTTGATCCCTAGACATTTTTGATGTGTGTACGTTTGTATGGACAAATTCACGCTCCCCGGCCCCTTAAGTGAGTCATCACTTAGTAACAAAGATTCATTACGGAGTAGAAGTTAAACGTAGTATGGAATCGAACCACTGGGTCCGGTGGGCGGGAAAGTGGAAACTTGCCAATTTTCGAAAGTAGATTAAGTGCGGGAAAGTAGGCCAATACCCACCTAATTTGCATAAAAAGTAGGTCAAATATACCAAAAACCGGACCTGTGCAGTTGGACTCTGCCACACAAATCATACTTAGTCACATTACGTTAGAATTCCTCCACGTGTGCCCAATGGCTGCCGGTCCCTCTCTATACGTCTGGAGGGAACAGCAGCTGCTAGGCTGGTGCACCCCGGGTACGGCACCTTCCTCGAAGAATCAAAAGAAATTCTTATTATTATGGGCTTATCGGAGGGTACGTGATTGGTGATTCGCTCTTCGAAGTTCTCGGGGAGTGAATCAGGGCCGGGTTATTTCGTCGTGTACCGTGCGATGGCTCACGGAGCGGGCTCATCGGATGGTACGTGACTAGAGATTCATTCCTCGAAGTTCTCAGGGAGTGAATCAGGGTTCCATCCTCCTTCGTCTTCGATCACCACATTCATTGCCCTCTGGTACGCGTCTGCCCATAAAACGTGACTGAGCGTGATGAATGATGCCAACAACAAGGAGGAAAAGAGAGTGACTCCCGGGGCCGCTTCATAATGCTCCCCAAAACCTCGTGATGCCCCCATCGCATTAGTGACCAACAGAGCGGAGCTCAATACTGCGAGGCGGGAGGACCGGAAGGCCAACACGACCGACGAGGTCGCTCAGTCGGCTCGTCGGGCAAGGGAGAGGCAGTCGCAGACCACCACAGCTCTTGAGGGCTTGACGGCAGAGGCCCTTAGCCGCCAGGTTTTGGACGGCGTGGACGTCGAATCAGGCAACCAGAAGGGGACGTCACGCGGGCCTCGGGATCAAGGAAGCGATGGACGTCCTCCTTGATCGAACGACCTCGGAGGAGACGGTTAAGCTCCAGAGAGGAGAATCGCCGTCTTCATACGAGGATGTTGGAGCTCCAGTAGGAGGTCAGCGCCCTGAGGGCGGACTTTAGCAGGCAGCAGGGTGCAACGACTACGGACAGTCGTGCCCTACCACAGAACGGGTCTTTGGGTTAAGACCAGTTCAATCGGCTGTTGAGCATCATGACCGCCAGCTTGGACAGCTACCTAGCTAGAACCCAGGCTCAACCGCCCTATTAGACTTCGTCTGCCGCTGGCGGCAGATACGCAGAGGAAGGAGGCGAAGCCCGCACTAGCAGCGACTGGGCCAACGTGGGCACAGGTGGTTAAAGCTAAAGCACCACATGCCCCAAAAAAGTCCTTGCCGGCGCCCAAAAAAGCCCTCAAGAAGCCCACGGAGGGGAGCAAATAGGCGGGGAAGGGGACGAGAAATCCCACTGTGGGCTGTAGCTCATCCCCCAAAGAAAAAGAGGGGGCGTGGAAGACGGCCCCAAGGGGCAGGCCTCGAGAATCCGCGTCCCTCGCTCCGAGGCTGTAGGGATCACGCTGCAGCCCGAAGCCAAGGGGAGGAAATTGACGTACCAGAAGGTACGGCAAACTGGTGTTCGCCGATTTTGGCACCCCGGACGGCTTCCGTAACGGAAGCCGTCCGGGGTGCCAAAATCACACACAAGACATGGGCGCCGCGCCGCCGCCGCCGCCGCCGCCATTCGCTGCTCGGTGAGAGCGAGGCTAGCACGTGCCATTTTGTTTCGGTTTTTTTTTGTGTTTCATTTTAAAATGACCAGTTTATTAAATATTAGTATAAATAAACTCTCTATAATCGTGCTTTATGATGCTAAAACTCGTAGCAGTTTTTGTTGGAAGTACTTCGGAAATATTGTCATTACTGAAGAAAATAACAAAAAGAGAATTTTGAATCCTGATCAAGTATATTGCTCAGCTTGTCTCACAGCAGTTAAAGCTGAAAGTGATGGTGACGGCGTGACATTTAGATCGTAAGTACTTTGCTTTTTTAAACTAAAATGCTTTTTTTAGATCTCATTAATCTTTTCTAACCTCAAATTTGTTAAAATTCGTTTATTTCTGCCTGTTCCTGCAAAAGTGAGCTTTGTTCTTACTCTTTATGTTTGTTACATACCTAGCTTAAATTGAATAAATAATATTATCAATCATCAAAGTTTATGTTAGTCATGATGGTTTACATTACACTGCTTTCTAACGCCTAGTTTTATCGCTGAAGCAAATGTATAATTTCAAACAAACAAAACAAATTTCGTAGGCGTAAAACACTTATTGGCAATTTTATTATTAGCATACTTTATTATCTGATTTCTAATTTATAACATTGACATCTGAGAATCGTTTATTTGAGTTTAGATTTAACATTTTATAAGCAGGCATGAAGGTGATGGGCTTTTTGCTTAATTTGTTACAGTGTTAAAATAAAGTGTTATAGTAAAACAGTCAGTACTGGGAATTTAACTCGTCACCTACGAGATGATCACGACATTCGAGATGAACCTGCTTCTGCTGCTAATAAAGCCAAAACTAACATCAAAGACTTTTTCACTGCTAAGCGTCCTGCTAAAACTAACACTGCTTCTGGTTCAAAAACTGCAAAAGTCACGCCGAAACATGACAAATGGCTACTGGCTAGAGATGTAGCTCTTTGGTTTTCAAAATCTTTGCTTCCGTTTGACTCAATTTCTGATGAAGGGATGGTGGATTTTTTTAAGGTACCCATCTATTTCAGTAATTTACTTTTATTGCCTTTCTTTTTCTAATGTCACACAACATTTATTATGTTCACCGAACTCAAGCATTTCTGAAATTTTAGAAATATGACATTATCTTGAATGAAGACGACCTTCCGTCACGACATACTGTGAGTGGTACAGCGTTGTCCGATGTATACGAGTGCATGCTGAGCAACGTTAAAGAAAGAATCCACACGGACGCGCCTCGACACTGTGCTATTACCTTTGATTTATGGACAGATCAATACAGGAAACTGAATTATATTACGTTTACCCTACATTATTTAACAGCTGGTAGGCAATTTTCATATAAAGAGACGAATTCACAGAAAAAAATTAAACTTAACGTAAATATCAAGAGGTTTATGCTGCTTCTTTCCTCAGCCAAGCAACCAATTTAGCTTTTGACTTTGAAGTTTTTTTTTTTTCTGAGCAATCTTTCTTGCATGATATTAAAACGGAATTATGTTATTCTATTTCTTATCTATTCTAATTATTTCCCTGATTGCAGATTTTGAACTGAAGTCATTGACTCTGAGTACTCACACTGTGACTGGAAAAAAAACAGGAGAAAAGATAAATGAAATGATCCAGGGCGTAAAGAAAAAATTTGGACTGGATGCGAAAAATATCTACGCTGTAACGGATGCTGGCAGAAACGTGAAACGGGCAGTTTCGTTGGGAAACACGGAGCACCATTTGTGCCTCGGACATGGGCTTCATAACCTTGTGACCGTGGATGGTATAGATAGTGTCCCAGAAGTAAAAGAACTGGTTAATAAATGTAAAAAAATTGTCAAGACTGTGCGCTACCGGTTACCAGAGGTGGAGTTAGAAGCAGAAAAAGTGCAGAAAGAGTTTTTGGATAGTGTTGAACGAGTAGTAGAAACACTAGAAATTGATGAGAGTAACCCTATTTTACAGAGCAATTCGCAGACAGCTACAGAAGCAAGCACCGAAGGGTTTGCAGAAGACATGTCACTTATGACAGCTGATAATTTTAGAAATATTCCGTCAATTGAGACTGCTACGCCTACACGTTTGCACAGCATTTTAGAGATGCTAAAGAGTTTAATTCATGTTTGCAACCGTGATCCAATAAACAACATGTTAAGAAAAGTAGGAAAAGATGAGCTGAAAATTACTCAAAATGAGTGGATTCTTTTGGAAGACTTAGTCAAGTTTTTAAATCGATTCCGTGAAGCAGTCGAAATTATGTCATCCCAAAAGACCTGCACTATGAATGTTGCACTTGTATTTCGCTCTGAAATAATTGATGTTCTAAAATCACTTGATGATGATGAATCATTAGTTCTGTTTCGTTTAAAACGCAACATGTTAGCGAATATTGATAAAAGATTTCCTGTTACGAAACCTGTAGTAGCTGCAGCTCTTTTGGACAAGCGGTTCATGGGTCTTAAAGAGTTAGATTTATTTTTAGAGTCGCAAAATATGGCAAAGGCTGCCTTCCTTGCATCTTATATAAAGGAAGTTATAAAGTCGCATGATTTGCCCGGAAATTCTGAAAGAAACGAAACGGACACTTCAGTTTCATTAAATACCAGCAGTTCCTCATCAATTTTGAGTAAACTCTCTAAGAAACATAGTGCTGGTCATGGACTTGAAGATGATGATCCACTAGACCAAGAATGTTGGCGATATCTTGCTTCTGCTGTTGGATCTACGGATATCAAGAATGAGGATCTTTTATCTTTTTGGAACGAAAAGAAGAAAGATTTTCCTTGGCTGTCTACCTTTGCCAGAGCTTTGCTATGTGTACCCGCTACAAGTACCCCAAGTGAGAGGGTATTTTCTGTAGCTGGAATGGTACTTTCTGCAAAAAGATCTCGGTTGAGTCCACAAAGGGTGAATAAAATAATTTTTATTCACGATAACTATAAGGAATGCAAAAATTATCTAGAAAAATAACTTTGTTGCCTAGTTTGAACAGTTTTCTTTTATTTTTTAATAAATAAAGTAAGTGATTGCATTGTTGCTTTTTTTTTAAGATTTTTACACTGAATTTTCATACTGCACATAAATCGGCCACGCCGCCGGCTCCACGCCGCTGCCGAGCGAGATTCATCAGCACGCCGCCGCCGCAATATTTGGGGGCGGCGCCCATGTCCGTTACAGAACGGCAGCCACCGGGGCCAAGATGTTTGAGTTGGCGGGGATCAGCAGTGCCGAGAGGGCGGACTCCCTAGAAAGTAGAATTACCCTAGAATTGACAACATTTCATATTTTTAACTTGTGTGTATTATTACGTTAAATAAAAGTAAATGCAAAACTAGTGCACCCGTATTTTTCTGTTTTTCGAAATGTACTTTTCATTCATAATTTTAAGTTTCAAATTTGGCGTGTTCTAAAAAGATGTTAGCGCCAAATGACGTCATTCTTACAGTGGAATGGCGATTTATCCTTCGCTTTACTGTGACCTGACCTTAGATTATATTATTTAGTCTCAAGGACCTGACAAAAAATTGACAAGTGTCACTGTCCTAAATCACTTGTCTTGTCGTTGTCACTTTGACACTGTCTGACTTTGTCAGCTTGTCAAACTCTCTATATAATCTGTGCTCGTTGGCGCCTAAACTCGTGATTGTTTTCAATAATAAAAAATCGTAATTTTTCTTATTTTCAAGTGTTATTATATCCTCTTCTGTTTTTATTTAGTCACCATGAAAGTTTCGGAAGGATTTCTAGTTGCCGATAGCAGAAATTTGCCGAAAGTAGATTATTTAATGCTATTGCAATATATGCACAAATGAATGCTACAATATAGCGGAAACACGTAGTGCCAAGGCATTACTAGCATCACGGGAAGCATTTGTTGACACAGCTGTAGGATTTGTAGAAGTCAAGCGAGAAGGAAACTCATGCACCGTTAAATGCAGGGTAACACCCGAACATAAGATAAAATCAAAGTTGTATCAGGTTACAGCTGTAATCGATGAATCTGTCGAGAAGATTATCACAGTAGAATGCAACGACTGTGCCGCTTCTGCAGGAGGATGCAAACACGCTATATGCTTTGCCATTTGGCTGATAAAACGATCAGACGAACCTTCAACGTCAACTAAGTGTTATTGGAGTAAACCAAAACTTGCTGGACCTGTAAGTGACCAGAAGTTCATCTTGGCAAAATGAAAAGAACCCCAGATAACGTGGACATGAGTGTCAATATTTCTATGTTTGCCAAAGAATGCAAGAGGCGTAAAATTTCAACAGGAATGATTTTAAATTACTGTGGGAATCACCAGCCCCATTTAAATGACTTTAGTTGTAAGGCTGGTTTATTCCTTACCCAAACCAGCTAGTCAGGGTAGTATATTAAGCATGAGACTTATAACGGGCGATGAGCTTGAAGGGATTCATGAAAGAAAACATTGTCATACAAATGGTTTAATTATGATGAATGTCAATTTACACATACACCTAAAGTTCCTTCTTCAAAACACTGCGGAGATCATAAATATGCAGGTTTGAAACTTACTTTATCTACAAGATTACCATACACTGTTTCAACACAGGGAACACGCTGATCCAACCAGTATCGTTGCCCGTGTGGAGATGCTCCGTATCCTCACAACGAGTGGCAGCGCACTCTGGTTTTATCCCTGTTGTTTGGAACTGATGGACTTGCCTTCATTATTCATGTACCATGTTGTATGACATTTTTGTTTTTTTATGGTTTCATATGTATTTAATGCGTCATGGCGTCTTAGACACGCCGTAGACGTAATGTGGAGCCCTGATTGACAAAGAAACAAAACGAGATTGAAATTCAGAGTAAATTAGGCTTGAGATACAACGCGTCACATTGGGAAAACGTTCAAGTACTTACAGCGTGGACATCAGATGGGCACTTGTTAATGACCTCGAACCATACGCTGGCTCCTTGCGGTTAATTATACCACATAGTGGTCAGGTGACAGTGTTGTTATCTTAAAAATCTGGGTTGCCGTATGTCACATTCTGATTTGCCGTATTTTAGGGGAAAAAATACTAAAATGCCGTATATATTATTTATTTATTCCTCATTTATTTCTACTTCGCCGTATAAGTTTCTTATGGTATCTATTACATCAGTTTCATGTTTGTCCAGTGTGTACTTGTCTTCGCTACGCATTTTTTCACACATGTCGCGCGACACCTTAAACTTAGTACAGTTCCCTTGGTTTTGAATGAGTTGTCTTGCTAATAGAGTTTTATTTACAGTCGATGTTATTAGCTTATTTCGCATCTTGGTCTTCATATTGTTGACTTGACTAAATATTCTTTCACAATCTGCGTTACTGTGAGGAAGGCATAGAACATCTAAAGCAAACTTCGCTAGAGTTTTGCAGTCGGTTGTGCTATGGATCTTTTCCCAAAACTCGTGTGCTTTCCAGGTGCCGATGTCCAAGGTCGAAAATTTGTTGACATCAGGTAAAAGTCTCCACTCGTCATCGATTTTTTGTAGGTCATTTTCATTTCTGACTATACGTGGTAGTTTCTGGGTTAGTGGCAACATTGACGGAAAACTCTCTCTATTACTGTGGCGCACAGCCCTTTCAGGTGACAGATGTTTGAGGAGTGGAAGTATTTCATTGGAAAAATCATAACGCTTCCGAATTTCCTTGCAGCCTGTTACTAGGAAGTCGCGGCAACGAGAATAAAATTCAGCCAGGAGCACTTTTTGCTGCACGATATTGGTTTTTTGAACTTCTTGCATGATTTTAACACCTAAATACATTTGAGGTAGTAAAAATCGTGTATTTTCTGGGTCAATCAAGCATATTTCAGTTTGATTAACGTGGTCTCTAGTCATGTAACACTGCAATAGATCTTTGTAAAGCAGTTTCATACTATCGTCCAGTTCTATTAATCTAGAATCTGTTCCTTGGAAATACTCGTTCATCTTCACAAATTTGGGTAATATCCATTGTAGAAATAGGATGTAGAGTTTTACAAAGTCGTCGTTTAACTCACGATGGATCAGCTCAGCAGCGACGGTGCGTTCTTCTAGCCACTGGTAGCTAAAAAATAATTTCAGGCTCTCCCATTGCTCTAGCAGCCTATTTATTACTGATAACAGTGATAGCCATCTGGTTTGCGACGGGTGTAGTAATTTATGGATTTTTGTATTCATAAATTCTTGAAATTCAATGTATTCCGATTGTCTTTTGGCACTATGTTTGAAAAATGCGTACACATTTCTTGCTAAATCCTCACAACGTCTTGGAAGTTTTTTGCAAGCTTCATTGGCGCATAAATGCATAGAGTGACATATGCACTTAAATATTTGTATTCCTGGCAATTCGGCACGTAAACGACTGGCAACTGAGTTGTGAGGACCCATCATGACATTGCAGCCATCCGATGCAAAGCCGATTATATTATCTAATGGCACACCACGTTGAGTAAACGTTTCTGATTGTTGTATATAGCGCTTCAGCTGTACATCCTCGTAAAGATGACGCCCCATCAGTTGTTTTTTTGTCATGCAAAGGCTCCAATTGCCATAAGCAAGCAATAACTTTTTTGCAATCTTTGTCGTAATATCTGACAAGGATGCATATTGTCTTAGTAGTGGAAATGTCTGTGGATTCATCGGCAAGTACGCTGAATTTTTGCTGTTTTAAAATATTTTCTAGGATTTCTTTCTGGCTTTCTCCTATGACATTTTTTACAGTTGCTGTACATTTGCCTCTTTTTATCGCCAAATCAGCTGCTATTTTAGAGTCTGGGAAACAAGATTTTAGTACCTCTGTTAAATGATCTATTGCCAGGAAAGAAATGTTGTGCTCGGCCACAAATGCAACGAGTTTTATTTCGGCTTCCACAACAAGGGTGTTGGTGTCCTTTTCACGCGGTTTAAAATAAGCACTTACAGATTTTGTAGACGACGAAGCGAGTGTCTTTTTTTTATGTTGATTATGTTGTGGGTTATGTTATAATAAAGGAAAAACGGATTCCAAAGTAAATCAACTGTATATTGTAGAGTAATTCAAAACAAGAACACCATTAGCAAAGCGTGGTTACAGAGAAGTGAAGTGTAAAAAGGCGGGCTGTCAACTTCAACTCTTGACAAGGATGACATGGACAGTTGACAGCTCTAATCATTCAATAAGATGCGTTCCAATATTATTGACTACTTTCTTAATTCGTAACACCCTTCCTCAATACAATTGGTACGCATTCTTTACAATTACAATACTTATATTTATTTATATCTTCTATCATAGCTATCTCAGGAAATTACAAATCATATTAACTAATACTATATCTATCCATGAATTTAATTATTTAACATACTACACAACTTGTTAAATACTTCTTTATTTAAACCTTTAGTAAACACATCCGCTATTTGTTTCCCCGTTGCTACATATCTTAACTCTACAATATTATTTTCTACCTTATCTCTAACAAAATGATATTTCAAATCAATATGTTTTAATCTCTGATGTTTTTCAGGGTTTTTAGCAACATAAATATGAACATCAATATAAATAATGAAATTATTACAACCTATACCAATTTATTTTATTAAATTGTAAATCCAACAACCCTCAGCTACCCCTTTCGCTAATGCCACATATTCAGACTCTGTCGATGATAGAGCAGTACATTGTTGCTTTGAGCTGCACCAAGATACTGTGCAACCAAAAAGCTTCATGATGTACCCTGAAGTAGACTTTCTTTCCAGCTTATCTCCAGCCCAATCTGCATCTGTATATCCTACTAGTACATCCTTAGAATTTCTTCTGTAAATTAATTTGTAGTCTAATGTTCCTTTGATGTATCTCAGTATTCTTTTTAACGCCTTCCATAGGTTTTCATCTGCATAAACTTGATATCTACTCAGATAACTAACAGCAAAACAGATGTCTGGTCTTGTGCCCAACATAGCATACATAAGGCTTCCGACTACCTGTCTGCATCTTTTCACCATATCATTGTCTTTGGCTGGTTCTGTTGATAGTATCAAGCCTGTCTCTATAGGCGTCATCGCCGGGTTACATTCTTCCATTCCATACTTTTTAAGTAGATCTTCTAAATACTGTCTCTGATCTAGTTCAAGCCCGTCTTTTTCTTCTGTTATATTGATTCCTAAGTATTTCATTTTCTTATTACCCATGTCAGTCATTTCAAAGTTTCTGTTTAGTGATTGTTTCAGTTTCTCAACTTCTTCCTGTTTCTCTGCTATAATTATTAAATCGTCGACATATAGGAGTATATAGAATCTTTTATTTGCTTTGTAGTACATGCAGTAGTCTGACTTGCTTCGAATAAACCCTTCCTCTTTCATATAATTATTGAATCTGTCATTCCAGTTCCTTGGCGACTTCTTTAAACCGTAAAGTGACTTCTGTAATTTTAGTACTTTTCCATCATATTTCTCAATTCCATTTGGTATCTTTATGTATACTTCTTCTTCTATAATCCCATAAAGGAATGCACTCTTCACATCCATCTGTGTCATTTTCAAGTTGTACTTACAGGCTATGGATAAAAGGATTCTCAAAGTTGGCAATTTTGCCACTGGTGTGTATATCTCCGAGTGGTCAAAATCATCTTCCTGTTGAAAACCCCTTGCTACTAGTCTTGCTTTATAGATATCCTTATTCTTCTCTCCTTTCTTTATTTTAAGAACCCATTTTGTATCTATCACTTTCTTTCCTTTCAGTGGTGTTTCTGTTATCCATGTATTGTTCTTCTCTAATGCTGTCAGTTCTCTTTCTATAGCTTCTTTCCACTTATGTGAGTCTTCTCCTTTTATTGCTTGGTCATAAGTTAGTTCTTCTGTGCATGCCTTAAATCCTGTATAATAATCTCCATACTTCTGTGGTTTCTTGATCTCTCTTGTCCTAGTTTTCTGTGGTTTCTCCACTGGCAACTCTCTAAAAGAACTTTCATCTTCTATTTCTCCACATGATTCATAGTACTCTTCTCTTCTGTGTCCACTTTTATCTTCTTCTTCTTCAAGTATATTACTCTCTTGCTGTATATTAGTCTCTCTTCTGTTGATTTCTTCTTTTCTATCTGTCTTCTGTAAGTCTCTTTCTGTTCTTCTGTATTCTGTATCTATCCTTCTATCTTCTGTTGTAGTTTCATTCTGTGTTTCTATTTTCTCTTCTGTCTTCTTCTTGCTGTCTGTGTTTTCTGCTAACACTATTTGTATCATCTTCACAATCAATGTGAACTATTCTGCTCTTCTGTTTCTCTTCTGTCTTTTCTTGGATAAATACCACATCTCTATATGTGTTGACTTCTTTGTTTTGAAAACATACTCTGTAGCCTTTGCAATTTATCCCATAACCAACAAATATTCCTTTCTTGCTTTTTGCATCCCACTTGAGTCTTCTTTCCTTTGGTATGTGTACATAAACTTCTGTTCCAAATATTTTCAACTCTTCTATATTAAAGCTTCTTTTATATAATAATTCAAACGGTGTCTTGCCCTGAACTGATGACTTACCTGTTCTATTTAATGTATAAACTGCTGTGCTAGTGGCTTCCGCCCATAGTTCCTTCTGTAACTTCTTTGCGTGGAGCATAGTTCTAGCTGCTTCTACTATTGTCCTCATCTCTCGTTCAGCTCGACCGTTCTGTTCGGGTGTGTAAGCAACTGTGGTCTGGTGAGTAATCCCCTTTACTTTCAATATTTGATTTACCTCTTTGTTAACAAACTCTCCTCCATTATCTGATCTCATTTTCCGAATTTTGTGCCCACATTCTTTTTTAAATGTTACAATAAAATTTTGAATACTATTTTTTGTCTCATATTTATTTTTTAGAAAATATACAAACCTGTAGCCTGTAAAGTCATCTTTGAATAACAAAAAATATTTAGAACCCCCTATTGAAACCTTTTCCATTGGACCACATAAATCCATATGAATCAATTCTCCAGGTACACTAGCTCTGTTATCACTACTCTGGAAAGGTACCCTACTTTGCTTACCCTCTAAACATGCTGTGCATTGATCAGTCAACCCTTCATGTTTTACATTATTTTTGGTTAAAATCTCCTTGACATAACCTATATTTTGGTGTGCAAGTCGTTCATGCCATTCTGTAAGTGATGTTAAAGCCACTTCTGTATGAAATTTAAAATTCATGTAATACAATTTACCTACTCTGTTTGCTGTACACATAACCTCTCTATTTTTGGTAAATTGACATCCTTCTTTTGTTGAAGTCATAGTATAACCTTTATCTAAGCAACATGATACAGAAAATAAATTTACTGTTAAATCTGGTACAAATAAAACATCCAACATTATATAAGGTGCATACTCTTTGCTGTTGTATCCATGAAAATTAATTTTACCTATACCCTGTACTTTCAGTTTATTACCATCTCCTAATATTACAAATCTATTCTCTAATATATCTGTATAGTCTGTAAATAGGTCTCTTTTGAAACACATATGTTCACTCGCCCCTGTATCCAAAACCCAATCTTGATTTTGAATTAAATTATTATTATTTAGGATAAAAGCATTGTGGTTACCTTTATTTTGTCCCTGCCTGCTTCTGCAGTCCTTATAAACATGACCCAATTTTCCACAAGAGTTACACTTACGCACTTTGCAGTCTTTCTTATAGTGTCCAGCTTTACCACAGATATAACACTTTTGTTCAGTTTCATTGACTTTTAATTTTCTATTGTTGTTTCTTTTTGCCATAAGGGCTGATGATGACGGAGTTTCCTTTCCTATACGCTCCTCTTCCACAAGTAATCTGGCTGTCAAATTCTTCTTATTCTGTTCACTTTCAGGTACTGATTACCATGCCGAGATGAAGTGTCGGTATTTATCAGGTAGGCTCATGACAATTTTTGTGACCACCATCTTCTCAGAAAGATCCTCTCCATTATTTCTTAACTGATTGACAAGTTCCTCAACTTTGGATATGAATGCTGCCATTGGTTCCTCGAACTCCATGCTGTAAAACTTCTGTTGAATAAGGTGTACTCCAACCTTAGATTTGGCTTCAAAAATTGTGTTCAATTTCTCCCACATTTGACAAGCAGATGTGCATGCCAATAAATATGAAAGTATCTTCTCTTCTATTCTTGTAACTATTATTTCTTGCGCTTTTCTGTCTACTTCTTTGCCTTCAGTGGACGACGGCTCTTTGAGTAACGCGTCGTACCATCCCTTTGACCTAAGTACAATCATGATTTGGAACCTCCATAGTGCCCAATTGTTGTCGTTTAGAACTAACGCGCCGTCTTTTCTTTCCATCTTCTATAGATTTCTTCTGTGTTATTCCCGTCTGTAATGACCCGGAAGCGGTCGACTTCTTCTGTTCAGGAGTACTGGTAATCCTAGTACCTATGCGCCACGCGGAGCTTTATTCTGTCGTCTGTTGGCGTCTTACTTCTGTGTGCTTTCCATGCCTGGGCCCATAACCTGTTGTGGGTTATGTTATAATAAAGGAAAAACGGATTCCAAAGTAAATCAACTGTATATTGTAGAGTAATACAAAACAAGAACACCATTAGCAAAGCGTGGTTACAGAGAAGTGAAGTGTAAAAAGGCGGGCTGTCAACTTCAACTCTTGACAAGGATGACATGGACAGTTGACAGCTCTAATCATTCAATAAGATGCGTTCCAATATTATTGACTACTTTCTTAATTCGTAACAGATTATTTGCCACATGTCGTCGCAAAGTTGAAAGTTCACACGATAATTTAACGTCACATACGGTGCACTTTGCTCTATATAGATCACCATCAACAGGAGCAATCCAGTCTTTGAAAAAATCTTCACTCTCCCATTGTTGTCGATATTTTTGTTTTATGTGTTTACCTTTTTTAGTCTTTTTTGGCGTAGATGGTCCTTCAGAATCACTCATTTTGCCAATTCAAACACAAATAAACACTAGTTAGAATTTATTTCTTAACGAAACCGTAACCAACGAACGAATGCGCTCGAGTATTGTGTACCTTGCGAATGTGAATGAGCTATTCGATAATTCGACTCTAGATAGACAAACCCAATTTACTTTAGTTCAGTACTTTGTCTCAGTCATTTTAACCTAAGACGAAAGAGATGGCACGATGTGGCGATATGGACTCTGTTTTTAGTCGTTGGTCGGGATCTCCCCGGCTGTGAGTGGTACGTTTCGTTCGCTGCGCTATCGCTAATTAAAATACGTTTCGTTTCACTTACAGCCAGTTGCCGTATTTTTTGATACGGCATTGAAAGGCCTGCCGTATACCGTATTTTCTGAAAAAAATACGTGGATTACCGTATATTACGGCAATTGCCGTATCAATAACAACACTGTCAGGTGACATTCTTTAAAGTTATTTATTTCAATTATATTTCCTTTTTCGTGACCTTCACTTAGAGACGCCATGCAAAAAGAGTGTTGCTATCCGAAAACCGCCACGCGTAAATCTCAATTTAATTGATGGCTACACCGAAGCCTGCCTTTTTATACAGTCGATCACAATCAGCTATTTAATTTAGCTTTATTTCAAATATTGATTTATTTTATGAATTGAGTTATTTAAGCTATAATGATGTTTTCCCGGAAGAATAAAGAAATTGACTCCATCGATTTGCTACTAACGCCATCTAGGCATACTTTTTGGAACGAACAACCGCATAATTTTCCATCACGTACACAAGAGGTCGCTACCTGCCTCTGTAAATGCAATGTGACTTTTTAATGGGGTTGGCAACTGTCAAAGTGGCGCTAGCATATCTTTAACCAAAATATAAGAATTCCAAAGATTTTCACAATGCCAAAGATCTGTGAAGTACCTTTTTGTAAGGAAATAGGTGCGCATCAGTTTCCTAAAGATTCAGCAATGACAAAAAAGTGGCTAAAAGCCATAAGGAGACAAAAATTCAAGCCGGAAAAAAATTTGAGGTTATGTCATAAACATTTCTTGGAAACAGATTACCATAAAACTAGTTTTTATACAGGTACGTCATTAATTGTAGTCTAAAAATATTCAGCATCCTAATAAAAATGTGTTCTTTATCCATTTTGGTTGTTTCTAGGTATTGAAAACAAGCACCATTATCTGAAAAAAAACAGCTGTCCCAACATTGTTTTCCTGGACTACTAAAACTCTTTCTCTAGAAGCTCAAGCTAGAGAAGAGCGGATAACAAACCGAAATATTAGAAAAGCACTCTTTGAAGAGACAGAAACATCAGCTGTGCAAACTACCAGTGCAGAATATTTGAGTCTTCCTGATAATTTAAACATTTCTACCCAAGATCATAACACAAACACACCGGATTTTGTCAGTGAACAATACATAGAAGCAGAAGTATCTGAAGAACTAGAGAAAACAATCCCTGACCCAGTATATAAGTCTTCAGGAACACAGACAAGTGCTACATTAAGAATCTTTTCTACAGATTTATTGTTCACAGATGATGAGGCAGTTATGTTTTACACTGGATTAGAATCCTACTCAAAATTTAATCTAGTGCTCAATACTGTTTTACCAATGGCAAATAATTTAAAATTCCGCTGGAGTCAAGGGGTCAGTACGTCAGTTGAAGACCAGTTCCTAATGCTATTGATAAAGCTCAGGCGCAATAAACCAGATTATGAAATAGCTAAAATGTTCAATGTAAGCAAAACAGTTGTTTCAAATATATTAGTAACTTGGATAATCTTTTTATATGATGTGTGGTCCCTCATAGATATTTGGCCCCGACGTGATTTAGTGGATTATTACATGCCTGAGATATTCAAAGATCATAATAACAAAACTAGAGTTATTATTGATGCAACAGAAATACCTATTGTTAAGCCAAGTAATCCAATATCTCAGAGAGCCACATACAGCTCATATAAAAACACAAACACCATTAAGTTTTTGGTGGGGTCAACACCATGTGGACTCCTGTCTTATTGTTCACGAGGTTATGGAGGAGCAACAAGTGACAGGCAGATGATTGAACGCAGCTCATTGATTAATTTGTGTGATGACGGTGATAGTGTCATGGCTGATAGAGGATTTAATGTCCAGGACTTGTTTGCAGTGAAAAATGTGTCAGTTAATATACCTGCTTTCTTAAAAGGCAGATCACAGTTGCCAGGTTTTGTATTAAAGCGTGATCAAAAACTTGCAAGTCAAAGAGTACACATTGAAAGATTAATAGGCTTAACAAAAACTTCTAAAATTTTGCAGACACGTTTATTCTCATTTTATGTGCCTTTGGCCTCTGAGATATTTTTTATATGTTTAATGTTATGTAATTTTAGAGAAAGGATTGTGAATAATAAAAAGAAATTCAAATAATTGTTTATTGGTTTTATTTTAACACCTCAATAACAAATTATTTACTAAAGAAAACAACAACAAAAAATCTTATTACAGGTACAGCCCATATATTATTAATTTGTTTTTTAATTAAATCATAATTTTTATATAAATATTTATTCAAAATTGCTTGTTTAAAATAATTGTTATAGAAGTTATCAACTTTTTCTAACATCTCGGAAATAAATTCCTCATTTCTTGAAACATATATTACTTCTAGGGCCTTAAATGTATAAACAATTAAATTACAGAATGATCTATTAGTACAGTATAGCTGGCCCTGTATCTGGTAATAATATGGGCTAGTGTTCTTTAAAAGTAAACTATTATTTTCTATATCATTAACCAGATAGGGGACAGTCACTGGTGTGATCATTGTATTCCTGGTGGAATATGGACATTTCACTTCAATTATTGTGTCGTCTCCCAGTAGGCCATCTGGTGAGGCACCTAAATATGGTCTGTGCTTGCTTATATATAATCCACAATTCTTGACTGTTAAACCATATTTTGTCTCATACTCTTTTATAGCAGCCTCTTCATTCATAATTCCATGGGTTGTTGCCCTTGATGTAAAGGGTCTTTGATTTAGAAGTTGCCTGCTGTAACTTGCTTTTGACGAATCTCTTAAGTGGCAAACTGTGTGGAACTTGCTGGCAGTAATGCGGTGTCTCCGCTCTTCATACCATACTGAACAGTTTTTCTGTCGTCGTGTGTGCAGCTCAATATTTTGGATGCTTTCTTCACTGATTTGTGTTAGATTTAGTTTTTCCAGAGTTTCATTTTCAGGATTGTTAGCGGTATATGCATGATCTGCTCCAATAGCATACGGATTAGCAGGATCAAATAACTGCTTTAATGGCATTGTGGAATTTGGGTAATTTAATATTAGGTTTCTGATTTTATTGTTATATTCTTCTTTGTTAATTCTTTGTGTGGCATAAGGAATAAACCCGCTATCAGGTTTTTTTCTTGGTAAGTTGTGTGCAGCTATGGGTGACGCTGTAAATTCAACTTTGGGCACGTGAAAAGTCTGCAACCTTTGTGTACACACTTGGTGAAGTAACATTATCTTGTCACGCACCATGTGTTCAACTCCCCATAGGAGTACAGCAACATGTTTACATTTGGCTTCTATACCACTACCGGCAGGACATTCACAGTGTGATTCCTGTGGAGTTCCATTTTTTTGGATTTTTACATCTACCTCATACTGCAGAGACTTCATAGTTTTTTTGCAGAAACCTTTTATATATGTTGAGTCACCTACAGTCGTTGCCCTTGCCAAGATAAGGTATCGGGACTCATATAAGGGTTTGGCTTCATCCAATTTCTTATTAACACTGTAACAAAATATTTAACTTTAAACCAATTGATTTACATAAACCTAAGCTCATGCATGATGCCATAGCCACACACTGTACATAATTTGGCTCCATTGTGTGTAACATGCTTGGATAATGGACATGATTTTACTGATTTGTGCTTAACATATGTTTTGGTGTCAAGCCTGAACCAATGGCCAAGGCCAATGTGTGGCGCCAGCATAAAATGCACCTTTCATGGAATTTATAATGCTAACCTGAACAAAAATTCTTTACATATTTTTGGGATCTATGAGTGACTACAGTTATATTAATTTTAATTTAGATATTTTTGATACAAAATAATAGTAGCTACTTACAAGCAAAAATATTGCCTTAAATGCATCTTTGTTAGTGGCGGTAGAGCAGTATTGCTGTTAATGTCCCGATACATGCTAGAGTGAGGACCGTCCATTAGGGGATCATCGTGGCTTTGAGTTTCTGTGTTTCCAAAGTTAAAATTCCGGTCATACAGCTCTAATCTGTAAACAAAACAAAGAGTTCAGTCTTGATAGAAAAAACTTAAAAGGCACTAACTTGAAGGGATAAACTTTCGATAAAACGTTTTGTATCAAAGTACATTAAGAAAACGAAAACCAAACTAGCAATTACTCTTTCAAAATCATGTATAAAACAGGGAAAATGTGTGATTTATAGTTTTAAGGTTATACCTGTCGACAAGGTCTGCTTTCCTTCCTCGTAAAGATGCACCTCGTTTCTTCAATTCAGCTTTTAACTCCCTTATCCGCCATGTCGAATACATGTTTTTTCACCACAGTTCTTTCAATATTATAAAAAAAACGCAGTCAACAAGTGAAGCCAAAACACAACACAAACTTGACAGGTGAAAGCTATGCTAGCGCCATCTACCTAAAGTTTTCACCGGCCAACCCCATTGTTACGTTTTTAATTTAGTGCTGCAGTTTGTACACCAAGTAGATAATCACTGCTTAACAGTTTTAAATTATTTTCTGCAACAACTATAACAGTAAATGTAGTTGAAACTATTGCTGAAGCTACAAAACCTCAAGCAGACTCAAAACTGTGGCATTCTATGCGTCAAGGGAGAGTCACAGGGTCCAGGATCTATAAAGCTATTCACTGTAAAACAGAGAATGGTGCTTTAGTGCAAAGCATTCTAGGTGCCAGAAACTAAAGCTATTAGAAGGGGCAAGACATTAGAAAAAGATGTACTCAAGGAGTTAGAAAAAGAATTTGGAGCTATTCAACACACAGGGTTGATTTTAACATCCCCTATCATTGGAGTTTCACCTGATGGGATTTGTATGGATTTTGTGATTAAAATAAAATGCCCTATAAGTGATAAAGCAATGAAAAGTTATGTGAGAGAGAGCGAACTGTGTGAAAAATATAAAGCTCAGATAATGGTACAAATGCATGCTGCAAAAAAATTAAAAGGACTGTTTTGTTTTGCTGATCCTAGTTTTGAACAGACAAAACTGCTGCACAAGTACTGGGTGATGCCGCTGAAGAATTTTGGAGACAATTTATTTTAAAGACTGTTTTAGATAGTGCAAAATAAAAATCTATATAGTATTTATGTCTTATTCATTCTTAATAATAGTATTAAGTAGATTTATCAACCCGCATGCCACAATAACTGCATCATCTGCATGTTGAATTAATTTATTACAGGATGTGGTTTCAAACATGTAAATAGCCTTACTTCTTATTACCCTCTCAAGATGGATTTGCAGACTGGCAATGACCTTGCTTTTGATGGCATCCTGCTTTGTCAATTTTTGATCTTTTGAAACACTGGGTGGCCAAAGCAGATTATTCTGATTTCTACTTAGTAAAGTATCAACATAATATTTAAATCCTCTGTCTGCCAATACAGTACATTTTGGTGGCAGCACATCCAGAAAACCACTGTTTTCTACTATATTGGCATCAGATGTACGACCCCCAAAACCAACAGATATAAAGTTGACAAAACCATCAGGTGTTGTAGCTATCAAGTATTTTATAGTATTAGCATTTTTATACTATGACCATGATAGAGACTGGTCAATAGGATTTGACGGTTTTTCAATTTCTATCTCAAAACAGTCAATAATGCAAAAAACATTTGAATATTCTTTATTGGTTTTGAAGGAAGCTGGCAAGTTTCTTTTGACATCACATACACAGGGAGAAAAAATTAATTGTTTGAAGAACTTACAACAAACAAAGTCACAAAGTCTTGAAAAATATCCCCCATAATGTGGTTAATGACACCTCAAACATATCTGAGATTTGGTAGAAGGGGGTATTATTCTTAATTTTATACGGGTTAGTCCCGCTATGGTATGGTCCCGGTATGGCACCCTCTTAAAATACCTATCAAAAAGTCCCGCTATGGTACCCATCTTTTAGATCTACGTTAGACAATAGAATGTACAACTGAAAAGAAAAGTGTATCTATAAATAAATACTTTTAGGAGTGTATCAATAAAACGTCTGTTTGCGATATTAAATCAGTCTTTTATTAATTCAAAATATTTATAAAAAAATATCAAACAGTAAAACGAAATATTAATTGCAATGTAATTTTTAAAATAATCAACAATATTAATTACCAATAATCAACAATAAAAAAAATATAAAAAATCCACATCTCAGAAAAGTATTACTGTAAATATTATAAACTACAAATAAAAACAACATCCAGACATAAATATTAGTTACAAATAATCAACATTGAGAAAAGGCAGTAATTGTAAATTTATATAAACTACAAAAATAATCAACAACCAACTAGACAAATATATTAATTACAAATAATCAACATGGAGAAAAAGGCGCAAATTGTAAACATAAACTACAAAAAATAATCAACATCGAGAAAAAGTATTAAACATTTTAATAGGCTAAAAACAAAATTAAAATAAACTATTTTTTTAAATGTTCTGATCGAAATATTGACTTTGATATGTTAATCAGAAAATCACCAATGGAGATAGCTTTATTTTCGTAACTTTTTGTTAGCTTTTGAATCTGGCGGTCGATTTCTATACTTGTTCTTTTTCTTGAATTTATAGGTTATCTTTTTAGTCGAAAGCTATAACAAAAATCATCAGTTATTTAAGTTAAGCTATATTTTTTTCAGTAACCGTCTGTAATAGAAGGCGACAACCAATAATATCTACCAAAATAAATAAAATCAAATCCATTTTCAAATTCTTCTATGTACTCGTATTATGTAAAAAAATATATATCTGCTTTTAAAAATATTATATCTGCTTAAAAATATTGTCTAAAAAATACAACTTACTTGGCTTGTTTTATATCAAAGTGACATGTGTCGTTGCCAATTGTTTGCAGAAACAATAATAAACTGGGATTTTTTCCAATAATTTTGTTGAATCTGCCATTCCATGATTCCGCCAAGTTAGTTGTTCTATGGCGTTCATTATGGCAACACCAAATGAGGTCTGGATATTCAAGCCACTGAGTGACAAAATAGTCATTGAATTTGGTCATAGCTTCATCGTCGAAACTGAAAAAAATACTTATTAAACGTTCGTACTTGTAAAGCAATGAAATTAACAGGTCCTTACTGATATTGTTGTTCTTTACTTTTTTGCCATATAATTAGAGTTAAGTACTCAAACATCATTTTGGAAAGTAACCAAGATATTATACCTATTTTCCATTATATGCAGCCAGCCGTCTTCAATATCTTGTTTTGGCAAAAACGCCAAGCCTATGCATTGCTTAACATGGTTCGAGGGCTCTTCGTGTTCCATGAGATTTAAAGATTTCGCTTTTTTGATAACGTTCTTTTGAAAATGTACGTTACATCCATTTATTTTGATATCAGGAAAAATCTTCGCTGCTGCATTTATTACTCCTATTTCATAATCGAAGGTAAATTTCGATGGACGCCATTCAGGCAAAGTTTGTTTAATCAATTCGAAAACTTTTTCATAAGTTTTCCCTTCTTTGTTTTTTAACAGAATATAAAATAATGGTGCTACATTCGTGGATAACTCAGTGCTTCCCATGTCTCCATGAATGACATAAACTTGTTCGAATGGGTTTGGGCAGCCGTCGAAAGTGCCATCACCAAAGTAATGCGTTACACATTTTATATATTCCTTTACTTCTGTCGAGGAAAATATAATTATTCGATTACAGTCTTCATTACAATAATCAGCCAATACATACTTATTAAATTCTTCTGGTATTATAATTTCTTCCACATTCTTAAATTGTGTTTTTGGTACGTTCAACGACTTATTTCGGTGTCTGTATAATACTGTTTTTAATTTTTTATAGTCAGGAACATTTCCTGTAAGGTGTAACCCTTTGTCTTTTAAGTTACCCATGTGTTTTTCGAAAATTTTCTGTACTGATCCGTAATTTGAATTTACTTCTTTTTTGCACTCACTTATAGCCATTTGAACTTCATTGTCTTTAAAATGTGGCACGCACTGATCACTGTGTTTATAATCTTTAATTATTGTATTATTGGTATTCTCAATAGTTATATATCCACTACATTTAATACTATTTCTCCTATTTACACAATGCCAAGTACTTGAATTTTTATTTTCTCTGCGTTTAATATATTTATGTCCGGCACGTAATAAAGTTTTTCCACCGCGTCGACTGTCAATAATTATTAAATTTACACCACGTGAACTACTTGACCCCGACATTGCAATAGATAAACTAACAAGCTATCCTAATTACTCATATCGCAAAAGTACAGCTGCAAATAGCAAACTAAACCCGGAATAATACTGTCTCTCTCTATTTTCATAAAAACAAAAGGGAAGAGCTAGATACGAATTCGAGGAAGGGCTCGTCTCTATTGTTTTACGAAAAAACCGGTTGGTCAGGTAACTACCTGAAGTGAAACGACAATTACCGAGCGTGATTTGTTTAAAAAATAGTATTAATAAATATTATCTTGCTTAACTATAATAGTTAAGAAAAGATATTTTTTATTAATACTATTTTTTTCTTAACGCATTGTATAACTTTTCTTTACAACAGTACCAAAAACTGAAGGGTACCATAGCGGGACTTTTTGATAGGTATTTTAAGAGGGTGCCATACCGGGACCATACCATAGCGGGACTAACCGTTTTATACAAAGTTACTATTATATTAAAGGATTTTACATTCAGATTACTTTCTAAATAGTTAATCAACCAATAATATTTAATAATTCTTTGGCCTAGCTAGCCTATCTAATTTTATGTTTTTTTTTTTAATAAGGTCAAGCCTATAGCTTCTGCCCTGTATAAGTTTTAATTTGGATTTCTGATGAGATTTCCGAAATTTCAACAGAAGTAGAACTTCCTTGTGTTGAAGGTAACAAACAACACTTCTTTCATGATGTTGTTGGCTTCACTTGTACACCTTTGCTGGCTTTTGTAGTGAATGCATTTTTACAAAGTGTGTCCATATCCTTATCAATTTGCATAAATGATGAAGAAGTTGTTGAAGATGTGCTGGGTCTAGGTTCAATCATTTCTTAATGATCAGTTGAAAGTGGTATCCTGACAAGAGATTGGACGTAGTTACGCAAAAAGGATCCAATCCACACTTTCCCCGAAATTGAGTTATATATACCAAACGCATCCTTGGGGTGATATCTTTAATGTCAAAAAAGACCCATGTGAAAAAACACAATTTTAAACATATCCACAACTACCAGATACCAAGCCACATCTATGGGCTGCATCAGATATTTTTCATCAAAACGAATCCAAAGCGCTTGAATCATTCTTGAGAAATGGTAACTCTATGGAATAAGTGTTTTAGGAAAATCACAAAAACGCCCCAAACTGTTTGGATTTTTTTTTGAGAAATACAGTTTATATACACACTCAAATATCAGAAAGGGTCCAGATTACTTGAATCCTTTTTGCTAAAAATAAATGTCTCATTAACCAGTATACCTAAATATCAAAAAGGATCCAAACGGCTTAGATCCTATTTTATAAGTATTTCGTTACATTCAACAATGTACCAAAAGAATTGGCGCCTTTTTAACTATTATTATTTCAATGTAAACAAATTACAAAAGAGATCCATGATTTTATTTTACAATTTGCTGAAACTTTTAGTTGTTGGAAATAAATGTTAAAGTTTCCGAACGAACGAAACAAAAAACTTTATAATCTGTGTTCAATGGAATTACATACTCGCCGATCCCTTGGGAAAAGCAAGCCAAGTACCTAGGAGTTATCTTAGACCAGCGCCTAAACTTCAGTGAGCACATTAAGACGGTGCGTTCGCGTGCCGCCCTCGCTCTCGGTAGGCTTCACTCTGTCCTGAACGCACGTAGCAAGTTGTCACTTAGGTGCAAATTGCGTATTTATACCGCGTGCATTAGGCCTATCATGACATACGCATGTCCCGTTTTCGCGCATACCAAACCCTATCACCTCCATAAGATGCAGACCCTCCAAAACCGATTCTTACGAAAGGCCACGGGAGCCCCATGGTACGTTAGGAATGAGCAACTCCATGTTGACCTCAAGATCCCCACCATAGCCCAATTCATGAAACGCCTAACAAAGGGTTTTTTCGATAAGGCCGAAAAACACCCGAACCCCCTGATTTCCTCAGCAGCCAATTACGCCCTCTCCAAGATATCTAGAATTCACCGTCCTAGGCTCACTCTTGCCACACCCGATGATCCCATCACCGTTCTCCAAGAAAGTTGTAGGGAAACCAGCACATTACTCAAAAACAGACACAAGAACCGATACAAACCGCGAATCCGGCCCCGCCGCCGAGGCCCTCCGCGACCCCCCAGTAACATCACTGCCCGACCCTTGCTCGACGAGCCAGCCCGCGACGCTGAGCATGTAACGACCGATTCCCCAATTAATGATCCGACCCAGCCTGTTGTCCCTTGCTGCCCTCTCATCAATGACGCACTAAGCCGAGGCCCGAACCCCACAGGGGGTGCCCTTAGTGACCGTTCATTTAATTTTAATCCTTAGCTTGTAAGCCCTGGCTGGGGGCCTTAAAGTAATTTTTGGCCACCACAGGATTGTCCGGTTAAGCAACCTTAGCGCGTTGCAACTGCGAGTGGTCCCTCGTAAAAAAAAAAAAAAAAATTACATACTCCTTGGTGTTCAATGCTCACGCAAGTCGCTTATGTACTTACCTAATTATTGTTGAACGTAAAAATGAAGAGAAGTGAGTTAATATTGTTTAAAGCTTTGGGATACTCCAAAAAACGAAAAAGAGGAAACTCTTTAAGTGATGGTAAGTAAAGTTTGAAAGTTTCATAACCTAAAAATGTGAGTTTGTTGAAATAGACGTTGAAATAGACGTTATGGTCTAAAGTAAACAATGTTTTATTTAACAGGTAGCAATGATGATATAGACACAGACGGGGAGAATCCTTCATCTTTTGGTACGTAACTATTGAAAGCCGACAGCTGTTCGGCCTTTAAACTTTTATTTTAAAGTCGCACGCATGCAAAGGTCGACGTGCTGTACTATTTTACAAAACTTTTTTCGATTGTTTATTGTGGATACGTGACGCTGGACCTATCTACACACATCAACACGGTCTAGGGATATTTCATACTCAATTAAATAACTCGAAAAGTACTGGCCGCATTGGAATCTTTTATACACCGATTTGTTTGTAATTTATCTCAGACTAATTCCAAATTCAAATTTTTGAAAATTCTTTTGTTTCGGTGGCATAAAAATGTCTTGATGTATAGGAGAGGGAATTTTCATTTGTGCGAAATTTAGAAAACAATATGAATTACGTTTAGTTACAGTTTTTTTTCATTTTTAAACGAAAGATAAAGTTAAAATTGAGGTATTGTAGCCATGCAACGCCGACATTTGACGAGGGCGGAGATGTTACGAGCTGTGGGAATGCTGGAAGCTGGATCTGTTCAGCGTAATGTTGCTGAGGCCATAGGGACCCATCAAAATGTAATTTCAAGATTGTGGACACGCTATCGTGCCACAGGTGAAGTAGCGGAGAGGCACCGGGGGCCAAGTCGCATCACTACCCCCAGACAAGACCGATTTTTGCAAATTACTGCGCGAGCACAACCAAATGCAACGGCGACTCAATTGGTCCAAAGGCTGCGAGTGGAACACCAAGTGCTTGTGAGTGACCAAACTGTAAGAAGGCGACTGCTTGAAAGCAATCTACGCTCTCGTAGACCACTCCGGGTCCCACCTTTACGGAGAGGCAATCGTGGACGACGATTAGAATGGGTTCGGAACCACGTGGACTGGGGCCGTGACCAATGGTCCAATGTGCTGTTCACGGATGAATCCAGGTTCGGCTTCCATCCAGATTCACGAAGGACGCGTGTTTGGCGAGTTCCTGGACGATGGAGCCGTCTCCAGAACCCTCAGGAAGTTCACCCATACCAAGGAGGAACAATTATGGTTTGGGCAGGAATTCGTCTTGGAGGACGGACGGATCTCGTTTGGGTGCGGGGCAATATGACGGCAGAACGATACGTCCAACAGGTGCTGGGGCCCGTAATCTTGCCCCATAGAACACAAATAGGGCAAGATTTCCTGCTCATGCACGACAATGCCCGGGCACACACGGCGAGAACGGTAGCAGCTTGGTTACATACACATAATGTTAGGGCCTTAGACTGGCCTGCTCAATCGCCAGATCTAAATCCCATTGAGCATGCGTGGGATATGCTGCAAAGAAGAGCTCTGAAGGAAGTTCCTGAAAATCTGGCTACAGAAGATCAACTTTTTGCGCACCTCAGAAGGACATGGGACAATATTCCGCAGCAAGACATTGACAACCTTGTTCTGAGCATGCCGAATCGTTGCCGATGTGTTATGAACATCATGGGTGCTTTCTCAGACTACTAACTTCAAGTTTATAAACACATATTAAATGATTTTTCTATTTTTTTCAGTTTTTACTCACAAATTAAAAGTTCATTCATATACGGTTTCTTTCTATGCTTCATTTTTTTTCCATAGAATCCTGAAATTTTAATCTATACCTTAACCATTATTAAAAAATGGTAGAATATTAAATAACGTATATTTTAAATATATACATGTCATATAAATAATTAACACATTGATAGTAATTCGCTTTTTTAAAAATATCCCTAGACCGTGTTGATGTGTGTATTAGGTTAATGTATATCTATGCTTGGCTATCTTATACCTACGTAATTATTATTAAGAATTAATAGACTAAACATATTTTTTTAATGTCACACATTGTCGCACACAGTGCAACTCTCGTGGTAATGTTGTTTAATGCCTGTGATTAATTGTAAAAAACTGAATGTGATTAATTGATTACGGAGGATATTTTCTTACAGTCCATGAAGCACCTTCAGCGATACCAGTCGAGTCTAAAGCCTGCGACGGAAATAACAAAGAAAATTTGGGTAATAATTACAAAGTTTGAAGACAGCAATTTTGAAGTGAAAACTTCTTTGTTGTGCACTTATTTTGCAATGAGTAAAAAATGTTAAACTCGCGTCAGGGTTTTCGATTTTTGACTTTATTGGCATTTAAAATTTAGTTTGTTTTTCTCACATTCTCGTTAGCTAACATTGCTCCGTCATTAAAATCCGGTCTTTGCATAATTGTCAATAAGGTCGAAAATCGCTTGAAGGTCGGAAAACATTTGCTTAACAATAGCAAGTTAACTTCGTTCCAACTTCGTCCGTTGACACCTCTCAAGATTTTTTTAATGTAATATGAATGGTCATGTTTGTGTACGATACCGCAATAAATAATAATATAGTATTCTACCACATAAATGATAGTACTTTTATACTGATAATTAAAGCAATTCGTGCAAAATCATTCCCAAACCATTCCAAAATATCAAAAATGCACAACGTTATTATTCAAGTTTTCACTTCTGCCGGCACTCCCGGAGTGCAAACCGTCGTTTTTTTTTCTTGTAATCTAAAACTCTATTTATTTCCGTTCTTTTTAGTCGTTTTGGATTTTCCGTTGGCACCCACGGCAATGATTCCGTGTTCAGACTCACCCAGACCTCCTGAAAAGAATAAAGCGCCACTGGCGCCGGCTCAGTCTACTTCGACGCTGCTTGCAGCTCCACCCAAAAGTCTTGAAAAAAATGGATCACCACAGTCGCCTGCTCAGTCACCTGCGACGCTGCTCGAAGCCCCTCCTAGAAGTCCTGAAAATAATGAAGTGCCACTGCCGCCTACTCAGTCACCTAAGACGCTACTCAAAGCCCAACCTAGAAGTCCTGAAAATAATGAAGCGTCACTGCCGCCTGCACAGCCATCTTCGACGCTGCTTGCAGACCCACCTAGACGTCCTGAAAAAAATGAAGCGCCACTGCCGCCTGCTCAGTCACCTGCGATGCTGCTCGAAGCTCCACCTAGAAGTCTTGAAAATAATGAAGAGCCACTACCGCCTACTCAGTCAGTTACGACGCTGCTTGCAGACTCATCTAGACGTCCTGAAAAGAATGAAGCGCCACTGCCGCCTGCTCGGTCACCTAAAGGTCCTGAAATGTACTCGCCGATGCCACCTATGTACTCACCTATAACTCCGCTGGTAGGTCCGCCTAAAAGTATTGAAAGTATGTATGACTCGCCGATGGCACCTGCGTACTCACCTATAACTCCGCTGGTAGGTCCGTCTAAAAGTATTGAAAGTATGTATGACTCGCCGATGGCACCTGCGTACTCACCTTTAACACCACTGTTAGTCCAATGCAACCATACTAAAAATGTTAATGACTCACCTATCCTAAGCCTTCAAAACGTGTATGATTGTATGGGAGGAGGTGAAATTTTTTCACCTGTGCCTGCCATGTCGCCAAGCACTTTGGAGCTTTACAATACTTTAAATGGTGATTTAGCATTTGAAATGGAGAAAACAAATGAAGATAATGTTACGGAAGATAACATAGTTTTTGAGAGTACAAAAGAGGAACATATTAAGTTGACTAAATCTAACTCACAATTGGACGAACAAGATCAGGTTACAGACTTTAGTTCTGATACGGATTCAGATTACATACCAGATACAGATGAATCAGAAGATAAAGTCTCTCGACCCAAATCAAGTAAAATTATTATAACGACCAATGCTATGATACACAGTATGAAAAGCGACAAAATTAACTGCAGAGACAGGGTAAATAAAGAGAGAGATTTTATCTCAAATGAAAATATTTCAAGCCGAGAAACAAATAGTGATCAAATCGAAATAAGTGTTTTGTGTGAAGCTGACAATGTAAGAGAAACGAATACTACTCATGAGTTAAATTGTAATCCTGGAGCTGAAACCGAATGTTCCAATTTAAAAGGTCGACCAAAAAAAGGAAGGAAAAGAAAATTTCTCGACTATACCCTTGCTGAACGTAAACAGAGAAAATATGCGAACTTATCATATCATGGCAAAAGTAAACAAGTAGAACCAAAAACATTTAAAGACTATTCTTGTACATGTGCTAAGCAATGTCACATGTTAGTCTCGGTAGAAAAGAGGCAAGAAGAATTTGAAAGATATATAACACTCGGAAGTTATGAAGCCCAGCTTTTATACATCATAAAAAGTGTATCGGAAAGTGCAAAAAAAAGGGCATATACTGTCTTGGAAGGGAACAAACCTGGGAAAAAAAGACCCAAAAATTTTCACAGAGTTTACAGAATTTGTGGCACGCAAGTTTGCAGAGACATGTTTAATACTTACCAAATCACTCCTAAGAAAATAGACGTTTGCCTGAAAAAGAATCGAACTGGAATAATCAATGATAAAAGAGGACAGTCTATTGGTGGCTGGAACAAATCGACAGAAGAAGATTTGTATTTTATAAAAAAAACTCATAGAACTTTGCCGAAATACGAATCGCACTATAGGCGCGAAGAAACGGATTGTCAGTACCTAAAAGTAGGTATGACGATTCAGAAACTATACGAAATATACATGGAGGAACTAAAAAAAAAACACGGTGAAACTAAAACGGCTTTATCAAGTGCTACTTTTAAGAGAGAATTTTACAAAAATTTCAATTTAAGATGCAAATCCTTGAAAAAGGACACTTGTAATAGGTGCGATGCTTTTGACGCGCAAATAAAAAATGTTATCTCTGAAGAAGAAAGATTGAAGTTGCAAAGAGAAAGAGAGGCAGACATCTGAATAGAGCTAACTCGTTACGACAGAGCATGAATAACGATCTGAAGACAGCTAAAACTGATGAAACTTTTGAATGACTTACATACGACTTAGAAAAAACTCTACCACTTCCCAGAATTCCCACGAACATAGTTTTTTATAAACGCCAGTTGTGGCTTTACAACTGTGGCATTCATGCTGGGTCCAGCGATATAGGTTACTGTTATGTTTGGGTTGAGGGTGACGCTGGAAGGGGTTCCCAAGAGGTGGGATCATGCTTAATTCATTTTATAAACAATAATTTGAGTCCAAAAGTGGAGCACCTGGTCCTCTGGAGCGACTGTTGCGGAGGTCAGAACCGGAACATCAAAATGGTAATCATGCTTAAGGCAGTACTTAACTCTCACGATACGTTAAAATCAATCACACTCAAATATTTAGAATCAGGGCATACGTTCCTTCCTAACGACACAGATTTCTCAAAAATTGAGACACAGCTTAAACAGCATAAAAGGATTTATACGGCGGATGAATACATTAACGTTATGAAAAATAGTAAAAAAAAAAAACCACTCCAAGTCTATAGGATGAAAAAAGAAGATTTTATCAGCATTAAAGCGATAGAAAAAAAAATTGTTAATCGCAAAGTAGATGTAACAAAAAAAAAAGTTAGTTGGCTTACAACTAAAGAAATTTTATTAAAAAAGGATGTCGAGCATTCTTTTTTTATGAAAAAAGCAGACTCCGAAGATCTCCAAGAGGTAAATATTGGGAAAAGAGTCAAAGGAACTCTACAAGAAATTTCGAAAAAGGATTTTGCTTTGCTTTGGCCTAATGGCAAAGAAATCGCCCAAGCCAAATTGGACGACTTAAAGTCCATGTTTGATTAAATTCCAAAGGATTGTTTGGAATTTTATGAGCGATTATTGCCTTTGGGCAATGCTCAAATTTTAGAAGACGTTGACGGATTCAATAGCATAATGCTTGACTTTGAAATTGATGCAGATAGCCAAGTTTAATGTTAGCATTCCTACACCATTTTAACTCTAAGAAGGTACGGGTTTTGACAGAAATAATTTTAACTACACACATCAAAAGTATCTAGGGATCAACATATATTTTTGCAATAACTTTTCTCCTGATTGATATTAATTAAAATTTTCTTTAAGGATTCATCAAATAAAGTGTTTTCGTTTGTCACAGTAACGATAAACCAAGTCACCTTTGCATTAATAAAGAAATTTGCCATTTTCCTAATAAAGGGATTTTTGACATTTGAACCACTAACATTAAAGTACGAAAAAAAGACTGAAATAACAGTTTTCTTTAAAATTTTATTGGGTAACTTAAACAATTAATAATCCGTGTTTCTACCGCGAACACTAACAACACAAGAACATCGGTTTGGCATACTCAAAATGAGTTCATCCAAATCACGCTGTGGAATGGCCGCCCATGTTCGTTGCAACAACAAAAAAAGGTCTTCTTGCGACTGGATACCCTCCATATTCGGCAGAGCTCTTCTCTGTAGCATATCCCATGCATGCTCAATCGGGTTCAAGTCTGGCGACTGAGCAGGCCAGGGCAGGACATTGATGTTGCATGCGTTGATTACGCCATGATGTTAGCCGTGAGGCTTCATCACTCTTCAGGGAACTTAATTAGCGACCAAACAGTCAGAAACCGCTTGCATGAAGTGAACCTTCATTCCCGAAGACCGCTACGGGTACCACCTATAGCAATGCACAATCGTAGGATTCGATATCAATGGGCTCTTGAACACAGAAATTGGGCAGAAGAACAATGGCGTTTCGTGTGCTTTTCTGATGAGTCTCGTTTTGGTATGAGACCGGATACAAGACGTATACGACACTGGAGAACCCCTGGACGCCAACAGCGATTAAAATCCTGCCAGGAAGTCCATCCTTATAGTGGTGGAACCATCATGGTATGGGCGGGTATTTGGATCGGCGGAAGAACTGAGTTGATTTGGATCAGAGGCAACCTCAACGCTCAAATTTATGCTGAGACGATTGTATCAGACGTCATCGTTCCTCTACAAGTGCAAATCGGTCCCTTATTTCAGTTAATGCATGATAATGCACGACCGCACACCGCAAGAGTTGTAAGACAGACTCTCGCCGCAGCTAACATCAATGTCCTGCCCTGGCCTGCTCAGTCGCCAGACTTGAACCCGATTGAGCATGCATGGGATATGCTACAGAGAAGAGCTCTGCCGAATATGGAGGGTATCCAGTCGCAAGAAGACCTTTTTTTGTTGTTGCAACGAACATGGGCGGCCATTCCACAGCGTGATTTGGATGAACTCATTTTGAGTATGCCAAACCGATGTTCTTGTGTTGTTAGTGTTCGCGGTAGAAACACGGATTATTAATTGTTTAAGTTACCCAATAAAATTTTAAAGAAAACTGTTATTTCAGTCTTTTTTTCGAACTTTAATGTTAGTGGTTCAAATGTCAAAAATCCCTTTATTAGGAAAATGGCAAATTTCTTTATTAATGCAAAGGTGACTTGGTTTATCGTTACTGTGACAAACGAAAACACTTTATTTGATGAATCCTTAAAGAAAATTTTAATTAATATCAATCAGGAGAAAAGTTATTGCAAAAATATATGTTGATCCCTAGATACTTTTGATGTGTGTATATTGGAATCTAGATAAAATTATTTCTACTCACCACTCACTTCACCTGTTGGGAAAGTCAATCGAGTTACCTCAGTGCCTCAAGTCGAAAGTTTTTAACCAATGCGTGTTACCAAGGATGACTTGAGGCACTGAGGTAACTCGATTGACTTTCCCAACAGGTGCAGTGAGTGGTGAGTAGAAATATTTTATCTACATTCCCATATAGTTAGCCATAGACACTCGCCATAGTTATATATATTGGCCTCCTTATAGATTTCCAATAGGACCGGTTGGAAGCGGCTTGCATATCCAGCGCGATCCTGTGGTCTTCATCGGATCGTCTGTCCACCTTGTACGTGGAAATCCTACGTTGCGCTTATCACTGCGTGGTCTGCATTCGAGAACTTTACGGCCCCAGTTCTGCGTGCTGTGTGGCCTGCCCACTGCCACTTCAACTTGCTAATTCGCTGGGCTATGTCGGCAACTTTGGTTCGTCTACGAATCTCCTTATTTATGATTCGATCACGCAGAGAGACTCCGAGCACAGTCCTCTACATAGCTCGTTGGGCTATCTTGAGCTTACTAATGAGGCCCATAGTAAGAGACAAAGTTTCAGTGCCATAAGTCGAAAGTTTTTAACCAATGCGTGTTACCAAGGATGACTTTACATACTCAAAGTGACAACAGATTTTGATCTCATTTTATTGATAGTTTTCATACGAAACTAGCAAGTTTCAAAGCCAAAAATACTCTGTTAGCATTAAGTTTGTTAATAATTATTAATATTTAATAAAAAAACTATTATTATACATTGATTTTTATTGAATAAGTTACTAAAACATTATGTGGATCGTTATTGATGAATGTATGTTGAGCAGCACCCTTACACTTATTTATTTAGCAAAAAGGATTCAGATCGACTTTTTCCACATTATCTCTATAAAATTGTATTACTTTTACCACAAAACTTAATACGAAATTAAATACGAAAAATTTGCTAAATAATCATCACAACACATATGATATAAACATATCAAATGTTCGACTAAACTGTGTTACAACTTCATTGGCCTATAACTCAAAACTACCTTCACGTGGATTGGATCCTTTTTGTGTAACTACGTCCGATTGTAGTAGCCCAGACTTCAACTTTGGCCGCACTTTCATGGTTTTCCAATACCGGTAGTTATCCACATCTGCCTCCAAATGAAATATAAATTATAATTTACTACAATATTGCCTAATGTACAAACGGGTAATGCAACAAAATTTAGAACAAGATAAACACCACATGCACTATGTTGTGTTGTATTATGTGGTTTAAAAAATCAATGTCATTTATGTACTTACATTGAGATGGTCTTTGCATACACATTTAACGCGTTTAGGACATGATATACCCACAGCATTGCACCACTCTAGTTTTGCTGAGCTAGGCACCACAAAAAATGCTCTTTGGGTATCACTAGAATTGTTTTTGCAGGCTGGTAGACATGCGCAAAACAGAGCTTTTGAAAGTAATGTAATATGGCATTACATTTCATAACGCGTAATATTACTTTAGAACATCACTTCGAACATCACCTGAGATGTCGCGCTATGCGACGGCCCACCAACACTTCTGTGATGTATGTACTGGCGGCATGTTAGGATCTAATATCACTAGATAGACATGAGATAGCGAATTATATTGTAGTGCGATGTCGAATTGTTGACATGCGTTACGACATGAAACCAATAGGATTATGTATCACATTTTTTCACGATGCACTTCTGTCTCGTCGTACCTAATAAACACAGGTACACATACACAAACTTTATGTAACAAAGTTGATCTTCCTTCATACTTCAACCTTACGGGATAATTAGTTAAATTTTTCAGTTAGATTTTAACAGGTTTTCCAGGCTTATGACTGGCAATATTCATGAATTTAGATATTTTTTTATTTACTATGGATGGTTTACCAATGACAATGAATATTGGCGTATTTAAAAATCAACTCTAAATACAATGATTGTTATTTTTTTTTTTTGTCCTTTTTTTTCGTTCTTGTTTTTGTTCTTTTTTTTTGTTCTTTTTTTTTAATTGCTACTTATAAATACTAATTGCGATATTTTTTTTTGTCTTAAGGCTAGTTCTTCTTTCATTTAAAATTAGTCCCGCTTTAGAAAAAACTCTCTCGCATGGCACGGACGTAGCTGTGATGTTTAGGCGTTTCAACATATATTTATATAATCGTGGATATAGGTACACCTTTACGCTCGCTCCACCAGCAGTGGATTTTCCGTTCTTTTGATGAGCGGTTCTTGTATGTATTTATCAAATTCGACTATACCAGCTGCCGTCGGATTTTGGGGAACGAGACTGGCTATTTCGGCGTCAAATTCATCCCAAATAGAGCCAGATTCACCAGGCTGTGAAGACGTCGCCTGTGGAACTGGCAGTTCTTGTATCTCATGGGTTCGGTCTGCGCCAATTCTTAATTTGAGAGCGGATGCAGCTCTGTCGAAGTTGCGAGGATCACTAAACCCGCTTTTCTTAAATCTTGCATCCAATATTGTGGCCTCACAAAGAAGTGCATTATGTTCCACTTCGCCAAATCGTGAATTCATTTGTGATTTAAGCGAATTGAGCAGGCTTTCAATTTTTTCGTTTGTGGTGGAGTATTTATTAAGTGTCCTGTTTATTAATTTACAATAAACTATATATTTTGAAGAAGACACATATTCTTCGCCACTTATTTCAACAGTGACATCGTAAAATGTTTTTAAAACTTCAGTCGCTTTTTGAATAACAGACTAGTCCTCTTGCGTTAAATTCAAGTCTGGCCGCATTATTGCTAGCGTGGCTATTAACGGATCTTTCACTCTAAGAAATCGCATGAGCATGTCGTAGGTAGAATTCCAACGTGTTGTTACGTCCTGCTTCAGTTTTAATGGCGAGATATTCATCTGTTCTTCGATCTCCATCAATTTCTTTTTTGCTGAAATAGATCGGTGAAAATATTCGACGATTGCCTTAACCCTATTCACGGTGTCGGATATTTCAGCTATGCTTGATTGAACTACCAAGTTGATGGTGTGCGCATAACAAGGTATTGAGCGCCAGCCGCCTAACCGGACCGCACTTAAAATATTTGCGGCATTGTCACTGACTATTGCATTTACGTACCCGTGTATGTTCCATTCGATGAATTTTGCTTCCAAGAAGTCTTTCAGATTTACACTAGTATGCCGTTCTTGGAATTCGATGCAACCACCAATCATGACTGTGCATACCTTGTGCGTTTCAGTGTCAATAAAGTGCGCAGTGATGGCAATGTACCCGTCATTCACAATAGACGTCGAAGCGTCAGTTGTTATAGAAACAGCAACCGCTTTTGCTATTTGTTTTTTAGCAGCTTCCAATATTTTATTATATACTTTTGGAAGCAAACTTTCAGAAAGAGTTTTCCGGGTTGGCAAGGTATACCCGGGATTCAACATTTCTACAAATTTCCGGAACTCAACTTCATCAACCATTCGAAGCGCGTGGTACCCTTTGGCAATCATTCTAACTAATTGTTCGTCAAGCTGTTGCATTCGATGCCTAGGAAGAGTTTTTTTTGTTTGTATGTAGTCTGCCATAGAAGGAGCTGTCGGCAAACTTGGTTTATTAGTTAATCTCATTGGTACTGACAATGCAGATAACTCACTGGTGGCAGTCTCAACTTATGCTGCATTTGCACTGCTTGAAGGACCCGGCTCTGCATCCCTATCACTATTGTCCTCACGACGCTCGGGTGCAGTTGCAACTGTTGCAGACTGTCTACTGCTGTTAATTGCTATCGTAGGATGTATTGATTTAATATGACGACTCAGGCTTCCTATTGAGCTCGAACAAATTGCCAATACACGCGAGCAATAACCACATTTCGCCTTTTTGTTAGGCACAACTTCTTCGAAGTGATTCCAAAGAGGACTTATTTTTATTTTAGTTGCCATTATCCATAATAAAAATAAAAAATCAGCAACCTACCTAATATATGTACACACATTTGAATTATTGTTAATATTTATTTACAGTTTAAAATCACTATTGATATTTATTTACACTTAACTCACACACAGTATTTATAAGTAGGTACCTACTTCGCTAAGAATTGTTTGTTGTTTGTGTTTAAATGTACACAGTCTTGACCGTAAACAAACTGTTTTAAAATACCTACTAGCGAACGAAAGTTCCAAGTAACACATCAACTACAACATCAACATAACGATCGATAACACAATAAAACCTTAGTTCAAAACACGATGACCCACAGAGTACTATAACTAAAGATGACCATACCATAATAGTCACCGTACGTTCAACTGATAAATTAAATTACAACAATACTTTTTGGCGCGAGAAATAGGATCTAAAGCGTAGCACTATTTGCAGGCATTAGGAAGGAAAGAGGCGGTGCCAAATAAAATTAAACCTTATTGCATGAACAATACTATAAAAGCGGCCAGACTTTGAGTCAGCGCCTCTGCGTCTCGGCGGCGGCATGCGAGAATGAGATAACAAGTGTGCAATGCGACGTAGTTCGAACCCTGCCGAATAGGGCCGAACGAACAACGAAATCAACCGATCAAGAACAGTGCGCCGCGCCGCGCGCAGTCAGTACTTGCGTTATGGTAATGTGATGTGTCATGCATAATTTGGTCGAGTAATAACGATGGCTTAATCTGCAAATCGGCCAACTCCGTTTTATGCAATTTTAGAGGGAGGCAAAAAAACTGAATAAAAAATTAAATATTTACAATATCCATATTCCAAAATACTATTTGGTGCTTTTTTATTTTGCATACGGAATTAACTGAACATTATGAAAAAATATATTGATCACATACCTTTAAAATAGATTTTTGGAGTTGGCCTATTTGTAAATTAAAAAATAATAAAAATACGGGAGTTGTCCACTTTTCTGTGACTCCTATATTTAGATTTATATAGAGTTTTTTAGATTAGTATTGGGTAATAAGAGAAAAAAAACTATATTTTTATCACTTAATATGTTTTATTACGTCTTATAATGTTACAAGAAAAAAAAAAAAGTAAGTCTTCATTCATGTGGTATGTTGTCGTAGAAGTCCCTGTAGTCCACCGGTAGGGTAGATTTTAATTCCTGGAGGTCTTTGAACTTACGTTTTTTAATTTGTAGCCGATTTTTATGAAGATTCGGTAAGCTTTCAATCGCCGAGGGTGTGATATTTCTATCGCATCGTTGTGGTAGTAACTGCCACTCATCTTTAAATCTTAGCTTAAAGTTTATGTTCCCTTTTTTATATTGCAGCGCACGAATGTCTGTGACCTGAACACAAACAATAATAATTATACCTAATCAATGAATTACACAGTAAAATGTGTTTTTTACGCTTCTACTGAAACCTGAACAAAAAGAGTTATAAAAATGAATAAAATTGTACGTCCACCCTTAACAAACGTCACGTAAGGCCGCAATACTGTCAAGGGTGTGACGGTACATGAAAATATATGATAAGTTAAAGGAACCTACGAAGACCTACAAGCCTAACAGTCCCTACGACCCTAAGCCCTATAAGCCCTACAGCCCTAACCTACCATATACCTAGTGTGTGATAAATAAATATTTAAATAAGTTCAGGATGCCTGCACCATGCGACCTAACGTTACAGACGGATAGTAGACAGGAATACCAGGTTCGGGAAGGGTACACTCAATGCCAGTCCCGCAGACTCACGAGACTGATCAGAGATGGCTAAAGGTGTCTTGGCCACAGTGAGGGGTAATGAGACAAGAATATAAAATTCAAATCTAATTTATTTACAAAATGTTCTGCTTATATACTACTTATTTCTTAACACACACTATTATACAAAGTCTATGTGTCCTATGCGTGTAAGATGCAACCAAATCATTCTTTTAACTGGGCCGCGCGTCAGCCAGGCTGAGTGCTGAGTCAATGTCCAAAGGTAACATTGAACATTCTGGCGACTCTCAGGAACGGGACTCCAGTTGGTACAGCTCGATGGTCTCGTAAGGTCTGGCCTGGCCTTGTTCAGCTTCTATTTGTTGTGACTGGGTGGGCCCGCTGTGTGGTATGCCGTACCGCTGTTGTGTTGGTTGCGTGTGTGGTGTGCAGATCGTTGGTTGCTGCACAGGTGGCGCAGTTTTCCTTCTTGCTGCAATGGTGGCTCGAAGTTTATTCAATACCTGTGGACCGAAATAAATTAGAACACATGCTAAACTTATAATAACAAGTGAAGTACTGATGCTAGTGATGTATGTATGAGACTCTAATTGTTTCCAAATCGTGTTATCTAGCTGAGTTTGTAAATTTATTTCGGATGTGGCTAAATGGTCGAAAACTCCTTTTGACTTGTCTAAAACTAATTCTTCTTTGGATATATCTTTTATATTTGATGGTAGGATCTACGTATTAAGGGAGAAGTGCGTTGTTTTAAAATAAGAAGCTAGTACTGTTATAGTTGTTGTTCGTCTTGCAGCAAGTATGTTGTTAAGTGTTTTAATGATGCAATTCTCGGAGATATGTAGAACTCCGACATCTTGAATCGTAATTTCTTTTCTTTGACCGTCACACACAATCGATATGGCAACCGGTTTTGTTGTAATGAAGAGCCAAGTATTTTGCATGTATAATTGCTTCCATACAACATCAGTCGATATCTTGTAGGTCTTTGACGTGCATTGAGTATGGGTGTAGTTCTCTGTTCTAAAGAGTTGTTCAACTATGCAATTTTTATTTAATTGCATGTTCTTGACAGCTACAGGATAGCAGACAAACTCTGTATTACTATGAAGACAGTCTTTAAATTCTTCTTGATTTAGTTCAAAGTAACGCTCGTTGTTGTAATCGAAACCCATGAATGTCTGCTGAATAGTTAAGCACTCGTATGATCCATCTGTTTTTCTCTCTGGAATTGGCGTTACGTTTATCAGTATCAGAGTGTACTTTGTTATATCGTGTATTGGGAAGTAAGCGTACACTCTTATGTGCGTAGTATTTACATTCATCTCAGTCTGTATTATTTGACTCTGAATAATTTTTAAATTTGATGGTAGTTTTTGATTAGCCGTTTTTATTATGTTGCTGATGTGTTTTGGTGTTAATATACTGTATATAGTTGCTTTTTGTGAATAAATTTCAAGTAATCCTTTATAGTAGTCCATAATTTCATTTATAAAATTGTTTGCTAACTCGTAGGTTTGCATTACTTGTATCTTGATGTGATTTTTGTCAATCGATTTATACCAAACATTGTGGTTATTCATGAACGATATTGCTTCATTTAGTTTTGCTTGGAACTTCTCTAACTTTTTCTGGATTTGTTCTTCAGTTTGGTTTACACCTGCGATGGTAGATATCATTATATTTGTTTGATGATTAGCAGCGTCTATAAGCTTCTGCTGATTGTTATTTAATGTATCTATGTCCCTGTATACTTCATCATTAACTCCGAACACCGATGTTAAAAGTTGTCCCAAAAAACCTCGTTTCTTCCTATTTTTCTTTATCTCTGTTAGGTATTTCTTTGTTGTCTCAAATTTCGTTTTTTCTTCGTTTAAATGGTGATAAAATTCGTTGCAATGCGTTTCATCTATGATGTATTGAGTATCCTTGCAAAGTTGTTGAAATTGTGTTGTTATTTTTTCGATCTTTTTCTGGTCTAGTTCCAAGCTTCCTCTCTCGTAATCCGTTTCAATTCTGAACGTTCCTCGATTAATGGTTGTGGTTCCTATGTCTTCTACATATAGTCCTGGTTTTAAACTTTTTAATGTGTATGTGGGCGTAGTCGACACGGTGCCAATTAATAGAATAATTATTGTATTTACTAGTAAACCCTTAATCCAGCTTTTCGGTGATCGTATACCTTTTTTGTTTATTGCGGTTGTTGATATGTTACATTGCGTAGACGTTTGCCTATCTGTGCTCGTTGTACCAATTTCTTTGTTTTCGTTCACAGGTAGCGGGATCAACGTGTGAATTGATCTTTTAAGACAAGCGCCTGTTGATTTTTGAAGAGTTACTCCTCTAACTACACCATCTTCTCCCGGGTGAACTTCCGTGATTTTTGCTAATGGCCATTTGCTTGGATTTATATTGTCATCTTTTATTAGTACTAAAGTTCCAATTTTAGCATTTTCATGTGCTTGTTTCCATTTGTATCTTTGCTGAAGTTGATGTAGATAATCTTTTGTCCAACTGTTCCAAAAATCTTTTTTCATCTTTTGAATCTGTTTCCATCTGTTTACTAGGTCAGTATTAATGTTTTCGATCGGATCTGGTATTCCTACTGCTTCTCGTCCAATCAGAAAATGGCTTGGAGTTAATATTGTGTTGTCATTAATATTTTCGGTTTGCGCACACAATGGTCTTGAATTCAAGCATGCTTCAATTTGGTGGAGAAAGGTTGTCATTTCCTCGTATGTTAGTGACAGTGTCGAATCCCCGATTACTCGACGTAAATGATGTTTCACTGACTTTACGCCAGCTTCCCAGATGCCCCCAAAATGTGGTGATGATGGAGGAATAAAATGCCACTGTGTTCCTATATTTGTTATTGCATGTTGAAATTGCGGCGATTGCGTGATTTGTAATATTTCTTGATGTAAGAAATTGGCTGCTCCAACAAGTTTGTTGTGACCTCTTCGTGCCATGAATCTGCGTAGCGCCGCGATAAATGTTTCTGTTGTTAAATCTCCCACCAATTCTAGGTGTATTGCTTTTGTTGCTAAACATACAAAAACAGCAATGTATGATTTATAAGACTTGTGGCCTCTCCCTTTCATAGTTCTTGTTTGTATTGGTCCCGCATAATCCACTCCAGTATAACTGAATGGGTAGGATTGCGTTACTCGTGCTTTTGGTAGTATTCCCATTTTCTGAGAGTTTGTGTCTGCTTTGTATCGCATGCACCTCACACATTTGTTAATTAAGCTCTTCACTTTCCTTTTCCCGCTAATGATCCAGTATGTTTGTCGTAAATAAGCCAAAGTCAATTTGTTGCCACCATGCAACGTTTTTAAATGTGCGTCTTGTATAATTAATGACGTTACATGATGGTAACATGGTATAGGTATAGGATGTTTTTGATTGTAAGGCAAATCAGAGTTTTGTAATCTGCCTTCAACTCTTAGTAGTCCATCCTTGTCTATAAATGGATCTAAAGTGGATAGTGTTTTATTTTTCTTCAAGGGTTGTCCACTTTGTATGGTTTTTAATTAATCTTTGAATTCCTGCTGTTGTATTTTCAGAAGTATTCGTTTTGTTGTTACGTTTAGTTCATTACAAGTAATTGGTTTATTTGTTGTTTGTTTGTTTGCAAATCTGTAGCAGTAAGACAACACCCTTAACATTTTATCTAAACTGGAAAATCTATTCCAGAGATCACTCTTCTCAATCTCAGCTGTAGTTGTGTGACACAATTTGATTTTTTGGTTCGGCTGCGGCATACGTTTCGTGATAGGGATCTGATTGGTTTTTAACCAATGTGGACCGTTCCACCATAAGGAGTAGTTAACCATTTTTTCCGGCTCAAGACCTCTTGAAATGATATCAGCCGGGTTATCGGCAGAAATAACATGGTTCCATTCTGCGTTTGGTAAGAGTTGTTTAATTTGTGACACCCTATTGGCTACGAACGTTTGCCACCGTTCAGGCTCTCCTCTTATCCAGCCTAAGGTGATCATAGAATCCGTCCAACAAGATATCGTAATATTTTTGCAGTTAAGCGCTTCCTTTACTTTTTCCATTAACCCAGCTAGTAGTAGTGCAGCGCACAACTCAAGTCGAGGTAGAGTAGTTTTCTGTTTCTTTGGCGCCACTTTCGATTTTGCTTGTAATAATGTAATGTAGTAGATGTTATTTATTTTTACACGGCTATATACCACCGCTCCGTACGCTTTTTCGGAAGCGTCGCTGAAACCATATAGCTCAATCTCTGTGCTGTCTGTTATGTAACACCATCGTGGTACTTTAATTTCTTCTATACTTTTAAGATGTTTTTGTAATTCAACCCATTTTTTCTGGAGTATGTCATCAACAGGTTGGTCCCATCCAATGTCGTTCGTCCAGAGTTCTTGTATAAGCAGCTTCATTTTAATTATAATTGGTGCTAACCAGCCCAGGGGATCGAATATTTTCGCAACTTCTGACATAATAAATCTTTTCGTTGGATTTTTATTTTCCGTTATAGTTATTTGGAAATAAAAACTGTCTTCCCGTGGTGACCATATTACCAATGAATCAAATATAAATAAAATCAAAGGTACCTTAGCGTCTCCTGTCGCTTTTCCTGGTCTTATAGATTTATAATATTGTAGACTTTTAAAGGATTTAAAAAAATCGTGCGTTAAATAAGACACGTTGTAGGGCTTAGGGTGTATGCGTGCTCCAAGACAAACTCCTACATATTCAGCTGGTACATGAATAACTTTATTTTTCAGCTTCCTCTCTATGGCGGCATGCATAGAGTCAGCCTCCATCTGGGTATGGCCAACCTCCAAATACTTTTGCTCAATTATAATATTGTTTAATGTTGCCACATTCAGTAAAGCGTTTGCCAATACCACGTTCCTATTTTGTGCTGTACATCCATCACTGTACAATATAATTTTAATATCCTTTTCAGGTTCTCTGTGAATGCTCGGCAGAAGATTATTTGTAATAAACTTGACTATTATGGTTGCATAGTTGTCAGACGATAGGGCACCTTCAGTCTCGTTCCATAGATAGCAAAATCCATCTTTGTTTCTCAAATTGAATAAACAGAAATTGTGTGTATCCATCGTAAATACGAGTTCTTCTGAATTTTTATCGTTTTCTTTTTCGATTCGGGCTTCATTTTTTCTTTCTATGTGCTCCTTATGTTCTGTATCAGGTATATTTCCGAGTTTATGGGATAGACATTTTTCGCACTCATCTTTTTTCGGCTTAAACAGTGATATGTTTTCAATTTCTAAAGTGTTGCTGAATTTTGCTATAGAGAGAGGTTTATTATTCCGCGATGCACACCAGTCTTTTTTGTAGAATTCGTATAGGGCTCTTTTTGATGTCCATTCTGGTAACAAATAAAGCTTTGATGTAGATTTGCGGCAATAGTGGGATTCCATATTTGGTATATTGTTCAAAAACTCTTTAAGTGATTCTACCTCTGCTTCGTGGGGATTTTTTCTGGCAGATACATTTTGGTTTTCATTGTGAGAGGTATTTTCTTTACCTTTTTTCCAGTTCCAGATGGTCATTTTGGTGATACACAAAGTGTTTTGAAACATCGTTTTGCAGACCCTCACACGACGTTCGTCATTCAAATGCAAGTTATAAATCATTGAGCTTTTTCTCTTTGTAATAGATGGGTCTTTTCTATCTCTTGGGCGTTTTGTAGGCATCTCTTGTACAAGACTATTTACGAAAACCTTCTTTTCTGCCCAAGTCATCCCCCAAAACTTTTCATATATTACTTTTCTATCATCTTCTGTAATTTCACAGCATTTTGAAGCACTTTTGTCATTTGTCTTACATTTGCATCGAGGTTTAAGCACTCGCTTATTCTTTAGTGTTTTTTCCCATTTCCCGTCAACTTTTTTTCGTCCAATATACTGTCTCCCCTTTTCCCGATTAAGTTTGTTTTTGTATTCATTCCATGTTGCTTTGTTAACCTGACACCTTTTTCTTCTCTTAACTCTCGTTGGTTGTTCTTCACTATTAGAATCCGAGTGCTCAGAATAGGGTACAAGTTGTTCATTATTGTAGTCACTATCATCGCTTATATAGTTGTCAATCAAGGCAGCATTGTTATCATGACGTGGTGTAACCTGTGAATTTGTAGCTGGTCCGGATGATTCCATGGATGCTTCAGTAACCAATGTTAACAGGCCGGAATTCAGAGATGAACCTTCGGCTATTGGTTCCATTTCCGTGATCCCCTCTGTAAGAGCATCAGATGTTAAAGCCCCATCAGCTAGTGGAGGAATTTCCATGACCACTTCTGTAACAGCATCAGATGTTGCCGCATCATCAACTAATGGGACAATTCGCATAATTACTTCTGGAACAGCTTCAGATAATGACGAATCAGCAGCCAGTATAACAGGCATATTTTCAATCGATTCCTTTGTGAAAAATATTATATCATTTTGACGACTTCGGTTGCAAGCAGCTTCAACCATTTTTTTCGCCCTCGACATTTTCTTTGTCTACAATATAAGTAACAATTCCATTAAATATTTTTAACATTAATTTCACTTAGGGTCTGTTTCACAATGTACGGATAAAGTGCCAAATACCTATGTTACACATAAATTATTCGGATGATAAAAGTTCTGACTAGGAAACTTTGCGTTTCACAAACTTATTTTATCTGACACATAACTATCTGGGACCTTTATGGAAGCGCGGTGGCAACACCATTTACATACGTTCCGTTTTTTGATGTCATTTCATTAGATGCAAAGAAAGTTAACACAAACTCTTATAAATTTATTTTATTTTACACTAGAAGTATTGTTTTACTTTAATTTTTTTATATAATTAGATATAATTCACATAACGGTTAATATTCTATAAAAAAACTTAGACAAACGATTTAATGGTAACTGAATATTGCTTGTAACGAAACGGTATGTCGGACACTTGACAGATATTTGTGGTGTTTTTCTGTTTGTTTTATTATTCTTGCGATATAAGTGTACTTGCTAAATACATTTTGTGCACAGTGATTTCTTTAAATAAATACTCATATAAGTGAAAAATGACGACACCAAAACGTGAACGAAGTGTTAACTTCAGCCGGGAAGAAGTTGAGCTTTTAACCTCTCTTGTTGCTCAACATAAAAATATTTTTGAAAATAAGAAGAGTGACGCAGTCACTTGGCATGAAAAAGAACAGTGCTGGAAGACACTGGAGGCATTATTTAATAGCAGAAGCGGTACGAACTTTCGGAGTGCTAAAACTTTAAAAGCGAAATACGAGGGGATAAAACGAACAACTAGAAAAAAGTCTGCTTTAATACGTGCTGAAACATATCGCACAGGAGGGGGGCCTAGTGCTGCTCCTCCTCTGACGCCTATAGAGGACAAAGTAAAAGATATGATATTGTTATCTGTTGATGGAATTCAAAGTGAATTTGATTCCGATCATGTTGGGATCTTAAGTTTTAAATTGTTATTAGTTGTGTACTAGTGTATCAATTTACCTAACCAATCTGTAATTTGTGTATAAGTGAATTAACTTATTCAGCCTTATGGTGAACAGAATACATTTGCCCCACCCCTTCTCTTCCTTATATAATTTTCTTTGTTGCAGATTCTATACAAATACAACCTAGCCAAGAAATATTTTTTGCTGTAGGCTCAGAAAATGGTGAAATGACAGAGATTGTCGCAGACAATAAATGTGTCAAATCAGTGGATGCAGATGAGCATCACATAAGTTAGTTACTTTTTCTACATGTAAAGGCCAGTTCTACTACTACCAACTAAATTTTAATCAATTTTAAACTCACCTACTTTTTGGTTTTCAGTTGAATATCAACCTATACAAAATGACGACTGATGACGAACGGACATCAAGAAAAAAGATAAGTAAGTAGTGTTCCTGTTGTGACTCAGTATTGTTGATAAGCATACCTTCACAATGATCTCACCTTTTCTTTTTAATTTCAGGTCAACATACTACACCCAAAAGACTTGAGAATGACGAGAAGTGGACTAATTGGAAGCCAAAATCTCTGCGTTCCAAAAAACATCCTGCTTTATGTAAGTTCTTTTAATGTTAGCATTTGGATAAACAAAGTGCTTAGATTATGTTATTATTTAGCTATTTTTTATTGATGCACAACATAACTTGATTTAACAGAGTTGGTGATGTAATGGTAGAACCACTGACAGCTATTTAAACCCAGGGTTTGATTTGTCTTAGCATGTAGCAATGTGGATGTGGCCATAAACTCGTAGAGGAGACCTACATAATTATGTCTTGCAGTGTACTAAGTATGGGTCAAAATAATGATATTGATACTAGCTTGTATAATTTTTACCAATATTCAAAATAAATAAAAAATCTTGTTTCAGCTGCTGAGAAGATGAAAAGGCCTTTTGAAAGAGTAGCAGATTCAAAATTAGATATTGCAGAAGTGCAAAAGCAGATTCTAGAGGAAGAATTATTAAATAAAAGAAAGCAATGGGCCTTTGAAGAGGAAGAAAGGGAGCACAAAAGGGAAATGTGGGCATTGGAAAAAAAAAACATTTTAAATAAATTAGAAAATTAATTCATTTTTTATTTTTATAACAACACAGAATACATATATAATATCACAACCTACCATATTTTTAAATCTTTTGCTGCCATAATGAATGCAAAATTCTGAAATAAATGACTAATCTTATTATAATAATGAAGCAAAATAATCATTAATTAAATTACTTCGCACTGTTGCATCCCCCATATCTTCTAGTCTACTTTGATTCACAACATCATGTTCATCTGGCTCATTTACTGGGTGGATGACTTCAAAATGATCATCTCGCATATCTATTGCAATGTTGTGCAATACTGCACATGCCACTATTACGGCCTGTACTCGAGATACAGACAACAAAATTTTTTTTTGATAAAATTGGGAATCTATTTTTCCAAACACCATAGGTTCTTTCCACTACATTTCTGCTTCTTATTTGGGACTCATTATACAGATGTTCTGCTGGAGTTATGGGAATTTGTAGTGGTGTAAGTAGGTATGAAGTATTTTCATATCCTTTATCACCGACAATCATACAGTTTCCAAATTCTCCATTTTGAACTTGTTGCTTTATAAAAGAATTATTAAATATTGTTTGATCATGTGCTGCTCCTGGCCATCTAGCCACTATATCCAAGATCTTTAACTTTGCACTCACTACAGTTTGTACATTAAAAGAAAATTGTGACTTCCTGTTTCTCCAGTCTTCTGCACTGTTTCCACCTGAATATAATGAAAACAGAATTTATTAAACACAGGAGCTTTATTTAATCATAATATATAATATAGATACATAGTTTGATAGATAGCTACTGGATACATAAGTATTATATATTTAGGTTTATTCATATTATATAAGTTATTATTTTTTTACCTGGAGATTTTATAGGAACATGGGTACAATCGATAGCACCAATAAGTCTTGGGAATTTAGCTATATTATAAAACTCTTGCTGGATTTCTTGAGTGTTGGTTGGAAATTTGATAAACTCCGGACGCAATCGTGCAATAGCTTGTGAAACCAGGTAGACAATGCGACTGGCAGAAGCTTTGCTGACACCAGAGAAATCACCTACTACTGTGAGAAAGCTTCCCGTCGCGTAAAACCTCAATGTTAACAGTAGACGAGTAATCGGCCTTATAGCACGATTCCTGAAAAAGACATAGTTTGAGTATATTAGGTATACCTAGGTACTTATACTAGGTACCATTATAAAAAAATGCAGGTTGTAGGCCGTGTTGTAGGTTAGGTACCTACCTATGTGCTTGCTACTTACCTTTCTGTAGTGACAGGTAAAGCTGTCTCAATAATTGAATACACAAACATCACAGCTTTCTTAGTAAGTCTGAAGCGCGCCCTAAAGTCCGTTTCGTCTAATGTCTCCATATAGTTTATTCTTTCCCGATACACAGGATTCCTGCGTGGTATTGTGAGGCTATCAAAATACTCATCAAACTCATCTTCAAGAGTCTCAAAAATCTCCATTGTCGTTATAATTATAGGTTATTAATTAAAACAAAACACCACGCTGATTTCTTTCTGATACATTTACGTGAATAGATACCTAGTTTAGACAACACGACACGAACGAAAGAAAGACAAGACAATGTTATTTAATTTTAACTGTCAAATACACTACTTATGTTTAAGATAAATGCGCTATTTGCCACTTCGTCCAGTGATGCCACTTTAGTGATTTTGTCACTAGATCTAGTGAATTTTAGGAGTTAAACAGTGATAATCTGGCAAAAAAATCACTAAAAAATTATTTGATGACTTTTAGTGATATTTATCGAATGTTGTGCTTTGCCGAGTAAAAGTTACCTGTTTCAGAACGTAGCTTTAGATTTAGATTTTACAGTCAAATTAGGAATACAGATTCAGCAAAGACTTCCTTCTAACTACATTATTTTGGAGAAAATGTGTCAACTGAGTGTGGAAAATACTCTTCGCCAGGGCAAAGACAACAAAATAGCAGACCTTGCCGCGGAACTCGGATTTGATGACGAAGCAATAGACAAACTGTTACAGCAGTGGCATGGTATAAATTATGTTAAATGGAATGCTACACATAACGTCATTGATTTCTGGGCTGAAGTGCGAAAATATACGAATGCTGCTGGAATAAATACCTTCCTAGAGTTATCTGATCTCGCTATATCGGCATTGTCACTTCCTCACTCAAATGCTGAAGTGGAAAGGGCATTTAGTGCTATGAATATCGTGAAAAACAAATTAAGAAACAAAATGGCTGTAAACACTCTAAATAGCATTCTTTTTATAAGAAATCAGTTAAAGTTAATGAAGAAGAACTGTTACAGTTACGAACTCCCGGCTGATGTAATTACTGCTATTGGAAGCAATTCTAAGTACTTTTATAAATAACAAAAATCTGACAAAACTGATGTTCCATCTCAGCCGTCTACATCTGCAATAATAATCGATCAAGATGAAGAAGAATTACCAACAGAAGTATTTGAAATTGATTTTTAGTTTCGTCATGTTTATTTTTCTTCATTGTATTCACAATTAAAATATTATTTTTTGACTTACCTTGTGATTTATTTTAAATTATTTAGTGAATTCTGGGGATATTTTTAGTTAAAAATATCGGTAAATCTAGTGAAATTTCTGACCAAAACTAGTGAAAAAGTTTTCTGCAAGGTGGCAACACTGACTTCGTCTGACCCATAATTTATGGTGGACTTTATGTCACACATACCGCTATTTGAAAGTCGTGAAACGCAACTATTGTGTTTATCCTACGAATAAGTAACAAATAGCCTATTCGAAACTTGTGCAGAACTTATCAGTACATTGTGAAACAGACCCTTAGTCACTTATCACCAATTCCATGTATTGTTTTCAGGTTAAACTATCTGTTATTTACGCACATTGACAAAAATATAAACTCAAGCCACGAAAACCTGTTCTTTCTTGCACGCCGTCCAGTACAAAATGGCGGCTGGCACCGGAGTTAGCCACTTTGACGTGTTGCTATGTCAGTGTTGGGAGTTGCCCAATTTACGTGCACGCGATTTTTTCGGTAATTTTGAAAGCTAGGGAGTTGTTTCATTTTGCATACCGTAAGTGGCAACTCCGCGTACTCGATGACATCAAAACATGATTTTGGGTCAAAAGTGGAGTTAGCCGGTTTGCAGGTTAAGCCATCGATAAGTAATGTTATATTACTCGGTCGGGTAATATTACGCGTAATGTATCAATCGCATTACTTACACATGTCTACAGGCTGGTAGTGCTGGTACAAAACAATATTTTGGTTCATAAATTGGCGTATATGTTTCATTGGGATCCATTTAATTGGCAAAATATCAATCAAAAGTTAATAATATTAACAGTAAGCGCGTCGAGTTGTTATGAAAACTAGATAAACTAGATTGTTAAATTTTATGATAAATATAAACTACAGTGACGTAAGACATTGACAATTTGACGTCTGTTTGACATTAATGTTTCATCTAAAACATTGGAATGCTTAGGCAAAGGTAACTACATCATTCAACCGTATAAGTGACGTCATCACATGTTTTTTGGTTTTATTTTTTTTTCTCAGAAATGAAGAAATCAAAAAATATAAAAAATATATATTTGAACTCAGGATAAGAAAATAAAGAAATGGTATTTTTGTTGTAAGGTGGTGTCAGTTTTGATCCCATTTAAGTAAATAGGTTTAGTTTGAAGTATTCAGTACGTTTTGAGAACGTAAATGTTGTCGTTCTTGTTTCAATGGGGACTATCGTTTCTTACTTAGTGCTGTTGCAGTGCAGTTACAGTTAAGTTTCGATCAAAACAACGCTTTTCCTATTCTCTACCGCTGTCAGACACGCTCGCGTCAAGTTCGCGTCACGCGAGAGCAATATCGGTATTCTACTGTTGCGCGTCTTTGGTGCCTGCAGTGCAAGTACGTAGAAATCGATTCGATAAATCTGACAGCTAATCTCGACAAAATGAGTTTATATCGAATCGAATCGAATCGATGTGGCAAGTACGTAACTACTATTTTAACGATCGGTAGTTATACTCTAAAATTTTAACGATTTTAACGAAAATGCAAGTACGAAACGACATTTTGACAGTCGAGATCAGGCCCGGTCGAGTTTGTACGGCGAACTTGAGACATGCCTATTGGAGAAGTGTTGCCAGATCCAATTTTTTAAAATCCGTAGGGCCACTCTCAAAAATCCGTAGAAGTTCGTAAATTGCCTCTACAAAATCCGTAGATCTACGGACATTTTTTTAAGCTAAACCTGACTATTTAATATGTGTATTTGTTTAAGTGTAAATGGGGTACCTATCGAAAATGAGTAAGGAAAATAATAAAATACGATTTAGATTTACATGTTTTATTTTTCGTATACATATTTAAGTTGTTCACATAAAAAAGTATTTACTATTTTTACAAAGAGATTTTTTTATTGAATAAACATAATTCATAAACAAACAAAACACAAACACCATATATAGTAACAAAATAAAAGTGATTGGCATAATTGGCCACCTGAATATGTCGTCTGTATAGATGTCATGTATGGGTTTTAAATATAAAAAAAAAAAATGTGTTACGAAATAGGGAATATGCAAGAAACGAAAAAAAATATTTATTACTCTTACCTAATATAGGTAAAAATATTATAGTAAACATAATTCTTATACAAATAAAACACCTAAACACCTTTTTTAGTAACCTCACATGCATTACAATAACAGAAAAATTCGCCTTTTGTACTTTTTTTTAACCAACCGAATGATTTTCGTCGTTGCGCCTGCCAAGTTCTATAAGTGATTATTGTAAGGTTTTGGGAAACAATAAAAATATGTTATTGAATTGAAAATGAAAAACTCGGAAAAATTATTGATACCACAACATGGACGTTTATTTAATATATCATAAAAATACAAAAGTTGCCAAAACAATCAGTCATTTAAGGGGCTAGAATTTTTTTTAGCAAAAAAGTGCACATAACTGGTTTGCAATCGTATAAAATAATAACGGATGTGCATTATTACACATAAAAGCTTTGGCAATGTGACACTTATGACAATTTTTAGGTTAACATTATGTGATCTTTACGTTATCATAAGTAAAAAAATACAATGAGATGAGTAGGAACTATTGGAAACTTACATTTAGTTTATTTATATAGAATAATTCACAATTATTGTATTCAATATATTATGAGATCAGTGTTATACCTACTTAGCTTTTAGTTATTATTTTAAGATCACACTTATTGCCATCATTATCACAGCATTATATTAAAAATAACTTTAGAAAACTAAAAAAAATATCTTTAGAAAACAATTAAAAATCTCTTTAACAAAAAACAAATCAAATACTTCTATGAAAATTGTTAAACAAAATAAACTTAATTCCTAAATTGGGTAATTGAGATACACAGTTACTTACTCCTTGTAATGAAGGTTGTCATAGAATGCATGATAGTCGCGATGCATAAAAGGTTTTAAAGACTGGAGACTATCATATTTGGTTTTATCAATTTTACGGGGCTCGTTGTAAAGTCGACTAACAACAGATGATGGGTTGTTGGCACGAAGTCGCTGAGGTAGGATTTTCCATTCATCAGGATGACGTAATTGTAAAAGATACTGCCATCTTTATATAAAAGAGCTCGTATGTCATTTACGGTCGGGTCTCCAGCTTTTTTACCTGGACGAATGGAATCAATGCAAATGTCATCCTCATAATTCTTAAAAAAAGTATAATCAACATGATGAACGTGGTACGGTTGCTTAGGTCGTGCTTCCCTCATGCGACTAATATAATCAGTTGGTGTATATATAGGGGGACGAAACTTTTTCTCTAAAGTTGAGTGGACACTATCCACTTGCATCATTGTATGTCCCTTTTCTAAAATGATCTGTTCAATCTCCAGTCGTCTCCTTTGTTAATTTTAGTAAAGCTGATGACAGAACTTTATTTCTATTTTGGTAAGAACAGCCATCTGATATAATTATAATTTTTTTATAGTTTAATTGAGTCTTAATAAAATGTATCAAGCAGCTTGTAAATTCGTTAGCCGTAACACCTCCATCTCCCTCATGCCATACATACAGGTGCACATCTTTATTATTGTTAATATAAATAGACTGGTTATGAACCTGAAGTTTTTGCTTATAGTATTGAACTGACACTAGCATCTTTGGACAAAGGAGAACAGATTGGACATCGACAGTCAGGACGAGCACCTCGGGTGAGCTCATAGTGCGAGCTTCAATATGAGCGTTATAGGCTTCTTTCTTCTTTTCAATGTGCACGGCGAACTGCTCCTCTGAGATATTGCCTTCTTTTTTAGCTGTGCATACATCGCACTGGTCTTTTCTTGGCTTAAAAATGGAAATCTTTTCCTCTTCCAATATTTTATTAAAGATTTTGCGACCAATATAAGGTTTTCCGTTACCTTTGCACCACTCAGTGTAAACTCTAAATATATGAGATTTCGATTCAAAAGTGTCTTCTACGTAAACTCTGTTACTGCTAGAGCGACAGTAGTGACTTGGTACTTTATTAATTAAATTTAGCCATTCTTTGACAGTAGTTGATTTAATAACTTTTGGAAGAGGGTTTATTATAAATTGCCGTTTTTCATGTTTAGATCTTAAATCTTGTCCTTCTACTGTGTTATCCTGCAGCTTTTTAATCCATTCTGACAGTGTATCGCTATTTATGTTAAGGGTGCTGACAAAAAAGCTTTTACAAACCTTCACAGTTACATTCTGATCATCTGTAAAATAGTAGTCATATGCCAGTTGTCTTTGAGATGCATCTTCCGAGTTGCTCGTAGTTTTACGTCTTCTTAATACCGGACGCAGTCGAACAAGTGTTTTTAAATAAGCTTTTTTCGCATCCCATGTAGTTAAGCCCCAAAAATAATCAAATACAGCTTTCCGTTTTTGTTCCGATATCAATCCACATAAATAGCTTCTGTCAGATTTGGAAATACAAGAATGTCCACATGGCTTTTCTTTAAGATATTTTCTAGGTCTCGGTACAAGTTCATAACTTGCTTTCTCACCCGTTTCGTCACACTTCCTTTTTCTGCCTGTATATTTTTTGCCACATACCCTTTTCAACTTATTAAACTTCCTTTGTTTGTTATTTATTTCCTCATCACTAAGCGAAATCTCAGTTTCAGATGTACTATAGAAGTCTTCATTTCTGTAAACCGTAGTATTTTTTTCTAATATTAATTCTCCTGTCTTTTCATCCAAGTAGTAATTATCTTCATTCAAGTATTCCTCAAATAATTTCGTATCCTCTCTTAACTGGCCTGTAACTTCATCATGAATATATCTTTTATTAATACTGTCCGAGATCTCAGGAATACCACAATCAATTTCTGGTTTATCTTTAATAAGATCTATTTCTGACTTATCTATGAAAGGATCAAGAAGTTTATCATATGTAACGTCCTTTAGTTCTTCAAATATTATACTAATTTCCTTTTCAGACGATAAGTTTTGTACTATGTTGGAGATATTTTGGTTTAAATCTGAAGTTTGCAAGCCTTGCGTAGGATCGTAACTATTGGACATAAACAAATCAGGCACATTTAAATCTTCATTTGTATTATTATTGTGAATTCCTTTAGCTAAATTGACTAGCATCTGTCCCCGTGACGCTGGTTTGCGTGTATATGGGTTAAAAGTCATATCGTACCTGAAAAAAAAACAAAAGGAGTAGGTACATATACGTAATTACCCAACATACAAACAAACATAATTACATTAACACAATATGCACATTCACTACGTAGCCCTCACTTTAGGGCACGTATAATACGTAAATACTCGTATAAGCGTTGTATTTGCAAACGCAGATAAGTACCTACGCTCAAAAGTTACGTGACGTAATAACAAAAATTCTAAAACAATCACACACTCAAATACTCAGAAGCTTTTATAGCTTATATCTTACAATATTTTTAGTTATTATAATAATATTCTAGTGATAAATCCACTGATAACTGAACAATAAAAGATAGGCATGCAAGACTATTTTATAGGTTATAATATTGTTTAGGAACTTAAATTGACAAGTTACTGATGAATGGCTTACGGTATTATATAAAAACAACACAATTTAAGTAAATTCAGTAGGTACTTACCACTTTTATTTAATTTTAACACAATAAAACTATTTTTATATTGTTGTTTACACCACAACGCGCCCTCTCGACGCGCACAGTTGTGGGTGACTGAAGACGAAACGCAAATCCTTTATGTGCATTTCTGCACATACGAATTTTTCTAAACGGCCAAAATACATACGGTATTTGTCATATTTCTTTCTAAATGGAATATCACAAAAAGGATTTTATCAGCACATACAGAACGAAACGGAGATTATGTTTAGTGAAAAAACGAGAAAACGAAAAAATGCACATATGGAATTTGGCAGGCGCAGCGACGTTTTTCCCACGCAGCAGAATATTTCTGATCGTAGCGAATTTTTGCTCTCTTCGCCGAAGTTCTAGGAGGAGTATCGCGGCCATTCTCACTCTCACTACTACTATTTTCCATTTTATCAGACTCGTTGTAGTCAACCCAAGTCCCAACCAAAACAAAATATTTTTATTTTTTTATCCTAAAATAAGTTGACAACGACAAATGACAATCGACAATGCCGATTCCCGCCAAGCCAACCGAACGATCCAACGAACGAAATGAACGAATCACTCAATGACGACAAATAGTTCATTCCGTTTTACGTTAGTCGCTAATAAATTAAATACTTTGAAACGGAGCTACGTTTCGTTTTAAGTATTTAATTTAATTTGAATATTGTACGAAATCGAACAAAAATCCGTAGATTTGCGACTAAAATCCGTATGTCCGTAGACAAGACCTAAAATCCGTAGATCTACGGACAAATCCGTAGGTCTGGCAACGCTAATTGGGGATACAAAAAATGATACCCCAAAAAAAAAGAATTGTGAAAGACCTAAAAAGAGACCAAAAAATGTGATTTGGGTCTGTCATACTCCATAATACTCTCTTTAAGGAACTTTTTTTTTTTTTTTTTTTTTAATTTATTCATGACCATAGATACATATATATTTATACAACGCGTTGTAATAGTTCTTATTTATTAATAGGTCCTGAACGCGGCGGGGAGCACTTTGTTGACGTTCACTGTCACTGAATTAACTGTTACTGTCAAAAATGTCACTCACTAAAATCAACCGTTGAATACTATAACTTGTGCATTGTAATATAATATGGTTCAGGTCAGCATCTTCAGATCCGCAGTGCTGACAACGGCTATTGTCATATACATGGATTCTGTTCAGGTGGGCTGGTGTCAAACAATGTCCCAATCGCATACGTGATATGGTGGTGATAAATCTTCTAGTGATGTTTATAGGGTTATGGTACCAAGGTTTTATTGGTAATTCTTTCTGTATATCAGCATACCACTTGCCTTTCGTTTCCAGTAGTCCTTCCACAACTGTCTGTTCGACTCCTTAAAAAAACTGTAGTAATCAGTAAATGGAACCTTTAAGAACTCCGATTGGTCTTCATCATAGTCTAAACGAGTTGCAGTGTCAGCTACTTCATTTCCAGGAATGCCACTGTGTGATGGTACCCATACAAATTCTACAATTATAATCTTATTATTTAATTCCCTAATCTTACTTCTAATATTATAAACTATATAATTTAACTTCTAAGATAAATTTACATTTTTTAAAGAAGATAAAATACTCTTAGAATCAGTCACTATCAGTATAATAATTACATTATTTACAAAATTGTTTACATGCTGAAGTGCACAATAAATTGCATAGCTTTCTGCAGTAAAAATGCTACATGCTGCATTTAACTTAATGCATTTAGTCAAATCTAATTGTGGATCATAAAAAGCTGCTTTGACACAATTATTTGTTTTAGACCCATCTGTGTAAATTATGTAATGATCTGGTTTATTATCTTTAAATTGTAGATAATCAAATTTATTATGCACGGTGTTTAAATGTATGTTTGTAGAGCTATTAAGAAGGTCATTAAAAGTATTTTTATATACAGGCCAAATATCATATTTAATAACTCCTTTTGAATTATTTTGTACATGTTTAAAAATTGTTGGAATTTCAGGCAAAGCTCTACCAACCAGAGAAGAAGCAGAGATAGTATTGGACGATATTGACTGGAAGATTTCAGGATGTATTGTAATTTTCTTAACTAAAAGATTATTATTCAATGATAGGACTTTTAAGAAAAATCTCTCAGCCAACATCAACCTGCGTAACACCAAGGGAGGTATGGACGTCTCAATTTCTAATGAATTAATAGGTGTAGAGCGCATAGCCCCACAAATAAGTCTCATTCCCATATTTTGGATGACATCTAATTTCCTAAGTAAAGTGTCACTGGCATTCATATAGGCTAAACTGCTATAATCAAAATGGCTTCTCACTATACTTTTGTATAGCATACTCATAATTTTGGGGTTAGATCCCCAAAAGGTTTCAGCTAAATGTCTCAATATATTGATGCCATTTAATGCTTTCTTTGCTATGTGCTTGATATGTTCATCAAATTTCAACTTATCATCAATAAAAACCACTAGGAATTTATGTTGTTTGACTATTGGAATTTCAACATTGTTATATAAAATTTTTACATTTTCATGAGCGTTCAAATTTTTTGTCACCATTAAAACTGAGCTCTTGTCTGGATTAATTTCTAATTTAAGTTTATTATGATAATAGATGTACAATTGATTTAAAGCCTTATTGATATTAGCCATAGCTATCTCTATATTCTGATTTATGCTATACAAAAGCAAGTCATCTGCAAATTGTAAGATATTTACATCTGCTGTGTATACATATTTTAATATTTCAGAAGTATAAATGTTGTAAAGTAAAGGAGACGAAGTTGCCCCTTGCATTGTGCCTTTGTTGACAGACACAGGTCCATGTAACTTATTATTATATTTAACAAAAACAGTTCTATTTCTCAAAAAGTGATAAAGCCATTTTAAAATGTGATTATGTATACCAATGTCATGAGATACTTGAATGAGTTCCTCTATATTTACATTGTCAAAAGCACCTTTTACATCCAAAAAGACACAGACTGCATTAGAGTGACTTAATTTAACCTGTTTTAAATCTGACAATAGAGATACAAAGCTTTCAGAACAACTTGTGCCTTTTCTGAAGCCAAACTGTATAGAAGGAATTAAACTTTGTGATTCAACAAAATGATCTAATCTTAACTTTAACATATTTTCAAAAAGTTTACCCAAATAAGAGGATAAGGAATTACTTAATATTATACTCTTATACAAATATATTACTGTGGTAAACAGTATTTTTTGATAAATAAAATCCGAGTAGTTTTTAAGAAAACGACTACCTACCCGTATATTAACATAATACTTAATATTCTTCAATCGCCGTCAGTTTTTATAAAATTACCGCCTTAAACATTCTAAACAATGACCCACTGTCATGTTTCCATGTACTAACTCCATTTGGATATCTTGTATGAACTCATCATTGAGTACATATTTCTTCTTCCTTATTTTCTTTTTATTTGTAATCATATTATTAGAAACTCTATAATATGCCGAATCCTTGACCAAGGTTTTTAAAAAATGTATAATGTTAGGTTTTTTTTTTCCAATTGTATGGTTTAATTTATGATGCCATGATTCTAAAGCGTTTGTTGTTCGATGCTGTTCACCGTATACACACCATACTTTAATGAACTCGTCTATCATCCACTGCTTTTCCATATATGCTCTAAATTTTTTAATGTCATCTTCTTGTGTATTCTTGCGAGTAATATATTTCCAGCCATTTAAAATTTCATTCGGCGGCAATAGTGGCAATACGGCGCTTAATGCCACTTCTCTTATCTTGTTTTCATCATTAGATTTAGTTATCCCGAGCTTACGACCCTTCTCCCAAATGGAATGATTAAAATGATAATAGCATCCGGATATAATTACAGACGGAAACACAGTCGTTAAAGCTTTCATTGCAGCTCTTTCATAATCAGTTTTATATTTCTTTGGATCCCAGTCAGGTATTTGGGATTTAATCATGGAAAATAAAATGATGTATGATTCCATCTTCTTGTCACTCATAAGTGCGTAGACAAGCGGCACTATGTTCGTGTGGTTCACAGTACTTCCCAAATCTCCGTGAATGCTATAAAGTTGAATAAAGGGCGAGGGGCAGCTTTTAAAGGTTCCATCGCTATAAAAATCATGTACTTCATTCATAACCTTTTTTGCCTCTTTGGTGCAAAAAGCTATAATACGGTTGTCACCATCAGAATAATCAGCCAATACAAAATTATTAAATTCCGGAGGAATTTGAACATTGATTCCTTGTTTAGATTTAAGGTGTGTTACTCCGGCTGCTGCATTTCTGAATCTATATAGAGATGATTTAATACTTTCAAAGCTCGGTACTTTGCATACTAAGTCCAATCCTGAAGTTTGAAAGGACCCGACCATATCATTGTAACATTGTGGTACCGCTGGGTAATTTTCTTTTGTTAGTTGTTGTTTACAGCCGTAAAGTCGCTCATCTACTTCATTTTTTAAAAAGTCAGGTGTACATGAGTGTGCAGTTTCATGAAGGACATTGTTATCCTAAAATAATAAAAAATATAAGTAATCGTAGCGTACATTAAACAAATAAAATAAAGTGTATTAAAATAATTCATTACAAATTAACGTTCACAATAAGTGACAAACGTGCACAAAATGGCCGCCTGTTTCTCTTTTGTGTTGGCATGAGCGTGCACACAAACGTGTTGGCATGAGCTTTATGTTAAAAGTTTTTTCATATAAATAATAATAATAAATGAAAGCCGAAAACTTACTTTTATCTTTATAATTCCTTTACACTTGTATTTTCGTTTGATGCATTCCCACACAGTTAACCCACTTTTATGTTTCCTTTTTATATGATATTGGAAACCTGCGCGAAGCAGAATAGTCCCGTGACGTCTTTTTATATAAACTAACGAAACTTCACCAGAACTGCACGACGCACTTGACCCTGACATTGTTGGGAATGCACTGGTAAGTGTTACGTCACTGGTCTACGAACCGACAACAGCATAGTGGAGGGGGTTGATCGACAGGATCGGAGCGCGGAAGTTATGGCTGATTGTAAATATATTGCAATTATGTACATATTCATTACTATTTAGTTTGTGATAAGAACCTAATAATATAGTTTTAAGTAAAATAATTATACGATCTGTAATAGTTGTAGTACTGGAAACTGTACTTGTGCAGTTTTAATCTCAATGAATACAAATATTGTGATTTATAAAAATATATATCTTCCCAAGTAACGTGTAAAAGTTTTATTTAAGAAAATATAAAATATACCTATTTAAAACTTCGTTAGTGATACAATAATGAAACCCCATCACTATAATTCAGCTCTAGCATCGCCCCCACCGGAGGCGTATCACTTTATATTTCCCATCTGTCGCCACTGGTGACAACTGGGAACTAGAAGAATGGCCATTCCCAGTTGTCGCCACTGGTGGCGCCACCACTGGTGACAACTGGGATTTTTTTTGAAAAATATTCCCATTTGTCGCCAGTGGTGGCGTCACCAGTGGCGACAACTGGGAATAACCCGTATCTTTCCTACTCATTAAAGAGGTGTTCAACTCCTCTAAAGTGAAATTATTCTTAAGAAATATATTCATTCTGTTTTCTGTAGCGTTTTCAAACAAATATTTTAATTTAGTCTCATCTATCTGGGTAGAATCTGCTAGTTTTTGTATAAAACTGGGAACCCATTCATCATTAAAAATTTTATTTCGATTTGTGCCAATTTTTTTAAATTTTTTGATGTATCCGAAAATCCGTGAAACAGGTGTTAACCTATTAAAACTACTACATAAGTTTTGCCAAGAAGTAGTGTTTTCTTCTTTTAAGATAATTTTCTTTTTTGCATCTAACTTTTTGTACTTACTCCAATTTTCTATTGTGGGTTCAGAAAAATAATGTTTTAGTGAATCTTTCGATTTTATGACAGCTTCACTACATTTTTGGTTCCACCATGATACTGGCTTTCTTATTACTGTATTTGAAATTAATTTACGTTTTGGAATTGTGTTATTTCTTAAATCGCTTAATGTGTCAACAAAATTATTATATGAATTGATAGGAGTATCATCAATTAAATCTATGTAGGAAAAGCTAGTTTCTGATAGGTTGTAATACTTGTGCCAATCTGCTTTTCTATAAATATATTTCTCTTGATCCACAGGAGGTGATGTGTCATAAACAGATGGTTGAATGTTTATTTCAAGTAAAGTTGGAAGATGATAGCTACCCATGGGATCATCATGAACATACCAGTTACACAAATGAGCAATTGAAGGGCTAACAAGGGCTAGATCTATAGCTGAAGCTTGTCTATTAGGATAAGGAACAGTTGTTGGTGATCCATCATTCAAAATGCACAAGGCAAATTCATCAATTATATTATACAAACATCTCCCTCTAGTGTTATCACTATGGCAGCCAAAGGCTATATTATGAGCATTAAAATCGCCCATAATTATACATGGTTTGGGTATATTATTGATTAGAGCTTTTAACTTGGTCGAGTCAAATCTAGTACTAGGTGGGCTGTATACACAAAGTATAGCTATTTTACCACATTGTGTTTCTATAGTGATACATGTTTTGTATTGATTCAGAGAAATTAGTATTAATTAGTTTGTATTTTAAATAATGGTTCACCAAAATAGCAACTCCATTATGAGTATTGCAGGATTTTTTGTAAATGAAATTGTATGAAGGAAAGTGTGGAATAATGGAATTATCTTTTAACCATGTTTCATTGAGTAAACAAATATCAATATTTTTTGTAATTAACAAATTCTGTAAAAGGCTCTTTTTACTCTGTAAGCTTTGTATGTTATACTGTAAAATATTTAAATAATTGTCCATTAAATTAAATTTGATAAAAATATTTCTTTTATTTTCTTATTAGTGATTGGACCGTCATCATCAGTCTTATTGCCTAGTGAGATAAGAGACTTTACAATTGCATTAATGATTATGTCATTATTAGCTATTTGTTTAATGTCAAGAGTATCGTTGTTTTTAACTTTTTCTGAATGTTTAGGAAGAGAAGGAAAAGATTTATGTGTAAAGGATGAGGGTAAACTCACAGCAGTGGCATAGGATAGTTGTCGAAATTTGGCCTTCTTTTCTTCAATTTTTTGCTTTTTAACAGGACAATCTCGTGAAATGGCAAGGTGGTTACCTGAACAGTTGATGCACACAATCTCTTCAACATCACATTCCCTATACGAGTGTCGACCAGCACAAGAAGAGCAGTTTTGTTCACCTCTACAAACCTTGGCAGAATGATTAAATTTCAGGCATTTGTAACATTGCAATAGTGGAGGTATACTACTCTGTCAAGAAAGTACCGGGAAAAGATCAATAATACACAAAATGTCTGTTATTCATCCAAATTTATTTTATCACCTTCAAAGTATGCTCCTTTAGAAACGATACACTTGCGCCAATGAATAATCCATTCATCAAAACATTTTTTAAACACTGCTTCCGGAATTGAGTTCAGTTTTCGCCGCGAATTCTCCTTTATGTCTTCTATCGATTGAAAACGGGTGCCACGAAGTGGTAATTTGAGTTTAGGAAAAAGAAAAAAGTCAGCAGGAGCCATATCTGGTGAATATGGTCGTTGCTGGATGGTATTTGTTGAGTGTTTGGTCAAAAATTCGTTCACAATGATAGCCTTGTGCGAAGGCGCATTGTCGTGGCGCAAAATCCAAGAATTTTCTTTCCACAAATCTGGCCTTTTTCGTCGAATTTGCTCTCTTAAACGCCGCATAACGCTCAAATAATATTCTTTATTTACCGTTAGACCTTCCGGTAAGAATTCAGAGTGCACAACACCGCGATAGTCAAAGAAAACAGTCAACATGACTTTGACTTTTGATCGACTTTGGCGTGGTTTTTTCGGTTTCGGTTCAGTTGGAAGGCGCCACTCCGAAGCTTGTTGACTAGTTTGCATGTCAAACTCGTAAACCCACGTCTCGTCACCAGTAACAATGCGTTTCATGAATGTTGGGTCCGAACTGACTCGTTCTAGCATGTCCTCAGCTACTTTCATGCGATTGAGTTTTTGGAGAAAATTCAGATCTTTTAGGAATAGCCGAGAAGCAACATGTTTCATACCCAAATGATTAGTTAAAATGGTACGGATCGATTTGTGAGATACAGAAAGTTCGGCGGCTATCTCTCTCAGATTTGAATTGGGATTTTCAGTCACTATTTTCTTCACTTTTGCGATGTTAACTTCAGTTGCAGACGTTGACGGCCTACCAGAGCGAGGCAAATCTTCCATCACATCTCGACCGCTTTTGAACGCTTTGAACCACTCATAAGCACGAGTTTTTGATAAAGTCGATTCACCGTAAGCCTTCTGTAACATTTTCAGTGACTCCGAACACGAAATTCCATTGGCGATGCAAAATTTAAGACAAACTCTTTGTTCGATATTTTTGTCCATTATGAAATTCGCAATACACACTATATATGATATTACTAAAACCAGCACTGTATTTAATATAAATAACAGATGCAACTCAAACTCCGCGCCAAAATGGAAAACAGTTGTGCCAATCTAACAACTACAATAAAACAAAAATTTGAATTTGGAACCATAAACAAATCATCCATTCCCGATACTTTTTTGACTGAATGTATAAGCTTTCACTTCATAACGGAAAAGTCTGATGTAGGCATATTGTGGGAGAGATGTAGATGCAAAAGTTACTGCAACAGTGTTGAGAGGAACTAATTTTCCTTCAACTTTTCTCATAAATCTTTTGATTGATATCACTTCGGCATCACAAATTATATTTTTATATATTTCTTCATTCGATAGGTCTTTCGGTACAAACCTCAAGACACCAATTTTTTCCGTTAAATACGATGGGATAAAAGCTTTCATCTTGTTTTTCCACAAAAAGTCTTCCATTTTCAGAAAGTTGTTGGCATCTGCTGCTTTTCTAAAAGCAATGCCCATTTTGTGTGCATTTATGCGGTGCATACCTAAAACTCCCTTTACATTATCGGATATTAAGTTGGTAATTGTTATAGGGTTCTTATTTCCGGCTTATTCCACTTTTCCCCGTTGGATGATCCCCATTGATGGGGATTAGTGAACTTTTTGTTCACTATTCCCCGTTGACCCAAAATTTTTATTTAATGGGGATAATTGAACTAAAAAGTTCAATAATCCCCATTAGGTAGGTACGTTAAAAAAATAAAATATATGAATCATGTTACATTTATTAATTAAAAATATAACTTTCTTTTACCTAATAAAATCACAGATTGTACAATTATTAATTTAAAATAAAAAATATAACTTTCTTATACCTAGTAAAATCACAGATTACAATCACTTAAGTTTTTCTAATTAGGTACGTTAAATAAAAACAATATAAAAATAAAATATATGGGTCATGTACTTTTATTTTTATAAGGTAAGAACAAAATTTTAAATTACCTACATACCTACTTTACGATTTTATTAGAACGAAAAACAGATTGTTGCCCCAACGAAATTGTTCTAACGATGTTTGGGAATAAGACCTTATATCTATCTATCTAATAAGATACACTATACTGTAAAAGATGCTCATTTTCTAGAGGCGCGCGCGCAAGGCGGTGGCGGAGCGGGGTGCGAGTTAGCTCGTATGTGATTGGTCGACCCATCTTTTGTTTTTGTTTCGTAGTCGTTAAGGGTTAGTAGTGTGTAGTGTAGTTCAAGCGTGCAGTTCTTATCAGTTCGCAGTTATTAGTTTAATATAGGAATAAATAAAGGAAATGGCTGGTAGTTCAACTGACGTTTGTTTAGAGTACGTTAAAAAAGGTAAAGCTACCATACTTCTCCGGGCCGGACATCAATACAGTAAAAAATGCAAATATAAAAATGGTGGAGTTTTGTGGGAGTGTACCACAAGAAAACAAAGTAAATGTGCCGGATCCATCACTGTCATGGTAAGTTACTTATTATATTTTGTGATTAATAATGACAATAATAACTCAGGTTATGTGTGTTATCAATATCAAAATTTAAAAATCAACGTTAAAGTTTAAACACTGTTTCTGTCATGGCGGCACGTGTGACGTCATTCTTTTGTCAAACAAGTCTATTACACCTAGTGTAAAAGAGTGTAGCTGAAGTGAATTGTATATATTTAATTATTATTACATATTTTAGTTAAGCATAAAGTGAAATATGTTTTGTTGAACTATTCTGATAGGATAACAACAATTTGTTATAAGTTTTAAAGGTTGTTAAATAGCCTATTTTAATTTTGTATTCTATGTAAGTGCAATATTGTTTACTTAAAAAATAATGTAAAGTAATTAATTATTATTACTTAATTTTACAGGACAATCAAGTTGTAGCTGAGAAACGACACAATGTTTGTGAACCTGATTTTGCGCGGAATGAAGTTACCTTGAGGTTATTCAAACTAAAAACTACACTTGCGGATCCAGAAGCACCTGCTATTCCCACTGCTTACAACGCGGCTGTGAGCTCACTAAAAGATACCGGAATTGACAAAATAAAAGAATTCCCTGCCCTGAAGTCTATCAAAACAACATTATATAAACACAGAAATGCAGCATTTGAAGTAAGTAAAATTGAGTTCAAAAATGTTGAAGAAGTTAAAGTACCTCCAGCTCATCAGGAATTTATTTTAGCAGACTACAATGACAGTGGTATCCGTGTAATAGCTTTTTGCTCTGAATTTGCCCGACATCAAATGAAAAATTTGAAGATGTTCTTGGGTGATGGAACGTTTTGGATCTGTCCATCTCCCTTTTACCAACTCTACACCATTCATGGGGATTTGGGCAGTACAGAAAAACACATAAACATTGTGCCACTTGTTTATGCCCTCATGAGCCATAAAAATCAACAATCCAGAAATATTTAAATGTGACTATGAAGTGGCTCCGATGAACGCAATGCGAAATGTTTTTGTAAATATATCTATTAGCGGCTGTTATTTCCATTTCACCCAGGCAATATGGAAGAAAGGAAAACAACTCAAACTAACAAAAGATAAATTAACCAGAAGACAAGTTGCACTTAGCACTGCTTTGGCTTTGTTACCATCAGATAAAATCATTGCGGGTTGGTTTTATGTTGCCTCTCAAAGCCCTGATGATGATAAAAATAGCAAGGAGTTTAGAAATTACATGCTTAGACAATGGCTACAAGATGATTTTATTAAAACGTGGTGTGTATTTGGACAGACTCATCGCACTACGAATTTAGTCGAAGCATGGAATAATAAAATAAAAAAGCGTGTGAAAATAAAGAAACCCAACATTATGAAGCTCCTCACAGCGTTGGCTGAAGATGCATCGTATTACGAAGTTCTTGCATTGGGGGTTTCTGAAAATAAAGGTATAGCGGAAAAAACAAAAAAAAGCATCAATCGCGATAATTATATACAGGAGGTCCAAATGGAACTCATTAATAATGAAATTACGATTGGGCACTGTTTAGAAAAACTTAAGTGAGTGTAATCTTTGATTTTACAAGGTATAAGAAAGAAATATTTTCATGCTACAATTTTAAATTAATGATTGTAACAATCTGTGACTTTATTAGGTATAAGAAAGTTATATTTTTTATTTTAAATTAATAATTGTACAATCTGTGATTTTACTAGGTATAAGAAAGTTATATTTTTTATTTTAAATTAATAATTGTACAATCTGTGATTTTATTAGGTAAAAGAAAGTTATATTTTTAATTAATAAATGTAACATGATTCATATATTTTATTTTTTTAACGTACCTACCTAATGGGGATTATTGAACTTTTTAGTTCAATTATCCCCATTAAATAAAAATTTTGGGTCAACGGGGAATAGTGAACAAAAAGTTCACTAATCCCCATCAATGGGGATCATCCAACGGGGAAAAGTGGAATAAGCCTTATTTCCTATCTTCTCCTGTTCAGTGGATTCAATGTACACGGTAAATTCTGAATTCCCGTTTTCTATGAATAATCTCTTGTAGTTTGTTTTAGTGTATATTTTGTACTTATCTGGATGATCTGGAACGTCGTCTGAGTTGTTATCTTGGTATCGTCTTTTTTTCGTTCCCCCCGGGTCCTCTCCCTGACTATGAGGACCCATCGTACCAATTGGGTTTGCACAGTAAAATTTTTCAATAAGTCTGAACTTTTGAAAGCGAAATATTAATATTTGGAAATTTGTACGAATCAAAATTACCGCCTCGTTTGACTTCCCGCCAAAAAGTCCAATGTTATCTACACTGGTCAGCAAATAAACCGAGCCACCCACTACCTAGGAACTCTGATTCGATTTTCTCAAAAAGTATAAAACTTACAACTATCAAAGTTATACCTACAAAAAGTGCGTTTCATGGTGATTAAAATGACTGCAAATTAATTCGAAAGTACCGTCAACTCACATTAATCAAGCAACAAACACAATTCTAACGATTTGCTCTGTTTTCACCAGAGTTTGAAATTAGCGTTCTTTTTCTCTACAATGAGGGTAGTCGGATATTTCTTATCATTTCTTTAGTTTTTGTCCATCGTTTGCTCAGACGCGTGTGTTTTTGCTACTTTTTTCGATTAATAATGGATACAACACCTCAGGAAGCAGCTCAAGCTGTAGCATTACTTCAAGCAGGCATTGCGCAACGTGAAGTCGCTCGAAGGCTTCGAATCAGCAGATCTTCGGTGCAACGAGTTTACAGACGATACCTAGAGACTGGAGCATTCGATCGCCGTCCAGGTACGGGCAGACCTAGGGCTACATCAGCAGCAGATGATCGATATATCCACCTTACTGTTCTGCGAAATCGCCACCTCAACGCAGTTCAAGTCCAACAAAGTCTGCGTGACGAACGCCAAGTGGTCATAAGTTCAGATACCGTCAGAAGGAGACTTGCTGAACGGAACCTGACCCCAAAAAGAGCTGCAACAGGCCCAGCATTAACGGTAGCACACCGTCGAGCACGACTTGAATTTGCTCGAGAGCATAGGGATTGGACATTAGAGCAGTGGAGTAATGTACTCTTCACTGATGAGACCAGGGTGAGTCTACATGGAAGTGATCGACGTCAGAGAGTATATCGTCGCCCTGGAGAACGTTATTCTCAGTGTTGCATCAAGGAAACTGTTGCTTATGGAGGAGGATCTGTAATGGTCTGGGGCGGCATCTCGTTAACAGCACATACAGCGTTAGTTTTCATCGAACCGACGGGCCGTACACGTGGACTGACTTCTCATCGCTACATTACTGAGATCCTCGCAGACCATGTGGTACCTTACGCAGGATATATCGGACAGGATATGCAATTGATGCATGATAATGCACGGCCTCATGTTGCTCATGTGGTGACCCAGTATCTACGCGACGTCAGCATTCGTACGATGGACTGGCCAGCTCGAAGCCCGGACTTGAATCCGATAGAACACTTATGGGATGAGCTGAAACGTCGGGTTCGAGCCCGGGTACCTGCTCCAACAAGGCTTCCAGAGCTGCGAATCGCAATTGAAGAGGAGTGGAATACAATTCCTCAAGATTTTATCGTCAGGCTCGTAAGGTCGATGAATACAAGGATGCTGGCAGTTATCCGAGCAAGGGGAGGGAATACGGAATATTGATTAAAAACTTTTTTTTGACTTTATCTTTGTTTTTGGCTTTAATTTTTTTTTCACTTTATCAGTACTAACGATTGTCACGACTGGAAAACGACTCTTCTTTGTAAAATCCTTAATAAACACTGAAATATTGATTAAACCCAATGAGTTTCCTTTCATTTTAATCACCATGAAACGCACTTTCTGTAGGTACAACTTTGATAATTGTAGGTTTTTTAGTTTTTGAGAAAATCGAATTAGAGTGCCTAGGTAGCGGGTGGCTCGGTTTATTTGCTGTCCAGTGTATTAGTAATGTGTTGCATCGTTCAAAGTAATTTAACATAAGTACTTACATTATTTATTTCTTTTTTAGGAAATTGAAGCACAACCCATGACAAAACTGTGTAACGAAAACATTCAAGTTTCAAAGGTATGAATGAATTATGTTATGTTTATGCCATGAATAATACTATTATTATAATCACTGAAATGTACTCAATTCATAAGTTTTCTGTCACATTTTGTTATAGTTGGTAACTATAAATAAAGCTGATCAAAATGTGATGGGTACATGCACTACAAGATGGCAAAAACATGCATTCACTTGTAGTTATTTCTTTGAATCACAAAGTCATGCAAGTGAAAACCAACTATGGTAAACTTTAACACTAACATTTTTGTTTTAGCACCAAGATGTCTCTGAACTGAATACAACAAAATCTGTACCAGGGCCATCACGGGTTTTAATGGACATTACAAATGAAAACAATGAAAAGGTAAATTAGTTTTGTATTTCTTACAATAGGTACTTACTTACCGACATTTTTGAAAATAACAATATCAATTACACACCATAAAATGTTTATTTATTTTTTTAATTCTAGTTGGTTCCTGTTGCTAAAATGGGGTGTATTGTGACACCTAAACCAGGCTCATCACAATTATTTATTGACAGTAAAAGGGAGCATCAAAAGGTAACCAGTGTTAATTAAATCCTTCATGGAATATTAGATAATATTAGATCTTTTTTTAGGGTTCCGTACCCAAAGGGTAAAAACAGGACCCTCCACTGTCTGTCCGTCTGTCCGTCTGTCTGTCACCAGGCTGTATCTCATGAACCGTGATAGCTAGACAGTTGAAATTTTAACAGATGATTTTGATTTTGATTTTGGGTGCCGCTATAACAACAAATACTAAAAACAGAATAAAATAAATAGTTGACGTGATTTTTTTGCCGTTTTGTCTAATGTTGTACAGATAATGGTACGGAACCCTTCGTGCGCGAGTCCGACTCGCACTTGCCTGGTTTTTTATATTTTTAACATTATGATTTATTTTCATTTCAGTTAGTTTCTCCAATGCCACCGAAGAAAATCCAGAAACTGAATGATAGAGCCTTGTATAAAAACTGTAGAAAACATATGAAACGAATTTGCTATTTGCGCAATAGAGTAAAACAATTAAAAGGAAAAGAGTTGTTGAATGTCTTGACTGAAAACAAATCTGTGCAATCTTTGATGAAGAAATTAAGTCCTTCATTTGCATTGATGTTGCAATCGCAATTAAGAAATGTAAAAAGGAAACACACTGGCAGAAGGTGGACATTGGAAGAAAAAATTATAGCATTGAGGCTGTATAAAAGATCTGCCACCTGCTATCGACTCCTTCAAAGACTCTGGTGTCTTCCTGCACCAAGCACTTTAAAATCGTTATTAAGCCAATTTAACCTAAATACAGGTATCAACAACAAAATTCTCAATGGCTTAAAGAATTACATTAAAAAACAAAATCCATCAGATAATGCGTTTGTTCTTATGTTTGATGAGATGGCCATTAGGAAACACCTGTGGTACAACAGCAAACTAGATAAAATTATAGGGTACCAAGACCATGGATTACAAGGTACAACCCAACAAGAGGCCACATATGCTCTTGTGTTCATGGTAGCTGGCATAAGAAAAAAAATAAAGCAACCCGTAGCATTTTATCTGTCAGGGTCTAATGTGACATCAGATAGATTGGCAGTCCTAATAAAAGAGGTTTGTGTATTTAGTTATTCTTAAAAATGCTTTACCTTTTTGTAAACTCAAGATCAAGATGCATATAATGCAGCAAACTTATCTGGCCCGGTCATGGCGGATTGGCGGCGCTATCGGTGAACAAAAAATTATAGATGCTGTCAATTGCTACAGTGATTTTGGTAGTACCAATAGGGTAGATGACACCATAGAACAATAATTCCCAGACACCTATCTCTAAAAAAAACACTTTATTTTGGGCCTGAAAACCCGATTTATTTTCAATTAATTGCCAAATTCGATTTTTAGTTGCTTTGAAATCAATAAATAGTTGAGTCATTGAGTTAAAAAAACAGTGACGTCACAGTTGGCTATTGCCATACAAAATCTATGAGAGAACCGCGTTTGACAGCTCTTAAAAAGTATCTCAATTGATTGGTGTGTCATCTACCCTATTATAACCACCGGATCAGATAAGTTTGCGGCACTATACAGTTTTGTCATACCATGCAAGCTTCAGATGTAGTTGATTTTCAACAGTTTACTAAATATATTATTTTTTTTAGGTATTGAATAAGTGCTTCGAAATAGGAATGAACATATCTGCAACTGTGTGTGATATGGATGGAGTTAACAGAAGAGCCCTAACAATTTTGGGTGCTTCCAAAAGTCAAACCTGTTTCAATATAGAAAACAATAAAGTGGTGGCTATTTTCGATCTTCCTCATTTATTAAAATGTTTCAGAAACTTATTTCTTAATTATTACATCTGGTAACATGAACGGCAAAGGTAATTATTGTTAATTATTAATCAGTTGTGTAAATATCGATGATGTTTGCCTGTACAGTACTAATATTGTTTGTAAAATTGATGAATTACTAATGTTAAATTTAGAGTATTCTAACTAGTGATGATATGACCTAAAGCCGTTTGAGCTACTATTGAGCTATTATATATCTTTCTGTTTGATCAATTGAACTTGAAATAAAATATACTGAGGAGTCATCTACAATATATATTTATATATATATAAGTATAAAGTAATTCAAACAATCTTCTAACAATTTTTTATTTTATTTACAGGTATTGCAAAATGGAGTCACATCCAAGACTTTTACGACCTCGACAACATGAACCCAAATTTCGTGTTTGCACCAGTGTTGAGAAATGACCATTTATACCCTAACACTAAACAAAAAATGAAAGTAAATCGTGCAAGTAAAAGTGCTAAGTCACTCTGTAGCAGCAGGGATGTTTGCCAAAATATCACAAGGTATGTATATTTTTATTTTTATATTGGTTTGACTGAAGAGCTAAACACCACGTAGTATGCACATTAAAAGGCCGCGAAAAGACATTGAGCAATGGTCAAGATGCACCATGCCATTATCTAATCACACTTCTCGCTTGTATTTATCCTGCTAGAGTTAAGAAGAATCAACTCCATTTTGCCCTGTTTTCATGATTTCGACCCATGAAACTATGTAGTTACATTTCATTCTTAACATAAAATATCTGTTTATGTATATAATTATTTATTAATTTTCAGGAGAATTGTCTGCAGATGCAACAATAACAGCGGAAGTGATATCAAACATCGATAAATTGTTTGACGCCGTAAACAGTGATACGGCTGATCTCCGAAGAGGTAAACCGCACTCCACAAATATGACATCAAACACTTTGAGGAAATGAAATCGTTTTTTCAAAATTTAGAATTTGTGGGGTGTCGGAGCTCACCGCCTTCGAAGGATGGATGGATCTGGACCATGAATGGCATTGTAAAAATATTTCATGCGCTTAAACAAAAACACAATATAAGATCACTGGCAACTCGACGTCTCCAGCAGGATCCTTTGGAGAATTTGTTTGGCGCTATTCGTGCAAATTGTGGTGCAAATTCCAACCCGACGTCTTCACAATTTATTGGTGGGCTAAAAACCACCATCATTTCAAACCTGGCCCATATACAATCAGGAAATCGTTGTGAAGACGACAATTATAGTACAATTATGTCAAATTTTAAAGACCTAAAGAGGCAAACGCCTCACCACAGACCACAAGCCAAGGAAATAGGGAAGATCCACATATTATATCCGACATGCTTGCTTCAGTGGACAACACATTTGAATCAAGTTTGTCGGACTCTGCGGAAATGCAAGCTTGTGCTTATGTATGTGGGTTTATCATAAAAAATCTCTAAGTTGCTTGTGGTGATTGTGAAAAAGTGCTTAAAGCCACAAACATTGAAAATTTTCATTCCTTTGTAGAATTTAAAGAGTATGATGACATCAAGAAGAGATTAATTTACGCGTCTAAAAATTTTATAACGTGCGTTAAAGAAGCGCCGAAATTTGTAATAGTTTTTTCTTGATGTCATCATCAAATCCAGATTAAAAAAAAACAATAATACAAAAAATGTATAGTGACGTAAATTTTAGTTTTTTAGATAATTGTGAGAAACATAGACAAAAAAATTTTCAGTTTATAAGTAATAGTGTTTTTCACATATGTGTAAAAAGATTTTGCACATTACAAAATCGAAAATATGTAGAGGCCGCCAGCAATCGATCTTTAAAAAAGAAAATAGACATTTTAAAACAAGTGAGTTTCACTTGTTTTGAAAATGTCTATTTTCTTTTCTTTTGATACCGGTAGTCATTTTATAAACAGAAATATTTTGTAAAGAAAATAGACAGTCACATAATCAAAATCAAAATCAAAGCATTTATTTCAAGTAAGCCAGTTACAGGCACTTTTGAATTGTCGAAACAAAGATGAAAATTAAACGTAGCTACAGTCCCAGTCACAAGACATAAAAACTGTGAAAGTACTGTAGTTGCCCATTCCCTAGCGTAGATCTCTATGGAGAAGAACGGGCAAGAAACTCCATGGACACTCTTTTAAATCAGAATATTGTTACAAAATCTTGGTTACATCATTCATGTTGAGATGGTATATTATGTGAGAACAATGTAGCAAGATGTGCACGTTAAAAGTATCCACAGCAAAAAACACACAAACAAAAAAAATACAATTCAAAATAATTCATTCAAATAAGCCATGGCAACTAAGAGATGACCAGTCACAACTGACAGCGCCCGTTCACGGACATGACGCATGGATCAGCACCATTCAACTCAACCATTTTAAAGGGAACTAAATGATCCGACACATGCGCCACCATCAGCGAGACATTTGAGTGAGCATGACATACTCTAAACCGCCAGGGCACATTCAAGTCAAGAAAAGACCTAGGTTTCCAGTGAATGATAGCTTTCTAGTACATAGTACTCACACAATAAGGGCTATGCATTTATATAATACTAAGGAGATTGAATCTATACCATGCAAAGATAGTTGTACAATCTTCAGCAGCTCCAACAATACATTTTAATGCTATCAATTTATGCGCCCCTGTCCTTGTGGAGCAGGACCAGCATTGAGCCAAGCATTTTTATCAGCGATATAATCGCTCAACTTGTAATATGCTTGCTTACATAGTGTGCGTTTAATGCATGTTTTAAATTTCGTCTCATTCAGTTCAAGAATACTTTGTGGAATTTTATTATAGCATCTCAAACAGTACCCCATGAAAGATGAGTCTACTTTAGCGAGTCGGAAACCTGGCTGAACTAGTTGGTCCCTATTTCTAGTACTGTAATTATGTCTGTCACCCCTTTTACCAAAAAGGTGCAGATTTTTTCTGACGTACATTATGTTTTCGTAGATGTATTGACAATGTACCGTCATGATGCCAATATCCTTAAACAGTTCCCTTAGAGAATCGCGCTTACGAAGATTATATATGGCCCTTGGTGAGGCGTGTAAATAGCCTACACCTTTGTGAAGAATGTAAGAAAATTTGAAATTAGAATCTATGGCGGATGTTTAATGGCGGACCTCAAAATAAATTAATTTCCCTTCTGATGAATCCTCGACAAACCAATACAAGAGAATTATTCGCAGCAAACATGCCCACGTACCTTGACAATCCAGAGATCCCACTCAGACCCAGGGAGATGGGAAGATACTTCGTCCATGCGCACTTGCAAGTATGGGCTGCCGGCCGGCGAGCTAAATCTTCGTGGATCCGCCGGTGGAATGGTGAAAACTCCAAAAATCAACACTGCACTATAAGTTCTCAGTGAAGCACAGATGCAGGTCCATTTATTTTACGAGTATCGTCCAGATTTCAACAAAAAGGGATTTTTTAAAGCGGAGCGCGTCGGAGCACACACCGTCTTGTTCAAACGGTCAAGGGGAGCTGTTAGCTCGCTAGTGCCATCTATATGTGTGCCCTTGCGGAAAAAACTCAAGAAAGTCTCGATACATGGGCGCTGCTTACAGATGGCGTGAGGATTCATCAATTGAGAAGTTAAAATATTTAATTTGAAATACTAACATATTTTATGATATGGAGAAATCCTAAATTATTATTATTTTATTTTTTATATTAAAAAAGGCATTGACGCTTCACCATGCTCGGGGGCTTTGGAAGGACGCAAGTGCTTTCAGAAAGGAAGTGAAAAAATTATAAGTATTTACTAACCTAGAGTATGATCAGAAAAACTTTAAGCTTTACGACTGAATGCGAGAAACAAACGATATAAGTTATTTAAATATAATATTTCCTAAACCTTAAGACTATGAATTTCGTGTAAGAGTTAAACTTTATTGCGTTGGAATAGGATATAATTTAACGACGGCACGTTTAAAGTTACCGAACTTCGTTTTTACCATTGCAACACGAATGACATTATCCGTGCCTTTATAAACCTCAGTTATAACTCCTAATGGCCAACTTAGAGGAGCTGAATTATCCTGTCCCACGAGTACGACAGTCCCAACTTCTACGGGTTTGTCCGGAGTTGCCCATTTCTGCCTGACTTGCAGCGTATGCAGATACTCTAGGTGCCATTTCTTCCAGAAGGATTGGACCATACTATCTAACAACTGTTTGCGCTGTGATAAATTAATGCGCTGACCAGACAAATCGGCTGCCGGCAAGTACTGCAGTGGAGTCGACATCAAAAAGTGAGCGGGAGTAATAACTTCGGGATGGGGATCGGAAGACAAAACGCTCAGAGGGCGCGAGTTCATAATGCACTCTATTTGAATGAGTACAGTTTGTAACTCCTCATAAGTGAGAAGCTGACTTCCGATCACGCGATAAAGATGCGTTTTTAATGTTTTGATATTCGCTTCCCACATGGAACCAAAATGTGGGGAGCGAGGTGGAATCATTTTCCACATTATGCGGCGGGTTGATAACTCATGTAAAAGAGACGAATTGAAACTTGAATTTAATAAGAATCTATAAAGCTCATCTAGTTGGGCCTTAGCACCAACGAAATTAGTGGCGTTGTCCGAATAAAGACAAGATACTGGCCCTCGACGCGAGATAAAGCGTTTAAACGCGGCTAAAAAGGCATCAGAGGTTAAGTCAGAGACTAACTCTACATGGACGGCCTTGGTTACTAAGCACACGAATAAACAGATATACGCCTTCTGGGCGTGCTGGCCTCTGCGTCGAGTGAGGGTTATGCGTATGGGACCAGCATAATCCACTCCAGTGTGGACAAACGCCTTCGCTTCCGATACTCGGTACTCAGGCAGGTCTGCCATCACTGGAATGGGATGCGTCGGATTTACCCGAAAACATGTGTTGCATTGTCGCAACTTGGACCTAATGACAGTCCTGGCATCTAGTATCCAAAATCGCTGTCTTAGAATAGACATGAGTAGTCCCGGTCCAGTGTGACAATTCATCACATGGTAATGACGGATTATTAGATCCACGATATGATCATGTTTGGGAAGTAAAAAAGGATGCTTAGCGTCAAATGGAAGGTGCGACTTCGAAAGCCTTCCTCCAATGCGTAGTATTCCCTCTTCATCCAAAAAAACAGCTAAACTTTGGAGTCTCTTTGAAAGCAATTTCCCAGATTTAATGAGCTTAATGTCATTTGCAAAGTACACAGATTGCACAGCACATACTATCGCTCGTTCCGCAGCTGACAAGCCCTGAATAGAACGAGGTTCACAATGAACCTTTGGTCTAGCAAATTTCAATATATAGGAAACAATGCGCAACAATTTATCCCATGATGAGGTACGTTGAGCAAGTTGATATAGAAGGGGTTGTTCTACTTGCGTGGTCACTGTTAAGACATTTACCTTGTGCTCGGGAAGTTCCCCACAATTAATAGGAGAAAACGGTTTAACGGGCCAATCCTCAGGAGCACAACGAAGCCAAGAGGGGCCGTCCCACCAAAGTTCATGTGACATTAACTGGGAAGGAAGGATGCCACGAGATAGACAGTCGCTTGGATTCTCAACACCTGCCACATGGTAAAAATGTTGAGAACCCAAGTTCTCCTGACATTGAGCGACTCTATTGCTGACAAAGACTGACCAGCGGTGCGGAGAAGAGTGTATCCAAGATAAGGCTATCATGGAATCCGAAAAGGCGTAAATTCCTGCAATAGGAACACGTAAAGCGTAAGTATCGCGAACAGTTTTTACCAATTTTGACATGAGCACGGCGGCACACAGCTCCAGGCGTGCAAGAGTTGTGACTTTGGTAGGTGAAACCTTTGATTTCGCACAAATTAAGCGGACTATGACACCAGATGGACTAGTAGAGTGTATATAAATCACACACCCGTACCCACCCATACTAGCATCAGCAAACGCGACTATACGAACAGAACAATCATCGGTAACACCCACATGGCGTGGTATGCGTAATGTATCTAGCAATGGAAACTCTTGCATGAGAATCGAGAAACGTTTAAAAATGTCGTCAGGAGCGGGATCATCCCAGCCAATATTGCTCAGCCATAACTCTTTGATGAGCAACTTGGCATAGAAGATCACTGGGGCAACCAAACCGAGAACATCAAATAAGCGTGCGACTATCGAGAGTATATTTCTCTTAGTACATTTCTCAGCCACTCGAGCGGAAGTGAAGAAGAAATTATCCTGAGAAGGTTCCCACGAAAGGCCTAGAACCTTAGAAACATCACTCCCAGCGTGAAAATCGAGTGACTTGCGATGCGAGTCAGGAAGACTGTTTAAAAGAACGGGTGAATTGCTACACCATTTAATAAGGTCAAAATCGCCCGATTTAAACATCTTTATAAGATCATGCGATAGCTGCATGGCGGTATCTTCATTATTCACAGAATACACCAGATCGTCCATATAGAGACTGGTCTCTGCTACTTTAGCAGCTTTGGGATAATGCGGACTGTCAGAGGCCAGCTGTCGCACAGTGCGCATAGCTATGTATGGACTCGACTTAAGTCCGAAAGGTAAGCGATTAAAAGCAAAGGTTAGCACAGGTTCGTTCTCATTGAATCGAAACAAAATGCGTAGGTATTTACGCTGGTCAACGGGTACACCAACGCGTAAATACATTTGTTTAATATCCGCATTTATAGCGATGGGAAATAATCTAAAATTTATTAAAAGAATAAACAAATCAGTTTGTAAATTGGGACCAATATGGAGTACATCATTTAAAGATAATCCTGTATGAGTCCTAGCGCTAGCATCCAATACAATGCGCGGCATCGGTTTGTCTGGCCGAACGACAGCGTGATGAGGGATATAATACCCGTCATCGGAAATGGCAGATTCGTCGACTTGACTTAGGTACCCACTGTCAATATAATCTTTGAGCACTGCATTATAATTTTCCCGCAACATCGGCAATTGGCGTAGTTTTCTTTCAAGCGCAATAAGTCGACGGTACGCGGCGGTGCGGGAGTTACCCAACTCGGCGGGATCCTTACTAAAAGGTAACGCGACGGTATAACGTCCCACATCGTCCCGTGACACGGTCGAGGAAAAAATATTCTCACATTCGGTTTCCTCAGGAGATAAAAAACGTTTATTCTCAACTTCTTCCAATTCCCAGAACTTTTGTAATAAATCATTGAGAGCCAATGCCGTGAAAGGAGAGGAGTTAAGTAAATTTAAATTATCACTATTATGCGGAAAATCACCCATAAAGACATACCCGAATGTGGTCAATAATGCAGGTGGGGCGCGTGAACCAAAATCGACCCTATTCCCCAAGTAAATGTACGGAAACAGTTGAGCGCCCAACACTAGGTCAATATCCCCTGGAATATTCCAGCTTAAATCAGCGAGCGGAAGCGCGTGGAAGTCTACATGGCTATCCCAATTAACATGGTGCGATGGTAGCTGGTCCGTAATGCACTCAACTACTAACGCGTGAATAGTATATTTTTGATCCGGATATACACGAGACTCGATATCTAAATGTACGTATCCTATTATCGGTCGCGATACAGAACCAACTCCTTTAACAAAAGAATTACTCAAAGGAATTATCAGTAAATTAAGTTTTCTACAACAAGCTGTAGTTATTAAATTATTCTGCGAGCCATTATCAATTAAGCACCTCACTATTGTTTTGTGACCCGCACTGTCACTTTTAGCTCGCGCATAAACCTGAGCTGTCGATAACAGCACTATCGCCTTAGCCCTCGCTGCATCAGCTGCCAATAACACGGCCGAGTTGTGAGCCGAAGACGCTGGCGTCACATCACACGAATCAGACGCAATCATCTGTTCGGGAATATCGACCTTATTACTATGAGCATAAGCGCGCGGCACCGCGACGGAAACCGGGGCAGGCAAAGACGCACCGGGGGACGAGAGGGGCGAGGGAGGCGCGACGGACAGCGGCGCAGGAGGCGACGCGACGACTACATTGCAATTCGTAGCTAAAACGTCAGCTGTTTTCGGTTTATTTTCTTTATCAAAATGCAATAGTGTATGATGGCGTTTTTTACATAAATCACAGACTGACGTTGACTTGCAGTTACTCAATCCGTGCAATGTGCTCAGACAATTCGCACACCCACGTTTGGATTTAATAAACTCGAACCTTGCTCTAGGAGTCAACGCGGATTTAAACTTAGCGCAGTTGTACAAATGAACATGAGCGTTATCATTACAATACGCGCAGCATGGAACCGTCATCGCAGGTAAACAAGCGGACGAGTCAGCTGACTCGCTCACAACAAACGCTTTTGTCTGTGTGCGTGACTCGCGTGGCGCGGAAGCGGGGTTTCTACTAAAGTTTCTCGCGTTCGATTGAGACAAATTCGAACGTGCCAATATCTTTGCCTGATCTTGAACGAAGCTTATCAATAATTTCGTTGTGGGAATTTCAATATCTCGAATGGAAAGTTCAAACGATTGAATAGTCTGTGAATCGATTTTTCTCATTGCGCAGTGCAAAAGAATAAAATCAGCAAGATCCGTAATCCCAAGTTGTTTCAAGGCAGAAATAGATGCACTAAATGTTTCTATGAAAGAATCGAGACTGTTAGCGTTAAATGAACAACTTTTTAAATCCAATATATTATTTAAATAATGCGTACCTAGTGAGCGTTTCTCTTGATATTTTTTAACTAAACTGTCCCATAAGAACTTGTAAGTATCACCCGTAGGCACAATTCCAGCAGTAATCTTCAATGCGTTGTGCGTAAGTCTACCTACCAAGTACTGCACACGCTGTGAGTCAGTCAGCTGATCATTCTCATGAATATTCGACTTGAACGACTCGTAGAAAACAGGCCAATTCTCAGTTTTCCCGTCGAAAGACGGCAGCGCGATAGGAGGCAACTTTATTTTAAGCGGTTCAAAAAGAGTCTTATAGTTACTACTGGGTGTTGATGGTGATTGATTACTGTTTATTTTGTTCCTAACACGTTTAATATGAATGTACAAATCTTCAAAGGACTCTAAACAAGCATAATCGACACTTGTACCAGGTTTTATACTAATGTTTATTTGATTAATTTGATCAACAAAAGATTCAAATTTATCTCGAATGTCATCAATTGTCTCTGACTCAGTCATAAAACTTTCATTTTTTCTCGAATCGAACGACGATATATTTTTTGTTAAATCATACAACCGATTAATGCGTTTAAATAACAATCCTTTCTTTTCATGGAGAATAGTTAGTAAATCTTCCGGCTTCAGTTGTTTATCCGTCATTTCGTTAGATAACAAACGACAACAATAACAGAAAAATACCTTACAGGCGGTTTGCAATATTATCGCACCTACCAACTATGAGTGGGTATCTATCTAATTACAATTATTGTATTAAAACGCTCAAAGCCGAGATGCGTTGGTAACTACCTACTTATTTTCATAATATCAAAGCGAATTTTTAAATACGGATACCTACATAGAATTAACTTTACCAATAAATACGTAATGTCGTTCCATGAAAATTATGTACTAAAATAATTGAACAGATTTACCAACAACTACGTAAATTCTATTGTCAATTAGGTATGATGCGTTTTATAAGCAATGTTTACGTAAACTTTACGTAAACTAAATACCTATTGTGCGTTATTGAACCTATATGATTTTTACCAAACAATTACGCAAAAATCTAGGTAACGGTTTTTAATCCGGCTCGAAGGACCAAATAATATGGTGAGGCGTGTAAATAGCCTACACCTTTGTGAAGAATGTAAGAAAATTTGAAATTAGAATCTATGGCGGATGTTTAATGGCGGACCTCAAAATAAATTAATTTCCCTTCTGATGAATCCTCGACAAACCAATACAAGAGAATTATTCGCAGCAAACATGCCCACGTACCTTGACAATCCAGAGATCCCACTCAGACCCAGGGAGATGGGAAGATACTTCGTCCATGCGCACTTGCAAGTATGGGCTGCCGGCCGGCGAGCTAAATCTTCGTGGATCCGCCGGTGGAATGGTGAAAACTCCAAAAATCAACACTGCACTATAAGTTCTCAGTGAAGCACAGATGCAGGTCCATTTATTTTACGAGTATCGTCCAGATTTCAACAAAAAGGGATTTTTTAAAGCGGAGCGCGTCGGAGCACACACCGTCTTGTTCAAACGGTCAAGGGGAGCTGTTAGCTCGCTAGTGCCATCTATATGTGTGCCCTTGCGGAAAAAACTCAAGAAAGTCTCGATACATGGGCGCTGCTTACAGATGGCGTGAGGATTCATCAATTGAGAAGTTAAAATATTTAATTTGAAATACTAACATATTTTATGATATGGAGAAATCCTAAATTATTATTATTTTATTTTTTATATTAAAAAAGGCATTGACGCTTCACCAGCCCTGATGGCTCTTTTCTGCAGAATAAATATATCAATATCTGCAGCCCGTCCCCACAGTAAAATGCCATAAGACATTATACTATGAAAGTAACTAAAATAAACCAGTCTAGCGGTATCTACATCAGTATACTGACGGATTTTTCTAATGGCATAGGCTGCTGAACTTAGCCGCCCCGCAAGAGAAGTCAAATGGGAACCCCACTGTAGCCTTGAATCAAGCGTAATCCCCAGGAAAACCGTTTTATCTACGAATTCAAGTTTCTCTTTATTTAATATTATATCACAATCACTACTTTTAACATTCGGTAAAGCAAATCTTATGCATTTGGATTTTTTTTCATTTAATACCAAATTGTTTGCTGTGAACCAATTTTGGACCTGAAGTAGGGCATTATTCACGTCATCTAGATTTTGGGCCCGCCTATTTATCTTAAAAATTAGGGAAGTGTCATCAGCAAATAACACCATATTTTGCGGTTGATATATACTAGAAAGAGAAAAGGACCCAATATTGAGCCTTGTGGAACCCCCATTTTTACTTTTAAACCCTGTGAATTAACACCATTTATTTGAACATGTTGTTGTCTATCATTCAAATAAGATTTTACCAAACTAAGTGCAAGTTTACCCAGTCCGTAATGCTCAAGTTTCAAAAGTAATGTGTCGTGATTTACGCAATCAAACGCTTTGGAGAGGTCACAAAAAATTCCTATGGCGTCTTGAGACTCTTCCCACGCAGTAAATATGTGCTTTAATAAGGTTACACCGGCGTCAGTTGTACAACGTCCCTTGGTGAAGCCATACTGTTGATCATGTAAGACTCTGTTGGTGTTAAAATGATAGAGCATTTGATTAAGCATTACTTTTTCGAAAACCTTGCTAAAAACTGGTAACACGGATACAGGTCTATAATTATTAGTATCTTTACTGTCTCCGGATTTGAAAAGAGGTATGACTTTACTGTATTTCATTAAATCAGGGAAAACTCCTTGGTCTACACATAAATTAAAAATTAAAGCTAAGTAAGGGGCTATAGTCTCAAGTATGGATGTACAAACTTTGACAGACATTCCCCATAGATCTTCGGTTAGTTTGATTTTTATTTGCCGGAAAGTTTTAATAACTATCATAGGGTTAATGTGTTTAAATTTAAATTCAGCCAGGCAGCCAGACACATTCGCCTTTAATAAGCCAATTGAGAGTTCAGGTGAGGAAATAAGAGCCTCCGTTGTTTTTAGTGGTATATCGGTAAAGAAATTTACAAATTCTTGAGCTACTTCCTGATTTGAGCTTTTAGGACCACACGCTGTATCTAATGTGTAGCTAGTGTTACGTATTTTCTTCCTGTTAGTCTCGTTATTTATAACTTTCCAAACTGTCTTTATTTTATTTTCTGCTGTTTTGATCTTGTTGCTAATGTGCAGTGCTTTAGCAACCTTGCACATAAACAAACGTATGTGAGTTTCACAAGTTCAAGTGACTTTCACCTACGTTATTATAATGTCTAGTTTCTAAAAATATTTGGTTATGTTCGTTATTTCCTTATTTTATTATAATAACAGTGTAATTACGTTCGCTAACTCCATACACTGTACTTTCTTAACTGTGGATAGATTACTTGTATTTTTAACCGACTTCAAAAAGGAGGAGGTTCTCAATTCGATTGTTTTTTTTTTTTATGTATTTAGACCTTTTTTTTTGTTATTTTCGTAAACGCAATTTTGCCTTGGGAATGCATTAGAAACGTTTTACTACAAAAATGTACCTAATTAGAAATTAGAGCATGGGTTAAAAGTTTATTTTGTCCTCCTATCTTTTTGATTTTAATATAATATTTCATTATTCTGTTATGTTATTCAGTATTACTGTAAAGAATCAGGAAATACTTTTTAGAATAATTGTGAAATAATGTCAATAAATATCAATAATTCCACTATCCTTAGTGTTATTTTTAGAACTTATTTACTCTCGCGATTTAGGAAACTAGAAACGAATCTGCAATAATACTAAGGAAAAGTAGCGCATGTTACTTTTCCGTAGTAAAATTGCAGATTCGTTTCTAGTTTCCAATTAAAATTAATTCTGTAGGTCTAATCAGAAACCGCTTTTAAATCTTCCCGCTTTGAATAGTTTTATGGGACACAGTTAGATGGCAGCACAGTCGAATTCTGTCTTGTCTTTTTTTGTATGAAGTTGTCATTCTTACCGCTAGGTTATTAGTGTTCTGTGGTCGAGATCGACAATTTACGTTGTCGAGCTCGGTAATTTATCGACATCTTTCAAAAGCGCGATAAGCTTATCGATCATTAATATAATGGATTTAGGCTTGATTTAGGACTTATGTTTTTATTGCTGGGTGATGAGGAAGAACGGCAGCACCATCACAATGTGATGCGTATTCGGAGGCAACGTCTCAGAGACACGAACAATCCTCTGGAACTTCCAGGAGATTTTGTTCGTCTTTTTCGAGTGACTCGAGAAGTGGCAGTCATTTTAATACAAAGGAAAGAGGTAGATTTACGGAGAACACGATCCACTGGATTCCCTTTCCATATCGTGGTAAGCACCTACTGTTTTAGGTTTTGACAGCCGTAAGGTTTTATGCAGTTGGGATCTACCAAAGGTGCATTGGGCAGGAGTACAATCTTGCCCTTGGCCACAAAACTGTGAGCAAGGTTGTGCGAGAAGTTTCGAGGGCAATAGTTCGCCGCCTCTTCCACACCCACCTACGTGAAGTTCCCAGGAACTGCAGCTAAAGGAGAGCCATTCTGGAAGGATTCCCGCACTGGAAAGCGAGATTGCCTTGGTTGTGTTGATTGCACACATGTTACAATAGTCACACCCTACAACAACAATCCCGATGAGCCCTCATATGGGTATAAAAAGGGTACTACAGCAATAACACACAGTTTGTTAGTACTTATTTATTTTCCAATTTACAATTTAGTTTTATTTATTTAACAATCTTTAGTCACAGGAAAGCCATAATTAAATCTTCCAATATATCTTTCAAGATAAATAAGAATTAGAATAATTTATTTAAAAAATATTACAAAAGTGTACATTTATGTGTAGTAGTGTTTCAGAACATTTTATTAACTCATTCAGAGGATATATTTATTCCATCCCAGTATCTAGGTACCCAACAATGTTCACAATCAATATTATAGCTACTCATACAAGTATGCTAATTAATTTTCCTAAACTGTTCTATGTGTGTGATGTTAACTGCAGGCTTTTAATGTAAATGCACGATTCCCAGGGTCGAGCTCGAGCCCTCTTTGCATTCGCACTCTTGGCCCTTGATTTGAGATCACTCCATGCCTGTAAGAAAACCATTAGCAGCATTATAAAACCATAATCACAGTAATTATTATGACTGTCTCTGTGATCAGTCAGTCTACTACTCAGATAATGGACTGCTAACTCAGAGGTTGTGCATTCAATCCCCATAGTAACACATGGGAACACCTCTGACACCCCTTCAGGGATTCATGTTGTGACAATATAATGTTGTGTTCATTAATAAGATCAAACAAAAAAAATCATGTGAAACAAAAGTTGAAAAAATTATATAATATTAAAGAATAGTTTGTTATTAAAACATCTACAAATCACTCACAGTAAACCACTGATCCACAGTCTCGTTTGGGCCAAGGTTTGCCAGCTCTTCTGCCAATTTAGCCCACTTTTCATTCTGTTGAACCATATAATTGACTATAACATCTTTTTGTTGCATGTTACAGCGCTGCCTAAAAGTAAACATAGGATTAATGACACAAACCATTGACATCCAGCAGCCTTTTTATTGAGAAAAAGCTAATAGTGTAATCACTCTGTTGTTAGGAACCAATTTCCAGTAGTGAACATGCCACTGTGATGTGAAATGCTTTATGATGATGATGATAAATATTGTAAAAGTTGGTTGGATAATCCAACCAACTTTTACAATATTTATCATCAAGCAAGGATTCAAGTACTTCAATTCAATCCAACTTGGATTGAATTGAAGCACTTGAATCCTTGCTTGCTCGTTACAGCTATTTGCTGGTTTTTCAGCCAAAATAACTGACTTAGGACTGTTTATTACTTAACTAAAAGTTGTTGAATGTTCTAAAGAAACATAAGGATGAAGCTAGTTACATTCTCTGAACTCACCTTATATGTCGCTGTGGTAGAGCCGTAAGCTCGTACGCTGCACTTTTGCCTTTATCAGCCAGACATGATGGAATGTGCAGGCGCCAGTGACCACCAGCTTAGTTTTAAGTCCTAAGTGTGTATTAGGCTAGGTAGAATAAGCAGTCTTGCATCAAACTCTGTAAGCTCGGGTCGTTTTTAATAAAATCTTAGTATAACGGGCCCTAACGTTTTATTTTCGCCGTCGCATCGCTCCCGAAATCTAACTGGCGCAGCCGGTAGCATTGCCGAAAACCGTTGCTTTCGCGGAAAGTCAAGTGTGAAACCCGGAAAAGTGGAAAAGAACACTAAAGAACTTATTCGCGAGTGATAACGTAAAGTCGTCGTAACTTAAAATCAGTGAGACGTTCTTGGCAATCCTCGAACCAAATAAATAAGTTAGATACAGCGTAACGATAACGTGGGTGAGCAGAGATGTTGAAAGTTTTTATGGCGGTTGGACAGTGAGTAACCTTCTACTTCCTTCCTAATTCCCCATACTAGTAATGTTAATATTAAATATATAATTGTATCGATTATTTCATTAAATCTGGAAAATCGAGTGAAAAACCTTTTATGGTAGAAATTAATTTCCTTATAATTTAGTGATATAGAAATTAAGTGAATATTATTTTCACGCAATTACAACAAAGATTAATTCATTTATAAAATAAGTGAATATTATTTTCACGTTATTATAAGATCTTTCATAAGATTTTCTTTTCTTTTTAATTTTATTTTATTTGATAATTTTAGAATAAGAATTTTACTTTTAAATATTTTTTTTTAATTTTTAATTGTTGCTTATCTTTTGTTCGTTTTTTTTACGATTTTATTTAAAATGAGTCAAGGTCAGATTCCTGTAACCGCGGTAACCGGTGTAACCCCGTCGGCTCGTACCGAAACACCATTTACTATGCAACTTGCTGAATCGTTGATACCTCGGGATGTTTTAAATTTAATTCCAGAATTTAGTGGTGAAACTAATTTACTTAGTTTATTTTTAAGAAAGTGCGAATATGTTATTGAAAAGTATCAAGGGACTACGGATCGAAATGAATTTTTAATGCAGAATATTACGAGTAAATTAAAAGGTAAAGCGGCAGCCTTAATTAGTGAAAGAGGTGATTTTGAGACGTACAGTGAATTAAAATCTTTATTGATCCAACATTTTGGGGATCCCAGGAGCGAGGAATGCGTTGCTATTGAACTGGACTAATTTGTTGATTCGGTATATTCATACCGAATCAACAAATTAGTCGACCACAAATAGCTCAATTTGGACCACCAGTCTTTGAAAAGAAATATCCCCAGCAATTAGGCTTCCGACCTCAAGTAGGAATATTTACCTACAGACCCCCAACAGCACAACCTGGTTATAGACCCCAAGTAGGACAATTTGGCTATAGACCCGTTCAAGCTTCGGCCTATCGTCCAACTAATAATTTCCACGAAAGTGACGTGACAATGAGAACTGCTCCAGCAGCGGTTAAACCACCACCAGGTTTTCCTATAAATGAACTTTATACGGATGGCGAACAATATTACTACGACGTCACTCATGACGATTATATGCAGAATATGACGACACACTGTGACTATGACTTTGACTATAAAAATATAAATACTGAAGATGGTTGCGTAGATGAGAGGGCTAGTGTAGAATTTACCAAAACTGCTGAAAATGTACATTCAACTGAAAATAACATTGAACCGGAAGCTGTCCAAAATTTTCAAATACATTCAATACAAACCCGCCGGAAATAATAGAGCTTAATTTTAACGCCAATCTAAAACATCCATACATATACATCCCTGAGATAAACGGTAAATTTATGTTGGACACAGGAAGCACACGGTCTTTTATAAGTCCCAGAAAAGCTGATGAGTATTTTCCTCAATTAAAGTTCTATGAACCATTTACAGTTACAAGCATACATGCGACTAGTGAACATCATGAAGTAGCTGAAATTCCCCTATTTTCCATTTTTAATAACAAAGGGTATCAAAAATTTTATGTATATGCTGTGGACAACAGATATGACGGGTTAATTGGAATGGATCTTATAACTCGACTTAATGCTGATTTATCGTTTAAGGAAAAGATGTTAAAGACAAACGGCGTCAACATTCCTATAATCTACTCCACTGACCCGGAATTTAGACTAGAACCCCGGACCGAACACCGAGTGAAATTACCTGTTAATCAAAAGGATGGCTATGGCATATTAGATTACAAGGAGTTTCATGAAGGCATTCGAATGCCAGCTGCAATAGTTAAATGTGAAAATTATTTAGCCTCTACAGTTATACAGAACGCAACTAGCCTTGAAATGACTTTAATTATAACTTCTCCGTTCAAGGTTACTTATTTTTCTAACGAGTGTATAGTAAATAATTTAACTGACGTAGAGATAGACTCATTACTGACAGACAATTTAAAGAAATTGCGACTTGACCACCTTAATCAAGAAGAATTTGACCTTATTAGTAAATTATGTCACGAGTACAAAGATATATTTTACTGTGAAGAGCTGCCTTTGACCTTTACAAATCAAGTTAAACATCATATAAGAACCACTAATGAAGATCCCATTTATATCAAGCCATATCGACAGGGTCCAGCACAAGCTGACGAAATCAAAAGACAAGTTGAAAAACTTCTCAAAGACAATGTGATCCGCGAATCAAAGTCACCCTGGAGTGCACCTGTGCATTTGGTTCCCAAAAAGGCAGATGCTTCCGGTCAAGTAAAATATAGAATGGTTGTAGATTATCGCCGACTCAATGACATAACAATCGATGACAAATATCCACTTCCCAACATAATCGACTTACTTGACAAACTTGGCAAAAGCAATTATTTTACAACCCTAGATTTAGCTTCCGGTTATCACCAAATAGAGATTTCCGACACTGAGAAAACAGCTTTTTCAACACAAAATGGGCATTACGAATTCCTTAGTATGCCATTTGGCCTCAAAACCGCTCCAGCGACCTTTCAAAGGACAATGGACAATGTCTTAAGAGGGTTGCAGGGTATACATTGCATGGTCTATTTAGATGATATTCTTATTTACTCTAGTGGTATTTTAGAACATATTCAAAGATTACGATCTGTCTTTGATAGATTACGTCAGACCAATCTTAAAGTTCAATTAGATAAGTCTGAATTTTTACGAAAAGAAGTGCAGTACTTAGGACATACACTGACTAAAGACGGACTTCGACCAAATAACGACAAAATACAGGCAGTTCTTAACTATCCATTACCACGGACACAGACCGAAATCAAACGATTCCTAGGGTTTGTGGGATATTACAGACGGTTTATTAAAGACTTTTCTAAAATCACACAACCTTTGACAGCTTGCTTAAAAAAGGGTAAGAAAGTTTTGACGGATCAAAAATATATTGAGGCTTTCGAAAAATGCAAAGAACTTTTAATTAATGCACCTATATTGCAATATCCTGACATGAATAAACCATTTGTACTAACCACTGACGCTTCAGAAGTCGCTATTGGTGCCGTTTTATCACAGGGTCCTATAGGTGGCGACAAGCCCATAGCTTATGCTAGTCGAACTTTGTCTGACACTGAAACGAGATATAGTACTATTGAACGTGAGTTGTTGGCAATTGTCTGGGCCACAAAACACTTCAGGCCCTACCTGTACGGACACAAATTCGACATCTACACTGACCACAGGCCCCTAGTTTGGTTATATCAACTTAAAGAACCAAATAGCAAATTAACACGTTGGCGTTTGCGTTTACAAGAATACGATTTTAACGTTATATATAAAAACGGTAAACAAAACGTAAACGCAGATGCGCTATCTCGCATCCGCCTAAATGCCCTAAAAGGCGACGATTTAGACAACACTTCAATGATTGTTAATATAGACGAACAGAAAGACATGATCAGACAAAGTGAGGACGGTTCTACAACAATTTCCATATCTGACTCTGAAAGAACCGCTACAGCTAGTCCAATAAGTATACCAGAAACTGAGGTAGTTCTTGACGAATCGCCTCATTATCCCATACCGTCTGAGTCTTCTTCCATACAGACAGTTAATTCGGCCAAAGATCTCGAATCCAATGGAATACCCATCTTGAACGAAGCAATAGATACCAAGCCTAATCAAATACTTGTCTTTAGCTGGTTTCGTAATGAGATTCAAGTAAAAGATAGATAATAAGAAGATATCTAGAGACAAACAAAAGGTGTTAGAAGTATTTCTGCCTCTTCATAACTATAATCTTATCACAGGATTTTTGAAAGACTACATAAAACCAAAACTTAAGTATTTCATTTATTTCGAAAATCAAGAACTTAGAAAAGACTTCAGTAACATCATAATTTCTCTGTTTAAGAAAGATGTGGTTAAGTTTTATGAGTGTACCGAGCGTGCTGTTTATGTCGAAGATGAGCAGGAACAAAGAGCTATAGTAATTAAATTACACGAAGGCAAGACATGTCATCGTGGAATCAGCGAAACCCTTAAACGGATTCGTCGTAATTATTATTGGCCAAAAATGATTGAAACCGTTTCCGCTCATGTGAGCGTTGTAAAACTTCTAAATATGATAGAAAACCCATTAAACCCTTATTGCAACTTACACAAACTCAACATGCACCTTTTCAAGAAATATTTATAGATCTGTTTAGTATAGAATCGAAATACTATTTAACTTTAATTGATGCCTTTAGTAAATTAGGTTAAGCCCTAGAAATTCCATCTCGTTCGTCGCCTGAAGTGGTTAGAGCGTTGATAAAATATTTTTCATTTTACGGCATCCCACAGAAAATAAGTTCTGACCCTGGAACTGAATTCAACAGTGAATTACTAAGAGAACTAACAGATTTACATAAAATAAAATTACACATAGGGACCCCAAACAATCCAAATTCTATGGGCCTCATAGAACGTTTTCATTCCACAATTATAGAAATTTACAGATTAGCAAAATATGAAAAGAAGTTTACGGACGCAGCCTCTGTAATGACTTATGCCGTTATGGCCTATAATAGCACTATTCATAGCACCACAGATTTAACACCGTTTGAAGCTGCGTTTGGTCATACCGAATTAAACTCTACATTTAACTCTGAATTTGATAAAGCTTACAAACAACAATTGATTAGGGATCATAAGAAGAGAACTCAGGCACTCTATAAGTATATTTAGGAAAAAGTAAAAGGTCACAAAGAAAAAAAATTTTAACGAAACGAGGAGGGGAATTAGAACCAGTTTTAGAAATAGGTAATCCTGTTTTCGCTAAGGCCGTTAATAAGAGACAAGCAAAAGATAAGCCTAGATACCAAAAAGCCGTTGTCACAGGTCAGATAGAACGCAATATCGTACCAATTAAATTAAAAAATAGGGATACCAAAGTACCTCTCAAAAACATAAAACGTCCTCCACAGGTGGAGTTTGATCCTGGTGATATGGACAACAACCAATTGGACACTCCCAAGCCAGGCCCTTCAAGCAGTAAAGATTAGTCAAAACCCTGGTATTCTTCCGGTGAAGATAGGCCAGGCGTTTATTTAATATGATAAGTGGTCTATTGTTAGAATAATCAATCTTCAGGGCATAAGCACTGACCTTTCCTTTAATATTCAAAAATATTCGGAATTCAGTCAAATATTACACCTAAACAAATTCTACACAGATGAGTTTATGGCATACAAAACACAAGTCGAGTATATTCGAAATCAGACCGTAGAGAAATTACAGCAATTAATTCCTTCCAAAAGATTTAAACGTGGTATTGTAAATCCTTTAGGCTCTATAATCAAAATTATAACTGGTAACCTTGATCATGAAGATGCGGTTAGATATGATAATTTAATTTATAATATTCAGACTAAAGAACAGGCAATAGCCAATAAATTCACTGTGGTTTCTGAAATGTTGGATCACTTTCTGAACACTACTGAAATAATTAATGAGAATACAAATAAAATAAACAAGCGCATTAAATTACTCGAAGGCCTTGTAGCTAATCTTAACACAAAAGATAAGCATTCAATTTATATGACCCATGTATTTGGATTACTCAATCAATTTATTGTAAACTTTAGGACCATCTATGTCAAACTTAGCGAATTAGAAACTGCTGTTGCATTTTGTAAGGTATCTGTTTTACACAAAGCCGTAATAAATTCTGATGAACTGTTAAAGTTATTAAAACATATTAATGAACATGATAACTTAATGTATCCTGTAAATGATAGAAACTTAATTAACATAGAAGAGTCATTGTCTGTAAAAGCTTACCTTAAAAATGAAGAAATAACTTTTATTATTGAAGTTCCGTTAATTTTAAATGTTACTTATAATTATTATAAATTGTATTCCCTTCCTATGGATTCCATGAACCAAACCTTTGTTGTTTTTCCTGAATTCCCTTACCTTTTAGTAGAAGGGGCGAAATATCGTCCGATTGACCAACCATGCCAAGAGATAACAGTCAAGGAATACCTCTGCTCTGAAAATAACCTAATTCAATATGTGGAAGAAACCTGTATCGAACAACTAATGAAATATCAACATAATCTGTCGCTATGTATTCCCCGTCAGATAAAGTCTGAACATCTGAAACTACAGAAGATTAGTCCAAATAGTTGGATAGTGTATACCAAACACAAACTACACACATCAAAAATGTCTAGGGATCAAGCATTTTTATGCGGATTTCTTGAGATTGAGATGTGGCTTTGTAATAAATTTATGATTTTATAAATTTATATGGATCCTTTTTGGTGCATTTCATAATTTGAATCAGGAACTCTCAATCAAATTCGAGTAAAAGATGAAAATAAGCTGTCAATATTTTCCCTATAAAAACATACAACGCATTGAAGACATTATTAGTGCTACTGTTTCCCTACTACTGATTAAAACCAACGTTATTATGGAGCGGCGACGTCATTTAAGCAGGGAAGAAATGCTCAGAGCCGTGGGAATGATAGAAGCTGGTTCCCGGCAACGTACTGTAGCTTTAGCTCTGAATACAAGTCAGAGTGTTATCAGTCGACTTTGGACACGTTACCGAAGCACTGGTACCGTGGCTGAGCGCCATGGAGGACGGTATCGCTGCACCACACGGAGACAAGACCGATACATTCAAATCTTAACTCGAAGAGCTCCAACAATAACCGCCATGATGTTAGCCGTGAGGCTTCATCACTCTTCAGGGAACTTAATTAGCGACCAAACAGTCAGAAACCGCTTGCATGAAGTGAACCTTCATTCCCGAAGACCGCTACGGGTACCACCTATAGCAATGCACAATCGTAGGATTCGATATCAATGGGCTCTTGAACACAGAAATTGGGCAGAAGAACAATGGCGTTTCGTGTGCTTTTCTGATGAGTCTCGTTTTGGTATGAGACCGGATACAAGACGTATACGACACTGGAGAACCCCTGGACGCCAACAGCGATTAAAATCCTGCCAGGAAGTCCATCCTTATAGTGGTGGAACCATCATGGTATGGGCGGGTATTTGGATCGGCGGAAGAACTGAGTTGATTTGGATCAGAGGCAACCTCAACGCTCAAATTTATGCTGAGACGATTGTATCAGACGTCATCGTTCCTCTACAAGTGCAAATCGGTCCCTTATTTCAGTTAATGCATGATAATGCACGACCGCACACCGCAAGAGTTGTAAGACAGACTCTCGCCGCAGCTAACATCAATGTCCTGCCCTGGCCTGCTCAGTCGCCAGACTTGAACCCGATTGAGCATGCATGGGATATGCTACAGAGAAGAGCTCTGCCGAATATGGAGGGTATCCAGTCGCAAGAAGACCTTTTTTTGTTGTTGCAACGAACATGGGCGGCCATTCCACAGCGTGATTTGGATGAACTCATTTTGAGTATGCCAAACCGATGTTCTTGTGTTGTTAGTGTTCGCGGTAGAAACACGGATTATTAATTGTTTAAGTTACCCAATAAAATTTTAAAGAAAACTGTTATTTCAGTCTTTTTTTCGAACTTTAATGTTAGTGGTTCAAATGTCAAAAATCCCTTTATTAGGAAAATGGCAAATTTCTTTATTAATGCAAAGGTGACTTGGTTTATCGTTACTGTGACAAACGAAAACACTTTATTTGATGAATCCTTAAAGAAAATTTTAATTAATATCAATCAGGAGAAAAGTTATTGCAAAAATATATGTTGATCCCTAGATACTTTTGATGTGTGTAATTATATCGCAAATTTGTGGTAATGACGACACCAAGGAACGCATACAAGGAACATACATTATAACCATAGAACCAGAATGTTATGTTTCCATAGAAAATATCCAACTTCATGGACAGCGTTCTTATTTTCTGCAAACAGAGTATAAGCCTGTTCCTGTGATAAACTTACCTGATCTACGAGAGCTCACCTCTAACGCCGTGAAAATGGAACCTGTAAACCTGAAATGAGTTAACCTGGATGATATACGCCAACTAAATTACCTTCTGAAAAATAGTGCGAATAGTGAAATCAGTGCAATCAGTGAAATTAACGGTGATAGTGTCAGTGCCGCTCTTTACTCTCTGTACGCGATCGTCTTTTTATTGTTAATAGCTGTAGTTATGTATAAGTATATTATAAGGAAAATATGTAAAGGGCAGGATCGTCGTTCGAATGGTGTTGAAGACAATCCTACTCAACAGGAGGAAAATAGAGTCATTCAGAGACCTGTTTTATTAGTGTCTTAACTCTATGATGATTACTCCTCTTAAATTAGTTAAACAATATGTGAGTCATGTAATCTTCACGTTATAATCATTTTAACTACTTAAGTTTTTTCATTTTATAGTTTATTATATTTGCGAAGTTCTTGGAAAATCTCTGCTTTTCCGATAACTTCGGTCCAAGAGGGGAGGAGTTACATTCTCTGAACTCACCTTATCTGTCGCTGTGGTAGAGCCGTAAGCTCGTACGCTGCACTTTTGCCTTTATCAGCCAGACATGATGGAATGTGCAGGCGCCAGTGACCACCAGCTTAGTTTTAAGTCCTAAGTGTGTATTAGGCTAGGTAGAATAAGCAGTCTTGCATCAAACTCTGTAAGCTCGGGTCGTTTTTAATAAAATCTTAGTATAACGGGCCCTAACGTTTTATTTTCGCCGTCGCATCACTCCCGAAATCTAACTAGCTTTGGAACTATTAAAAACTGTTCAATATAAAAATACGTACCTTGCTCATTCAGCCATCTGCGAGAACGTTGAAAAGTGAAATATTCCTGTTATTATAAAGACGAACCACTGACTGTGTGACTGTATTTAACTTATACTAAAATTAAATTTTCGAAACACAAAAAAAAAGTTTTTTTTTTAAACCTTTTTAAAGTAATGTCATTGTAAACTGTCAAAGTGTCGACAACAGACTTTTTTTGGCAAAGGTAAACGACGACGACGTTATGAAGTTCTGGATGTCGGATGTCAAGGCCGCATTTCAGATGGTGGAATTTTTAAAGAAACTGAATTATATAAAAAACTAGAAAATAATTCGTTTAGATTGCCTGCACCTGAAGCACTGCAAGGTAGAAACAAAGTAGTACCATATGTTTTTGTAGGAGACTCTGCCTTCCCTTTACAAAACAATATAATGAAACCCTATCCAGGAGAATACCCCAAGGGATCGCCGCGAAGAATTTTTAATTACCGGTTAAGCAGAGCTCGCAGGATTGTAGAAAATGTATTTGGTATCACAGCATCTGTGTTCAGAGTTCTACAAAAACCTATGCTCCTTCAGCCCAAAACCGTAGAGACTATAGTCATGGCTATTGCACACTTGCATAATTTTTTGAGAAACACGGATTCATCTAAAAACTTGTATGCACCCCCTGGCTCACTTGACAGCGACCAAAACGGAAGATTATGTGAAGGTAGTTGGCGGAGAGATTGTGAAATGTCATCTTTACTTCCATTGAATAATGTACCTAGAAGAGCTGCTTCAACGGCAAAACAAATTAGGGATGAGTTTAATGACTATTTTATGAACGAGGGTACAGTTTCTTGGCAGAATACATATTGTTAAGTTTTTTTTATCAAGTCGAAGGAAACTAGTTCAATGCAGTTACCTCTGTGTTGCGTCGTTTCCTTGGATTATTTCGATCTCCTAAAAATGCCAGCGCCTCGTAAGCAAACCATGTACTTTTGTACGTTTCATCCCCACCTGTAAAATAAATTACAATAAATAAACAATACAATAGAATATAGTACATACACACATCAAAAATGTCTAGGGATCAAGCATTTTTATGCGGATTTCTTGAGATTGAGATGTGGCTTTGTAATAAATTTATGATTTTATAAATTTATATGGATCCTTTTTGGTGCATTTCATAATTTGAATCAGGAACTCTCAATCAAATTCGAGTAAAAGATGAAAATAAGCTGTCAATATTTTCCCTATAAAAACATACAACGCATTGAAGACATTATTAGTGCTACTGTTTCCCTACTACTGATTAAAACCAACGTTATTATGGAGCGGCGACGTCATTTAAGCAGGGAAGAAATGCTCAGAGCCGTGGGAATGATAGAAGCTGGTTCCCGGCAACGTACTGTAGCTTTAGCTCTGAATACAAGTCAGAGTGTTATCAGTCGACTTTGGACACGTTACCGAAGCACTGGTACCGTGGCTGAGCGCCATGGAGGACGGTATCGCTGCACCACACGGAGACAAGACCGATACATTCAAATCTTAACTCGAAGAGCTCCAACAATAACCGCCATGATGTTAGCCGTGAGGCTTCATCACTCTTCAGGGAACTTAATTAGCGACCAAACAGTCAGAAACCGCTTGCATGAAGTGAACCTTCATTCCCGAAGACCGCTACGGGTACCACCTATAGCAATGCACAATCGTAGGATTCGATATCAATGGGCTCTTGAACACAGAAATTGGGCAGAAGAACAATGGCGTTTCGTGTGCTTTTCTGATGAGTCTCGTTTTGGTATGAGACCGGATACAAGACGTATACGACACTGGAGAACCCCTGGACGCCAACAGCGATTAAAATCCTGCCAGGAAGTCCATCCTTATAGTGGTGGAACCATCATGGTATGGGCGGGTATTTGGATCGGCGGAAGAACTGAGTTGATTTGGATCAGAGGCAACCTCAACGCTCAAATTTATGCTGAGACGATTGTATCAGACGTCATCGTTCCTCTACAAGTGCAAATCGGTCCCTTATTTCAGTTAATGCATGATAATGCACGACCGCACACCGCAAGAGTTGTAAGACAGACTCTCGCCGCAGCTAACATCAATGTCCTGCCCTGGCCTGCTCAGTCGCCAGACTTGAACCCGATTGAGCATGCATGGGATATGCTACAGAGAAGAGCTCTGCCGAATATGGAGGGTATCCAGTCGCAAGAAGACCTTTTTTTGTTGTTGCAACGAACATGGGCGGCCATTCCACAGCGTGATTTGGATGAACTCATTTTGAGTATGCCAAACCGATGTTCTTGTGTTGTTAGTGTTCGCGGTAGAAACACGGATTATTAATTGTTTAAGTTACCCAATAAAATTTTAAAGAAAACTGTTATTTCAGTCTTTTTTTCGAACTTTAATGTTAGTGGTTCAAATGTCAAAAATCCCTTTATAAGGAAAATGGCAAATTTCTTTATTAATGCAAAGGTGACTTGGTTTATCGTTACTGTGACAAACGAAAACACTTTATTTGATGAATCCTTAAAGAAAATTTTAATTAATATCAATCAGGAGAAAAGTTATTGCAAAAATATATGTTGATCACTAGATACTTTTGATGTGTGTAGTTTTAATTTTATATTTTGTTCAAATTTAATTTTTTTCATTGATTTGTTTGTATTCAGATCTCATATTTAAGATATAATTTAAAAAAAAAAAATGTGTACAACACTTCAGACTGATAGAATTTCTTTAATTAAAATAATAAATATTATTATGTAACAACTACAGCTTTAATTGATATATTATTTCATTTAACATATAAAAATATTAATAGGATGTCACTTCCCTGTCTCGATTTGTCACTCCCCTGACTACGCATTTTTCCCTGCGGCATATAAAACTTAAAAATAATTTATCTTCTGGTCCATAACATTATTAACATAATAAATAAATAAATTATACATACCTAGACATGAACATGCAAATTACATACATTACCTTAACCTTCCTTCTTGGGCAGTCGGGTATACGTGTTGAGCACCCCTGACCTTAGGAAATAGCCGCACTTGCCCCATCTTGCCCCATTTTACAATGATTCTCTTTTTTTATATGAACCTTATTTCTAGAATTATAGGATCGAATATCGGCTTCTATTTTAACATTTCTCCAACTGATAATCACTTTGAAATCACTACTTCGAAGTCATTTACTAGCATTTTTTACTACTGCCGCTCTTGCCCCATTTCGTTGGGAAAGTGCGGCTAGAGACAAGCTTTTAAAAACTCAATGAAATACCTAAAAAACTGTACAGGTTGCTCGAAATGGTAAGTTCCTTACGGAGATTATTCATCAGGTAATGTAGTACTGAAACAAATTATTTAAAAATTGTCACAGTATCAACGCTGTCGGAGTGCAAAGTGAACTTATAAAATATTACGCCGCACTTGCCCCAACTGACCTTACTTATTTCGGCTATTTATTTAGTTTTCCTACAAACTAAATACATTTGGTAGAGTAAAATTTGGTGAAATAAATGCAGCTATTGAATTTATCAAACTCGAAATATTTTGAAATGTAAAATTTTGTGGCTTTGTACGTTATTATTACTTCGATATTTTTTTAACTATTATTGGTCTCATATAAAATAAAAGTCGTTTTATGATATTAATAAAGTTATATTCAGGAAGAAATAGAAAAGTACAATTTTTTTTAGAAAAAGTGTATTGTAATCAGATACTTAGCTTACCACAAACTTAAAAAAATAGACAAAATTACACCAATTATAACAAGTGGAAACAAATTAACTTAAAGTATTCTTTCAAATCAAAACAGAAAATAATTTGAACCCAAAAAATAACATAATGGTGCCGATTCTCTTGTCACAAATATCTCTAAACTAGACTAAAAATCACTAAAATTTTGTTTGTTGCTGTCAAACGACGTTTCCCATTCTGATTTCGATTAAAGTGGACATGACTTAAACAGATTATAGTTTGACAGCACTAAGTTATTCAATTTGGTGAAAATGGCAATTTTGCTATTCTGAAATTGACGTTTTTCATCTAAAATTTAGATAGTCAAACTAAATCAGACTATTTTTAATCGCGATTAAAAAGGTGTGGAATAAAATTAGTTGTCATGAACGAAAATTTACAAAGCACATTTCTCTCGTATTTCATAAAAGTTTGGATGATTTTGAGTTCAATAAGGAAGCACATGTGATTGCAGCTGTTGTCGATTCGGCAGAAAGGTAAATTTAGTGTTATTTTATTATAATAGGATACAAACAAAATGCATTCATGAAAACTTACCAAAGGATTTTTGTACTGAACATGTATTGCACTTGCTACATTATTAGTTGGAAAGGAAGTGGATAAATTCACTTCTCATACTCAAAGCCACTTCCAGGTTCTGTGTCTATTAACCCTTAATTCGACAGATTTTTTTCTAAATTAAATTTGTAAAATTGATACTGATTTTGGTTCTTAACTCGTAGGGGACCCTGGAAAAAATACCTGAAAAAATCTACCTATTTCAGTTTCCTGAAAAACCTACGTCCATTATGCTGGACATTATGAAGTTCTTAAAAAACTGAAGCACTCAATCCATGTGTACTTCCCATTGTCAAAGAGAAAGAATAAAAGAAACAAGTGATTCCGTAGGAAATTATTCATATTATTTAATAAAAATAGTCTCATAGTTACATTGACTTACGCTTAAAATACTAATAGGAACTCACTTAAGTTTGGAACATAATAATTAAGTATAAAATTTTCAAAAAAATCAACATTTAGCTTATTCAAAAACAATCAGCCTTCTAGTTCTTAAAAATATTAATGTATATATCAACTGTCACTTGCTTTTTGGTCGTCAGCTTAATTACTTATTGTGGAAATTATAAAAGCAATTTCTTTTGGCTACTAAGCACAACCTCTGCTTGCATTTGGAACAATGCATGTTCGTTTTGTTGTTCTTGCAGAACTTGCAACGACCATATGTCGTATATTCAGGCCAGTGGTTGTAGCCATCATAACGCACAGAAACTGGGGGCCTCGGTGCACTTGGGTTTTGGATCAGCGCTTTTTTTGGTACAGGGCTTGGTGGTTCCGTCTCAATTGATCTTCCCTTTTGCCTCAATTCGACTGCCAACCTCTGTCTGAACTTTTTCAGACTTATATTTTTCAGGCTCTTCGTGTTACATTTTCTCCTGTAGAGTAGCCAAGCATTGTTAACCGTTATATCTAACATTTGGCCAAAGATGTTCATGTACCAACGACGGCTCTTGAAAGAGGTTCTGTAAAGAGCTATCAACATGTCGCACAGGTCAACGCCTCCCATATGTTGATTGTAGTGTCGGACTAACTGCGGACACATAACACCAATTTTCTTTTTCTGTTCTTTGCTCCATCTCTTGATTTCTTCAATTGGGTAAGCATCTGCATAAGAACAGGCTAAAGTCACAACTTTATTGTCATACCATTTGACAATGGCGATCTTTTTGTCGTTGTCAACGACTTGGCTAAATGAACCTCGGCCCCTTTTCTTCAGTTCTTTGTCACTTAACAGTCCCTTGCTGCAACCTTTCAGTCTGTTTTGCCGTATGGTGCCGAGACTGAAAATCCCCCAGTGTTCACGTAGATACCAGATCAAGTCGAGCGTTGTGAAATAGTTATCGAAATAAACAGCACATCCTGGAGTCTGAATTGTCTTGCAAAGGGCTAATACCATTTTAGCACCCAGTGTCATCTGCTCTTCTTCCTCGCTAAAATCGATATACCGGAAGGTGTCATCGCCGCCGTACAATAAAAAATCATAGACTATTCCAGACGCACCAGCGCGTACTACGTTCTTGAATCCCCATTTATCAGGTTTCATGGGGTTATACTGTCTCCGGTTTCCTGCTTTAGTACCCTTATACGGTATAGTCATCTCATCTATGCTATACTTCGTTTCTTCTTCCGTTGCAAGGCAATTCCTCCTTATTTTTTCAATGAATGGTCGTATTTTGTAATATCTGTCCTCATCCGAATTGGCGTTGTCCACAAAATGAATGTGGCGTCGAATCTGCTCGAATCGTTTCAATGGCATGACGTCAGCAACTTGGGCATATCTGAAACCTGTAGACCAATAGTCTAGATAGGAAGGCATTTTCACTATACCCATGATAAGAAGGATCATGAGAAAGTCTTTTAACCCCTCGATGGTCAATTGTATACATTTGCCAGTTCTTTGGGTTGAGTACAAGTTCGTGTTGTCGACGATATCAGCGAGTATATCTGGGGAGAAGAACCGATAAAAATATTCCAACGGAGAGTCAGTATCCGGTAAATCAAACACGAAGTCGTTTGATGGAATGTCAGCCTTGTGTCTAAATTGTCCTTTCTTCCATTTGTAGCTCACAATGAGTGTTTTCTTAGTCTTTTTTGCCCGGACATTTGGCACAGCTCGTACAGGTAGATTCCTCTTACGCCTGGTTATTCTTGATGTTGATGGACTAACAATAGACGAAGCATTTGATGACGGAATCGACAATAATGAAGCCAAACTTGGTAAAGCATTATAATTTACTTCGCCAGTCGGTGGTAGCACGTTGTCAATAATAGGAGTCAACGGAGGTCGCTCATGGTTCAAGTTGTCTTCGAATTCTAACACAGGGTTCTTCTCACTGCCACTGACGCTAGGACTGTTCTCAGTTTGAAGATTTTCGTTTGTTGTCTCCATAAAAGTATCAGCATCAATGTTAGTCTCGTCACTGTCGATTGAAGTATTGTCTTGTGTATCATTTTCGGAGCTGTCTAATATATTCATGCGCTCTATGTATGAATCGATGGAAGGGCAGGGTGAGGAGGACAACTCTTCAGTTCTATGAACAGCAATTTCCTCTTCATTCTCAGGTTCAGAAACACTATCTACATCCGATGAAGCATTTTGAGGCGGCACCAATGCTACTAAGCGATGTCCTCTAGACTTGAAGCTCTGAAAAATGAAAAGTAGTAACATGTAAAACATTTTATCTGCGGATCCCTAAAAATATTATTACGAGAAACAACAAAACTAAATTTTGTAATAATACGGCAACGGGAAGAATACGAGACATACGATTTTGTATTTAGTTTTCTACTACTTTGACAAGGGGAAGAATACTGGACATAGTATTTGGCAGTTACTTTACTAGTAATTTGACGATGGGAAGTATACTGGACATACAAGTTGTGGGCATCGTAAAAACTAAACAAAACTCAGTAACACAATCAAAACATTATGAGTAGCTTTCTAGGTATGTTATTTTTAGGTTTCAATAAAATTACAAGGAAATAAGCCGCAAAACAATAAATAAAACGCAACTTACCGAGAGCCCGCGCAGCGAGTCCTTCCTCCCCGCCATCTCGCCAGCGACTGCTTGCGTCCCGTCGATGTGTACGCGGTGCTGATTTTTGACAACGTAGTTGGATAGTTCAGGGTGCAATTATAGCATCTAGAACTCTAGATATACGGTCTATTTTTATATAGTTTTTTTTTTTATTGAACGGGAAGTATACTGCACGGCGTCGAATTAAGGGTTAAGAAATAACTATTTTTTAGAAACTTTCAAGAAAGAATAAAATGAGGTTAGAATTTTTTTTGTGTTCTTTGGCTAATTATCTTGTTTTAATTTATAGATTAGAAGCGTATGATCGAAACCAGAACTTTGGTTCCGACTGCAACGGTCAAGACATCGTATACCTGTGTCCACCCTGTGATACATTCAGTGATATAAATGCGGATTCTCCACTTCCCATCACCCAGACAGGCAATCAGGCAAATCCAAGAATATTTTCATAGGTACCTACATGAATACATTTGTTGGTCAAATTTTTAGAAAGCTGTCCATACTAACAGTGATTATAAATAAAATACTGTTTCATCTGATCACAGTATACTCTAAAAAGCTTCTGAAATACTCTAAAAAGCTTCTGAATATAATATATATTTTTGTTATTTGTTTTCAGCTGTAACACTCGGCGTAAAGGACAGCATTTATATGAATATCGCCATCTTTTGACCGCCTGCTTTACCTCCAATGGCATTTACACCTATTTACGAGACCAGTGTAAAGCAAACAAGGACAGCTATATTGCTCCCGCAAACAATACTGTAATTTAGTCATTTACACTTTTAAGGAAAGAACACGAAGGCGAGATGATGCATATTTTAATGAAACGTTAACTCATTTAATTAACTTTTATGTACATTATACATCATTTAGAACCTGCAATTCTAAATAAATACCTACATATATGTATAAGGACTATTTGAAAATAGTAAAAAGGCAGAATTAAAAGTATTATTTTATTTAATATCCTTCATAATACACTCCAAAACTTAAATACTTTTAGATAAAAACTTAGGTGCACTGTACACATGCTTGTTCACTGTTGTTTAATGTGTTTACTTCTTCTTCGAGACCTATTTCTAATGCTTAATATTTGCTGTTGTATATGTGGAAGTAACACTACTGGTTGAAGGTTGCGGTTCTACTTCAAAACTTTCCTGAATTAGTTTTTTCTGCCCTTTTTCTCATAACGATGCTGTCGTTCGAGGGCGGCTGGATTTTCTGGTTTAGCTTCAGTGAAACAGAATACCCATGGTACAGCTGTCTTTTTATGGAACTTGGCTTCTGAAATAATAACGAAACCTCATAAGTTAACTTTTTTGTTACTTACCAAGAATGACACAAATTAGTAAGTAATGCATAAAAGTATGTGATGTTACTGTGTTATCTCACCTGTATACTATGAAATGCACTCCACAATCGTGCGGTAAACACTCCTTGACTTTTTTAATGCGTAAGGCAGACTCCCATTGTTTTTTGAGTTTGCTTTCCTTAGGAAACTAATGAACTCCCCTATTTTTACAATTTAACGCGCTACATTAAGGCATTACTACAATAATTGCGGCAATTAATAACGACGATTGAAGAAATCCATACGATTTGACAGCTCTTATTTCAAAGCAGGGTATGGTCGTAGAAAGTGCCCATGGCAGAGGAGTTTAGTTTATTATTATTTTTTAAACCTATCGGTTGATTAATTCATTGTTTATAAATTTGGGTTGATTTTTTGTTTGTTTGAGGTTTCAAGCAAACGAAAATTCGATCCAAAGGACATGGCCGAAAATAGTTTTTTTATTAACCAAATATTCTAACCTGGAAAATATGTGTATAGACATCGCAAAAAAGAACTGTTCGTTCTTTTTATAAAATACATATTTAACAGACCTCCAATTTTGAGAAAAAACGTTTTTTATTTAAGTGTAACTTATTACTAGTTAAAACGAACAAACCTTGTCCAAACATCAAGGATAATTAAGCGAACACACCGGAAAAAAAGTAAAGTAAACCTATACTTGACAATGTCACTGTCAGATATTGACAGTGTCAGTCATTAGTGTCATTACTCAGGCTTTTTTTTGCAATTCAGATCATTTTCGTTCACTTTCATTCAGCTGTTGTCTATGGTCTAGTGCAATCTTAGTCTATGGTTTACTCAATTTGGTGACTGTCAAACTCGAATTTAAATGTGTCAAAACTTTATTTAAGTTTAGAGAATCTTGTTTTCAGAATAACTTAGTAAAACCAACTAACTAAAAATAAGAAATTTTAGTTTTAGTTTAGGTTAGTTCGGTGTACAAGAGAATCGGCACCAGTGTCTCACCTAAGCCACATATTATTAAAGTCAATGTCGAAGGATCACCATTAGAAATGGAAATTGATACAGGTGCAGCTATTTCATTGATTCCATATCAATGTTATTTAGATGTGTTTTATAGTCATACCTTGAAGTCATGTAATATAAAATTAAATACTGTGTCAGGTCCTCTTGAAGTAGCTGGTATAATAAAAGTTAAAGTGTCCTTTAGTAAGTCAGTAGTTCCCAAGTTGTTACCACTTGTTGTAACAGCAGATAAAAAGTCTTTTATACCTTTGCTTGGGCGTGATTGGTTAGATATTTTAAACCCAGAGTGGAGAAATAATATTTTGTCAAGTAGTGTTGACAATAAGAATTATGTAAAGTCAATTCAGTCAGAAGTCAAGTCAAATAATGAGTCTAATGTTGTACAACAGTTCATGAAAACTTATCGAAATGTGTTCAGCAAAAATGTTGATTCACACATAAAAGGTTTTGAAGCAAAATTAGTTTTGAAAGAAGATAGTACCCCAGTATTTTTAAAACCTTACCCATTACCTTATAATATATTCCAAGTCGTCAGTGATACTTTAGATACGTTGGAAAAAGATGGAAAGATTTATAAAGTCAATTATTCAGAGTGGGCATCACCTTTGGTACCAGTGAGAAAAGCCAATGGAGATTACAGAATTTGTGTTGATTTTAAGGGTTCAGTAAATTATAATATTAAAGTTGATTCTTACCCGCTTCCCAAGCCGGAAGATGTGTTTGCAGTAGTGATATTTTAGTCCATTATAACCCGTCATTACCTTTAGTTGTATATTCAGATGCAAGTCCAGTAGGTCTAGGCGCAGTGTTGTGTCATGTTATTAATATTAATGGTAAATCTTTAGAGAAGCCAATAGCTTATGCATCATGTTCATTAACTAAAGTCCAGTGTAACTATTCGCAGTTAGATAGAGAAGCCTTAGGTATTGTATATGCAGTCACTAAATTTCACAAATATTTATGGGGTCGTCATTTCACCCTTATCACAGATAACGCTCCAATCAAATATACTTTGCACCCTGGTAAAGGAATACCAACGTTAGCAGCTCAACGCTTGCAACATTGGGCATTAATTCTTGAGAGTTATATATACACACATCAAAAGTATCTAGGGATCAACATATATTTTTGCAATAACTTTTCTCCTGATTGATATTAATTAAAATTTTCTTTAAGGATTCATCAAATAAAGTGTTTTCGTTTGTCACAGTAACGATAAACCAAGTCACCTTTGCATTAATAAAGAAATTTGCCATTTTCCTAATAAAGGGATTTTTGACATTTGAACCACTAACATTAAAGTTCGAAAAAAAGACTGAAATAACAGTTTTCTTTAAAATTTTATTGGGTAACTTAAACAATTAATAATCCGTGTTTCTACCGCGAACACTAACAACACAAGAACATCGGTTTGGCATACTCAAAATGAGTTCATCCAAATCACGCTGTGGAATGGCCGCCCATGTTCGTTGCAACAACAAAAAAAGGTCTTCTTGCGACTGGATACCCTCCATATTCGGCAGAGCTCTTCTCTGTAGCATATCCCATGCATGCTCAATCGGGTTCAAGTCTGGCGACTGAGCAGGCCAGGGCAGGACATTGATGTTAGCTGCGGCGAGAGTCTGTCTTACAACTCTTGCGGTGTGCGGTCGTGCATTATCATGCATTAACTGAAATAAGGGACCAATTTGCACTTGTAGAGGAACGATGACGTCTGATACAATCGTCTCAGCATAAATTTGAGCGTTGAGGTTGCCTCTGATCCAAATCAACTCAGTTCTTCCGCCGATCCAAATACCCGCCCATACCATGATGGTTCCACCACTATAAGGATGGACTTCCTGGCAGGATTTTAATCGCTGTTGGCGTCCAGGGGTTCTCCAGTGTCGTATACGTCTTGTATCCGGTCTCATACCAAAACGAGACTCATCAGAAAAGCACACGAAACGCCATTGTTCTTCTGCCCAATTTCTGTGTTCAAGAGCCCATTGATATCGAATCCTACGATTGTGCATTGCTATAGGTGGTACCCGTAGCGGTCTTCGGGAATGAAGGTTCACTTCATGCAAGCGGTTTCTGACTGTTTGGTCGCTAATTAAGTTCCCTGAAGAGTGATGAAGCCTCACGGCTAACATCATGGCGGTTATTGTTGGAGCTCTTCGAGTTAAGATTTGAATGTATCGGTCTTGTCTCCGTGTGGTGCAGCGATACCGTCCTCCATGGCGCTCAGCCACGGTACCAGTGCTTCGGTAACGTGTCCAAAGTCGACTGATAACACTCTGACTTGTATTCAGAGCTAAAGCTACAGTACGTTGCCGGGAACCAGCTTCTATCATTCCCACGGCTCTGAGCATTTCTTCCCTGCTTAAATGACGTCGCCGCTCCATAATAACGTTGGTTTTAATCAGTAGTAGGGAAACAGTAGCACTAATAATGTCTTCAATGCGTTGTATGTTTTTATAGGGAAAATATTGACAGCTTATTTTCATCTTTTACTCGAATTTGATTGAGAGTTCCTGATTCAAATTATGAAATGCACCAAAAAGGATCCATATAAATTTATAAAATCATAAATTTATTACAAAGCCACATCTCAATCTCAAGAAATCCGCATAAAAATGCTTGATCCCTAGACATTTTTGATGTGTGTATTATAACTTAGAACATAGAAAAAGTGAGTTTTTACAGCCAGCAGATGCTTTGTCTAGACTGCCAATTAATAAAATTGTGTTAGATGTCAATAGTAATGCATTTTCAAGTGACTTACCTATTAATATGTTTGATATTGCAAAACAAACTTTGGAAGATCCTGTGTTAGTTAAAGTTGGCAAGTTAACTAAAGAGGGATGGCCTCATTATTGTAAAGATCCTGCAATTAGTCCTTATTTCAAGATAAGAAACTTTATTTCAATTAATGAAGATTGTCTAATGTTTGGTTCAAGATTAATTGTACCACAAAAATGTCAACAATATGTATTGAATCTTTTACATGAAAGTCATCCAGGTATTGTACGTTCTAAAATGTTAGCTAGATCATTGATCTGGTGGCCATCAATGTCTGTAGCTATAGAAACAAAAAGTCAGTCTTGTGAACCTTGTTCTGTTGTTAATTTTAAGCCTAGTAATGATAAATTGTCATGGCCCAGAACTTCTATGCCATTTGAAAGAGTTCGTATTGATTTCTTTGAATTTAAGAAACAACATTTCTTAATATATTGTGATAGTTATTCTAAGTGGTTAGATATTAAACACATGTCAAAGTCTTGTAATGCAGAGAGTGTGATAGAAGAGTTATGTGGTATATTTTCATTTGTTGGATTACCAATTGAAATTGTGTCGGATAATGGTCCACCATTTGATTCAAATGCTTTTATAAATTTTTGTACTAAGTTCAATATTAAAGTCACAAAAAGTCCTCCTTACCATCCAGAAAGTAATGGTTTTGCTGAAAGAAATGTTCAAATAGCTAAGAAAGCATTAAGTAAACTTGTTTTAGATAAAAATGGTTCTGAATCCTTATGTCTTAAGATTAATAAATTTCTTCTAAATTATAGGAACACTCAGACTACAACTACAGAGAAATGTCCTAATTCATTGTTATTTTTGTATCAGCAAAGAACCTTAATGTCCATGTTAAATCCTAATTTTAATCCTAAGTCTGTTAAGAAATATCCTAGTTCTTATGTATTTAGTGAGAATGATAATATTTTAATTCGCATAGGGAGGAATGGTGTTATTAATAAGGGTATAGTTTTAAAATGTCTTAGCCCAGTTATGTTTCTTGTATCTGTAAATGGTGTTGTTAAGAAAGTCCATTTAAACCAAATGTCCCATGCACCCCTACCATCCAGTACTCCAGTTGCTACTCCTTTAGTGCCAAGTTCAGTATATCCTGGTCCTGTAGTAATTCCTCAAACCAATTTTAGTCAGCCCATTCCAATGTATCCTGGTCTAGTCCAATCAAGTCCCTTACGTCCTAGTCCTGTCCAGCCCAGCCCAGCCCAGTATGTCCCAGTCCTCCTCAGCCCAGTCCAGTTCAGTCTAATCCAGTGTCAGCTCCTCACCTCAGGAGATCTAAGAGAATTATCCACCCACCAACTAAACTAAATCTGTGAGGGAGGATGTAGTGTCCATAGATAATAATTAGTCAAGCACTATGATTGTTGATAGGTACACCCCTTTAGAATGTAGAGTTATAGTTGATGGTCGAAACAAAAAAGAACATGGCGACGACAAAAAGGTTGTTTCAATGAGTCGGATATAATCTAATAAATCCTGGAGCATCACACATAAGATTCCTGGCCGAACCACGAACACAACAGTTTGCACCTAAGCCATAGGTCAGTACTCAACTAAAAAATGAACACCAAAACAAAGGTACAGCAATCATTATAAAACTTTTAAACGACTCAATTCAACTAAAAATATTTCGTAATAAGGTAAGTAAAACACAACTTAAATTAAACTCAAAACTCAAAAAATAATATGACACTAATCAGGTACATTGAGTACACCAATCAACAACTTATTCTAATATCAATTTACTTAGAACTAAAAATACTTTCATAACAAAATAAAACATAATTTAAATTCAAATAAATTGAAATGGCTGTACCTAATCAATACTTAAATGTAAACTTGTAAAAAAGACAAACATAGGTACCCATTCATTCAAACACAGCGTAAATCCCTTCAAAGTTATAGTGAACAGGCTCCTTCTGGGTAAGCTCGCTCCATCGTAGACTTTGTCTCTGTCACATCTGACCAAGACTAGAGTCAAGAGCAAACACATCACAAAAAAAGTATAATTTAATATTAAATAACAAATGTATTAAAAAACATGACTCTAAAAATAAACATTACGTTAATTTAACAATGTAAAAACCCTATTGTAAAATCATTTTACTCATGCTGTTAGGGTTTAAAAGTTTAGTTTAGTTTTCAGCAATATGTAGAGCAAGGGGCCAAAATAAGCTTACTCATCGACTTCAGATGAATCAGTGGAGCGTGATGGACCCTGGTCTTCGTTTGAACATGGTAAACTTTCGTACCACCCGTGAAGCTCTTCAGGAATTATATATTTTTTTCAGAGCTGTAAAAGGTCTTTCTTTTTTTGTTTTGTTATAGGAAGACATTGTTTATATGACCGGGGAAGATCTTCAGTATTTATAGTTGGCATTTCAGAGTTTGGAGTTCTCCTAGTCGGTCTCCCTGGTTTACAAAGAGTATTTAGTAAGTTATATGGCCCATCGTAATCGTATGTGTATTTAATAAAACCAGGTAATTCTTTTTCAAATCTAAGACATTTTATTTTCAACCAGCACACTTTCTCCCCATTCTCCGCTATAGTTTTGTTTTTAATTATATTCGAAGCAAGTGCTTTTACATCAATCATGTCTTGATATGATAATTCATTTACATTATATGGAGTTACATTTTTATTTTGTCTTTTTGATCTTGCCCGTAGCATAATTCCCTCCCAATCTATTATAGAATACGTGTCTGTGTACCTTTTTTCTTTTTCTATGGCACTATGCATTGAATCTACTTCCATAAAACTATGACCACTTTCTAGATACTTCTGTTCTAATACTTTGATTGTCTCATGCGAATGTACTAAGTACAATAAAAATGCTGCTATGTTGATTTCGGTTTTGTCCCGAGCACGTGTCGGAATAAATGGTGACGTGCGTTAAAACCTCGGGGAGATTCTTAATCCATAAATGAATAGCAGATGCTATTTCAACACTGCCTCTTTTGCCGTTTATTTCCGTCCAGATCATATAGTGAGCGTCGTTCTGTGTGTTCGAGTGCGTTTTTCCTGTGGAAGGGTTTCGGCGATTGTAAATAATAAGTCCAGTTTGATTGCACAATGATTCCTCAATATATTGTTCAAAATATCTTGCAGAAAATCGTATGATTGTCGAAATAAAAATACATTATAAAATCGGTACATTTACAAACATGCGGAGGTGAGAAGCTATACACTTGAAAACGTCAATGTCAAAAAAAGACATTGACAGCTGTCACAGTGTTGCAATATGTGAATACATACAGTGGAGACAGCAAACAAACACTCAATATTTAACACTTCCCCTTATTCACATATTGTCTTAAACTATACAATGTACATGCACAATGCAGATCTACATGCAAACAGAACATAAAACCTCAATTAACATTACAACATAATGTAAAACCTAATTAACATTCATTCTGTTTACAAATTCCTTATGCTTAATCGAACCCAGCGGCTTAGTTAATACGTCAGCAATCATGTCATTACTGGGCAAATATTTCACCTTGGCAAACCCTTTCTGAATCAAATCCTTAATAAAATGGTACCTTAAATCTATGTGTTTGGTTTTCTTGTGACAGTATTCCTTAGCTAGTAATAATTTATGGGCGCTTTGATTGTCATTATATAAAATAATGTCGATATCCTTACATAGAATTTCAAACAAAAAACTTTTCAGAAAACATAAATCTTTTAAGACATCAGTTATCGCTAAATATTCCGCCTCTGTACTGGAAAGGGCAACGCATCTCTGTTTCCTTGATTCCCAATTGATGTTATTTTTACCTAATTTTATCATATAGCCAGTGTAAGACTTACGGTCTAGCACATCGTTGGCCCAGTCTGCATCAGCATAGGCAGTTACACATAAATCAGAGCTTCTATAAAAGCATAGGCCATGATTCAATGTCCCTGCTAAATACCTGAGTATTCTCTTGCAAGCGAGCCAATGTTCTTTACCAAAACCATGACTATATTGACTCAGCTGGCTACACGCAAATGATATGTCAGGCCGAGTACATACTGCCAAGTACATAAGTGAGCCTAAAAGTTCCCTGTATTTATAAACATCATCACTAAGAACTTGATCAGGCCCAGGTTTATTCAATTTATCATTTACTATCATTGGGGTGGAAACAGGCCTGCAATTTTCCATCCCAAACTTACACAATAATCTTTTGATGTACTCAGACTGATTCAGTTTAAGCATGCCCTTATTCCTATCTCTGGTAACTTTCATACCAGACAAATTTGTAGAGCTCCTAAATTTTTAATATTAAATTTAGACTCTAACAAATCATACAAAGTTTTTGTGGCTTCAACATTATTCCCAAAAACAAAGAAATCATCCACATACAGGGCAACTATTGTTAAACATTTTTCATCTTTCTTAATATAGACACAAGGTTCACATTTTGATTGCTTAAAACCATTTTCCAACAATACTTGATTTACTTTCAAATTCCATGCTCTACTAGCTTGTTTAAGCCCATAAATGCTTTTCAACAATAGCATACTTTGTTACTACCATCACTAAAGCCTTCTGGTTGTTCCATGTATATACTCTCATTCAGGTCACTATTTAAAAAAAGCAGTATCAACATCAAAGTGGTCAATATTTAAATTACATTCTGTAGCTATAGCAAACAACAAACGCATAGTACTATGACGTACAACCGGGGAAAAAGTGTCATCATAGTCCACTCCATATTGCTGTGAAAAACCACGTGCAACAAGACGGGCTTTGTATCTGCTATTACCTACATGGTCATGTTTCATTCTATACACCCACTTGCATTTAATAATATTCGTATTTTCAGGCCTAGGAACTAATTTCCAAACTTTGTTGGACATAAGGGCCTCATATTCCTTTTCCATGGCATTATGCCAGTCCTTATAGCATGGTGATGACATAGCTTCACTGTAAGAATAAGGTTCACTTACCTCCTGTACCATCATTGAGAGGTCGTAGCCCTGATACCTTTTAGGCATCTTACCGCGAGTACTCCGTACAGGCCTCTCAGAAGAAACCACTGGAACTTCTGGTTCCGGGCTGGACAGACGCTGTTCATTGCCGGACCAGGAAAAAACACTGCTTCCAGGACTTGTTAAATGGCCCTCACCTCCAATTACAGAAACATTCTGATTATTATCACAGTTATCATTTATAATATCTTAATCCTTAAAAGAAAAATTTTCATCATCACTATCATGAGAAGTCTTGTCACTCTCACATGAATGAATATTTATCTCATTCATATTAGAAATATTGATATTATCTCTCTCATTCATATTAGAATTAATAACATTATCTATTTCATTCATATTAGAACTATTAATATTTATCCCATTCATATTAGAATTATTAATTGTTTTACTTAAATTGTCAGATTCATATAAAAAATATTTATCTAAGCTCTCCTTTTGCTCATGAGAATCATTGCTCAAATCTTTCCAAAATTTATTTTCCAAAAATACTACATTCCTTGAAAAGATTATCCGCTTGGGTTCTGTGGGTTTAACTAGTCTGTATCCTTTTGTCGTGTCACTATAACCAACGAAAATACAAAGATCAGATCTGGCATCTAATTTATTACGCTTGCTCTCAGGTATAAGCGAGAAGGCCACACAGCCGAATACTCGCAAATGGTTTAGTTCAACATTGGAACCTGACCTTGACCATACCTGCTTGGGACATGATCCAGCCAAAGCACTAGTGGGACATCTGTTTTTTAAATACAATGCAGTCATTGCTGCTTCCCCCCAAAACTCATTGCTTAGGCCTGAATCCATTAACATACACCGGACCTTTTCCATCACTGTTCTATTTAGCCGTTCTGACACCCCGTTCTGTTGCGGGCAGTACGGAACCGTGACTTGGTGTACAATCCCCTCAGCCTTTAAATAGTCCGTGAAAATATTGCCACAATATTCACCACCGCCATCTGATCTTAAACATTTAATGGGAAAACCACATTGTTTTTCAACAAGAGACTTAAAATCAATAAAATGTTTCATTACCTCACTCTTGTGCCGAAGTAAAAAGCCCCAACTCATTCTACTGTATCATCGGTGAATGTCGGTCATCATCGGTGAATGTGAGAAGGTATCTTGCACCACCATAACTGCACACAGGCATGGGTCTACATACATCGGTATGGACGAGTTCAAGCGGAGACGTCGCACGTTTTACATCACCCTTGGGAAACGACTTGGCCACCTGCTTCCCCTGCAGGCAACCAATGCAGTCCTCGAGCTTCTGTTCCTGAAACTTCCTTTTTTCTTTTTTTGACAATGTTTTTGTTCCGCAGAACACGCATCCCACCGTAACTTAAATGACCAAGCCTCTTATGCCAGATAGTAGCTGACACTGCTTCTGCCATTGCACTCTGATCTCTCTGAACTACCTCCAGAGAAGCTGAAGAATGCTCCACGCGCGAGACCTTGTTACACGAGATGAAATCAAGTTTATAAATACCATTGGAGTTGGTGGCATGACCTACACTTTTTCCCATAATTTTACAATTTTTATAAATGTGACATCCTGTATCATTAAATATTACATTGTAACCTTGATCACATAATTTACTCACAGACAATAAATTGGACGTTAACTCTGGGACAAGCAAAGCATCATCTACAATTTTATGGTTATTATCTAATAAAATCTGTACAGTTCCTTTACCAACACTATCCACTTGATCACTATTAGCAACACACACCTTACTTTTAATTTGCACTAGGTTTATAAAATTTTCATTGTTGTTACTCATATGCATTGAACAGCCAGAGTCCACAATACACTCGTGATGACGCACAGACATTGCAGTTGCAGTCGTCAGGAAAGTCTTATGTTCTTCATCTTTCTTGGTCTCTCTGTCCTTTTTCAATTTAAAACACCTAGCTTTGATGTGTCCCGTTCTTTTGCAATAGTGACAAACTTTTATCTTCTTATTTGCTGCATAGGCCGTACTCGATGCTGTATTAGAAATGTCACTGCAATTCCTTCTATGATCCTCCTGTAATAGTCGAGTACGCACCAGTTCACTTGATAGTGTATTGCTTATGTTTGCTGTCTCCAGACCCGACACGAGCACATCAAACTCAGAAGGTAGGCCACTAAGGAGAATTTCCGCCAGTTCGCAGTCCTCAATCTTTTTTCCTATGTCAGCGAGCTGTTGTGATAAGTCATAATACCATTAATGTACTCACTCATATTGGAAAATTCCGAGTAATTTGTGCGGTAAAGTTTTCTCAGTAATAAAATTCGTCTATAGAGCCCCTTATCTTCATAAATTTGGGATAGTTTATCCCATGCCTCCTTAGCAGTCTTTGCATCCCGCACATTCTGCAACAAGCTGCTGTGAATGCTTAGACATATACGGGCCAACGTTTTCTGAACATGCCCGGGATCCGTGTCGTCCTCTGTGACGGCATCCCACAGATTTTCCAGTACCAATACCATCCGCATACAAAATTTCCACGTTGGATAATTTCCCACACCTGACAATTTTTCAATGTGTGATATTCCAGGTGTTTTCGAGGAATCATTATCGCCCATTTTAAATCGCCTTCTTGACGAAACCCTTTTTGTTTTTTGATTGGAAAACTAAAGAAAAATTTCTAACCTTCAATATCTGGGCCCATAACCTGTTTGAGTGCGTTTTTCCTGTGGAAGGGTTTCGGCGATTGTAAATAATAAGTCCAGTTTGATTGCACAATGATTCCTCAATATATTGTTCAAAATATCTGGCAGAAAATCGTATGATTGTCGAAATAAAAATACATTATAAAATCGGTACATTTACAAACATGCGGAGGTGAGAAGCTATACACTTGAAAACGTCAATGTCAAAAAAAGACATTGACAGCTGTCACAGTGTTGCAATATGTGAATACATTCAGTGGAGACAGCAAACAAACACTCAATATTTAATACTGTGGAGGTTTAAACTCATAAATAGATAAATTATATAAATTTAATTTTCTGGAATAATACATTAGACTATCTGCAGTCGATGGAATCTGCAGTAGACTTTGCAAGTCCATGGTGACACACAAATATGATTCATCTTCTCCCGACTTCTTTTTATCCAGCTCTTTAGATCTATAAGATGCCTCTTTTCGCTCTATATGTTGAGTATACTCATTTTGAATATTTATATTAGTTTTATCTTTTTTGTAATTGTTACAAATGCTACATTGATCCTTCTTGGGGTGATAGAACGCTAAATTGTATTCTGTACCAAACACTTTCTTATAAATGTTTAATTTTACTGGCACTTTATTGCTTTCTTTCATTTTCTGCACATACAAATCATACATTTTTGATATTGACAAGGTAGGTTCTAAGTATTTCCTGGTTGTTTTTTTTCTACAGTAATGGGAATCAAATATAGGAAAACTTTCAATGTGATTTTTTACCTCTTGTATCTGTTCTCCAGGAGTTTTGTTTGCAGGCGCTTGTCTGCCACGATTATCCATTTTTGTAAATACAACATGATCATCCACATGTTTTACTGCAGTTTCGATTGGACCAGTAGAAATGCAAAGAGTGGACATAAAATAGTTCTTGCATACTCGTTCAAATACAGTCTTATTTTTATAGAAACCGTATTCTCTGCTAGAACTTCTTTGTTTTTCGATCGGTACAGATTTTCTTGTAGTCTGCACTGGCTTAATGATGATGCGCTTAAGCAAAAACTCTTTTTGCAGCTTAAAATCTTGTATAGACCAATAGGATTTGCAAAGTTTCTCACGCTCGTTTTGTGTAAACTTTTCTGTGCATTTCTGGCGACAATTTTGGCTGCATTTAGGACTTTTAGGTAGTTTAGCTGCAAGAAACTTTCCAGTTTTACTCTTATATGTATGGCAAACATTTTCGTTTCTTCTCCAACTCTTTATTTCTTTTCCAGTTTGTTTGATTAGTATTGCAAACATTTTTGTTCATTTCGGATGGTAATTTCTGGCATGTTATAACATTATGTTTTTGTGGGCTGACAATAATGGTACTTTGGTCCTGTTGTTTGATTGTCTTATTTTTTTCCTAAAACAATAAGAAGCAATAATATAGTAGGTATTTAATGAGGAAACAAGTAAAATAATAATCATGTGACAAGAGTTTATGCAGTCAAATTTGTCAAGTCAAGGCACACGTTTGGTCATCAAGCTTAATAAGCCTCGGAATTCGCCAACTTTGATACGGTTAGATACATTAGGTATCTAGGTTGGTTAGGTCACTTAGGTAATAATGTCAGCTATACAACAAGAGTTAGGTACTTAAAACGGGACCACTCCTAAGAACTATCTGAGCACCTAGTAAACAAAACCGCCTAGTAAACAAAACAAAAAAAAACTGCTTGTTAACTAAAAATTATTTTTTTGCTATAGGTACCTACTAATGTTTTACTGCTGCAAATTATTTGATAATTGATTTAAACGTAGGTACCCTACGTAGTTTCACTCTTAAAAGAATATTTAACGAAAATACCCAACAAAAACAATTCGACGGGTCCTACGTATACTAGTACAAGTGCAAAAATACAACTATTCAAGAGAGCGGTTTATAGGTTCTAAAGCTTGTAATTTTGTCATAAATCAAGGGAAATACTTGAAATTTTGGTATGTTATATTTTAATATCTAAGAAAAAGGACTGCATTATTGGTTTTTCTTATTTTTTTATACTTTGAAAAATAGCATCACTTGCATTGATGTAGCTTGTTTTCTTTACTATGGTAGAACCTGTAAACTGATACAAGTGGCTACTTATACCAGTATATGGTGTACTTGCTTATATTTACAATTAAGGAAAACTGAAGGATTTTACTCTTTTAACATGCTATTTTCGATTTATTGATCAATATGATGTTATAATATTAACAATAACATCTGCTTTTATGGACTTTTAAACACTTACAACAGTTTACTCAGTACTGGAAAACTACTTGCAACAGTTTTCTGTATTGTTATTATCCTTAAATATTTGATTGCGTGTGGCAGGAAATTAAATAAAAACATTGAAAATACAAAATAAAACTTTATTTCAAATAAATGACTTTTCCAGATCTATGCTTAATAGGTGTTTTTTATTTTGATGTAAATATATTATAGCACTCTTAATACTGAAAAATAAAATCAACGGCCTTGCCATCTTAAAAATAATAAAACTAAAAAATGTAATTTTCTTAACTTAAGCAGGAACTTTCGTTATATTAATTGTTTATTTATATTTTCATTAGTACTTCCTAATCAGTCTTACGTAAGTACTACTTAATCAGTCTTTCAGACATTGGCAACATTGTTATTTTTTGTAACAATAATCACAGTAGATTGTATTGTATTGTATAACGGGCTGGTGTCCGCAACTCCACGTCAAAGCGCGTATTTTGCGTAAGGGCTATAATCCACCACGCGGGCCCAGTGCGGATTGGTAGATGTCACATGTCTTCGAATTTTTGGTTCCAGGACATGCCGGTTTCCTCACGATGTTTTCCTTCACCGTTTTTGAGAGCAGTGGTGATGAAATGAATTACACAAAGTAATGTGCCTGCCTGGGTTCGAACCCACGACTCACTGTTCGAAAGTCGGGGCCGCCACCACTGGGCCACCGCTGCTCTCATCACAGTAGATAATGGTATAGAAAAACCAATATAAAAGAGAAACAACATGTTGGAAAAGACAACTAGGCTTTTTAAAAATATAACCTAGTCAGAGATATCTTCAATGTTTTCGGTCCGTATCTTCAAATTATTGTAAAATGAATAGTACCGCTCAGGAATCACATTGGACTTGCAAAGATCTTGAAGATCTTTAAATTTTTTCTTGTCAATTGGTAACAAACTCTTGTACGCTACATCTAATCTATAAAGTTTTTTTGAAACACTTTGTATACTGGCACGTGTATTACTTCTCAAACATTGAATAGTTTTGTAAGCCCCTTCTTCAAACGCTTACTTATAATTAAGCATAAATAAATCTTTGGCTTGAACATTAACTTCGCAAACCTTACTCCACATAACAAGTTCCCCCATGGAATTATTTTTCCAGTTGTCAAAAAAGGGCAGGCAAGACTTAAAATCAAAAACGAAAGATTGAGTTACTTCTCGAACAATATACGGTTTTGCATTAGCTGTCGCCATTTTAAAAGCTAGAATCCACTGTTCTGGAGTATAAATTAAAATATTTCTGGTTTTCCTTTCAATTACTGAGTGAATGCTGTCACCCTCATTTTGAGTATGACCAACAACAAGAAATCTATGGGTTATGTTCACGTTAAACTTCTAAGCGCAATACATATACATAAGGAATATGATCCTATTTCGATTTTGGCCTCCACAATTATCCGACCAGAATACAAAAGTTTTGACTCCTTGCTCCACCTTCATACCAATAAAATCGAAAATGCAACTAGCTATTTCATTAATTGACCTCGTGAGCGCTTCATTGTTGTGACTTCTTACCACTACTTACTCAAAACAAACAAAATCGGAATAGTTTTGAACAAATGAATACGTAAACTAAAACGCAGCGCAGTTATACCAGTGTTTAACGTGCTCCCAACTCCGTCGCCGCGCGCATGCATACTGAAGTGAATGACACTTGTGCTGACGTGTCGCGGCGCACGCAACTACCTACACTGGTGCAAGTGACTTACATCAGTGTAGATGGTCGTGTGGCGGAAAATGTTGTCACTTATATTAGTTTACAAGTTTGTATCTTTGAAATTACTTGATAATTTAATATAATTTTTACAGGATATAAAGTTAAGGTAATTTTAAGGCTTTTGGTGCAAAAAAACGTATTTCACTGTTTTGCGGGTTACACCAGTATACGTAGGACCCGTCGAATTTGTGTGACAAGCTAAAAGTAACCTTAATTCTTCAACTTAAGAGTCAACATTCCAATGAAAGCAGAAGAGTTATCAACTTCTTCCACAACTCAAAATGATTGATATTCAAACTCGCATAAGGGAGGAAAAAATAAATAAAATAAATATAAGTACATAGTTATGACATCATTATTAATTAATGTTGTTCAAACGTTCTTACGGTTAAGAAAGACGTACTTAATCGTATTATTTCTAATTTCTTAATTTAATTTGCAAAAAAATTGTTCTAAATTATCATAGGTACATACCTCAGATGAATCTTCTTCCTTTTGACACATTTTCACCATAAATCTACCTCGCGAATCCATTATTGGTCACTCTGACGTCAACGCAATTGAAGGTCACGTATTAGACTAAAACGCACGACACGCGAGCGATGCATCAAACCGCACCCGCTCATCCCCCGCGCTCTCCGTCGTCGTTCCCGATCAGAATATTTCGCGCCAAATTCTCTTAAAAATTTAATGATAAATTTCCTCAGGTGCATTTTGTTTTATGGCAATTATAAACAACTTAATTTATTTAATTTTATTTGCCTAGTATCTTAGAATTAATCATTATCTAGTTGTAGAAGAAATAGATAACATCAAGTATTTATAAATTAAGTACGTTACATCAGAATTCTGAATAGCAGAATTAAATAAATAGAGTTATTTAGTTTTCCCAGAACTTAGTTAGTTTTATGAAAAAATTTTGAAGTTGAGGAAAAATTCAACAACTCATGTTATTTAATTTATTTGACATTCAACTTATCATTGACCACAGTTATTGATTTATTTACTGAGTTATTTATTTTTCCTTTAAAAAAATAGTGTTTGTCTGAAGATATTTATTATTCCATCTTTCCGACAAAAATGGCTATATTTTTGGAACGGAATAAGATACGAAAACGCCTGTAAGGCTCAAATATGCGGCATGTTTTAGGTGTTTTGAAAATAGGGAAAAGTCAATATCGCCAAAATCGGACTTATTTAATTTTCCAACTACGGGGACGATATATTCTTGATTAGTTACTGATTTATTTTATTGACAACCCCACTCTTTCAAATGTCAAATGTCAACGTCAGAATCAAATCAATGTCACTTTTGAAAAAATTGCTCGTTTTTCATGTAGTGGAGACATAATTCTGTTAAGTTTCTTCAAGAAAGATTCTGGTAAGTAGATATTTGATCCGTTTTGACTAGTATATTATATTCTGTGTAACACAGTTATGATATTCAATACAGAAATGTTATATTTGTGTGGATTATATTCATTTGAAATATTGTCTTGCAAGTGGGAAAATAGTTGCGATTGCCCGTTCCTGAACTCCATATTGCGTCAATATATATAAAATGTAGGGATTTATTTCTGTCGACTTTGTATTTTTGTTTTTGTAATTTTGTTTATTACCCGACTGAGGTGAAGCCAAAAAAGGAGGATTATGTATTTGACATGTTTTATCGTTTTTAATTGTGGGTTTTAATTGTTTTAGATCATGTCTTTTAATAGAAGAATTAATGATAGAACACTTGAAAATATATTAGAAAATATTTCTGATTTATCAGACATCGATACTTCTGATGATGACGATATTTATGGTGGTTGCCTGATAAGTCCAACGGATTCATTTTACCGTACAAACTCAGAAGACTTAGTCGAGAGGCGTTTAGAGGAAATATTTGGTAAACAAACTTTAGACCCTGTATCAAATGACACTACAAACAAAACAAACTACCTACTTCTTCACTCGTAGAAATTTTACAAGGACCTTCAACATCCAGGCAAAGTACTTTTGCTTCTTCACCACCACATTCTACGCCAACATTGATTTCATCACCTATGCCAACAAGTTCAGTTTTTGAGCCACCGCTTACTACACCATCTTTGCTATTATCAAACGAACCAACATCCAGGCAAAATACTTCCGCTTCTTCACCACTACATAATACACCATCGTTGCTTTCACCAACTATGCCAACAAGTTCAGTTTTTGTGCTGCCGCTTTCTACACCACCTTTGCTTCTATCGCACGAACCAACAGGACCGGTTATTGATCAACCACCCCTGCAAGACCAACTATAAGAATAGATAGAATAGAAAGACTCAATATTAATCCTCGTGAATGGAAAATTGAAGATCAGATTCATAACATTCCAAACTTTACCAATAAAATTATACCCCAGTCAATCTATACTCACAAAACACAACCTGTCCAAGTATTTAACAACTTCTTTCCGAGATATCTTATAGCCAAAATTGCAGAACAGACAAATAAATATGCACACCAAAAATAGAGCAGAAACTGGTCTGACGTAACAGATACCGATATAAGTGCTTATTTAGGTATTCTAATTATGATGGGACTTTACCCATTACCTAATATGGAATATTACTGGTCGACAGATCCCTTCTATCATAACTCCGAGATTTCAAAAGTATTTACGCTAAAAAGATTTAAGAAAATCACCGAAAACTTACATTTAAATGACAATTCTCTGGAACCATCAAGAAACTCTCCAAATTATGACAAACTATACAAGCTACGACCATTTATAAATGATCTCAATGAAATTTTTCAGAAGCAAACAGCTAACTCCAGTATTCAGTCCATAGACGAATGTATGGTGAAATTTAAGGGGCGATCTACTTTAAAACAGTATATGCCGAAGAAGCCTATTAAGCGCGGATTCAAGGTGTGGGCTAGATGCGACGCTAAAACTGGGTATCTCTATGAATTTGAGGTGTATACTGGAAAGGGAGATAACATGGAACATGAAGGTTTAGGTTACAATGTTGTTTGGAAATTTAGCCAAAACTTACCAATAAACACGTTATTGGCATTTGACAAAGCATTTGTTAAAAATTATATTATTAAAAAGCAATTATTGCGAAATTAGGGTGGCATGATTTAGTGACGCATTTGCTGAGTCGCGCCTCATGTCGGCGAAGGTTGTGGTGCGCGGAATGGAGGTCAGTTGCAGTCAGCGTTTCTGCTATTTCCTTCTATTACACCGATGCGTAATAATCGATCACCCTGTTACACCAATATGTAACACCTCCCCCCGAAGAACAGCAACTATTTGAACGAAGTCGAAAATATTGCTGCTAGATGATTTGCGTCGATTCTGACTTCCTTTGGTCGGATATTTCTTCTAGGTTCAGCTTCAGCGTGGATTTGTCGGGCAGTTTCTGGTTGCGCAGAGCAAGCTTTCTGAACCCTTTTTCTCGCATATCGTCGATGCATTAACATACTTCCGAGTACACTTGCACCTAATAGTAGTGAGTGTATAGGTAGGTATGATGGTGGTGTGATAGATGCTCTCGAAGTTGGTATGAGTGAGCTTTACTAGAGGTTGTACTGGGTTTTTTTTCGGGGTCTGTTGTGCAGGTTTTCAAGTTTAATCGAGTTCAGTTTTATAATGTTTCTTCATTCTTCGGTAAGTCGATTTGGTTTAAAAGTAATAGAATTATTTTCAGTTTGATCTGATTGTCAATGTTCGGTGTCGTAAATTCCGAAGATTTGATAAAGCAGTTCTGGGGTATGGCTAGGTAGCTTCCTGTTCCTTGCATAGTTATAAGTTGTTCTTGTCCGCAGGACGTCTAGATTTATGTTGGGATCGGGAAGCCGAAGGTGTAATGCATTACGTCCAGATTTCCATGGTTTCTTTGTTCAGGCTGACCGGTGTTATTTTACATGAGCTGGTGTTCTGTTGCGTGATTAGCTGTTGAGTGCAATCCGGCTTATCTTGAATGTTGTAGTAGACCTTTTCCTCGCAGAGGTACCATGAATCAGTCTTCGGACATTCTCTCTCTATGTACATAGAATACGGTCCCTGGGTTGCTACCCTACCTGGGTAGGCATTAGGGCTAGGTTATATTTATTGGGTACTTTGGAAAGTTTATATAAGGTGTAGGTTCTAGGTAAGGCAATTGGAACTTCATGACTATGACTATATTTTTATAGCTATAATATGATCCAACTTTCATAATGTTATAATAATCTCAAAGTTCGAGGTCTATAATTTAGTCTGTATCTGATTGTCTAATAATCCGGAATAATCTTTTAACACTGTATGTTGATAAAACTAAATACATTTTATTTACAATGAGTAATACTAGCACACCGCTTACTACGAGTAACCTAATAATTTGCGCGCACACCTGTAGCGCGTATGCTGACATTGCATGTTCTTGCCTTACTTAGAACAGCTGATCATTTGACATTTCTTGGTGTCACCATTGACTCCAATTTAAATATCCGTAAACATATCGAGTTACTATGTACTGGAATGCGCAAACGAATATATCTTTTAAGTATTTACGTAATGTGGCCGATATAAATTAATAAAACAAGTTTATTTAGAGTTGTGTCAGTCTATTCTAACTTCTGACTGTAATTAATCTTCGTTACCTTGTAAAACTCGGATGGCATTGTTATATTTTAACGCGTCTGTATAATCCAAATTACCTGAGATCCTCTTGATGTCTGAACCTAATCCGGCTATGAGACCACGTTTATTGCGACTTGGCTCAAAACTTCCTAGTTGAAGAGATATTTTTTCCCTAATTTATTTTGGAGATAGAGTATTATGAGATATGTTAGAGTAGTATGGAGGTAGTATCCTACAACAATTTGCCGGTGTCAAGTGTCCTTTTAAGACGTGATTTGGCGAGATTTGTGTATATATGTATGGGTAGGTCGGGTAATACTGTGTCATGGGTATAACGATAACGCGGGGCAAGTTTTAGGCGGCTCACGAGGGGGATTCTTAACAAATACCTGTTGGTTTGGCTCGTATTTCTTTTCAGGCTCTCTATCCTTGTTTCTAATCTCAGTTAATTCAATACGATTATGCAGGGATGTTTCATTGATAACCTCATAAACTTTAGCCATTTTTGTTCTTGTGCTCTTGTACGTATTGCTGAAGCAAATGCACAGATAAATCTATATATCTAAAGGGGTCTCGAGGATCTGTATGACCCGTGATTATGTCAGTGGTCTGCATTTTGTGAAGCTATGTCTGCTGCTACTAAATGCTATTATAGCGTAGGACATAAGATTACCGATGGTTCAAGGCAATTTTCCGGTCTAAGTAATCTAAGATGTTCTAATAGGGTATCGCGTAAACGTTCTATCATTCCGTTATCATTGGGAGTATGGGCTAAAGTTGATGTAGTAGATGTTGAATTTTGTGGACTTGCGTAAATTCGTTAGTCTGTAACTAATAGTCGTTGGTCTGTAACTACGGATAACGACACACCGTGATGAGAGCGATACCTTAGAATGGCTTGAATGACACTAGCTGCTGTACCGTCTCTAAGATAAAACGCCTGAGCATATTTAGAAAATGAATCGATAATTGTTGGACGGTGGTGGAACAATACCGAATCTTTGTTTAATGGGATTTCTATCACATTTAGCCTGGCCACATAAATGTTACATTCTTAAACATATATATTCTGCGATATGATCCATCATTTTAGGCCAATAGTATTTATCTGGTAAGGAAAGATGGCACTCGCTAATGCCTCTGTGGTTAGTTTTGCCTTCGTGGTATTTTTGAATAGTCTCTTGCTGTTGAAGATATTCTTTGAGATTTTCAGGCTCAGTTTTGATTAAAACAAGATGCATTCCGCGAGCGTTTTGAATTTTCCTTGAATGATGGGAGTTATTTTATACATTGCCGATGTGGGATGAATTATTATGTTCTGACTTTAGGGTTTATGAATTATTTTACAGAGTTAATTGCGTCTTCTTCGAGATTACTTTCCGATAATTGAATGGACATACGAGTCTGGGGTTTTTTCGCCAATTACAGTAAAGCATATCTGTCTATTGAATTTATTTAAAGGCTCGTCTGGTATGGGTATTTCCAATATTGGATGTTCAGCGCTAACATGGGCTGTCAGCGTGGTTAAGTTCGCTGAGGCGTTTGGCTTTTTGGATACATTTAATGTTATAGAACTAGTTTCTTCTTCGTTTAAGTGGTCTGTGCGTAACAGGGACAATGGCGGTTTATCACTCGTGCACTCCATATTAAAACTTCCGCTTTAACGGGTACGTTCATAGAAAAGATTAAGTCATTTGATGTTATGTTAAAAACTTCTAGGTAATCGCGACTATTTTGAACGATAGTAATACATTCGTTTACGTTACAGTTCGAAATAGTTTGTGCGGTGATTAGTGCATTACCGTTTGCTAGATTAACTGGGACTCTTGCTAATTTATAGATTTTTGCCGAAATTATATCCTCATATAAATTGCAGTTACGTGAATTTTACATAGCAATAGGGTTAGCCGCGTTTTTTTGTAACAAGTCCATTATTTTTAAGATCAATATTAGATTCCCACTTAGTTAAAAGATCTAAATCAATAAGCTCATCGAAAAATCATGAAAGTTGTAAATGAAAAATGTTAAATTATTTTGATCATTAAATTCATGAAAGCATGGTAAAAGTTGATAGAGTAATTATTCGTAATTCCAGGCAAGTGTGGATTATATGTTTTATACTTTCGGGACTAATGAATATATTTATAATATAATTTATAATAAGTAATTTTAAAGGTGGTTCTAAGATTTGAATATAAGGTAAGTAACGCTGTGTCTGCGAATAGACTTCTATTTTCGTTCGTTTGTACTTTGATCCTTCTGAAAATTTTCATTATTACAGGATTTACTTTCAGCAGTAGGCGCTTCCACTGGTGGTGCTGGTGTGACTGCACCTACATCTGAATAGGGCATTGATGTTGGGACATAGATGTATCAAGTAACGGATATAATAGTCGGGGTATTCGTCGTAGTCAACCTGTTTCAAGATTACCATAAGGCTTATAAAGATAATCGTAGCACTCATTGAAATTCATCTCCCTGGATTCGATGGGGTGGATTTCCTTGTCTGGACCAATCGTGGCTTCGAGATGGCATTGGCCTCGACACGTAATTTATATTAGGTCTCCATGACAGCGGCGGGCACCGAGGGTGCATTACAAAAGCTGGTCGAGAAGGACCGGGCGCATTAAAATTAAACGGCCTAGATGTAGACATGGGTACGGGTTGCGACGCGGAAACGTCCCACGTGCGATAAACTACCTACTGGTTAGCTGTTGAATGCGTTTTTCTTTTTTTTTTCGGTATTCGAACATTACGTTGTTCTAGGTAAAGAGTGTTCATTTCTTCCGAACAAACTCTAGAGCCTTTTTCATTGTTTCACGATGAATACATCTAATACGTAAACCAAGTGGATTGCGAAGGCCCCTTGGATAAGATTGGAGGGTTAATTTGTGGTAAAGAGTGCGTTTGGATTTTATTGTAGTTTGCACTGTTTCGTGCAAACTTAAATAGGTCATATTAGTTCCGAATAGATTTTGACAAGTTCCGCCAAAAGTACCATGTCGTTATAAAGCGAGGTCTCATCGCGTTGGTCGGAAAAGTTGTTAACTAGAGCCTTACAAATGCCTGCCCAGTTTTAAGGTATACGTATACCGTTGGTGTTAATTAGCCTAGCAGCGGGACCCGTGACTTTACTAAGAATACCGTTTATTAAAGCCAAATTGGTAAATTCGTTTCCTGCCTCTTGCGATACGTGAGTTGCAACTAACTGATAGTTAATAGTTAAATGAATCTAGTGAGACGTTCGTATATTTATCGAATTCGGGCACCATGCGCAGGGCCTTATATTTCATCTATTCCTGACATATTTTATAAATGATCCGAACTTTCTAAGTCACTAAAACCTAGACTTCTAATCGAATCTAATAACTCTAACCTCGGCTATTTCTACTATCTATCTACTCTATCTAACCTAGGGTTCCGCGATTGCCTGGGATGGAAAATCTTGGAGGATTATAACATAAAATAGAAAGGAAGCAACTCAAGAACGATTCTAGAATACTTACATAATTATGCATGACTGGTCTCTCTGCGGTATCGATGTCTGGATACACCTCTGGCTGCAACTCTTGTAGATTCGGATACTCGTTGATGGTCCTTGGAAGTCACCCGGATGACTCGTGAATCGCGTTTATAAAGACGTTATCCAGTCATCGCGCTCGCGAAGCGGCCCGCGAGTATCCTACCGGCTGCGCCAATTATGTAAGCTGGAGCCGGAGGATGCAGAGAAAGCCAATTTGCTTAAAATAATTTTAATTATAAAATAATTACATTATGGACTACATTCTAAAGAGGTGATAATTGGCCGATGTATGTACCAAGAATGAATATTTCTATGAGATGATTGACTACGCGGATGCATGAAAATTATTGCGAAATTAGGGTGGCATGATTTAGTGACGCATTTGCTGAGTCGCGCCTCATGTCGGCGAAGGTTGTGGTGCGCGGAATGGAGGTCAGTTGCAGTCAGCGTTTCTGCTATTTCCTTCTATTACACCGATGCGTAATAATCGATCACCCTGTTACACTAATATGTAACACAGTAGAGATATTAGGATACTTGTATTGTGTTAGGGTTTGTTTTGAAAGGGCAAACACAGACCATGTCCTGGATTAACAAATAAGATACTATTTATTTTGTTATTTAGCAAAAATGTTGCTTACCAGGTGATATAATTGCTATATGGGTACAGTCAATAGCTCCAATTACTTTTGGAAATTTGGCTATGTCATAAAATTTAAAAGATATGCTTTCTAGTTCTTCATTTCTTGGCATTTGTATAAACATCCCTGCCAAAGAAGCTATAGCGTGTGATACTTTGTAAACGCATTTACATACTGTACTTTTATGTACGCCAGCTATATCGCCCACAACTTGTTGCATCGATCCAGTTGCGTAAAATCGTAAAGCCAGCAATAATTGTTCTTTCACAGATAGAGCTTTATTCCTGTAAATGAACAAAAGGTAATTAATTAAGACTGTTCTTGACATTTACAAGGAGAGATTTTAAGTGTTAAGTGTGGATCGAATTAATTTCCTACCCGTACGCAAAATACACGCTTCGACGTGGAGTTGCGGACAATAGCCCGATAAACAATACAAGTCACTGGTAGTAAGTAATACAAAATACAAACTGAAAATAAACTTACTTTTCTGTGGTTGGCGTCAGCTTGTCTTGTAACATCATGCTGAGGTAAGCAACTGTTTCCTTTGAAATTCTGTATCGGAACAGAAAATCAGCCTCAGCCCATAAGAAATGATCTTTGCGAATATTGAACGTTTTACGCCTATGCGTTAAATAACTTACGATAAGTTCATCGTCTGATGAACTTGAACTTTCACTGAGCGAAGATTGTGATAACATTTTATTTAGTAAAATATACTCGTAATTTAAGAAATAAATGCAGCAGTGTTAGTGACGTAAGTACTTTGTCAATAAAATTGTCAAAATGACAGTGACTTTTGCTTTAGCTGCCCCTTTTCGCGCAGCAAAAGTTAAAGGCAAAAGTAACAGTTAAATCAACAGCTAAAATTGTGAAGAAACATATTTGACCGTTACTTTTACTTTTTATCGTTGCTTTGACTGTTACTTTTGATGAAGAAACTGGCTGTTAGTCTCGTTACGTTAAAGTTCCTGTCTACTAGGGTCCAAGGGCGGATCCAGCTTTGGCGCCAGGGGGAGGGTTACATAGTCGTGGTCAAGTCACAAGAAGTTATAATTTAATTTTGATAATAATAGATGCACGTAAAAAGTAGGTAATTTATTATTAAATCTAAGTACTGTACTTAAAAATACCTACCTATATTTAAATAATAAAATTAATTTTTCTTTTAAGCCTTCTCCCGAAACGCGTTATCACTTCATCTACTTCAATGGGTACGTTTTTATGGACGTGGAGAATTTATTTATTATTTGTTTATTTAACACCAATTATAACATCATTGTAATAGATTAATATTGTCATTGATTTATGTCTATGGTTCAAGAAAGGTGGGATTTGCCTATGGCAACCCCAGCCCTCTCCGGTCCTAGCAACACTGGAAGCAATGTGCAGCAGCTTGTATAATTATTTAATAAAGTGATTAAACAGATAAAAAGCTCATCATTTACTAACGGCTAGTTTCTTCATCAACAACTAAAGTTAAAACTAAAAGTATTAATTAACCTTTACTTGACCATTGCTGATAATAGAGCAGATGTGTTTCTTCATTTAAGTTAGAGCAAAAGTAAAAGTCAATTGAGTTGCCACTACACAAGGGTCGTAATTTCCCCAAAAAACTGTGGGGAGCTTTTTTTACACATGACAACATCGCAATATCACCGTCAAGTAGTGTCAAAAGACAAATGTCAATTACTCTGTTCTTTAAAAATTACCACGAAAGTTACAAACGACTGTTTTGAATTTGATTTAAATACTATTTTAATTTAATATGGAGCATTTCGGAGTTAGTGAACAATATTTGGACATAAACATGACGTCCAGGTATGTTGTCTTCAGTATTAATTCTAGGTAAACTGAATATTACATCAAAATTACATGCTACATGTTTTTAGAAGTTTAAAGTATAGCTTTTTCATTGTAATAGTTGTATTTTTTGTAAAAGATCCATAGGACCACCGCCACCGCCGCACCGCATTGTGTGCCTAAGCTCTAATTATAATATTTTATTATTTACAGTGACAGATCTGCTAATTTCACCAGCAATGACATTGATAATCTTAAGAAACTTATAAATAAACATTCCAAAGTCATATTGAATAAACAAACAAATGGATTATCGATAAAGCAAAAAGATGAAACGTGGAAAATAATTGCTAATGAGTTTAACGCCTCAAGCAGCATTTACAGCAGCGTCAAACAATTGAAAAGTAAGTGGGAGTATAAAAAAAAAACTGCAAGAGGAGGCTGGGAAATTGAACCGCTTGCGTCGGCAGACTGGTGGAGGCCCACCGCCACCTCCATTATCTTCAACAAATGAATGGGTGACTGGCATTCTACAAGAGTCGGCTTCTGGCCTTGACTCTCAGTATGATGGAGATATATCTTGCATAGTTGTTGAACCACCTCCAACACCAGTTTTTGCCGAAGTCAATGTGATGGATGTGACTACTGATGTGGTTGAAGTGCAAGATGTTGACATCGTAGAAAATGTAGAACAAGTATCTACTCCTGCAAGTTCTACAAAAAGACCAGCAAGAAAACTTTTAAATGCCACTTCACAACACACAAGACAGTCTTTTTTGGAATTAGCTGAAAAGAAAAAGGAGTTAGTTGAACTTAAATCCAAAAAAATCAAAAGCATAAATGAAAGTCCTTTTGTACTTCTCAAAGAAGAAAAATGTCGTTTAGAGATGGAATTGTTGAGGAAGGCGTTTGAAAATGACGAAAAACGGAAACAAGAACTTCATGAACTGCAAGTGCTTAAAATGAAGTTAGAGATTGATATTTTAAGTAAGAAAAAAGAATAAAGATTTTTTAATAAAGTTTTATTTTTATTCATGGTCCTTTATTTTACATATTTCAAACTTACAGCTAATCTTAATAGTATGTTACTGAAATGTTGGTTCGTCACCTCATCTTCAATGTGCAGCTAATCTGGAAGTATAATATTGTGATTTAAAAAATAAAATCTGATTCAAATGAAAAGTAATAATAAATGAAATAATAACTGTTTTAAGCTTTTGCGGTTCATAACTATACTTAAAATGTCACTTACGGGATATCTTCCGTGAATATTGTTTATTTTTGAGCCATAAGTGACATTTTAAGTAAAATAATAATTTGGAAGTAAAATTTTTATAATTTCATGTGGACAAAGGTAGCGGGCAACAGCTAATAAACATTTATTACAGTTTAATTATTAGATTATTTGACTGACCTGTCCAAGTAATTTTCAATTAAATTACTAATAATAGTTTGCCCATTGCTATTATCTATAGCGTTAGGAACATAACTATAATCATTTCTTATTTATTTCTATTTGGATTGGTAAATCTGGTTCAGGATCATTTCTTTCCCGACATATGTTATGGAGCACAGCTGTAGCTATAACTACAGCTTCTATGCGGTTTTGTTTTAATCTCAGCTTTGTACCAATACATGGGAATCGTCGTTTCCATACACCATATGAACGCTCTACTGTATTTCTTGTTTTTATGTGACTTTATACAAAATTTCTCCTGGGGTTGTAGGAATTTTAAGGGGAGTTAACAAATATCTTTCTGCTGGATATCCAGAGTCTTCTAGCAAAACATAGTCTCTATACTGGCCACGCTCAAATAACTCCTTAACATTGCTATTGTTAAAAATAGTACTGTCATGGGATCCACCAGGCCAACGACAAACTATATTTCTTATTTTTAGTTTTGCGTCACATATTGTTTGAACGTTGTATGAAAATACCCCTTTCCTGTTCCTATACAGCTCTGCCCTTTCGCCTCCTGGAAAAGATTTTATTTGTACTACCGCATATTTTGTGAAATGTGACAGTAGAGATATTAGGATACTTGTATTGTGTTAGGGTTTGTTTTGAAAGGGCAAACACAGACCATGTCCTGGATTAACAAATAGGATACTATTTATTTTGTTATTTAGCAAAAATGTTGCTTACCAGGTGATATAATTGCTATATGGGTACAGTCAATAGCTCCAATTACTTTTGGAAATTTGGCTATGTCATAAAATTTAAAACATATGCTTTCTAGTTCTTCATTTCTTGGCATTTGTATAAACATCCCTGCCAAAGAAGCTATAGCGTGTGATACTTTGTAAACGCATTTACATACTGTACTTTTATGTACGCCAGCTATATCGCCCACAACTTGTTGCATCGATCCAGTTGCGTAAAATCGTAAAGCCAGCAATAATTGTTCTTTCACAGATAGAGCTTTATTCCTGTAAATGAACAAAAGGTAATTAATTAAGACTGTTCTTGACATTTACAAGGAGAGATTTTTAGTGTTAGGCAGGCCGCATACTACCGTTTTCCGTATTCGATTTCCGAATTCGTTTTCCGTATTCGGACATCCGAATGCATGGAATCAGTAGAAAATACATTAACTGACGCACATGTTCGCTTTTTTTCCGAACGGAACCAATTCCGTACGTACGTTTCGAATGCAAGCCGGCGCGTTCGGAGAAACCTACTGGAAAAAACGTAATGACGTCATGCGGAACACAGCGCTTGCATACATTTTGTTTGTGCCGGCGCACACGTTCGGAAATTTCTATTCAGTATCGCTCCTGCGCAGCGCGTATCGGACGTATTCTTTGTATTTGTTACGCATAGAATCGCAACACGATAATGTGTGAGGCAGAAACATTAATATTGGCTGTTGAAAAATACCCCTGCCTGTGGAATATTCATGACAACGACTATCACAACAGAGATGTCAAAGATTTGGCCTGGGAGAATGTATTTAAAGAGGTTATTACGGATTGGTACACGTGCACTGAAGTGGACAAAGAAAACAAAGGTCAGATATTTTCTATATACTTTTTATTACATTATTATTATTAGTAGTACATTTATTCTTGTAAATTATTAATTCTCTCGTTATATTAGTACGATATTTCCCCTGCCGGTGTCATAAAGTACTCAGCAAAATTGTCTCTTATGTTTCGACCTCGGTTTGTGGATCTGTGTTGTGGACTACGGAAAGGTATATCTTCGAAGTAATGTGTCAGAGTATCTTCAAATCGATAGCCGTCTCGTCTGCGTACAAAATTATGTAACACACACGCTGCCTTTGTTACTAATACTGCAAATTCTGGTGGAATCGTCATGCTAGTGTGAAAAATTCTCCATTTATTTGAGAGAATGCCGAAGGCACATTCCACTACACGTCGTGATCTGCTGAGACGGTAGTTAAAGATTCTGCGTTGGGTACTGAGATTACTTCTCGGATATGGTTTCATAAAATTGTTATTCAGTGGAAACGCTTCATCGCCAAGAAACACAAAACGTGTGTCATTGGTATTCGGCAGAGGTTTTGCTTCAGGCATATTAAGGCGATTTTGAGTTAGCTTTTTTCCAAAATTCCAGTTGTTGAAAATATTACTATCGCTGTCTCGGCCATAAGCACCGACATCTACAGCTATAAAACGGTAGTCAGAATCTACCACTGCTAATAGTACAACAGAGTAGAAATGTTTATAGTTATAAAAGGCAGATCCACTATGCAGAGGAGAAATCAAACGAATATGTTTCCCATCCGCTGAACCTACGCAATTAGGGAAATTGGTTCTTCTATAATAATTTTCAGCAATTTCTAGCCAACGTTCTTTTGAAGATGGTGGCTTCATTTCCAAAGGTTGAAAAACTTCCCATATTGCTGTACAGGTTTCCTTAACTACGGCTGATACGGTCCTGCTCCCCATCAAATATTCAAAGTGTAACTCTTCAAAATTTTTACCAGTTGCCAGGAATCTGAAAAAAACATATAAAATAATATTAATTACATTTCAGGTGCTGAGGCAAAGAAAAAATGGACACACTTGAGAGACTACTTTCGAAGAGACTTTCAAAAAAATAAAAGCGCTCTTACAGGCAGTGCCGCTAAAAAGGTTAAAAAATATGTTTATGCAGACCTGTTATATTTTCTTATACCGGTATTTGATAAAAGAAATACCGAAGGAAACTATCAATCCAATGATTTACACAATAATACTTCACAAGATTCCGAAACGCAAGAAGAACACAGCGTGGAACAAGTAGATGACCATACAAATATATTACAACCTCCATCACCTGTATCAACTCCACCTGCAAATAGTTTAAAACGAAACAAAAAAGATATCCCCTCCCAAATACTCAGTATCCTACATCAAAATCAACAGAAAGCCAATCAGAAACGACAAGAAGTAGAAGACGATGACATGAAATTTTTATTGAGCTTTAGAACACATATGAAACATATGAATGAAAATCAAAAAATTGATTTTAAATTGGGAATGCTGCAGTTGGTAAAAAAATTAATACTGAGTACAATTCATCTCCATCTTCTTCACTGAGTTATGATAATTTCAGTCACCGTTCAGTAACGCCAGCATCAAGCCGTGGTTATTCCCCCTCTTTTTCATATATTTCTGTACCAGAAACTTCACCTAATATGTTATATAAAACGCAATCTCCATTGCCAACCTTTAGTTCATCAACCTCGCAAAATAAAACCACTAATTATCAATCTGCCCCAAACAATTCCAGAGTGGTTATTAACTCTATTACACATCTGCCACCGCTTCAACCACCACGTCATCACTACACATCACCTTCTACATCTCTACATGGTGATAATCTTCAACATGCCGAAGATACCGAAGCTGCAACTTTTTTAGTTCTACAATCTCAAGGACAAGAACAGGAAGATAATATTGGCAAATACTTAAACTTTAACCATTAAATAAGATAGTGGATTTGTTTTTTTTTTATAAATATAGATGTAAAAGTAAAGAGAACTTACCTCAATGTTATGGTTAGTTTTTCTTCCGTATCCAAAGATAATCTCATGCAGGTATTTTGCTTTATTAATTTATCACGTATGCCATTAAGAAGTTCATCAAAAGAATTTATTGACATCTTGTAGAAATCAATGAATTTATCTGGGTGTGCTCGTAACTTAACTCTCTTCAGATAAAACGGACTCTCGTAGATTCTCCGAGTATTCAATGGATGTACCCAATACCGACGTTTCTTTTTCTTCTTTATTATTAACAGAAATGCAATTGCTAATAAATCGTCGTCCTCCATCGTCGTGCGTTCACCACGATATCACTATCTGTACTGACGTGTATACATTCCGAATGAAGAAAAACGAACGTTTGCGCTAGTCTTACGGAATTCCAAATCAAATACGGAAAACGGGTGTATGCGGCCAGCCTTAAGTGTGGATCGAATTAATTTCCTACCCGTACGCAAAATACACGCTTCGACGTGGAGTTGCGGACACCAGCCCGATAAACAATACAAGTCACTGGTAGTAAGTAATACAAAATACAAACTGAAAATAAACTTACTTTTCTGTGGTTGGCGTCAGCTTGTCTTGTAACATCATGCTGAGGTAAGCAACTGTTTCCTTTGAAATTCTGTATCGGAACAGAAAATCAGCCTCAGCCCATAAGAAATGATCTTTGCGAATATTGAACTTTTTACGCCTATGCGTTAAATAACTTACGATAAGTTCATCGTCTGATAAACTTGAACTTTCACTGAGCGAAGATTGTGATAACATTTTATTTAGTAAAATATAATTTAAGAAATAAATGCAGCAGTGTTAGTGACGTAAGTACTTTGTCAATAAAATTGTCAAAATGACAGTGACTTTTGCTTTAGCTGCCCCTTTTCGCGCAGCAAAAGTTAAAGGCAAAAGTAACAGTTAAATCAACAGCTAAAATTGTGAAGAAACATATTTGACCGTTACTTTTACTTTTTATCGTTGCTTTGACTGTTACTTTTGATGAAGAAACTGGCTGTTAAACATAACATGGCGCAGCCGGTAAGTGGCAAATGTATGAAGTAACCTAAATAGATACTGTCAGACTGTCACGGTCATAATATAAATGGAAAATCTCAAACAGCCGCCGCCATTGCAATTTCATGGCGAACTAAAGGAAAACTGGAAAAGGTTCCAGCAAAAATTTATGCTCTACTACAAAGCTAGTGGCTATGAAAGCAAAAAAGATATTACCAACGACCAAAAAGTAGCACTGCTTTTGCACACAATTGGTGATTAAGCTAGTCGTTAGAAGATTGCATGCAATTGGGCTAAGAGTTATAGCAACTGTATGTGACCAAGGTGCTACAAATGTAAGTGCAATTAATTGGCTTATCAGAGACACAATGGAAGGATATTTAAGAGAAGAAAAAGTGAAGAAAAATAAAACATTTGAGGTAGATGGAAAAGAAGTAATACCACTATATGATCCTCCTCACCTTATCAAAGGAATAAGAAACAACTTAATTACTAAAAATTTAAAATAAATGGTCAAGAAAAGACTGCAAACAGAAGTCACGTAGTGGAACTCTGTAATGAAAATCCTGCTCACAAGGGGATATGGCTGATGCCTAAATTGACTGAGAGACATGTTATCCCCAATAAAATTTCAAAAATGACAGTTAAATGTGCCACCCAGGTTTTCAGTCGATCTGTTGCAGCAAATATGGGATACCTGGCAAGTAAGTAATTCACAATTAAATTGATATTTCTTATTAGTGAATTCGAAAAACAATACTAAGTACATGATTCCTTCTTGACAAATTTTAAACTGAAATTAATAAAATTAAATATTATGGTTTATATTCGCACAATGTAATTAATAATTTTATGTAACATAAATATAAATTGTAATCAAAAATATTGTAATTATAATTTAACAAATTGATTGAATAATTTGATGATAATGAATTTATATTTTCTTTTCCAGGTATGGGAATTCTGCCAAAGGAATGCCAAGAACAGCAGATTTGCTTTTATTTTTCGACGATTTGTTCGACTCCGTTAATGGGAGCTACGAGAATTCCAAAAAAAGGGCTGGGAAGCCTCTGCTTGGACCAGTAACTCCAAATTCAACACACAAGAAAGTGTGGGCTGAAGCAAAGAAAATTATCAGCTCAATGAAATTTTGCAGTAATGGCAAATTTAGTGTTGTACCATCAATTACCAATTGGTTGCAGACAATTGAAAATATTCAATATCTTGTAGATGTTTTAGCTAAACAGTATAACTTGACGTCTCTATGGATGAGACATTTCAACCAGGACCCCCTAGAGAACGTTTTTGGGTGTATTCGAAGCCATGGGTATCGATACACGTCGCCTTCGTGTGCTGGCTTCGAAGCAGCCTATGCTTCACTACTGATATTTGTATACTGATATTTGTGGTCCGTTTGACCCACCTACCAGTGATAATGAGAGGTACTTTGTTACCATAATAGATGATTGTTCAAGATTTTGTGAAGTACATCTATTGAAAAATAAAAGTGACATTATTGATATATTCAAGCAGTTTTTCAGGCAGAATCCAGAAGTATATAAAATAAGATGTGACAATGCCAAGGAATATGTATCAGGTGAGCTTGCACGCTATTGTAAATTGAAGAATATTTTACTAGATCCTGCCCCACCATACACACCACCCTTGAACGGTGTTGCGGAGAGAGCAAATAGGTATTTGTTGGAGAAGGCTCGAGCTCTCATCTTTGATGCAAACCTGCCCAAGAGTTTTTGGGGCTATGCGGTGCAGACTGCTGCTTATCTGAAGAACCGGATTCTAAATCATACAGTGGGTAAGACTCCTTTTGAACTTAAGTTTGGAAAGGTACCTGATTTGAATAACATCAAGGTTTTTGGATGTGATGCCTATATGAGAGTACCTGATAACCTGAGGAAGAAGCTGGATCCGAAATCTAGAAAGATGATTTTTGTTCTGACTCGATTGATAATATAATGAGAGAGAAGATTGTTCCTGAGTCTGATGTGTTTCCTGAGGCAGCTGTAGAGCAAAGGATGGCTGATGGTGATCAAGATGAATTCTTGGATTGTGCAGAAAATGAAGAGGAGAATAACAGGCCTAGACAATCTAAAAGAGAGACTAAGCTACCAGCTAGATTTAAGGATCATTATGTCTATGAAGTGACTGTAGAAAGTCTTGAATCCATCTCATATGAAGAAATACAGGAATTGCCTGCAAATGAGCAAGTTTTATGGAAACAGGCCATGGATCAGGAGATAAGTCCTTGAATAAGAATAAGGTGTGGGAGCTTGTTGAACTACCTGAAGGTGAAAGGTCAATGACCTGTAAATGGGTGTTATGCATAAAAAGGAATAATATTTATAAGGCTAGGTTAGTTGCTCGGGGTTTTGAGCAAAGATTAGGTGTAAACTATAGTGAAACCTATGCGCCAGTTATAGGCATGTCATATCTGAGATTAATGTTTGCTATTTTTCTTCAGAAGAATTTTAAAATGTATGTATTGGATGTTAAAACTGCTTTTTTAAATGGTCATTTAGATGAAACCTTTTTTATGGATCAACCTAAAGGTTATGATGATAAATCTGGTCGAGTATGTAAATTGCTTAAAAGTTTGTATGGACTTAAACAGGCACCTAGACAGTGGTTTAAAAGATTCACAGATTTTATATTTAAATTGAATTTTCAGCAATTTAAATTTGAGTCATGTGTATTTGTAAAGAGGTCTAATAATTGTGAGATATATATACTTCTTTATGTGGACGATTTAATATTAGCAGGTTCAAATGAGGCTGAAGTTCAGATTGTAATTCAGTTACTTAGAAAAGAATTTGAAATGTCTAAAGCTGATATTGCTGATGAGTTCCTTGGTATAAATTTAGAATATGTTGATGATAAACTTTGTTTAAGTCAGAAGGCATATATTGATAAGGTATTAGCTAGATTTAAAATGACAGAATGCAAGCCATGTGACACTCCTTTAGTTCCTAAGTCTACTGTATCAGATTTTGTTGATGGTGAAGAGTTTCATGGTCCTTACCGTGAACTAGTAGGTGCATTGTTGTATTTGTCAATGACCTCCCGACCTGATATCTTGTATTCTGTGAACTGTCTTAGTCAAGTTCAAGAGCGACCAACTGTTGCTGCTTGGGGTGGGCTAAAGAGAATCCTTCGCTATTTAAAGGGAACATCAGAGCTTAAATTAATATTCCAGAGATACATTACTGATGAAGTTAACTTAAATGTTTATGTAGATGCAGATTGGGGATCTGATGTAAAGGATAGTGTGGAATATCGATGCAAATCCAAAGACAGTTCATGCGAGACTGATTTATTGTTCGTGTACCCACATCACAATATATTACATTTCCTCCCTCACAAGAAATAGATACTTAATTAAGTTACAACATTTTAATTTCAATTTTTACTTATCCGAACTAAAAAAATAAAAGTGTTACAATTAAAGTTTTAATACCTTCAAAAATGCTTAAACATAGGTAATACCTACCTACCTTCCTCTTCCTTTTTTTTTTAAGTTTGATATGTTGCTACAGAATAACATATTATGCATTATACTCTATTACGATAATTTAGACTTAATCATAAGGTTAACTAATTAAAAAAAAACACATAGTAGGTACTTAAATGTAATTAATCAAACATCTACCTATATTATTACCAACACGGTTTTTATACCTACTACAGTTTACTACATCCATGATTAAACTGCCTTAATCAATGTTTATAATGTTTTTGTTTCTATGTCTATTATTGACCCAATCCCCGGAAGTGGACGGTTCAGCCGCGTAATCGCTTTGAGTCTCATGTATGACGGGCGAGTCATGTGAAGTCTGACGTGATGCTGATGACGTCAGCGGTGAATTAGGTGCAGACTCCCATGTTTCTTTTTCAGTGTTTACCGGTTGATTATCAGTATCTGTGATAATTGGATTAGAGTACCGTGTGTGTCTTCGTAATGGCATTATTTGATCAATATGTTTTCTGTGTTCCCCCTGATCCGATCTTACCTTATATGTCACTGCTCCGGTGCGCTCAAAGACCTGTCCTTCCATCCACTTGGGATTGTTTCTCGAGTAATCTCGAAACAGCACTCTGTCTCCAAGCTGGACCTCTCTGTCTGTACCTTGAGCATGTTCAACCTGCTTGGTCTGCGCCATTTCGACCGCATCCGCAGTGTTTCTGCGCAGCAAGTCCAAGCGCATGCGCAGTCTCCGTCCCAGCAACGCCACGGCTGGCTCGCGCTGTGTGCTTGTGTGTGTACTGTTTCTATACACTATAAGAAAGTTGTTTATTGCTCGCTCGATATTCTCACCTTCAGAAGCTGCTTTTTTAATTACTTTCTTGACTGTTTTGACGGCGTTCTCGGCGGCGCCGTTGCTCGATGGATGGTAAGGGGCTATTAGAATATGTTTGATTCCGTTGCGGGTTAAAAATAACTCAAATTCCTGGGATCGAAATGGCGGACCGCCGTCACTCACCAAGCACTTTGGCAGCCCAAATCGGCTGAAGCATTCTCTTAGTCTGTTTGTTACTGAATTAGCCGATGTACCGGTCCCCATCAGAAAAACTTCAATCCATTTTGAGTGCGAGTCTAGTATCAAAAAGTAGTATTTACCTTGGTACTGTAGAAAATCTATATGAAGTCTCGTCCAAGGTTCCGAGGGCCATACGTACGGTACGGGAGTGTGTCGCGGAGGTGCGTCCATCTGTGCCCGGCAGGCGGCGCAGGTGGCGCCGCGCGCCTCAATGTCGGCGTCCAGACGCGGCCACCACACGTAGCTGCGCGCGATGCTCTTCATGCGCACTACGCCTACGTGCCCCGCGTGCACTTCCTCCAAGATCTGCGCCCGCAGCTGCTCCGGCACTACTATCCTGTATCCCCAAACTATGCACCCGTGATCTATATGTAGATTTTCACGTCGATGAAAATATGCCATCTCTTCTTCTGAATCGCCTATGAGAGGCCATCCACTCATTATGTAACCGTACACTTTACATAAAATTTTATCTTTTGTAGTCGCCTGTGCTACGTCTTTGTGACTGAGAGGGAAACTGTCTTCAACAAAATGTAGATATGTCGCGTCGTCTTGGTCCTCCACCTTGGTTTTCGGTAAAGGTAATCGTGATAACCCATCTGCATTACTGTTCATATGTGACTTTACAAACACGATGTTAAAATCATAAGCCGCCAGGCGCACAGCGTATCTCTGTAAGCGGCTGGCTGCAGTTTGCGGTATACCCTTTTTAGGCCCGAATATATAGCTTAAAGCTTTATGATCGCTCCGTAATGTGAAATGCCTACCAAAGAGAAATTGATGGTGCCTCGTGACTCCGTATACAATGGCCAACGCCTCCTTGTCTACCTGGCTGTAGCGGCGCTCGGCGTCGTTGAGCGTGCGCGAGGCGCAGCACACGAGTCGCTCACCGCCGTCAGGGTGGCGCTGCGCTAGCACGGCGCCCAGGCCGTATGCGCTGCTATCTACGGCCAGCACCAGGGGCAGCGCCGGTGCGTAGTGAGCCAGCACCGGGTCACTCGTCAATCTTACCTTGATCTCCTCAAAAGCGGCATTACAGTTCTCCGACCATGCCCATTTAACTCCCTTTTTTAGAAGTGCGTGTAGTGGATGTAAAATCATACTAAGATTGGGTATAAAACGTGCATAATAATTAATGAAACCCAATAAAGCTCTTAACTGAGACACATTTTCGGGGATGGGCATTTTCGTTATGGCATTAACTTTTGATGTATCTGTATAAAGACCGTGTTTGTTAATTCTATACCCCAGGTAACAAACCTCATCTTTTAAAAACTCACATTTAGAAAACTTTATTGTTAATCCAGCTTCTCTTAATCTAGTGAGTACCGCCCGTAAATTTTCCAAATGATGAGATTTATTCCTACCACTCACACAAATGTCATCAATAAAAGCTACCACATATTGTAGACCATTTAGAGTATCGTATACTATTTTTTGAAATTTTTCAGGTAGGCACTTAAGTCCGAAAGGGGCCCTGCGGTATACAAATGTCCCTACATGTGTAGTTATCGCTGTAAGCGGTTGCGAACTGTCTGACAATTCAAGTTGCATAAATGCGTTTTTGAAATCTAATTTACTATATTGCTCCCCTCCACTTAACGTTGCAAATAACTCTTCAATTTTCGGTAATGGAAAATGAAAATCTTTCAATAACTTATTCACGATCACTTTATAATCACCGAATAAACGAATAGAACCGTCCGGCTTAATAATTGGCACAATTGGAGTTCCATAATCGGATCTGTCTACCTTGTAAATTATACCTTCGTCTTGTAAGCGTTTAAGTTCATTTTCCACTGGCACGCGCAGCGCAAGTGGGAGGGGGCGAGACTTACAAAATACCGGCGTGTTATCAGTCAAGTACAGTGATAACTTATGTTTATAAGTACCAATTCTTTCTGTAAATACTTCTGGAAATTCTTGTTTCAATTCTAAAACAACTGGATCTACATCTTCTTTTAAATGAAATAAATCTAAAGACTTTAATTTAAGTTCACGCATCCAGGTGCGTCCAATAAGCGGAGGTCCGCCGTGCTCGATAATAAACAAAGGCAATAATATGGCGTCCTCTGCGCCTGTACAACTGACTTGCACCGAGACCCGGCCTAACGGTATTATTGCGTCACCTGTATATGATTGTAATTTAATGTTATCTTTTTCAATCGGTAAATTAGAAAGATGTTGATCGTAGAATATTTTAGATACCGCCGATATCCTGCTGCCCGTGTCGATTTCAAATAGTACAGTATGATTCTCAATAATGAGTTCACAATAATAGGGACCGTCCTTTACATTTTGAACTGACCGACCTTTAATAGTATACAGTCCTTCGAACTCCTCACCTCCTGACTCCGACGAATCTGCTTCAATGAAGTTTTGATATTTAGAACCAGACTTGCCCGCACTCACATCATTTTTATCACACACGGACCCCAAATGGCCCTTCACTTTGCACTTGTCACACACATACGACTTGTATCGGCACCTGTGGGGCGCATGACCGTCCCGGCCACAGCGCCAGCACCCTTTGCGTCGCGGAGCCACGACGTCACGACCGGCGGCGCTGGACTGCTTGTCCACGCTCACCCGGTGCACCCGCTCGCCCGCGTCTGCCTGGAGTCCCGCCGGCCCGGCTGCTGCCCACGGCGCGACCGGCGAGCGCTCCACGGCCTTAGCCGCGTGCTGCTCGGCCGCCTCCAGCGCCAGCGCCAGCCCCACTGCCTTCTTGTAATCGAGAGTGGTCTCCGCAAACAAGCGAGACCGAATCTCTTCGCTACGAAGACCCGACACGAATTGATCTCGAATGTTCACTTCCAACTGGTTCTCAAAATTGCAATAGGTAGCCAAGTGTTTCAAATTTTGTAAAAACACTTTGATATTTTCGCCTTCACCTTGCCGCCGCTGACGAAACACGTGGCGCTCTGCTATTTCTGATCTTCTGGGTTCCAGATGATTTTTAACAAGCTCGACTAACGTGGTGAAGGTTTTATGCTCCGGATTGTCTGGAGCACACAGATCACACATCAATCGGTAGGTCGGCGCTCCAACATGCGTCACCAGCGTGGCCACGCGCAGGTTATCTTTTATGTCGTTTAACAATACGAATTGTTCCACTAAACGCACATATGCTGGCCAGTTTTCACCTCCATCCAGATCAAATACGTGGATTTTTCCGATCGGCATCTTGATATTTTAATGATTTTTATAATTACTCGTCGCCACTGTGGAATATCGATGCAAATCCAAAGACAGTTCATGCGAGACTGATTTATTGTTCGTGTACCCACATCACAATATATTACAGATAGAAAGTCTGTTTCTGGTTATATAATTTTCTTTAATGATTCTCCTGTAATTTGGTGTGTAAAGAAGCAAAGTTCTATTGCACTGTCCTCAACTGAGGCAGAGATTTTGTCATTAGCTAGGGCTGTTCAAGATTTAATTGTACTTTATAACATAACTAAAGAAGTTTTAAATTGTAAAATGATTCATATCTTTGAGGATAATCAGTCTGCGATTAAGGCTATATTGAATGACAATAATTGTGCTAGACTGAAACATTTAGATATAAAATTAAAGTATGTAAGAGATATAATTAAGTTTTATAAGATAAATATTTTGTATATTGCTACAGGGAACCAGCCCGCAGACTTGTTCACCAAGTGTTTACCAAAACCTAAGTTAGTTAGTTTAAGGTCTGGTTGTAAGTTAGCATGTAGTGATTAAGGGAGGGTGTTGGGAATAATCACTCATGGTAACACTGACTGAATCTGATTCCCTGCACATCCCTAGTATTTAGTGAGATTGTAGAACATCACTACTGAGGTGTTGTCTTTTGTTTCGTGGTTGTCTATGGTGCGCCTTGAAAGTAAACTATCAATTTTGTTTTGTGCTCGTTTATAATAATTACAATAAAGCTTCAAGATTTATCGGCCACTGATTTATTTATATCCAAAATAAACAAGAGTTTAATAAAAAAAGATTGTAAAAAGAAAAACATCCGACAGTATATGAAAACAATATTTTCAGTTGTAATAGATTATAGTTTTATTACGTGCAACGAACACAAAGTGAAATTAATTTCAAGTATTGAAGATATTAGCATTAATTTATTCTTATTTAGTTGGTACAAATAAATTATTAAGTGGATTACGTAAAGATTATGACGTGGAAGACAAAATTCAGGAGTTGGCCTTCAATTATGGTAAAAAAAGATTGAAATAAATATTTGACATTTTATCTGATGTTTTATTTTTAGTTAATCTATAAAAAACTACATAAATTAAAAGAAATAATAAAATACACACATCAAAAGTATCTAGGGATCAACATATATTTTTGCAATAACTTTTCTCCTGATTGATATTAAGATTCATCAAATAAAGTGTTTTCGTTTGTCACAGTAACGATAAACCAAGTCACCTTTGCATTAATAAAGAAATTTGCCATTTTCCTAATAAAGGGATTTTTGACATTTGAACCACTAACATTAAAGTTCGAAAAAAAGACTGAAATAACAGTTTTCTTTAAAATTTTATTGGGTAACTTAAACAATTAATAATCCGTGTTTCTACCGCGAACACTAACAACACAAGAACATCGGTTTGGCATACTCAAAATGAGTTCATCCAAATCACGCTGTGGAATGGCCGCCCATGTTCGTTGCAACAACAAAAAAAGGTCTTCTTGCGACTGGATACCCTCCATATTCGGCAGAGCTCTTCTCTGTAGCATATCCCATGCATGCTCAATCGGGTTCAAGTCTGGCGACTGAGCAGGCCAGGGCAGGACATTGATGTTAGCTGCGGCGAGAGTCTGTCTTACAACTCTTGCGGTGTGCGGTCGTGCATTATCATGCATTAACTGAAATAAGGGACCGATTTGCACTTGTAGAGGAACGATGACGTCTGATACAATCGTCTCAGCATAAATTTGAGCGTTGAGGTTGCCTCTGATCCAAATCAACTCAGTTCTTCCGCCGATCCAAATACCCGCCCATACCATGATGGTTCCACCACTATAAGGATGGACTTCCTGGCAGGATTTTAATCGCTGTTGGCGTCCAGGGGTTCTCCAGTGTCGTATACGTCTTGTATCCGGTCTCATACCAAAACGAGACTCATCAGAAAAGCACACGAAACGCCATTGTTCTTCTGCCCAATTTCTGTGTTCAAGAGCCCATTGATATCGAATCCTACGATTGTGCATTGCTATAGGTGGTACCCGTAGCGGTCTTCGGGAATGAAGGTTCACTTCATGCAAGCGGTTTCTGACTGTTTGGTCGCTAATTAAGTTCCCTGAAGAGTGATGAAGCCTCACGGCTAACATCATGGCGGTTATTGTTGGAGCTCTTCGAGTTAAGATTTGAATGTATCGGTCTTGTCTCCGTGTGGTGCAGCGATACCGTCCTCCATGGCGCTCAGCCACGGTACCAGTGCTTCGGTAACGTGTCCAAAGTCGACTGATAACACTCTGACTTGTATTCAGAGCTAAAGCTACAGTACGTTGCCGGGAACCAGCTTCTATCATTCCCACGGCTCTGAGCATTTCTTCCCTGCTTAAATGACGTCGCCGCTCCATAATAACGTTGGTTTTAATCAGTAGTAGGGAAACAGTAGCACTAATAATGTCTTCAATGCGTTGTATGTTTTTATAGGGAAAATATTGACAGCTTATTTTCATCTTTTACTCGAATTTGATTGAGAGTTCCTGATTCAAATTATGAAATGCACCAAAAAGGATCCATATAAATTTATAAAATCATAAATTTATTACAAAGCCACATCTCAATCTCAAGAAATCCGCATAAAAATGCTTGATCCCTAGACATTTTTGATGTGTGTAGTACAGGGCCTACTGCAGATTTGCTTAATGGATTGTTGTTGTTACTTGTTGCCAGAGGGCGCTATAAACTGTTAGAGTGACGTCTCTATCTCGGTTATATGAAATGCACTCTGTGGCCGGGTTGTTCTTATCTATGTTTGTAATATTCGGCTCGTTTGGACCATATGTGGATGAGATTAAGGTCCAATATTGATTGTAGGACTTTGTAAAAATAACAGACATGTCTTTAGTTCACGATGATTTATTCCGAACTATATAACTTTAATGAGCAAGACAGACGATTATAATTTAAGTACCGAACAAATATACTGTCTAGTGGTTTCACAATGTGTAAATGCTTTCACTATAGCACCCAATAAAGCACAGGAATCATCGCACACGACTTCGTGAGGAGGTTTATTTCCGGAAACCCATTTCTTTAACCAATTATATTTATATATTATCTAAGCTGTGGGAATCTGAGAGCATTTGTGTTATCGGAACGCAACTACTGGCCATGTTTTTATTACCGCAACGTACATAAATATGTTTAGGTGTGACGCAGCATTGATTAGGAACATTATGGACCCGTAATGATTTCAACATGCTTCCTGTTGCATCAACACTGAGCTGGTAGAATTTATCCTGTAAGTTTGTTCAATAAAGCACAATAAAGGGCAATAAGGATAAAAGTTTGACAATATCTTTTTAAGGAAGAGTACTTGTGTTGATGATGATTTCTTTTTAGATACAAATACAACGCTTTTACGGACATACGGAATTACAAAGCTCGACTTATATCTGTGAAAATCTTGCTAGTAGTTGGCGGCAAATGATTGATATCTGCTAGCCGGTCTTTGTATTTATGAAAATAATCACCCTATTTGTCGAGAGACACTGACAAAACTTTTGCACGTTTATTAATTTGAAGGGGCAGGAGGGCCTACATCAGAACTCATCTTGTGATGTATGTGGGTAGGTAGGTAGGCACCTCACGGCCACCTGGGCGTGAGCAGAAAAATCACAAGTCCTCGTTACAATCACAGTTATTCAATCAGCACAGGGTTTAATAATCGAAATACACAGTCAAACGAACAATGTACAGTCTATGCAACACGACACCAACTTAATTAAAACACTAGATTTAAACTATCACTCGGATGCAAAGCGATTCGTCACAAGCGTTGACTTGACACACGATGGCCGTCCTCACAACCATCGACTATGACGCTTCGCTAGGCTGACTTTGACAGCTAAAAGTCAACCTGATGTCTGACGTTGACGGAGGCGCCGTCAAATTTTATTATGAATTTTGTGTGTTTAAACACTCCACCTACCATCTCAATCACAAACAAATGCTTCAAAAACGAATTCACCGAAAAATAATACGAGTAAATCATAATGATTGTGGGTAGTTCAAATTTTACAAGTATTGAAAAATAGTAAGAGAAGTTATTCTTGAATATCAAACATCATATTGTCTTTGTGCACTGTTAACTTATTAAGAATTTCATCTTAACAGAACTGTAATAAGTTTAAGTAAGTAACTTTATGTACTCGTAAGTAAATAGGTAAAGATGGAATCCTCCTATTGCGTATTAAGCGTCTACGACACTTGAATATTTAATGTAAGTTGTCAAGTTATACTATTGCAATTGAACTATTGTCAGGCGTCTTCTATCTGAAAAATTGAAGTGACGAATAAATAGATTTAGAAAGATTTTTTTTTAATATAAGTGGGTCTATTTTATACACACATCAAAAGTATCTAGGGATCAACATATATTTTTGCAATAACTTTTCTCCTGATTGATATTAATTAAAATTTTCTTTAAGGATTCATCAAATAAAGTGTTTTCGTTTGTCACAGTAACGATAAACCAAGTCACCTTTGCATTAATAAAGAAATTTGCCATTTTCCTAATAAAGGGATTTTTGACATTTGAACCACTAACATTAAAGTTCGAAAAAAAGACTGAAATAACAGTTTTCTTTAAAATTTTATTGGGTAACTTAAACAATTAATAATCCGTGTTTCTACCGCGAACACTAACAACACAAGAACATCGGTTTGGCATACTCAAAATGAGTTCATCCAAATCACGCTGTGGAATGGCCGCCCATGTTCGTTGCAACAACAAAAAAAGGTCTTCTTGCGACTGGATACCCTCCATATTCGGCAGAGCTCTTCTCTGTAGCATATCCCATGCATGCTCAATCGGGTTCAAGTCTGGCGACTGAGCAGGCCAGGGCAGGACATTGATGTTAGCTGCGGCGAGAGTCTGTCTTACAACTCTTGCGGTGTGCGGTCGTGCATTATCATGCATTAACTGAAATAAGGGACCGATTTGCACTTGTAGAGGAACGATGACGTCTGATACAATCGTCTCAGCATAAATTTGAGCGTTGAGGTTGCCTCTGATCCAAATCAACTCAGTTCTTCCGCCGATCCAAATACCCGCCCATACCATGATGGTTCCACCACTATAAGGATGGACTTCCTGGCAGGATTTTAATCGCTGTTGGCGTCCAGGGGTTCTCCAGTGTCGTATACGTCTTGTATCTGGTCTCATACCAAAACGAGACTCATCAGAAAAGCACACGAAACGCCATTGTTCTTCTGCCCAATTTCTGTGTTCAAGAGCCCATTGATATCGAATCCTACGATTGTGCATTGCTATAGGTGGTACCCGTAGCGGTCTTCGGGAATGAAGGTTCACTTCATGCAAGCGGTTTCTGACTGTTTGGTCGCTAATTAAGTTCCCTGAAGAGTGATGAAGCCTCACGGCTAACATCATGGCGGTTATTGTTGGAGCTCTTCGAGTTAAGATTTGAATGTATCGGTCTTGTCTCCGTGTGGTGCAGCGATACCGTCCTCCATGGCGCTCAGCCACGGTACCAGTGCTTCGGTAACGTGTCCAAAGTCGACTGATAACACTCTGACTTGTATTCAGAGCTAAAGCTACAGTACGTTGCCGGGAACCAGCTTCTATCATTCCCACGGCTCTGAGCATTTCTTCCCTGCTTAAATGACGTCGCCGCTCCATAATAACGTTGGTTTTAATCAGTAGTAGGGAAACAGTAGCACTAATAATGTCTTCAATGCGTTGTATGTTTTTATAGGGAAAATATTGACAGCTTATTTTCATCTTTTACTCGAATTTGATTGAGAGTTCCTGATTCAAATTATGAAATGCACCAAAAAGGATCCATATAAATTTATAAAATCATAAATTTATTACAAAGCCACATCTCAATCTCAAGAAATCCGCATAAAAATGCTTGATCCCTAGACATTTTTGATGTGTGTAGTACATCACACGTACGAGTATGTACACGTATAGATCTCAGACACGAATCATTCATTAAAGTTGTGGATTTCAGCCAATTTAAGTGAGGCCGTGCTAGGACGGATACGGTGTAGCCCGGCCACGGTGAAAATGGTGTATAAATCATGAAATAATGTGGTACTCTTATTTCTCTTTCTGGTACCAAAAGGTACATATCCGTACAGTCTACTGCCATAACCATGACCTTGTTTGGTATCGTCGCCGGGTCAGGATGGAACACACCCAAATGGGCAGATCACCACCGCGAGGCATTTTCTTATTTCACTATAGCAGAAAAGTCTATTTATCCACTCACTCTGTCACAAGTCACAAACTCACAAAGTACCTATACCTACTATTCACAGTTGACTTATAGACTAACACGCAATACTTACAGTTAAACTAATTACGATATTATATTTACAAGCACAACACAAAAGACAAAACACAATAATGAAACGACTAGATATTCTAAAAAGTGTCAAAAACATCGCGATTCGCTAGCGCCGACCGAATATAATTGCTTACTAAACTGAACTGTTGACAAACAAAAAAAAAACCGCGTTCGTGAGCCTAGGATGAACCCGACCGAATTAACTAGTCACCTCGCTGGAACAGTACGTATTGCGCTAAGTGCCTACTTAAAACGCACGGGTTATAATAACAGAAATCACGTCACGATCACGAACTCACACGAGTAGTCACGACGCGGGCCGACTTCCGCCGAGTTCACCCGATCACCCGACTTGCTACGGATAGTGCTCGCTTCCGCGCTATGTTGCTATTCCGTTCTGACGTTGGCGTTTTAGTTTGTTGTTGAGTGAGACGTCATTATAATTACAGCGCGAAAGCAGAGCCCGTATAAAAAATGCTATGCGCTATGAACAATTAACGTTTTTTTTTTGCCGCTATGCGTTATATTAACCACTACTAGTTCTAACCGAAGACAAGAGGATCCATCTAAGTTTAACCGCATGTAGCCGGCTGCACATAATTGTAGCCGGCTAAAACTACGTGTAGCCGCACTTCGGCTATGAGCCGTAACATATTTAGGTAGGCACATAATTGGTCAAACAAGAGTAAAAGCACAGTATATGTATAATATATATTATGATAAAATCGCATGGCGCTGTTTTTGCAGTACCTACATCGACGCTATCGTCTGTTTTGAAATTATTGTTACCTATTACTCTTAACATCTTTCTATCTTATCATTTTGCCAGTACACCGAACTTCACCGTAGATCTTAAAATAGTTTCGAATAGTCATAGGTTCTTCGCGTTCTTCTGTTAAGTATTATAATAATTTCTTGTTACAATGTGCTTACTCAGGATGAAGTGATGATGAAAGAGAGTCAGCAAAAGGAAGGGGTCCGCAATGGCCGATGCCTGCCGGGGCTGCGGGACTGTTCAAAAGAGATACCGTGGCCCCGGAACACAAAGGGCGATGAAAGAACATAGATGGGTTTTAGTCAGTGAAAGTCTGACACTCCCTTCTGCTCCGACCAGAGCGGGAGGAGACATTTGATGACTTCCCATCCAAAAAAAAAAAAAAAAAGTGATGGTGATATCGAACCAGACGGATAAAAATGATTCACAGATGAAGATGAATATTTAAATAAAATGGTTAAAAGAATTTAATTTTTGTAATTTTTTTATTTGCATGCTATTGTCTGTACTTTTCAATAGATGTTCAATGATAAGAAAAAACGTTAAGTTTTTTTTTATTGTCAGATTTATAAAATTCCTCCAAGTAATCGTCAGGTCACCAAGTCTAGGACATTAAGATGAACCGTATATATCTTAATCTGACGCGCTCGAGTATTTCAAAATGACGATTTTTTTCTGCAAACGCCGTAAGTTTGCATTACGACCAAACTGTCAGAATATTAAATGAGAACTTGTTTTGGGTATACTTAATATCCCCTTAAAATACACACATCAAAAGTATCTAGGGATCAACATATATTTTTGCAATAACTTTTCTCCTGATTGATATTAATTAAAATTTTCTTTAAGGATTCATCAAATAAAGTGTTTTCGTTTGTCACAGTAACGATAAACCAAGTCACCTTTGCATTAATAAAGAAATTTGCCATTTTCCTAATAAAGGGATTTTTGACATTTGAACCACTAACATTAAAGTTCGAAAAAAAGACTGAAATAACAGTTTTCTTTAAAATTTTATTGGGTAACTTAAACAATTAATAATCCGTGTTTCTACCGCGAACACTAACAACACAAGAACATCGGTTTGGCATACTCAAAATGAGTTCATCCAAATCACGCTGTGGAATGGCCGCCCATGTTCGTTGCAACAACAAAAAAAGGTCTTCTTGCGACTGGATACCCTCCATATTCGGCAGAGCTCTTCTCTGTAGCATATCCCATGCATGCTCAATCGGGTTCAAGTCTGGCGACTGAGCAGGCCAGGGCAGGACATTGATGTTAGCTGCGGCGAGAGTCTGTCTTACAACTCTTGCGGTGTGCGGTCGTGCATTATCATGCATTAACTGAAATAAGGGACCGATTTGCACTTGTAGAGGAACGATGACGTCTGATTTGTATCAGCATAAATTTGAGCGTTGAGGTTGCCTCTGATCCAAATCAACTCAGTTCTTCCGCCGATCCAAATACCCGCCCATACCATGATGGTTCCACCACTATAAGGATGGACTTCCTGGCAGGATTTTAATCGCTGTTGGCGTCCAGGGGTTCTCCAGTGTCGTATACGTCTTGTATCCGGTCTCATACCAAAACGAGACTCATCAGAAAAGCACACGAAACGCCATTGTTCTTCTGCCCAATTTCTGTGTTCAAGAGCCCATTGATATCGAATCCTACGATTGTGCATTGCTATAGGTGGTACCCGTAGCGGTCTTCGGGAATGAAGGTTCACTTCATGCAAGCGGTTTCTGACTGTTTGGTCGCTAATTAAGTTCCCTGAAGAGTGATGAAGCCTCACGGCTAACATCATGGCGGTTATTGTTGGAGCTCTTCGAGTTAAGATTTGAATGTATCGGTCTTGTCTCCGTGTGGTGCAGCGATACCGTCCTCCATGGCGCTCAGCCACGGTACCAGTGCTTCGGTAACGTGTCCAAAGTCGACTGATAACACTCTGACTTGTATTCAGAGCTAAAGCTACAGTACGTTGCCGGGAACCAGCTTCTATCATTCCCACGGCTCTGAGCATTTCTTCCCTGCTTAAATGACGTCGCCGCTCCATAATAACGTTGGTTTTAATCAGTAGTAGGGAAACAGTAGCACTAATAATGTCTTCAATGCGTTGTATGTTTTTATAGGGAAAATATTGACAGCTTATTTTCATCTTTTACTCGAATTTGATTGAGAGTTCCTGATTCAAATTATGAAATGCACCAAAAAGGATCCATATAAATTTATAAAATCATAAATTTATTACAAAGCCACATCTCAATCTCAAGAAATCCGCATAAAAATGCTTGATCCCTAGACATTTTTGATGTGTGTATCTGACACGCTCGATATTTTCTTTTTCTTATTTTCAGCCCTTACGTACAGCCAGGGTCCAACCGTGGTGGAGCACACTGTGGGCTATGGGCTAGCTCGCCGTCCGTCCGTCTCATGGCGACAGGCCGTGTTGACGGCGCGTTTGTGTTCCACGCGCGCCTCAAAGAGAGTCAGTAAAAAGGAAGGGGTCCGCAAGGACCGATGCCTGCCGGGGTTGTGGGACTGTTAAACACAAAGGGCGATGAAGGAACATGGATGGGTTTTAGTCAGTAAAAGTCTGACACTCCCTCCTGCTCCGCCCAGAGCGGGAGAAGTCATTTGATGATTTCCCATCCGAAAAAATAAAATAAAATAAAAAAAAGGCAACTAAGACTACACCAGACGCTTTGCGTTATGACAATGCCATCAAAGTTCTTCAGGATAACGAGCAGGAAATAACTTCGCAATTTAATCAACATATAAGTTTAAGCAAGGATTGGATGTCACAGCATTCAAAAGTTTTACTAAAGGTAACTATTTAAGATGTGGCAAAAAATGTCCTGGAGGCTTTTTTTAAATAAAAATATACCCAATTTATGACTCAACTCATCACATAAAGGGCGTTAGAAATAACCTATTTACGAAAGATTTACAGTTAAAAGTAGATGGTAAAACAAAGTTAGCTTCCTGGTCACAAATAGAAGCATTATATAAACGACACTTTTTTGGCATATCAGGGTGAGGACCCGGGGGGAACGAAGAAAAGAAGAAAATGCACAGACGAGGTTACAGATCCGGATAAATACAAAATATATACAAAAACAAATTACAAGAGCCTATTCTTTGAAAACGGGAATTCAATATTTACTGTATACGTAGAATCTACCAAACAGGAGAAACTAGGGAATAAGAACCCCGGAAGACATACTAACTTGGTAGCAGATAATGTAAAGAGACTTTTAGGAGTGCACAGAATAAATGCATACAAAATGGGCGTTATCTTTAGAAAAGCAGCAGATGCCAACAACTTTCTTAAAATGGAAGACTTTACTTTTGGTGGAAAAACAAGATGAAAGCTTTTATCCCATCATATTAACTGAAAAAATTGGAGTCTTTAAAGGTTTCATTAAATGACCAAATTTGTTTATATTAACAGTTTTAATAAAATATATTCAGGAGCACATACATCTTGCACAACATCTTGCTAACCATCACAGACAAGAAGGTAAGTTACCTAGGTAAGTTAGTTAGAGTACAGCACTTACAATAAAAAAAGACATATTTACGAGTATATACACACATCAACACGGTCTAGGGATATTTTTAAAAAAGCGAATTACTATCAATGTGTTAATTATTTAAATGACATGTATATATTTAAAAGATACGTTATTTAATATTCTACCATTTTTTAATAAGGTATAGATTAAAATTTCAGGATTTTATGGAAAAAAAATGAAGCATAGACGGAAACCGTATTTGAATGAACTTTTAATTTGTGAGTAAAAACTGAAAAAAATAGAAAAATCATTTAATTTGTGTTTATAAACTTGAAGTTAGTAGTCTGAGAAAGCGCCCATGATGTTCATAACACATCGGCAACGATTCGGCCATGCTCAGAACAAGGTTGTCAATGTCTTGCTGCGGAATATTGTCCCATGTCCTTCTGAGGTGCGCAAAAAGTTGATCTTCTGTAGCCAGATTTTCAGGAACTTCCTTCAGAGCTCTTCTTTGCAGCATATCCCACGCATGCTCAATGGGATTTAGATCTGGCGATTGAGCAGGCCAGTCTAAGGCCCTAACATTATGTGTATGTAACCAAGCTGCTACCGTTCTCGCCGTGTGTGCCCGGGCATTGTGCATGAGCAGGAAATCTTGCCCCATTTGTGTTCTGTGGGGCAAGATTACGGGCCCCAGCACCTGTTGGACGTATCGTTCTGCCGTCATATTGCCCCGCACCCAAACGAGATCCGTCCGTCCTCCAAGACGAATTCCTGCCCAAACCATAATTGTTCCTCCTTGGTATGGGTGAACTTCCTGAGGGTTCTGGAGACGGCTCCATCGTCCAGGAACTCGCCAAACACGCGTCCTTCGTGAATCTGGATGGAAGCCGAACCTGGATTCATCCGTGAACAGCACATTGGACCATTGGTCACGGCCCCAGTCCACGTGGTTCCGAACCCATTCTAATCGTCGTCCACGATTGCCTCTCCGTAAAGGTGGGACCCGGAGTGGTCTACGAGAGCGTAGATTGCTTTCATGCAGTCGCCTTCTTACAGTTTGGTCACTCACAAGCACTTGGTGTTCCACTCGCAGCCTTTGGACCAATTGAGTCGCCGTTGCATCTGGTTGTGCTCGCGCAGTAATTTGCAAAAATCGGTCTTGTCTGGGGGTAGTGATGCGACTTGGCCCCCGGTGCCTCACCGCTACTTCACCTGTGGCACGATAGCGTGTCCACAATCTTGAAATTACATTTTGATGGGTCCCTATGGCCTCAGCAACATTACGCTGAACAGATCCAGCTTCCAGCATTCCCACAGCTCGTAACATCTCCGCCCTCGTCAAATGTCGGCGTTGCATGGCTACAATACCTCAATTTTAACTTTATCTTTCGTTTAAAAATGAAAAAAAACTGCTGCTGTATTGCTTTCTAAATTTCGCACAAATGAAAATTCCCTCTCCTATACATCAAGACATGTTTATGCCACCGAAACAAAAGAATTTTCAAAAATTTGAATTTGGAATTAGTCTGAGATAAATTACAAACAAATCGGTGTATAAAAGATTCCAATGCGGCCAGTACTTTTCGAGTTATTTAATTGAGTATGAAATATCCCTAGACCGTGTTGATGTGTGTAATTGAGTAGATTGCCTTTTTGCCCAAGACAATTTTAACACTCAATTAGCATTAAAATAATTTTACAAGTAAAACACCTAGCCTTGATGTGTCCCGTTCTTTTGCAATGGTGACAAACATATCTTTTTATTGGCTGCATAGGTCATACTCGATATTGTATTAGAAATGTCACTGCAATTCCTTCTATGATGATATGTATTGTATTGTATAGCGGGCTGGTGTCCGCAACACCACGTCAAAGCGCGTATTTTATGTACAGGTGGAAAATTTATTCGATCCACCCTAACTCCCCGAGAAAGGCCAGCAGCGCCTTGATGTTTCTGACAATCTCGCGGTGAGTACGTTGGCTGCTGTCTCGTTTTCTTCCATGCGGACACGGCACAGGGGACTGTCTGTGACTCCTATAACAAAGTGGTGTTTATTGAAAGAGCCGTGTCCAGTAATGGCGGCTGTAACTGTGCGCAGCTGCGGTTTGGTCAACCGAAGCGCGCGTTTGGAGAGGCGGCCGTCGATAGTAGGAACCTTTTACCAAGGAAGCACTTCCATGGCTTGCCTGCACTCGCCGTGTTCTAGCCACAGCTTGTGGTGTTGTTCACTAGTTCAGTTCCTACGAAAGGTTCGGGTCCCGCCGCTGCCATGCTCGATCCCCTTATAGCGAGTTCGTCCGCCGCATCATTGCCATGGGAATCGCTGTGTCTCTTGATCCATAGGATGGTTATATTATTCAGAACCTCCTGTAATAGTCGAGTACGCACCAGTTCACTTGATAGTGCATTGCTTATGTTTGCTGTGTCCAGACCCGACACGAGCTCGTCAAACTCAGAAGCCGGCCGCTAAGGAGAATTTCCGCCAGTTCGCAGACCTCAATCTTTTTTCCTATATCAGCAAACTGTTGTGATAGGGTCATAACACCATTAATGTACTCACTCATGTTAAAGAATTCAGAGTAATTTGTGCGGTAGGGTGTCCTCAGTAGTCAAATTCGTCTAAAAGCCCCTATACTTCATAAATTTGGGATAGTTTATCCCATGCCTCCTTAGCAGTTCTTGCATCCCGCACATTTTGAAACAACCTGCTGTGAATGCTTAGAAATATACAGGTCAACGCTTTTTGAACATGTCCTGGATCCGTGTCGTCCCCTCTGACCACTACTGAACACTACCATCCGCATACAAAATTTCCACGTTGGATAATTTTCCACACATAACAATTTTACAATGTGTGCTATTTCAGGTGTTTTCGAGGAATCATTATCGCCCATTTTAAATCGCATTCTTGACGAAACCCTTTTTGTTTTTTGGTTGGAAATGTAAAGAAAAAAATTCTAACCGTCAATACTGGGCCCATAACCTGTTCGAGGGCGCTTTTCCTGAGGAAGTTCTTCTGGGTTTCGACGATTGTAAATAAAAAGTCCAGTTTGATTATACAATGATTCCTCAATATATTGTTCAAATAATCTTGCAGGAAATCGTATAATAGTCGAAATCAATTAAAATTATAAAATTGGTACATCACAAACACGGAGAGCAAAAAAATTTAAGAGGGAGCTATACAATTGAAACGTCAATGTCAAAAATGACATTGACAGCTATCGCGGTGTTGCATTATGTGAATAATTACTTCAACAATGGACCAAACAAATATTCAAAATGTACTGTTTTAGACTTTCACGGTTTTTCACTACACTTCATAGAAAAAGAAAATCACAGACATTATCCCGTAAGTACTTTATGTGTATTCAAAATGTAATATTTAACAATTTGATCATAGACTAACTTTTGATCATCTGTTAGTGATACTTCATTTCTGTTTACCAGCTCCTGTAAAGAACGTATGTCGTAAATTGGTTTCCCTTATTAACTCTCTGTTCTCTAAATCTACGGGTCTGTTTACTTGGGCAAACCGTACTCTTTTAGTGCAAGTTCACCTAAAGCTAGACACGCTTCTCCAATTTCAAACAAACATTTATTAAAAAAAATCTTCTCTCAGGTAATCTTTATATCTTTCACTCACCTCATATTCACCTTCTTGCTGCAGTCTCTAATCGCTCTGGTCGTCGTTAGTGTCTTCTGAATTCATTCATCAAAGACTCTCTTTAAATGAATTCCATAATAGTAACGGGTCTGAAATTTTTACAAAATACCAATATAATTAAAAAAGCCCACGAATCCTCGACGGTGATTGACACAGCGACGCCTCCTCCAACGCTGCATGCCAGTGTTCGTCGTTTTCAAGAAGACCTTAAGCCTTGCAAGTAGACTGAAATGTAGGATGTAGAATACCATTGACTGTTTTCAATGATTGAAATGACGTTGGGCCTCGTACTTCATACACAAGCATACGGAGATGGTAACACTCAGTGTTGTTTGGGTGCACAGTGTATACCCTTCCCAGGGCTTGATCTTTTTCGATACCAGGCTAACCGTCAACAGCTATTCCTCGTTTCCTTCGTTCAAAACGATTATTGCTCCAAATATACACCGCCGTTGCATTTGCCGTATTACAGAGTATAAATAATAGAGTTCTGACAAAATTATCTGACTGATATAGCTCAAAAAAAATAGAATTGTCGTCTTTGGTGGACTGCTTACTTTATCGCTGAGGTTTTCTTGATTAAAGTATACCCTCTGGCCATTTTCTAAATGAACCCCGAGATTAACTACGGTTTGGAACTTGGACTTACGTTCATAAATAGGATAATTTAGAATTCTCCATACTGCTCCTGAGCTACTTAAATACCTCCCATTTTCGTAAACCTTTACTTCAATCTTTTTATTATCAAAATTCAACATTAATGTGCGCGTTAAATGTTCTTAAAAGAACAGGGTTGTAAGGAACTACCCAGCGGTAATCAATTTTAGCTCCATTTATGTCAACTGTAAAGCTACCTTCGTTTGGAGCACGTCTTCTATATTTTGGGTAGCCGTAATCACCGGTCAGTGTTTCATTGTGTAGAGGATACCTTTTGCTGCAAGCGTTGTCTTTCATGCATGGCGATCTCAAATGAACGGTTCCACAAGGCCCATGTATCATATTAGATTTGACGATATCAAAAAGCTTGGGATCTTTTTCTGGATCGGGTTTTCGGCACAAATAACTGTCTATTCAATCCGGAGTAATATGGTTAATAAGTCAAAGCAGAATGTGCACGTGAGGAAGACCACGTTTTTGCCACTCGACGGAATACATGTAACATCTCACTTTATCGAATAGTTTCCTTTTATTGGTAGACCCAAATATGGACCCATAATTGGGGTGACTAGAAAAACTCACTGTCTTTGGGAAAAATGACTTTTATTCAAGGAGTTCAATGTCATAATTTATTATCTGTAATTTTTTTTCATTTCGCTGTTTACGGAGGCTAAATTATTGTGTTTAATGTTATTGTGTGAGAAATATGAAAAGAATGAATAATTCAAGAGGTAGATTAATGGTGGATTTATCATTAAATTTTGAAGCTCAAAAACGCCAAGAAAATAAGCTGTAAGTATTCAAATTTTAAAGTTCAGCGTGTTTACTTTACTCAATGTTATTGCATTCAAAGTACTTATTGTGTATTTTATCACTTTTAGAGCCGGGTATCTTATGAACAGACACAAAGACCTTTGTGTAACAATGTTTTAATTGCAAAAACTTCAAAAACAGTGGACAAACTTAGTGTGGTGCCAGCAACAGAAACAGAAGTAGGTTTATAGATCTTGTATACCTTTTGTTTGTTGTATGGTTTATTGCCTTCTCTTTCATGATATCTAATAATATATGTTTTTTTTTCAAAAGTGGCAACATGAAGTGTCGCCCGTTAAAGTGGGAGACATGGTACTGATTCTGGAAGAGAACCAGCCTCGGAATGCATGGCCTAAAGGCGTGATTAGCGCGGTCCACCCAGCCCGCGACGGTCATATTAGAGTAGTGACCTGTAGGGGTTTTCTGAAGCGACCGGTAGTAAAGGTCGTTGTGTTGCCTACTGACGAGTTTGTTCAGGAACAAGGGGGTGGGATGTAAGCAAATCTTTATATTTGTTATTAATTTTTACTTAGTATTATTTTCATGAATTTATCGCACTCGGGTAATCGATGAACCGCCCTACGTCACAATGCGCACTCACTTGATGACGACGTACTCGCCATCGGCGACGATGACGTAGTAGCTTCCTCGCTGGTGAGGTGTACTCGGTATGCAGGCTCCCCGGTTTTGACGCGTGATTTCAGCGCGTTTGGCGCGTGACGACGGCGGCGACGCGGCGACGACGCCCCGGGCCTGTGGACGATGGGCTATGGGCTAGCTTGCCATCCGTCCGTCTCATGACGACAAGCCGTGTCGACGGCGCGTTCGTGTTCCACGCGCGCCTCAAAGAGAGTCAGTAAAAAGGAAGGGGTCCGCAAGGACCGATGCCTGCCGGGGTTGCGGGACTGTTCGAAAGAGATACCGTGGCCCCGGAACACAAAGGGCGATGAAGGAACATGGATGGGTTTTAGTCAGTAAAAGTCTGACACTCCCTCCTGCTCCGCCCAGAGCGGGAGAAGTCATTTAATGATTTCCCATCCGAAAAAAAAAAAAGTGATGATTATCTGTTTGGATTCGCAAATAACTACCTGTGGTGTTCACTAGTAACACTAGTTGGGCTTAGAATAAAACCACCAAATTACAGTCAGTCTTATTACAAAAAACTAAATAAACCTTGGTTTAAACCTGGACTATCAAGTCCAGGCTTATCTGCAGAACCATGGTCTAAATTTGTCCGTATTACAAAACCTAAAAAAAACATGGTTTTCTTAGTACCGTAATTTAAACCATTGTCTAAATATCAACCACAGATTAATACAAATATCATTCGTTCACTATGATGTCATTCTATTGCGACGTTCCGTATGCCCAGAAAAGAAAACGTTTTGATAATACGCTAATGATTAGATGATGTTTAGGAGTGTTTAAAATATTGAGACCTGGTTAATTTGCATGGATACAAACATTGTTTAGTTATTTCGTTGATAGCAGTTTTGTTTAGCACATTACTTATTGTCACACTAATTTCTAAACATACATCTAAGTTCGTGTATTGAAACGTAACATTCTCGCGCGTTATATGAAACCATAACATTCAACAAAGCCATCGCAAGTTAAACAAAGTTCATTTAGCTTTGGAATTTAAAGTCTCTAATAGTAGAACAATTATTATTGCCTCTTTGATTACCTTCTGTAGTAATTTTAATAATTTAATGTGACGGACCAACAAAAAAAACGATCTGAGAATTGGAGTGCCGAGGAAATGTAAGTAAACATAAATTACCTAAATGAACTTGAAATCCGTCTCTAAATTATTTATTTTAAGCTAAAACAACACAACACAATGCAAAAGGTGATAATTAACCTAAAAGAGGAACTGGCAGATCCGATTTTGTGATTTAGACCATCGTTAAACTAGGGGTCGCCGAGGTTTAGCGTTAGACCATGGTTTAGTCTATGGTTTATCGCAAAACCACGATTTGTAATACCATTTTTGTGTAAACCGTGGTTTAAAGAAGTTTAAACCAGGTTTATTAGTTAAACCGCTTTTTGTAATAAGACTGTAAAAGTCTTATTACGAAAAACTAAATAAACCTTGGTTTAAACCTGGACTATTAAGTCCAGGCTTATCTGCAAAACCATGGTCTAAATTTGTTCGTATTACAAAACTTAAAAAAACCGTGGTCTACTTAGTACCGTTATTTGAACAATAGTTTAAATATCAACCACCGATTAATACAAATAATGATATTTGTATTATTCGTTCATCATGACATCATTCTATTGCAACGTTCCGTGTGCCCAGAAAAGAAAACGTTTTGAAAATACGCAAATGATTAGATGATGTTGTAGGGACACAGGTAAGCGCGAAAGGCAGAACGCTTGATAAGCAGAAAGTCATGCGAGTGAGAAGAATGAACGGCCGGCCAGTTACTGCGCACTGGTCGGAACGTAAGGTCGTCTTTCGGGGTGCGGTAGAAATAAACGGAACTTACCTAACCTACATAGAGGGCTTTCATTTAGACGACCTGCATCCTTCGGATACCCAGACAGTACGAGTGCTCGCGTAGGGGTTTACGGGAAGTAATATTACCTCAGGCAACTAATACCTTATTTTTTTTTTTTTTTCGGATGGGAAATCATCAAATGACTTCTCCCGCTCTGGGCGGAGCAGGAGGGAGTGTCAGACTTTTACTGACTAAAACCCATCCATGTTCCTTCATCGCCCTTTGTGTTCCGGGGCCACGGTATCTCTTTCGAACAGTCCCGCAACCCCGGCAGGCATCGGTCCTTGCGGACCCCTTCCTTTTTACTGACTCTCTTTGAGGCGCGCGTGGAACACGAACGCGCCGTCGACACGGCCTGTCGTCATGAGACGGACGGATGGCAAGCTAGCCCATAGCCCACCGTCCACAGGCCCGGGGCGTCTCCCGCTGTGAGGTTCTCTCCCTCTCACGTTCCGCCACCTCCTTCTCTAGCATTACTGCTTCGCAGAAGAAGGTGACGGCGTCCCATTCCGTCTCGCTCCGGACTATGGCTTGCATCAGGGCCGGACGCGAGAGGTCGCCGCCGCCAATCGCCGCTTCGAGGACACGGCGGTGCTCCGCCCACGCGGGGCACACCTCCACCGTGTGCTCCACCGTTTAGGCAACTAACCCCTAAATTGGTGACACCGACAAAAGTATACGCGAACTTGTGTGAATGTCGTGTTAACGCCGCGAGTAACATTTACACATGAACCATATTGCTCTCATAACAAACAAGTGAACGTTACGGGCAAACATGAGTCACGAACAGGAATTCCAGCCGCAAGCACCTCAAGCCAAGGAGGAAGACGACGAGTTAGCGCAAATCACAGTAAAGACGCAAATACCGGACTTCTGGACTTCGAAGCAATAGTGGCGAGTCAGAAACAAGGGGAACGAACAAAATTCAACCTCGTGGTGGCAAAGTTGAGGAAAGACAGCTTGACAACAGGTCGCTGACCTTATCCTCCATCCACCAGAAGAAAAAGCATACACGATTCTCAAGGAAAGACTTGACCGTGTACGAGGAATCAGAGATACGAAAAGTGCAGAAACTACTGAGCGAAATCGAACTAGGCGAGCAGAAACCTTCACAACTGCTACGAAAAATGCAGGAACTCGCACAAGGTAAATTCACTGAGACACATTAAGCATCTTATGGATCGGTCACCTACCAGCTTCAGTACGAGCGATACTGGCCGTAAGTGAAATCGCAGACATCAGCAAATTAGCGCAGATGGCTGACAAAGTAATGGAAACGGCAAAACCAGATGCACCAGTAGCCGAAGTATGCACAACCATGCCACCGAGCAACAACGAGCGACTCATCGCGGAGATATCGAGACGGCGAGAGTCAATCAACGAAATGCAGCAGATATCACCGGGTAAAGGAAGAATTCAGGCGCATGCAAGAGATGGGCATTTGCAGGCCATCCAAAAGCGAGTGGGCGAGCCCTTTGCATGTAGTAGCAAAGAAAAACGGGGACATCCGGCCTTGTGGGGACTGGTGCCTAAACGCCATCACCAAGCCGGACCGATACCCGGTCCCACGCCTACATGACTTCACCTTCGTACTCGCAGGTAAGAAAGTTTTATCCTAACTCGACATCAATAAGTCATACCATTGCATTAAAGTAGCTAAAGAGGACATAGAGAAGACAGCGATAATTACACCGTTTAGACTGTTCGAATTCCCACGTATATGACCTTCGGGTTACGAAACGCAAGTCAAACATTCCAGCGCTTTATGAACGACACCGTATTGCAAGGTTTAGACTTCCTTTTTAGCTTCGTCGACGACGTTATCATAGCGAGCTATAGCATGGAAGAAAATAAAATGCACTTACGTCAAGTATTTGAAACATTCAAACAATATGGTATTACAATAAACATGGCAAAATGTGAATTTGGTAAGCCAAAAATAGATTTTTTAGTTTATGAGTGTTGAAATATTGGTACTTGGTTACTTTGCATGGATATAAACATTATTTAGTTATTTCGTCGATTGCAATTTTGTTTAGGTTTAAGCACGTTACTTAATGACGTATTAACTTCTAAAAATACATCTAAGTACGTGTATCATAACATTAAACAAATCCATCGCAAGTTGAACAAAGTTCATTTAGCTTTTGAGTAATTAAAGTCTCTATTAGAACAATTTCAATAATTCAAAGTGGTGGACCAACAAAAAAAAAGCGATCTGAGAATTGGAGTGCCGAGGAAAAACTAAGTAAACATACATTACTTAGATGAACTTGAAATCCGTCTTTAATTTATTGACTTTAATTAGGCTAATTAGGCTATGGGCAACTACAGTACTTTCTCAAGTTATTATGCCTTGTGACTGGGACTGTAGCTTTGATTTTCTTTTTTGTATTTTTGACATGCAAAAGTGCCGTAATGGTCTAATTGAAATAAATGCTTTGAGTTTGAGTTTGAGTTTGCTAACCCAAATTTTTAATATACTACGCGAGATGATTGCACAATCACGCCACATAATCAAGGACAAATCTACGAGAGCTTCCTCTAATATTAAAAAGGCTCAAGAGTGGAAGAATATAGCAAACAAGTAAGTGTTTAGGTTTTTTTATTAATAAGTGACCCGTTAACAACGCAAATTATCATGTTAAAATAATTTCAGAATTAATGAACTACTGGGAAAAAATAGGTCTGATGCAGAAGTTAAATTGGCATGGAAGAGAATGAAGCTTGTGGCTAAAGCTAACTTGTCCGCTCATAGGCAATATCAGATGAACACAGGTGGTGGTGAAAAGCCCAAGTCGCCTTCTAAAGAACATATGGCGATTATGAATATTGCTCTACAAGATTTTAATGTGGAATATAATGCAAGGCAATGACTATGACAGTGATGCAATAAAAACTGTTGTAAGCATAATAATGTTATTTACTTAGTATTATAAAACACTGATTAATATACAGTTTATTCAATCGTCAGTACTTGTAGGTTGCATTAAAACCCCCAGAAGATTGTGAAACTTCAGCTGGGCCTAGTACAGGCTTTTCTCCTGTAATCATAGAACCACCTCCTATAACCATAGAATCACCTTCTGAATTTAATGTGAGGTAATAGAAGTTATAATGGACCAAGGTAAAAATAATGATTCATCTATAGATTAATCCTTTATTCTAAACATATTTTCATTATTAAAAAAATACCTATATAACATGAACTAAAGAATTGTTATATAATTCGTCTATATGTAATTAAAATACTTTCAGATAGCTCAAAGGTAAATGTGGGAATTAGTACTAGAAAAAAAGAGAATATTCGTAGGAAGCAGTCGGGTAAAAAGGGTCCTAATAGCATGTAAGAAATTTTATAATTAATAATAAATTATTATTATTATGAATAATGCAGGTCCAACACTCAATTTAAAAAAAAAACAATTAGATATGCTAGAAGTGGAGCACCAATACAATGTTAGGATTGCTGAATAAAAAATAAAAAAACTGGAACTGGAAATAAAATTATTAGAAAAAAAAGAAGAACTCTAGTACTACTGTCCTAAAAAGAGAAACATAAGGACTTACGGCACTGTGAAGTAATGACTAGCTACTGGTCAAGGTTTTTGGCGTAAAACGTTACACACATGTGTGTTACACACATACGAGTATGTATTTACACAAATATCTCTTGTCACTTTTTTGTGTTTTTGCGGCAGAATCGCATGTAGCTACATTGCGCTGCACCAATTTATTGTCATTTAAAAGTAGTGCTCCTTACTAAGGTTTTAACGACACACATGTTATACAAAAGCTCATCTGGTCAGGCTCTCAAATATAAAAACAAACAAAAAAAGTAACCGAATATAGAACCTCCTCTTTTGAAGTCGGTTAACAAAAAACTTGATGTGTGTAGGTATAATGTGTTACTTATTATAAAAACGTTTTGACTGTTTAATGAAATTAATATTGTTCATATTCATGATAGTTTTTAGCCCTGAAAAGGGCTTTCTTTTAGCCCTGAAAAGGGCTTTTACTTTAGCAATGAAAGGGGCATTTTTGTGTGCGCTCGGAGAGCGCGGATGAGGAAAAAAAAACACTGTATAATATTAGTGAAACTCCTTTATTGAAGTCGGTTAAAAAAAAAACTTGATGTGTTAAGGTATAATGTGTTACTTATTATAAAAACATTTTGACTCTGTTTTAAGAAATGAATATTGCTCATATTCATGATCGTTTTTAGCCCTGAAAAGGGCTTTTTTTAGCCCTGAAAACGGCGTTTTTGTGTGCGCTCGGTGAGCGCGAATGAGGAAACAAAAAAACACTATAATATTAGAGAACCTCCTTTATTGAAGTCGGTTAAAAAACGGCACTAATATTGTTATTTACAAAAACATCTCTTGGTCACCTTTTTTATTATTATATAATAAATGTCTAATTCTTAGTTAATTTAAATTAATTAATAAAAGCATCAAGGTTATTATGTAACTCGACTAAAAAATAATATTAATAATATGATTAATTTCCTTAATTCATCTTTTCTCGTATCAGTTATATTTTTAAGAACAAAAGCATAGAAAACATTTAAAAATATAAAAAAGATGGCCATCGGCATCAGGAACAAAGACCAGGCTGCCGGTAATCAGGGCTCCAGGGAGAGGAACCACCTCACTATGTATCCCAGTGACATACTGAATGTTTCCCAGTACTGTTTCTAGACCAGTACTGTGGTTACTATATTTTGTAAACAATTATTATTTGCTTAGATACTTAGATGTTATGATTATTTGATAATAGGAGACACTAACAAGTCAATATTGTGAGTGGTCCGGATACCCTAGTTGGTATTAATATTTCATATTAGTTAGTAGAGTACATTGGTAGTTCATAGGCCATGGTCAATAGTTTATAAGTCAATAGTTAGTCAATAGATTATTAGTCAATAGTTTATAAGTCAATAGGTCATAAGTCAATGGTTCATAGCAGACCAACAACAAATGCTTGGTAGGTCGATGGCTCGTATGTCAATAGTGTAGTAAGCTCATACTATTAGTTAGGTTCCTGTGTAGAACAGAAGTATTAAGAGAAACTTTACATGTACCAACTGTATTTTTTTTTTTTTTTTTTTTCGGTTAGACCGGCTGTTTCGGCTAACTGGGTTAGCCTTTTTCCGCGAAGGGGGGTATTGTAGCAGATACATTTCATAACCTGCTACTTGTTTCTCAACAATTCAATTAATGTTAGACGATAACGTTTTGAAGTTATTTTGCAATGAAACCCATGAAACATGAATTACAATTGGAAAAGAATAACCTTCATCGTGTTTAGGACATTTATGTATTAAGTAATCAGAAACAGCATGTGCTTTGAAATGGGATGCTGTATTTATCTCATAATAGCGTAGGAACACTTTACAAAACCGGCAATATTGGCATGCAAATTACTCAGTAACTACTGTACGGATTTGGGACATATAGCCACTTTTTAGAATGCTCGTAATACGATCTTTTCAAATATGACAATAGTTTTTGGATTCATTAAAACTTTTGTTTTATTATCATAACATTTATTAGGCATAGTGCGTTTCGTTTCATGCAGCTGTCAAAGTTTACAGGTCACGACGTTAGTGATTATGAAGTCGCACATAACCATCAGTCTCTTTTTCGAAAATTATACTATCGCGAACAATTAAATCATGTTCGTTTATGGGATGCTGTAACGTATTATGTATTATGTACTGTTCTAAATCTAGAGATTAAAAAATAATTTATTTATTTCATAAGTAATCATTCTACGTGGAACGAATTTTAATGTGTAGATTTTATCGATTTTGGGTTGTCAGTCTGAGACCAACAGCGGAGCACGCCGCCCGCGTTCCTCAGGCTCACGTTTTTGACAGTTCAAAAGAACACATGTGAAAGGGATAACCTAGTATGCGCCACGTGCGCGAGGTTCTCTTTTCTTTTATTTTCGCGCAGGACTTCGGTCCAGGCCATTGTAATAATTTAGAAACAGTGTTAGCAACATGAATCTGTAAAGCTAGGCATTTGTGTGACCGTGATTCCTCGTAGGACAGTCAACGGCGGTCTGTGTTCACTGTAGTCCCGTAACCAGTGAACGATTCCAAGAGGACTTGAACGCCGTTATATCATTATTTGTTTACGCGCGCTCCGATGATGTTTTTTTCATCTGCACCATCGCCTCAAGGACAAACTGAAGAGTCTTTGATCATCTTCGGCTCATCGTGTCATCTGACCAGCTGCATGGGGAAGTACTACGTCCGTAGGGCTTCGCACCAGCGCTAGTGTCTGCCACCAACCCTGTGTGGTAGAAGATTCCAAGGACTACTCACCGTGTTTGCTGCTCCACTTCGCCTCCTGCATCCCGTGCCAACTTCCGCGCACCTTCGTTAGGAGTGCTGGATCCAGTATCCTCTACGTGCCCGGGCTTCAAGGGACACTGTCGAGCAGTGTCCAGGTGAACGTCCGGTTTACCATCTTCGTGGGGAACCAACTATTGCTTCGGTAGCAATACGTGATGGGAAGTGTGCGTTCATGGTACCATGAGTAAGTCATTTTATTTCATGAGTAAGTCAGTTTAGAGTCAGTGCGCGACATATTCCATAGGCACCGTTGCCTTGTTCCTACTTGGACTGCCTAATTTTAAGATGCTAGATTCTACCCAATTCTTTATGTTTTAGTTTGTTATTATTTGAAAAACAATATAGTGTTTGCACTTTCAAGTTAAACTTAGTTTTATTCCAAATAAATCTCCCATAGGTTTCTAAAGCAAGAGGTCCTTGAACTAATAGTTGGATGCCGAAAACCGAGAGCTTGAAGAACCTTTTACTTGATAATTGCATTTCATACATGCATAAACTAATCGTGTGTCTCACTCCCAATTTACTTAGTTACCAAAAAATTAATATCGTAATTTATAATCGCAAATTTTTTCCCATTTTTTTTTCCTCACACAAGGTATTAGAACAAAATATGTAATTATTATGTTTTTTCGTTTTTCAGGTGCTCGTGAAAGTATTGGGGCCCTGTACAATTGCAAACAAATGAGACCATTTCAGAAAAAAATGAAGTATCTTCAAAATGAAATAGGTCGTTTGCGCAAAAAAGGACAATCATTCAAAGCAAGACTTGCTAATGCTGAAAAATTGTCCAATAAAGCTGCATTTCAATTAGTTACAAAAAACATGACAAAACCAGCACAACTGTTTGTTCACATGCAACTGCAGTCGAGCAAGAAATCCAAGGGCACACACACAAAGGTTTTCCATTGAGGAAAAGGTAATGTCCTTGTCTCTATTCAAAAAGAGTCCAAAATGTTACAGGCTGTTGTGCAAATATTTTGCGTTGCCATCGGCAAAAGCTATGAAGCGATTGCTGAGCCAAATAAAATTAGTACCGGGTATAAATCCCATCATCTTTAAAAAGATAAAAAAAACGCTAGCAGAAAAGGATGTGCCAGATCGACTCTGCAGTCTCATGTTCGACGAAATGTCACTCACGCCACAACTTATGTATAATGCACATAAGGATGAACTGGATGGATTTGCGTCTAATAAAGAGGCATCATTTGCTCATCATGCCCTTATTTTTATGGTGAAAAGTGTGAAAAATAATTTTAAGCAACCAATTGCTTATTATTTCACAACCGGGCTAAAAACACAAGAACTGGAAATTTTAATAAAATCCGTGGTCCAGCACGCACTGGAAAATAGCCTCATCGTGGTTAACACGGTATGTGACCAAACTCCCGTTAATGTTGGCGCTATAACCGAATTGGTCCAGAAAACAAAAGCCGCGTATCTACGTCAAGGGAAAGAGTGGCGTCATGAAATGTTCAGTATTAATGGTCAGAGCATAATCCTGCTTTATGATACTCCTCATTTAATAAAAGGTCTCAGAAATAATTTGCTGAACAAAGATATGTCATACGTCACATCAAATGAAAGAAAAACCATATAATGGGAATATTACCAAATGGTATATGCTGCCGGCAAATCCTATGGAGAGTTACGTCTCCTTGACAAAACAGAGGAACACGTAAATCCTGAGAAAATAAATAAAATGCGTGTGAAATCAGCGACCCATATATTTAGTCACAGTGTTGCTGTTGTGACAGAACACTTGACAGCAAGGAAGGATCTTCCCGAAGAATGTCGTCAAATTATAGACATGACTTTATTAATTGACAATTTATTTGATTTTTTGAACGTAAGCAGTATGTTCATACCAAATGGTAAAATTTATAAAGGGCCTGTGACACACAATTCGCCGCACCATCAACTATGGCAAAAAGCCAAAAATGTTTTTAGGACTGTAAAATATATAAAAAAAAAAACAAATTGGAAACAAAATCCGTCGTGACTGAGACAACTATACCATCTGTGACAAATCTAACTAAAACAATAGAGGGCATGGAATCTCTTTGGACAGTGTTGTCTTGTAAATATGGTTTAGATGCAATGTTGACACGAAATGTCAACCAAATTCAAGACCCTGACGAAAATTTTTTCGGGAACATCAGGAGTTATGGGGCAAGAAATAATGCACCAAATGCAGTGGCTTTTGAAGGAGCTTTCAAAGCTCTGTTATTAAATAATTTTAATTCTCCTCATTCAAGGAGGGCAAACAGTGAGGAGGATTAGAATGAGTGAGATTTTTTTTTCAGAGAGAAGGTTGATACTCCTGACGTTCCTGGGGAAAGTGAAACAATTGATTTTAATAGTGAAATTTGCCTTGAACAAGTCAACACGTGATGCTGGTCAAAGCAATTATGTCTGTGGTTGGGTGCTAAAAAAATGTTGTAAAAAGTTGTCAAACTTGTAAAAACACTACTAGAGAACACAAGTAATTAAAATAATGCATTCATAAAAGTAAAAGAATATCAAAACAAAATCTCAGTTACTATCTATATATTATAGCTGCCCGTCCCGGCTTCGCACGGGTGGACTTTTTATTTTTTTCTATTCTATCCTATCTCTCAAGTTGGATCGAACTGCACATGGTGTGCGAATTTTATTATAATCGGTTAAGTGGTTTAGGAGTCCATTGAGGACAAACATTGTGACACGAGATTTATATATATTAAGATATCAGTTACTCGTGACCACTCGCTTAGCAAGCACGTACTTTGCTTGACTGCTACGCACTTCGCACTACTTATACGCAACTACCTACGCGCCTCACTCGATCGGTCTTTCTATCAGGGGTTCTAAACATTTTACTCATCCCTGAATTTTTGATTCAACTATGATGAAGTGTGCCAGCTGCAACTCTGACTTTAATGATGGCGTCCAATGTGCCTCATGTAAGCGGGACCTGGATTTTGGCTGCGCTAACATCACTGAGGGCGGATGGAGAAGACTGGGGGCTGACCGAAGGGCGGCATGGAAATGCCCGAAGTGCCGAATTTCCTCACCGGCACCAACCCCTTCCCCGTCGCCAATACCAACACCTGAACCGGCGTCTCTGGAAACGATCCTGATTGAGATTCGCGAACTCAAGGTTCAATTGGCTGGCCTACCGACGCTGTCTGATGATGTCAAATGCATTAAAGAAGAACTCAAAGAACTCTAGGTCAGTTGTGAGTTCAATGGTAAACGACTGGATGACTTCTCGGTCAAACTTGTGAACATTGAGACTAGGGTTGCAAGCTTTGAGCGTCTTGAGGAATCTGTTGGATCTCTTCAATCTGACATTGACTTGGTTAAATCGGAGCTGTCCGCATGCGATCAGAGATCAAGGCTGAACAATGTGGAAATCAAGGGTATTCCCCTGAAAAAGGATGAAAATTGAGTATTGTCTAATTAATAAGCTTGACTTGAACCCTGCTAAATGTTCAGTAATCTCATTCAGCAGGAAACGAGTCCCTCTCCCGACAACATATATACTTAAGGGGCAGCTATTACAGAGATGTGACGGTGTTCGCGACCTAGGAGTTTTTCAAGATTCCAAACTTTTATTTAACGTGCACATTGAGCAAATAGTAGCTAAAGCTTCGAAGTCACTGGGTTTTATCATGAGACTCGCTGGATGTTTCAAGAAGGCCAAAACCCTTAAGATTCTCTATTGCTCTTTTGTCAGAAGTCACCTTGATTATGCGTCACAAATTTGGAACCCGTGTTATGGTAAATACATAAATCGTATAGAGAGTATTCAAATGAGATTTATTCGTTTTCTTTGTTTTCGGCTGCGTATACCATACCATTCTGATAATTACTTAAATCTCTGCAAGAAATTCCATTTACAGCCACTTTCAGATCGTCGCCGACTTGCAGATTGCACTTTTCTTTTAAAAATTATAAATAACGAGATTGACTGTCCTGATCTCCTGCATAAATTACATTTCAATGTCCCCCAGAGATCAGTCAGATTTAATCCACCTATCTCCATTCCTTTTTCCTCATCCAACTATAGGCGAAACTCATACATAGTGCGAGCGAGCAAGGACTTCAATATTCTTTGTAAGGAGTTCTCTTTTGACCCATTTTCCACCAAAGCCTATTCTGTACGTACTCGGCTGAATGCAAACTTTTTTAAATGCGCGTAGTGCTTTATTTCTATTTTATTTTCCCTTTGTCAACAATGCCTAACCTAGTGTCTGAGTGTATTTAGTGCGTATTGCTTATTTTAATTCCTTTTATTTGTACTATTATAGTGCTTGCTATTTAGTGATCTTAAGATTTCTACTACTATTTCTGTGTCTACTCGTGAGAACCTGTAATTGGCTCTGTGTCGCTTAAACAATTGTTACTCACTTATTTTAGCTGTTGGTTCTCCTTTTAATAAATAAATAAATAAAAATAAAAAATGGCTGTGCTATCCCAGCAAGGAAACTGAAAAACAACGAAATTAAAAACATTGCAACATCTTGCCTAAGGAAAAACGTGTCTGTCAGAATGAACGGTCATTAGGCGTATTTAACGTTGAATTTATGTCCAATAAATGCTTCCCTATTGCTTCTATTTGCTTCCTATTCCCAAACACTTGCTTCCATCGTATTCTAGAAGAAAAAAAACATTTTAAGGGTGACCGTTCATTCTGATGTCAGGACGGCCGGTCACCGAGTCGTAGGGTCCCTGATAAATAGAAGTATTGAAATTCACTGTGGCCATTAATTACTTCCCGTTTGCTTCTCTCAATGTTTTACACCGACAATACTGTAACTATCACGGCAACAAAGATATCAACAAAAGTGTTGTTTATCTTATTATTTATCTTTAGCGCCTGACAAAAAAAAAAGCAAAAATCTTATTTAACATTGCAGTTATGATTGTGTAGGCGATAAATCTATCGTATTGTACTGGTGGCCTACAGTTAAGTATTATGTTATTAAAAATAAGTCCCTATCGTATATAGTGACAAAAATTCAGAAAAATGTAATAAACACTATTGCCGTTACTAAATTGTACACTTTTTAATTTTAACCCTGTTTCTGAAGACGTCGTCAAAAAGTCCCTTCTCTCTATTTCCTCCTCTGCTGCGGGCCATGACAATTTGTGTTCGAGAATGATAATACCCATTATTTCAGAGCTGCTCCCCATCCTTACTCATATTGTTAATTTTTCCTTATTCTCTGGTAGATTTCCGTCAGCCTGGAAACAGGCTCACATAATACCACTTCCTAAAGTTAGCAATCCTTCTTCCTTATCCCAGTTTAGGCCCATCTCCATTCTTCCTTTCCTTTCAAAAGTTCTCGAACACATCGTTCATGGTCAAATTTCCAGATATCTATCGTCCAATGCTCTTATTTCTCCATTCCAATCTGGTTTCCGTACTGGCCACAGCACTGTTACTGCACTCTTGAAGGTTACTGACGATATCCGCTGGACTATGGACAATAAATCTCTGACTGTTTTAGTGTTACTTGACTTTAGTTGCGCGTTCAACTCAGTGGATTTCGACATCCTTCTTGGGATCTTTAAATCTTTTAACTTCTCTGCCTCTACGATAGCCTGGTTTGACTCGTATCTTCGGGGTCGCTCTCAGTGTGTCCGCCAAGAAGAGGTCTACTCTGACTGGTGTGATCTTACTGCTGGTGTTCCTCAGGGTGGCGTTCTCTCTCCTCTTCTTTTCTCTATATTTATTAACATTGTTACCAAGGTTATCACCTCCAGCTTCCACCTCTACGCAGACGATTTGCAGGTGTATAGACATTTCTTGCTGGCTGATGCGGAATCGGCAATCAATGCCATGAATCATGACCTGGAAAGCATCTATCAATGGGCTAAGTCGTTCGGCTTACAGATTAGCCCTGCTAAGTCGCAGGCCATGATCATAGGCAGCAGATACTACCGCACTGCACTTGACTTATCATCTTTGACTCCATTATCTCTGGGCTGCACGACCATTGCGTATACTGATACAGCCAAGGACCTTGGTGTCTTAATTGACAGCAATCTTTCTTGGCGAGCTCAAGTGAACGAGGTTAGTCGTAAGGTTCACTTTTCTTTTCACGCGCTCAAATCCTTACAGAGCTTCTTGCCATTCAAAACCAAAATTTACTTAGCTCAAACTCTAATTCAGCCGATCATTGATTACGCTGATACCTGCTATTTGGATGCCACCGAGGAGCTGTTAAACAAGCTTGAGCGCTTACAAAACCTCTGCATTCGTTTTGTGTATGGTCTGAGGAAATATGACCATGTTTCTCACTTCCGCAAGGAACTCAAGTGGCTCCCTATCCGTCTTCGCAGGAACACTCGAATATTATGTCTCCTTTTCATCATCCTCCTTCATAACCCTGCATATCCCAGCTACCTGCGCGATCGTTTTTCCTTTACCCGTCCTCCTGATGCTCTGTGTAGATCCCACCTCAGGCATCATCTTAATTTCCCATCCCATAAAACCGAACTGTATTCATACTCCTTCTCTGTTCACGCTGTACGTTTGTGGAACTCACTTCCGCCTAACATTCGAGATTCTAAAACTTTATTTCTCTTTAAAAAACAAGTCAAAGAGCATTACCTCTCTTCTCAGTAATATTCTTCATATATATATGTATGTATATGGGTAAATATTTACAATATATTCTTATTTTATTATATGTGTATGTATTTGTATGTATGTTTATTATTATAATTATAGTTTTGTTTAAAGTTTAAATTTTTTTTTTTTTTTGTCTAACTTTTTTACACACTGTGTCTACATTTCTTATCCAACTTTCCTCTCGCAGGTCTGCTGGAAGAAATTTCTTAAGAAATAAGCAGTACCATTGTGCTCTTCTATGTAAATATATTGTCCTGTAAAGTATTTTGTGTGTACATAAATAAATAAATAAAGATAATATTTCAATTCTTAACTTCCTAGGGAGTGTTCTTATAGGCGCTAGCAACTGTACCTTATTCATTTATTAATAAACGAGGGTAGATTCTGTTTTTGCTTCAATTATTTGTTATTACTTTGTCGTTATTACTCTATGTTATCATTGGTAGTTAGTTACTGTTTATAACTGGCGTGTTCTGATAGTTTAATATTATAAATACAAATTAATATAGTTTTTTCTTCATAATGAAAAGGGGAAGATAATTTGTTGTGCCCTTGGAGGAACAAAAGAAACCGTTTTTACTGTACAAAAATGTTTTCTATGATCCTAATAATCTTCCACCAGCAAGTGATCCCGTGTTTACAGAAATTAAATGTGTGTTGTCGAGCCCTATTACCGAAAAAGGACTTTTACTTTCTCTGAAGAAGAATTTCAATTACTTTTTCGATGCAACGGAAAATCTAGAAAGTAGGAGCATCAGTAGCGGTACAGCACAAAATAAAGAATGCTCACCAAGTAAGTCAATTAAGTTTGATTTTATGATTGATTTGTATCAATGGAACAAAATTCAACCATTAAAAAAACAATAAATAGTTACTCAAAACACAAGGACTGTTATTAAACAGAAGTATCGTTTACCGAAGCATATGTGGGCTCCTCTATTGCGAGAGCAAATATGGAAATCATTCAAAAGCCCGTGTTTATGGATTTTCAACCGTTATTCTGTTAATCATACAGATAGAATTACTTGCAAAGGTTTATGCAAACAATGCAAATCATCGATAACTGTGGTGATTTCCTGGCCTGTTGATAAAATAGCTCGATGTGTGTGTTCTGTAACAAATATTGATGCATCTTTTACTCATATTCCTAAGAATAAAATAAAATTATCACCAGCCCAGCGCATTGAAATGTCCGCTGAACTAAAACACGAATCTGCAATCACATATCGTAACAAATTAGCAAATGAAATAATGGAACCTGATGACTCTGAACCACCCCGGAGAAACAGAGTTTACATTACGATACAAATCCAGTGCTATCTTTGTGGATAATGACTCGTGTCACGCCATACAAAGATGTTATTAAGCCAAATAACAAGATGTTAGTGACTAAACATTTATTTTTAAGTGTTAATGATGAAAACCCAGGAAAACGATAGCTCGGTCCCAGTCTCTCAGATGATATCCGAAAGCCAGACAATGGATACAATACATCAATGGCTACAGGGGTGGAGCAAATGTAATCCCGTTCCTGATAAAATTAACTAAGACGATTTCTCTGCATTAATTAAAAAAGTAAAGGCTTTCACTAAATGGAATTCTACTGCTAAATATGTTGAAGATTCCTACAGACTATTAGAGGAAGGTCAAGAAGCTAATGATATGTGTTACATTCGAATTGACGCAAGTCATTTCATAAAAATTTTATTTCGTTTATCATGTTTTAGATATACCAACAACAGAGTCAATTTTTTTTATATAAAGTGCCTCATTGAACTTAAAAACTCTGTCGATTATTTAAAAGCAAAAGACATTATTTCAGATTTGATTATTGTATGTTTAAATCAACGAGATGGTGTGAATAACGATGGCATCATGACAAGATGTGATAGCGCCAAAAGCAGACTTAAAAAGTTGAGTGCAGAAGTAATTCAGTATTTCAAGATTCTTTGAAATGCAACATTCCTAAAAGTGGAAACATAATTTTACCTGGTGAAAAATTTCCATCATGGTTTTATGAAAAAAATGAGACTGAAAAACTTATTATTACTCTTAGTGATGACAATGAATTTGGGAGTCATGAAAACGTATACTACTTCCCAGCATTTATTAATGTCTTATCACGTTTGATGAACCAGTTTCCTTTATGGTCCAATGTGATGAAAAATCTTTACAAATCTAAAATAGACAGACCTACATCTTCAAATGTGGAATCTTATTTTAGAACCCTAAAAAAACTACTTTTTCAAATCGGAACAAAATCTCAAAGGTTACGTATAGACGAATTTATTAACAAACATATGACAAAAAAAAATGAAACAAAAAATTCAGATAAGGTAACCGAACAAAAAATAAATTTAAAAAGATGCTGGAGTTTACAGATGATTCTATTTTCTCAGATCATCCAAGTTTGGTAGAGAATTGGAGAGGTCTGGGTATATTGAGCCGTAAACGTAAAAAACAGACCAGTGAACCAAGAAAGAAAGTGTTTCCGCTTTCGAATGGAGCCAGATTCAAAACTGGCAAAGAGATTGTAACTACAACAAATACTTGTGCACTGGACTCCGTCTGTCAAGCATTAGCTACAGCATATACTGATGGACCTAGCATAACTCCAACAATACAGGGAAGTGACCATATGCTATGTCAGCTAATAAGAACAATGAGTGACAAAAACAGCGGTGAAGAAGCATATGAAATAAGATCATCTATTGCAAAAAAAAATTTCAAAAACGTTCAAAGAGGAGATGTGACTGAAGTAGATTGTGAATGCAATGTTCTATATATTTTTGATAAAATTCTGATTGACTGCTGTCTTTACAGTGCGGATGAAAAAATGTCATGTACTAACTTGGACTGTCCCATAAATAAAGTATCCAGGAAAGTGTCAGTCTTACGTTTGCACGATAAAAGTGTAGCTGAAATTCAGAAAGCTGCAAGTTCACTCATCGACAAGGAAATGACTCAATGCCGTCGACTTTCATGTGATGGTATCATGTCGTTTGAATTGAAGTTGAGGAATTTAATAAGTTTTGTAGTACTGGATGAACTGATGTTTGTATATGAAGCGCCTCCAAGGTTGGTTTTACAGAAGAACGAATATGAATTGCTTTCGATCATTGAATTTGTTCCGCCTGCTATTGGTACAATGGGTCACTATAAAGCACATTGTAGGCGTGGAAATGTATGGGAATGTTATGATGATTTAAGTAAGAGAGTTGTAAGGAGTACTAAGAAGGTGGTACCACATTGCATTATGTATATGATAAAAATATAAAAAATAAACTGTTGTTACATATGTATTTTCTTCCTATTCTTTATTGTTGAATAGCTGCATTAGACACTTCCTTTAAAATTGAAATATTATCTTTAAAGGTGTTTATTACATTTTTCTGAATTTTTGTCACTAAATACCATAGGGACTTCTTTTTAAAAAAATAATTATTAGCATATATCATAAATTAATTAGCTATGGGCCACCGATACAATACGATAGGTTTATCGCCTACACAAGCATAACTGCAATGTTAAATAAGAGTTTTGCTTTTTTTTTTTTGTCAGGCGCTAAAGATATTGATAAACAGCACTTTTGTTGATATCTTTGTTGCCGTGATAGTTACAGTATTGTCGTTGTAAAACATTGAGAGAAGCAAACGGGAAGTAATTAATGGCCACAGTGAATTTCAATACTTCTATTTATCAGGGACCCTACGACTCGGTGACCGGCCGTCCTGACAGAGTGAACGGTCACCCTTAAAATGTTTTTTTTCTTCTAGAATACGATGAAAGCAAGTGTTTGAGAATAGGAAGCAAATAGAAGCAATAGGGAAGCATTTATTGGACATAAATTCAACGTTAAATACGCCTAGTGACCGTTCATTCTGACGGACACCAAAAAACGTGTGAAACAAATTATTTATTTATTATCTGTCAGCGTCGCGACAAGCTACCACCTGCACAACTGAACCAGTTGACATTTATTCATCAATCGTCGGTGCGCTACGTGTGGCTGGGGGTGGCGCGCGACTGCCGCGTGTGGGCGCGCCAGTGTATCGCCTGCCAGCGCAGCAAAGGCACGCGACACGAGACTGCTCCGCTCGCTAATTTCGACTCACCAACAGCTAGATTCCACCATGAAATAGATATAGCATGAACCTCGTATTTATAGGCTTTAATAATCATAAAAACAAGGCGATATTTTACATGAAATTCAAATTCAAATATATTTATTTTGTAAACATAAGTAAAATATAGGTGGTAAAAAATACATAAAATTCAGAACTATGTTCCGCCGGTAGGCATACAAAATGTCAGCTATAAAAAACAAAAAAAGAAATAAAATAAGAAGCATAAAATATAAAATGGTGTCACTGGTTAAATCAAATTTAAATTAATTACAAAACTTATGAAATAGAATGTCAGCAATGTTACAGTTGTCAAAATAAAAATATGGTACAAAATGTCAAGGATAAATACAATGTCTGCAAGCATTAAAATTATCAAATAATTACAAAGGTTATAAATAATACACTGACGTGACACTGTTGATCTGACAGAAATGTCAAAGGCAAGACACCTCTATGTTTGCAGACCTCAGAGATTGCATTCGATGCAATGAGAATATCATCTCATTCTCCCACACTATATTTCTGTATGCTTATGCTCAGTCTTCCAGACGTTGCGGCGGCCTTCTGCTCCGGGCAGATCTTCTAAGTTCCACACGTGGAGGAGTTGGCTCAAGATCATCATTGGGAGGACGTGGCTCATAGCTAGTTGTAGCTTCTGGTTCTGGAGAAGTGACTGATTCACTACTATCATCTTGAGTTTCGGAGTCCGCGTTTATTTCAGTCTGTATCGGGTTATCCGGTCGATCCAAAATAATTTCTCCTTGCCCTTCGACAGGCGCAAGGTGTCGATTCGAGACGGTGGTTTCTCTTACATCTCTGTGTCTCACATAAGAGTAATCTGGATTCGCTTGAAGCAGCTCCACTTCTTCCACCACTGGCTGATACTTATTAGAACGGTCAAAACGGCGCATGAGGACTTGCCCTGAATTGGTTAGCCATGTTAGAATACTGTGTCCATTCATCGAACTTCGCGGATGTGTGAACATGCGCTCATGTGGCGTGCAGTCTTGGCACTAATATCCGAACAGGGAAATGCGAAAGGAAATCTTGAGTACTCGTCTATTACCGTGAGGATGAAGCGGTTATTCGTTTTCGATGGTATAGGACCCTTGAAGTTAATGCTAAGGCGTTCCATGGGTGAGGTAGCCTTTATCAGCTTAGGAAGTGGGTCAGGATTCTTGAAATACCTTTGCTTGATGGCAGTTTGCAGTCATCGCCCTTACTTCGTCGACAGTATAGGGTAGGTTCTTTATCTTTAACCAGTGGTACATGCGAGTAACGCCAGGGTGACACATAGTTTCATGTAGAAATAGGAGTCTGCTTTTTCGAGATTCGATGGAGGCACAAACCCTGGAAAGGGTATCAGCAACATGGTTCTCTTTTTCAGGTCTGTACACAATATCATATCTGTATGGTGCAAGTTCCAGTCGCCATCTCTAGATCTTCTCATTTTCAATTTTACTTGTATGTTTTGTATCAAACATGAAGGAAACCGATCGTTGGTCCGTGATGAGCTTGAACGGTCTACCTATAAGAAAATGGCGCCATTTCTTCAGAGCTTCTACGATGGCATAGACTTCTTTCTCAACCGCTGAGTGATTGCGCTCACTCTGATTTAGGGTCCTTTTTTTTTTTTTTTTTTTTTTTTTTCGGATGGGAAATCATCAAATGACTTCTCCCGCTCTGGGCGGAGCAGGAGGGAGTGTCAGACTTTTACTGACTAAAACCCATCCATGTTCCTTCATCGCCCTTTGTGTTCCGGGGCCACGGTATCTCTTTCGAATAGTCCTGCAACCCCGGCAGGCATCGGTCCTTGCGGACCCCTCCTTTTTGCTGACTCTCTTTGAGGCGCGCGTGGAACACGAACGCGCCGTCGACACGGCCTGTCGTCATGAGACGGACGGACGGCGAGCTAGCCCATAGCCCACCGTCCACAGGCCCGCGCCTACGGTGGCCGGGGGCCACGTGGTGGCCCCCGACGCCCGGGGCGTCTCCCGCGGCGGCCGGGACGCTGTGAGGTTCTCTCCCTCTCACTGATTTAGGGTCCTTGAGTAAAAGGCGACGGGCCTCGAATCCTGCGATAATGTAGCGGCGATGGAATGCTCGGAAGCGTCAGTCTCGACAGTAAAATGTACCTTATCGTCTATGGCGTGACTTTGCTATAACAAATTTCAGGTCCTCGAAACATTTCACTGCATCTCTAGGATGGATTCTCTGTGAAAAACTAGGAATCCACTTCGAATAGTGTGCGAACATACCGAAAGTCCTTCGAAGAGAGGCTACGTCATTGGGTGGGGGCATATTTAGAAGAGGTTTTAGTCGCTCACTATCCGGCTTGATAACATGATTTTCAATTGTATAGCCAAGAATGTTTATAGTCGACTGTGTGAACTTGCTCTTTTTTTTGTTTAGGGTAAGGTTGTACTTCTCCGCAGCTTTGAGAAATAGTCTAAGATTTTTCTCTCTTCCTGTGTCTTTCCGTATACAGTAATATCATCAATGTAGGCAAAAGTACCATTAAGGTTTTCGGTTCTGATGAGCCAGTCGATAGTTCTTTGAAAACTAGACACACTGTTGGTTACACCAAATGGAATTCTGCGAAACTGGTACAGGTTACCACATGCCTCGAAAGCTGTGAAGGTTTTTTCGTCAGGCAGGATGGGCACTTGGTGGTATGCGCTCTGTAAGTCAATAGCGCTAAAAATCATGTATTTAGCTACCTTTGTTATCATCTCTTCAATGTTGGGTAACGGGTAGGCATCCAGTTCTGTGTATTTGTTGATGGTTTGCGAGTAATCTATTATTAAAGCCGCATTTATTTCAATATGTACGAAGCTGACTCTGCTAAAGATGCTCGGAAGGCATTGCTTGACGTTTACGAAGATAAAGGCCTTTACCGAAGAGTTCTTCTATTGAGGAGACTGCACCGCGTTCAGTACTCAGAATTTTCTGATATGCAAGCTTATATTGATGCTGTGTTTACACTAGTCCAGCAGCTTGACGACATTGGGAAACATACCGAAGATGAGGAAGTTGCTGAGATTTTATTGAGTGGTCTGCCAACTGAATATGATTCTGTTGTTTCAAATTTATCAACGGCTGAACTTGTGCGAGCCCGACTACTGCAAGAGTATTCGAGGAAGACATCGGGTGATGAAGAAAGTACAGCGTATGTCTCCAAAAGTAGAAAGGTTATTGTTTGTGAATTTTGCAAGAAGAGTGGTCACAAGAAATCAAATTGTTTTAAATTAAAGAAACTTAAAAAGGCCAGAAAAGCCAATGATGAAGAAAACGAAGATAAGACTTTTTCAGCATCAGCTTTTCTTAGATTTATTGAACAATCGTTATGATAAAAAGATACATTTATTGAACAAGCGTTATGATAAAAAGGCACGCTTAATATGTAATCATATCAATTTAATTTTGAATATACCAACTATGAAAAAGGGAACGGCGGTCACTATAAGAACCTTTGTCTCTCAAGTTAAGCAACAACTTTATGCGTTAAAAAACCTTGAGGAACCAGTAGAAAGCTGGGATCGTCTTTTATTGTGTTTACTCTCTAAAAAACTTGATTTGTATACGCATAGATCATTTCATTTAGACAGAGATCCTAGAGTTTTACCAACTATGGTATGTATGTATGTAAACAACACTACTCTTTTTATTGGCCAACAATGACACTTCTCTATTACTTAGTTTTAATTTAAATGATACAGACCTGTTGACTCCTCCTTTTTACCAAATATTTTTGTGCCTCACTTAGATGTAATTTCCACATTGTAATTTTAAAAAGTTACAACAGCACCATTTTCTGTAGCAGCTGAGACTGAAAACAGTTTTTACAAAGATCTGGAACACACAAAGTATTGTTTAAGACATAATTTTCACCTTCAAAGGTGCCACTTTGTACAGACAACATTTTTTTTATTCTTGTTTGCCAAACATATAGAGGTCCCATTCACACTCCACATTACTTTACAAGTTTATATTATTTACCATATGTGTTGTACAACCTGAATCTACCATAAAGTACTAGGAATTATTTGTTTGTTTATTTTTATAGCTCAAAAATGAAACAGATTTTTTTTCATTTCTAAAGAAACAGTTACTTACTCTCTTTATGATTATTTGTCTTACAAATAGAAGTTTCTTACAATCCTTTTTTACATAAGCTATTTTATTGCAACCAAAACAACGTATTTTATGTTTATAACTAGAGTGAGAATGGTTATGGTTGGTGGTGGTGATTCCTGTTTCTCCGTTTTCTTGAATGATTTAGATGCTTGAAATACTACCTCGTTCTCATGTGATATATTGCTACGTTTTTCATGTTCTTTAATTAATTTAGTTTTAAGTTGGATAGGGTTTTTTCTTCTTTAGGGGTTGATTCCCATGCTGTTATAAAATTTTCATATTCTACAGATAAAAACGTTAGTATTTTTTATTCAATTAAGCTGTCATCCATGGAGATTTTCAGCTGTTGCAGTCTAAAAACGAGATTGTCCAACTGAGATAAATTTTGTATCATGTCTTTGTTCTTGTTGTAATTAAAGTTGAAAAAATCTTGCATGATTTTATTTTTATCCCGATCTTCTGTACCGCTGAACATATCACAAAGTTTTTTGTACATGGCACTTGCTGATGTGCATTGGAATAACAAAGTAATTAACCTTTTGTCCACCGTCTGTATTATTATGTACTTTGCTAACGGGTCCTTTTTACTGAAATCGGCCTTGAGTTCGGGCTTGTCCGAATTTTCATTTTTTATGTCGTGATGTCGTCCTATAATATATCTGACAGCCCCTTGGCTTGAAAAATTATATCAATCTAAAAACGCAACAGCTGATACGTCTCAATATCGCTGAACTTTTTTATGTTTTTAAGTTTCTCGGTCGTAGGCGTAGCCATTTTGACTTACGAAACAATGGAAACGCGGCGACTGTTTTATCGGATCGAATCACAAGGACCTTTTTTATTTTTATGTAGAATAAAAAAAAAAGGTGTTTGTGATTAGTACGAACTGTGTAGCAACAGGGGCCATCTGCGCCCATAACCTATTGATATTTTTAAATAGAAACAAACTAGTTTTATACTTGATATTTATTGTGGAAGCAGAGAATACAAACCCACACACAGTTCGGACATCCAGGCAGAAACAGGAAGAGGCGAGCGGTGACACCAGTGTTGCCACACACAGTTATAATATTATAGTCTGTCAAGAAAGTCATGAAAATAATGTTTTGGGAACTACTGCTTTTCTTAATGCTTGCCAGCATTAAGAAAAGCAGTTTTTCAGCAACACAGAAAAATTGTCAAACTGAGTACCTGAACTGTCACATCGTAGCTTTGTGGTTGATGTTCTGTATTGTTTTTGTGTTATTTGGAGTTTTTTTAATCGTGTGAGTGTTTAGAGGCAATAATGAATCGGAAAGTTTGTAAGAACGGTGCGAGACAAATTATATTTAAAGTTTTCCAAGAGTGTATAACCGAATTTCAGGCTGGGACGAGCAAAGACGATGTTTACGGTCGAACATCAAAGTTAACCGGTACGTAATATTTTTTTAATGTTAAACACAATAAGGGAAATATAATCTCTTGGCAATCTTCTGTTTTTAAGTATAATTTATCTGTTTATAACATCGTTTATGTTTCGTTGAGGTTATGAAATTTACCTACGATTTATTATACTACTACTCAACGGCTTTGATAATTTTCTGTTATTTAATAAGATATGACTAAGGTATTTGTTATTTAGCATGTCTTTATTGATTTCAGGTGTTTCCGAAAGCACAATTCGGCGCATAGTGGACGACGGCTTGAAGAATGGAGGTAAATTAAACGCCTGGAAAACACAGGAAAGGGCGACCTACAAAACACATAGATGATTTCGATCTATGTGCCAAGCGTCAGAAAGTTCAGTTCTTCTATACAGTGCAGAAAGAAGTACCAACATTAAGGAAACTATTGGCAGTGGTGAAGGAAGATTTAAATTTTGATAGCAGCCATGAACTCCTTCGAAGAATTTCAATTGGCTTTAAATATAAGAAATGCCAATCAAATAGACTAGCTCTCATAGAAAAACCAGCAATTGCTTCGAAACGTGAGTATTATTTAAGGCACATACATCCTTGAAAACAGAAGACTGCCTGAAGAGCTCCAAAAAAAGATTATTTATTTGGATGAGAGCTACATACACGAGTCGTACAAAGTAACAAAATGTTGGCAGTCTACTAATATTACTGGTGTCCAACAAAATGTGTCTAAAGGGAAGAGGTGGATAATTGTTCATGCGGGAAGTGAGAAAGGTTTTGTGCCTAACGCACTTTTAATATTTACTGGTAAAAATAAGCAAGAAGATTACCATTCTGAAATGAATGCTCAAAATTTTATAAAATGGGTAACTGAAAAGTTAGTACCCAATATAAGTGAACCATCAATAATTGTGATGGATAATGAAAAATATAACTCCATTATGACAAACAAGGTATAGTAATTTTTCTTTGTATTACACTATTATTCCTCCTCTTTTTAATTATCCATTTTTTCCCCCCCCCCAGGCTCCCACATCTGCATCAAGAGTTGATGAAATCAAATTGTGGCTACTGGAAAATAACATTCCATTTGATGAAACATTGCGGAAACCATCCTTATTGATGCTTGTAAAAAAACATGAACCTGAACCAATCTACTAAATTGATGAACTTTTATCGGAACATGGACATACAGTGGTAAGACTGCCTCCTTACCATTGTGATTTAAACCCAATAGAATTAGTTTGGGCAATAGTAAAAAGGCGAATTGCAGAAAATAATGTTTGTGGTCAAAATGTTGCAAAGTTGGCTGAAGAAGCATTTCAATCAGTAACTCCACAAGAATGGAAAAATTGTGTTGACCATGTCATCAAAATAGAAAATGAATATTTTGCCCGTGGTGGAACTCTCTATAATGATATTGACAGATTTGTCATTTCAGTAAGCGATGATAGTTCAAGTGAATCTGATGAGTCAGAAGACAAACAATTTAATTATGCAGGAGTTTCAGGCAACATTTCGGGAGTCGAATACCTCGACTCTGATTATTTGGATTCTGATTAATAAAGAAATATCTAATAAACTCTCAGCATTTTCATTTCTCATTACACACACATATTATATTCTAATTTTTATAAAATCAGGTAATAAACATCACAAAGTACAGAATACATTACTGTTAGGCACCAGTTAAAATCTAATGACACTGGAATAGAAATTAGTTTGAAGGGGAATGTTCTCCACTACTAATGAAAGTCAAAACTCTTTTTTGGTACCCTGAGTGTCAGATAGATATTAGTCCGATAATCCACATGACAGTAAAGGGACAGTAATAATAAATCAGTAATTACTATTTTATAAAAAAGTATCAAAACCTTTTATTCGAAATATAAAGGGATACCATGTAAACGATGGTGGCGCCCTCCCTTTTTTTCATGACTTTCTTGACAGACTGTAGGCAATGACATTCTGTATTATACAGCCATATCTTGGGTGTACTTAATTTTAAAATAAGAAATTACAACAATAATATTAGAATACTTTAACACTTAAAACACTACAAGTTTATGACTTTGCTTGGTATTGCTTCTATATAATTCTAATAGTACGAATTTAGTTTATTTTGATAAGTGAGGGTGTTATTATCTGTATCAAAACATATTTATGTGACTGGCAACCCTCTTTGTACTACTAAAGGTGAACGCAGATATAGCCGCACCGCAGTCGCCGCATTCCAATTCTTCGTATAAAGTTCTATTCAATCTGTGTCTGTGTGCAATCTGTGTCTATGTCTGTGTGCGAGATTGCATTGAAAATATTGAATGCGGCGACTGCGGTGCGGCTAAGTCTGCGTTCACCTTTAGCGTGTTTGCAAGTTTTTAATAAAATTGTTTTATAGTCTATGGCGAACAACCAACGTGTTTTAATAGTTTTGTTATCAGTTTTATTTCGGGTTAGGTGAGTTACATAATAATTATAAGCTGCCACTTTCATTTCATCACTTTAATCCCAGAACGTGGTTTTTCCAGATAACAACTGATTAATCTGTCTTTAGGCACACCCTCATCATTATCATCGTTCTCTTGCCCTTATCTAAATTCATTTGATTTTTCTAGATTTCAATTGATTAATTTGTCTTTATACCAATTGTTCAAAAACATTCACACACACTCCTTTTTTTTGGGCATGTTCTGTGTTGTAATTATCTGTGATTTGAACAGGTTAGTTGATGTGTGGTGAAACGTCATTGCAAGATGTTATTGACTTTCAGTGTGCATGAAAATCAAAATAAAATAACTCTAAATTAAATAGTATTTCATTAACATGGTGTCAGAAATAAAGTATGCACAGCAAGATTAAAACTCGAAAAGAAATATCAAGAGGGTTGAAAACGTCCCAAGCGTCGTTACAGTTTACGGCGTGTGTGGTTTTGAAACAAAATGGCTACCAAAGAAATGTCAGAGTTGACCGAAATTAATTATTGAAAAGCAATGTGAACTTCTCAAACGTATGCAAACACAATTGCAAATGCAAGGGACTCAAGGAAAATAGCGTATACACATTCCATGGCCGGGCCTCTCGATGTAGATTCAGGGGATCCGGGAAAAGCTCTAGATTTCTTCAAGACTACGTGGATAAATTATGCTACACCCACAGGTCTAAAGGAAGAAAAAATACCTACACTTCTTATTAATGCTATAGGCCATGCTGCCATGAAGAAATACATATTGGCCTAGACGATAAACACATCAAAAGTTAAGCTAACATATTTGAGAAGCTTGAAGAAAAACTAAGGAAGAAACACGACGTCATCTATGAACATGTCATGTTCAACCAAAGATCACAAGCAGAGGGCGAAGACATAGATACCTATTATGTTAGAAATAAAAAAAAACAGGAATCCGAGATCCAAATACGTTAATTTTATTTAATATAGATTTTGTACAAAGGCTGACAAGAACAGACATATTGAGTGACACATGAACAACTTAATTCAAAATGTTCTTTTTTTTTAAATTCTCATTTAACCTCTTTCAACACTCCTCCTTAAGGCGAAATGGGCCCCAAAAAGACGTTTTGACGCATTTCTGCTGCTCGCAAAATAAATTTTTGCCCTCAAAAACCACAAATTTGCTTTATTTTTTTTCATGATTATAAAAATTAAAAATATTCTTTAGTGAATGAGGGCCAAAACACGATTGACATAATTTGGCTCGATACAAAAAAATCGCGAAGTTTCCCTAAAATTTGCATTTTTATCCACTTCCATGAAGAGAAAAACTAGTTTTATTCGATTGTAATTAGACCATTTTAATAAAATTTCGTCTACACGTTCACTATTAAGTACATTAGGGGATTATGGTTTTTTTTTATTTAACAGAGCATATAGAATTTTACAAAGAAATATTTATAAAAAGCGTGCAATAAATTAGCGCGCGAGCCGGTCATGCCACCGCTCCCGTACCCCGTCAGTCGTCCGCAGCGCGTCTTAGAGAGCAGTAGTGTACAACTTTTTTGCGCCCGCTGTCGCCGACTACATAGGAGAATATTTAAGCGTAAAGTGATACCTAAGTCACAATAATGGTGAACAAAGATAATAATAAAAAAAAAAATCACGACTGCAGCTCAAGAAACTGAAATTGATGAACCTTAATAGGTAAGTTTTTACTATCCAAAAATGTTATGTACGTACTAACTCGCCAGACACGTAATTACTCGTAGTCAGCTAATTATTACCTATGGTTCGTGTCGTCGGGTTTCCATAATTTATTTTACCATGTTTTTACAGAACTCGTGTCAACTCACAAGGAATGAATAAAATTGTCACTCCACCACAATTGCCAGAAACATCTGATGGGGCACTAGTAGAATTTCAATCAGTATCGACCAAGTTTTTTGAGTAAGCTCGCTTACATACCCACTTATGCCATAAACAGGGTCAGCTAGCGAAGTTCCACAGGCGTGATGGGTATCCATAGCAAGACACTTAATAAAAATGATTTGAAGAAAATCTGTTTTCTTTTGTCTTATCATGTTGAGTTAATTATCGATACCCATAACGTCTGTGAAACATACACATAAAATAACGAATTTTTAAAATGATATTTCAAATGACTTTAATAACTGAACTGCGGTTGATGACCCCAAAAAATTAAAAAAAAAAGTATAGCAAATTAATTTATTATTTCTTTGATCACGTTTAGATATCACGTCTGCAGAGTTACGTTAGCTAATTTTATTTATTTTTTAATTCATCACTTTTTTTAATACAAAATGCCTTTGAAAATATAATTTGTATTTTATAAGGATAGGGTAAGTAAGAAGAAATGGAATTACCGATTTATGATAATACCGGTATGTCAAAACCAGTTTTACCATAAATCTGTATTTCCATTTTATTTTGCGAATGGGATTTCAAGAAATCCGGTATCTGTGTTTAAACCGGTTGTATAGAACCGGTCTTTAGCTCGAATCGATTTCCGCTCACGCATGTGTATTTTTTTAGTAATATTTCTTTTGGCACATTGAAGACACAAACTTTATTCTCATAGTTACAGAAGTTACGCAGCATGTAGCGGGAATGCACCAATACGAAAAGATATACATATATCCTTTTTTTTTATTTTTCTTTTTTAAATAACCCTTTATGTATATTGGTCTATTTTTATTATTTTTAAACTTATTTCCTATGTTTCAGTACCCCTAAAAACGGATACTGACGAAACAAAAACGGTCTCAACAAAACTACCAGAATTATCTGATGTGACTCATTTAGAATGGAAAGAGCTGCTGCTATTGAACGCGAAGCAGCAATCCAATGGGGCGAGTGGTTAATGGCATACCTGTGATTGACGTATTTGCGGATGGTGCATGGTGCAAACGTTCGTACGGGAATAATTATAAAGCAATGTCTGGTGTTGCTGCAATTGTGGGCCGAAAATTTGGAGAAGTTCTTTTCATTGGTGTCAAAAATAAATATTGTTTAATATGTGCAAGGGCAGACAAACTTCAGGAAAAACCCAAAAATCACAAATGTTATAAAAATTATGAAGACTCGTCCAGCGGAATGGAAGCGACAATTATATGCGAAGGTTTCAAGGAATCCATCAACATGTATGGACTTAAATATGGTAACATTGTGGCTGATGGTGATTCTGCAACCTATGCCAAAATATTGGCATCAAATCCTTTTCAAACTATGTAGTGTCTAAAATAGAATGCCGAAACCACGTTCTGCGAAATATGTGTAACAAGCTACGTTCACTAGGCAAAGACACAAAGTACCCAAAAGCGCAGAGAAAACATATTACCGACGAAAAAGTTATGAGCATGAGAAAAGTCGTCACGACTTTAATCAAGCATAATAAAAAGAATCCTAGGGATATCGCCATAAAACAAATTCACGAAACATCACCAGTTCTTTGAACCACGCGTACGGGGACCACAGACGTTGCAAAGATTATTGCTGCAATAAAGACAAAGTAATTTTGTCTTCAACTGTGGCAGAGCTTGAAAATTCAACTTTTTGGTTTCGGCTAAAAGTTATTTTAAATTCGGTGGCAGCAAAATCTCGAAGTCTTCTGGAAGACGTTGACACCAATGCCGTTGAGAGATTCAATAGCATAATTGCGAAATTTGTTGGAGGCAAAAGAATTAATTTTGCTTCTCGACGATCTTATCAAGTGAGATGCTCGGCTGCTGTTGTTTCCTACAATACCAAAAGACCCCTTTACACTCTTCACAAAAAAAAGAGAGTAAGAGTAAGTAGTAGTATAGAGGCAACTTAAAAAAACTAGAAGGAAGGAGAGAACAACAAAGGAAACGAGCCAATGCTGTGAAAAGAAAAAAAAAATAGATTTAAGCTATTTCAGAAACAGAATGATTATGGCAAACAAGTAGCTGCGCCAGATATGTCTGCCGATGAGTACAGCGCAGCGTCTTCAGATTTTATGGCCAATTTGAAAATACTGGTAAATGACAGGGAGGGTATACAAAAACGAACCACACAGCAACGCGAAAGCACTGAATGGTTGCAAATCAGAAGGTTGGTGATAACGGCTTCAAACTTTGGAGTTATAATGAAGCAAAAAAATTTTCCTGCCCTGGTGAATAATATTTTGTATAAGTCAAATATTTCATCCGTCGCATAGTTGCCCATGGGCTCAAAAATGAAAAATTTGCACTTCAACAATTAAGCAGCCAAGAAAATTTAAACATTGAGGACTGTGGACTTTTTGTGGACAAAGAATTTTCTTACATTGGTGCCACACCAGACGGAATCGTTGGAGAAGATACTATCGTTGAGGTCAAATGTCCAGTAGCTGCTTATAAAAACGGCATAGAAAATGTTATCAAACAAAATAAGGTCCAAATTCTAAAATATAACAAAAAGACTAACCAACCTAGTATTAATAAAAATAGTAACTGGTACTATCAGGCGCAAGGACAGCTACGAGTTACGGGCAAGCAAAGATGCATTTTTGGGATATTGGGAGGAGAACAAGAAAAAATGGAAATTTTATAAATCCAAAAAGATGACGACTTTTGGAAAAATAAAATGGAGCCGAAACTCGTCAACTTTTACCACTCGCACATTCTTCCAGAGTTAGTAGATTCCCGACGAAACCGTGGTATGCCTTTGAGAGGCTCTGAAAAAATTTTAGAGTCGATAGTGGACCCGTTATACGAGTAGAACCCCTGTAACGAGTTGAAAGATATACCCCTGTTTTATTTTTGAATATATTTATAAAATCAGTTAAACCTGTTTTTCATTTCTATAAGAAAGTCAAGAAGAAACCGGTTTTACCAAAAAACCGGTTTACTTTCCATCTCTAATTACTTGTAGGTTGTTCAAACAGCGATCTGAAAAGTAGTTATTTTGTTATAAGTAGGCCGGTATTCGTAAATAGATGGATATAATAATATTGAAAACACTAGTGAATGCACGTATTTATGTAAATACAAAGAATTTACACAAACAAGTCTTGTAAGTACTTAGTAAAAGATAACACATAACTTTATACATAATATTTTATTTAATATTAGAGTACAATAGGTAGGTACGATGTAAACGCGCGACCACACCGAGGGCTCTGTTCTAACTGGCTCGTATACCTTTACACGCACTAATACACACAGAACGTGGCCCCGCACCGCGCCTCAGTTCTGCTAACTCTTTCGTTGTCTATCAGTTCGGCTATCCTGACACAGACGATGTTCATTTTTTTCTTTTCACGTACTAGGATTCACAATTAGAAACCAGTCTTCTTCAGTAACTCGACAATTAAAATACATCTGCCGGAGCAGGTAGTCATCACATACATCTGGCCGGAGCAGGCAATCATCAAATACATCTGCCGGAGCAGGTAATCATCAAATACATCTACCGGAGCAGGCAGTCATCAAATACATCTGCCGAAGCAGGCAATCGTCAAATACATCTGCCGAAGCGGGCAATCGTCAAATACATCTGCCGAAGCAGGCAATCGTCAAATATATCTGCCGAAGCAGGCAATCGTCAAATACATCTGCCAAAGCAGGCAATCGTCAAATACATCTGCCGAAGCAGGTAATCATCAAATACATCTACCGGAGCAGGCAGTCATCAAATACATCTGTTGAAGCAGGCAATCGTCAAATACATCTATCTGCCTAAGCAGGCAATCGTCAAATACATCTGCCGAAGCAGGCAATCGTCAAATACATCTGCCGAAGCAGGCAATCGTCAAATACATCTGCCGAAGCAGGCAATCGTCAAATACATCTGCCGAAGCAGGCAATCGTCAAATACATCTGCCGAAGCAGGCAATCGTCAAATACATCTGCCGGAGCAGGCAGTCGTCAAATACATCTGCCGGAGCAGGCAGTCATCAAATACATCTGCCGAAGCAGGCAATCGTCAAATACATCTGCCGGAGCAGGCAATCATTAAATACATCTGCAGGAGCAGGTAACCTTTGCAACATTTGTAACTGTAGGTAATGGCTTCATTCTTGACATTAGTTGTCATCACTCCCTGACTCATTATCAGAAAATGCCTGATTACACCAGGGCTTCATGTGGTCAACGGCAATTGTGTTTTGGTATCCGCGATTTGGTATGCGCATCCGCTTGGCAAATGATCGAACTATGTAACGATCATGAGGTAGCGCCGCGATAACTTTGTAGGGACCAGCATATCTGTCCACTAACTTTCCACTTGTAATGCCCTTTTTTATCACCCTTCGTTCGACCATGACTAAATCTCCAACTTGATACTGAGGTGCATCTCTACGTTTCTTATCAAACAATCGTTTCATGTTGGTAGCATTTCGTTCTGTCATACTTGCTACTTTGGCCCGTAGAGCCGGTAGATCAGTACTAAGAACTGGTCCAACCAAATCTGCTGATAACCGTGGACGAAGGCCACAAACCAACTCTAACGGCGTTTTACCCGTCCCTTTGCACACAGTGGAATTCAGACCAAGTTGTACTTTAGGTAAAAATTTCACCCAACCCTTTTGATCATCTCCTACACCCGTCACAAGGGAATCCAAAATAGTGCGATTAAATCGCTCGACCTGGCTATTAGCACGAGGTGATGCTACAGCATTCAATATGTGCAGTATTTCATGTTCTTTGCAGAAGTCCTTGAATTTGTGACTGGTAAACGCTGTCCCTCGGTCGCTGACTATTCGCGTGGGGTATCCAAAAGTCTTAGTAACTCTTTCGAAAGCGGCTAACATTCCCTGGGCATTGGTGCTAGCCACAGCTTCCAAATAAATTTTGTAAAAGCATCTATTATTGCTAAAACATAATTCTTCCCACTATCACGACATAATGGACCAAGGTGATCTACATGTAGTGTATGAAAAGGTATTGTTGTTTTGTGAATTGGATGTAAAAACCCTGGTTGCTTTCCCGGAGGTCTTTTGGCAAGTTGACACGGGATACATCCTTTTACATATCTTTCAACAACTTTCCTCATTCGTGGAAACCAATATTTTCTCTTCAGAGCATCTAAACATTTCTCGAATCCAACGTGTCCGTTCTCGTCATGATAAACTTTTAATATATGACTCCGTGCGATTTTTGGTAGCACTGTAATAAGAGTTTCTCCTACGACACGACATAAACGTTCATCAACAAGCTGAAATTCCTCAGAAAATCCAGATTTCTTTCCCTTATTAGCTTCAATTTCACGTTTCAGATTTACTATGAGCTCTTGGGGATCTGCGTCGCTAGCCTGAATCGCATCGATATAATCTTCCTCCTCTATTCGGTTTACTTCGACAGGATTGCGACTTAGCGCATCTACATGTTCCATCTTCGTCCCTGGGCGGTATTCCACATCGAAATGATAATCTTGTAGCGTGAGCCACCATCTTCCGATCCTAGGTGACATATCTCTTTTTACCCACACAGCACGCAAAGCATTGCAGTCAGTTACCACAGTAAACTTTATCCCTGAGAGATACACTCTAAATTTTTGCATACTGAACACAACTGCTAATGTCTCCAATTCGAAACTATGGTATTTTTGTTCCACATCGCTAGTTTGGCGACTTGCGTAAGCGACAGGTTTCCATACACCGTCTCTTTGTTTTTGTATCAGAATGCCACCCAAACCAAGTTTGGATGCGTCAGTATGTACTTGTGTATCTAATGTGCTATCATATATCTAATGTGCTATCATATATCGATAAGACAGGTTTTTCAGTCAATTTTTGTTTAAGCAGTTCATATGCCTTGTGTTGTTCTTCACCCCAATGCCAACCAGTGTCACGCTTGGTTAGTTTGGTGATAGGTTGAGCTATTCGAGCAAAATCTTTGATGAACTTTCTAAAATAACTCGCCAAACCAATGAATTGTCGAACCTCGTGAACATTGTTAGGAGTTTTAAACTTAGTAACAGCTTCAATCTTTCTTTCTGATGGTCTTATCTCTCCATTACTGATTTCGTGCCCCAAATACTCTATAGAGGACATGAGAAAGCCGCACTTCTTCAATGTTTAAGGCCAGCTTCTGAGATTAGTTTTAGAACTGTTCTGAGGTTACTTAAACCTTCATTAATGTCCTTTCCTAGAATTATTATGTCATCTATATATACTTCAACACACTTATGTAAAACAGGAGCTAGTATCTTACACATGGCCCGCTGAAAAATAGATGGAGCATTACATAAACCAAAACTCATTCTTTTATATTGGTAGTGGCCATCGGGAGTAACAAATGCAGTATACTGTCGAGACTGTTCATTGATTGGTATTTGGTGGTATCCACTGGCTAAATCGAGAACAGTAAACACTGTCCTTCCAGCGAACCGGTCCAGTTGGTCTTGTATATTCGGCAATGGGTATCTTTCTGTTTTGGTCACCTTATTCAGCGCACGATAGTCTACACACATGCGCATTTCATTGTTCTTCTTTTTTACCAAAACAATAGGGCTTGCGTAAGGAGAATTTGATTCTTCTATTACCCCTGCCTGCAGTAAATCACTTACAATGTTCCTTACTGTTTCTCGCTCAGACTGAGAGAGCCGATAAGGATGGTAATTAATAATTTTGTTTTCTGTTAGCTCAATATTCATTTCAATATCGGTAACACCAAGGTCTGTATTGTTCTTAGCAAAACATTCAGAAAATTCATCCAAAATTTTGTTTAACTCACTTCTATCAGTCAGCTGATTGCCAACATTGTAGGGGTGGTAGTCTACCACATTGATACCCAAAACGTTTGGTTCAGCTCTAGCAAGGCATTGATTTTTATTCACAACAATATTATCTGCGGTCCTATTTAATATTTTAATTACAGCGGTGCCCATTATCATTTCAACACTGTCACCCGGAACAATGGCTTCACAGCGTGGCTTGTTGTGTTCTGCTTGGTGAACATCTAACCTCCCTGATATTGGTTCATCTGTATAAACTTCAATCTTATTCACGCCAGGAGTCAAGGTTACCTTCTCGGCGGAGTTCAAAGTAATTTTCTTTGTATTTTAGAAAATGTTTTCTACGTTTTCACCATAGTTGTCAAAAATACACAACTTTTTGTTCGACTTTATAACCAGTAAATTGTCTGATTCAGTGAACGGCTGTCCTACCATCACATCCACTTTCTGCAACTTATCAGGTACAACAAGTAATGTACTATCACGGATTACGCCATCGACTTTTAACTTTGCCCTGACTATTCCTAGTGGTGAAGTTAGAGATCCGCCATATCCTTTAATCATAAGGTTATTCTCAGCTTTGCTCAAGTCTAAGCATAGTCTCTCTTGTGCTGACTGTTTCATTGTGTTGCAAGCACTACCGAAATCGACATATGCTGTACATTCTTCATCGTTGACTTCCACCTTTTTATAGTATTTTTCATCTGACTTATCGGTGCATAATGTCATAATATTCTTTACGTTTGAGACAGTCTTCTTTCTTTTTCGACACTCATCAACAGTATGACCAGGTATCTCACAGAAGGAACATTTCTTAGATTTGTTTCCTTTCTTGTAACAGTCTATCTCCAGGTGCCCAATCCGATGACAAAAGTTACAGACTCTGTCATCTTTAGACTTAATAGTTTCATTTGTAGATGTATTTTGTGGTTTATTTTTCCCAGATCTACATGTTCTGGCTTTATGTCCCTTCCTTCCAGAAATGTAACATGCACCATCAACTCGACTTAGGTACTCCCTTGATTTTCTCATCTCAGATTGAATACCACCGGGATGAATGTTTCCTAAGTAACTGAGTAGTGTTGTAGTATGGCGACAGCCCGCAGAAACAGCGCCAACTTCAATCATTTTATCTCCAATGGTTCCTATAATCGTTTCGGTAATTAGGTCATCTGGTAGACCACACGACATTCCAAGTCCTAATTTTTCATAATAAAATTTAATAGGATCCTCATCTATCCTTCTAACGTCGTTTACTAAGGAGCGCAACATCGTGGATTTATTTTTGGTGAAAGGAAATGCTTTGGACAGACGAGCTTTCCAGTCCGACCACGATATATCGTAATCCTCTAGACGCTCGTACCAATTATTTGCATAACCACGCAGTTTTGATGTACAATTACAAATTATTGTTTTTTCGTCCCATCCATACATGGTAGCGATAGACTCAATGTTACGAATCCATTGGTCTATGGGTACGGCGGATTTTTGAGGGTCAAATTCTGGTACGGCATCATTGCGCCCAATGTAGCGTATCTTACGACTAGTTGAGGGGGTCGGTGCAACGCTAGTAGCGCTAGCGCTACCGCTGGCTTCAGGCGACGTTGGAGTTGCGTTACTCCGAATCTGACGTACTAAACTTTCAAGTGCCTCAATTCTCTCGTCCCGGTGCCTAAGCTTCTCGGCAGTACGTTTTCTTCTTTTACTACGTCTATCATGACCACTGGAAGACGATAATGACGAAGAACCATTCCTTTTTGAGCGTTTTTTATGCCGCTCCATGTTAACTTTTATAATAAAGTTCTTCCGCACTAATACGTCACATAAAATAATCACTAAAGGTAAGTCTTACTGTTCTAAAATTAGAATACGATAGCACAAGTAACACAAAGAATGTTAACAGAATAAATATTATTGATTGCTATAGTTATGACATTTCGTGTCAATAAGCGCGCGTTTTCTCCTGCATTTCTTTTATTATTTTCGTGTAAAAAAACGAATAAATTGCTTGGTTTTCAATAAATTATTGTGTTTTGTGAAGTACCGAATCAAGTATACCCAAGGACAAGGCAAAACTAAAACGAAAGTTCATAGAATTATTGTTGTCATCATCGGAAGGTAAGCTGTGCATTTTGAAGGAGAATTATTAGGAATTGTGTAAGCTCTGCATGGACGCAGCTGAAAGGCAGCCATATTGAGTTCAATGACATTTGAACCTGTCATTTATTGGTTTTAATAAAAAAAACCACTCTTCCTGCTTACGGCTCTCTGGCTCTTTATACGTTTTTGTGTCGTCCCCAATATTGCCCAATTTAATCTGAATTCATCGTATCTAATTTACAATGGACATCTAATATCTGCTTGTATTTTGATAAATAAAAGGCTAGATATAATAACGAAGTGTTTATTTGGTTGATCACGCCTGACACGCCATTCCATTGCCGTATTACAACGTCTGCGTCAACAGGTTATGGGCCTAATAAAAAAAAGGGAAAGGCTAATATAGTTTCTGTACCAAGAGAAAAAGGCGTGCAACGTGGGATCTATACATAATCACCGTTGTATTATAGTATTATGCTATACTTACACTTTATATTCATCATTTATAATACTATTTATCATCCTTTTTATTATTTTATATTATTACACTCAACAAATCGATGTAATTACGACTCATTAACTTAAAAATTGCTGAAATAAAATATTATCATAATTTTCATGTTGGGACAAGCCAAATTGTCAAACTGTCAATTACTTTTTAATTCTCTTCCTACATTAGTCTATGATGATTTTTGGTTTATAAAATTTAAATTATTTTTATCAATATGTGTTTAGCTATTGTGTTATAGAGATTATTACGATTGTTTACTAAATAACTTAAAATTAAATTATATATAAAAAATTCTTTACGCACTCATGGATAAGTTTTGGCCGACTACACTTGTCAGATGATGGCCACAAGAAAACTCATATTTGAAAAATTAAAAAAAAAGGAGGACTACGAAAAAAACGAGCTGACGAACGGCTAGAGAAGGTCTACCATTGAATCTGATCTGAATCTGCATAAGAAAACAGTTTGGTTTCTCGTACATATCTATATTACCCAGGGGATTCCACTAAAGATTCCGCCTGGTGTCTCCTCTCCCGATCTTCGGAAGTTATCTACAGATCTGGAACCTCTACTCCCGATCTTCTGAAGCTGCTACTTGTCTCGCCTGCCTTACTACAGGGCTGACTTGGAGATTTGCACGACGCCCTTCCTGCAGAGGTTTCCTGTAACGAGAACCTCGAAGTTGCCCAGGTATTGACCAGCTACGCTGACGCCTGTTCCCGTCTCTCCTACAGTGCTGAACTTCATAACCATCTAAGTGCGTCACCTAAAAAAACAATCCTAGCGTGCGTGCTAGGTAGGTTTTTAATATTTAACTGTATTTTTTATCCCTAATTCTAATCTTTCACTAATTAAATTTTAATTGAACAAGTCTGCTTATCCTTTTATTTAATAGGAGCAAGTAGATTTGTTACAGTATGTATCACCAAAACTCACTGTCGACCAGATTTATTGTCAAAGAAGAAAGATGGCAACGCAACCAGCGATACACATCAACAATCAAGTGGAGAAGCTGAGTGGTATCTCGTCTTATCCGAACTGGAAGTTTTCATTGAAGATGTTACTCACTTTAGAAGGTTTGTGGCGTTGCGTGATCGGCACCGATACTGACGCCGTGCGTGATAGCCGCGCCTTGGCGCGTATTTGCCTGGCACTACAACCCAACTTGTACCAAATAGTTCGATCAGCATCAAAAGCTAAAGAAGCATGGGAGAAGCTAGCTCATATATTCGAGGACAAAGGTCTATATCGCCGTGTTCTGCTACTTAGACAGTTACATCGAGTTGACTACAGTAAGTTTAGCAGCATGACTAAATACATAGAAAATGTCACCGGATTAGTCCAGCAACTCTCTGACATAGGAAAAGTTATAGACGACGGTGAGGTGGCTGAAATTCTACTTAGCGGCTTACCGCAGAAATTTGACACACTAGTCTCCGGTCTTGGAACTGCCAATTTAACTAGCTCGCTGACATCTGAACTAGTGAGAACGAGTTTGCGTCAAGAGGAACACAGAAGAAATGGAAAATGTGATAATGATGCTTCAGCTTTTCATGTAAAGAAGAACAAACTTTTCAAGTGTGATTACTGCCGAAAACCAGGACACACAGCGAAGCGATGCTTTAAGAAAAAGAAGGATGAGGAGAAAAGCATACCCTTTATGCATCGGCTTACATCGCTCACCATAATGATGTCATCATCGACAGCGGGGCCTCGGCTCACATGATCAATGATGCTAGGTTAGTTGAAATATTTTAAAAGTTGTAATAATAACTCAATTTCTATAGCAAATAGTGGTCAATTAGAAATGTCTGGCATTGGCAATTTAGTTTTGTCTACTGACAAAAATAATATCACTTTAGAAAATGTTTTAGTTGTTCCCAATAAAAGTCGAACGACGAAGAACGGATTTTATTTTTTGTAAGTAAAAAGTGTAACAATGGTTTTACAGTTGTTTTGATAAAAATGGGATGTTATAATGAGATAAGTTATTTAAATGGCAACCAAATTTTAGCTGCTACAAATGTGAATGGTTTGTATAAGATACAGCAGTGCAAGCCGCATGTGTTGGGGCATTCCATGCTGGTGCATCCTAGGCAGCAGCCAGAGAGTGTCGATACTGCATTGGTGTCTGCGACAAGTCTGGCATAAGCGTTTAGGCCATATCGTCCAGAAAGGTATGAATAGCCTACGGGGTGGTGGTATATGTTGTGGTGTCGTTTTCCAGGATGACAACTCGCCAAACAAGTGTGTTCCCTGCTTAACTGGAAAGATGCATACGAAGCCTTATCCGAAGCTTGTGGGAAAACCAATCTACCGTGCCACTCCAGCTTGTGCATTCCGACGTCTGTGGGCCCATTCAAGTCAGCAGTTGGGGCGGTGCCTGTTATCTTTTGACTCTGACGGATGATTGCACTAGAAAAACCTTCGGTTATTTAATGAAAACAATTTTTTTTTGGGTGAAAAATCATGTTTTGTGGTAGAACTCAATGTAACGCACTCAAAACATTGTGCTGATGGATGGATTGAATAGTACGGGGGTCGTAGAGGTGTTTAAAGTTAAAACCTTTAATTTAAAAAGCTTATGAAAAATTTGGAACTTTGACCCCCAATATCTCCGTAACTAGAAGGTTCCCAGGTATGGTGTAGAACAAAAAAATGATCGCAATGACGGGGAGAACACAATTGTTCTCCCCGTCATTGCGATCATTTTTTTTGATCACTTTCGGCTTCGTTAAGAGGTTTTTTACACCCTTTATAAACCCCTTCGGCCGTCTACAAAAGCGTAGTTCCGTAACTAGTTTCGATGAAGGAATTATTTTTTTACATATACACATCTTTTTACGAAACCACGGTTACGTGTAAGGATTTTTTGCAATACTATGACATTTTAGTAGGTGCTAGGAATAATACGTAGCTAGATGCGCTGATCTAGCTCGTTTGCCTGTTAAATTCATCCGAAGTGGCTACCAGTACATAAATTCAATAAATACTTTAAGAGTCATTGGTTAACAGAAACAGATTTTGCTAAAGTTTACAGCTGCGACCAAGAAAAAATCAGAACAACGTAAGCAAGGTATCAAAGGACGAGGTATTCTTAACTCAAAATGCTGCCGGCGGTAAAAATGACGCCCTTCTGAAGGACATCGGAGGACATATGAAGCGGCTGAGCACGATCACTATAATTATTCTCGCAGCCATAACTCTCCTGATAATTTACTTATTCCTTTGTCAATGGATGCAGAAGAAATCGGACTCGGCGCAATCCAGCGCATAAGAGCATCCCTACGTGGACGAGTGGAAGGTACACCTGCTAACTAATTAATCCAGCATTAAAGCCAGTTTCAAGATCGGATAGATAAATCAGTGATTTGCAATCAGTCAGACTCATACCAATTTGTTTTATAACGCAAAAACTTAAACGACGTAAAACAGTGCACGAAGACTCAGTGAATGATACCTCGCGCCTAAACCTGCACGTGTGATATTCTTGTGTGCCGTTTCGCAGTAATTATGTTAACATGGTTATTTTGTTTATTCCAACATGAAGTAAGGTTTGATAATTTTAAGTAGGTAATACTTTATGATTGATGATTTGTTAGAAAAATATAATGATCTGGTAGATATTAGAAAATACTTAATTAAGAAAGGACAGACTAGGTATGAAGGTCAAGTTATTGAGACAATGTTAGGTGAGGCAAAAAAAAAATTTAACGATTGTGGAAAAACATTGTTACTATTGGAAAAAGGCAAGGATACGAAATTATTTGCATCGGCATTGGATATTTTTCAGAATATTAGAATAACTTTTGAGGAAATAAAAGTTTATGTATTGTCCCAACAATAAATTCTGACATAATGAAGTTTGACCTTAAGTGGCATGTAGTTTGACCTTAAAGTGGCACGTAGTTTGCTTCCAGCAATGGACGGTGTTAAAGACACAAACCAACGCTTGATAGATTCGATCAAGATGTATGTCGATATGCTGGATGAGAAAGGTACGAGTAAGACACTACTTATTACATTCGTCCTTAAAAGTAGATTGTCCGAAAATGCCAAGTTATGCATTACAGGGAATTATAAGACCATTCAAGACTTAATTAAAGATTTGAGATGCCATCTATTCACCCAAAAATCCTTTACGGCCCTACAGACGCGTTTGCAGAATATACAACAGGGTTCAAGTAGTATCGAGGAGTTTGCCACAGAAGTTGAAAAGCTGAACTGATCTACTGAACTTACTATATCTCAGGCAAATGATAATTCTAATACATTTGGAGTGTTAAAACCTTTAAATGAAAAGCTTGCCATAAAACGGTTTTCAGAAGGCTACGCAGTTCAAAATTGGGCACGGTCATCTCCGCTAGGACCAAAATGTGTTATCGGCAGCAATCCCTACGATTGGCAAGGTACTAAACAGCATGATTGCCACGCATGAAAATGAACAGTACATTGAGAATTTAAGTGATGCAGCTCGTCTACTATGCGACTTGTACCGTGGAAATTCTGCCACACGAAGATCTCTAATATTACCGAGGCTAAACAAAGACCTACAAGATTTAATGGAAAGTGCCCACATAAGTGAATACCTGTTTGGGGACAAATAACAGAGAAATAACATTACTAGAATTACATCAGCATTTACAAAATATAGACAGCGATAAAGAAAATGAGCCCCATTCTTCTTCTACGAATTCGTCCTCTTTGTCCCAAATCAACACAGACCCCGCAAGAGATGAGTTAGATGATTTCCTTAATGTGAAATATGTTGATGCTCAAAGTTATGTATGAACTCTTTTGAGACGAGAAACCGACGATATGGAAATGCAAGATTGTGCTTTTAGAAAACTAAATAAAACTAGTTGAAAGTCTTATACACAACTCCATCTTTAAACAATTTCGATGTTTACGAGCTTTATCAATATTTTAAAAACTCATTATTAGGTGACACTTTTCCACAAGTCACAACTTTATGTGGACTATTTTTGACTCTTCCTGTTTCAGTAGCATCCGCGGAGAGGTAATTTTCGGCTTTAAAGCGAATTCATCCGTACATGCGTAATTCTTAAAAAACAAGAACGATTATCGGATCTAGCCATTCTTTCTATAAAAAAACATTACTTATTAAAAATTAAGATCTTCCCGGCTTTTGATAATGATAATGTCTTAGCGCATTTAGTTAGAAAGAATAGTCTCAATGATAATATATGATTTTTTGTTTTAATTAATTATTTAATATAGCTGTTTACTTTACAATATTCTACCGAGTTTAATTTACAACCATTCATAATTTTAAAGGCAACATTATAATTGTACTAAAATAAATGTTAAACATGTCAACTCTATCTTTTACATGCAGAAACACACAGGTATTCTGTAATCTTACCTGTCATATATACATACCTATACATTCCATATAATGCTAATAAAAATACATAAATGGTTTCTGTTTGAATCTATTTATTATAATATATTTACAAATCAACTTATTCTAATTTTCTTTAAGTAATTTTCCAGTTTTAATTTTTTCTTGTATCAATTGTTCATCCAATATTAATTGTTTTTTTTTGCCTCTTCTTTGGCGTTTTCTATTAATGTCTAGACCAATTTAATTTTTTCTTTTAATAATTGGTCACACAAACTTTCACCCTGTGGTTTACGTCTTTTTAGCCAATTTGTTTTAGTTGTCTCGGTCAATAGTGCACTGGTAACTGGTTGCTTCAGTGAGCTTGGTGTCCATTCCTGCCACGTTGTATCAATATTATGCTGAAAATAATAAGAGTAACATATTATTAAAATTACTACCTTATTACTAATTACAATAAACATAAATCCTTACATAATCAACTTGTAATCAACTCTACACTACTATAAACACTTCTATTCTACAAAACAATTCAGGATACACAATAACCTTCTCTTGTGTTACGTTTTTACTAGATCCTGGAATGGACACTATTTCATTAATGTCTTTCACCTGCAATCAGCACAAACATTATGATTCAAGGATATATAAATAAATATAAGGATAGATATACAGTGGTCCACCGTTCAGGATTCGATGAACCAGATAATTAACTATAACAATTAAAAATTTAAATCATTTATACCCAAGGGTTCCGAAAATATTTCCTTTTTGTCTTTTATTTATGAAATTTCTACCTTTTATTACAAATTTGGTTGTAGTTTCAACAAAAGTCATTATTCTTTCATTTTGACTTCTGTTAATTACTGCTGAATACTAGAGCTACCATGACAAATTATGTTTTTTTATGTAAATTCAGCTCTTTTGAAGAAAAAGTTGGTTCTTCTCTAATTTTAACCCAAATTTTTAACACACCATCAAGTTCAAGAGCGAGTTTTGTAAAAAAAACGTACCACATTGTCAGTGCCTATGTATTTAATAATATGCCTACTAAATGCCGATTTCAAAATGATATCATTATAACAGATCCAATTATTTAACAAAAAGATATTCAATTTTAATTGAAGAAAAGAAGATTTTCATTAAACTACTTTTTTAAATTTTATTGCGTTAATACTTACGCTAATTGCTAAAAAATGCACTACAGTGTCAATGCCCATTTGTTTAAAAAAAAACTACTATAACAGAGTTATGTATACCTAACTTGTTACTTCAGGTATTTGAACAAAGAATTAAAAAAAAAAAACAAATCACTTTATTTATCATTTATTATTAATCTTTGTCATGATTACAATCATTAAAATTAAACGAAATGTTCAAAATGGCCCCCATTCGCAGCAATACACGCTCTGCAACGTCGAATAAACGACCGTTTAAGTCGTCGGGCAAACCCGCTTTCGCTGACTTCTCTAGCTGCTGCCTGGATTCTAGTCCTCAATTGGTCAATACTTGTGATTTCTTTGCTATAGGCTTTTTCTTTTAGGCAACCCCAATAAAAGAAATCTAGGGGATTTAGATCTGGCGAGCGTGGTGGCTACAATATTGGACCTAAGCGCCCAATCCACCTATTTGGGTACGCTGTATCAAGGTGCTCTCGTACTCTAACAGCATAGTGAGCGGGACAGCCATCGTTCTGCACACACATGTCTTCTTGGACTTCAGGAACGACACCTTCCAGAAGCAAGGGCAAGTCAATTTGCAAAAAACTTAAATATCTTTCTGCATTTAATGTTTCTGGCAGCTCGTGTGGACCGATTTTCTGTCCGTTAATGATTCTGGTCCAAAGGTTTATTTTAAATTGATACTGTGATCTGTCTTGCCTTATGAGATGCGGGTTTTCTAGCTGCCAGTTATGCAAATTGTGTAGATTTAAATATCCATCTTTTTTGCAGGATGACTCGTCGTTCCATAGTATTTTATTAAAAAACTGCGGGTCTTCTCTTATTCTGCGTAGCATTAATCTACAAAATGTTACTCTCAAGTGATAATCTCTTGGTAGCACTAACTCTGTTATAGTAGTTTTTTTTTAAAACAAATGGGCATTGACACTGTAGTGCATTTTTTAGCAAATATCGTAAGTATTAACGCAATAAAGTTTAAAAAAATAGTTTAATGAAAATCTTCTTTTCTTCAATTAAAATTGAATATCTTTTTGTTAAATTATTGGATCTGTTATAATGATATCATTTTGAAATCGGCATTTAGTAGGCATATTATTAAATACATGGGCACTGACAATGTGGTACGTTTTTTTTACAAAAATCGCTCTTGAACTTGATGGTGTGTTAAAAATTTGGGTTAAAATTAGAGAAGAACCAACTTTTTCTTCAAAAGAGCTGAATTTACATAAAAAATCATAATTTATCGTGGTAGCTCTAGTATTCAGCAGTAATTAACAGAAATCAAAATGAAAGATTAATGACTTTTGTTGAAACTACAACCAAATTTGTAATAAAGGGTAGAAATTTCGTAAATAAAAGACAAAAAGGAAATATTTTCGGAACCCTTGGGTATAAATGGTTTAAATTTTTAATTGTTATAGTTAATTATCTGGTTCATCGAATCCTGAACGGTGGACCACTACTTACGCCACACCCTGTATAAATAAATTAAGCAATTACAAAGTAGTAGAAAGTCTTGAAGTATGAAAGTCTCTAAAACTTTGTAAATTGTTTTTTAGCACTTGTATGATAAATCAATGCTACTTTGTCCAAGTCACTCTAACTGCATTCACCAACAAGCTCCCACTGCTGGGTAAGGGCTTTTCTTTTATAACCAAGCTAATTGAAGATTAGCTATAAACCAGAACAGATATTATGCATTAAAATATAGGTAGGTACCTCGGTTTCATTGACAACAATGTAATTTGTACTTGCTGGTGATTCATTTTCTTTATCCTAAAAATAAAATAAAGGTTATCATTATGTTTTGATGTAGAATTTAATTTATTTCCACATTACATTTATCTCAACTGCATCACTGTCATAGATATTTTCTAAGCCTTCCAGTGCCGGGCCCAATATTGCCTCCACAATATTGTCTTTGTTGCTGGGAGATGGTGGTGGCTTTCCGCCGCCTAAAAATGTTAAAGTTATTTATTAGTATTTACATTTTATGTCTATAGAGGAATTTATAAAACATAATACATAAACCTGTCATGAAAATTTCTTTTTTTCGGCTAGCCGACTCCTTTTTTTTTTTGCCGCTTTATGTTCTCCCAGCAGGTCTTTAGGCTATTAGGAGTGCGATAGCAATGAGAGCTTATATTCTTAAACTCTTCAGAAAGAGTAATCCACCCCTGCAATTTTTGAGAGTTTGTGGCGGAATCGGTGCGTTTGTTTTCTATTACGCCTTGGTGCTTTAACACTAAATTAGTAAATAGTTCCTTTTCATCATGCGTAAAATTAGCAATGCGCTTCTTTTTATTATCCATTTTTATTTCAAACAAACAAAACAAAACTTCAAAAGTTCAAACACCACATATAATTTGATGGTTCTATAGAACTGTCATCTCAGGTTTAATGCAACCATTTTAAGATGTTTCGCATTTTTGGGGTTTTTTACGTGTTATGTAACCCACCCTATTTGACTGTATTATAATCATTGGGTCTTTCATTTACTTATCGCTCGTTTACCTAACCGAGCTAGAATAAGTTGTAGTGAACACCAAAATTCCCGCCTTATGTTTAAACAACTGTTTACGTTTAGCGGGCCGATTACGAAACAGTCGGTTATTTTACTGTTGGTGAACATGACCCTTAGTAGAATAACTTTAGAGTACAAGTAGTATTATTAGTAGAATAATTAGTCTTGTAGGTAAGTCGTTTTCTTTAGTTTGCATCATATCATATCACCACAAACGGCTATTATCAAAGCCACTTTTATTATACCTGCAAGACATTGTTTTAATATTATCAGTGCTTCACGTATAGTAAAAGTGGACTACAGATACATCTGCCTATACAAGACTGAAGCCAGGAAGCTAATCACAGATTTTCGTAAGAACTCAAAACTGCGTGCCCGCGGCCCAGCCTAGTTAAGCATTTTTTTTGCTCCGGCTTACCTATCCCAATATTTCACGCTTTGCCACTCAAGTCTACATCTCTTTTTATTTACTGTCCTTTCGCAGGTATGCTGGAAGAGATTTATTTAGAAATAAGCATCACCTTTGTACCTATTTTTCCATTCCTTTCGTGTTTTCTGTATGTAGTGTGTATACAGGGTGGAATTTTGTAATGCCACCTGGAGGGAAAGTACTCTTAATACTGCAGATAGAAAATTTTACTCAAAGGAAACATTCCTTTATTTTTGAATAGAAAGCAAACTGCATTCAAAGATTTTCGAAAATTCTCTTCTCCCACACCCGGGAATCGAACCGGCTAAAATCTGAAAAAATTATACCCTGTACTTTTATTGCATCGATCGTTAGGGTCAATTATAAGGATGAAATCTCTCTAACAAACATGATAAATTAAATGAAAGGAAAACCCCTATCTTAAATTAAATTAATTATTTACAAAAAATGGTAAACTAACTAATTAGTTGCTCGAAATGGGCTCCATTCTCTTGGATACACAAATTTATTCTTTTAACGAATTCATTTCTAGTAACCTTTAATAAAGTGTTGTGGTGAATATTATAAATCGTATTCTGAACTTGCAACTCTCAACTCGTTGTCATTTACAAAACAACAAAAAAATCTAATGGGGTGAGATCTGGCGTTCTCGCAGGCCATCTGATTGTGCCGTTTGTCCGGGTATTAAAATGGTTATTAATGTAGGCAGTAGTGATTCTGCTGTTATGTGCTGGAGCACCATCTTGCTGTAGAATTATTTGGTTTCGCTCTTCCTCGGGGAAACCATTTAACTCGTTTCTTAAGAGATCCAGTATTTCAATATACTTGACAGTGTTTAAATGACCTTCGTACACGTGGACTAACACTACATTATTTCTCATAATTCCGCACCAAACGTTGAAAGACAATCTTATTTGATTGTTGGTTCCATGAACACGAACAGGATTCACTCGAGACCAATAATGGTTATTGCGGCGATTGTACATGCCATTATTGCTGAAGTTGGTTTCGTCAGACCATACAATGTTACTCAAAAAATTAGGGTTTCGGTCAATTTCTCCAAGCATGTTTTCACAAAATTTTAATCGTCTCCCACGATCCCCAATATGCAATTTTGCACCAACCGACCTTCACGATAGCATTTATACTTATACTTTTTCAGCACTTTAAGTACGCGAGTGTGGGTTGTTCCTAATTCATCGGCAGCATCTCTACTTGAAGCCTTCGGAAATGATTCAAAGTATGTTAAAACATCTAGTTCAAAATCGAAATAGTTTTGCTGAATATTTTGCCATCTCTTCTTGAAACCACCCGTATTCTTTAAATTTTCTACCATTCTTTTCAATACGAACCGAGTTGGTGCCTCTCGGTCTTGATATCTCTCTTCATACCACCGCAGAGCTAGATTCACGTATTTGTTATTTAAAAAATAAGCTTCCATTAAATCAAACTGTTTTTGATAAGCCATTTTCACCGTGAGACAAAATGTGAAATGAGTTGTAAAAACAATCAAATGTGAATAACAACTGTGACAATCTAATTTTCAAATTATAATCTAACATTCCATATTTAAATAACCTCATACACGCAGCTACGAGTATGTCGCAAAGGAGTCAGCATTACAAAAGATGGATGTTAGTTAAAGAGCTTTAACTTGACTCATTGAATTTGTAACTTCAAATTTCCTGATTTTCCTTTCATTTAATTTATCATGTTTGTTAGAGAGATTCCATCCTTATAATTGACCCTAACGATCGATGCAATAAAAGTACAGGTATAATTTTTTCTGATTTTAGCCGGTTCGATTCCCGGGTGTGGGAGAAGAGAATTATCGAAAATCTTTGAATGCAGTTTGCTTTCTATTCAAACATAAAGGAATGTTTACTTTGAGTAAAATTTTCTATCTGCAGTATTAAGAGTACTTTCCCTCCAGGTGGCATTACAAAATTCCACCCTGTATAAACCGTTAAAAAAAAAAAAAAAACAATTTTATTTAATATTTTGGTTTGTAAGAACAATTCAGTAGTACTGGTTATCTAATCAATAATTAAATGTATTACAGTCAAGGTCTTTGGTAAATCATCAGCTTTCTTTTAAGTCTCACCACATAGACAGCGCGCGCGCTTGCTCCCAATTTTGTCATCTTTGAATTTCTAGCCTTGAAAGTTTACATTTTATGAAAAACAAACAAAATTAATTGTTTTATTACTTGTTTTAGGAAAACTTGTTATGAAAAAGTGGAGACAGATGAGAGATGCCTGGGTGAGAACACTAAAAGATATAAAGAATTGCAAGACGTCTGATTACGCTGTCTCAAACACGAAGCCCTACAAATACCATAATCAGATGCTGTTTTTAAAAAAAGTAGTTGCTGCTGGTGAAACGCACGAAAGTGTCTGCTAAACAAACTAAAGAACACACCGAAGATGACACCACGACATAGAATGAACCTACAAACGAAGACAACAATGTGACTACAATGACACAACTTGACAATGACAGTCAAAAGGACAAACAAAATCCCCCACTAACCCCCCCCCCCCCCCCCGCCAAAACGCAGAGCACCAGCAAAAAGAAATTGATCCCAAAATGATGTCCTACATTGACTATCAGATAAAACCGAAGAAAATTGAGCAGGATGATCGCAATTTATCGTTCTTCAAAGGTATTTTGCCGTCCTTGGCTTTGCCTGATGATGACCAAACTTTGGAATTCCAGTCAGGGGTGTTAAACTTATTACAAAATATTAAACATAGAGTTGGCCAGTCAACTTATGACTGGTCACTATCAATCCCATGGCTATTTTAGCAGACCACAGCCTACTGATAGTGCACTATCGCCAGTACAACTTGTATACAGTGATGCTAGCAGACCACAGTCTACTGATAGTGCACTATCGCCATTACAATCTGTATACAGTGATGCTACGTTAGATCTGTCTGAGTTTTAAAAACAAAAGTACGTACCTTAAAAATATCGCTAGTTTTTCTTCTGGGCAGATACTTTTCCTCCAACGAGTATCTTGCTTTTTTAAATCCTTTTCCAATAATTTAAGAAGTTTATCAAAAGTAGACATTGACAACGAAAGTAATTGAAAAATTTCGATTCATCACCTTGTAACTGACGTAAGTTAACTGTAAGCACCCTCTCTAGATCTTCGGGCCATAAGTGGATGCTGCCAATAACGTCGAATCTTCCTTCTCCGACGACAGTACCAATACAACACGACAGCGTCCATCCTTGTAGAATAGCGGCGGTATACTGCGAGTTTTCTGTTCACACATCGCATCCAGTAATGACGGATCCGTTGAACGTTACACGGTGCGTAACGAACGGAACGTACGTTATACGGTGCCTATGTGTGAACAGAGCATAAATTTATGACGTATCCGTAAAAACGTACCAGTAACACGGACTCCCATGTGTGAACGGGCCGTAAGGGTACGAAATCATGTTAATATTATGAGTAGGTAACGTCACTATTGTGATGGAACATCACTAGTCGACAAGAAGGCTGCCAAGATGGCGTCCTAGCCACGGTTGACTCTCTTTTATGTAATACTTTAGAACATATAATAAAACCAAATTTAATTAAAGTCCAGTATTATCATTTAATACACCGACCAAAACATGTTGTCAGAATTGGGTGCGTAATCTGTGTGTCGTATAGTCATTGCACAGACAATTGACAGATTGTGAAATTCTCGTGTGAAAAGTCACCGTCATGTCTAACGAAAATCAAAAGCACAAGAAACTTTCTGGAATGTCCAGTCCGCAGCCCAAGGTGATGAATAGTGAATTAAATAATAATTGAATAATTCACTTGGCTCAACAATGAGAGCAGTCATTTAAATTTTATTTACGTGCGTCTGACTTGGATGAAGAGAGTGATGGAAAAACGGTAGCTTTATTTCCACATGTAATTGGTGAAAAGGGCGTGGATGTATTCAATACATTTGGAAAAGACGAGGATAACATTACATACGACGAGCTTATACAGTTATTTCAAAATCACTTTGCCCCAAAAGCTAACCTCACTTATGAATGTCATAATTTTTTCACATACAAACAAGGTGAAAATGAAACTTAACACGATTTTGCTTGCACATTAAAATTAAGGTCACCAAATTAACTACAAGGACTGCGCTAATGTCTCGGAGGAAAATGCCCTCTGGGGCCTCTCAAAGGTGCTCTCAATACCGTCGCAATTTGATACCTGTTTTGTTGTCCTTCGTCTCCTAACATAATGTTTTATTGAATTAAACAAGTTGGCTCGACAATCAATTGTTAATTTATTCTTCAGATATATAGACGCGAGAGGTCACCGCCGCCAATCGCCGTTTCGAGGACACGGCGATACTCCGCCCACGCGGGGCACACCTCCACCGTGTGCTCCACCGTGTCCTCCGGTCGATCCTCGCAGTGGAAACACCCGGGCGCTTTCTCCCGCCCGATTCGGTGCAGGAACCTCCCGAAACAACCGTATCCGGTGAGGACCTGCGTCAGGCGGAAGTTGAGGACGCCGTGGCGTCTCTCAAGCCACTCTTCAAAGAGGGGACTTACCGCCACTACTTGGCGTGCCCTGCACGGGGTTGCGACAGTCGCTCTCTCCATGTCGCCATGAGATCACGCCGGAAGTCTGTCCGCTGCGCGACAATTTTCCGCGGCAGCGGAGTTTCCCCCCGGCGTAGCACCTCCGCGCACCATTCGTGCAGGCGCGCGAGGACTATCGCCTCCAGATCCCATGGCGGCAATCCGGCAAGGAGGCACGCCGCCTCGCGGGAGATCGTGCGGTACCCACGGGCCAGCCTTACGGCTACCACCTTTTGGGGCGCGTTCAGGTAGTGGGCGGCTCGGCATCTCAAGGAACGCGCCCACATCGGGGCCCTGTAAAGGGCCATGGACCGCACGACTCCCGCGTAGAGCCTCCGGCAGGAGGCGTTTGGCCCCCCCAGGTTGGAACCGGGGTAGATGACAGCTCTGTCCGTCAAGTAATCCCCGACCACACGACGGAGGTAGGTCGGTATCTGGTGATACCAGAGTGCCTCCCTAATGCATCCCCAGGGCATGGAGTTGAAGGCGTTGGCGATGTCGAGAGACACTGCCAAGACAACCCCACCCCTGCTAAAAAACGTGCATATTTTACGGTTGCAAAATTTGTAGTAATAACGTGATTTTCGGTAAGTTTCCTTTATTAAATGAATTTCTTTGGGTCAGAAATGTGTTTGCAAGTAAAGTGACTGTAAAAACGATACTTTTAGTACGAGCCTTAGTAAAAATATCTTAGAAATAAAGTGTGGCTTTACTTTGTCTCACACTTTTGGGTTACTTTGGCTCGAGCCAAAGTAATAGCAGATTACGTTCTGGTTACATGGAACTCACAAAAATATCCTGGCCAGATAACTGCACTCGTAAGCGAAGCGGGAGCCCTTGTGAGCTGTATGAAGAGGCAAATTATTCTGGCGGTGGCCAGTTATTATGGACGAACAACTCTATAGTCGGAATTATATTATTTGCAAGATAGATATCCCCAAATTTGAAAAGAAAGGATGTATTTCTGTTCCTGAATTAGATGGCTAAGTTTCAACAGTTTCAAGAAAAACAAGATGTCTACATTTTGGTCTAAAAAAGTTCCTATCGTTACCTGACACTACAATTTGTATAATGTTACTCTTAAGTTTTATTATTATTCATATTTTTTGTAGAACAATAACAAAGCAATGATTCTCAATTTTAAGACTGTTATAATTTGTTTTAGGCTGATAGATTAATAATACGTAATACTTGTCCCGCCGCCTTTAAGTTTATATTAAAGACTTTTTTTTTTTTTCGTTACCCCTCAGTAATTGCCAGAAAAGCATCATTGTGAAATAAACGATTCGAATTATTAGTAGTGAAGTATAAGTATGTAATACTAAAAGACTAAGTACCCTGCACTAATGTATTTTAAATGACATTTTGAATGATTCGAAATGATGCTGTTTTTACCAACGGATAGAGTGGTTCTCGATGAAGGGTTGAGTATATAACCAGCTAGTGTAAGATAATTTATACGATGTTCAAGGACACGCGAATTCCGCTCTTGAGTGGCTAAGTTATACTAAAAATACATAAAATATCATTGTGTGTAAAAATATTTTATAATTATACGTAAAATTATTATGAATGTGTTGTCCGCAATATTTTTAATTTCCCAACATACCTTATTTGACCTAATAACTTCCATGACGTTGACGGTGTTATTACCCATAAAAGAACCCTAAGGTCTTCCACATTTCAAACTCTAGTGAAATGCCAAATAAAGCCTAAAAGGACCCGAAAGGTTTCCACTTGATTAAACTGTAAGTAAAGCCATCAAGATCGTATATAACATATATCACATATAACATTCAAATTGGTTTCTAGAGGGTACCGTAAAAGCGGGTTACTTTAGCTCTGGGGGGAACTTTGGCTCAAAACGGAAAAAAATATTGAACTTCCCGCCTGTCGGTAACAATGACAGTAAACGCTCTAGTTCGAGTCACAAATAATAGATGACAATAGTGGTAATATATATATGCCTACAATATTTGCAACTGAATTATGTCTATTAGCATAATCAATATGACTCATTTTTTAAATTTTAATATTGTGTACTGTGCGGATGGGCGATGGTATGAGTAAATGACACAACGAATGCTGATACAATACTGAGCTTTATTACAAAAGACACACGTTTATATGGTTACATTAACATCTCCCTCTCATCTCCTCCCTAAAACTAAAATAAAATAAAAGTTTAATTTTATTTTATTGTATGAATATGCAGTTTTGTCAACACTTGCAAAAAGTAAACATTGACACTCTTAGCTCTTAGACTAAAGCGTACGCGTGTAATTATATAATACCTATATGACATAATCGTAGTGCACATGTTTGTTATTGTTTTTAGTTGCTCGAAGTTATACAATAATAAGTAGTTACTTATAATACGAGATATGATTAATGATTGTCGTACATACATTATGACAATTGTTACAAACTAAGTAAGTATGTAGGTACCTATGTGCGCATAGTTGACGCTAGTGCGTCTCCGTTTTCTGCTGACCTGTATAACAAGTGTTGTTATGCGCTTATTAGGTACATTGCTTTTATTCTAAACATAATACAGTTTCGTTCTGTTTTTGTGTATAATGTCTGTTTTTCCATTATGATCGACCTAAACATTAGGTGACAAATCTCTAATCACATTGTACGGTCCAGAATATAATTGTTTAAGTTTATTGCCAGTTTCATTTTTTATTAAGACTTGATCGTTTGGCTTATACCGTATTGGGTTTACATGCTTATCATATCTACTTTTTCTGTCTATTTTATTGACTATCAAATTTCGCCGCGCTTCGGTTTGAGATACTTGTAGCCGGTACTTAAGTTCAAGTGGGTAAATGTCGTAATTGTAGAGAGGCTCTACACACTTTGCCAAGTTATTGGGCAAGTTACACTTTCTGCCATATACGAGTTCGAAAGGTGAAAATTTTGTTGACGTGTGAACTGTCGTATACATACTTGGACAGCTCACACTGCAGTGTAAGTATATAGGAAAAATTGTAGCTGTCTTTGTCTAATGGTCCTACCAAGTCTAAGAAGATTTTATCGAAAGCCGAATGAGCAGTAGACGTGATTGCCATTGGCTCTTTCACCTGAACTGTATATGTTTATGCTTCTGACATTGAACACATTTTTTAACATAATTTTTGACGTCGCCCTCCAAGCCTGGCCAAAAATAGTATTTTTTTATATTCGTCAACATTCTTCTTATGCCCGCGTGACCACTAGTGGGCAAAAGATGGAAGTCGTTGAGTATCACTTTCCTATCATCTTTGTCGAGTATTCGTTCGACATCTTTTAATATACATAATCTGGGCCCTTTCCAGTTGCTTTGTTTTCTTATTTCGCTAGTTAGTTTTTCTACAAAAATGTTATTATCTGATTTTTTAATGAAGTATACTTCATTTATCTTAAGTTTATCGCAAATATCACTCAGCTCTCTCGCAAACTCGGCTCGCGTAGTTTGTGATTGAGATGCTGGTTTTATAAATATAGTTTTCATTTGGGCGTTATACATAAATATATGTGATTCTAACTCTATAGAGCTGTCGCTCTTTAATTTTTGAAGATTGCTACTGGTTGCAAATCTTAACTCTACTGCGTCTCTCGGCTTGATATGAATTTCCACTACTTTTGGTTGAGCTGGCAAATTGTCGGTGGCCAACTCATCATCCGGAGCGACAATGTCTAATTTTTGTTTTTGAGCGCGAGGCATTACTGCATTCAAACACTCATTCATTTCTTTTAGTTCTTTTGAAGTAATTTTTATTCTAGATAATGCATCCGCGACGCAGTTCTCACTCCCTTTCACGTATTCTATTATATAATCGTACTCTTCAAGGGCTATTCTGAATTTAAACAGCCTGCTAGACGGGTCTTTTAAATTAAATAAGTATACAAGGGGTTTGTGGTCGGTTAGTATTTTAAAAGTACGACCGTATAAATAGGGTCTAAAATATTTGACAGCCCATACTACAGCTAAGAGTTCTTTCTCTATAGTGGGGTAGTTCTTTTCTGCTTTGTTAAGGCTCCTACTAGCATAAGCTATTGGTCTGCCATCCGAATTTGATAGAACTGCCCCTATTGCATACCCAGATGCATCAGTTTGTACTTTGAATTGATTTTGTTCAGAGAAATCTGGGTACTGAAGGATTGGCGGTGTCATCATACTCTGTTTAAGAGTTTCAAATGACGTTTGACAGTTACTATCCCAGTCAAATTTAATGTTTTTCTTACACAAATGGTTCAAATGATATGCTTTGTCTGCGAAATGGTCTATAAATTTTCTATAATACACACATCAAAAGTATCTAGGGATCAACATATATTTTTGCAATAACTTTTCTCCTGATTGATATTAATTAAAATTTTCTTTAAGGATTCATCAAATAAAGTGTTTTCGTTTGTCACAGTAACGATAAACCAAGTCACCTTTGCATTAATAAAGAAATTTGCCATTTTCCTAATAAAGGGATTTTTGACATTTGAACCACTAACATTAAAGTTCGAAAAAAAGACTGAAATAACAGTTTTCTTTAAAATTTTATTGGGTAACTTAAACAATTAATAATCCGTGTTTCTACCGCGAACACTAACAACACAAGAACATCGGTTTGGCATACTCAAAATGAGTTCATCCAAATCACGCTGTGGAATGGCCGCCCATGTTCGTTGCAACAACAAAAAAAGGTCTTCTTGCGACTGGATACCCTCCATATTCGGCAGAGCTCTTCTCTGTAGCATATCCCATGCATGCTCAATCGGGTTCAAGTCTGGCGACTGAGCAGGCCAGGGCAGGACATTGATGTTAGCTGCGGCGAGAGTCTGTCTTACAACTCTTGCGGTGTGCGGTCGTGCATTATCATGCATTAACTGAAATAAGGGACCGATTTGCACTTGTAGAGGAACGATGACGTCTGATACAATCGTCTCAGCATAAATTTGAGCGTTGAGGTTGCCTCTGATCCAAATCAACTCAGTTCTTCCGCCGATCCAAATACCCGCCCATACCATGATGGTTCCACCACTATAAGGATGGACTTCCTGGCAGGATTTTAATCGCTGTTGGCGTCCAGGGGTTCTCCAGTGTCGTATACGTCTTGTATCCGGTCTCATACCAAAACGAGACTCATCAGAAAAGCACACGAAACGCCATTGTTCTTCTGCCCAATTTCTGTGTTCAAGAGCCCATTGATATCGAATCCTACGATTGTGCATTGCTATAGGTGGTACCCGTAGCGGTCTTCGGGAATGAAGGTTCACTTCATGCAAGCGGTTTCTGACTGTTTGGTCGCTAATTAAGTTCCCTGAAGAGTGATGAAGCCTCACGGCTAACATCATGGCGGTTATTGTTGGAGCTCTTCGAGTTAAGATTTGAATGTATCGGTCTTGTCTCCGTGTGGTGCAGCGATACCGTCCTCCATGGCGCTCAGCCACGGTACCAGTGCTTCGGTAACGTGTCCAAAGTCGACTGATAACACTCTGACTTGTATTCAGAGCTAAAGCTACAGTACGTTGCCGGGAACCAGCTTCTATCATTCCCACGGCTCTGAGCATTTCTTCCCTGCTTAAATGACGTCGCCGCTCCATAATAACGTTGGTTTTAATCAGTAGTAGGGAAACAGTAGCACTAATAATGTCTTCAATGCGTTGTATGTTTTTATAGGGAAAATATTGACAGCTTATTTTCATCTTTTACTCGAATTTGATTGAGAGTTCCTGATTCAAATTATGAAATGCACCAAAAAGGATCCATATAAATTTATAAAATCATAAATTTATTACAAAGCCACATCTCAATCTCAAGAAATCCGCATAAAAATGCTTGATCCCTAGACATTTTTGATGTGTGTAGTTTGCAAAAGCAACGAAACGTTTCACTTCGTCGACACTTTTGGGAACTGGATACTCTTTAATTATTTTAATTTTGTCTGGGTCGGGCAATATACCATTGCCTGACACCACGTGGCCTAAATAAAGCATCTCTTTTTTAAGGAAATCGCATTTTGAGGGATTTAATTTTAAGTTTGCACTGCGCAATTTTTCAAAAACTTGTATTAAATTTTTGTTATGGTCAGTTAGGTTCCGTCCCATACAAATAAGGTCGTCAAGGTACACTAGGCATTTCTCGTAAGATAGCCCGGTCATTGCCATAGTCATCATACGCGAAAATGAGCTGGGACTAGTTTTGAGCCCCATAGGCATTCTTGTCATTTGATACTGACCACCATCTGCACAAAATGAAGTATATTTCCTACTGTGTTTGTTTAACGCTATGTTATAAAATCCTTGGTTTAGATCTAAGTGTGTGAAATAAATACATCCACACAGGGAATCTAGTATGTCCGAAATATTTGGCAGCGGGAACTTATCATCCTGAATACTAGTGTTAAGCTTACGGTAATCTACAACTAACCGCCATTTTTTTTCCCCGTTTGCGTCTGGTTTTTTAGGCACCAGAAGAACTGGGCTGGACCACTCACTGGAACAAGGTTCAATAATTTCTTGTTCCAATAAGTTGTCCACTTGTTTTTTTATCTCGTTTGTCTGTGAATGCGGCATTCTATAGGGTTTAACGTACACTGGAGCCACGTTTGGTTTCAATGTTATAGAATGCTCATATAATTTAGTTGTACCTAATTTATCACCCGGAAGGAAGAAAATGTCTGCGTATTTTGCGCATATAGACTCTATTGTCGATTGCTCTTCTTTATTTAAATGGTTCAGCGATAGCGAAGCGAATACTTTTTTGACACGATCAGCATTATTATTACTTTCTTGAAATGAACATACATCATACTCGCTTGCTTTGTAAAGTGTTGGGCTAATTGTTGTTATGACTAAATCTGACTCCGTCGTGTTTAAAATCCTAATAGGTATTTTCCCATTTGTAGGCTTAACTAAAGTATTTGCAACAAAGATCCCTTTTTGCAGTTCTGTCCTTTTAACTACACATTCCTCTGTCTCACATGTCCGAATAAAGTGAATGGACTCTGATCTCGCCGGTATATTAATGTGACTGTCTGTCATTATTAATGGTAAAGATGCCTTTGAGTTGTTATTCCATAGTAACAAAGTTTGGTTACCGTAATTTAATACCGATTTATACTTACTTAAAAAGTCTTGCCCCAGTATGCCACTACCTTTACAAGGTAATGTTTTAAAAACATAGAACTTATGTTGTAGTGTATGATTTCCAATAACTAGGCGCAAATAAGCATATCCTATGGCCTGGACTTTACCCCCGATACCATTTGCAAGTGTCTTCTCGATATGGATTGGAATGTTTTGATCGAGAATATGTTTATATTTTGTGACAGAAATGGATGCACCGGTGTCAACTAACAATTGGTATGTATAATGATTATGCGATTTTATGTTTCTTCTTTTGAGTTAGTTGTACCCATTTTGAGGTTGATGCAGAAAATATTCACTTAATAATGTAGTGATCGCGCTAAGTCCCGGTAGAAGATTGGTCTCGTTACAATACATTGTGACACCACTTATCCCGTTTTGGTAAATGAAATGTAAACATAGGCTGCTCGCGTTTATTTTACTGTCACGGTCGCCATGTGCGGATGGGCGATGCCATGAGTAAATGACACAACGAATGCTGATACAATACTGCGCTTTATTACAAAAGACACACGTTTATATGGTTACATTAACATCTCCCTCTCAGTACCTACGTTAGCATAGTTTTTAGTATATGGTCATATAGTAATTGTATTCCAGATAAATAAACTTAATACTACAACTATTACCAATTAATATAAGTACCTACACATTTTTGTAAAACATTTAAAAGAGTAAGTATGGAGTTTCTTCCCCATTCTTCTCCATACAAACTACCTTAGCGAATGGGAAAAGAAGATGAACTCATTTTCTAAAATGCCCTCTAATGGCCTAATTGAAATAAATATTTTCCTATAAAAAAGAAGAGATGTGATATACTATTTAACATAGCGTGAGCTTTAAGGTTCTGTCGTTTGAGTAGTCCCCACTTATACTGGGCATCGAGCACACGTACCCTTAGAGTTCATCTACTTACTGATAATTTGGTGGTATTATTATAAACCCTAATTAGTGTTCCTAGTGAACACTTCAGCAGCCGATACGATTCAAAAGTGGATTTGCCAAATTCGGGCCCACTATCCGCGGCGCATTGTACATCGGCCAGGAAATTGCGGCAATAGCGAAAATATCCTGTTGGCACCCACAGCAAAACTCTGCCTATTGCAGAAGCTCAAGGCTAATTTTCTATACAAATTAGTGAAAAAATCATCAGAACCATACTGAATAAACAAGATTACAGTGGGTTCATGGTGCTGAATAGGTATAAGTACCTATCAACGCGGCCATATTTCTTTGATACGGCGCGGCGAACGGCGTGTCGGCGTGCGTGACGTCGGGCATCATCCGGTTATTCTCGATAGCGGCGAGTGAACGAGAGAGAACGACTTCCGGTCAGCAAAACAGTGGTTCGCGAGTGAGTCAAATATTCCGTTCGTTCGCGTGAATGAAACGGAGAGTGAATAACAAGTGACGTGTTGTCAATCGGCAGTGCGTTCGACAGGTCATACGTTGACAGGTCATAGTAAATATTGTGCGGTTGTAAGTACATAAACATTGCTGCCTACGTAGGCTGTTTGGTGAAAGAACTATAATAATTATGGCAGATGAAGATCTAAAACGGTTGCTTGTTAGGCGCCATTTCAAAAGAACAATAACACGGTTGGAGGTATTCGTTAATGATGCGTTAATCCTAACTGCTGCGGGCGAAGTGATGATACAAGAACGTAAGAATAAGCTCTTCAGTGTTGGAGATGCAATGGCACATCACTATATAAAAAAAAATTATAGCACTCTGCCTCTTGTACGGTGTGTGACCGTGTGTGGGCGCGTAATGCCATGTTTTTTCCTTGAACCTATTAAAACTTATTATTGGATATAAACAGTTTTTCGTCTGAAAAGAACCTAACAACAACAGTTTATGGGCCCAGAGGCGCGTGAAGAAGTTAACAGTTACGATCGGCGGTAAATGCGGCGAGCTGTTATAATTCCAGAGGTGCGGGAAAGAAATCACAGTAGCGGTCGGCGGTAAATGCGGCGTGCTGTTGGTTCCCTTCCCAGAGCCGCGTGAAGAAGATAACAGTTAGTAGTTACGATCGGCGGTAAATGCGGCGTGCTGCTATAGCGCCAGAGGTGAGGGAAGAAATTCACATTAGCGATCGGCGGTAAATGCGGTGTGCTGTAAGAAAACAAAATGGAAGGTCGCATGGAAAATAAGTATGTAGTACTAAATGGAAAGAATTGGGCCTCGTGGAAATTCCAAATGTCAGTAGTACTAAAGTCAAAAAGGTTGTATGGAATTGTAACGGGTGCTGAAGTCAAGACAGGGTCAGACGCTCAAAAAGAGAAAGATTATGAAGACAAAGATTGTAAAGCCCAAGAAATTATAGTCACTAGTATCGATGAGAATATAATCTCGTACTTGTCAGTATGTAAAACCAGTTCAGAAATGTGGCAAAAGTTATTAGCATTGTATGAGCCGTCGTCACAGGTGAGTGTGCACCTTATACAGCAGCAGTTTTTCAACCTGAAGTCTGAGGAACCTATGATGAAGTTCATCACTAAGATTGAGGAGATATGTGCTCAACTTAGAAATCTCCAAGAAAGTGTCCATCAGACAAAATGGTCATCACTAAAATTCTATTGTCTTTGCCGGAGAAGTATCGTCATTTCGTGAGTGCTTGGGAGTCGGTACCAGAAAAACAACAAAACTTACACGAATTGACATCAAGGTTATTAATTGAAGAGGAACGTTATAGCAAGACAGAGCCTACAGCAAGTTCATCGGCACTTGTTACCAGAAGCAAACCACATAATAGTAATGAGACCTTTCACATGAAAAGTGAATGTAATAAAATTGGACATCTTGCTAAAGACTGTAAGTCAAAAGTTAAGAATTGTAGTGATAAAAGTGATAAGGTAATAAATAGCATTTGTAGTCCAAGAACCGGGGTGTAAAAATAATTTAGAATTTATTATGGATTCGGGAGCTAGTGACCATATGTCCTACAAGAGATTTATTTTGTAATTTTCGTAAATTGAATAAACAAGTAGTTGTCGGAGACGGTAAAATGTTAAATGTAGAAGGGATTGGTGATATTAATTTCTTATCGTTTAATGGATCAAAATATGTACCTTCTGTAATGTTAGGTGTATTGTATGTGCCGGCCGGACTTAAGTGCAAATTTGTTTTCATTGGTTAATGCAGTAGATCATGGGTATACAGTGTTGTCAAATACAGATTATTGTAAATTTACATTAAAAGGAGAAATTATTGCACAAGCTAAACGTGTTGGAAATTTATATTTAATGGATATTAAATTTGAAACAAACGTGAGTAATAATGATAGCTTGGCACTTGTTAGTTTATCAATGTGGCATCAAAGGATGGCCCATAAGAATTTTAAACATGTAAAGGATATCTTAGGTAAAAATGATGTAAAGTATGAAGGGCAGATTGAACAGTGTATATCTTGTATAGAGGGAAAACAATGTAGGTTACCTTTCTATGACAGTGACAGCAGAGCAGCAAGACCAGGCGGATTGGTGCATGGAGACCTGTGTGGCCCCATGGAGACGCAATCCTTGGGTGGCTCATCTTACTTCTTATTGTTGAAGGATGACTACAGTAATTACAGGTATGTGTACTTTCTTAAACATAAGTATGAGACAAAAGAGAGAATAGCAGAGCACCTCGAGCAGTTTGAAAATGAGTTTGAGTGCAAGGTTAAAAGGTTTCGGTCAGATGGTAATGGAGAATATAAGAATAGAGATGTTGAGAGGTTGTTCAGAATGAGAGGAATTGTACATGAGTTTACGGTTGCATATACTCCAGAGCAGAATGGGAGAATAGAGAGAGATGAGGACAACTGTTGAGTCTGCTAGGACTATGATGATTAATGCAAAGGTAGGTAAGAACTTATGGGCAGAAGCGGTTAATGATGCTGTGTACACAATAAATAGGACAGGATCCAGTAGTCAGAAGGGTAAAACACCATATGAGTTACTTTACAAGAAGTCGTTTGATATACATAGTCTGAGAACATTTGTTGATAAAGTATACACACACATTCCTAAACAGAGAAGATACAAGTGGGATCCGAAAGCAAAACAAGGACGGTTTGTTGGATATGGAACTACAACAAAGGGTTCCCGAGTATGGTTTGAGGAAAAGGGTGAAGTGGAAACATTCAGAGATGTCACTTTTGTGCATGAAGAGAAAAAGAAACATGAAGTAGAAAAATATACTGTAGAGGAAGTATAGCCACAACAAGAAAAAGTTACAGAAGAACAAGATGTCCCAGAAGAACAAGAAGAAGTTTCAGAAAAACGAGAAGATGTCCCAGAAGAACAAGAAGAAGTTTCAGAAAAACGAGAAGATGTCCCAAAAGACCAAGAAGAGGTTCTAGAAGAACAAGAAGTTTCAGAAAAAGACACAGAACAACAAAAAAAAGGCAATTGAACAACACATAAGTGAAGATCAAGATAATGAGTCAAGTACTGAGTCAGTACATTCATATGCAGAATATGATAATGACATGATCCGCCTACCAGGCCGCGCACCAGGTCCGCCTATCACTGGACGACCTCGCCGTCTTGCCCCAGCCAAACTGAAGGTGGCACAGAAGGAGTTCAAGGCCATGCTAGCTAACGGCAAGGCACGGCCGTCAAAGAGTTCGTGGTCATCCCCTCTTCACCTCGCTCCTAAGAAGGACAACAGCTGGCGGCCATGCGGTGACTACAGGGCACTCAATGCCCGCACTGTTCCGGATAGATATCCCATCCCGCACATACAGGACTTCTCACATCAGCTGTCTGGCAGTCGAATATACAGCAAAATTGACCTCATAAAGGCATACAATCAAATACCTGTCCAGGCAGCAGACATTTACAAGACAGCGATCACCACACCATTCGGAGTATTCGAATTTCCTTTTATGACCTTTGGCCTCGGGAATGCCGCGCAAACGTTCCAGCGCTTTATGGACGAGGTGCTACGCGGGCTGCCGTTCTGCTACTGCTATTTAGATGACATTCTTCTGTTCTCAGAGACAGCAGCCCAGCACACCGAACACCTACATCAGCTCCTGAAGCGGTTATCCCAGGATGGAATTGTCATTAACTCGGCCAAGTGTGAGTTTGGCCGTGCCACCATCACTTTCCTAGGACACGAAGTATCAGAGGAAGATGTTCGCCCGTTGCCGGAGAAGGTGCAGGCAATCCAGGACTTCCCAGCTCCCAGGACCGTCAAGGAGATGCGTCGCTTCCTGGGTATGTTCAACTTTTACCGCCGCTTTGTCCCGGATGCCGCTCGCTTACAATCGCCACTCAACGTTGTTGTTACAGGGCCTAAAACAAAGGGAACGTAAGCTATTACTCTGTCGCAAGAAATGCTAGACGCTTTTAACGCTTGTAAGGGTAGCTTATCTAGGGCAGCTCTGCTTGCTCACCCAGAGCCCAACGCCGAGCTGGTGATATTTACAGACGCTTCAGACACCTCTATGGACGCAGTATTGCAGCAGAAAGCAGGTGTCACATGGAAGCCACTAGCATTTTTCTCCAGGCGCCTGTCAGCGTCACAGAAGAAGTATAGCCCGTACGACAGGGAGCTCTTAGCAATCTACGACGCAGTCAGTTACTTCCGGCACATGGTTGAGAGAAGGCACTTCAACATTTACACGGATCACAAACCCTTTATATGTGTATGCACACAACCGTGACAATTACAACAAATACACAAACGTTTAATTACGCAGCTCTTGCACAATCCCAGCATAACGACCACGAGCTGCAGGAGCTCTTAAACAACAACACCACGTCACTCAAGTTGTGTAAAGTGCACTTGGCAGGCACAGGCACGGAACTATATTGTGATGTCTCCACTGGTAACACCCGTTCTTATGTTACAGAAAACTTCAGGAGACAGGTGTTCCAAAAGCTGCACCAGCTGAGCCACCCCGGCAGACAGGCCACAGTCAAGCTGATTTCCACATGTTTCGTTTGGCCTGGTCTGAAAAAGGACTGCAGGGTCTGGACCAGAGATTGCGTAGAGTGCCAGAAGAACAAGATCTCGCGGCACACAACCAGTCCCACCTCAGCTTTCGCTGTCCCTTCCCAACGCTTCTCCCATGTCCACATGGACATAGTAGGGCCACTGACAGTCTCATCTAATTACAGATACATACTTACGGTGGTCGACCGCTTCACCCTTTGGCCCGAAGCACCATACCCCATCGAGGACATCACAGCGGAGACATGCGCCCGCGCCTTCATCACTGGCTGGCCCCGCTTCGGCTGCCCCCATCGCATCACCACTGACAGGGGCAAACAGTTTGAGAGCAAGCTGTTCCACACCATCGCAGCTACCCTCGGTGGCCAACACCGGCGTACCACCCAACCTGCCATGGCGTGGTGGAACACCTACACCGCCAGCTAAAGGCGGCCATCCGGTGCCATACCGACACAAACTGGTCCTAGGCACTACCCCTGGTGCTGCTCGGCATCCGCGCGTCTGGAAGGAAGACGTCGACGGCAGAGCTCGTCTACGGCGAGCCCCTAAGGCTTCCAGGCGAGTTCATCGCCCCCACACTCACCAGCAAAGTCGACTCCACCGACTTCGCGTCAAGACTCCGGCATCACATGGCGAAGCTACTCGTATCTCCAGAACCGACGAGTCGACACGACAACAAGCCGTTCTACGTGTCCGACAGCTTGTCAACTTAGTCTTATGTATTCTTGCGACATGACGCCGTTCGCCGGCCATTAGACCTGCCGTACACCGGGCCCTACAGAGTCCTGCAAAGAGGCGACAAAACATACCGTATTGAGGTAACGGAAAGGAAACCACAGTGACCATCGATCGGTTGAAACCCGCTTACCTCAATAACGCAGACTACAGTCCCCCCGGCGCAACAACGGGCGCAAACACAACTCCGATGCCTCCGTTACCCACCGACGCCGCCGAGAGAAAAACATGCTCCGGCCGCACCGTTCGCTTCCCGGTCAACTAACGCCCGTAGCTAAGTAGCCATGGTCTCAGTGGGGGAGTAGTTTGGCGGTCATCGCTACACCGGCATTTAATACTCTAATAATTAACTTAAAATCGAAAATGTAAACACTTCACAATACAAGTAGTACATGTTATTTTCCTGTACAAATTTAACCTGTACGAATTTAACAATACCAATAAATATTTACACTGTACAAAATATAAGCATACATTGTAATGTACTGGTGTATACCTTTCCGAATGCAACTTCGAGCGCGTTCGGCTAAGCTCGGCCTCCGTCGGAGCATTCGACTGACCAAAAATCAATTAGGCATTGTCATTGAGTTCAGTACTCGTTTTGGCCCCCTGACTTGTACACGCTACATCTTGCAACAAAATCTAGACTTGTTTCGTAGACCTAGATCTCGCTAATCGACTCGATATCATCTCCGCAGCCTAGTGTCTGTATTAAGTAATTGTCCTCTGTCGTCTTAGATTATTTGTAGCATTAAACCTACTAAAAGTGTCGAGAGATTTATAATATAGAAATTATATTCCGGACCGCCGTTTCATTAGTCGTTTCCTCCATACACTTTAGCTCCACCCATATAATATGTGGTGACTTTAATGGTTGGCATGGTCTTTGGGGTTCTGCTATCAATAATAGAAGAAGCAAAAAAGTCGCTGACCTTATTTTACAACACAACCTATTCATTTGCAACATGGGAACCAAACCTACTTTCACTACCACAACTCACAACCAACTACGAACATCCATCACTGACATCACCCTTGTCAGTGACCCTGAAAACTGTGCTGTCACTGATTTGATGGTCAATAGCGATATGTGCCCTTCAACCGAACATAGTGCTATTGAATTCCGGGTCGCCTTCCGCAGAATTCCTCTCACCCGCAACCTAAATATGACCACCTTCAGATACAACACCACTACAGACAGATGGGACATAGTCGGGGATAAATTCGAAAACGAAATCCGCAAGAACCTAGATAAACAAACCAGCATCTCACGCCTATCAGCATCCGACTTCGACACATATGTCGAGCAACTCACTACATCCATCCAACACGCCTGTGACAATACTCTTCCTCGCAACTCCGGCTATCCCCGTAAACCTCCTTGGTGGAACCATAAACTGGACGCACGCAAGGCCAAAGTACTACACACACATCATCGAATGCTAAACCGAAAATGTCGCAGAAGACCTATTGACGTTCTCCTGGAGGACAATAGGCTCCGAAAGGAATATTCCAAATCTATTCGCTCCACTTTCACCGAGCACTTCCGGGAGTTCTGTAACCGCCAAACAAAGGAGGACGTGTACTCGGTGACAAATCGAATAATCAAGACCATTCCCCTTAGACAGCCACCCGCTACACTAAAACACGAAGACGACACTTCTTAAGGTCGATTTATATCTACAGACATTGAGTGTGGCAGGCACGTGCCGTGGCAGACAAAATGATATTCTTCCATACAGTAACTATTAACGTATTTATATCTATCGTAACACGGCCGTACAGACGCTTACAGACACGTGTCGTGCCCGGCCAGTATTCTCGGAAAGAATATTTTGTCTGCGCGGTTCATGTCTGTACGTGTCTGTGGCTCCTTGCCGGGCAGTGTGAATAGAGTATCGGAACTGCGTACACGTGCTTTCTTTTTTATTTTGCATTTTTACAATGGATAACGAAAAGCTCATAGAGTTTGTACGAGATTACAAATACCTTTATGATTTAAGTGATAAAAGGTATAGTGACAATCAGAAAAAGGATCAGGCGTGGAACGAAATAGGAATAAAACTTAATAGTAATGGTGAGTACATATTTTATTTTTATTTATAATGTATTTTACACTTTTTTTTTTTAAAGATCTTTATTTAACATAACAATATTTAAAAATATTATTTTAAAAATAGACACAGTCACATAATATAATTTACTTAATTTTAATTTGACTTGGCAGGCTAATGACGCCTTTATTAGTCTTTCAACAACAATAGTATGTTGGGTTTTTATTAGATAATATTTTTTCAACTTAAAATTAGTATAGTTATGGTTAAACGACAGGACACCGATATAATCACCTAATAGTTTAACGCTCCTTCGGGTGAATCGAAAAACCTATCAAAATTTTCTCTGACATTAAATGCGGCTACCTGATGATTTCCACCCTGACTAGGTAGGTTTGACAAAGAATATGATGCAATAATGTCTTCTTCATTATGTGAATGCTGAGAACCACCAGATTTTATATAATTATGTAAGATACACGTCGCCATAATAACATTGTCTGCATTATCTGGATCAAGTTGTATTCTCCTGTTATAGATACGAAATTTTTGAGACAAAATCCCAAATGCATTTTCGACAACTTTTCTTGCACGAGATAGTCTATCGTTGAATATATTTTTTCTTTGGTCACCTAGTTGAGGTTTAGGATATGGTCTCATTAGATAAGTTGTCAAAGGGAATGCTTCATCTCCTATGATAACATATGGCGCTGTAATTTCAGTGCCAGGTAAATTTGTGCTTTCTGGAACGTTAAATGTGTTTGAAATTAATGCTTTTCCGATGTTTGAATTTGAAAAAATACCTCCGTCACTGTTTTTTCCATAAGCGCCGACGTCGACACATATAAACTTGTAGTCAGCGTCCACAATTGCCATCAACACGATTGAAAAAGTTTTTTTATAGTTAAAGAACTGAGATCCAGAGTTTGCCGGAGCAGTTATTTGAACGTGCTTGCCATCAATGGCTCCTATACAATTTGGAAATTTCCAAGTATTCCAAAACTCCTCTGCGATTTTTTGCCACTGTTCTTTTGTAGGGACAGGCATTGTTTCACTCATCAGCCGTTCTATTATTGCACTGCAAACCTCTTTCACTATCTTGTGTACAGTGCTTACTCCTAGTCTATAACTAAATGCTATAGAAACGAAGGAGTCCCCAGTAGCCAAAAATCTGCAAAGAAAAACATTATGATATTATGATTATGATATTTGTTTTCCTTGTTTCAGGAAATGAATGTAAAAAAGCATGGGCACTGTTGCGAGATGCCTTCAGACGTTCTCATAAAAAGAAAAAAGATACGAAAAGTGGACATGCTAGTGTTCGTGAAAAAAAATGGAGGTACGAAGAAGTAATGTCTTTTTTGTTACCGTACATGAAAGAAAGGCCGACTAAATGTCCAATTCTACCTGTACCCGGTTTTAATGATTATGCACACGAGGAAGAGGTTGCTCAGTCACCTGAGGTTGAGCAACAAACGACTGTCACATTTACACCTGAGGTTAGTCAACAAACAGTTGGTACATTGCCAACTACACCCTCCCCAGCTCAAACTCCAAAGCACCCTCAGCCAAAGGGTAAACGAGGCCAAAAAGCAACTGATGAAACACCTAGTACTGTACTAATGAAGTATATTATAGAGAGTAAAAATAATAATCCACCGCCGGACGACATCGAACAAGTTATGGCTGGAGTTGTAACTACATTGCGATCTTTTCCGCCCAGAGAGAGGGCTATTGCAAAAGCAAAGATATTTAAAATAGTGTCTGACATGGAAATAGACATACTAAGCAGGCCATCAACGAGTTCTACGGTATCCACGCCATCAACATTTGACACTTATGAAGACAATACTCCTATGCCAGAAACAATACAAGATTTTTACCAAGGTTTTCAGCCAGACCTTACTGACGAAAGGGTGTATCGGCACTTAGAATAGTATTCCACTTTGTTTACACAATAATAAATAATTCTGTAATAAATCTTACCTGAGACATACTGCTAGTTTTTCTTTTGGTGACAAGGCTTCCTTAAAAACTGTATCTTGTTTGGTTATCAGCAATTCAATTTTGTTTAGTAAAATGTCAAACTGATACCGGCTCATACGAAAATATATGAAACATTTTTTTTCATCGTCAACAAGTTCTTTAAAGAGTGTCCAGTATTCTCCTTCTAATTTTCTTTTCTTAAGCATGGATGTACAGCCATGCGTTTTGCTCTTTTTTTAGTTTTATCTTCTTCTTCTAACAATAATGCAATTATGGACAAATCTTCAATAGAGAAGTGTTTGAACATTTTCAATAACATGCTTTTTCTTCTAAAACTATGCAGTAACTGCCAGTGAGAGCGGACGCCGATAACGGTGTCTGTCGGTATCCGGGGTGTCTGTCACGGCACGTTTCTATACGTTACATATAAATAAATGGTGTCTGTCGGTGTCTGTCACGGCACGTGTCTGCCACACTCAATGTCTGTAGATATAAATCGACCTTTACACGTCTGACCCGCAGGATACTGAACGTGCTCTTCTCAATAAATTCTATCCGGAGGACGATACCTCCGATGACACTCCCTCCCAAGAACACCCTAGATCCCTAAAAAGTTTACCCATAGACACCCACAACGAACCCCCTTCACCTACACTGAAAGCATCAATTGCATTAAACAAATGAACCACAAAGAGCCCCTGGCCTGGATCACTTAACTGCAGTAATATGCAATTCGCCACCCATTTTCCCGAAATCATCACCGACTTATTGAACAGGTACCTTGTTATCAATCATATTCCTGATGCCTGGAAGGTGGCATTGGTCAAGGTCATCCCAAAGCCAGGAAAAACTGACTTCTCACTTAGCTCCTCCTTCAGACCCATCGGCCTAATTACCGTCATCGGAAAATTACTGGAAAAACTACTTATTACCCGACTCACACACCATTTAACTGTTTCCTCTGCCTCCTCAAACTTTCTATTTAGTTTTAAAAAATCCACTTCCACCTTCCAGGCAGTCGTCAGCGCCCTTCGGGTTGTTAGGGAAGCTAAGACAAATAGGGAGAGCGTTATAGCGGTGTCCTGGTCACAAACTACGTTATCTTTACCTTTTAATGAATGCATAGAAAACTTAAAACGGAACAATCGGACACACTTAGTGATTGCGATTCCGTTTTAAACGAAATGTTCAGTTTGGAATTTATCATATCATTGCATATGTATATGGTATAAGTTATTAACGCGTGTCAATACCATATAAGCAAATTATGGCAATCTGTACAAGTCCATTTAAGCATTAATCTTGAACATTTGCGTACATTATGTGACTGGATCAAAGAATATCGACAAACTGGATTCTCTCATCAATCAGTCACCATCAGTTTATTGAGAAAAGCATTTATGATTTGCCAAAAGATTAAAAAAAAAGAGTAGCCAAAAAGTAAAGGATGCTTGATTATGATAATTTGATATTGATATCATGATCGATTCTGTGAAAAGTAACATGGAATCGAGATTTTTCTTTAAATCAACATTTTGTAAATTTTGATTTTCTCTATGACTTAAACAAGTTAAAAAAAAATCCAAAAGAGCAAATACTGAAAAACGATAAGGATTTACACACAGTCCTGCAAGTAGGTGAGAGCAGTGAATTCCAACCTTATGTTTGAGGAGTTACAAAATATGATCCCAAATTTACCCAACTCTATTATAGACGTAAAACATTTGCTCCAATACATCATAGAGAACGATTTGAAAGAAATTTACAAAAATGTTTACATTGTCATTAGAATCTTGTTAACAATACCTGTAAGTAGTGCTTCCGCTGAAAGGGACTTTCAAAATTTAAAAAATATTTAAGAAAAACTATGGGTAAAGAAAGACTCCGCTATGGCAGATTTATCTATTCAAGCAGATATACACACATCAAAAGTATCTAGGGATCAACATATATTTTTGCAATAACTTTTCTCCTGATTGATATTAATTAAAATTTTCTTTAAGGATTCATCAAATAAAGTGTTTTCGTTTGTCACAGTAACGATAAACCAAGTCACCTTTGCATTAATAAAGAAATTTGCCATTTTCCTAATAAAGGGATTTTTGACATTTGAACCACTAACATTAAAGTTCGAAAAAAAGACTGAAATAACAGTTTTCTTTAAAATTTTATTGGGTAACTTAAACAATTAATAATCCGTGTTTCTACCGCGAACACTAACAACACAAGAACATCGGTTTGGCATACTCAAAATGAGTTCATCCAAATCACGCTGTGGAATGGCCGCCCATGTTCGTTGCAACAACAAAAAAAGGTCTTCTTGCGACTGGATACCCTCCATATTCGGCAGAGCTCTTCTCTGTAGCATATCCCATGCATGCTCAATCGGGTTCAAGTCTGGCGACTGAGCAGGCCAGGGCAGGACATTGATGTTAGCTGCGGCGAGAGTCTGTCTTACAACTCTTGCGGTGTGCGGTCGTGCATTATCATGCATTAACTGAAATAAGGGACCGATTTGCACTTGTAGAGGAACGATGACGTCTGATACAATCGTCTCAGCATAAATTTGAGCGTTGAGGTTGCCTCTGATCCAAATCAACTCAGTTCTTCCGCCGATCCAAATACCCGCCCATACCATGATGGTTCCACCACTATAAGGATGGACTTCCTGGCAGGATTTTAATCGCTGTTGGCGTCCAGGGGTTCTCCAGTGTCGTATACGTCTTGTATCCGGTCTCATACCAAAACGAGACTCATCAGAAAAGCACACGAAACGCCATTGTTCTTCTGCCCAATTTCTGTGTTCAAGAGCCCATTGATATCGAATCCTACGATTGTGCATTGCTATAGGTGGTACCCGTAGCGGTCTTCGGGAATGAAGGTTCACTTCATGCAAGCGGTTTCTGACTGTTTGGTCGCTAATTAAGTTCCCTGAAGAGTGATGAAGCCTCACGGCTAACATCATGGCGGTTATTGTTGGAGCTCTTCGAGTTAAGATTTGAATGTATCGGTCTTGTCTCCGTGTGGTGCAGCGATACCGTCCTCCATGGCGCTCAGCCACGGTACCAGTGCTTCGGTAACGTGTCCAAAGTCGACTGATAACACTCTGACTTGTATTCAGAGCTAAAGCTACAGTACGTTGCCGGGAACCAGCTTCTATCATTCCCACGGCTCTGAGCATTTCTTCCCTGCTTAAATGACGTCGCCGCTCCATAATAACGTTGGTTATAATCAGTAGTAGGGAAACAGTAGCACTAATAATGTCTTCAATGCGTTGTATGTTTTTATAGGGAAAATATTGACAGCTTATTTTCATCTTTTACTCGAATTTGATTGAGAGTTCCTGATTCAAATTATGAAATGCACCAAAAAGGATCCATATAAATTTATAAAATCATAAATTTATTACAAAGCCACATCTCAATCTCAAGAAATCCGCATAAAAATGCTTGATCCCTAGACATTTTTGATGTGTGTAGCAGCTAAGATAAATTACTACTACTAGAAATAATTTGTTTTGTTCAAAGATGGAGCCACACGCTATTGCCATGTTTACTTTGTGAAACATAAGAGTGAAGTAAGTACAATGCAATTGTGAAGAACAGATTTCAACGTGATTTGCACATACTACATACAGATAATGGTTGTGAATATGTGAACCAAGAATTTACATTATTTTTGGAGAATAAGGAAGGAACGAACGAACGTACTGCCCCGTATACTCCACAACAGAACGGGAGAGCAGAGAGAGAGAGATGCATTCTATCATGGTGTGCACAACAGCGACGTAAACCCGAAAGGCGCCGTCGTACCTACCTGATTATAGAAGCAGTTATGCAGCGTCCCGGGAATGTCTCGCATAGAAATAAAACAAGGGTGTCTAAAATGTACCGCGGCGGTCATACCTTGTAAGAAAATCTTAACACCGCGATCTACAAAAGTGACGTCTCGGCACAACGCCATCTGTTCGAATATACTAAGGACAAATGGTGATTTTCGATAATAATTATTTAAACTAAAAATTGTATGATTTGTGTAATAGAATTTAAAAAAAAAATCCTATAGACAGATTGTGCTACCTACGAGGCTTCACCATATAACCGTCTACATACAACTATAGTACTATTAAATAAATTGTTTGGAGAAATAAGTAGGTACCTACGTGATTAAAACCTGTGCACTTATCCTTCCAACCACTTCAAACAGGACCAGAATTGTTAGTCATTGGAGGTAATTGTCACCGAAAAAAGGGGATTAAATAAATAGCTAATGAAGTCACGTTATAACTGAAAACAACATCTGAAGACGTCAATATGGAGGAAGCCATGCTCCTCATTCTTCGCGGTCTGTGTGATTAAATAAAAACTATGTCCGAATGTGCTCCAAAATACAACTAGCAAACTCACTAATGAAATATATGACTAAACCTTGCAAGCAGGAAGAGTGGTATCCTCTAATCTACATACCTGTCTCCAACGATTGGAGAGGGAACTAAACAATTATTTTCGACTCGTTAACGAACCGCAAGTGGACGAGGTCTCTGCTATGTCTGCAATACAGCTGGAAGCTGAAGAAAACTGCTGCGAATTTAAAGTGAAAATTGAAGAATGTGAAAATTCAACGACAAATAGCAACAAGAACGAAGATCGTTTCTTATCTACAAGTCATAATCAAGAGAGAACACTATGCCCGTTTGAACTCCCAAAATAGGGTTTTATGAGTCCAGTCTCATCTTATAAATATATAAGATGAGACTGGGACTCATATAGGTATAAGCTATAGCTTATACTACCTCATGGATGACCTATATCATCCGTAAAGTTCACCAATGACAGGATGAGCGACTTGGAGGAAAGGGTAGCTGTTATGGAGACCAAACTGGCTCAGCCCCTAGTGTCGCAATCGTCGGATGTGGACTTAATAAACCAGTTGAGGAGCGAGATAAACGACCGTGACCAAGACTTACTAGCAAATGATCTCCAGATATCTAACATCCCAGAAATAAGTGGAGAAAACCCTACCCACACTGCTATGTTGGTGGCCGGTAAGATCGGAGTCAAACTGAAAGTGCGCGACATCGTGAACGCCGAGCGTGTCGGAGGCAGGCGCATCAACGCCACGCAGGCGACGGCGCCCGTGGAGACTAGCCCCCGCTTCCTCGTCGTGCGCCTCGCGCGCCGCGACTTACGGGACGAGCTGCTGGAGGGAGCGCGAGAGCGTCGCGGTATGACCACAGCAGACCTCGATCTGCCAGGCCCTGCGACGCGCTTCTACGTCAACGAGCGCCTTACGAAGGTGAACCGGGAGTTTCTTTTATTTAAAATCGCAGAAAGTTCATTTAAAGCTGAATGTGATATATTATTCCTAATAGCCCACAGTTTTATATCCATCTGTAATTCATAATTTTTATCAAACTCAGTATGATCACCATCATTAAATTCACTATTAATGCTTCCGCTATCATTTTCCATATCTTTTTGAACATTACAACTCTCTGTAAAATTATCCTCCCAGTTGTCTAAGTCTATTTCCATTTTACCGTGTACGGACCATCACAAACTTCACCAACTTCACCAGGCTCTTTTTTATTTAAGAACTTTTCTTTTGATCCGCTTGACCCGAACTCCGATACCGACTTCATTTCAAAGTACTTTTTCGAAACTATTCTTCGATATCCGCCACTACGCTTAAATCGTCTCCATTTATTTAAATCCATATTTATATTGTTCCAGCTTTCTCTAACAAATCACAAGATGGCCGATTACTCTAATAATAGCAAATGTAGAACACATTTAAGTAGAATCTTACTTATAAAAATCAGAGGCTATGCTATCTTGGTATATGCTAGCTTGGTGCTATAAATCCGTTAAGGGTCACGACTAAGATAAATTTGCTCTATAATATCTTTACCTCTAGCAGCTATATCTGTGGCATTTATAGGAAGTGCATGTCTTATAGAAGAATGAAACAAGACGTTAACAAGATAAAACGATCTTACTAAATGCGATTATCGGATCAAAAGTCACACTTTGCTAATTACTTTTATAACTTGCAATTATAAGACTGAACCTGACTGACCGCTCTAGTAAGAGTCGTGTAAAATATTCCTATTAACATTTATAAAACTAAATGATAGGGTCGAAAGTACTTGTAGTGCAAATCATCTTAGAAGATGCTTTGGCAGGATCAGTGGCTTGAGTTAATGTGTCTACTAGATTTCTATAAGACGTGTAATCTTATAAGTCAATTGCTATAGGAGAATTTTGCTACTTGGGAAGTACCATATATATGCCGACGATGTACAACTATATATTTCCTTCAGACCGGACGAATATGACAATGCCGTTAAAGATTTTAACGAAGATCTTCAACGAATTGCCGTTTGGTCTGAGGAGAACTGCCTGTCGCTTAACCCTACCAAAACAAAATACACACATCAAAAGTATCTAGGGATCAACATATATTTTTGCAATAACTTTTCTCCTGATTGATATTAATTAAAATTTTCTTTAAGGATTCATCAAATAAAGTGTTTTCGTTTGTCACAGTAACGATAAACCAAGTCACCTTTGCATTAATAAAGAAATTTGCCATTTTCCTAATAAAGGGATTTTTGACATTTGAAGCACTAACATTAAAGTTCGAAAAAAAGACTGAAATAACAGTTTTCTTTAAAATTTTATTGGGTAACTTAAACAATTAATAATCCGTGTTTCTACCGCGAACACTAACAACACAAGAACATCGGTTTGGCATACTCAAAATGAGTTCATCCAAATCACGCTGTGGAATGGCCGCCCATGTTCGTTGCAACAACAAAAAAAGGTCTTCTTGCGACTGGATACCCTCCATATTCGGCAGAGCTCTTCTCTGTAGCATATCCCATGCATGCTCAATCGGGTTCAAGTCTGGCGACTGAGCAGGCCAGGGCAGGACATTGATGTTAGCTGCGGCGAGAGTCTGTCTTACAACTCTTGCGGTGTGCGGTCGTGCATTATCATGCATTAACTGAAATAAGGGACCGATTTGCACTTGTAGAGGAACGATGACGTCTGATACAATCGTCTCAGCATAAATTTGAGCGTTGAGGTTGCCTCTGATCCAAATCAACTCAGTTCTTCCGCCGATCCAAATACCCGCCCATACCATGATGGTTCCACCACTATAAGGATGGACTTCCTGGCAGGATTTTAATCGCTGTTGGCGTCCAGGGGTTCTCCAGTGTCGTATACGTCTTGTATCCGGTCTCATACCAAAACGAGACTCATCAGAAAAGCACACGAAACGCCATTGTTCTTCTGCCCAATTTCTGTGTTCAAGAGCCCATTGATATCGAATCCTACGATTGTGCATTGCTATAGGTGGTACCCGTAGCGGTCTTCGGGAATGAAGGTTCACTTCATGCAAGCGGTTTCTGACTGTTTGGTCGCTAATTAAGTTCCCTGAAGAGTGATGAAGCCTCACGGCTAACATCATGGCGGTTATTGTTGGAGCTCTTCGAGTTAAGATTTGAATGTATCGGTCTTGTCTCCGTGTGGTGCAGCGATACCGTCCTCCATGGCGCTCAGCCACGGTACCAGTGCTTCGGTAACGTGTCCAAAGTCGACTGATAACACTCTGACTTGTATTCAGAGCTAAAGCTACAGTACGTTGCCGGGAACCAGCTTCTATCATTCCCACGGCTCTGAGCATTTCTTCCCTGCTTAAATGACGTCGCCGCTCCATAATAACGTTGGTTTTAATCAGTAGTAGGGAAACAGTAGCACTAATAATGTCTTCAATGCGTTGTATGTTTTTATAGGGAAAATATTGACAGCTTATTTTCATCTTTTACTCGAATTTGATTGAGAGTTCCTGATTCAAATTATGAAATGCACCAAAAAGGATCCATATAAATTTATAAAATCATAAATTTATTACAAAGCCACATCTCAATCTCAAGAAATCCGCATAAAAATGCTTGATCCCTAGACATTTTTGATGTGTGTATATAGTATTTGGCACCAGACAGCAGCTGGCTCGACTACCTTTGACTTTTGACCTGAAACTAATGGGCAAACCAATTGAGCGAGTGTATGAGGCGCGAAATCTGGGTCTGGCGATGGACAAAGACCTTGGTTTTGAGAAGCACGTAGCAAGAGAGAAGAAGCGCAAGGAAGCGCGTAGTTTTATATAAGATGAGGCCTTACTTATCAGAATCACTACGGGAACAGCTTGTGGAATCTTTGGTACTATCTAGGTTGAATTACGCCGACAGTGTACGGCCCGCGCCTGCTAGCTCGTACCGAACGACTCATTCAAAGAGTACAAAATGCTTGCGCACGGTTTTGCTACAATATTCCTCGGCGCAGTCACGTAACACCTTTTCTAAACAAGCATTTCTCGCTTATTATGAAGTCCAGACGGAAATTACACTTGACGTGCCTCCTGTTCGGTGTGGTTAAATATAAAAAACCGGACTACTTATACAATCAACTAAGTTGGATAACCATTAGAAGCATATGTGGGAGAAGGCAATGCTCGCAACAACTCTCGACTCAGTCTCATGACAGAGCAGCTTTCGCTATGCGGCTTCCAAAATATGGAATAACTTGCCTCCTCCGATTAGAATGATCAACACAATACACACGTTCAGAAGACGTTTACGGCAGTATCTAATAGAATCTCAACGGAAGTTGGATATGGTCGCACTCAATGTCTCAATTATACTTCATTGCTGCATCCTCAAGATTTTCATATTCACCAGGTAGTCACTCCTAAAAGTACTGGGCATCGAACATATTTTAGAGCTAGCAATAAAAAAAAAAATAATAATATTGTCTATTATTGAAAACTCTACCACCCAATCCGCTGAGCGGGGCACGTCACTGCCTGGATTGTCAAAACTGTCATTCGCTTCTAATGTTCGGGCATCGTAACGTTCCCTCAACTTTTAAAACAAGTGTTTCTTTGTTTTATTTCTTTTCCCTTGTTTTCGTAATATACGGTGTGTTAGTAGTGCAGTGTTAAGATGGGGAAAAGAAGACATACATCAAAAAATGATAAAATACGCAAGAAAATACGACGCTTAGAACGTCGTCTAGTAATAAGCGATAGCAGTTGTGATGGTAAGTTTTTGCTTTATTATTCCGACATCGAGGTAATTATTGCAGGAAGTACCTACATATTAAAACTACTGCTGATCTCTTGATCAGTGCTAGTTCGAAACAATAAGATTATTGTGAACGTAATCTACCTACATAACGACGCCATATTTACGAAATTATGACTTTAATTGCAAAGTTTTTAGAAAACATTGTGCTAAAAAAGTTTGTAGAGTTGTACCTCCTTAGTGTTGTATTTTTAATGGATATAGGGGTAGGTACTTACTCTATATTGCAATGGTTGAATATAAGTAATTAGTAAGCACCCACCACATGGTTGTTGAAGACTTGAAAATGTTGTACCTATTTTACCCTCGAGAGTCGTGATGCGATTACGACCGTGTATTATGAGTATAAAAACGTACCACGATGCGATTGTGGTCTCTCATCTATAGACAAACGAATTTACCGAGTCGTGATGTAATTACGACCGAAAGAATAAACAATGGATATTCTTTAATATGCTGGCTTTATGTCCTTCCAGATTATGAATCTGACAACTCGCATTCAAATCCCAGCCCACGTTCTGTACCGTCAATCCCTGCTTCTGAGGATACACCTATGGAACCTTTATTGGAAGGGGACACTACTCCGGTCATACAGACCAATGAATCGAATGATTTGCCACCTGAGCCTCCAACATTGCCAGCTGAAATATTAGAGGTCTTGGGCGAGGCTAAAACTAAAACAGAAGTTTACGCCCCTAAGATCAGGGATGAGATCTCTGAACGTTGGGGTAAGATTGTGGTTGACGGATTGAATAAAGATTTAGTGCAGAAACTTATGGAGAATATACATCTTCCTGAGAATTTTAAATTGCTGAAGGCTCCAGAACTTAATCCAGAAATTGCCGCCGTTTTGTCAGAATCCACAAAAAATAAAGACAAACGCCTAGAAAAATCCCAAAATCATCTTGGGAAGGGTATTGCGGCAATATTAAATCTAATGGCTAACCTAATTGAGGGTGATGTTGATAAAACTATTATTATAAAGAAGCTTTCTGAAGCAGGACAATTACTTCTGGATTTACATTGCCAAAATACTTTTAGCAGAAGAAAATTAATTATGTCTAGATAAAAAGTTCTCTAATATGATACAAGGTGTTCAAAGGGACTCATTCCAGTTTGGTGAAGACCTTGGTGAGAAGATTAAGGCAAGTAAAACAGCGGAAAGGTCTGGCTTACAAGTAAAAAGGACCTTTGAGCCACAACCATCCACATCATATCATTCCAACCAACAATCTACGCGCCAGGGAAACTGGAAGGCCCCTCCCAGAACTCGAGAGCAGAGAGGCAGATGGGCAGGGGCCAGGAATCAAGCTTCCTCTCGGACCGCCAGACGAGCACCAGGGAAGAACGACTGCTACAAGACCAGCAACAACAAGCCGTATCCCAGGCGCTAAAGGTAACTGGCTATGCTGGTAGATTGAAATATTATTATGATATATGGAGGACAATTACCAATGATTAATTAGTTCTCCAATATGTGACAGGGTATAAAATCCCGTTTATTAAGCCTGTTTTTCATAAATATGAACCAGTTTCGGCCTCTTTTTCCTCAGACGAAATCTGTTATATTAATATAGAAATTAAAAAGCTATTGCTATCTGGAGCAATTGTAAAGTGCACAGATACTGCTGATCAATTCATTTCTAATATATTTCTTATTCCAAAGAGCGATGGCAGCTTTAGATTTATACTGAATCTGAAAAGATTAAATAGATTTATTGAAACTCATCATTTTAAGATGGAGGATATTAGAACGGCTTCAAATTTAATATGTAATTTAGATTTCATGGCAAACATTGATTTGAAGGATGCTTACTTTTTTATTCCAATTCATTCCACATGCAAAAAGTACCTAAGATTTAAATTTCAAAATCAGACATTTGAGTTCCAATGCTTACCTTTTGGTTTAAGTTCTGCTCCTTTTGTGTTCACTAAGCTTATGAGACCAGTGACATCTTATTTAAGAAACCGGGGCCACCTTTTGGTTATATATTTGGATGACATATTATGTATTGACAACTCCTTTGAAAGCTGCTCCCAAAAGGTTACCGAAGTGATCAGTCTGTTAGAGAGCTTGGGGTTTATCATAAACCATAAAAAAGTAATACGTGCCCTAGTCGTATAATGACTTTTTTGGGGTTCCAGATTGATACTAAAGAAATGGCACTTAAATTACCCTTACCAAAACGTCAAAAATGTTTAATGTTGGTTAAGGATATTTATAACTATAAGAAAATTTGCAAAATTTCTAGGGTTGTTAACTTCTGTATGTCCAGCTGTAGATTATGGTTGGGTCTATACAAAACAATTTGAAAGGGAAAAATTCTTAGCCCTCCAGAACTCAGATTATGACTACGACAAAAAGATGGAACTAAGCCCCAGTTTAAAACCTAGTTTATCTTGGTGGGAGAAAAATATTTTGACATCTCTGAGGCCATTTCGCAGTAATCAATATTCACTAGAGATTTTTTCAGACGCATCCCTTACTGGTTGGGGTATATCTTGTAATGGAGAAAATTCAAATGGTTTTTGGAGCTCGGTTGAGTCCCAAGATCACATTAACTTGTTGGAGTTACGAGCAGCCTTCATAGGATTAAAATGTTTTGCAAATAATTTGACTGATACAGAAATTCTCTTGAGAATAGATAACATGACTGCGATTTCCTATATAAATAGGATGGGTGGTGTACAACACAAAAAACTGAATAAAATCGCGCGTGACATTTGGCAATGGTGCGAAAAACGTCGCATTTTCATTTTTGCATCATACATAAGTCAAAGGATAATGTGGAGGCAGATCGGGAATCACGATGTACTAACATTGATACTGAGTGGAGTTTGTCTAGCGTAGCTTTTCAAAAAATTATAAATACCTTTGGCTCCCCAGGCATCGACTTGTTTGCATCTCGCCTAAATGCGAAATGTTCCAAGTATGTTTCGTGGAAAAGGGATCCGAATGCCTTCAATATCGATGCATTCACTTTAAATTGGAAGAATATTTTTTTCTATTGTTTTCCCCCTTTTTCATTAGTATTAATATGTCTGCGTAAGAACATTGATGACCGGGCCACAGGGATCATCGTTGTTCCCTACTGGCCAAGCCAAGCATAGTATCCTTTGTTTTTGGACCTTCAGTCCTCGGAACCAATATATTTTTCACCCGACGAATGTCTGTTGTACTCTCCTTGCAGGACCCGACACCCGCTTTGGCGAAGCCTTACCCTGGTGTCATGCCGCTTATCAGGGAAGCGTTCTCACGGCAACAGCTAACACCCGCGACAATCGATTTAATGCTTGCATCTCTGTCGCAAAGTACGGTTAAACAATACGATACAGCCTGTAAAAAATTTTGGATATTTTGTCAATCTAATAAAATTGAAAACTGTTTCACTATTTCAAACCCAGTAGCTTTGAGTTTTCTTACTAATCAGTTTCAATCGGGTGCTAGTTATTCCACATTAAATACGCTCAGATCAGCTTTATCTCTGCTGTTGGGAAAACGTTTTAGTTCAGATGATAATGTTAGTAGATTGCTTAAAGGAGTATTTAAAACGCGACCATGTTTCCCTAGGTACCAAAATACGTGGGACACCAATGTCGTACTTGATTTTGTTAGTAAATGGTATCCTAATGAAAACTTGCCTTTGTCTATAATTACTAAAAAATTAGTAACTCTGCTTGCATTGTCGACAGCACAACGAGTCCAGACGTTATCACTAATTAGAGTATCTAATATAAAAATCAATACATCTAATATTCATATGCATAGAAGATTTAGTAAAAACTTCAGCACCCGGACAGCGGCAGCCGCACTTAATTACCTTTCTTCGATGTTAAAATTGAAATATGTCCGGCGAAGACCCTAATAGCATACATGAATATAACAAAGCCATTTAGGGATTCTAGAAGTACCGAAAAATTAATGTTAACTACTAAAAAACCGTTCCACAATGCAACCGCCTCTACGATTGGCCGCTGGATCAAACAAGTACTACAAGAAAGCGGTATTGATACAACAATATATTCCGCTCATAGTGCTCGCCACGCGGCAACGTCAGCGGCCAGTCGTAGGGGCGTCTCCATTGAGGCAATTAGAAAAGCCGCGGGCTGGACGGAAAATTCCCTTGTTTTTGATAAATTCTATAACAGATCTGTTGTAAATGACGAAAATCTATTTGCTAATGCTGTTCTAGATTATAATGATAATTGATTATTGACATAGCTGTCTGGAAATTAAACAAAGTTAATTGATTAACTTTTGTTTTGTTTTTGTTAAAAAGAAAAATTCTATCCGATTTCCCTAAAGCTCTAAACATCTACCTGGTGAATATGAAAATCTTGAGGATGCAGCGATGAAGTATAATTGAAGGTTAAACAAACTTACCTGAAGTGAAGTTTGACCGTAATTATACGAATCGCTGCATCCGAAGAGATTTTCGGTCTCGCCCACCCATGTTTATTCATAAACATCCCTTATAATCTTTAGTGAAATCGTGCTCTGAAACGAATGACAGTTTTGACAATCCAGGCAGTGACGTGCGCGCGCGCGCCCCGCTCAGCGGATTGGGTGGTAGTTTTCAATAATAGACAATATTTTTTTTTATTTTTTTATTGCTAGCTCGAAAATATGTTCGATGCCCAGTACTTTTTGGAGTGACTACCTGGTGAATATGAAAATCTCTTTGGATGCAGCGATTCGTATAATTACGGTCAAACTTCACTTCAGGTAAGTTTGTTTAACCTTCAATTATATGATGTACAAACTGTCCTACCTATCAATACCCACACAATTTCCATCGCATCTGCAATTTTTAAAGGTCACTTCTCATTTATTTATATTATTAGTCCATCGCGCTCGGCTGCTTGCAGCGCATTGAGCGACGAAGTGCACGGTTTCATGGCACAGTATTTACAAGTTGGAACGTGCGAAACAGGTTTCGTCCATTTTATTTATTTATGTACCTTATGTTGTTTGTCCTGTCTTGCACTTTTCTTTCTATTCATATGTAGTTTATTAGTTATTATTTTACACACTTTTATTCTATTTAAGTATCTATTCATCATACATACAAATATATAATTAGAACACCACAAAACTGTTTTATGTCCGTGACATCACCATCTCAGGTCCAGTTGAAAACCAGCGTCGGGCACTAGCTGCTCGGCAATTTGCTGAACTGGACCTATTTGGCGCAGCCGTGAGACACAATATTATTTCTCTTACTTTTTTCTGTTTAGTTACTTTTTTTTATTATGTAGTTTTAAGTTTCTCATTTTTTATTATATTCTTATTTTGTTGTGTGCACTTACGGCTAAAGCCAAATAAACACATTTTCTTTCTCTTTACATACTTAATATTACTACTGTCCTAATTTATTAACATTCCACCACTCGAACATGGTAGTTAGGAGTCAATAATAAAAGACGTTATCATCACCAAAACGGCTTAACAAACAAATGTCATGATTTTCAAATATGTATTAATTAATAAGATCTGCTGTGATTAATCTAAACTGTTATTAAGTAGGGTTTTAAAGATTTTAATAATTCGTTTTATTTTAGAGAAATGACAACACTGCCTAACTGTCAATGTTCTAGCGGGAAGGTGTAGTAGGTGTAGTAAAATTTAGTGGCTGACTATTTCTCGCGCGCGCCTTTAGAGTACACAAACAAGTCGGAAGGCGATAGTAATGATACTTACTACACGATCAAGTTCTTAGACGAAGCGTTACCTGCTACTACGGTTCGCGAGATAACGCAGGCAACGGAGAACGATACAGTCATCCAAACTGTCCGTAGGTACATGCAAAAGGGTTGGCCTCGAAAAATAAATTGTAAATCGATTTTCCCATATTTCCAGTGCAAGTCGGATTTGCAGTACGAAAACGATTGCCTTTTTAGGGGACATAAAATAGTAATTCCGTTACCGTTAAGAGATAAAATGTTACGAGAACTACATGATACCCATTTAGGTATAATAAAAACAAAAAGTAATGCACGTAGTAGGATGTGGTGGCCGGGCATCGATAGCGACATCGAGCGTTGGATAGGGTCTTGTAGCACGTGTGCGAGCGTGCGCGCCGCGCCCCCGCGCGACCCGCCTTCGCCGTGGCCCGCTGCTGCCTCCGCCTGGCAGCGCGTGCACATATACGATATGACCGTAGGGCAGAGGGTATATCTCGTGGTTGTAGATTCTTTTAGTAAATGCGTAGAATATCAAATGGGACTTCAACTAAAGCTCTGATTGCTAAACTCAAACAAGTTTTTTCAACCTTTGGCATACCAAATGTGTTGGTATCAGATAATGATGTCAAGATTAATTCGGTTGAGTTTAAGACGTTTTGTTCCTCAAATGGTATAAAATACATGACGTCACCCATTTATCATCCACCAAGCAATGGACAAGCCGAAAATTCGGTGAGAACATGTTAAAGAATGTTAAAATGTATATTATACGATAATCTACCGCTATATCAAATCAATGAATTGTTACTTGGTTATTTGTTTAATTATAGGAATACGGTGCACTGTACCACTGGGGAAACGCCAGCTAAGTTAATGTTCGGTAGAAATCTTCGATCTCGATTCTCGAGATAGTCTCCTTTACTCCCGGAGGAGGTACCGATGACCAGCTCCAAGTCGCCGACACCACCACCGGAGGAAGAGGAGACATCCCCGACGCAGAACTGGGACATGATACCTACAAGAATAAGTCAGTTGACTGCCTCTCTTGTGTACGCGAGTATCTTTATTCCGGCAATGGTCGTCAAGTATTACAAGACGTTTTCAGCAAAGAACATATTGCAACTTGTCAGTGCGTCGAGCATCACTGTGGAATGGGAGGCAAGAATCAATGGAAAACGGCGAAGTACGAAGCTGATTGTACCGAGGGGGGAAATCCAGTATTTCAATCAGAAGGCAGAACATCTGAAGAAAGGAACAATGGAATGGATAATGCAGCTTTTCAAGCCGATGACGATCAAGATGGAGAAGCCGGAGATCAAATTCCAAGCAAAATCAGGAAAATTTTAAATGGACAACAAGACGGTTCAAACTCAAACGACGGAGCAGGTAGCGCGGACGGTCACCGAAACGCAGATGTTATTATACTTTTATGTCGCCACGGTGCTTTCACAGAAGCAGAAGCAATGGGATTATTTGCTCAATCAAGTGAAGGGATTAACTTTGTGTGCTCCAAACACTATGCAGAAAAAATCCGGACTTACATCCACGTCGCAAGAGTTTTGGTATTTTCGGAATCGATAAAACAAAGATTCGAAAGAGCCAAAGCAAAGTTTGAACTCGCAAACGAACCAATAAATGAAGAAAACCAGGAATAAATTAAGATGAAGTTAAAGGAAATTTTAAATATTAACAAAATTGATAAAGAAAAATTCTTCAAAGAAACATTCAAACACTTTACAAGACAGCGAGACGAAGAATAACCTGTTTTTCCTGGGACCACCATCGACTGGCAAGACAATGATAATGAACAGTCTAGTCGAATGTCATTACAACTTTTGTCGACTGACTGCTTTAATATCAAACAGAAGCTTTAACTTTAGCGGGCTGTTACACACCAACGCGTGCCTGATGGACGAGTGCAAGCTGACGGACAACCAGTTTGAACAATGGAAACTGCTGGCTTCGAGTCTTCCAATGTCGACGGACGTCAAGTATAAGGATCGCTGCGATGTTAAAGATGTTGTATTGTATACTTGTAGTAATTATCCTATTGAAATGTATTGTAATGTGCCAATGGCTCAAGATGTTGTAAAGTCTCGTACAATAACGTTCGAGTTAAAACAAAAGTGTCCGTGGTATATTAAAATTAACCCGCATATTTGATCACAGAACACGTGCAATCAGTCCTGAACGAATGTTCAAGGGAAGTTCCGGCGGATGATCACCGCTGGAAACTCCCGGATGATGTGCGTGATCTTGTGACCGAGAAGAACGCGGCCATCCGTGCCTACAGATCTTTCCCCTGCGCCAGTAACAAAGCTTTCATGCGTCGCTTACAACGCGTAAGCAATAGCATCGAAAAGCTGCGTGAAGAACGCTGGGACAAGATGCTCGGTGAACACGAACCGACCCATCAGGCTTTCTGGGACTTGCAGAGGAAACTACGCTCCTCTGAAGTCGCCTCAATGCCCCCTCTCATTCGTCCCGATAAGACCGTCGCTTTTGACGATGACGACAAAGCCGAATGCCTAGCCGACAGCCTAAAGACCCAATGTTCCCCTAGCACCCTGCCAGTAGACCCAGTTCACCTCGCAAAGGTGGATGTTGAAGTCGAACGCTGGACCTCATTACCGCCCTTCGAAGACCTAGACGATCGCCTACCCCCAGTCACCCCTGATGAAGTTGAGGATATAATCAAAGGCCTTAAGCACCGAAAAGCCCCTGGCTCTGACGGAATCACCAATAGGGTGTTCAAACTTTTTTCTCCAGCCCTTATAGTGCTAATGACCGCTATCTTCAATAGCGCCATGTCAAATAATACGTTCCCCCAGTCGTGGAAACAAGCCACCGTAATTGGCATTCCCAAACCGGGTAAACCCGCTTCCTCTCCAAGTAGTTACCGTCCCATCAGTCTCCTCAATGTCTTAGGCAAAATCTACGAGAGGCTTATTTATAAGTGTCTCAAAGACTATGCCGAAGCAAAGAGTTTAATCCCGAAAGAACAGTTTGGATTCAGATCCCAACACTCTTGTGTCCAACAAGTGCACCGCATAGTAGAACACATCAGCGCCCGCTTTCAGCAAGGCCTGATGACCGATGCCTTGTTCTTCGATATCGCGGAAGCATTCGACAAGGTCTGGCACAACGGGCTGATATACAAGCTATACCAGCTCGGTGTGCCTGATCGTCTCGTGCTCATCCTTCGTGACTTTCTGTCAAACCGCACATTCCAATATCGCATTGATGGTGCGCACACCAAACCTTACCACCTCCATAAGATGCAGACCCTCCAGAATAGATTCTTGCGAAAGGCCACAGGAGCCCCAGGTTACGTTAGGAATGAGCAACTCCATGTTGATCTCACAATCCCCACCATTTCACAGTGCATGAAACGCCTGACTGGGTTTTTTCGATAAGGCCGAAAAACACCCTAATCCCCTGATTTCCTCAGCAGCCAATTACATCCCTTCAAATACATCTAGAATTCGCCGACCTAGGCTCACCCTTCTCACACCCTATGATTCCATCACCCTTCTTCAAGTTGTAGGGAAACCAGTACACTACGTAAGAACAAATACAAGAACCGATATAAACCGCGAATCCGGTCCCGCCGCCGAGGGCCCCCGCGACCCCCCTGTAACATCACCGCCCGACCCTTGCTCGACGAGCCAGCCCGCGACGCTGAGCAAGTAACGATAAATTCCCCGATTAATGATCCGATCCAGCCTGCTGACCCTTGCTGCCCTCTCCTCAATGACGCACTAAGCCGAGGCCCGAACCGACTGTTCATTTAATTGTGTAAATCCTTAGTTTGTAAGCCCTGGCTGGGGGCCTTAAAGTTATTTTTGGCCACCACAGGATAGTCCGGTTAAGCAGCGAGTTGCGAGTGGTCATTCATAAAATAAAAAAATAAATAAACTGATTGTTAATTATTGTGTTCATTTATGCTTATATAAAGATCCTAATTAATATTGTTTGTTGATTATTGTGTGGATTTATGTTGATTTTATTGAAATTAAAAGAAGTGACAACTAGTAATGTTTACCTATCCTTTAACTATAGATTTGTGTATATTATAAATAAATAAATGTACATGAAGACAGTACTTACGAGGGTCATTCAATAAATACTTAGCCTACAAAAAGTAAACGAACATTTTGGAAAAGTGGCAATTTATTTTTCAACATAGTCTCCTTTTAGTTCGATACACTTAGGGTCTGTTTCACAATGTACGGATAAAGTGCCAAATACCTATGTTACACATAAATTATTCGGATGATAAAAGTTCTGAATAAGAAACTTTGCGTTTCACTAACTTATTTTATCTGACACATAACTATCTGGGACCTTTATGGAAGCGCGGTGGCAACACCATTTACATACGTTCCGTTTTTTGATGTCATTTCATTAGATGCAAAGAAAGTTAACACAAACTCTTATAAATTTATTTTATTTTACACTAGAAGTATTGTTTTACTTTAATTTTTTATATAATTAGATATAATTCACATAACGGTTAATATTCTATAAAAAAACTTACACAAACGATTTAATGGTAACTGAATATTGCTTGTAACGAAACGGTATGTCGGACACTTGACAGCTATTTGTGGTGTTTTTCTGTTTGTTTTATTATTCTTGCGATTTATGTGTACTTGCTAAATACATTTTGTGCACAGTGATTTCTTTAAATAAATACTCATATAAGTGAAAAATGACGACACCAAAACGTGAACGAAGTGTTAACTTCAGCCCGGAAGAAGTTGAGCTTTTAACCTCTCTTGTTGCTCAACATAAAAATATTTTTGAAAATAAGAAGAGTGACGCAGTCACTTGGCATGAAAAAGAACAGTGCTGGAAGACACTGGAGGCATTATTTAATAGCAGAAGCGGTACGAACTTTCGGAGTGCTAAAACTTTAAAAGCGAAATACGAAGGGATAAAACGAACAACTAGAAAAAAGTCTGCTTTAATACGTGCTGAAACATATCGCACAGGAGGGGGGCCTAGTGCTGCTCCTCCTCTGACGCCTATAGAGGACAAAGTAAAAGATATGATATTGTTATCTGTTGATGGAATTCAAAGTGAATTTGATTCCGATCATGTTGGTAAGATCTTAAGTTTTAAATTGTTATTAGTTGTGTACTAGTGTATCAATTTACCTAACCAATCTGTAATTTGTGTATAAGTGAATTAACTTATTCAGCCTTATGGTGAACAGAATACATTTGCCCCACCCCTTCTCTTCCTTATATAATTTTCTTTGTTGCAGATTCTATACAAATACAACCTAGCCAAGAAATATTTTTTGCTGTAGGCTCAGAAAATGGTGAAATGACAGAGATTGTCGCAGACAATAAATGTGTCAAATCAGTGGATGCAGATGAGCATCACATAAGTTAGTTACTTTTTCTACATGTAAAGGCCAGTTCTACTACTACCAACTAAATTTTAATCAATTTTAAACTCACCTACTTTTTGGTTTTCAGTTGAATATCAACCTATACAAAATGACGACTGATGACGAACGGACATCAAGAAAAAAGATAAGTAAGTAGTGTTCCTGTTGTGACTCAGTATTGTTGATAAGCATACCTTCACCATGATCTCACCTTTTCTTTTTAATTTCAGGTCAACATACTACACCCAAAAGAGTTGAGAATGACGAGAAGTGGACTAATTGGAAGCCAAAATCTCTGCGTTCCAAAAAACATCCTGCTTTATGTAAGTTCTTTTAATGTTAGCATTTGGATAAACAAAGTGCTTAGATTATGTTATTATTTAGCTATTTTTTATTGATGCACAACATAACTTGATTTAACAGAGTTGGTGATGTAATGGTAGAACCACTGACAGCTATTTAAACCCAGGGTTTGATTTGTCTTAGCATGTAGCAATGTGGATGTGGCCATAAACTCGTAGAGGAGACCTACATAATTATGTCTTGCAGTGTACTAAGTATGGGTCAAAATAATGATATTGATACTAGCTTGTATAATTTTTACCAATATTCAAAATAAATAAAAAATCTTGTTTCAGCTGCTGAGAAGATGAAAAGGCCTTTTGAAAGAGTAGCAGATTCAAAATTAGATATTGCAGAAGTGCAAAAGCAGATTCTAGAGGAAGAATTATTAAATAAAAGAAAGCAATGGGCCTTTGAAGAGGAAGAAAGGGAGCACAAAAGGGAAATGTGGGCATTGGAAAAAAAAAACATTTTAAATAAATTAGAAAATTAATCCATTTTTTATTTTTATAACAACACAGAATACATATATAATATCACAACCTACCATATTTTTAAATCTTTTGCTGCCATAATGAATGCAAAATTCTGAAATAAATGACTAATCTTATTATAATAATGAAGCAAAATAATCATTAATTAAATTACTTCGCACTGTTGCATCCCCCATATCTTCTAGTCTACTTTGATTCACAACATCATGTTCATCTGGCTCATTTACTGGGTGGATGACTTCAAAATGATCATCTCGCATATCTATTGCAATGTTGTGCAATACTGCACATGCCACTATTACGGCCTGTACTCGAGATACAGACAACAATTTTTTTTTTGATAAAATTGGGAATCTATTTTTCCAAACACCATAGGTTCTTTCCACTACATTTCTGCTTCTTATTTGGGACTCATTATACAGATGTTCTGCTGGAGTTATGGGAATTTGTAGTGGTGTAAGTAGGTATGAAGTATTTTCATATCCTTTATCACCGACAATCATACAGTTTCCAAATTCTCCATTTTGAACTCGTTGCTTTATAAAAGAATTATTAAATATTGTTTGATCATGTGCTGCTCCTGGCCATCTAGCCACTATATCCAAGATCTTTAACTTTGCACTCACTACAGTTTGTACATTAAAAGAAAATTGTGACTTCCTGTTTCTCCAGTCTTCTGCACTGTTTCCACCTGAATATAATGAAAACAGAATTTATTAAACACAGGAGCTTTATTTAATCATAATATATAATATAGATACATAGTTTGATAGATAGCTACTGGATACATAAGTATTATATATTTAGGTTTATTCATATTATATAAGTAATTATTTTTTTACCTGGAGATTTAATAGGAACATGGGTACAATCGATAGCACCAATAAGTCTTGGGAATTTAGCTATATTATAAAACTCTTGCTGGATTTCTTGAGTGTTGGTTGGAAATTTGATAAACTCCGGACGCAATCGTGCAATAGCTTGTGAAACCAGGTAGACAATGCGACTGGCAGAAGCTTTGCTGACACCAGAGAAATCACCTACTACTGTGAGAAAGCTTCCCGTCGCGTTAAACCTCAATGTTAACAGTAGACGAGTAATCGGCCTTATAGCACGATTCCTGAAAAAGACATAGTTTGAGTATATTAGGTATACCTAGGTACTTATACTAGGTACCATTATAAAAAAATGCAGGTTGTAGGCCGTGTTGTAGGTTAGGTACCTACCTATGTGCTTGCTACTTACCTTTCTGTAGTGACAGGTAAAGCTGTCTCAATAATTGAATACACAAACATCACAGCTTTCTTAGTAAGTCTGAAGCGCGCCCTAAAGTCCGTTTCGTCTAATGTCTCCATATAGTTTATTCTTTCCCGATACACAGGATTCCTGCGTGGTATTGTGAGGCCATCAAAATACTCATCAAACTCATCTTCAAGAGTCTCAAAAATCTCCATTGTCGTTATAATTATAGGTTATTAATTAAAACAAAACACCACGCTGATTTCTTTCTGATACATTTACGTGAATAGATACCTAGTTTAGACAACACGACACGAACGAAAGAAAGACAAGACAATGTTATTTAATTTTAACTGTCAAATACACTACTTATGTTTAAGATAAATGCGCTATTTGCCACTTCGTCTGATCCATAATTTATGGTGGACTTTATGTCACACATACCGCTATTTGAAAGTCGTGAAACGCAACTATTGTGTTTATCCTACGAATAAGTAACAAATAGCCTATTCGAAACTTGTGCAGAACTTATCAGTACATTGTGAAACAGACCCTTAGCCCAGCGATGCTCCAACTTTTTTAACCCGTCGGAAAAATAATTTTTGTCAAACTCTGCAAAATAGGCCTCCGTGGCGGCGATGACCTCCTCATTCGATCCATATCTATTCCCGGCGAGTGATTTTTTCAGATTAGGAAACAGAAAGAAGTCACAAGGGGCCAAATCTGGAGAATACGGTGGATGGGGCAGCAATTCGTAGCGTAATTTGACCAATTTGGCCATGGCAGCGGCAGACGTGTGAACCGGTGCGTTGTCGTGGTGAAACAGCACTTTTTTCTTCGCCAGATGGGGTCGTTTTTTCTTTAATTCGGCGTCGAATCGGCCCAATAAATCGGCATAGTAAAGCCCTGTAATTGTTTTACCCTTCTCGAGGTAATCGATGTAGATCACACCTTGTGAATCCCAGAAAACGGTGGCCATAACTTTTCCGGCCGATTTTACAGTTTTCGCCTTCTTTGGAGCACGTTCCCCGGTCTGGATCCATTGTTTTGATTGCTCCTTGTTCTCTGGTGTGTACCAGTGGATCCAGGTTTCATCAACGGTCACAAAACGACGCAAAAACTCCGCTGGATTCCGCTTAAACAGCGCCAAACACAGACGTGTTTGGCGCTGTTTAAGCGATGTGGTCTCACGGTTGCGCTTGTTTTCTGGTGTGAGTAAACGCGGCACCCATCGCGCCGACAGCTTTCTCATGCCGAGTTCCTCGTGAAGAATATGATGCACTGTTCCTTCTGAAATGCCTACAGTCTCAGCTAGCTCCCGAACCTTTAATCGGCGATCTGCCAATACGAAATCGTGGATTTTTTTAATGTTTTCCTCCGTAGCAGCTGTTTTCGGTGCACCTGGACGTGGTTCATCAAAAACCGACGTACGGCCACGTGCAAACTCGTTGAACCAATTCTTGACGGTGGCCATCGATGGAGAAGAGTCACCGTACACAGCATCCAAGCGCTCTTTGATTTCGATGCGCGTTCTCCCTTCCAAAAATAGGAATCGAATCACCGAACGATATTGCCCTTTTTCCATTTTTGTAAAACCGATCGACACGTTCGCTTCCATAAGTTGTCAAATTAAAACAAATGAAGGGATTGGAATGAAAATTTGAAAAAAGAATGTGCTACACTGTGGTAAAACTCTTTTGAAACTACAGCGCCCTCTGGCGATGAGGCTAGGTACTTATTGAATGCACCTCGTATTTCAATAAACATTCCCAAATTTTGAGAAGTAGCCCTAATGAGTAATAGCCCTAATGAGAAGTAGCCCAAGTGAGAAGTAGCCCAAGTGAGAAGTAGCCTAAGTGAGAAGTAGCCCAAGTGAGAAGTAGCCCTAATCAGAAGTAGCCAAAATGAGAAGTGGCCATAATGAGAAGTAGTCCATTAGGGAGTCGGTTGCCAAAATGAGAATTAGCCCTAATGCGCTTAAGCCGACTCGCCTCGCTAATCTATTACTATTTGACGACCGCGGTCATCTCACTCACTCGCCGACGAGTGAACGAGATGACTAGACTCGCCTAAACCGACCCGAGGGGGACGAGTGAGCGAGATGAATATTGTCTTGTATGAATAGTATCTGGCCGCTTACTTGTACTTGCGTACTATGCACATAATGTGTGTATTGTAAGAACAAAACGCAAAGCTAATTGCATAGGTCGCCACCAGCAACTGTACTTAATTCCACACCTAATGTGTTGTATATTTGTGTCGAGTTTTCTTTCTAAGTTTACATGTACTCCTTAATGACAGTGATTCAGTTAAAAGACGAATTGCCAAAAAGAAAAGCTTCTGTTACTGGTAAAAACGCGGCTTTCATTTTTATGTAGGAGCTTTTTATACGTTTATGAGTGCTAACAAGCTTGTTGTTGCAGATTGGGAACATACCACCGTTTCAATTTCGGTGTAGAGGATGATAGGTTATAGGAAGACGAGGTTTACGTTGCTCCTGCAGCTGAATCTTTCAGAGATATCAATGCTAGCTCATGTCTACCTCAGTTGACAAAACAGCTTATTCAAGCATTTGTTGAAAGGTAATTGTGGATTCCATATAATAATAATAAAATAATATAATAAATTTTTTATTTTCTCCCACAAAGTAAAGTTACAATATAGAGGTGTTACAATTAAATATTGGAGGTACAAAGGTTTGTGGGAGTCAGGAGTTCAAACTAGGATGATACCCTGTGCTATGGACTCCTGGCCCCCCTCGCCGAGATTGGCATTATGACAATTTTAGAGAGACATGTCATTGTAGGACTATTTTAAAAAAAGAATTACAAGAAAAAATACTAATGTAATAAAACAAAAACTAAAAATGCGTGTGTGTTTGCGTGTGAAGTGTGAGTGTGAAGTGGAAGGTGTCATATGTGGTGTGGTGTAGTGTGTGTATGTGTGTGAGACAGCGAGAGTAAGATAGTGTAATGTGTGTGTACGTTCATAGATGGATGTAAATACAAATGTGTGCGCGAAGGGGTGGCAGTATGTAGTTATGAGAAACGCTAGACTAGGATAATATAGTGAGCAGTTTTTCAGTTTCTTCATAATCAAGTTCTAAAAGCCATTGTGTCAGCTTCTTTTTACATTCTACCCTAGACAGATTAACAATTTCAAGAATCTTATTAATTTTATTATACAGTCTGCTTGATCTGAATATATAGAAATTTTTGGCAAAAGAGGTTTTTACTGGAGTTGTTTCACAGACTTCATAGAATCGTCTAGTATTAACCTTTTGTTTAGCCGTAGAAACGTCTATAGAGGAATGTTTTTTTATTACCGTTTGCAGTATATAAAGTTGTCTGATTGTTAATACCTTTGCTTCTTCGTAGAGAGTTGTTGTAGCGTATAAACGTGGTTTGAAGAGAGCAACTTTTAGAAGAAGTCGTTGAGCTCTTTCAACGTTTAGGACATTTGTTTTATACGAGCCGCCCCAGGTGGAGATACAATACGATAAGATTGATTGGCAAAGGGATTCGTACACATTTTTAACCAGTTTCCAATTTGCAACATGCCTAAGATTTTTAAATATATGAACGAGTTTTCTAGTTTTCTGAACCAGATGTGCAATGTGTTGTTTGAAAGATAAGTTTTTATCGATCATTATGCCTAAGTATTTTATTGATTCAGTTTTTGCTATCATTGGGCACATGGTACAGTTGGTGGTTACTGGATTACATGTGTGTGCATAAACGTTGAAATTATTAGTGTTTGATGCTACATTATGTATTGTAAACTCTATATATTTAGTTTTGGTGGCGTTTAAGGTCAGTTTGTTGAGAGCAAGCCAGGAAGTTACAATATTGAACCCTTCTTGGGCAGCAACAAAAGTTTCGTCCCAAGAGTCACCATAAAATGTTAAGGTGGTGTCATCGGCATAAGACATTACATGACAGTTTCTAATGTTTAGCTGGCAAAGATCATTGATATAGCAAAGGAAGAGGGGGGGGCCTAAGATACTGCCTTGTGGGATTCCAATATTAATCGGTCTTTCTTCACTCAGCGTATTGCCTATCCGAACTGATTGATAACGATCTTGTAAATAGTTCTCGAATAGTTTTAATTGTGTGTCCCTTATTCCCATTTGTTCTAGTTTGGAAATTAATATGCGTGGGCACACAGTATCAAAAGCTTTCTGAAGGTCCAGAAAGATAGTCAAACATTTTTTTCTATTATCTAATTTACTTACAATGAATTCAGTGAACGTATGAATACAATCAGTTGTGGATTTTCCTTTTCTGAAGCCATACTGGTTTGGTGATAAGATGTTTTTATCTTCTAAATATTTTACAAATCTGTTATTTATAATCCTTTCAAATACCTTTGAAATAGAGGTAAGCAACGAAATTGGCCGATAATTGGCCACTTCGTCCTTGCCGCCGCTCTTAAAAATGGGGATAACAATTGATTTTTTAAGGGATTCTGGAAAAATACCTTCTGATAAACATCTATTCAGGATGTAGGTGAGGGGAGGGACTATATATTTTTTTAGATTTTTAAGGACTGTTGACATAATATTGTCTGGCCCTGCTCCACAATCTGAGCGAAGGTTGCTGATTATTCCTTCTACTTCCTCTTCAGATGTCTCCAAAAGCACAAAAGAGTTACAAGAGGACTTGAAATTTGCCGCGTTCGTTGGGAGTGGAGAAACACTAGTTGAAATTTTACTTTGCAACTCCATACCCACACTTGCAAAATAGGAATTTACTGCGTACTGCGTCCATATACATTCATTCATTCGTATACTTATTCGACTTGTACTTACCTATATTCTACCTGTGGTTATCTCCATTGGTATCCATGGGTAGCTCAATTGGAAGGTACTGTTTAGACTTGTTTACTAAATCAAAAAACCTGTTTTTCAGATTCATACAGTTCAAAGGAAGACAGATGTACGAGTCGTGATTTCTTTTGAATGCTCGGCTCGTGTAGCTGTCGATGGTCATATGACATTCATTCAGGGTCAGTGTAAAGCTCAGATAAAGAAAATAACATAAAACTAAACCATGATGGTTCTGTGAACATTAAACTAAACTCTGATGGTTCAATCGAACTAACTCATTGTGAATGTGCAGCTGGCAGTGGGGTTCAAGCACATTTCAAACATTTTATGGTGTTATTACATGGGATGGTACGCACTAAAACTGTTATTTTGCACCAAGTGTGCACTCGGAAATTAATGAATTTCAAGCAGCCACGGAACGTGTTCTTAGACACACCAATGCAAGCTCAAAAACTGCCTAATAAACGGAAAAGGAGTGTAAATTATTGCCTCTTAAAGATGAACACATTATAGAAAATTATGAAGATTATGTTAGAAATTTAGCCATCTCACATGGAATTATACTACAAACTATAAGGCCTGCTAACCCATATGCTGTTAGAGTGGGATCATCAATACTCGAGCAAATGCTTTCAGGATCAATGTCTAGAAGACCTGCTATTGAAAAATGTGACAATACAGAAAATAAATGATGTTGTAATGGAAACAAGAAGGCAGCATACATGCGAAGAATGACATAAGCATAGGTTATTTAGAATAACAGCCAGCAATTGTTACACACAGCAAGTCATGGACTCAACAAAATTTGTCTGAAAAGTTGTTAAATCCAAAACCATGTGTAGCAAGGTTACTCTCATGGGAAAGTACAAGACCCCATAGCCATACATAAATATTGTGAAAATTATGACTTGGAAGTAAAAGCATGTGGATTATGAGCAGAAATGCAAACACCAATAAGATTATAACAGATATATTTGAACACGTTCGAGCACATACAGTATCGCATTTTTAGAAAAAATACAAAAGTGACAGCTAGGTTATTATTAGAGACCCAGTTACTTAAAATCTATTGACAAGGTAAGTTACAAGTGAGCATTATGCAAGACCCATTTCACCTATTAATACCATCATTTAAAATAGGACTTTGTGTTTACAAAGACCGCTCTAATAGATTATTTATATCAGAGACTCATCCATTTTTGGGAGCTTCACCCGATGGACTTCTTGGTGAAGAAACAGTAATTGAAGTAAAGTGTCCTTATGTTTCCCGATATTGTGATATCAGTCTCATTACTTTATCGCGAATTTTACCTTTAATATAAAAGCCCGACGTTTCGACCGGATTGCACCAGCCGTGGTCGCGGGAAGACAAATATCGTTTCCATATGTTTTATAATGTGTTCTGATCGTGAAAGTTTAAAAAAGGCAATTTCTAAATATAATTGATAAAATCTCACACCAAACGTTCTCACTCATAGAACAAAGTTAAAGGTTTAGTTGGGCCGTCTATTCAGGGTCTTCATACCATGATGGTGACAGCAGTTTAATGGCATTGCAGCATGTGCCACCAATTGAATTTAAAATTATAAATAAACAGGTACCTGTCACTAGTTACTTGTGAACTATTCTTTTCTATCTTCTTTTGAATATTTTGTAATATAGAAGCTCCTGTGTATTGTGTTTAATTTTGATCTAATTATTTTTAGACGGACGGCCATCACAGGATCATATGACATGTCAATTTCTCATGACCCCCAAGCCACACATAGCCCAGGATGATCTGTCATCTTTCTTTACAAACGAAAGGGCGAATTTGAAAAGGAACAAACGAAACCACACATTTTACTAAGTCGTAAGTATTACTCGTCCGTAGTACGTATGTATGTATAGAACCCAAATCCAAGCGTGCAATTATTTAATTTTAAGTATAGAGATACTGTTCGATTATGTATGTATATTTGTTGTATATGTGTACTAGCTGTAATTGCGTGGTAAATTAAATTGAAATGAATGATTTTTATTTTAGGTAAACGGAAACTTGAATCAGAAATGCCACAGAAACAATCTGTTTCCACAAAATTCAATAGTCTGGCTACTGAAAAGTTGGAGTTGGCTATGCAAAAAGAAGTGCTGAAGTAGACTGATAAAAGAAAAAGAAAAATTGCAACATAACTAATTACTGCGGGCTATGGAAATGGTAGATGTAAGAAAACAATATGTTCATAATGAATTAATTAGACAGTTACAACTACAAGTTTTTAATAAGTAACAGATACCATCATCTATTTGTTTGTTTTATTATTAAGTTTGAGATTTATTTGATTTTTAAGATGTGGTAAGTAACTTTTAGAGCTAGGTAAATAAATAAATTTTGTTTTTGTTGTTAATTATTATTTTATTTAAACTTATAAACCTTACACTACACAAACAAATTAAGTTAAAAAATAAGGCAGAACTAGTTTACTAATCTACTAAAATGTTCTTCTATCACGAAATGTCGAGCACGGTGTCCTGATGTACTTCTGACTGAGCCAGTTTTGGCTGGTAATTTCAATCCATGAAAACTATCAATGATAGGAGGATATTCTTAATAAACGGGTGGTTCTAGGTCCTTTTGAAGTCGTGCAATATTTTGAAGGACAAGTACAATAATCGGCACCATTCTTGAGCGCTGACCTTCACCTGCGCAAAAGTGAGTTATTGGGTCCCTTTGGTGGTATGAAGTGAGGCGCGGTTGCGGGGAAAGTGCAGTGATTGGCCCGTAGCGCATCGCGTCATAGCCGTCACTCGGGATTTGTTCTTTACTCTTGTTGCACGTACCTCACGACGACGAGTACAATTCCGGCCAATTTAATTGACACCAATTTTTAAACTGCATCATTTTAAATTATCTGGTAAGTTAGAACCCAAATATTTTATGTGATTTTTTTATTAATTAGACCTTTGTAATTATAATAAAAGGTGATAGGTGAAGCAAAGCGGGGAAAAAAAATTAATGTCAGTTTGTAATTATAGCAAAACTATTTTTCATTCAATTATTTTATTTGTACTTGTACTTGTATCGAAATGTACTACAAATAAAGTTTTTATCTACACTAATATTATAAAGAGGAAAGATTTGATTGTTTGTTTGTTTGTATTAAATAGGCTCCAAATATACTGGACCGATTTCAAAAATTCTTTCACCAGTTGAAAGCTGCCTTGGTCTTGTGTCACATAGACTATAAGGAGGGAGAGAGGGGATCGAAGCGAAACCGCTGGCAAAAGCTAGTTTTGTATACATGTTTATTTAAATTCTTTTTAGGTATAAGATGCCAAGGAAAAGAAGACAAGACAAGCCAGAAACTGATTTACCATGTAAACTGTTTTATGAAAAAGGAGGCTGAAGAAGGAGTCAGAAATTTAAAACAAGTTCAAAAAAGAACAGCGGAGGCTACGAACACATCTGTTGCAACTGTGAGGCGAATTGTGAAAGAAAGTTGTGGCGATGAGTTTCTTTCTGTATTTAGAACACCAGGAAAAAAACGACCTAGAGCGAAACCTATTATATAATTTTGACCAGGGAGTAATTAAAAGGTGTATCCACAATTTTTATATCACCGAAAAAGAATTGCCCACTGTAGAAAAACTGCGACGAAAACTGCAGCAGAATATACATTTTCAAGGCTCTGAACGAAGTTTGAGGAGAATTATCAAAAGTTTAGGGTTCAAATGGAAGAACACGGAAAATAATAGGCAGGTGCTGATAGAGACCTCAAATATTCGCTTAAAAATAAATGAATATTTAAAACGAATGACCAAGTATAGACTTGAAGGAAGGCCTATTGTTTACACGGATGAATCATATGTAGATTCTTCACATTCAACTCCCAAAGCCTGGTCAGATTAGTCAACTAAAGGTATTAAAAAACCTATTTCAAAAGGACAGCGGGTAGTCATTGTTCATGCTGGGTCCGAGACAGGATTTATTCCAAATGCATTACTCACAATTAAAGCAGGTATTAAGACAGGCGACTACCACGACAATATGAATTTTGATAACTATGAAAAATGGCTGCGAACTCAATTAATATCTAATCTGCCAAGTAATTCCGTCGTCGTAGATGACAATGCTTCCTACCATAATAAACAGTATGACCCAGCACCAACATCAAATGCCAAAAAATCTGAACTGCAGGCCCGGTTAACAGAAAAAGGCATAGAATATAGTGAGGATATGTTGAAACCTCAGCTATACAACTTAGTAAAGTCTAACAAGAACAGGTACAAGAAATTCAGCATAGACAGAATATTGGCAGAATATAACCATGACGTAATTCGTCTACCTCCGTATCACCCAGATGTCAATCCGATTGAGATGGCATGGGCTGCGATTAAAGGGTACGTATCCAGGAAGAACGTTACTTGGAGCGTCAAAGGAGTGACTGAATTAATTAAAGAAAAGGTAGAATTAATGGGTGCAAGCGAGTGGAGTAAGTTGTGCGAAAAGGTTAAAAATATTGAAGAGGAGTACAAACGAAGTGATCATGTGGTTGATACTTTAACAGAGGAATTGATTATTCGAGTTAATGCTGACTCCGATAGTGATAGTGACTTCACTGATAGTGATGACGACGAGGAAGATGATGATGAAATGCCAACTGCTAGTACTAGTTTAATAGTGGAAAGTGATTTAATGGAACGTGTCACTCCTGTATCACCGTAACGTTTTGTCACTACGACACCCGACTACGGAGGGTATAATTTATAATTCTTATAAAATATATTTTTCTTTTTTGTTAAAAATGTTTTTCATTTCATTAATGAACAAATGAAATTCGAGGTCAAAAATGTTAACAAAAAAAGTACGTAGGTATTACCTTTATCTTTGATCTCAAATTCCATTTCTCAATTTAATAAGTCATTATTTAATCTTTCTTTCAACCATAGAACCAGTAATAAATTACGTAGGTAACTTAGAAAAAATAAATAATAAACGGGTGTGCGTTTTATTTGTCATAAGTGTACGATGCGCAAAGCGATCCCCACTCTTCCGCCGAGCGCTCAAGAACCGTGCCGGTAGCTGTAACAATAATGATGCCACGTATTCTACTTAAATGTACGTGAATCCCTCTTGTCACAATACAGAACCTTCTTTTCCATACTACAAAGGTTCGCTCTATAGTGTTTCTTGTCCTTATCTGCGACTCATTTTATAATGATTGATTTGTGGAAGTCACTGTTGCCAGTGGTGTCATCATAAATGTTGATTGTGCATATCCACTATGACTAAGCAATCAGTAATTTCCGTATGTTCCTTGCAAAAAATGTCGACGCTGGTTACAATTGTCCGATGTTGAAATCATGGGCTGATCCAAGGCACCGTGCAACTACATCATTAAACACTAAATCAGCTGAACATATTGCCTGCATATTCATTGAATATTTATTCCCTTCCTATTTCGGTATATTCCTGCAGTTTCTCCTCCTGAAACAAGTCAGAGGTGCGTACCTGGGTTCGAACATACAACCTTTGACTTGGCAGTCCAACGGGCCACTAGGCTATCACTGCATAAATATAAATTTATGAGATTGATAAGTTTTCCTATTTGATAATCCAGTCCATTCTCGCTTCTCAGTCTATTTCTTTGTGTGCCAAATCTTATAAAAATCCATCCAGTCTTTTAAGTGTGATCGCGTAATTTTATCTTTTCAAACATTGACTATATTCTATTGCAGAAAAGCCTACAAAGATTTAAAATGTTCCCCGATCTGTCGTACCCAGAGTTGTTGGCCCAGTTACCAACCTAACCTTATGTACATATTGTAAAGATCCAAAGAAAAAACGAGAGTCTCCATTTCTCCAAATATATATCCAAAAATGGTATTCGTTTACTAATGTGTTCAATATTCTTATTTTCAGATAAATTACATGGTACAATTCCAGATTCTGGAGGTACAATGGCCACAACAGTTGAAGTCGTTGAATTTTTTGATGAACTGTTTGAAAGTGTTAATGGCTACCCTGGTGGTGCACAAAGGGAAAAATTAAGACGAGCTGTAAAGAAAGACTCACAAAATCATTCTTTTTGGATTGACGCCATCAAAAAAATTAAATCTTTATATTTTATTGATAAATTTAGCAAACATGCTGTGAAGTCGTGCCGTCTTTGCAGGGTTGGGTTACCACCCTAGAAAGTTTTACAATAATTTCTAAATTATTGTTTGATAAATATGGCGTGGACTATTATTATCCCAGAAACATCAATCAAGTCCCACTCGAAACATTTTTTGGACGTAATATTCAAGGTCTCTAAATTATAGAAACGTTAACCCAGATGCAAACGCCTTTGTGCGCTATGCAATGCTTTCAAATCATTATTAATATCTAATGTCCTGAGTCCTCATTCTAAAAGATAGTGGCTGGGCAAAAATGTATGGGAGTTGTTCCAAGCGTCGCCAAGGATGAATCATATACCAAATGAAAGGGTACAATGTACTGTTCAAACATGCAGAAGGGCATCAAAATCTGTCCGAGGGATTTCGAGATATATCAGGGGATGGATCAGGTGATCTTTGAGAAAATTAAAGTCTCAGCGTACACAGCTGGTTATATATGTAGAAAAATATCAAAAACTATGAAGTGCAAGGCTTGCTTGCATACTTATACAAGCAAGCCTAACAAAAATGTCGAATGGTGTATTTTTATTATATTTTATTTTTTATCATGTTGACATTGTATATTTGTGATTTGATTAATTTGATTTGACATAGTGATGATATATCTTTCTATTTATTATTATCATGTTAAGTTTTTTGATTATTTAACTAATTTTATTTAATTAATTTAAACTTTAACACACTCAGATAATTGTTATTAAGTAAATCAAATGAAGTGTTAGATATAAATTTAATTAATATAATATTTAATTCCTAATGATATGTAAGTGATATTGGATAAATCTAGATAGATAATTTCTCAATATTAGTTTTAAGTCATCTTGCTGCGCCCTAACAGGGTCATGTACTCACTAGTTTAAGCTTAACGTGTTAAAATTGGTTGTGTACATTGTGCATTAAATTAAATAAATAAATAAATGTACATAGTTAGTTACATACAATTTAGAGAATACAAATCGCTAAAAAACAATAATGTAGTATATCCTACTGAAAGACTTGTAATGCTCTACAGAGACGTCGCTTCCTTAATTCACACTTATCTCAATAGTAATTGTCATAAACCCAACATAAAAAAGAACTTAAGAAATTAAATATTGAGTAAAATGAGATATTCCTGGCTGACATGTCACCGGAAATGTATGAAATCCGTCATTGTATACAATTCCAAGGAAATGTATACATTTCTTAAAATAGAAATTAAATGTATGATATGCATTTTTCCTAGGATATCTATACATTTTCTAAAGAGCGATCGGACATGTGTTACATTCTTGATGTTCTTAAGGGAAATATATAAACGCACTTTAAAAATAATGGTTCACACTTTAAAATGTTTCGGCGTTTCTCCCCCACGTTCTTTACTACATCCGTAGGAATTTCCAGCACGCCCCTGGCAAAGGTTACATATTGATTTCGGTGAATTTCAGGGTAAACATTATCTTGTCACGGTTGATGCCCATAGTAAGTGAATTGAAGTGCAGAAAATGTTTGGCACAAATGCCGTGGCGTGGCCGTTTCGGTCTCCCCTCGCAAATAGTGAGCGACGGCGGACCGTAAGGAATTTACTGGGTGCCCGGAAGATACCTCTTGTACTCAAACCCAAGATCAAGGTGTACAAATACCATTGCCAATACCAGGTCAGGTTCCTGATACTCTCCAGACTCCTGAAAATTCTTGTATGCGTCCAAAGCGCACGTCTTGTATTTTGTGTGAAAGGAATTATCGGTTATAATGATTTGTTTAGTTCATTGTATTTTTGATTTGTTTAACGAGAGTAGCGGTTATATTTCTTTTTCTTTTTTGTAATGGTAGTAATTGTTTCATATTGATTTAAAAGAAATGGTTCCTTTCTTAAGAGGGGGACATGTGGTGTATATAACCTACATGTTATTGTAGCCAATAATGCCCGGTTCCTATAAACAACGGTTCGTTATTGTTCAAAAGGTACCATTCGTTTTTGAGTTACGAGTAACGGACGGTTTATGGCGTTCCTATAAATTTTTGCGTCTGCTACCTGCGACGAATGGATGTTGGTTACCCACTTACCAAAGCCCTCTGTCAACACGTGTTCGACCCGCTATGTGTTTCGTTATTACAATAGGGTAGATGACAAAAAAAATACAAAAACAAAAAAGACGTGTCCAATATTTTTCGATAACTGACGGACTAAACAGGAACATTTTTTTTAGTCAGTCATCATCCCTATTAAGAATGTTTAGAATTAGAGTAAATCCATGTGCCTATTACACATGATTCCTACCTTTATTCAGAAAACTTATCTTTTATGTTAATTTTTATAATTTTGATGTTGAAAAAATCCCTTTAAATAATAATAAAAAAAAAAAGTGAACAAAACGCGATTGAGAGCGACAGACTGGCTTGACACATTGCATTTTAACGGAACTGTATTGTATGGCACAGAGGATCATAAAATCACAGAGTACTTTTATATACAGTGCGTAATGTATTATGTTGTTTGGTTGTTAAAAGATGGAATATCTTCTTTATTAACGTTCTCAAAGTATATTTACAATTTACAAATTTATTAAAATAAACTAAACTAACTAACTTAAAAAATGGCGTCAAAAAACTGCTCAACACTGTCAACAGGTAATGTCCCCAAGAGACTGGCGGCGTTACCACGCTGTATGGTTGGTTGTTTCAAATGAATATTTTAAGGTTTGTTTGAGAAAAATCATACCTGGCTCCCTTCACTTTTGCGGATAAATTTCGACGAGTAAACTTTGTACAGACGACATATCTAGCCGAAACCTAATTTGGAATTTAATATTATCCTATATATATATATTACTAAAATGATCGACCCTCGTTTTTTAATTCCGTTGATTAGAACCACTTTAGGTTTAGGGGTGGTGGATCGATCAGAGCGGCGCGCAATGATTGTTGACATAACGGTCCCGCATGATTAGGGTTGCCATTCGGGTTCATTAGGGTTCTGTCCCGACGTCCCGACAAAACACTATTACGTCCCGTTTTATCGCGCGGTCAAAGCAATTCAAATACGCGCGCCAAATTACTCGGAGCGCGGTTGGACGTCGCGCGTCGCTCGCGAGTACCGCGCTGGGGAAGGGAGAAGGGTGCACCCCGCACCCCGCCACGTGCTATCGCAGCAACAGAGAGCGAGTCAGTGGGTAATCAAACACCAATACAGTGAGTGAGAAGCTTGTACTTTCGCATTGTTGATTGATTTAGTGTTTAGCTAAGTTGCACAATTTTGTCGTTTTTAACTTGTTGTCATCACGAAAATGTCTACAACAAGAAAGAGAAAATGCCATTTTTCGGATGAATATACAAAAGAATGGAGTTTTATAAAGAAAGGACGTACAAATGAAGAAGCGTTGTGTGATATTTGTCACTGTTTCATATCAGTAAGTCACGGAGGTAAGGCTGACGTTAAGCATCACATTTCTACGGCTAGCCACAAAAAGAAACTTGCCATCGTATCGACATCAAAGTCTATATCTGGTTTTATGATTAAAGAAGATACCAAAGAAGATTTACTCATAAGTGCAGCGGAACTAACGACAGCTTATAAAGTGGTAAAACATCATCAATCCTTTAGCTCTCTTGACTGTATTGTAAAATTGAATGCAACAATGTATCCCGACTCGAAAATCGCCGCAAAGCAGTCTACTGCTAGGACAAAGGCTACAGCTATTGTTAAAAATATTCTTGCTCCGCACTCTGTTACCGAAACAGTGAAAAAATTGCAAGAAGTGCCATTTTACGGCATAGGCACCGACGCGTCAAATCACAAAGCTGAAAAAATGTTTCCTTTACTCGTTCAGTACTTTACTGAAGCTGATGGGATCCAACAGAAGCTGTTAAAATTTGAGTCTCTTAAAAATGAAACATCAGAAACTATTTCAAATTATTGTATCTATACTTTAAGACAACTACAGGTTCCATTAGATAAACTAATCGCTTTTTGCGGAGACAATACTAATACAAACTTTGGAGGGCTTGAGCGACGAGGCCAATGCAATGTTTTTCACAAAATAAATGAAGAACTCTGAAAAAATTTAGAATGAATTGGTTGTCCAGCTCATATTCTGCACAATACTGTATCAAGTGCAGCTGGAATCTTGTCTGTGGATGTCGAAGTCATCGTCCTGAAAATATTTAATTATTTTTCCATATATACTGTCAGGACTGAAAAGCTAAAGGAATTTTGCGCTTATGTTGATATAAATCATCAACATTTACTGTCGCACTCAAGAACAAGATGGCTTTCGCTGATGCCCGCGGTTGAACGGATCCTCAAACTTTGGATTCCACTAAAAAACTATTTTAACGCCGAAGAGAGACCACCTAAAATTATTTCTGATTTTTTAAAAGTCCGATCATTGAAATTTATTTCCTATTTATACAGTCCAATCTCCATTTATTTCAAAAAAATATAAAAAGCGTTGAAAAGAAAAAAAGTGTCAATAATTGAAATAAAACAGATATTAAAGGAAACACAAAATTCACTGACAGAGAGGAAGTCTGCCAATTTTATAGGTATGCAAACTAAAATACAATTAAACAAATTAAAAAATGAGAATCCTTCACTTGAAATAATAACATTGATCACGAAGTTTGAGGAGGAGACAGTGGCTTTTTATAATACAGCTTTTGAGTATCTGCAAAAGTGGTCCATATCATTTGATAAATATAAAGTGTTTGATTGGATGATGCTATCTGAAATCCCAGAATGGACAGCAGTTGAAAACACTATTTTATACCTAAATGAAAATGGTGTGGAGATTTTGAGCGACAGTTGCTTTCAACAATATAATTATCTGAAAAACTTTTTGGAGGCTACAGTTGACACGGAAGAGTGGAAGGCAAAAAATTCTGTAGAAGAGAAGTGGATTTACTTTTTCAATCTTACAGAAAATCCTGAAAGAAAATGCCAAATGCTCAAATTATGCCAATTTTTGTTTGCGATACCTGGCCACAACGCTACAGTAGAAAGAATATTTTCATTAATGTCGAGCCAGTGGACCGATGAAAGAAATCGCCTGCTGCCGGAGACTGTGGAGTCGATATTACAGTGTCAGGTTAATTTCAATATGACTTGCACGGAGTTTTATAAATATGAGGACAGAAAGAATTACTTAAAAAAGTAAAGTCTTCAGCAAAATATGACCAAGCTACGTCTAGCACTGCTTCCATACAGTAGAATTTGTATTTTTTTTTTTAATAAAAAATATTCATATTAAATTTTTTTATTCTCTTTGCGTCCCGACACGAGCCTTGCCAAATATGGCAACCCTACGCATGATGAGAACCTCGTGAAAGCCGAGAAAGATAAACAAATCAAGTATCTTGACTTGACTCGCGAGGTTGTTGACATGTGGGAAGTGGACTTAGCGATCATTGTGTCGATAGTCGTATTAGCCATGGCTTAATTGCCAAGAGCCTCGATCAATACCTGAGGAGGCTCTCGTTAGGCAGCTGGATAAAGGGCTTGATTCAGAAAGCGGTACTCCTGGACACGGCTCGTATTGTTAGGAGGTTCCTCTCTCGTGTTCCACGCGCGCCTCAAAGAGCGTCAGCAAAAAGGAAGGGGTCCGCAAGGACCGATGCCTGCCGGGGTCGCGGGACTGTTCGAAAGAGATACCGTGGCCCCGGAACACAAAGGGTGATGAAGGAACATGGATGGGTTTTAGTCAGTAAAAGTCTGACACTCCCTCCTGCTCCGCTCAGAGCGGGAGAAGTCATTTGATGATTTCCCATCCGAAAAAAAAAAAAGGAGGTTAAAAGTTTAAGGGTTTAAGGTTAATTAATTGTAATATATTAGAACATCGATTAGTTATTGACAAAATATATAATAATTTAGTAATGATTCTGAGCAATGCTGCAGTTGCTTCTTTTGATGGGCCGCATTGTAAAAGAAAAGGAGGTTATATTAAAGGTTGGAATCGGCATGTTAGCGGGGCTCATCGGGAGGCTAGACTAAGTTTTCTGGTATGGGTGTCAGCGGGTAAACCCTCAAGCGGTGAATTATACAATAATATGGTTAAAGCTAGAAAGATGTTTAAAGCTAAAATTAAATGGTGCCAAGACAACCAGGATCAAATAGTTATGGATCGGATAGCCTCACTTCACGACAAAAATAACTTTCGGGATTTTTGGAAATGCACTAAAAACATGAATAATGCACCTGTCCTCCCGGTGAGTGTCGATGGACTCTCTGACGCCACTGATATTTCTAACTTGTTTAAAGATGTTTTTGTTATTGATCCACCGCTGGGACCTTCGCCGTCGTCGGGTGACGTTGAATTTAGTACTGTGTCGTCCCAACTGACAAATCTTACCATAAGATTTACAGCTAAAGAGGTAAGAAATGCTATTAGTCAGATGAAACGTGGTAAGTCACCCGGTCACGACGGGCTCAGTGTTGAACATTTAAGACACGCTGGTAAGCATCTGCCCCGAGTCTTGGCATTGCTGTATAATTGTTGTATCGCACATTCGTATCTGCCCAGTGAAATGATGAAAACGGTAGTGGTGCCGATTATTAAAAATAAAACTGGTGACATGTCGGATAAGTCAAACTACAGACCGATCTCCCTGGCGACGATTATCGCAAAGGTTTTTGACAGTCTCTTAAACACCTTTCTACGGAAGAACATTAAGTTACATGATGCTCAGCACGGCTTCCGCCAGGGACTGTCAACAGAGACTGCCATCATGTGTCTAAAAAAGACAGTGAGGTATTACGTAGATAATCAGAGTCCTGTCTTTTCTTGCTTCCTTGATATGTCAAAGGCCTTTGATATGATTAATTATGATATACTGTGGGGTAAATTACGCAAAGCAAATATGCCGTTAGAGCTCATAAATATATTAAAGTACTGGTATGGGCACCAAGTGAACTGTGTGCGTTGGGCGGATGCTAGTTCTGATGAGTATAAGTTGCAATGCGGGGTCAGACAGGGTGGTTTGACTTCTCCGATTTTGTTCAACTTGTACATAGACGGTCTCATTAGTAAGCTCAGTAGCTTGCAGGCCGGTTGTTATTTAGATGGAGTGGCTTTTAATAACATCAGTTACGCCGATGATATGGCTCTCTTGAGCCCTTCAATATCAGGCTTGAGAAAGCTGTTGGATGTTTGTGAGAGGTATGTTGAGGAGCACGGTTTAAGATATAATGCCAAAAAGAGTGAGGTTCTTATTTTTGGAGCAAAGTCCTCAGATAGGTTTCCTTCTGTAAAGCTAGCAGGTAGTGTCTTGAATCGTGTTCAACAATTTAAATACCTTGGCCATATTGTTACCGCAGACATCAAAGATGACCTGGATGTAGAAAGGGAGCGAAGAGCATTGGCGGTTCGATGCAACATGCTTGTCCGTAGGTTTGCCCGCTGTACGTGTAAAGTAAAAGTGACGCTTTTTAAAGCATATTGTCAGACACTGTATACGTGTAGCCTCTGGACAAGCTGTACGCAGAGAGCCATCAATGCTCTTCGAGTTCAGTATAACAATGCATTCAGGATGCTGCTGGGGCTGCCACGCTTCTGTAGTGCGTCCGGAATGTTTGCTGATGCGCACACTGATGGCTTCATAGCTATCAGACGTAAGCGTGCTGCGTCGCTACTGCAGAGGGTCCGGGGCAGCTCAAACAGTCTTCTGAATGTCATTGCGGGGAAATTTGATTGCTCGTTTATGCATTTCATGTCAAACCTACATGTTTTACTAACATAGTTTTTTAAAGGTCATGTTTACTAACAATTTATATGGATGTAAAATAATTTATCTGAAATAAAATGATTATTATTATTATTATATTATAAAAGGAAAAAAAAAAAGGAGGTTCCTCTCTATGGAGCCCTGAACGCCGCCGGTAGCTTGGCTAATTTTTTTTATAGTTTTAAATGTGTAATTTGTACATTTTTTTTTTTATTAATCTATAAAAATCTAACGAGTTTGTCTAAAACTGAATAAAGGAAATAAATAAATTAATAATTCTATCATTTCGTGTTGTTCATTTTTGTCAGTACCCCTAATGTTATGACATAAAATAGGGCAGTCAAATTTGTCCGCAATGACCGCCAGAATGCCATTGCCGCTAGCACGAACTCTGCTCAATAACGAAGCGACTTTTTTGCGCAGTATCGCTGCGAATCCATCCGTTCGAGCCTCCATGAACATGGCAGATGCGCTGCAGAAACGTGGGAGCCGCAATAGCATTCTGAAGGCATTGTTATATTGGACGCGCAAAGTGTTGAGGGTTTTAAGAGAATAAGTTGTCCATAAGCTGCTGCCATAGAAGTTTTGGCAGTACGCTTTAAAGAGGGTAATTTTAACTTCTTTTGAACAATAAAGACGCAAATCTTGTGTACAACATAACAGCCCTGGCCGTCAACGCCCTGCGCTCCCTATCAATATCTGCGGCATTTTTAAGGTCAGCAGTCACCAAGTGACTCAAATATTTAATAACAAAAGTAGCAAAGCCGCCATATTTCAAGCAACCCAAGCGTCCAAATCAGAACTCGCAAGTAAATTCATCATATTAAAAGAAGTCTTCCAGTTTTATCGGATGCAGCTGAATACCAGTATTTTACATGGATCGACTGCCTATCTGACCTCCACAACCCAGTTAGTACCGGGTAATACGATACGACTTGGTAAGACTAGTTGTCCGACTTTTTGGGCCTCTGACTACCTAACGACTGTCAAAGAACTACAGATGCCAGCCGGGACCAACGGCTTAACGTGCTTTCCGAGGCACGGAGGAAACTCGGTATGTAATGGGTGATCACCCATCCACAGACCAACCTAGGCAAGCACGGCTTAACCTAACGATCGACCCGAGCGGCTGTTATTATTAATTTAGTCACGAGCTAAAATGAAACTAAAATGTCTTTTCTGACAATAAATTATTATTATTCTTAAAACATATAAATGAGTACATTTTGAATTTAAATATTAGCTATTAAAAGTTGTAAACCTGTGGTGGAAATGCAGGCAAATACGGGTTTTTTAGGTACATTGATCTGTATTGAAAGTTAATCCATTTTTTTAAACGATCATTATGGCAAAAGGTGGCGGTGGCCCAGTGGTGGCGGCCCCGACACGAACAGTAAGTCGTAGGTTCGAACCACTGCTCTCATTATGTGATCTTGGATAATCCTATAATGTTGTAATGTTATTCATTTCACCTTTTGCCATAATGATCGTTTCAAAAAATGGATTAACTTTCAATACAGATCAATGTGCCTAAAAAACCCGTATTTGCCTGCATTTCCACCACCGGTTTACAACTTTTAATAGCTAATATTTAAATTCAAAATGTACTCATTTATATGTTTTAAGAATAATAATAATTTATTGTCAGAAAAGACATTTTAGTTTTATTTTAGCTCGTGACTAAATAATAACAGCCGCTCGGGTCGATCGTTAGGTTAAGCCGTGCTTGCCTAGGTTGGTCTGTGGATGGGTGATCACCCATTACATACCTAGTTTCCTCCGTGCCTCGGAAAGCACGTTAAGCCGTTGGTCCCGGCTGGCTTCTGTAGTTCTTTGACAGTCGTTAGGTAGTCAGAGGCCCAAAAAGTCTGACAACTAGTCTTACCAAGGGGTATCGTATTCACCGACCCCACAGTCAAACCATTAAAACGGTTTTGTGGGGCTTAGTTCATAACTTTACTTACCATATTGATTAATAAATAAATAAATAATAAATAATAATAATAAACCGGCATGTCCTAGAACCGAAAAATTCGAGGACATGTGACATCTACCAACCCGCACTGGGCCCGCATGGTGGATTATAGCCCATTCCCTCCCAAAGAGAGAGAGGAGGCCTGTGTCCCAGCAGTGGGAACATTAATAGGCTGATGATGATGATGACATTGAACTTTTAGGATTAGCCAAGATCACATGATGAGAGCAGTGGTGGCCCAGTGGTGGCGGCCCCGACACGAACAGTAAGTCGTGGGTTCGAACCCAGACAGGCGCATTACTTTGTGTAATTTATTTCATCACCACTGCTCTCAAAACGGTGAAGGAAAACATCGTGAGGAAACCGGCATGTCCTAGAACCGAAAAATTCGAAGACATGTGACATCTACCAACCCGCACTGGGCCCGCATGGTGGATTATAGCCCATTCCCTCCCAAAGAGAGAGAGAGGAGGCCTGTGTCCCAGCAGTGGGAACATTAATAGGCTGATGATGATGATGACATTGAACTTTTTTTGGAAAAGTTCGTATGCATGGTGGTCATAATGACAACCCAAATGCTCGCCAGTTTAAGGGTATATAGAAAATGAATGTGCCACATGGAAATAAAAGCAAGCGAAACGGGGAACTGCATTCCATTAGAGGATATTTCCATTTTGACGTGTTCCTCAGCATTGAAGTGCTAAAATGGCATTACATTATCTCAAAGGTTTGACGAGAATGATGAACCATCTGAAGCTGCAATAACCACAATACCTACTGATGAACATTTTCTAAGATGCATGCATGTTCCTGAAAACCATGTTTTAACAAACCACATTGTAGGTCATGTAGTGTTCAAGTTAAAAAAAAAAGTAAAATGTAAGTCTTGCGTAGATGCCTTAACAGCAACAACTGAACTTTCAAACGACTGCTCCTCGTGATTATGAAAACGTTTATAGGTACTCCCTGCTATTCTTTTGGAAGCAGTTGCAACTGCAAGGTTTTTAAATGATAAGTATAAACTGTTGGTTCGAAGAGTGGTAAAATAAAAATTAATAATTATTATTAATTAAAATGTTTTTCATTTTCAACTTCAACAATTAAAAGCCACAATGCAAATTATTCTGCCAGTTCCAAAAGGTGTGACGATATGTGTTTTTTACTACAAAAGTAAATTAAACTGCTTTAACTTTACGATGTCCGACAATCCAAAAAAAAAAACTGAATATTACTTCTGGCACGAGGGCACAGGTAATCATGGTTCAGATGAAATTGGAAGTTGTATCTTCCAGTTCATAGAAAAGATTGTCTCAAATCAGTGATGGTTCTGCCATTGATATAACCTTTTATTCGGACAACTGCGGAGTACGAAATAAAAACAAGTTTGAATGGCTATAAACGCCTGTTGCGTTCGTAAATACGATAAACTGAAATCTATTACACACAAATTTTTAGTGACAGGACATACTCAAAATGAAGGCGACTCGGTTCATTCGGTAATTGAGAAATGCCTTAAAAGATATTTAAAACCTGGCCCAATTTATGTGCCTTCTCAATATGCACAAATTATATGAACAGCGAAAAACACTGGACCCCCATACTCGATGAATGAGTTATCCTATAATGACTTTATATCCCTGAAGAAGTGACATGCAGAACTACGCTTCGGTACGGATAACATGAAATTGAAAGACGTTAGAGTCGTTAAATTCATGTAAGAAACACCTTGTGTTCTATATTACAATAAGTCTTTTGAAGACGAAGGATTTTCAGAATCTAAAATTTGGCGAACACACCCTGAGGTTCTGCCTGGACGCAAGCCTGCTTACATAAGACAGCTCTCAACAAGCGAGGGGAAGAAAGCTGATTTCATGAGTTTTATTAATAATAATCATGTACCATAGTTCTATGCGCCTTTTTACAACCAATTGTAATTGATTATTGAAATACCAGTATTTTTTTTTATAATTATACGCCCTAATTATGAGACGACTGAAACTTAAGACTTTATCCGTGATTTAGATTTTTATTGCAATGATATTATTTCCGACATCATTTGTTTCCGAGTCATGGATGTTTATATGTATAATAAGTATGTATTTACAAACAAAAAAGTATCTATGTAGTATATCAACTATCTGGTGTCCACGACACAAGCCTCGTTGCTTAGTGTGGCACTAGATGGCGCTGTGTGTTAATGTCCAGCAATATTTATTTATATTTATTTTATTTATTATTATTTTTTATGTTCCTGCATAGTATTTAAACATTATTTTAATAAGGAGAACAAATATTATTTAAGAGTAGCTTAATTAAAGGCTACCTAAAATGGTACTGGAAAGTGATTCGTTGAAATTGTGATGACTAGAATTGTTTTGTTTTTTTCTGGTTAGAAGTTTTGAATGTTTTTGTTAAAGTTGATTTTGTTCCAAAGTCTACAGCTGGATGAATACATCTTATGAAGTTGAAAAAAGTTTTAAAAAACTGCCTGATTTTTATTAAAATTAAAATTCTTACATTTGTTATATTGTATTTTTGTTAGTAGAAATTCGAATAGTTATCTAAATACTGTTAAATTTGGGAATTTTCAGGAAAATTGAAAATCAGTGTATGTGATTAAAGATTGATTAACAAATCCCTGAGTTTATTTTTGATTTTCTAAAAATCCAGGTTTTTCTAGTTGTAACCCTATTTCATCGGAGGTGTGATGTAGTGTTCAAGTTAAAAAAAATAGTAAAATGTATGACTTGCGTAGATGCCTTAACAGCAACAACTAAACTTTGGTTTCACAAAATAGTTGTAGTTTCAGCTATGTGTATATGTTGCGTCTCTGAGGTAGCTGTTTGAAATGTATAAAAGCAAAACCTTTTTTTCTTTTAAAAGATCCTCAGGAATTCAAATGACTGCTCCTCGTGATTATGAAAACGTTTATAGGTACTCCCTGCTTTTCTTTAGGAAGTCTTGCAAAGACATTATCACTTGTTTGGCAATTTATCTCACGAATAATCTGTTTGTCTGTTTAATTTAATTGATTTTCAAGGACATTTTTATTGTTATAGTTACTAAACCAAGCACTTACATTGGTTCAATTGTTTTTATGTAAGCTATATATTGTTTTGAAACAATTAAGGTTCTGATTAACTTAACAAACATAAAAACAATTATAGCGAAAACCCATTAGTTACAACAAAAAGTGTATTTTGCCTCCAATCAAAGCTGTTATGAAACATAACTAATCCAACGAAGATTTTCAATCAACACAAATCAAGAGTTTTGCCGAACCTCAAAAACCAAAATCTCTAGCTGTAATTGTGGAGGAAACAACAACCATAATAAAAACGAGTTTAAAATAACAGGTTTTTTGATCAAAACCAACCTTTATAGCATAACACCTACATCTTCTTAAAACCGAAAAGAGAACCACAATGTACCAAATAATACTACAAAAACTTAGCAACATGACACATTTTAAAGGACAATAAAACTTTCTCTTTTCCCACTAACCTAAGATCTTGTGACAATAATTTGCAATTTCTGTTTTCCCAATGACATTTTTATGAAACTACAATTTAGGATGACACTCTGACTAGAACTGCTGCATAACCTAGCAATGGACCATAAACTAAACCTGAGTTTGTTTTTCTTCTGTTGTTAATAAAGCTTTACACAATGACCTATACAGAACCCTATCGTAGTTCTGAAGACAATAATGGAACGTCCTCTCACTGAACGACCGTTTTAACAAAACAGGTACTCTCAACTCTGCTCGTCAAAAGAAAACTAGTGTTATTTATTAATGATTATTGATGTCATGTTTTGTGACAATATACACCCTACGTCTGCTAAGCCTTTTCCCAACTAAACTATGTGGGCGTCGGATTCCAGTATAAACGGGTGCAGCTGAATACCGGAATTTTACGTAGGGTAAGACTACCACTCTCTATTTCAAACATCATACAGTATTTTAACGATTTCGTCCCTTGTACACAACAAAAACAAGAAAGGAAACAGCACGAATACCGACAGCCTTTCACACCGTCATCGTCACCGCCTTTCAATGACTATATTTTATAAACTACTGAGTGCTATTAATTAATACAATACTTTGACACTGACAAAGGCAAATCACACATGTGACATGTGACTGCTACAGTTAAAGTCACGAAGTGTCAGTGTCAGTTTAAACTGACACTTCGTGACTTTAAAACCATGAAGGTATATTTATAACTGTAGAAGTCACAGAATTAGATATCTGTGGTACTAGAGGTTCTACTGTCACGAAACTAATTAATTCCATGCAGCGGCAGCCAAAAAAAAATTATTCAGTTTTGTTTCTTAAATATTTCGAATTATACTGATATAAGTGATGTATTGGAATACTGATATTAGTAGCGACCATAGTTAATATTAATTTTATACCATCTACAGTCTACACACGATTGGCGGGCACCGTGTTTTTAGAACACGCTAAATAAGTAATAACAAATATCGGGGTCCGTTTACACTGTTTAGATTAAGAGTTTTGGTCGTTTGGTTTGATATAACGTTCTAAAGAGCTATTACATATACCGGATGACTTTTTATCACTTTCTGAAAAAAAAAATGGGTATAATAAGTGAACGGAGTAGAAGCTTAGGGCGTACATAGTTTTTTTTCTTGTTTCCAAAGCCTAGAAAAAAAATATTTATCATCAAAAAACGCTACAAATTTCAAGATAACTTTTCATCTAAGTACAAAGAAAGAGAAATGTTGAAAAAAATCAACTACAAATCATACGCAAAACGCATATGATTTGAATTTTGAAATAAAAAATTGAGTATGCCATTTGCTTCTTCTACTCCGTTTACCTATTATACCCTTTTTTGAGGAAAGTGATAAAAAAGTCACCTGTATAATACAAACACTTTACGATTTATAAAATTGCTTTTTATATTGTAGCGCTAAACGTTTTACTAACCACATGTCACTACTAAACAAAAGACAGACTGATACACATTGCTCAGATGCGCCAAGAGTTCTTCAATTTATTAACATCCTTGTTTTTTTGGCGCGTGGCTATAATCCAAACTTATGCTTCAATCTTCTTTTTCCAGAGAGAATAAAATTTCACAAATGTTTTACTAATATCAATCCTTCTGCGCTACATCACTCAAGTGCCAAAATAATCTTACAGCACCGATTTATTGGGTTAGGTTTAGGGTCCTGAATTTAAGGATTATGCCACTGTGATATCAAGGGGGTTTATCTGAAGCGCCCTCATGTGATTTTATCTGCTGGAGCCGCGTCGAACTAATAGGGAATATTCATAAAATACAATACTCTTTTTACTTATCAAAAATGCCTAGGCCCATAATGTGGTACACTTGTATAAGTTGCTAATACATCACATATTTTACAATTTACTGTTTTATGTAGCATGTTTTTGGTAAAACGGAACGCACTTTCAAAACGCGTCGTCATCAATAACGCCGGTAGTGACGTCAAAGTCTACGTGTCAAAAAAACATTTTTAATTGAAAAGTGCTTAAAGTTTTACTAAGAGTTTATTAGAATATTGTTATTGCAATTTTTACTTGACTAGAGCATATACAATTAGTAAAATTATTTTATTATGGGCAAAAAATTTGATGTTAACAAGGCAGATTGTGGTAAATGACGTCACAACATGGCCGCAACAGCTACGGACATTTCAACTGTCATAGAAAATTGCAAGAGTTTAATATTATTTTTAAGCGACTAGCAGTAGTAGAACTTAACTTTTAATACTTTTCTTGGGTTGATAGTACTGTATTTTATTGATTTAAGTGAAGAAAAAATTACGTGCATATTACCTATTAAAATTAATTTCTAAAAATATTGGTAAATCACTAACCAATGGTGAAACGGAACGTACATCTTATTTATTTCTTTTTTTCCTTCGCACTACTCGGGCTTGATATGGTCTTTGACCATAGCGCCTCGGCTTCAGTGCTACATTTAAGGTGGATGCTCCAGGGTAGCCCGCGAAATTCAAATTTTCTTACGTTTTTTGCAATTTGCAGGCCAGTGCTAGGTTGTATGTTGATTAAAATATTGCTTGCGTCTATATAGGTCTTGGACCATAGCGCCTCAGCTTCAGTGCTACATTTAAGGTGGATGCTCCAGGGTAACCCGCGAAATTCTAATTTTCTAAGGTTTTTTGCAATTTGCAGGCCAGTCCTAGGCTGTATGTGGATTAAAATATTGCTCGCGATTATAAGACGTATGTAGTTATAGAATTATAATCATCAAAATTCTCAAAGCGCATAGAGGTGCAGGAATGACTTTGACCTTGAAAAAGTAATTCCTGCACCTTTATGAGCTTAGAGGGTTGTATTGATGATTCTAATTAAAAAAAATATTTGCATGTAATTTGACACGTTATATAAAAACACTTGACGATCGCAAACTACAAAAGTTATAGCTATATAAAATTTACAGTGAATAGCAGATAGATATGGAAACTATTAAACTAAAAATCAAGATACACAATAATAATTTGATACTCAAAAAATTTTGTAGAACTTGAAAAACAGTAATAAAAACGGATATTTTGCTAAAAATATTAATTTGCTCAAAAACTATTATCTTTTTATTCATTTTTTTTTCGTATCAAAATAAACTAGATTATATTTCTTTTCCAACAAGACCACAATCTCATTCATCATATCAAAAACTTAATTACAAACTAAATACTCACTGTTTGTTTTGATCTGGTTACTAATTTTACCAGCCGCGGTTGGACTAAAAAAAACACGAAACTACTTGTTTTTTTGGTGAAGTTAGTTGAACAATCTAATCACCTTATTTAATTAATTAAGCACTATTTTTCCGTTTTCACACACGTTTAAATCACAAAATCACTTATTTGTTCACACTTCACAATCACTATAATAATAATTTAGTAAACCATTTATTTCAGGTAACAAAGACCCCTAAAAAAATACCTTAACTTTAAAATACATTTTAGTAACAAATGTATTTAACTATGGGTCTTGGTTTTAAATAAATGGTTTATTTATTTATTTATAACTTTAGGTATATATACTTATTGCATTTTCACAGGCGAAATACTGCAACTTTGCGATTCGAAACCTAATTTGCGTTATCATAACACGATAGTACAACTTCTCACGAACATTTAAAGGTGTTACATAATATTACAATTACAAATATGTAGCTCGTAATCACTTGAAATGTGACACTAACGCTAACACGATGAAGCAAGAAATGACGGACGCGGTGTTTTTTTTTTTTTTTTTTTTTTTTTAGGAGGGACCACTCGCAGTTGCAACGAGCTAAGGTTGCTTAACTGCTTAACCGAATCCTGTGGTGGCCAAAAATTACTTTAAGGCCCCCAGCCAGGGCTTACAAACTAAGGATTTAAATTAAATGAACGGTCACTAAGGGCACCCCCTGTGGGGTTCGGGCCTCGGCTTAGTGCGTCATTGATGAGAGGGCAGCAAGGGACAACAGGCTGGGTCGGATCATTAATTGGGGAATCGGTCGTTTGACGCGGTGTGTTGACGTAAGTTTGTTTATATTATTTGACAACTTGTTGATGGAGTAGAACTGTGATTTTCGGTACGGAGTTTAAGAATGTTAAAGAGATGTGAAATAAAGCATTGAATACGTGGACAGAGCACGTTAAGTCGATTTTATATTTAAAGTTTTGGACAATTTATTCTTTCTGAAAGCGCGGTGCACCGATCGGCGACCCGTGCGGTTGAGAAGAACTCCAATTAGTTTCTATAGAACACATAGGCCTAAATGGGCACATAAGAAACGTCGAAAAAGGTGCACGGTTCGGGTTGGTCGTTTCCATGGCGAAGACCCGGCAAGAAACGGCATGGTTACTCTTTTCAAATCATTTGGTATTACAATCAAATCAAATCAGTTTATTAATCAATATATAAATACTACTACTACTACTACTACATCAGCCCATAACGTCCACTGCTGGACATAAGCCTCTCCCATGATGGGAGGAATTTGCCGTAATCTCCACGCTTGGCAGGCGAATTGGAGATCGCAGTGATGAAAGACTAACAGAAAACGCTACTGCCCATTCTCTAGTCTACGGAGGCACAAGGTGTTCTGCCTCAGACATTAGTCGCCTTATACGACACCCGTGAGTGTAATGGGTTGGTTCTATTCTACTCTACCGGATACCACACGGCTAGCCACAAGTTCCACCACACCTCCAAGTTCATAAAAGTGGAAAAATTACTTTTTCAAGGTCAAAGTCATTCCTGCACCTTTAGGAACTTCGAGGGTTGTATTGATGATTTTGATGAATATAATTCTGAAACTACATACGTCTTACAGCCGCGAATAATATTTTAATCAACATAAAACCTAGCACTGGCCTGCAAATTGCAAAAAACGTAAGAAAATTTGAATTTTGCGGGCTACCCTGGAGCATCAGCCTTAATATTTAATCTGTGGCCCTTGACAGCCGCATTTATAATCTATGGCCGGCCGGCTGCTCTGTAATTCTTTATTCTTCTGTTTTTGTGCTGTGACGTTGCTTGCTGTGACGTTCGTGCGTGTCTTGGCTTGACAACATGATTTTTTACGGAGATTTGATTTGCCAATCAGTGATGCCAACTTAGCAACTTTATAGCTAGATCTAGCTATTATTTGGTGTAAGACAGCTACAATTTAATGAAACTTGTAGCTAAACATTTTAGCTACTTTTTCTAGAAACTTTTCATTTCATCATGAGAAAGTGGTAAATGCTGCTATAACTGTGTTTTGCTTCAAAATGTACTGCATAAAATGGGCACCGCTGAAAAATATTCAAAATCAACGAAAGATATTAAACATCTTCCTCTTTAATTGATTAATCGTTTTAATTTATTTTTTTACTCAATGACGTTCACAAGACATTTTTAACTCTCTTGTTTGAATTAATGAAAATAAAAATGATACCTCTAAGTAATATTTAGCTACCTCTAGCAACTTTTTGGGAAAAAAAAAAAAAAACTGGCAATCTAGCAACATTTTAAAAATTGTCTAGCAACTGGGTAAAGCTAGCAGATGGCAACACTGTTGCCAATTGCCATTGTTGTTCAATGTTCATGGTCTTTTCGTGCTTTTGAATTGATGAATCAAGAAACGAAATGCTTGTGAACCTGGAACCCATCAAATCGGATTCTGTGTACTTACTGTGGGTCGTTGTTTCATACGTTGTTTCAATCATAAATTGTTCTTTGATCGGAAAAAAAAGCGGTATCCATTCATGTGACGTAAAGGCCGGCCTGAAGTGCCGATACGCATTCTTCCGTTGTTGTGTAGTTTCCAAAACTTAAAATACTTATGTATCAACTGTAGCAGAAATCGCTAGGAATTATTGTTGCTCCCTAGTTCCAAAAAGAAGAGCTCAAAGGGTTGACTTTAGTAGTTGGTGTTAAAAATGTGTCATTGAAATGTTATTCTAACTAAATCCTCGTTATCTCAGCGCAATAACTTACTTTCTTGGTTTTTTAACCTGCTGCTTCCAAATGCAGAAATCGCTAGGGCATAGTTGTCCTGTTGCTGGAAATAAGGGCTTGTGGGTCGCCTTAAAATAAGTACATAATTAAAATAAGGTCACTATTTGCAGGAAAACGTATTTTGTAAGTGGTATACATAATAGCTTTACTGTCAATTACTGTAATACTGTTGTATTTGTATGGTCCTTCCAATGTTGGTAAATCTTTAATAAATTGAATCTGTTATTGGTTGTGATAATAATGAAGTATGTTTTTTTATCCTGTGGTGGGAAAGTTTTTTGTATCAAGGGTTTCATGAAGGATCTTATGGTTATTTTGTTTGAAGAATTTGCTTTTAAATTCTGTGTGCCTAGTACTTCTGTTAACATTCTGGCTGCGACGCCAATTTTGACTGACTGTCAGCCAATGCGTATGAGGTCTTTTCGAGGCAAGGTTGAACTTCTTTGCAGTGCGCATGAGACCGACTCGGCCTCACAAAATGTTGTTTTTAAAAAACACCTTAAATATAGCCCAAATGTGACAATAATTGCTTGAAGCTCTACCATTATAAAGTTACATAGTTGTTAAAGTTGAATCCAGCTTCGCCCATAGTTATGACATTTCATTATTGAATAAAAGAGAAAATTATATATGACATCTTTTCTGCCTCACATCGCACTGAAAGAAAGTTCGGTTTGTGTCACGACTAGAGATGGGAATAAAAGATAGTGTAGTTACAATAATATTGTATTAAAATATTTATTCAGTGATATCAATCAAAATGTTTTTCATTAAAACAGGGCAAGCAGAAGGATTTTTCACACTGGACACAAAATGTAAAAAAATTTTTAGTTTTTTTTTGCAGCCTGAGTGCTATTTAACGTAAGCCTTAATTTGTCATAGCAACCTGCGCAGCGCTTTCTTTGACCCCCTTTTTGAAGCACATGATCAGCACATCTGCCCGGAGGAAATCCTGAAATAAACACTTTCGTTAGGTGTCTATACTATAAGCGCCACTTTTAGTTTTAAAGTATTTAAATGTGTATGTGTATGAATATAAAAGTATGGTAATATACCTCTTTCAGAAATACTTCGTCCAGTGAGTGCTTCAATGATTGATTCCGTGAAATCTTTCTTTGTCATTTTGTTATTTTTATTAACCATATTATATTATTATTATTATCCAGGCGTTCACAAGAGAAGTACCAAATAAAAATTCTGCCATAACCTTTCGATACCATTTTAGTCCTCGTTTTAAAGTCGAGTAATAAGAAGACATCTGGTCACTGTAGTCTATACCTTTTTTGTTTTCATTATACAAAAGAACACATGTAGGCTTTTTAATGTCTTGTTAGTGGCTCTTGTTTTCTTGCCTGTATTTACTAAAACAGCATTGTGGCCTTTGCAGGTCGTGATCATTAAAACTTGGCGCTTATCAAACCATTTTATAATTTTTACGCCCTTTAGATTCATTTTTCCTGTAATTTGACCTTTTTTTAATTTAGTGGATATAACATTCTTAGGTAGTCCTCTACGATTTTATCGGAGGGTACCACAATAAAAAGTTTTCTTTGCTAAAAGGTCTTCAGCCAACCCAACAGAGGAGTAGAAATTGTCAGCAACAACAATACGACCCTCATTTTCTAACCCTGTAATTAGTTTCAAAACTGTATTTTTGCCGTGCTCTTGTTCTCGATTATTGCCTTCTTTGCCTGTATAAATAAGTGTATTGTACGAGTATCCCTCGGGAGTACACAATTTATATAATTTGACGCCATATTTGTGTGATTTGTTTTTTATGTATTGGCGAAATATAAGTCGTCCGCGCCACGGTATCATTGATTCATCAATGACTATAATTTTTCCAGGACGAAGTACTTGTTGATATCGAGAATTCAACATGTCGTGTATTTTGCGAATTTTATATAATTTATCCCCAGTATTATCAATTGACTCGTCGCAGAAATGCCAAAATAATCAAAAATCTGTCCCTTGATATTGTAGAGCAAATGTACTCGTTTCTATATATTGACTTTTTAGACCAATAATCGTTCAGATGTGGTACTTTGTTTAGACCCATTACAAGCATGATTCCAAAAAATCTTCTCATTTCTTTGTCATCAGTGGGTTTCCATGCTTTAACACGAGATTGCGCCTTTATGTCATTTTGATTGTCTTCGAAATACTTCTCTGCATACTTGTTAGTGTCCTGTACTATTTTATTAATAATTTCATCGCTTAGGAACAGCCTGTATATGTCTGTAGGTGTTTTATTACCTAGGCGAGGAATAATGGCACTATCAAGGGTGCTCTCGTCGAAATCAATACCATGATTATCAGATATGTCAGTCCAACCGTCCTCGTTGTCAATACCTTCTGTTTCAGCTGTTTGGTTGTCGGTTTCCAGTTCATTTTCACTTGATTCACTTTCATCTACTTCTACGTTCGTTAATTCTAAGCTCTCAATCGAAATATCTGTGTCTTCATCTTCTTCGTCAACATTGCTTCTACGAGTAACTTGAATTATATTTTCACTCTCTGTATCATGTTCTGCTTGCTGTTCATCTAGATGTTCCTCTTCCTGCTCTTGATGTACCTCTTCCTGCGCTAGATGTTCCTCTTCCTGCTCTAGATGTTCCTCTTCCTGCTCTTGATGTACCTCTTCCTGCTGTATATATTTCTCTTCCTTTCCTTGATGTTTTTCTCCCTGCTCTTGGCATTCTTCTTCCTGCTTTTTGTTTTGATTTTTCTGTTCTTTTTGCTGTTTCGCTTGCTCTTGATGTTCTTCTTGGTGACTTTTTTGCCGAGGTTTTTGCTGTTTTATTCGGTATTCTTTTCGATAATCTGTATATTTTGCTTGTTGCTCTTTTTGCTGTTCTTCTTGTTGTAGTCTATAGTCATCTTGATGTCTTTCTTTCTGTTTTGTTTGCTTTTCTACAGCATGTTTTTTAATTGTTATATTCTTTGTATGTGAATCGGGTATATTTGCATCTCCGGTATTTTCATCTTCAAATGAATGAATAAAGACATAATTATTATTAATTACCTCCTGTTTTTCAGTTTTAGTATATTTTGACGAAGTTTATTTTATTAATTCTTGCATATTTTCTTCACTTAACTGTACGGGCAACAAGTTAGAATATGAAATATTACTTCAAGAGGAACACCTGCTTGTTTCGCCAAAAATATTCAAAGAATCAGGGGAAGACACCCGGCTTTGGTTGCAGTTATTCTCTCGTTTACATTTTTGAGTTGGTGTGAGCAAACTTGGGTTACATAAAACTCCTGGATTTTGTACTTCCGCATTTTTGAGAACACCATATTTTTTACCACTACTTGGACTAACGAACAATTTGTTGTCTTGTTTGGACTGGTGACAGATTTTCCTGTATTTTTCATTGGAGCTCAAAATATCGGATTCAGAATCAGTGTTGATCTCATTTTGCGACTTTGCAGTAGACGGGGGGCAAATTTGAACATTATCCAAAATTTTTACCTTTTTCACAGGAGAACTTCTGGTTGGTGTAATCCTCTGTAACACTTTTCTACATTTAAACTGTTTCACTTCATCAGATCCACTTGACGAATCTGAATCGACTAATATAAGTCTCTTCTTGCAATGTTTACGGCTTGATCGATCCATAATACGAAAACCAATTACTTTTTTCGGTACACTTATAAATCGTAAAAATGCGTGTGCGCCGGACGACAACGTCCTTCCGTATCGATTCTTGCCGCAACACTAATGCTTGGATGCGTGGCGCCCGCGCCGCCCGCGCCTCACTCCATGCGGGTATGAGGCCTGTAATTCTTGAGGCAGATAAGACCTCCCCCCGCACTAGACGGAATTAATTTCTATTCAGTGCGTATGAGATCTATTCAACCTCATATCGTATTTATTGCGCCGTTAGCATAAGCTTCGCAAGAGAATCAATTTTATATATTTGTCTCTGTTATACTCATAGAAATGTTAATATAGGCACCCCCCGCACAGAGTGAAACAAAGCGATTTTGACTGACGCACCTGCGAGAACTCACGTATGTGGCTTGTTCGACCTCATAATGCAGTGAACGTGTTAAATAGATTATTGGAAGGTTGTAAGTATGCATAACCTGTTAAATGTGAAAGTGATATGATAAGCATTTCATGGTCCAATTATTTTTGTGCCTAAAGAGTTGGATGAGGTAATGGATGATGCATTGAAGAATGATGTTAGTACAAACAACAAACGATTCTTCAAGGCTAGTGCCTTGAACCGTACATCCATCCGTCCATTGAACTGGCAGGTGATAAGGACTTGTGTTCCGAAAGTGGAAGAAAGTTTGCCGACGTGATAACAAGAAAGCATATGTATATCGTCGGAAGATGAGACGCCCCCGTCGTGGTTGACATAGTTTAAGTAATTAATTGTGGTCCACCCATTATAGAACAGTATTATCAGAAATTGCTAGGGCATAATTTTAGTTGTTCTGTTGCTCTACTAAATCTACGACATAAAATAATGGCTAGTGAGTATTTAAAATAACCCTCTGCAACTGAGGTGCCATTTTTATTTCTATTATATTGAGGAGTAGTCTGACAGACGTGTAGGTAGAGTATTATTTATGTTGTAGGTATTATATATTTTGTCAAGGAACTTGAATTAATATAACGGTTGACATATTTTTAAATGGGAATTACAATGAGAGTTGCAATAAAACTCAAATTTAAGAATTTATAATTATATTTGTATCACATAAGAGATCAAGGAACTTTTGGTACAATGACTATTAAAAATTAACAAAATGAAAAATATTAAAAAACATAACAAAAAAAACTTATATTTGCCTTCTTCTGGCTTGAAACTATTCATAAAAAAATAAAAATAGAAATCCTTAGAGTACTTTTGTTACAATACAGTCTCAAAGTTCAGTCTTACAGTCAGCGCAAACTTGAGCGGCGCACTGCAAACAAATCGGTTTTGCGCAAATGCAACAAATAAATCTCGTTTGTCGTTTCAATTTACTTGGACAGATACGACTCAACTTTCTTGTTGATGATGCGCCAGTGTCGCTTGGTCGCTGAGGAGGTGGCAAATCTTGTCCTAAAACGCGCCGAAGAGTCATACGCAATTCTCTGGGAAGTTTTTCGTTATAAACTCGCTGTTTTAGAGCTGGCAGTACCAATTCCCTTGCAAGGTGCATAAGAAAGTCAGCTCTTCTCATTTTGCATTCTGGATACTCACTGTAAAGCACATATGCATTAATACCAGCTATATCCAGTAATCGATAAAAAATTGCTTGTGGCCAACGTCGAGTTTTGCGGCTACATGAATAAATGGCGCAATTTTTGTCTATTTCGTCCACACCTCCTTTACTATGATTATAATCCACAATCATGGAAGGTTTATTAGTTACTTCATCGGTACTTGCATGGTGGTGGCAAGAAGAGAGCAGAATCACTGCCTTGTCTTTTTTTGGGACATAAGAAACTAAAGTCAAATCTTTAGTGAATCCATATAAAGCACTTCCAACAGCTCTATTTTTGCTTGGTTTAAACTCAGGTGGAATCTCGCGTTTGTTTTTTTTTAGTGTTCCTAAATATGTCAATTTTTTTTGCAGTAAATGTTCAGCCAAGGGTATAGAGCTAAACCAGTTATCAGCTGTTACGTTTCTGTTCGAATTTTCTATGGGTTTCACCAGTCGCAATACAGACTGCGTAGGCACAGCTAACTTCTTCTCTGCTTCGGTAAGCCCCAGACCATCAGAACTCTTCCCATGATAAATATAGGCATTGTAAACGTAAAATTGACGAGCATCACTTAAAATCATAATTTTAATACCACATTTGGCAGGTTTATTGGGCATATAGATAACAAATTTGCAACGACCTTTGAAAGCTAAAAGCATTTCGTCAATACAGGTGTAAGGACCGGGTGTAAAATGAGCTTGACAATTCGCTATAAACTTATCGAAAAATGCAGAAACAGGAGCAAGTGGATCTGTTTGCAACCGTTCCTGTCTGTCATCAATATTATCCAATCTCAAGCAGTTCAAAAGAGTGTTAAACCTATATTTAGACATTACACATCTAAATATTTCGTGACCTGTTCCATCTGCAAACAAATAGTTTGAATCGGCATCATTACATTTAAAAACCGAAGAGTAATATAAGCACCCCAGTAGTGATTTCATTTATTTATTTATTTATTTATTTATTTATTTATTGGCCTATCTACAATTGTTACACTGTTTATCCTAAATAATACAAGCAATACGATACAAGCATAGTGTACAATATAATGCGATAGACACAGCATGCATAAAACAAAATTATATCAAAAAATGAAATTACAATAGTAGTGCAGAAATAACACTTTCAACAACAGTGGGTAGTTTTAGAAACACAGTAAATACAAAGATGACAAGAGAAAAGAGAAAATAGTCATTATGGTGAGTAGTTTTGATGGACCTGGTGCTTGAATTTCTGAAGTGTTGTGGAAAAAATATCTATTGATTCATCGCAATTATTAAGAAGCCTGCAAATTCTGGGGATAGGGGAGTTGGATCCTGACACAGTTTTGCGGAATGGGGGACGTAATAGTTTTATAGGGTGACGCGGATATTTGTGGGGTAGGTTAAAATTAAACTTACTTAACAACTGGGGGCAGTCTATTTTACTCTGAAGTATTTTAAAAAGAAAAATTAAATCTATATTATCTCGTCGTTTTTCAAGTGAGGTCATGCTAAATTTTTGAAGACGTTTTGCATAGCTCCGTATTTTTTTGCTTAATCCCGCAGAATAGGCAAGATGGTATAAAAATCTTTTCTGGATCCTCTCTAACCTAAGACTATGTGTTGCATAGTGGGGACGCCATACAACTGCGCAGTATTCCAATACTGTACGAACGAGACTGTTAAAAAGATAAATCTTAGTTTTAGGCTTGCGAAAACATTTAGCATTACGTAACACAAAACCGAGTGTCTTTGAAGCTTTTTTAACAATGTTGTCCATGTGCGGAATAAAAGTTAATTTACGGTCCAGAAGGACTCCTAAATCTCTGATTACATCAACTTTACTGAGGTGCGTACCATTTATACTGTAATTAAAATCAATGAAGCTAGCCTTGCGAGTAAACGTAATTTGGGAACATTTTTCTATATTAAGTTGCATCTTATTATCATTACACCATTTTAAGAGTCTGTTCAAGTCATCCTGAAGTAATGTTGAATCGGCTAGAGAGTCGACAACGCGGACTATTTTCAAATCATCGGCGAATAAGAATGGCGTGGAGTTAAAGAAATAATAAGGAAGGTCGTTTACAAAGATAATAAATATTACAGGGCCCAGATGGGAACCCTGCGGAACACCGGAGGTTATGATCATGGTTTCAGATTTATAGCCATTGGCCACGACATAAAAGGATCTATCCGTCAGGTAAGAGTGCAGCCACTTAAGAAGTGGACCAGCAAAGCCATACGCAGCAAGTTTTTGAATCAGCACTTCATGGGAAACTTTGTCAAAAGCCTTGCTGAAATCGGTGTATATGGCGTCGACTTGCTGGTTCGAGTCAAGTGAAGCCGCAATAACCTCAACGAAAGCTACTAGATTACTGCAGGTGGATCTTGCTGCAGTAAAGCCATGCTGGTGGTCTGACAGATATTTCCTGAAATAGTTTTGTATAACGGGGCATACTATTGCTTCAAAAACTTTGGCAAATGTCGGAAGGATAGATATAGGACGATAGTTTTCTACTAAATCATCAGCGCCTGATTTATGAATCGGTACCACTTTGGCCAGCTTCCATTGCTTAGGGAAAATACCAGTGCTGAGAGATTTATTAAAAATCAAGCATAGGGGTGTTGCTAGTTGGTCAGCGCAAGTTGCAATAAAGTTGGGAGGAATTTCATCGCTGCCTGAACCTTTGGATATGTCTAAGATTTTGAGATGTTTGGCTATTTTATCCTTTGGAATCTGTATCAAGGAAAGGCTGTCGGAGTTGCAGAGAAGGTTTTCAAAGAAAGGCGAAGTTTGAACTACATTGGAGGCATGGGTAGCTGGACTGTAGACGCAGGAAAAGTAGGTCCCGAACAATTTGCACATCTCATTGCCATTACAAGTTTTGCTGCCGCCATTTGACATTGAGGCTGGATATGCATTAGCAACACCCTGCTTAGCCTTAATAAAGGACCAGAAAAACTTGGGATTCGTTGTAATTTTCTGTTCAATGTTATTTATGTACGAGTTGTAACATTCTCTTGCCATTCTGTCACAGAGCTTACTACACCAACGAAGGGATATCTTGTCCATAGGGTTTTTGTACGTACCATACCTTCTTCTTAAGTTATTCTTTTCACGCAGCAATCTTTCCAGCCTTTTTGTGTACCATGGTGGTCGCGAATTACTTGTCACTAAGGTCGATGGGACAAACCGCTTAATGATCTGATAAAGTACCGTATAGAACCGTTCCAACATTATATTAGGGTCGTCTGTATCTGAGAATAATGCATACCAGTCGGTATTTTCTAGTTCTGATTTAATAGCAGAGTAGTTGGCTTTTTTGAAGTTTAATCTAATGTTAGGTTCTGGTTTTAAACTATGATTTACTTTAAGGCGCAAGGAGATTTCAAGAGGAGGGTGATATGGATCAATCTTTGTTAGACTATTTAGGGCTTCAGTCACTTTACATTCCAGAAGATCTACAAGAACCAAGTCCAGGATTCTATTTTTAACATTACATACATTGTTATATTGCTTGAGGTTATTTATATGGATAAAGTCAAGAAGAGCCTGATTTAGTTTAGAATTAGTCCTTGAGATGGTGGGGTAGGTGTGAGTAACGCCGCTGCTAATGTTTTGATTCCAATGTATATTGCTCATATTGAAGTCACCGATAAGAATAGTACAATAATCATTTCTTTCTGCTACAGCGTTATAGCTATCCAAGAAGTGCTCCAAAACAGAATAATGCACTGGTGGGGGCAAGTAGAGAGCACAAATAGCTATTTTGAAGCCTGTTGCAACACTCACGGTGACCCATAAGTCTTCGCACCCACTTTCCCAAGAACATTGTCTGCTAGCAGCGTACTTTCTCGATACAGCGATCAAGACACCTCCTCCATCTTTTTTAGCATGAAAACGCGAAGTTTCTCTGTCACGTCTAAAAACTATGTACCTTTTATCAAAAAGCTCGCTGCTATGAATACAATTGTTAAGCCAGGTTTCTGTTAATACTAATGCGTCAAAATTTGAACATACTAAATTACAATAAAATTCTTGAGTTTTAGATCGCAATCCGCGAGTGTTTTGGTAATATATGTTGAAGGTAGCGAATTTAACTGAGAATAGCCTCAATAACAGCTTACGGTTAAAACTTTAAAATTAAACATTATACAATTGATTGTAGTGAATCCATGTCTTTCATAATCTTGGTATCGGAATCATCTGACTTTTTAACATAAATACGTCCTCCTCTGATCCAAACGTAACGATACCCTTTTTCTTTAGCTTTGAGACGTGTAGCCGTGTGTAATGCCTTATTAGCCGGGCTCAGATGTTCCGTCACGAAGATCGCAGACTTCACACCATCAAGCTCGAGATGAGAGGTGTTTAGCTTTTCACTAGCTGGCTTTGATTTGTTGAAATTTATAGAAGCTGCTAGGAAAGAGTCCCGTAATCTGGGAGTGGCAAATTGTACAACAATTGATTTTGGACGATTTGTGTTGTTGTTGAGCTTCATCACACGAGTACAATTACTGATGCTTTCATCTTTAATGTCGCAACCTATGGTTTTTCCCAACTGAGTAACAATATTGAGAAGATTTTCAGTTTTCTTCTGGGGGACACATTGGATCTCAACATTGCTTGCACGAGTGTATTGTTCCAATGTGTTTAAACGACTTGACATGTCTTTAATTGTGGATGATAACTTCTCGTTTCTATCCAGTAGATCTTTTATCTTTTCTTCACCCTGCTTTCTTTCCTTCAACATGTCGTCATATTGATTGCTAAGGAATTCTACGGAGCCTCTAAGGCCAGCAACTTCTTCACGTATTTCGGTTAACTCCTTGTTCAGCAGGTTTCTCATGGTTGATGTGATTTTTTCTAAAAGAGAATTCATCTTCGATTCCATCACATTCTCAACAATGGCACGAACACCCTCTTCCGTGACGGGGATAGTTGCCGGATTTGGTGGGGATTGCAATGCTTGCCTCTTGTTTGTGCGTGTAGTTATGTTGGGGTTAAAACGTACAGGTGTGATGTCGATGTTTATCGCTTCAGATGGTTTTATAGTGCAATGAGAACAGGACCACGATGTTAGGTCACATGTTGATTCTAAGCCAAGGCACTCAATATGAAACGCATTTTCGCATTCTTTACATCGAATAAAGCTTTTATCAGCGTGTTCAAGAGCACAGCAACCCCATTTCGGAGGTAATGTAGTCATCCTTAAGTCCAAAGTAAATTATAATGACTTCCAAAAAAGTGGACACGAACAAAGGCCCACCACCAAAAATAAATATTTCGCTAGTTGAAAGCGCACACTAACAAATGCCCACACCGAGTAAGTGACTCGGAGTTCGCGACCAAAAGGTATTAAGTGCGCGGAAAACCGGCGACGCTTACGCGTTCGCGTCAATGGCTTTGTATTCGGTGTGCGGTTGGGTATATTGACAAAAAGTTCACTTGTTATTTCATAAATAAGTCTTATTTGTTATGTTTATGTGTAATTTCTTCAACTCACAGATAGTATGTATGTCCAAGAACAAATTTATCACCAACACTGAGCCAAAACTTTGTTAAAACCGTTTAAAAACTTTTAACTATTGCGGAGCGTTATAACAGCACAGTACAATTTAGGACGGTGAATCTTAATTTCTACAGAAGTTGTATCTTTGATCTCATGCTTGGCAAAATTTGGCTTCAAGTTTTTTATTTGTGCAGGAAACCAATGTTTCTATCATCTCAGCATCAAATAATTTTTGCCATAATTTTTCAAATCCAAGAAATGTATGCCCCGAAGTTGGCCTTGGCAAAGATACAATGTTATGTGCAGGTGTTCGTGAGGTCCTTGAAAATTCAGTTTTCGTCCAAACGAAACCATTCTTACCTACGTACTTATTATTACCATTTGGATTTGGCAAAACAACCTCTTCAGAGTCTATGCTTCCAGGACTGGCCGGCTGCTCTTGGAAAGTTTCTTGTTCATCACCACTCGATATTTCACTGTCTTCATGTATTTCCTCCTCAATGGTGAAATTACGATCGGCAACCTCATCGTCGACATCACTAAATTCTAACTCGTCTTATTCCTCCAACCATTGCTGAATATAGTCGTCGGTACCCTTTCTCTTCCTAGACGGTCGGTCAGTTAGTTGTTGTTGGTTACAATTCATCTAAAAATAATAACGAACATATATTATATTTCAAAATAAACAATGAATTACGTAAATATCAACTACTTTGCTGTCGTGTAGTCTAAAATACACTATGAAAATACTGACGTGACGTCCATAATACAGTATTGGGATATAATCATTTTACTGACAATACGTCTACACGACATCACTTATTACTGACCTTACGTATCACAGACACCGCAGCTGCAATACTCGTCACCAGTGTTGCCAAGTTTGAAATCTAGCGGATGGTAGAATTCTTCTAAAAATACGGTAGATTTCCTGAAATTACGTTGTAATATATATTTGAAATACGGTAGAATTACCTTGTTTATTTAGTAGCATGTTAAATATGGGTCAGAGTTAAAAAAAAAACATAATATTTTTAATCAGAATCAGACAGTATAATTGTTTCAATGTTTTTATACATATCGACATTATGTTTTAGGATCATATCGTGAGTGGGATTAAAATCAATACAGGTTTTTCCTTGACGCTGTATGGCCTGCTGCGATAAGAGATTTCGCTTGATGGATTTCGTAAGAAGTTTATTCCGTTTTTCGTTTTAATGTCGTTAACTCTGCTGAAGACTCTTTCGCACTCAGCATTCGAGTGTGGTAGAGACAAAATGGCCAACATAAATTTTGGCAAGTGTTTGAAATAGTTATTTTCTTCCCGATGCTGGTCGCGCAGTTTTGCTACCTACAAAAAAAAAAAAACATGATTAGGCTGCTATAGCAATAGAAACTAAGTAATACGAATTCAGCTTGCTTCGAGGTTTTCTAGGAAACTTACCTGGTGCCAAAATATGTCCGGAGGTTGACTTATATCCAAATCTTTGTAGTATAAGGGCAACTTTCGCCACTCATCGTCAAGTTCCTGTTGATTTTCGATTGAAATTGGGGAAATTCTGGGCAGTAATGGAAATAATGAAGAAAGTGACTATTCCCTGTCAGCGGACATTACTCTTTCTAGATCAAATTTTGATATTTCTGTCATGATTTTGTCATTAAAATAGTATCGTTTACGAATGCCAACACAAGCTCTAATTATAAAATTTTTACACATTTTTCTTAAAGTTAACTTTCTTTCTTCGTTTTCCACCGTATCGTTCTTTCTGGACACCTAAACCTAGGTAGATGTCTTTCAAGTCCTTGTGGTTTGCTTCTTCCATTGGATCTATGGTTTCAATAGGCGCAGAATTTACAATATTTCTTTGTAAAACTAATAGTAACAGTTCTTTATAAAAAACTATCATTTTCCCATGTAGTTTTGTAATTAAAACAGATTCGCTCTGAAAACAGCTATTTAATGTTGTAAATTTTGGCAACATCCAAGCCAAAAAATAATAATAAGCCTTGATTATGGGATCATTCAAGCATGCATGAATCTCGTGGCACTCTGAATCTTCCAGCCATTTGCTATCGAAATAAAGACGTAATACATCCCATTGTTCAAGAATCCTTTGCACTTCTGCATTTAAAGACAACCATCTAGTCTGGGCTGGCCTAAGAATTTTGTGCACATCTGCCTCAGCAAAATATTGGAACTCTTAACTCACTCTGCCTTTTACTACTGGATTTAAAATAGTTATAAATATTTCGCGCCATTTTTTCACAATTTAGTGGAAGCTCTTTACATGCGTCACTAGCGCAAAGATGCAGAGAATGGCAAATGCATTTGATCACAATTATGCCTGGACAACGTTGACGAAATCGACTTGAAACTGAATTATTACATCCCATCATTGTGTTGCATCCATCAGAACCGAAACCTATGATGTTTTCCATAGGAATCCTATACTTTTGAAATGAATCAATAACATTATTAAAAAGTTTTTCGGCATTTGCGACATGATCAGTAGTTTTCTCATCGAATAATTGAATCAAATCCCAAAACCGAGTGACCACTTTACCAATTATTGGGTCAAAGTACCTGACCACTACAGCTACTGTTTTTACTACAGCAATATCTGTACTTTCGTCTATTAAAATTGAAAACATTTGTGACTTCAAGTCACTGATCAAATTTTCTTTTTCAGTTTCCCCAATACAGTTATTTATCACAGCTTGAACTTTAGTTCTTTTTATTTTAATATCTTTGACTATCTGAGAATCTGGGAACAACTTTGGTAACAAATCCGCTAAGTGATTCATGACATTATGTGATATCTTATGCTCAGCAACAAAAGCAGCTAATTTTATTTCTGTAGTCTTTAACAATTGCTTTTCATTAGTTGGCATGGATTTAAAAACACTTACTATAGACTGCTGTTTTTTAGATGTTGAAGCACTACACCTCTTTAAATTATTCACATGTTTAGTTCCTTCTTTGTGGCGTTTTATGACACTTATTTCGGCACTGAAAGATGTATTGCAAACATTGCAGGTCGCCTTCGATAAGTCCCTATTATCTTTTCTTAACCAGTTACGATATTCTTTATTCAGCAACCATTCTTCCCGAAACTTCTGCTTATAACGCTTTCTCTTAGCTGGTTCTCGTGTTAGACTATCTTCTCGATCAGTAGCGCTACCGCTATCACTCTCCATCTTCTAAAATTTTCAGATCTTACACAACACAACACATGAAACTCTTACGTAATGTGAATGAAATGTCAGTCGATTAAAATACAAATAAACTGGGTAAATTAAAAAGTTCTAAGTATACATTGAAATTCAAATACATACAGTACCACCGAATTCGTTCGTGTAATATCTCTAAGCCGGTACCGCGCTATTGGTGAATTCCCGAAATATAAAACAGTGTTGTCAGTAGGAGAAAAGGAAAATACCCTAACGTAAAAAAAAAATATATCATTAAAACTCGTAAAAATTACTTTAGTAAATAGATAATCATATTTATCTACAATATTTAAAAATAAATACGTTCTTCATTGGGTATTACGGTATATTTTGCTACCGTAATTATATTCCTACGGTAGGTGGCAAATCTTTCCTGATTACGGTGTATTTACCATAATTACGGTGCAGTTGGCAACACTGCTCGTCACGTACGCACGCCGCGGCTGTCGTCGCCGCACTGACGGGAGGGGCGCGCGGGCGCAGGAAGCTACTGAGCGGCGCAGGACGATTCTCGGAAAAATGGCGGCATAGCAACCAAAATTTTATGTTGCGTTGTCTGTCAGACGTAACCTCAGCGGCAGAGGGATAAGGTCAGTATTTGCAGGAAAACGTTTTTTGTTAGTACATAATAGCACTAGTGTCAACTAGAATATCGTCGCTTATCTAACATCACTCAAGTCATTTTTACTTACTTATGAGAGACAAAATACTATTATATAATTAATTAAATTTGAAAGTTTTTGGCTGCAATTAAAAACAGGTGCTAAAATATAGATAACATGATTTGATATGCCCAATGATGTCTGGTCGACCAAGCTATTTGGTTTACTTTTTATAATGTAATTTGCTAGTTAAAATGTAAACCAAATAGCTTGGTCGACAATACATGTTTTAAATTGACTTAACCTTCGGCCAGTCGCGCATCTTTTAATAACGCGGTAAGTCGCGTGGGGTCTCTCAAAACCTCAAGAATAAAACGCCTATAAAACCCCTTAAAACTTGTATCTTTCCAACTATTGTAGCAGTTTCTTATTTATTTATATAATGACAATAAAATCACAAAAAAAATATCAAAAATAGTCATTTATTTACTGTTTAAACTTCCAATCTAAAATTAGGAACATAAGGTACCTGGGTCGAATATGGCCACCTTAAGGTTTGTTATCCTTTTTTAATAATAATAAAACTAAAACAAACACGTTTTAACACTTATTCATAAAGAGTTGCTATTTATCTTTACAACAAAGGCAAAAAAACACAAAGGCATTCAACGCTAAATAGTATTTTCTGCAGTTTAAAAAAAAAATAGAAATTGGCCATATTTCCGACGGGGGTGGTAAATATGCTCATATATATGGCCATATTTACTGTATGAATTCACTAGTATAAAAAACTTCTGAATAAACTGAAATAAAAATGGATATTATGTTTTAATAGAGCATTTATTTAAAATATATTCTTTAGGCGACATTCAGTACAAATAAAGAATTATCTTTATAAGAAATATAAATTTAAAGATATTAAAATCAACAATGAGATTCAACAAGTTTTCCTTAATTTAAACTTAAAATGCTATGCATAGTTATACTTATAGAAAATCAACAAAATTATCAAAAAGAAAACGTAACTTTTGAGATCCTGAAAAATCACAATGATATTTAACTAGAAAAAAAGTTACAAGAAATATAAATTTAAAGATATTAAAAACAAACAATGAGATTCAACAAGTTTTCCTTAATTTAAACTTAAAATGCTACGCATTTATACTTATAGAAAATCAACAAAATTATCAAAAAGAAAACGTAACTTTTGAGATCCTTTAAAGGTAAATCACAATGATATTACAAACTAGCAAAAAAGTAGGTAAACCTAATGAAATATTTATAATTAGTCCTGACTGCATCGAGTGCAAACAAATTTATCAGTGTCTTCTTTTGTTAACCCAACACAGTCTTCATGGACGTACGTTTTACATAAAAAGCATAGTCTCATGTCTGCTATTCTATCCTCATCGCAAATGTAACAATACCAACAGTCTTTAGATTTTTTAGAATGTCCTTTACCTTTTTGTTTAGAATCCTTAGAAGTTACTGCTTCAGTCTTGTTCATTTTAGCAGAATATTGTTGCCTTTTTTGGGAAGAAACTCTAGATGGACCTGGCATATTTTTTTGTTTACAAGCATTGGATGGTCCTGGCTTATTATTTTTCTCTGTAAACATTGATTTTGTTAGCTCCTGTGCTAGACTATTAATAGCTTTTGCTCTAGGTTTAGTTTTTGGACTTGACGTTTTCTCCGGGGTTTTTAAAATTTCACAAAAAGATGAATATGACTCATTAAGTGTTGTGGAGCAGACTTTTGATTCAGTTTTCGAGTCTCTATTATTCTTGTGCTGTTTTAGTTTTGTTATGGGAACCTCGTCGCTACTATCGAAATCGTCATAGACGATAGGCTGGGGTTCTATAAAGTTCGTTCTACCTACTTGAGTTGGATGCTGTGAATTATTATCAGAAGCGTTGTCTAGAATGGCAGCACAACTATTAAATGCAGTATTTGCCAATAGATGTTCACTTGTCTGGGAATCTTTTTGATCTGGATGCAGTATAGACACCTGATTTTCAACAGAGGTATCAGTTCGAGCGAGAGACTGCCTAAGTGGAATTGAATTATGTTCGTCGTTATTTGGAAGAGGATGAGGAGGAATAACCTGAGTTCCACTGACATCAATAGCGGCGCTGTCATTGGGATCTTCATTTACTTGAGCAGGAATGACCAGATTTTCGCTAGCATTAGTAGCGTCGCTGTCAATGGGATCTTCGTTTTCTTGAGGAGGAATGATCAGATTTTCGCTAGCATTAGTATCGTCTCTGTCGTTGGGATCTTCATTTTCTTGAGGAGAAATGACCAGATTTTCGCTAGCATTCGCGTCGTCGCTGTCAATGGGATCTTCATTTCCTTGAGGAGGATTTAACAGACTTTCGCTAGCATTAGTAGCGTCGCTGTCATTGGGGTCATTATTTTCTTGATTTTCAGAAGGTCCAGGTATTGTGGGATTATAAGTAGGTATGCTGGGAGCGTATGCCTCTTCTGGTATCCTTGCTGGATTAAATGGGAAAATTCCGGTCGCTTCAAATCCAGATTTGATATTAGCAGGTGTCGCAGCTTTGTCCCACGCTTTGGAAAATAATAACCCAAATCTTTGTTTTGTTATTTTCCTGTCTTCGTGTACTGACCAGTACTTTAAGACTTCCTCGTCCCAGTAATATTCAAAGGATCGAAATACGGATTTGTCCATCGGCTGTAATTCATGTGTGGTGTTACTAGGAAGGCAGAAAAGCTTGATGTCGAATTTTTCTGCTGCTTCAACAATCGAATAGTCCAAGTGGCATTTGGCTCCATCGAAGATAAGTAAACAAGGTCCTGGCAATTTAAATTTCGAAAAATGGTGAATCCAGTTTACAAACGTTTCAGAATTCATACTCCCTTTGGGTGTCATTTGAGCTATTGAGCTAGTTGGTAATGAATCTACCCATTCTGGCTTCATGCGTTTGCCTTTAAAGAGAATCATGGGCGGAATCGCATGACCCAAGGCATTGCCACATGAAACTATTGTGACATTCTCGCCATGTTCTGGTGCCACTAAATGCACTCTCTTGGATCCACGTTCAGCTAAAACTTCTGGTGATTTGTGCAAATTAAGCTGGCATCCCTTTTCGTCAATATTAAAAATGCGTTCCGGTTTATTCATAATGTTATTGTCTTCCAAGACTTTCTTTAATTTACCAAAATAATCAGAAACGACTGCTTTATTCAATTTTTGCGCCCTTGCGGGATTTAGATTTTGTGCCTTTCGTCTGCTTATATTCCTATGACGTTTTAAAAATCCTCTCAGCCAATCTCGTCCCACCATCAAATCTCCACCTGACGCTGAAATGTTATTTCCATCACAGAATGTCTTTACGCATCTACGTAGTACACGGTGTGTCAATGGGTAGCCCACATTGCACAGGCGAATAACACGGGATACCAAAATCTTCTCTTGTTCAGGGTTAAGAAGTGGTTTCCGGCCCAAAGTGGATTTAGTCTCCTTTTTCTCTTGTAAATAACGCCTTAGAGTGCGTCTTGGCACATTATAATGCTTTGCAGCCGTATATACTTTCATCCTACCGCTTTTGACTGCAGTTATAGCTAGTTTTATTGATTCTTCAGACCAATTACCTCGAAGCCCTTTAGCTTTATAGCGTGCCATGGTCTAAAACAACAAAAATAAGTGTCAGTAATATAATACAGTAAATATGGCCAAACGGTGGCCATATTTGCAGTCATGCTTTTTTTTTGTTGTGATATTCACGAACGAAAAACACACTATTACTTTGATAATTAAACAAAGGAATATCAAATTACAATTGTCACACAACATCTTAATGTGATAAAAAACGATTCTTATTTGAAAAATAACAAAATACAAGACAATACTCACTTAAAGTTTTTATAACCTCAACAGCATGTTTCACTTTAATGGACGCTGGGCAACTAGCGGGCGCGCGGGAAGGGTGACAGGTGCGTCGTTCGGAAACATGCGACACTAGCGACAATTTATGGTCGCGTTCAGGTTATTAAAAGTTTTCGTGTTTGGAATAATGGTATGTGGCCATATTTTCCGGCTGGCCATATTCGACCCAGGTACCTTACATTTCTCTCTTTGAGATCACATCACAGAAAAAATATTTTTATTCTAACTAAATCAATGAACTTTAATTTATATTATACCTATATGAGATCACATAAGAACAATCAACATTGTAACATAAAATTTGGCTCGCACCAACAAAAACAAAACACAACTTTTATCAAACTAAATCAGACTAATTTTCCGTTTGAACACAGTCAGTACATACCAGTTTAGTATGTGTAGGGCATATGTTACCCTTGCAAAAGTGGCAGATTGATTTGAATTTTCTATCTGTTCGTCTTGGACAATACATGCAGCGCTTCCTCATAGGAGCGATGTCGTTTCCATCAGGTTGAATATTCTGAAGCTGGGGTGTGAATCGCCTTATAATCTGTTTCAATTCTCGAGGCAAAGTTGAAATAGTGGCCCGCGATTGCAATTGAGGACGGCACAATTCAAATGCCAGTGTTTTCAAGAAAAACTTGCGTCCCATTTTGTTTTCTTGATTTACGGTATCCCATATTATGTGAGCATTTACAGCTCCAACATCAAGAAATGTGAAAAACAACCTTAGCGGCCAGCGGTGGCAAACACGTGCGACAGAGTAAGTACCGATGAGCTTGTCCACTGTATCTACTCCTCCTTTGGTTTTGTTGTAGAACTTTATGATTTCTGGAAGCTTTTTCGCAGAAGATTCATCTATTACGCCGTCGTGGTGCATTGGTGAAAGCAGTAGTACAGTCTTATCCTTCTTCGGGCAGTAGGAAAGCAAGGTCTCTGTCGGTTTATATCCAAACACTGTGGAGCATACTTCCAACCCCTTTCGCTTGAAGTCATTTGGGATTTCTGGCTTGTTTTTCTCAATGTGCCTACTACTGTCAAGTTATAGTTTGTTAGAAGCTGTTTAGCCAAAGGAACGCTGGTGAACCAGTTGTCCATGTTACATTTCGTCCTGTTCCTGCTATTGGTTCTACCATTCTCTTGATAAGGGCATTTGTTGATGTATCTTGAAAATATGGACCTTCCAGCTGCTTTCCGACGTATATTTCCAACTTTTTTGTGTAGAATGTTACGGCATCCACCAGAGAAAATAACTTGATCCCGTATTTTGCTGGTTTACTGGGCATATATTGGCGAAATCGACACGATCCTCTAAAACTTTCCAACATTTCATCTATGGTAACATATTCATTGTTTTTGTAATATTTTTCACAATTTTTCACAAATGCTTCATAGGTCTGTCTAATTGGCGCCAGTTTGTCAATAGAGTTCCGTTCTTGGCGAGTTGTAATGTCATCGAAACGAAGGGCTCTGAGTAAAAACTGAAATCGCTGCTTAGAAATGACAGCGCGACATTTTTCGATCCCAGTACCATCAGCCATCCAAATGTCATCAATCGAAGTATGTGATGATTTATGTATCCCAATTAGGTACATAACACCAATCAATGCTTTCAGTTCAATCAAGTTCGTTTGTTCGCAGTCTCGTTCTCTCTCGTAATTTGTCTGCATAGATGTTATTTTTATATTAGTGCAATCCACAACATGCTGTAACAAATCTAAGTCCAAAAATAGAAGCCATGACTCTAAAGGACAAGTGACCTCCCGTGCTGCACCCTGTGGACCCGGTTGCTCCGTAACTATATTTTGTCGCCTTGTTCTGACACCTTGTGGATAAGGTGTCTTCCTCCATTTGGAAATAATTTTATAGTTGCCATTTCTCTCTCTCTTTTTGACAATATAAAAGTTCTGTGACGATATATTTATCAAGGGCTCTTCATCATCATCACTATACGAACTTTCCAACTCCATGTGCTGTTCATCAAACGATTCTAAGACCTGATCCTGTTCCTCCAAAAGTACCTCATGTTGATCTGTAGGCACCAAATCTTCACATTCTTGCTCCGAATCCGTGTTATGCTCACTTCTTTCATCCAGACATGTAGCAACTTCATTTTCTTCCTCCTCGCCACCGCAAACATCTTCAGATTCATCTTCTAACCAACTCAATATACGTCGTTGTTGTTCTTCACACATTTTAGAAGTCAATTATAATTTAATTATAATCTAAAACAATAGAAAAATAAATAAAACACATGTTACAAAAGAAATCATAGAACAATCAAACAATACAATTTTACTTACGGGGTTCGTCGCGTGGGGTCTTTTACGGCCCTCGCGCCAAAAACACGTCCGTATCTCACTGCGCTGGCGCGCGAACTGAAGTAAGCGGCGATGTGCGCTAACTATAATCTAATTTCGGAGGGTACCTGAAGTACTAAAACTCCTGGATAGTTTTAAATGTGTTAATTTTACATTTTTCTAACACCTAGGCTTTCAAAGACCCCATGCGACGGGCCGAAGGTTAAAAGCAGTGTTGCATGAAAATTTAACTTGACTTTGGCAGTGTTAATAAGAAAGTATTGTTTACGTAATTAATTAAAAAACTATTAAAACAAAAGTTTTTTAATTAATTGTACCTATCGGGACAATGTGTTTTGTTTATTATACAAAAATTACTTGGCATTTAAGCACTATAAACTTACTTTTATATTATGAATCACATCATGTAATGAGATTAATTATTGTGAACTATCGGGAGCGGTGTCGGTAAGCTACCGGGTTGTTAGGGCTCCAGAGACAGGAACCTTACAATGCGGCCGTATCGAGGCCTTCTGAATCAGGCCCTTGATTCAACCGCCTGAGGAGAGCCTCGATAGATGTTCGTCGAAGCTCTTGGCCATCAGGCCATAGGCCGTTACGACAATCGGCTAAATGTGTACAGAACCACATAATTAGAATTTACTTGTTTAACCTTTCTATGCTAGACGGATTCGCTAGATATCCTCTGAAGAGCTTACTATAAATTTGGCTTAAAAATCAATAACTCGTTTTCGACTTGTGTAGACGTCGTATGGGTAATAATTGTTAGAAATTTGAATGCTAATATAGGTACGAGTATTTTTAACAGACTTCTAAAAATGGAGGAGGTTTCTCAATTCGACCTTGTATATATTTATAAATATATTTTTATGTTTGTTCGCGGATAACTTTGTCGTTTATGAACCGATTTTGATGATTCTTTTTATGTTGGAAAGAAGATATCCCAAGGGTGGTATCATGATAAGGAAACCAGGATCTGATGATGACATCACAGAGAAATCGAGGGGAACCTTCGAAAATCGTAGTGGTGACAAGTGCGTTTGTTAATTTTTTCACTAAGTATTTTAAAGCACTACTATTTAATGAAGGTCTGGAGTCGATCTGATGATGGAGCCGAAACACAGTCGAGGGAACTACTCAACGATTTACAGCAATTACCTGGTGTTAGGGCTCGATTCATTTGTATTGATGAGAACATAACGTTGTGACTGTCATCAGGGGTCTGATGATGAAGACGAAGGACAGGCAAGGGAACTCCTCAACGTTTTACAGTGGGCTACCTTGTATTTGGACTTAATTAATTTTTATTGATGAGAACTTTGCACCCTTAAGGGTTATAAGTTCAATTACAGGTCTGATGATGGAGACCATAGACAGTCGAGGGAATTCCTCAACGATTTACAGCAGTTACCTTTTGTTGGGCTTACTTCCTACGGTTCAATATGGGTCATTTTCATTTTGGATGTAAAAAAGATTTCAAATTTAAGTCTCAAGTTTTTTAATGACATTATGTAGATGATCTTTCTATATGTATAGGTACTGACATAAATGACAGCTTAGAATCCTTCAAAAGCCTGAAAAAACACATCTGATAACAAGAAAGTAAGTCGTGGGTTCGAACCCAGACAGGCAATTTATTTCATCACCACTGCTCTCAAAACGGTGAAGGAAAACATCGTGAGGAAAACGGGATGTCCTATGGCGCATCCACACATGCCGCCGGCTTATGCCGCCGGGTTTCAGACCGCCTTGCCGCTGAATGCAGGCCGCCGGCTTTACCGGCGGTTGCCGGCGGCCTGCAGATGCGGTTGCAATTTTCGCAGTAGTGTTGTGACTTTCGTCGAAGTTAGTCGTGTACGTAGGATTGAAAGATGTTGGACTATGATATAGTTGCGTGTATCGCAAGTGTAGTGTTGTATGTTATTATTCGTAAAAAGAACCGCAAAATCAAACGAAGATATTGGGTCAGACCAAGTCTACGAAATAGGCCTAATGTGTCCCTGATACTTGAAGATTTTAGAAAGGATGTTATAAACCGAAGAAATATTCGTTCGAAATTTAACACTTTTCTAAGGATCTCTAGTGAAGATTTTGAAATATTACTGAATTTAACTGGACCCATGATATCAAAAACTGACACCCGCTGGAGAAATGCTGTGTCAGCTTCCGATCGACTAGCAATTACTTTGAGATACCTGGCTACAGGAGACTCTTATTTTTCACTCGGTACGCTGTTTAAAGTGTCTCCACAAGTTATTTCTTTAATAATTCCAGATGTTTGTCAAGCGTTGGTATCTACATTATCCAATTATTTAAGGGTAAGTACAAATATCCGTAACACATTAGGTAGTTAGAAACTGAACCTTCCTAAGTAACATATCTATTCCTAGTCGAATTATAATATCTATGATTTTATACTGTACCTGGAACTTCACACACATTTTACATACATATAACTAGAACTACACACACAAATATCACAAACAATTTTATTTTACAGATGCCGAATACACAGGAAGAATGGCTATCAGTGGCTCGGAGTTTCATGCAGAAATGGAATGTACCTAATTGCGTAGGTGCCCTCGATGGGAAACATATACGTATTTCATGTCCAATTAATAGCGGTTCTGAGTTTTTTAATTATAAGTCATATTTCAGTATTGTTTTGCTAGCTTTAATCGATGCCAATTATAACTTTTTATACGTGGACATTGGATGTCAGGGCAGAATATCTGATGGTGGAGTTCTACGCAATTCAACTTTATTTGATATGATACGAGATGGAACTTTAAGTCTGCCACAAGCGATTCCATTACAAGGGAGAAATACACCTGTACCTTTTTATTTCATCGGTGATGATGCTTTCCCCATCTCACAGAATATAATAAAACCATTTTCTGGATATCATGCAAAAGGATCACCTGAGAGGGTTTTTAATTATTGAATTAGTCGCGGGCGCATGGTTGTAGAAGACGCGTTTGGCATTTTATCTAATAAATTCAGAATTTTACATTCACGCATTGGCTTACAAAATGAGAAAGCAAAACTTGTCGTGATGGCTTGTGTGCATCTGCATAATTTTATGAAGAGAAATGAAAGAACTACTGATGGAGTTTTGAACGAAGAGCAACAAAATATTCCGCAGATCGCTCTAAATGTAGAACCAAGTGTAATTAGAAATGAGCTAAAATGTTATTTTCTATCGGAACAAGGTCAGCTTCCTTGGCAATATCAATTATAATGTTTTAAAGAAATAAAATATGATTATTCAAATAATTGTTTTATTTAGGAATCAGAAACATTTCTTAACACTTCTATAACACTATTTTCGGTTAAATTATTTTCCAAGACTTGTAACAGACTGTCACTTGTGTTGACATCTGGGCTATTTTGCATTTCATAGTCTGATTGAACAGAGTAAGAGCGCGAAGTTGAGGGCGATGGTGACATTGTTGACGTTGTAGGTTGGCCTGTGAAGTATCCTGGACGAACATTTTGATAACGAAGAGGCTGAGTAGTATTATTGGTATCAAAATTCATCGGACCCATTCTCATTTCTGCTTCATAGACAATATTCTGGATTTGATGTTGTACTGTACACATCGTGTAATGATCCATCTTCCTCAACTTGCTACTTATATAGTCTGCAAATATAGCAGCATCATCGCGTTGCCTTGCATTAGATGTAATCTCCCTCAGTAATTGCAAAGCTTCATCAACTTCAGGATCTCCCTCTATGTTTCGCTTTCGTGACCTCCTTGTCGAAGGTAGCGTAGTCTGGGGAGTGATATTAACTTGAGAAGACTAAAAATAAAAAGGAAATCTTATAAATAATTGCAAACAAGCTTTAATATTATGTTTTGAAATATCCAATCAGTATGTAAATATTTAATAAAAACTGGCCAAGTGCGAGTTGGACTCGCCCACGAAGGGTTCCGTACCATTATCTATGAAAAATGAACGTATCTATTACCTACAACTAGCCAAAATACAAACATTTTTCGGCAACAAAAAATAACTTTGTTTTTCATACAAATACAGGGTGGGCCATGAATTAGTTAACATTTGAAAAAATCGTATAAAAAAAACCATTTAACATATTTTAGAAATCGTTTATTTACGAGAAAGCTAATTAGTTGTAATTTTTTTTTTTTAAATTATTTCGTCTAAATGACCACCGTTTCGGTTTTTGCACTCATCTAAGCGAGTCCTAAAGTTTTCGAATACTCTTCTGCAAAGAGACCGCGAGATCGCCGACATCTCTTCGATGATTTTTTCTTTAAGTTGACGCAGTGTATTCGGTTTATCAATATAAACACGACTCTTTAAATAACCCCATAAAAAGAAGTCTGCTGGTGATAGATCTGGACTTCTGGGTGGCCATGGGATGTCACCCCGTCTGGATATCAGCTTTTCCGGAAACATGTCTTTGACCACCGGCAAGGACTCGTTCGATGTGTGACACGTGGCTCCATATTGTTGAAACCATGTGTTACGATTATAGCCAGCAAATTCCAGTAGCATCGGTGCTAAGAACTCCCGTAACATTTTCACATACTCGGCAGAATTAACAGTAACTGAACGGCCTCGAGAATCTTCAAAAAAGTAAGGTCCGATGATTCCTTTTGCTGAAATTGCAGCCCATACAGTTACCTTAGGAGAGTGAAGTGGCCTCTCATGTTTAGCTTTAGGATTTTCGCTGCTCCAATACCTGCAATTCTGTTTGTTTACATGTCCATTTAGGTGGAAATGGGCTTCGTCAGAGAATAAGATGTTGTGAAAATTACTGAATCGAGTTAACATTGTTTCGGCATATGACTTACGCAAATTTAAATCATTAGGGTTTAGTTCTTGCACTAGCTGGATCTTAAATGGATGTAATTTCAAATCTAATTTCAAAATACGGCGTAATGATGTGCGGGATAATCCTAATTCAGCCGAACGTTTGCGTGTCGATAAATCTGGATCACGTCGAACAGAAGCGGAAACTTGCTGCACGTTCTCTTCGCTCCGAGAAGTCCGCGGACCGCCGGTTTGTTTCACATTTAGTGTAGATCCCGTCTCTTCGAACTTCTTCACCCATTTCTTTATTAAAGGAGCACTTGGACACTGACTTAAGTCGTGTAAACCATATTCAACGCGAAATAAGCGTCTCACAGTAATGAGCGAAAAGTTGTTTAAATAAAACTGTTTCACGCAGTAAGCGCGTTGCGGCCCCGTGAAGCGATCCATTGCGACTAAATTTCCAAGAAGCGAGCTAGTGCCCCCGCCCGCGCCCGCGCCCCGCGCGGCAATAGTTTGCGCGGTAAGTTACATTTAAATGTTAACGAATTCTTGGCCCAACCTGTATATAATAATAAAATAACAAAGTTATAATTTGCGATTTCACACGTTTATTGTATGGGGACCCCCTTAATATTTTTTCATTTTTATTTTTAGTATTTGTTGTTATAGCGGCAACGGAAATACATCATTTGTGAAAATTTCAGCTTTCTAGCTATCACGGTTTATGAGATACAGCCTGGAGACAGACAGACGGACGGACAGACAGACAGACAGACAGACAGACAGTGGAGGCTTAGTAATAGGGTCCCGTTTTACCCTTTGGGTACGGAACCCTAAAAACCAAGCTTATAAACATTACATGTATACAGTCACCATTGATGACGCCTATACCTACACTCTTGATGAGCGCTTATCCCCGAATACTTCGCTTTCGGTGAGCGTTTTGCCGACTGCATAAGGTTCAAATACGAGAGTATGCTCGTCCGCTCTCCGTAGTATTATATATTGTTACCGGGTTGTAGGTAGTAGGTATCTAATATTAATACGCGAGAAAAAATCTTTGTACCCCTATTTACGAAAATATTACTTAATGAAATATGTATTTTAAATTAATTATGGTCGAATTTCGATCAATAGGCGACCAACTAGTCTACTTGATTATAAAAATTTGATGGGTACTTACAATAGGTGCGTGGCTGTTCAGAGTCGGTACCGGTGCATTCTTGTCACTAAGAAATGATAACGCCTTATAAGCAAACCATTTCGGCAATTGAACATCTTCCCGTCCAGATCCACTCCTTTTAGATTCGTCATATTTGCGTTTTTCTCGAAAATAATGGCTGGATAAATTCTTCAGTTTTCTCTCAATTTCTGATGATGCTATGTTGAACACAGAAGCAATATCCCTAATAGCATCATTTCTTTTGTTGCGATTCTTGAAATCCATATGCCTTGGGTTCCACAATGGTTCATTTTCTTGATACTTTTCTATTAATAAAAGTACTGCACTATCATCCCAGTTAAATTCTGTCATTTCGTTATTTACTTCTATGAAATTATACGACAACACTACCACTCCGTATCGAAGCCGCAAGCAAACTGCCGCCGGCAACCAAAAGCCGCGCGTGCCGCGGCTGAGATGCGGCAAATGCCGGCGGCACGGCCGCCGGCCGTGCCGCCGATCATGTGTGGATGCGCCACTAGAACCAAAAATGAAGACGTGACGAAGACATGTGACATCTTCCAATCCGCACTGGGCCCGCGTGGTATAATCCACCACGCGGGCCCATTTCCTCTCATTGAGAGGAGGCCGTGTCCCAGCAGTGGTGTCCCAGCAGTGGGAACATTATAGGCTGATGATGATGATGACTGTTATTTCTTGGACTTTATAATTAAAAATAGTGCATTTTAATCATTTTTTATTATTAAGAATAAACTTTGTTAGATAAATCAGCAACAATTTTCTTGTTATTTATTTTTCTGAGATCTTAACACTTAATGACTAAACAGTCTAATCATAATCACATTTTACTTAAATGATGGAAAAAAAACTTACTTAACAAAATGTTTTGTTTTGCCAAAATCAAACTGGAAAACTAATTCACCTCGTCGGGTAGGTGTTGGTTCAGGCAATACAATATCATCTACTACAGTCAACGACACATCCTCGGGTTCTTGCCAGACAAATAAGCCTGACTCCAAGCATTTCTTTCTTAAAAATTTAACAACGAAGACCTGATTATTGTTTTCTGATGACACTAGTTGTCCAACAAAATGAAGCGTGTGCTTTTTCCCTTCGAATTGTACTAATACCCACGAACCTATTTTAGCAGATGTTTTGATGTCATCTTCTTTGCCATGACCTCAGAAAAATTCCAGGTAGCGCACTTTATCCCTAGTCCATGAACGACATGTTGGCTGAACTAGTAAAAGTTGGTTTTATTCTTGTATTGAGTGGATAGACCCAATGGTCTATCCACTCAATATACATGTGCTTAGCAATCTAAGCACATGTAATTTACGGATCGTTGAGTTTTTATCACGTCAGCTCTTTCGTCATGACGCAAGCATTCAGACACGGAACAGAAAGTAATAGTTTGAACACATCCTGGAGCATCACAGTAATTTAAGACACGTGTGTAAGGAGAGCTGCTGTCTTGACGCGCCGAAATGAACCGATTGAATTTCTGATGCATACTTGCATTGATAATTTCCGAAAAATCAACATGTAGCAAAGCTTCCGGTGCCAAATGTTTCATTAATTGACTTATCGCTTGATATTGGTGCCAAATCTTAAATTGGGTTTTAGATACTTTGGTAATATGTCCAGGAATTTTTCAATTAATTTCTTCTTAGTGTAATCTTTGACTGTTCTTACGATATTTTTCTCTTTACCTTTAAGTTCTCTGATTTCTGTTTTCACCATCCATTGCTTGTAAATTATTTTGTCAGAATTGTCAAATGTTGCAAAGTTTAACATTTTGTTCACACATGTTTTGTATTTTTCCATCATACATTCAAAGTTATATTTACTACAAACTACTGAGTCTATAATCTCGTCTGCCTTTTCTACAATCAAATTAAGCTGTCATAATTTTTCAGTAATTAAACTAAAATGTTCATGTAAGGTACAGAGGCACGTGTCTCTTTCAGAAACTTTCGGCGGTACAATCCAAAATGGACAGAATCTAGTGAATGTTGTGTAGCTAATATTTTTGTTAGACTCCAATTTGTACTTTTTGTGGAGATTTTCTAGTGTGTCACATATATAGCGTTTTTGCTTTTTGGCCCTTCGTGTGATTGTATTTTTTTTGTCAGGGCATAATTTGCTGTTTTCTTCCTTTTCTAAAAAACGTTGAACATCTATATTGTTTCTGCAGTATCGCAGCTGCTTTGGCGATAGTGAAACCCTGTTTTGCTTACTAGCACCAGCGTGTCGTCTGCATAGCAAACCACGCTGACGCCGCTAGGGAGGTCGGCGCGCAGCACCCAGTCGTAACTCAGGCCGGAGACTCTGCGTCAGTGGGGGGGCCCAGGTGCGGAGTTTATCCCGCACCATCTTGTAAGGGCGCCCCCACGGATCTCTGTCGAGAGTCCCCAGCATCTCCTCGCGGGCCAGCTCCCTGGCCCGCAGGACAGCCTCGCGGAGGGCGGTCTTCGCCGCTCTGTACCCCTCATATAGCTCCGTCTCAATGGCTGCCGCATCCGGTGGATGAATGCGGAGCCTGCGGTGCCTGGCGTACAGGTGTCCGTCATTCCACCCTTCTATAAGATTTTGCATTAAGTCTTCTTCGTCCCTTAAGCTGTCGCTATCTTGGGCCGTAACATCTTCCTTTGGTATTTCGTACGGTTTTAATAACTGGAGAACGACAGGTGGTAATGGCATCTTTCTCAATTTTGCTTGCCTTTGCTTTAATCTGACACTTGAAATGAATGGATCTGAAGTGAGTAGTGCCCGGTTAAACAAATCAGTCATGGTTGTAACTCTATCAAACTTTCGAGTGTGATGCTCTCTGTCAGACCTCCAAAACTTGTTTCTTGCTTCTCCCGCTGGTTCTGAGAGTAAACCCATAGGCATTGCAGAGTTTCGCATTATGTCTTTACCATGGACTAAAATTTTGTGCAAGGTGACTGTCATAGGATACCATTCAAAATTTTGGACGTACTTAATAGCCAGTTAGCCCACAAGATAAAACTACTAATATTGTAAATAAATCATCAAGAAGCCATTGAGGAATGTTTAATATGTCTGCAAATGTTCCACGGTTTTTGTTAGACAATGCTATGCGAGCAGTATTACCATCGTTGGTGGTGCCTGCGTTGGGCCGCACCACATGAACCAGAAGCCCCATTTTTTCTCTTACTTCTTGTTGCACCTTTTTTTTAGTTTCTTCCACAATGATATGCTCTGGGGAATTGTGAGGTATCCTCTATTTTTTTACTTGCATCTTGTATCCTAGATGAAGCAAGAATTCTAAGACACATATCCACGCGTGCAAAGGACTTAATCCGTACTTCATAAGCGATTCATCTGAGGCTTGAGAAAGCACAATGTCTAATTTATTAAATTGAGAGGAAGTCTCCTTACAAAATGGGCATCTTAGTTGTGACGAAGTGTTAGTGATTGTATTGAGCACTTTACCGTCTATAATGGTCAAGTAAAGTAGAATTTTTGCTGTTAATGTTAGGTTTTTTGATGATTTTACACAAATGCTGTCTATTTCTTTTATTTGGTCTTCTACCCATTTTACTTCGGCAAGTATTAAAGTTTAACTCTCTTTACGGTACTGGATATGTAACGGGCGACAAAATCTGTAAGACAGGTGTAGGGTTCATCCACAAAATCTGACCGGTATCTGTAGTTATTCGTAAAGGAATAAATGCGGTGGCAAACAGGCTGTTTTCGTCTTCTCGGTCTTCGGAAAAGCTTTGTTTATAAAATGATTGACCTGTACTCCCGTCAAATCCCCAAGATCCTTCTAAAATACAGTTTAATGTTTGTATATTTCTTTTGGAACATTGTAAAGAAATAACATCTTTACATAAAATAACGAGCCTTGAAAAAGTGTGGGAGAGCAGACCATTATAACGTTACAAAAGCCACTCTTTCAGACACTTGTACTGGAGGTGTTGGGTAACATATTTTTTTAGCTACATGTACACACATCAAAAGTATCTAGGGATCAACATATATTTTTGCAATAACTTTTCTCCTGATTGATATTAATTAAAATTTTCTTTAAGGATTCATCAAATAAAGTGTTTTCGTTTGTCACAGTAACGATAAACCAAGTCACCTTTGCATTAATAAAGAAATTTGCCATTTTCCTAATAAAGGGATTTTTGACATTTGAACCACTAACATTAAAGTTCGAAAAAAAGACTGAAATAACAGTTTTCTTTAAAATTTTATTGGGTAACTTAAACAATTAATAATCCGTGTTTCTACCGCGAACACTAACAACACAAGAACATCGGTTTGGCACACTCAAAATGAGTTCATCCAAATCACGCTGTGGAATGGCCGCCCATGTTCGTTGCAACAACAAAAAAAGGTCTTCTTGCGACTGGATACCCTCCATATTCGGCAGAGCTCTTCTCTGTAGCATATCCCATGCATGCTCAATCGGGTTCAAGTCTGGCGACTGAGCAGGCCAGGGCAGGACATTGATGTTAGCTGCGGCGAGAGTCTGTCTTACAACTCTTGCGGTGTGCGGTCGTGCATTATCATGCATTAACTGAAATAAGGGACCGATTTGCACTTGTAGAGGAACGATGACGTCTGATACAATCGTCTCAGCATAAATTTGAGCGTTGAGGTTGCCTCTGATCCAAATCAACTCAGTTCTTCCGCCGATCCAAATACCCGCCCATACCATGATGGTTCCACCACTATAAGGATGGACTTCCTGGCAGGATTTTAATCGCTGTTGGCGTCCAGGGGTTCTCCAGTGTCGTATACGTCTTGTATCCGGTCTCATACCAAAACGAGACTCATCAGAAAAGCACACGAAACGCCATTGTTCTTCTGCCCAATTTCTGTGTTCAAGAGCCCATTGATATCGAATCCTACGATTGTGCATTGCTATAGGTGGTACCCGTAGCGGTCTTCGGGAATGAAGGTTCACTTCATGCAAGCGGTTTCTGACTGTTTGGTCGCTAATTAAGTTCCCTGAAGAGTGATGAAGCCTCACGGCTAACATCATGGCGGTTATTGTTGGAGCTCTTCGAGTTAAGATTTGAATGTATCGGTCTTGTCTCCGTGTGGTGCAGCGATACCGTCCTCCATGGCGCTCAGCCACGGTACCAGTGCTTCGGTAACGTGTCCAAAGTCGACTGATAACACTCTGACTTGTATTCAGAACTAAAGCTACAGTACGTTGCCGGGAACCAGCTTCTATCATTCCCACGGCTCTGAGCATTTCTTCCCTGCTTAAATGACGTCGCCGCTCCATAATAACGTTGGTTTTAATCAGTAGTAGGGAAACAGTAGCACTAATAATGTCTTCAATGCGTTGTATGTTTTTATAGGGAAAATATTGACAGCTTATTTTCATCTTTTACTCGAATTTGATTGAGAGTTCCTGATTCAAATTATGAAATGCACCAAAAAGGATCCATATAAATTTATAAAATCATAAATTTATTACAAAGCCACATCTCAATCTCAAGAAATCCGCATAAAAATGCTTGATCCCTAGACATTTTTGATGTGTGTACTTGCTGATATTGTGGAAACGCGGGGTACCCCCTCGATTTTAAATCTTCTTGAAGAAAGTGATATGTGTCAACTGTAAATTTTCTGTCAATATAAATTGCTAATGCTTCTTCAGGGGTATATGGCTGAGGCTTATGGTTCCGTATTTGAGTGGCTATCTTGGTCGACTTTGTTGGGCTTTTTAGACAAGTCTTAATCACAAATTGAAGGTTTTTTGATGCATTCGTCTGTAATTTATGCCCACCTGCTTCCACGATACTTGAAAAAACTTTGACTAGTTTTGGTTGTGGCTCTATATCAAGGGAGTCTTGAAGAGATCTTCGCAGTCTACGCTTTTGTCTTTCACACAGAATATTGTACTTTGAACTGGGACCAGGTGAAGTGTGTGGGTTGCGGGAAGGTAAACGAAACACGTCTTTACTATACGAGTGGTTTAATACGACTAATGCTTAGAACTAACACATGAATAAAGGTTATGAAATATATATGACAATACACATGTACTTACACACTACACCACGGGGGTACGAGAGAAAAAAAAAAAAAAATGTTTACAAAATTTTTTTTTTTTTTTTTTTTTAAATTAATCTAACAAAATCAGTTACACATGTACTTAAAACTACACTACACTATTTAAAATTACACTATTTTGTAAACAATTTTGTTCGGTTTTTGTGTACAATTTCTGATTTATTGTTATTCACTATTTTTACATTTGGTTCCATGTCTTCAATTACAATGAATGGGCCATTAAACAAAGTATCCAATTTATTTGCAGTTTCATTTTTTAACAATATTAAATCACCTTTCTCATATCGCACTTGATTTACGGTTTTGTCGTACAAAGTTTTTCGCATCTGTTTGCTTTTAATCAAATTATTTCGCGCATCTCTGTGTGCTACTTGTAAACGATATCTTAATTCTAAACTATAATTATCTGGGTTATATAAAGGTTCTATGCTAGTACTTAATCTACTCGGAATGTTACTGGGTTTTCCAAAAACTAATTCATACGGGGCATATTTTGTAGAAGAATGTATAGTGTTATTATAAGTAAAACACCAAAAGGGTAGCCAGTGGCTCCATGTATCAGGGAAATTGTCGCATTGTATTCTTAAGAATGAACCCAAATGTTTATGCGCGTTTTCGAGCGATCCGATTGACTCGTGATGATATGAAGTTGAGTTCAATTTTTCAATTCCTAAAAGTGAACATACCTCCGTCATAGTTGATGACATAAATTCAGAGCCTCTATCTGTGGCTATAGTTTTTGGGATTCCGAATCTTAATATAAATTGATTAACTAATGTTCTAGCAACGGTGACCGTTTCCTTATTTTGAAGAGGATATGCCTCTACGAATTTACTTAATTCACACTGTAATGTAAGTATATAATTATTACCATCTATATCTTTATCCAAAGGTCCTACTAAATCTAGAAACACTTTCTCGAAAGCATATGAAGCTGTGGTGGTTATCACCATCGGTTCCTTTGTTTTTAGAGAATGTTTTGATTTTTGACATTTTTCGCATTTATTTACAAAGTTTTTGACGTCTGCTTCCATCTCTGGCCAGTAATATTTCCTTTTAATATTGTTTAACATCCTACGCACGCCTGCGTGACCACTGGTGGGTAGTAGGTGATAGTCATTAATAATAAATTTCTTATCATTGTCATTATTTATTCTTTCAACTCCTCGTAAAATACATATCCGTGGGCCGGTCCACATATCCTTATTTTTTATCTCTTCTATTAGTTCTTTAATGAATAACGCGTTATTTTCTCTTTTTATTATACATATTTCGTCGACGTTTATATTTTTACTTAATTGCTCTAATTTCTCCACAAAAACGGCTCGCGTGTATTGTGCTTTGAAATCTAGATTAAAGTATATTATTTTCTTATTTTGGGAATATGCAAAACACTCGGTTTCTACATCTATGCTCCCTTGTTTTCTAATCCTTTTTAACTCTTATTCTTCTATTAAAATTATTTCTACTGCATCACCTGGCATCCGCAATAATTCCACGATTCTCGGTTGATCAGGCCGATCGTCTGTGTTATTATTGGTGATTGGGGTGTCGTTGTCATCGTTTATATCTTCTAATTTCTTTTTCTGTGCTCTAGTCATTAGATTAAGTATTTTATCATTAATACATTTTAATTCTTCGGAATTAATTGAAATTCTAGACAACGCGTCTGCTACGGCGTTTTCTTTTCCTTTTATGTATACTACGTTAAAATCGTATTCTTCTAATGTTAACCGAAACTTTAATAATCTGCTTGATGGATCTTTCATTCCAAATAAATATAGCAATGGTTTATGGTCTGTCATAATTGTAAACTTTTTTCCAAAAAGATATGGCCTAAAATACTTTACTCCCCACACTATCGCAAGTAACTCCTTCTGTATAGTTGGGTAATTTTTTTCAGCTTTGTTTAAAGGTCGACTTGCATATGCGACTGGTCGCATATCTTTATTACAAAGTACTGCACCTACAGCTATACCAGAAGCATCAGTTTGTAAAATGAACTCGTTTTCGTCTGTAAAATCTGGGTACTGTAAAACGGGGGGTGTTATTAATGCTTTTTTCATTATTTTAAACGAATTTTCGCATTGGTCAGACCATATAAGAGGGTCATCTTTACGACGTAAAGCATTTAAAGGGACAGTTATTTCTGCGAAATTCTTTATAAACTTTCTGTAGTAATTACAAAATGCGACAAAACGTTTTACTTCTTCTGTACTCCTTGGTGTTGGGTAATTTTCTACTACTTTTATTTTTGCTTTATCTGGACTAATTCCTTCTGCGGAGACTGTGTGTCCTAAATATAATAATTCCTTTTTCATGAAATTACATTTGTTGGGATTTAATTTTAGGTTTACTTTTCTAAGTCTCTCAAAAACATATATTAAATTTTTATTGTGTCCTTCTAAATTTCGTCCAAAAATTACAAGGTCATCGAGGTATACAAAACACTTCTCATATGTTAAACCTGACATTGCAATAGTCATTGCCCTTGAAAAAGAACTTGGGCTAGTTTTAAGACCCATCGGCATCCGTTTCATCTGGTATTGTCCAGTATTAGTTGTAAAAGCAGTAAGTTTTCGTGACTCTGGGTTTAAGGTCACTTGGTAATATGATTGACTAAGGTCTAAATGGGTAAAATAAACGGCACCTGAAAGTGACTCTAAAATATCAACGATGTTTGGTAAGGGAAATTTGTCATCCTGTATGACATCATTCAATTTACGGTAGTCTATTACTAATCTCCATTTTTTGTTATCATCATTTGTCTTTTTTGGCACGAGTAAAATAGGGCTAGACCACTCACTTTGAGCTTGTTCTATAATATCATCCTGTAACATTTGTTTTATTTGCTTATTTATTTCTGGTTTTTGACTATGTGGCAACCTATATGGTTTTGTATATACGGGACTAGCATTCGGTTTTAAATAAATATCATGTTTATATGATTTAGTAGTTGTGAGCTTGTCACCCGGTAGGTGAAAGATATCATTGTATTTAGTACATATTGCTTCTATCGTTTCACGCTCAGCAGAATGTAGGTGATCTAATTTTAGTAATGTTAACAAAGTATCTGCTCTCTCTGAGATTGACTTACTTTTATTAAACTGACAAATTTGGTAATCGTTTAATGAATGTATCTCTGGTTGGAAGGTAGGTATAGTAATTGATTCTTCTTTAGTATTTAATATTTTAATTGGGATAACGTTATTTACTGGCTTTACTATTAACGCTGCTAAAAATAACTCTTCTTGTAATTGTTTCGGTAAAACAACACAATCATTGTTTTCCTTATTATTTATTAGTGGTATGTAATGTATAGACTCACTTCGGGCAGGAATAGTCAAGTAACTATGTGATATAGTTGGTGTCGCATAAAGTGGTATTATATTTTCGAATTCGTTATATAGAATTAATGTATCATTTTCCAAGTTAATATGTGAATTAAATTTCGATAAAAAATCTAATCCGAGAATTCCATCAGATTTACACGGTAAATCATTGAACAAATAAAATTTGTGATTAAAACTACCATTTTGAGTACGTAATGTAAGGTAAACATAGCCTTCTGAATAAGTTTTACCACCAATACCATTTATTACAATGTTATCCTCATACAAAGGAATGCGTTCCGATAACACCTTCTTAGTAACAGCGGAAATGGACGCGCCGGTATCAAGTAACCATGAACGCTTGGTATTGTTAATGTTAAGATGTACGTACCTAACATTTTTGTTACACGTTAAAATGTTACCTTTAGGAACGAAAAAACTGATTTTTGTTTTCTTGTTTTTCGTTCTCTGCTCTTTCGTTCTCCGTTTGGGGGTCTCCACTCACTTGGGCTGGATACATTTTCCGTTGACTATTTCTATCCCGGGTACCTCTACCACGGTAATATCTAGAAGGATTATGGTTATTTCCTGAATTTGAATAATGATTTCCTCTACCGCGTGTATAATATCCACCGCGGGGATTGCCATTAAACCTTTGCCGATAATAACTGTTGTTATTATAATTTTGACCTGTACTATAATTTCCACGATAACGAGAACCTTGATTATTATAGTTATTTCGGCCTCCTCTATTGAAATTATTATTATTAAACCTGTTGTAATTGTTAGGCTTACCCCTCGCGCTGAATATACCGTTGGACGTTGAGGGCTGACCCAGCTCCTCGTCTTCAGCTGCACGCACCGCATCTTTCAGCTCAGAATAATTCCGTGCTGAAATGATAGTGCTTAAACGTTTATGTCTTAATCCGTCTGAGAATCTTTTAATTGCGAGTTTCTCATTTATTGGTCTCAGTATCTCGCTTGCTTTTTCGTTACCGTCAGCTTGCGCAATAGTGAGGTCTATAAATAATTCCGATAATTTGTTTCCATACTCGTTGATGGACATATTATTTTGACTCAGATTATTTAATTGACAAAGTATAGAGTTGGCAGATTTTTTCGTGAGTAAATAAGTTTTCATATCCTGTATAAGGCTCGCGACGTTGTCATATTCACTCTTTAATTTTAACTTTGCTGTTTTAGTTAGTCTTGTTTTTAATACAAAAGAAATAAGCATTTCTGTATGATCTGCGTCCTTTATACAGCTGTTATATAACTCTACTGCATCTATCATTTTTTCAGTTGTACTTTCTGAACCATCCATAACGGGTATTAAGGACGTCGCAGTTTTTATGTCAAACTTCTCCATGTTTGATAAGTTTGTTTTTGTTTCACCTTGAAAATTATATGACAAAATCTTATTGTAAATTAAATCTATTCTCTCTTTTAGTACTTCGTAAATATATTCTGCTAATTCTAACGAGGTTTTTTGCTCAGAAATCCTAATAATAGTTTTAGACAATGAATATAACTCTTTAGCTTTTCTTATTTTTTCTTCAACCTTGTCTTTATATTGTAACCGTTTACTTGGTCCTAACTTCCTTAAATTGACTTGGATATCTGTTAATGCACTTAAAATACTTTCTAAATCCCTTTCCATAGAATGTGTAATTAAAATATACTTACATGTAAATATCCATTTTTAAAAATTTTTCACATGATACTCGTAGGTTGATCCTTACGAATAGTTTATGGTTTTAACCCAATATTTGTCCATGAGACATTCTGATAATAATCAGGCTGTTGGTTGCTGCAAGTAACACAGAATTATAACAAACGTAACAATATAGTAGGTACATATTATACTTAATTGTTCATTAACGGTTTTGAGTCGGAGCCACTAAAGTTTCTATGTATAATCCGTATTGGATGCTGCAACACAATTGTTTTTTTTTTTTTTTTTTTTTTTTTTTTTTTTTTTTTCACTTATTTATTTTACGAAACTTGTAAATCACGAGACATGACGTTGTACACTGTTTCCACTATTCACTACTCACTGATGTTATGTTTACACATTTCCATTTTCTTCTTCACGTTCTCGCCTTCCCGACAGCCGCAACCGCATTTTTCTTATAAACTCTGATTCTATCTGTCTTCCGATCCACTTCTTCTGTTTGTTCTTCAGCTTCTTCCATATATATATAATCACTGCAACGGCGATAATTGTCAAGGCCGACGCTATTAATATGTTGTTCATCTGGATGTGAGATTCAACAGCAGCGTTACTTCCTCCCGACGCATTCTGTGATATTATCACCTCCTTATCCTCGGTTTTGGAATATGACTTTCCCATTTTTGAGTCGATATAAGAGTCTTGCAGTGCTCAGTGTTTCCGTAGTTATAATCATTTTATATATCGTCGATATTCAAACGTTCTTGTTCTGTGCATCGAGGCACACAGGAATTCGCTGACATCGCTCAATCCGCCCGCTACGCGATACCCGGCGACGTAGGTAGCAACTCTACACCGCGGCGCTCGCGCATGGCAGGGTCGCCATGAAGTGTGTGGGTTGCGGGAAGGTAAACGAAACACGTCTTTACTATACGAGTGGTTTAATACGACTAATGCTTAGAACTAACACATGAATAAAGGTTATGAAATATATATGACAATACACATGTACTTACACACTACACAGGCTCAGATATAAGCATAAGTTCAGATTCACTAGTATCTTCTGGCTCTGTAATAAACCCAGGTTCGGGAATAGGTTCAAGTTCGGTAATAGGCTCAGATATTGAAATAAGGTCAAGTTCGGTTTTAGGGTTAGGTTCGCAAATAGGCACAAGTTCGGAAATAAGGTTAGGTTCAGGAAAAGAGTCAGATTCAAAATAAGGCTCAGTTTCGCAAGCCTCAAACTCGGAAACAAGGTCAGTATTGAGTATAGTTTCAGGTTCAGAGGCTAAGGTTCGGGAATGAACTCAGATTCAAAAACAACGTCAGGCTTGGGAATAGGCTTCGGGGTAGTTAGATTTTGTTCCAGAATAGATTCGGGTGCACGAATAGCCTCTGAAATGGAGATTGTAGCGTAATCTTGAGAAGTTTCAATATTGGAGTCGGAATCGTGAGGTAAACTACGTTCAGCAAAAAGTCCAGGTACATTTGGAAGAGTACCTGAATCGACCTGTTCCATTTCTGATTTAATATTTTTGGGAAAATCGCTTTTAAAGTTTTCATTCAACCATTTATGGTGTTTTTTGGGCTTATTGGACGATTCGCACGAATTTAACTCGCACAAAACGTGCGAATCGACTCCTTTAAAACATATTATTTTTTCTGTAGTCGATTCGCACGAATTTCATTTATTGGCGTGCGAATCGACACCCTCACAAATATGTAGTAGGCTATTCGCACACATATTGTTTTTTATGAAATGCAGTTAAGATAAAGTACACTTGAGCACAGAAGTAGTAAGGTCAAATATGTTTTACTCGTAATAGATAGAAAATAAAAACACAATCTATAATCAACAATATCTGTATTAAAATTAAAACTAAGTACTAAACATCTTCTAAGCTCGTGGTTTGAGGATTAAAAATGAGCAAATATCGATCACAGAATAATAAATGTCACTAACAAACTACTACTCCACTAACCACGTAATAAAAAATAAAAGTACTAAAAATTTACTTTTTTTTTTTTACTTTACCCAAACATTTACTTTTTTAATAAGGTAGGTATATATATAATTAACAACTTTTTCTTATATTTATTATTGACGAACATTTGGTACAACAAAAACATGTCTTAATGTTTTTTAGAAGTGTACCTAAAATACACAGTTCTCATCATTATAACAATAAAACTTTTAATCATAAAACTAGAACTAGGGCTATAATCACAATTTGAATCACAGATTTTTCTTTAAAATAACGTATAAAAGTGACTAAACTTTTATATACAACTAACAAATCAACAATAATAAATCAAGTCACAACAATAATAAAATGCTTACTTCTAATTTATATATAACAGGTTAAAAAATAAACTTACGAGAATTATAAAAATAGATATTTTGCTTTAATCACAATCAAAATCGCAGTCGTTACCTTTTAGGAATAACATAATCATCAGTTATATATGTATTATGTATACAATATTACCGCCAACTAATTTCGTAATTTTTCAATACAAAGTTGTATATTAATTTCGCCACGATTCAATTGGCTTACGATGTCTTCGATTCTTTTTTGAAGTTTTATTCTCTCAGGACTTTTAACTGAAATATACTGATTTTTATTATAAAGAGTTAAATAATAATTGGAATCTTTACGTAAAGTATCCAAAAACATTGCAATGTTTGGTTTAGGTTTTACCAATCTGTTAAAACGCGAGTTCCATGATTCGATGGCATTATTTGTTTTATGACACACATCAAAAAATGACCATGTGTTTGAGAAATAAGCATTTTCATCTAACCAAGTACGAACAAAATAATCATTAAATTGAGTAATTTTCTTTTCAGGCTCATTTTCTGATTCAATATATAACCAGCCATCTGATCTATATTCTCGAGGTACATATGCTAGAGCCATGCAACGTTTAACATGCATTTTATCAATTAATGATTTATCCATACCTAACTTCTTTGCATTTCTCCATAAAGACTTTTGGAAATGAAATAAACAACCTTGAATACGTGCGTCAGGAAATATTTTTTCAATAGCAGCCATCGCACTTTTTTCAAAATCTGTGGTGAATATACGTGGAGAAAATTGAGGAATTCGACTTTTTATAAGGTAAAAAAAAATTTCGTATGTTTTTTCTTGTTTGTCCGGTAGTAAAGCGTATATGGCTGGTAAAATATTTGTATGTTCATGGGTACTTCCCAAATCTATATGTAACGTGTATACTTGCAAAAATGGTGGTACGCAGCTTTTGAACGTCCCATCGCAGAAAACGCTTTCTGCTGTTTCAATATATTTTATAACATTTTGGTTTGCAAAAAGTGTAATTCTTGTTTTCTTATATCCATAATCAGCAAACTTCAAATCTTCGTAGCATGGAATAATAAGATCTGTAACTTTTTTGAATCTCAATTTTTTTACCTGTAGTGATGTGTTTCTGTGTCGATAGAGTCTTTTCTTAATATTTTTAAAATCAGGAACTTTTTGTATGAGATCATATCCAGCATTATGCAAGTCCGAAACCATTTCACCATAAATTTTTGGTATAGTTGTGAGCTCTTTCTCCGATCGTTTAATGCATTTGTCTAACTGATACTTCATTTCATTTTCTATGACGCTTGGTTGGCATGAATGAGGTTCTTCTTTTGTTAACAGGAGATCATTATTTGTATGTAAGAGTGCTTTACAACGTTGTCTATTGACGCACCTCCAGACTGTAACACCATTTTTGTTCTTGCGCTGCTTATTATATCTATATCCATGCCTTAATAGAAGTTCTTGACCTCTTTCTGATTTTATAAAACCAATGTCAGCCCTTTCATCTCTACTCGTCGATGGTTCTGCCGCCATACTTAGGTATTTTCAAGAAGCTTTCTATTTTGTCTGAAAATTAAAATAAGTATCCAATGAGATACTAATTAAATCAAGGAGGTTTTACCAGAATTACTTTTATCGCATTAAACATTATTAATATAATTAACTTCTTTGCTGAGCAGATAGTAAATAAAAGTTGTGCATAGTATCCATCATCATTTATGCAATACTAAAAGCAAACTTATGTTGACTCATTTTTGTAATCGATGATTTGGTGACGCTTCCACTAGGTGGCGTCACTTGCTCTTCAACGACCACAGTTTATAATTATTTATTATTAATATGTAGTATTAAATACAAACCGGAGTATAAAAAGCTTTTTTATATTAATATTTGAACTATAGTAGATCGTTATAAAATATATTTTTATAGGCAATAAATAATAAATTAAAAATTAAGAAAGATTTCTCATAATTCTCAGTCACTCAGAATAAAGGGGTTAATAATGTTATCACAGTTAATACTAATAATTCTATTACTTACATGCTTAACGCCTGCACATTACTTTGATGTCCTTCCAGCACACAACACTGTGTCACATCACAATAATTATCTTAAATTACCGTCCGGCACGTGTACTTTCTACAGTTACAATACAAAAGAAACCAAATGTAGACCCATGACCAACCCGAGTGAGCGTGATAGCATATATATAGCTTTCTCTTTCATTTTTCCTGTAATAGGCGGAATTTTGCGGTCATGTTTATATTGTTTTGTATTAGTAAAAATGTAGATATGCCACGTTTTAAGTAATTATTATTTTTACTTATTCCATACAGATCTTTCTTACTTTCAAGTAAATATCTGCTTTTTAAACTTCGATTATTTTTTATTTTTATTTCAGTGATGGCTGAATACGACTGTACTTGAATTTTTTTAAACCTTAAAATGAAATGTGTGCGAATAGCCTACTACATATTTGTGAGGGTGTCGATTCGCACGCCAATAAATGAAATTCGTGCGAATCGACTACAGAAAAAATAATATGTTTTAAAGGAGTCGATTCGCACGTTTTGTGCGAGTTAAATTCGTGCGAATCGTCCAATAAGCCGTTTTTTGGTGAAAAATTTCATGAAATATTTACATTTTTTGTACAGGTTTTCACATCTGGCAGTTTAATTGGAAATCACAATTTTGACTTCTTTATTATCTGTATACGATAGTGGCATATTCAGCGCTCTTAAAATAGCAACAGTTCTTTTGGTCAAATCTACGTCAATAGGGCGGAATTTACTACCTTCTTCCTTGGCTAGTTTCGTCAATAAATTAAATGCTTCTAATCTGGTGAATTCTCCTTGTGTATTTGCGGATACTCCTGGAGGCTGAAGACCACCGGCTGTGGCGCCATCCACAGCTTCATAAACTGCCACTCGTGGACCAACATGAGGGTTGGCGCCCTCACGCCCTCGCAATAAGTCAGCCGGTCGGAGCCCGGACAAGACATCCCTCAACAGGTCGGGTCAAGTCCTGTTGAGGCGAAGTGGCGCCATGGGTCTTTTGCGGCTCCATGGTGCCCCATCCCCGTTCCTCCAGGCAATATGTATAGGTACAGGGTTTTGACTAAAGCCTAACGAGGGCGGACCCCTTCCTCGTACCACAAATTGCCCTTCATTGGATAAACGAAATTAAATTCGTTTATTGTACATCAAACGCATTTAACGTCGTATGATAGTAAACTTACAAATATCCAAACAAATACCTAAACGGCTAAAAATAAATTGTACAATTATAAAACTAGTAGTGTAAATAACAGCTTAAATATAAGGCTAGACACATGTAGAAAATGGCTATGTAAACATGTTATTTTTAGTTGTTAGTCCTGCTAGATTTTTATTAGTTGTTTATAAACCTAATTAGAATCTTGTTACTCATTTAGTGACCTATAAGAATCTCATTTAATTCTTATTTAGTATCTAACACACAAGTTATTATGATTTAGCTCGCTAAGTAAAGATATAACGTAGATATATATAGATTTTATCATAAGCAAGTAATTAACTGCATATTATGTAACCGATTTACGTTTATAATAAATAAAGTTGCATTACACACACATACAGACATGCGATTACGTCTCACACACACATATACAACTTTAATACTCGTTTCCGATTGGTCAAACAAAGATTCCATGTTGGCTCGACGCCGCCGCTCACGGCGCTAGGAGCGTTTCTTATAAATATAGCGCACCTAAAAATTTGAATTATTATTCACTCGACCGCTGCTGAAGACACACTAAAAGAAGAAGTTTCCGTCCCTCTACACTCCACACGCACTACACTCCACACGCAGCTTTCATCTCAAAATTCGTCTTATTATTTATCATCCTAAATTCCTGAAGTTTATTACCTATGGTCTGCAGTCTACAAAGTCTGGTGTAGCACCCTGCTGAAAAAGTCTACACCTTTCAATGGTCCTTCTCGGCCGGATCTTTCAAGAAAGAATAAGCTCCGGTTTCATCAGTCAAGAAAGAAACAAGTACGCGCGAGTGTTAGTAGTCGGTCTTGCCTAACCGCTGCTAATTACTTGGAAGCAATCACCATCACACGTACGTGGCCACCTAGCGGTGTTAACGGCCATTCTTTACGTACGGAGGCATAGTGGAGTACCTGACGGCTCCACGCACCATCCCAGGTGTAACAGTCAGACCCCGCCGGTACGGTGCGGATACGTTCTGGGGCCACAAGTTGGTACGCAACGACGGTGTTGGTTTTCCCGCCACACTCTGATGCACCCGTGAGCGCCCGCGCCCTCTGCTGGGAGGTTCCTACCTTTCCAATCCCCTGCATTCCCATTCCTGGTCCGGCATCACCGCGTTAGGAGTCCGGCCAGGCTGATAGGCAAGGTAGGCGTCACATCAAGAAGAACAGTGCAAGTGAAAGTGATAAAGTGTTAATTCTAAGTAATTGGTAGGACTAGGGACCCCTCGTGCACGATGGAAAACGCACGTGTATTGCGTTCAGGCAAATCTACGCCTACCACCGACGCCACGCCGGCGTCCGGTCAGACAATGTCGACCGAATCAAATACGTGGAGTAAGGGCACCAGCACAGAGGACACGAACGGTGAAAGCAGCACGCATAGTGTCGAAAAAATAATCGAAAATAGGTCCGCGCAAGTCGACGATTTAAATAACACGTTGGTTAGGAGTGCGCCGGGCACCGTAATTAATGTTCCCGTGGATAGGGCATGTAGCCGATTATCTATGTTAAAAGCCGAGGTAGAGTTATATAATTCCGAATTAGCACGGGCTAAGGCGGCATCCGCAATTGCCTTAAGTCGCTTGGAAATAGCCAGAATAGAACTGGAAAGCTCCAACGACGCGGAGCGACCACCCAGAGTTGAAGAGTCACGTGTTGAGGGCTGGATTTCGGAACAGTATGTAGCAGAAAGGCCAGCAGTATTAGATAACGCCCAAGCCTCGGGACAGGCGCCGCGACCACCTAATGCGACTAAGAACGAGCCGCGCGTTGGCAACGACACGTCGAATAGTAGCAGCGACATGGCGATGCTGGCCAACGCGATAATGCAGGCGGTAAATTCTAATAAATCCGAATCCGCGGCACCAAAGTTCATCCACGAACTGCCCCATTTCGACGGAGCGATTGCCGAGTGGATGGCTTTTAAATCTGTCTTTAGCGACACAGTAGGCATGTTTTCTGACGTACAAAACGTGGCCCGCTTGAGACGAGCACTGAGAGGTGCAGCCCGCGAAACGGTTAGGGCGTTATTATTCACTGTATCGGATCCGTATGAAGTAATAGACACGTTAGAAAGACGTTACGGCCGACCGGAATTACTCGTCCTATCAGAACTCGAAAACATAAAACGTATGCCACGTATGAGCGAAGACGGGCGCAATGTGAGTAGTTTCGCGAGCAGAGTATCTAACACAGTAGCGGCGATAAAATCACTCAATCAACCGCAATATCTGTACTCACCTGAGTTAGTAAGCCGAATCGTAGAAAAACTCAGCGTAATTTTAAAATATAAATGGTACGAATTCAAATCGGAACGCACCGGCGCGCCCGAGTTAGAGTTATTGGCTCGATTTCTGAATATCATGGCCGACCAGTGTGGCGCTATGTTCGCCTACGAAACAGCGCGAGATGAGAGAAAAAACCGTACGAAACCGCGCGGGGTGAACACGGCCCGTGAACGCACGCGTCGTCAACACTCTGACTCTGAAAGCGAGGACTCTGAAATCGAGGCAAGCTCATCACGTAAAACGGTCGCAGCCGTAAATAAGTCAAGCTCAAAGAAACAGGCGTCCAAACCGCAGAAGCCACGCCCATCACGACCAAATAACGAGTCGTCGGTAGAAATAGATATAAATAAAAAATGTGTTATTTGCGCGGGAAATCACGGCGCCGCAGAGTGCGCAGACTTCGCGAAATTAACCATTAACGACCGATGGAACGTGGCTAAACGCGATAGGTTGTGTTTCAGGTGCCTAAATAACTCGCACACGCGGATGGTTAGGTGCAAATATGTGCCATGCGGAATTAACGGGTGTGAAGCGTCACACCATAAAATGCTACACGGCAGCGACAATACAGCTCTGCCTACCCGCGGTAACGTGAGCTCGGTGAATCACGTAAATACGTCTAGTACCTACCTGAAAATAGTACCGGTCGAGTTAAGCGGCCCCATAGGCTCTACTGCCACCTACGCCTTACTGGATGAAGGTTCAACCATGACGCTCGTTGAACGAGGCGTGGCAGACAGCGTAATACATAGAGGTCGCGGTCAACTATTATCGCTAGAAGGAGTAGGAGGCAATCGTATAGACGATACGGAGTCGTGTCACGTTAAATTGTCAATCCGCGGTATATGTAGTCGAAACTTAGAAACTATGAGTGCGAACACCATAGGAAATTTAAATTTATCTCCGCAGGAGGTAAGCAGAGATATAGTGCGCCAGTGCAGCCACCTAGCGGAATTAGAGGATGAACTGTGCTACGAGTTGGGAAAACCGACTATTTTAATAGGCCAGGACAACTGGCATTTAATTACGTCTAGACAGTTACGTATCGGCCAAAAGACCCAGCCCGTAGCATCGTTGACCAAGTTGGGATGGGTGCTGCACGGGCAAGACGCACGCCCACGCAACACGGTAGCGTTGGTGAATCACGTGCGGCCTACGCCAACAGTCGACCCCGCGTTAGAACTTATCAGGAATTTCTTTAGCTTAGAATCGTTAGGAATAGAGCCACGCCGGCCAACGTCTGACCCAGATCAGCGCGCCCTAGCGATCTTAAATAAAACGTGTAAGAAGGTGAGCTGCAACAGGTTCGAAGCAGGATTACTGTGGCGAACAGACGACGAGGTAATGCCTAATAACAAAAAACAAGCTCTCAGTCGTCTGTACAGTCTGGAAAATAAATTAGACAAAAACTCAAACTTAAAGAGTATAGCAAGCAAGTAAATAACCTGTTAGAAGCGGGCTACGCCGAAAGGATAGGCACCCCATCTACATCGCCACGCAGCTGGTACTTACCGCACTTTTCAGTAGTGCACCCGCAGAAGGGTAAAGTACGTTTAGTGTTCGATGCAGCCGCAAAGTATGGGGGAAAAAGCCTAAACGACGCGTTATTACCAGGCCCAGATTTATTGCAATCGCTATTCGGTGTACTGGTTAGGTTTAGAGAAGGAAAAATAGCAGTAGTAGCCGACATTAAAGAAATGTTTTTACAGGTCAAAATCGCGCAGCAAGACCGTGATAGCCTACGATTTTTATGGAGGGGTGAAGATAGGGAAGGACCGGCGCAGGAGTACCGTATGACGTCGTTAATATTCGGAGCAGCCTCCTCCCCATGTACTGCCATCTATGTTAAAAATAAAAACGCAGAACATCACGGCCTAAAATACCCCGAGGTCGCGAGGGCCACAGTGCGTAATTTTTATATGGACGACTACTTAGGCGCGTTCGATACTGAAAGCGAGGCGAAGCGTGTAATAAACGCCATGTACAAAGTACACTTAGACGCGTCTTTCGAATTACGCGGATGGGCGTCGAACGTGCCCGAAGTGATAAGTAACGTCACCGACACGCGCCGTAGCGATTCGACCACGCTAGGGAAAAGCGATACAGAGCGAACATTAGGCCTTATATGGAACCACGCACGCGATACGTTAGGTTTCAACGTCAACCTAAGAAGCACGCCCGCGAGCGTCATACAAGGTGACACTCTGCCTACCAAGCGACAGGTAACTAGCGCGGTCATGTCGGTATTCGACCCGCTAGGTTTAGTTTCGCCGATTACAATGATAGGCAAATGTCTCATACAGGAAATATGGCGCAGCGGGATAGATTGGGACGACCCCATCACAACCGAGCATCACGTGACGTGGTCATCATTTATCAAAAACTTACAATTGCTGAAAAAATTAGAAATAGATAGGTACGTACCTGCCACGCCATCTAACGAGGGGGAGTTACACGTTTTCTGTGACGCAAGTGAAAAAGTTTATTCAGCCGCAATTTATTTCGTAAGTACAATGTCGAACGGTACAAGAACATCGCGACTGATAGCAGGTAAAGCCAAAGTGGCTCCGCTGAAACCTATCTCAATACCTCGCCTAGAGCTTCAGGCTGCAGTGTTAGGCAGTAGATTAGCCGAATCAGTCAAGCGCGAGTCGGATTATAAAATAATAAAATGCCATTATTGGTCAGACTCTAAAACAGTATTAGCCTGGATAAAATCAGACCCGCGCACATTCAAGTCGTTTGTAGCACATCGACTGGCTGAAATCGAAAGCCTGACTACTCCGAATAACTGGCGATGGGTGCCCAGTGCCGATAACGTCGCGGACGACGCGACCAAGGGCATTCCTATCGATTTCGACTCAAATCATAGATGGTTTTGTGGACCCGAGTTCATAACCAGCGAGCCCGCATCATGGCCGCAGGAAAAGCGAGCCGCGGCGCCACCGCCACCCCCTTCAGGGGAGGAAAGAGTATTAAAACAAGTCCACGTGACTATTAGGCACGACGTAAGCGATTACTTACCTCGTTTAGAACGTTTCTCGAAATACACTCGATTATTACGTGTTGCTGCCACCGTTCTGCTCGCCGCCGAGGTATTTAAAGCCAAACTACTCAAAAGAATAACAAGTAAAGAACTCGCACCAAACCACATGAAACTAGCTGAACTATTGCTAGCAAGAAGAAGTCAATTCAACTCGTTCGGCGAGGACATTACGACGATTGAGGCTGGACGACGACCGCCAAAGAAGTCACCGTTCTACAAGCTCTCCGTGAAGATCGACCGCAACGGCATCCTGTGTCTTGATAGCAGAATAAAAGAAAAGCACAACCTGCCAGTCCTACACGCCAAAGAAGGCTTCACTCAGCTGTTGGTGCATCACACGCACACAACCTTCAATCACGGCAACCATCAAACTGTCATGAATGAACTGAGACAACGCTACCACATAATAGGACTGCGCGGTGTTATACGCTATATATGCAACAAGTGCCAATGGTGTCGGGGTATTCCCTCAAAAATCCCCTTAGGCGACTTACCAGCAGAAAGGCTGGCCCAAAACCAACCACCCTTCACAGCAACAGCGGTGGATTATTTTGGGCCCATGCACGTCAATGTCGGACGAAGGCAAGAGAAAAGGTGGGGCGCGCTATATACATGCCTCACCACACGAGCAGTGCACCTGGAGCTGGCCACATCCCTCTCGGCCTCCTCCATGATCATGAGCCTGCGAAGACTGATAGCTCGCCGCGGCACTCCGACTGTGATATACAGCGACAACGGAACTAATTTCGTAGGCGCCGAAAAAGAGATCGCCGAAGCCATGCAAGGCAACGACCATGACCTAAAAGCTTTCGCAACTGGGAAGCTGATCACCTGGAAGAAGATACCACCTGGTGCCCCAAACATGGGTGGCGCCTGGGAAAGAATGGTCAGATCAGTGAAAACAGCGCTACGAATCACTCTCAAAGAGAAGTTTCCCCCTGACGACGTACTTCACACGTTGTTACTAGAAGCTGAACACGTGATAAACTCGAGGCCATTGACCCCGGTGAATCCCAACTTAAATGAAGAAGCGCTGACTCCCAATCACTTCCTCATTGGGCGCTCGAGTGGGATGTCACCACTTGGGTCGTTCAAAGACACGCAGTTGAACTCACACTCCTGGAAAACCACTCAAGCTTTAGCCGATACTTTTTGGGCACGCTGGACATCAGAATACAGGCCTCTCTTAATGCCTCGATCCAGCTCCAATCCTCAGCACAAAAATCTAAAGGTCGGCGACATCGTCGTAATATGTGATGGCACGATGCCCAGAGGAGTGTGGCCTCGAGGTGAGATCATGAAAGTTTACCCAGGCCCAGATGGACGAGTTCGAGTAACTGAAGTACGAACAGCAGCTGGATTACTTCGTCGCCCAGCCTCTCGCCTCATCTTGATCTCAACAGCGGACTAAAAACGTTTTGTTTTGGTGCTCGCGCACGAGGGGAAGATTGTAAATAACAGCTTAAATATAAGGCTAGACACATGTAGAAAATGGCTATGTAAACATGTTATTTTTAGTTGTTAGTCCTGCTAGATTTTTATTAGTTGTTTATAAACCTAATTAGAATCTTGTTACTCATTTAGTGACCTATAAGAATCTCATTTAATTCTTATTTAGTATCTAACACACAAGTTATTATGATTTAGCTCGCTAAGTAAAGATATAACGTAGATATATATAGATTTTATCATAAGCAAGTAATTAACTGCATATTATGTAACCGATTTACGTTTATAATAAATAAAGTTGCATTACACACACATACAGACATGCGATTACGTCTCACACACACTTATACAACTTTAATACTCGTTTCCGATTGGTCAAACAAAGATTCCATGTTGGCTCGACGCCGCCGCTCACGGCGCTAGGAGCGTTTCTTATAAATATAGCGCACCTAAAAATTTGAATTATTATTCTCTCGACCGCTGCTGAAGACACACTAAAAGAAGAAGTTTCCGTCCCTCTACACTCCACACGCAGCTTTCATCTCAAAATTCGTCTTATTATTTATCATCCTAAATTCCTGAAGTTTATTACCTATGGTCTGCAGTCTACAAAGTCTGGTGTAGCACCCTGCTGAAAAAGTCTACACCTTTCAAGTAGGATTACTTGCATTATAATTCCGTTTATCCATTTTAATTTAATTCACTTTTTATTTATTTATATAATAATGTGAAAATTAATGATACTGTAACTTCTTTCAGATAACCATGGCCACGGTATTGTGTCCTTTGTTTATTTTTACACACATTTGACATTTTTAAATATTACTTTGTACGGGTAAGGTACACTTAAATGATAGACTGATATAATGATTAATCGTGTATTGAAAGAACACCCAAAACTGATAACTGATCGACTCGCGGCGAATGAGTCCTTTTGTTGTTAGCCCGAACGGTGCTATGCGACTACTGATCGTTGACTTAAAATTGTATATTTTATTCATTCGCTGCGCGTCGATGTCAGCATAAAATTGATACATATGCTATTGTACGGGTTTGCTCGTACATGCTCCCCTAGGAAAAGATATAAAAATACAATATTGATTAAAATGAAAAACAAATAATTATAATACATGATTTGATGTTAATCTAATTTCTTAGTGTCTTTATCGTTAACACACTGTTCACAAATTAGATATGCTTGTATAAGAACCTAACATAGGGGAGGTGGCTTTGTCTAACACTCGCGCACTAGTTACCACCTTCGCCCTTTCACTGTCACACTGATACACTACACTGTCCCCAACACACGCACGTTGCGTAGCCGGGCCCGCGCTACTGCCGGGTGCGCCGCTTGCTGCGGGCGACACCGCCGCCGGCGACAGCGCTGGGGCGCAGCGCGCGCGCGCGCGCCTCCACGCGAACACTCCGAGACCTGCTGCTACCACGGCGACCATACAGTAGATCGCGGTGTAATGATGAATGTCATGGGATGACAGACTGTCAATTATCAATCCGTTTTCTTTCATGATCTTGATTTTGTCCTCAATTGTTTTTAACTCTCGATCGCTCTGTATGCTGGAGTCATTCATGACATCTTGAGGAATAGACACGTTAATTACGTGATTTATGGATGCAATGACTGGTGAGTATAGGTTAGCACTAATACTAACATCGCTCGTTCTTTGTTGATGAGCAATTACTTCAAAATTGTCTGATTTGATTATGCAGCCGTAGTCTATAGTTATAAGTCCGGAGTGAGTCAGTTGATGCGCGGTAACTTGATCTCCACATACTGTTCGTAGATTACATTGACCGCAGCAAAAATAAATATAATTGTTGATAGAGTGGCTTTCTATCCAAAGGTTTTGACAGGGATCAATGTTAACTTCACATGCTGATGCCTTTGATAGGCAGAAGTCTTTATCTCTGCTTAGTTTGTAAATAGGAGAATGAATGTTGCACAAGTGTACGTTTGTCACTAGGCAGGAATCGATGATATTTTCTGTCAAGATTATGTAGGCATCCTTTTTCAGGTTTACAGCTATGAAATCTGACACTGGTTTTATTGATAACATTGTGTTGTTGTTTTTCTTCGCAGGGATTGGTATGAGTTTGAATATTTCGTAGGTGTCCCTGCTTATCAAAGGTATTTGTACCTCAAATATTGAGTAATTCTTAAGCATTCTTGCTTTGACTCGTAGAAGTTTAAAAAGTTGTGCAAGATCCGTATGAATATTTTCTACAGGTAAGGTGACGTCAGTAGACAAATGACTTGCTATAGTGCTCAGCTGATCCTGTAATTGTTCGGCGGTTATTAAATGTGGGTTAAATCGCCCATGATAGATGTCTGTAATTGTATCCACTAAAGCGTTCTGTAAATATTTCAAGTCATGTAGTAGATTGCTTGTGACTATAGCTCCCATAGAAACTTCACTTGCTCTTGAAAGATTTTGAGTTTCAGCCTTTAATACTTCTAATGTATTTTCGATGTTTGAAAACTGTTGATGAATCATTTTATGTTGTTTGTGCATTGTAGCCTCCGTCCTCTTTAAGAGACTGAATTCTGCTTCTATAACCGAGGTTTGATTTTGCCAAAATGAGACAATATGCTTTTGATTATTGCGAAGTAGAGTGATATCTTTCTCGTACTGTTCCGCGAATCGAGCATCCAATATTCCAAACAGCCCGTTTGCTATGTAACCGACACCGTCGATAAAACCTCGTCGCCACCTGTTCGCTGGCCTTGCAAAATGCTGACTGAGTAGCAAATGATTATTGTAATCCAGTTCATTGTACCCGTGACGTAATTGCAATAATATTATGTCACAATATGATTGTGCTTTAATGTTGCTGCATGTTTGTTCTAGCGATATGATACTTTTGTTAAGTGCGGTAATTCCTTCCCAATAAGGCTCTAAGTCGTAGTATATGATTAATTTCCAATTGTCTCTTATGATTTGCATGTTTGATAGTTTATCGAAGTAAATATGCTGATTACTTCTAAATTGTGTGACGTTAAGTGCGCATTGGGAAGTTGCTATGATGCTAAAAAATAGCATGATTGCTGTAAAAACTGATGCTATATTGTAACGATTGCCTGCTTTTCTTATTTCAGACTGCTTATTTGTGTTGGACTCTCCCGAATCCGTCGTTTTTGCTTGCTTGATTTGCGAGGATTCATTGTTAACTGGGAGTTTTGATAATTTTGTGATAGGACGTTTCAGTGTTCCGTTTTTGGTTTTTACTGTAACCACGCGAACATGACCATCGGAACCGGGGTGAAGCTCGATGATTCTGCCCATCAGCCATTTTCCCGGTGGAAGATTGTCATCATGAATCATGACAATATCATTTACATTGAGGTTCCTTTTTGCTTGTCTCCACTTACTTCTTTCTGTAAGTTGTACTAGGTACTCATTCTTCCATCTTTTCCAGAGGTCTTGTAAAATTTTTTGTGTCAACTGCCAACGCGTTCTTAAATCCGTTTCAGTCTCTTGTACGGTAACCTTTGATCCACCTGTTAGGAAGTGGGCAGGTGTTAAAAAATCCAAATCGTCTGGATCTTCTGATATAGCACATAATGGTCTCGTGTTGAGACAGGCCTCAATCTGTGTAAGCACCGTATAAAGTTCCTCAAATGTAAGAATCTGGTCTCCAATAACCCTCTTGAAATGATATTTGAAGCTTTTAACTGCCGCCTCCCATAGGCCTCCCGCGGATGGCCATGAGGGCGCATTAAAACTCCATTCGATTTGCATATTTAAAATTTCTGCTTTTAGATCTTTGTCTTGCATGATATTCATAAGTGCTTGATATTCCTGTTGTAGTACCTTGTTGGCACCGACAAAGTTGCGACCATTATCGCTATAAATGTGACTAGGCGTCCCTCTGCGAGCTGCCATTCTTCTTAATGCTGCTATGAATGATGTTGTGCTTAGATCACCAACTAGTTCTAAGTGTACTGCCTTGGTGACCATGCACACAAAAACAGCCACATATCCTTTTGTGCTCTTAATGCCTCGTCCTTTGCTTGCTTTGACGTAGATGTGACCAGTAAAATCTACGCCTGTGTGTGTAAACGGACGTGATGGATTACTTCTGGCCTCCGGCAGGTGCCCCATGATTTGCTGTTGGCTGTCTGGATTTTGCTTTTTACATATTACGCAACGACGAAGCTGCCTCTTCGTAGCCACGTTCCCTCCTAGAATCCAATATTTTTGTCTGATAAAGCCCAATGTCAGCCGGGCTCCGGCATGTAACATGGTTTGATGAGCGTCCTCTATTATTAATTCTGTCAGACGTCCACTGTGCGGCAGAATAATAGGGTGCTGCATGTCATGGCTGATATGTGCCTTTTTGAGTCTCCCTCCAACTCTTAAGATATTATTTTCATCCAGGTAAGGATTTAATTTTGATAATTTGCTTTTTGTATTTAACTTGCCTTCTTGCTTTAAGTCTTTTATTTCTTTCACGAATTCATTTTGCTGTATATGCTTGATTATGTTTTGCCTTGCTTGACTGATTTCTGATAATGATAAATATTGCTTTTTTGCTTTTCTTTTGTAGGTTGTAATCTTCATCACTAATGCTAGAATACGTGTGACTTTGCTGATTGATTGATACTTGCTTAACAGGTCGGTAATGATGCTTGATTCATTCTTTGTCACAACATGAACGTCTTCTTGCTTCTTTATTTCCTCGTTTGTTGTATAGATTGCTTGATTTCCTTTTGTTGCTTCAAAAGATTGTAACCATGTCGGTCCTTGCCACCACAAACGATAATCAATTAATTGAGTCACTCTGAGTCCTCTGCTACCACAGTCAGCGGGATTTTCACTTGATTTCACATATCTCCAAGATTGTGGTTGAATGATATTAGTTATTTGTGTTGTTCTATTTGCTACGAACGTTTTCCACCGACTTGGGTTTCCTAGAAGCCATCCCAATACGGCAGTAGAGTCACTCCAACCAAATATATGTAGGTCATGACCTGCTAGACTTTGCTTGACTTTAGTCATGAGCTTGGCCAGTAACAGTGCTCCACACAATTCTAATCGAGGTAGTGATATTTGCTTTTTCGTAGGAACCAATTTTGATTTAGCGGCTACTAATATTGCTGATTTATTGCTATTTACAACTCTGCAGTAAATGACGCAAGCATAAGCTTTTGTTGATGCGTCACAAAAGCCATGTAACTCTACGCAGCTTGCTGATTCCGTACCGTACCATCTTGGTATTTTAAATTGATTGATACTTTCAATTTCCTCTTTGGTTTTGATCCATTCTTTGCTGATTTTATCTGGTACGTGTTCATCCCATTGAAGATTAGATAACCATGTTTCTTGAAATAAAATCTTCAATTTTGTTGTTACGGGCACGATCCATCCTAATGGGTCGAATATTTTAGACATGTCTGATAATATGATTCTTTTAGTGATATTGGTGCTTGATGGCTCAATTTTGGATACAAATGTGAAGTTGTCATGTGTAGGGTTCCAGCGGAGCCCTAATGTTTTAGTTAATCCTGCTTGACTAAAATTCTTGCTTTCTTGTTTATAATAGTCTTGATCTTCTATTTGCAGCAGACGACTATCGTTTGACATCCACTTTCTCAAGTTGAAGCCCCCTAATTTCAGTAGATTCATCAAATCTTGCTGCAACTGTAGTGCTGATGATAGAGAGCAGGCTCCATGTACTAGATCGTCCATATAGAATGATTCTTCGACGACTTTAGCAGCTTCTGGGAATTTGTCCCGTTCATCAGTGGCTAACTGTCTCAATGTCATCATTGCAAGAAATGGAGCTGCTTTTGTGCCGTATGTTACGGTTGTTAATTGATATTCTTGTATTGTTTGAGACGGGTTATCTCTCCACACAATTTTTTGTAAAGGTTGATCTTCTGGGTGTACCCAAATCTGCCTAAACATTTTTTCTATATCAGCTGTGAATGCGTACTGATATTGTCTCCATTTAATGATAAGAGACTGAAGGTCTTGCTGTAAATTGGGCCCCGTGTACATTAGGTCATTTAAACTTTGATTTGTTGATGTTTTTGCCGAAGCATTGTAAACAACTCGTAATGCAGTCGTTGCACTATCTTCGCGCAATACGCAATGGTGCGGTAGGAAACATTCCAGTGTCTGATTGCAAGGTGAAGGTTTCATGTGACCTAAGGTTTTGTATTCGGTAATGAATGATTTATATGCGTTGAACAAAGAATTGTTTTTATGTAATTTCTTTTCTAAATGAATGAATTGAGCAACAGCCTTATTTTTGGACTGCCCCAATTTCTCCTCAAATTGTGGTACGAGTGGAAGTCTCACTTCGTATTTTCCGTCATCCAAACGAGTTGTGGTTGCTTCATAGTATTGAATGCACTCATGATCTTCTGATGATAATGATTTTTCTTCTGTAATATCTTCCATCTCCCAAAATTGCTGAAATTTGTCTAAGTCGAATTGTACCACGTTGCACATTAATTTAGTTTTCATATTTCCACATAGTATCCAACCCAGACGAGTCTCTTGAACAAGCGGAAGTGATTCGCTTAATCTACACATGCCTGCTAAAAGAATATTCGAGTATACGTCCGCACCCAACAGTATGTCAATGGGTCGGCTGATGTTGTACTCAGGATCTGCTAATTCTAGATTATCCAGAAATGGGCATGCTATTTTAGGGAATGAGTATGATGGTAAATATTTTGTTAAGTTGTTCATAATGTAAACATCGATATTAAATTGATACAGCTTGATTCTTGAGCTTGACATACAGTTCAGGTTCAGCATTCCTTTGCAACTGTTTTCCCTTTGTCCTATGCCTGTGATTATGCCGTCACACCTGGATCGCTGTAATCCTAATTGCTGAGCGGCGTTCTCTGTGATAAGAGACATTTGTGAGCCCTGATCAATAAGGGCCCGCAGGATCAGGTAAGTCCCATCTGCTTTCTGAACCTTTAGCAATGCGGTTGAAAGCAAAGTTTCTTGCATCATATTTTGTTGTGTCACGTGCGTGTTGCCTTGATTTGCACGTTCTTGATTATAACGGGTGATGTTTTGCTGTGTAGAAGGTATCGAGCTACCTCCTTGTTTTGACAATTCCTTAGAATACGATTCATGAAGTAATGTGTTGTGAAATTCGTTGCATTCGACGCAACGCTTCTTTGATAAGCATTCTTTGCCTTTATGGTCATATAAGCAGTTTTGGCAATAATTTAAGTTAGTAACACATTGCTTTTTCTTCATCGGGGAAAAGTCAGCAAATTGTTTGCAAAAAAATATAGCATGTGCGTCATTGCAGACTGGACAGTTTGGCCGATAGTTTTGCAATTTCCTGTAACTTGGTGATTGCGAAATAGCCTTGTTACTTGAATATGATTGTTTCGTATGATAATTTCTTGATTCTGATGGTTTATTGCTGTTTGATGAAAAGGATTTTTGATTATTGATCTCCTGTTTTCTTCTACTTGCTTCCATGCTCGTGAACTTACTCTCTAGAAAGGCTAGAAATTCATTTAACTCGAGTAATTCTCGAGGTTGTTTGATTGCTGCGTTGTATTCACTGAATGTGTCCGAATCCAATTTCTGACACAAGATGTGCACGATCAACGGGTCCCACGAAGTCACATTAACACCGAGGGTTTTTATGGCGTTCATCGTTTCAAGTGCAGTATCATGAATTCGTTTGATATGATTAATTGATGCTTGCTGTAAATTTGGTATATTTAATAAAATGTTAATTTGTGAGGTAAATATCATCCTCTTGTTGTCGTAACGATGGCTTAAGATGTCCCAACTAATGATATAGTTGTCCGAACTGATCGGGAGATGCTGTATGAGGCGCTCTGCTTCACCTTTCACTTTCGACTTGAGAAACTGCATCTTCTGAGCCCCAGATAATGACGGGTTGCCATGAACTGCTTCTGTGAAGAGATCCTTAAAAGATGTCCACTGATGGTAGCTGCCGCTGAATGTAGGTATTTCTATTTTTGGCGTAGTATGCTCTCTATGTGAAACGGACGACATCTTCTTATTGATTGCTTTGATAGCATCGTTGTATGTGCTTTCGTATTTGAGATACATATGATGATACTCTTGATTTCGGTCGCCAAGCTCACTGTCTAATTCCCAATGTTGGGCGTCAATTTTAGACCAGCGAAACCTTACCGTACTCAACAGATGATCGAATTCCCATTTCTCCGCTACTGCATCCATGTTGATGCTTGAAACAGTATGTTCAAAGGCCTTGAAGTTGCTTATCTGTTTCCTCATCATCTCATCCGTCTTGCTGTTTGATCCCTGACTCTTTAAAGATTGTCCTGAAAGTTGCTGTACGGTGCTTGAGGTAGCTAGAGGTGTAGCAGGCTTTAGAAGCGGTGTTGATGGTCTTTCCTCTGTTGGCTGATGATTCTGAACAACTGCTCTGATTTTCTCATATCTCTCCTTCACAGTGTCAAATTGATTCGAAGTAAAATAAGTATGCGATCTGGCATATTCGATGCTACACAATTTTATATGATTTGATTGATACTCTTGCCAGCATGCATCCAAATTTTCTAACCTGCGGCGTAAATAGTCTGAAGTTTTGCGATCGTAGCCATCTTTTTTGAAGTTTGAGTAATTTTGCTCTATCTGATTGAGTAGTTGCTGTTGTTGGGCGAGTACGTCTTCCAAAGACGACATGTTGAAATGATAGTAAATGGAACGATCTTACTTGATTGTCCAAGCGGGAGCTTTGTTGCTCACCAAAGGCGGATCCCTGTTGACCCCTGCTGATTGTTGCTGCTGCTGCTGCTGCTGCTATGTACTGCACTATTGCTGGCAGTACAAACACCTTCACTGATAGTTCACTTGATGTCACTAGTGATAGCTTTACAGTACTTGATTGCTACACTGTAATGAACACACGCGACATCCGGCTCGAAGGACCAAAAATGTACGGGTAAGGTACACTTAAATGATAGACTGATATAATGATTAATCGTGTATTGAAAGAACACCCAAAACTGATAACTGATCGACTCGCGGCGAATGAGTCCTTTTGTTGTTAGCCCGAACGGTGCTATGCGACTACTGATCGTTGACTTAAAATTGTATATTTTATTCATTCGCTGCGCGTCGATGTCAGCATAAAATTGATACATATGCTATTGTACGGGTTTGCTCGTACATACTTAAAACACAAATTAAAAAAAAAAATACATTAAAAAAAACTACTTCTGCCAACCCTAGCGCCTAAATTTCATAATCCTGTATGTTCTAAACACCATAAGATTTGGATATGATATTTTGAATCGATACTTGTTAGTGCCAAAGCAGCATCTTGTCTCGATGTCGAATCCAAATAACATGAAATAAGCCCATAGAAAAATAAAATCGAAAATATGTAAAATTCAATGTTACTCACTACATGTTAACGATAAAAATTGAGCGTTTGCTTGGTAATTTACTTGATATAAAGCATCAAGTAATTGCAATCAAAGACATAACAAAAACGCATTGGATCCAAAGTTATTGCGATTTCTATGGTTTTTATGGAAACCATAGAAAAAAAATAAAAAAATTATATCCACATCGGGACAAAATTGCCACACGGGTATTTTACTCTTACTTTAAAAATAACCTGTTCTATCGAATAAGTTAATAAAAAGGGGATGTCCGTTTTTCGGGGCAATAATAACACTGTGGAGCGGCTCGCCCTAAGGAGCGCTGGTGCAGTGAACTCCACTGCCACAATCCAACTTGCCAGTACTTTCACAAACACCCGATCATTAATATTGAATTTATTAGGAGGGTATATGTTTTCTTGACATACGCGGTTTGTTTAGATTTGTTTCTATTTATTAATTCATCTGTGCGTTGCCTACGTAACTCACGGATCAATTCGCGGTTAGGATTTGAATTGGAATCAGTGTTGACTATTGCGTACGCCTTTTAAATTCGAACCGCTATTACTATTTTTAGATCGTTTGAGACAAGCGTTGCTCTTATGGCCGTGAGCGCCGCACGAAAAACACTTCTTAGTTTTTTTTTATCAGAAACTAGCACTATGGCTCCTTTTACCACAGTTATCGCTACAGCTAATAGTTCGATTAGAATGGGCATTAACATTGCTTTTGTTCATATTTGCATTAGTTTTACTTGGCATGACATAAATTGATAAAAATTCCACAATGGTTTCGGTAGTTAATTTTGCATTAATCATATATGTTGCATAATCAATCATATATTATCATAGCTGTTGCACGAATCTGCGAATCTTTAATACCACGCACAATGATTGCACACAAAATGTCTATGACCTCTGGGTTTGTTTCGGCTGTTTCTTCTCAGAGTAGTCAGGTACGAAACACCGGCCCCATCTAGTTTTAAAAAAATGACGTGTAAAAGTGTTTGTAAAAACCTACATGTAAAATAAACATCATTTATCATTTATCACTTACTTTTGAATTTGTTTCTATTGTATTAAATTCCTCCGTTAGGCGAGCCCATGCAGATCTTTTTATTGCTGGGCTCCCCATACTTGTTGCAACCGAGTTCAGTTTATATTTTAATATCAACTCCTGTAGACACATCTTTTCACTTTCAGCAAAAAACTGTCTTGCTGTTCCAGCCATTTCGAAGAAGTAAACACAGCACTGATGTGATGAAACACTGATAAAGGAATATTTTCATATTCCCAAGCCATCCACTTCTCAAGTATCACCATATTTTTTGCCCACAACATGGTTTTAGGTTCAAGTGGATAAATTATTAGGGTTTGTTTATGAATGTTCTACTTTCATTTGACAAGTGTACCACAGATAAACGGAATATTCCTCCAAATAATGACGTATTCGTGACGTATCGCCTCGACTCGACACTCATTCGAGGGACCTCATAATTTCCCTAATCTGATAGACCTCCTAATCTGGTAGACTGAATACCGATTTTGAGGATTTTTCGAGGCACACCTTGAGGTCAATAAAATATTCATTTAAAATTATTTTGTTGATTATTTAACAAAGACTACTGAAGAGAACTACTTCAAAGCTAAAGCTGAAAGAGAAACTATGGAGGAACTTCTCCAATGTAATAGAGCTAAGAGAGAAGAGGCTGGCGTTTAGCAATATTAAGAAATAAAAAGATGGCATTTATTTACATTTCCCCTAATAGTATAATAATTAATATTAACAAACATAGATGAAAATACATTAAATACAAAGACTACTCTTATTTTTCTAAAGACATAAGTGTACCTACATTACCTACACAGTACCTACCTACTACATTATGGAATTAAAGAGTATTAATAACCTGTGTAAATAAAACTTAAATAACATCAATTGTAATGTAAATAAATTTAAATAATTAATATAATGGTGTGGGGTTAGTGCTCAGTAAAACGAGAGTAATAACACTTAAACAGTTTATTTGCACAACTTATAGCGACAAACAATGGAACTATTTTCTAACAAAACTTTTGGCGGGAGCGAGCGAGAGCCGCGGAAGAAATCGACGTTACGTGCGTAAACCTAAGCGGGTGCGCGACTGACTGGAGTCTGGAGCCCGCCCGAGGGACGCCGCTGGCGGCGCGCGGGTGGGTAGGAGGTGCGCGGGTGGCTGCACGTGTGCGAGAGAGGCCACTCGGTCGCCGCGCGGGCGGTGGTTAGGGGTGCGCAGGTAGCTGCTCATGTGCGATGCTAGCCTGGCGCCTGGTCAATTCTGCGGCCGCGCACCGAACCGACTTCCAAACCAAGAAACGCATGTTTTTGGTGAAAACTGTGACAAGTTACTGCATCCATACAAAATTGGGAATCTAACAAAAAGTGTGTTCCAAATTAATAAAAGGGTAAAAATAAAAATCTCGGGCGCCAGGAGCACACTGAAAATAATGCCATGGATAACTCACCTGCAGGAACCGGTACTTTTAATCTTCAAGCGGGGGGAATCAATAAAAATCAAACATTTTAGTTTATTGGTCTATTTTATTTCCCGTAGGACGCGCACAGGACACATCAACCACATCAAAATACCTTTCTAATATTAATAAAGCAGTCTCTCTTTTAAAACTAAGTAATGAAATTTTATCAATTATTAAGAGAACCTGTCATCACTGCACTTTTGGTCAATAAAAGTCTAGAAATTAAGAATCATACCAAAATTCAGTCGACTATTAATATTAATTTTCAATAGGTCACCGGTCGGACTAAATGTTTGGGGACGTGCCACGCGTTCAGATCAACGCCATCACCTTACAGCGTCCATCACGATGTCAATTCTTCCAGGAAAGATTTAGCTTCTTGTTTTATTTTGGATAGGGGCGACAGTTCAAGATTAACCTTTTGAACGCCAGAGCGTAAACACATCGGCGCCCCTTCTACGCCAAGCCACAAATTCAGTACAAAAACCTACAAAAAAAAATAGTGATTCCAACATCTTAACGAAAAGTTATCGATAACCAATGAATCCGTGCTTTTCGTTCTATATTTTTTAAATAAATATTATTCGTTGCATTGGTCTTTTATTTAACTTGACCCTATTTGGTATCATACTATCATTAAACAGCAGTTACTAAGTTCTAAGCAACCTAAAAGCAAACATTAGAACTACAAACGAATAAATCAATAATAAGGTACATCACTAATCTGGTTCGTGACGTCATCCGCCGACGTGAAGACACGTCTCTGGCGTGGCTGGCACGACTTTTGACAACTTTCTCGCATGCGAGTAGGGATGTGATCATGTGATATTGTGGTACATAAAAAATAATAATATTTTATTATTTAAAACAATTTAATCATTTTACATATAATTATTAGTCGGATTCTTCGAAACTTGGCAAACTTATGTCATCCAAGTCCTTTTGCTGTCTTACTTTTCTTATTACGTTCAGTATATTGACATATGTGACTGACCGTTTTTCTTCTGGCACTCGATCCAATTCAAAAGCGACCAGTCTTGCGAACGCCGCATTTCGTGGGTCGCTAGGTCCTGGTTGGGCAAAATCCAACGGAGGTAAATTAGAAACGTCACACCTTAATTCATTTGCGTCCCATACGCTCCGTTGATAAGTGTTTGCACTCGTTATATCTTCTGCAGAAACTTGTATTTTTATAGTTTTCTTTGTCGTTTCTTCATTTGAAGATGCCTTCCTTTTGCGACTTAGGTCACTTATTATGCTTGGTGAGGAAGGTCCAGCTATATCCTCAGGAGAAGACATAATTATCACTTTTATAAACTTAACAAACTTTTTAACTTGTCGTAACTTGTAATTACGGCAACTACCTACTTTATGATTACTCTATGATCAAAACTTTTCTAGTATTCTATCTTTTTTAGTGTTGCCAACCAAATGAAAAAAATATAATGAACGAATGAAATCACTACATAATATAATTTATGGAAAGGATCTGCTGCAGATGTAAGCTAGTATGCAATAAGTTTCATTCAATTAAGATTTTCCTGAATCTGAAATTAAACTACACACATCAAAAGTATCTAGGGATCAACATATATTTTTGCAATAACTTTTCTCCTGATTGATATTAATTAAAATTTTCTTTAAGGATTCATCAAATAAAGTGTTTTCGTTTGTCACAGTAACGATAAACCAAGTCACCTTTGCATTAATAAAGAAATTTGCCATTTTCCTAATAAAGGGATTTTTGACATTTGAACCACTAACATTAAAGTTCGAAAAAAAGACTGAAATAACAGTTTTCTTTAAAATTTTATTGGGTAACTTAAACAATTAATAATCCGTGTTTCTACCGCGAACACTAACAACACAAGAACATCGGTTTGGCATACTCAAAATGAGTTCATCCAAATCACGCTGTGGAATGGCCGCCCATGTTCGTTGCAACAACAAAAAAAGGTCTTCTTGCGACTGGATACCCTCCATATTCGGCAGAGCTCTTCTCTGTAGCATATCCCATGCATGCTCAATCGGGTTCAAGTCTGGCGACTGAGCAGGCCAGGGCAGGACATTGATGTTAGCTGCGGCGAGAGTCTGTCTTACAACTCTTGCGGTGTGCGGTCGTGCATTATCATGCATTAACTGAAATAAGGGACCGATTTGCACTTGTAGAGGAACGATGACGTCTGATACAATCGTCTCAGCATAAATTTGAGCGTTGAGGTTGCCTCTGATCCAAATCAACTCAGTTCTTCCGCCGATCCAAATACCCGCCCATACCATGATGGTTCCACCACTATAAGGATGGACTTCCTGGCAGGATTTTAATCGCTGTTGGCGTCCAGGGGTTCTCCAGTGTCGTATACGTCTTGTATCCGGTCTCATACCAAAACGAGACTCATCAGAAAAGCACACGAAACGCCATTGTTCTTCTGCCCAATTTCTGTGTTCAAGAGCCCATTGATATCGAATCCTACGATTGTGCATTGCTATAGGTGGTACCCGTAGCGGTCTTCGGGAATGAAGGTTCACTTCATGCAAGCGGTTTCTGACTGTTTGGTCGCTAATTAAGTTCCCTGAAGAGTGATGAAGCCTCACGGCTAACATCATGGCGGTTATTGTTGGAGCTCTTCGAGTTAAGATTTGAATGTATCGGTCTTGTCTCCGTGTGGTGCAGCGATACCGTCCTCCATGGCGCTCAGCCACGGTACCAGTGCTTCGGTAACGTGTCCAAAGTCGACTGATAACACTCTGACTTGTATTCAGAGCTAAAGCTACAGTACGTTGCCGGGAACCAGCTTCTATCATTCCCACGGCTCTGAGCATTTCTTCCCTGCTTAAATGACGTCGCCGCTCCATAATAACGTTGGTTTTAATCAGTAGTAGGGAAACAGTAGCACTAATAATGTCTTCAATGCGTTGTATGTTTTTATAGGGAAAATATTGACAGCTTATTTTCATCTTTTACTCGAATTTGATTGAGAGTTCCTGATTCAAATTATGAAATGCACCAAAAAGGATCCATATAAATTTATAAAATCATAAATTTATTACAAAGCCACATCTCAATCTCAAGAAATCCGCATAAAAATGCTTGATCCCTAGACATTTTTGATGTGTGTAGTTAGTAAACGAAAAAAAAAAATACAAGTAAATAATCAGTCTTTTAATTGTGTTATTCTCGGAATTACTAATAATATTATTTAAAAAAATAAAGCATCAGTAGTGAGTGCTAATCTCTATGGATACTGTTTTGTGCCAGCACGACCTCAGCGTCGAAACTAGTCACAGGTAATCAAAACACTTAAGGTGATAACGTCAGGGTAGCCAGCGAAATTCAAATTTTCTTTGTTTTTTTGTAATTTGCCGGTCAGTGTTAGGATATATATTAACCAAAATATGATTCGCGATCGTAACACGTATGCCTTTATATGATTATAACATTAGAATCTTCAAAACAACCTTCTTAACCCAATGATGGTCCGATTCATAATATTTTCATGAATCGGACTATCATTGGGCTTAAGAACTAGGAGGGTTGTATTTATGATTTTAATTCTTTAAATGCGTACGTGTTACGCTCGCGAATCATATTTTGGTTAATAAATAGACTGACATTGTCCGGCAAATTACAAAAAACGTAGAAAATTTGAATTTCGCGGGCTACAACTGAGTCTTCACCTTAATATTATACTGTAATATTGTAAATTATACAGGGTGTAACACCAACGCGAAAACGCTTACCACATACTCAGTCCATAATAATTCTGAACCCCACATAATAAATTTAAAAAAAAAACAGCTTTTCCCTACAAAACTGCAAAACAACATTTATGGTCAAAATTTATGGGACAGCTGTTTTTTTTTAAATTGCTGACGACAATTTTCTGTTGTTCGGGTTGATGGACTGAGTATGTGGTAAGCGTTTTCGCATCGGTGTCCCTTACATCCTATATGACGACAGTTTTTATAATTGAGTAGATAAGTATACAAACATCATTAGTCTTAAAATATCACAATAAAGTCAACAACTCTTCAAAATTATAATACTTAAAACGGTTTTAATAATAATTATAATATGCACCTACGTAATTGTTAATTAGTCTTAAAATATCACAGCGAAATCAAAAACTCTTCAAAATTATAATAATTAAAACAAAGGTTTTTATAATATAATATTTACTTACGTAATTGGTCTTTAAATATCACAGCAAATCAACAAAACATTGGTAAATATAAAATGTAACATTGATATAAACATACAATTTTGTAATATACCTACAAACTTAAAATAAAAATATAAAAAAGTATTGAAAAAATTGTCATTTATAAATAAAAAAATCATATGAAAAAAAATCAACACCATTATTTAAATTAACAGTGATATTTTACAAATGTACTTTTTACTACAAAAAGTACATTGGTCAATTATCACTCGAGTGATATTTTTCAAAACATGGCGCAGCACACAAATAGACCTTGCATATTTTACAAGCGTACTTTGTTTCTTTTCTTTTTTTTATAACTGCGCATTGTCTACAACGTCGGTATTTGCCCATAAGGGTCGGCATGTGATCATTGTTATTTTTCGACAGTATACGAAGTGGGTTATGACTACTGCTTATGGACTGAGGTAGTGTATTGTGACTATGAAAATTTTCTATAATTTGGCGAATAAGAGACAGATGAAATTTTGCAAAATGTAAATTTGGCATGTTATTTATTTCCTTATAACAGAAAAAAGAATTTAATACGTGCATATCAATTATGTGGAGAAACAACTTTTTATACCATTTTATGGTTTTTCTTATGCACTGTATTGAAGACAGTAACATGTCAGCCGTATCAACGCTTCCCATATTTTTGGAATAGTCCAAAACTGCTTGTGGCTTCATAACTGGTAGCCCCGTCGCTCTATCCTCTTTCAACGATGGCGCCATGATATCACTATGAATTGTTGACAAAATAAATATATCTTTTTTGTCTCGCCATTTTAGAGCTGTCATTGGAGGACAATATTTAGCTTGGATTTCACCACGCTTAATAGTATTATTAAAGCGTGGCATACCGACTCTGTTTTTTTTTACAGTACCACACGCGTATATATTATTCCTGTGCAGGTAATCCAACAATACCGGGCTAGTGTACCAGTTGTCAACATATAAATGACGGTTTGAACCGAAAAAATCCCTAATTAAAGTTGAAACAACAGCGCCTCCGACACCTAAATTACAAGGATCTATTATTTCAGTAGCTGCGCCACAGTAAACAATAAAATCTATGATAATGCCGGTTTGTACATCACACATTACAAATAACTTTATTCCAAAACGATTCCTTTTCTTTGGCAAATATTGCCTTATTGATAATCGCCCCTTGAAGGGAACGATGCTCTCGTCTATGCACAGATTTTTATAGGGTGTCATAAGCTTTTTATACTTTTCCCTAGCGTGATTAATGCAAGTGTCGACTTTTGATAATACGTTAGTCTCTTCACTATGCCGAGAAAAATGTAGCATGCTTAGAATTGTGCAAAAGCGATTTCTAGGCATTAGTTTGGAAAAAATCGGCGATGATAACAACACATCCGTACTCCAGTGCTCTTCTAAAGTTAAATGTCGATTTCGAGTCATTAACATTAATAAAGCAAAAAATATGTACAATTCTGGAATGGATACATCGTGCCACCGTTGTAGGCGAGAATGCATACGAAGGTCTACGTTTAGTACAAAGCGTGAGTGAAATAAATTTGTCATATCTACAATGAACGACATAAAGTCTAAATCTAAAAATTTTTGAAATATATCGAATTCAGTAATATTTTCTGTTACTTCTAAATGGAGACCTGACGTAAACTCATCAAAGCTAGTTAATGCAGGCACGTGTGGTACTGAAGTCCACTGGTAGGACGGCTCCGTTTGTCTTCGACGGGGGTCACGGCGGGATGTTGATGCTGATGCAGATGTCGAGGCCCAATTGTTGTCAGGTGTTTCTTGAGTAGTGTGAGATGTTGAGGGCAAAACAGGTGAGTCATTGACTTGTTCTTGACGATCTGTGATAGACTGTAAACAAAAGCGAAGTGCTTATTACTATTTACGACGACAGAGGCACATAATATAATATTTTGGCTAAATTTATTTACAAATAGGTACTTATACTTGTTATAGTTATCGCTCATTACAAGCTCTCTAGTCCAACTCAATAAATAACTATTATAACATGATTAAAATAAAAATAATAAAACGTGTCAGCTGCCTCCCCACGGCTTAGGTAGCGGTTTCTGTGTTACAATAAACATATACCTACTAAAATGTACATACCTACCATATCAGATGTGTTTGAAACAAGCAATAGTTAAACTTAGTTTTTGTAATTTTTTTGAGTTGACAGTATTCTTGTTCTAAATGAAAAAAAAAATACATGCATATTCCCCTTTTTACTGTGCCTTAGGTGCCGGTTTCATATTTATTAGTGTACCTACCTATAATACTTACTTTGTATAAGTATACCTACTTTTTTTAGCTAAATTCGAAATGGAATTAAAAGAGAAAATATACAAAATAAATGTAAGTAGGTATAATAATTTGTATCGTTAAAAGTAATAGACGGAACCATTTACCTTTTTAATATTTTATATTCGCTTTTGTTTTCCTAACGCATCATTTAATATTAAACAAAAACTACGTACCTATCTATATATGAAAAGTTTGATCATAAATAAAACTTACCTCTAAATCGTCCTCGTATAGAGATATTGCTTCGGAAAATTCGTCATCCTCTTCTACATTTCCTAACACACGAAGGAGTTCTTCAGTAGTCATTTGACTGTCAGCCATTTTTAATATAGCCTCGCACAATAATAATGCTTCAAATTTTAATATTACCACCGATCATAATAATAAATGTAGTAAAGCACTAGCAGACTCCCGTAGCGCTAATGACGTCACCGCTTGACGTCCATTCCCGTCTGTGGCGTACAGGTAACTGTCTATGAGCTCTTACATAGGGATGCGCGAGAGTGGACAGTAAACTATCGATTTAAGGATATCAATTATAAGTTCTTTTCCACATTTTTTTAAATATTATACATTAGGAATATTCAGATACGAATATTTGTCAGTAAAAAGTAATTGTCAAAGTAATAGTAAGCTACTTTCAATAAAATATTTCATAAATTTGGAATATAAGTTACCTTACCTACCCATCACTAGCTGACGTGTCTTGACGTCTGTGGCGTGGGGAAATACACAATTTTACGGATTTAGATTAGCAATATTTGACGATTGTTTTTTCTTGTGAATTCAAATAATGAATATATCTTTGTGTCAATTTACAATATTTCACTAAAGTAGTTTGAAATAATAGGAAAAAGAAACACAGAAAACTTAATTTAGTATATTTATTTTGTATTTAAAAAATGTCGTTTTCTTGACGTCTATAGACGTCGGTGGCGTGTTTGGCACGATTTCGTTAGACGTCTATAAACGTCCGTGGCGTTCAAAAGGTTAAAAATACTAAAAAAAAGAAGAAAAGAACGCCATTTGGCGTTCTTTTCTTCTTTTGTACATTATGGGAAATGTACTTTTTTTATGCATTGTATTTTAATATTTCTAATAAAATGTAATGATTTTTTAAAATTAAAGAATTAATAAAACTTAGTTTCGAAAAAACAGTTAATTATTTATTTAAATTGTACAATTGCATCGCTTCGACGAACATGGTAGCGGCACGAATTATGCAATCGCCGAGATGTCGAGCGGCCTCTATCTGTGCATTGGCGAGCGCCATCTGCGCTTGGGCTCCCTCCCTTAAAGCCGCTATCATGGCGTATTCTTGCGGGGTGGCTGAATCGGCTGGCGGCACAAGCGGACGGGGCGTTACTCGACGCGCATTGTGGCGCTCGAGCCGCGGAGTGTTGCGCGCCACGCCGCCCTCCAGTCTCAGTTCAGGGGTTGAGGGGTTCAGGCCACGATCTGTTCACGACTGCAACCGACCATCCCTCGATTGCTATTTGCCGCTGGTATCGGCGCGTCTACCGGCGCCATTGAACTAATGACGGTCGCCCCATCGGGACTCGCCGTCGGTGTCCACGCGTCTGAAATTGCCGCTTCCTTCGGTGGCTCTTCTTCAGAGTCTGAATATATATACAAATACATATATACTTATATATATACAAATACATAAAATTGTAATAATAAATACACACATCAAAAGTATCTAGGGATCAACATATATTTTTGCAATAACTTTTCTCCTGATTGATATTAATTAAAATTTTCTTTAAGGATTCATCAAATAAAGTGTTTTCGTTTGTCACAGTAACGATAAACCAAGTCACCTTTGCATTAATAAAGAAATTTGCCATTTTCCTAATAAAGGGATTTTTGACATTTGAACCACTAACATTAAAGTTCGAAAAAAAGACTGAAATAACAGTTTTCTTTAAAATTTTATTGGGTAACTTAAACAATTAATAATCCGTGTTTCTACCGCGAACACTAACAACACAAGAACATCGGTTTGGCATACTCAAAATGAGTTCATCCAAATCACGCTGTGGAATGGCCGCCCATGTTCGTTGCAACAACAAAAAAAGGTCTTCTTGCGACTGGATACCCTCCATATTCGGCAGAGCTCTTCTCTGTAGCATATCCCATGCATGCTCAATCGGGTTCAAGTCTGGCGACTGAGCAGGCCAGGGCAGGACATTGATGTTAGCTGCGGCGAGAGTCTGTCTTACAACTCTTGCGGTGTGCGGTCGTGCATTATCATGCATTAACTGAAATAAGGGACCGATTTGCACTTGTAGAGGAACGATGACGTCTGATACAATCGTCTCAGCATAAATTTGAGCGTTGAGGTTGCCTCTGATCCAAATCAACTCAGTTCTTCCGCCGATCCAAATACCCGCCCATACCATGATGGTTCCACCACTATAAGGATGGACTTCCTGGCAGGATTTTAATCGCTGTTGGCGTCCAGGGGTTCTCCAGTGTCGTATACGTCTTGTATCCGGTCTCATACCAAAACGAGACTCATCAGAAAAGCACACGAAACGCCATTGTTCTTCTGCCCAATTTCTGTGTTCAAGAGCCCATTGATATCGAATCCTACGATTGTGCATTGCTATAGGTGGTACCCGTAGCGGTCTTCGGGAATGAAGGTTCACTTCATGCAAGCGGTTTCTGACTGTTTGGTCGCTAATTAAGTTCCCTGAAGAGTGATGAAGCCTCACGGCTAACATCATGGCGGTTATTGTTGGAGCTCTTCGAGTTAAGATTTGAATGTATCGGTCTTGTCTCCGTGTGGTGCAGCGATACCGTCCTCCATGGCGCTCAGCCACGGTACCAGTGCTTCGGTAACGTGTCCAAAGTCGACTGATAACACTCTGACTTGTATTCAGAGCTAAAGCTACAGTACGTTGCCGGGAACCAGCTTCTATCATTCCCACGGCTCTGAGCATTTCTTCCCTGCTTAAATGACGTCGCCGCTCCATAATAACGTTGGTTTTAATCAGTAGTAGGGAAACAGTAGCACTAATAATGTCTTCAATGCGTTGTATGTTTTTATAGGGAAAATATTGACAGCTTATTTTCATCTTTTACTCGAATTTGATTGAGAGTTCCTGATTCAAATTATGAAATGCACCAAAAAGGATCCATATAAATTTATAAAATCATAAATTTATTACAAAGCCACATCTCAATCTCAAGAAATCCGCATAAAAATGCTTGATCCCTAGACATTTTTGATGTGTGTAATATTCAAGTGCCATTAGTTTTGTATTGGGTCCGATTGCATTTCTCCGGCGCACTTAAATAATGCCGATTATTAGACTTAAATTAGTCTAAAATTTGTACTAATAATAATGCTATTGCGTTTGTTGACTAATTATGTCCACGACACTATTTATGTCCAATTCGGACTTAATTATGTCTAACGCATGTCTTTTGCTATTCCGTTTCTGTCAGTTTGACAGTTCGTCGGCGTTAAATGAACTTAAATGTTTATGAAGTCTTGTTCTTTAAGTTCGCACCTAATTAGTCCGTACGTAAGCAAAGTTTCTTCAGAAAATTAAGAAAAATGTTTCCTTATGGCTGGGCTATCATTCAAAGAAGATACAATGACGAACGGCAACGGTATGTAAATATAAATAGAAACTTTCTTTTCTTCTATACGGCTTATGCATAACATAACCTAACTTTTTTCGTTTTAGGGCTGCGAGAAGGTTAGCGCATCGCCATATTCGGGACCATTCCAACCCTTTCGACGTACCTGCAGGGGTGTTTACTAAATTATACAGGCTGTCCAAAAGAACTGCGCATTTTTTAGTGGCGAGCCTTCACCAGAATTTAAACAGACAAAGGCAGCACGGAATTCCTGTCCATATCAAAGTTTTGGCTTCACTCCATTTCTTTGGACATGGCGGCTACCAAACAACGGTTGGGCAGGGGCAGTATTTAGGTTTAAGTCAGCCATCTATAAGCAAATGCTTACAAGAAGTTACTGACGCAATTATAGCTGTCTTATTGAATGGTATGGTGGTATTTCCAGAGACCGAAGAAGAGAGGGCAGAAAATAAACAGAGGTTTTCACGGATAGCTGGGTTTCCTTCAGTCTTGGGTTTGATAGACTGCAGTCAAATCTCCATTGTTCGCCCAAAAGACACGGCACTTGTACCAGCGAGATTATTTTTTAATCGCAAAGGCTTTTATAGCCTTAATTGCCAATTTGTATGTAATGCAACGATGGAAATTATTCATTTCAATGCCACTTTTCCCGGATCAACACATGATGCAGCAGTGTGGCAAGGGTCCAGTTTGAGCCAATTATTGGAAACCAATTATGTTAATGGAGTTTCAGCTGGTGAATGGCTTTTAGGAGACTCTGGATACGCCCAACTGCCTTGGCTGATGACCCCATATGCTGATGCAGATGATAACACACCTGAGGCTAGATATAATTTAGCCCATTCTAAAACAAGGGTCCTCATTGAAAAATGCTTTGGAGTGATGAAGACAAGATTTCGATGCATTCACAAGCATAGGACCTTGCATTATGACCCCGTGAAGGCATCAAAAATTATAGCGGCTGTAGTTGTTCTCCATAATCTGGCGATCAGGAGAAATGATCCTTTGCCAGATGAGTTGGAACTTGAAGACAGACGGCGGCCAGTGGATGATCCTCCCAGGGATATGAATTTTTTAAATGTAGCTCGTAATATTAGAAATACACACATCAAAAGTATCTAGGGATCAACATATATTTTTGCAATAACTTTTCTCCTGATTGATATTAATTAAAATTTTCTTTAAGGATTCATCAAATAAAGTGTTTTCGTTTGTCACAGTAACGATAAACCAAGTCACCTTTGCATTAATAAAGAAATTTGCCATTTTCCTAATAAAGGGATTTTTGACATTTGAACCACTAACATTAAAGTTCGAAAAAAAGACTGAAATAACAGTTTTCTTTAAAATTTTATTGGGTAACTTAAACAATTAATAATCCGTGTTTCTACCGCGAACACTAACAACACAAGAACATCGGTTTGGCATACTCAAAATGAGTTCATCCAAATCACGCTGTGGAATGGCCGCCCATGTTCGTTGCAACAACAAAAAAAGGTCTTCTTGCGACTGGATACCCTCCATATTCGGCAGAGCTCTTCTCTGTAGCATATCCCATGCATGCTCAATCGGGTTCAAGTCTGGCGACTGAGCAGGCCAGGGCAGGACATTGATGTTAGCTGCGGCGAGAGTCTGTCTTACAACTCTTGCGGTGTGCGGTCGTGCATTATCATGCATTAACTGAAATAAGGGACCGATTTGCACTTGTAGAGGAACGATGACGTCTGATACAATCGTCTCAGCATAAATTTGAGCGTTGAGGTTGCCTCTGATCCAAATCAACTCAGTTCTTCCGCCGATCCAAATACCCGCCCATACCATGATGGTTCCACCACTATAAGGATGGACTTCCTGGCAGGATTTTAATCGCTGTTGGCGTCCAGGGGTTCTCCAGTGTCGTATACGTCTTGTATCCGGTCTCATACCAAAACGAGACTCATCAGAAAAGCACAGAAACGCCATTGTTCTTCTGCCCAATTTCTGTGTTCAAGAGCCCATTGATATCGAATCCTACGATTGTGCATTGCTATAGGTGGTACCCGTAGCGGTCTTCGGGAATGAAGGTTCACTTCATGCAAGCGGTTTCTGACTGTTTGGTCGCTAATTAAGTTCCCTGAAGAGTGATGAAGCCTCACGGCTAACATCATGGCGGTTATTGTTGGAGCTCTTCGAGTTAAGATTTGAATGTATCGGTCTTGTCTCCGTGTGGTGCAGCGATACCGTCCTCCATGGCGCTCAGCCACGGTACCAGTGCTTCGGTAACGTGTCCAAAGTCGACTGATAACACTCTGACTTGTATTCAGAGCTAAAGCTACAGTACGTTGCCGGGAACCAGCTTCTATCATTCCCACGGCTCTGAGCATTTCTTCCCTGCTTAAATGACGTCGCCGCTCCATAATAACGTTGGTTTTAATCAGTAGTAGGGAAACAGTAGCACTAATAATGTCTTCAATGCGTTGTATGTTTTTATAGGGAAAATATTGACAGCTTATTTTCATCTTTTACTCGAATTTGATTGAGAGTTCCTGATTCAAATTATGAAATGCACCAAAAAGGATCCATATAAATTTATAAAATCATAAATTTATTACAAAGCCACATCTCAATCTCAAGAAATCCGCATAAAAATGCTTGATCCCTAGACATTTTTGATGTGTGTAACAGCACAAGACAATACTTTGCATGATGGTGATGGTGTACCCACCATCACCATCATGCAAAGTATTGTCAGTCGGGGAATCTTCAGATCGTTCTGGAAGTGGCAACTTCCAGAACTGAATGTTCCCCGACTGTATATTATGGGAAATGGGAAATGTACTTTTTGAACCTGAAGGGTTTTATGCATTTTATTTTTGTATTTGTAATGTAATAAAATGTAATGTTCTTTTTTAAATTGAAGAATTAATAAAACTTAATTTCGAAAAAACAGTTTAATTATTTATTAAAATTGTAAAATTGCATTGCTTCAACAAACATGGTAGCGGCACGAATTATACAATCGCCGAGATGTCGAGCGGCCTCTGTTTGTGCATTAGCGAGCGCCATCTGCGCTTGGGCTCCCTCCCTTAAAGCCGCTATCATGGCGTCTTCTTGCGGGATGGCGGAATCAGCTGGCGGCACAAGCGTACGGGGCGTTGCTCGACACGCATCGCGGCGCTCGAGGCGGGGAGTGTTGCGCGCCACGCCGCCCTCCAGTCTCGTTTCAGGGGTTGACGCCACGGTCTGTTCACGACTGCGACCGAACATCACCAGATCGCTATTTGCCGCTGGCATCATCGGCGCGTATACCGGCGCCATTGAACTGACGACGGTCGCCCTATCGTGACTCGCCGTCGGTGTCAACGCGTCCGCCATTGCCTCTTCCTTCGGTGGCTCTTCAGAGTCCGAATGTATATCCTGCATAGAACAATTAAGGATACATACAAATACATACAATTGTACCATGAAGTCGTATGAAGTCAATTTTAGAATACCATTACGCATAATAAAACCCTTTTTCACAAACTTTCGCATTTATAATATTAGTGGATACTAAAAATATACTCACAACTGTTACTGTATCTAAAATCAACGTCTGCGTGGGTTTTGGTAGTTGAGTATCACCCAAAACCTGTAGTGAAAATAAAAAAATAAACTTAACATCATCGAACAATATAGGTAATAATATCAGGACTGATACAAGCATTGCCATAACACTCACCATGACTATGTCTTGTTTAATTTGAAGATCAGGAACATCAACAATGGGCTGTGAAGTCTCTAGGACAATAGTAATGCCCTGTAAGAAAATTACAGATCAAGAATCAAGGTTTACCATTAATATTAAAAAATAGGACATCTTTATAATATTAATGCTGTCTAATTTATATAGTTCTCAAAATGAACACAATTGTGATGATCGATGAAATCATGAAAAACATGAGTTGTTATGTTATTGATACCTATTGAATTTTGTAACAAAGAGCTTACAAGAAACTAATGTCAATGACTTACAGCTTCCACAGCTCCAGGCAATCCATATACACTTGATGTCCCTTCTATATTTATAGTTTTTTCCTCCAATTCTGTCAAGCAGATATCTGCTGGAGGACCTCCTCCAGTCCTATGCATAGATGCACGCTGTGTGCGCATCTTAGCCTTCGCCCTGCGTGCTATTAACTTGTATGTCTGAAAAATTTAGATTATACATTTAACAACTACTAATATCCAAGTGGGTAAAGTTGGTTGGTTATGATTTAAATTTTCTATGTTCACTGATATTTTTAGTACAAAATTACGACAATTTAATGTACCCATGAAGCACCACTAACTAACCTTTAACCAATCTTTCTGTCTTACGAACACCTCCCATTCCATTGAGGGCTATTGTCAATTCAGCCCACAATTTTTTGATAGCCGGTAACTGAGAATTTCCTGTTGATTTAAAAATTGATGAGTAGGGTAAACTGATAGATTATAATATAACAATTTACATTAATAGAACAAAAAATCACACGAAACATTTTGTAAACATACCGTTAACCATTTCCGGATTCCTCATCAAGAAGTTTAATAGATACTGTTGCTGTTCTTTTTTCATTCTTGGCTTCTTTGTATCCATATTTATGTTATAATCACTGACTGAATAAATGTCTGGATTAAGTGTTTGTTTGCCTTTGAGCTTTTGAGACTGAAAAGATGGGGGTTGGATTGAGTGTGCGTTTGCAGATTGAAAGGATGGGGTTTGCATTAAGAGGTCGTTTGCACATTGAATAGATGTGCGTTGATCTGAGAGTTCAACAGGTTGATTTGATGCATGAATGTTTGAAATTGGTTCGGAATATGAGCTTAAAGTACTTGAAGGTCGGCTTCGCTTCGCTTGTGATCTGCATGAAGTCGATACTGACGGTGGTCTAGAATATGGGTTTGAATATAGTGGAGATGGTGTTTCACGTCTAGGTAGCCTGCACTGAATTCTATTAACAAATATGCCATCTATTTCATACATTATTAATTTACGTTCGTCTTTGGACAGTTCTCGCAGTTTTGTAGCCAAAAGCTTGGCGTAGAGATCGCAGTCATCATCTTCTTTAATTGCAGTATGTGATTGACGTTGTCCTAAAACATTAGTCAATTGACCGAATGCTGTAGCCATTTGCTGCTCGGCTGTATTAGGTACTGAGCGACGACGGCTATTTTTTGCTTGAGTAGGCTGCATCTGTGAGGTTGGAGTCCTTGGTGATTGTAATGTTTCCATCACTTCGCTATCAGTTCTTTCGTTGTCGATAGCTTCATGTAGTTCCGGTGTTGTTTCATCTCCAAAAGGTTCCTTTGGTATTTGTGAATCATGTGATTCTGATGACGTTGATGGTGTCTGTAAAAAATGTATTTTAATTAATTTAATGCTAATATATGCTATTATTATTTCAGATGCCCACAACAGCGGACGGTTGGTTAGATATCGAAAAAGGATTTAGAAGAAAATTTCCACACTGTATCGGATCAATAGACGGCAAGCATATCGTAATGGAAAACCCTTATCACAGTGGAACCGAGTTTTATAACTATAAGAAGACTTTTAGCATTGTTCTAATGGCACTAGTGGATAGCAATTATAAATTTATATTTGCCGACATAGGAAGCCAAGGAAGAATAAGTGATGGTGGTGTATTCAACAATTCATTGTTATGGAAAAAAATCTGTAGAAACGAATTAGATCTACCCACACCATGTCCTCTTCCCGGATCAAATATTGATGTGCCGTATGTCTTCATAGGCGATGGTGCTTTTGCACTCAGTACACATGTAATGAAACCATACCCTGGCAATCATGATTCGGATTCACAAAAAAGGATATTTAATAAATGTCTGTCCAGATCCCGAGTTGTGGTGGAAAACACATTCGGAATCTTAAGTGCAGTATTTAGAATATTTCGACGACCAATTGATCTGGATCCAGATATTGTATCACAATTGACAATGACATGTGTACTGCTACACAACTTTCTCAGAAACAGTAAAAATTCCGCAGCAAGATATACTCCTCCAGGAACGTTTGATGAATACGATGATAACGGCAATCTGACAAGGCCTGGATCGTGGCGAACAAACGCAGGTGGATATACCTCTGAACGCTAGAGAAATCAGGGACGAATTTTCTTCATATTTTATAGGGCTATCCACTAACAATGTACCTACCTACATATTATGTTAAAATTATATAAATGTATAACTTTTTTGTTTTAACGCATGTAGAATAGAAAAAACTGAAAAATAAATGACACAGGCGGAACTCGAACCCATGACCTCCGGCGTACCGTGCCACCAGGAAAAAAAAACTAACTATTTTTATCAAACTACATAATATGCACCTACTAAGTTACTAATACTAATAGTACCTTTATTTAAATATAATGATTAAAACATACGAAACTAATTTATTTACCTCTTCTGGGTTGAGTGTAGCTCTACTGGTATAAACAGGCAGCAGAAAGGACTCCATTATCTGGTATGCAAACCAAATGGGTTCATATATCTCGTCACTCCATGAAAAATATGATTAATCACTAAAATGTTGTACCACATACGGGAATCAAACCTGGGACCTTCGGATTTGAAACCAAACCAATCTTGGCCTAAGTCTAGGTAAAATAAAAATAAATAAATAACTAATTAATTTTTATTTTTAGCTTTTGAAAAGGTGCAACTGTACGTAAAGTAAACATAAGTACCTACCTGCACCAGATCGCATAGATTCTTGTTTTTTCTTCAGATGGCGCCTAAATGATCCCATTAGGGTCTCCTTTTTTGTTTTCAAATCCTTGATTGACACATTTAGTAATCTACCAATTTTCGTCCAAGCATCGTGATTTTTTTTCTTGTCCTAATGGAATTTATGTCCGGGGTTCCATAATACTTCTTCTTCCTGGTAATATTCCAGGAACGTCAAAATTGTCTCGTTTGACCATTCCGCCATGTTGTAATCTCCGATCGTAGCGACTTTCTTAGTAACGTTGAATGAAGATCCACTCGTCGCGAAAGCGCGGGAGAGATTGACTGCCCGCGCGCGTGTAAACAGTCACCGGGCGCCCGCACATTCATCCTTTGAACTTTGCCAAAAAACCGACACTTGCCCGATTCGCGGCATTCACGTTCACAGGCGCGTTCACGGGCTTGGGCGTACCGTTTACACGCTCGTGAATGTGAATGTACACGTTGAATGTAGAGTTAAGGCGAGCTGAACCCTGGCGCGGTAGGTTTTGCTTGTTTTAGAACTCATTTTTGATAGGCAAATTAAAACATTTAGAACCCAAAATAAATTTATATTTTAGGATACATTCCTTCTCTATACCATGTACCCGTTCAATACACGATGCAATATAGTTTTCTCGATAGAAAAAAATACTGAAGTTACTTCGATTTGCAGTTTTTTTACAAGCAAAATTTCATTTTAAACAAGTACTTACTATAATACTCTATTTCTATAATTAATATTAATTTATAGGTAATTAATTTTGGAATCGATTCTACCCGATCGTTTTTTTTTATTACATTTATATATTTTTTATCGATTTTTTAAAGTGATTTTCGGCCCGCGCGTCGTCGCTTACCCGATTGCCAGTGTCCTGCAGGACGTTACCGAGGAGAGACCTGTGCCAAATTTTTGCGCGCGCGCTTCACTTCTGCTTCGTAAATAATATTAATTCGAAATAAAATAAATTATAAATAATATTGTACTTAAAAATACCATTGTTAAGATTTTGTTTACGTGTTTATTTCTCATTGTGTAAATAATTTTTATACAGCTATTACGACAATTTATATTTGTGAGTTTGTGAAAATGGCAAATAAAAGAAATAAAATTAGGACTAAATCACGGTTGAAGGCAAAAAAAAATCGCAAAAGAAATATGGTAAGTTATGATTTTTATTAATTTATTCCTATTGACCCCAGTTACAGTTTTACGAAATTTATTATTTCCCTACAGTAGGTTAGTGAAATGCCTTTGATGTCGGGTAACACCGCCCGCACACAATAGATCGGAACAGAAGTCAATCTCATGTAGGTACCTATGTGCTTCACTTTTCATACCTACGTCTACGCTCGGGCGCGGCGATACCTAAGTACCTAAAATAAAATTGTAAAAACATTACATGGTCACAAAGGCATATTAGCTTTCTTCTTCTGTCTCCTTTGTGCCGCCCGTGTACTTACACTTAGGTACATTAATCTAATCATAAATCATTAATCTTCAGTTCAAAAATGATTCGAAATAAAAATGGCTTATTTATTGGAAAAAACAACAGTGAAGAACAGTAAGTATTTTCATTCTTTTTTGATAATCGCAATCTTCACCACAAAAAATATACTTAGTAGAAAGTAACTACAAGTAGGTAAGATATAGGTAGGTATGGGTATGTAATTTATTAGCTCTTTGTAGGAGGCCTGACGTACAGCAGTGGACGGCAATAGTTTGATATGAGGAATTTATTATGTGACAATATGAGTATGATCATCAATTTCATTAGCATTAGGTACCAATTTACAGCCACCAGAACTAGTTTTCTTTGCCAGAACACAACAAATCGTAATATTTATGATGTCGAAAGACATGCTATAGTGCAAAAATGTTTCAGTATGACTATTTCCCTACAAATATTATTTTCGGTAACGATTATACAGGGTTTTTGAAAAACACTAACACCCTTGCAGGACTATATTACAAAAATCAATAAACACAACAACAAATTTAGTTTTGCGACTTTTGAAAATTCAACAAAAAGAAATCAGCTGATCCATACATTTCTGTTCGCATAACTCGACAAAACGTAGATATGGATTAGCTATTTTCTTTTATTTGTATTTTTAAATATTAATGGTGTCTGCAATATAATCTAGTGAAGGAGTTAGTATTTTTCAAATAATACTGTTTACGAATGTGCGTCAGGATTGCTCCGCCAAGTTATCAAATCAGAAAATGGTTTCAGCCAAAAATTTGTCGATATTTGTCAAAATCGAAAGAAACAAACCCCGTATTTGTCAAAGCAGAAATAAAGAAGTTATAAGCGTTTTAAGTTGGCCGCGCAATCCTGACGTCAAGGACTGCGCGGCCACGGAGATCTCAGCAACTACTTGGGATAGAGAAATAATTCCTTTTGTCAACTCAAGTCTGTATTTGTCAAGATTTGTCGAAAAATGAATCAAAGCTCTATATCAATATTATAATTAAATATTCGCCTTGAAAGTCATGGCCGCGCAGTCCTTGATTTGCTATTTTGTTTTTAGTATTTTTTTTATTAAAATTGAAGACTTCATATAGTATAGGAGTTAAAAGGAGAAAGGTCTTAATTTGTCGAAACTGACAAAAGCTTTAAAATACGACTAAAGTGTAATTAAACAGACGAAATCAATTTAAAACACAAAACTCGTGGCCGCGCAGTCCTGACGTTACTTTAAACCATGATATCTCAATAACTATAGTAGCTAGGATTTTGCTGTAGACGTCCATATAATCCTCATATTAACCCCATTAAAATGACATATCCTTTTACCCTCAACACTGTTTGGGACGCGAGTAATCTCAAGAATTATGTTACCCCATACCATGTTCTAGTAGAGTGACCATAATTTCGATTTGTTTTTAATCTTTGTCAAACTGGCTATGACAGCACAGTTCAAGGGCATTCTGTTCTGTTAGTCAAAAACTTAAATAAAATATTAAATAAGACGAAATAAAAAACTTGTTTAATATTTGAATATTTTTATTCATTGCACAAATATAAAGATTTCAAAAATCAACAAAATCATTATTCTTCAACTTTAAATGTTTTTCATCGGCTCTTACACCTCTACTAAAACATAAGTTAAAAAATGGATATATACAGAATCGTTTGTACTCTCTTCTAATTTACTCTTGTTATCGTCGTAACAAAGCATTCCGCTATTTCTTATAATATGACACTTATAATGCCCTATTGTTCCAAGTATTGGAGGAACATATTCTACGGCACCTAATAATTTATAAATGTTTTGTTTAATTATTATACTTTTAGGTACCTCATGTAAAAACACCATTTGCGTGCCATTTAAATCGAATGTAACAATTTTTGACAAGGTATAATGAAATAGAACTACTTCATTGCATTTTCTGCATTGCTTGTTTTCCCAATCATGAATAATAATAGAATCTTCCAAGTTACTGATGGTGAAAATATTAATTATATCTAAATTTAACGGTATAAACACATGTTTTCTTCTTGATGGGGTAGAATTTATGCATGCACTATTTGAACAGTTACTTACAGAAGAAGCACTAAAAATAATATCATTTAAGACGTGCTCATAAATAAATGCAGCGTTACATTCACAATCATAATGATTGTTTTTGAAATGTATCGAAGCAATTCTTATTCTTAATTTGTTTGCTTCTTCACTGTTATTATCAGAGTTACAGAGGATTTGTAAAAACGCTGTTATATCCCTATTTCTGCAATTATTGTCAAATAAATCGCGTATGCATGAATACTCTTTAAATCCGTGGGCCAATAAAAAAAATACGGAATCAAATGCACAAGTGTTTGTTAATTTAATATTTTTTTCAGATATATCTTGTACAGTAAAATTACTATTTTTTAAAAACATTATATTTACAGGTTTATTTGCAGAATCATCTTTAGGAACACCTTCGCCTCTCCAGTTTTCAACATACGTAGGAATTACTGAGAATACCGAATCATTTAAAAACGTTTTGGTTACACTAGGTTTTTCTTTTTTGCAGCATTTGTTTTCAAATGGTAACATTTTTCGCTTCCTAGTCTTACCTCGTTTTCTTTTAATGTTTTTCTCCTTTTTGTCTACAATGTCGGCGAAATTATTTAAACAATTTAAAGCAATTTTTATTTCACCTAATAAATAATCATAATGCATATTTAAATATTCATCAATGTTATATTTCTTCGACCTTGTTGTGAATAACAAATTTTTCATAGTTTTAAAATAGCTCTCTATAGCTGAAGATGTTGGTACTTTGTTTTGTGATTTATATAATGGGCACATAATATTACTCCAGAGGGGTAACTTTAGGAGTAACCGTTTGAGCGTTGTTATTAAATGAGGCATGTAGAAAGAGTTTTGTGATTCTGACGAACTTTTTGTTTTATCTAGGCTTTTTTCCCTCTCAACAATTTCATCAAACCATGAGAGCAAACCGTCATCATCGTCGAGGATTATGTTTTCGTGAATATTTTCCTTCTCATCGGTGTCTTCATTAGGTTCCGTATATGTAGTATTACCTAAGGTGCAACTTATTTTCTGAATATAAACAGAAACAGGGTTTTCTGGGTTATCGTATTCGGTTAGACATAGTCTTACAACATCAGTAATGAGAGTTTTAATTTGCTGAAACGATTCACATTCTTTCATATACAAAATGCAACGAACGTATAACATTTTAACATTTATATCCCTATTTTCAAAGCAACGTAAATTATAAATTGTTTTGATAAAATGACTTGTATCTAGCCTAATAAATACTTCAGGTAATGCATAATTGCGGCCACTTAAGACTAAAACAGATCGTTTAACATAATCTTTTATACTGCTAAACGTAGTAAATGCTGAAACATTAGCTGCAATTAATGCTGATGAGTCATCGGTAATAATTTCATGTGGCGGGCTCCTTACTTGAATTAACCATTTTTTTAACCACGCTGCAATTGAATCTTTATTGTGAGAATCGGTAACCATTTGAAAAATTGGAGTAGATTTAATTGAATCCGAAGCAATCATGCCAATATATACAAATAGTCGTTTTGTTAGTGTAGTTCCATCGGGAAGCTTTATAGCCTGAAAAAAAGATCCAGTTGCATCTACAGTAATGGTCACTTTAGAAAAACTATTACAATAGTTAGTATAGTACTCTATTTGCTGATCAGACCAATAATATAAATGAAAACACGGTATCAATGTCACTTCACGGATAAAGTTCTGTACCTCTTGAGTCATCATGAGTATACTTAAAATTGGGTGAGCATGAAGTCTCTTGCTTTGTCGTTTCTCATACTTGATCTGGCGGAGAGCTGCTAAACTTGGCAGCACTGGTGGGCAAACTTGATTTGGGTCTTTAATTAATTTGGCCGCAAGTTCTTTTTGTACGACTACGGCAGGCTTATACTGTAGAATTTTTGCTAATTTACCTCTTTTGTATGGAGTTAATTTTGATTTTTTTTTAGGATTGTGTGGTACATTCTCTTCCTTACAAGTAAGTATATCGCATGTAAATCTTACAGTTTTTTCAGAAATTGCTTCGGTTTTTATTATTGTTTCTCTTTGACATTGTGAGCACTTTCCAAATAACGAAATGTTATTTTCACCGTCAACTTTCTTATTTTTAAAGTTCCAAGTACATGGTAGCTTAGATAACTCCCAGAGCTTTTCTCTCAAAAAAGTCGCCCACTTAAACTTTGGCAGACTCCTGTATTTTTGGTGTGTCGATGAGGTCCTTATATCTCTTCTAGCATAATGTACCATCACGGGTTGAATTTTTTTCCATTCATGCTCGTCCATTGTAAAACTAAATGTTTTCACCTTGTCTTGATATGTCAGCGATAATGAAGCCACACTATGACGCGACGGTGAAGAAGATGAACTACTCTGAACTCGGGGTGAATAAAGGTTATCATCTTCATCATTTTGAAAATACTCGTCGTAGTGCCTTTTCAATGCTTTGTAGATTGCATAAGGAGCTATCGTATTATCTAACTCATTAGATATTGTTTTAAATACTGGATCATTATATTTAATACTGCGATTTCTGCATACATCTCCGTACTTAAGAAATATTTTTTTTAATTTTTCACTATTGACTTTTCCTTTGCGACCCGCTTTTATCTGAAAATTAAATTAAAAAGTATATTTTTAAATATCTATTTATTTATAACTGCTTTTTAATAATTTGAGATTACCAGGAGTTAAAAGTTGCGTCTGGTTTAGGCAAAACCTTAAACGCTCTATTTAGTTTTTAAATAGAGAGCCTGGGAAAGGTTTACCTTACCCAGGCTTTATTTATTATTATTAATTATATAAAACACAATAAATTCCATCCTTGTTCATTAAGGCCTAATTTGTTAGGACTTTATTCCGATCTACTTTTTAACTAGGTACCTATGTAAAAGTACTGACTACAGCAAAACTGGTAAAAGTTTTAACATGGTATGGTGGTAGATAACACAAAATAAATATCGTTAACAAATTTAATTCAAAAATAAATAACTCACCATATTGATTAATATCACGTAATTATTTATATCACGTTTAAATATACACTAAGTCTCTCACTGAATACACACTTATGTCCTTTTTATCGGAATATCACTGTCGGATCCACAACGTACAGCAGTAACAGTCCGTTGAGATATAATACTGGTATCGTGACGATTCGACGCGAGCGCGGTGGTCCGCTGACCAGCAGTTGTGCGAATGAAAAGCAATATTAGAAAGAGAGCGCAATAGGCAAACTCGCGTCGATGCTCCTGTAGTGCGGCCGAAGAGACCAACTTAGAATAATGTTAAAATAGTAATTTTACTGATTTATCTGTAAAAAATATTAAATTTACTCGTGCATTTGATTCAGTGTTTTTTTTTACTGACCCTGGGAATAAAGAGTATTTATGTATACTCAATTTATTTGACAATAATCACAGAAATAACGATATAACAGCGTTATATTAACAGTGAAGAATCAAACAGATTAAGAATAAGAATTGCTTCGATATATTTTAAAATATATCATTATAATTGTGAATGTAACGCTGCATTTATTCTTGAGCACGTCTTAAATGATATTTTTTTTTAGTGCTTCTACTGTAAGTAATTGTTAAAATAGTGTATATCTTATAACGTTATTTTAGATATAATTAACATTTCCACGAGCAGTAACTTGCAAGATTCTATTAATATAATTATGTACATTTTGTTTATAATGTATAAGAATATCTAAATATTAAAAAAGTTTTTTATCAGTTAACAATAGAAACCAGAACAGAAATGCGCTTAGACTGTATTGTCTTGAACTTATGGTCTTGAAATTATGGTCACTCTACTAGAACATTGTATGGGGTAACATAATTCTTGAGATTACTCGCGTCCCAAACAGTGTTGAGGGTAAAAGGATATGTCATTTTAATGGGGTTAATATAAGGATTATATGGACGTCTACAGCAAAATCCTAGCTACTATAGTTATTGAGATATCATGGTTTAAAGTAACGTCAGGACTGCGCGGCCACGAGTTTTGTGTTTTAAATTGATTTCGTCTGTTTAATTACACTTTAGTCGTATTTTAAAGCTTTTGTCAGTTTCGACAAATTAAGACCTTTCTCCTTTTAACTCCTATACTATATGAAGTCTTCAATTTTAATAAAAAAAATACTAAAAACAAAATAGCAAATCAAGGACTGCGCGGCCATGACTTTCAAGGCGAATATTTAATTATAATATTGATATAGAGCTTTGATTCATTTTTCGACAAATCTTGACAAATACAGACTTGAGTTGACAAAAGGAATTATTTCTCTATCCCAAGTAGTTGCTGAGATCTCCGTGGCCGCGCAGTCCTTGACGTCAGGATTGCGCGGCCAACTTAAAACGCTTATAACTTCTTTATTTCTGCTTTGACAAATACGGGGTTTGTTTCTTTCGATTTTGACAAATATCGACAAATTTTTGGCTGAAACCATTTTCTGATTTGATAACTTGGCGGAGCAATCCTGACGCACATGTTTACGAGAGAGTCAATCTTCTATGCACAACAACAAAGAAACAATAACTGGCATGGCATAACTTTTATTTCGTGTTTATTGGCAACAAGAAAAGTGTTTAAAAAATGAAAATTATGATAGTATAAATCCAAATGTCAGTTATCGTTATCGGATAAAAACTGATTTAAAATAAATAACATCGATTCGAAGTCTATCTGACTTCGAAATAAATCGAATTATTCTCTCGAGAATGCTGTTATTGCATTTTTATGCATTATTATTACAACAAATCTACATAAATCAACTTCCATATTACAGGTCAATCGAGCAAACGGGTGGGCATAACGTGTCTCCTTTAATGACTGTAGAGCCTGCTAATTTTAATAACCCTAGGGTCAACGAGTGAGTACCTACACTGTACTTATTAATAAACAATTAAACAGTAGTAACCGATTCAATAATAATCAGACGAAAGCTTCCTGCGTCATACCATCGGCACGATAGATCGATAGGTTAAATTAAAGCCTCTATATCCAATGACTGTCGCAGTTACTTGTGAATATGAATACCTAACATTATTTTATTGTTACAGAACTGCTATGAATGCTGAAAATGCCCAACTTACTGAACCTATTCATGAATCATATAATAATGATATTAATGAGTAAGTAGCTACTTTTTGTTTGACATAATTATGTATGAGTTATTCAATAAGTTACATAAAAAAACTTTATCTTGTTTTAGATCAACAAAGGAAATTGAAAACTTTACTCTAACCATGGAAAATGAAACAGATAATGACTATCGACCCATCAGTGGACGCCGAATTGTTGACATAAATTATCTTATGTCACAGCTTCAAGAAAAAACAAATCATATCGATTTGTTTGATTGCAGACTCGGATATTTCAAGTTGATAGGAGAAAAACGAATAGGATTGATATCAAAATTTAAATTTGAATGTAATGTATGTCGAAAAGTGATTGTAATCGAATCAGAGAAAAGTGACAGTGTAGAAAATGTTAATATAAATGTTGCTGCAATGATTTGGTGATGTCTTTATGTAGTAAATTTATAGCAATGACTTTCGAATTTCCGGCACGTTTGCAAGCACGTAGTTTGTTGCGAAAGTTTCGTAGAATATGATTTCTGCATTCAATTTTCTCAACTGTATAGTTTTAAGATTAAGCATTGTCCATACTTTCTGCTGTGGTTTTCTCCCAATTTTAATAAACAAAATCTTATAACATCATATAACAGCTCGTCCCACATATACACACACATACGCACATATCTGTTTGATTGTTGATGAATAAATTAAACAAAAAGAAATAGTTATTTAATTAATAACCTACGCTTCCCCTTATATTTCACTCAAAATAACCATTATAGTAACATATTTTTTAGACTTCATGGGTAACAGGTTACACCCTTAAGGTCTAGGAAATGTGTTACCTTCTCTTGCATTGTACCCGATGACCTTCGTGTCAGACAGATTTTTAATTGACATTTCCCTATTAACATTGCAATCGGTTTACTTGTTTTATGGTGATTTATTCGCAATCATAAATACACCTACGTATTTTTATTATTAGTACTTTAAGTAAATAAGTTACATTTTATACGATATACCTCATCTATATGCTTACACTACCTCTAATTTGTAATCTTAAAAATACTTATTAGAAAATTAAACAAAATAAACTTATTTTTTCAATTCGAGCTGATCTACTGCATTGCACTATTCTGTGACGCGATTACGCGTATTCGTGAACTCGAATGAACTTTGCGATTGCCGCGCGCGCGACGCTCGCGCGCGCATCGTATCTTTTTACGCAAAGCTACATGAGCAGGGGCTGGGGTACGCTTTGAATGCCTACCGCGCCAGGGTTCAGCTCGCCTTAAACGCGCGCGTGTGAACTTACCATAAAATAGGCGCCGCGCGCCGGCGGCTTCGTTTGAAATTGTTGCGCGCAGGCTAGTTTATACCGTATCACTACACGCGAGAGCTAATTTTACTTTGAACATTTCTAAATCGGTCTTTTCTTTGTCGGTATCGCGGTGATTTTTTGTATTGTTCCGTGCAAACATTTTATGCCTTATCACAACGTGCGAGAGTTTATTTTGGTTTGACATTATTTTGTGCATCGGTTTTCTTTGTAGGTGGTGACACGAGTAGTACCTAGTACCTACAAGTTACGTCTAGAGTTACTATTGTTACTCACTTTTTCGAGTTGATGAATATTTTTTTAATTATTTTAAAACAGAAACATCGTTATTTATTTACTTTAACTCTTTACTTCGAAAGTACTTCTTAAGGCAAGTCGTTCTGCCGCGGGAAAACAACCAATTAAATTTCAGGGTGTATATACACACAAATGTATTTTCAAAAAAGTTACTTAGCGAGCTTTTGCATTAGAGAAATCTTTAACAATGTCACTAACTTCAATTTTGATTTCATGTTCAATACTTATTAATGATAAATTTGTCAATCTACTTTGCGACAATGTTGATCTAAGGTAGTTTTTAATTATTTTTAGTTTAGAAAATGACCTTTCGCTTTGTGCGACCGTGACTGGAAGTGTCAGGTATATCCTCAGTGCTGTGGACAGATTTGGGAACACTGACATTAATTTATTCGTAAACAAGTAATATAAAATATCCAACGGCGTAGTGGAATCATCAATAAACATCGGTAATAATTCGATTTCATTATAGAGCTCGAACTGTTCCACATCTGAAGAGCCAGCATGGCAAAGTTTATTTTCAAAATTAGAGCAATGTGTTTTTTTTGTATCAGAGTCCCAAATCTTTCCAGTTTTTCAATTTTTGAAGAAATGAAAAAATTACATTATTTTCATTCAAAAGTTCGAACCGTTCGTCGTACTTAGTAATTGCGGTGTCTAACAAATAGTAGTCAAAATTTACTAAAATGTATTTTCGCGTCTGTTATCGGTTCATCCTCCGCCTCATAATTAAAAAACCTTTTACGAGCGCGAGGGCGTGCAGGTGTGGGAAATTCTACTATTGCGACTTCTTCCGCTACAGTTTTCGCCCGGTGAAGGAGCTCCTCAAAAGCGGATTCATTACGGAATTCAGACAAACTTATTTTTGCATTATCAATCATTTTCACCGCTTCTGACAATACAATTTCACCGCTTCTGACAATACAACGTCTGACTTTTGAAGAGCCTTGCTAACCTTATTTATCTTGTTTAAAATTTCAAACTAAATAAGCAGAGAGCGGATGAATTTAAACGACTTAATTTTTGCCAATAATGAATTTGCCATATTTTTTGACTCTGCATCTTTGCTCCTATCGGAATATATAGTAAACAAGGCATCATACACTTTTCCCAGTTCAAAACGTAGAGCTTTTACTGCTTCAACCCTGCTCTCCCATCGAGTATTTGAGAGTGGTTTTAGACTTAAAGTTGGCACTTCTTTAGCAAGTATTTGCCAACGTGCTGTTAACGCAGAAAAAAAAACATAAATTTCCTGCACAATTGAAAAGAAATTGACAATTTCTAATATATAATTTCGTGTGCAATATCTGGAGTGCAATCTAAAATAATGGAAAAATATTTAGATTGTGTCAATTCCAAAACAATAGCTTTTTTTATTCTTTCTCCCAATAATTGTATTATTTCATTCTGAATATTATGGCCAAGATAATGAGTTAGGCGTGACTCAGATTTTTGAATAAGGGCAATGTGTTCCGCAAGCACATTATCAAAGTTAGAGGTATATTCAACCAGCTTTAAAAAATTATCATTATCAGAATCGTAATTTTTTTGAGATCTTCCCCGAAAAGCCAGACATTACCTCGCAAAAAAATGAATTATGTTGATTATTCGTTCGAGTACTGCGCCCCAACGTTTTTTTTCCCGATCAATTTCATTTTGGTGCAAGAAATCTACTGACTTTTCTTTTACAATAACATTTTTCAATGTAATTTGTTTCTTAAAACATGATAGGTGCCCTAAGCTCTTTTCTTGACGTTCTATAGCAGTAGACAAATGCTGCCAATCTTTGTAACCTATTTGTGTAAGAGGAGTCGGAGTCGCATCAGCATGAAAAAGTTTACAATAAAAACAATAAACAGAATCAGTTGACTTAGAGTAAACCAGCCAGTTTCTTAAAACGGTTTCATTATTTAACATCTTTTTAGTATAATAAGCATTTGAAAAATATCTTTTCGAACTATTCGAAGGATATGAACCCACTTTTACCTGTACTGGCCCACGCTCCATCAAAAATATTCTCTGTTTATCGGATAACACCTGTGGCCATAACGCGAGATCATTCATTATATCTTCTCGAAGTATATTCTCCGGGGACGCTTCGGCACTAGGAGGTTCTTCGTCTTCTTCAACTACCGACGACAAAGACAGCAGCGGCGGCGGCGGTGACGTAGAAGTGACGAGTTCTGCTGTAGAATTATCTTGGGTTTTATATGTCTCTGTCTCCAGGTGTTCGTCCGTGGATGGACCGGGTCGAACAAAAAACTTTTTAATAGAACTTGTATTCTTTTTCAGAGACACTTCCTTCTCCTGCTTTCTTTTTCGACTCTGTGCACCAGTAAGTTTCTTTTTTCCATCGCCATCAGACATCTAAAATAAATAATAAACTAAGTATAAGCACCAAAACCGAACTAACAATGTAAATTAATATAGGCCCAGAGAAATAGTTGCAACTTGGACTAAGTATTATTTATTACTAGCTTCTGCCCGAGACTTCGTCCGCGAGGTAGGTATTCGTATATCGCGAGTCCCCCGGGATCTGTGATTATCTGTGCACTTTTCCGGGATAAAAAGTAGCCTATGTCCTTCCCCAGGACTCAAGCTATCCTATTCAAGCTCCCATAATAGTGGAATTCTGCTCGACCACTCTTAAAGAAAATATTATAATAGACACAACAAAGACAAAGGCAATGATAAACTTAACTCGACTCATCTGAAGTTAAACGGCGACCCCAAACCAATCTTCATAGCGGAATGCCTCACCACCTGCGGACGGAACTTATACTACCTCGCTCGTCAACACGTCAAAAATCATAAAGGCGCAACTTGCTGGACTTCATATGGGAAGGTGTTTTTTCGCCAAAAGGACGGCGACCAGCCAATACTTATTTCACGAGAAGAGGACTTTACTAAATTGAAACCACAATGACTAATATTTATATTATACCCTCCATTTTCTTTTGTTCGTGATATATCTTATGATCTCTATTTTGAATACTACGGTAAATCTTGTTATCTATCACACTTGCTATATTTTGTTACACTACTTGTCATGAAAATGTTTAGCATGTCTCCGTATAAAATGTATCTTATAATCACCTTTGAATTTGCAACTACTCCACACACCAACACCCACAAAATATAATTATTTACTTAATAACGCTTCCTTAACATTCACTATAACACACAGCTATTATGTTAAATTATGCAATAAAATATATAACTATGCAACAAATATACACAACGCTTTATGCACACTCACACTAAGCAATTTTTTTCCAACCTACATTTCTATGTTGTCTAGTGTAACTTATAACTGTTTTTCTAAACTTCGAAATAAAATATATATCTACCCAATACCTACACATAGCTATTCCAACATATTCATAAAATATATGTATTTATCAACCTACATTTCCATAGTCTACAGTATTACATACAACTACTATTCTAAAGAATGTACTGAAACATTTAATTATACAATAAATACATATAATATTCCATGCACATGTATTAAATACATAATTATTTCGCAACAATCCAAAACTTGCGTTACCAATGACATGTACGAGTACGTCACTTTTTAAAACTAGATGGGGCCGGTGTTTCGTACCTGACTACTCTGAGAAGAAACAGCCGAAACAAACTCAGAGGTCATAGTCTCTTTTGAAGTCCAGACATAATCTTGCTCAATTCACATGAGGCCTATGCAGATTAGTGTCTGAGATGGTCTTTTGAAGAAAGAACCACACAGATTTGAGTGGACCTGTCCAGTCATTGCTAGCATTTGTCAGTTATCGTGTAGCTCGACCTATAACTCAAGGAGCTCAACGAAACGACGAACAATACCAAAGAAAGGACATTTGGGTAGGTCGCTTATAGTACTCAAACTGCCAGACAGTTGTGGGAAAAAATAAACAAAAAATAAAAATGTGACCCACATGGTCCCCACATTCACAATAATCAAATAAAATTAATAACAAGTTCAAAATGAATGTAAATAAAAATCACAAAAATCATTAAATGTCACAATGATAATAAGAAGTAAAATACTTAATGAAATAAGTATTCATGTCCTAATACATTAATTATTAATGTCATATTTTATTTGCGTCAGATTTGATTTGAGAGAATAAGGGCATTCAATAAAGACAAAGAAAACTTTATTTTAATACTCATTTATTTTGCTCTAAGTCTTATTTTAACTTCCTATTTGTTAATTCTATATTTTCTATCTCTAATTCTAATTTCTTCCTTTTAATTATGTAATAATCAGCAATAGCTTGATTCCGTGCAGCTCGAGTCCTTATGTCTTCATCCAGTAGCCTACGTTTTTGTTTATCTGAAAAGAAATATAAGTACTATTAAAAAAACTGGTTTTATTGCAATTAAGTAAATTTTCCACATCACCCCAGATTTACTTATAACTTTTTAGATTAGACATGCATAAAATTACCCAAATGTACATTATGGATGCAATAATTAATTGACTATAAGGTATAGGCAAATTATGAAATCCCTCATTTTACAAATGCCTGTTTTTTTTGTTAATATTTGATTGGTAAACTGTATGATTGTGAATAGACAATGTGGTTGGTAAAATTTTAAATTGTACATTTTGCTGACAGCAGATACCTACTATTATTGTTGCCACTGGGAATGTTAAAAAATAATTTCTTTTGTTTAGGCGTTGTCACAACCAGCAGTTGGTTATTTCCCGATGATCCACTCATTATCAACGCTCATTAATCCAGAATCAGCATCACCCACACCACTATCAATCACCATGATGCCTCCACCATCACTCAAAACCTCTGAATCCACCATCACCTCAGCATCTCCTGCTAATGACACACTGTAACCCTCACATGTTGCACCTAAAATGGATGCCACTCTGTCCAGTGCATCATCTGGTGGGATGTGATCTTGCTTGCCACCACCTGTCTGCAAGTAAAATTACATTAATACACCATAATACATATTTAAATAAATATAATATCTATCACATCCTGCGGTTCATAAACACTACACACAAGAGTAAGGGCGAAATGATTACCTACCTTAATTTGGTTCATCCTAATTTTGGTGGATCTTTTCCGAGCGGTTTTTTTTAAATTCTCCCATTTCAATTTTAATTGATCGGTTCTTTGTGGGCAACTTGAAACCGAAGCATTGAATGCATCTGTGATTTTAGACCAGGCAGCTTCTTTAAGCTGATTATTTGTAGCATTTGTAGCCTTGCTTGTTATTACCTTGTTAACTTCAACAAGATCAATAAGCAAGGCCACTTCATCCTTGGATAAAGGTACACCTTTTGTCTGAAAACAAAACAAATATTAAATACAGGGTTGATCTTAATTAAATGTGGAGAAAGACGAAAAAAAGATCAATTGTTCCGAGGTTTAGTTTGCACTGTAATTTACTAATATAAAGCCTCTGTCGACTTGAATAAGAACGTAAGTAGGTGATAATTGGGGTTTCTAGATCACAGGAGATCTAGAAACCCCAATTATCTATTCAAATATAACCTATTCATCTATTCAACAAAATTTAATTATCATGATATTCATAATAATTTTTCATTTTATTATTCATTTAATAATCATCTATTCAAAATAATGTTATTTCACTAATTCAAATAAGTAGGTGTTATTTTAGTTTACGTTTTCGTTTTATTAATACTAACAATTATTCTAAGTAAAAAAAATAAAACTTCATTATTTTATTTAGGTATTTATTTATTTTAGAATTTAAGCACACTAACAATTGGTTACAATTACGATAAGAAATGACACAATATTACCATACATTTATTTTATAATTTTTGCATATTTGATACTTAATCATTACTTCATATGCATAGATTCAAAAACTTACCTACATTTTCAGAAAATTTAAACATACTTAATTGACTTTACCTAGTTAATTTTATTGGGTCTGTACATTAATTTAAATGATTAAATCTACACTTTTGGTTCGATGTCATCCTGAATTTTGGCTATTAATTCTCTCGTACTGGTATATATATCATCGAATAATATAGATTTTACAACATGTTGAGCACACATATCAGCTGCACAACTACACATCGGCTGTTCGAATTTTTGAAAACCGTCGATATCATATATTTCTATTTTGATTATTTTTGTTCCACGAGTTACCGGCTTCTTTATGTATTGGTAGAATTTTTGATCTCTTGCGAGCAAGACCTAGCGTTTTCTGTCCAGTGGTTTGTTGAACTGGTTGATTAAGCGTTTTCTGTCCGGTGGTTTGTTGAACTGGTTGATTCACGGGTACAAAATTGAAAAGATCCTCCGTGTCCTGAAAAAGAACGATGCAATATTTAATTTAATATAACGTTTACGATTGAAATAAAGAATGTGTGAAAATAACTTATTCAGTGATGCTACTCATTTACTACTAATGCTGTTAATAGATACATATTTAAATTGACAGAGAATATATTTAATAAGGAACACTTACCGACATTCTGCAATTATATCACTCTTCACCGTCAGATATAAAACTTGAAATGGATTTCAATGTTATTATACTCCCCCTTTTATATTTTTAAATTTAATGCATTTTTTTCACACATAAAGTTCAAATTCGTATACTTTTGTTGAATTTAATATCTGTACAAAAATGGTATGGTGAAATTGAAACTTCAGACATTACGACGCCTAACATGTTATTGTTTATCATAAATATATATCAATAAAATAATACTATTGTCCGTTTGTTCACGGTGATCGTTTTCATACACTTTATTCAAATGATTTGGTATGCAAAGTCACGGTATGTTAGTAGTATGTCAACCTAATGAATTTGCAACGTAAGTTGAATTCTTTTTAAGGAGACGGATCAAAAACAATTGAACAATATTAACATACAACTGCTAAGCGTGGTTTTACCTCCTATTATTAATATAAAGATAAAATATGAATCGTTTTATTTGTTATTGATTTATTTTTAAATAGCTTTAAAGTACCTGCATGCTGGAATGAAACACAAATGTTGGAATAAAATATCATGCACATCATACATAATAATAATCCGTAATCATTTTTATATATGTTTAGTGTTTTATTTTTTTAAATATGTCTATAAGGTTAAAAATTAAACGTTTAAGCCATGAAACTACTTTACTTTTATGGACTGATGAAATAGGATGCTGCCGACGGGGCAACGCCTGCATTGCTTTGTTTACATCGAATCAATACTAATATCAAAGAACTAAATCTATGTTTGTTCGTTTGAAGATGTTTTCATATATTTATCATAAAATTAATCATAAGCAAAGTCAGAGTATAAAACTAGTTTCGCACATAATAATAGCGGTAGTGAAAATACAAGTGTTAGTTTGAAATCTTAACTACATGTACTTAAGATTGGAAGTTAAACTTACTTACGACGGTGCTAGGTATGCACTTTTCTTATTTGGTGTCGTGATTTGACTCAGGCTTTTTAGTCAAACGTACCCCCCATATATGGATTAAAATCACATGGATTGAATAGTATTTAAATCGGGACGCGGGCATCTGGAACTTCACTACTATTTCCCCTGACCTGCCATCAAGAACCAGGACACTACACCATAAAAAATGTAAGTTTTATTAAAAATATTATATTATCTTCAATGTCTATTGTAATTTTATTTGTGTTTTGTTTTTAAATTGTAGCGTTTATTCATTCATTAGGAATCTATTAATTAATTATTCATCTATTCATTCAGTAGCTCATTTCCAGCAGCTGCTTGTTGTGTCAACCTTATTCAGGGATACAATACGATTCACTTATGTACTGTTATTTTTTTTGTCTTAATTTAAAAATGTTTTACATATTCACATTTGGGATTAGATATACCTACCTAGATCTTTTAATGTACCAATTACCATATACTTAGTTATTGTTATTTATTAATTTTATATAAAAAAAAAAATATGTTTGAATTTCAGGTCACATCATGCAAATGCCGAATCGCTGTTCTCGTCGGATGACGAGCTTCGGCAGACACGTGAGCCTGAAAAACTAAAAACGAAAAAGAGGAAATCCCTCTCGGTGGCCGCACCCAGTACCTCAAGGAGGAGTCCAGTCAAAATGTAAGTTGTATTAATAAATATTAATATTAACTGTTTATTTTTTTTTGATTTTTTAAATAGTAGAATCTATTCATTCATTCATTTCATCTATTCATTCAGTAACTTATATCCAGCAGTTGTTAAAGCCAACTTTTATTCAGTGAAAAAAAAAAAACAATTAATTAATAAATTAAGTTTGATTTTCTTGATTCATTTTTTTGTCTAAATTTTTTATTAAAAACTAATTATACATAACTATGTTTGCCCCATTCCTTACGGTATTCACATTTGGAGTAGATATACCTACCTACCTAGATATGATACACTTGAGTAATTTCATTCTATTTTTTTTTTAATGTTTCCCCCACACTAAGAATTTCTCCTGTATTATGTATTCATTATTTATTAATTGAAAATGAAACTTAATTATGTGTTTTAGGACACATCATGGATATTATGAATCGTTGCCCCCGTCGGACGACGAACTTCGGCAGCCACGTGAGCCTGAAAAAGTCAACCCGAAAAAGAAAAAACTATCGTCGGGGGCCGCACCCAGTACATCAAGGGGGAGTCAGGCCTTTACGCATGCACCGTCTCCACTACCGGCTAAAACCAAGAAACCTGTCATCAAGCCTATCGCTCCGAAGAAACCCACGGTCCATGACATATTCGGAACTGATAGTGACGATGATGTCCAGGATCAACCAATCACGGGTAAACCAATTCATCCCTTACAGTCAGTCATGAGCCGAAGAGTTGCTAATGGACACTCTCGTCAAACGTTTGACTTCAAAAAAGGGACACATTTTGTAGAGTTAAAGGTGTACAGTTGTAACGAAATTCAACATGTGGCCCCTATGAATAGGTGGCGCCACGCGATTATCACTATTAAAAATAGAACAGATGAGAACACGGACTCGTGGCAGCATCTCAGTAATTTTATAACTGCCACGAGAAAAGAATTTAGAGATTGTCCTGTCAACTTTGTCAGTAATTATTACTAATTACCTGTTCTGAAATAAGTACCTACTAATAACATGAATTATCATGATACTAACTTTTGTAGGTACTTAAAAATAATTAATGTAATAACTATGTTTTTTATTTTATTTTATTTTATTTACTCGTATTTACCTTCATATTCATTCTTGTATCTCTAAGTTTCGTGTAGAATAAATAGATACGTTTTTTATAAAGTTTATGTTTTATTTTTGTTTTTTTTACAGTTACACGAACTTCTATTACCAGATCCGATGCCAATTTATTGAAATGTGATTACTGTAATATTGAGATACCTAAAAACGAATATCAATATCACTTGAGAACGAACTTACATAAATCAAATAGCATATTGAAATCTGAATTTAAGAATATCGATATCATTGCGACAGCATTTAAAAATAGAATAATTACTTACCGACTTAATCCATCAGAAGAATATCTCACGCCAGAGGCATTCCTGATGGATTATCAGGAACATGTAATGAATTTATTAGGTGTTTGTCTTGTGAAACATAGCTGTATTAAAGTAAACTTTGAGCTTTTCGCTTACTTTGTTCTACCAACGTCTGGTGAACAAGAGCTGAAATCATTTAATACAAAGTATGAATCAATATTTTACAGTACCGATATTAAAGAATTATACTTCAATGTTATGAGTACTTTTATAAGAAAACTATCTGAATTTCAGCACCGTGAGTCTGGCTGGACTTGCCTCTTTATGAATCATCTAGAAATAAATGTTAATAAATTCAATCCTTTGAGAGGTGGTTCTTACATAGAGTTACCAAATGTAGTGAAACGTTCCAAAAGTTGTGTTAATATAAAAAACAAAGACAATCACTGTTTCCTATGGAGTGTTGTAGCAGCATTATTTCCACAAAAGAGCAATGTCTGTAGAACTAATTCATATCCGCATTACTCTACGGTGTTGAATATAGATGGCATGATGTTTCCCCCGACAAACACTGATATTAGACATTTTGAAAAAATTAATCCCGACATAAGTCTTAATATTTATGGATTAGACAACAAAAGCATTGTAACCGGTCCATTATATGTGACTAATTCAAGAAAGCGCTGTCATATTAATTTGTTGTTTATTGAGAGAAATGTTAAAAGTCACTATTGCTTGATCAAAGATCTTTTACGACTAGTTAAACGGCAAATTACTCATCACAAAGGTAAAATGTATTTATGCGATTTATGTTTACAATGTTTTAAAAGTGAAATTAAGTACAATTCCCATATGTGTAACAGAATATTAACTGTACTGCCGGAGAAAAATACTATTCTTCAATTTAAAAATTATGAACGGCAACAAAAAATTAACTTTGTTATATATGCAGATTTTGAAAGCCTTTTAGTAAATCATAATCAATTTATAACAGATAGTACTCGCATATACAAAGAACATAAACCTTCTTGTTTTGGTTACTACATTTGTTGTTCATATGATCGTAATTTAAATAAATACGTCACGTATAGAGGGCCGGATTGTGTTGAAATTTTTGTTACAAATTTGCTTAAGGATATAGAAAAAATTTATCATATATTATCAAAAGTACAACCTATGTCACCTTTAACTAAAGATCAAGAAAATGACTTCAATAATGCCACTGTATGCCATATATGTAAACATTTATTATTTGAAGACAAGGTGACAGACCACGATCATGTAACATCACAGTACCGAGGTGCTGCACATTCGCATTGCAATTTAATGCATAGGGTTTGTCCTTTCGTGCCGATAGTTTTTCATAATTTGGCAGGTTATGATTGTCATCTATTTATCAAAGAGCTAGCAAAATATGAAGGTTATTTTAAAATAATACCAAAAACTAAAGAAAAATACATGTCTGTTACTAAAATTATTCAAACCAAGAATACTTCAAAGCCTATTCAAATAAAGTTTATTGATTCTTTCCAGTTCCTTAATTCAAGTTTGGAAGTATTATCTGGAAATTTAAGTGACAGTGACTTTATTAATTTATCAAATGAATTTCGTGACAAAAAGTTATTGAAATTGTTGCATCGAAAAGGTATTTACCCGTACGACTATATGGACTCTTTCACAAAATACGATGAAAATGTTCTTCCTCCCAAAGAATGTTTCTATAATAGTTTAAAATGTGAACACATAACTGATGAAGAATACAGGCACGTGCAAAAAATATGGCAAACTTTTCAAATGAAATCTCTCGGTGAATATACAGACCTATATTTAAAAACAGATGTTTTGTTACTTTGCGACATATTTGAAAATTTTAGAGACACCAGTTTACGACATTATAATCTAGATCCAGCTTATTATATCACTGCACCTAGCTTGAGCTGGGATGCTATGATGTTGTATACAGGAGTTAAGTTAGAATTAATTAGTGATTTAGAGATTTATGAGTTAATAGAAAATGGAATACGTGGAGGCTTAGCACAGTGTTCTCTTCGTAATGCAAAGGCTAATAATAAATATTTATCGAATTTTGATAACAATGAAGCATCAACTTTCTTGATATATCTGGATTGTAATAATTTATATGGTTATGCGATGACAAAAAAATTACCAATATCTGATTTCAGGTTTTTGTTACCCGAAGAAATATGTGCAATGAATGTAACTAATATACCAGACGATTCAGATTTTGGATATATTCTAGAAGTTGATTTAGCTTATCCGGATTATTTACATAAGTATCATAGCGATTTACCTTTCGCGGCAGAAAAATTTACCCCCCCAGGAGGTAAAACCCCAAAGTTAATTGCAAACTTATATGACAAATTTAAGTATGTGATACATTACATCCATTTAAAAGAATGCTTAAGGAACGGGCTCGTTTTGAAAAAAACTCACCGCGTGCTTACCTTTAGGCAAGAAAACTTTTTACAAAAATACATTGACTTAAATACTCGATTACGTCAAGCTTCATCCTCACAATTTGAAAAAAGTTTATTGAAACTGTTGAATAATGCTATATTCGGAAAAACTATTGAAAATAGACGAAAACAGGTAAATATAAAATTAGTAACGGTATGGAATGAAAAGAATAACAAGACAAACAAACACCTTAGTGCCAAAAACTTGATCGCGAAACCTAACTTAAAGAATATTACAATATTTTCTGAAAACTTTGTTGCTATTCATTTGAGTCCGGAAAAAATAAATCTTGACAGACCAATATATATCGGTTTTACTGTTTTAGAGTATGCAAAACAGCATTTGTATAAATTTCACTACGACTATTTCAAAAATAAATATAGAAACAAAGCAAGGCTATGTTATACCGATACAGATAGTTTGCTTTATTTTATTAAAACTCCAGATGTATATCAAGATATTAAAGAAGACATATCAAAATTTGATACTAGTAATTTTGATGTTAACAACAGACATGATATGCCAAGAGTCAATGCACAAATTCCAGGCCTATTCAAAGATGAGCTGGGGGGTGATATTATTACTGAGTTTACAGGGCTTAGAGCCAAACTTTACTGCATAAACAGTTTGCATGGAGAAATTAAGAAAGCTAAGGGTGTAACTAAGCCCGTTACAAGGCGATTACGATTGTATAATTATAATACAGCTTTACTGAGTGACAGAATATTTAAATGCAAAATGAACACTATTAAATCTATTAAACATGTATTGTACTCTCAAGAGACAGATAAAATAATTATTAATAAAAATGATGACAAGAGACAGATATTATTAAATCAAGTTGATACGTTACCGTGGGGGCATAGTGATACGATATTTTAACTAACATATTATAATATATACTAATAATATCATAAATCCTTTAGAATAGTTTATTATGAGAATGATAATAGTAATAATTAATTAAAGTATAAAAAATGATTAAGTAATTTAGTATTAGTGCCAGTTGTTGTATTGAAAGTGAAACATAAATAAAGTATCTACTTCAAAATTAAAAACGTGTTTTTTATTCTTAATATGACCTTGCACTTAAGTCTGTTTATTTTTATTACTTACTATTTGAAAACAGTTCTTCAGGTAAATAAAGCACAGCTTATAGGACAAATTTCAAATTTATTTAACATTCTTATATTTAGTAACAATGAATAATTTTATTAAGTATACACAATATGAATATAATTTAAAAACTATGTGAAGCCGAACTTAACTTCTTAACTATTTTACTGACTAGATAGTCTGTTTCATCCATAATTTCATCATGATTGTCTTTAACTTGATACTGAACGCTCACACTAGCACTATCACAGTGGTCAAGATTACTTATTACATTGCTGTTACTTAAATCATAAATACATATTTTTATTAAATGATGTGCTTTTCCTGGCTCCTTACGAAGAACGTAAGATGAAGATGGCATGGTAAATAATTTGGATAACGTAATTTTAGAAGTTGATTTGGACTTGTTCTTAGCCTTTCCTTTTATTGGTTGCTCTTTAACACTGTTTTCGTTTTCCTGTTGTCGTTGATGGAACTCAATTTCCTCTATATTGTTTCCTGGGTGTTCTTGAGCATAAAAGAATGACTTAATAGCGTCATCCACAATATCAATGTCTTCCATTTTCTGAAAAAAAAAATATTGCTTTAGTTTAATCTTAAATCAATTTGTATTAATATATTTTTTTAACGATTTGCATTAAATATATAATAATATAAATTAGTTCAGTACTTACGATTTAAATTAGCAAGTAATATTATAATTTTAAAAAATCCAACCGATGACATCAAGTTGTAGAATTGGAATTAAGAATGTTCAAACAGTAACTTCGTTTTATATTGAAGTATGAAGCACTTACAAAGAATGAAATTGGAATCCATCCCATTTTTTTTTCTCTATATATATATATATATATATATATCTATGTAAGGTAGACATTTTATTAATATACAAAATGAAGTTGATCAAACAACACACATCACTTAATGTTAGTCATCTAAATCTTAGTGACTCTGATGACCAGATTAGACATAGCATTCTGTTTCCAAATACGATTCGTTGTATAATATGTGGTCCCTCGAATTGCGGGAAAACAAACGTAGTGCTTAGTTTATTGTTACATGAAAATGGTCTCAAATTTCAAAACCTTTACCTATACTCGAAAACTAATTTTCAACCAAAATACAGTTTCTTAAAAGAAGTTATAAAGAGAGTACCTCAGATTAAGTTTCATGAATTTAATAATAATAGAGAAGTCATAGCTCCGGATGAAGCACTAACCAATTCGGTATTTATTTTCGATGATGTGGCATGTGAAAATCAAATAAACATTCGCAATTACTTCTCTATGGGTAGACATAAACAAATCGATTGCTTTTATTTATGTCAGACGTACTCTAAAATCCCGAAACAGTTGTTGCGTGATAACGCAAACTTTCTTATAATATTTAAACAAGACGATGTAAACTTGAAACATATTTATGAAGAGCATGTCAGTTCTGACATGTCCTGGAATCAATTCAAGAGTGTTTGTAATTCAGTTTGGAGAGAGCCGTATAGCTTTGTTAGTATTAGCAAAGACTTCTCATTAAATAACGGAAGATACAGACATAATTTAGATAGCTTTTTTAAATTTGGTTGATTTCGATGATATTATTATATAAATCAATAACATAAAAAATTTACTTAGTATTATATCTTCCTTAACTGAGTGCACTCGTTATATGTCATAACTATGGAAAAGAATATTAAAATAGAATTAATGAAGTCTGTAGACTCCATAAAAAATAAAATAAAACAAATGAAGAACCACGAACACTCGATGAACTTGTCACTCGATAAAATGCTAAAACCTGTCACAGACCCCCTTAAAACTCTAGTTGATTCGAATATGTCTGTGGAAAAAATTAAGCTTGTACAAAACACAACACCCCCTAATTCAGACGACATTGAATTGGATGACATTAATACTAGCTCATCTACAAAGTTTGAAGACTGCTATGATCCAAAATTAAATTTTGTTAAAAACTCCCCCGCAAAAGAATTACCGGATGATTTAGAAATTTCATTAGAGGGTCGTGATATCCATGATATTTATGATGGGGTAAATATACCGTTTGGAATAAGAAGTATAAACAAAACATTATTAATGGGTAATTCAGTAGTTTCATTTTCTAAAATTGATAGTTTGAATGATGCGAATGTTATTTTAATTAAAATCGGTGACAAATCCTATAATTTAACCCCCGGCTTGAAAGAACTTTTATTTCGAAGAAAACCTGATTTAAAATTAATATCAGGCAAAGATAGAATCGTTTATAAGGATATGCTGCATTACACAAATGCTCATAAGAGAGACTTTAATCCTGATGGTCAAATAAGAGGTGATAAAGGATTAAAATATCGCGAAGTAATCAAACCATTATTTTTCGATTCGTTAAACGATAACATTCTCCCAAAAATTGGGGGAAACTTACCATCCCTAAAAAAATACAGAAAGAACACTGACTTAGTTTATTGGGATGACCCTAACGAACTGGTTGAGAGATTGAAACTATTAGTTGCTTCTAGAGATGCTGGCAATACAAATCATGATAATGAAATTTTATCGATAGTAGAAGAATTGAAAGAAGCTGGCATAATTAAAGAATAAATAGTCTCAATGATACACTTTTTATTCAGTATTATATACGAATTCAAGACGAATGTGCTGTTTTGTGAACATGAGCAAAGCAGACGTGGTAAACGAAATTCATAAAAATGCGAGGGTGAACTTCCCCCGAAGATGTGTTATTATGAAAGATATAGATGACTTGTGGCAAGCAGACTTAATCGATATGCAATCAATTTCGAAACAAAATAAAAATTACAGATTTATTCTAGCCATTATTGACACATTTTCAAAATATGCTTGGACCTTTCCTCTGAAAAGTAAAACTAAAGATGATGTATGTAACACTTTCAAGAAATTGCTGAATAAAGTATTCCTAAAAATCTGCAAACGGACAATGGAGCAGAATTTTATAACAATCAATTTCAAAAGCTTATGAGAACTTATAATATTAATCATTATTCAACCTACTCAACAAAAAAGGCTTCAATAGTTGAGAGATTTATCAGGACATTGAAATCGAAAGTCTATAAGGAGTTTAGTTTAAAAGGCAACTACAATTGGGTAGATAGTACGCTTAATAATGTTATTTACAAATACAATCGCACTTATCATCGAACAATTGATGAGGCCCCCGCCAATGTAGATAACATGAATAAAAAACGCATATTAGAAAAACATTTAAAGTTAGTAAAAAATCATCATAATATAAAAAGCAGGTATAAAATTGGCGATTATATGCGAATCAGTAAGTACAAAGGAGCATTTGAAAAAGGTTACACCCCGAACTGGTCAACAGAAATATTTAAAATTCGAAAGAGACAAAACACAACCCCTATCACCTACTTAATAGAAGATGCAATCAGAGGTCAGCCTATTTTAGGTGCATTTTATGAGCAAGAACTTCTAGAAACAAAACATCCCAATGTATATCTAGTGGAAAAAGTTCTAAGAAAAAAAGGTAACAAGGTTTTAGTAAAATGGTTAGGCTTATCTTCAGCTGAAAACAGTTGGATTAATAAATCAAATGTAATATTATAAAAATAAAATAACGGGCGAGCGCCAATTATAAGTATTTATTAAAGTGTTCAAACCAGATTCATCAGTCGTATAATGTGTATTGGAGAGAGTAGTCTTCTCAATTGGCTTATAAATCATCTACCTTTTGAATTACACTTACCAGGATACAAGTTTTGTGGTCCTGGTACAAAATTAATTAAAAGGCTTACACAAGGTGAAAATGGAATTAATAAATTAGACGAATATTGCAAAGATCACGACATTGCCTATCATAAATCATCAAACTTAAAGGATCGACACGAAGCTGATTTAGTTTTGTTAGAAATGGCGAAAGAACGAGCAGTCGCCTCGGATGCAAGTGTAGGTGAAAAACTTGCCGCACGCTTAGTAAGTCGGGCTATGTCGACAAAAATTAATACTGGTTCTGGTCTAAAAAGTAAAAAGTGTTGTCGAAAAGTAACATTTGGAAAAGGGGTAAAAAGTAAATTAAAATATGTTATTTCTAAAACAAAAAGACACATTACAAAATTGAAACCAAAGAGCAAAATAATGGCCATAGAGTTGGCTATTGCCGCTGCAAGAGAATTAGCCGATGAATCATCTTGTAAACTCCCCCGTGTCATTCCTATACCAAAAATTGGTGGAGTATTGCCGTTGATTCCTATTTTTGCGGGACTATCAGCTGTGGGAGCTTTAGCAGGCGGTGCAGCTGGTATTGCTAAAACCATTAATGAATTCAAGATGGCTAAAAAAAAATTGACTGAATCGAAGAGGCACAATGAAAAGATGGAAGCTCTCTGCATTGGAAAAGGACTACACCTTAAACCACATAAAGCTGGACTTGGTATTTTTGTATCGAAAGAAAAAAACTAAAATATCGGCTACCCAAACGAGCCCTAACTAACTTTGACATCTTGGAATATGGAAATAATATTCCTTATTTTAGAGGCGTCTTTATGAGAGATGAGCTCCCTAAATACCCTTTAAAAAAAGAATGTGGGGTTATTAATTTGGACAGTTCTAAAAATCCTGGTTCTCATTGGGTAGCCTATGCAAAATATAATGACTATATTGAGTATTTCGATAGTTACGGAAATCTTAAACCTCCCAAGGAATTCATAAAATACGTAGGACCCAAAGTTCAATATAATTATGATAATATTCAACGTGATAACCCATTTAATTGTGGACATCTTTGTTTAAATTTTTTAAAGAAGTTCTGGTGCAGTCAAGGGATAAAATAAACAGAATTTTCTATAAGGCTTCAGTATGAAAGCATGTCTACTACGGTTACCATCTCTGGAAACAAATCTGAATTGGTTTCGTATTTTCAACCACTTCTTCATTTATCTGAGCAATACGAGTGCGGTTTGCTATACTTTTCAGTATTAAATTCAAAACCAAATGTGACCATCAATAATAGTAAACTGTCTATAATCAGAATCGAATGCGATCTTGTTCACGGTTCATACTGCAACGGATTACCAACTCATTATATTCACGAATTTGTATCTGATACTGCTCCAGGTCACCGGTACATAGAAATACCGCAAAACGTTATTTACTTTCCAGTGAACAAAAATCTAATTTCATCTATATCTGTTAAAATTGTTGATCAACTCGGTAACTGTATTAATTTTGGTGAAGAACATATTCAATTACGCCTTCATTTAAGAAAAACAAAATGATTGTATATTATAAAAGCACTCCAGTGAAAATCAAACGTCTTATTCCATCTACGACCATTAAGGTGCATAGACGTAAGAAAGTCGTGAATAAATTGAGTAAAGCTAACCAAGGTTTTCTTATAGCTCTAGGTTTTAAAGTATGAGTATACTACAAATTACTGAATTACCCCACTTCGATAGTTCGATTGAAAGCTATGAAGTCCACTCATACAATCCCTACACTAACAGCTTTAGAGAAAACGACGAAATCAGAATTCCCGTACACCAACAAGACATATACGTGTTACCGTCAGCCAGTTCAATTTACGTCGAGGGCCAAGCAAAGTTCTTCGACAAAGATGGAAAACCGATTAAGAAACATATTACGTTTAGTAACAACCCTGTTATGTTTTTGTTTCAAGATATCAGATACGAAATAAATGGTATTGAAATAGATCGCATTAAAAATTCTGGAATAACATCGACAATAAAGTCATACGTTTCAATGAATGACGGAGAAAATAAAATCGCTGCCTTGTGGGGTTGGAACATAGATGGATTCAAAACTGATGGTCATTTTAGTGCTATTATACCTCTTAATAAGATTTTAGGATTTGCGGAGGATTACAATAAGATTGTGATAAATTGTAAACATGAACTTATTCTAAATAGAAGTAACTCTAACTTAAACAGTATCGTAGTGAATGATGACATTGCACATATTCAAATAGACATACAAAGATTGCAATGGCGTGTACCACATATAAAAGTGTCAGATCGCGAACGACTGACACTACTCAAACACTTGGAAAGAGATAAACCGATTCAGATAGCGTTTCGAAATTGGGATTTATATGAGTATCCTTTGCTCCCCAAAACTACAAAACATTCTTGGTCAGTTAAGACTGCATCGCAATTAGAGAAACCTCGATATGTAATTTTTTGCTTGCAAACCAACAGAAAAAATAATAAAACCAGAGACAGTTCTCTGTTTGATCACTGTGGGGTTACCAACGTAACGCTATTCTTGAATTCACAGTATTATCCTTACGAGCCTCTAAGTTTAAATTTTTCCGAGAACAAATACAATATATTATATGAAATGTATGTGAAATTTCGTCAGTCGTATTACAACTGTCCTGCAGATCCCTTGCTTGATTTGGTCGGTTTCAAGGAAAAGGCACCTCTCTTTATCATAGACTGTTCAAGACAAAACGATAGTTTGAAAACAGGCCCCGTAGATGTGCGTCTGGAGGTTGAATGCTCAGCACCAATACCAGATAACACAACTGGATATTGTTTAATTATTAACGATCGACTTGTGGAATACAAACCTTTGAGTAACATAGTGCGCAGGTTATCATGACTGCCATTGTAGATGTTCAAGGTTTCAAAACAGAATCAAATTTATTTATCATTAAAGAAATTGCTATATTATGTAATAATAAAATTCAGGTGTTTTTAATTAAGCCGCCATTTTCATTTCGCGGTTTGACGGAGCCAGAAAAACGACAAGTTAGTTGGATTGAACGTAATAGGAAGATATACTGGGATGAAGGATTTGTGTCTTACGAAAATTATCGGAATTTGATTGAAAATATTTTAAAAGATAAATGTGTTTACACCAAAGGTATAGAAAAAGTATTATGGTTAAAAGATATTTCAAATAATAATAATGTAAATAATTTAGAAGATGAAGGTTGTCCTAAGTTATTAAGCTTGTACAATAAATATGAACATTCTCATGATGTGTATAGTTGTATTTATCATGATACAATATGTGCTTTAAAAAATGTAATATGTTTAAGTAAATGGTGTATAGATAATAAATTTTTGAAATAAATATTTTCTTGTTTAATTTTTCTCATTTGGATAATAGGTAACAGTTTCCTACCCCTACCAATCCCGTCCAATGTTAATTGTTATAAGTTGCTGGTAATAGCTGTGCGATGTCATTGATCATTTATAATTATCTGTATCAAGAACTAGGAAATGGGTAAACAGAATATGTCTCAAAATAAATACAATCCGCGCTATGACATGTATAACACGTATAAAATGCGTGAATTTTCATTTAATCATTATTGGGCAACGGTTGATTCGAGGAGAAGATTAGTGATGGAAATGGCTGATGCTGGATTTTTTTATTGTGGAAATGGTGTAAATGATAAAGCAGCATGTTTCTCATGTGGAGGTATTATAGAAGATTGGGAGAACTATGATGATCCTTGGATGCAACATGTTATACAATTTCCTCAATGTCGTTATTTGAACGCTGTGAAAGGAATGGATTATGTTGACAAATCAAAACGTCTATTTTTAAAGAAAACAAATATATAAAATTATTCTATGGTGAGGAGGATAGATTGATTGTTTGTTGAATAAGGTACTAAATGCTATTAGCAACGAAGCCTAAGTAAACTACACACATCAAAAATGTCTAGGGATCAAGCATTTTTATGCGGATTTCTTGAGATTCAGATGTGGCTTTGTAATAAATTTATGATTTTATAAATTTATATGGATCCTTTTTGGTGCATTTCATAATTTGAATCAGGAACTCTCAATCAAATTCGAGTAAAAGATGAAAATAAGCTGTCAATATTTTCCCTATAAAAACATACAACGCATTGAAGACATTATTAGTGCTACTGTTTCCCTACTACTGATTAAAACCAACGTTATTATGGAGCGGCGACGTCATTTAAGCAGGGAAGAAATGCTCAGAGCCGTGGGAATGATAGAAGCTGGTTCCCGGCAACGTACTGTAGCTTTAGCTCTGAATACAAGTCAGAGTGTTATCAGTCGACTTTGGACACGTTACCGAAGCACTGGTACCGTGGCTGAGCGCCATGGAGGACGGTATCGCTGCACCACACGGAGACAAGACCGATACATTCAAATCTTAACTCGAAGAGCTCCAACAATAACCGCCATGATGTTAGCCGTGAGGCTTCATCACTCTTCAGGGAACTTAATTAGCGACCAAACAGTCAGAAACCGCTTGCATGAAGTGAACCTTCATTCCCGAAGACCGCTACGGGTACCACCTATAGCAATGCACAATCGTAGGATTCGATATCAATGGGCTCTTGAACACAGAAATTGGGCAGAAGAACAATGGCGTTTCGTGTGCTTTTCTGATGAGTCTCGTTTTGGTATGAGACCGGATACAAGACGTATACGACACTGGAGAACCCCTGGACGCCAACAGCGATTAAAATCCTGCCAGGAAGTCCATCCTTATAGTGGTGGAACCATCATGGTATGGGCGGGTATTTGGATCGGCGGAAGAACTGAGTTGATTTGGATCAGAGGCAACCTCAACGCTCAAATTTATGCTGAGACGATTGTATCAGACGTCATCGTTCCTCTACAAGTGCAAATCGGTCCCTTATTTCAGTTAATGCATGATAATGCACGACCGCACACCGCAAGAGTTGTAAGACAGACTCTCGCCGCAGCTAACATCAATGTCCTGCCCTGGCCTGCTCAGTCGCCAGACTTGAACCCGATTGAGCATGCATGGGATATGCTACAGAGAAGAGCTCTGCCGAATATGGAGGGTATCCAGTCGCAAGAAGACCTTTTTTTGTTGTTGCAACGAACATGGGCGGCCATTCCACAGCGTGATTTGGATGAACTCATTTTGAGTATGCCAAACCGATGTTCTTGTGTTGTTAGTGTTCGCGGTAGAAACACGGATTATTAATTGTTTAAGTTACCCAATAAAATTTTAAAGAAAACTGTTATTTCAGTCTTTTTTTCGAACTTTAATGTTAGTGGTTCAAATGTCAAAAATCCCTTTATTAGGAAAATGGCAAATTTCTTTATTAATGCAAAGGTGACTTGGTTTATCGTTACTGTGACAAACGAAAACACTTTATTTGATGAATCCTTAAAGAAAATTTTAATTAATATCAATCAGGAGAAAAGTTATTGCAAAAATATATGTTGATCCCTAGATACTTTTGATGTGTGTATAAATTACTTACAATCATTTTATGCGACATTCGATTCCTGCAATTGTAGTGAAAAGGTTGGATCATAAACTGAACTAAACAATTTAATAAAATAAATTATAGTAGGTACAATGCAAGATTCAGTGAAATATACTTCTGAAGGCGTTCCTAAAATTATTATTAAGAATGCTAAGGGAGAGACTATATTTGTCCGTACTATGCAGCCCACTCACAGTTACATCGCAAGAAGATTTATTCTATCAAAACATGCATGATGCAGTAACTTCAGGAAATAATCAAGAACTTGTCATTAAAAGTGGTAACAGAGAGCTAACATTCTCCCGAGTTAACGATATGCAGATGGGTACTGAAAAAAATTTAAAGCTGGTTCAGCAAAGTGTCGGGACACCGGCACATCATCAATGAGGAACATAATGCGTGATTTGGTAATACTTGATTCAGAGAGATAGAAAGGGGTTTCCAGACGTTACCTTATCTGAATATACCTATTTAAATAATAATAAAAGTTTGTATTTAAATAAAGGATAATATGAATTGATGAATGGGTTTTATTTGAATCTCCTCTGACCGAAAAACATAAAACATATTCATATATATATATATATATATGAATAAGTGAAATAACATTATTTCGAATAGATGATTGATTAATATTATGATGATGAAAAGTATTAATTAAAAGAAAATAACACCTACTTATTTGAATAAGTGAAATAACGTTATTTTGAATAGATGATTGATTAATATCATTACGATGAAACTATTTGAATAGATGAATAGTTTATATTTGAATAGATAATTGGGGTTTCTAGATCTTCTGTGATCTAGAAACCCCAATTATCACCTACTAACGTATATAATAATGTCTGCTAATACTTACAGCACTCATTATAATTATGGTAAAAAATTAGTAGAATTCAATCAACAAACTTGATAACACAACGAAAATTGCGGTAGCGTCTCTTCTATATCTACGAGTTGAATTGAATTGACACTCGACTACGTTTCGTTCTTCCTTTTTTCGCGCCCAATATTTGTTCGTTATATGAAACAGATAACTATAATTAAAATAATTAAAAAAAAAATCACCAATGCTTTAATTCGATCAATTTGTACTGTTTTACAAAAAAGTTATATGAAAAAATATTTGTTTAAAGGTTGTTTTTTTTTAGCTTTTGTAGTAACAAAACGTAAGGGAGGGCTGGATAGCTGAGCTTAACTACCGATGTCGATGGATAGATAGACGTTACCGTCACTTGTGGGACGTAAAATATGGATAGATAGAAGTCTACCGCAACTAGTGCGGCCAACGCACCTGCGCGTTTTTCGGATTTTTACCAGGTGCGACGCGACGCGTATGCGCGTCCATTCAATTTACTTAACTTTCTTTGAGTGCGGCACGCCGCACCTGTGCGTCCATTGTGCATCTCTATTGTTTCGAAAACATCGTAAAATAAGGGTCGGTAAGGGTGGGCACGCCACGATAGTGGCGATAAGTCCCCTCTTTGAGGAGTGGCTGGAGAGACCCACGGCGTCCTCACCTTCCGCCTGACGCAGGTCCTCACCGGACACGGTGTTTGCGGGAGGTTCCTGCACCGAATCGGGCGGGAGGAAACGCCCGGGTGTTTCCATTGCGAGGATGACCGGAGGACACGGTGGAGGTGTGCCCTGCGTGGGCGGAGCACCGCCGTGTCCTCGAAGCGGCTATTGGCGGTGGCGACCTCTCGCGTCCGGCCCTGGTGCAAGCCATGGTCCGGAGCGAGACGGAATGGGACGCCGTCACCTCCTTCTGCGAAGCAGTAATGCTAAAGAAGGAGGTGGCGGAACGTGAGAGGGAGAGAACCTCACAGCGTCTCGGCCGCCGCGGGAAACGCCTCGGGCGTCGGGGGCCACCACGTCGCCTCCGGCCACCGTAGGCGCGGACCTGTGGACGGTGGGCAGTGGGCTAGCTCGCCGTCCGTCCGGTGACCAGGAACACTCTGAGCATTGATGTGTGCTATATGTAGATTCTTAGGGTCATTGGAGAAAAGAGAAGAAATTTTATCGTGTAAGCTAGGTAAGTGGCCTATTATTTGTTAGATAATTTTACTATTAACCGATTTAAATATAAAGAAAATAATAATATCTAATCATTAGAAGAGAGTAATACAAACAAGTTTATAAGTGAATTGGCATTTTTAAAATGAAGTACTATTTCAATAATAGTTACTTACAAATATTGGCGGGCACTTAACATACTCTTTACGTGTAGCCACAATAAAATTAGACAAATGTTGCCAAGCATCTGTATTATCAAAGGTCTGATTTTTAAGCGTGACAATTGCTTGGCGCCACCTATTCATTGGCGGAACTTTCTCTATTTCATCGCATCGGTATATTTTCAAATCAATATAGTGCGTTCCCGGCTTGTTTTCGTAGGATTGGCGCGAATAGCCGTTTGCAAGGCGTCGTATTATATTTATGAAGGTAAAGGTGTTTTACCAGTAAGTGCAGGGGGCTCTTTCTCATCGTCCTCGCTATCGGTTCCAAACTGATCGAATACTGTGCACTTCTTCGGGGCGAAGGGTTTGAAATGCGGCTTCTTTGAAGCTGATGGACGGGACGGCGATGGCGTCGACGACTGCACGGCAGGCGTCGTGGAAGAGGACGGACTAGTTCTCGATGGTGACGATCAGGACCCTCGTGTCGGCTCCGTCATGTGAGTTGATGTGTGCTTCCTTTTTCCACACCTGAACATATTTGTCGGTTAATAAAATTTTTGCAATGCATATTTTCATCAAGCATTTTCTAGTCTATGAAGTAAGCTGATTATTATATGTACTGACTTAATCTTGTAGATTAATAAATGATATTAATAGAAAACCCAACACCATAAAAAATATTTTTACAGGTGGGATCTTACTTTTTCCATTTTTCCGTTGGCTTTATTACTCCTCCACTTGTGGAGCATAGTAATTCTCCCAGTTCCTGCCACAGTCGGTCAGCTTTCATTCGGCCTTGAGGCCCTTGCTAGGGCCTCGATATATCACCATGGCTGGAATATAAAATAAAACTATTTCAGAGAAAAAAAGGGTCTAAGTATTGATTAAGTAAAGTGTCAAACAAAACTGTTTTGTTTGTTTCGTAAGTAGTAGTATTAGTTCATGTCGCGTATCACGTCATTGTTTAGGTTTCTAACTTTCAAGTGCCCAAGATTATTAAATAATTCTTATTTTACGTGCCTTTCCATAAATTTTAATTAAGCTGCGAACTGTTCTGGGCTTGTTCGAGATAGATCTATAACTAACTTTTAAACTAACTTACCTTAACTAATAACTTACTTAACTGGTAACTTTTATAGGATGGAATCTATAGATTCCATCCTATAAAAGTTACCACTTCATTAACTTTCATTAAAATGCACGATATCATAAAATATTATTTCGAGTCACAGTAATGTTTAAAATAATTACATTTCGCACTGTGATATATTATAATAAACTAATTACAAGAAGAACTCGTACCTTATTTCGTTTATTTTTTACCACTTAAAGAATATTCCGTACAAAGAGATTCATTTGAATGTCTTACAAACAAAAGAGTCTTAGAGTCTTGAAAACAAAAGTGCGCGGGATGACTTTGACAACGCTCACCATGGACTAAAGTGTAAGTTTTTCCAAAGACATTATAGAACGAGCGATCGACTGATTTATTCAATTTATGTCGAGTCCCGTTATGTCGAGCCTGGAAGTCTATTGTTCTCCAAAGTATTGATATTTTACGCTTTCTATTACCTTTATGTCGAGTTTGGTGAACAGGTACAGTCAGGGATGTAAATTAAAAGCCAATGGCATAAAACATTGTTTTATTATTTGTTCTATTACTTATTTTTATATATATATCTAATATTTCTTAATCTAAACATATACAGTATAATCATCACGTACATAAATATTTTTTCTAAAAAATAACTTTCTTAATCTAAATAAATCACAGTATAATCATCACTATTGTTGAAAATGTTAAACAGCATAGTTTTACAGTAAAAAATAATTCTTCTTATAAAAGTAACTTTCTTAATCTAAATAAATCACAGTATAATCACCACTATTAGTGAAAATGTAAAAAAAGATATAGCTTTATAATAAGTAAATAATTCTTTTAAATTAGCGTTATTGATTGACGCTATATCGTTGTATCAACCTAGGTAACATGTATTTATAAATAATTAAAAGATAATCACTTATCAAATCTTACAGTTGATAAGCGTTTAAGACAAATCATTAAATCAATTTTGTTAGTTGTAAAATCTTCAACTATTTTATTTATACGTATGTCAATAGCCAAGCATTTTTTTTTTCTTAGGTTCTGATTGTTGTCGTTGTAGACATTTGCCTGCTCTATCTTAAACCTAGCTTCTTTAGCCTCATCTCTAAGTGTGCTAATGAGAGTATATAGCGGAGGTCTTTTACTAAGCTTTTTATTTAGCCTGTTATGCCATCCCTCTACTGGGTTTGTGGTCCTGTGGCGTTCGTTGTAACAACAAAACAAATCAATATTTTTGTTAATCCACTGCGATGTTACGTATTCATTAAATGATTTAGCTTCATTGCCTTCAGGTGCACTTTCTAATAATAACACCCATGCTTCTGGGATGACATTTTTGGGAAGATGTGCTGTGGCTGCACACATGGTAATATATTTTTTTCCACCGGGAACATTTACTATTCCGATCTGTTTTCCTTTTTTCCACAACGCCTTATGGAAGTGGAAAAAACATCCGCTTATATCAACTAATGGAAAAACTTCTTTAATAGCGTTTATTGCTGCAATCTCAAAATCGATTTTAATTTTTTTTGGTTGAAATTCTGGAATGTTATCTTTTATCATTTCAAACATACATTCAGTCAAAAAAGTATCGGGAATGGATGATTTGTTTATGGTTCCAATTTCAAATTTTTGTTTTTTTGTAGTTGTTAGATTGGCACAACTGTTTTCCATTTTGGCGCGGAGTTTGAGTTGCATCTGTTATTTATATTAAATACAGTGCTGGTTTTAGTAATATCATATATAGTGTGTATTGCGAATTTCATAATGGACAAAAATATCGAACAAAGAGTTTGTCTTAAATTTTGCATCGCCAATGGAATTTCGTGTTCGGAGTCACTGAAAATGTTACAGAAGGCTTACGGTGAATCGACTTTATCAAAAACTCGTGCTTATGAGTGGTTCAAAGCGTTCAAAAGCGGTCGAGATGTGATGGAAGATTTGCCTCGCTCTGGTAGGCCGTCAACGTCTGCAACTGAAGTTAACATCGCAAAAGTGAAGAAAATTGTGACTGAAAATCCCCATTCAACTCTGAGAGAGATAGCCGCCGAACTTTCTGTATCTCACGAGTCGATCCGTACCATTTTAACTAATCATTTGGGTATGAAACATGTTGCTGCTCGGCTAGTCCCAAAAGATCTGAATTTTCTCCAAAAACTCAATCGCATGAAAGTCGCTGAGGACATGCTAGAACGAGTCAGTTCGGACCCAACATTCATGAAACGCATTGTTACTGGTGACGAGACGTGGGTTTACGAGTTTGACATGCAAACTAGCCAACAAGCTTCGGAGTGGCGCCTTCCAACTGAACCGAAACCGAAAAAACCACGCCAAAGTCGATCAAAAGTCAAAGTCATGTTGACTGTTTTCTTTGACTATCGCGGTGTTGTGCACTCTGAATTCTTACCGGAAGGTCTAACGGTAAATAAAGAATATTATTTGAGCGTTATGCGGCGTTTAAGAGAGCAAATTCGACGAAAAAGGCCAGATTTGTGGAAAGAAAATTCTTGGATTTTGCACCACGACAATGCGCCTTCGCACAAGGCTATCATTGTGAACGAATTTTTGACCAAACACTCAACAAATACCATCCAGCAACCACAATATTCACCAGATATGGCTCCTGCTGACTTTTTTCTTTTTCCTAAACTCAAATTACCACTTCGTGGCACCCGTTTTCAATCGATAGAAGACATAAAGAAGAATTCGCGGCGAGAACTGAACTCAATTCCGGAAGCAGCATTTAAAAAATGTTTTGATGAATGGATTATTCGTTGGCGCAAGTGTATCGTTTCTAAAGGAGCATACTTTGAAGGTGATAAAATAAATTTGGATGAATAACAGACATTTTGTGTATTATTGATCTTTTCCCGGTACTTTCTTGACAGAGTAGTATGCACATAGGTCGATTGGCATTTATCAGGTAACAGCACAAAAATGATCGGCACTATTACGGTTTTGTCTGCGGTACTACCAATGTCGGCCGGCATGTATGGTATATAATTGATAGAATGGTCGGGCAATTGAAAAGAATGTTCCATCAACAAAGAACAGATTCATGGACTGCAATGCATTTTTGCAATCATTTAACATAAATATCAAAATTTTATTTACCCCACCACTACAACCAGAAAATCTTTTGCGATCACTGGTGAAATGTTGACATCCTCTAATTTCTGGAATGTAGTCTTACTAACATTTGAAAAATTATTTCTTGAACGGTAGAGTGCATTTTTCACACTTTGGAAGCTACGAACTTGGTCAACGTAATCATTATTATCTTTTAAACTCGCCATGGACATTGCATACATAGTGGGTATGGGTTTCAAGTCTGTCCGTACGTCCTTTTTACATTGATTAAACTTTTTTTCAAATTCTTCTTTTTTGTAATCTGGCAAACAAACATGATCTGTTGCTCCAGTCTTTAGAATGTTTGCTTCCTTTTCATCTAAAGTTAAGGAAGCTTTACAATTTTTTTTGTGCAGTACCAAATTGAGGAGCCACATTTTTTTTTTTTATTAATGCGGTACCGGTAGCCATCTTTCAAAAAAAATTTACCACCTTTTTGACTTTCGACGAAAATTAAATTATTATCAGTATTCCTCAATGAACTGCATCCAAGTTCTTGATTCTCTTGGCTACTGCCGTCTTGAGGTCTTTCTTCTGTGTTAAAATTACCCTATGTGCTGCAGCCGGGTTCTTGATTATCTTCATTTTGAGGGGTTGATGTGCTACATTCGGGTTTTTTAATTATATCTACACTAGCGGTATTTTGTTGATCGAGGTTTAATAATTCGTAAGATTCGCTAGAATCATCTTTTTCTAAGTTTTCGTGTTGGATAGGTTCAGGTGGTGGTGCATGTATACTTCCCATCGTTTAGTTCAGCATTAATGTCACCTATTTCGTTGCCTTCCAAAATATTTACTATGGTAATTAAATCCATCATTGATATTGTGATTATACACATTATTCCTTCCTTGATTCCTGCACAATTGAAAAGAAATTGACAATTTCTAATGAACTTTTAGCAGCGTCATTCACTACCAAATTTAGGGTGTGTGCCGCACAAGGTACATAAAATGCGCGCGGGTTTAAATCTAAAATTCGTTTTTGTAGACCTATATTTTTCCCTTTCATGTTTGCACCATTATCATAACCTTGACCACGCATATTTTGTATGTCAATTTCGTTTGAGATTAAAAAATCTAACAAAAATAGAGTCAAGCCCAGGTCAGTGTCTGTAATAGGAAAAAACCCAGAAAGTGTTCTTTTACTTCAGCCTTGTTGTTGTTTGCATTTAAAAGACCGTACCGTACGACAACCGATATTTGTTCTTCGTGTGCAATATCTGGAGTGCAATCTAAAATAATGGAAAAATATTTAGATTGTGTCAATTCCAAAACAATAGCTTTTTTTATTCTTTCTCCCAATAATTGTATTATTTCATTCTGAATATTATGGCCAAGATAATGAGTTAGGCGTGACTCAGATTTTTGAATAAGGGCAATGTGTTCCGCAAGCACATTATCAAAGTTAGAGGTATATTCAACCAGCTTTAAAAAATTATCATTATCAGAATCGTAATTTTTTTGAGATCTTCCCCGAAAAGCCAGACATTACCTCGCTAAAAAATGAATTATGTTGATTATTCGTTCGAGTACTGCGCCCCAACGTTTTTTTTCCCGATCAATTTCATTTTGGTGCAAGAAATCTACTGACTTTTCTTTTAAAATAACAGTTTTCAATGTAATTTGTTTCTTAAAACATGATAGGTGCCCTAAGCTCTTTTCTTGACGTTCTATAGCAGTAGACAAATGCTGCCAATCTTTGTAACCTATTTGTGTAAGAGGAGTCGGAGTCGCATCAGCATGAAAAAGTTTACAATAAAAACAATAAACAGAATCAGTTGACTTAGAGTAAACCAGCCAGTTTCTTAAAACGGTTTCATTATTTAACATCTTTTTAGTATAATAAGCATTTGAAAAATATCTTTTCGAACTATTCGAAGGATATGAACCCACTTTTACCTGTACTGGCCCACGCTCCATCAAAAATATTCTCTGTTTATCGGATAACACCTGTGGCCATAACGCGAGATCATTCATTATATCTTCTCGAAGTATATTCTCCGGGGACGCTTCGGCACTAGGAGGTTCTTCGTCTTCTTCAACTACCGACGACAAAGACAGCAGCGGCGGCGGCGGTGACGTAGAAGTGACGAGTTCTGCTGTAGAATTATCTTGGGTTTTATATGTCTCTGTCTCCAGGTGTTCGTCCGTGGATGGACCGGGTCGAACAAAAAACTTTTTAATAGAACTTGTATTCTTTTTCAGAGACACTTCCTTCTCCTGCTTTCTTTTTCGACTCTGTGCACCAGTAAGTTTCTTTTTTCCATCGCCATCAGAAATCTAAAATAAATAATAAACTCAATGAACTGCATCCAAGTTCTTGATTCTCTTGGCTACTGCCGTCTTGAGGTCTTTCTTCTGTGTTAAAATTACCCCATGTGCTGCAGCCGGGTTCTTGATTATCTTCATTTTGAGGGGTTGATGTGCTACATTCGGGTTTTTTAATTATATCTACACTAGCGGTATTTTGTTGATCGAGGTTTAATAATTCGTAAGATTCGCTAGAATCATCTTTTTCTAAGTTTTCGTGTTGGATAGGTTCAGGTGGTGGTGCATGTATACTTCCCATCGTTTAGTTCAGCATTAATGTCACCTATTTCGTTGCCTTCCAAAATATTTATTATGGTAATTAAATCCATCATTGATATTGTGATTATACTTCATACATCTTCAGTAGGTAATCCTAAAGAGAAATAAAATCCATTAGAAAAGTCAAGTACGACAATCGAAAAATCTTACCTAAATATTTGTTATAATAAGTAAATAAGTCGGCGTATCACATGAAGACTTACTTCTAAATAGAATTAAAAATTAAGAATAATTCTTCTAAATTGATTTAGAATTGCGGGCTGGCCGTGAAAACGTATCAGACAGTTAAGATACATATCATAAATTCCAGTCGTATGATATACATTCAAAATACATATGACTGGAATTCATGAAGTAAAAATACATAAATTCAAAATACATAATGTATATCTTCAATTCAAATAAGTTCTCAATTCATAGGTTTGGAATAAGTAAATAGTGTTCTAAATAAGAATTTCTAATGCTTTTAATTACTAAGCTTGAAACGCACAGGTAACGGTCATAAACAATAATTGGCTAGTTGACAAAATTTGGAAATTTGTTTAAAACTATAGCTTAGTATCTATTTTACCCAGGCCCCTTATTGCATAAATATATATTACACAAAGTAGATGTCTAGAAAGATCATTAAAATTTTAAGTTTTTATTTGTAAGTAAGTAAAAAAATATTCAAATAAAATAACGAAAATGTTTTATATTAAATACAACAGAAAAATGTAATATGAATGAAAATGTTATATAACTTTTACTAGAAACTAGCCACAACATGTTTATTTTAAGCGTTACATTCAAAACTTTCCCATTCATGTCAGGACGTGCACGCCAACTGTCACAAAATGGCCGATATTTTTGACGCTAGTTAACTGTAGAAAAAAACACTTGAACGTGGGATCTTTTCGGCTTTGGATTTCGATTAATTACTATACTTTATAACGATTATATTTTTCGAAATTTATTAGGTACTACTTATATTGAACCATAAATTGAAAACATGTACATTGTATCATTACGTATTTATGTATTTTTATACTTACTGTGTTTTATGTATTTTGATTGTTTATATTTTGATATGTAGTTATGTACTAACGCAATAGTTACATTTACATTTATAAAACAAATAAATATAGATTACATATAGAAAAACAATGGTACTTACGTGTTTCATGCTATCAAACGTTTTTTAACCACTACAGAACTTGCACTTACACAGTAGTTACCTACGTACGTAGTTTTTTTTTAGGAGTGGATCCTGTGGTGGCCAAAAATTACTTTAAGGCCCCCAGCCAGGGCTTACAAGCTAAGGATTAAAATTAAATGAACGGTCACTAAGGGCACCCCCTGTGGGGTTCGGGCCTCGGCTTAGTGCGTCATTGATGAGAGGGCAGCAAGGGACAACAGGCTGGGTCGGATCATTAATTGGGGAATCGGTCGTTACATGCTCAGCGTCGCGGGCTGGCTCGTCGAGCAAGGGTCGGGCAGTGATGTTACTGGGGGGTCGCGGAGGGCCTCGGCGGCGGGGCCGGATTCGCGGTTTGTATCGGTTCTTGTGTCTGTTTTTGAGTAATGTGCTGGTTTCCCTACAACTTTCTTGGAGAAGGGTGATGGGATCATCGGGTGTGGCAAGAGTGAGCCTAGGACGGCGAATTCTAGATATCTTGGAGAGGGCGTAATTGGCTGCTGAGGAAATCAGGGGGTTTGGGTGTTTTTCGGCCTTATCGAAAAAACCCTTTGTTAGGCGTTTCATGAATTGGGCTATGGTGGGGATCTTGAGGTCAACATGGAGTTGCTCATTCCTAACGTACCATGGGGCTCCCGTGGCCTTTCGTAAGAATCGGTTTTGGAGGGTCTGCATCTTATGGAGGTGATAGGGTTTGGTATGCGCGAAAACGGGACATGCGTAAGTCATGATAGGCCTAATGCACGCGGTGTAAATACGCAATTTGCACCTAAGTGACAATTTGCTACGTGCGTTCAGGACAGAGTGAAGCCTACCGAGAGCGAAGGCGGCACGCGAACGCACCGTCTTAATGTGCTCACTGAAGTTTAGGCGCTGGTCTAAGATAACTCCTAGGTACTTGGCTTACTTTTCCCAAGGGATCGGCTTGCCAAACATGGAGATCGGTTGAGGGATGGGGGGAGACGGCGGGGTCTAGAGAAAAGTACCGCCTGGCTCTTGTCGGGATTGACCTCGATTCTCCATTTCCGGAACCAATCGCCTAAGGCGTTTGCGGATTTTTGGAGAATGCGGGTAATGCTGGGATAGCTTCTGCCAGAATAATAGATGGCCGTATCGTCGGCGAAGAGGGCTAGTTGGGTTGAATTGTTTTTGGGGATATCGCTGGTATATAGCGTGAAGGCTAATGGGGATATCACGGATCCCTGAGGGACTCCTGCGCGAATCGGATGTGGGGTTGATAGCGCACCATCGATGCGGTAACGGAATGTGCGGTTTGACAGAAAGTCACGAAGGATGAGCACGAGACGATCAGGCACACCGAGCTGGTATAGCTTGTATATCAGCCCGTTGTGCCAGACCTTGTCGAATGCTTTCGCGATATCGAAAAACAAGGCACCGGTCACCATGCCTCGCTGAAGGCGGGCGCTGATGTGCTCGACTATGCGGTGCACTTGTTGGACACAAGAGTGTTGGGATCTAAATCCAAACTGTTCTTTAGGAATTAAACTCTTTGCTTCGGCGTAGTCTTTGAGACGCTTATAAATAAGCCTCTCGTAGATTTTGCCTAGAACATTGAGGAGACTAATGGGACGGTAACTACTCGGGGAAGAGGCGGGTTTACCCGGTTTGGGGATTCCTATTACGGTGGCTTGTTTCCACGACTGAGGGAACATGTTGTTTGCCATGGCGCTATTGAAGATAGCGGTCATTAGCACTATGAGGGCGGGAGAAAAGAGTTTGAACACCCTATTGGTGATTCCGTCTGAGCCAGGGGCTTTTCTGTGCTTAAGGCCTTTTATGATATCCTCAACTTCCTCAGGGGTGACTGAGGGTAAAGGATCGTCTGGGTCTTCTACTGGGGGAAGGGAGGTCCGACGTTCAACTTCAGCATCCACCATCGCAAGGTGAGCTGGGTCTACTGGTTGGGTACTGGGGGAGCATTGAGTCTCTAGGCTGTCGGCCAGGCATTCGGCTTTGTCGTCATCGTCAAAAGCGACGGTCTGATCGGGACGGATGAGAGGGGGTACAGAGGCGACATCAGAGGAGCGTAGTTTCCTCTGTAGGTCCCAGAAAGCCTGATGGGTTGGTTCTAGTTCACCGAGCATCTTGTCCCAGCTCTCTTCACGCAGTTTTTGGATGTATCTGCTTACTTTGCGTTGTAAGCGACGCATAAAAACTTTGTTACTGGAGCAGGGAAAAGAACTGTAGGCACGGACGGCCGCGTTCTTCTCGGTCACAAGATCACGCACATCATCCGGAAGTTTCCAGCGGTGATCATCCGCCGGAACTTCCCTTGAACAATCGTTCAGGATTGATTGTACGTGTTCTGTGAACAAGCTGATCGCGGCCTCCGTGTCGGCTACAGTCTCGATGTTGTCGGGGATCCTGTCTAAGTGAGGGGATTCGGTGGATTTCAGCAGATCGCTTACTTTCCCCCAGTCCGTGATCACTTTAGTGGAGGGAGTTTGAGTGGGATCAAAGGGTCCTATTCTAGGGGCGAATTCAAAGATTACCGGTCTATGGTCAGAGTTGAGTTCGTCAATCGTTTCTACAGAATGCAATCGCAAGTTTACATTCTTCAGAAGCGCGACGTCTAGCACATCAGGGCTATGATTGGGGTTATTGGGAAAATGAGTGTGATGCATTGGGCCAATGACATCGAAGTTGAGGGGAGAGCAGAGGTTGAATAAGTATCTACCTCTCTTGTTTGAAAGACGACTATTCCACGCGGGGTGTTTTGCGTTAAGATCCCCCGCCAGAAGGACGGAGTCACTTAGATTAAGGAGGACTGTGAGGTCATCTTTGAAAGGGGTGACGAAATCGGGGTTGGAGTCAGCGGGCGGAAGGTACGCCGAGATAATGGTGATTGGTTGATGGCCTGTCATGCCCAGTCGACAGACAGAGACTTCAATTTTGGAGAGAGGGGGAGGGTCCATGGAGATGCAGTACAGACTGGACTTGTAATAAATGAGAGTACCTCCTCTGTGGCAGCGAGTCCTGTCATTGCGAACTAGCCGGTAGTTGGCAATGTTCGGGTTTCGCTGATGGGGTTTTAGGAAGGTCTCTTGGACTAATAAGATATCTAAGTGATGATCGCGGAGGAAAGTGGCGAACTCATCACGTTGGCCATTCATGCCTTCGGCGTTAAAGGTCCCTATCTTTAGGGATTTCGGTTTTAATCTACTGGGGGGTTTCTATCCATTAATGTCGGGATGAGCGCGAGCCAGTCACCGTTGCAGGCGATGGTGTCACGCGTCATTTGTACTGCTCGCGGGGTGTAGAAGATCGCGAATGTGCTACCTAAGACTCTTACGGGGTCAAACGGGTCTAATTCGTATGCCGCGGGAGGGGGAGGGGGGGCCGCGAAGGTAGTGGGTGCTGAAGGCAACCTTGCTGAAGGCGGTGGGCGGCGAGGATCTGCGGGTGCAAGGGGACGAGGCGCTACGGGAGCCGGGGGAAGAGGCGCTGAGGGCGCAGGAGGGCGAGGCGCTGAGGGCGCTGGAGGGCGAGGCGCTGATGGCGCTGGAGGGGTGGACGCTAGAGGAGCGGCCTTTTGTGCAGCGGGTTTAGGGGGCGACATGACTGGCAGTGTCATCAGGGGAGGGATAGCCTGAGGGGCGGGTGCTTGGGTGGGCCTCAGAGCCGGGAAGTGCGCCTGGTGGTTTAGAGTATTCCACGGGCTGGGGCGCTGGGGTCTTAGGGAGTCGGGGAGTTTATTATTGAGAGAGGGACATTCTCTCTGTTGCCTATTAATGGCACGTTGGGCTAGCTTGGGGGCTGAGGATTTTGGAGCCTTGGGGCATCCACGGTAGTTGGCGGGGTGGCCAGACTCGCCGCACAGTACACAGCTCGGAGGCTCTGTGCACAATGTGCGGTCTTTGGGGCGAGAGCACTCGGCGGTGCCGTGGTCCCCCAGACACTTAACGCATCTGGGTTGTCCGAAACAGTTACGTTGCGCATGGCCATACAGCTGGCAACGATGGCATTGTGTTAAAACGCCAGTTTTCAGGGGCTTCTCAATGCGGAGGCCTGAGAGGCCACAGATCTTGGAAATCTGATGGATGGGGTGGTGACCTTCGACATGGTCACAGACTATGAGCACCATGTTGTAGGGTGAGGAATTGGAGCGGCCTCCAACCCTACGGTGCATGCGGTGAACTTCCGCTACGGGGACATTCTGGGATAGAAGGTCTTCTTTAATCTCCTGAGGGGAGATTTCGACGGGGATATTTTTGACCACTACCCTGGTCGGGATTTCGTCCTGGGGGGTATGAGTGTGGTATCTGATGTTCCTAATCCTAAGGAGCTTGGTGAGCTCGCGGTAGTCATTCGGTGTTGACGTCATGACTTTTATGCCTTGCTCAACAGCACGGGCATTGGTGTAAATGATGTGACGCTCGTTACACGTCTTGGAAATTTCGGTCCATTTTCCCTTATCGTGGATGAATAAGGGTGGAGGACGAAGTTTTTTGGGGAGAGCCGAGGTGGCGGGTTGGGACGTGGCGTCAGCCGGAGTGGCTATGGCCATGGGGCTTGGAGAGCGGCTCTGTGAAGGGCCAGCAGTCGTCTGGGACTGGGGTAGGGGAGTTTGCGAGCTTTGGATAGCTGCCTTCTTGGATGATGAATTAGAGGGGGATTTACCCTTCTTCCTCTTCCCTTTCCCGACGATTTGGTAATCGTCTTCGGAGGAGGAGGTGGGAGAGGAGTCCGACTCTGAGGCGGAGGTCAAGTCGGTGCGGTCTTCCGAGTTGGGAATTTCCATCTCGGTTTCGTCCTGGGACGAAGAGGTACCTACTACGGGATGGATTGGGGAGGCTTCCATAGGGACTGGAGCCGGGGAGGAGGGGATAATGGGTGATTCCAGCGCATCGCTGAAATCATTAAGCGTGGACTGAGGTGCAACCTCTGTGTCGCAAGCGCTATTCTGGGCCTTGTACTGCCAGTCATCTCTAAAGGGCTCTAAGAGCTCCTCGTATTTACCCCTAACGTGGGGATTCTCGTCTGACATTAACTCATTTAAGAGTATCCTTAACTTGGCCTCTAGGACCTTTTTAATGGGGGGGCCATTATTGGCGAAATGACCTACTAGGGGGACCTAGGGTTCATAACCTATCCTAATCCCGAGGAGATACGTAAAAACGTAAACCCCCCGGGCAGACAGCTCCCTTAAAAACGAACCCACCCTTGAGTTTTTCCTAGTGTTATGCTGGGCGAGAAGAAAAACACAAACAAACTCGCCAGCTACACTGCTGTCTGATTGGCCAGAGGGGCCTGTAGACCTATCTGAAGCCTAATCCTAGCTCCCCAGGTGGGATAACCCGGGGATGTGTTCACTCCCTGTCGGTGTCACAGGGAGGTGAGTGCTAAGGTGTGCCCTAAGCTTGTAAACCTGCCGCCAATCTTAATGTGCGGCAGGGCCCTATGGGTCTTGCGACCGATCCGGGCCGCTGGGGTAGAGACACCCAGACGTCCCGGGTGCAGCTGTAAACAAACGGGGTTATGTGCTACCAGACTGCGACTAGGGAAGCCCCCAAGGCCGCAGTCAGAGCCCGTCCGACTGTATGCCTAACCCTGAAGGGGCTCGGCGGGTGTGTCGGGTCAACACCCTCTGGACTTCGTTAACACCGTGAGGTTTCCGTCCAGAACCACAAAACCGTAGATTTTCCCTGAGGGGGCAAAACACGTTGACGTGATGACCGTTAAGGAAGAGAGTTGTCTTGAAAAAGACAGTTTTCGTATCGAACCAACTACGAGTAGTTGATTCTCTACGGCGCAGTACCACTAAGTCCGAGCGCAAGGCAAAGACTGTAGTAGTACTACGACTTGGCGGGCGGAGCTCGGCGAGACGGCGGCGCTACGTAGTAGCACGGCGGCGGGACCGAGTCGGGGGCGCGGGGCGCGCGGGGGCAGACGACAGTGCGGAGCGTACGTGTGCACGCTACGGCAGCCGAGCGTCGAATCTTTTTTGATACGTACGTAGTGCACTCTTTCAAGGTTAAAAGGGCACTGGTAAGTTTTGCCCTTCGTAGACTTGGAACGCGCAACGCTGATAACTATAAATGTGTAAGAGTGACAAGTATATATGTGCGAAAGAGAGGTGACATCTAAGTAAGTCTTAGATGTCACCTCTTTCGCACATTCCTGTTATTCGAACTTGAGGTTCGCTAATGTACATATCTACATTACGTATTATTTTAGGTACACCGACAACACGTCTTAATATTGCTGTACTTAATTTATGTAAAATCACCAATGCGTCATTGAATTTCGGTTAGTCAATTATAATCTAGTCCGTATAATAAATGAACTTAATAATTTAAAATATAGGTACTTTTTCATCATGCACATAATTTCGAATATTAATTATATACTGATATTATGACATACACACATCAACACGGTCTAGGGATATTTTTAAAAAAGCGAATTACTATCAAACTGTTAATTATTTATATGACATGTATATATTTAAAAGATACGTTATTTAATATTCTACCATTTTTTTAATAATGGTTAAGGTATAGATTAAAATTTCAGGAAAAAAATTATTGAATTCCTGCCCAAACCATAATTGTTCCTCCTTGGTATGGGTGAACTTCCTGAGGGTTCTGGAGACGGCTCCATCGTCCAGGAACTCACCAAACACGCGTCCTTCGTGAATCTGGATGGAAGCCGAACCTGGATTCATCCGTGAACAGCACATTGGACCATTGGTCACGGCCCCAGTCCACGTGATTCCGAACCCATTCTAATCGTCGTCCACGATTGCCTCTCCGTAAAGGTGGGACCCGGAGTGGTCTACGAGAGCGTAGATTGCTTACATGCAGTCGCCTTCTTACAGTTTGGTCACTCACAAGCACTTGGTGTTCCACTCGCAGCCTTTGGACCAACTGAGTCGCCGTTGCAATTGGTTGTGCTCGCGCAGTAATTTGCAAAAATCGGTCTTGTCTGGGGGTAGTGATGCGATTTGGCCCCCGGTGCCTCTCCGCTACTTCACCTGTGGCACGATAGCGTGCCCACAATCTTGAAATTACATTTTGATGGGTCCCTATGGCCTCAGCAACATTACGCTGAACAGATCCAGCTTCCAGCATTCCCACAGCTCGTAACATCTCCGCCCTCGTCAAATGTCGGCGTTGCATGGCTACAATACCTCAATTTTAACTTTATCTTTCGTTTAAAAATGAAAAAAAAAACTGTAACTAAACGTAATTCGTATTGTTTTCTAAATTTCGCACAAATGAAAATTCCCTCTCCTATACATCAAGACATTTTTATGCCACCGAAACAAAAGAATTATCAAAAATTTGAATTTGGAATTAGTCTGAGATAAATTACAAACAAATCGGTGTATAAAGAATTCCAATGCGGCCAGTACTTTTCGAGTTATTTAATTGAGTATGAAATATCCCTAGACCGTGTTGATGTGTGTATAATAAATACATAAAGTGTGAACGAAAGAAAAATAATAATACAAATATGGGTAGAATAAATAGAGAAAATAATAATTACATCTACACCCCACGTAACCACTACTTTGTGTTGACTTTCACAGGCAACACTTACGAACAGAGACGCGGGCGCAGACATACATATTAATATAGTTATAATCTGTGATTTGTTAGAGAGTATAATTATATAAGCTCTATATGGTCTGTGGTATATATATTCTGTGCCCGTTAGGGACAATATGTCATCGAAGAGTAATCAAAACATTAATACTACTAAATAACTAAAATAATACCAGTCAATTCATAACATATAGTGAGCAGGGAAAGTGTAACATACTCGTATTATACTGGGGCTGACAATAGAGGTAAAACAAGAAACCAACAAACGGTGTAGTCGCTAAATGTCAGATTCTAGAAATGCAACGTGAAAGAAAAAAAGTGACTAATTAACGGCAAAGGAAGTGCATCTCGATGCCGAGGTGACGGGAATTCACAAACCAGACGCTAGAAAATGAAGTATCATATTATAACATCAGCAAGACGCTCCGGCCACCCTATTGCAAGCTGCGTGCAGAACCACTGGTAAGTTATTCGGACGAGTCTTTTTGCTGTTGGAGTAAGTAACGTTTGTATTTATTCCTAAAAGCACCAATTGTTTTTAGAGTTCGAAAAGGTGGCGGGAGGTCATTCCAGCAGCGACTGGCGGCGAATTTAAAACTACCACGGAATGCAGCAGTTCTGTGGGAGGAAGCCAACATCAGGTATGAAGATGCTCTTGTTTTTATTTGATTAACATCCCGCGACCAAGACAATTTTTTATACAGATATTCTGGTTGTTTTGTGAGAATTGTGCCAAAAAGAAGGGTAGCCAGGTGAAGCTTTCTCCGCGCTGACATTGGCCCCGTAATCAGTGTTATAATACGGCCCCGTAAGCCATGACGCAGTATGGCCCCAAAGAGATTTGGTTGAGGAAACGTCATCTCGTTCCAAATCTTTATCTGACGAGTTTTCTCGTCTGACACACCAAATTTTAATCTTGTCTCGAGCGACAATATTTTTATATGCTCTCTTGCCCCTGGCAGCTGAGCTAACTTCAAACCGGTCATTTGGTAACACTACGGTTACCTTGTAAAGTCCTGCGTATCTGGAACATGCTTCCCACTTGTAAGTCCAGGTCGTAAAATCGTTCGCTTCACCATGACCAGTTTGCCCTCCGTTATAGGTTTTGCTGCTCGTCGGCCTTTATCAAGACGTTTCTGGTTGGTTTGATTCCTTACAATTGATGCTTTCATGCTTGCAAAGTATTTGAGCAAATATGTATCATGACAGCCAGCAGAAAACGCTCCAACCCCAAGCAATTTTTCTCCAAGAATCCCTATGATTGATAGAGCGATAACTTCATCACTCATATCATGCCAATGCCCAGTTGGTCGTAATAAAATTTAATTGGGTCTTCATCTTTTGTCTTGACACGATTCACAAGTTCTCTTATCTGTGACAGCTTATTTTTTGTAAATGGGAATGCTTTGATCAATTTCTCCTTCCACTCATCCCAGCTGATCTCATAGGTGGCCGGACGCTCATACCAGCCTTGCTTGACGTTAAGATACTATCTAATAATAATAAATAATCGTCCTATGTTCTCCACGTTGTCTCACGTGTCTGGTTAGTGCGTATATAAATTAACCTCTCTGTTTCTATTTTTGCATACATGTCCACGATGAATTGGCTGAACAATCCTCGAAATCGTTGCGAATAATTAAATAATTTCGTCTTATTTGTATCTGGTATGAATAAAATTGTAAGGCTGATATTTTTAATTATAATTTGTTATCCTAGTGCTTGGGTTAACTTGGCAGTCTGAAATTGTACCTATCCTCACCATGGAAATATATCAAAGGATACTGCAGGGCATCATAAGCTCGGTGTATTTCACAAATACGTTGTAAGCGATCATCATGAGTGCGCAGCACGACGTCACGTCTGTCACATTCCTGATCGACTAATATCTTTAAACTCATTTCAGTGAGTAACCAACTATCATCTCCTGCAAACATTCCAAAAATTACGTTATCCATATTAAACATTGTTGATAGAAATCGGGAATTCTGACAAAAAGTTGAAGCATCTCCAGATTTTCGTTGATAATCTACCCCTACCTTATTTTATTTTAATCTACCCTATTTTACCCCATTTTCGGCATCAGACAATACAGTATGAGAATGTGCTTTAAACCAAAGACCTATGTACAATTCAGGTACACCCTTTCGCCAAGGCTCTTCTCAAACGGCTATTGGCAAACTGAGCCAAGGCTCTTATCATATTTTGAAATATCAATCTCTAACATAGCAGCACCTTGACGAATGCAATTCTCAAATTTCCATGAAGGTATAATCTAATTCATCCTTTCTGAAAACTCTTCATTAGTAGTTCTAGTAAAAACTTTGACTTTATCTTTGTATATCATCTCCATTCTTCTATCAATCTCGCGGAATGTAGGGCAAAAATTGCATTTTGATACTTTTCTTGTCAAGCATTTGTTTTTAAAGCATTATTAACGTGAGGTGCTGTTTGATCTAAAGTAGGTTTTACAGTGGGTCATGAAACGATAATTATTCCAATCCAATATATCCATATCGGAACTTTCTATTTCTAACAGATGGTGATTGCGTTGTTAACCAAGACGTTAATGCTTCAGTATTTGATGTTATGGGATTTTTCTGAAACTCTTGCAACATCCACTTCTTGTTCTCGTCAATATATGAAACAAAAAAATTAAACTCCAGTCGTTCACCCAGTGCATGAGCATCAATCAAACCGTCTAGTTCAGGAACCGCCATGTTACGTTTATTGAGTGCAATAATATATTCAATTTGCGACGGTCGTCTAGTCTAGAAGATGCCGTCATAGTTTCCATTATAGGTCTTAATTTATCAAATCTGTGTTTCTGGGGCACTCGTTTACTTTCAACAATTAAGACACCCTCAATGTCCAAATCTAAATACCTATTTAACATATTTTCATGATCGAGTGCATCATGTAATTCATGCATCGAATTTCCAGGTTAAATTAAATCATGTAAATTAAGTAATGTTATTATATCAGCAGAAGCTCTATTGGATCTAAACAAATATTATGTTTTTCAGTAATTTTATCTAACAAGTTGTTAACAAATTCACATTCTGTTTCCTCTACAGGTCTCTTTTTAAAACCCTCAATATAACTGCCTCTTAACGCTAACTGAGTGGTTTTTATATCTTGCGATGAAACTCTTCTATCGATCAATTTCTTCAAATTATCCTGCACGGGTGTCACGTAAAGCATTGATGATGTGGGACGTAATTATTTTATCTCAGAATTTGATCCACAGACCTCTTCGTTTCCATTGAGCACTGGATTCGTAACTTGGAAAGCGTGGCCAAGATGCATGGTTGGGATGAGCTACTCTTATTTGCAATTCTCGACCCTCCCGAACTATGGAAAAAATATCGACTAGTGCCTCCTTAAATGTTTGATAAACACATCCCGTGCCTTAGATGGTTTCCAGCTACAGCTAAGCACCACTTTTTTTGGTTTTTCTTCTGTTTAACAGTTGTCGTATTTAATAGATGGGGAATTGCCCAAAATGCTTCAAGATTTTTATCTTCTTTAGGTGCTGAAATAAAAGAAACATAAGTATAGACAATCCATTTTCTTGATAGATTTTTTTTTATGAGAGATGCATTTTAAAGTAGTTCTGTAAGAGAATAAAGAGTAATAACCACTTTACTATAGGCAGTCATAACTTCTGAAGAGCCTGCTTCGACTTCAGAAAATATTCTAGAAGGACTGCCTCAGTCCCTCCATCGTCGAAAATATGTTAGGTAACGACACGATCTGCTCCAGGTACGTATCCGCTAACAATCGGGTGTTTTGATACCTGTCCCTCAACAGGCCAAGAGCTACCTAGTAATTCTTGGCATCGACAGGCAGGTGCTTGACCAACGTCAATGGCTCCCCCAATAAACAGCTACGTAGGTAGTAATATTTCCGGGGTTGCAGGACTATTCGAAAGAGATACCGTGGCCCCGGAACACAAAGGGCGATGTGACACTGGCTTGGCCACCATCAGGCATTTTAATAACACAAAAAAATATAGTCGCTGACTAGTCGAAATTTGTCGCCAAATATTACCAGAATTTGTCGGTCACTGGTTCAAAACATAAATGGGATTATAGGTGGCCGATCTGTAGAGAGTCTCCCCAGCTCAAAAACTAGGGCACCAAGCGAATTTTGTTTTAAATTTAATCGCTAACTAGTAACAATGCATCGCCAAGAAACAGATTCGGTCGGTGTGTAATTAAAAAGATATGAAAGAATTCAATTTCCCCATTATTACACACTAACTCTATAATAACAATATTTACAAGTATCAAAAAGGGTTACAGGCAGGTACAGGGCTACAGGGCGTCGAAAAATTCGTCCACATCGCTGTCAACAGGAAACGTGCCCAGTAGGCTGGCAGCATTGCCACTTTGGATGGCATTAGTGGTAATCTCCTTGTCAGTCCGCTGTCGGCGTAGGCCTTCTCCAAACAATTAAAGGTTTCGAATGCGGTTTTCGCTGACCTTATGACTGGATAGACCGACTCGTCACTCGTGATGAAAATCTTAGCTCGTGCCTTCGCGTCTTTGCGCGTGGCGATGGGATCGGCGGGATCGACCGCTTGTATTACAACGTCGACGACCATAAGTCGACGTCCGTCAGATAGCACTTCTAACTAAATGCCCATGTGTTGAAGTTATGATCATTTAGGTTAATAATGCTTATTGCATTTGTCATATTGGAAGAATTTGTTACCGCTGTACTGGTATCCGCTGCTGACTGCTGCACCGTGGTGGACGTTGGAGGGACTATAACCACTTGTTGTTCTAGAGTCATGCGTGGTCTAGCGTATTTAGCATTTTCCGTGTTGTAAGGAAGTACCAGTTTCTTCGTTACAGCGATGCATCGAACCTCATGTTGAGCGAGCGAGACACGGTAGTGCTCGTAGGGCGTCCAAGCTGGTAAGTTGCGAACGGTTTGCTGAGTCTTTATAAAGATCGACTGGGTGTAAAGACCAATTGCGCGGGTAGTGATGGGAAAAAACTTCCGTTTGGTCAAGCACATTATTTGCTTGAGCCAGCGAAGTTTTGAACTCCGTCGAGAATCCGAAGTGTAGACGCTTATCAAGTTCTTTCTGCAGGTTAGCTATCGTTTCTGCACCTTTTCGTTGGTGCATGTCGTCTTGTCGTGCCTTATCACGTTGAGAATTGGCTTTGCTACGGTGATAAAAGTTGTCCTTTCCTGTTTATTTGCCTTTTGCATTTAAGGAGTGGGTGGGCGATCGCCGCTAACTTTCTGCTCTGAATCTAAATTATTCATAGCGGTAACGGGATGTTGATACTGGCCGGAATCCAGACCAAAATTTCCCCATACAGTGGTACAAGCGAGTACAAAAGTACTACTTACTTGTTGTTGTACATCTTTTAAAATTACACACCGACTGAATCTGTTACTTGGTGACGCATTGCGACTAATTTGCTTGCTAGTTTCAGTGGAAACTTAACAATCGCGGAACTCATGCCCCAAGTCCTCGATATCATCGACTCCGCTGTCTACCAGCTCTTCAAAGGCCTGTAAGAAATCTGTAATATTTATCGAATTGCCGTTTAATCACCCTCACAGTAATCGATGAGGTGGTAGCTTTAACTGAGCTGTAGAAATCCCGGAGCATCTTAGCTCGTACCTTGAGATTATGTCTAGCTACTTTGACATCCATTTTGATATGTACTGATGAAAGTACTCCACTTAAAAAAATCAAAATTCAATAAATAACATTAAATAAACAAAACAATTGTTACCACTGATCAGTTGTCTTACACAAAATAAACATGTAATCAACAAATAGAAGGTTTTTACTTTTTAGGCAAAATACAATGACATCAACGCCATCGACTGATCTCAATTTGACCCTCAAGTTATGAAAATATGAAAAAAATTAATTTAACCAAATTTACATTTTGAGTAACTTAATGACACAATTGTATAGGATAAACTTACTTTTCTATAATTAATAAGACAAAACAATGAACATTGCTAGTGTTTCAACTTTCAATATTACGCAATAAACCTATGTTTTAACATAACTATGTAGATAAATTGCGACAATCGCGACGAACGTGAACAACACAATTTTCACAAAATAACAAATTTAAACAATTTGGCAATTTAAATAACTAACTCACTTACGGCTAAGGGTGTCCGTGACACAACAACCACAACAAATCACAGTTCACTGTCGTACGCACTTTTTGCTTCACGTTGCTCGCTGTTATCACTTTATCAGTCGGCGGTAGAACTTCCCGCCGCTTGTTGGTCGCTCCGTCGAAAACAGTCCGCTCCGCGTAGATGTAGATAGGCAACTGGCGGCTTTGCTTCGGTTATGGAATCTTGCTCCTTAACAAAAGGAAATAAGGTCGAGATTTTTCATCAATTTATAAAGAAATTGATGAAATAATCCTTTCACCACCGCTAAGTCCTTGTCTCCCCAAACGGTATTTGTTAAAACTTTTCATAAATGAGAATATTTGATAATATAAAATTCAACAACAAGAAATTTAGAACAAGATGCGAAACAGACGGAAATATTTTTCAGTTTCTAATATATAAATACAAGCCAAGCCAATACATAATTAAGGAGATTTTTACTTGATAATAAATATTGATTTGAATATTACATGCTTTTATTTTCCACACCGTATACCTGTCTTGGAAATCAAATAAAAGAGAAAGTAAAATATGGCTTTTACCATTTATTTGCCCACAACATGAAATTATTAAAAATTAGAACGAGCTACTGCAGAAAACTCCAAAGAAAGTAATGTAATGGAAGCATGTTCCATAGATAAAAAAAACATAGACAACTAGTGTTGTCATACCAAAAAAGCAGAATGCAAAATTGATATTCTCACATGATTTACATTTTTATGTTCTGTATTGAACATAAGTTGGGGCGGGCAAAGTGCACCACTCAAATATAAATAGACTTTAGAAATTACAGATTAAGAACAGAATTTAGTAACAAAAAATAACTTATTTATACTAAGTTACACTAACAATTTTCATAAACTATTGGTAAGAAGTAACTAATGTTAAACTAAATCTAACCTAAAACAAATTATAATTCCAGTGTAATTTCAACACTTTCTTTATATTATTTTCCTTAAGAGGTAGAGGACACAACTTAGTGTAAGATCTAACATAGGTTTTATTTTTACTGCCCATTTTTACTTCAGCCACTCTTACTCTACCGTCTGGACCAGGAAATGTTTTTACAATTCGTCCCATGGGCCAGTTAAAAGGAGAAAAATATCTTTTTGTTTTATGATTACTAACTGTCCTTCCTTCAAATTATCCTTCTCTTCCTTCCATTTTGGTCTGTTTTGCAATGTATTTAAATAATCTGAAGACCAGAGTTTCCAGAAATCTTGTTTTAATTTATTACATAAGTCCCAGAATCTAAGTCTGTTAACTGATGTTTCAGTGAGATTAATTTCTGGGTAACTTGTCAGTGAGGTACCAATTAGGAAGTGACCAGGTGTCAAATAATTTAAGTCTGAAATATCACTACTCATTGGAAGGAGAGGTCTAGAATTGAGAATAGCTTCTATCTTAATAATTACAGTGTTAAATTCTTCAAATGTTAAAGAAATATTACCAATAACTCTCTTAATATGATATTTAACACTCTTAGCACCGGCCTCCCACAGGCCACCAAATTCGGGAGAATAACTTGGTATGTATTTAAATTTAATAAGATTCTTTGAACTCTATATCATTTATGTGAGTTTTAGATGAATGTAGGTTATACAATTCTCTAAGCTTATTATCAGCACCTTTGAAAGTTTTGGCATTGTCACAATGTATGTAGGATGGTAGTCCTCGTCTACCTATAAAGCGCTGAAGGCATGCCAAGAATGCTGGTGTTGTCATGTCACTTACAAGCTCTACATGGATAGCCTTAGTGGCAAAGCAGACAAAAAGTGCTATATAACCCTTTTTTATTAATGGCTTTCGAACCCGTGCAACTTTTATGTCAAATGGACCACAGAAGTCCACTCCAGTAATTTGGAATGGCCTAGACATTGATATTCTTTGTGATGGTAGTGAACCCATCATCTGCCTGGCAGCTACAGCTTTAAGACGAAAGCATTTAATACATTTGTGAACAATTTTCTTCACCTCTCTTATGCCATTTAATAACCAAAATTATTGTGAAAGAGAGCTTAAAACTAATTTGGCTCCAGCATGTAAAAGTCTTAAATGTTCCGATTTTATGATCATGTCAGTAATGTGATTTGATTTAGGGATGATCATCGGGTGCTTTTTGTCATAAGACAATTTGGTAGAGGTCTGAAGGCGACCACCTACTCTTAAGATTTTATTGCCGTCTAAAAAGGGATGCAAACTATTGAGATTTGATTTTAATTGTAAACCCTTTTCTAGCAACTCTATTTCTTTTGCGAATGCCATATGCTGAACATATCTTATAATAATTAAATTAGAAGATTGTAGCTCTTGCGGTGATAAGGACCCTGTATTTTTATCGTTGGGTTTTAAACTGTTGTGTTTAAATCGCAATCAGACTTTGAAGTTTGTGATAGCTAGAATATTTATAGAATATATTATTTAAATCATTCCGAGGATTATGATGTTGCACATTGCACACAACTTCCTTGGCCTCATAAGAGAGTTCTGAATTATTACCACTAAATCTAGAATTATTATGTTGAAATTGTTTGTCTGACAGATAAGATGGACCATACCACCATAGCTGGTTGTCCTGTAATTTATTTGGAGCTATACCTCTCGACAAAAGGTCAGCTGGATTTTCAACTCCTTTTACATGTAACCACATAAACTCTTCGGTAAGAACTTTGATGTCCCTAACTCTATTTGAGACATATGCTCCTCTAGGATTATGTGAATTCAGCCAATCTAATACTATCTGAGAGTCAGAGTATAACATAACCTTTGTAGTTGGATATCTAATTAATAGTGTTTTATAGACTCTAGAAGAGTGTTCTGCAAGAAGGAGAGCACCATTGAGCTCTAGGTTGGGAATAGTAAGTTTTTTGCTAAGAGGTGCAACACGGGACTTTGAACACAACAAACTGACCTTAACTTCCCCATTATTGTATAAAACTCTTAGATAAAGACAACAACCTACAGCATTCAAAGAAGCGTCACAATACCCAACCAACTCTACTGACTCTATATTAATTAACTCTACATTTACAATAGGCCTACTTAGTTTTATGGTGCCCATATCATTTAATTTTCCAGAAAATTTTCTCCATCTGATGAGCAAATTACTAGGTAATGGAGAGTCCCAATCAAGCTTTGACTTCCATATTTCCTGCATTAATAACTTTGCTACAACTACTATGGGTCCCATTAACCCAAGTGGGTCAAATATTTTTCCTATGAAACTTAAGATCTCTCTTTTAGTTTGGAGGTTATTGTTATTGTTCAAAGGACCCGAAAATAATAATTTATCGGAATGAACATCGTATTTCAAGCCTAATGTTTTAATTATATTGTCTTTATTGAGATCAATTTTTTCAAAATATTTAATATTATTAGGTAAATCACACAACAACTTAGGAGTGTTAGAGCACCACTTATGTAAGTTGAAACTACCAAACTTCATCAACTCTATTAGTTGTCTTTTTAGTTCCTGTAAGAGGTCTAAACTGTCAGCCCCACATATGACATCATCGATGTAAGTATTTAGCTTAAGAGCCTGGGCAGCCAAAGGGTATTTGTCCTCATATAATCGAGCCAGCTCAACAAGACATCTTGTACTTAAAAATGTTGAGGCTTTGAGGCCGTAGGTAACAGTCTGTAATTGCAGGCATTCGATGGGCTCAATAGGGCTATTCCTCCACAGAATATTTTGTAATGGCCTGTACATTTCATTAATTGAACACATCCTAAACATTTTTTCAATATCACACATAAGTGTATGTTTGTAAGTACGGAAATGTATGAGAATGTTAAATAAATCATTTTGCACTGTTGGTCCATTTAACATAACGTCATTTAGTGACAACCCATTTTTGGATTTCATATTTCCTCCAAAAACAACTCTCAACTTTGTTGTCTTACTTTGATCATTGAATACTGCATGATGTGCAAGAAAATACACAGCACCATTATGAATATCATAGTGACTAACATCAACCTTCTTTGCATGCCCTAGCTGTTTATACTCATCAATGAAGTGTTTGTATTTTAAAAAATATTCAGGATCTCTCTCAAACTTTCTTTCAAGAGTATGAAATCTATGTAATGCCAATGAAAAAGAATCACCAATATTTAGTTCTTGTAAAGGAACTTTAAGAGGAATATCAACAGAAAAACGATTATTTTCTAATTTAATTTAATTTTTGAAGCATTCTTCTGCACCTTTAAATTCTGAATTTTGCAAATTGGATTCCTCTGGCAGCTTCTCTGCTAACCAGAAGTGCTTCATAATATTTTCTAAATTGTCATCAACTTCCTCTTGAATAACAAAGTTTGAGACAAGATTTACATCTGATTTATTATTTTTGCATTGATTTTCAATAGTGCCAGCAACAACATGACCAAACAGTGTGTTTTGTAATATAAGTCCATTGTCTAATTTGACAATGCCATCAATGATAATTTTAGAATAAAAATCAACTCCTAACAACAATGATATTTCTGATGGTGTATTGAAGTTATCATCGGCAAGTTGTACACTTGCAGGAATTTTAAATTTGGAAATATCAAAGTAATGTTGAGGTAACTTAGTGGTTATTGTTTCCACAATGTGACATTTTACTGAAAGTTTTATATTAAATAATGAGCATTGCACTAATATGGTAGCACATTCACTTACCTTGTTTGGTTTATTGCCCAAACCAATAATATTAGAATCTTGACACATGGGTGTCAGCTTAAGTTGTTCAACAAGTGACCGTTTGACAATACATACTTGGCTACCACAGTCAAGCAGTGCCTTTACTTGAATTTCTTTACCAAGCTTGTCAATAAGGTTAACCTTCATAGTAGGTAGCAAGATACTATCTTGTTTTAATGAAATATTAGAATATAAGGATATAGCCTCATTTTCCTTTTTTTCATCTTCATGCAACAAGGTGTTGTGATTACCCTTACATTGTTTGCATTTAAAAGATAATTTACATTTGTCAACATGACTTCTCAAACAAGTTGTGCACAATTTATTATCTGTTACAAACTTTGAACGCTGTGCAACAGTTGCCAACTTGAATTTAGGGCAAGCATATACAGGATGCTCCGTTTTATTACAATAACTACACAATACCTTGGAATGTGCGGTAAGATTTGAGACTCGCACTGTAGCCTTGGATGACTTTTCAATATTATGACCTTTGAGGGGAATAGTATCCTCGAGCGCCATAGCACGCTTATCTAAAAAGTCTAAAAATTCTGTCATAGTTGGTAAACCTCTAGGATCTCTGTCTAAATGAAATGATCTATGCGTATACAAATCAAGTTTTTTAGATAGTAAACATAATAAAAGACGATCCCAGCTATCTACTGGTTCCTCAAGATTTTTTAATGCATGAAGTTGTTGCTTAACTTGGGAGACAAAGGTTCTTATAGTGACAGCCGTTCCCTTTTGCATAGTCGGTATATCCAAAATTAAATTTATATGATTACTTATTAAGCGTGTTTTGTTATCATAACGCTTTTTTAATAAATCTAATGCTTCCTTATAAGACTGACTTACAAGAGGCAGGTTAACTATGACTGACAAAGCCTCATCAACTAGGTACTTTCTTAAGTAAAATAACTTTTGAACATCAGTCAAAGTACTGTTATTATCAATGACCGCAGTAAATAATTCATAAAAAGGTTTGAACTTTGTAAATTCTTTGCCATCAAACATAGGAATCTCCACAGTGGGTAATTTAGAAGATGAAGTGCATGTGGATCGAGAAGACTCAGATTGTGTAAGCATACGTATTGTTTCGTTAATTTTAGCAAGAGTTTTAAAGAATCGTTCTTCAAACATGCCCACATCCTCAGAATCCTCTCCATCCAAGCTCAAAATGTCCAGCTGAAGAGATTCAAACTGTTTTAAGGAACTAATAAGTTTGTCTTTCCTTGCCTCTAAGACATCTACTGTAGCGGAAGCGATGTTCAAGGGATCTTCTACAAAGTTTTGTATTCGCGTCAAAGTTGCTTTGCACGACGCTCGCGACAATTTCAGCTTCTTTAGTTCGGCCATTTTATCGAAATGCACGTAATTCACTGGTAATAGTATTTAAATACACTGCACAAACACTTTATACCACTTATTTTAACACAAACTTCGTGTTACTTCGATGAACTGTCAAAGTCGCGGCGAGGCGAGACGTCACGAGTGTCAAACTCCAATGACGTATATGGTTCACAGGAACAGGAAATGTCGACCATTTGTCGACGTCACAGTCACGGCGAATTACGACGATGGACGATGACATAAATTGGTAAATATCTTCATGTACATACCAAGCAGGAATGGGCAGTCCACCCAAATCCACAAACGTCGATTGTCGATGCAAAATCGCACCAAACTTTGCGATGTTTCACGCGTTCTTTGTTACTTGAAGCGAACCCCAGAAGAATAGTCGGGGCGTTGGTTCCAACTCGTACCAATTTGGAAATTTTCCACGAAATATGGCTTGAAACTGGCGTAGATCTTCGTATTTTTATGTAATCACCCAGAATATTGTCTGGGTGAGGTTCCGCCGCCGGCGCCGGGGCAATGAGACTTCGTCCCACCGACAACCGCGTGCGCACGAACACGGCTAACCACCGAAAAACCACTGATTCTATTGTTAATTGCTTGAAGGACCACTTATGTCTTGGAAATCAAATAAAAGAGAAAGTAAAATATGGCTTTTACCATTTATTTGCCCACAACATGAAATTATTAAAAATTAGAACGAGCTACTGCAGAAAACTCCAAAGAAAGTAATGTAATGGAAGCATGTTCCATAGATAAAAAAAACATAGACAACTAGTGTTGTCATACCAAAAATGCAGAATGCAAAATTGATATTCTCACATGATTTACATTTTTATGTTCTGTATTGAACAATACCCGATAGTAGCAACCCTAGCCCTCTGATCGACAGTAGGCATTGAATTCGAGGCCACGTCCGGGCCGACCTACTGGTCATCTTTATACTGTGGCGTAGGTACTTCGGTCGCTTGTGGTTGCAACACGACTCAGACTTTCAAAGTTGTTTCAATGCGGTGATGTGAATAGCTTCTCTTCACAGGTTGTGGTATTGGCTCGTTCCACTCATGGCCCAACAAAATGTTCACGCAACCGCTCCGCGCAGCGTGGTGGCAAATAACTTCAATAATTTAGACAAAATCAACTTTATTGTAACAGTTAACAACTAGTTAGGTACTTAAGTATTTAGCAAGATGGCCGCTTTGCCAGTCAAATAATATACCAGGACGCGTGCGCTGCTCACCGCGATCCTTGTTAGGAAAGGGTCGGAAGCCCGGAAGTAAGTGCTCGCGTCAACGCGCGCTAGTGACGCGCCGCGCGAATAGTGATATGACAAACAGTACGAGTAACAATTGCATGAACACAAAGGGTCTCGCAGAAATACAAGATAGATGATTATACTCGTAAGCCATCACCCACACCCACGGAATCGGGACTAATACTATCACAAGGTATTTGCATTGTTGTACCAGGCTGGTGTCCGCAACTCCACGTCAAGGCCCGTATTTTGCTTACGGGTAGGAAATTCATTCGATCCACTCCAACATCCCGAGAAAGGGCAGCAGCGCCTTGATGTTGCTGACAATCTCGCGGAGTATACCTGGGTTACCGAAGACTTTGACCTGTATGTTGCAACCACTGGGCAGTGCAGAAGCACGTGGGCTGCTCTCGTCTTCCTCCATACCTAAGGGTAGGTAATCAGAAGAATGATAACCTAGACTACCGAGGTCTAGTTGGTTGTCTTATGTAGACCGGACATAGCTCATGCAGTCAGTTATTTAAGCCAATTCAATGAGTCTTTTTCAGAAATCCATTGGAAGGCAGCAAAAAGGTTTCTACGCTACTTGAAAGGTACGAGCAGGCCCGGTTTCTACCAAAGCGGATTTGAGCGGAGCGGAGAGAAGACGCGTGCGTAAATCGACCAATCATATTGGTTAAAGTCTACATCGCGTCTCCCGTATCTCTTGTGATTGGTCGAATCTTGCACATCTCTTCTCCGCTCCGCTCATCTCCGCTTTGGTCTAAATCATTGTCTAGTTTTCCAAAGGAGTAGCTTGCACGTCACGGCTTACGCAGATGCTGACTGGATGAACGATGACAGAGATCGCAGGACATACACTGGGTATGTATTCACCATTGGAAAATCCACAGTTTTCTGGGAAAGTCGTAAACAAAGAACAATAGTATTATCTAGTACTGAAGCTGAATATATTACCTGAATACCTTTCCTTCCTTCGCCTGTAAGGAAGGTTTGTTTATTCGTAATTTTTTAAAATATAAGGGTAAAAAAAATGTGTATTATTATAACTATTCATAATGCTAATCAGTCATATTAAAACTTCAATATCGCTTTCAACCGACTGACTTTATTTTTGAAGAAAAAGTTACACATCATCATCATAGAGCATAGAGGTTGCATTCGACTAAAAGTAGTTTGTATTGTTACATATCTAACAAGTCAGCGTTAAAGTTGTGTATTAATGATATATTATGCTTGCTGACATTTAACAAAACCTTTGTGTTAAGTAAAACTTAAAAACTTTGGAATTCAGTTATTTCTAGCAAAATAAGACTTATTGTATAAATTCATATCTGTTTATTTATTTATTTATTTCAGGCCAACCAACAATTGATTATACTGTTACATGTTAATGTCATGTCATGTTGTTGTCATGTGTGTTTATGAGTTCAGTTGAAACCTATGGATTTTATATTTATGTCTAAATGGGTTATGCAATAAATTTTAATTGGAAAAGTAAACAATATTAATTAAAGTATTCGAGAAAATGTATTTCTTAGTAGTTTGTATTGTTACATATCTAACATAACAAAATAAACAAAATAAACTGTACTGTAACAAAATAAACTACTAACCATTAACTAAAACAATAAGAAAAATAAGACTGTACTGCACAAAAAACTTATATCTCTTCAACACCCATCAAACTCATAAACTTATAATGTTTGTTAGAACAAAGAGCTTTTGTAAGCAAATCAGCTGGCATTTCAGAAGTAGATATAAGTTCGAGTTTAACTCTATTATGAAATACACATTCACGAACAAAATGATGTCGCACATCTATGTTTTGTGCGCTTATGAAATAAAGCTAAACTTAGTGAACTCTGACTATCACTATACAAGGACATAGGTGTCCTTTCATTTAACTGCAACATATCACATAGTAAATTGTTTAAATAAATAGCCTCTTTGCACGCTTCAGATAGTGCCATGTATTCAGACTCTGTTGTTGACAATGCTACTGTTCTTTGCTTTCTGGACTCATAAGAGATAACACAACCTGACATCATGAAACAAAACCCAGAAAAATCTTCTGTATAAATTACATGATGACCCAGTCAGCATCAACAAAACCATGTAAAGCACTATTACTATCTTTCTTATATACTAAACCATAGTTTTTAGTTTTCTGTAGATACTTTAACAATCTTTTCAAATGATTCCAGTGTGTTTCTTGAAAACAATTATTATATTGACTTAGATAACTAACACTAAAAGCTATATCTGGTCTTGTTAATACAGATAGGTACATGAGACTCCCAATCAACTGTTGGTAGGGGTATTTTACATCACAAATATTATTTACATCCTTATCTAACTTTAAATTAATTTCCATGGGGGTATCTGAGCCATGACAATCTGACATACTAAATTTATCCAAAATATGTCTTACGAATTGCTCTTGATCAACAGTAATACAATCTTCTTTTACATTTACTCTCATTCCTAGACACTGCTTGATCTGACCCAAATCTTTTATATTAAATTTATTTATAAGTTCAGTCTTTAACTGTAAATAAGAGTTGTTGCAATTATAAAACACAAAAAAAATCATCTACATATAAGGCTACAAACACTTTAACATCATCACACTTTATAAAGAGACAAGGTTCATACTTGGATTTTCTGTAACCAAATTGTAACAAACAATCTTCCGCTCTATATAGCGAATAGTAGTCTAAGGGCCGATTTTTCAATGGTCAGTTAATTGACGAGATAAGATTAAATCCACAGTTATCAAGATTCTCAATTTTTCAATTGATAGATAGGCTCTAACGGCCAGTTACGCTCTCTAACTAGCGATGTAACTTAACTGGCCCTTTACAGCTCAGTTAGCACGTAATCTGTCGAGATATTTGACGTATCTGTCATTACGCGCGTCAGTGTTTGTAGGTTATATTTATGTTATTATGGATTATACGGATATATTTGATTCTATTGACGATGAAACAATTGAAGAAGATTATACAGTGCTAAATTATTTAAATCCAGACAGAAGACAAAGAGTTGTAAGAGAGAGACCCGATAATATGTCTCTATGGGACGATAAGAAATTTCACAGGAGATTTCGTCTCGAAAAAAGTACTGTGCAATTTTTATTAGCACTCATTGGAAGTAAAATCGCCAATACAACAAACAGGTAAGAATTGTTTTCTAACTACATAACAACAACAAGTATTTTTTCTAAAGTAATTCCGGTCTATTTACAGATAAAGATAGGTACCTAAAACTCTTATATTTTTTCAGAAACGAATCTGTTCCAGCTTTACAGCAAATACTGCTGACTTTGCGGTTCTATGCTTGTGGTAGTTTCTACATTACTGTTACATATGTGTGCGTGCGGCACACACCCGCCATGTTATTTTACGAATACACGTCAGTACGCTAACAGCAAGCAGTGGTTTCACTTGTCCCCATCCCACGTATCTATCAGTGGCGACGAGTACCTACATTTAAAAAAAAAAAAACCAGTAACGGAAAATGTCCGGTGCAATATTCGGGATTTTGACATCGTTTGACCATAATACACAGTCTTGGCAAACGTACAAGGCTCGGATTACACAGTGGTTCATCGCGAATGACATAAATCCAACGAAAGATACGGCGGGAATAAAGCGACGAGCGATTCTACTTAGCGCGCTCAGCGATGGCACTTACAAACTGGCAGCTGACCTCGCTCTGCCAAAGCAGCTGCAAGACGTGCCATACGAAGACATCGTCGGATTGCTGGACGAACATTTCACTCCAAAGCGCTGTGGGTTCAGCGAGCGTTTTAAGTTTTACGCGGCTACGCAGCAAACGGGAGAAACGTTTAGTCAGTGGGCAGTGCGCCTGCGCGGGTTGTCGGCGCACTGCGGTTTCACTAACGTGGGCGAAGCTCTCCGAGACAGATTCGTCATGGGAATGAGTTCTGGCCCGGAGAGGGATAAGCTCTTCGCACAGGACCTTAAGGACTTGACTCTGGCCAAGGCCGTGGAGTTGGCGGAGAGTGTACATTGCGCGCGCGCGGGCGCGGCGGCCGCGCAGCCAGCACAGGTACATCATGAACAGCTGTTCAAAATTACACAAGCACGGCAGCGAGCGAACACCTCTGAACGCAGCTCCGCAGCAGTGCAGTGTCAAGTGTGTGGTTATTACAACCACAAAACATCTCAGTGTCGTTTTGCGAAATCCAAATGTATAAAGTGTAAATCGGTCGGTCATTTACGCAGAATGTGTAAAAATGTAAATTTCATGGAAGCGAGTAACGTGGATGAGGGCGACGACGCACAGTTGATCGTCCCCATACAAGAGGTCGGACATAGAATGAAAAATTAAAAAAGAATTTAATTTAAAAAAAAATATATATACAGTTGCATTCCTCTATTGAAGAACAACAAAAAATGTTACTACGCTTTTTTTATTTGACCAGCACTTTAGGAGCTATTCGATGAAAACTGTTATTTTTGTATGGAAACGAACACAAAAATGTCTGTATCTCATGATTCCCTTCTTGTTTCGATTTGCGGTTTTCACTACTGTCTTTTACCTATTTTATGCCACGTTTTCTTCAAGGACACATGGTGCCCGCAGAGCGCCCCTTTCGAGATATTTTGCCTATAGTAACTATCTTTGTTATTGTATTACTGATGGAATGGAGGTACATTAAGTATACTTATTACTGAGAATTAGTCATCACTAAGTAGTTCCTTAAATAACAGGTGCATTTGTGAGTACTTTAATGACTTATTAACGCTTTTGTTGCAATATAACAAAAGCGTTAATGAGTCATTAAGTAACGACTACCAGTACTTGCTTAATCTAATTAGTTATTGTAATTACCATGTTAACAGCCCTTAAGCTCTGCATTGTGATTGGCTCATATGTCATCATTAGTTTATCAAATTCATTACTAGTTGCAACTTGCTGCCCTATATATTTTATATTTTTTTGTGTTTTGCAAATATTATTCAGTTGTAATTTCAACCTCTACCAAGTGTTGTCATTATGGCTTTCCGTGGGTTTTCTACTTATCTTGATCTTTATGTTGCTCTTCGTAATCATAAAGATCTTCGTGACTATGAAAATTTATGTAATACATTGAAGTCGAATAGTAACGTCCAGTATAGTGAAAATGATGTGTCGGATCTAAAGAACTGGTGTCGACGATTTTGCTATCGGGTTTACTCCAAATGGGTGCAATCAAGAAGGACAGTGGACAAGTTCATGGACAAGAACAGAGAGTGGTTAAGTTCCGATATCATTTGGCCAAATTGCTTTAAGGAAAATATTGTTCACACTGAAGAAGCTAAAGATGAGACAGAAGAGGTAATCAGTCCATCAAAATCAGATGCATCAACTTCAACATTTTAAATCTCCTCGAAAACGCTTTGAAGATTTATCCAGTAGACAGAAAAGAAGACGTGTTGATGAAAATATGGCTAGTTGCAGTCGTCTAGATGAGCTTTTACATACTGTTGAAAGTGCACTTAAGTCTGCCGGAAAAAATGATGTGGCCAGAATCATGAAGCATTTGCTGGGAAATCCTGAACATGTCTCAACCGTTCTGAATGTCCTGGAAACTAAACAGAATACTTTGCTTCGTGCAGTTCCTACTCACAAAGCACTTGCTCTTTACGTTCACATGCAGTTATCCAAGTGGCGTTACATCACACTTAGGGACTTTAGTTTTAAAGAAGGTCATGCGAAATACTAAAGCTATTACATGTTAGTGAAAGAAAAACTTAAGTGTTACCCGGCAAAAGAAGACGTAACTGTGACTGATACTTCCGCAAAGATACGACTCCAAGCCCTCCTTGATCTCACAGTTAGGAGGCTGATCGATTCACTTGAACAGAATTTTGATGCTGGTGAACAACTTGTGCTTATATATGCATATTATATATGCTTGTGCCGTGCAGTAAATGGGGTTTTGATGGAGCTTCAAGTCAAAGCATTTATCATCAAAGAAGAACAACAAGTGAACAAGATTTATCCAGTGTATTTATGGCAAGTCTTGTACCTCTTAAGTTAGTGACTTCTAGTGGAAACACAATGTGGCAGAATGATCGGCCATCGTCAACCACATATTGTCGTCCGATTTCATTTACGTTTATGAAAGAAACGGAAGCAAATGTAAAGGCTGAAATGGATATATTTGAGACCGAGATTCGTGAACTGAACCCAACTGCTTGCGGCAATGCTACTGTTACGCACAATCTGTGGTTAACCATGATTGATGGTAAGGTACATTCAATCATATCGGGAACATCGGCAGCAGTATGTGATTTGTGCAAAGCTCGCCCAAGTGAGATGAATAATTTGGAAGAAGTGAGAGCTAAACCTGTGAACGAAGATTTATACAAGCATGGATTCGGTCTATGGAGTGTTTATTACACATTGCCTACAGAATGGACATAAAATCATGGCAAGCAAAAGGTGACGATAATAAAAGAATTGTTAAAGATAAGAAAGAAGCTATTCAAGCTGCTTTCCGAAGAAACACAGGCTTACTTCTGGATGTTGTAAAGCAGGGTAGTGGCAATACAAACACTGGAAATACTGCTAGAAGGTTTTTTGCAAACCCTGAAACGACTGCGGAAATTACAAAATTAGTCAATTTAATTAGAAGACTCGCTGTAATTTTGCAATGCATTTCCTCAGGCGAAAAAATTGAAATCCAAAAATTCAAGTTATATTGTGATGAAACAGCAAATTTCTTCGTACAGTTATATCCGTGGTATAACATGCCATCAAGTTTGCATAAATTGCTGATTCATGGATCGCAGATAGTGGAACACCTATCAGTAGTGCCTATAGGTTTTTTGTCTGAGGAAGCATCTGAAGCAAGAAACAAGGATTTTCGTAAATTTAGAGAAACTCATACGCAAAAGCACAGTAACATCGCCACTAATGAAGACATTCTTCATAATCTTCTTTTATCTTCCGATCCTCTTCTAACGAGCCTACGACCGAGGATGCCCAACAGAGTTAAAAAATCTTCATTTAGAGAACTGGACGATTTGCTCATACATGACCAGAGTGAATTGGAGCTTATTGACATTTCAACAGATACAATAGTTGGAGCAGTTTCGGAATGTAGTGACATTGAAGAAGATGACGACAATAATGGTCATGATGTCGTTATTGATGAAGACGAAGAAAATATAGTTTAAGTCTTATAGTAATATAATTGTTAGTAACTTTAAGGTAGTATTAGTTTATTTATTTTTTATTATAATCAATATTTACAATTTAGTTATTAGTAATTGTTTTATTTTTTATTTATAAATTATTATAGGTTTAAGTGTAATTTATTTAAAGATTTAAATATATTTTACAGTGTTATATTATATAAATAAAAAAATTATAAATACGTATTTTCTTATTCATCAACATCATAAAACATTTCTTTTCTTTTTGATTTGTTATTGTTAATGCGATGTCACAACTCATTACCGATATTTTTTTTTTCAATATACATATAGAACTCACTAATGCACCTTTTCTTCATTTAACTTCTTATGTGTAATTCTTAGTAATTATAATAAATAATTAGATTAAGCAAGTACTGGTAGTCGTTACTTAATGACTCATTAACGCTTTTGGTATATTGCAACAAAAGCGTTAATAAGTCATTAAAGTACTCACAAATGCACCTGTTATTTAAGGAACTACTTAGTGATGACTAATTCTCAGTAATAAGTATACTTAATGTACCTCCATTCCATCAGTAATACAATAACAAAGATAGTTACTATAGGCAAAATATCTCGAAAGGGGCGCTCTGCGGGCACCATGTGTCCTTGAAGAAAACGTGGCATAAAATAGGTAAAAGACAGTAGTGAAAACCGCAAATCGAAACAAGGAGGGAATCATGAGATACAGACATTTTTGTGTTCGTTTCCATACAAAAATAACAGTTTTCATCGAATAGCTCCTAAAGTGCTGGTCAAATAAAAAAAGCGTAGTAACATTTTTTGTTGTTCTTCAATAGAGGAATGCAACTGTATATATATATTTTTTAAATTAAATACTTTTTAATTTTTCATTCTATGTCCGACCTCTTGTATGGGGACGATCCACTGTGCGACGGTGAGTGTTTTAATATTCGTTCAGTAAAAGGTGAGCCTATGGTCGAAACGATTTCAATTTCGGGAGTTCAACTTAAATTTGAAGTAGATAGCGGTTCAGCCGTTACAGCGATCTCCGAGAGCACGTACAAAAAACATTTTACGAGTGTGCCATTGTCATTAACAAAAAAACGGTTAATATCTTACACCGGTGATAAGATTCCGTGCTTGGGGGAATTAATCTTACCAGTTACTTACGCACAACAAACACATTCGCTTAGTGTTTATGTCGTACGGAATGCCGCTGCGGAGATATTAGGCCGCGATTTTATTTCGCTTTTCAAGTTAGAACTCATACCGGTTCGTTATTGTAAACAAACCAACGGAAGTAGCGAAATAGTGTCTAGGCTAGAAAATCAATACCCATCGGTCTTTTCCGATAAATTAGGACGATTTAATAAATACAAAGTTAGTCTACAATTAAAGGACAACTCGAAACCGGTTTTCATTCGCGCGCGGCCGATAGCATTCCCGTTGCGAGAAAAAGTAGATAAGGAAATAGATCGTTTGTTGACTTTAGGCGTGTTAGTACCGGTGAGTCATGCGCAATATGCATCACCGATCGTACCTGTATTGAAGAAATCTGGGTCGATTAGAATTTGTGCCGACTATTCGACAGGTGTAAACAAACAGCTGGTTGCCGATCAGTATCCTTTGCCCACTATAACCGAGTTGTTTGCGAAATTGCACGGCGGTCAACAATTTACAAAATTAGACCTGTCAAATGCGTACAATCAGTTCGAATTAGATGAGAAATCACAAGAGCTGACTTGTATCAATACGCATCGTGGAATTTTCAGATATACAAGAATGGTTTTTGGTCTTGCTTTTTGCTCTTTGCTCAGCACCGAGCTTATTTCAGCGGGCCATGGAGAGCGTGTTAGCGGGCGTGCCGGGCACGCTGTGTCTGCTAGACGACGTGCTCGTCACGGGCGATAACACTGAACAGCACTTGCTTAAGCTCAATGAGGTACTGAAAAGATTACAAGACGCAGGCCTCACACTGCAGAGGGAGAAGTGTGAGTTTTTTAAAGACGAGGTCGATTATCTGGGTTATGTAATTAATAAAGACGGCCTAAACAAATCACCGCTTAAAGTCAAGGCTATGGTAGAAGCGCCGGTACCTACGAACGTAAATCAGCTGCAATCATTCTTGGGGTTGGTAAATTATTATAGGAATTTTGTCCCCAACGCGTCCAGCATATTAAATCCGCTATATGATTTACTGAAAAAGGGAGTTAAATGGGTTTGGACGGAAGAGCATAATAAAGCGTTTGTCGCCATTAAGGAATGTCTGGCTTCAGAACAGGTGTTAGCCCATTTTAACCCGGCCGCGCAACTGATGCTCACTGTAGATGCTGGACCAGCTGGATTAGGAGCGATATTATCACAGATCGACGCCGAAGGCGAACGTCCAATATCTTTCGCGTCGCGAACTTTAAACGCGGCCGAGAAACGATATTCCCAAATCCAGAAGGAAGCGACCGCGATCATTTTTGGGGTACGCAGGTACCACCAGTATTTGTACGGCCGTGCCATTCCGTTCACCCTCCGGACGGATTACAAACCCCTTTTATCAATTTTTGGCCCGTTTCGTGGCATACCGGAAGTGTCCGCGAACAGGCTGCAACGTTATGCTATGTTTTTAAGCGGTTACAATTTTAACGTTGAATACGTTCGAAGCGCTGACAATAGTGCGGATTTTTTATCGCGAGCGAGCCTGCCCGAGCGGGCGGGGGCGTGCGCGGCGGAGGGGGGCGCGCTCGGCGACGCACAAGACATACCTGATCGCGCTTCGTACATCAATTTCGTCGTAGAAGGTAATTTACCGGTAACACTAAACCAGTTGCGCGAACAAACTCGTAAAGATGAAACTTTGCAAAAAGTAATTCATTTCATCTTATACGGTTGGCCTACGAAAATGGTAGATGTAACCTTAAAACCGTTTCATTTATGTAGGTTACAATTATCTTATGAAGACGGCTGTGTTATGAGGGGCCACAAGGTAGTTATCCCTGGAAACCTTCAAAATATGGTGTTAACAGAACTTCACCGGTCACATCTAGGTATAGTAAAAACAAAGGCGGAGGTCCGGTCTCGGTTCTGGTTTCCTGGGGTCGACGCGGCACTGGAAAGTATGATAAATTCGTGTGATGTGTGCCTACAGCTGCGCCCGACGCCGGCGCGCGCGCCTCTCGCGCAGTGGCCGTACCCGCCGTACCCGTTCCATAGAGTACATTGCGATTTCCTCGGCCCTATTAACGGTAACACATATTTAGTCATTGTAGACGCATATACGAAGTGGGCAGAAGTGTATAATATGAAAAACGCGTCGACGTCAGCGGCAACAATTGAAAAATTGTGCGATTTTAGGTCTAGGTTCGGAATTCCGTACACTTTGGTTAGTGACAATGGCACGGCATTTACTTTGCGTGAGTTTGAGACTTTTTGTGCACTGAACGGTATTTCGCATGTGACGTCACCGCCATATAATCCTGCTAGCAACGGACAGGCGGAATCCTATGTTAAAATAATTAAAAAGGGCATTAAAGCTACACACATCAAAAATGTCTAGGGATCAAGCATTTTTATGCGGATTTCTTGAGATTGAGATGTGGCTTTGTAATAAATTTATGATTTTATAAATTTATATGGATCCTTTTTGGTGCATTTCATAATTTGAATCAGGAACTCTCAATCAAATTCGAGTAAAAGATGAAAATAAGCTGTCAATATTTTCCCTATAAAAACATACAACGCATTGAAGACATTATTAGTGCTACTGTTTCCCTACTACTGATTAAAACCAACGTTATTATGGAGCGGCGACGTCATTTAAGCAGGGAAGAAATGCTCAGAGCCGTGGGAATGATAGAAGCTGGTTCCCGGCAACGTACTGTAGCTTTAGCTCTGAATACAAGTCAGAGTGTTATCAGTCGACTTTGGACACGTTACCGAAGCACTGGTACCGTGGCTGAGCGCCATGGAGGACGGTATCGCTGCACCACACGGAGACAAGACCGATACATTCAAATCTTAACTCGAAGAGCTCCAACAATAACCGCCATGATGTTAGCCGTGAGGCTTCATCACTCTTCAGGGAACTTAATTAGCGACCAAACAGTCAGAAACCGCTTGCATGAAGTGAACCTTCATTCCCGAAGACCGCTACGGGTACCACCTATAGCAATGCACAATCGTAGGATTCGATATCAATGGGCTCTTGAACACAGAAATTGGGCAGAAGAACAATGGCGTTTCGTGTGCTTTTCTGATGAGTCTCGTTTTGGTATGAGACCGGATACAAGACGTATACGACACTGGAGAACCCCTGGACGCCAACAGCGATTAAAATCCTGCCAGGAAGTCCATCCTTATAGTGGTGGAACCATCATGGTATGGGCGGGTATTTGGATCGGCGGAAGAACTGAGTTGATTTGGATCAGAGGCAACCTCAACGCTCAAATTTATGCTGAGACGATTGTATCAGACGTCATCGTTCCTCTACAAGTGCAAATCGGTCCCTTATTTCAGTTAATGCATGATAATGCACGACCGCACACCGCAAGAGTTGTAAGACAGACTCTCGCCGCAGCTAACATCAATGTCCTGCCCTGGCCTGCTCAGTCGCCAGACTTGAACCCGATTGAGCATGCATGGGATATGCTACAGAGATGAGCTCTGCCGAATATGGAGGGTATCCAGTCGCAAGAAGACCTTTTTTTGTTGTTGCAACGAACATGGGCGGCCATTCCACAGCGTGATTTGGATGAACTCATTTTGAGTATGCCAAACCGATGTTCTTGTGTTGTTAGTGTTCGCGGTAGAAACACGGATTATTAATTGTTTAAGTTACCCAATAAAATTTTAAAGAAAACTGTTATTTCAGTCTTTTTTTCGAACTTTAATGTTAGTGGTTCAAATGTCATAAATCCCTTTATTAGGAAAATGGCAAATTTCTTTATTAATGCAAAGGTGACTTGGTTTATCGTTACTGTGACAAACGAAAACACTTTATTTGATGAATCCTTAAAGAAAATTTTAATTAATATCAATCAGGAGAAAAGTTATTGCAAAAATATATGTTGATCCCTAGATACTTTTGATGTGTGTAGTTTGCTTAGCGTCAAAGGAGTATAGAATTCGTATAAAAATCTTTTGAAATACTTGTTTGATTATAGGAATTCAGTACATACGACAACTGGAGTTTCGCCTGCCGAGCTAGTGTACGGCCACAAACTCAGGTCACGCTTAGACCTGATTAACCCTCATGCATGTGCCGACGCCCTCATCTCCGTCGCTTGCTAACGTTGTGCGAAAAAAAAAATGTTCACTGAATAAGGCATCAGGAGGCCAAAATAAACAGTGTTTCTCACAGGGAGACCACGTAATTTTTAAGAAATATACAACAAACGGAAAATTTACATGGTGTCGGGGTACAATTGTAAAGAAAGTTGGCAAAATCGTGTATATAGTAAGAGACAATATCACGTCAATAATTGGTAAAAAACATAAAAATCAAATAGTGGCGTACAAGGGCTACGATAGCGCGCGTTATGACTATGCGCATATAGATACGGAGATCCAGTGCGATGACTCATCACCCGATGTCGGTCGTGCTCTGACGGAGGACACACAACCTATCACGGAGGAGGAAAGGAGAGATGACCCTGTTATTGAGCTTCATGACAGCCATAACCAGGCACTGCCAGGTGGAGATTCGCATGAGTCATCGATCATACCAGGGCCGGACCGGTCGGATGATGACGAATTCCAAGAGGCTTTGCCTGACCTAGAACCAACCGTACAATCAGCAGCGCCCACACAAGGGTCCAGCAGTAGAACCCTGGCAACCACTCCTCGGTCTAAACGCACTCGTCCAAACGTTAATTATAAGCAATACTTTTAGGTTAAGGCAATTGTTATTGTGTTCTCTATTGACGTGTATCTAGCTAAGGGGAGGAATGTTACATATGTGTGCGTGCGGCACACACCCGCCATGTTATTTTACGAATACACGTCAGTACGCTAACAGCAAGCAGTGGTTTCACTTGTCCCCGTCCCACGTATCTATCAATTACGATTGGTGATTTTGCTGGAATACACAATTCAACTGTATGCAAAATTATAAAAAAAGTGACTGAAGCAATTGCCTCCCTTCGCCAAGAATTTATTACATTGCCAGCTAACAGAGAAGAAATATTATCAGTACAGGAAGGATTTTTTAATATTGCTCGATTTCCAAGGGTCATAGCTGCTTTGGATTGTACTCACATCAAGATAATTTCTCCAGGTTAGTTTGTGATTAAAATAGTCCAATATTCTTTTAATAATTCTTGAAGTCCCTGCTCTGTGGTCAAATTGTAATAACATGTAAGATTCCATCCACACCCATAGCCAAAAGGGTGTTCAAAGTGATTTGTGTGGAGAGAATGATGAAGAACCTAGGTATACCATAATTAGTAGGTATATTCTTAATTAGTATATTCTTAACACTTATTTCTTTTTTAGGTGGGAATACTGCAGAAAACTACAGGAATCGAAAAGGTTTCTTCTCATTAAATGTGCAAGCTATGTGCACTAGCAACTTAAAATTTGAGGATATTGTAACAAGATGGCCAGGTTCAACACATGACAGTTTGATATTCTCAAACTCTGCCGCCAAGTTTCAGTTTGATACGAATAGGTTTCAGAATGGACTTGTACTAGGTGACAGTGGTTATTTTTTAAATAATTATTTACTGACTCCGTTAAGTGATCCCCGGACAGAAGTTGAAAGACTATATAATGAGTCTCACATCCGTACTCGAAATGTAATTGAGAGATGTTTTGGGGTTTGGAAAAGGAGATTTCCTGTTTTAAGTATAGGACTGCGGTGCCGAATCCCTCTTGCTCAAGACATAATTGTAGCAACAGCAATTTTACATAATCTTGCAAGAAGTAGAAATGAGAGCGAACCACCTGTGGATCCTGAAATCCACATACCACAACAACCACAATTTGAAACTGTCATTGCTGACCAGCCGGGACATCAAGCCAATAGCACAAGAGACTCTATGTTAGAATATTTTGAAAGTCTGATCAACTAGTAATAATTATTTACTTTGAACAGTACTGTTTTAACAATTTCATTAAATCATAACTAAAATCTGTTTGTTTTATTATACCTCCACTTTACCAGATAATCAATAATTAGCGGTGAGGTTGTCACTGCTTTTGCATAGGATTATTAGGATTCAAGGGGCTGGGTTTGTAGTCAGTGTTATCAACATACAAATTATGAAGGCTGAAGCCGGAGGATGCAAAGAAAACCAATTACTTTTAACTAATTTATTAGGAAATAAAATTACATAAATTGCTTAAGGCTAGATTTAGGTGATAATTGGTCGATGGTTGTACCAAGAATGACGGAACGAGTTGGGCGGTGTCGCAATTCGGTTCCACGTGTATTAAAAATGCTGCGTCGACGCCACGTGTAAGAAATTGCCGCGATGCAAAATATTGGTGTCAAGTAGTCAGTGGTCCGAGTGTTGCACCGAATCGTAATATCAGCATTTCTGCTGTTACACCGTCACGTAACACCTCCCGCCGTAGAACAGCAATTATTTGTTAACAGCTGTTAAAAATGTTGATGTAAAATCACTGAAGTCCATCTTTATTTCAGCTGGATGAATATTCCTTCTTGGTTCCACTTCAGAATATACACACATCAAAAGTATCTAGGGATCAACATATATTTTTGCAATAACTTTTCTCCTGATTGATATTAATTAAAATTTTCTTTAAGGATTCATCAAATAAAGTGTTTTCGTTTGTCACAGTAACGATAAACCAAGTCACCTTTGCATTAATAAAGAAATTTGCCATTTTCCTAATAAAGGGATTTTTGACATTTGAACCACTAACATTAAAGTTCGAAAAAAAGACTGAAATAACAGTTTTCTTTAAAATTTTATTGGGTAACTTAAACAATTAATAATCCGTGTTTCTACCGCGAACACTAACAACACAAGAACATCGGTTTGGCATACTCAAAATGAGTTCATCCAAATCACGCTGTGGAATGGCCGCCCATGTTCGTTGCAACAACAAAAAAAGGTCTTCTTGCGACTGGATACCCTCCATATTCGGCAGAGCTCTTCTCTGTAGCATATCCCATGCATGCTCAATCGGGTTCAAGTCTGGCGACTGAGCAGGCCAGGGCAGGACATTGATGTTAGCTGCGGCGAGAGTCTGTCTTACAACTCTTGCGGTGTGCGGTCGTGCATTATCATGCATTAACTGAAATAAGGGACCGATTTGCACTTGTAGAGGAACGATGACGTCTGATACAATCGTCTCAGCATAAATTTGAGCGTTGAGGTTGCCTCTGATCCAAATCAACTCAGTTCTTCCGCCGATCCAAATACCCGCCCATACCATGATGGTTCCACCACTATAAGGATGGACTTCCTGGCAGGATTTTAATCGCTGTTGGCGTCCAGGGGTTCTCCAGTGTCGTATACGTCTTGTATCCGGTCTCATACCAAAACGAGACTCATCAGAAAAGCACACGAAACGCCATTGTTCTTCTGCCCAATTTCTGTGTTCAAGAGCCCATTGATATCGAATCCTACGATTGTGCATTGCTATAGGTGGTACCCGTAGCGGTCTTCGGGAATGAAGGTTCACTTCATGCAAGCGGTTTCTGACTGTTTGGTCGCTAATTAAGTTCCCTGAAGAGTGATGAAGCCTCACGGCTAACATCATGGCGGTTATTGTTGGAGCTCTTCGAGTTAAGATTTGAATGTATCGGTCTTGTCTCCGTGTGGTGCAGCGATACCGTCCTCCATGGCGCTCAGCCACGGTACCAGTGCTTCGGTAACGTGTCCAAAGTCGACTGATAACACTCTGACTTGTATTCAGAGCTAAAGCTACAGTACGTTGCCGGGAACCAGCTTCTATCATTCCCACGGCTCTGAGCATTTCTTCCCTGCTTAAATGACGTCGCCGCTCCATAATAACGTTGGTTTTAATCAGTAGTAGGGAAACAGTAGCACTAATAATGTCTTCAATGCGTTGTATGTTTTTATAGGGAAAATATTGACAGCTTATTTTCATCTTTTACTCGAATTTGATTGAGAGTTCCTGATTCAAATTATGAAATGCACCAAAAAGGATCCATATAAATTTATAAAATCATAAATTTATTACAAAGCCACATACATCTCAATCTCAAGAAATCCGCATAAAAATGCTTGATCCCTAGACATTTTTGATGTGTGTATGTACTGGGCCGCATCCATTTCTGTGGGTGTAGAGTCAACCTTCTTAGTTTTATTGTATGGTCATGGTTAGTACACCTGCACTTAATAGTTAAATGTACAGGTATCGTGGTATGATAAATGCTTCCATCCACAGCTTCCATCGGATATCTTGGTTAAGTTTTACTGAGGGCTGCACTGAAACTTTATTGTAACTCGAAGGCTCTCGAGGTTAATTGAATTGAGCTGTACTAATGGTTTTTCAGCTTTTGATATAGTGTTCCGGTCCGGTCTAGAGCCTGCTTGTGTAGAACGACTGGTGTTAATGTACAGGAGTTGAGATGCTGTTGAGTGATGAGCTGCTGTATTACACAATCTGGTTTGTTTGTAATTTTGTAGCCAATTTTCTCTTCGCAGAGGTACCCTGAGTTTGACTTCGGACATTCTGTCTCTATGTACATAGAATATGATTCCTGAATTGCTATGTAAGGTGAGGTGGGGATAAGGACCATGTTATTTTTTGTTAGGAATTCTGGACAATTTGTTCTTGGTAAGGTTGGTAAGGTTCTTGGTAAGGCAATTGGCACCTTTATAACTATTTTCCTATCAATATAATAAATGATCCTAACTTTAAAATGGTATAATACTTCCGAAGATCGATGTCAATGATCTTGTTTTTTGAGTACAATAATCTTAATTCCTTATCATATTTCTAAGATTACCTAAACTATACTTAAACTAATCAAAGAATTGGTGGTGCTGGATACACGCATAAAAGCTATGTCTGATAATGTCTCTTTAATATCATTTAAAATTAGAAGGTGCTGTGCCAAATGGGCATTTGTAACAAAATCTGCCTGTGTGGACTTAATTCAGATAAGTTCTCTTTTATTTTTATTTTTTGGCAATTATGTTCTGGTTGTCCTTCTAACATCCATTCTTTAGTTAAGCTTATGTGACAGTTTAGTTCTGTTTCTAATTTATTTTCATTACCTTCGAGAACTTGGATGACATTACTATATTTAATTGCATCTGTGTAATCTAGGTTGCCTGATAATTATGCTTTTGATAACTGACCCTAATCCTTCAATGAGTCCTCGTTTAGCTCGACTAGGTTTAAAACTTTCTTACTGTAAGGATATCTTTTCAAGTTTGTCTCCGAGGTAACTAATATGGAGTTTAAGTAATATGTCCTCCACTCGGACCAGCTGTAGCAATATCGTCAGTGGTATTCTGCAACAATTGTTTCGTGTTAGGTGTTCTTTTAAGACGTGATTTGGCAACGGGACCACGGTTCTTTTTCGTATATATGTGAATGGGCAGGTCTGCTAATACTGTGTCTTGTGTGTAACGGGCTGAAAGTTTTTGTCTGCTGGCTAATGGGTTCTTAACGAATACCTGTTGGTCTAGTGCGTATTCCTTTTCAGGCTCTCTATCTTTATTCCTATTTTCTATTAACTCTGTTCGATGGTGCGAAGATGTTTCGTTAATGGCTTCGTATACCCTAGACATCTTATCTCGATGTTCTTGCACGTATTGTTGAAGCAAGTGCACAGATAAATCTATGTCTGAGGGATCACGTGGGTCCGTATGACCGGTAACTACTTCAAGTGGTCTGCATTTCGTGAAACTGTGTATACTACTGTTATACGCCAGTATTGCGTATGTCATAAGATTAACAGCTGGTTCAGTACGATACTGTAATTTTAAAATTCTCAAACGTTCTAGCAAGGTGGAGTGTAAGCGCTCTATCATCCCATTATCATTGGGAGTATGGGCTAGGGTTTTATGGTGTTGAATTCTATGAACACGGGTAAATTCAGTAAATAGTTGGTTGGTAAATTCGGGTCCTTGATCTGTAACTATTGTTACCGGAACGCCGTGATGGGAGCAGAACTTTAGGAAAGCTTGAACTACGCTAACTGCTGTGCCATCTCTGATATGATATGCTTGAGCGTATTTAGAAAAAGCGTCGATAATGGTCAGGTATTTCTCGTTTTGGGCCGTGAATAGGTCAAGATGAACGGTATCAAAAGGTTTTGACGGTGGTGGAACTATGCAAAATTTTTGTTTGATCGGTTTTCGGTCATATTTGGCCTGCCCACATATACTACATTCACTTATATATTTCGAAATTTGCTCTTTCATCTTTGGCCAATAGTATTTATGAGATAAGGCTAAGTAACACTCAGTTATACCGCGATGATTATTTTTGCCTTCGTGGTATTTCTGAATGATCTCTTGCTGTCTTAGGTATTCTTTTACATTTTCCACTTCGATTTTTGTTAGGACAAGATTCATAGCAGAGCTTCTGAACTTTTCCTGGATTATTGGGACTATTTTATACATTGCTAGTGAGGGACGTATTATAATACCTGTCTTAACTTTCGGGTTTGCAAATTCTTTAATAGCGGTTATTATGTCTTGTTCTAGGTTAGATTCGGAGAGTTGGATAGAGGTGCGGGTATGAGTTTCGAATGGCTTGGAAACTGCCGGGCGTATCTTTATATCGCCTACCACTGTAAAGCATATTTGCCTGTTAAATTTATTCAAGGGCTCATCTGAAATTGGTATTTCTAGTATTGGGTTTTCGGCACTAGTATGAGCTGTGAGCGTAGAGGAGCCTACTAGAGAGGGTGGTTTCTCAGATACGTTAACTATGACAGAGCTTGTTTCTTCGTTATTAATTTCGATCCGGGACAAAGCATCTGCATTTGTATTGTTCTTGCCTTGCCTGTACACTACCGAATAATTATATTCACTGAGCTTGAGTCTCCAACGAGTTAATCTCGAACTGGGTTCTTTTAAACTCATAATCCATTGTAGTGGTTTATGATCCGTAATAATATTGAATTTACGACCGAATAGATATGGCCGAAAGTATTTGGTTGCCCAGACTATAGCTAAAAGCTCCTTTTCTATTGTGCTGTAATTGATTTCGCTGGTGTTTAATGTGCGCGAAGCATAGGCTATTGGTTTATCTGACCCTACCGGGCCCTGTGAGAGTATGGCTCCTATTGCTAAGTTCGATGCATCTGTTGTAAGTAGGAAATCTTTATTAAAATCGGGATATTGTAATATCGGATCATTGATTAACAAAGTTTTACATTTTTCGAAGCAGTTAACATAGTTTATGTCGTTGCATTTTATTTTTGACCCCTTTTTTAAACATTGTGTCATTGGCTTAGTGATTTTAGCAAAATCGGGGATGAATTTCCTGTAGTACCCTAGTAATCCTAAAAATCTTTTAATTTCTGTAGCTGTTCTAGGCAGTAGGAACTTTTGGATAGCTACAATTTTATCAGGGTTCGGTTTGATCCCGTCTTTACTGATTATGTGTCCAAGATAAGCCGTTTCCAATTTTAGAAATTCCGACTTATCCATTTGGATTTTAAAGTTAGAGTCTCTGAGTTTTTTAAAAACCTTTTCTAGATTTACTGTATGTTCCTGTAAACTGGTACTAAATACTATTATGTCATCCAAATAGACTAAACAGATAGAATTTTGAAGGTCCCTGAGGACATTGTCCATGACTCTTTGGAAAGTTGATGGTGAGTTTTTAAGTCCCATCGGCATACGTAGGAACTCAAAATGGCCATGTTCTACGTTGAATGCAGTTTTAGAAATGTCGTTTGGGTTCATTTCAACTTGGTAAAATCCGCTAGCTAGATCAAGAGTTGTGAAATACTGGCAATTTCCTAATTTATCTAGTATATCTGCTATGTTGGGGATAGGGTACTTGTCATCAATTGTTTTTTCGTTGAGCTTCCTAAAATCTACAACAATTCGCCATTTGAATTTATCGGATGCGTCAGCTTTCTTTGGGACTACCCAGATGGGCGAGCTCCAAGCCGATTCTGAGGGACGGATAATTCCTTGTTCTAGCATTTTTGAAATTTGACTGCGTACCTCCTGGCGGTGTATAAAAGGATATCTATAAGTTTTAGTATGAACTGGCATCTCATCCGTAGTACGAATACTGTGTTTTATTTTATTGGTAAAGGTGAGTGGTTCCCCTTCGATGTAAAATATATCGGCATATTGTGAGACCAAAGACTCTAAATTTGCCCGCTCCTCTACGTTCAAGTGTTCAGTGCGTAATCTAGATAATACTTCCTCTACCCGGGATTGAGGTAATTGTAAGGTAATTGTAACCCGCTAAGGCGGAGACATATAATATGGAATGTACTCAATTCCATATTATATGTCTCCGCCTTAGCGGGTTGGTCCATAGAAAAAATTAAGTCATTACAGGTTGGATTGAAAATTTCTATAAAGCCACGATTATTTTTGACACTCGTAATACACTTGTTTATGCAACAATTTGATATTATTTGATCGGGAATTATAGCATCACCATCTTGTATATTAACAGGGACTTTAACTAGCTTTGACGAATTTGCTGGGATTATGTCTTCGTATAGATTGCAATTGTGCGAATTGTACATTGCTATAGGATTAACTGCATTTTTTGTGACTAAATTGTTATTTTTTAGATCAATATTCGATTCCCATTTATTTAATAGATCTAAACCGATCAAGCCGTCAAAATAATCATGAAACTTATAAATATAGAACGTTAAATCGCTACAGTCGTTGAATTCCTGAAAACAGCGTAAGTTAATAGAATAGTCATTACGACTAGTGGCATGCACATTTGTCACCTCAAAAGGATCGTAATTCCAAGGTAGATGTGAGTAATGTTTCATTACAGCTTCAGGACTAATGAAGGATTGGTTTGCGCCTGTATCAATAAGTAGTTTTAACGGTGGATCTGAGATTGATATGTAGGGTAGGTAACGCTGCGTTTGTAGATTGATCTCTATTTTAATTCGCTTGTACTCGGATCCTTCTGAAAAATTTTCCTGGATTTGGGGTTGTATGATTTTCATCCGGGCATGAAGCTAGCTGCTGGTTCATCAATGAGTCATAATAAGAATAATCAGGCTGTCCGTAAAAATCATACAGACACTGTTCAAAGTTATTTTCGTAATAAGGTTCAAACATGTAGGGATTTTCGTAACATTCGTTAAAATTCATTTCCCTGCTCCTAAAATAATTAGAAGGGGGCGGATTTCCCTGCCTAAACCAATCATTACCACGGAATGGCATTGGTTTTGGCACAAAATGGGATACACCACTCATTGGTTTCGGTGTATCGCCTGTGTTTGGCCTATTTGGTTGAATCCCGAAAGTATTATTTTGTGGATTATAATTAGAAGGACGCGCCCCGAATACCTGCTGTGTGCGCGACGGGCCTTGCTGCTGTAACTGCTGTGGCTGATTGAAACTTGGTCTCCACATTTGCGGTAGACGTTGCGGTGGAAATGGCATAGGCATATTTGGTCCAGAAGCACCGGGCATGTTAAAATTGAATTGCCTCTGCAGAGGTGTGGCAGCATGCGGCATGATTGGATTGACCGATGTATTCAGTAACTGAGGTTGCGGCTTCCTAGCTGGTATTTGTTCATTGCGTTGCTGCAGATAAAGAGTGTTCATCTCCTCATGAACGAACTCTAGGGCTTTCTCAATCGTGTCCGGTCGCATGCATCTGATACGAGAACCTAAGGGGTCACGAAGGCCTCGCAGGTATGATTGGAGAGTTAGTTTTTTATACAGGGAACGTTTTGAGTCTATTGTACTTTGAACAGTTTCATGTAATGTGACATATGTCATAATAGTGGCAAATAAAGTTTGACACTTTTCATAATATTCCTGAGGTGTGGAAGAACCTTGAGTTAATAACGCCATGTCATTGTAAAGCAAGGTCTCATCGCGTTGATCGGAAAAGTTATTCACTAACGAACTACGTATGCCTTCCCAGTTTTCCGGTACACCATTAGTGTTAATCAAACGAGCTGCAGGTCCAGTGACCTTATTAAGGATACCGTTTAAAAGCGCCAAGTTTATTAATTCGCGCCCTGGTTCATTTGACACATAAGCTTGAACTAACTGGTCACACAGCTTAATAAATCTGGTAAGAACATTTGTGTTCCCGTCGAATTCAGGAACAATGCGTAAAGCCTTATATATTTCATCTATGGCCGCCATTTCTCTTGGTGGCTCACTACTGCCTATTTGTCTAAATAAATCTACTAAATCTGATCTGGAGGATCTATCTAACCTAAGGGTCCTTGATTCCTGCACCGAATCGGGCGGGAGGAAACGCCCGGGTGTTTCCACTGCGAGGATCGACCGGAGGACACGGTGGAGCACACGGTGGAGGTGTGCCCCGCGTGGGCGGAGCACCGCCGTGTCCTCGAAGCGGCGATTGGCGGCGGCGACCTCTCGCGTCCGGCCCTGGTGCAAGCCATGGTCCGGAGCGAGACGGAATGGGACGCCGTCACCTCCTTCTGCGAAGCAGTAATGCTAGAGAAGGAGGTGGCGGAACGTGAGAGGGAGAGAACCTCACAGCGTCCCGGCCGCCGTGGGAGACGCCCAGGGCGTCGGGGGCCACCACGTGGCCCCCGGCCACCGTAGGCGCGGGCCTGTGGACGGTGGGCTATGGGCTAGCTCACCGTCCGTCCGTCTCATGACGACAGGCCGTGTCGACGGCGCGTTCGTGTTCCACGCGCGCCTCAAAGAGAGTCAGCAAAAAGGAAGGGGTCCGAAAGGACCGATGCCTGCCGGGGTTGCGGGACTATTCGAAAGAGATACCGTGGCCCCGGAACACAAAGGGCGATGAAGGAACATGGATGGGTTTTAGTCAGTAAAAGTCTGACACTCCCTCCTGCTCCGCCCAGAGCGGGAGAAGTCATTTGATGATTTCCCATCCGAAAAAAAAAAAAAAAAAAAAAAAAAAAAAAAAAAAGGGTCCTTGATTGCCTGGGATGGAAAATCTTGGATGTTTTTTATATTAACACAATAAGGATACGGAAAAGCAACTCGAGAACTATTCTAGAGTACTTACATATACATAACTGGCCTCTCTGCGGTATCTATGTCTTGATACACCTCCTGGCCGCAGCTTCTGTAGATCCGGATACTCTGGTTCGGTGCTTAGTAGCCACCCGGGTGACCCGCGAGTCGCGAAATTGTTCTCGATCCTAGCAATTACTCTCGCGAACCGGCCCGCGAGTATCCTACCGGCTGCGCCAATTATGAAGGCTGAAGCCGGAGGATGCAAAGAAAACCAATTACTTTTAACTAATTTATTAGGAAATAAAATTACATAAATTGCTTAAGGCTAGATTTAGGTGATAATTGGTCGATGGTTGTACCAAGAATGACGGAACGAGTTGGGCGGTGTCGCAATTCGGTTCCACGTGTATTAAAAATGCTGCGTCGACGCCACGTGTAAGAAATTGCCGCGATGCAAAATATTGGTGTCAAGTAGTCAGTGGTCCGAGTGTTGCACCGAATCGTAATATCAGCATTTCTGCTGTTACACCGTCACGTAACATACAAGTGATGAAAATGTTCATAGGCAAAAGAGACTACCACTACAAGTGGATCATATTATGTTACTTACTAGCTATCCTTGTTTTAAATATATTGTTACACAGGCAAATAAAAAAAACATTATTTATAAATCTTTATTTATATCCAAAATATTTGTTTGATAATTTACCCTATTACGGAGCTGACTTAAAAGAACTTCATGCATTTCCTGCTTTCTCCTTTCATCATTCTGCAGATGCAGAATTTTTAATTCATGCTCTTTTATGGCAATTTCTTTTTGTAGCTCTACTAACTCTAAGCGCGATTTAGTTAATTGGTTCAGTTTTGCAGTCACTCCTAGTTTTGTAATTTTTTGATTCAGTTTTAAACATGGACTAATCTTGGTTTTTAATGCCTTTGGCTTCCATGAAGACCAATAATTCTCTGAAAATATAATGGTTTTAATTAAATAAATGTTGTTAAATAAATTAATTTAGAAAAATCAACCGAATAATCCGTAAAGACATACCTTTTTCAGCTTGTTCTACTTCCATATCCTGTATCTGTACACCAGGTTGATAGGCGTCAAAGGTATCTTTGTCTGAAAATAAAGTAAAATTTTTATAGTAATTCTTTTTTCATTCTACAACAAACAAACAGTATGCTAAAAAATTTAACAAGAACACCTTGCATATCATTTAATTTAACACACCTACCATTTTCAATTGCATTATTAAATTTCTCCTCTAAAACTTGTTGCGGGCAAAAATCATCTTGATCTAAAACAAAACATAATATTAGGGTCCTTGTTTCTCATTTTACATTAAAGATACATGTCGGTTGAACATTCAGTAGGAATGGAAAAATCAACAACCCTCATGTGTGTTCATAAATTTTGGTTAACAGTAAAAATCAAGTGTGCGTTCATTAATTTTGGTTTAGAGTAAAAATCAAACCCACAGCTTCGGTTCAGCAGACAGGGATTAAAACACTTTGTTAAGTACCTAATTAGTGGACATAAAATAAATATAATTATTATTGAACTAAATATCTATGTACTGTTACCTAAAATACAAGAAATTTCATCATCTGGTACAACTATTAAATTATTTTCCAATGTTTGCGGTGGCAATTCTTCTGGGATAACTATAACAGTCTCTTTCAGGTTTTGTTCTGAAAAAAATAAAAAATAAACAATATAGTTAAAAGCTTTATCAACACAACATCACTGCCCAATAGTAAGTATTATGAATAAAAAATAAATAACTAAAAATATTTGACTTTATACCTGGAATTTTGTCACTGTCATTGCGAGCATCTAGCCCAGTGATATTGGAGCATATCGCCATAACCTTCTCTTCAATATCTGTAAAATCTGGGGCTGAAGAGGGCCCGCCACCAGTTCTATACAGTTCTTGCCGATGTTTTGCCATCGTTTTCTTTGTTTGTTTTTTAATGCTCTCATATTTTAGCTTTAAGCTCTTCACACTTCTCGCTGTAAAGCCTGTAGCGGCATTAAATAACAAAGTTATTTTGTTCCAGGCCGCTTCTTTTTCTCTATTGGTAACAGCATCGGTCTGTTTGTTTTCAATTATTGATCGATGTTTTGCCACCAATTCCATCAACAATCTCACTTCGCTCTTGTTAAAATTCGTGGAACGTTCACGTTTTACTATGGTTTCCATAATTAGAACGCAGAAGACACACACAACACAGAACACAAGTAACTCGAACGGAAAGAAAATATTAATATTAACACGGAGACAAGCCGACAAGGTTTAAGGTTATGATTCCCGTGTTATGACAACCGCTGTCATTACGTTGAAAATTGTGCGTCTCTTTCTAAAATCTGTAAACGTACATAAGCGCGTCTCGCTCTCGCAGATGTAGTGTGAAGCTAGTGACAAAAATCGGTCAGCTAACTAACAGGACGTTAGCAGAGCTTTGAAAAATTGAAACTCTCTAGTCGTTCGTTAAAATCTCAGTTAAATTTAATGAACTGTTAGCTATCTGACGTTTTAACTGACCATTGAAAAATCGGCCCTAAGTGTAGAATATTTTAACACTGGTGAGAAAGTTTCAGTAAATTCTATACCTTCCGTCTGGGCAAAGCCCTTAGCAACTAGCCTAGCCCTGTAACGCACATCACCATTACTACTATATTTCTTTTTAAGCACCCACTTGTTTTTTACCACTGTATCATACTTTGGTCTGTCCACTAGCTCCTAAGTGTCAAGGTCACTGAAAGCTTTTAGCTCTTCATTTATAGCACTTTTCCACTGCACTTTCTCAGGTCCACTCATAGCTGCATCAAGTGATATCTGGTCACCTGTTACATCTTCCACACACATATTGGTAGCACCGTAGTAGTCAGGTTTTCTTCTAGTACGCTTCTTTGGAGCATCCAAAACCTGTGACTGTTTCACAACTTCTGTGTCATCTGATGAGAGAGGATCATGAAAACTGTCTTCTGATTCACATGATGTTTCATCGGGTATACAGGGTGGAATTTTGTTATGCCACCTGGAAGGAGAGTACTCTTAATACTGCAGATAGAAAATTTTACTCAAAGGAAACATTCCTTTATTTTTGAATAGAAAGCAAACTGCATTCAAAGATTTTCGAAAATTCTCTTCTCCCACACCCGGGAATCGAACCGGCTAAAATCTGAAAAAATTATACCCTGTACTTTTATTGCATCGATCGTTAGGGTCAATTATAAGGATGAAATCTCTCTAACAAACATGATAAATTAAATGAAAGGAAAACCAGGAAATTTGAAGTTACAAATTCAATGAGTCAAGTTAAAGCTCTTTAACTAACATCCATCTTTTGTTTTTGATTTAAAAATTAGATTGTCACAGTTGTTATTCACATTTGATTGTTTTTAAAACTCATTTCACATTTTGTCTCACGGTGAAAATGGCTTATCAAGAACAGTTTGATTTTATGGAAGCTTATTTTTTAAATAGCACAAAAACGTGAATCTAGCTCTGCGGTGGTATGAAGAGAGATATCAAGACCGACAGGCACCAACTCGGTTCGTATTGAAAAGAATGGTAGAAAATTTAAAGAATACGGGTGGTTTCAAGAAGAGACGGCAAACTATTCAGCAAAACTATTTTGAACTAGATGTTTTAACATACTTTGAATCATTTCCGAAGGCTTCAAGTAGAGATGCTGCCGATGAATTAGGAACAACCCACACTCGCGTACTTAAAGTGCTGAAAAAGTATAAGTATAAATGCTATCGTGAAGGTCGGTTGGTGCAAAAATTGCATATTGGAGATCGTGAGAGACGATTACAATTTTGTGAAAACATGCAGGAGGAAATTGACCGAAACCCTAATTTTTTGAGAAACATTGTATGGTCTGACGAAACCAACTTCAGCAATAATGGCATGTACGGTCGAACAAGCTATTTGGTATACATTTTACAATGTAATTTGCTGGTTAAACTATAAACTAAATAGCTTGTTCGACCGTACAATCGCCGCAATAACCATTATTGGTCTCGAGTGAATCAAGTAAGATTTTCTTTCAACGTTTGGTGCGGAATTATGAGAAATAAAGTAGTGTTAGTCCACGTGTATGAAGGTCATTTAAACACTGTCAAGTATATTGAAATACTGGATCTCTTAAGAAACGAGTTAAATGGTTTCCCCGAGGAAGAGCGAAACCAAATAATTCTACAGCAAGATGGTGCTCCAGCACATAACAGCAGAATCACTACTGCCTACATTAATAACCATTTTAATACCTGGATTGGTACAAACGGCACAATCAGATGGCCTGCGAGATCGCCAGATCTCACCCCATTAGATTTTTTTTTGTGGGGATATGTAAAAAATCAAATTTACATGAAATCTTATGCGAATGACAACGAGTTGAGAGTAGAAGTTCAGAATACGATTTATAATATTCACCACAACACTTTATTAAAGGTTACTAGAAATGAATTCGTTAAAAGAATAAATTTGTGTATCCAAGAGAATGGAGCCCATTTCGAGCAACTAATTAGTTAGTTTACCATTTTTTGTAAATAATTAAATTAATTTAAGATTTCCTGGTTTTCCTTTCATTTAATTTATCATGTTTGTTAGAGAGATTTTATCCTTATAATTGACCCTAACGATCGATGCAATAAAAGTACAGGGTATAATTTTTTCAGATTTTAGCCGGTTCGATTCCCGGGTGTGGGAGAAGAGAATTTTCGAAAATCTTTGAATGCAGTTTGCTTTCTATTCAAAAATAAAGGAATGTTTCCTTTGAGTAAAATTTTCTATCTGCAGTATTAAGAGTACTTTCCCTCTAGGTGGCATTACAAAATTCCACCCTGTATTTGTTGCGTCGCCCACATTATCTTCTATAACATCTGTGCTATCTGACTTACTGTTATCGCTGCACTCTGGTGGCTGTTGGTCCTCTATCAGTACAGTTGTTGATGATCTGTCCTTGGTGTTTTCCATGACCACCACATCACTGGCAACAATGACCTTTTGCGACTGTGGGTCAAATAGATGATAACCTTTAGTATTTTCTGAGTAACCAACTAAGACCATCTTGTTTGCCTTCTTATCAAACTTTTTAGATAACCTTAAGTATTTTCTGAGTAACCAACTAAGACCATCTTGTTTGCCTTCTTATCAAACTTTTTACGCTTTTCTTTGGGCACATGGACCATTACTGGGCTGCCAATGATTCGTAGATGGCTAATATCTGGCTTTCTGCCCGTCCACATTTCAAAGGGAGTTTTTTCTATATGTGAAGCCACTGACCTGTTTTTAAGATAGACTGCTGTGTTGGCAGCTTCTGCCCAAAACTTCTTGTCTAGGTCTGCCTCATATATCAAGCATCTCGCCCTCTCCACAATGGTTCTGTTTGACCTCTCGCTGAGTCCATTCTGCTCTGGCGTATATGGATTTGTTTTTGATGAATTATGCCTTCATTCTTTAAATACTCTTCCATATGGTTGCTACAGTATTCGCTACCATTGTTAGTTCTCAAGATTTTGATTTTTGTATTCTCGAAATTCTCTGCCATCAATTTAAATTCTTGGAAATAGTGTATCACTTGACTTTTAGACTTCATGAAATAAATGAATGTCATTCTACTACAGTCATCAATAAACAACACAAAGTAACGAGCACCGCCTATTGATTGTTTCTCCATCGGTCCACATATCGCACGCCCAGAACAACACTGCACTAAGTCTAAATAGCTCATTTTTCAGAATTGACGAAAAACCGTTATCTCATATTATTTCACAGTTATTGCGAATGTCTTGCACATTACAGGTGAAGAATCCAATGCGTTTCAGCATTATATAGTTCAGCTGATTCAAAACGCATTAATAAAGCAAAATAATGCATTTTTTTACTTAATTCACTGTTGCGGAATGACTGAACGAAAAAAAAAAAACATATTTCGAGTTACATGCTTTTTACTGATTAATTCTGAAATAATGCACTTTTATTCTACAGTTTTTACTGAGATTCAATATACAATAACGTCCCATTTGTTTTGTTTTTAGGAATAGACCTATTAAAAGCGAAATAAAAGACAATTTTTCTAAAATAAGTAGGTACTTATATTTAAAACATAAACTAGTACTCGTTTTGTACTCGTTGTGCTAATAAGTATTATAACATGTAAATCACAAAAAACAAAAAACAGTCTTCAAAAATTTTTAACAAAAAAATAATATAAAATGGCAAAGTTGGATGGATACAAAACAATCATAACACAAAAACACTAATTAAAAGTTATAAACAAAACAGTAAGTAATTAAAATACGTAATCATTTTAAACTTCAACCAACAAGTAATTATTTTTGAAAGTACGACTATGTAGTCTTACCTACAATCATTCATGGCATATCACTAAAACTAAAACAAATCGAAAATTATAATTTAGACGTCAATTACCAACCACTAAACTACTTAATCCAAGCGGAGTTAGCCACTTTCAACTTACAATTATAGCTGCGATATTAATTCTTATTAAAAACTCTAAAAACAAGACATCTTATGGCCTTATAAAGTTGTATAAAAAGTTGGTAACAAAGAAACATTAAGCACTGTTTAGTACCATACAACTATCTTAACTCAAAGTATTATCTTGGAATCTTAAGGGTATCCCTACTTACTATAACCAGTCTTTAAGAATAACAAGTCTTATATAAATCACCAATGTATTACAATATCACAGGTTTACTTGTACCTTAATATTCACTATCTTCAATTAAAAAATAAATACTATAGAAACGGGGAAAAACTTTTTTTTATAACTAATAACATAGGAACTCAACGTTTCATTTTTCAGTATTGTGCTACTATTCTAAATTTAATGCAGTCTTATAATAGGAATTAACATAATTAGCAGGAATTATATTTTTTTCGATTAATTCCATAATATCTCTTTTTTTGTTTTCAGCCAGAGGTTGTTTTTCTGTATATGCTTTAACTAACAGCGGAGAAAAGCCTTGATCTCTGTAGCGCCTTGAACGATTTCGAACACAGACTTTCTTAAAATCAGTGTCTTCGAAGGATGTTTTATAAAAGAAAGTCAAGGGATGTTGTTTTTCAACGCGTAGTTGCTTAATGTCGTGCCATTTAAGTTGATTATTGTCCTCATCTATATTGAAATTGTTGCCCCAAGCTTCCTGGAGGATTTAAATTTCATAAAAATCGTCGTATGTAAGCTCCCTTAAAAGATATGGGTTTCCTGTTTTTTTGGCAGTACGAATTAACGTAGCATATTGCTGTGGGCAATAAATAGGGCCAGATTTTAAGTGTCTTTTTATTTGTTTTTCGATTACACTGTGAACGTTGTCCCCTTCATTTTGTGAATGTCCGCGGATCAAAAATGTATGTGTTATAGAATTAACTCTCAGATTATTAACTGCATAAGCATAGACGGATATAAGTATATATTTTTTTGTTGCCCACAGCAATTATCACTATAAAATATCATATCCACGTCAGTATCAGGAACGCTCTTTTCAAGTACCATTTCAATGTATTTTAGGACACAACTTCCTATCCTATCTCAACTGCACCACGTTTAGCTTCGGTTTCGTCCCAGAAAAAATACGCAACATCCTTTGCGTTTAAGTCACTTACAGTAAAGTTAAAGCAATTAATTCTTGATTTATAAAAAAAAAGAGAAACTTGACCTTTGGGAACCTGCATGACTGCCTGCAGGTCGTATACTGCTACGACGACATCTTTCCTGTTTTTGTCAGCCTCTTTTTCAAATCTGGACAATTCTTTTTCTTTGAGGTGGTTATTATACTCTTCACAGAGTTTGGCCTTGCCCTCATCATCGGCATTTTTATAACGTTCACACAGGTCGCATTGGTCTTTCTTGGGAATATAAAAAGAAATATTGAACTCCTCATTGAATATCCTACTGAAAGTTGAAGCTGAAGCTGGAGTTAAATTATTTTGCTCTCGGAGGGTTTTGTAATCTCTATACAAGTCTGCCAAACATTTATCACTTGCGATATATTCTCTTTTAGTTTGAGCTCTTAAATAATGAGACTCTATTCTAGGAATAGAATTTATGAAATCAGTCACACTATCTTTTATTTCAGAGTCTATTTTGCGGTGATTACCATGCTTCCCGCGTTCATCAGATTGAATAAAACCTTCATCAGTTTTCTTTGAAAGAGCCGTCTTAATATATCTATCACAAATGCTCAGCGTAGCCTTAAAAAACTCTTTACATACCCTAATCCTGTTGTTATTTTTTACAAAATAGTAAGCCGAATTCAAAGCCCTCAATTTTTGAGAAGTGATGTACCTATATTTCGGTTTGATTTCTTGTGTATGCCTTACTATGTATTCTCTTTGCCTCTCCAAATCGCCCAGCTGCCAAAACTGATTGAAAATGTCTTGTCTTACCATTTCATCTATTTTAGTTTTACAATTCAACCTGCATTTGTCGCCACAAGGTGGACGGATTTGACGCCCAGCGATCAGTTTTGTAGGATTTGATAAAGAAACATACTCTTTTCCTGTATTTCGCAATGTTCTAGCAATCTTAGACTTCCAGCCAGCAGGGTTTCGTTTTCTCTTTTTACTTAACTTAGGCTCGCTCACTGATGGAGCAGTGTCAATGGCAGATGAAGTTGAGGGTGCGTTTGTCGGAGTAGAATTAGAATCCTCATGAGTACTCGCTGTAGGAAGACGCGGTCTATTAGATTCATCATCAGATGAACTACTTGAGCTACTGGAGCTTGACGATGATGAGCTGGAGTCTGACGAGGAGCTCGAGGAGGAAGAAGAAGATAATCTTCTAGGGATTACAAGAGGCCGAGATATTTCTTTAACAGGCAAAATAAAAGTAGGATCCGTATCCGAATCATCTATAAAATCTTCTTCATCGCTATGATCAGATAAAACAGGAACGGGTACCTCCCTATCTGATGCTTCATCGGCTGATGCTGGCATCGCTGTTGTCTCATCGGTTGATGCTGCCATCGCTGATGTCTCATCGGTTGATGCTGCAATGGTTGTATTTTCAAAATCCTTTTCCACGCTGCTTTGTTGGACAGAAGGTCTGGTTTCTTCTGTGGTTGCTTCCATTGCCTTTTTGAGTAACAGGAGCCCACGACCTCTCATCATCTGCCAAATAACAATTAAAAATTTAATTAATTCAACAATAGTGCATTATCTCAAAAAAAAAGTATTAATCTTCTTGTATATAAAGAAAAATATCTATTTTAAATATATTTCTTTTAATTTATAATGTAAGTAACAATTATAAGTATAAAACAATATTTATTATATTTTTATAACAAAGTTAGGGCATAATTTATATCTACCATCAATAGTGCATCATTTAACTGATTTTTAGCTTTTACGAACAATACTGAACCATTTTGATATAATTCAAAAAATCTAACATACCTTCGTCAACAACAGAGTATGAAATAGTAACAAACACGTAGTACAAATACAGTCACCAACACTGAATTAAAACGAAATAATTCGGCTTATTTTGTATGCTTCATTCAACAACACTGCATTAACACAAAATAATTCACTGTTTCGTAAAGGATCTGCGTGCTGTTTGTTACCTGAGGCGGACAAGTTGCAACTAGAAATAGTTTTGTGTTCGCGGTATGACTCTGGCAGCGCGTCGTCACCAATAGAGAGTTAGCGCGCCATCTATTGGACATTTTTGTAAATATAAATACGCCTGTCTTCGTGGTATGCGCGGCAAATTTTTGGCTATTCAAATATGTATAAAAGTCAATTTTGAGATTTTTCGACATAATACAGTGTTGTTCTGGGTGTGCGATATATCTGAATGAACAATTTGTAGTATTTCTGTTGCTCGTGATCCAGCAGCAAACGGCAGTCGAGTTTGTTTACCTTCACAGCATACCTCACAGCTCAATTTACTTGTTGTGAATGTATCTGTGTATTCGAGTCCTTCTACTAATTCACAACGCTTCATTTTGTTCATATCATTACTGTTTATATGTCCAAGCCGACGTTCAATTTATAAACACCATCAACTAAATCGGCATCTGCAACCAGATCACCTGATCTGTTCCTTATTGTACATTGGTTTGGTTCGAAAACAACACAGTTTCCATTCTTAATTAGTCCGCTGAGCGATAATACACACATCAAAAGTATCTAGGGATCAACATATATTTTTGCAATAACTTTTCTCCTGATTGATATTAATTAAAATTTTCTTTAAGGATTCATCAAATAAAGTGTTTTCGTTTGTCACAGTAACGATAAACCAAGTCACCTTTGCATTAATAAAGAAATTTGCCATTTTCCTAATAAAGGGATTTTTGACATTTGAACCACTAACATTAAAGTTCGAAAAAAAGACTGAAATAACAGTTTTCTTTAAAATTTTATTGGGTAACTTAAACAATTAATAATCCGTGTTTCTACCGCGAACACTAACAACACAAGAACATCGGTTTGGCATACTCAAAATGAGTTCATCCAAATCACGCTGTGGAATGGCCGCCCATGTTCGTTGCAACAACAAAAAAAGGTCTTCTTGCGACTGGATACCCTCCATATTCGGCAGAGCTCTTCTCTGTAGCATATCCCATGCATGCTCAATCGGGTTCAAGTCTGGCGACTGAGCAGGCCAGGGCAGGACATTGATGTTAGCTGCGGCGAGAGTCTGTCTTACAACTCTTGCGGTGTGCGGTCGTGCATTATCATGCATTAACTGAAATAAGGGACCGATTTGCACTTGTAGAGGAACGATGACGTCTGATACAATCGTCTCAGCATAAATTTGAGCGTTGAGGTTGCCTCTGATCCAAATCAACTCAGTTCTTCCGCCGATCCAAATACCCGCCCATACCATGATGGTTCCACCACTATAAGGATGGACTTCCTGGCAGGATTTTAATCGCTGTTGGCGTCCAGGGGTTCTCCAGTGTCGTATACGTCTTGTATCCGGTCTCATACCAAAACGAGACTCATCAGAAAAGCACACGAAACGCCATTGTTCTTCTGCCCAATTTCTGTGTTCAAGAGCCCATTGATATCGAATCCTACGATTGTGCATTGCTATAGGTGGTACCCGTAGCGGTCTTCGGGAATGAAGGTTCACTTCATGCAAGCGGTTTCTGACTGTTTGGTCGCTAATTAAGTTCCCTGAAGAGTGATGAAGCCTCACGGCTAACATCATGGCGGTTATTGTTGGAGCTCTTCGAGTTAAGATTTGAATGTATCGGTCTTGTCTCCGTGTGGTGCAGCGATACCGTCCTCCATGGCGCTCAGCCACGGTACCAGTGCTTCGGTAACGTGTCCAAAGTCGACTGATAACACTCTGACTTGTATTCAGAGCTAAAGCTACAGTACGTTGCCGGGAACCAGCTTCTATCATTCCCACGGCTCTGAGCATTTCTTCCCTGCTTAAATGACGTCGCCGCTCCATAATAACGTTGGTTTTAATCAGTAGTAGGGAAACAGTAGCACTAATAATGTCTTCAATGCGTTGTATGTTTTTATAGGGAAAATATTGACAGCTTATTTTCATCTTTTAGTCGAATTTGATTGAGAGTTCCTGATTCAAATTATGAAATGCACCAAAAAGGATCCATATAAATTTATAAAATCATAAATTTATTACAAAGCCACATCTCAATCTCAAGAAATCCGCATAAAAATGCTTGATCCCTAGACATTTTTGATGTGTGTAGGTAAGTCGTGAGAGTTGGTACACACAACACATCTTTTACAGATATGTTATAATTGTAACTTGTCGTGATATTCACATCTCCTGAACACAGAACGGGAACTTTCATCCTATTAGCAACGATAATCTCTGGTAAACACGACGAATATGATGGATTTTCCAGCCAACTTTCGTTCGTCGACATGTGTTGACTTGCGCCCGAGTCAACGTAAAAGTCGTTCTTGCTAAACTTTCCGCTGAGAAAAACAGCACTGAAAGCGTTACTATGTTTCTTCTTATCGGTTATCTCGTTCAAAAGTGGGCATTGAGTACGATAATGTCCAATTTCATTGCACCGGTAACATTTCATAGCTTTCTTGTTGTTGACAGTGTCAGCCATTGACTCATTTACTTTCTGTGCACTATGGCCACTTTGTTTCTTGGTGTTGCCCTTAGCGAATTTCTTTTTATACCTGGTTAATAATGCTGAGTTGCATTCCGTTTCACTCGGATCAACTGTTTTCATAACAAGTAACTTTGTTTTAATGGAATCAGCAGTTATTTGTATTCCGGAATGTTCAATAGCCATAATCATGGGCATAAATCGCTCTGGGAGCCCGGCTAGCAACAATGAGCCAATCCACTCATCGTTAATAGCGAATCCTGTTCCGCTTAAACGTTGAGACGTTTCAACTTTTTGTGTCACATAATTCGTCATATTCTCACTGTTTTACAATCTTATAGAAATCAGATGACGAAGCAAAGTAATTCTCCTTGAAAATCCTGAGTCGTCGAACAAAGCACGCAGTTTTGTCCATAACTCCTTCGTGGTCTTTGTTTCCTTTATGTGCACGAATAATGATGAGTCGATCGTTAGTATAATCTTCGCTCGTGCTTTGATATCTGTTACGGCCTCAGCCTCGGTTCCTTCCACTTTTATGAATTTATCTGCCCCTTCTAGCACCAACAAATTTTTGACAGCGAACGCCCAATCATCGAAGTTTTCGCGTCCTTTCAGCTTCGGAATATTTGTAATATAGTTGGAACTCATTTTTCTTCTGATATAACACGAAATACTGCAAAATCACTCAATTCTACGATATTTTACAAATTTTATGGGTACTGGGCTCATAACCTATTAAAACTGCAATATCGTTATCAACCGACTGACTTTATTTTTGAAGAAAAAGTTACACATCATCATCATAGAGTATAGAGGTTGCCAGTACTTATTCGACTAAAAGTAGTTTGTATTGTTACATATCTAACAAGTCAGCGTTAAAGTTGTGTATTAATGATATATTATGCTTGCTGACATTTAACAAAACCTTTGTGTTAAGTAAAACTTAAAAACGTTGGAACTCAGTTATTTCTAGCAAAATAAGACTTATTGTATAAATTCATATCTGTTTATTTATTTATTTAGTTCAGGCCAACCAACAATTGTTTATACTGTTACATGTTAATGTCATGTCATGTTGTTGTCATGTGTGTTTATGAGTTCAGTTGAAACCTATGGATTTTATATATGTCTAAATGGGTTATGCAATAAATTTTAATTGGAAAAGTAAACAATATTAATTAGTGTATTCGAGAAAATGTATTTCTTTGTAATTCATACAAGGCTCGAAATTATGACATAGCCTTTCTTGAGAAACTGTATACATTGTTGTAATACTTATTTGTTTATTTATTTTATTTATTTATTTAGGATCTCAAACAAAAGATGTACGCAAACACATGAAATAAGTAAAGAACGGCAAAAGTATCTCGTAGGTGTACTCTTTCACTTACAGGAGACCACAGCATACACAATAAAATGTTTAACGGTCATTCTTCAATTAGACGTTCTTCGCCTAATTACCGTACCCTTTTTTGTTTTCACTGATTTGACATTAAACACATTAGAATATGAAACACATCAAAGATACGAATTCAATAGTTAATAAGGCGTTTAAGTGTTAGTGGTGGTTTTCTAGATAATGAGACTTACAAATTTAATGTGTATGGTAATTAGATAAGTTGAATATTTGATGCAACGGAAATTAGAAAATATCATCAAGTCCATGTAAAATATAAAAAATAATAATATCACTCATTCGACATGCATTAATCATTTGTACACAATCATAATAAAATTATATCATTAGAATTAACAATGTATCCCTCACATCCAATCGTAAAAAAGACACTTTATCATTGCTATCGTTTATTAAAAATTAGACACTTTCAATGAAAATCAGCTGAATATTCTTATTCGCGCAATCTACACATTTTCTTGAAAGACACTCATTTCTGAAACAGCATATTGATGACAGAACTTTGTGAGCGGAGCTTTAGTATATATAGTGTCAAATCTTTTAAGTGACGCTATGATCAAGTCCATTAGTAGAACAAGAGAGACTTGCATGTGTAAGACCCACGTCTTACACATGCAAGTCTCTCTTGTTCGTGAATCAGGAATCACGACCCAATATGGTCGCATCTTGCAAAATGTCGCGTAGCTGATTTAATAGGTGTTTAACGTGTTTAACTCAAGAAATTTAGTGTGAAGATTTAATAAAGTGTCTGTCAAGAAACGTTTTTGCTTTTTTATTGTTTTTCTTGAAATGCATTCTCTCTTGCCAGGAAAAATGCGACTATTCTCGTCTTTTTCTAGAAAAATTTGGACGTCTTGTTTAATTTTCTCTATATTAGTCTCCTTATTATTATTATGTAACTACTTTGGTTCGTTTTCCTTCTCGTGACTTTGTTTTGGTTTTTCTTGTAGCGTGTTTTTATATTTCAGCCTTAATGCTTGCTTCCTGTACTTTTCTTTTGCAATTGAATTTGGTATCTTCTTCAAGAGAACTTCTTTTTTTTTTAAAAGAAGTCGACTGTAGTCAAATCTCTTTTTGCTTTTCAGGAAATGTTAGTAAAGATACAGTTTTAGAGTAATTTATTCAGCGCAGCGAGTATGACGAATCATTGAGATGTAATGGTGTTGAGAGTTTCAAGAGGATCTGTTATACTGTTATCATATCTAGATCTACGACTACTTCTTCCTCAATTGTTTCCAATTTTTCCTTTGTCATGTTTTCCTTTTGTCTTTTAGTGTGCGGCCAGACTGGCAGTGCGGTGCGGGGTGCGGTGCGGGTACGACAACGCACGCGGTTTGCCTGGCCAGACTGGTAGCGCGGTGCGGCGAGCAGCGCGGTATCGGAGATACCCGCTCCCGCCAGGGTTACCAACCTAAGTTGGTAACCCTGGCGGGAGCCCTGGGTTGGTAACCCTGGGGGGAAAACCCCTAAGGGTTTTCCCCCCAAATTTAGGGATTTACCCCTGAGGGAGGGATGTGATTTTCTATGGGCGTTCTAATTTTAGGGGCTTTTTTAATTTTATTATTTATCATTGTAACCGTAGGCGCAGGCCTGTACACGGGGAGCTATGGGCTAGCTCGCCGTCCGTCCGTCTTATGACGACAAGCTGTGTCGACGGCGGGTTCGTATTCTACGCGCGCCTCAAAGAGATGTCAGCAAGAGAGAATGGGTCCGCAAGGGCCGATGCCTGCCAGGGCTGCGGGTTGTTCGAAAGAGTTACCACGGCCCTAGAACACAAACGGCAAAGAAGGAACATGGATGGGTTTTAATCAGTCGGTTGCATCATTTGATGATGTACCATCCAAAAAAAAGGGGGATTTTCAAGTAATTGTGGGAATTTTGACTCAGCTTGAGGGGTAAATATTTTTAGGAGTTGGTTACCCTGGCTCCCGCACTTGCACTTGTATGAACGAGCTATGGCTTGAGCTGCCCGCGCGCGATTCGCGTGCGGCCCGCGCCAACTAGCCCGCACCGCAGCCCGCGCCCGCGTGCCCACTATGGACACTCCAATGAAAATCATATGTTTGAGCTCGTCGCACCGCGTCTGCACCGCACCCGCATTTGCAGTCTGGCCAAGCACTTATAGTAAGCTCTGAAATTTTCCCTAGTCCTTTTTTGAGTTCTCTTCCGGTTTTTTGATGACTTTTTGCAGATAGGAAGTATTTTTTTATCTCTTTTTCTTTTATTATACCTTTCTTTCTCTTTTTCTTTTGATTGTTTATACAAAACAGGGTCATTTTTAATTCGTTCTCGGCATTGTCGTGCGGCTAGCCTTATCTTTTCTTTAACTTCCTCTTTGGTCTTTTTGGGTTTCCCATCCTACAAATTAAATAACTTGATTAAGGCGACACTAAGCGTCCTTGAGCGAGTGGGAGGAGCTTGCGCGCCGCGCCCCGCGACCCCGCAACTGCACGCACGTAATTTCGTACGGTAACCATACGTTTCAGATGGTGGGGACTATTTTTAATATTGTGTTAATAAATAAATTGATATTCTGATAATTAATTATGATTGCAATCTTATTGTTTAAAAAAAATGGATAATATAATAAGTTGGTTTTTGGACTTTTTGGTTGGTGGACTTTTTATCACTTTCCAAAAAAAATGGCATAAGCTTCTACTCCGTTAACCTACCCATTTTTTATGGAAACTGATAAAAAAGTCATACGGTATATCTATGTAAATAATGAATGTGTCCATACATGGAATGGGAAGTACTAATTAAATATGTACGTGGTTAAAATAATAACAAAAGATCAGCTGTTATTATTATAAATATTTGTGTTGTATTTATAATGTATTTGTCATCTGTGAGAAAAACATAAAACAAAAAAGATGATTCATTTGTGCGCGTGTGTGACCAGATGTACGAGTATAAACGTTAACGAAATAAATAGAATAGGTGTGTAAGGATCGTAGCAGTTGGCGTCAATGGGAAAAAGGCGTGAGTTTATGTGTGTATGATAAAAAATATATTTTTATTTAAAATTCCTCAAAATTTAATACTTTCACATAATCATTATGATGTGTGTGATTATTTGTATCACAGTGTCTTTTGGTTGTTTGTATTGTCTTGTATATTTTCTTCCGTCGTCATGGTTCGTTTTTTCCTTTCTTTCTTTTTATTATCTTTTTCCTCTTCCTGTTTTCTTTTGCGACCCTCTATAGCACTAACTATGTAAGAGGGGTCCCTTATTGTCATGTTCCTTGTATGTCTTGGATCGACCAGTTCTGGAAGCATGCAGTCTATGTAAAATTTATGCAACTTATTTTTCATTTTTGTGTCCCAAAACGTGTCATCCTTAAAAATTAATTCTGTTTTCACAGGAAAGTTTTCCCCAGACCAAATACCAAGCATACATTTATGTTTGCCTGTTATGTGTAGTTGGCCCTGTATTTGATACCACCAATTATGTTCCTTGTTTATTATATATGTTTGATTTGGCAGTTTTTTATAGAACAGTATTTTTTTTTCATTAATTGCTTTTTCCAACCCTAGTTTGTAAGCTGTAATTGGACATTTTATTTCAGCAATGGTATTTTCATCAATAATACCGTCTGGTGATGCGCCCAGAAATGGTATTTGTTGATCAAGAAAAAGTCCACACGGTTCTATTTTAACATTTTCTTGGTTTGCTAACTGTTCTTTTGCGATATTTTCGTTATCTTGTCCATGTTTTATAGATTGGACGTGTCCTATCGACTGTTTGTATAAAATATCTTTAACTAAATTGCAGCAACTTACGTCATTGCGTCTTTTTATAACACGCCCAAAGTTGGAAGCGGTCAAAATTTGTCTCCTTAATTCTAACCACTCACTAGAACCACTTTGCAGTATAGTGTTCCTCTCTATTTGATTGCGATTTTTTGTAGTTTCCACCAAATTATTTAGAATTTTTTTTTTGATTCTTCTAACATCTCATCACTCATATCCGGTTTTGAACATTGATCTCCGTAATTTTTTGAACTTTCTGTATTGTGGTCATACAGTCTTTTCTTTATCCTGTGATACTTCTTGGCTCGCTGCAAACGTTTTAGTTTTCGTACTTCCAACTTTTTTAATTCATTCGTCGGACTCCTGCCTATAATTGCTTTTTGCAGCAATGACAGAGGTTTATGGGTATTAAAAGATAAAGCTGCTGCATTACAACGCATATTGTATTGGTACTTCTGGGAAAAATTTACACGTTTACCTCCTACAAACTTTGCAACAATACTGTGGTACCTCTCTACAATATTGCTGTCAACGTCTTCAATTAGGCTTCTTGAGTGAGCAGCTATATGTGTTAATACAAACTTTATTCTGTGCCACAAACTGTTTGTAAATATGTCCCTGTCTATGTTTTCATCTTCTCCCACCTTTGAACAAAAAAATGCCTTGCAAGTAGTGTGAATTCCAAAGGCATGGTCTGCGGCCAACATTATATCATTGTGTAAACTAGTCACATTGCCAGAATTTTTATAATTTCTTATAGCAGTTACGATTACCTTTCTAATAGATAGAATTCTTTGTTTAGTTATATATTTTCTGTATTTAATTAAATATTTGGTATCAGTAGAAAGTGCCTGTAACTTATTACACACATCAACACGGTCTAGGGATATTTTTAAAAAAGCGAATTACTATCAATGTGTTAATTATTTATACGTCATGTATATATTTAAAAGATACGTTATTTAATATTCTACCATTTTTTAATAATGGTTAAGGTATAGATTAAAATTTCAGGATTTTATGGAAAAAAAATGAAGCATAGACGGAAACCGTATATGAATGAACTTTTAATTTGTGAGTAAAAACTGAAAAAAATAGAAAAATCATTTAATTTGTGTTTATAAACTTGAAGTTAGTAGTCTGAGAAAGCGCCCATGATGTTCATAACACATCGGCAACGATTCGGCATGCTCAGAACAAGGTTGTCAATGTCTTGCTGCGGAATATTGTCCCATGTCCTTCTGAGGTGCGCAAAAAGTTGATCTTCTGTAGCCAGATTTTCAGGAACTTCCTTCAGAGCTCTTCTTTGCAGCATATCCCACGCATGCTCAATGGGATTTAGATCTGGCGATTGAGCAGGCCAGTCTAAGGCCCTAACATTATGTGTATGTAACCAAGCTGCTACCGTTCTCGCCGTGTGTGCCCGGGCATTGTCGTGCATGAGCAGGAAATCTTGCCCCATTTGTGTTCTGTGGGGCAAGATTACGGGCCCCAGCACCTGTTGGGCGTATCGTTCTGCCGTCATATTGCCCCGCACCCAAACGAGATCCGTCCGTCCTCCAAGACGAATTCATGCCCAAACCATAATTGTTCCTCCTTGGTATGGGTGAACTTCCTGAGGGTTCTGGAGACGGCTCCATCGTCCAGGAACTCGCCAAACACGCGTCTTTCGTGAATCTGGATGGAAGCCGAACCTGGATTCATCCGTGAACAGCACATTGGACCATTGGTCACGGCCCCAGTCCACGTGGTTCCGAACCCATTCTAATCGTCGTCCACGATTGCCTCTCCGTAAAGGTGGGACCCGGAGTGGTCTACGAGAGCGTAGATTGCTTTCATGCAGTCGCCTTCTTACAGTTTGGTCACTCACAAGCACTTGGTGTTCCACTCGCAGCCTTTGGACCAATTGAGTCGCCGTTGCATTTGGTTGTGCTCGCGCAGTAATTTGCAAAAATCGGTCTTGTCTGGGGTAGTGATGCGACTTGGCCCCCGGTGCCTCTCCGCTACTTCACCTGTGGCACGATAGCTTGTCCACAATCTTGAAATTACATTTTGATGGGTCCCTATGGCCTCAGCAACATTACGCTGAACAGATCCAGCTTCCAGCATTCCCACAGCTCGTAACATCTCCGCCCTCGTCAAATGTCGGCGTTGCATGGCTACAATACCTCAATTTTAACTTTATCTTTCGTTTAAAAATGAAAAAAAACTGTAACTAAACGTAATTCGTATTGTTTTCTAAATTTCGCACAAATGAAAATTCCCTCTCCTATACATCAAGACATTTTTATGCCACCGAAACAAAAGAATTTTCAAAAATTTGAATTTGAAATTAGTCTGAGATAAATTACAAACAAATCGGTGTATAAAAGATTCCAATGCGGCCAGTACTTTTCGAGTTATTTAATTGAGTATGAAATATCCCTAGACCGTGTTGATGTGTGTACATAGGTTTCTTAATAAATGGATCCGACATTCGATTTTTTCTATAGTTATGTTTTTATAAGGCCTTGACTGTAATAATTTTGCGTAGGTATTTGCGTCACAGTCTGATATTAACCTTGCATATATTAAATTGTGCATTTTAATGCTATTTTTAAAGCCTTCTACCAAAATCGTTGACTCCATTCCAGTCGAAGAACCTGAAAATAAAGTTATTATTACAAAAATATGTATTTATGGAGATATTTTTGTTTTTCTGTTTTACAACATATTAGTTTAATATTTACCAGTATAATTTTTATAGCACTCGTGCTCCTTAGGCGTGATATTTTTCTTTGCAGCTTGAGCGCATATGCAGCAGTATTTATTTTTCACAGCCATAAAAAGAATTTTTCCTGTTCTTTTGCCAATTATCGCAGCTGCGCCAGATAGGGAGGAGTAATTTCTTTTGTACGATCTTTTCCCCCAGCAGCCATCTCCAATGACGTCAATAAGTGGGATGCCGTTTGCACTCACTTTGCCATCTTCAATAGCTAACCGACGTTCTTCATTAGCAGCTTCATTTATAGAAATGGCAATTTCTTTTTCCCAAACTTTGTTTACTGTGTCCATTCTTTTAGTAAATATGTTATGGGATATTTGGGGTAAATCCATTGCGGCTAATAATTCATTTAGCTGTGAATTGCCACATCCTATTGCTACAGCACCCGCAATTGTATTAATATTTATGTCAATTGCAGGGTCATTGCAACAAATGATGAACGTTTCGTTACACATACTGCATTTAAGTTTTAAATTAGAAACTAGCCCTAATTTACGTTCAGCTATAATTTCCACAGATTTCAAACCACAGTCCATATTCCCATGTGAGCATACTTCTTGAAGGTCTTTAAAAAACTTCGCTATATTTATAATACGCATCCCTTGTATACTGTCTTTTTTTCTGAAAAATAAATTGTGCACTATAATTAGAATTAAGTTAAATACTTAATTCTAATTATAGTGCACAATTTATTTACTAAAAAGTTTTCCAAATTTAAATTTTTACATGGGCCAACTATCCTGAAATAATAATAAAAAATATTTACCTGGCAGAGACTGAGTCCTTATTTCCTGTCTCTATGATAAAGGATTCCTCGTTAAAAAATGTTGTTTCAATTACTTCATCACTAAAACAAAATTGCAATGATCAATAAAACGAAACCTGTTTCAATAACATTAAAATCGGAATAATAAATTAGGTAGGTACTTATGCATACTTGTCAGTAATATTGTCCTCATTTTCAATGCCTGGAGTTGCCTTATTCTCCTGTTCTATGTGAATGGATTCCTCGTTAGTAAATGTTGTTCCAATTACTTCAACACTGAAACATAAAATAAACGTTACATAATTACGTTAATTCGTTCTAAATTATCGAACCGTTACACTTGGATTTTCATTTTGACCTAACTATCGGCTTCAGCACCCTCTAAAACTAGAAAAAAAACGATACCCATGATGTAAAATTTGAATTTTCATATAGAGCTCACTATCGATCAGCACCCTCGAAAACCATAAAAACGATTTATCTCTCTTCAAGAATAGAGGATGACTATTATATCACTTTCCAAAAAAATTGGATTAAAAAAAATCGAAATTAAAGTCATACGCGCAATGCGTACGTTTTGAAATCCGTTTTTTTTTTTTTTTTTTTTTTAATTTCTCTTTCTTTGTTCTAATATGAAAAGTTTACTTGAAATTTGTAGCGTTTTTTGATGATGGATCAATTTTTTCGAACCTGTGGAAAAAAGAAGAAAAAAAAACTACGTATGCCATAAGCTTCTACTCCGTTCACCTAATATACCCATACTTTTTGGAAAGTGATAAAAAAGTAATCCGGTATATGTATAATAAAAAGTCGCATGAAGGAGGCATCTTGCATTTTCATTATTTAAATCCAAGATGGCGTATAACGCTTTTTCGTGACGTGACAAATTTCTAAAATTTTACCCCCTTTTTTTTTTTTTTTTTTTTTCGGATGGGAAATCATCAAATGACTTCTCCCGCTCTGGGCGGAGCAGGAGGGAGTGTCAGAGTTTTACTGACTAAAACCCATCCATGTTCCTTCATCGCCCTTTGTGTTCCGGGGTCACGGTATCTCTTTCGAACAGTCCCGCAACCCCGGCAGGCTTCGGTCCTTAAATTTAAATTTTACCCCTACTGCAAGCTCCAATAAAGAACGTCGTTTCAAAAATCTTATGTTAAATAACTGTTTCAATAACATTAAAATCGAAATAATAAATTAGGTAGGTACTTCTCAGTAATGTCTTCATTTTCGGTATCCGGAGTTGCCTTTTTCTCCTGTTCTATACAGCCGGAGCTAAAAAAATAATGTATTTTTAGGTAAGTATAGGCAACGGCATGAAAGTGAAGACATGGGCGAATGTAGGAAGATATTAGTGCATGACGTACTGTAAGTCCGCCAAAAATTACATTACATCTTCGCAGTAGAGGGCTAACTACTTCATCATCATCATCATCATCATCATCATGATGGTGATGATGAAGTAGTATGCCCTCGACTGTGAACATACATAGGAGCGTACTACCTATGTACCAACATACTTACGTGCGATCATACAAACGATACGTACGTATGTACGTAATACACGTACGTGCGAACATACATACGAGCATACTACTTACGTACCAAGAACAACCAACAACTATGTCAATAAGAGCATTCAAGTATTTATTTAACTCAAACCCGGACTGTCACTAAATTGAAGTGGTATGGTCATAGTACATTACAATACTCACCTCGTCTCTGCATTTACGACTCGAGAATCTTTGCTATTTGGTATTCTCCTAAAACAGAAATAACACGAACATTTAAATAAAATAAAAGTATGTTTACTACAATGAAAATAATCATAAATACTTATTTGAATATATTTTTTAGGTACGATAATTTCCACTTTCGATAGAGTTAAATGATTTTGTATTGTATAACGGGCTGGTGTCCGCAACTCCACGTCAAAGCGCGTATTTTGCGTGCGGGTGGGAAACTATTCAATCCATCCCAATTCCCCGATGATATAATATGATAAAATGATTTTATTTCGATTAAAATAAAGTTACTTACCTCAGTAATCTATTTCTTTCCAAAATAAGGCGTTTCTTTTTCAATAATTTGGATTTAGCAACCATTTTTAAAATTGAGTTGTTTTTTCTCCGAGCGTTAGCGTCTACCCGTGACAGTGGTCAGCAATGCACTGCCGCCCGTCGCCCGGAAGAGCCCCGCTTCAACGCGCACCAAGATTATTCGAAAAAACAACGCACCTTGATTTATCAAACAAAATACGAATAAAAATCGTATACTAAAATATGGGGCATTAAATTGTCTTTGAGATGATCTAAGTTTCATGCAAATACGCCCGATAGATTTTGCGTGATGATCGTTTTTTTTGCCGCGTTAGACATTTACAAATTAATTACAGTATGTTATAAAAATATAACTTCACATTATCACATATCAAATTATGAAGGAAATGGTCTAGTATAATATATATTTTTTTCAAAGAAATTAGACAAGAAGTTAAGACGTGATGATCAATTTAAAATCATTAAAAGTCATGTATCTGCGCCTTAATGGTCAGCTTACAGTATAAACGTATTTACGGACAATGATAATAATATTCTACGAAAACTTTCTATTAATACGACGCGACGACGACGCGGCTACAGTTAGTAAACAAGTATTAATTTTTCATACAACGGTAATTATTAACACATGGTAATTAGTAAACGGTAATTAGAAAACGATAGACTTTCTTCAAAATTTCGATAACCAACACAGTATGCAAATACTGGCTTATCTCAACGTACGGAGGCCAAAGTACTGTTCCATTTACATTATCAACTAGGGTCTAACATAAAAAATCAAGTATTTAAATAAGTACAACGGTAATTAGAAAAGTTTTTAACCAAGGCTACCGTAATTATATACTCACGTGCTTCGTTGGCGGTACACTAACGAAAGAGACGTGCAACTGCTGATGGGCCGCGGCACACACTGAGGAGATCTCTCCGAAAGAGCGAACGGAAGATGTCACGGTAATTATAACTTTTAATCGGATATGCGGTTATTTTATGATAATTATTTACAGACTGGTTCTATTGAGTCGATATTTTGTTATGCGATACACGTTGCTTGATATCGTTTAAAACATTGAATGGATCAAAGTAAATCTGTACATCTTAGAAATTACAAGCAAGTTTTAACATTAAGTTGGTGTGCGGACACGCCACGGTAATTAGAGAATAGAGGTCTTTTGAACAGAGGTTAAATTAATTTAGTCTTAACTAATTAAAAACAGAACCCAATATTTTGTTTACAGCTAGATACGGATGCAAACTAACATATAAAAAAAATCCATAATTGAATTTGACAATATTACGGATTATGTAAGCCCGGACAAATAAAAACTTGCAATCGGAGAATGGCCAATAACTAAGTTAACAAAGATATGGTAGCATTAAAAAATCTAAATTAAAATCAAAATCAAACAACAAAATTGGAAAAATTAAATTAAAAATGAAATAAAATTAACAATGTCATAGTAGTAATTGAGAAATTAAATCAAAATCAAACACATTAGGTAGGTAACTATAGGAAATGGGTGTGAAGAAAAACTGCAGCGGTTTGAATTTAAATATACGTTAACTTGTTTATTATTCAAATTTAAAAGACTCACAAGGAAGGTTATAATATCTGCCTCCTAGCACAGTGTAGATAGAAGTAAGAGTGACTAAAAGCAACCAACGCTTTTATAACATTCGTTTAGTGACAGTACTCATAGTGTTTAAAGAAGATTAAAGATTAATTTTTGCTTTATTAAAATCGACTAAATATCAACAGTAACAAAATTGGAAAAATAAAATAAAAAATAAAATAAAATAATGAAATAATTGTTTGTAACTTATAGAACTTTATAGACACATATTTATTTCACATAGGCCTAGATAGGCACTTATAAGACGTCGAAAAAGGTGCACGGTTCGGGTTGGTCGTTTCCATGGAGAAGAACCGGCAAGAAACTCCATGGTTAGGTACTCTTTTCAAATCATTAGGTAGGTATTACAGTATAATTTTGTTACAGCATTAGTACTTAAGTATGGGGGGACAGCGTAGGCCCGACAATAGGTCGTTGCTTACTATAAAAAAGAGTAAAACAACAAAACGATAAATGTAACAAAAGTTCACAAGCATCTGGGAATCTACAAAGCCTACTATGTTCACATGAGTGAACATTGTAGGCTTTGTAGAGTTTTAAAACCAAGTGACACAAATATTGTCATCAGTGCTGTAACTATTCTGAGCAAAAGATGAAAAAAAATGATTAGAAAACTATAGAGATAGATATAGTTGTTGTTGCTGTACATAGTATGTGAATGTTTATATTTTATTGGTTTTATTGGCCCTTAGGCCAGTGTTGGAAAAGTCTTTGTAAACACAATAATAACTAGCTCTGTAAACACTTTAATAGCTGTCAAACTTATAACTGCAAATGTCTCTGTCTCTTCCATTTTTCGACAATTTAAATTAACATTTCAATATACATGATAGACTCTTTTTATCATACCTAACTCACACACAACAGGTATCTCTGCCTATGACAGTAGGAGCAGACAAATCGGCTACGATAAACATAATATAATGACATTTGACTTTTGTTGTAGAATAAATAACACTTTATTTCACATTGTCCTATGATCTTAACATTATTACCACTGAATCACAGATTACTGAATAGTTACTACGTAACAGATACTTCACTCAGTAGAAAATTTCCAATACCTATTACGATAATTGCCTACTCCCTCGCGTCAACAACCACTGTATGCTAAAATGCGCCTAAATGCTCAAGCGTACAGCAGTGATTGCTTCGCACCGCGCGATTCCACAGTAATCGCAGGGCTGCCTCTTCGATCAAATTAAATTAACATAACTTTTTATCTATGTTATTGAGAACTGTTAATATGTTCTGACTTTTATGTGGCAGTTAAAAATTTTATCATTTATAAAATATTTAACCAACTTAAAAAAAAGGAGGTGATCAGACATACAGGCCAAACTGAGAAGTTTGACTTGTATGGTTTGTAGGTATGTGTGTTTGTGCGCGATAATCTCGCGTTTGGCCAAACCGATATCGATGCGGTTTTCAGAAAAGGATTTGTTACATTTAGGAGAACGTTTTAAAATAAGTATAATACTTCTTAGTTTGATGATGATCTTCGGAGATGTTCACTAGAAATGAAAAAAAAAGCCTTATAAAAAGAGAACCGACTTCAAATACCGTAAGAAATAATATGTTTTTTATTTTTTTATTTTTTTTGTGTTTTTTGTATGCCGTAAGAAATAATTTGTATTTTTTTTTATGTTAGTGCTAACAGCTGGTCATTACGAATCGAAAAAGCACCGACATCAAAGAAGAAATTATTTCTTACGGTTTAGTGTTTTGAAGTCGGTTCTCTTTTTTAAAGTTTGTTTTATTATATTTTTAAGTTTGTTTTGTTTTATATATTGGTGCTGACTGTGGAAGAAACCTAGATAAAACATAATTATAGACATCAGTGTGTAGGTAAAATAATCTTTGAAGTTACACGTGTTTTATTTTTATATAATTTTTTATAAATTTCTTACCTTTCCTAAATTCTCGATTATTAAATTTTAGTGTAGAAAAAATCCTGAATGTAATAAAAAGTTTTATGAGATATTGTTTTGGAAAACAAGGGCAGGGAGAATTAAAATGTATGTCATTTAAAATTTCATAAAGAGTACTACCCGGTCTTTGTTTCATATTTTACTTACCTTACTTTCACTTACCTTTTTTTTTTTTTACTTTCTCTTACCTTTCTTCATTGACAGGTAAATGGAAAAATGTTAGGTGTTTATCCCTTCTTTTGCTTGATTTACACCCATCTACAGCACATAAGGCACCACACGGCATCGTAATACGCGTACGAACGAACAGCACTATTAAAATTGAACGGCGTGCGCGCGCTTCGCTTGCGAAAACCGCACTGAATTTGATCCGCCGGCGGACCGAGACCGCTCGGCTGGGCGGTAGGCACTTAGAGCGCGCAAGTACATGGAGTGACGGAGGCCTGACTGAATGGTGTTAGTTTAGACTGACAGGATGACAATATAGTCATTTTAGGTAAATTTAATGACTTAAAGGTAACTAAAGACATAACATTAGCATCACTAGCAGTGTCTAATATACATTTAAAAATTACATTGTTTGCTTGTACCAAGACTGACCATTCACCTGAGTTTTTTGACATATTACCTTTCAAATGACAAATAAAAAAATTGTGTATCACGAGATTCTTCTTCCTTATCTATTATATTTATCTTTTTCTTTAAATACATTTTAGCATAATGCCAACTTTGTTACAAATTTTACATTGTACATTGCTTGCAGGACACTTGAATCTGTGTACTTGACCACATCTAGTACATGCTGACTGTGATGACTTTGCTGATGACTGCTGGGACTTTGACGATTGCGACTTCGATGCTGCTGCCTGTGCTCCCGACTTTGACTCGTGACGATTTGAAGACTGTTGCTGGTTGTGGTTTGACGGCTGACGTTGACTGCGGTTTGACGACTAATGCTGGGGTTGTGCTCTTCTCTGTGACATATCTAAAGTCTTGGCTATAGATATTGCTTTATCTAGATCCAACTTGTCTTCTGTTAACAATTTCTCTTGTATGCTTTTGTACTTTGGGTGCATATTACAAACAAAAATATCCATGATTAGACGATCTCGCAAGTTCTTTAAATTCACAAGAAGCACTTCTCTGCCGCAATATTGTTACAAATTCATTTAATGTCTGGTTCTCTTCTTGTTTGTAAGTAAAGAAATTGTGACTTTCTATCATTAAGTTCACATTAGGGATAAAGTGATTATCAAAGCATTCAATTACTTTTTCATATTTGACATTATCTTCATCCCGGCCAAATGTATTAAATAAAACAATATTTGTAGTAAGAATGATGATCTTAATATTTTTTTTTTTTTTTTTAGAAAGTGCCACTCGCAGTTGCAACTCGCTAAAGTCGCTTAGTTACAGCGGGGTCGCGGGGCCCTCGGCGGCGGGACCGGATTCGCGGTTTAAATCGGTTCTTGTATTTGTTCTTACGTAGTGTACTGGTTTCCCTACAACTTTCTTGAAGAAGGGTGATGGGATCATCGGGTGTGACAAGGGTGAGCCAAGGTCGGCGAATTCTAGATAAATTGCAGAGGACGTAATTGGCTGCTGAGGAAATCTGGGGTAAAAAAAATGGGGTTTGGGTGTTTTTCGGCCTTATCGAAAAAACCCTTAGTTAGGCGTTTCATAAATTGAACTATGGTGGGGATTTTGAGGTCAACATGGAGTTGCTCATTCCTAACGTACCATGGGGCTCCCGTGGCCTTTAGTAAGAATCGGTTTTGGAGGGTCTGCATCTTATGGAGGTGATAGGGTTTGGTATGCGCGGAAACGGAACATGCGTATGTCATGATAGGCCTAATGCACGCGGTGTAAATACGCAATTTGCACTTGAGTGACAATTTGCTACGTGCGTTCAGACCAGAGTGAAGCCTACCGAGAGCAAAGGCGGCACGCGAACGCACCGCCTTAATGTGCTCACTAAAGTTTAGGCGCTGGTCTAAGATGACTCCCAGCTCGCTTTTCCCAAGGGATCGGCTTGCCAAACATGGTGATCGATGTGGTAATGGGGGGGAGACGACGGGGTCTAGAGAAAAGTACCGCCTGGCTCTTGTCGGGATTGACCTCGTTTCTCTATTTCCAGAACCAATCGCCTGAGGCGTTTGCGGATTTTTGGAGAATGCGGGTAATGTTGGAATGGCTTCTACCAGAGTAATAGATGGTCGTGTCGACGGCGAAGAGGGCTATCTGGGCTGTTTTACTCTTAGGGATATCGCTGGTATATAGCGTGAAGGCTAATGGGGATATGGGAATTATTTGAAAAAAAAAATGTTATCTCCAAAACGAACGAAAAAATTTACCGTCGGCGTCGCAATTTTTTTTTAAAGCAAATTGTTTAAGTACTCGATAATTTTTATTTTAAAGTCTAGCGATAAAACTTATAGTTTTCGAAATAAAAAACTATAACTAAACGCTTATGGGAGGATTTTGATATTTATGATATCCATTTTTCAGCTGTAAAACCATCATCTACCCGTTAATTAAAGATTTTAAACATGAACAAAAAAAAAAAGTTCATCCAAGGGGTTGAAAAAATATGGCTGGAACCTTCTTCGAAATCTACCTCCTCCTGCGGCTTGCCGAAGGGATTTTTTTTTGTACTTTTCTAAGTGTAAAATTGTGGTATCATCATGTGGATTACACCGATCCCTGAGGGACTCCTGCGCGAATCGGATGTGAGGTTGAGAGCGCACCATCAATGCGATATCGGAATGTGCGGTTTGACAGAAAGTCACGAAGGATGAGCACGAGACGATCAGGCACACCGAGCTGGTATAGCTTGTATATCAGCCCGTTGTGCCAGACCTTGTCTTGTGCAAACTCAAACTCAAACTCAAACTCAAAGCATTTATTTCAATTAGACCATTACGGCACTTTTGAATGTCAAAAATACAAAAAAGAAAATCAAAGCTACAGTCCCAGTCACAAGGCATAATAACTTGAGAAAGTACTGTAGTTGCCCATTCCCTAGCGTAGATCTCTATGGAGAAGAACGGGCAAGAAACTCCATGGACACTCTTTTAAAATCAAAAATGCTTTCGCGATATCGGAGAACAAGGCACCAGTCACCAGGCCTCGCTGAAGGCGGGCGCTGATGTGCTCTACTATGCGGTGCACTTGTTGGACACGAGTGTTGGGATCTAAATCAAAACTGTTCTTTAGGAATTAAACGCTTTGCTTCGGCGTTGTCTTTGAGACGCTTATAAATAAGCAGGGACATTGCAGCAGGGGCATAGGACATTGAGGAGACTGATGGGACGGTAACTACTTAGGGAAGAAGCGGGTTTACCCGGTTTGGGGATTCCAATTACGGTGGCTTGTTTCCACGACTGAGGGAACATGTTATTTGCCATGGCGCTATTGAAGATAGTGGTTATTAGCACTATGAGGGCGGGAGAAAAGAGTTTGAACACCCTATTGGTGATACCGTCTGAGCCAGGGGCTTTTCGGTGCTTAAGGCCTTTTATGATATCCTCAACTTCCTCAGGGGTGACTGAGGGTAGGGGATCATCTGGGTCGGGGGGAAGGGAGGTCCGACGTTCGACTTCAGCATCCACCAATGCAAGGTGAGCTGGGTCTACTGGCTGGGTACTGGGGGAACATTGAGTCTCTAGGCTGTCAGCCAGGCATTCGGCTTTGTCGTCATCGTCAAAAGCGACGGTCTTATCGGGACGAATGAGAGGGGGCACAAAGGCGACCTCAAAGGAGCGTAGTTTCCTCTGTAGAAAGCCTGATGGGTCGGTTGGAGTTCACCGAGCATCTTGTCCCAGCGCTCTTCACGCAGTTTTCCGATGCATCTGCTTACTTTGCGTTGTAAGCGACGCATAAAAACTTTGTTACTGGCGCAGGGAAAAGAACTGTAGGCATACGTGCCTACAGTTCTTTTCCCTGCGCCAGTAACAGGACGGCCGCGTTCTTCTCGGTCACAAGATCACGCACATCATCCGGGAGTTTCCAGCGGTGATCATCCGCCGGAACTTCCCTTGAACATTCGTTCAGGACTGATTGTACGTGCTCTGTGAACAAGCTGATCGCGGCCTCCGTGTCGGCTACAGTCTCGATGTTGTCGGGGATCCGGTCTAAGTGAGGGGATTCGGAGGATTTCAGCAGATCGCTTACTTTCACCCAGTCCGTGATCACTTTAGTGTAGGGAGGTTGAGTGGGATCAAAGGGTCCTAGTCTAGGAGCGAATTCAAAGATTACCGGTCTATGGTCAGAGTTGAGTTCGTCGATCGTTTCTATAGAATGTAATCGCATGTTTACATTTGTAGAGTTTTGTAGAGTGGATGTAAAAAAGGAAACAGCCAGTTCTTGTAAGGAGATGTATGTATTCTCACCAATCCATCAGCAAATTCACCATCAAAATGTAAGGTCGGAGCACGAGGCGATCCGGTGTAGTGTCCTATCGCGGACCCGGCTTGGGAGGAAGTGAAAGAGAGCCGAATTAAATGTGGCGACCAAAACGGACGCGCTAGTGTTGTTCGCGATGTTACTAATTTAGTGTTGGGATGCCAACATTATTACTATTTATCGTTGGGATTCCAACATGCTCCGGCCTTTCGAGAGGAAACAGAAAAATAAAATAAATCAAATAATTCTAGCTACCTTACGCTAGTAAAGATATTAATAAACGTTACCATTTACAGGTAAATAAATCAAATATGTAGTTATAGCTACCTTATCCTTGCTAGTAAAGTAAAATTATTACCATACATTGTCATCTATGGGTAAAATACAAATTTTTGTAACAGATCGCACATGGGTATTTCCCTTTGAATTTGTAACTTCTACTGCTCTTACATGAACATCGTGGCCTGGAAATGTTTTTGTAACTCTGGCCATAGGCCATGACATTATGGGTAAATTATCTTCCTTTAATATTACAATAGTTCCTATCTTAATGCTAGGCAGGACGTCTCACCACTTAGGTCTATTTTGTAACGTATTAAGATACTGTTTATACCACACTTTCCAGAATGTTTGTTTAATTTGATTACATAATTGCCAAAACTTGAGTCTATTTTGAGGAACAGTAGTTACATCATTTTCAGGATACATAGTTAATGAATTTCCTATTAAAAAGTGACCTGGTGTTAAGTAGTTAAAATCATTTACATCAGATGACATAGGAATCAGAGGTCTGGAGTCCAATATGCATTCTATTTCTATTAATACAGTGTTTATTTGTTCATAGGTTAACAATTGGTTTTGTAATACTCTTTTTAGATAATACTTAGTCATTTTCACAGCAGACTCCCACAGCCCACCAAAGATTGGGGAATATGCTGGTATAAAATGAAAGTTAATGCCCCTCTGGGCTGCAAATTGACATACTTGTTTTTGATGATTCTGTGAAGAATGTAATTGATAAAGTTCAGTTAATTGGTTCCTAGCGCCTTTGAAAGTACTAGCATTATCAGAGTATATTTCTTTGGGCAATCCTCTTCTAGAAATAAATCTCCTAAGGCAAGCGAGGTATGCATCTGAAGTAAGATCTGACGTGAGTTCGAGGTGGACTGCCTTTGTAGCGAAACACGCAAATACACAGATGTAGCCTTTTCCTACCACGGAGCGTCTCACGCGCGCGAGTTTAATGTCAATAGGCCCAGCGAAATCTACACCGACTTTCTCAAAAGGGCGACTCATAGCAGTCACTCTGTCAGCCGGCAAGGAACCCATCAGCCGTTTAGAGGCCTTAGCCTTCTGTCTAAAACATATTACACATTTATGAATTAATTTTTTGACATACATTAACCCATTAGTTATCCAATATTTCTGATTTAAATTACACAGTAATAATTTTGGACCTGCATGTAAAAGCTTTTCATGTTCAGATCTTATAATACAGTTAGTAACAATTGATTCTTTTGGTAAAATTACCTGATGTTTATGAGCATATGGAATGTCAGAACGATGTAGTCTGCCACCCACACGCAGGATACCTAAACAGGTTAATAAATGGTACAAATTCTGTGAACTTACCACTAAATATTTGGATGTCAATCGGAGGTAAGTTAACTTTTGGCATGGACTTAGGAGCTGAATGATTTCCACTAGCACTGGCACTGTTACGGCGGTTGAGTTCCTCATCGATTGCTGTGATGATGAAATAATAGCTATTCTCTACTTGCTCGATGTCCTCCTTGTCCTCTGTATGGAGAGACGAGATTTGAATATTGTGCGATTCATATTGCGTAAACGTATCTATCAGCTTTTGCCGTTTAGCTAATAAAGTTTCTTTGGGAATGCCAATTAATGGTTGCGAACAAGCGGATCCTAACCTCGTAATCGTACCTTTCATGTAGCCACGTGCGGCGACCAAATCCTTCAACTCCATGGTCATTATTTTAACACTACCGAGACTTATTTATAAGCTAGGTTACAATAAAACCTATTTTAAAACAGTTTTGACGATCATAATATTTTTCACAGTAGAATTACGTATTTTACGCACAACACAAATGCGAGGCTCTTGCGCGGCAAAATGGCGAACGTTGCAGGGTAAGAGCCAGTCCACACGGCGCGTTGCGTCGTCGCAACGCAAATATTTTGACGCATAGCCGGCCACACGGGCGCTGCGCCATCGCAGCGTTACTATGACGCAGTCTTAACGTTCCGTCGGCGCAGCGGCGACGCACAGTTGCGGCAAGCATTTTGAAAAAAATTCGCAGTCAGTCTATAGCAAATCATGGATCGGAAAAGACGTCTAGCATTGCTCCTATTACTACGTCACCGCCGAAATCGACGCAAGATCACAAGACGGTACTGGATCAGTCCTTTCATTTCATTAAGAAATCGTGATGGACAGTTTTTTTTTTTAGAATATCGGGAGTTGCTATTAGACGAAAAGAAGTTTTATAATTTTTTTAGAATGAGTGTATCCAGCTTCGAATGTTTATTGAAGTCCTTAGAACCACACATACGAAAAAACTATACTAATATGAGGAATCCAGTGGAACCAGTAGAAATGCTGGGAATTACTTTAAGGTAACTATATAAATATAATTAAGTAATTAAAAATATAACAGTTTTTTTGGTTTTTTTAATTAGTAATCAACTCACAAATAATCAGCAATTGTCATAATTTTAAGTTTAGACATTATTTAAGAGAGATATCATCCAGTAATTACAAATTAAAAAAATCGTATTCAGTTTCTTCACTTGCTTGAGATGTTTCTGGAGATGTAATTGAATTATTATAATCAGAAATGTATGTACTTTGAAAATTTGCTGTTTGATACCCATATGATGGTTGGTGAGACGTTGATGGGCCACTCACATATGATGATGTTTGTCCATACCGCATTTCATCTATAATTTGTATAACTTTACTTTGGAAACGGAGAGTTTCTCGGTCGGAAAATTCTTGAATAGATGGCAATATAGCTCTGAAAAAGGACATATGGCGATTTTCCGGCTCCTTGAGAAGTTTTAGTCCTTCTCTTTCAAACTCATCCATTTGCATTGCCCTTTTGCGCGCGACTGGAACATAGCGCGGAGTGTTGTCTGTGGTAATGTCATCATTTGTAGACGTAGATTCATTGTTGATTTCTCTAGGCGAGTCTAAGCTAGATTCGGTGGCATTTTGTTCCACTTTTCTCAAAAAAAGAAGTTGATTATATAAATGATACTTCTTCAGTTTCGTAGCGCCCGATCCCGATTTTGATGCTTCTTTTAATTTTTTTGAATATCTGAAGTAATTATCTTTTACACTTCTCCATTTCTTTATTAAATCATTACCTGCAAAACCAATAGTAAACATGATTTAATAATTTATACATAGTGAATTACTCGATAAAATTTAATGACATATTCAGATATCGTTAACAAACACTATGTGACCAACTCTGGAATCGTGAAAATATAACAGCTGTTACATACAAAAAGCAATACCAACTGAATCAAAATGTATGCAACAGCTGTTATTTTTTTCGCGATTCCAGAATTAATTGGTTACATAGAGAAAGTTATTTGCTATCGATGTCTGAATATGTCAGTATTTTTTTTCGGGTATCTATCTATCTCATAAATGCATATTATAATAATTATTTTCGTTTCAGATACCTAGGAAGTGGAAATTCAATAACTGATTTACATTTCAAATTCAAACGGGGAAAATCTACTATTGCATATATGATACAAAGAGTTTGTCGTGCTATATGGACCAATCTTCTTCGAGACAACATCCCTGAACTGACAACTGAAAGTTTCCAAACAATAGCGAGGGGTTTTGATGTAAAGGCAAATTTTCCTCACTGTGTTGGTGCCATCGACGGCAAACACATCCGCGTGTGTAATCCTGCAAATAGTGGCTCACTTTTTTTTAATTATAAAGCCTTTTTTTCGATTGTGTTGCTAGCTATTGTGGATTCAAATTACAAATTCGTATTTGTCGACATCGGTGCATACGGAAAAGAATGCGATTCAACCATATTACAAAATTCTAAACTGTACGAGCTAATGATTAACAACAACTTACCACTACCTCAACCCCAGCCACTCTCTGGTAGCAATATACCAACCCCGTATGTATTTGTGGGTGACGAAGCTTTTGGACTGAGCAAACATATTATGCGTCCATATGGCGGTCAAAATCTCGACTTACAACAAAAGGTTTTCAATTACCGTCTAAGCAGAGCCAGAAGATATGTCGAATGCGCTTTTGGGATTATGGCTAACAAATGGCGCATTTTTCACAGACCGATAGACGTGTCCTATGACTTCGCTACTGACATTATAAAAGCATGTTGTGTATTACACAATTTTGTCGCTGATCGAGATGGTTTTAGACAAAGAGATAAATTTGCTATAAGTGTTGATGAATTTCTCCCAATACAACCCGCACATGAAGAACAGACAGCACCGAATGTCATAAGACAGCAATATGCGACCTATTTTATGACTAGAGGAACTCTGCCTTGGCAGCTAAATAAGGTATAATTGTATTATGATAATTTTCAAGATTTTCTTGCACCGCCAATTCCGCGATCAGTAAAAAATTAATATTTTATACCTACTCAGCGTAGTCTAGGTTAGTTTTGAGCTAAGTAATAAAATAGTACTCACGCTAATCTAGATTCCCTTAGTTTTAAAATTTTAGAGTGTCGAGATATTAATTCTGTTCTGATCGCGGAATTGGCGGTGCAAGAAAATCTTGAAAGCCCTCTTAAATAAAAAAAAAACATAAATATCACTGTAAACTCACCAACTTTGTTTTTTCGTTCAGCTGTGAAATTCTCGTAATCAGGAAATAAAACTTTTGATATGTCTTCCCAGGCTTTTGTTTTTAAATTTTTATTTTTAAAATCTACGTTTGACTTGTCCCATATAATTTCCCTTTCCTGTATCAATGTAATCAAGTAATCTATGTCAAGTTCTTCAATGGTATTCATTTTACCCTGCAAATAAAACTAATTAAAAAACGTAAACGTAAAACGAAATGAGCTTCCGTGTATCCTCTCTGTCAACGCACAAGCAACTGAGCGCTGCCGCTCCGACGTCGCACGAGTACACCCCCTCTCGCTTGTCGTGCTTGCCGTCATGTGTGCGTTGCGACGACGCAACGCGCCGTGTGAACACCTTGGTTATTTGTATGTAAAACAACGCAAGGACAGCGCTGCGACGACGCAACGCAACGCAACGCGCCGTGTGGACTGGCTCTAAGCGTCGCGGTCGCACTTCGCGCGCCGCTGTCGTGGCGGGGCCCGCCCACTTCGTCTGGTACATGCGTCGTCCGCACCGTGTCCCGTAATCCCGTTCCTTCTTGCTTGTGTGTTTGTGTAGAATGTTGAATTATGCACAATGTATGCACGTGGGTATTCAGGGACGCCGGATGTATAAAATAATTACGTCTGCAAAGCTGACGTTAGGTTATGCAATCTGCATGAGATTTATCGGTCTTCCTTTATGTCTGCACTGCACTGCTGCGCCGACGGGTAAATGGTTAGGCCAATACGTGATGGGCACGTGTGGCTTGTTTTGAATCTTGTACCTACACTACCTATTCTTCTTAGCGTCTGCACTGCCGACGGAGTAGGTAGGTGGTTAAAGGGGTGATCGTATTCACCTGCGTCTGCACTGCCGACGAAGAATATATTGCACTTCTTCGTATCACGCTTGCACTTGCACACCGACGTGATGGTGACGCTGCAGATCTTCACTGAAAGTTCCTGAAGCTCGAAGGACCATGTAGAGTTTTGTAGAGTGGATGTAAAAAGGAAACAGCCAGTTCTTGTAAGGAGATGTATGTATTCTCACCAATCCATCAGCAAATTCGCCATCAAAATGTAAGGTCGGAGCACGAGGCGATCCGGTGTAGTGTCCTATCGCGGACCCGGCTTGAGAGGAAGTGAAAGAGAGCCGAATTAAATGTGGCGACCAAAACGGACGCGCTAGTGTTGTTCGCGATGTTACTAATTTAGTGTTGGGATGCCAACATTATTACTATTTATCGTTGGGATTCCAACAACATTCTTCAGAAGCGCGACGTCTAGCACATAAGGGCTATGGTTAGGGTTATTAGGAAAATGAGTAGGATGCATTGGGCCAATGACATCGAAGTTGAGGGGAGAGCAGAGGTTGTATAAGGCACTTCCTCTCCTGTTTGAGAGACGACTATTCCACGCGGGATGTTTTGCGTTAAGATCCCCCGCCAGAAGGACGGAGTCACTTAGATTAAGGAGGACTGTGAGGTCATCTTTGATGGAGGCCACGTAATCGGGGTTGGAGTTGTGAGGCGGAAGGTACGCCGAGATAATAGTAATTGGTTGATGACCTGTCATGCTCAGCCGACAGACGGAGACAATTTTGGAGAGGGAGGGAAGGTCCATAGGGATGCAGTACAGGCTGGATTTGTAGTAATTGAGAGTACCTCCTCTGTGGCAGCAAGACCTGTCATTGCGAACTAGCCGGTAGTTGGCAATATTCGGGTTTCGCTGATGGGGTTTTAGGAAGGTCTCTTGGACTAATAGGATATCTAGGTGATGGTCGCGGAGGAAAGTGGCAAACTTATCACGTTGACCTTTCAGGCCTTCGGCGTTAAAGGTCCCTACTTTTAGGGATTTCGGTTTGAACCTACTGGGGGGACTCTATCCATTACGAGCTAAGTTGTGGGGGAGGTTCCTAAGGGCTTGCGTAACATCGGGATACGCGTTGTAAACTTGAATTAGCGCGAACCAACCACAACGGTGACTCCGTTGCAGGCGATTGTGTCACGCGTCATTTGTAGCGCTCGCGGGGTGTGGAAGATCGCGAAGGTGCTACTTAAGACTCTTATGGGTTCGAAGGGGTCTAATTCGTAAGTCGCGGGAGGGGCTAGGGGGGGCCGCGAAGGTAGTGGGTGCTGCGAGGCATCTTTGCTAAAGGCGGTGGGCGGCGAGGATCTTCGGGCGCAAGGGGACGAGGCGCTACGGGCGCCGGAGGAAGAGGTGCTGAGGGCGCTGGAGGGCGAGGCGCTGAGGGCGCTGAAAGGGGGGCGCTAGAGGAGCGGCCTTTTGTGCAGCAGGTTTAGGGGGCATCGTGACCGACAGTGTTATCAGGGGTGGAATGGCCTGAGGGGCCGGTGCTTGAGTGGGCCTCAGAGCCGGGAAGTGCGCCTGGTGGTTGAGTGTATTCCACGGGCTGGGCGCTGGGGTCTTAAAGAGTCGGGGAGTTTGTTGTTAAGAGAGGGGCATTCTCTCTGTTGCCTATTATTGGCACGTTGGGCTAGTTTGGGGGCTGATGATTTTGGAGCCTTGGAGCATCCGCGGTAATTAGCATTGTGGTCAGACTCACCGCACAGTACACAGCTTGGAGGCTCGGTGCACAGTGTGCGGTCTTTGGGGCGAGGGCACTCGGCGGTGCCGTGGTCCCCCAGACACTTAACACATCTGGGTTGTCCGAAGCAATTGTGTTGCGCATTGCCATACAGCTGGCATTGTGTTAGAACGCCAGTTTTGAGAGGCTTCTCGATGCGGAGGCCTGAGAGACCGCAAATCCTAGTTATTTGGTGGATGGGGTGGTGTCCTTCCACGCGGTCACAAACTACAAGCACCATGTTGTAAGGGGTGGAATTGGAGCGACCTCCAACCCTAAGGTGCATTCGGTGAACCTCGGCAACCGGGATGTTTTGCGACATAAGGTCGTCTTTTATCTCCTGAGGGGAGATTCCGATGGGCATATTTTAAATTACTACCCTTGTTGGGATTTCGTCCTGGGGAGTATGGGTGTGGAACTTAATGTTCCTGACCCTGAGTAGCTTGGAAAGCTCTCGGTAGTCGTTGGGGGTCGCAGACATGACTTTAATGCCCTGCTCGACAGCACGGGCATTGATGTAATTAATACGACGTTCGTTGCACGTCTTGGAGATTTCTGTCCATTTTCCCTTGTCGTGAATGAACAGGGGTGGAGGATGAAGTTTCTTGGGGAGGGTAGCCGAGGTGGCAGGTTGGGACGTGGCGTCAGCCGGGGTGGCTATGGCCATGGGGCTTTGTGGACGGCTCTGTGAAGGGCCTGCAGCCGTCTGGGACTGGAGTTGGGGCGGTAGCGAGCTTTGGATTGCTGGCTTTTTAGAGGTTGAAGCAGAGGGGGATTTACCCTTCTTCCTCTTCCGTTTCCCGACGATTTGGTAATCGTCTTCGGAGGACGAGGTGGGGGAGGAGTTTGACTCTGAGGCGGAGGTCGCGTCAGTGTGATCGTCTGAGTTGGAAATTTCCATCTCAGTTTTGTCCTGGGACGAAGAAGTATCCAATACGGATTGGATAGAGGAGGCTTCCATAGGGACTGGAGCCGGGGGGGAAGGACTAATAACTGATTCCAGCGCGTCGCTGAAATCCGCGAGAGCGGACTGAGGTGCGATTTCGCCATCCTCTGGGTCACAACTCTTCTGGGCCTTGTACTGCCAGTCGTCTTTGAAGGGCTCTAAAAGCTCCTCATATTTACCCCTAACGTGGGGATTGTCATCGGCCATTAGTTCGTTGAGGAGGATCCTTAGTTTGGCCTCTAGGACCTTTTTTATTGGGGGAGCCATTATTTGGCGAAAACCCTACCGGGGGGACCTAAGGTTCATAACCTAATCTAATCCCGAGGAGATTCGTAAAACGTAAACCCCCCCGGGCAGACAGCTCCCTTAAAAACGAACCCACCCTTCTGTTTTTCCTAGTGTTATGCTGGGCGAGAAGAAAAACACAAACAAACTCGCCAGCTACACTGCTGTCTGTCTGGCCAGAAGGGCCTGTAGACCTAACTGAAGCCTAATCCTAGCTCCCCAGGTAGGATAACCCGGGGATGTGTTCACTCCCTGTCGGTGTCACAGGGAGGTGAGTGCTATGGTGTGCCCTAAGCTTATAAACCTGCCGCCAATCTTAATGTGCGGCAGGGCCCTATGGGTGTTGCGACCGATCCGGGCCGCTGGGGTAGAGACGGGTGTCTCTGACGACGTCCCGGTTGCAGCTGTGGACAATCGGGGTTATGTGCTACCAGACTGCGACTAGAGAAGCCCCCAAGGCCGCAGTCAGAGCCCGTCCGACTGTATGCCTATCCCTGAAGGGGCTCGGCAGGTGTGTCGGGTCAACACCCTCTTGACTTCGTTAGCACCGTGAGGTTTCCGTCAGGAACCACTAAATCGTGGATTTTCCCTGAAGGGCAAAACACGCGGACGCCGAGACTGTTAAGGAAATAGTTGTCTTGAAAAAGACAGTTTTCGTATCGAACCAACTACGGGTGTAGCTGATTCTTTACGGCGCAGTACCACTAAGTCCGTGCGCAAGGCAAAGACTGTAGTAGTACTACGACTTGGCGGGCGGAGCTCGGCGTGGCAGCGGCGCTACGTAGTAGCACAGCGGCGAGACCAAGTCGGGGGTGCGGGGCGCGCGGGAGCAGACGACAGTGCGGAGCGTACGTGTGCACGCTACGGCAGCCGAACGTCGAATCATTTATCTTAATTTATTGATGCCCTAACTTATTACACACTAGTATTTATTAACAGCCAATCAGAACACAGTTACAATATTGGTACAATAATGTGTGCGCGCCCTCTGCGCAACAATCCGACGAAAGAATATTCCTCTGAGGTTATAAATATATGTGGCGGCGTCCAAGCTCGATCCCTCAGTGTAGCGGCGTGCGCGCTGTCGCGTGCATGCGTGCTGCTACACACTCAATAGTTAAGGTCCATGTACACTATTGTTATCTATGAGACCTCCTTGTTACAATCTCTTCCGCCTCATATGTTTGTGGAGCAAGAAGTTGAAAGTAAGATATACACCATTTATTCTAGATAATTATGAAATTCCTAACAAAGCATTGATAACGTAAGCATAAATATGAATAAAGTTTTACTTAAAATGTTACTTTGTTGTTCCCAACAATTAAAGTATTTTTGATAGATTTGGTATGACGTATCTATCTATCTATCCCATTCCGTCTCGCTCCGGACCATGGCTTGCACCAGGGCCGGACACGAGAGGTCGCTGCCGTCAATCGCCGCTTCGAGGACATGGCGGTGCTCCGACCACGCGGGGCACACCTCCACCGTGTGCTCCACCGTGTCCTCCGGTCGATCCTCGCAGTGGAAGCACAAACACCTGAAGCAAGAACTACCACAGCATCACATAGATTAGTGGAACCACAAGTGGAAGTCTTAGGTAAGATTAACTTTCACTACTTTCAAGAGACAACTTTATAGCCTTTTGAAGACAACAATTATTAATCACAATATGTACGTAATTACTTTTATTATATTTTTATAGAGACCGGTTTGCTCTCCCCAAGCCCAACTAGGCCAACAACTTAAGTTCGAGTTGGGCAAGGGCTGGCTGCATCTGCACAAACCACTCCTCGTCGTGCAAGGAGAACTCGAGGTTCACCTCGTAGACGCACAGCGAGGCCAGCACATACATCTACTAGGACACATTCACACCATACACGAACTGCACTTTCGCATTACTTACACATACACAACATACCTACTACACCTACCACAACCAACTCACTCTAACTCAAACACTCACAAACATTTTAATTACGAATTCTTTTTTATTTTTTACTCTACTTTTCTTTTTCTAAACACAAAAATAATAATTAAATTTATATTAACCATGTTACTGGTGAAAACAGTTTTACTGACATTTTTGATCTTCCATCTTATGGAATCACTGGTCCCCAAGTCACAGGATATAAACCTAGTTTGGGTGCCAGGAGATAATACTTAATGCACTTTATGTTGTACCATATTACTGTACTTGTAACCTTTGTAAACACTTTACTGGAAATAAACATTATTATTATTATTATTAATATTTCACTGATATTCACCCGTTGGACACGATTACAAATAGAATTTTAGCTTGAAATCACTTGATATGGGTACTCAATAATGCACTGAGACAGGTTGAGCGTCTGGCTGAGCTGCTGTTTTAGCTAGCTGAGCTCCACGTCCTTGCTCTATAGTCGACACTAATTGCTCGATCACTTTGCCGTGCATATTTCTTCCAAAAAATCGGCAGATAATAAATAAGCACGCTGCGCTGCACTAATAAATAAGCATGCTGCACTTCACTATGACAATGGTTATTATACTGTAAAATTCCAATTTCCTCTCTATTTCAGCTTGGGCATGGTTGCCTGCTCCGTTCTGAGCGATGATTACTTCAGCGTTCTTAGACTGTCTCGAGCCCATGTTTGCGAAAATAGACATATGCTACTCGGAACAAAAAGTGAGTCTAGTGGGTTGTAATTTGCTTTGTATACATTTCTTAAGTTTAAATTTAGCTTACAACTAGGTTTTCATAAATCTTTCAAATGTCGGCGTTGCATGGCTACAATACCTCAATTTTAACTTTATCTTTCGTTTAAAAATGAAAAAAAAACTGTAACTAAACGTAATTCGTATTGTTTTCTAAATTTCGCACAAATGAAAATTCCCTCTCCTATACTTCAAGACATTTTTATGCCACCGAAACAAAAGAATTTTCAAAAATTTGAATTTGGAATTAGTCTGAGATAAATTAAAAACAAATCGGTGTATAAAAGATTCCAATGCGGCCAGTACTTTTCGAGTTATTTAATTGAGTATGAAATAGACCGTGTTGATGTGTGTATATTTCAGTTCCCCTTACAAAACGTATGGTATAACCATAACATGTACGATACATGTATTGACGTTGAAGCAAATACGTTTTTGTCACTTTTTTGGTTAGTTTTGTTCAAGTTTTGCATAAAACTTTAAGTTTCGTCTTCACAACTTGATTCAGGTGTAAACAACAAACGGAAACAGGTCTACATGTCGAATACCTATGTTTTATACCCAGGGGCAGATGAACAGTTGTGTCGGCGAATCGCTCGCCGGTGAAAGGTTTTGTCGATGTAATTAACAAAAGTGAATCGTTCTGTCGGCGAATCGTTCGTCATTGAAAAGTTCTGTCGGAGAAAAAATGAAAAGTGAATCGTTCTGTCGGCGAATCGTTCGTCATTGAAAAGTTCTGTCGGCGAATCGTTCGTCATTGAAAAGTTCTGTCGGAGAAAAAATGAAAAGTGAATCGTTCTGTCGGTGAACCGATCAACGGCGAAACGAATGTCGGAGAAATGTTTCAGAATCCCGAGGAGCGTTAGATCGTCTTTTTCTGGAATATTTAATTTATTACTTAGGTTATTTATGTTTAGTAGCGTTCGTTGGTATGTTCTAAATTGTAGTAGGTTACTTTTTTTAGTATTAATTTGTAGATTGTTCTTCTCTAGCCACGATTTAACTATTTTATAGGCATTTTCAATATTGGTTAAAGTTTCAGTGTTCTCAGTGCTTCTGAACACTAGCGATACGTCGTCCGCGAAAAGGACGCACTTCGAGTCTATAGTTTTGGGTAGGTCGTTTATGTATATAATAAATAATATACACCCCAACACACTGTCTTGTGGAATGGAGTGGTTGATAGTCTTAGTCCGTGATTTTATGATTTGTATTTCGTTTGCTTCTTTGTTGTAGTATTCTATTTCAACATATTGTTTTCTATCCCTTAGGTAAGATTTTAGCCATTTATAGGCCGTGCCCCTAATTCCTAAGCCGTATAATTTTTGTAATACAATGTCATGGGAAACCTTATCATACGCTTTAGTCATATCTAGGAACAAACCTATGGCATATTGTTTGTCATTAATGTAGTTATATACACACATCAACTCAGTCTAGGGATATTTTTAAAAAAGCGAATTACTATCAATGTGTTAATTATTTATATGACATGTATATATTTAAAAGATACGTTATTTAATATTCTACCATTTTTTAATAATGGTTAAGGTATAGATTAAAATTTCAGGATTTTATGGAAAAAAAATGAAGCATAGACGGAAACCGTATATGAATGAACTTTTAATTTGTGAGTAAAAACTGAAAAAAATAGAAAAATCATTTAATTTGTGTTTATAAACTTGAAGTTAGTAGTCTGAGAAAGCGCCCATGATGTTCATAACACATCGGCAACGATTCGGCATGCTCAGAACAAGGTTGTCAATGTCTTGCTGCGGAATATTGTCCCATGTCCTTCTGAGGTGCGCAAAAAGTTGATCTTCTGTAGCCAGATTTTCAGGAACTTCCTTCAGAGCTCTTCTTTGCAGCATATCCCACGCATGCTCAATGGGATTTAGATCTGGCGATTGAGCAGGCCAGTCTAAGGCCCTAACATTATGTGTATGTAACCAAGCTGCTACCGTTCTCGCCGTGTGTGCCCGGGCATTGTCGTGCATGAGCAGGAAATCTTGCCCCATTTGTGTTCTGTGGGGCAAGATTACGGGCCCCAGCACCTGTTGGACGTATCGTTCTGCCGTCATATTGCCCCGCACCCAAACGAGATCCGTCCGTCCTCCAAGACGAATTCCTGCCCAAACCATAATTGTTCCTCCTTGGTATGGGTGAACTTCCTGAGGGTTCTGGAGACGGCTCCATCGTCCAGGAACTCGCCAAACACGCGTCCTTCGTAAATCTGGATGGAAGCCGAACCTGGATTCATCCGTGAACAGCACATTGGACCATTGGTCACGGGCCCAGTCCACGTGGTTCCGAACCCATTCTAATCGTCGTCCACGATTGCCTCTCCGTAAAGGTGGGACCCGGAGTGGTCTACGAGAGCGTAGATTGCTTTCATGCAGTCGCCTTCTTACAGTTTGGTCACTCACAAGCACTTGGTGTTCCACTCGCAGCCTTTGGACCAATTGAGTCGCCGTTGCATTTGGTTGTGCTCGCGCAGTAATTTGCAAAAATCGGTCTTGTCTGGGGGTAGTGATGCGACTTGGCCCCCGGTGCCTCTCCGCTACTTCACCTGTGGCACGATAGCGTGTCCACAATCTTGAAATTACATTTTGATGGGTCCCTATGGCCTCAGCAACATTACGCTGAACAGATCCAGCTTCCAGCATTCCCACAGCTCGTAACATCTCCGCCCTCGTCAAATGTCGGCGTTGCATGGCTACAATACCTCAATTTTAACTTTATCTTTCGTTTAAAAATGAAAAAAAAACTGTAACTAAACGTAATTCGTATTGTTTTCTAAATTTCGCACAAATGAAAATTCCCTCTCCTATACTTCAAGACATTTTTATGCCACCGAAACAAAAGAATTTTCAAAAATTTGAATTTGGAATTAGTCTGAGATAAATTAAAAACAAATCGGTGTATAAAAGATTCCAATGCGGCCAGTACTTTTCGAGTTATTTAATTGAGTATGAAATATCCCTAGACCGTGTTGATGTGTGTATATTTCAGTTCCCCTTACAAAACGTATGGTATAACCATAACATGTACGATACATGTATTGACGTTGAAGCAAATACGTTTTTGTCACTTTTTTGGTTAGTTTTGTTCAAGTTTTGCATAAAACTTTAAGTTTCGTCTTCACAACTTGATTCAGGTGTAAACAACAAACGGAAACAGGTCTACATGTCGAATACCTATGTTTTATACCCAGGGGCAGATGAACAGTTGTGTCGGCGAATCGCTCGCCGGTGAAAGGTTTTGTCGATGTAATTAACAAAAGTGAATCGTTCTGTCGGCGAATCGTTCGTCATTGAAAAGTTCTGTCGGAGAAAAAATGAAAAGTGAATCGTTCTGTCGGCGAATCGTTCGTCATTGAAAAGTTCTGTCGGCGAATCGTTCGTCATTGAAAAGTTCTGTCGGAGAAAAAATGAAAAGTGAATCGTTCTGTCGGTGAACCGATCAACGGCGAAACGAATGTCGGAGAAATGTTTCAGAATCCCGAGGAGCGTTAGATCGTCTTTTTCTGGAATATTTAATTTATTACTTAGGTTATTTATGTTTAGTAGCGTTCGTTGGTATGTTCTAAATTGTAGTAGGTTACTTTTTTTAGTATTAATTTGTAGATTGTTCTTCTCTAGCCACGATTTAACTATTTTATAGGCATTTTCAATATTGGTTAAAGTTTCAGTGTTCTCAGTGCTTCTGAACACTAGCGATACGTCGTCCGCGAAAAGGACGCACTTCGAGTCTATAGTTTTGGGTAGGTCGTTTATGTATATAATAAATAATATACACCCCAACACACTGTCTTGTGGAATGGAGTGGTTGATAGTCTTAGTCCGTGATTTTATGATTTGTATTTCGTTTGCTTCTTTGTTGTAGTATTCTATTTCAACATATTGTTTTCTATCCCTTAGGTAAGATTTTAGCCATTTATAGGCCGTGCCCCTAATTCCTAAGCCGTATAATTTTTGTAATACAATGTCATGGGAAACCTTATCATACGCTTTAGTCATATCTAGGAACAAACCTATGGCATATTGTTTGTCATTAATGTAGTTATATACACACATCAACTCAGTCTAGGGATATTTTTAAAAAAGCGAATTACTATCAATGTGTTAATTATTTATATGACATGCATATATTTAAAAGATACGTTATTTAATATTCTACCATTTTTTAATAATGGTTAAGGTATAGATTAAAATTTCAGGATTTTATGGAAAAAAAATGAAGCATAGACGGAAACCGTATATGAATGAACTTTTAATTTGTGAGTAAAAACTGAAAAAAATAGAAAAATCATTAAAATTTGTGTTTATAAACTTGAAGTTAGTAGTCTGAGAAAGCGCCCATGATGTTCATAACACATCGGCAACGATTCGGCATGCTCAGAACAAGGTTGTCAATGTCTTGCTGCGGAATATTGTCCCATGTCCTTCTGAGGTGCGCAAAAAGTTGATCTTCTGTAGCCAGATTTTCAGGAACTTCCTTCAGAGCTCTTCTTTGCAGCATATGTTCTGCCGTCATATTGCCCCGCACCCAAACGAGATCCGTCCGTCCTCCAAGACGAATTCCTGCCCAAACCATAATTGTTCCTCCTTGGTATGGGTGAACTTCCTGAGTGTTCTGGAGACGGCTCCATCGTCCAGGAACTCGCCAAACACGCGTCCTTCGTGAATCTGGATGGAAGCTGAACCTGGATTCATCCGTGAACAGCACATTGGACCATTGGTCACGGCCCCAGTCCACGTGGTTCCGAACCCATTCTAATCGTCGTCCACGATTGCCTCTCCGTAAAGGTGGGACCCGGAGTGGTCTACGAGAGCGTAGATTGCTTTCATGCAGTCGCCTTCTTACAGTTTGGTCACTCACAAGCACTTGGTGTTCCACTCGCAGCCTTTGGACCAATTGAGTCGCCGTTGCATTTGGTTGTGCTCGCGCAGTAATTTGCAAAAATCGGTCTTGTCTGGGGGTAGTGATGCGACTTGGCCCCCGGTGCCTCTCCGCTACTTCACCTGTGGCACGATAGCGTGTCCACAATCTTGAAATTACATTTTGATGGGTCCCTATGGCCTCAGCAACATTACGCTGAACAGATCCAGCTTCCAGCATTCCCACAGCTCGTAACATCTCCGCCCTCGTCAAATGTCGGCGTTGCATGGCTACAATACCTCAATTTTAACTTTATCTTTCGTTTAAAAATGAAAAAAAACTGTAACTAAACGTAATTCGTATTGTTTTCTAAATTTCGCACAAATGAAAATTCCCTCTCCTATACATCAAGACATTTTTATGCCACCGAAACAAAAGAATTTTCAAAAATTTGAATTTGGAATTAGTCTGAGATAAATTACAAACAAATCGGTGTATAAAAGATTCCAATGCGGCCAGTACTTTTCGAGTTATTTAATTGAGTATGAAATATCCCTAGACCGTGTTGATGTGTGTATTTCTTGTACGTAGTTATATACCGCGAGTGTGGGCGATCTTTTTTGCCTAAAGCCAAACTGATTTATGTCTAAGAGATTGAATTTTTCTAAAAAGTTGTTAATTCTGGTAGACATTGTTTTTTCGAATATTTTTGATATAACTGGTAGAAGGGCTATTGGTCGATAGGAACAGGGATCTTGGGGCTTGCCGTCTTTTTTTAATACTGGTCGTAGTTAAGCTATTTTTAATTTATCCGGGAAGATACTCGTACCTTCGTTAAGGGATTTATTTATTAGTTTGGTTATAGGTGGTGTCAATTCATTAATACATTCTTTAATTAGGAAAGATGGTATTTCATCATCACCGGCACTGCGCTTGTTCTTCATTTTGCGTATTATATTATAGATTTCACGCTCCGTGGCGGGTTGGACAAATAGAGAATTTATTGATGGGGTAAGCACTGGGCATGTATTCGTCGTGTCGTTGGGTAGCGGTTTTCAAAGTGATCGCAACCTTTGTTTGATGTGTGTAATCTTGAAGTGAAGAAATTACATTTTTCGACAGTGATATTTTTTAATTAGAAAGAAAGAAAGAAAAAATATTTATTTGGGACAAGCACATGAACTACAAAAATAATAATAATAAAAAAAAAGAATCTTAAACTAAATAATAAAAATGAAGGCATGTGCGAGGCCAAAAAGGCTCCTATGTCAGCATGATGCTGCGATAAATGAAAAAAACGCTGATATTCTGATAGGGCCCACTGTGATGCCACGGTCACACCTACGGACACAAAATATTTATTTATTTATTTATCACAAACACAACTAACATTACATGTTTTTGTTTATATGACAAAAAATAGGACATAATACTAACTTAATAAAATAAACACTATAGATATACAAACAAAACTAAAAGAGTACATAAATAAAAATATTAATAACAATCGGCTCGGCTGCACCGAACGTTCCAGACGTTGTCAACGCCACAGACTATTGTCTATGGTCCATGACAGGCGAAGGGACGCGAGCGCAGACGATACATTGGCATTTTGACAAGTGGCTGTCAATGTCAAGGTGATAAAGAAACAACCTATGAAAAAGACAAGAAAAACTTCTGAAGCAATAAAGTTCAACAAATAAGGAATGAGTAATAATACTTCAGAGCCATGCGTATATAATAAGTTAAGACAGGGTAAAAAGAAACGGTAGTCAGTGGGTCGTCCTATGGTCTAAGTATATATAATTAATATAATAAATAAACAATAATTATAAAGCGCGTCGGTGTTGGTGTTGTGTACATGGTAGTGATCCAGGCGAAAACTCCGTTATGATACCAGTACTAGCTTCATGCAGTCTTAGGGTAAGTAAAATTAGTGACTAGTTTCTTTTTGTAATTGTAGCAAGTGTTGTTTATATTTATAACTAAAGGTACCTACTGTTCTTAGAGCACGGAAAGGCGGTGGCAAGTCGTTCCAGCAGCGGGACGCAGCGAATTTAAAGCTTCCACGAAATGCAGCAGTTTTGTGGGGTCCGGCCAACAAGAGGTATGATGAAGCCCTGGTTTTAATTCTGCTAACATCGCGCGACCAAGTCAATTTATTATATAAATAATCAGGTTTTCTTGTGCGAATAGTGCCAAAGAGAAGGGTAGCCAGGTGTAGCTTTCTGCGTGCTGACATTTTCATCAAATTACCCTTATTCAAAAATGGTGTGATGTGGGAGCGAGGTGGAACATTGTAGCAGAATCTTGCACAGGCATTGTGCACCCGCTGGATAAGCTTTTCGCTTCTACCGAGAATGCACGTCCCATACACAGTGTCAGCGTAATTCAACTTGGATAGAAAAAGTGACTCACACAGCATGACACGCATATCCACACTTATGTCCCTACATAAGTACACGATATAAAAGCTTGAGTCGGTAGAAACAGTTGCGCACTGCTTCTAATATATGAGTTTCGAAATGCAGTTGCCCGTCAAATATTACCCCGAGATTACGAGCTTCCAGAACCCTTTCCACACCACAACCATCAATCCTGAGGTCCAGATTGCAAGCAAGCATTCTGTTCAGGAAATCCCTAAATCCCATAACAATAAACTTGGATATACTTGGATTCAGGACCAAGGAGTTCCTTCTGGACCAACATGAAATCCTTTCTAAGTCCTCATTTATTCTGCTAACAATTTCAGCAGTATCTTGGGAGCGGAAGGAGAAGTACAACTGCAGATCATCTGCGTAAAGGTGGAACTTCGAGTTGATCAGACAGTTGATGATGTCAGCAGTGTATAAAATGAAGAGAAGCGGGCCCAGGATTGATCCCTGCGGCACGCCCCTGTCCACGCCTCTCGGACCAGAGGACATGGTTTCCCCACTGTGACCTGTCACCTGCACAAACTGTGATCGGTTCTTAAGGTAACTCTCAAACCATTTGACTGTTTCAACATCACCCCCACAATAAGACAGTTTGGAGAGGAGAAGTGAAGTGTTGATAGAGTCAAACGTGAAAAATCCAGTAGGACGAGCAGGGCTCCCATAACCTGGTCTCTGGCCTCAAGTACATTCAGTCAAAAAAGTATCGGGAATGGATGATTTGTATATGGTTCCAAATTCAAATTTTTGTTTTTTTGCAGTTGTTAGATTGGCACAACTGTTTTCCATTTTGGCGCGGAGTTTGAGTTGCATCTGTTATTTATATTAAATACAGTGCTGGTTTTAGTAATATCATATATAGTGTGTATTGCGAATTTCATAATGGACAAAAATATCGAACAAAGAGTTTGTCTTAAATTTTGCATCGCCAATGGAATTTCGTGTTCGGAGTCACTGAAAATGTTACAGAAAGCTTACGGTGAATCGACTTTATCAAAAACTCGTGCTTATGAGTGGTTCAAAGCGTTCAAAACCGGTCGAGATGTGATGGAAGATTTGCCTCGCTCTGGTAGGCCGTCAACGTCTGCAACTGAAGTTAACATCGCAAAAGTGAAGAAAATAGTGACTGAAAATCCCCATTCAACTCTGAGAGAGATAGCCGCCGAACTTTCTGTATCTCACGAGTCGATCCGTACCATTTTAACTAATCATTTGGGTATGAAACATGTTGCTGCTCGGCTAGTCCCAAAAGATCTGAATTTTCTCCAAAAACTCAATCGCATGAAAGTCGCTGAGGACATGCTAGAACGAGTCAGTTCGGACCCAACATTCATGAAACGCATTGTTACTGGTGACGAGACGTGGGTTTACGAGTTTGACATGCAAACTAGTCAACAAGCTTCGGAGTGGCGCCTTCCAACTGAACCGAAACCGAAAAAACCACGCCAAAGTCGATCAAAAGTCAAAGTCATGTTGACTGTTTTCTTTGACTATCGCGGTGTTGTGCACTCTGAATTCTTACCGGAAGGTCTAACGGTAAATAAAGAATATTATTTGAGCGTTATGCGGCGTTTAAGAGAGCAAATTCGACGAAAAAGGCCAGATTTGTGGAAAGAAAATTCTTGGATTTTGCACCACGACAATGCGCCTTCGCACAAGGCTATCATTGTGAACGAATTTTTGACCAAACACTCAACAAATACCATCCAGCAACCACCATATTCACCAGATATGGCTCCTGCTGACTTTTTTCTTTTTCCTAAACTCAAATTACCACTTCGTGGCACCCGTTTTCAATCGATAGAAGACATAAAGGAGAATTCGCGGCGAGAACTGAACTCAATTCCGGAAGCAGCGTTTAAAAAATGTTTTGATGAATGGATTATTCGTTGGCGCAAGTGTATCGTTTCTAAAGGAGCATACTTTGAAGGTGATAAAATAAATTTGGATGAATAACAGACATTTTGTGTATTATTGATCTTTTCCCGGTACTTTCTTGACAGAGTAGTATGTTACCGACAACATCCAGAAGAGCTGTCGCCGTGCTATGAGCCTTTCGAAAACCGGATTGAGCTACCGGTAAAATGCCATTTTTCTTAAGGTATGCCCTGAGTTGGTCAGAGACAACTCTCTCCAGAATTTTGGACAGATGTGGCAGTAGGCTTATCGGACGGAGGTCTTTTACACTAGTGGGGTTCGATACTTTAGGGATAGGTCTAACTATTGCCATTTTCCACAGATCAGGAAAAGAAGAGGTGACTATAGACCTGTTGATGATTGCTGTGATAACTGCAAGTGCTCGAGGAAGTGTCAATATCAGCATCTCCAGAGAAATGCGGTCAGAGCCCTGCGCGTTCGACTTCAGACTACGCAAGATCTTCAATACCTGATCCTGCTGGACTGGCTCAAGCTGGAAATGAGTGTTTCCGTACCTGTGGTGCTCAAAATACGTCAAATCTGCAGTAGCAACATTACCACTGCCTGTTACATCCAAAAAGTGCTGATTAATTGATTCTGGGTTATTACAGAAAGGTGGTAGTCCATGATCAGGTTTTTTGGAAGTGGCTACAGTTGATTTAATATGACTCCATAACTTCTTAGGCTGTTTGATATTATTATTAATGTATGTTTTAAAATATGCGCACTTCTCACTTTCGAAAGCAGCTCTAACTAGGTTTTTCATCTGTTTGTACAATTGAATGTGTTGCTCAGTTTTTGTTTTTTTAGACTTCGAGTGGCATTTGTCACGCAGCCTCATTATTTCCCTGACAGTGTCTGTTATCCAGGGATAGGATTTCTCTTTAATTAATACTTTTTTAAGGGTAGCATGCAAATTAAACAATGTCAAAATGTATTGATTAAACGTGGCAACCATGGAGTTAACATCTTACAGACTTTCAATATATTCCCAGTTCTTTTTATTTAAGTCGTCATTAAAAAATTCTGGAAGGATGTCTTTGAGTGGCCTATAAGTAACCCAATGAGGGGGAGGCTTCTTTAATTTAAAGTTTAATTCAACAGATATAACTACGTGGTGACCAAGTTCCGGTATGTGTGATACAGAGACCCCACACACACGGGCATCAGTACACACAACATCACTTAGGGTTTCACTATGATCTGTGAAATGGGTTGGCTCGGTAATAATTTGTTTCAGTTTGCAGCAATGCCCAGATGGACAATTTGCTTGCTTTAATGAAGAACGTGAAAGCTATCTAATCGGAGCTGGCGAAGCTTAAGTCGATCAGATCGGAGTATTCCAACCTGAAAACAGATGTCGAGTTGCTGGACCATTCGGTGGGGACATTAGCCAACAAAGTGTCGGGGTTGGAGAGTGAAATGGACTGCCTTAGGAAAACTAAGGAAGGGTTGGGGGCATTACATGATCGATGCTAAAATTGAAGATCTACATCGCGAATCTGAGCAAAGATCAAGAATGAACAACTTAGAAATTAAGGGCGTTCCATCAACCAACTCCGAAAATCTGTTCGCAATCATTGGCAAGATAGGAGATATAATTGGATGCAGTACCCCGAAAGAGCAAATAAACTAAATTGCGAGAGTCCCGATGCGAAACAACGAACAATAAAAATATTATTTGTTCAGTTCATAACAGATACCTTAAAAAATGATTTCGTGGCCGCTGCTAAAAAAACTTAAGTCATCTATAACTGCAATCAAGTTGGGTCTGCAGTCCGACAGTGTCATCTACGTCAACGATCTTCTAACTTTTGAGAACAGAATGCTGTTGAACAAAACGAAAAAACTAGCGAAATAACGAGGTTTTTTATACACTTGGGTAGTTGGTTGCAAAATTAATTCTTAATAAGTTGGATTGTGACATAAATGCTAATACACACATCAACACGGTCTAGGGATATTTTAAAAAAAGCGAATTACTATCAATGTGTTAATTATTTATATGACATGTATATATTTAAAAGATACGTTATTTAATATTCTACCATTTTTTAATAATGGTTAAGGTATAGATTAAAATTTCAGGATTTTATGGAAAAAAAATGAAGCATAGACGGAAACCGTATATGAATGAACTTTTAATTTGTGAGTAAAAACTGAAAAAAATAGAAAAATCATTTAATTTGTGTTTATAAACTTGAAGTTAGTAGTCTGAGAAAGCGCCCATGATGTTCATAACACATCGGCAACGATTCGGCATGCTCAGAACAAGGTTGTCAATGTCTTGCTGCGGAATATTGTCCCATGTCCTTCTGAGGTGTGCAAAAAGTTGATCTTCTGTAGCCAGATTTTCAGGAACTTCCTTCAGAGCTCTTCTTTGCAGTATATCCCACGCATGCTCAATGGGATTTAGATCTGGCGATTGAGCAGGCCAGTCTAAGGCCCTAACATTATGTGTATGTAACCAAGCTGCTACCGTTCTCGCCGTGTGTGCCCGGGCATTGTCGTGCATGAGCAGGAAATCTTGCCCCATTTGTGTTCTGTGGGGCAAGATTACGGGCCCCAGCACCTGTTGGACGTATCGTTCTGCCGTCATATTGCCCCGCACCCAAACGAGATCCGCCCGTCCTCCAAGACGAATTCCTGCCCAAACCATAATTGTTCCTCCTTGGTATGGGTGAACTTCCTGAGGGTTCTGGAGACGGCTCCATCGTCCAGGAACTCGCCAAACACGCGTCCTTCGTAAATCTGGATGGAAGCCGAACCTGGATTCATCCGTGAACAGCACATTGGACCATTGGTCACGGGCCCAGTCCACGTGGTTCCGAACCCATTCTAATCGTCGTCCACGATTGCCTCTCCGTAAAGGTGGGACCCGGAGTGGTCTACGAGAGCGTAGATTGCTTTCATGCAGTCGCCTTCTTACAGTTTGGTCACTCACAAGCACTTGGTGTTCCACTCGCAGCCTTTGGACCAATTGAGTCGCCGTTGCATTTGGTTGTGCTCGCGCAGTAATTTGCAAAAATCGGTCTTGTCTGGGGGTAGTGATGCGACTTGGCCCCCGGTGCCTCTCCGCTACTTCACCTGTGGCACGATAGCGTGTCCACAATCTTGAAATTACATTTTGATGGGTCCCTATGGCCTCAGCAACATTACGCTGAACAGATCCAGCTTCCAGCATTCCCACAGCTCGTAACATCTCCGCCCTCGTCAAATGTCGGCGTTGCATGGCTACAATACCTCAATTTTAACTTTATCTTTCGTTTAAAAATGAAAAAAAAACTGTAACTAAACGTAATTCGTATTGTTTTCTAAATTTCGCACAAATGAAAATTCCCTCTCCTATACTTCAAGACATTTTTATGCCACCGAAACAAAAGAATTTTCAAAAATTTGAATTTGGAATTAGTCTGAGATAAATTAAAAACAAATCGGTGTATAAAAGATTCCAATGCGGCCAGTACTTTTCGAGTTATTTAATTGAGTATGAAATATCCCTAGACCGTGTTGATGTGTGTATATTTCAGTTCCCCTTACAAAACGTATGGTATAACCATAACATGTACGATACATGTATTGACGTTGAAGCAAATACGTTTTTGTCACTTTTTTGGTTAGTTTTGTTCAAGTTTTGCATAAAACTTTAAGTTTCGTCTTCACAACTTGATTCAGGTGTAAACAACAAACGGAAACAGGTCTACATGTCGAATACCTATGTTTTATACCCAGGGGCAGATGAACAGTTGTGTCGGCGAATCGCTCGCCGGTGAAAGGTTTTGTCGATGTAATTAACAAAAGTGAATCGTTCTGTCGGCGAATCGTTCGTCATTGAAAAGTTCTGTCGGAGAAAAAATGAAAAGTGAATCGTTCTGTCGGCGAATCGTTCGTCATTGAAAAGTTCTGTCGGCGAATCGTTCGTCATTGAAAAGTTCTGTCGGAGAAAAAATGAAAAGTGAATCGTTCTGTCGGTGAACCGATCAACGGCGAAACGAATGTCGGAGAAATGTTTCAGAATCCCGAGGAGCGTTAGATCGTCTTTTTCTGGAATATTTAATTTATTACTTAGGTTATTTATGTTTAGTAGCGTTCGTTGGTATGTTCTAAATTGTAGTAGGTTACTTTTTTTAGTATTAATTTGTAGATTGTTCTTCTCTAGCCACGATTTAACTATTTTATAGGCATTTTCAATATTGGTTAAAGTTTCAGTGTTCTCAGTGCTTCTGAACACTAGCGATACGTCGTCCGCGAAAAGGACGCACTTCGAGTCTATAGTTTTGGGTAGGTCGTTTATGTATATAATAAATAATATACACCCCAACACACTGTCTTGTGGAATGGAGTGGTTGATAGTCTTAGTCCGTGATTTTATGATTTGTATTTCGTTTGCTTCTTTGTTGTAGTATTCTATTTCAACATATTGTTTTCTATCCCTTAGGTAAGATTTTAGCCATTTATAGGCCGTGCCCCTAATTCCTAAGCCGTATAATTTTTGTAATACAATGTCATGGGAAACCTTATCATACGCTTTAGTCATATCTAGGAACAAACCTATGGCATATTGTTTGTCATTAATGTAGTTATATACACACATCAACTCAGTCTAGGGATATTTTTAAAAAAGCGAATTACTATCAATGTGTTAATTATTTATATGACATGCATATATTTAAAAGATACGTTATTTAATATTCTACCATTTTTTAATAATGGTTAAGGTATAGATTAAAATTTCAGGATTTTATGGAAAAAAAATGAAGCATAGACGGAAACCGTATATGAATGAACTTTTAATTTGTGAGTAAAAACTGAAAAAAATAGAAAAATCATTAAAATTTGTGTTTATAAACTTGAAGTTAGTAGTCTGAGAAAGCGCCCATGATGTTCATAACACATCGGCAACGATTCGGCATGCTCAGAACAAGGTTGTCAATGTCTTGCTGCGGAATATTGTCCCATGTCCTTCTGAGGTGCGCAAAAAGTTGATCTTCTGTAGCCAGATTTTCAGGAACTTCCTTCAGAGCTCTTCTTTGCAGCATATGTTCTGCCGTCATATTGCCCCGCACCCAAACGAGATCCGTCCGTCCTCCAAGACGAATTCCTGCCCAAACCATAATTGTTCCTCCTTGGTATGGGTGAACTTCCTGAGTGTTCTGGAGACGGCTCCATCGTCCAGGAACTCGCCAAACACGCGTCCTTCGTGAATCTGGATGGAAGCTGAACCTGGATTCATCCGTGAACAGCACATTGGACCATTGGTCACGGCCCCAGTCCACGTGGTTCCGAACCCATTCTAATCGTCGTCCACGATTGCCTCTCCGTAAAGGTGGGACCCGGAGTGGTCTACGAGAGCGTAGATTGCTTTCATGCAGTCGCCTTCTTACAGTTTGGTCACTCACAAGCACTTGGTGTTCCACTCGCAGCCTTTGGACCAATTGAGTCGCCGTTGCATTTGGTTGTGCTCGCGCAGTAATTTGCAAAAATCGGTCTTGTCTGGGGGTAGTGATGCGACTTGGCCCCCGGTGCCTCTCCGCTACTTCACCTGTGGCACGATAGCGTGTCCACAATCTTGAAATTACATTTTGATGGGTCCCTATGGCCTCAGCAACATTACGCTGAACAGATCCAGCTTCCAGCATTCCCACAGCTCGTAACATCTCCGCCCTCGTCAAATGTCGGCGTTGCATGGCTACAATACCTCAATTTTAACTTTATCTTTCGTTTAAAAATGAAAAAAAACTGTAACTAAACGTAATTCGTATTGTTTTCTAAATTTCGCACAAATGAAAATTCCCTCTCCTATACATCAAGACATTTTTATGCCACCGAAACAAAAGAATTTTCAAAAATTTGAATTTGGAATTAGTCTGAGATAAATTACAAACAAATCGGTGTATAAAAGATTCCAATGCGGCCAGTACTTTTCGAGTTATTTAATTGAGTATGAAATATCCCTAGACCGTGTTGATGTGTGTATTTCTTGTACGTAGTTATATACCGCGAGTGTGGGCGATCTTTTTTGCCTAAAGCCAAACTGATTTATGTCTAAGAGATTGAATTTTTCTAAAAAGTTGTTAATTCTGGTAGACATTGTTTTTTCGAATATTTTTGATATAACTGGTAGAAGGGCTATTGGTCGATAGGAACAGGGATCTTGGGGCTTGCCGTCTTTTTTTAATACTGGTCGTAGTTAAGCTATTTTTAATTTATCCGGGAAGATACTCGTACCTTCGTTAAGGGATTTATTTATTAGTTTGGTTATAGGTGGTGTCAATTCATTAATACATTCTTTAATTAGGAAAGATGGTATTTCATCATCACCGGCACTGCGCTTGTTCTTCATTTTGCGTATTATATTATAGATTTCACGCTCCGTGGCGGGTTGGACAAATAGAGAATTTATTGATGGGGTAAGCACTGGGCATGTATTCGTCGTGTCGTTGGGTAGCGGTTTTCAAAGTGATCGCAACCTTTGTTTGATGTGTGTAATCTTGAAGTGAAGAAATTACATTTTTCGACAGTGATATTTTTTAATTAGAAAGAAAGAAAGAAAAAATATTTATTTGGGACAAGCACATGAACTACAAAAATAATAATAATAAAAAAAAAGAATCTTAAACTAAATAATAAAAATGAAGGCATGTGCGAGGCCAAAAAGGCTCCTATGTCAGCATGATGCTGCGATAAATGAAAAAAACGCTGATATTCTGATAGGGCCCACTGTGATGCCACGGTCACACCTACGGACACAAAATATTTATTTATTTATTTATCACAAACACAACTAACATTACATGTTTTTGTTTATATGACAAAAAATAGGACATAATACTAACTTAATAAAATAAACACTATAGATATACAAACAAAACTAAAAGAGTACATAAATAAAAATATTAATAACAATCGGCTCGGCTGCACCGAACGTTCCAGACGTTCCAGACGTTGTCAACGCCACAGACTATTGTCTATGGTCCATGACAGGCGAAGGGACGCGAGCGCAGACGATACATTGGCATTTTGACAAGTGGCTGTCAATGTCAAGGTGATAAAGAAACAACCTATGAAAAAGACAAGAAAAACTTCTGAAGCAATAAAGTTCAACAAATAAGGAATGAGTAATAATACTTCAGAGCCATGCGTATATAATAAGTTAAGACAGGGTAAAAAGAAACGGTAGTCAGTGGGTCGTCCTATGGTCTAAGTATATATAATTAATATAATAAATAAACAATAATTATAAAGCGCGTCGGTGTTGGTGTTGTGTACATGGTAGTGATCCAGGCGAAAACTCCGTTATGATACCAGTACTAGCTTCATGCAGTCTTAGGGTAAGTAAAATTAGTGACTAGTTTCTTTTTGTAATTGTAGCAAGTGTTGTTTATATTTATAACTAAAGGTACCTACTGTTCTTAGAGCACGGAAAGGCGGTGGCAAGTCGTTCCAGCAGCGGGACGCAGCGAATTTAAAGCTTCCACGAAATGCAGCAGTTTTGTGGGGTCCGGCCAACAAGAGGTATGATGAAGCCCTGGTTTTAATTCTGCTAACATCGCGCGACCAAGTCAATTTATTATATAAATAATCAGGTTTTCTTGTGCGAATAGTGCCAAAGAGAAGGGTAGCCAGGTGTAGCTTTCTGCGTGCTGACATTTTCATCAAATTACCCTTATTCAAAAATGGTGTGATGTGGGAGCGAGGTGGAACATTGTAGCAGAATCTTGCACAGGCATTGTGCACCCGCTGGATAAGCTTTTCGCTTCTACCGAGAATGCACGTCCCATACACAGTGTCAGCGTAATTCAACTTGGATAGAACAAGTGACTCACACAGCATGACACGCATATCCACACTTATGTCCCTACATAAGTACACGATATAAAAGCTTGAGTCGGTAGAAACAGTTGCGCACTGCTTCTAATATATGAGTTTCGAAATGCAGTTGCCCGTCAAATATTACCCCGAGATTACGAGCTTCCAGAACCCTTTCCACACCACAACCATCAATCCTGAGGTCCAGATTGCAAGCAAGCATTCTGTTCAGGAAATCCCTAAATCCCATAACAATAAACTTGGATATACTTGGATTCAGGACCAAGGAGTTCCTTCTGGACCAACATGAAATCCTTTCTAAGTCCTCATTTATTCTGCTAACAATTTCAGCAGTATCTTGGGAGCGGAAGGAGAAGTACAACTGCAGATCATCTGCGTAAAGGTGGAACTTCGAGTTGATCAGACAGTTGATGATGTCAGCAGTGTATAAAATGAAGAGAAGCGGGCCCAGGATTGATCCCTGCGGCACGCCCCTGTCCACGCCTCTCGGACCAGAGGACATGGTTTCCCCACTGTGACCTGTCACCTGCACAAACTGTGATCGGTTCTTAAGGTAACTCTCAAACCATTTGACTGTTTCAACATCACCCCCACAATAAGACAGTTTGGAGAGGAGAAGTGAAGTGTTGATAGAGTCAAACGTGAAAAATCCAGTAGGACGAGCAGGGCTCCCATAACCTGGTCTCTGGCCTCAAGTACATTCAGTCAAAAAAGTATCGGGAATGGATGATTTGTATATGGTTCCAAATTCAAATTTTTGTTTTTTTGCAGTTGTTAGATTGGCACAACTGTTTTCCATTTTGGCGCGGAGTTTGAGTTGCATCTGTTATTTATATTAAATACAGTGCTGGTTTTAGTAATATCATATATAGTGTGTATTGCGAATTTCATAATGGACAAAAATATCGAACAAAGAGTTTGTCTTAAATTTTGCATCGCCAATGGAATTTCGTGTTCGGAGTCACTGAAAATGTTACAGAAAGCTTACGGTGAATCGACTTTATCAAAAACTCGTGCTTATGAGTGGTTCAAAGCGTTCAAAACCGGTCGAGATGTGATGGAAGATTTGCCTCGCTCTGGTAGGCCGTCAACGTCTGCAACTGAAGTTAACATCGCAAAAGTGAAGAAAATAGTGACTGAAAATCCCCATTCAACTCTGAGAGAGATAGCCGCCGAACTTTCTGTATCTCACGAGTCGATCCGTACCATTTTAACTAATCATTTGGGTATGAAACATGTTGCTGCTCGGCTAGTCCCAAAAGATCTGAATTTTCTCCAAAAACTCAATCGCATGAAAGTCGCTGAGGACATGCTAGAACGAGTCAGTTCGGACCCAACATTCATGAAACGCATTGTTACTGGTGACGAGACGTGGGTTTACGAGTTTGACATGCAAACTAGTCAACAAGCTTCGGAGTGGCGCCTTCCAACTGAACCGAAACCGAAAAAACCACGCCAAAGTCGATCAAAAGTCAAAGTCATGTTGACTGTTTTCTTTGACTATCGCGGTGTTGTGCACTCTGAATTCTTACCGGAAGGTCTAACGGTAAATAAAGAATATTATTTGAGCGTTATGCGGCGTTTAAGAGAGCAAATTCGACGAAAAAGGCCAGATTTGTGGAAAGAAAATTCTTGGATTTTGCACCACGACAATGCGCCTTCGCACAAGGCTATCATTGTGAACGAATTTTTGACCAAACACTCAACAAATACCATCCAGCAACCACCATATTCACCAGATATGGCTCCTGCTGACTTTTTTCTTTTTCCTAAACTCAAATTACCACTTCGTGGCACCCGTTTTCAATCGATAGAAGACATAAAGGAGAATTCGCGGCGAGAACTGAACTCAATTCCGGAAGCAGCGTTTAAAAAATGTTTTGATGAATGGATTATTCGTTGGCGCAAGTGTATCGTTTCTAAAGGAGCATACTTTGAAGGTGATAAAATAAATTTGGATGAATAACAGACATTTTGTGTATTATTGATCTTTTCCCGGTACTTTCTTGACAGAGTAGTATGTTACCGACAACATCCAGAAGAGCTGTCGCCGTGCTATGAGCCTTTCGAAAACCGGATTGAGCTACCGGTAAAATGCCATTTTTCTTAAGGTATGCCCTGAGTTGGTCAGAGACAACTCTCTCCAGAATTTTGGACAGATGTGGCAGTAGGCTTATCGGACGGAGGTCTTTTACACTAGTGGGGTTCGATACTTTAGGGATAGGTCTAACTATTGCCATTTTCCACAGATCAGGAAAAGAAGAGGTGACTATAGACCTGTTGATGATTGCTGTGATAACTGCAAGTGCTCGAGGAAGTGTCAATATCAGCATCTCCAGAGAAATGCGGTCAGAGCCCTGCGCGTTCGACTTCAGACTACGCAAGATCTTCAATACCTGATCCTGCTGGACTGGCTCAAGCTGGAAATGAGTGTTTCCGTACCTGTGGTGCTCAAAATACGTCAAATCTGCAGTAGCAACATTACCACTGCCTGTTACATCCAAAAAGTGCTGATTAATTGATTCTGGGTTATTACAGAAAGGTGGTAGTCCATGATCAGGTTTTTTGGAAGTGGCTACAGTTGATTTAATATGACTCCATAACTTCTTAGGCTGTTTGATATTATTATTAATGTATGTTTTAAAATATGCGCACTTCTCACTTTCGAAAGCAGCTCTAACTAGGTTTTTCATCTGTTTGTACAATTGAATGTGTTGCTCAGTTTTTGTTTTTTTAGACTTCGAGTGGCATTTGTCACGCAGCCTCATTATTTCCCTGACAGTGTCTGTTATCCAGGGATAGGATTTCTCTTTAATTAATACTTTTTTAAGGGTAGCATGCAAATTAAACAATGTCAAAATGTATTGATTAAACGTGGCAACCATGGAGTTAACATCTTACAGACTTTCAATATATTCCCAGTTCTTTTTATTTAAGTCGTCATTAAAAAATTCTGGAAGGATGTCTTTGAGTGGCCTATAAGTAACCCAATGAGGGGGAGGCTTCTTTAATTTAAAGTTTAATTCAACAGATATAACTACGTGGTGACCAAGTTCCGGTATGTGTGATACAGAGACCCCACACACACGGGCATCAGTACACACAACATCACTTAGGGTTTCACTATGATCTGTGAAATGGGTTGGCTCGGTAATAATTTGTTTCAGTTTGCAGCAATGCCCAGATGGACAATTTGCTTGCTTTAATGAAGAACGTGAAAGCTATCTAATCGGAGCTGGCGAAGCTTAAGTCGATCAGATCGGAGTATTCCAACCTGAAAACAGATGTCGAGTTGCTGGACCATTCGGTGGGGACATTAGCCAACAAAGTGTCGGGGTTGGAGAGTGAAATGGACTGCCTTAGGAAAACTAAGGAAGGGTTGGGGGCATTACATGATCGATGCTAAAATTGAAGATCTACATCGCGAATCTGAGCAAAGATCAAGAATGAACAACTTAGAAATTAAGGGCGTTCCATCAACCAACTCCGAAAATCTGTTCGCAATCATTGGCAAGATAGGAGATATAATTGGATGCAGTACCCCGAAAGAGCAAATAAACTAAATTGCGAGAGTCCCGATGCGAAACAACGAACAATAAAAATATTATTTGTTCAGTTCATAACAGATACCTTAAAAAATGATTTCGTGGCCGCTGCTAAAAAAACTTAAGTCATCTATAACTGCAATCAAGTTGGGTCTGCAGTCCGACAGTGTCATCTACGTCAACGATCTTCTAACTTTTGAGAACAGAATGCTGTTGAACAAAACGAAAAAACTAGCGAAATAACGAGGTTTTTTATACACTTGGGTAGTTGGTTGCAAAATTAATTCTTAATAAGTTGGATTGTGACATAAATGCTAATACACACATCAACACGGTCTAGGGATATTTTAAAAAAAGCGAATTACTATCAATGTGTTAATTATTTATATGACATGTATATATTTAAAAGATACGTTATTTAATATTCTACCATTTTTTAATAATGGTTAAGGTATAGATTAAAATTTCAGGATTTTATGGAAAAAAAATGAAGCATAGACGGAAACCGTATATGAATGAACTTTTAATTTGTGAGTAAAAACTGAAAAAAATAGAAAAATCATTTAATTTGTGTTTATAAACTTGAAGTTAGTAGTCTGAGAAAGCGCCCATGATGTTCATAACACATCGGCAACGATTCGGCATGCTCAGAACAAGGTTGTCAATGTCTTGCTGCGGAATATTGTCCCATGTCCTTCTGAGGTGTGCAAAAAGTTGATCTTCTGTAGCCAGATTTTCAGGAACTTCCTTCAGAGCTCTTCTTTGCAGTATATCCCACGCATGCTCAATGGGATTTAGATCTGGCGATTGAGCAGGCCAGTCTAAGGCCCTAACATTATGTGTATGTAACCAAGCTGCTACCGTTCTCGCCGTGTGTGCCCGGGCATTGTCGTGCATGAGCAGGAAATCTTGCCCCATTTGTGTTCTGTGGGGCAAGATTACGGGCCCCAGCACCTGTTGGACGTATCGTTCTGCCGTCATATTGCCCCGCACCCAAACGAGATCCGCCCGTCCTCCAAGACGAATTCCTGCCCAAACCATAATTGTTCCTCCTTGGTATGGGTGAACTTCCTGAGGGTTCTGGAGACGGCTCCATCGTCCAGGAACTCGCCAAACACGCGTCCTTCGTGAATCTGGATGGAAGCCGAACCTGGATTCATCCGTGAACAGCACATTGGACCATTGGTCACGGCCCCAGTCCACGTGGTTCCGAACCCATTCTAATCGTCGTCCACGATTGCCTCTCCGTAAAGGTGGGACCCGGAGTGGTCTACGAGAGCGTAGATTGCTTTCATGCAGTCGCCTTCTTACAGTTTGGTCACTCACAAGCACTTGGTGTTCCACTCGCAGCCTTTGGACCAATTGAGTCGCCGTTGCATTTGGTTGTGCTCGCGCAGTAATTTGCAAAAATCGGTCTTGTCTGGGGGTAGTGATGCGACTTGGCCCCCGGTGCCTCTCCGCTACTTCACCTGTGGCACGATAGCGTGTCCACAATCTTGAAATTACATTTTGATGGGTCCCTATGGCCTCAGCAACATTACGCTGAACAGATCCAGCTTCCAGCATTCCCACAGCTCGTAACATCTCCGCCCTCGTCAAATGTCGGCGTTGCATGGCTACAATACCTCAATTTTAACTTTATCTTTCGTTTAAAAATGAAAAAAAAACTGTAACTAAACGTAATTCGTATTGTTTTCTAAATTTCGCACAAATGAAAATTCCCTCTCCTATACATCAAGACATTTTTATGCCACCGAAACAAAAGAATTTTCAAAAATTTGAATTTGGTATTAGTCTGAGATAAATTACAAACAAATCGGTGTATAAAAGATTCCAATGCGGCCAGTACTTTTCGAGTTATTTAATTGAGTATGAAATATCCCTAGACCGTGTTGATGTGTGTAATATTATTAAATTTAAAATTATAAATAGTAATTTTAATTTTAATAACAAAGTTGGTGTTCCAATGTTGAACTGTAATAATAATAGTTCTAGTGAATTAATACCTCCTTCTACAATTTCAGGTGGTGAAATGGAGAGTGGAAATGTTGGGACTGAGGCCCCCAGCACAAACACGTCTGCCAATGCATCATCGCCATGGCAGAGGAGAGCGACACTATGGTAAAGTCTGAGGGCAACTCTATGCTGGATACTGAACGCAGATCTAGCAATAACGAGTTGCCAAGCCAACGTCCTGTGCGGAGTACAAGGGATACCCCTGTTGTTTTTAAAATAAAGAGACGTGGAGATGGTTTTAATGCTTTTATTTACTTCCAAACTATAAGTTTAACATAGATTTTATTATATACACGCAGAAGGAAAATTATTGTAGTCCTCTAAGCAAAGATGGAGGCAAAGGCACCATAGATTATACACTGGCCTGCAAAACTAAGTACTACACTTTTAAAAATTCAATTTTTTTCTAAACTATAGAAGTTAGAGATTTAAAAAAAAAAACGTTTTATAGCAATTTTTATCAGCTTTATTAGTTTTTATGTGTTATGTTTGTTGAAATGAAAGATACAGTTGAGTAGACTAGGTTTATTCACGACAGACTTAATATAATATCAACAAGCAGTAGTATTACAGACGGGCTTGGATCAAGTGAGGAATGACAGATACCAACCGGAAGCATAGACAATGTATAGTGATGTACATACTAATTACTTACTAACTAGTGATGTTACAACATCCCCCTTGTTGAGTTCTAATTAGACCCCTGACAAACAATATAAAAGATTTACTATGTGATACAACTGCACTTATGACAACATCCTTATTGATACTTATTGTTACATTAAAACTAGACAACATTCTTAATAATTCTAAGTTATATTTTATCTATTTCATCTATTAACCTTCTTGTAGGTTTTACAATACGACCTGACCTAGTTGTGACGCTTGAGGATTTTTGAGATGAGGATTCTTGAAGTCCAGACTCCTGTCTGTCACCTTCCTCTTCCCCTTGTGACGAATTGAAAACAAAATCTGCACCTTTTTGGTAAAAGGGGTGACAGACATAATTACAGTACTAGAAATAGGGACCAACTAGTTCAGCCAGGTTTCCGACTCGCTAAAGTAGACTCATCTTTCATGGGGTACTGTTTGAGATGCTATAATAAAATTCCACAAAGTATTCTTGAACTGAATGAGACGAAATTTAAAACATGCATTAAACGCACACTATGTAAGCAAGCATATTACAAGTTGAGCGATTATATCGCTGATAAAAATGCTTGGCTCAATGCTGGTCCTGCTCCACAAGGACAGGGGCGCATAAATTGATAGAATTAAAATGTATTGTTGGAGCTGCTGAAGATTGTACAACTATCTTTGCATTGTATAGATTCAATCTCCTTAGTATTATATAAATGCATAGCCCATATTGTGTGAGTACTATGTACTAGAAAGCTATTATTCACTGGAAACCTACGTCTTTTCTTGACTTGAATGTGCCCTGGCGGTTTAGAGTATGTCATGCTCACTCAAATGTCTCGCTGATGGTGGCGCATGTGTCGGATCATTTAGTTCCCTTCAAAATGGTTGAGTTGAATGGTGCTGATCCATGCGTCATGTCCGTGAACGGGCGCTGTCAGTTGTGACTGGTCATCTCTTAGTTGCCATGGCTTATTTGAATGAATTATTTTGAATTGTATTTTTTTTGTTTGTGTGTTTTTGCTGTGGACACTTTTAACGTGCACATCTTGCTACATTGTTCTCACATAATATACCATCTCAACATGAATGATGTAACCAAGATTTTGTAACAATATTCTGATTTAAAAGAGTGTCCATGGAGTTTCTTGCCCGTTCTTCTCCATAGAGATCTACGCTAGGGAATGGGCAACTACAGTACTTTCACAGTTTTTATGTCTTGTGACTGGGACTGTAGCTACATTTAATTTTCATCTTTGTTTCGACAATTCAAAAGTGCCTGTAACTGGCTTACTTGAAATAAATGCTTTGATTTTGATTTTGATTTTGATTGGATCGCATAGGAGGGTTTGCAAAGTTATGAGAATACTTGTGCCTTAAGTGAATTCTATTCCTCCTATACCTAACACCATTGACATCCTCAACAACATATGACCTATTGTTCAACATTCTTTGTTTGACAATAGCTTGTTCCCAGTTACTTTTAGGATTTCTTTTAAAGTATACATGATCATTATAATGTAACGTTGACAATGACTTTGTATTTCTATCATAATACTTAGATTTATTTTCATCATTTTTCATAACTGACTTTTTATAATCCTGAAATGTTACTACTTTTGGCCTTAATTTCTTATATGACACTGGAATGTTATCTCTTAAGTTTCTAGACATTAGCAATTGTGCTGGTGATGACAAATTATTTTTAGGTGTGTTTCTGTACTGTAATAAAGCTATATATGGATCTGTTTTATTTTCTTTACATTTCCTTAACATGTTTTTTATAATTTTAACCGAACTTTCAGCTTGACCATTTGACTGTGAATGATATGGGCTAGTGACTACATGTTCTATGTCCCATTCCTGTAAAAAGTTTTTGAATTCAATTGACTGAAAAGGAGGTCCACCATCTGACACCAATGACAATGGTATTCCATGACGGGCAAAAATGGATTTTAAATGAGTAATTACATTTTGAGAAGTACTGTTCTTATTTAATAACGCTATTTCTATGTATTTAGAGTAATAATCTGTGACAATTGAATAAACTAAACTATCAAAATGCATTAAATCAATACCGACTTGTTGCCATGGATATTTGCATATTTCATAATTTTGTAGTGGTTCCTTTTGATTACATGGTTTGAATTTTGCACATATAAGACATTGTTCTACTAAGTTCTTTATATCACTTGACATATTTGGCCAATACAATGATTCTTTAGCTAATTTTAGACATTTGTTTATACCTTGGTGACCTTTGTGAATTTTTTCCAACATTTCCTTGTACATAGACTGTGGTACTATTAATTTTGAACCTTTGAACACTAAGTCTTTAATGACATGGATTTCTCCTTGAATATTCCAAAATGGTTTTACCAATGGACTGACCTTGTTTTTACTTTTTGGCCAACCTTCATAATAGTATTTTTTTAATAATTGCAAGGATTCATCAATTTTGGTTTCCTGTGCTAATTTTGTGCTATATTCATTTGTGATTGCTAAATTAGCATGCATTAGATTGACATGACAAGACATTTCTGATTCATTTTCTGGTGTGTAATGGTCTTTTAAAGCTGCTACAATGTGTCTGATATAAACATTTCTTTACCTGGGACATATATGACTTCTAAATCATATTTTTGTATGGTTAACATCATACGCTGTAATCTAGCTGGGACATCGTGTAATGGTTTTTTAAATACATATACTAATGGTTTGTGATCAGTATGAACTGTGACTCTATTGCCATACACATATTGGTGAAACTTTTCACAACCAAATTGAATAGCTAGTAGCTCCTTTTCTATTTGGGCATAACGTTCCTGGGTGACTGTTAATGTTTTTGAACTATATGCAATTGGTTTGTCTTTTTGTAAGATGACTGCTCCTAAAGCTGATTTCGACGAATCGACTGACAAGACTAATGGAATCTTAGGATTGTAATGTGCTAAAACTGGTGAGTTTGTGATCTCATCCTTCAATTTTTTGAGACATTTATTATGATTCTCATCCCAAGTCCAGACTGAATCTTTTTTCAAAAGATTTCTTAATATTTGTGTTTTTTCTGACAAGTTACTTATAAAAGGTCCTAAGTAATTGATCATACCTAGTATTCTCTGTAACTCTTTGACATTTTTTGGTGTGGGCATTTTGACAATAGCTTTGACTTTCTCTTGGTCTGCCCTGGCACCGTTTTTACTGAAGACATAACCCAAAAAACATACCTCTGAGACTAAGAATTTACATTTTGCTTTGTTAAATTTTAGGTTGACTTGGCGAGCTCTTTGCATGACTTTATGTAATCTTTCATTGTGAACCGACTCATTTGGTCCATAAACTAAAATATCGTCAATGAATATTAAAACACCTTCTAAATCACCAAATAAATTCATCATAACTCTTTGGAAGATTTCTGACGACGCATTTATGCCGTATGGTAGTCTTAAATACTTATATCTACCAAATGGTGTTTGAAAAGTACATAATTCTGAACTGTATTCATCCAGACGTAGCATCCAAAATCCTGAGAATGCATCTAGATGTGAAAAACATACAGCTCCTTCTAACTGTGACCTAATCTCATCAATTGACTTGAGTGGATAGAATTCCCTCATGATGTTTTTATTTAAATTTCTAGGATCTAGACAAATTCTTAACTGACCTGAACTTTTTACGGTTATGACGACTGAGTTAACCCACTCTGTAGGTTTTGTAACCTTTTCAATAACTTTCATATCCAACATGCGATTCAATTCTTCACGCAATTTCCCTTGTAACGCAAATGGTACTTTCCTTGGTGGATCGACGCATGGTACTGCTTCAGGTTTGAGTTGAAGATGACAGACTGGAGGTAAACACCCAAGACCCTGAAAAACATCATTATATTGTGTAAGAATTTGTTTACAAAAATCTTGTTTTGACACTGAAAAAACACGTTTTATTATACCTAACTTTTCACAAGTTGGTAGACCAAGAACATTTGGACAATCTAAATTTACTACAATAAACATTATAGATTCGACGACGTTATTGTTATTTATGCACAAATTGCAATTTATATTTACTTTGCCTAAAATCGGAATGGATTTTCCACCAAATCCTTTGACATTTATTTGACATTTGTCAAGTGACAGTTTTGACAGATTGACGTTTTGACGTTTGACGTTATGAAATGTTTGCTTTGACATTATGTTGACATCTGCACCTGAATCTATGATGCATCTAAATTGTTTATTTCCTATTGACAAGTTAATTTCCCATGACTGTTTTGAATAATTACTTTCCAAAGTATTGACATTATTTACTTTATGACTGTTATCTGAGTAATTGACTATTGATCCATTGTGTGAGACTGAATACTGACTGCTGTTTTTATGCTGACATTGTATGTTGTTGTGATATCCCTCAGACTTGTGACAAATTTCATCATTGAGATGTAAATATGGACTATGACTTTTTTTATTTTGACTATTTGACTGGATAGTATATCTCTCAGATATGTGACTGTTCTCATCATTGAGGTGTTTCATGTTTTTGTCACACCTCTCAGACATATCAACATTTTCATCACTGAGATAATATGAATGGGGACGTTGACTATTTAATATTGACTTGTATCTCTCAGATATGTCACTGCTCTCATCATTGGGATACGGTGACCGCCCTGTGCCCTTGTGTCTGTGTGATTTTATGTTTTGACTGAGTGAATGTGACTGACTGCTATGTACACTTTGATCTACATAACCATTTAAATGACTTTTTTGACTTTGACTCGACTTAAATTGACTGCTCAACATTCCAACAAAATGTTCTTGACTAGTATTATCTGAATTAAACGATTGCAACTGACTGACTTTTTTATTCTTAAGACAATATTTAGCAAAATGACCAAAAGATTTACATGACCTGCATTGGACGCCTTTAGCTGGACACTTGTAACGATGAGACTGCCCACAGCGATTGCATATCCTCGAGTCGCCGGTGTGGTTGTTGTTTGACTTGCGACTGCTCGAAGCTGACTGGCGACTGCTCGAAGCTGACCTGCGACTGGAAGCTCGCTGCCTGCCTTGACTACGGCTCTTCCGAGTAAGATGCATGACATTTTCATCAGCAACACCGCTACCTTTGACAATTTTCTCTGCATCTTGCTGTGCGACTATGAGCGTTCTCGCTAGCTCTTGCATTCTCTGATATGTTAAATCAGGTTCTTGCAGTAACCTCTGACGTACATGTGACAAGTCTATATTGAGGTTTGCAATAAAAATATCTTTGATTAGCGACTCCCTGAGTGTGCCAAACTCACATTCTCTGCTTTTATTTTCCAAATCCGTGAGGAAATCGTCGATGCTTTCGGATTTTTCCTGCCTGCGTGTGAAGAATCTATATCTACACATCGTCACATTTTTCCTGGGCTCGAAGAATTTGTCGAATTTGGACTTGACCTCGTCGAGTGTGCTCCCATCAATTTTCAGGTTAAATGTATTGAATATATTTAGACCACGCTCTCCGATTGAATGTAGTAGAATTGCAATTTTCCGCTTCTCGCTTGATTTTTCTAGGCCTGTGGCTAACAAATACAGTTCCATCTGCTGCCACCATCTTTTCCACGCCTCAGCATTGTTATTCGCTGGATCTGACGAGATGTGGAGTTGTTTTATGTTGGTTCGTAAGCCTTGTTCATGATCGCCATCTTGGTTAGCGACCGGGCTGACGCCACTCGTATTCGGCATTTTCACGACGGATTTCGTTTATTTCTTCTCGATGACTTCTGACACCATGTTATGTTTGTTGAAATGAAAGATACAGTTGAGTAGACTAGGTTTATTCACGACAGACTTAATATAATATCAACAAGCAGTAGTATTACAGACGGGCTTGGATCAAGTGAGGAATGACAGATACCAACCGGAAGCATAGACAATGTATAGTGATGTACATACTAATTACTTACTAACTAGTGATGTTACAACATTATGTACAAAATTAAACTCTTTTTCGAGTTCTTTTTGTTTCGAAAGTATATCTTGTGTAAAAAGTTATTGCAATTTTAAAAGTGTGATACTTATTTTTGCAGGCCAGTGTATATGACATTTTAACTTTTTAATTTCTTATGCTGCTAGTCAACAATGCCACCTAAAAGGTATGGTGACTGCGAGTATTATTGTTTTCTCAACTCTCACGGGCAGATTGTTTTCAGATTGATTAAGTGGGTATTTAGAGTCAAGCAAGATACTTCTGGAAATGTTGACAAGCTCGCCTAGATTGCTCGCGGTTTTAGTCTAACACCTGGTATTGATTATGATGAGACTTTTTCCGCAGTAGTCAGACACTCAACAATGCGTAGCGTATTATGTTTAATTTGGCAAATGAGTTAGACATGGACATAAAGCACATAGATGTAACTACTGTTTTCCTTCATAGTCGATTAAAGGAGGAAATATTTATGGAACAACCTATGGGTTTTATGAATGATAATAATAAAGTGTGTTTGTTACAGAAAAGCATCTATGGGTTGAAACAAGCTAGTAGGGTAAGGAATGGATACTGTAAATAAATTGCTAGTTACTAATGGTTATTCTCAAACAAAATGTGAACCTTGTGTGATAAATTAAGGGCTAGCAGAGTAAGACAATAGCGCAGTAGTGAACTATTTATTATAACTCGGTGGAGAAAATTAATTATAAATGGTTTTCTTAAGCAACTTGAATCCGCAATAGACAATAGTAGACTTGACTGTCAGACTTCACATTTTGGGTGTTTCCGTTTTCATCCCAAGTTTTCATCCCACGAATATTTTATTCCGTTTTCTACCCAAATCTTAGTCCGTGTTCTACCCACAATCATAATAATAGTTGTTTTTTCCGTATTCTACCTAAAATATATTCCGGTTTCTACCCACTGCAGTTTATAATTGTTTTTTTGTACAGACAGAAAAATAATCTTAAACTATTTAAACTTTGTATACTTATAATTTGATGAATAGGTACTTATTTACGACGTCACTTCCTTGGCACAGACGCGCATACACACACACACAGGCACAGACACTATGTCTATTTCATTCAGCCGGAGAGGGAGTGAAAGAGAAAGCAATATTTCTAAAGAATATTGCTAATCTGTTATACCCTTTGTTTCTCTTATCTGTTAGTTAGTCGTAAGTGATCGACAGGAGCATAGTTGCTGTGAAAGTGATATTAAAGCAGTAAAAATGCAAAATCCAGGTCCAAGTACCAGTAAAAACATTGATTCCGAAGTTTATTTTACCCTGTCAAAAAGAAACAAGCCAGTGTTAGTGTGTGGTGGTAGAGAATTCCATAAAAAAAGAGTGAATAAGGACAATTCCATAATATGGCGATGTGCGAAAGCGCCTTCTTGCTTTGGCATTATAAAAACAATGGACAGTGAAATTATTAATAGAAGTGGACACAATAGTAATTGCCATGCTAATTATAACAAACTTTTAATTAAAAACTCTATGAAGAAAATAAAAGAACAAGTCAAATCTGCCGATGGTCGCCCTATTCAACAGATCTACGAAGATGAAGTTTTATTAATAAAAGAACAAGGGTTAGATTTAGTAGAAGAAATCCCCAAGTTCTCAAGTGTGAAAACAGCATTTTTCGATGCCCGAAACAGAAGTCAAAATGTTTCTAAATTAGTATTTAAGAACAAAAGTGAAGTAGAAATACCGAACACCTTCAAAGATTTTTTACTGTTTGATTACGAAGATAGCAATAATAGAATAATTGCGTTCGCTACACATGAAGCTAGAGATCGAATGAGTAAACTTGCAATGTTTTTTGGAGACGGAACATTTAAATGTTGCATACGACCATTTATGCAGCTATATGTCATTCATGGTGACATGGGCAGCACAGACACTACAACAGGTATCACACCACTTGTTTACTGTCTTCTTTTAAACAAAAAGAAATCAACATATGTAACACTCTTCCAACTTATCAAATCGCAAATACCAACCTGGAAACCTTTAGAGTTTCTGACAGATTTTGAGCCGGCAGCCATAAACGCTTTAAAAATTGTTTCGCCAGAAACGAAGACAAGAGCTTGTTATTTTCACTTTTGTCAATCAATACACAAAAAAGCCAAAAAGCTTGATCTAACAAAAAAAAACTATTTGAAAAAACATGTGGGTTTAATACTTACGTTACCTTTAATACCTCAGGAAATGATTGATGATGCCTTCCTATATATTATGGAAGACTGTCCCACCTTAAACAATATTGTTAAATTTAATGACTATGTTGTCCAAACATATATGAATGGTGGTAAATATCCCCCAACATTGTGGTCCGCAAATAATAGAAGACACCGAACTACAAATGCACTAGAAAGCTGGCATGCAACCCTAAACCGCTATGTGGCAAAAAAGAAGACTCTCAATATGCTCCAATTCCTCACAATTATAAATAAAGATGCCAAGTTACAAAACACGCGTTTTACTGGACAAGTTTCATCATCAAGGCCACGTAACAATGATGTTTTGGAGAGAGAGAAAATAATTAATTCAGCTTTAAGTGATCTTTCTTGTGGTAAAATTAGCATCGGACACTGTCTGGAGAAATTAGTACCATTTACTTTTTAATTTATTGTAAATTATTTGATAATTTTCATATGTAAATCATAAAGCTATAATTTAAATCTGTGATTTTATATGCACAATTTGGTAATAGTTACGATCTGTGATTTTTAGATGTATAATTTGTAATAGTTACGATCTGTGAATTTTAGATGTATAATTTGTAATAGTTACGGTCTGTGATTTTTAAATACATAAGTAATTGGTAATAGTTACGATCAGTGATTTTTAGATGTATATGTAATTGGTAATAGTTACAATCTGTTATTTTTTTAGAAGTAGAATTTATTGATAATAGTTTGTGATTTTTTAGATGTAGGGTTAATAATACTTACGATCTGTGATTTTTTTAGACGTAGAATTGATAATAATTACCATTTGTGATTTTTTTAGATGTAGGATGAATAATACTTACAATCTGTGATTTTTTTAGACGTAGAATTGATAATAATTACCATTTGTGATTTTTTAGATGTAGGATGAATAATACTTACAATCTGTGATTTTTTTAGACGTAGAATTGATAATAATTACCATTTGTGATTTTTTAGATGTAGGATGAATAATACTTACAATCTGTGATTTTTTTAAAATGTAGAATTGATAATAATTACCATTTGTGATTTTATAGATGTAGGATGAATAATACTTACAATCTGTGATTTTTTTAAAATGTAGAATTGATAATAGTACGAATCTGTGATTTTCTAGATATCAATATTCTAAAGACTTAGTTGTGTTAATTATGAATAAAGATTTTTCTAACAAAGTTTGTTTGTCTGCTAACGTTACTTACATAAGTTACTAAACAGTTATGTACTATGCCGTGGGTTGAAAACGGAGTCCATTTTTGTTGCGGGTTGAAAGCGGAATAATTATTATTATTTTTAACTCCTGGGATGAAAACGTAGGATGAAAACGGAAACACCCCACATTTTACCATAGACACATTATTATTTCTTTTTTAGTTTATTGGCTAGCTACTCTACGCACTATAGGGCCACAGACATCCATATGTATTAGCTCACATGGCCTCTTTGATACAATAGTACTTGTATTAAATGGTAATCTGTGCATCTTACCCTCAAAGCAAGCAATGCATATTTCAGCATCATTCTTAAATTTTATACCATTTTTATTCAATAACCGTTTCACATACTCATAGTTTTGATGCCCTAAGCGCTCATGCCATATTTTTAAGCTATCTTGTGATACTGTTAGGGCAGCAATATTTCCTAATCAAAGCACATGACATATAATTTCTTCTCCCTGTATCCCATGGCCACAACATTACTTTCCTTTCCTTTTCAAATACCATTCTAAAGTCCGTCTATGACACTTCTCACAGAGAAAAGATTAACTGTTAGTTGAGGAACATACAACACATTATGCAGGGTAGTATCGATCCATTCCTCTCGATCAAAAACTTTGAGAATCACTTTTCCTTTACCAATAACTTTTAGTTCCCTGCCATCACCAATTATTACCTACTGACTCTACTCATACTCTTCAAACTCATTAAATAGATTTCTTAAGAAACACATGTGTTCACTGGCACCGGTGTCTACCAACCAGCCCTGAGTATTTTCCTTGCTCTTCATAATTGTTGAAAATGCATTACTCTTTTTGTTTGACTCATTTTTACCAACATCACTGCTTTTCTCTTTATCTGCAAATTTTAATTGAGTGACCATAGTTTTTACATTTTAAAAACATTGCAACTTCGCACGACAATCTTTTTTATAATCTTGCCACATCCAAAACATTTTATCTCACTCAACTTCTTTGTGGCTGTTGCCAATCATAGCCGGGCACCGTCAATCAAATAGTTAACTTCGTTAATCGTTAATCCGCTACAAAAACAGTTAGCTTCGTTAAACGTTAAAGCGTTACATTTCGGAAGAATTAACGTAAGTTAACGTTAATCGTGTATTCGTTAATATGTGTAAAATTACATCTTTGTATCGTTGCGTTAGTGAACACGAATGGAATGAATGAATGAAGTACACTGCACAGTACACTTTTTCTATGTAACTAAATTACACTGCACTCTTCTTTATCAATGAGAGGTTTTCTTTCTTAGTATTTATAAAATAAAATAGTGTTACGTCGTACCCGTACGTACCTACAATTACGGTAGTAGGTACCTACAAGTAGGTAGGTAGAACGAGTCTCGAATAATGTAGGCACAAATTCGCAAACTACCTACAAAAGAACATCAGGAATTGTCATTGTAATTTCGACCGTACGCCGAGGGCATAAAGTACCTACTTCTTGCCTCGGACGCAAGTTGTGGAAGTTTCTCGAAGGACAATGACCCACTATAGAATTGTCTAGAGGATTCTAGGGAGTCGTGGTTCTTTCTCGAATGTTCGGTCGCCAATAAATAGTCGACGCGTTTGAGGGAGCAGTCAGTCTGATTTTGGCTACCTACACAACGAAGCCAATCACAGTGAACTAGAAGTGCGATATCTAAGCGAATAGTGATCAGTAGTGTATTTGTGAATAAGTTTTAAAGTGTTTTGTGTTTAATAAAGTTATTTGTTGTTTCATCGGTAGTAATAATTTATCCCATACCCAGCTCGTAACAATAGTTTCCAAGAACTCGGTAGATGGTGTTGAAGTGACTACGTTACTAGGTGCCAAAGTCAAAACGCTTGGAAAAAAAACCATTGCGTCATGTCACATAAGCTCGTTGACTGACACTTTCGTTTGCTTAAGCTTCCGAATATAACCATTACATCCAAGTGAAGTGATGTGACGTTCCGTTCCTTGCAGTAACTTACCAAGTTCAGCGCCATCTATCCAGCGACTAGGGAAGAGTTGAAAAAGAAAATCCCTCATTATCAAAACGCAAATGATCACTGACAGTAATTTATAATAACAAGTTGTTATTAAGATTACGGACCGCTATACTGGTTACGCTAATTCCATTAAAATTGTTAATTGTTACTGTTATTTGTATTGTTAAGTTTTGTTTTTAGTTCATAATGTTGTTATTACTTTGTTTTTCGTTGGTCATTTTTGTTATCATTAGTGAACTCCGAAGAAGATATTGTATTTTTGGCTATGATGCTTTAGGTAAGTGTTTATTACCGTACACAGGACCGGATTACCGGATTATTTATTAAGACTGAGTAGACCAGTAGACCAGAAGACTTAGTAGACTAGTAGACCGAGTAGACTAGTAGACCGAGTAGACCAGTAGACCGAGTAGACCAGAAGACTGAGAAGACCAGAAGACTGAGTAGACCAGTAGACCGAGTAGACCAGTAGACCAGTAGACCAGAAGACTGAGTAGACCAGTATACCGAGTAGACCGAGTAGACCAGTAGACCAAGTAGACTGAGTAGACCAGTAGACTGAGTAGACCAGTAGACCAGAAGACTGAGTAGACCAGAAGACTTAGTGGACCAGAAGACTAAGTAGACCAGTAGACCGAGTAGACCAGTAGACCGAGTAGACCAGTAGATCGAGTAGACCAGTAGACCGAGTAGACCAGTAGACCGAGTAGACCAGTAGACCGAGTAGACCAGTAGACCGAGTAGACCAGTAGACCGAGTAGACCAGTTGACCGAGTAGACCGAGTAGACCAGAAGACTAAGTGGACCAGAAGACTAAGTAGACCAGTAGACCGAGTAGACCAGTAGACCGAGTAGACCAGTAGACCGAGTAGACCAGTAGACCGAGTAGACCAGAAGACTGAGTAGACCAGTAGACCGAGTGGACCAGTAGACCGAGTAGACCAAAAGACTCAGTGGACCAGAAGACTAAGTAGACCAGTAGACCGAGTAGACCAGTAGACCAAGTAGACCAGAAGACTTAGTAGACCAGTAGACCGAGTAGACCAGAAGACTAAATAGACCAGAAGACTGAGTAGACCAGAAGACTGAGTAGACCAGTAGACCGAGTGGACCAGAAGACTGAGTAGACCAGTAGACCGAGTAGACCAAAAGACTCAGTGGACCAGAAGACTAAGTAGACCAGTAGACCGAGTAGACCAAATAGACCAGAAGACTTAGTAGACCAGTAGACCGAGTAGACCAAAAGACTGAGTAGACCAGTAGACTGAGTAGACCAGTAGACCGAGTAGACCAGTAGACCGAGTAGACCAGTTGACCGAGTAGACCAGTAGACCGAGTAGACCAGAAGACTAAGTGGACCAGAAGACTAAGTAGACCAGTAGACCGAGTAGACCAGTAGACCGAGTAGACCAGTAGACCGAGTAGACCAGTAGACCGAGTAGACCAGTAGACCGATTAGACCAGAAGACTGAGTAGACCGAGTAGACCAGAAGACCGAGTAGACCAGTAGACTGAGTAGACCAGTAGACTGAGTAGACCAGTAGACCGAGTAGACCAGTAGACCGAGTAGACCAGAAGACTGAGTAGACCAGTAGACCAGAAGACTTAGTAGACTAGTAGACCGAGTGGACCAGTAGACCCGGTATACCAGTAGACTGAGTAGACCAGTAGACTGAGAAGACCAGTAGACTGAGTAGACCAGTAGACTGAGAAGACCAGTCTGAGTAGACCAGAAGACAGAGTAGACCAGAAGACAGAGTAGACCAGAAGACAGAGTAGACCAGTAGACCGAGTAGACCAGTAGACCGAGTAGACCAGAAGACTGAGTAGACCAGTAGACCGAGTAGAACAGTAGACCGAGTAGACCAGTAGACCAGAAGACTGAGTAGACCAGTATACCGAGTAGACCAGAAGACTGAGTAGACCGAGTAGACCAGTAGACCAAGTAGACCAGTAGACTGAGTAGACCAGTAGACCAGAAGACTGAGTAGACCAGTAAACCAGTTGACCGAGTAGACTAGAAGACAGAGTAGACCAGTAGACCGAGTAGACCAGAAGACAGAGTAGACCAGTAGACCGAGTAGACCAGAAGACTAAGTGGACCAGAAGACTGAGTAGACCAGTAGACCGAGTAGACCAGTAGACCGAGTAGACCAGAAGACTGAGTAGACCAGTAGACCGGGTAGATCAGTAGACCGAGTAGACCAGAAGACTGAGTAGACCAGTAGACCGAGTAGACCAAAAGACTTAGTGGACCAGAAGACTGAGTAGACCAGTAGACCGAGTAGACCAGTAGACCGAGTAGACCAGTAGACTGAGTAGACCAGTAGACCGAGTAGACCAGTAGACCGAGTAGACCAGTAGACTGAGTAGACCAGTAGACCGAGTAGACCAGAAGACTGAGTAGACCAGTTGACCGAGTAGACCAGTAGACCGAGTAGACCAGTAGACTGAGTAGACCAGTAGACTGAGTAGACCAGTAGACCGAGTAGACCAGAAGACTGAGTAGACCGAGTAGACCAGAAGACCGAGTAGACCAGTAGACCGAGTAGACCAGTAGACTGAGTAGACCAGTAGACCGAGTAGACCAGAAGACTGAGTAGACCAGTTGACCGAGTAGACCAGTAGACCGAGTAGACCAGTAGACTGAGTAGACCAGTAGACTGAGTAGACCAGTAGACCGAGTAGACCAGAAGACTGAGTAGACCGAGTAGACCAGAAGACCGAGTAGACCAGTAGACTAAGTAGACCAGTAGACCGAGTAGACCAGAAGACTGAGTAGACCAGTAGACCAGAAGACCAGAAGACTTAGTAGACTAGTAGACCGAGTGGACCAGTAGACCCGGTATACCAGTAGACCGAGTAGACCAGTAGACCGAGTAGACCAGAAGACTGAGTAGACCAGTAGACCGAGTAGAACAGTAGACCGAGTAGACCAGTAGACCAGAAGACTGAGTAGACCAGTATACCGAGTAGACCAGAAGACTGAGTAGACCGAGTAGACCAGTAGACCAAGTAGACCAGTAGACTGAGTAGACCGAGTAGACCAGAAGACTGAGTAGACCAGTAAACCAGTTGACCGAGTAGACCAGAAGACAGAGTAGACCAGTAGACCGAGTAGACCAGAAGACAGAGTAGACCAGTAGACCGAGTAGACCAGAAGACTAAGTGGACCAGAAGACTGAGTAGACCAGTAGACCGAGTAGACCAGTAGACCGAGTAGACCAGAAGACTGAGTAGACCAGTAGACCGGGTAGATCAGTAGACCGAGTAGACCAGAAGACTGAGTAGACCAGTAGACCGAGTAGACCAAAAGACTTAGTGGACCAGAAGACTAAGTAGACCAGTAGACCGAGTAGACCAGTAGACCGAGTAGACCAGAAGACTGAGTAGACCAGTAGACCGAGTAGACCAGTAGACCGAGTAGACCAGTAGACTGAGTAGACCAGTAGACCGAGTAGACCGGAAGACTGAGTAGACCAGTTGACCGAGTAGACCAGTAGACCGAGTAGACCAGAAGACTTAGTAGACCAGAAGACTTAGTAGACCAGTAGACCGATTAGACCAGAAGACTGAGTAGACCAGTAGACCGAGTAGACCAGTAGACCGAGTAGACCAGTAGACTGAGTAGACCAGTAGACCGAGTAGACCAGAAGACTGAGTAGACCAGTTGACCGAGTAGACCAGTAGACCGAGTAGACCAGTAGACTGAGTAGACCAGTAGACCGAGTAGACCAGAAGACTGAGTAGACCAGTAGACCAGTTGACCGAGTAGACCAGTAGACCGAGTAGACCAGAAGACTAAGTAGACCAGTAGACCGAGTAGACCAGAAGACTGAGTAGACCAGTAGACCGAGTAGACCAGAATATTAGAGCTGTCTTTGTAAACACAAAGTCCTATAATAAACTATGGTATTGATAGGTGAAATGGGTCTTGCATAATGTTCTGTTGTAACTTACCTCGTAAATAGATTTTAAGTAATTGGGTCTCTAATAATAACCTAGCTGTCACTTTTGATTATCTCTCTTCTTACTGCGATACTGTATGTGCTCGAACGTGTTAAAATATATCTCTTATAATCTAATTGGTGTTTGCATTTCCGCTCATAATCCATCAGGTTATGGGCCCAGGACGCCGAAATCTGCGCGGCAATCGTAATATTAACAATCTGAACTCGAAAGTGAAGAAAAATAAAAAACTATAACCTATAAACGTAAAAATGGCCGGAAATGCTTCGCCTCTGCAAAGCATCGAAAAACTCAAAGGCTTAGATAATTATTCCACATGGAAGTTTTGCATGAAAATGATACTGATCCATGAGGACCTGTGGGACACTATCGATGGTGAGCAAAAAGGAACACTGAGCGATGCAGACATGAAAAAATCGCAGAAGGCACTTGCAAGAATATGCCTGTCGGTTCAAACGAGTGCATTCCCCCATGTCAGGAACGCAAAGGATGCACGTGAGGCGTGGAACAACCTGAGCAAAGCCTTTGAGGACAAAGGGCTATGCCGAAGACTAGGTCTGTTAAGAACGCTATTCAGCACCAAATTGACAGAGCATGACAGCATGGAAAGCTACCTTGGCAAACTGCAGGAACTGACACAACAACTGTTTGATATCAATTCACCTCTGGATGATGAATTCTTGGCTGTCATAATGCTCAGCGGGTTACCAAGTAATTATGATCCGCTTATTATGGCACTTGAAAATTCAAACTTAAAGTTGTCAAGTGACATGGTCAAAGGTAAATTATTACAAGAATATGACCGCAGGAATAAAACTGAAGATACCATGGCATTAGCAACAACCAGAAAAGCACCAAAATGTTATAAAATAATATGTTATCAAAGACTGCCCGAGGAATAATAATAAGAAGCCAGAGAAATACAAGAGAACAGATAAGGATAAACCTCCCAAGGATTCATCCAAGGCTCTCTTAACGGCGCTCTCCGTCAGCTTCCAGCGTGGTGTATGGTATGTGGCTAGCGGTGCATCAAACCACATGTGCAACAACCGAGAACTCTTTTGTGATTTTAGTGAAGTAAGTGTGTCACAAGTGAGTGTTGCAAACGGTGAAAAATTGCCAACAGCGGGACAAGGCAACGTGCGTGTCAAATTGCAAGACTGTGTGAGAACAATTAGAGACGTTTATTATGTGCCTAATCTTTCTGCAAATTTGCTTTCTGTTAGTTCTTTAGTGAAGAAAGGTTATACAGTAACTTTTAGTAAACAGAAATGTATTATATCTGATGAGGATGAAGTTTTGGCAACAGCCACTCATAGGAATGGTATACATTCAGTCAAAAAAGTATCGGGAATGGATGATTTGTTTATGGTTCCAAATTCAAATTTTTGTTTTTTTGTAGTTGTTAGATTGGCACAACTGTTTTCCATTTTGTCGCGGAGTTTGAGTTGCATCTGTTATTTATATTAAATACAGTGCTGGTTTTAGTAATATCATATATAGTGTGTATTGCGAATTTCATAATGGACAAAAATATCGAACAAAGAGTTTGTCTTAAATTTTGCATCGCCAATGGAATTTCGTGTTCGGAGTCACTGAAAATGTTACAGAAGGCTTACGGTGAATCGACTTTATCAAAAACTCGTGCTTATGAGTGGTTCAAAGCGTTCAAAAGCGGTCGAGATGTGATGGAAGATTTGCCTCGCTCTGGTAGGCCGTCAACGTCTGCAACTGAAGTTAACATCGCAAAAGTGTAGGAAATAGTGACTGACAATCTTGCCGGAAGGTCAAACGGTAAATAAAGAATATTATTTGAGCGTTATGCGGCGTTTAAGAGAGCAAATTCGACGAAAAAGGCCAGATTTGTGGAAAAAAAATTCTTGGATTTTGCACCACGACAATGCGCCTTCGCACAAGGCTATCATTGTGAACGAATTTTTGACCAAACACTCAACAAATACCATCCAGCAATCACCATATTCACCAGATATGGCTCCTGCTGACTTTTTTCTTTTTCCTAAACTCAAATTACCACTTCGTGGCACCCGTTTTCAATCGATAGAAGACATAAAGGAGAATTCGCGGCGAGAACTGAACTCAATTCCGGAAGCAGCGTTTAAAAATGTTTTGATGAATGGATTATTCGTTGGCGCAAGTGTATCGTTTCTAAAGGAGCATACTTTGAAGGTGATAAAATAAATTTGGATGAATAACAGACATTTTGTGTATTATTGATCTTTTCCCGGTACTTTCTTGACAGAGTAGTATATCAACTTGACGTCATTGATCAGCCTTTGTGTGGGGGAAGAGGTAATACTAGTTTTGCTTCTTACAGTACAGTTACCAAAGAAAAACAGTCTAGTGATGAGACTGTTATGTTTTCTTCATCAAGCTCATCAAAAGGTACAGTGAAAGAGGAGTCGCAGGAAATGTGGCACCGTAGACTTGGCCATTTGAACTCGAGGAGTATGGCACTGATGAATAAAGGTATGGTCACAGGTATTAAATATAATTCTGATATTTTTAATCCGTGTGTTGCTTGCATTGAAGGTAAACAAACTCGTGCTCCCTTTCCTAAAAGGTCATACACACGAGCAACTCAATTACTAGGATTAGTACACACTGACTTATGTGGACCAATGCCAATGCAGTCTATTGGTGGTGCTAGATATTTTCTGATATTTATAGACGATTTCAGTAGGAAAACATTTGTTTATTTTTTGCATAACAAAGATGAAGTTTTTGAATATTTTAGGAATTTTAAAGTCTTAGTTGAAAATGAAACTAACCAAAAGATTAAAATTATACGTAGTGACAATGGTGGTGAATTTATTAACTATAAATTACAGGCTTATCTGAAAGAGAATGGAATCAAACATCACACAACGGTCCCGTATTCTCCACAACAAAATGGTGTGGCAGAGAGAGCAAACAGGACCATTGTTGAGAAAGCCAGGTGTATGCTAAGGGATGCTGGCCTGGACAAGAAATTCTGGGCAGAAGCTGTCAATACTGCTGTGTATCTCAAAAACCGGACACCAACTAAGGCTCTAATTGGACAAGTACCTGAGGAAAAATGGAGGAATAAAAAGGTAGATGTTAGTCATTTACGTATTTTTGGCTGCATTGCCTATGCTGTTACCCCAATTAGAAACAAATTGGATTCGAAATCCAAGCAGCATATTTTTGTTGGGTGCTGTGAAAATACAAAGGGTTTTCGTCTGTTGGATCCTGATAAATCGTACAAGTGTTTCAAAGCAAGAGATGTGATTTTCTTGGAGAATCAATTTTTCAATAATAGGTCACATGATGATAATTTTGACTCTGTGTTCATTGAATTTCCTCAAAATGATGCGGGGAAACCTGTGAATGTTGTTCATAACCCAGAATCAATCCTGGATAGTGACCAATGCTCACAGCAAATTGAACCTGAGCCAAGCCAGTCTGAACCATCCACCATAAGACCAGAGTTTTCTGATGACCAAAGAATAGCACGGTCGAGCACAATTACAGTGTATGATTCAGACAGTGAGGTTGACACCACTTTAGAAACAAATTTTTCTGCGGATCCCACATACGTTCCAGGTTGCTCAACACTGGATGAGATGTCATCAGATTCATCAGTATATGAAGATCTCGATAAAACTGAAATGTCTGTCCTGTTGGTTAAAGAACTATGCAACGACGATGACGTACCAGGAACGGTGCAAGAAGCTTTGGCAGGCACAGAATCAAGTGAGTGGACAACAGCCATGACAGATGAGTATAAATCTTTTAATGACAACAAATGTTGGACTCTAGTAGAGAAACCAAAGAATCAGAAACCAATTAAGTGCAGATGGGTTTTTAAAAAGAAAAAAGGTCTCAATGGTGAACTCTTGAACTACAAAGCACGGCTGGTGGCTAAAGGTTACTCGCAGAAATTTGGAGTCGATTATGAAGAGACTTTCTCTCCGGTGGTAAGACACTCAACTATTAGAACTTTACTTGCCATTGCTGCTGAATTTAATATGGACATTGATCATCTTGATGTTAAGACTGCCTTTTTGAATGGCAACCTAAATGAAAATGTATATATGGAACAACCAGAAGGTTTCATAGTAAAAGGTAAAGAAAATTTTGTGTACAAACTACATAAAGCTATTTATGGCTTAAAGCAAGCTTCCAAAATGTGGTATGAGAGAATAAACGAAGTATTATTACAGAAAATGCACTTCAAAAGGATGACTTCAGAACCATGTGTATTTTACATGAGAACTAATAGTGAATTAATAATAATTGCACTCTATGTCGATGACATTTTATTGTTTTCTAGCAATACAACTTTGAAAGAAAAGGTGAAACGTGAACTTATGATCACATTTGAAATGAAGGATTTTGGATCTGCACACCACATTCTTGGAATGAGAGTAAATAAAAGTAAAAATAAAGTTACACTCGATCAAACTGGATACATAAAAAGGGTATTGGAGAAGTTTAACATGACGGATTGCAAACCTGCAAAAACTCCACTAGAAAAAGGAATCAAATTACCAAAAGGTGAAAATAAAAGTACAAATTCTTATTACAGGAATTTGCTTGGCTGTCTCATGTACATAGCAGTGTGCACCCGACCAGATATCGCTCATGCTGTGAGTGTGCTCAGTCAATTTAATGAGTGTCACACTGAACATCATTGGAAAGCTTTGAAGCGTGTACTTCGCTATCTTAAAGGTACGGTAAACTATGGATTAGTTTTTCAGAAGAGTGGTGTGGATGTAACTGCTTTTGTAGATGCTGACTGGGGTGGAAATGAACTTGATCGTAAGTCTTTCACCGGATTTATTTTTAAGCTCGGTAATTCATTGATCTCTTGGGAAAGTCGTAAACAAAAGACTGTTGCTCTCTCCAGCACAGAGGCTGAATATATGGCACTTTCAGATGGTTGTAAGGAAGCTCTTTTTGTAAGAAGTTTACTTGATGAATTGTTGAACAGTAATTGTAAAGTAACATTGTATAATGATAACCAGTCTGCTCAAAAGTTGACTACTAATTGTATGTATCATAATAGAACTAAGCACATTGATGTGAGGCATCATTTCATTAGAGAAAACATAAAGAAAAACATTGTTAATGTTAAGTTTTTGCCCACAGATTTAATGATTGCTGATGTGTTGACAAAACCTTTGACAAAAGAAAAACATGATCAATTTGTAAAAGGATTATGTTTACATAATTTGTGATAGTTTTTTTTTTTTTGTTTAATACATCTCTCACTTTACTTAATATCTCGCATTCTTTGTGATATTGTATTTAAGTTTTTTATAGATAATAATAAGTATATTGATTGTAATTCTGTGAAACTACTTCTAGTTAGTACTTAGGTATTTAGGACATTGGTTTAAGGGGTAGTATTAGAGCTGTCTTTGTAAACACAAAGTCCTATAATAAACTATGGTATTGATAGGTGAAATGGGTCTTGCATAATGTTCTGTTGTAACTTACCTCGTAAATAGATTTTAAGTAATTGGGTCTCTAATAATAACCTAGCTGTCACTTTTGATTATCTCTCTTCTTACTGCGATACTGTATGTGCTCGAACGTGTTAAAATATATCTCTTATAATCTAATTGGTGTTTGCATTTCCGCTCATAATCCATCACAGAAGACTTAGTAGACTAGTAGACCGAGTAGACCAGTAGACCCGGTATACCAGTAGACTGAGTAGACCAGTAGACTGAGAAGACCAGTCTGAGTAGACCAGAAGACAGAGTAGACCAGTAGACCGAGTAGACTAGTAGACCGCGTAGACCAGTAGACCGAGTAGACCAGAAGACTGAGTAGACCCGTAGACCGATTAGACCAGTAGACCGAGTAGACCAGTAGACTGAGTAGACCAGTAGACCGAGTAGACCAGAAGACTTAGTAGACCTGTAGACCGAGTAGACTGAGTAGACCAGTAGACCGAGTAGACAAGACTAAGTGGACCAGAAGACTAAGTAGACCAGAAGGCTGAGTAGACCAGTAGACCGAGTAGACCAGTAGACCGAGTAGACCAGAAGACTGAGTAGACCAGTAGACCGAGTAGACCAGTAGACCGAGTAGACCAGAAGACTTAGTAGACTAGTAGACCGAGTAGACCAGTAGACCCGGTATACTAGTAGACTGAGTAGACCAGTAGACTGAGAAGACCAGTCTGAGTAGACCAGAAGACAGAGTAGACCAGTAGACCGAGTAGACCAGAAGACTAAGTGGACCAGAAGACTGAGTAGACCAGTAGACCGAGTAGACCAGTAGACCGAGTAGACCGAGTAGACCAATAGACCGAGTAGACCAGAAGACTGAGTAGACCAGTAGACCGAGTAGACCAGTAGACCGAGTAGACCAGAAGACTTAGTAGACCAGTAGACCGAGTAGACCAGTAGACCGAGTAGACCAGAAGACTGAGTGGACCAGAAGACTGAGTGGACCAGAAGACTGAGTAGACCAGTAGACCGAGTAGACCAGAAGACTGAGTAGACCAGTAGACCGAGTAGACCAGTAGACCGAGTAGACCAGTAGACCGAGTAGACCAGTAGACCGAGTAGACCAGTAGACCGAGTAGACCAGAAGACTGAGTAGACCAGTAGACCGAGTAGACCAAAAGACTTAGTGGACCAGAAGACTAAGTAGACCAGTAGACCGAGTAGACCAGTAGACCGAGTAGACCAGAAGACTGAGTAGACCAGTAGACCGAGTAGACCAGTAGACCGAGTAGACCAGTAGACTGAGTAGACCAGTAGACCGAGTAGACCAGAAGACTGAGTAGACCAGAAGACTAAGTGGACCAGAAGACTAAGTAGACCAGAAGGCTGAGTAGACCAGTAGACCGAGTGGACCAGTAGACCGAGTGGACCAGAAGACTGAGTAGACCAGTAGACCGAGAAGACCAGAAGACTGAGTAGACCAGTATTCCGAGTAGACCAGTAGACCCAGTAGACTGAGTAGACCAGTAGACCGAGAAGACCAGTCTGGGTAGACCAGTAGACCGAGTAGACTGAGTAGACCAGTAGACCGAGTAGACCAGAAGACTAAGTGGACCAGTAGACCGAGTAGACCAAAAGACTTAGTGGACCAGTAGACCGAGTAGACCAAAAGACTTAGTGGACCAGAAGACTGAGTAGACCAGTAGACCGAGTAGACCAGAAGACTTAGTGGACCAGAAGACTAAGTAGACCAGAAGACTGAGTAGACCAGAAGACTGAGTTGACCAGTAGACTGAGTAGACTAGTTGAGTTGTGGTGGTGACATTAAACTAAGTAACTTTATGCAAAATAAAGGGTGTAAAACACCTCTTAACGAAGCCGAAAGGCACTTGTTCTCCTCATCATTGCGATAATTTTTTTGTTCTACACTATGGTGTCCTTCCTGGGATCCTTCTAGTTAGAGATATTGGGGGTCAAAGTTCCAACTTTTTTTTTAAATACAAGTTTAGAATGTAAGATACTTTAAACACCTCCACGACCCCCGTACTATTCAATCAATTCATCAGCACAATGGTTTGAGTGCGTTACATTAAGATCTACCATAAACCATGATTTTTCACCCCAAAAAAAAGTCGTTTCCCAGCAATATTTTTTGCGTAAAGTTACTTACTTTTTTTGGTGAACAATCACGTTTTATGGTAGGACTCAATGTAACGCACTCATAACATTGTGCTGATGTGGTGATAGTGATAGTGATGACAGTGATAAGTGTGCACGTATTATATGCTAACTTTATTGTTCTTGTCTCCGGGTGTCTTACAAAAAAAAAAACAAAATTTAATTTGCGAAAATGCATTTATTTTAAAATTACACAGACTTCAATTTTATTGATATATCATTTGTAAGTATTTTTATAGATAAAACGTCCCTTAACTGGATGCTTAACTCAATGCCTAATTGCCTGTTTTCACCAACACTAAGCGTCACCTAACTGGATGCCTAACTAAATGCCTAATTGGCCGTTTTCACTAACACTAAGTGTCCCCTAACTGGATGCCTAAATTCCCGTTTTTACAAACACTAAGCGTCACCTAACTGGATGCCTTAATGCTCGTTTCACCAACTTAAGCATCCAGAATGCCTAAATGCCCGTTTTCACCAACACTAAGCGTCACCTAACTGGATGCTTAACTCAATGCCTAATTGCCTGTTTTCACCAACATTAAGTGTACCCTTACTGGGTGCCTAACTCAATGCCTAATTGCCTGTTTTTACCAACAATAAGTGTACGTGTTAGGGCATCCAGTTATGGATGCCTAATTTCCTGTTTTCACAGCTGCCTCCTGAGCCACTATAAGCTCGGGGCGGCCGAAGCGCGTATCGAGTGCGCGTAGCACTACACCAGGCTCGCGCGCCGTTGCTAGCAGCATCATGACCGCTTCACGCGCGCATCCCTTCAATGCTTTATTCAACCTAAGGGGTTGGGTTAACTAGAGCCAGACCAGAGGGGCCGACCGAGATAATTGAAGTAAATTCAACGGGGTCAGCTAGGCCAACTGGATCAGCTTTCAGATCATCTTGCGATTTCTGCAGCCAGTCATTAACCGAACGGCTGCTTCTCGAACTGCGATGACTGGCATCAACATCTATAGCCGCCAATTCCGATCGGAGTTCCAACTCCGCTGCCTCGCGCTCTCGCGCGGCGACCCTCTCTGCGGCCTCCTGTTCTAATTCAGCCATACAGCGAGCATGTAAAGCCTCTGCGGCTAACTTTCTAGCCACCATTGTAGCAGAAGAACGAGATGAAGTTCTACTTACTGGTCTCGACGGAGTCTGGATGGTAGTGACGGGCCTCGGCGGGGTCTGATTGCCGGAGACGGGCCTTGAAGGGGTCTGGACTGCGGCCGCCGCGTCGGCGGGTGAGTGGCTAGGCCCTGGTTGCTCCAGCTCCCTCTCCACAGCGTTCCCTTCAGCTCCCATCTTGGCACCTGCACGAGTACGCACCATCACTACTACCTACTAGACTGGCTGTAGAAGGACCACGATGTAGCGGACTGGACCTGTATCACCACTGCTGGACACTGGTACTGATTTAGCGTAAAGAAAAACAGCGATGATCGTCGGTGGAAGCCTCGTTTAAATAATGAGAGAAAACAAAAAAGTATCAAAAATAAATAACATTCGAAATATAAAAAACACTGTACAAAATATACCAAAAAGGATAAAGCTGTAAAAAGGTGCGTCGCGCGCACTACAAGTCTTTTGTAGAATCCTCCGAACCAAGGTGCTAGTTGTGGAATAAATTTCCAACGAATCTTTTCCTTTACGCAATATTCTTTTGATAATATTTCAGCTATTTGTTTAAAGTAGAGGGCGTTATCGGTGGTAATAAGGAGCCCTCTTGTTGCTATGAACCTTCGCAAGGCTAGTAGCCCTTCTTCGGCAGAAAGGTCTTTCCTTTTTCGGTCAAAACTTATTAATTACGTTAAAATATAGCTTACTTTAAGAAAGTGTTTATGTTGATAATTCATATTTAATTATCATGTGTTTTTTTAGCACAGATCTTTTTAGTGTGCGTTTCTTGGCCAAAAATGGGCAATGCCTGTAATGAGTCTACTTCCTACGAGTACTCCTAGTGGTTGTAAGCGTGGTATCTAAAGATTATCTTGATCCTTTGTTGGTACTAATCTGGATTTTCCTATGTTGAAATGTATATTTTCTTCATTCACTATGTACACTGCTGCTGCGTATGCTTTCAAAGAAGCATCAGTAAAGCAATGTAATTGGTTGGTTGGGTTCTCTATCTGTTACATAACAGCTGGGTACGAATATCTTGTGTATTTCTTCTAACTCTTCCCTTATCTCATTCCATTTGTCATGTAATCGTTCTGAAAATATCTCATCCCATTTATATTTCTGTTTCCACAGATCTTGTAGGAATAACTTTGCTGGTACGACATGTGTGAATCCGCACATGTCGTAGATTGATGCAGTTATTGTTTGCTTCTGTGTTGACGTCGAACTTGAGTTCGAGTGTGCCTTGTTCTAGATTCCACTTCAGTCCTAAGATTTTAGCGCTACTAACTTTATTTGTATCCGGTATATGTTTAATAAATTCCTTTGAATTGGAACACCAATCATTTAGATTCATTGAGATTTATTGAAAGGTGTCTTTAGTGGCTTGGCTTGGTCGCTGAGACATCGTACACGATCCTAATGGGTTTTCCTTTCTGAGCTACACAAAGGTGTGGTAAGTAATTAATGCATTGGATGATTTTCACTAATCGTGGGTGTTTATATTATTTCTATAATACCGTTCTTCACTTGATCCTGAAGTGTCTCATTATACGTCTTAAGGGATTCTTTATCTAAGCGCCTTACCAAGCTCAGCAGTCTTCCGTGGGCTAGGCCATAATTGGATTGTACAGCTGGAGGATATTCGTTCCAGGGCCTGGCAACGGTATATCGACCTTCGATAATAAAAGTCGTTCTATTGAAATTATCGACAGCTTCTTCTTCTCTATTGGTTTTCGGAGAGTCGTTAATTTCGATGGATTCAAGTTCCCATAGGAATGAGATATTAACCCTGGTCAATAGGTAAGTCTGGTGGGTCTAATTTTGTTTCCATTGTAGCTTTGAAAGTAAATAAAGTACCGATAGTGTCTCTGTTGGTTTAGTTCTAGTCTGGGAAACAATTCCCAGATAGTATCCAACCCAAATTTAGACCACACTAAGTATAAATTGTCGTTCAGTTGTTTTCTTTTAGTCGTCATGAGCGAGAAGTAGTAATCATTGCCAATCAAGATATCTACTTGGTCTTGTAGTGATCCATCATCTGCAAGAAGTTCTTTACTCTTCCATTGACTTAACTCTTCCCTGGGGTATGGGACTCCTTTAGGTATTGTGATTTCTTTCGTTCCTTCATGTTTGGTCTTTAACCCCAACTTGACGAAAGAGCTGACGAATTCGTGAGGTGCCTTTGATCCAAATGTAAATATTGTAAGTTTATCTTCTTGTTCTGTCTTTGAATCTAGCATGCTAGCTGCACTCTTGGTGATATTGTTGATATTCTAAACACCTTTACGGGTACATTGTTAAAAAGTGATTCAACGTCAATACTGACCATAATCTCATCCACCTCGACCCTGGACTGTCATAAAAGGCTGACCTACTGCCGTGAGTCCTTTACAAAGTACGTGTGGCCTACTAGTTGTTGTAACGCACTTGAGATATGTCGAGCTAAGTCACTATAGGACGCAATAGAACATCTTGTTTATGGATCTTAGGTACTCCGTACATCCTAGGCGGTTGAGGTACTTTTGGTCGAAGTAGTTTGTTTAAAACCTCTTCAGGGCGTCGTCTTCAATGCGTCTTCGTTCTCCTCTGCGATTTGAATAGTCCGCCTATGAAACCTAGCTGTTGGGTTATAATTCACTGGTCTGTATGTAGTGTTGTCTTGGAGCAAAGTTTTCATCTTTTGATCGTACTCCGAAACATTTAAAACAACCGTCGCATTTCCCTTGTCGGCGTTCAACACGAGGATATCTGCATCTTCTCCGAGCTCACGTAGCGCGGAGCGTTCTTCACGCATGATGTTGCTATGAGGAGGTTTAGCACGACGTAATACTATGGCGACATCTTGTCTTAGTACGTCTGCGTCATTGCACTTATTATTTTCGTTGAAAATCGATAATCTGTCAAAATGTCAGAACAATCATAATAGTACGTACCAACCTAACGATAATCGAGATTTTATTATTTTCATTACTTTAATAGGTATTAAGTCGGGTATATTTCTCAACATACGTACGGATAATACCTAGCTTAATTAAACAAAATAATTATTCTAAACTTCAACACACTTCAACAACATTAATGATCTACCAAATGTAACTAAGGAACCCATGTCATTGTTCGCTGACGACAGTACTGTAACCATAGCACCTAAAAATATGATTAACTTACCATTCTGACCCTCACGAGTCATTGAATTCTATAATTACCTGGCTTAATTATAATGATTTGAAAATTAATCTTAGTAAAACAAATATAATACAGGTAGATGTAGACGTGAGAAGCATAGATTTTGGGTGCAATCACTCTCCGCCAAAACAGCATTTCCTAATTCCCTTAAGATATTGACTATTAATTCATTCAAGAGAGAGCTAAAAAAATTGCTTATCAGTAAGGGATATTATAATGTTACGGAATTTTTGAATGACAAATTTTGAATTTAGATAATTTAATATGTAATTTTAATATTTCCTTAATCCATTATATTCCATTTTTAAATATTTCTATACAAAACACTATAAAAAAACATTTAAAAAACGGTAATTTAAACATTTAAAAACCCGACTGCGTAAATAACTAATAACATTAAATAAAAACTGAAAAGAAAAAAACAAGTGCAGGAGTCTATCTATATTATGTTGAGTACCTGCTATTGAATAACTGATACCGTGTCAATAATTTCGTGATCGATACACAAATAAAACGAATAATAAATTCTAAATTCAAAATCATAGAACATAGCGACTTAAACAGTCGGGACACATTATTGGGACGATTTAAGCCGGTCTATATAATTATGTTAATGGGTCCCGACTTATATATATACTATTTCAAAGCAAGTTGCTGGTGGATAATCCTGGCAACGAGGTTGTGTCTATGCAAGTACTCTCCGTTAGCCAGACTAGAACACCCAGAAATAATGTGTCGGATCGATTCTCCCGGACGGTGGCATGCCCGACATATGTCAACCGTGCCATCTTTCACAATGAATTTCTGGTAGTTATTCGTCATCATAACTTCGTCCATTATTGCACAGACAAAACCTTCGGTTTCCTCGAAGAGGTTACCAAAGCGCAGCCAGGATGCCGACGCTAAGAAGTCTACATCGGAGCCATGTAGGGCCCAGTAAAAGCGTCCGTGAAGCTCTTTGCCCTGCCATTCTTCCTTGCGGTCATTAGTGTCTAATACTAATGACCGCAAGGATTAATTTTATTATTGTTATTGTTTTAATTATTATTTTATGACTATAATTTTTGTATTGAATGTAATTATGTACTTGAATTGATTAAATATTGACTATTATCTAATTTAATTATTTCTTAATTTCTAGTGTGAAGTATTGAAAACTATTTTGTACGCCGAATATGGCAAAACATGTTGAACCAGCAATCTCTCGTTCTTCATCCATATGTGTATATTTATGTATCATGTCACACATGTTTAAACAAATAAATGCATCTTTATCGTTATCTTTAATATCAAATGAAGTTAAACCCATATGAAGCTAGATTATTGTTTAAGGTATCTGTTTCCTTTCACAGTAGCGACTGTGAAAGAAAACAGATACCTGTCAACTTTTCCCTCGATTGTCATCCGAGTCGACCTGTCGCCGGTAAAATAACTGGGTGGTGTCAAATTATAAACAAACTTTAAAACAAACAGTGAATAATAATAGTAATAAAGTGAGAATCTAAAGCCACCAACTAAAAGAGTGTTGATTATTATTATTATCTTAATTTCTCTTGAAGTGCTAAGTAGTTTGTTGACAAGACCGGTAAAAAAAATCTGTAAACTTTATGTAAAGAATAGTGAAATGTAACATATCGCCGTGAAGTACATACATAGTCGTCAAATTACTCGCGGTACCTATTTGAATCGATGGTTTTTTATTTGAGTGATGTAGGAGATCGACGGAACGATATCGATCAACGAATTTGGAAATCAATAGACACCTACGTCAGGAAAAGTAAAGACTCCCTCTGAGTGGATAAATAACGTTTGGCCTGCGGGATATTTTCCGTACCTACGTGAATCAGGTAAAATTCATGCTTTTATATGGCTTTCTATATAGTCACTTGAAAGATTATTGTGCGATGTCGCCAACAACCGTGAAATACAAGATGTATTTACTTGTTTATTGACACAATGTATGAAATCATTTTCGCTATATTAAATGGTATGTCGTAAGGATAGTCTAATAAATGAAATTTACAACTTGTATTTGCGGATAAGTGACGATTGTTATTCGCGATTGTGTTATTAATGAATAACTAAGAATAATTATGTGTTTACCGAAGTCTTATATTATTCAGTGAAGTGTGTGATTTGGTCGAATTACTATCGGATTGTATTCTGTTTTCAGAATATCATACATTTATTAACGACAGAAGACATAAAAGCTAGAGCCATGGATACCATTTTACTTAATCGCTTGTCAATGATAATCAGCGAAATTAAGAGGAACTCTGACCTATCCATGACCCTTTCATTAAGTGATACGGAAGAAAGCCGAAAAACAGAGATTGTTGCGGCTACACTTACCAAATTACTAAACAGTTTCAATTCATCATTGACCGGTTCTCTGCGGAACCAGATATGGTTTGGTATGCGCTTTTAATATTAGGGGTTAAAGTATGAAATTGCCGATTGGTACTGAAAAATTGAAACTTATTTTTTTCTAAGATATAACATATTTACACACATCAAAAATGTCTAGGGATCAAGCATTTTTATGCGGATTTCTTGAGATTGAGATGTGGCTTTGTAATAAATTTATGATTTTATAAATTTATATGGATCCTTTTTGGTGCATTTCATAATTTGAATCAGGAACTCTCAATCAAATTCGAGTAAAAGATGAAAATAAGCTGTCAATATTTTCCCTATAAAAACATACAACGCATTGAAGACATTATTAGTGCTACTGTTTCCCTACTACTGATTAAAACCAACGTTATTATGGAGCGGCGACGTCATTTAAGCAGGGAAGAAATGCTCAGAGCCGTGGGAATGATAGAAGCTGGTTCCCGGCAACGTACTGTAGCTTTAGCTCTGAATACAAGTCAGAGTGTTATCAGTCGACTTTGGACACGTTACCGAAGCACTGGTACCGTGGCTGAGCGCCATGGAGGACGGTATCGCTGCACCACACGGAGACAAGACCGATACATTCAAATCTTAACTCGAAGAGCTCCAACAATAACCGCCATGATGTTAGCCGTGAGGCTTCATCACTCTTCAGGGAACTTAATTAGCGACCAAACAGTCAGAAACCGCTTGCATGAAGTGAACCTTCATTCCCGAAGACCGCTACGGGTACCACCTATAGCAATGCACAATCGTAGGATTCGATATCAATGGGCTCTTGAACACAGAAATTGGGCAGAAGAACAATGGCGTTTCGTGTGCTTTTCTGATGAGTCTCGTTTTGGTATGAGACCGGATACAAGACGTATACGACACTGGAGAACCCCTGGACGCCAACAGCGATTAAAATCCTGCCAGGAAGTCCATCCTTATAGTGGTGGAACCATCATGGTATGGGCGGGTATTTGGATCGGCGGAAGAACTGAGTTGATTTGGATCAGAGGCAACCTCAACGCTCAAATTTATGCTGAGACGATTGTATCAGACGTCATCGTTCCTCTACAAGTGCAAATCGGTCCCTTATTTCAGTTAATGCATGATAATGCACGACCGCACACCGCCAGAGTTGTAAGACAGACTCTCGCCGCAGCTAACATCAATGTCCTGCCCTGGCCTGCTCAGTCGCCAGACTTGAACCCGATTGAGCATGCATGGGATATGCTACAGAGAAGAGCTCTGCCGAATATGGAGGGTATCCAGTCGCAAGAAGACCTTTTTTTGTTGTTGCAACGAACATGGGCGGCCATTCCACAGCGTGATTTGGATGAACTCATTTTGAGTATGCCAAACCGATGTTCTTGTGTTGTTAGTGTTCGCGGTAGAAACACGGATTATTAATTGTTTAAGTTACCCAATAAAATTTTAAAGAAAACTGTTATTTCAGTCTTTTTTTCGAACTTTAATGTTAGTGGTTCAAATGTCAAAAATCCCTTTATTAGGAAAGTGGCAAATTTCTTTATTAATGCAAAGGTGACTTGGTTTATCGTTACTGTGACAAACGAAAACACTTTATTTGATGAATCCTTAAAGAAAATTTTAATTAATATCAATCAGGAGAAAAGTTATTGCAAAAATATATGTTGATCCCTAGATACTTTTGATGTGTGTATTTAATCAAAATATTTACCCTCATTATCTATACATTGCTGCCATCTAAACGGAAGTTCATTTATGCCTTTACGTCAAACTGTGTGAAAGCATTTTGTACTGCCTCTTGGGAAGAAAATTTATTATCATGTAGAAAATTGTCCAAATCATGAAAAAAGTGGTAGTCCATTGGGGCAAGGTCTGGCGAGTACGGAGGATGACGTATAGTTTCTAACTGCAGCTCCTGTAGAGTTACAATGGTTTCTCGCAGTGTGAGGTCCTGCGTTATCATGGAGCAATAATGGTGAAGATCGATTCACGAGTCGGGGCTGTTTCACTGCCAGTTTCACCATCATTGTTCGAAATTCGGCACAATAGGCATCTGCTGTTATTGCCTGACCAGACCTGAGAAAGCTATAGTGAATAACACCATGAAGAGACCACCAAACAGTTACCATTACCTTTTTATTGGTAAGTTTTGCTTTAGGGCACTGTTGCGGCATTTGACCTGGGGTCAGCCATTGCATTTTTCGCTTACGATTATCGTAAATAATCCACTTTTCGTCACACGTCACAATTCGATCCAATATTCCTTCATTTCTGTACCGATTCAACAAGACAACACAAGTTTCAACACGAATTTCTTTCTGCAGATCAGTCAAATCATGGGGCTCAAATATTGCACATTTTTTAAAAGAAGAACCTCATAGGTGTCACGTGAAAAAAAAATCACACAAAAATCTCACACCGTGAAGATTTTATGTCAATTCGACGTGTCTATTACTATACAACGGCAATTTCATACTTTAACCCCTATTATTTTGTCTGTATAGAATTCACTTGAGATCCAAAAAATGGTACAAGCGAATATTTTTCCATATGGTAGACATGTGTATTGTGAATTCTTGGATTCTATGGCGCAAAAATAATCCAGACATTTACATACCTCTATTTGATTTCAAGCAAGCCGTTTTAGAAAACTTACGCAAATCTGGTAATAAATCTGTAATGGCACGAAAAAGCGGGCGACCTGTAAATCACAGTCGAGATGGAACACCAGTAAGTTTTACTAGCCATGGAAGTCCAGCTACATCCAATCCAGGAACACCAACTCTTCGAAAGAAAATGAGAAAAGTACATGCCAGACACCAAGATCTACCATTGAACTCCGTGAGAATCGACAAAACCGACCATGTGCCTGAATGGATGAAAAACCGACAAAAATTACAATTTTACGGCCAAAAAACGTATACTAAGTGTAGAAAATGTATGGTTTTCTTATGTAGGTCGAACCCGGGGTTCTTTAATTAAATTATGTTGAAGACCGGCTTCTAATTTTGAAAACCGGGCAGGTGATACACGGGTTCGTATATGAACCGGTAGAAAATAAATTAAAAGGTGTAAGTTAATTTATTAAAAAAAAACCGTCCCGCCTGCGCTAAATCGCTAGGCGGATTCTGCCACCGCACAGTCGTCTCCACAGCAGGCTTTGAGTGGACTCGAGGAACGGGTCTCGCGTCCAGGTCCCAGAGGCTCGTCTAGATCCTGGCGGCGAGATGAATCGCTCGAGTTGCCTCACCTGGAATCGCCAATACGGGGACCCTTTTATATAAGGGGAAACTATGGTACATTCCTTGAGAATGAATAGAGGTGAGGAGCTAGGAAATCTAAAGGCTAAAACATTAGCCGGTCAACATGGCCTTTGGCAAACACAATTGAATGAGCTACAACTTCTGTTTGCCTAACCCTGCGTGGTGGGACAACAAGAAATGGGATTACCCACGGGGCGTGTAATACTCACGGTTGTTTAATGATGAAAACACTTGACTGCAAGATTCGACTGGCTGAAGAACAGGTCCGCCTATTTTATTTGCGAATCCTTTTAAACATGCAGTCACAGTAATAAATATCCAGGGCTCACTACAATATCCTTTTAACGACCTGGGAAGGACTCGGAGATCACTTCCAAACACTAATTCACCAAAATCCTTGCCTTTGCACTTTACACTTAGCACTGATGACAGAATCACTACACCATGATATTTAATTCTTGAAAATTCCTAACAACTGTCTAACATGACGTTTATACTCTGAAACAATTACAATTTACAGGATCCAAGCTAACAAACTCATTATTTCTTATTTCTAACACTAAAGTTTGTCTTGAGTGGGGTAACTTTTCCCCTGATTCCTTTGGCGAATCGAGAATGTATAACCTGGCCACAGAAAAGGCGTGGGAATCATCGAATTTGGCGGGCGTGATTTTTCTTTCGTTTTCTTCTAAATATTAAAAAAAGTTTGAGATTGGAGATAAGTTTTGTAGATTTATGCAAATATTGATTAAATTTGTTAATTTAATTGTTTGTAGGTAAAATTCTTCATTTATTAGGGTAAGTTTTTTTATATTTTATTTTTTCTGGCTAGTGGCCATAATGGACAATGAACCGCCTGATCCGGGGGGCACAGTCCCCTCGGTCAGGCATAATATTACGATCTATGAATCCAGTATGGATACAGACTCGTCCTTAACCAGATCGGAGCGGAAAAGGGCTAGAGCTCCACGCAAAATATGTAAAAATTGTAATAAAAGATGGCGAAGTGGTCATCATTCAACAGGAATAAATAATGAAACAAATTGTCATTGTGATAATGAATCAGTAGTCAGTCCAAAAATAACATCAGACGTTCCGGTACACTCAATTTTAGTTCACGAAGAAGCCACTCCACGTTCTGTGGATGGTCCCCAGACTGAAAACCTTTTAAAGTCAGATCTTCCCCAGAAGGCGCCACAGGTTTCTAGGGTTTTGTACGAAGCCACAGACCTGTCGCCATATGTTGTACACATCCAAAAAAATTTTGATACACAAAACTCGGCTCAGACATTACACCAACATTGCAGATACAACAACATTACTAACGGTTCTCTAAAACGCATTGGTCGAAACAGAATATCTTTAAGCTTCTCCCGTTACGTAGATGCTAACTCTTTTATAAATGATCCAAGTTTGACCAAGGAGAAATTGAAGGCATTTGTTCCATCAATTAATGTGTGTCGCATTGGAATTATTAAAGGCGTACCTACCGAATGGTCTCCGGAGGAGATTATGGAAAATACGAGTATATCTGTCCCCGCTGGATGCGGGAAAGTCATCAAAGCAAGGCGTCTCAACTATAAAATACACGAACCGACCCCTGTGTGGAAACCATCCCAAACAGTCGTGCTCACCTTTGACGGACAAATTCTACCAAAACGTGTGTTTTGTTGTTACAATACCATGCCAGTGGAATTGAATACATTCCCAACCATTCAATGTTTTAATTGTTGTCGTTTTAGCCATACAAAGGTACAATGCAAGTCGAACCCTCAGTGCTTCAAGTGTGGGGAAAAGCATTCTGCTGACACTTGCAGTATTGAAGACGAGAGTAATAGTAAATGTTGTCATTGCGGTGGCATTCATTACGCCATCAATAAAAAATGCCCAGAATTTGAAAGACATAAATCAATTAAGCATTATATGGCCTATAGTTGCGTGTCATATGCTGAAGCGTCGCAGCTTCATCCACCAATCTCAAAATTGTATGCAGATGTGGTAAAATCTGCCCCATCACATACCACTAAAAATTATTTCTATTCACAACTTTTGCCCCAATCACGTAACACACCAATTGTCTCATCACAAAGAAAAACAGTATTCCTTAAACCTCGAGATTCCCCAAAAACAGCCAAGGGGTATGCCGGGCAGCTCATCAAGCATTAATCAGTAATGAAGTTTCTTTAACAGGGAATGGTGTTGCATTCCAAAATAAAACAACAAATAATAATGAGAATCAACGGTTCAATATTATTATTTTCATGAACGAAGAATCTGTTTAGTACGTATATATTATTCGCGTCCCACTGTAAATAATCTTTCTGAAATAAGTAATCTTCTTTCAGTTTTACCTAAACCATTTTTGGTAATGGGCGACTTTAATACACAACATCAGTCCTGGGGTAGTTCTAGTTCCAATCACTATGGGGAAAAGTTACTAGAAATTCTAGACTCTAATAATTTGTGTATTTTAAATACGAATCCAGATGAGGGAGTAAGTGCCCCTGACCTCTCAATCTGCACACCTGATTTAGCATCGACATTATCCTGGTCTCCTTTACCATCTTCTTATTTATTTATTTATTTATAATAAGCACACCAACAGCACAATCACTTACAATTCAAATCAAACAACATCTAATATTGGGATTTCAGTAATCATGCAAATAACAGGAATGCATAACATTGAAATATGAATATCAGAGACAAAGGAGAACAATAATAAAAAGTGTGTCTAGTAGAACACTAAATTTATCTAGAACACTACAAAACAAACGAATTTGAGCTACTTAAACATGCATTTATCACATTGTTTAAATACGGCACGTCTGTATGAAGCGAAATTCATGGAGAAAATATCAACAGGGTAATCTGTCTGTTTGGACCTTTCATTATATTGCCTTGCCATACGTGTTAGGGGGCTATTAAATGTGGTATTTAATGTAGATGTAGTCAATTCAAAAATACGATGATGACGCTTACTACGTTAGCTAGACCGAAAGTTAAAATAGTTTACCAAATGTGCATCTAAGGAACCGTTAATAATTTTATGAAGTATTAGTAAGTCAGAATGGTTACGTCTTTCTTTTAAGCTAATCATTTTAAAGTGCCTTAACCTGTCATCGTAATCAGATATAGTTTTTGGAATCCCATTCTTCACACATAAATACCTAACAAAACGGGCCTGAACAGATTCCACATTATTAGTATAACTTGAATAATAGGGGGACCAAATAGATGAACAATATTCCAAGGAGCTCCTTACTAGTGCGTTATAAAGTAAAATAATGCTACTATTATTACGAAAAGGTTTTGACATACGAATAATAAAGCCAAGCATTCTTTTAGCCTTATTAACTATATTTTCAATATGATCGCGGAAAGATAGGGATGTATCGAAGAGTACCCCTAGGTCACGTATGACCAAAACTCTGGTCAGTACTGATCCGTCAATATGATAATCAAATTTAATGTAATTCACTTTATTAGTGAATGTAATAGTCTGGCATTTTTTAACATTGAGAGTCATTCTGTTGTTCAGACACCATTGTTGAAGGACATCAAGATCTTTCTGAAGCCTCGCACAATCACTCAGGTCCGATATCCTACAGTATATTTTTAAATCATCAGCGTAGGCTAAACAGTTACAATTTATTAAGTCCAAAAGATCATTCAAAAATACCAAAAAAAGCAAAGGGCCCAACTTAGAGCCCTGTGAAACACCAGACCCAGGAGAAAAAGGTACAGATTCATAACCCGCCACGGCAACTATTTGAGAACGATTAATTAAATAACTCTCGAACCACCGCAACAGAGCCATGTATACCAGCGCAATTCAATTTCATAGAAAGAATTGAGTGATCAACGCGATCGACAGCTTTAGCAAAATCTGTGTAAACAGCATCAACCTGACCCCTAGCTTCAAAGGTGTTACTAATGAAAGTAGTGTAAATAAGTTAGACATAGTAGAACGGTTAGACACAAAACCATGTTGCTTCGAACTAATTATATGACGGAGGTGGGAATAAACAACATTGTATATGAGACCCTCAAAGATCTTTGCAAATTGTGATATAATAGAGATTGGTCTATAGTTAGTTACATCATTCATACTACCAGATTTATGTATGGGGATAATGTGTGATATTTTCCATAAATCAGGAAATGTACCTTCCTTAAGGGATTTATTGTATATAATCTGCAGTGGTATAACAAGAGCATCAATGCAGAGACGAATAAAAATAGGAGGAAGTCCATCTGGACCAGCTCCTTTATTAAGATCTAACTTTTTGAGGCTATCTCTAACGTCATTTTCAGTAATGCCAATTGAGGACATACTGTAATTGGACGGGGAGTAACTTGGAGACAAGTCAGTAGGCTGTTGATTAACACCATACACAGATGCAAAATAGTCTGCAAATAGATCAGCCACACCACTACCACCCTCACCAACACGATCACCCCACGCAACTTGATCCGGGACACCTCTATAAGATTTTTTAGACTTAGTGTAACGCCAAAAAGCTTTTACATTTGTTTTTAATTCACTCTCAATTCTTCCTATATAATCTTTAAAACAGTTATCCATAGCTCTCCTAGCATGCATCCGTAGGGTAACAAAAGTATCGTGGTCCCGAGGGTTTTTGTACCGTTTGAACCGAGTAATGTATTTATGCTTTTCTTTAAGAAGTTTAATCAACGAAGCTGAGAACCAAACTGGATAGCAATTATTCTTAGGTTTACCCTTCGGAGTGTATTTATCTATATTTTCCCACAGTATATTATAAAATTTCAGAACATAATCATTACAACTCAAATGACAATAATCTTCCCAATTGACTTTACGTATATCACGAACACATGCCTCATAGTCTGTTTTAATGAAATTATATTTAGACTGTAAAATATTATAATTTAAATTAGAAATTGAAATTTTAGTAAGGGCTAATTCTAATGGCGGTTGATGTACATCTGGTTCACTGAGGGGGGGTGCAGAAGAAACAGAAAGACTAGAGTTCTCATCCACCAAGATGAGGTCTAAGATATTATCATTTCCATTGCACACGTTATTCCTTTGAAGATAGCCAGTGATGTTTAGGAAGTCCCTCAACGCTAAAGACTTAGGGTCACTAATTCCTAGAAAGGGATCATTAGACTGAAGCCATTTCACATTAGGAAGATTAAAATCACCAAGAATCAAAGTGGTGCACGTGTAACGCAAGCAAATTTCTTCAGCCCTGGCCAAGAATTGAACATAGATATGGCAAGGTATATAAGACGGTAAATAAACAACACAAATATTCATACAGACGCCACCAGCACTTACACATAACCACATATCCACAACGGTGGTTTGCCATTCTGTTTTATTAACAAAATTATATTTATTCTTAATAGCTACCAATATCCCACCACCGAGACAGACGTACAGAGTACAAATCTTTAAACTGTGCACTACGATCACGGCGTACAAAAGTATATCTTTGATCAGAGTATTCAGAGGATAAGAACGAGTCATCTAACCAAGTTTCTGTTAGACATAAGTTCTGACTATGACATAATATGTCATAGTCAGAACTTAAAATTGACATTAGAATTTCATATGACTTCGTTTTTCAGCATTCAGTGACACAACAGCCTCAAAACTACCATTAGAATTAGCCAATGAGTTTATGGATCATTTAGCTCCTCCGTTAGCCCCAGAACAGAGATCTTTAATGCATTTTCCCTATGTTTCTATTCCTAATTCTGAGTTGAATTCTCTCTTCACACTTAATGAATTGAAAGGAGTCCTTTCACATGTTAAGGATTCCGCTCCTGGTGAAGATGATATACCATATTCATTTATAGCTAATCTGTCTGACTCTGTTCTCTTAATATACTTAAATCTCATCAATACAGCTTTGATATCTGGCAACATTCCATCAAGTTGGAAGTCTCAAACAATTATTCCTATTCTGAAACCAAACAAACCTTCTTCTAATGTTGCTTCTTATCGACCAATACCACTTTCTACAGTTCTTGCTAAAATTTCTGAACATCGAAGAAAGAATCGTTTAGAGTGGTTCTTGGAAAGCAAAAACTTGCTAGCTACATCACAGTTTGGTTTTAGTAAGGGTAAAAGTACGATGGACAGCCTTAGTGTGTTCACAACAGATATTCACTTAGCCTTCACTTCTAATAACTCTGTAATTGCTGCTTTCCTGGATATTAGCTCAGCTTACGATAATGTCCTGGTATCAATCCTAGAACAAAAGTTGAATTCATTACAAGTACCAACAATGCTGTCTAAGTTCATAATTAACATGCTTTCAGAGAGATCTTTACATCTTCATATTGAAGGGTCATACATTTACCCGTTTAGTGTGGAAAGGTCTCCCTCAAGGTTCTGTTCTTAGTCCAATTCTCTACAATATTTACACTTATGATTTGGAATCCTCTCTAATTGAGTCAGTACAAGTCCTTCAATATGCAAATGATTTACTTCTTTATTTATCTGGTCACCCTGTTGCAAATATTTGTACTTCCTTAACCTCTTCTCTAGGCTTACTGAAGACTTGGCTAGAAACTAATGGTCTAGACCTGTCAATTGATAAAAGCAACATTGTCTTGTTTACTAGAATGCGTAAGCCTCCTATATTTACAGTAAGGTATAATAATATCCCTATGCCCATTAATAACCAGGTAAAATTTTTAGGTCTTGTTTTGGATACACATCTTACTGGTTTACCACACTGTGATTATATAGCTGCTAAATGCGAACTATATATCAACATAATTAGACGTCTTGGTGTTTGGTGGGGAGCACATCCCTTTTCCTTGAAACTACTGTACAGCACCTTGTTTAGAAGCGTATTGGACTATGGGACTTTTTTGCTGGCGCAACATTAGCAGGTTGCTAATGTTGCTGGTCTTAAGAAACTGGACAGTGTCCAGTCCAAGGCACTTAGAGTGGTTTCAGGTGCAATGAAAAGCAGTCCTATTAATTGTCTTCAGGTGGAATGTGGAGACCCTCCACTTCATTTACGACGTCAATTTTTAGCTGATAGATTTATGGCTCGGTGTTTGCAATTTACGTATCATCCTTTGCGCAATAAACTTTACATTCTCTCTGAAGAAGTAATTTCATCCACTTACTGGAGGCACAAAGCTACTCCGTGTTTAGTTAAAAGCTTTAGAAAATACAATTTAATTGAAGCTCCTTGTCACCAATCTGAGTTTCTTCCTTTATTTCACTGTAATTACAGTTAATTAATTATGTCACCGAACATACATTATAACCTTAACGTTTTCCGAGATGACGTATGCCATAACCTTAACTTCAACTTCACTATGGATAGAGACTGGAAGGGCTGCCATCTCTTGTTTACAGATGCTTCGAATGGAAGAGACTCATGTGTGGGAGTAGGTGTATGCCACTCCCAATATAATATCGTCCAAAAAATAAAGCTCCCGCCCGAATCATCTGTATTTACGGGAGAATGTTACGGTCTATTCAAAGCTGTCGCATATATACTTATGATATACATACATATATATATATATATATGATATACAGGTCTAAACATTAGGGATTCTGGAGTAAACTGTCCCACCATTCACTATGGAATGCTCCACCTTGGGAACAAAACAAGTAAAATCCGATTTTTTATCACTGTTTTCTCTGTTAACAGAAGCATTAACTTTATATCTGTTATTTTTTAATAATCCTGAACCGTTTATTTCCATCTACCACCCCCAATTCTACCACCCGGGGTGGTGGATGGGAATAACTATAAGCGTATTAAATCGTACTGCCACCATGTAAATAGCAATGAAATGAAACAATGTAGCTTTGTAATTGTAATAATCTTGTAATTGTAGTACAAAGCACATGCGTGAAAACGCGGTAAAAAGTAAGTATGCAAACGTCAGTTTTACGCCCCAGACCATAGACTATAACAGTTCCTCTCTCACTACGAAGCGACTGTTTCACACCCCGGAACGTAAATCTGACGATATCAACATGGTTCACAAAATTTACTAACATAATAACATAAGATTGAAACATCCGCATACAATATAAATCATAACCCAAACTATATCTAATTATTACAAATCAAGGCGAACTACTGGCTTCCTAACCATTTGACTCCTGCGCAAACCTTGTTCTGAGCATGAGGTGCCAGAGCCTGTGTTCGCTTCGACTTCCGAATTTGCAGCATTATTTGGATCAGTGTCTGGTTGAGCAACCGTTGGCTCAGAGTCTGGTTGAGCAACCGTACCAGAGTCTAAACGGCTCAGCTGGAGAAAAGTCTAATTTTGAATGACAGGCAGGAGTCAGGCTGGAAATCGGTCGTTCGTTATTCTCCCTCTCCTCAGCGACTCGAGGAAAGTACTAATGCACCCGGCATTAGTACTTTCCTCGAGTATGGGTATATTACCGCCCACTTTACGTATCTGATCAATGTGTCGACGCCACAGCATGCCATTGTCAAGTTTAACCGAATAATGTAGCTTCCCGAAAACCTTATTAATTACCCCCAGCTTCCAAAGACCCTCATTCGTATACTTTCTAGCAACCACTCTATCCCCAGGCACTAGTGTTCTCACACGCGCCACCTTCACCGCTCTCTCGAAAGGCTCTGTTTTATTGCTTAGTTAGACAAACCGGATCCTTTTGGGGAAGTACTGCAGTCTTGTTTGGACAAATTAGTGAAAACCGCGAGTTAGGCTAGTAGGACAAAACCAAGTCACTTGGAGATCTACCTGTAGCAGGGTGTGGTGTAATGCGATATTGAAAAAGAATTTGGTTTAACTTGGCTTCCAATGAATCCCCCAATGTGCTGAGACAGCGTAATTTATTTTTAAAGGTTTGATGATGGTTGGTTGGATGCAATGGTTCTAATGTATCACTCAAATTTGGTAAAAACCTGCCATAGTAATTAACTAATCCTAAGAGAGCTTGCAGTTCTGAGATATTTTTAGGTTGAAGAGCACCAACTACAGCTCTTATTTTACTGTCTGACTTATGGATTCCATCTCTACTAATTTTGTACCCACAATATTCAATCATATCTTTCATAAACTCTGATTTCTCTAAATTAACTTTCAACCCAAATTCAGAGAGCCTAGCGAAAACTTGTTCCAGCCTATCAAGATGTTCCTCATCATTTGGAGCTGATATACGGATATCATCAATAAAGCAATGTACCCCCGGTATGCCTTTTAGTATATTCTCAATTTTCCTTTGCCATTTCGCTGGAGCACAGTTAAGACCAAATATTAATCGTGTACATTTGTAAAGCCCTTTGTGGGTATTAAGTGTAGTAAGTGTTGATCTTTTTCTCTAACTTCCCAATTTAAATAAGCATTTCGAAGGTAAATTTTAGAAAATTTGTCACCACCAGCCAAATCATTAAATAACTCTTCTGAAGTTGGTAAAGGATGTTCATCTACTAGTAAATTTTTATTTAAAGTAATCTTGTAATCTCCACAAAGCCTAATTTTGCCATTCGCTTTGACTACTGGTACCACTGGAGTGGCATATTCACTATAATCAACTTTGATCAAAACCCCTTCCCTTACCAAATTATCAATTTCCATTTCAACTCTCTCCTTCAATGCAAAAGGCACTGGTCTAGCCCTACAGAAAATAGGTTTGGCATTTTCTTTTAAGTGCAATGCAACTGGGTCCCCTTTAATCTTACCCACGCTTTTGTCATCAAACAATGTACAATACTTTTTAAATAATTTTTGCAAAGAATGGCCATGCGACACAATACCTGGAGATACTTGATTAACCTGTGCTATGCAATCCTTGAAAGAAGCCACAAAATGCGTCAAAATTATTGATCCACTCTGCCGGTATCCCCAATATGATGTATAACTTGACACTTCTACTCTCCTTTCCAATGGCAGCTGTTACATTAGCGACACCTAAAACATTAAAAATTGATTAGAATAAGTACACAGTATAGTTTTTGTAGGAGTCAATTCCCTATCACAAATTCCTCTATAGTTTTCCAGGTTCATTACGGACACTGCTGACCCACTGTCAAATTCCATTGACACTTCGGACCCATTGATTTTTACTTTTATCCAAAACTTGTTTGTATTTGCCTTTAACTTGCAATTATTAACAAATACCACCTCCTCTGTATTATGATCCACTTGGCCAGGGACATCCACAGCATTAACTCTTTTTAATCGAAGGCACATTTACCTAAAGTGTCCTGTTTTCTGGCAGAAATTACATGTAATGTTCATCATAGTGCATTTGCTGGCATAATGGTTTCCACCACATCGGAAACACACAATGTTTGATGATGTTGCTGGCCCAGATTTATCCAATGACCCTGTGTTATAATTGGTGCCTGGCTTTGTGTGTGGTGATGGAGCAAATGGGGTTTCTTTTTATTTATGTGCACTGCCTGTACCTCTCTCTCAATTGTTTGTGTTCCCTCTGCTTGAGCACTTTCTATGCCAGTGGCAATACTCACTGCTTGTTCTAATGTTAGTTTGCTTGACTCAAGAAGCCTGTCACGTATTTTTACTGTGATCTGACACCACACACGAACTTATTTCTCAAGGCTGTATTTAGAAAAGTATCAAAATTGCAGGTCGACGCCATTTTCCTTAGCGACGCTAAATATTCCTTTATTGATTCACCTTCTCTTTGGTGACGGTGATGATATTTGAAGTATTCCGCAATCTCCAACGGGTCTGGATCTAAGTGCTTAATAAGGATTTCAACATTTTGACTATACGAATTTGAGCTTGGTTCCGCTGGCGACACTAAGTCACATAGTCTCGTATAGATCCGCACCGATATAATGAAGAAGAGTTCTTATCTCCTTCCACCGTGATTGCGTAAATAGTTAAGGCACTTTCAAACCACTGCACCCATCTTTTAAACTTGTTTTTAGTATCGTAGAATTCTATGAAATTAGGTGGCACTTTAGCCATGATTCACTGCAGAAACTTCACCAATTCTCGTCGCCACTATTAAATCGTACTGCCACCATGTAAATAGCAATGAAATGAAACAATGTAGCTTTGTAATTGTAATAATCTTGTAATTGTAGTAAAAAAGCACATGCGTGAAAACGCGGTAAAAAGTAAGTATGCAAACGTCAGTTTTAAGCCCCAGACCATAGACTATAACAAAGCGTTTACGCGTTTAACATTTATTCCCATCTACCACCCCGGTGGTAAAAGTGATTTTAAAGACTATATAACTAATTCTTTTTTTTTGTTTTTTTTTGGACTATTTGACTTATTTTTTTGTTTTGTTTATCTTGTTTTGTTTTTTTGGAATATTCCTTTTTTGTTTTTGCTTTTTGGACTATTTGACTTAATTATTATTTTTGTTTTTTGGACTATTAAACTTGTGTTTTTTTAATAATTGTTTTGTTTACAAAAACTAATAGTCCAAAAAACAAAAGAAAAAATAAGTCAAATAGTCTAAAAAACAAAAAAAAATAAGTTAAATAGTCCAAAAAACAAAAAAAAAATTAAGTCAAATAGTCCAAAAAACAAAAATATTAAGGTCAAATAGTCCAAAAAATAAATTCAAAAATAAAATATTCCAAGAAACAAAACAAAATAAACAAACCAATTAATAAAAAAAATAAGTCAAATAGTCCAAAAACAAAAAAAAAATGCAAGAAACAAAACAAGATAAACAAGTTTCGCTTGGAACGTCAACGAGTGCGCGCGCGTCACAATCGATGCGCCCGCGCTCTGCTTGCCTACCTAATTTGTTTACGTGCATACTGCATAGCATACCTGCCTACGCGTTTTAAATTAGTTCCTATAACATTTTTACTATTTGTGTGTAATATTACTGCAAATGGAGTGCGCTAAGTGCAATAAAGTGTTATCCAAAAATGCATTGCATTTTCAATGTCAAGCATGTTTTGGAACATTCCATAGAGGGTGCATAAACTTCTCGCAGATATTCGAGCAGGCACCAGTAGAACCTACTGTAACAATTGTGAAATGGATTCCCGAACCGATGATGAAGAACAAGACGAGATAAAAAAGGATTTCGAGAAAATTCTGAAGGATATCCAGAGAAACGCATGGATTTGTGATCACTGGGGTAATAGGCTAACATTTGGTCGTGTCGATTAACACCTTTCATGTATTTGTTATACTGGACAACCATATTTGGTTTGTTGACCGTACGACCACGCCTATTTTCCACTGGCACCAATTGGGATGAGTGCTCAGTGGAAATGTAAGCACATATCTCTTGTCTTTCCATTTACCGACACAAACACCTTTTCCGTTGTATCTATAAATATTCCCACCTTTCAATAGTTTTTTAATAACTACAGCTTTTCGGAAGCAAAGTTCCTGTACAGTATGTTTTTTTGGATAATAATATTTCTGCTAACTTTACACTATTGTAAAAATTGTCCATGTAAACGGAATGGCCGCTATTCAAATAATCTTTTAGAAGTGCCAAAACAACTTTGTCCACGTGACCTACACCACCAACTTCAACATCTGCGGATCCTCTATACATATGAATTTTATGGACTAGTCCCTTAGGATCCGCCAAAACATATAATTTAATACCATATTTGATCCTTTTATTTTTAATAAATTGTCGCATAATACAACACCCTCTAAAACCAACTATCTACAACTATCAACTAACCGACTCGTATGTTGTGTTAAAGGCACCTTAAAATTAACAAAAATCAGTCCCTGGACATGTATCTATTAATGTTTAATTTAACATAAACGCTTTTCTTCCAATAATCGGAAATTTTACTCGGCCCAGCGGTGCCAAAAAAAAATAAAAAACCTAAAAAAGTACACAGTTCAGCCACATTTGTGTTTTTCCATTTATTGATTCGGCTGTTTGACTTTAGTGGCTTCGAAAGTAAAATTTGGGCTTGCATGTTTGTCATATCCGCTAGGCTGGTAATAAAATTTACCTGCGGGGGGTGGCGTGAAGTCTTGTAAGATCCTGTTTGCGAAACAGGTCCGCTGTTAGACTTCAGGGGCAAAAAGGCTTTTTTGTCCCCTCCTGCTTTCTCCAAAGCAGTGGTGATAGGCTCTTGAATAAACAGATGTCTACCAGAAGGCGGAACTTTTCTCAAGGTAGATTTGACGAGAGGGTCACGCACCATGTTGGTAATGCCATCCCGGTGCATTTGAATCACTTCGGCGCGGTGGCCGCAGACCATTTGCAATAAATCAGACGAAACTTTTGAATAATCACCTTTAGCAAACAATTCTAATAATTTTTCGTGCATACCTTCAACATTCAACTCGTTCTGATCACGGGCCCAAATCAGCAACTTTCGCAGACTGATATGGAGTGCATCCTTTTGTTTTAATACGCAAAAGGTTAGGGCAGCATAAGCCTTGTCTGCATAAGAGAGGTGACGTAATGAGTCATAGGTTTTGACCTCTTCGTTGACCTCTAGATCCACGAAGCCAGGTGTATGGTTGTAAGATTTCTGAACCTCAGCGTATCGCACCTCACACCACTCGCTTTTCTCAAAGTGTTGAATATCCTGGAGGGTTTTCAGGATATTTTCTGGTGCTTTGGGCACTGCTGGTTTTTTGAGTTTTGTTTCTATGCCAAAATCAAAGCTAAGTTATGACTCACTCGCTTCATTATCCCGGCTCTCATCATTATACAAAATACCACTGACACTGTCATCGATAATATCACCATATAAAGCAGGGCACTGATCAATAGTTGCACAATTAACGTTACAGAAATGACCGTTATGTGCATTAAAGTTGTCAGTGGAATTTTCATAATAAGTAACTTGTTTTCGCAAATCACTAACCTGTCGAGACAATTTATCCAATTGCTCGTCAATTCGGCGGGTGCGCTTGCCTTTTTTGTTGTGATGCCGGCGTGAGCGCTTCCTCTTCTTGGATCTGGAGTCTAAAGAACTCGTGGAGGAGCTGCTGCTGGTACTAGAGCTGCTACTACTGGACGAGCTGAGAGCTCGTGCCCGCCGTCGCCGAGTATTCGAGGCCGTGGGCGGCGGCGGTGGGGATGCTGGGCCCGCACAGTCTTCCTCACCCATTTGTTTTTCGGAAGTTGTTTTGTTAGGATCCATCCTAAAGAAAAACGTGTTAAGATTTGCAAAGAAAATATTTTACGACCTTGGACACTTTAAAAATTTCAAACAAAACTACCTTAAGAGAGGACAACCTGCATTCTTTAGAATGCTCAAATTTTAAATCGAACGGTAAAACCGATTATGTAAAAATTTATTTCGAAAAAACTTACATGTACACGAACATATCAGTTCCTTGTTACTGATAAATTACCACACTTTTAAATTTACAAACCGTTATTTGTAAAAACTTACGTGTAAGTACACAGTTTTGTTCCACTTTTTAAATTCGAATAATTTAACGGAAATTTCAAAAATTATCACACTTTTCGAAAGTTGACTGTTCGCGGCGGAAAACAAGACGCCAATGACGGACGCCTCCGAGCTCCGATGACTCGAGGCACCTGGAGGGGGTGGTAGGAATGTGCGTGCGAGATAGATGTAGCGGATATAGAAAGAGAGGTAAACATAAGCGGAAAACGCAAAGGGCCTATCTCAAACTAGTAAGCTTCAAATAACGGTCAAGAATTTAATCATTGATTTACAAAAACAGAAAATACGTGTCCATTATTTTCTAATGCTCTAAATGATGGACTAAAAAGATTTGCAATTTATTGATGGTGGAAACTAGCCTATTATAGGTAAAGGATGGTTAGCATCTTTAATATGTTTATTCACAGTAACTTTGTAATTTGCAGATAACCTTATTTTATTATTTTCCTTCAAAACTGGAACTAAAGGTGTCCCCCATTGGGATGTTTCTGCTTTTGTAATAACACTGGTGACGCCATCTCGTAACCCTGCTTATAACTTTTCTACTCATCAACTGATCCTTTCATATGACGTAGATCATAGGAACAGGCGACGGTATATGCCCCTCCCGCTTTGGGCTCACGTATCTGAATCCATCGACGCGAGAAATAAGTTTGTATAAGGCTTCCGTCAGGTGCGGCGGTATCGCGCCGTACCGTACGAGCACCACACCGCGCCGCGCTGGAATCTTACTGATCACGCGCCGCGTCGGATATCTCGCTATAGCAAACCGCAATAAAAAGACTCCACCTCAAGACAAGCAGACAAGCAAAAATTCGCATCTCGGTCAAGCTGCGTATACATAGCCTGTAGGTCAAACCGTTTTCCGCCGGAATCGCGACTTACATCAAGCGGCCCCGGGGTCCATCTGCGAACTGAGACCTGGTGCACCAGAAGACACTCATAATACAACCAGTGCTTCAACCAAATGCCGGCCATCGGAGCAGCCACGCCGTCCCGGAACAAAGGTAGGTGAGCTTAATCCCCCTTCCTTAATCTCGCTCGTTCATCATCAGCTAGATTCCCCGAGACGATAATCAGAGTCCTCCATACAGTCTACGAATAAATAATCTCCATTTCTCCAAATAAAATAAATTTTCAAAATCGTCCTATAAATTGGTGTATTTACCCACCAAACACCTTTTTCTAATTTAGTTAATTCAGATTCAACCTGTTCTTAAAAAGCATGAGGTACTTGCCTCGGTTTGTGAAAAATAGGCTTTACGTCTCTATCAATTAACTCTTCAATAATATCTCAAATTCTTGTAAAAATAATTGCAATTTCTCTTCTGTACTTTGCACATAGTTAATTTGTAAATGTTTTGAAATATCTAAATTAAATTTCTAAATGAAGTCTCTACCAAATAAAATTTTACAACCATTTTTAACAATAACCATACTACAATTCACCTCTTTATCTTTTACCTTAATTCTATAGTTTATTTCTCCAACTTGTTTCAAAATAAGACCATTACTAACATGTTTTTAATTCAATTCTTATCTGAATTTTCTAACTTCATGTGAGAAATTTTTGATAAATAAATATTTTCAGGTAAACATGAAATTGCAGCACCGGTGTCCAGTTCCATTTGGACCGGTTTGTTATTAATACAACATTTAATTAATATTGGTAAAACATAGTTAACATTTTTCTCTATTGCAAAGATATCAATAGAATTATTGAAAGTGTCTTCATTTACCTCTACATTATAGTTTGACCCTTACTCTTACATAGCTAGGTGTCCAATTTTGTTACATATTTTACATTTAAATGACTTAAATTTACATTTTGAAAAATTATGGTTTGGCTTACCGCAATGAATGCATTTTAATAACGATGACTCACCGTCCTGTTTCTTCTCAGTCTTTTTAAATGTGTTGTGGGAACTTTTATTCGTCTTGTCATGTCCGTACTGAGCTACTTCCTGCACCTCCTTCAAAGCCATTGCCTTATTCAGTGCTGCATATACTAAAAATGTCACCGACTTGGAAACATCTTGTTCACATAATTTTTCCTGGATTGGTCCCGGATGCAAGACTCGTAACGAATTTATCCTTAACACGTTCTTCTAATGTATTCGTAAAATTGCATCCCGCAGAAAATTCTCTAACACAAGTATACCATTTGGCTATACTCTTCCCTTCCAATTGTAATTTTTCGAATTTAATCCTTTTTCCAAAATGCGAAATTCTTTTTTCGAACCTTAGTTTTAACAAATTCTGCAGCTCCACATATGAAAACTCCTTGGGCATCTTCGGATGACACATATATTCTTTAAAATTTTGTATACATCCTCGTTAAGACTTATTAATAATATTGAGCATCTTTTTTCAATTTTAATCTCATTAGCTTTAAAATACTGCTCAATCCTTTCTAAAAACACAAGATATCGCCATCTTGTTTGAAAGCGTCTAAACGAAAATCGTTGGCCATGTTTCAGCCGTAAAAATGCCGTAAAAATTTTATGCTTCGAAACTCTTGTTTAACCTCGTCGCCATTTGATGTTTATACGTGTTCGCAACGGAACTGGAACGCTCAAAGGCTAAAGGTCATCGATGCGTCGCGAACGGAACGCGACGGGCAGCCTGCGCCGGCGGCGGCCATCTTAAGTACTTCCTTTTTTTCTTCTCTACGAACGACAAGACGCAGCGCAAATTTATTACTTTAATTACCTAATTATTACCTGTATTGTAACAACATGTCTAAGTAAACGATGGAAATTCAGAACATCTTTCATTGAAGTTGATCACCCCAACATATGGAGACCACGACGTGATCAACTGAAGAACTATTGGAGATGCGACCGCGTGGTGCCAGAAAACAAGCAGAGCCCGATGACGAGTTGACGACCCACTGACCAAGATGACTACGTGTGCGTGCTGATGACCCATCTATCCCTGTTCCTGTAGTGAGTGATTTGGTTTGTTCACAGGGAAGTACGCCCAATTTTAGTACCATGCTTAACCTACAGGTCCGACATTCATAACAGCCGATTTCTGTGCATCTTCTACTGTCTCGAGTTACTGATAATTTTTGGAGTCAGATCAAATTACTGCTACATATCTATCTTTTCTTTCTCTGTCTCGAGTTACTGATAATTTCAAATTAAATGACAACTATTTGCTAATTATGCAGGTACTTGCCCATTCCATCCCATAGGATATGCATATTTACCTGCCATACTAGCAACTACCTTTTCTTTCTTTTGCTTACGGGACCACCCTGGCATTTTCCAGACGCTGTGCTGCCTGCTTCTTGGGTCCCGTTGAAATGCGCTGCTATACTTGCCTACTCATCACTATGCTGCTTGCATCCTGCGCTGTGTAACCTGCTTTGCTTGTGTGCGTCGCTGACTGCACTAGCTGTTGTCGTAGCCATTGCGCGACATTTACGGTTTGGCTATAATTTCTTAATTTTACATGCGGTATTCAATACCAGCATAGCTAATTTCTTGACGGTTTGTTCAGTTCTTATAAGCGTTCACCATGTCGGCTGAATTGAAATCTCTTATTCAACTACGTGGTACGATAAAGGCTAGAATAACTATATTTTCTAAATACTTAAGTACTGTAAAACTCATAGAAGCTGACAACATTCCTAAACAACTACTCGTTGAAACTGAATTAAAACTATCAAGATTCAAAGAATTGTTGGTACAGTTTGATGATTTAAAAACTAAAATTGAGGGTTTGGATCCTGATCAGTTGGAAGAAAATGACACGATTGAAAGTGATTTCTGCTCTAACATAGCTGCGGCTCAACTGTTAATTGAAAGTTTTGCCCCTAATAACATAATACCTGAAAACAGGAACTGTAATTCAATATCTACTTGTCAGAATATTAACCAAGAAAGCCGTAGCTATAACATTAAGTTGCCTACGATTCAGCTGCCTTCTTTTAATGGAAACTATTTAAATTGGATGGAATTTCGAGATACTTTCGATTCTTTAATCAATAACAATGATACTATTCCAGAAATTAATAAGTTTCATTACCTCCGCTCTTCATTAAAAGAAGGAGCATCTGATATAATCAAGTCAATTGAGTTTACTGCTGCCAATTATAAATTAGCTTGGAATTTACTTACTGAACGCTTTGATAACAACCGGATACTTACTAATAATCATTTAAAAGCTATCTTGAATTTTGATACAATATCTAAAGAAAATTACAAGTCACTCCGTACTATGATAGATTACTATTCTAAAAATGTTCGAGCCCTATCTTCTTTGAATGATCCTGAATCCCGCTGGGATACTTTACTTGTATATATCATGGTGTCCAAACTAGATGGCGCCACAAGTCGCATATGGGAGGAACACAGGAGTACTATTGCTGCTTCGCCAACAATTGAAGAGTTCTATAATTTCTTGAGAAATCGTGCTGACGTTTTAGAAACCTTACAGTACAGCAATAATGATGTTGCTACTAAAACTGAAAAACGTACTCACTCTAAAGACAATAAACAAACTAAATCATTTGTTTCTTCAAACACTAATGAAAAAGGCTGTGTTGTTTGTTCACAAGATCATTTACTATATAAGTGTGATAAATTTAAAGACATGTCGTTGGATGCTCGATTTATGGAAGTTAATAAGCATAAGCTCTGTCACAACTGTTTGCGTCCTGGTCATTACTCTGCTCACTGCAAACATCATTATTGTAAAATCTGCAACAAAAGACACAATTTATTGCTACATAAACCACAGTCCAATAAAGATAAGACAAACTCACCTGTTAATAATTCTTCTGTGACATCAGTTCCTCAAGAAGCAAGTTCCTCTCAGACATCTACTATTGCCATGTTTAATCCTGTATCACTCTCCGTGGCAATGCCTAGGCAGATCCTTTTATGCACTGCTCAAGTGGAATTAATTGATAGCCGATCTTCTGAAACACATGTTGTGAGAGCATTACTAGATAATGGAAGCCAGTCTTCATTTATTACTGAAAGACTGCAAAGAAAAATGAATTTACCCTGTTCTAATACTAATATATCAATTGCTGGTATAAATAATAAGTTAACTAATACTACTAAAAGGTGTAACATAAAACTTAAATCGCGGATTAATCTATTCCATGCGAATGTTTCATGTCTTTTAGTGCCTGACATTACTGGCATGTTGCCCAGCTCAAGGGTTAACACTTCTGAATGGAATCTTCCCAAATCCATAGAACTAGCAGATCCTACCTACTATATGCCCTCTGAAATTGACTTGCTGCTAGGAGCTGATATTTATTGGGAAATTGTCGATTCTAAGCAAATTAAGTTGGGGAAAAATAAACCTACACTAATAAAATCTAAACTGGGTTGGCTCATGTCAGGCCCTACTGGTGTGAGCCCTACTACTAATCATACTAATTCGAACTTTTCTCAGGAAATTAGGGACTCTTTGGCTAGATTCTGGGAAGTTGAGGATATTCCTGCTCTGCCAAATAAAAAGATTAGGTTTTCCAATGAAGAACAATATTGTGAAAACCATTTTATTGAAAACACTGCCCGCCTGAGTGATGGGAGATTTTGTGTAAAACTTCCATTGCGTGAAGTTCCCAGTAAGGCTTTAGGGGACTCTTATTTTATTGCCAAAAGGCGCTTCTTTAACTTAGAAAAGAAACAAAATAAATCTAAAATAAAATATGAATATATTGATTTTATTAACGAATATCAAAGATTAGGGCATTTATCTGAAGTAAGCCTTCCTAGCTTTGGATATTACATTCCTCACCATGCAGTAATTCGCGATAGCAGTGAAACCACTCGCTTAAGAGTAGTCTTTGATGCCTCTTGTAAAACTTCTACTAATAAGTCGCTAAATGATATCCAATTTGTTGGACCAGTTGTACAGGATGATTTAATGGCAATTCTGCTCAGGTTCCGTCAGTATACCTATGTGGTGACAGGTGACATTGAAAAAATGTATAGGCAGGTTATGGTGCATGAATCACAGCGTCATTTACAGCTAATTCTTTGGAGGGAAGACGAAAGTCAACCGCTCAAAACCTTGCAACTCAATACTGTCACTTATGGGACAGCTTCAGCTCCCTATCTGAGTACAAGGTGTCTTGTCCAACTTGCAGCGGAGTGTAGTGATGAAGCTGTTGCCAATACTATAAGACATGACTTCTATGTTGATGACCTGAATACTGGTTCAGACTCAAAATCTCTTTTAAAGGCTAAAATTTCAGGAGTGATTGCCAAACTTGCTGAAGGCTGTTTCCCTTTGCGTAAATTTAGAACAAATTCTCCGGATATTCTTGATAGCATACTTACAACTGATCAATCTCAAGACTTTAGTAAACAATCTTCTGTCTTAGGATTAAAATGGTCACCTATTTCTGATACTTTACACTACTCAGTCGAAAATAAATCTATTCCTAAGGTTACGAAACGCTCTATATTGTCGAATTCTTGTCGAATATTTGATCCCTTAGGTCTCTTATCTGCCTGCACTATTTTTCATAAAATCTTACTGCAAATGCTCTGGTTACTTAAAATAGATTGGGATGATGAAATTCCAAAAGAAATTCAAAACTCGTGGATAGAATTCTATAATGAAACGCAACATTTCACTGACATTCAGATACCTAGATACATTTTCTGTAATTCTTCTATTTACATAGAGGCTCACTGCTTCACTGATGCCTCGCAAAATGCCTATGCTGCATGTGTTTATCTCAAATCGACTAATAGTTTAGGCGAATTTAATTGTAACTTATTATGTGCTAAAGCTAAAGTTTCTCCTTTGAAATCGGAAACAATTCCCCGTCTGGAATTGTTAGGCGCTTTACTTGGTGCAAAACTATACTCTAAAGTATGTTACTCTTTACAAATTAAGATTGCACGCTCAGTATTTTGGACGGACTCAACCATAGTCCTAGGGTGGTTACACACTCCACCTAAGACTCTTAAAACTTATGTAAGCAATCGGATTGAACAAATTCGAGAATTAACTGACATAACTACATGGCGTCATGTACCTTCTGAACACAATCCCGCTGACATGGCTTCCAGGGGCATTCAACCACGTCTTCTTCATGATAATACTCTTTGGTGGCATGGTCCTTTCTTTCTGACCAAGTCTGAACAAGAATGGCCCAAATCTAAATCTACTCCTTCTACTTTACCTGAAATAAAAATAAGTTTAAATGTTAAAACTATATCTAATGACATCATACCCTTTGAAAAATATTCTAAACTATATAAACTACAAAGAATATTTGCTTACATACTGAGATTTATGAACAACATAAAAAAATCAAATACTAAACTAAATGGTGAACTTACCTGTTATGAGTTAAATAACTCACTGGTACTCCTAGCTAAAGCGTCACAAAGAGAATGTTTTTCAATGGAAATTCACTCACTTGAAACGTTGGACAAATTAAATTCTAAGTCGCGAGTTCTGTCTTTGAACCCCTTTTTGGATCGCCACGGTGTCTTGCGTGTCGGTGGAAGGATCGACAATGCATCTCACTGTCCCTACGAAAAACGACATCCCATACTGCTAGACCCCAAACACACTTTCACAAAACTTTTATTCGAGCAGGAACATCTTCGTCTCCTACACTGTGGCCCTCAGCAACTGTTAAATACTATTCGTGAGCAATTTTGGCCTACAGGTGGGAAAGTATTAGCTGCGACTACTGTAAGAAAGTGTGTTCGTTGTCAGAGATTTAGAGCTAAGCCTTTAGAACCCATAATGGGTAATCTACCGGAATCTCGTGTAACTCCTGCTCCACCATTTGCGACTTGTGGCACTGATTTTGCAGGACCCTTTTTAATTTTAAATAGAAAGGGTCGCGGTGCCAAGACTTCCAAGTGCTATTTATGCATATTTGTATGTTTCAGCACAAAGGCTGTACACTTAGAGGTCGTGAGTGACCTAAGTAGCGATGCCTTTATTTTATGCTTGCGTAGATTTATTTCACGAAGAGGTAAACCTCACACTATATACTGCGACAATGGAAAAAACTTTGTAGGAGCTTGTAACGAACTGAACAGACTGCTCAGGGAAAATGAACGTTCAGTTAGCGACTTCACAAGCAGGAGGGTATAACTTTTAATTTCTCTCCCGCGTATGCACCGCATTTCGGCGGTATCTGGGAGGCGGGAGTCAAGACAGCAAAATATCATTTAAAACGGATTGCGGGTAACTCTAGTTTAACCTTTGAAGAATTATACACTCTATTTGCACAGATTGAGGCCATTATGAATTCACGGCCTATTACTTCTATGTCTGCTGATCCTTCCGATCTGTCAGCACTTACACCGGGACACTTCCTTGTGGGTCGACCTCTGACCTCACTACCTTCACCTGTTGTCCAAAAAGCAAGCATCAACCGTTACCAGCTGGTTGAGCGCTTGCGACACCACTTCTGGTCCCGATGGTCAAAGGACTACTTATGCACCCTGCAGCAACGCGTCAAGTGGCAGCGTGCAAAAGACCATGTTCGTGCTGGCGACCTGGTCCTCATCCGAGAAGAACAGCTGCCACCTTTGAAGTGGCTCATGGGCCGCATCACCAAGCTGTACCCGGGAGCTGACGGCGTGTGCAGAGTAGTAGACGTCAAGACTGAGAACGGCGTCATTCATAGGCCCGTTTCAAAGCTATCTCTGTTAGATTCCCAAGAGCTCCTTGGGGGACATGTCCCCAAGGGGGGGGAGGATGTTCGCAACGGAACTGGAACGCTCAAAGGCTAAAGGTCATCGATGCGTCGCGAACGGAACGCGACGGGCAGCCTGCGCCGGCGGCGGCCATCTTAAGTACTTCCTTTTTTTCTTCTCTACGAACGACAAGACGCAGCGCAAATTTATTACTTTAATTACCTAATTATTACCTGTATTGTAACAACATGTCTAAGTAAACGATGGAAATTCAGAACATCTTTCATTGAAGTTGATCACCCCAACAATACGTATTGTATAACAATATTGTCCAAATAAAATACTTGAAAAACGAAAATATGTTTTAATGATACTTTTATACATTCAGTGAAGCGACCGGAAAATTAGAGTGTGTTGGGTTGCTAGCCCTACATTTTTGAATTTCCTATTAAAATGGTGTTACCAGTTATTTAGTATTTTCTTACATCACAATATACTACACAACTTTTCCATCTGTCTCAATGGCAATATTCACAAAGTATGACAACGTTTTGTGTTTTCAGTGTACCTGTCCTCTATAAAAATCACATCATTTTGATTAAATGTCACAAGAGCCACTTCAGCGGTCGAGGCTACGGCGTGGCAAGGGGTGCGAAAAATATCCGGAAGGGATCCGGTTGCCAACGACTAGACCTGGCAACATACAATACGCGCACACTCCGGACCGACGAGAAGATAACGGAACACGAAGAGGAATTGAGCAGGCTGCGATGGAGTATTGTGGGATTATCCGAAGTCCGAAGAGAGGTGGAGGACAGGATAATCCTGAAATTCGGCAATCTGCTCTATTTCCGTGAGGGTGACCGGCAGTCTCAGGGTGGCGTTGGGTTTATCGTCCACAAGTCCCTTGTGAACAACGTGGTGAAGATCGAGAGTGTGTCGACCAGGGTGGCGTAACTTATACTTAGAATATCCTCAAGATATTCGCTGAAGGTCATACAGGTCTACGCCCCGACCTCGGCACACCCGACGACGAAGTGGAGACCATGTATGAGGATATTTCTATAGCCATGCGTGGTTCAAAAACTCACTTTACCGTTGTCATGAGGGACTTCAACGCGAAACTGGGCAAACGACACGGGGATGAGCTGCAGGTGGGGCAATTTGGAGTTGGACGTCGGAATCGCCGGGGTCACCAACTGGCTAGTTATATGGAGGAATAATGAGCTGATCGAACCTTTTGCAGGCGAAAAGAACTGCCAGAAGTTCCTTCTCTATTTGGGCATTTTTCTTTTCAGTCGGAGTGAGGCATCGTGATGCATATGCAACCGGTTGGTTCTGTTGAATCAGCGCCACCCCCAGGGCTCTTTCGCTAGAATCGCATTCTACAAAAAGTGGCTCATTTTATCATAATATTTCAATGTTTTTGTGTCACAGATTGATTTGAGCTTTTTTATTCCACAACCATTCCGTTTTATCATGTGTAAGGTGTCTTAGTTATACCGATTTGGCACTCAAATTAAGACTCAAATTACTTACTGAGATATGTCACTACACCCAGAAATCTCAGAACTTCGTTTTTGTTTCTTGGGATTGGAATATTTAACATACATTCAGTCAAAAAAGTATCGGGAATGGATGATTTGTTTATGGTTCCAAATTCAAATTTTTGTTTTTTTGTAGTTGTTAGATTGGCACAACTGTTTTCCATTTTGGCGCGGAGTTTGAGTTGCATCTGTTATTTATATTAAATACAGTGCTGGTTTTAGTAATATCATATATAGTGTGTATTGCGAATTTCATAATGGACAAAAATATCGAACAAAGAGTTTGTCTTAAATTTTGCATTGCCAATAGAATTTCGTGTTCGGAGTCACTGAAAATGTTACAGAAGGCTTACGGTGAATCGACTTTATCAAAAACTCGTGCTTATGAGTGGTTCAAAGCGTTCAAAAGCGGTCGAGATGTGATGGAAGATTTGCCTCGCTCTGGTAGGCCGTCAACGTCTGCAACTGAAGTTAACATCGCAAAAGTGAAGAAAATAGTGACTGAAAATCCCCATTCAACTCTGAGAGAGATAGCCGCCGAACTTTCTGTATCTCACGAGTCGATCCGTACCATTTTAACTAATTATTTGGGTATGAAACATGTTGCTGCTCGGCTAGTCCCAAAAGATCTGAATTTTCTCCAAAAACTCAATCGCATGAAAGTCGCTGAGGACATGCTAGAACGAGTCAGTTCGGACCCAACATTCATGAAACGCATTGTTACTGGTGACGAGACGTGGGTTTACGAGTTTGACATGCAAACTAGTCAACAAGCTTCGGAGTGGCGCCTTCCAACTGAACCGAAACCGAAAAAACCACGCCAAAGTCGATCAAAAGTCAAAGTCATGTTGACTGTTTTCTTTGACTATCGCGGTATTGTGCACTCTGAATTCTTACCGGAAGGTCTAACGGTAAATAAAGAATATTATTTGAGCGTTATGCGGCGTTTAAGAGAGCAAATTCGACGAAAAAGGCCAGATTTGTGGAAAGAAAATTCTTGGATTTTGCACCACGACAATGCGCCTTCGCACAAGGCTATCATTGTGAACGAATTTTTGACCAAACACTCAACAAATACCATCCAGCAACCACCATATTCACCAGATATGGCTCCTGCTGACTTTTTTCTTTTTCCTAAACTCAAATTACCACTTCGTGGCACCCGTTTTCAATCGATAGAAGACATAAAGGAGAATTCGCGGCGAGAACTGAACTCAAATCCGGAAGCAGCGTTTAAAAAATGTTTTGATGAATGGATTATTCGTTGGCGCAAGTGTATCGTTTCTAAAGGAGCATACTTTGAAGGTGATAAAATAAATTTGGATGAATAACAGACATTTTGTGTATTATTGATCTTTTCCCGGTACTTTCTTGACAGAGTAGTATACTCTATTTTTGACGGATCTGCTGTGCAAGTACGTAGGAATCGATTCGATAAATCTGACAGTCATTCTCGATAAAATGAGTTTATAACAAAGATAAAAACTCATTTTGTCGAGAATAACTATCAGATTTATCGAATCGATTCCTATGTACTTGCACTGCTGGTTGGAGGCCTTTGTTGGAAAACACATGTCCATAATATTTTACTGAAGGTTGTAGTAGTTTAGTTTTATTTTTATTTAATTAACAATTGTATTTTTGCAGTATATTTAGTAAATTATCAATATTTTTGTTATGATCTCCGACTCATTACACAAGCAAATAAGCTTTTTGCTTTCTCAATTAGAATACGCGAATCCTAATTGGAATCCGTTCTACCTCAAATATAACATTAAATTAGAATTAGTACAGAAAAAGTTTTTACGTACTGTGAACTATAAATGTTACCATTCAAGGATTCCGTACACACAATTACTACAGCAGTATAATGTTTTAAGTTTACAGTCTCGGCGTTTACTTCTGGTGGCCATGATGCTGCATGGTTTGAGTAACAATAGATTTGACTGTATTGAAATCACAAATAAGTTACGCTATACGGTACCAAGAACTGTTGTAAGACGGGCGGCCTGCGTGCCCCGGTTGTTCCACGTGGATTCATGCAGGTCCAACGCCGGGGCACGAGTGCCTCTTCGTCAACTAGTGGAAACCTATAACACACACTTCATGGACATAGATATCTTCTCTCTTTCTAGTCACAAATTTAAAACACTGGCTATCAATATTCTTTCACCACAATTTTAATCTAAAATTAATTAATTCATTCAACAAAATTATCTTTCCGTTCTATATTTTTTTATTTATTAATCCGTGGACAATGGTGTGGGTTATATGTTTACCAATTTATGTAACTATTCATAATTTTTAACCTGAACATGTAACTGTTTTTTGTCCCTAATAAATAAATAAAATCGTCGACTCAATACCATTTAACCCCTGAATTATTTCACTCATTTTTATCTGAAAAATATCTGGTTCTGAAGAGATGCCAAAAGGGAGGACCTTCCATCGCTATTTAATAAATGGTGTCCAAAATGTTGTTAATAACTTACTGCTTTTTTTCAGATAGTTTCAAATGCCAAAATCCGTTTTTGACATTAAATGTAAAGAATACTTTAGCTTTACCTAGCTCTGATAAGATTTCATTAACTGTGGTAAATTGGTAATTAGGCCTTTTAAATGGCTTTGTTTAATGGAATGGGATCTAGGCATATTCTGAAGTTTTCTTTCTTTTTATAATAAGTTCGGTCGAACAAGCTATTTGGTTTACAGTTTAACCAAGAAATTACATTGTAAAATGTAAACCAAATAGCTTGTTCGACCGTACATTGCTTACCCACTCTGTGTGATAATCTTCCTTGGTGATTATCCCTTCTTCTTCTAACCTTTCAGCATTGGTGGTAGAGCTACTCGGACACGACGAGCTTTTTGGATGACTGGTAAAACCGTCTCATCAATTTTAAAATCAACTTCACCTGAAAAAATTTCTCTGCCTTCAAAAACTAAACTATATTTATTGTTAAAATTAATAGTTTAATACATCTGATTTGTTTCGATGCTCGGGTCAGGATGACGGCTGCCGCCTCGTCTTCCAGTTTGTATTTGGGATTCATGGTTTCTTCTTCAATGAATTTATTTATTGTTCTTGTATAAAGACAGTTTATTTTGATGGAAGATTCGTGACAAAACTACAATTTTAGTGGTTTCTTGACGGAGTACGAGACAGATATATAAAATATGTAAGTAAAAAATGGCGAGTGTGGTGCGTGACGTGCGAAATCCTCTCGCATGAAGTTGGTTAAAGGGGCTCCGCGGTGATTGGCCGACACGCTCGACGCTGGTTGGCTGACGTAACTCGCAAACATGACATCAGCAGCAACTTCAGGCCGCCATCCGACTCCCATGCCGACGAAAGATAGTGCAGGCGGTGACATACACCCGGCCTTGGAAGTAGCAGGTTCCAACAGGATTCAGCTGGACGGCACGTCGGATACTGACAGCGGCGCTGGCAGCGGGCAAATTTTCGAGACCGCTCTGCGAGTGACACCTGAAGCCGTGAGCAGATCAGACACTCTTGAAATTCCGTCAGCACCTGGATAAATTCGTACAATCCTTCCTAATTTCCATTTGAATGGAGGCAGGTTGTCGTCTTTGATTAGAGCGAGTTGATTTAGAGTAATGGAATTTTGATTCGTCTTCCATCTGGTCCGCGTCTGCAGTTCCGACACATATTCGGCGGCCCATCGCTTCCAGAAGCTTTGCCGCATCTGCTCGATCACATCGTAGCGCTGCAGGCGATGAGTCGGTGTAGCAGTCAAGTCTCGACGGGCTGGAGCGGTCAGTGGCCGGCCGATGAGGAAATGGGCAGGAGTAAGGGGTTGTAGGTCATTAGGATCTGTGGACAGAGCTGTTAAGGGACGGGAATTCAGAATGGCTTCAGTTTGTGCCAATACCGTAATGAATTCCTCGTAAGTGAGATTTGTGCCCCCCACTACTCGTCGCAGGTGGTGCTTACACGATTTCACCCCTGCCTCCCACAAACCGCCAAAGTGAGGAGAATACGGAGGAATGAAGCTGAATTTAATACTGTTATTTGAAGCAAAATCACTAACATCTTTACTATTATTTTCAATGAAAGAAACAAATTCTTTTTCAGCCCCTACGAAATTCTTACCGTTGTCTGACATTATCTCCGCTGGCTTACCCCTACGTGATATGAAACGTTTTAATGCAAGGATGTAATCCTTTGTGGAAAGACTTGTAACTAATTCGAGATGAATGGCACGCGTACATAAACAAACAAATAAACATATGTAACCTTTAGTGAGATTAGCCCCCCTTTTTTTTTTTTTTTTTTTTCGGATGGGAAATCGTCAAATGACTTCTCCCGCTCTGGGCGGAGCAGGAGGGAGTGTCACTTTTACTGACTAAAACCCATCCATGTTCCTTCATCGGCCTTTGTGTTCCGGGGTCACGGTATCTCTTTCGAACAGTACCGCAACCCCGGCAGGCATCGGTCCTTGCGGACCCCTTCCTATTGCTGACTCTCTTTGAGGCGCGCGTGGAACACGAATGCGCCGTCGACACGGCCTGTCGTCATGAGACGGACGGACGGCGAGCTAGCCCATAGCCCACCGTCCACAGGCTCGCGCCTACGGTGGCCGGGGGCCACGTGGTGGCCCCCGACGCCCTGGGCGTCTCCCGCGGCGGCCGGGACGCTGTGAGGTTCTCTCCCTCTCACGTTCCGCCACCTCCTTCTCTAGCATTACTGCTTCGCAGAAGGAGGTGACGGCGTCCCATTCCGTCTCGCTCCGGACCATGGCTTGCACCAGGGCCGGACGCGAGAGGTCGCCGCCGCCAATCGCCGCTTCGAGGACACGGCGGTGCTCCGCCTACGCGGGGCACACCTCCACCGTGTCCTCCGGTCGATCCTCGCAATGGAAACACCCGGGCGTTTCCTCCCGCCCGATTCGGTGCAGGAACCTCCCGAAACAACCGTGTCCGGTGAGGACCTGCGTCAGGCGGAAGGTGAGGACGCCGTGGCGTCTCTTAAGCCACTCCTCAAAGAGGGGACTTACCGCCACTATTGTGCCGCCCCCTGCCCCGACGGTTCAAAATCATCACTGGCCCCGCGTAGTCAACGCCGCAGCGCATAAAAGGGAAGCCGGGTTCCAGGCGTGCAGCAGGCAAGTTACCTATGAGAGGCTGTATGGTCTTCCCTTTGATGCGTGTGCACGTGACGCAGTCGTGTACCGTTTCCCTCGCTAGGTTACGCCCTCCGAGCGGCCACCAAGCCTCACGCACACAAGCCAGCAGGAGCTGGGGTCCACCATGCAACAATTGTTTATGTTCATGTGAAAACAACAACACTGTGAATCTATGCTTGCTACACAATAGGATTGGATGTTTTTTATTATTATCGAAATATGTCGAGTTACTTAATCTTCCGCCAACGCGTATTAATTTTAATTCATCAAGAAAAACATTTAAACCTATTATCCTCTTGTATTTCACCACCGATCGCTTAGTTAATTCGTTATATTCGTTGTAGAATGATTGCTTTTGAGCGAGCCGTGCAAGCATTACAACTGAGGCGTCTAACTCATCAACAGATAACAAACCGGTTCTGCGCTGGCTGTTACTCGCACGCGTGTTACCTTTAAAACGTAGTACATAGGCTGTCGCCCGCCGTAACCGATTAAATGAAGAGTATCTGTTAAAATCGATTGGACTCCCATTTTCATTTGAATTACTACACACCATACTAACATGTTGTGTCTTTAATTCGGGTAATTGATCATTATCAATGGGCATATCGCATGAATAATAGAGTTTATGCTGTCGTAAAAAAGATGGCCCATGCCACCACATATTATTGGTTTGAAGCTCGTTCAGAGGAAGACCTCTCGACACAATATCAGCCGGGTTATCTTTACCGTTAACGTGCAACCAAATTGCATCACCTGTAAGCTCGTTTATTTGTGACACACAATTCTGAACAAACGTTTTTAAACTGTGAGGTGACATTCTTATCCAGCCCATGATTATGGTGGAATCTGTCCAGAAAACTACTTTAGTGAACGTCAGTCTTAATGAACTTATATGTATGTACTCGATTTTACATAGCCACAATTTTTGAAGCAATATTTTTGCTATAATGACTGTGGGCGACAAAAGGCCTAGTGGGTCGTAGATTTGTGAAATAATCGACAGAATACTTCGCTTAGTAACTTTGTTAGATTTATTTTCTAAGTTGGTGGTAAAATAAAGTTCGTCTTTATCGACTTGCCAACCTAAACCGAAAGTTTTATTTTGGCAATGTTCCCCGATAGTTAATTCTTTTGATGCTTCTGTGTTTACGTCTTGACTAAATGTCCACTTCCGCAAAGGAAAGCAGGCCGATTTTAGAATCTCCGAAGTTTTTTCGCATGTTTTCAACAAAATTTGGGGATCGTTATCACCAGTAATTAAGTCATCGACAAAGAAATCTTCGTTTATGACCTTGGCAATGACCTTATCTTCCGTTTCCTGTGCGAGTTGACGTAAACAACGCATGCTTAGGTATGGAGCCGACGCGGTTCCGTATTAACAGTGTTGAGTCGGTATATACCTAATTCATCAGATGCATTTTCCCACCATAATATTAACTAAAGGTTGCGCTGATCGGATGTACCAGTACTTGCCGATACATTTTCTCCACGTCAGCGCAGGCGACATACTTATATTGCCGAAAACGAAGTAAGATGGAAAGAATATCGTTTTGAAGAGGAGGTCCTATAATCTGTATATCGTTAAATGACTTATTTGAACTCGTAGTGGCACTGGCATCAAACACTACGCGCAGAAAGTAGTGGGGCCATGCGTAATCGTTTATTCGAGACATGTGCCCTAGTTCTATATATTTGACGACCCGAATGGCGTAGTGGTGGTGAGGCTGCCTTACGTTCTTAGGGTCCCGGGTTCGAATCCCGGTAGAAGCAAATGTTTGTGTGATGAGCATGGACATTTGTTTCCGAGTCATGGATGTTTATATGTATAATAAGTATGTATTTACAAACAAAAAGTATCTATGTAGTATATCAACTATCTGGTGTCCACGACACAAGCCTTGTTGCTTACTGTGGCACTAGATGGCGCTGTGTGTTCATGTCCAGCGATATTTATTTATTAAAAAAAAAAAACACGGATCTCACGGTTAAACACCAACTGCTAACAAGATGGAGGTAGGCGACCCGTGTTGCGAACTTTGCGCGATGTACGTGAACTGGAATTGCAATAACAGTACTGTGTTAGGACAATTGCCAAATGGGATGGGAAGCACAGGAACTACCGACCTGACCGCGAAGATCCGACTCTGAAGGACTAATGATTTGTTTCGATTTCATGAAGTTGGTGAAAGGCGCTCCGCGGTGATTGGCCGACACGCTCGACGCTGGTTGGCTGACGTAACTCGCAAACATGACATCAGCAGCAACTTCAGGCCGCCATCCGACTCCCATGCCGACGAAAGATAGTGCAGGCGGTGACAACATCAAATGAATGTATCTTTATTATCTGTGTCTTTTTTGTAACAAAATTAGTTGGTAACACTGAATGTAGGAATAAATTCGTTCTCTGGTAGCCACCGTTGAAGCAACTTGTTTTTATTTAATAATAGGTTATGGGCCCAGACCCATTTATTTAAGTCAGTTAAAGTTGTAAAGTTATAGTTTCGGTTAGCGTAGGAATAGTGAATGCACAGTGGACGATTGCGTGCGTTGTTAAAATTCACTGTAGCGAACTTTGACTTTGAGTTGCACGTGGTTGCGAAGAACGCCGCGTGTGTGGTCAACAGACATGGCTTCGAACTCGTTTATTGCAAATGTGCCGAAACTAAAAGGTCGGGAAAATTATAGTGAGTGGGCTGTTTGCTGCCGAAAATCTGCTAATACTCGAAGGAAAGCTAAATTTTTCTCAACACTGAAGGAGATGGCGCCAACATTGCGGAGGACGCCATGACGAAAGCCAAGTTGATCTTAACTATAGATCCGTTGTATGTCCATATTAAGAGCGCTAACACTATTATGGAACTATGGCAGAAATAACAACAGATGTTTGACGACTCCGGTTTTTCGAGAAGAATTATGTTATTGAGGACTTTTATATCAGTACGTCTCGAAACTTCCGATTCTATGACAAGTTACATTACTCAAATCATTGAGACGGGGCAGAAATTATCAAGAACTGGTTTTTTGGTAAATGATGAGTGGATTGGCAGTCTATTGCTGGCGGGATTGCCTAAAAAATATTTTACAATGCTTATGGCCATCGAACATTCAGGGATCGCCATTTCAAATCGAAGTCGTTCAATAAAACAGTAACCTCGTTCAAAGATGGCGAAACGTCAAATGTCAAGAACAACAAAAACAAAGTCATCAAGTGTTACCGTTGTAAACAAATTGGGTATTATAAGAATAAGTGTACACAAGATACAAAAACAAACAATTCGAATGCGTTTTCTGCCGTGTTTTTAAGCGGAAACTTCAGAAGGAATTATTGGAGTCTATTGAATTATCACAAAACACGAGTATAAAGGAAATTACAGCTGCTAATAAGTGATGCCTGTGTTATGCTCGGGTGATGTTGATATTGTTACAATCACGCCGAAAGGCAAAAATTTCATCACGGTAAAGAACGTGTTATGTGTGCCTAGTGTTGCTACGAACTTGATATCAGTGAATAAATTGATACAAAATGGAAACAGAGTTGACTTTCAGAAAAATTGTTGCTATATCTATAACAACAAAAATCAATTGGTTGGAGAGGCCAGATTAGTTGATGGTGTTTACAAACTTAATGTGGAAGAAAGACATGACCGTTTGTTTACGATATCTGACAGTATGAAGAGCGAGTTATGGCATCGAAGAATGGGTCATTTGAATAGCAGTGACCTTAATAAAATGAAAGAAGGTGCAGTTATGGGTATTGACTTCTAGGATAAAGCAGTTATTGATAAAAGTACGTGTATTGTGTGCTGTCAAGGGAAGTAGTCACGATTACCGTTCAACCATGTGAGCATGAGGAGCAGTGAAGTACTTAATATCATTCATGCAGACGTGTGCGGACCTATGGAGTTTACTTCAATTGGTGCAGGTATTTTCAAATTTTTGTAGATGACCACACACGTATGACCTTTGTTTATTTTTTGAAGGTCAAGAACCAAGTGTTCAAATATTTTAAAGAGTTCAAAGCTTTAGTTGAGAATCAACAGAATAAGAAAATTAAAATATTTCGAAGTGATAATAATCTAGAATTCTGCAATGTGTTGTTTGATTGTTACTTGGCTTAAGCTGGTATATTACATCAAAAGGCTAACACATATACCCCAGAACAAAATGCAGTTAGTGAACGCAAGAACAGAACTTTGGTAGAAAGGGCTCGTTGCACGTTGTTTGATGCTGGACTAGACAAAAGCTTTTGGGCTGAGGCCGTAAATACAGCTGTTTATCTTAGGAATAGGTCGCCAGCATCGGGATTACAGAACATGACACCGTTTGAGCTTTGGACCAATAGTAAACCAGATTTTAGTCACATCCGGATTTTTGGGAGTTAGGTCATGGTGCATATCCCTAAGCAAAAGAGACTTAAGTGGGATACTAAGTCTAAACCACATATTCTGGTTGGCTATGCTGAAAACGTCAAAGGGATTTACGACCCAAATAAGAAGTGTGTGTCTGTGAGCAGGGATGTTGTAATCCAAGAAAACTTGAAGACTAATATAGATGATAAGATGTCAGTTTCAGTGGAGGAAATCTCAGAAACGCAACAAGTAAAGAGGGAAATAGATGAGCCTGTGGAACAGAACCTGAAAATGATACTAACCAGATGGATAATACTGACCAGGCTAATAACTCTATATTGCAGAATGTAGACGAGATTCCACCCCCACAAGAACCGAAGAGGATCAGGAGGCCACCACAGCGTTATGGTTACTCAGACTTGTGCATACAGTCAAATGCTGAGAATCAAAGTGATCCAATTAGTGTCCAACAAGCTCTACGAGGCCACGACAAAGACAATTGGATGACTGCGATGGAAGAGGAACTTCAGGCATTCGAAGAGAATGATGCCTGGGTAGTGGTGAGTGAAGTACCTTAAGGAAAAACGTTAGTGCAGTGTAAATGGGTTTATAAAAGAAAATTAGGTAGTGATAACAGTGTTCGATATCGTGCTCGTCTAGTGGCAAAGGGCTTTACCCAGAAACCATGAATAGACTATGAAGAGACATTCTCACCTGTAGTGCGTCACTGTACCTTAAGATTGTTGTTTGCACTTTCTGTACAATTAGATTTAAATGTAACTCACTTTAGTGTTAAAACTGCTTTTTTGAATGGTATTTTGAAAGAGGATATTTATATGGCTTATCCACAAGTAGATTTAGATAGTAATAATAACAGGAAAATTGTTAAATTAAATAAAGCCATTTATGGACTGAAACAGTCGTTAAGATCATGGTAAGAAAAACTTGATCAGTGTTTGACAGAATTAGGCTTTAAAAGGAGTGATATAGATCCTTTTGTATTCACAAAATTTCATGATAATGTTAAAGTTATTATTGCCTTGTATGTGGACGATTTCTTCGTGTATTCAAATTGTAAAGTAGAGACAGATCATTTAATTTCAGTATTGAGTTCTGAATTTCAAATTAAAGATCTTGGACAGGTAAAACAATGCTTGGGAATGAAAGTAAATATTGATAGTAAGAATAATGTTTGTACCTTAGATCAGGAACAATACATTGATCAATTGTTGAATAAATTTAACATGTTAAATTGTAAAGAGGCTAGTACACCTATGGAGTCAAAACTAAATATAGATAAAAATGGTAATGTTAATGATAGTAATATTCCTTATTAACAGTTAATAGGAAGCCTTATGTATTTGTCTGTGTTAACAAGGCCCGACATAGCTTTTAGTGTAAGTTTCTTAAGTCAATTTAACTCTTGTCACACTAGCATTCATTGGAATTATGCTAAACGCATTCTCAGATATTTAAAGAGGACTAAAAATTATTGTATAAAGTATGTGAAGGGGACCTCAAAATTGTTGGGATTTCCTGATGCCGACTGGGCCAATAATGGTATTGATCGGAAATCATACACAGGGTATTGCTTTATGATGTCAGAGGGTGTCATATCATGGGAAAGTAGGAAACAAAGGACTGTGGCTCTTTCGAGGATGGAAGCCGAATACATGACAATGGCAGAGGCATGTAAAGAGTCCATGTATTTGAGAGTACTGTTGTCTGAAGTCACTAATCAAGATGTATGTCCCTTATACAATGATAGCCAGAGTGCTCAAAAATTTATTGGCAATCATGCTTTAAATAGAAAAAGTAAACAACCTTTAGAAAATGATAACGGATGTCTATAACATCCGTTATCATTTTGTAAGGGACGCTGTCAGTAATAATGTTTTATGTATTAAATATAAGTGTACTAACGATATGCCAGCTGATGTCCTCACAAAGGCACTTAGTGCAACAAAGCATTACCAATGTATTGAAGCATTAGGACTTGTTAGTTTATAAAAAAAAAAAAAACACGGATTCATGTGATGTAGTGGGGGTGTTAAAATTAATAGTTTTATACATCAAATGAATGTATATTTATAATCTGTGTTTTTTGTAACAAAATTATTTGGCAACACTGAATGTAGGAATAAATTCGTTCTCTGGTAGCCACCGTTGAAGCAACTTGTTTTATTTATAATATTTATTTATAATTTTTGCATCGCACTTCCTTGCAGAATTTCACAAGACCCATATTATTACATGCTTGGCGTGATAACAGTGGAATGTGTTTGTCGTGTACTATTTGAAATGTGACAGTGTGATTGTTTTTGTGACCTGAAAGATGTTTGGTTCTTATAGTTAAATATATTTTTCCATGTACGGTCGAACAAGCTATTTGGTTTATACTTTACAATGTAATTTGTGGGTTAAAATGTAAAACAAATAGCTTGTTCCAACGTACTATAATATGATGACCCCCAAAACCAAACAGAGTTTTCTTTGATGGTCGCATTTTTTCTTGTACATAACTCTCACCAAACATCTCCTTAACATTTTGGAAACCAATGAGACACTCATCAGCTGTGGTTTTCCATTTGTTTTTAGCAAAGTATTCAAGTGTGCATTCTGCTAAGTTCTTAATATTGTTATTTATGATCTTGTTGATAACATATTCAGTGTCCGATTCTGAGACAAGGCTGTTATTTTGTTCTTCTTTCAACACCTTTACTTGTTTCTTTTTCTTACATACTTTCTCTAAATGTTGGACATATTAATTTCTTGAACACATGATAATTTGCACACAACTTGCATTTTCTCTTTTTATTGATTTCATTGACCGCTATTTTCTTTATTTCTGATGTTGTTGATCCTGATAAATTCTTCATGTCTTTCAGTGGCCTCTGCGGCGCGGCACAAATTAACTGCATCTGATATCTTTTTTTAATAACTCTTTCATTGTTTTGATATCTATTATTCCTAAGACAATTTTGTCTAGTAACATTTCATCTTTGAACATGGCATATTCACAGTCTTCAATCAGCCTTGTTAGGTCTCCGTAGAAAATATCAAACATTTCGTATTTTTGTTGCATTCTACTTAAAAGATCAAGAAAAGATCTGAATGAAAAAAAAAATTTAAAAGTGTTTATTCACGAAAATATTCTTTAACTAGTACATAATTACCCTCGCCAAACTGCAAAGCAGTTTGTTGGCAGACGTAGCTCCTTTTTCCTTTACATTGAAAGAGAAAGAGAAAAGAAAGAAAAGAGAAAAAAGAGAAAAAGTAGAAAAGAGAAAGAGAAAAAATAAAGACAAAAAGAAAGAGAAAGAGTAAAGAAAGAGAGAGAGTTTGAAAGAGTATCTGTTGTAGATTATGTTTCTCTTAAGGAGCATTTTGGTAGATATAATCTGTAATATCTCCTCGCATGTTATATAAGCTTTTTCTGTCTCCCCATATTTTTTTAGTGCTTCGACGCCTATGGCGGTGAACAAGACGCTCACCTTTCTCGGTTCCTGTTCCGCCGACCACCCATTCATTTGAGTTACGGAACAATAATTGTTCCATGGAGATAAGAACGATTTGAATGCGTCTTGTGGGTGTCCGCGTGTTTATGGCCAGGGCACAATTATGTTTTGAGGGAGTGACTTCTGAGATAGTCTTGCGATCTCCTCCTGCATAGACTTCAAGAGCATAGTTTGTTTGCTGAATTACGTTCATTATTGAAGTTTCTTCCATTTTTGCGCTGCCACCATGTTTTATAAATGAAAGTCTCAATAATTATAAACTTCACAGTATATTTTAATCACTCAAATTCAATCAACATATGACGTATGTAGTTACAGAATTATAATCATCAAAATCAATACAACCTTCCAAGTTCATAAAGGTCGAGGAACGACTTTTTGAATCGTGTCTCAGATTCACACAGTGGCTATTAGCCCATACAACATCTTAACAGAACCGGGCACAGTCATGAGAAAGGTAACTTGTTAAGGTCCCCCCTTTTGAATAAAAAGGCCTATATAAATTTGGATAAGTTAAAAGTGTTTGGCCAAAATGTGGATGTGCATGTACCAAAATATCTAAGAAAAAAGTGCCGTTTTGTGGGCTATGATGAAAATGTGAAAGGTTTTAAAGTTCATTTTCTTGATTCAGCCACTAAAGACAAAGAGATGTTATTTTGGAGTCATCTCAAAAGGAAGAAAAGTTCAGCGAAATATTAAATGACACTTTTGAAGAGCAAGAAGAATAAAAGAAAATATAAATTATGAACAAGAAGAGTATTACAGGTTCCGATATTTTTAGTGATACAGATGAAAATGAAAAACTAGAGATGAAAAAGTTACCAGAAAGAAAGTAAAAATAAAACCAACATGGTTACAAGATTATGACACAGAAACAAGCTATAAGAGCATATTAAATGAGCCTTAAACATATGATGAAGCTATCCATAGTAAGGACAGTGATAAATGGAAAGACGCCATGAAGAAGGAATTAGAAGTTCTAAAAGAAAAATAATACTTGGAAAAGTGAAAATAAAGTACCTAAAGACAAAAAGGTGATAGAAAGTTAATGGGTTTTTAAAGTAAAACAGGATAGTGAAGGAACCACCAACAACTCCAACACCGGTACCGATATCAACGTCAGCGCCGACACCAGCAACCACGACTAGGGTGACACTCCCGCCCGTGCCGCCGCACCGCCACTGCCGTCTACCACCAGTGCAGACGGCAGTGGCGGTGTCCAGGGTGTCCGGCAACCGATAACCTTTAAATGGCCATAACAGAACCCATGGCCATGGAAAAAAATACAAAAAAATCCTATCTTATAAAAAAATGTCATCCGCAAATGTAGGGCCTGCATAAGAATGGGGGGCATATTAATTTTTTTTGCTTCAGTAATTTTTTCTCCTTGTCTACATTAATAGCAATAATTCACTATTTAAGGCAGATACAATTATGAATTGTACCATTATTAAATCTACTTGAAACCGACATTATTTTAAAATTATTGGTCACTCATATATGCATACATTTTTTGTACCCAAGATATTTAAACTTTGTTTAAAAATTAATTCATACTAATTATTCAAAATAAATGAACTTGCTTATAGGTACTACTTATGATAGTTTTTTATCTTAATGGTCATAAGTTCTACTATTAGCCATTTCAAGGTTATCCATTAATTACCGGACTGCCTGTGTACAGGGTTAGTTTTCAATGACCAGCCACAATTTAAAATTAAGATTTAGATATCAAACCAAAAGTGCATTTTAAATATTATTGTCAAAAAATATAAAATATGTGCGTGCATGCACCGCCAAATTTATGTGTGTGCTAAATGCTACCTATCTAGGTTGTTGAACTGAATTGTGTTGTTACAATATCCACAAGTTCAAGTGGTGGACAGGAATTAGATTTTATTGAAAAAAAAAGTTTTTTTTTTATTTAAAAAATTTAAAATTTCATTAAATCGAAAATATTGTCGATTCTAAACCATCTCTGAAAATTTGGCCAGTCATTGAAAACTAACCCTGTATAGTCACCAGTGCATCGAGAACGTCATAACGAACGCACGTACAAGTTTGCCTCAGCCGCACGTGCTACTAAACTCGCCCATAAAATCACTATTGTCCATGGGCGTGCGCCCCTAAGAGGAAAACCCAAGATGGCGCCGACGAAAATTTTTAGTTTTTTCTTCATGGGTGTCATTTTCGTGGTTTTTGGAGTCGCTGATAATGAAAATGAGGTCAAAATGAAAATCCAAGATGGCGCCGATGATAATTTTCAGTTTATTCTTCATGGGTGTCGTTTTCGAGGTTTTTGGGGTCGCTGATAATGAAAATGAGGTCAAAATGAAAATCCAATATGGCGCCGACGAAAATTTCCGTTTTTTTCTACATGGGTGTCGTTTTTGTGGTTTTTGGGGTCACTAATGAAAATGAGGTCAAAATGAAAAACCAAGATGCCGCAGTCGAAAAATTTTTTTTGCTATCATTATTTCGTGGCCTACCCTTCGTGGAATACCACTGCACGCCACTGCTATTGTCATAAATAACTTGTTCTACTGTCACTGTGTATCGTTTCTTCTTCGTTCTAACGTCTGTAAAATCGCAGTGGCGGATTTACAAATTTGCCGCTAGTAGGCTATTCAATTTTTGCCCCCCTACTGACTATTGAAATTCAATACGTTAGTTTAGTTCACAATCATATTAATTACATTTATTCAGAAATTGCAACTATAAAGTTGCAATTTCTGAATAAATGTAATTAATATAATAAATGTAATGATTTGTGTTCTATCGTCCTCATTACATCGGCTTTTTCCCGTTATTAGTATGATTGTGAACTAGGTGATATTTCTGTCAGTTTCTAGATTATTTTTGCAACCCGCTATGTAGTGACGAGTATACTGTTGACCTAAAAACAGCAGCATGTACTAATCATAAGGTGGGGAAAGGCATGCCTTAAAAATACCTGCACCATATTGTTAGGGAATTAAGGTTATATTAAAACACATTTCCACAAGAAGTACATTTAGTTTACTACATTTTTATTTTTTTGTCTGTGGACTTGGCTGACTGAATACATTTCCTTTGCCTGTCATGTGACAACGATCGTTTGTAATTTTATTTGTCTATGGATTCAACGCTCAAAAAAGAGGTTGAGGACATTGGGGCTGGAGATCATTCGAGCCCGGACCACCAAGAGAACAAGTTGGATAGTATCAAGTAAAAGGAGCTACTGTAAGTCAGTCTGATTTAATAAGTACCTATTCTTTAAAATATCATACTATGTTATAAAACTGTGACCGTTATTTTGTTCGAATGTGTTGAATTCTATGGTTTAACTATTGCTAGTCTTGTAATTTATGTAGAAAGTATGTACTTAATGTACAATGCATTATTTTCTAAAGTATATTGTGGTTTATGTGAGATGGTTATGTGAAATCATGATAAACGATAATAAAATGTGTGATTTGAATGTTACCTACACTAAAGGCTTTTTATTAACTTTGCTCCTTCTGACCCAGATAATTACAGTCAATACCTAATTGAAGCTTAAATGTTAATAGATACTCTAATAAGTCAGAAGTGGGATAATTCAGCGCCCATATTTAATACAAATATAATTTTAGTTACATAATTTTCTACCTGCTACTTGAATAAAATACCGGTCACAAGTTGGACAAAAGAAATTAAGAAAGAAATAGATGTTTCACTGTGTGCTTTATTCATGTTTAAATTATTATGGGGATGCAGGCATGGGTTGTGAAGGCATTGTGTACCTTTCCGTGTTACACTCCGGGATACACATGTTTCCCGGAGCGGTATAACGAAGTTCCAACATGCATGCGTCTTGCCATGGCTACTCTATGGAGACGTAGGCATGGATTGCGAGGGCTTTGTGTATCTTGCCGGGGCTACACTCCGGGATGCACACCGCACTGTACACGGGATAGTATTATAGTGTTCCCACATGCATGCATCTTTCTATGTTCACTTTACGGAGACGCAGATTTTGATCATTAAGCCGATACATATTCTCCATTGTGAGGTATTCCTGTAAATACTTTGCCATGGCTACTCTATGGAGGTATTGAAGGAACACCGCGAGATGTCCACTCTCACCTTGCCGGGGCTACACTCCGGGATGGGTGTGGATATTTCCTTTGGTTAGATGTGTATTGGTTTTGGTGTCATCCGACATGTATCTTGCTGTTAGTTTTTTTTTATTAACAAATGCTCCTTTGCACAGCAAACAGTGAAACGTGAAATATATTATATACAAATGAAAAGAATTCAAAACAATGGTAATGATTACCCTATGATTACTCAAATGATATTTAATAGAACAACTATGTTTATTTCTTTACTGAAAAATTTATTTCGCTGAATCTCTGTTGTTTTAGTCCTTAGATAACTTGTCATATTTTTTTTCTCTCCTTCACATGTACCTACTAAGGTTTTATGAATACTATTCTAATCATATCAATATTTTCCTACTATTCCAAATACCGATTTGACCGTGACTTGACAATAATAATAAAAGATAGTGACAATGTCGGATAGGACGTCTGCTAGAGAGGCCTATACACCTCCACGTGTAGTAGAGCGTAGGAGTAGATCTAAGGAGAGAAACACGCGGGTTCGATATCGCGAACCCAAACGTCTTCTGACACGCTCGCGATCATCTACACGTAGGGACACCTCTGGAAGCTCAACATCAAATGCTAAACACTCACGATATAGAAAGAGATCGCCAAAGCGAATGCGAAAGCGCAGAATTTCTCGTTCTATTGGGCGGTCACGTAGCATGGATTCACAGTGTTCCAAAACATACAGGGGACGTTCGCGCTCTCGTCACCATAAAAATAAAAAACGCTCGCGCCATGATCGCACACATGTAGAAAAGAGACGACATGTTAGCATAAGTTCAGTAACGAGTACTACAACAATATCAAGTTCTTCCGAATCGAATAGCAGCAGGCATAGACGTAGCCCAGCGAAATCAAACCGTACGAAAGGCCGAAAGCAAAGCGTTACTTCTAAATCAAAAGAAAGTAGTGTTATGGAAAAGTTAATAGATGCGCTAAATAAACGTAATGAAAGTAGCTTCATAGGCGCCAAAGACGTCATACCAAACTTTGATCCGAGTCAAAAAAATCAAACGATGACATCCTGGTTAAAGAAAGTTAACGAAACTGCTCGCATATATTACTGGAATGATAAAGAAATTATTTATAATGCATTACCTAAGCTCGCTGGTCTTTCACGCAGATGGTATGAAGGCTTACCGTCGGTTAAGCTTAACTGGAAGGAATGGCAGGCGAAATTACTGAAAAGTTTTCCTGACGACCAAAATTACGCGGATAAACTCATCGAGATGTTAGACAAGAGTAAGAGGGACGAAACTCTAGAAGAATACTTCTATGATAAAGCAAAACTTGTAAATCATTGTGGAATTAAGGGAAAAAACGCAGTAGACTGTATAATACAGGGCATATATGATAATAATATCCGTCTGAATGCGTTAGGCTCAGACTTTAGGCGACCGAGTAGGCTGCTCAAGTATTTACGGAATATTTCTTGCAAAAGTATAAAGGAAATAAAGAAAACTCCCATGCAAACTAAAGAAACCATGCGAAACAATAAACAGCCACCGTTTAAAGTCCGTTGTTACAACTGTTCGGAGTCTGGACACACTGTTCCGAAGTGTCCAAAGCCTCTCCAAAAGTGTCCAAAATGCAACAGAATGGGCCATTTAGCTGAACATTGCAAGCGTGATGCAGATAAAGATAAACATCCATCAAATCCCGTCAATAAGGTACAGTTGATCGAAGCTAGTAAAACTAGTCACAATATTTATACAAAAAATATAACAGTAAACGGCATACCTAAAACCGCATTTGTCGATTTCGGTAGCGAGTGCACGCTTATCAAACGGAGCTCGGCAGACGAATTAAAGTTGGACACCTCGACAGTCGGACTCCCTGTATTAAAAGGCTTTGCAGCTGGTGTAGTTTTACCGTTAGGTAAGGCATCCGTCGAGATAGGCGTGGACTTTGTTACTGCCGTAGTAGAAGTTTTTATTGTACATAATGAGTTCCTTAACACAGATGTACTGATTGGTCAGACTGTAACTGAGTTATCTGATGTTAGAGTTTACAAAACAAATAGAAATTTGGTGTTATACTCAGCGGTGGCCGAAGCAGAAAAATCGGAAGTTTACGTTGAATCAGATGTAGAGATTAATGGACTAGTCGGCGTAGATATACATTTAGGAAGTAGACACACGGGGTTAATATATTTACTAGGAAACACTTCTTTTAAGACGGGGGAAGAAATTGTGATTCCGCAAGGTCTATATGCAGTTAAAAACGGCTTAGGAAAGATATTAGTTATAAACTTATCTGGGGATAAACATGCGTTGCATAAGGGAAAGCTTATTGCGAGGGCTAATTTATTACCGATCTCTCTTGACATTTATAGTAATTTCCAAAGGGCTGACAAATTAGGGATCTACAAACTGACGGTTGACAAACCTAGCAATAACAAACATGATCCCCTGACAATGGACATGCTAAAAATAGGTTCCGAGACTACTGACAAACAGAAACAACTACTTTTAAAGTTGGTTAATGAGTATCGTGATTGTTTTGCTTTAAACGTGAGCGAGCTGGGAACATCGACTATTTCAGAAATGCATATTACACTTACTGACAGCTCTCCAGTCTCCTACAAACCATACAGATTACCATATACCGAACGCATAGTAGTTCAAAAACTTGTAAATGAGCTTCTTGATAACAATTTCGTTAAAGAATCCAATTCTTCTTACGCAAGCCCAATAGTTCTAGTCAAAAAGAAAAATAATGACTATCGTTTATGTGTAGATTATAGGGCACTTAACAAAAAAACCGTCAAGGATTCGTATCCTATGCCAGTCATAGATGACCAACTAGACCGACTTAACGGCAAAAGATTCTTTACGAGTTTAGACCTAAAATCAGGCTACTACCAGATTCCGATGGCAAAAGATTCGACTCATATAACAGCGTTCGTAACTCCTGACGGACATTTCGAATATACGCGGATGCCATTTGGTTTAGTCAATGCACCAGCCGTATTTCAACACATGATAAATAAAGCCCTAGGGAAAGATAGATTCGACCTAGCTCTACCCTATATGGATGACATCTTGACACCCGCTACTGACGTAAACGAAGGTATGGAAAAATTAAGGAAAATCTTTGGTTGTCTCCGGAAAGCTGGATTGACCTTAAATATCGAGAAATGTTTCTTCTTTGAAACGAAGTTAGACTACTTAGGATATGAAATCTCCAAAGAGGGCCTGAGGCCCGGTAGTAGAAAAACCGAGGCAGTAGCTTTATTCCCGACACCAAGCAGCGTTCATCAGGTCCGTCAATTCGTTGGTCTCGCAAGTTTTTTTAGACGATTTGTTCCAAACTTTGCGAGTATTGCTAAACCTTTGACTTCTCTAACAAAAGCAAATGTCCCTTGGGTTTGGAGTAGTCTCCAAGAGGAAGCATTTAATACAATTAAAACTAAGTTAATGGAACGCCCCATTTTGGCCCTGTATGATACAACATACATAACGGAGGTCCATTGCGATGCTAGCAAATTAGGGGTAGGTGGAATTCTGCTTCAAAAACCTGATGAAAAATCTCCCCCTAGGCCAGTGGCATACTTTAGTAAACAAACAACTAAAGACGAAGAATACCTTCATTCTTATGAATTGGAGACTCTTGCGGTTGTCCTGTCACTAAAGAAGTTTCTAATATATTTAATTGGTATACCGTTTAAAGTGTTCACGGACTGCAACGCATTGAGGACTACACTGACAAAGCGTGACCTGATGCCGCGAATAGCACGATGGTGGTTATTATTACAAGAATACGATTTCAGTATTGAATACAGGCCAGGCGACAACATGAAACATGTTGACGCATTAAGCCGAAATCCTATAGCTTATCGAGACTCGCGTGAACTATTAGATGTTAGGGAGTATGATGTCATGAATATCAGTGCCACCGATTGGCTTCAAACTGTTCAAATGTCTGATCCTAAATTACAACACATCAAACTGATCTTAAAAAGTAACAAAAAGGAGGTTAAAAATATTCACACAAATTTCCTCCTCCAGGATGACAAGATCTATAGAATAGTAGGGGATAAAAAAAAATGGGTTGTACCTAATGGGGCACGATGGCGTATTTGTCAGTTATGTCATGATGAGATGGGGCACTTTGCGGTCGAAAAGACTTTAGATAAAATAAAACAGAACTATTGGTTTCCAAAAATGAAACGTTTCGTTCGCAAATATGTGGAAGCATGTCTTAATTGTGCATACAATAAAGCATCTACTAGTAAACCTACTGGTTACTTACATCCAATCCCCAAAGGTAACGTCCCATTTCACACTCTTCACATGGACCATCTAGGACCATTTGTTAGGAGCAAAAAGGGGAATTCTTACATACTGGGTGTAATTGACGGTTTCAGTAAATTTATTTTTATAAGACCAGTAAGAGATGTAAAAACTAAAACAACTATCAAGACTCTGCAGGAAATATTTGACGTAATAGGTAGTCCGAGCATAATAATCACCGATCGCGGTACTAGTTTTACATCAGTGGCATTCCAAAGTTTTGTAAAATTAATAGGTGCTAGGCATGTACTGAACGCTGTAGCAACACCACGAGCCAATGGGCAGATTGAGAGATATAATCGTACAATTCTCGATTCTTTAGCCGCAACTAATCATGATCAGGCGGAGCGCGACTGGGATGTCAGAGTAGGTAGATTGCAATGGAGTTTAAATAATATGACCAATAAAACCACAGGAAAATCTCCTTCCGAAATAGTATTCGGACGTCGCACAATCTGTCCTGGGGAGGGTCCCATTTTAAACGAGCTAGCCGATTTAATAGATACTTCTGAATCAGGCCCATCTAGAGATGCAATACGATCGGCTGCTCTTGAAAACACCGAAAAGAGTCAGCAATATATGAAAAAGAAATTTGATAGCGGTAGGGCTCCAACGAAATTCTTTCAAATAGATGATTTAGTCATGATTCCCAATCATCACAATCCAGCAGACGGAAAAAGTAAAAAGTTATGTCCAAAGTTTCGGGGTCCCTTAAAAATAACTGCGGTTCTAGAAAACGATCGGTATGAAGTCTCTAGTATTGAAGGACATTCAAAACGTAAATATAAAAGTATTTATCCAGCAGACCAGTTAAAACGTTGGATAACTTTTGCACCTAGTAATGACACTGACGGCGAAGACAATGACTTTACGAGTAACGAGGCTGATGAAAGAGTTAGTTACCGTTCCGATTCAAATTAAGATACAATTTTTATGTTATGACTAATACCGACTTGCATACTTAGACTATCTGCTAGACTCATAACAAATACGGTCTTTCCTCCCCAAACCCTTCCCAGTTACATGATTACAGAATAAATCTTACATGACGGGCTGCTAGCTACTCTGGAGCTGCTTGTAAGTATTAATGGTGGACCGAGGCCGAAGTACAAGCTGTAGTCAGTAACAATGACGTATGCTGAAGTACAAGCGGTGTTCACGCCCCTTAAAAAGTGGACCGAGGCCGAAGTACAAGCGGTAGTCAGTAACAATGACGTATGCCGAAGTACAAGCGGTGTTCACGCCCCCCTAAAAAGTGGACCGAGGCCAAAGTACAAGCGGTAGTCAGTAACAATGACGTATGCCGAAGTACAAGCGGTGTTCACGCCCCCCTAAAAAGTGGACCGAGGCCGAAGTACAAGCGGTAGTCAGTAACAATGACGTATGCCGAAGTAGTAGTAGTAGTAGTGCCGGTGTTCACTCCCTCTAAACTTTCTCTTTCATCTTTAAATTTTTGTTAATCTTTTCTTTATTTAATTTATTTCCATCATCATATCATAATTGAACTATGAATCATTGTGTTTTGTACTAGTCCCAATTGAACTCTACTAATACATTTCTGTTTTCAGGTTTCTACAGTACCACAATAATCACGTAATGGGCTCATTGCACAAACGTACGCTCAGCTCATTGCACAAGCGTTTGAGCGCGCTCAACTTTCCGTCGCGTCGTCGCCGCGACGACACCGAGAGGCGCGAGGACCGTTCCGGTTCCAAGTTTGATTGAAGCCTGGTTGACAAGGAGCAGACGATGCGAGCCAATAATGACCCGATGCTAGGCTGACGGGTGTGCGATGACTTATAACGGGATGACCTTATTCATGTACCTATTCAATCAATTACTACGATTTTACAATGTGTTAATTACGTTATATTTTCATGTTTTTTTTAACATATTTTAAAAAAATTTGTTTTCGTTGTCTTTGTTTATGTTATTATTTGTTATGAACGTTAACAGGATTATCTTGATTTATGTACATATTACCTAAATAATTATATACCTATCTGAATTGATTATACAATGTTTTAACGACGTTATTATATTTTCTTGATCTTTGGTACATAATTACAAGTTATTGTATTAGTTACTTAACGTATTAGTTCTGTTTTCAAACATTTCTACACATTTATTAATGTATTTTTTTTGTGTTGTGTCAATAAGGTGTTATTTTGGTCAAGAACCTAGTGTTCTATTTGTTTTGTATAGAGTCACACAAAATACTATAGAATGGCCGGAAAGCAATGGGGTCATTCCTTCTTCAGGACGGCCGTCTGTTAGGGAATTAAGGTTGTATTAAAACACATTTCCACAAGAAGTACATTTAGTTTACTACATTTTTATTTTTTTGTCTGTGGACTTGGCTGACTGAATACATTTCCTTTGCCTGTCATGTGACAACGATCGTTTGTAATTTTATTTGTCTATGGATTCAACGCTCAAAAAAGAGGTTGAGGACATTGGGGCTGGAGATCATTCGAGCCCGGACCACCAAGAGAACAAGTTGGATAGTATCAAGTAAAAGGAGCTACTGTAAGTCAGTCTGATTTAATAAGTACCTATTCTTTAAAATATCATACTATGTTATAAAACTGTGACCGTTATTTTGTTCGAATGTGTTGAATTCTATGGTTTAACTATTGCTAGTCTTGTAATTTATGTAGAAAGTATGTACTTAATGTACAATGCATTATTTTCTAAAGTATATTGTGGTTTATGTGAGATGGTTATGTGAAATCATGATAAACGATAATAAAATGTGTGATTTGAATGTTACCTACACTAAAGGCTTTTTATTAACTTTGCTCCTTCTGACCCAGATAATTACAGTCAATACCTAATTGAAGCTTAAATGTTAATAGATACTCTAATAATATGAACACAGCTTACACAAAATAAATAATGTGTAGTCGGTAAACGTTGTTTTTGTTAAATATTTTTATTGCACTTACAGTTTAAAACAATACGAACAATTTCTATTAAATAACATTTTACGTACCCTGCAAAGAGATTCAATTTTCATTTAGGTATGTATGATGCAGTGATATGTAGGTATTTAAATCAATATGGTCTCTCGAGTAAAATACTGGATACCTTTATCGTTTAGTATTACAATTAAACCAATATACCACATACCAAATGTAAACCTCTAATAAATAAAATAAATTTACATAATGAGTACCGACATGAATAATCAAAAGTATGTGTATAAAAATGTGAGTGTTCTCAATGAAGAACTCGATGAATGCTGGCAGCGAAGGGGTGGACTTGTTGATGATGGCAGATTTCTTCAGTGAAACTCCAAGCTTGTACAATACTTGTTTAATGCAGTAAATCTTTACAATAATTAAATTTTAGACACATCGTAACGACTGACTAGTGTCGTCGGCAGACATATTGGAATTGTGTGCGCACCGCGCACCCCGCGCGTTCCGCTGCTACCACAGATAATTATTTCTCATCTATGCTCGCGCCGCGCCGTATGCGTGTGTAAGGTAGTGTCCACACACATGCAAGGCGTCAACAAGTTGCCCCCCTCGGCAAGGGACTGTGGCTTGTAGACACATCAGGACGATCTTCAACTGGTAGCGGGCACAGTCGATTGAAAGCGCGCCGAAGAGTGCCCGATGAAGTCTTCACGTCTGCTACCCAGGTCACACCGTCGGAGCCTGGATACACGCTGGTTATTCGCCCAAGCAACCATCTGTTTGGTGGCAGTCTATCGTCCTTGACTAGCACCATCTCACAGAGAGGTATTTGGCCCTAAAAGTCAGACAAAAATATTTTTTGCGTTTTATAGTATTATTAAAGTATTTCGTTCTATTTTGAGGCATAATAGAGTTAAAAAAAAGCCATACATTATTCTTAACAAATTTTATTTCTAATTTTCATCATCTTCAGAGTCATTTTCAATACTAATATTGCAAATATCATTTTCCTCCAAAAGATTCATGGTATCCGCTGAAAGAGGACTCTTTCTTTTATGTTTAGCGTTCCTCATTCCCGTCAGCAAGGGATCTGATGTCAAGAGCAATCTATTTAAAACGTCTGTGTTGCAGGCTACTCTCGAAAATTTTCGGGCGTATTTTAGCCGAAACGCTCGGATGTGCTTATTGCGGGCTTCTGCAGCTTCTTCAGACAGTTGCCCGATTGGCAGAATCGCCTCCTTTATCACGGCTGCCCCATGACTCAACACCTTATGTAATGTCGGCGACATTGGATGAAACTTGTACAAAGAAACGTACAATTCAGCAGTTTCTTTGCAGTAAATTTCGAATTTTTGGATGTTAATTTTTATCCCGCAGCACATGGTGTCTAGGATGACTTTTAATCGGTAGATTAAATTCTGGTCAATCCCAGTTATTTCTGCAGCTTTCTCGTATTCATCGAAAAATCGCCTGCTGGTATTCCCATCATTCGTGTTTCCAAAGTTAGCCTTTGGAATATCTACTAGTAATCCTAGTTGTTAACGAAACTTGGTTTGGATTTCTTTTTTTCGTGTCTCCACTAGTTTCTTCTCTTCGGCAGTCAGGCGAGCCCTCCACTTCATGACTGGTAATTTATAAGCTACATGCAGTATGCTCTCGAAAAATCTTATTCGAGCGTGCAGCAAAGATAGACCAAATCGCATGTTTTCCGTATTGCAGGGCCTTTCTTTTGTAAGGTCGTTGAAATCGGAGGATGTGGCGCCACATATGTAACATCTCATGGTTGACTTGGTATGGGTTGCTGCGTTACATACCTTGCCGTCCACCATGGTAAAAACTATTTTATGTTTGACGGATATGTCGTCGATCTTGGTCTTGCTCAGTTCTTTCATTTGATTTTCTACGTACTCGATTTCCTCATTAGTCACGTCAGTGTTTTCTTTCACAAATCGTAAGCGTATTGGTCTGCAATATCGTGGTGATGACGGAGTTGGGTTTTGCCATATAATTTTTTTTTCCGTTCCATAGACTAGTTGGAGTGGAACGACAGAACTTTGAAAAATGTTGGCGTCGGAATCAGTCTCATTTGCAAATTTCATTTTATATTGAATCTGCTGAGATCCGTCACAGCCCCATTTGCTGATGAGCAGAAAGGACTGTTTTTCAGATTCAGTCAGTTGCTCCAAGACCTCCTCACCAAGATGCAATAATAATCGCTTAATCGTGTGATCCATTAAGCTTTGTACCCTTACTTCGGCACAGGTCTCAGTTATGCTGTGGATTTCGGGGTAACATTCTTTCTTCAACTTCTTTAGAATCGAATAGCATGGGTAAAAGCCTGGATTCGCGTCTCGAACCACTTCGTATTGGGCCTGGGTAAGCCCAGCTTCAACAAACATAAACAGTGAACAAAGGTGTGCCAATTTCGGTGAAACTTCTTTTTCTTGTTCAGCTGCTTGTTCTTTTATCGCTGCTGCATATTTTTTTGCTTTCCGGGGGCTTCTGGTAAGGACCTTTACGATTTTTGATGCTTCGACTTCGCCAGTTTCTCGCAATTTCATTTGTGTTGCGTATGCCAGCACATCTAAGTCAGATGTTCGAAGATTTTCAGTTTTTCGCCTTTTATTCCTTTCACATAAGTCTGAAAACGACTTTTGAGGTCTACCTGGACTTAATCCTATAACAAAAGATAAACCTTTAGTCACTGATAAAATTCCATGAAATATAATAATGTTCGAAACAAAAGAAATGTTAACGTAAATAGGTACCTGCTTTTGGTAGCGATATGGTGCCCTTGAGCCATTCTTTGTTCGCTTCTAGGAATCTGGCTTTGGTATTGCGGGCAGCTGACCATTTCTGCTTGAATTGGTGACGTATAATTGACAACTTGTGCTTTGCATCGGCAATGTTTGGGTCATCTTCAGAGTATTGACTGAGAAGATCCAACTCCATAAATTCCAACTTTTCATTAAAATTTGAAGCATTGGAGCGTTCCATGATAGTTAGTAAATCGTTTCTAGTTAATACCCGCATCCCAGAAGAGCCTGGAAACAAAATAAACTAATTTTCATAAAAAAAAACAACACGTGGTTTTTTGAGTCTATGCAAAAAAAAATGCCAAAAATGGAGGGGTGCGTTAGGGTGACTGTTTTACGTATTTTAGAATACTATAGAGTCTATTCTAAAACAAACCATATAAATTTTTACTTAGAAATGTTCAGAAATACTTTAAAACGCTTAAAGATTTTTTTAAATGCGTATTTTATAGGACTTTTTAAGAATTAGTTACTAATGGAGCTAAAGGTACGAAAACTCCCTCTTTTCATAACAAAACTAAATAAAATAATAAGTACATACCTGGTTGTGTAAGATCCATAGTAGAAATTCAAAAGAAATTGACTTTTTCACCATAAATTTTATATTTGAAAACAATGAAATTTGAGCGTATCGAATAATTACACGACCACGGCAAGCGAACGGTAATTTCCGACTGAGCGCATGGAGCGGGGGAAAGGCTCTAGCGCGTCGGGTTCACGCTATTGGTAAGAGGAGATACCATTGTATTTCGAGGAATAATAAAAAACGGCGTCTAACTAAAACAAAAAATATGGATTTCGCCCGACTTTTAGGGCCAAATACCTGTCTGTGCATCTCTCCAAGTCGTAGGTCTCTTCCACCTCTGCACCATTTCTGTCTTTTTTGCAGCTCTGTAATGTACTCTTTGTAAAATCTATCCCAGAAATGGGTTTTTAAATGTTGAGTTCTCATATATCGTGAGAAAGTGCTCAACCTTGTAGTGTCTTGTGCCTGAGGAGAGGGTAAAACAGTTAATGTTCGTCCAAGAAGGAAATGTGACGGTGTGAGAGCTATTAGGTCTGAAGGATCGGAAGATAAAGGAGTTAGAGGCCTCGAGTTCAAGATAGCCTCTATCTGGGTAAGTACTGTGTTCATTTCCTCGTAAGTAAAGTTTGCAAGAGCAAGTATGGGTTTCAAGTGTTGCTTAACGGACTTCACGGCACCCTCAGCTAAACCGTTAAAATGTGGGCTATAAGCTGGTGAGAATTTAAAGTTTATTGATAAATTTGAAGCATGTTCACTTAAATAATTTGCATTTAATTTTAAAAACCTAGCCAGTTCATTACATGCTCCTACGAAGCATGTACCATTGTCCGAGAAGATGTTGACAGGTTTTCCTCCACGGGCAATGAATCTGTTTAGAGCAGAAATAAAGGTTTCGGAGCTGAGATCTGTCACAAGCTCTATGTGTACTGCTCTAACAGCCAAGCACACAAAAATGCAAATATATGCCTTAATTAAATTACTACCTCTACCCTTTCGGTTCAAAATCATTACTGGTCCTGCATAATCTACTGCTGTGTTTATAAATGGATAATCAGCATGTAGGCGCTGCTCAGGAAGGTCGCCCATTATTGGCTGTGTGATTCTTCCTGAAAAACGACAACATGTAACACAGCTATGTACTGTTTTTCTAGAAAGATTTCTACCATTTAATGCCCAAAATTTATGACGAATGTTTGACAGCAGTAATTGTGGACCAGCATGCATGAGTAATTTGTGGTAATGCTTAAAAATAAGTACTGTAATATGGTTAGATGCATGTAGCAATATAGGATGTTTGGTGTCATACCTATAATGTGAGTTAGAAAGCCTACCTCCAACTCTAATAAGACCATCGGAATGTAAAAATGGATTCAAACTAGTTAATTTGTTTTTTAATGGCAATTGTTGTTTGTTTTTTAATAATCCATACTCCTGATGAAATGATTCATGTTGTGAAATTCTACATAATGTAATTAAAGACCGATTGAGTTCACATAAAGTTAAAAACCTTTTACATTTGTTTTGTGAGTTACGACAATTATATATAAATCTCAAGACAAGCTGTAACGCGCTGTAGCTTACTAAAATCTGAAAATCGGCTTACGAAGTCGACTGATTGTTGCTCTGAGACATTTAAATGACTTTGAACCTTAAACTCCGGCAGGAAGTCATCTTCCTTAATGTATGTTGGTGGGCCAGGCCAGTTAAGACTCTGGTTCTGTTAAAAATGCAGGTCCTGACCACCACAAGCTACTAGATTCCAGATGGCGAGCATCTGCGCCGCGGGACCCCATATCAGCAGGGTTCAACTTTGTAGGTACATAACGCCAAGTACCTGGTTCTGTAAGAGACTTCAGTTCATGAATTCTATTATAAACAAATGGTTTTAATAGAGTGGTCTTGGAAGTTTTAATCCAAGCCACACCAGTAAGTATAACTGTGAAGTCCTATTAACGAATATTTGACCTTATCAGCTAAACGAGCTGCTGTTAGAGCTCCACTCAATTCTAACCGTGGCACTGTCATTGGTTTCAGTGGAGCTACACGGCTCTTTGCAGTCACCAACTTCACTGTCGCTTCATTATTGTGGGAAACAGACCGTAGATAAACACAAGCACTATAAGCTTGTGTGGATGCGTCGCTAAAGGCATGCAATTCACAAATGACAGGATAGTCACAGGCGACATGTCTTGGTATTCTTATTTTCCTAATGTCACCTAATGATTTAATAAAGTTACACCAAGCTGCTTGAATCTCACTTGAAACGTTTTCATCCCATGTTATTTTTAATGACCATAATTTTTGTAAAATAATTTTAGCTTGCAATATGCAAGGGTTAATGAGTCCAAGTGGATCAAACATTTGAGCCATGGTAGACAAGATTGTGCGTTTCGTAATGTGTTCATGTTTCTTAATGTTTGCTGAAAATAACAACACATCTTCTTTACAACCCCAAAGTAATCCTAATGTTTTTGAATACTCATTGTTACTCAAATTAAGTAGTTCATCTTTGCTATTTTCACCTATGAGTTGTTGTATGATGTGTGAATTATTTGAATTCCATTTTCTTAAAGAAAATTGTCCTCCTTCAAGTTGGTTAATGACGCCTCTGCAGATGTCTACCAGCTTAGATATGTCGTTGTGACCATATATAAAATCATCAACATAAAATCCTTTAATGATAGCATCTGAAATGGACTTATCAGTGCATTCTTTTCCCAGCTGAACTAGACATCTTGTTGCAAGATATGGTGCAGATGCAGTACCATAAGTAACAGTGTTGAGTTTGTACTGTTTGAGTTGTTCATTAGGTTCGAAATGCCATAGTATCTGTTGGCTTTCAATTACCTTTACCATTCTATACATTTTTTCAACATCCGCAGTAACAACATATTTAAACTGTCGGAATCTAATTAATATACTAATGAGGTCACTTTGTACTGTAGGGCCTACCATTTGAATATTGTTAAACGATAACCCGGATGAAGTTACTGCAGATGCATCAAAAACAACCCTTAATTTAGTTGTTAAACTTGTTTCACGTAACACTCCATGATGTGGCATAATGTATGTATATTCATCCTTGTCTGGAGTTGTATTTTCAGCCATGTGACTAGGGCTTGCATTCGAATAGTCGAATATTCGAATTATTCGAATAATCAACTGTTTCAAATATTCGAATAGAAATTTTGCGATTTTCGAATATTCGACCAATTCCTAGAAACAAAACTCAACAATCTGATGTGCACAGCCACAGTCACACAAAATTCAACGTTCAAGCACGCCGTCCAAACAAGGTAACGTCGTTCGACGCGCGGGCGTTGCGAGTTTACGACAGGATTCGGCAACGATCGGGAACATAAGTAATCAGCTACTCCAGGCTCTGAAGAAAAGAATAACTGAGAGACGCTTACTAGATCTGGTGTGTATGTTAAAATATCTACACAATCCCAGAATATATTACGCAGGAATCCATCCATCTCCAGGAATCGACACGATTGCTAAAGTTATAACTGAGATTAACGTTAGATACTTTAGTCAAATACAAGACATTGATGATAATGAAGACAGATCTTTATTTGATCACCAGCAGCAGCGACAGCGACAAAATGAAGCAATTCAGGAAACTGCAATAAGCTTCAAGAAAGAACTACAAAAAAAAAACGATGACACCATTTTAGCAACTTCTTCTATATCTACCGCAAATTTATCATGCAGAGAAGAGTTGGAAACGTCAATTCTAATGCAAATGGCGCTATTTGATAGAGGAGGTCCTAGACAAGTAAATTTGAGCCAAGCATACGACTTTCTGCAGTGTATACCACCAACAAGTGTAGAGTGTGAAAGGGTGTTTTCTTCCAGCAAATATATTTGCAACCATCTAAGATGTGCCCTAAACGATGATTCCATGGATGCGCTAAGTTTCCTTAGGTCTCACTTCCAGGGAAAACGTTAAAGGACAAAGGTTTATGATAAGATTAAAAACGTCCTGTATTTTTTTGTACTAATTGTAGCGTGCCACTTAGATCTGATCTGATCTCGTGATTTTTATTTTTGTTATCACTAAGATTTAATGTTAAATTATAAATATCACACATTATTAGTGTCATATTGTCAATTTAACATTAGGAAAACGATTTTACATCAAAGGTTTAATTGCTTTACTTGTTATTGTTTTGTTTGATTTTATTATATTATTACAATACTCTTAACTGATTTTATAAGACTGTGTTGTGTTTGTGTCCAGGGTGGAAAAACCAAATAAGATTATTTTATTTTGATAAATATTGTTTGTTTTAAAATATTTTAAGCACTTGTTTCTACTTTCCATTTTTTGCGAATATTATATTAGAATAACATTGATAGTGTATTGATACATATTCAGTATATTATTAAGTTGACCATTAAAATTCTTCCAAAAAAAATACAAAAACGTAACTGCAAGCAGTTTTGCCTATTTCAATGTTAGCTGTTCTAATAACAGAACACAATAAGACTGCGTTAAAATAATATTATGTAAAAATAATATCATGTTGATTTAAAGAATTAAGACTATTTAGAAATTAAAGCACATGATTTCTATAAAACTTTATTTTTTTATTTAATATTCGAATAATATTCGAATTATTCGAATATACCCCAAAAAAATATCGAATTCCAAAATTGTCGAATATTTGCAAGCCCTACATGTGACCTAACGATATATATTCCTTAATGAATTCGGCATATTGCTCTTTGAATAAAGGGTCACGCTTGAATCTCATCAGCCGTGTGGTATCCGGCAGAGTAGAATAGAACCAACCCATTACACTCACGGGTGTCGTATAAGGCGACTAATGTCTGAGGCAGAACACCTTGCGCCTCCGTAGACCTGAGAACGGGCAGCAGCGTTTTCTGTTAGTCTTTCATCACTGCGATCTCCAATCCGCCTGCCAAGCGTGGAGATTACGGCAAATTCCTCCCATCATGGGAGAGGCTTATGTCCAGCAGTGGACGTTATGGGCTGTTGTAGTAGTAGTAGCTTGAATCTACGTTCTAATGAGATGAATCTAGACAGTGCTTGTTTATATGAACTACCCAGCTGTTGAGGCGATTCTTTTAATGGAATTGTTACAATGAATCGACCAAAATTATCACGAGTAGTAGTCTGTATGAAATTGCTTTCACATTCCTGTTCCTCTTTGGATACAGGTTTATGCACTGTGACCGTTTCAAGTTCAAAGAATTTGGTTAATTGATCCTGAAGTTGATCATCATAATGTGTAATTGAATGATTGCATTGGACTGTATTAAAGCTATGTTGCAATGAGTGTGTGGGCCCAGATATCAACCATCCAAACTTTGTTTCACTTAATGTGGGCTTATTCTTACCTAATGAAATATTATTATTTAACAATACACTCCAAAATAAGTCTGCTCCAAGCAGCATATCTACTTGTGACGGTGTGTGGAATAAAGGATCCGCTAATGTAATATTTTGGGGTATATCTAGCCCTTTATGGTTGACTTGTTTGCAAGGTAACGCTTGAGTAATGTGTGGAACCACAAAACAATGTGTACTCTCAGAATATGAATTGATAAGTGATGATATAACGACATCACATCTTTTAAATATGCAACTAGATTGACCATTTAACCCTTCAACTAATGTCGAGGTTGAGCAATATAACACATTGAGGATTATGAGTGGCAGACAGAACCACATTATCTTGTGAGCTTGTTGACAACTGTGTGTTTGACTGTGCTGTGCAGAGAACTACACTACTTGTACTAGGAGTAGGCTGTGTGGAAGTAGGTGGAGAATCAGTACTAACATTGTTTGTATCCTGTGTACTGGATGGCTCATTCAAATGCAACATGCTGTTATGTCGTTTGCGACAATGGCTGCAGCCACCCATCCTGCACTTAAATGATTTATGACCATAACGTAAGCAGTTAAGGCACAGGTTAAGGGATCTTGCCTTCTCAATACGAGCTTCAATGGAAAGCGACTTAAAACTTGAGCACTGATAAATGGCATGGTTACCCTTACATAATGGACAACTGTACGGTCTGTTATTGCTAGAAGACTCCGAGTTGGCAATAAATGTCTTTTGCTTATGTGTGCTGTCACCTTGTTTGTGTGCACTGCCACTATGTTTTCCTTTCAAACCATTGTTATGAACTTCTGCAATAGTTTCTAATAAATCTGCTCGATTCTTAAGAAATTTGTTAAAATCAGCAAGTGTGGCTAAGTCATCTAATGCATTACGGTACGTTTCCCATTCCCTACTTGTCACTGAATCCAATTTACTAGAGACTATGTGTATAATGACCACATCCCAACCATCAGTAGGCAACTTAAGTGTTTTCAAAGCTCTTATATTACGATTGATTGTATCAATGATGTTGCGCAGAACTTTAAAGGATTCCTGCGTTCCATGTTCAATATTAATGATAGCTTGAACATGATTGTAAACTAGAAGCCGTCTGTTATTGTAGCGGTCACATAATAGCTGCCATGCAACATCATAATTCTTATCAGAGAACTCAAGAGAATTTATTATTAAAGCAGCACTATCCTTTAAAGCAGCTCGCAAATAATGGAATTTACTAATTCTCGGAATACTGTCATTTAAATGTATTAATGAGTTATACGTGTCATGGAACTCAAGCCAGCAGTGCAAGTACGTAGGGATCGATTCGATAAATCTGACAGCTAATCTCGACAAAATGAGTTTATGTCGAATCGAATCGATGTCGCAAGTACGTAACTACTATTTTAACGATCGGTAGCTAGACTCTAAAATTTTAACGATTTTAACGAAAATGCAAGTACGAAACGACATTTTGACAGTCGAGATCGACAATTTACGTTTTTATTATCCAATTTACAATTTACAATCTTTAGTCACAGAAAACCCATAATTAAATCTTCCAATATATCTTTCAAGTTAAATATGAATTAGAATAATTTATTTAAAAAGTATTACAAAAGTGTACATTTAGGTGTAGTAGTGTTTCAGAACATTTTAATATCTCATTCAGAGGATATATTTATTCCATCCCAGTATCTAGGTACCCAACAATGTTCACAATCAATTTATAGCTACTCATACAAGTATGCTAATTGATTTTCCTAAACTGTTTTAGGTGTGTGATGTTAACTGCAGGCTTTTAAATGTAAATGCATGATTCCCAGGGTCGAGCTTGAGCCCTCTTTGCATTCGCACTCTTGGCCCTTGATTTGAGATCATTCCATGTCTGTAAGAAAAGCATTAGCAGCATTATAACCTTAAACCTTAATCACAGTAATTATTATGACTGTCTCTGTGATCAGTCAGTCTACTACTCAGGTAGTGGACTGCTAACTCAGAGGTTGTGCGTTCAATCCCCATAGTAACACATGGGAACACCTCTGACACCCGTTCAGGGATTCATGTTGTGACAATATAATGTTCATAATTATGATCAAACAAAAAAATTCATGTGAAACAAAAGTTGAATAAATTATAAACAAATGATATAATATTAAAGAGTAGTTTGTTATTAAAACATCTACAAATCACTCACAGTAAACCACTGATCCACAGTCTTGTTTGGGCCAAGGTTTGCTAGCTCTTCTGCCGATTTGGCCCACTTTTCATTCTGTTGAACCATATAATTGACTATAACATCTTTTTGTTGCATGTTACAGCGCCGCCTAAAAGTAAACATAGGATTAATGACACAAACCATTAACATCCAGCAGCCTTTTTATTTAGAAAAAGCTAATAGTGTAATCACTCTGTTGTTAAGAACCAATTTCCAGTAGTGAACATGCCACTGTGATGTGAAATGCTATATGATGATAAATTTATATTGTAAAAGTTGGTTGGATTGAATTGAATAAAGCACTTGAATATTTGCTGGCTTGTTACAGCTATTTGCTGGTTTTTCAGCCAAAATAACTAACTTAGGACTGTTCATTACATAACTAGAGAGTAGCCCCAAGATTTGAATGTTCTAAAGAAACTTAAATAAGGATGAAGCTTTGGAACTATTATAAACTGTTCAATTTATAAATACGTACCTTGCTCATTCAGCCATCTCCGAGAACGTTGAAAAGTGAAATATTCCTGTTATTGTAACGACGAACCACTGACTGTGTGACTGTACGAGTATTTATCTTATATTATAATTAAATTTTCGAAACAAAACAAAAGCTTTTTTCTCAAACCTTTAAAAATGTTATTGTAAACTGTCAAAGTCAACAACAAACTTTTTTTTTTGGTAAAGGTTAACACGACGACGTTATGAAGATGGGATATTTTCTGTATTTTTACTAAAATAATGGGAAATTTTGGTAAATACTGGTAGTTTCTCTCAAATAAACCCTTAAACATTGTTTACAATGCCTAACATCTATGAAAAAAAGGATTTTTTAAATATCTCTGACATTATTCGTGCTACAGAAATCCCACCTTAAATGTTTTGTCTTTGGACGTCCTCAGTGTTGCCATTTGACAAGCGATCCTTGTCGACTCGATTCGTAATACGACAAATCTTATCGTCGCGTGTTACGTACTTCCAAATTCGTTAGCAAGATCGATAAAAATGACAACCTAAGCGATCTCGATGTCTTATCGATGCAAAGTTCGTACTTGCACTGCAGTTGTGATATTGACCCGAAAAGGTAGGTAAATGTATTGTAGGAAGTTTAAGTTTTATCCCACCTTTATTTCCAGAAACAGTACTAGCACCTGTAACTGATTCAGTGCCCGCAGAGGATGCTTACTCAACAGCTCCTTGGCAACAGCAATCGCCGCATAGTACTCGACCTCGTAGGTTTCGCGTTCCGTATACTGGTCTTCTGGAATATCAGATAAATTCTCTATGTTACTTTGTATGCTATCATATTCAGGATATAACTCCTCTATTTTTGTTAACCTTATTTTTAATTCACTAATCTGTAAGGAACTTAGAGTATCACAACTTGTTACCAGTTCTACTCGTAAATATGATTTGAATTGAGTTAATTTAGCCTTACAGGTTCCACGTTTTTTAATTAATGATTTGCAATCCATGTTAACGCTAAACACTACCCACTCAATGAAATTAAAGTTTAAGACAAGCTACAACTCTTTATAGTAAAAGTGCAAGGTTATACTTAAATTTTATCTGCAAAGAAGCATGAGGGTGCACATGAAACAAAGGAAAACACCAAGCAAGCAAGTGCTACGCGCTTGCGGGAGCCCCACGGCAAGCAAACATGGCACGCGGCTAGCGAAGCGCGCCCGCCCAAACAGCCAGCCGCGGATGGCAACAGCGACTGCGTTTTTGCAATATAGTATATGAGCTGTGAACACGAAATAATAAACACTATGAGTTTATGAACACATTCATTAACAATGCCTAGGCGCGTTAAAAGAAGATAGAGGCGTTAAAAGAAGATAGAGGCCTGACAAATGGGAATTTTAAAGAAACGAATCGAACACTCGTCGTACTGATAAATTAGTAAAGGGGACGCGGCGTTGGTTAGCCCAACGTTAATTTAGGAATTTATAATGAAATGAGGATGGACTTTGCACTCTGCACTAGAGGTTGGCACTATGATCCATGAATTCCATCCATGATCTATTTTCCTTCCAAATTGGTGATATTTCGCACGACTCCACGTGTCGTGCTTGGTTGGGTGCGTAGTCCACGTAATGGCCGCCTCGTGCGCAGTTTCTTCGTTCTCGTCGCGTCGCGTCGTCTGTAATCCGGCTCGTCTGGACCAAAATGAAGAACTCGATGAATGCTGGCAGCGAAGGGGTGGACTCGTTGATGATGGCAGATTTCTTCAGTGAAACTCCAAGCTTGTACAATACTTGTTTAATGCAGTAAATCTTTACAATAATTAAATTTTAGACACATCGTAACGACTGACTAGTGTCGTCGGCAGACATATTGGAATTGTGTGCGCACCGCGCACCCCGCGCGTTCCGCTGCTACCACAGATAATTATTTCTCATCTATGCTCGCGCCGCGCCGAGCCGTATGCGTGTGTAAAGTAGTGTCCACACACATGCAAGGCGTCAACACTCATAAAATAATGAAGTTTTAACTCGTTTTAAATGGGTAATTAAGTTCAATATAATTTGACTCTTGGTGTATGCAAAGTTGTATGTTTGTTTATATGTGTTATGTGTAGGTAGGTGACTTTTTGTAGCAGAAGTAATGGAAATAAAACAAGTGAAATGAAATTGCTGGTTTATTCACATCTTTTTATGCAATTTGCTTACAATATCCCTAACACATTTATAGATATCATCATTAAATACATTGCCCACAACATGTTGGACACAGATATTAGCACTACAATCACATAGCGAATTTGTGAATTCTTCGGCGTCAAAAATTTGTATTCGTATTATTTTACTGCTATGACCTGTTGATGGTTTCTGTATGTATGAGTATACAGTTTTCTGGTATCTTGGATGGTTTATATAGGCACTAATCCATTTTTTTTTCTTTGTCATTAAGGTTCAATTTAATTTCGTTTTATGTATGTAATGTATTTCAAAACTTACGGCTCCCCAAATAGCTTGGAATTTGTAACACGTGCTCAAGAATGCGCTGATTGTTGATCGAAGACTGAAATCTAGAGACGAGCGTCTTAAACGCAGCGTTTGTCCCTCTCTAACACATTCAATATTGAATTGCACTTTAAATTAATAATATAAGTACGTCTGATGAGTTGACGAAAAAATAGAGAAGTATGGAGAAAGAAGACAAACTGCGCCGACCCTAAATAAATTCGGATAAAGGCAAGAGAATGATGATATAAGTACGTTTTCATTTAATCTCTAAAGAGTTGCTTATGAGACACAATTGATATTCTAGGAATTGTTAGCGGCACCCGCTTTGACAAATGAATTAAGCGTTTAAAACTCCGCGGTTATAACGCTCGTCTACAGATTTTTGTCGACGTATAAATGCTGTGCTTGCAATCTTTGGGATGAACTAATTTTTGCATGAATGCATTTTTACAAATTTGGTTTGTAGGTGGTCGTTTTTAGGGTTCCGTACGCAAAGGGTAAAAACGGGACCCTATTACTAAGACTCCACTGTCCGTCTGTCCGTCTATCTGTCACCAGGCTGTAACTCATGAATCGTGATAGCTAGACAGTTGAAATTTTCATAGATGATGTATTTCTGTTACCGCTATATTAACAAATACTAAAATCAGAATAAAATAAATATTTAAGTGGGGGCTCGCATACAATAAACGTGATTTTTTTGCCGTTTTGTCTAACGTTGTATAGATTATGGTACGGAACCCTTCATGCATGAGGCCGACTCGTACTTGACCGGTTTTTACACTTATATAAACGGTCGAGGGCAACAGTTCACCAACAAACCATCAGTGGAAGGACTTGGTGCTCCTGAATTTCTACATCAAAAACAGAACACAAGTACATCAAACAAAAATCAGCAGACTTCAAAATGTAAGTAATTTAATATATTTTCATTCAGTCCTCTGAATAATTTCATCTAGATTCACAAATTTTATCTATTCAACCGTTTCATTTATTCCTTGATTCAATCATTTTATCCATTTACTAATTTCATTTATTCATTTCCTCTCAAATTATTAACTATCCGATTAATCTATTTTGGTCAAATAATTAATCTACCTTTTTTCATACATTTAATTTATTCTCTCAATGGAATGACAGCGCACGTCAAGTTGTAAATTTTTTTGCTCAAAGCAATAATTATTATAATAAATTGTATAAGTTCATTGTGCTCACGAGTACACTGATAAAACACAAGTACATTAGTGTGAAACATTCCACAGACGAATTTTTCTTCGTAAATTGATTGGCGTGCTGACTGCGTTGAAATATCTAAAATTCATGGGTGCCAATGATCATGAAATTTTTTTGAAAGGAAGAATTATGAAGAAGAATTGTGTATTCTAAAACATAATCAGCTTTTGGAGGGTTATTGTGCGGCTTTTCTTTTCAAGAAGACACGCGACACGCGACGCCCGTCTCCCGGCAACAGTTGCTGGGGCTGCGCCAAATGCCAGCGCGGACGGCGCGGCAGCGCCCCAGGCCGTCAGCGCAACTGGGCGCAGCTTCTGTCAGTGGCGTCAGTGCTAAGTGACATTTTTTTTGTTGTAAATTTTAAATGTACCTATATGTTTTCTTTTTAAGTGTTTTTAATAGTTTATATTTATTTATTGTTTATTGGTAAGTAGTGTAAAGTATTTTATGTTCGGCACCAGTTGTAGCGACGCCGGAATAGTTAGTGCCAGTCAACCTGCCACATCACTGGATGTACAACTGGTAAGATGCCCTCACTGCTCCCAGGCTCGTTTTTTTAAAGGCGAACGGGGGCTTAAAATACACTATGGCAAGGTCCACAAACCTCATAGTGTACCTTTGTCCCCCCCAGCCACATCCCCGACATCAACACCTTTTGAACTAACTTTGTGGAAAACATTGTCCAAATTCAAAAATTCCACTCCAGTCCTAAAAAGATTTCCCCGGGGCGCGAGACATTCTGTTGCGCTGAGTTTAGCGCGATGTGTCCGTCTCGCGACCCAGGAGAACTCGCACCGTGCCTGGGAGCAGTTACTCACCTTCCCGTACAGGATTATGCATGTCCAAAAAAATTTGGCTATTCAAAAATCTTTAACAAACCAAATTAAAGATAATTGCAACAATTCGGCCCGTATTTTAGATTCCAAATTACCTTTTTTTAATAAACAGAAAGACATTTGTGATCATGTGGAATCCAAGCTAAGTGACGGAGACATTAGGGGGGCAGCCAGAATACTGTTCAGCAGTGATGTGGCGGCGCCTTACTCTCCAGATACTCTTTCAGCCCTGGAGAGTAAACATCCATCGCCTGCGGATGGTCTCACCTTCCCCGACCCGCCCGTCCACCCCGACCCCCTCATTCAGGACTCACCTTTTTTTAAAATTACAGCCCTGCAGTTGATCGCAGCCGTGAGCTCCTTTCGGAGTGGTTCTGCCGGCGGCCTCGACGGCCTGACTCCACAGCATTTGAAAGATTTGTTGAGTTCAGGCGCCGGGGAAGCTGGTGAGTCGCTCTTGAAGGAGCTTGCGGTTCTGATCAACTTAATGCTCTCCGGCGGCGTGAACGATGCCGTCGTCGATGTCTTGTATGGGGCTAACCTGTGTGCCCTGCGCAAGAAGGACGGCGGCATTCTTCCAATTGCCGTCGGTTGCACCTACAGGCGTATGGCTGCCAAAATATGTTGCAAGCTATACAGTGAGACGCTTGCAACTAAGTTCCAGCCCCTTCAACTTGGTTTTGGGACCAGAGGGGGCTGTGAGGCAGCCGTACATGCCTTATCGTCTTTTCTACACTCAAAGAAAGGTGAGGTCATCCTCAAGGTTGACGTCAAAAATGCCTTCAACTCTGTGAATAGGGACACTTTGTTGGCTGAAGTCAAAAAAGTACTACCCGAAATTTATGGTTTTTTGTGGCAATGTTACAGACACCCTTCAAAATTACTTTACAAGGACAACGTTTTGGAATCTGCAGTTGGTTGCCAACAAGGTGACCCTCTCGGGCCTGTCATTTTCAGTTTGGCTATTCATCCCATAATTCAACAACTAAATTCAAAATTCAATGTGTGGTATTTAGATGATGGAACGCTAGGAGGTGATGTTGACACGGTTTTGGCTGACCTACAACTCCTCAAAAATCAATTTAAATCTATTGGCCTTGACCTTAACCCCTCAAAGTGCGAAATTTACCTCTCTGACGTTACCGACAGACAATCGACTATAGATAAGTTTAATGCAATAGCCCCACAAATTAAAATTTTAGAAAAACGTTCCCTGCACCTCCTAGGTTCCCCTATTTTAGGAGAAAGTTTTTCATCTTTCATCGACGACAAAATTAAACATTTCAATGATATTTCGGATAGACTCTCCAAAATTAATTTACATTCGGCATTCACCATTATCAGATATTGCTGTTTTGGTCCAAATTTTATGTATTTTCTCCGTTGTTCTCCTCTTTGGAAGAAACCACAACTTTTGGACAAAATTGACCAAATACACACATCAAAAATGTCTAGGGATCAAGCATTTTTATGCGGATTTCTTGAGATTGAGATGTGGCTTTGTAATAAATTTATGATTTTATAAATTTATATGGATCCTTTTTGGTGCATTTCATAATTTGAATCAGGAACTCTCAATCAAATTCGAGTAAAAGATGAAAATAAGCTGTCAATATTTTCCCTATAAAAACATACAACGCATTGAAGACATTATTAGTGCTACTGTTTCCCTACTACTGATTAAAACCAACGTTATTATGGAGCGGCGACGTCATTTAAGCAGGGAAGAAATGCTCAGAGCCGTGGGAATGATAGAAGCTGGTTCCCGGCAACGTACTGTAGCTTTAGCTCTGAATACAAGTCAGAGTGTTATCAGTCGACTTTGGACACGTTACCGAAGCACTGGTACCGTGGCTGAGCGCCATGGAGGACGGTATCGCTGCACCACACGGAGACAAGACCGATACATTCAAATCTTAACTCGAAGAGCTCCAACAATAACCGCCATGATGTTAGCCGTGAGGCTTCATCACTCTTCAGGGAACTTAATTAGCGACCAAACAGTCAGAAACCGCTTGCATGAAGTGAACCTTCATTCCCGAAGACCGCTACGGGTACCACCTATAGCAATGCACAATCGTAGGATTCGATATCAATGGGCTCTTGAACACAGAAATTGGGCAGAAGAACAATGGCGTTTCGTGTGCTTTTCTGATGAGTCTCGTTTTGGTATGAGACCGGATACAAGACGTATACGACACTAGAGAACCCCTGGACGCCAACAGCGATTAAAATCCTGCCAGGAAGTCCATCCTTATAGTGGTGGAACCATCATGGTATGGGCGGGTATTTGGATCGGCGGAAGAACTGAGTTGATTTGGATCAGAGGCAACCTCAACGCTCAAATTTATGCTGAGACGATTGTATCAGACGTCATCGTTCCTCTACAAGTGCAAATCGGTCCCTTATTTCAGTTAATGCATGATAATGCACGACCGCACACCGCAAGAGTTGTAAGACAGACTCTCGCCGCAGCTAACATCAATGTCCTGCCCTGGCCTGCTCAGTCGCCAGACTTGAACCCGATTGAGCATGCATGGGATATGCTACAGAGAAGAGCTCTGCCGAATATGGAGGGTATCCAGTCGCAAGAAGACCTTTTTTTGTTGTTGCAACGAACATGGGCGGCCATTCCACAGCGTGATTTGGATGAACTCATTTTGAGTATGCCAAACCGATGTTCTTGTGTTGTTAGTGTTCGCGGTAGAAACACGGATTATTAATTGTTTAAGTTACCCAATAAAATTTTAAAGAAAACTGTTATTTCAGTCTTTTTTTCGAACTTTAATGTTAGTGGTTCAAATGTCAAAAATCCCTTTATTAGGAAAATGGCAAATTTCTTTATTAATGCAAAGGTGACTTGGTTTATCGTTACTGTGACAAACGGAAACACTTTATTTGATGAATCCTTAAAGAAAATTTTAATTAATATCAATCAGGAGAAAAGTTATTGCAAAAATATATGTTGATCCCTAGATACTTTTGATGTGTGTAATTCGCAACACATTAACATCCATTCTTAATGTGGCCCTGGACGACCGAGCGTGGCTGCAAGCCACCCTACCAATTCGTTTTGGTGGCCTTGGCGTCCGCAAAATTTCTAGTGTTCTGTCTTCTGTCCACAGCACTGAAAAGTTAACCAGGAAAATTTTAACTCTCTCCCTGGTTAGCTCGGAAGTGCCGTGCTTGACCGACGCAGAAGACGCCTGGAAAGTGACTTGCCCGGACACGGATCGGCCCGAGAACCCATTTTCCCAGAGACAGTGGGATGAGCCGCTCTGCAGGTTGGTACGGAATAAACTTATTGATACGTTTACCTATACTGCTGAGCTGGCTGTGGGTGAATGGGAGTCGGGCCTCTGGCTTCAGGCACTACCGTCACCTAATATAGGCACTATGTTAGGTGACACAACCTTCCGGCTCGCTACATGTTTGCGTTTGGGCGCTCCTTGTGGGGCTCCACATCGCTGTCAATGTGGTGAAGCAGTCGACTGCCTCGGACACCATGGCCTTTCTTGCAGTAAGAGTGCAGGTCGGATAGCGCGGCACGCTAGCATTAATGATCTCATCCGTCGTGCTCTTGCCACCGCCGGGGTGCCAGCTGTATTAGAACCCACTGGCTTGGTACGCGTCGATGGCAAGAGACCAGATGGTATAACCATAATGCCATGGAAGTTGGGTAGGCCTTTGGTGTGGGACGCAACTTGCGTCGACACCCTTGCGCCATCCCATCTTCCTAGCACAGTGTGCTGTGCTGGGGCAGCTGCTGCAGGTGCTGAAAACCTCAAACGGCGCAAATACAATAATTTAATTGGTAATTATGTGTTTGAGCCGTTTGGGGTTGAAACACTAGGGCCATGGGGTCCGAGTGCCCACCTAGTATTTCGGGAAATCGCCAAAAGGTTGGTCGACTCTTCACGTGACCAGAGGGCGGGCCTATTTTTTGGCCAAAGAATCAGCATTGCCATCCAACGTGGCAATGCTGCCAGCCTTCTGGGCACTTTTCCTGTTGACAGCGATGTGGACGAATTTTTCGACGCCCTGTAACCTTTTTTTTGATATTTGTAAAATATTTTTATTTCTTTTTATAGTGTTAGTTCTCTCAATTAAAGCAATATAATTCAATCATGTACTGAACTGTGCCTTGCGAAATGTTTTTCTTTCTTGTCTAATACATAAATATATATTGTTGCAGGTCGAAACAAACAGCTACCCATCTTTTCTCTTCCGATGATGAAGCCGAGCATCAGCAACAGCAGTTGAAAAATCCGAAGGACCCCAGAGCGTCATCTTCGTCACTGACTGGCAAGAGGTTGGCGGAGGAAGAATCGTTGAACACCGAGATTAAGAAGAAGAAGAAACACAATAAGACCACAATCAAGCCTATCAGCGCCAGCATGAAACCCACATCGCACGATCTATTCGGCACCGACAGCGACGATGAGCAGGAAGAGGAGACCGTTGGAAGTACCTTGGGTAAAAAAATAGCACCATTGCATTTGTATTATCCTGTCTTCGTCTTTCGAGATTTAAATGTTCACTTGTAGTAGCCCCGCTACGCTTCGACTCACTCGCACGTAGTTTAGCGCCATAGGAAAGAAAGAGATAGCACTATCTCCATAGGCGCTTGATCACCCTACTAAAACATTCCTCATTCGTTTCCGTGCGCGCGCGGCTACCGCACATAGTAGAAGTTTTTCGGTTCTTGGATATTATTGGTGTGTTGAGTTCTAAAAAACTTAAGAAATGCCAAAAAGGAAGCACGAAGACACTAAGGAAGATAAATGGCGAAGAAAATTAAAGAAATATGAACAAAAATTATCCAGGAAAAAACGTCGTCATAGACGTGAGTCAATCGAAGGTATGCCTACTACCCACATATTTTTTTTTTTTTAGTGGTAATTGTTATGGTGCAAAATACAAGGCCTAATTTATAATAATTATTTAGTACAATGGTACCTTAGATCTAACACGAGATGTTAGACGGTACATCAAACATTCGAGTCAATACGAGATATTGACCTATTGTTTTCTTTTTTTTTTGAGTCAATACGAGATATTGACCTATTGTGTTTTATTAGAGTTAATACGAGATATTAACCAAAAATATCCTTCCAGAATATCTGGAATCGGACAGCGGTGCGTCTAGGCCTTCGTCACCTGACCGCTCGCCTACGCCGATGGCTGTGGCGGCGGATGCCATACCTGCTGACTCAGCGAGGCCCGTGGATAAGCCAGGCACCTCTGCGCGGTCTTCGTCACCCGTGCCACCCGAACTTTCTACAACGGGGTTAAGTACATCACAGCCAGCTGACCCCCAGGGTGTGACAGCCCCGGCCGATGACACTAATTCGAATAGCGATAATGTTCCTCCTATCGCAGATCCCGAGCTCCTAAGGGCTCTAGGGGATTTCGAAGCTGAAACCGCCGATTGGGGTCCTGATATTGTAGCTGATTTATCGAAGCGATGGGATCTTATCCTTAAAGATGGCCTTAAAAAAGAAACACGAGAGGAACTAATAAAAAGGTACCTACTTCCAAGAAACTGTCCCTTAATTAAAGCTCCAGCGCTTAATCCTGAATTAGCTGCAATGCTAAATGAGTCCGCAAAAAATCGTGACTTAAGGATTCAGAAGAAGCAATCACAGATGGGATGCGTCCTGGCTATCTTAGGAAGGACGATGTCAGGTATATTGACTAAATCCAGTGACACTGCCAAAATCCTTCGTCTTCTTTCAGACGCGACAAAGCTGTTGTCGGATTCCCATTACTCAGAAACTGAGACTAGAAGATCTCTTGTCACTCCAATGGTTGACAAGACCTTTTTAGAGCCTTTTAAGGATAGAAAGAGAGACAGTCATCTTTTTGGTGAGAAATTAGGAGAATTTATTAAATCTTCGCGTGGCATACAGAAGACAGGCAAGCTGATCCAGTCTGCAGCTCAAACGAGCACTTTAAACTACAAAGTCCCGCCGTCACGCCAGCCTTATCACCGCTACGTTCGTGGGCAGACGAGACGCGGCGGTGGGACCAAGCTAGGATCGAACTACCGCCGCCGCGGGTCAATGCAGGCACCAGCCCCTCACCAGCACCCTGCATCACGCCGCAAGCCAGCGGGAGCGGCCCCCACAACGAACGCGAAGCAGTAACTTCTCAGGTATACTCTCATGCTGGTCGCTTAAGGCATTATATTGAAGCTTGGAAAAAGGTTACTAATGACAAAACGATTCTTGAGACCATTTCTGGTTATAGAATTCCCTTTCTTAAGCATCCTGTACAACATCCGGGTATGATTCCAAAATCATCTTTCTCGAAAGACGACAGGTTTTCTATTAAACAAGAATTGAATCGTTTGTTGCAAGCGAATTTCATACGTAAATGTAATCCTACCCGCGATCATTTTGTATCTAGTATTTTTATCATTCCTAAGAGTAATGGTGAAAAACGATTAATTCTAAATTTAAAGAAGCTAAATAAATTTGTCGATGTTAGCCATTTTAAGATGGAAGATGTTAGGACTGCTGTCAAATTAATGACACTGCTTTATGGTTAACTTGGACTTGAAAGAAGCATACTTTTTGATCCACAATGATCATGTAAAGTTTCTGAGATTTTATTTTGAAAATATTCTGTACGAATTTTTGGTTTTACCTTTTGGATTGAGCTCAGCTCCACATGCTTTTACAAAACTTATGAAACCAGTTTCTACTTTTTTACGATCTCGAGGTTTTAAATCGGTATTCTACTTAGATGACAGTTGTTATTTAGGAGACAGTTATGAAGAATGCTTAAGAAACATTAATGAAAGCATTAAGTGTCTAGTGAACTTAGGATTTGTAATAAACTATGAGAAGAGTTCACTGGTACCAAGCCAACGTTGTCAGTTTTTAGGTTTTATTTTAAACTCTAAAAACATGACCCTAGAGCTCCCTTTAAAGAAAAGACGCGACATCTTGTCACGTATCGAAAATATGCTGATTACGACGAGAATCACTATTCGTGCCTTTGCTCGCCACTTAGGTACCCTGATAGCTGCTTGCCCGGCAGTCGCGTACGGATGGTTGTACACAAAATCTTTAGAGCGGGCAAAATATCTGGCGTTATTGGATAATGACGATTATGACACGATGATGAGTGTTCCAAATAGTTTACGCGTTGATTTGACTTGGTGGAAGTCTTCAATTTTAAGCACGAGTAACCCCATCAGACCAATGTCGTTTGCATTAGAGATCTTTAGTGACGCATCTAGTATCGGCTGGGGTGCAGCCTCTGGGGGAGAAAGTATAGGCGGTTCGTGGACGGAGGACGAGCTTTCCCGTCATATTAACTATTTGGAACTCCTTGCAGCCCATTTTGGACTTAAATCTTTCGCGAACAAGATCACTAATTGTTACATACTCCTACGCATTGACAATACTACGGCGATCGCTTACATAAATAGAATGGGTGGAGTGCAATACCCACATCTCAATGAAATTGCCCGTAGAATATGGACGTGGTGTGAAGAACGGCAGATATTCCTTTTTGCTTCCTACATAGCGTCATCCCAGAATATTGAAGCAGACACTGAGTCAAGAAACATTGATATTGAGTGGGAATTGCACTCTACAGCATTTAATACTATTGTTTCGAAATTTGGTAAACCTGAGATGGACATTTTTGCATCGAGAACGAACGCTAAATGTAAAAAATATATATCATGGAAGCGCGATCCCTATGCATACAACGTGGACGCTTTTACTATTAAATGGGATATGTTCTTTTATGCGTTTCCACCGTTTTCACTAATTTTAAAGGTTCTGCAAAAGATTGTTACTGATGAGGCAACCGGCATAATTGTAGTGCCTCATTGGCCATCTCAAGCATGGTTCCCAGTATTTAGATCCCTTGCTGTAAGTGAAGTATTGATATTTCCTCCGGATAAATTTCTGTTATAATCTAATTTCAGGGAAACTCATCCTCTGCATCGCCACCTTTCCCTGGCGGCGACTATATTATCCGGGAAGCCTTCACGCGATTGCAGATCCCTCAATCAGCACTGACTATAATGACGTCATCTGTATCTGGGAGCACTAAAACGCAATATACTTCTAGCTTTAAACGATGGTGGTTATACTGTCACGATAAGGGATTAGATCCGTTCCAGATCGGAGTACATGATTTGCTAGACTTTTTGTCTGAATGTTTTACAAATGGTTCCACATATGGAACATTAAACAATCATCGTTCGGCTTTATCACTTATTTCCGGAAATAATGTGGGACAAGACGAACATGTCAAAAGATTCTTTAGGGGAGTATTTAAGTTGAAGCCTTCCTTCCCTAAGTATAAGTGTACATGGAACCCCAATATCGTACTTAATTATTTTGGTGATTTATACCCCAGCGATAATTTAAGTTTGGAGCAGTTGAGCAAAAAATTGGTTGTATTATTGGCTTTGTCAACAGGCCAAAGATGTCAGACGCTCTCATTGATTAGGTTACCCAATATTATGATCAATCAAGACAAAGTTTTAATCACTATTACTGATTTGATTAAGACATCTGGTATAGGTAAATCCCAACCAATTCTTGACCTTCCCTTTTTCCGACAGCGTCCTGCAATCTGTCCTGCAGAGACTTTAATAGCTTACATGAATGTTACATCCACCAAAAGAAGTACTTTAGATAATAAATTAATTATAACTTTTAAAAAACCTCATCACGCCGCCTCTTCGCAAACTATAGGACGATGGATAAAGCAGGGTTTGACTGCTAGTGGCATCGACACTGAAATATTTAGTGCCCATAGCACTCGACATGCATCATCTTCTGCTGCACATCAAGCAGGAATCAGTGTCGATGTCATTAGGAGAACCGCTGGGTGGTCAGATCAATCTGCCACCTTTGCTAATTTTTATAATCGGCCAATCGCTCAAACAAATTGTGAATTTGCAAACGCTGTTCTCAGTAATAAGTAAGGAAGTTTTGTTTATTTCTTTGGTTATAATCTTTTAAGTTATTTTATTTTTTGTGTGTTTATTAATTGAAACAAGAATACATTGTATTATTTACTTAAGGAATTCATTTTTTCATTTTAGTCCTACCTATAACATTGCAAATGTCTATCTCTAAACATCTACAAGTGAACATTTATATCTCGAAAGACGAAGACAGGATAATTTAATAATCAAACGAACTTACCTGAAGTGAAGTTCGATTTTAATTATCCTGTCTTCGTCGAAGAGATTTAAGGTCCCTCCCGACCCTGACATTCAGGTGGACCTTCCATTTCCCTAAACAATGTTATAGTTCGTCCAGTAGACCGGTACCTACTCTGAACTGAATGAGGAATGTTTTAGTAGGGTGATCAAGCGCCTATGGAGATAGTGCTATCTCTTTCTTTCCTATGGCGCTAAACTATGTGCGAGTGAGTCGAAGCGTAGCGGGGCTACTACAAGTGAACATTTAAATCTCTTCGACGAAGACAGGATAATTAAAATCGAACTTCACTTCAGGTAAGTTCGTTTGATTATTAAATTATACCCGTAGAGTAGCCAATGGTATAAGTAAACAAACTTATGAAAGCAAAAAGAGCAATTTTTTTTATACAAGTAAAGATCTACGATCATAGTGAGATAGAGCGTATATCGCCTATAAATCGTTGGAGGCATGCAATTATAAGTGTTAAAAATCGTACTAATGATGATACGCCAGCATGGAAGCATTTAAAAGATTTTTTTAAAGAAACCCATAAAGAGTTCAAGCACTGTCCCTTAGATTTTGTAAGCAGTTATTTTTAGCAATTCTGTTATATTAGTTACTCACTTACTTGTTTTAATCATTTTATTAATCATTTACCTAATTACTTTAATTTTAGCATCTATTAGAATATTAATATAAGTTATAAGGTATTTGCATACATAAAGTATTCCTAGGGTGGACAAATCATATGATTTGTCATAAAATTATTATATTATGTTGTTGTAGAATGTAATGTGTAAAATCATAATATAATGTAACTTTTCTATAATATTACCTTTTTGTTTTATTTACAGTACAAACCCTGTCTACTCACCGAATGCAATATAAAAATAATCCAGAATATAAAGAATGTAAAACATGTCTCATGAAATTACCGATTAATGAATTCAAGTATCATTTGAGAACCAATATTCACAGTCTAATAGTTTATTGCAAAGCGAATTTGAAAATATTTATATGATTGCAAGTGCTTTCAAAAACAGAATCATGACATATCGTTTAAATCCTGCACAAGATGCTGAATACCTCACACCGGAGGCATTCTTGTGTCAGAATAAAAATGATGTCCTGAAACTTATACATACATCTTAAATGAAAAATACTTGTCTCAAGATTAATTTCGAATTGTTTGCCCACTTTGTCTTACCAAAAACGGGTGAGCAAGAACTTAAATCATTCAATACGAAATATGAAATTATTTGTAGTAACACAGATATTGATGAGTTGTATTCGAAAGTAACCGAACTTTTAAAATGTAAAATGTCTGAATTCGAGCACAAAGACTCTGGATGGTCTTATCATTTGTAACGTTACATTTAGCAGGGGGAGCCTGATAAATGTAAGGTCCAATTTAGCACTATCCTACCTAATAGCAGGAAAGCGCAGCTTAAGAGAAAAAAAATGAAAAGGTAAACAGAAATTTAATAAACAAAATAAAATATAACTAAACCTAAGGAACCTATCAGGCCCTACCTACCGGATGGGGAATACTAAACTAAAACACAATACTAAACAGGGAAACCGGGGTGAAGGTCTTTGGTTATGCAGAGTCCAGGAGTTTATTCGGTGAAAGGCCTCAAGTCAGGCCTTCCCGTCGTAGAGCTCGCAAAGGGGCCTGTTGTAGCCTGCAGTCAACTCAAGCCGACTGTAGCAGAAACCGGCGGACGTCAGGAGTGCCGAAGAGGAGGATCCAGGAGGACGTCACTCTGGCACTTTACTTAGACGTAGACCACCGTAGCAGAGATTTTAGAAAACCAGCAGACTTTGTAGTAGAGATGTATTTCGTTCAGAGGCCCGGCGTAGACTTTTTTGTGGAGAAGTATTCTGTTCAGAAGCTCGGCGTAGACTGGCCCTCACGACCCGGTTCCCGTCAATGTCAGGCTATTTCAAATATTTAAGCGAGGTTCTAGAATAAAAAGAAAAATAAATAAATTTATAACGAGGTACAATATCAAATACCTATACTACCTACTCCTAACTCCAGCAGCGAATTAAAAGTAAAAACCCATATAGAAAACACAAACATTACACATTCTATAAGTCATCTAGAAATCAATGAAAATAAATATTGTATAATGAGAGGAGGTACATATTTAGATTTTCCAATAAGAATTAAGAATTTTGTATAGATTAATGATTTCAATCTCTGAATGAATGAATTGTTCCTGAATAAATAAATTGAATTCCAAAAGTTGTATAAATATACAAAATAATGACAATCATTGCTTTTTATGGAGTGTGGTAGCTGCTTTGTTCCCTGCTAAGATGAACGTAAGCAGAACTCATTCGTATCCGCACTACAGTTCTGTATTAAATATTGATGGCATGTATTTTCCTGTCTCATATCAAGACATAAAACTTTTTGAAATAAACAAAAACATAAGTATTAATATTTATGGAGTAGATAAAAAGAGCGAAAACGTGACTGGACCTTTGTATTTTACAAATAACAGAAAATCTGTAATAAATTTGTTATATTTAGAAAGAAAAGGATTAAGTCATTACTGTCTCATTAAAAATCTGACACGATTAGTAAGACGACAAGTAACATGTCATAAAGGTGTTTTTTTGCTTTGTGAATCATGTTTACAATTCTATAGCAGTGAAAATAAATATAGATCTCATATCTGTTCAAAAGTTTTATCAATTTTTCCTGAAAAGAATAGTAAACTCGGTTTTAAGAATTTTGAAAGAAAACAAAAAATTAATTATGTTATTTATGCAGACTTTGAAAGCCTATTACAGAGTTGTTTCGAAACAAAATCTGAAAAAACACATAATTTCAAAAAACATCAACCCTCATGTTTTGGATACTATCTATGTTGTTCACACGATCCAAGCCAGAATAAATATGTTACATATAGAGGCCCTGACTGTGTTGAAGTATTTGTTACTAGATTAATAGAAGATGTGAAGAAAATAAATGAAATATTATTGATAAAAAAACCAATGATACCTTTAACAAAAAAAGAGCTAATCAGTTACAACAATGCTAGTATTTGTCATATTTGTGATCAGTTATTATTCCATGATAAGGTGCGTGACCACGATCATGTGACAGTAAAGTATAGAGGACCTGCACATGTTCAATGTAACTTAATGTTTAGAGTATGTCCATTCATACCAGTATATTTGTTCCAGTAGTTTGATCGAAATTATACGAAGCGTCTCGTTCGAAGATGAGTACCTGTAGAGTGAACCTGTAGTACTGTTAAGTATGAATCAACACCACAACGTTAAGAGATTTAAATTTGAAAACATTCCCGCGCGTGCCCCGTTGCTAGCATCCCGCGCGCGCCTCTAGCGGCTGTCATATTGTTTCGTTGTGCAATCAACTTACGACGTAAGAGAATTTTCTAAACTAAATAATTTTGTTAAAAGTGTTTATATTGTGCTGTGAGTGCGTTTTTTCTCATCATGCCAAGAAAAAGATCACGTTCGCGATCTAAAACCAGAGATAGCGATGATCGAAGAACCAATAAAAAACTAAGGTCAATGCAGGAGCAAATTGATAACCTAACAAAATGTATGACGGACTTTATTCAAAGTCAAAAAGAAAAAATTACTACAGGTAAACGAAATATGTGTTTTAACTTAAAATTTACCAATATGAACGTTCTATACGAACATCATATTACGTTGGGCAGCTCCACACGAGCGCGCCCAGTTCTATACGAACACGTGCTTGTAATTCCTTCCTTTTTAATTCCATTTTAAATACAAGCGTACCTAGTTTCTTTAAATGGCAGACATTGCCACATTTGAGCGAAGTTTCAACAAGAACAAGCTCTTCCATGTACAAAAAATACCTACTTACGAATTTATAACAAATTGCGTTAGTAAAAAATTGCGCACTATACAAATACTTATACTCACTCATCACTTACAGATGATGCGGTGTCTGATAAAGAAAATATACTGGAGATAATATCTAATAAAGACTCTGACGAATCTCCAAATAATTGTAATTTGCTAATACCTGATATAAACACACCCAATGAAACTTATCAAGAACCAATTCAAGCTCAACAGAACTGGAATCAGGGAAATAATGGGAGAAGAATTATCTTCTACTTCTTCGACAACAAACATTGATAAAACAATTCAAAAACAATGGACTCAGTGGATGACAAAAGGCTTGTCAGATGAGACTCTGAAGGATCTACTCAAAAAATACTCTAAAGAAGGAACTTTTCGCACTGAGGCACCCAAGGTCAACTTGGAAATAGTGAGTCATTTGACAGAAATAGCCAAAAAGAGGGATCAACATTTCACCGATACCCAAAACTGTGTAGGTACAAGCCTGATATCACTTGGGGCAGCAATCTCATTGTTGATGGAAAATCCTGAGGATGGAGTAGACCACATGCAGCTTATGAAATATCTATGGGACTCTGGAAAAATGTTAACAGACATATTCCATCAACACTCTGTTGCAAGGAAGTCTTTTATCACTCCAAACCTTGACATAGACATTAAATCTACCCTTGAAGCAACAGACTCTGATGAATGGCTTTATGGTGCGAAGCTAAATGACCAAGTAAAGGATGCCAAGAACATTAAGAAGGCTTCTGCTTCACTGAAACCATCAGAAAGAGCACCAGCCAAGAGAACCACCAACCAGGTAAACTGGAAAGGCCCGCCTGCGAAAACCAGACAGGTGGGCTATTTTCCTCGGAGAAAATTCACCAATGTGAAGTTCAAACCGAAGCCATTCCAAACGAGATACTCACAGAATCCAGGACGCCCAATGACTCAAAAACCATACCGTCCTCCACCAAAGAAATAAACAAGGTAAATTATACTGCAGGTAGACTACAACATTTTGTAGAAATGTGGAAAACTATAACAACTGATGACTTCATTATAAATTGCATAAAAAGGTTACAACATAATTTTCAAAAACAAACCATTTCAAATTCAAGAACCAAGTCCTCCAAACTGGCCCCCGGATGCATTTAAGAAAATTTAACTAGAAATTTCTACACTTCTATCCAAAGGAGCCATTGAAAGATGTACAGAATGCGAGGGACAATTTGTGTCATCCTACTTCCTAGTTGCAAAACCAGATAGGTCTTACAGGTTTATTATTAATTTACAAAAAATAAATGAGTTCATACAACCACCTCATTTTAATATGGAGGACCTTAGAGCAGCCAGAGACTTAATTTCTCACAATTCATATATGGCAACATTGGACTTGAAAGCCCGACGTACCGTATGCACCATTGACCTGCACCATCAATGGTGCAGATGAGACTAATTAGTTTCCGAAGAAACCGCGGATTGGGCATGGTCTCATCTGCACCATTGAGATGACACTATATACTATCAATGCGGTTGTATACTTAGATATTCCCTCAAAATATTTCCTCTTTGTTTGTTCTAATAAGTATTATTTAAGTGTCGACATTGACAAGGTAACTATTTTGTTTTAATTCTGTCATTTTATGTCATTAATTGGAGCTTAGACTATAGAACAAATTACAATGAGCGAAACTAATTTAACTTTTGTTGCACAAAGTCGAGGAAGACTTTTATTATTCGAAGGGTATTAGTACCATTTTCATACACAGTACAAAAATTTAAATAGCATATGGAGGAGTAGATATTAAAAAAAAAAACAAAATGTACAGGAACGATAAGCATTACAGAGGTACGTAACTATGTAGCATTGATGATTGGTTTCAAAGACAAAGAAAATATACGGTATAGGTATAGACTAATGGGTGAAACCGGTGGGTGCAGCACAGGTCGCGGGGTTTTTTATGTTTCACAAGCTTATTTTTACCCAAAGACATTCAAATATTTACGAGCGATAGACGGGACAAGACGGACAAAATCGTAATCCAAAAACTTGTTACTACTTAGTAACAAATCGTTCTGTCTAGTGTCATTTACTTTATTTTTTTATTATTTTATGTGACATTTACTGATTTCACATGAATACTTATTTCATTAAGTATTTTACTTTTTATTATCATTGTGACATTTAATGATTTTTGTGATTTTTATTTACATTCATTTTGAAAAGAACTTGTTATTAATTTTATTTGATTATTGTGAATGTGGGGACCATGTGGGTCACATTTTTATTTTTTGTTTATTTTTTTCCCACAACTGTCTGGCAGTTTGAGTACTATAAGCGACCTACCCAAATGTCCTTTCTTTGGTATTGTTCGTCGTTTCGTTGAGCTCCTTGAGTTATAAGTCGAGCTACACGATAACTGACAAATGCTCCACTCAAATCTGTGTGGTTCTTTCTTCAAAAGACCATCTCAGACACTGCATAGTCCTCATGTGAATTGAGCAAGATTATGTCTGGACTTCAAAAGAGACTATGACCTCTGAGTTTGTTTCGGCTGTTTCTTCTCAGAGTAGTCAGGTACAAAACACCGGCCCCATCTAGTTTTAAAAAGTGACGTGTAAAAGTGTTTGTAAAAACCTACTTGCAAAATAAACATCATTAATCATTTATCATACGCTAGCTTGTCAGGTAGCATTCGTGTGTCAAAACTGAAAATGTTCGGGATCAAAATTTTTTCTTTACCTAATTCTTTTAAATCTCTTTGTTTTTACCGAAATACACACATACACTTTTTTATTTTTAGGGATGATTCGAAGGTTGTGAAAAAACGTGAGCATTGCAATAACTGTATGCCTGATGAAAACAAAAATGCCGTATGTCATTTAATAACAAAGAGATTTATAAGAATTAGGTATAGAGCGGACATTGGGAATAATGGCATTCAAAAATTTTGATCCTAACCATTATCAATTTTGACACACGAATGCTTCTTGACAAGCGCGCGTATGACACTAGACAGAACGATTTGTTACTAAGTAGTAACAAGTATTTGGATTACGATTTTCTTCGTCTTGTCCCGTCTATCACTCGTAAATATTTGAACTTATTAAAGTTCGAGCATAGATACAGCGACAACTTCAGGAGAAACAGTACCTGCCATTTATAAAAAGACTGTAGCTACTTTCAAAGATATGGGGCTAAACCTAATTGAAACACTACCACGGTACGAAAGTTATAAATCGGTTGCTTATAGACGGATAAATAAAAAACTGGGAGTTAAGAAGACGGCTTACAGTGTCGGAACTGAAGTCGAAATTGGTAACGATTATAAAGATTTCCTCTTGGCTGACTATCATCACGAAGGCAAACGTATTTTAATTTTTGCTTCGGAAGAAGCCACAGAAATGATTAAAAACGGGAAAATCTTCTTTTGCGACGGTACATTCAAAAAGTGTCCTAAGCCATTCAAACAGTTGTATGTAATCTTTAGCGACCTAGGAAGTACCGAGGATAAAAACTTTGTAGTACCGGTTGCTTATATACTTTTGGAAAATAAAAAAAAGAAACATATATTCTAATGTTGGAATAACAAACTATAAAAGGGCATCGAAAAACTCCTCCTCAACGCTGTCAGCTGGTAATGTCTGTTAGTTTATTTAATAGGTACTTAGTTTTTAATTAATTATGTAAAGATTCTAGGATACATTAAATAAATTACCATGTTGGAATTGATTTACTCGCAAATTCCAGAATTTTTATATATATATTTATATCGGACTTCGAACAATCGTTTATCTGTGCCATAAGAAGTGTGTTTCCTTTATCAAAGCATCATGGATGTTATTTCCACTTCCAAAACCAATTAAAGAGGAAAGCAAAACGTTTAAATTTAAAGAAGCATAACAAAATTAGTAAAATTGTATCTCTAAGCACTATCCTGCCTCTTCTGCCTTTATCAAGAATTGATGATGGATGGAATTACATAGTTTCGGAAATCGATGTTGTAGAAGGAGATGTTAATTTGCAAAAAATTCTATGGTACTTAAAAAGATTTTGGATGCCCAAGAAGACACTGTGGTGCTGTTTTGGTGAAAGGCATCGTAAGAACAACGTCTGTGAGGGATGGAATGGGTATATCAATAACTGCTTCAAAAGAAAACCTGCGACTGTAAATAAATGTTTAGCTGTGCTTAAGCAGGATGCCGCTTTTAATGCTGTTAACGCATTAACAACATATCTATATAACAACAGGGCAAAACACGTCAAGGAACGTAATAAATATATAATGCGACATTGATGTGCCGCTATTTTTAGAAAAGTTAAGGTAAACTCAGTGTTCTTCTTATAAAGTTGCATTTTTAATTTTACAGAACAATAAAATAGGCTTACGTGTGTGTAATGGGTGTTCAGAAGGGGAAATGAGAAGCACACACTATACTTTAGTTTGTATTTTAACAAAAATTATGAAGCCGCTTACAAAAGAATACGTCTCGCCAGTAACGCTAGCTAACCAGTCCCGTCGCCAACAGGAAGTCAAAACTAACATCTCCTTTTTATTATTATAAAATATTCGTAACACCTACTTAAATTGACATACTTATTACAATAATCATAACAATCTAAGCTATAGGTTTTATAAAGTAAACTTTTACAATTGAATATAATTTACAGTAATATTTCCTAATTAATAAATGAATGCTCAGAGGAAAGGACAAGTTATTAATATTTAAAATGACCACAACATTATAGTGTCTATAAAAAAATGGATAGATGGCGCTATTAGGTAGATTGCATCAGTAGATCTTGGCTGCTGTTATCCTAGTTGCGTTCAATGTCGGTAGATGGCGTTACAGCTGGCGACTAACTGTTACACTCGGCCATCCTGCTATTGTCGTGGTCCTCCACGGCGTTGGGCTCCAGCTCCTTCAGCAGATGTAGTAGTAGCAGAGTCCATTTTTGGCGGTACCTGGAAACAAACAGCCCACAGTATATTTTGATAAACATAATAAATTATGAAATATGTTCTTTCTATGAGACACATTGAGTTTTTATTAAATTGGCGTTCAGTTTTCACATAGATTTATTTGACATCTCACAAGGAACACAAGACACACAGTGAAGTGCACTCAGATCTGTCTGAAGTTTCACAGAGCATAATCGGAAAGACATTCACTCAGATATAATAGCTAGTGTAACTAAAAAACGTAATCACACAGATTTATCTATTGTATCACTCAGTGGAACAGGATAGATATTCACACAGGCCTATCTGCTGTATCACACAGTTTAGCAGGATAAATATTCACACAGATATTTCTGGCATATCACACAGTATAGCAGGATAGGTATTCACACAGACCTATCTGCTGTATCACACAGTATAGCAGGATAGATATTCACACAGTCCTTTCTGGCATATCACACAGCATAGCGGGACAGATATACACACAGATTAGCTGTATCACACAGATTATCTGTATCAAGTAGTTGTTGAGTTCTTCGGTTAGGGCAATATTTTTAATAGCTACTTAATGAATCCCTCTAAGGTGTGTTGAATGTTTAAATTGGAATAATACAACTATTTAGAATATAAAGTAGGTATTTAATTTTAAAATTATCAGAGAAAGTTAAGACAATGATATTTGTTTAAAGTAGGGAATACAGTGAAAATAAACAATATTATGAATAATAAAACACACAACAACTATATCTAGTGCAAACAAATGGTATTAGAATTATTAACTCTCCAATAAATCTATTAATTAATCATCTCTATCTACTTCATGATCTGAATCTGTAGAGCTATCTGGCACTGATGACTTATATGGGCGTAATGAATCACCAGCAACTACTGCACTAAACTTTTTATATCCTTTGACCCCTTGAATGCTATTTATTGTATATCGGTCAATGGTATGGTCTATTTTAGTGATCTTGTATGGTCCTGTAAACCCCTAACTTCTTAGTGACCCCAACTGTATGATCACGAGATAAACCTCCCTTCCACAAAACCAATTCACCTACATTATATTTCCTACATTTCTTATGCCTCTTATCATACCGACCTTTCATAATTGTCATATTATTATCAATGCGCAACTTTGCATTGTGTCTACGTTAAAGTAACTGCTTTTGAGGGTCAACATTTGTACCAACGTTTGCAGGGTAAGCAGGTAATAAGGCATTGTCATGCGAAAACATAAGGCTAAAGGGAGAGAATCCTGTAACAGCATGAGGACTGTTATTTATTCCCCAGACTACATCCGAAAGTTTTTCATCCCATGTGCATTCACTTTCAGCGGTAGTGTTTAGACCGTTTACAATGGTTCTGTTTACTCGTTCGACCTGACCATTTGATCGTGGACAAGCAACTGCATTTAGTACATGCTTGAACAGTTTTTGTTTAGAAAACTCTTTAAAATACCGACTAGTGAAACGACCCCTCTATCTGTAATTATTCTATGAGGATTACCAAATGTAGATAATATTTCCTTTAGGTTCTGAATAGTTTCTATAGAACCAGCGCTTTTAACAGCTCGAGCAAATACAAATTTCGTAAAAGAGTCAATTACTACAAGTACGTATGAGTAACCACGGCGTGTTTTCAAGAATGGGCCCAAATGATCTATATGTAAAGTATGCATTGGTATCGCTACTTTCTCAATGGGATGCAGCTCGCCCTCTACTTTGCCATAATTTCCCTTAGCATAAGCACATTGTAAGCAGGCATTTACATATTTTCGTATAAACCGAGTCATACCAGAAAACCAAAACTTAGATTTTATTGTCTTTTCGCACTTTTCGAAACCTATGTGCCCAACTTGGTCGTGGTATTTTTGTAACAATGACCACTTTGACAGTTTAGGTATTACGAATCGATCGCCGTGTAAAGTTTTTCGAAATAGACATCCGTTAACAATGGTATATTTTTTATTTATATCCGGATTATTCGTGCCCGCATTAATCTGTCGAATAATACTTAGTACCGTATCGTCTTGCAACTGTAGCGTGAGGCGCCAGTCAGCTTCATCAATGCGAAGTATAGGAACGCTTTCAACCGGGTTGCGACTAAGCGCGTCAACGTGTTGCATACGGTGGCCGGGGCGATATTCGAATTCAATATCGAAATCCTGGATCGTTAGCCACCATCGGGCTATACGCGGTATCAAATCTTTTTTAGTCAGTGTGGTTCTTAATGCTGCACAATCGGTGATTACTTTTACTGGGATACCTGTTACGTAAATACGGAAGCGTTTTAGAGATTCAACCACGGCGAGAGTTTCCAGCTCATAACTATGATAGAGCATTTCCTCCCTACTAGTAACGCGACTAAAATAAGCAACGGGTTTTAAATCACCATTGTTTTGATATTGAAGTAGAATACCGCCTAACCCCAAACTACTAGCATCTGTATGGATTTCTGTTTTAGCATGCGGGTCATAAATTGCTAAAACAGGTCGCTCAGTCAATGTGGTTTTTAAAAGATTAAAAGAATATTCTTGTTCGGAACCCCACATCCAAGCTACATCCTTTTTTGTTAGGCTGGTTAAAGGTCGGGCAATTTCGGCGAAACCTCTTACAAATTTACGGAAATACGATGCACGATGAATTGGCGTAGTTCATGTACGTTTCGCGGCTGCCTAAAATTAATAACACTAGTGATCTTTGCTTGCCCCGGGCGTACAGACCCTTCAGTAACTTCATGACCCAAGTAATTTACGCTGGTTTTCAAAAAAGAGCACTTTGTTAAATTTAGTTTTAAATTAGCACGAGAGAGAAGTTTCAAAACATCTTCCAATAGGTCTATACCTTCTTCTATTGTAACAGTAGGCAAAGTGACGTCATCAAGATATGTAGCTATTTTATTATCTAAGGAACCTAGTGCCTTACGAATTAACCGTGAAAAAACCGCCGGCGCGTTGGCCAAACCAAACGGCATTTTTAGAAATTCATACTGTCCAGTCGACGTTATAAAGGCGGTTCTATGAATTGAATTTTCCGCCATTTTAACTTGATAGTAACTTTGCGCCATATCAAGAACCGTAAAGTACACTTTTCCCGACAGTCGATTGATCTGATCATCAATGTGTGGAAGAGGAAATCGATCTTTTACAGTACGTGCGTTGAGCGCGCGGTAGTCAATACATAACCGATAGTCGCCTCCCTTTTTCTTAACTAAAATTACAGGACTCGCGTATTCGGAGTTTGATTCTCGCACTATTCCCGCGGATATAAGGTCATTCACCTTTTCCTGCACAATTTTATTTTCTTTGTAGGATAATCGATAGGGCTTACAAAACACAGGCGTTTCTGATGTGGTAGAAATATGCATTTCAATTAAATCTGTACAACCAAGTTCACTGCTACATTCAGCAAAACAACTGGGATACTTATTTAGCAAATCTAATAATAATTTAGAATGTTTTTCTTCCATTTCGCCAATATTTATGTCAGACAATACAAATGTCTTGTTTGGCTGAACATAATCCTGTGTACTATTAGCGATAGCGGCACGACTTTGAGTAACGAAAGCTACGTCGGTTTCCGTGAACACATCTGCGCGCGTTATCAGTCGGCCCGCGGACCATTGTAAACAAAAATCACCTATGTTAATTATGCGTAATTGTAATGTTGGTGTATTTTTCAAGACTAATTCTGGGATATAGTACGATTCATCACCCATAGAATACAAACGTGGATGGGTAACAAGTATTTCACTTGGCGACAAATCATAAGATGTGTAGGCGCGTACTTCTGCACTCGAACCCGGCAGGACTTCGACATTGTTGAACAAGAATAGGGGAACTTTTGTTATGAAGTCCTGGCTAGACAAACAGATGGTTGATAAGGGACAGTCGCACGCACTATTTGCAATTAATTTCACAGATTTACAGGTTATAATTAAGTTTAAGTTCGGCTGATTAATAATAGGCTGCCCCACAATTAAATCTATACCGTTGAGGTTTGCATTTGTTATCTCGACACATGTTTGTAAACTTATATTATCTATAACTAGATCTATGGACGCTTTCCCTAGAGAATTTACAAGTAAACCTCCAAAATCTCTCATTACAACATTTGATGGTAATATACATGATCGCGATTTTTCGATGGCTTGGATCGTGATTATATTAACCTTACTACCAGTATCAATGTAACAGATTGCTTCAAAACCATTAATATATATTTGTTTACGGTATAAATCTGAAATTATTTCTGTGGTTACATGATAAACCTGCCGTACCTGTTGATTTCTTAGCGGTGGCGCCGGCATGTCCCGCGAGCTCCCCCCGGCCGCATACCAGCAGGTGTTGGCAGCGTGTCCCGCGCGCTGGCAGACCTGACAGCGTAGGGCCGGTGCAGCTCGGCAATCACGGGCTTCGTGCCCCGGTCGCCGACAGTTATAGCACACCTTCGGAGCAGGGTTCCCTGCCGCAGAGCCCCGTTGCCATGTCGACTTGATCAGCTTCAGGTCGGAGGATCGTCTGTTTTTTTCAGCCCCGTAGTTTTCTAGTGACGAAAGGAACCCGTAATATAGTTCTTCGGGAGTCTTGTAGCCGCATGCTTTCGCGTTCGCACGCAGTTCAACCGGCAATCCACGGATGAGGCACGACATTGCGTTCTCCCCATCCAGCCCACACTTTTTCATTAGAGATATTTTATCATGATAGTATCGAGTCATGGTTTCGTTCCCTTTTTGGCGTGCCAGCATTTCTTCCAGGCGGTCGACGAAATCGGTGGTACTTACGTGGAAACGCCTTTGTCAGCCATTCCTTCCAAGTGCCCCACGTGGCGCTGTAATCCTCCAGGTCGTCGTACCAGTCGCGCGCAGCGCCGCGTAGCCGAGTTTGCATCACGAAGACCCTGTCCCTTTCTTCCCAGTTATATATGTCGCCCAGTTGATCGATCTTGTGAAGCCATCCAATCACGTTTACATTTTTCTTCGCTGGATCAAATTTAGGAATGACCTCTGTGTCCAGGTGTGTTATTCTTGGTCTTTTGTTGGCGGGTAACTCACAAATCGAGGACGGCGAAGAAAAAAAAACGGGACTTTTTCCCTCCTGGCGGCCATCATTTTCTTCAGAGTCTACGCTTAGCGACCGTCTTCCCATGCCGCCGATATATGGGCCGTGGAATTCTTCCATCCCACTTCTGAACTGTAATGGGTGTTCAGAAGGGGAAATGAGAAGCACACACTATACTTTAGTTTGTATTTTAACAAAAAATATGAAGCCGCTTACAAAAGAATACGTCTCGCCAGTAACGCTAGCTAACCAGTCCCGTCGCCAACAGGAAGTCAAAACTAACATCTCCTTTTTATTATTATAAAATATTCGTAACACCTACTTAAATTGACATACTTATTACAATAATCATAACAATCTAAGCTATAGGTTTTATAAAGTAAACTTTTACAATTGAATATAATTTACAGTAATATTTCCTAATTAATAAATGAATGCTCAGAGGAAAGCACAAGTTATTAATATTTAAAATGACCACAACATTATAGTGTCTATAAAAAAATGGATAGATGGCGCTATTAGGTAGATTGCATCAGTAGATCTTGGCTGCTGTTATCCTAGTTGCGTTCAATGTCGGTAGATGGCGTTACAGCTGGCGACTAACTGTTACATGTGTGTCTGAAGGACATTTTTTGTAGCTTTCAGAAAAGCGTCATTATTTATTTTTAAATTACACGAAGTAGTTGTGAATTTATTTGTAAAATGTATTATTGTTGTTGCTTTTTGGATATTTATTCACATAAAAAAATGGTTCTGTACAGGGGGTGTCCAGGGGTTTAAGGATGAAGAAAACAAATTTATTCCAAAAGAAAAAGCAATGATGTATGAAGGCCGCATACAAGTACTGTTGATAAAACCACCACGACCATTTTATGACTTGACGAAAAAAGAACGGTTACAAGTAGCTTGGATTGAAAAAAACAGAGGAATACGTTGGAATGAAGGTTTTGTACCATATTTTAGCTATAAAGCTCACTTTGTTTTTTTTTAAGAATAAGACTATATTCACGAAAGTTAACGAAAAAGTGTTATGGTTAAAAGATATATTCAAAATTTATAATGTATATGATTTAGAAAGTAAGCAGTGTCCAAGTATAGTAACATTGTATACAAAATATTCTACTTCACCAGATATTATAAGTTGTATCAATCATACTAATATTTGTGCCTTAAAAAATGTATTTTGTTTAAATTATATTTCGTCGCTTCATTCTTCAGATATTTTTAACCATGTAGTCCCCTTCCCTTGCGCTAGCAACTACGCACGTCTTTTTAGATATTTATTTTACCCATTTTTTTTTTTTTTAATACTCCTACTACTGTGCTCCGCCTCGTTGTGTCGGTCTGTTGTAACCATTCCTTTTTCGTGCGCAGCAACGAACGGACGTCTTCAACTCTCAATAAGTAGTAGGTTAAAAGTGTATTTACCAAGTAGGCCGAAATGAAACGCGGAGGATAAGATCGAGCATTACAAAAATAAAATACGGAGGTTAGAAAAGAAGGCTCATCGTCGTCGAATAAGATGTTATTTGTCATCAGATTCGGAACAAAATTCAAGTAAGTACAATTTTGTTTATCGTTGGTGTTTTAAAAGTGATAATAAAAAGTTAAAATATTACTACTGTGAAGAAAAAACGCCTAGAGGTTGCCCGAGATGGTAACACGGTGGCTAAATACGAGTACATACCAGTTACTTTACTAAGTAACCCAATAATACCGGGAGGTTGTCCGCGATGGCAACACGAAGGTTTAATATACCGGGAGGTTATCCGAGATGATAACACGATGGCTATAAATAGAAGAAACATGGTTTCTATAAACTAGAATCACGTGTAATACTGTTCTTGTGTACCTACGAATTCTTCGTCGTGTAAAGTTATGACTACCCTCATAACTTATGAAAAATGTTACCAGGTCCAAGAGAAACGGGGGACCCTGAGAGTGTGGACACTGTGGCAGATTTCGAGCCAGACATATTACCGCCAGAACCACCAGCGAGCGACGTGATTACGGCTCCAGAAGTTGCGACTAATCCACCCTGCGTTGATATGGAAGCAACCAATCCCATGGATCCAAATATTTTGGCGGCATTAGGCGAAATCACAGACGAGACACCGGAGTTTGGCGAGAAAATTCATGAAAATCTCGCAAAAATATGGCTACCTTTGCTCAAAAAAGGTATGACAAAAGAAAATAGGGAGATACTCGTACTTTTGAGAAATTACCTCATACCCGAAACCTGTCCTTTACTTCAAGCACCAGCGCTTAACCTTGAGGTCTCTGTGGCCATACCGGAATCTGGTAGATTTCGGGACAAGAAAATGACTACTGACGCTAGCCAACAACAACCGGGACTGGGCATTACAGCTGTCAATAGAGGTTTACACCTGCTTGTAAATAATGAAAGCAGAGTAGATGCAATTAAATTTTTAAGTGACGGATGCCGAATCTTATCTGACTTGCATTACCAAAATACGGAAGCTAGAGTCAGATTTATACTTCCCGGGTTGGACAAATCATTTTTACAATTTCTTGATCGTTCCGAACGTGACAACACACTTTTTGGTAACGATCTTTCAGAAAAAATTAAAGCCTCAAAGGCGATTGTAAAACAAGGGGAACAAATCAAGAAGACTTTGCCCGCACTAAAACCTTCTAGTTCCAGCTCGAGAGCACAACCAGCAGCTAACAGGTCCAGCTACCAGGGAAACTGGTCGGGACCTTCTCGCTTCCAATCGAACAGGGGAGGGGGGCGAGGGGGTCAGAAACGTACCAATTACCGAGCTCCACCTGCACCCAGCCAGCCAAAGGCCAACTACAAGCAACGTGCTCCAACACGACGTCATTGACTCAGGTACATGCAGGAAGAATTAAGTTTTATTATGATTGCTGGGCAAATATCACTGATAATATGACAGTTCTCAGATGGATTAGTCAAGGTGTAGATATCCCTTTATCAGACGGTACTACAACCCCATAATACAACCAAAACATTTTGGTCTAAACAAGAAAAGTGTGATATGGTGATCGCAATTAACAAGCTTATAGATCTAGGTGCGGTTAACGTTTGTGAACCTGTAAAAGACCAGTTTATATCTCGCATATTTTTATCACCTAAGCCAAACGGTGAAAAGAGATTTATATTAAATCTGAAATCATTTAATCAGTTCGTTAAAAAATCTCACTTCAAAATGGAAGATCATAGGACTGCCTCTAAACTTATTCCAAAAAATGGTTTCCTTGCAACGATAGATCTTAAAGAAGCCTATCTTTTAGTTCCAATTAAAAAATCATTTCGAAAATACTTACGTTTTCAATTCGAAAATGATAAAGCTGATATAATAACATACGAATTTAACGCAATGCCTTACGGCCTTTCCATTGCTCCTAGAGTGTTTACAAAAATTATGAAGGAGGTCATGACCTACCTTAGATACAAAGGGCATAAATCAGTCATTTACTTAGATGACATCCTATGTATCGGTAAAACCTATACTGAGTGCCTCAATAACGTTAACGAAACCTTACTAGTGTTAACTTGTGTCGGTTTTGTGATAAATTATAAAAAGAGCTCATTATTACCCCATCAAGAATGCAAATTTTTAGGTTTTATCTATAATACGACAAACCTTTCGGTTTCCTTACCTATTGACAAACGTCGTAATATCGCGCAACTTGTTAAAAAGTTCATTAGTTTACCTCCCTGTACTATAAGAGAATTCTCTCAGTTAATCGGCGTTCTCACAGCAGCGTGTCCTGCTGTTAAATACGGGTGGTTATATACCAAAACACTAGACCGTCAAAAATACCTTTTGTTGAATCGATTTCATAATAATTATAATTTTAAAATAAAACTTGAACGATACATACTTAATGATTTAAATTGGTGGTCACAAAATATTTTTACATGTACAAACTTCGTCGTCACCCCTGATTTCGAATTGGAAATATTTTCCGACGCTTCAAAATCAGGGTGGGGAGCATTTGTGATGGTAATCGCGCTCATGGATCATGGAAGGAAACCGAAAGAGAATGTCATATAAACTACCTAGAGTTATTAGCTAGTTTCTTAGCACTAAAAACTTTCGCGAAGAAACGATCAAATTGTTCCATATTGTTACGAGTTGACAATAACACAGCGTTGAGTTACATTAATAGAATGGAAGGAGTGCAATATCCTCATTTAAATGATCTTGCTAATCAAATTTGGCAATGGTGCGAGAAGCGGAACATATGGATATTTGCATCCTATGTTAATACCAAACAAAATATCGAAGCTGACATTGAATCAAGAAAAATTAATCCTGATATAGAATGGAGCTTATCAGATCAAGCATTTAAAACTATCATTCGTAAATTAGGTCAACCTGTAATTGATTTGTTCGCTTCTCGCATTAATGCCAAATGTTATGTGTACGCATCCTGGTTTTCTGACCCAGACGCGTCTACTGTCGACGCATTTACAATTAATTGGAAAAATGATTTTTTCTACGCTTTTCCCCCATTCTCATTAATTCTTAAAAGTGCTTATAAGATAATAAACGATGAGGCGTGTGGTATACTCGTATTTCCATGGTGGCCATCACAGCCTTGGTTTCCTATTGTAACAGAATTAATCTCCTCAGAAATAATATTTTTTGAACCCAGTAAAAACTTGCTTCTATCCTCTTCCAGGGATCACCACCACCCACTGCACAGTCATCTTACACTGGCTGCAGCGATACTCTCCGGGAAGCCTTCCTCCGACGTAACATCCCAGTAGAAGCAATAGATCTCATGTTAGCATCGCTTTCTGATAATACCAAAAAACAATATAGCGTCTCATACAAACTCTGGTGGCAGTTCTGCAAAATTAACAAAATTGATACTTTTGAGAGCACAGTAGCAAAGGTCATCTCCTTTCTGACAACAGAGTTTAATAAAGGTGCCGCGTATGGATCTTTAAATTCCCACAGATCCGCACTCTCGTTACTATTGGGCAACAACATTGGTTCCGACGAATGCATTAAACGTCTGTTAAGAGGAGCCTATAAACTTAAACCTAGCAGGCCAAAATATACACACACGTGGGACCCGCAGTTAGTACTTAATCTCGTTTCTAAATGGTACCCGAACCGAGACTTAGATCTAAGTCAATTGACAAAAAAATTAGTAATCTTACTGGCTTTATGTACAGCACAGCGAGTCCAAACTCTTTCCCTAATAAAACTAGAGAATATAAATATCTCGTCAAATGGAGTAAAAGCAATGATAACAGACATTATCAAGACTTCGGCTCCAGGAAGAGAACAACCCGTACTTATTCTCCCGTATTTTGTAGAAAATAAAAATATTTGTCCTGCTACCGTACTCGCAGATTACTTATTTGTCACAAAAAACCTAAGAGCTAAAAATATAAATAACTTAATACTAACAATTAAAATACCCAACAAGGCGGCCATAGCTCAAACCATAAGTCGTTGGATAAAATTGGTGTTATCAGAGAGCGGTGTCGATACGTTACTATTCAGTGCACACAGTACACGACACGCCTCAACTTCTTCTGCAAGCTCGGCAGGCGTGTGCATTGACACAATACGTAGAACCGCGGGATGGACCAGTCGGTCTCAAACGTTTGCCAAGTTTTATAAACTTAATATAATTAATGAAGCAGAGTTTGCAGAATCAGTATGCCTTTAGTTGTAAAATTACATTAAGTATATTTTTAAAGAATTGATTGTAAATCAAACACGAATCATATTACAGAAGAACATCCTTTATTTTTTTCAATATTATTATGTAATTGAACAGTAAATAAATAATGACTTAAAAAAACTTTGCAATTTATTTAAATGAGCCTGCAAATCTCATTATCTCTTAACATCTACATGGTTAAAAATATCTGAAGAATGAAGCGACGAAATATAATATAATGATCAAACGAACTTCAAGTGAAGTTCGATCATTATTATATGAGTCGCTTCATTCGAAGATATTAATTTCCCAACCCGCCCTAGAAAACCCTGTAGAGATTTGCGAAAAATCATAACTTATTCATCTCTAAAATAATGATGAATGGTTACAACAGACCGACACAACGAGGAGGAGCACAGTGTTGGGAGTATTAAAAAAAAAAAAAAGAAAAAAAAAATGGGTAAAATAAATATCTAAAAAGACGTGCGTAGTTGCTAGTGCAAGGGAATGGGACTACATGGTTAAAAATATCTTCGAATGAAGCGACTCATATAATAATGATCGAACTTCACTTGAAGTTCCTTTGATCATTATATAAGTGGTGTGTTGAAAATAATGTTCTTTTAAAATAAGCAGCAATATAAATATTGAGATAACCAACATTTTTGTTTTATTTTTAACACCTGTATTCGTTACATTATAAGGACTTAAATATAAAACAGAGGCAACGGCTCACCTATAATATGGAACAGCATGTAAATTCTAGTATGAACAGCACATAATATTTAATGATACGAATGCTGTTTGTGAGCTCGCCCCATTCACCCACACGCACACACACATACACACGCATTAATATACCATTTAGGTACCATTTAGGTTTATGATACATATGCGTGTAATTTATACAGGCATATGTATCATGATATACGAATAAAAAATAATTCACCTGTACCAATAGTTTTTTTTTTTTTTTTTGTTAAACTTATAAAAGTTAATACAGTTTAACACGATTATGTTTATAAATCACAACATCAGATATGCATGCATGACTGTTTTATGTAGTAAAAAGGGAAAGATAATGTCAATACATCAAGACTTCTATAAATAAGAAACAAGTATTCAAAATGAATACAAGTATCTTTTCACTATCTGGAATACAACATTCACTTAGAATGAAGGATTCCGAGTACAACATTTGTTTTGAATCTCGATTCCGAATATCAGCATTAATTTTGAATAGATGATTCTTAATACAACACTTAATTTGAATGGAGGATTCTGAATACAGCCTTCATTTTGAATTGTGTATTGGGGTACTTGGGTCTCTTGATCCAAGTTCCCCAATACACACCTACTACCCACATTATGATATACATCAGTCTGGGTGACACTTAAGTTGGTGAAACGAGCATTAAGGCATCCAGTTAGGTCACACATATTGTTGGTGAAAGCAGGCAATCAGGCATCCAGTTAGGGTACACTTAATGTTGGTGAAAACAGGCAATTAGGCATTGAGTTAAGCATCCAGTTAGGTGACGCTTAGTGTTGGTGAAAACGGGCATTTAGGCATCCAGTTAGGGGACACTTAGTGTTGGTGAAACCGGCCAATTAGGCATTGAGTTAAGCATCCAGATAGGTGACACTTAAGTTGGTGAAAACAAGCAATTAGGTATCCAGTTAGGTGACGCTTAGTGTTGGTGAAAACAGGCAATTAGGCATCCAGTTAGGTGACTTTTAGTGTTGGTGAAAACAGGCAATTAGGCATCCAGTTAGGTGACACTTAAGTTGGTGAAAACAGGCAATTAGGCATCCGGTGAGGGGACGCTTAATGTTGGTGAAAACAGGCAATTAGGCATTGAGTTAAGCATCCAGTTAGGGGACACTTAGTGTTTGTGAAACCGGCCAATTAGGCATTGAGTTAAGCATCCAGATAGGTGACACTTAAGTTGGTGAAAACAAGCAATTAGGTATCCAGTTAGGTGACGCTTAGTGTTGGTGAAAACAGGCAATTAGGCATCCAGTTAGGTGACGCTTAGTGTTGGTGAAAACGGGCATTTAGGCATCCGGTGAGGGGACGCTTAGTGTTGGTGAAAACAGGCAATTAGGCATCCAGTTAGGGTACACTTATTGTTGGTGAAAACAGGCAATTAGGCATCCAGTTAGGTGACGCTTAGTGTTGGTGAAAACGGGCATTTAGGCATCCAGTTAGAAAGTTAGAAAACCCATCCATGTTCCTTCATCGCCCTTTTTTTTCCGGGGCCACGGTATCTCTTTCGAACAGTCCCGCAGCCCCGGCAGGCATCGGTCTTTGCGGACCCCTTCCTTTTTTCTGACTCTCTTTGAGGCGCGCGTGGAACACGAACGCGCCGTCGACACGGCCTGTCGCCGTGTCGACGCCTCCCCAGGCGTCGGGGGCCACGTGGTGGCTCCCGATGCCCGGGGCGTCTCCCGCGGCGGCCGGGACGCTGTGAGGTTCTCCCTCTCACGTTCCGCCACCCTGAGTCACCCGAGCCCTCAATCTCGCAACAGTCAGTACAGGTTCATTTGCCAGAAAAGCAGTCCTATACCACACGGTCGGTGTAAGATGTGTTTTATATAATTAAAACACTTCTCCGTAGTTGTAGTTTTACGTATTAAATAGTATTTTACAATTATCAGGTGAGACTTAATTTTATAACGTTGCAAGCCAATCCGCGGTCCAGAGCGATCTCCTAGCCGACGTACCATAGATTAAAAAAACCAACTCCATATTAGTGTTGCTACATAATAATAATCCTCTCACATCCCTTCTCTTTACTTAAAAACAATTAATCGTTACAATATTCATGTAAATAATTTGGTTTCTTAACAATTCGACCACTTCTAGTTTTACTATTTTCTACAACAATATTGTCAAAATTATTTTCTGTTCTTCAGAACAATCAACAAAGTTATCCACATCACAATTAACATATTTGAAATTTAAATTATCATTATTTTCCACAATGTCATCTACATTATTGTGCGCGAGTGGACTGTAGTTGATTGCGGGATGGTGTTAAACTGATATTACACTTTGTTTAATAATGGAGATTTATTTAAATATAGGTACGTTTTACAATAGAGATTAATTTAAACATGCGTTCCAGAGAGATTTTTTTTTTTTTTTTAGGAGGGACCACTCGCAGTTGCAACGCGCTAAGGTTGCTTAACTGCTTAACCGGACAATCCTGTGGTGGCCAAAAATTACTTTAAGGCCCCCAGCCAGGGCTTACAAACTAAGGATTTAAATTAAATGAACGGTCACTAAGGGCACCCCCTGTGGGGTTCGGGCCTCGGCTTAGTGCGTCATTGATGAGAGGGCAGCAAGGGACAACAGCCTGGGTCGGATCATTAATTGGGGAATCGGTCGTTACATGCTCAGCGTCGCGGGCTGGCTCGTCGAGCAAGGGTCGGGCAGTGATGTTACTGGGGGGTCGCGGAGGGCCTCGGCGGCGGGGCCGGATTCGCGGTTTGTAACGGTTCTTGTGTCTGTTTTTGTGTAATGTGCTGGTTTCCCTACAACTTTCTTGGAGAAGGGTGATGGGATCATCGGGTGTGGCAAGAGTGAGCCTAGGACGGCGAATTCTAGATATCTTGGAGAGGGCGTAATTGGCTGCTGAGGAAATCAGGGGGTTTGGGTGTTTTTCGGCCTTATCGAAAAAACCCTTTGTTAGGCGTTTCATGAATTGGGCTATGGTGGGGATCTTGAGGTCAACATGGAGTTGCTCATTCCTAACGTACCATGGGGCTCCCGTGGCCTTTCGTAAGAATCGGTTTTGGAGGGTCTGCATCTTATGGAGGTGATAGGGTTTGGTATGCGCGAAAACGGGACATGCGTAAGTCATGATAGGCCTAATGCACGCGGTGTAAATACGCAATTTGCACCTAAGTGACAATTTGCTACGTGCGTTCAGGACAGAGTGAAGCCTACCGAGAGCGAAGGCGGCACGCGAACGCACCGTCTTAATGTGCTCACTGAAGTTTAGGCGCTGATCTAAGATAACTCCTAGGTACTTGGCTTGCTTTTCCCAAGGGATCGGCTTGCCAAACATGGAGATCGGTTGAGGGGTGGGGGGGAGTTGGCGGGGTTTAGAGAAAAGTACCGCCTGGCTCTTGTCGGGATTGACCTCGATTCTCCATTTCCGGAACCAATCGCCTAAGGCGTTTGCGGATTTTTGGAGAATGCGCGTAATGCAGGGATAGCTTCTACCAGAATAATAGATGGCCGTATCGTCGGCAAAGAGGGCTAGTTGAGTTGAATTGTTTCTGGGGATATCGCTGGTATATAGCGTGAAGGCTAATGGGGATATCACGGATCCCTGAGGGACTCCTGCGCGAATCGGATGTGGGGTTGATAGCGCACCATCGATGCGGTATCGGAATGTGCGGTTTGACAGAAAGTCACGAAGGATGAGCACGAGACGATCAGGCACACCGAGCTGGTATAGCTTGTATATCAGCCCGTTGTGCCAGACCTTGTCGAATGCTTTCGCGATATCGAAGAACAAGGCACCGGTCACCATGCCTCGCTGAAGGCGGGCGCTGATGTGCTCGACTATGCGGTGCACTTGTTGGACACAAGAGTGTTGGGATCTAAATCCAAACTGTTCTTTAGGAATTAAGCTCTTTGCTTCGGCGTAGTCTTTGAGACGCTTATAAATGAGCCTCTCGTAGATTTTGCCTAGGACATTGAGGAGACTAATGGGACGGTAACTACTCGGGGAAGAGGCGGGTTTACCCGGTTTGGGGATTCCTATTACGGTGGCTTGTTTCCACGACTGAGGGAACATGTTGTTTGCCATGGCGCTATTGAAGATAGCGGTCATTAGCACTATGAGGGCGGGAGAAAAGAGTTTGAACACCCTATTGGTGATTCCGTCTGAGCCAGGGGCTTTTCTGTGCTTAAGGCCTTTTATGATATCCTCAACTTCCTCAGGGGTGACTGAGGGTAGAGGATCGTCTGGGTCTTCTACTGGGGGAAGGGAGGTCCGACGTTCAACTTCAGCATCCACCATCGCAAGGTGAGCTGGGTCTACTGGTTGGGTACTGGGGGAGCATTGAGTCTCTAGGCTGTCGGCCAGGCATTCGGCTTTGTCGTCGTCGTCAAAAGCGACGGTCTGATCGGGACGGATACCCCGCACGCTGCCCGGGCCTTGCCTTTTATAAGCACCGATTCGCGGGGGGCGCGAATCGGCCTTGATTATTTCTACTTCTGCCCACCGACCAATGGCAACGCGCGAAGTGGCCGAGCGGCGTAAACAAGTTTTTACTTGTTGCCGACCAGGCACGCGGCTCGGCTAGCGAACAGGCTTAAACCTGTCGCCCGGCTACAATCATACTATAAGTAGGGTAACAATAAACAATAAATAGGTACTACCTATTACATTACTCTAGCTTAATAATCTAATAAAATAAGTTATTATGTACTTAATCTTAAATCTATCCTAATCTAGTAATCTAGGGTCGGCGGCGCCGCTACAGATAACATCGCTGTCGTGCACATTTCTCCCGCCGTCGCCATCAGGCGATTCCGTGGGGAGCACGACAATCCGCTTCGTTGGTCTTCGGAGTACATGTCCTTTGGTCATCACGTCTACAACTCGTACCTCTCCGTCTGGACCTGGCAACACCTTTGTCACCCTTCCCTTGGGCCAAGTGTTGCGTGGGAGGTTAGGGTCGCAGATGGGACAACCTCTCCTACCTATAAATCGTCTTAGAGCGGCGATAGCCGAATCTGCACTAAGTGAATTTGCTATTTCTATATGTATAGCTCTACAAGTTAAACATGTAAATAAGGCTCCGTACCTTTTTTCTTTATGTCTACCTACCGTAACAGATATGGGGCCAAAATAATCTATACCAGTAAAAGTAAAAGGTCGTACATGATGAGCTAAACGGGGGTACGGTAGGTTTCCCGTAGAGGGTTTGGCTGGCTTTGCTTTTTTTATTTTACAATATAAACAGCCCTTTAAAACATTATTTACAGACGGACGTAGTCTCGTTATCCAAACGCGCTGTCTTAACTCGTTTACCGTTATCTCGGTACCGCCATGATGTAAACTTTCATGCACATACGCTATATATAGCTTCGTATATCTGTGCCTACCCTCGAGTACAATTGGGTTTTTTATTTCTTCATTGACGTCTTGTACCACTGTGATTCTCCCGCGCAAACGTAAAACACCTGCGTTGTCTAGGTATGTACTTAATACCGATAACGGGCTGTCGCCGGGCGCTGCTTTGTTGTCATTTATGGCGGCAATTTCCTTTGTGAAACTTTCGGCTTGTGCGCTTTTGACCCATTGTTCTTCGGCGCGTAGAATATAAGTAGCAGGTATAGGTAGGTAGTTTACTGTTTTATTCCTTGTTATTTTTTGCATAACTTTTTTAACGGGTTTGTTTTTGTGTATTCCTTTCCACGTTGGATCTTTTGATACATTTTTCTTAGTACACTTATATTCGACAGTGTGTTTACTTGGTCTACACAGGTCAATGAACTGAAGTACCCTTGCGGTTGTCCTTATCAGCCGTGTCCATTTGGAAAAACGTGTAATATTTGGGAGATGTTCGTTCACTTTTGTGTCGTTGATTACGTGACATTTGACGCGTTCTTCGCCCGTGTTCATGGGAGCAATGACCTTTTTGTCCTGTGGCCATTCATCTCTGCTTTTTCTAAGGAACTCGGGACCATTAAACCATCTGTGTTCCGAGTTAAAATGCTCCGGCGTGCTGCGTGTCGCGTCGTCTGCCACATTATCTTTCGAGGGTAGCCACCTCCATTCGTTCTTCTTGGTGAGTTCCTCAATTTCCGCAATACGATGCGCCACGAAGGTCTTGAATGTGCGTGGTTCGGCTTGAATCCAGGCCAGAGCGGTGGTAGAGTCGCTCCAGTATGTTAGGTCGCTCACCTCGAAGTCATGTTCTTGAACGACCGTCCGGGCTAGGCGCGCTCCTAATAGTGCGGCTTGCAGCTCTAGCCTAGGGATTGATACGGGTTTAAGTGGGGCTACCCTGCTCTTGGCTGCCGCCAGGGTCACTTGTACACTGCCGTCTGACCTTTCAGTTCGCCAGTATACCGCCGCGGCGTATGCCTCCTCGCTTGCGTCTACGAACGTATGCACCTCTCTGGCTATGACGTCACCGTAATCGTAGCAGCGTGGGATCAGTAGCGTTTCTATAGTGCTAAGTGAGTCCATCCATTCTTTCCATTTTGGTTGTAGCTCCTCGGGTAGCGGCTTGTCCCACTCCGTTTTGTACTTCCATGTGTTTTGAAGTATCCTTTTAGCCGGTGTAGTGATAGGTGATATAATTCCTAGTGGGTAGAATATAGACATTATTATGCTGAGCGCCTCCCGTTTGGTGGGTGGGCGTGTGTTGTTTAATAATAAAATAGGTGTTTTGTTTTTGTTGATTCGAAATACACACATCAAAAATGTCTAGGGATCAAGCATTTTTATGCGGATTTCTTGAGATTGAGATGTGGCTTTGTAATAAATTTATGATTTTATAAATTTATATGGATCCTTTTTGGTGCATTTCATAATTTGAATCAGGAACTCTCAATCAAATTCGAGTAAAAGATGAAAATAAGCTGTCAATATTTTCCCTATAAAAACATACAACGCATTGAAGACATTATTAGTGCTACTGTTTCCCTACTACTGATTAAAACCAACGTTATTATGGAGCGGCGACGTCATTTAAGCAGGGAAGAAATGCTCAGAGCCGTGGGAATGATAGAAGCTGGTTCCCGGCAACGTACTGTAGCTTTAGCTCTGAATACAAGTCAGAGTGTTATCAGTCGACTTTGGACACGTTACCGAAGCACTGGTACCGTGGCTGAGCGCCATGGAGGACGGTATCGCTGCACCACACGGAGACAAGACCGATACATTCAAATCTTAACTCGAAGAGCTCCAACAATAACCGCCATGATGTTAGCCGTGAGGCTTCATCACTCTTCAGGGAACTTAATTAGCGACCAAACAGTCAGAAACCGCTTGCATGAAGTGAACCTTCATTCCCGAAGACCGCTACGGGTACCACCTATAGCAATGCACAATCGTAGGATTCGATATCAATGGGCTCTTGAACACAGAAATTGGGCAGAAGAACAATGGCGTTTCGTGTGCTTTTCTGATGAGTCTCGTTTTGGTATGAGACCGGATACAAGACGTATACGACACTGGAGAACCCCTGGACGCCAACAGCGATTAAAATCCTGCCAGGAAGTCCATCCTTATAGTGGTGGAACCATCATGGTATGGGCGGGTATTTGGATCGGCGGAAGAACTGAGTTGATTTGGATCAGAGGCAACCTCAACGCTCAAATTTATGCTGAGACGATTGTATCAGACGTCATCGTTCCTCTACAAGTGCAAATCGGTCCCTTATTTCAGTTAATGCATGATAATGCACGACCGCACACCGCAAGAGTTGTAAGACAGACTCTCGCCGCAGCTAACATCAATGTCCTGCCCTGGCCTGCTCAGTCGCCAGACTTGAACCCGATTGAGCATGCATGGGATATGCTACAGAGAAGAGCTCTGCCGAATATGGAGGGTATCCAGTCGCAAGAAGACCTTTTCTTGTTGTTGCAACGAACATGGGCGGCCATTCCACAGCGTGATTTGGATGAACTCATTTTGAGTATGCCAAACCGATGTTCTTGTGTTGTTAGTGTTCGCGGTAGAAACACGGATTATTAATTGTTTAAGTTACCCAATAAAATTTTAAAGAAAACTGTTATTTCAGTCTTTTTTTCGAACTTTAATGTTAGTGGTTCAAATGTCAAAAATCCCTTTATTAGGAAAATGGCAAATTTCTTTATTAATGCAAAGGTGACTTGGTTTATCGTTACTGTGACAAACGAAAACACTTTATTTGATGAATCCTTAAAGAAAATTTTAATTAATATCAATCAGGAGAAAAGTTATTGCAAAAATATATGTTGATCCCTAGATACTTTTGATGTGTGTATAAAGCAATCTTTCTTAGTATCCCATCGTAGTCCGAGGGCTTTCTCGGTATCGTCGCCGCCTATTACTTTTATGTCTTGTGAAGGCGCGAGGTTATTGTTTAACACATTTTTATTGTTAGATATCCAACCACATAAAACAAAGTTGGCTTTTTTATGAATGTAATCTACTTGCGTTGTTATTTTCTTAGCTTCTTCTTCGCTGGGAAAGCTCTGAAGATAATCATCCATATAATGGTTGTTTTTTATTGCTGACACCGCGGCTGGGTATCTATCGGCAAAGTCGCTAGCGTTGCGATCCTTTATGTATAGCGCTGTACATGGAGATGACGTCGCGCCAAATATAACTGACGTCATGCGATATTCGTCTGGCGGTCCGTTTCGTTGGTCACCGCGCCATAAAAATCTCAACGCATCGCGATCTTCTTCCCTTATTTTTATTCTCATAAACATTTCTTTAATGTCCACTGACACAGCTATTTTGTTTTGACGGAAACGCATTAAAATACCGGGCAATGATAGTAATAGGTCAGGTCCTGATAGAAGTAGGTCGTTAAGGCATAGACCCGCTGTCTTCGCTGCCGCATCGTGTACGAGTCGTGGCGGCTTATGTGGCTTGGCTGGGTTGACCACTGGGAAGTGAGGTAAGTACCAGGTTTTATTGATTGTGTAGGTATCGGATGCCTTTTCTGCATAGCCTGAATTGAATAGATTGTCAAGGCGTTGCAAGTACTGGGTCTTGAGGTTTTCGTCCTTATCTAGGCGTCGTTCTAGATGTTTTAGGGCACCTAGGTAGTTGTTTGGTATTTTAGGTACCTCTTGTTTCCACAATAGTCCGGTCTCGAAGCTGCCATCGGGTAATCGTCGACTCTTCTGTTCTAGGATGTCTAAGGCTCGCTGTTGTGGGTCATCTTTAGGTATCCTAGGCTCTATGCCTAATGATTCTAATTTGAAAAAGTTTCTCATTGTTTCTTCTATTGGTTCCATATTTTCTTTAGTTTTGATGTGTCCGCAAAATGTAGCTATAACTTTATTTACAGAGTACTGACATCCATGTAATACCCATCCAAGTTTTGTATACGATGCTACCGGTTGATCACGCGCACCTGTTCGTGTTTCGGTGGCTACTAATAAATGCCAATTATCTTGGCCTATTAAAATCATTGGTCGCGCGTTTTTATAAACAAGAGTGCTATGAATGTCGTTTAAATGCCTACAATTATTTATGTCCTCGGTTTGTACAGTTTGCGCCATAATTTCAAGCCTATTTACGGTGCGCGCCGCCTCTATTTTCGGTGGGTTGCTATGGTGCTTGCCTTGTATGTGAAGGCTCACAGATCGGCTTTGCTCGTGCTTGACCTCCGTGCCTATGCCTTGTATCCACATAGGTTTGGCTGGCCCATCTGCACCTAGGATATCTGCTACTGACGCGTCTAACAAGGTGACTGTACTCCCATCGTCTAACAAGGCATATGTGTCTACACTTGTATGTGGTCCGCTCAATGTGACAGGTACTATTTTTAAATACGCGCGGCGATTCTGAGGCAAAGTTGTTGATACTGTTTCCCGCGCCGACGTAACGGTTTCATGTGTGATAACGGGCGTCGGCGCCGGCGCCGGCGGCGGCGTCGCTATGTTGTGTGTCGCCTCAACTTTACGCTCTTTATGCAACAGTTTGTGATGTTTTATGTTACATTCTTTTATGTCACAAATAGGCGCTTTACACATAAACCTTCTATGCTTGTTTCGAAGGCATCTAAAACACATGTTGGAGTTTTTTGCTATATCCCATCGTGTATCTATGTCTAGCTGTTTATATTTACTACAGTCTGGTAATTTGTGGCCGTGTTGCTTGCATGCCGGGCATTGCTCGTTTGATGTTTCCCTATTTACATTAAACGTGCGCTCTACTCTGCGCCGTTGTCGTACACCATTGGAGTCATCATTCCCACGTTCTGGCTGTGCGTACGCGCCACACTTATCTGCCTCTTCATTCATAAACATAGATAAGCGCTTTAACTCGGGAATATCTTCAACCTTTCTATTAGCCGCGTAATCATACCATTTGTTTCTTAGTATTGGCGTTAACTTTTCTACGATACAACGCGACATTTCGGGGCTATGTAAATATTGAATTCTATTTAATGCTTCTACCGTACCCACCGTGTTTGCTATACGGCTAGCAAAAATACATATGTCCCTAGGGTTATCATTTAATTTAGGTAATAATTTTATATGATCTAACTCGGTCATAATCAAGGCCTCAGGCCTACCGAAACGTCTTTCTAGTGCGTCTAGAATGACCTGAGGGTCAGATTGACTATACAATAGACAACCTACAGCTTCCTTTGCGGCGCCTCTGAGGCTCATCCTAATCCTAGCGACATTTTCTATACAGGAAAAATACGTGTGTGAGTCACAATACGCGGCCTTAAAAGCTATCCACTCACCGGGTTTTCCGTCGAAGACTGGTAGCTGCTGGATGTACCTGGGGGGCTCTCTTGAGCTGCGCGCGGCTTGTGCTAGGGCCGCGGCGAGGGTCCCCACGTCTATCACTTTATCACAGTTCACATTTCCGTGTAGCACTTCACTCGCGATATTGCCCTTGTTTACTTTCGCACACACACTTTCCCCGTAGCCGTCGTCGTCCCGCAACGGTTGAGCGCCTGTCGCGGCGCCGGTATCCTTCGCTGCGTCCCTGTCGTTCCTCCCGCCGCTGACGTCGTGTGGCGGTGGTCGAGCCTCACCTCCGGGTGGCGGCGCCGGTCGCGCTAGCCACTTTCCAATCCTTACGGAGGCGAGGTCGTCCTCCATGTCGTCGTCTTCACTCGAGTCAGCTTCGGCTCTGATGCGCTGCAGCTGTATTTCTTGCAGCTCTCGCTCTGCCTTCGCTTGCTTGACCTTCATTTCCGCCAGCCGCTCTCTGGCCTCCAGTTCTGCGAGGTGCTTTTTTCGCGAAGCTGTAGAGCGGCGTGACCTGGTGTCGCCGGGCTTGAGCGTACCCTGTGTCTGCGTGGCATCGGTGGTGGTAGTCACCGTAGATCCGCTGCCTGTGTCCGTCACAGCGACCGGGCTCGTGCTGTATTCTGGTGCCGGGTTACTGGCACCCGATCCGGCGGTCGCTGTCGGCTCCTGCTGGATCTGTTCTCTCCTGGAGTCTCCACTACGGCTGCGTGTTAACACCATCCTACTGGATTTTGAAGATTCGGCTGCGAAGGACCAGAATGTGCGCGAGTGGACTGTAGTTGATTGCGGGATGGTGTTAAACTGATATTACACTTTGTTTGATAATGGAGATTTATTTAAATATAGGTACGTTTTACAATAGAGATTAATTTAAACATGCGTTCCAGAGAGTTCAAGTCGACTACTACCCCGCACGCTGCCCGGGCCTTGCCTTTTATAAGCACCGATTCGCGGGGGGCGCGAATCGGCCTTGATTTTTTCTACTTCTGCCCACCGACCAATGGCAACGCGCGAAGTGGCCGAGCGGCGTAAACAAGTTTTTACTTGTTGCCGACCAGGCACGCGGCTCCTTTGCTACAGGCCGTAACCTGTCGCCCGGCACGCGGCCCGCGGCTCGGCTAGCGAACAGGCTTAAACCTGTCGCCCGGCTACAATCATACTATAAGTAGGGTAACAATAAACAATCAATAGGTACTACCTATTACATTACTCTAGCTTAATAATCTAATAAAATAAGTTATTATGTACTTAATCTTAAATCTATCCTAATCTAGTAATCTAGGGGCGGCGGCGCCGCTACAGATAACATCGCTGTCGTGCACAATTATCTTTGTTACAATTACTATAGTCTATACTCGTATCTCTAAAAGCTAAATTGTCAACACAATCATCATCAGTTATATCATCCTTAGATCTTTCAATTAACATATTGTTTTGTACATTCTAGATCCTCATCATCATAATCATATGTATTTTTTACATTAGATTTTCTATATTTTTAACATTTAACCCTTTAAGGAGCAAAAAAGTATAGGTATGGGTAAATAAAAAAAAAACTAGATCAAATCAATTTTCTTTAATACTTAAAAGAAAATCTAAAACAAAAATATTTTTTTATACTGAGTTTTCAGGTTGTAGCTTTTTAGATACAAAAACACAATTATAAAAAATAGGTTACTAAGAACTTCGTATCTAAAAATACACAAAATTATTCTCGGGCTTGCAAACTATAAAAAATAATCAACTTTAAACGTTAAAAAAAATTAAATTAAATACTTCTGTAAGAGAGATCAATGGTTAAAAGTAAATTAAATTAAATTATTGAGCCGTGATAGGCTATTTGGTATGAAATTCACGAAAGCAGTTACGTTTTTCCGTAAGACACAGCCGCGTATCACATTTCAGACAACTTATAACTGTCTGTCCCGCTGTGCAGTTCCTGCACCGACCCTTCTTTACAATAGTAGGTATATGGTGTAAGCCATCAGTGCGGATATCTTTTTCGGGCCTGGGCACAACGGGTTGTTTAATTTTCACCGAATCTGTTGCCATTCTACTAACCGTTTTCCCTTTTTGTAAAAGCGTGTACGAAATGCTTAATTTAAAATCTTTGAGAGATAATACTTTCTTTTCATTTAACATTTTGCAATGCCGCCTATATACTAGCCAGCAATTGTTGACGCAAATATCTACCAAATGGTAATATATTCTCTTATACCACTTCCTACTCTTACTGCCTGTGCGATACAGAGAAACAAACATTCCGGCCAAGTCCACACCACCCATGTGCTGGTTATATTCTGATATAACCGTTGGACATTTGACATTTACTTTACACTTAGAGGCCTTACAATATCTTTTTACAAAAGTTTCTCTGTTATCTGCTGCATATGAACTAGCTAAAGTAACACATTTATTATCCGCCCATTTAGTAATAGCAATCTTCTTTTTGTTATCGACCATAACCTTATAGCTTCCTCTTCCTTTCTTTAGCAAGTCTTTGTCCGAAATCATGTTACATCCTCTCAAACGATCTTTACGGATAACCCCCAATGACAGGATGCCAAACTCACTTCTCAAATATGATACAAGTTCAAGAGAAGAGAACCAGTTGTCAAAAAACAATGTTGTCAAAGCTGGATTTTCAATAGTTTTTGACACACGTAGTACACATTTTTCAGTCAGTCCAAAATATTTATTTTCAGTGTCCGTGAAACACACGTCATCAAAAGTGCTTTCATAAGGGAAAAAGTCATAAACTATGCCAGATACTCCTGCTCTGACTAAAAACTTAAACCCCCAGGATGGGGCTTGTTTTTAATGTACTGCCTTCTTGATCCAGCTCTTGTCCCTTTGTACGGGATCATCATCTCGTCAATAGAAAAACTTTTTTCGGGCTCTATTCGTAAACAATTTCTTCTTACGTGTTCCATGACAGGTCTCACTTTGTTATATCGATCATTGAGGTTCACGTCGCTATTATCGGAAAAGTGCAAGTATTTACGTAACAGCTGGTATCTTTTCAGAGGCATTACCGATGCAATTTTGTCATACCTTAATTGATGTGACCAATAATCTTTGTAAGAAGGCATACCAACAATACTCATGAGCATATCAATACCTAAAAAGTTTTCGTATTCTTCTGTTGTCATATCAACTGATTTGCCTGTGCTTTGAGTTGAGTAAAGGTTTGATTGATAACAGATAAATCCCATCAATTCATCGTCGAACAATCTTTTGAAATATTGATATGGAGTATCAATACCAGTGACTTGTTCCTGAAATGAACTGTCTACACTTGTTTCCCTGTCCACAGGCCACATAAACTTTGTAGATTTAAATTTGAATTCCATATGTTCCTTTTTTCTTTTCCTTGAACGCTGAATTTCAGCAGTAGAAGTCTGGGGTTGAATTAGGTCTTCTTGTCTTGAGCTTGATGATGGTTCTATCCTATTGTTTTGGTTTTGAGTTTCTAATCTGTGTGACCGTAGGAGTCTTGATGCAATTGGTATAGGACTACAAGTATTAGAATAAATGGTATTTGGCGTGCTTGGCGACTGTACGGATTGTGTTGTCCCTGGTGATGGATTTGCTGTCACAAGAGAAGGTGAAGATGGGATCGTAACACTCATGGCTGGTGCATCGGGTAACCATGAGTTTTCTGCTGGAGGCCGTATTTGCGATAATGGGTAAGAGTCGTCTTCGCTATCTGTTTGTTCAAAAATATCCATCATGTCGGTGGGAATATCAGGAGCCTCTGAAGACAGGTCTAAATCTAAGTCAGAATCCTCAGACCCTGAGTCAGCAGGCGGCAACAGGGCTAAGATTCTTGAACTCCTAGAACTTCGCTTCATTTTCTGTAAAAAACGTAAAGTATTCTTGTATCTATTTGGACACAAACAAATTATTTTGCTAATCACTGAGAAAGACGCCCAGTATCTATTTAGATACATGGGTAGTAAACTCGATTTATAGGGGTAAGTTGCAAAGTATCTATTTAGATACAAATACTTAATTCATTCAATAAACGTAAAATAACATAATTTTGTAATGAAATAATACTTACTTGTTATAGATAGATGCCTTTGAAATAATATGACACTAAAAGATTTACAATATATCCACTTTTACTACGACTTTCAACGAAATTTTAATAAACGTCCACCATTACTTAGTTTCGGCGCGAACCGTCTAACTTCTTGCTGTGACTGGAGGGAAAGAGATAGTACTCGTGGCTCGGCGTATTGCGTTCTCGTTCTATTGTAGCTTGATAACTCGTACTGCAAACGGAATACGATCGCGCGACTTTTGAATTTTATGTAATGCGCGTTTAAATGTTTTGTGCATATTTAGATACAAAAATACTTAAAGGGTTAAATATATTACTCAGAACTATTATTATATATTTATTTCTCAGAACTTTCTGCCCATTTTCCAATAATACTACATAGGATCTATCTTTATCCCATTCTTTTACAATTTTACCTGGGATTAACTTATTCTTATTTCTATCTCTAATCTAATTTTGTCCATTATAGAATATCATTCCTTTACCCTTAACCTTCCTATCATGATACATTTTATAACTGTCTTTTTTCTTTTGTACATAGTTTTTTATTTTCTTATACTTTGTTTCATAACCATGTCTATTCACAGGTAACAAAGAAGCTACTTGTCTACAAATCATCATCTCATTTGGCGACTTTAACTCATTATCAATAGGCATATTCCTGTATTCTAACATAGCCAAATGTATATTCTTAATTTCCAATAAACATTTTTTTAACATCCTTTTAACTGTTTGAATGTGGCGTTCAACCATCCCATTAGACCTAGCATAATAAGGCGTTGATGTCTTATGTTTAAACCCAAATTGACAGAAATCTACAAAAACAGAACTTCTTTATTGAGCTCCGTCATCTGTATATAATAATTCAGAGGATTCCCCATCTAGAGAATGATGTTTGTAAAGCTTTTATATGCTCTTCAGCTGATTGTTTTTTTAGTTCACATAACTCTATATACTTAGTAAGATAATCTACGAGTACTATTAATAAAAAGATTTTATTATTAAAGAAAAACATATCAGCTCCTATTGTACTCCATGGTTTATCAGGAACTTCTCTTAATTTTAATGGCTCATAACTATGACTTTTTTGATACTGTAAACAGATGTCACAATTTTTTATCATGTCTTCTATTTCTTTATACATATGTGGCCAATATAACAGTCCTTTTATTCTATTTTTACACTTTTCATAACCCATATGATTGTAATGAATTTGCTTTAACATGTCACTACGTAATGATTTTGGTACTAACAAAGCTGAATCTTTGAATATTAAACCATTAGCTACATATAAGCTTTCTTTAATAGAATGATAAAACTTTAATTAAAATGGTATATCTGAATATTTAGGCCAATCATTTTGAATATAATTAATAAGCAATATCAAGTTTTCATCTTTAGCTGTTCTTCTTGAAATATTTTTAATTTTTGTTCACTAATATTTAAATTTTCTATAATCATACAGACATGCATTTCTATCTTTTCATCAATATCCTGATTACATATCGCACCTTTAGAATTGAAGTGGCTTAACTTAAAATTTTAAGAAAATGTCTTTTATGCATCGAGCGACTTATAAACATGTATTCTTTCAATTTATTAAAAATAAACAGACCCTTTTAGGATAAAAAAGGACAAACGTACTATTTCCGTCTCTTTCAAATCACGTAATTACCGCGCGTCACTCGGTATTGAAGGACCCCATTTAGTGTTGCGTGGAACTGGACAGTGCTAATCGTTGGGTGCCGCGCGGTTCCTCCGTAAGCGTCGTAAACTGTAATTTGCCGTTTTAATACTAAACGCAAGGTGAGTTATTTGTTTGATATTTGTTTTTGTAACGACTCATTTAGTTTTTGAGTGAAAAGCCCTCTGAATGATAATAATGTTGTGGTGTCGTATTTGTACTGCCGTCATTTTAATACTAAACATTGCATACATGATCGAGTCATATTTTATATTATGGCTTTACTTTGCTAACCGATTTTGTGACTACGGAGACGTTTACGTAAATATGTTTGCTCTTTACTGAATTCTGTGTGGCTTAGCGAGCTTTATTGTAATTGAGTCTTTTTATTTATATTTCAGTTAAAGTTTGAGATTAATAATGAAAAGAAAAGCAGATCACATTTTGCAACTATTAAATAGCCGGAATTAAAATACAATGAAGGAACAGTGTGATGAGATGAGAACACCAAGTTCCGAAGGTTGTACTAGTGTTTAACATGAATCCGAAGATTGTGGTAAGGAAAACTATTTAAAACTACCCTTGGATAAGGCGACGGATGGAAGTACTAGAATTAATCCTGAAATTTTACCGCAAGTGGAATCTGAACAACGGATTTTAAAGTATGTTACAGTACGATTCAAACTTAATGGCGGCTCGGAACATCGTACGTGCCGCTGCGTAGTTCGCAATTTTAAGGTATCAGTGGGACGTGGAGGGGCATGCCGGCAGCATAAGTACAGTCGAGCTCATAATAATTTGTTGTTGTTTGTTAACTGTTTTTTTTTTTTTTGTTATAGTTTTGTTAAGTTTTTTTGTTATTGTTCCGTTCGTTGTTCGTTAGTTACGTAAAGGTTTAAGACTGTTTTTGGTTGTGCGGAAATTACTTTGGTATTTATTTGTAAAATGCCTCGCGGACGATACATTTCATAAAACCTATACAGCACTAAAACATTCACACAAGTTTCAGTTATAAAATAATTAAACGAGCTTAGATGATTTTCGGCTTGACTGTACATGCGCGAACCTGCACTGGCAGCTAACTTCCGAGCCGCCATTATGTTGGAATCGTACTATAACAATACGTCGGAAATCAGTCGTGAGTATAACGTTGATTCAAGTATTATTGAAGAACAAATATCACAAAATACGAGGGATTGGTCCAGTAGTACATCATCATCCAATTCTTCTACGTCATCATCTTCAAGTTCCAGTGCATCGTCGTCGTCATCAAAGTCTTCTTTACCGGCGAAACAAAATGGAGACGAAAGGAACAGTAACAGCCCACCTTCAATCATACCAGGTACTCTAACAGACCGCACGAATATAATTTGTGCCGAACCTTCAACTAGCAAAAGACGTTTAGATAAAGACATAAACTACCGTCAATCACCTGTGCATTCTGAGGAATCAGACGTTGATCTGAGTGACGCTGATCCGACTTATAACGATTCATCGCTACAACCTCATCAACCACCACATCTGACAATGAAAATGATGCAATTGTTTCCTCTGAATTACTTCCACAGAATAAAAAATCTAGGAAGCGCCTGCGCAATCCATCTCAATGGAAACAAAATATCGTTAAATCGCTTCGGAATAGCGGAAAAGCCTACCAATCACTTTCAAAAACGAATAAAGAGGTACCTGCGAAAAAAGTAAGAGATAGTTGTGTTTGTAGACTTCGTTGTTCTGATAATGTAACTCCTGAGAAGAGATGCGAAATATTTGACTCTTATTGGCAGCTAAGTAATTTGGACTTGAAGCGATCTTTTATCAACGCATGCATGATAGAGGTGAAACCCAAATACAAGTACACAAATGCTGCCAATCCTCGTAAACCAAACACAGCTTTTTATTTTACTGTTGATAGCCAAAGAATCCGCGTATGTAAAACTTTTTTTATCAATACGCACTAGATATAGTCAAATAAGAACTGTGAAACTGAAAACAAATTCCAATGGTTTTGTGTCAGAAGATCTTAGAGGGCGATCTAGAAGCCGAGCACCGATTGACTTAAGTCTTGTACAAGATATTAAAGACCATATTAAAAGTATACCGCGTATAGCCCTTATTACCTAAGATCTTCTACTACAAGAGAATATATTGATGGCAGCAAGAGTATAAAAGACCTATGTAGGGACTTTAATACTAATCAAACCAAAGGAAATAAACCTCACGCTCCATACTGGGTTTTTTACTTAATATTTACAACTGAATTTAATATTAGCTTTTTTAAGCCCAAAAAGGATTTATGTGACCAATGTACAAGATATGAATTAGCATCAGCAGATGAAAAGTTAGGTATTCAAGAAAAGTATGATAAGCATATTAAAGATTTGTTAGAAAATTCTGGGTTAAGTAATAAAATTTTAAGCCTGTTTCATTCATACAATCTTGAAAACCAATTTTTGGAGCCTACTAGAATAACCCCAACTAGTGCCACTTGCCTAGATAATATTTACACAGATGTTATACCTACCCACAAATAAATTATTAACTTAATAGATTCAGATCACTGTGGGCAATTGATCACAATTCCTAATGTAAGCAAGAAAGTCACTAAAAAGGATATCATTGTTAATCCAAAAACTAAAACTCGCCTGGAAACCTTTAAAACTAAACTTTTGTCTAAATTACCACTATTGTCAACTACTGATGATCCCAATCAACATTATAACGATTTTTTCAGTATGTATTGCACACAATTTAATACCACGTTTATTCCTAAGTCAATCTCGGTTAATAGTAATGCTTCCTTCAATGACTGGGCCACTATTGGTATTTATAAGAGTCGAAAACGACTTTATGAGCTGTATGCAGAGCGGACCTATAAAAACACTGTAGAATTTAAGTTGTATGTTAAGAATTATTTTAAAATATTTAAAAAAGTTTGTATTATAGCAAAGTCAGGTTACTTGAGTTCAAAAATTAAAAACAGTAGTAATGTAATTAAAATGACATGGAACATTATTAATAGCGAAACGGGAAGGTCTTGCAACCGAAATAGTGACTACAGCCTTGCTATTGGCGATACAATTTTAAATTCAGACACTCAAGTTGCCACAGCCTTTGAAAATTTATTTGCGGATATTCCCGTATCGACTAATAAATCACTAAACTCGTCACCTGCTGCTGCCGAGTCTTTACTAAAGGAAAACGTTTCAGTCTGTGATTCAGAATTTAATTTTCAATATGTCATTTGTAAAGATATAATTAAAACTTTTTACACCTTAAATGTTAAACAGACCGCCGATCTATGGGGTCTTTCTGTGGACGTTGCTAAGTCCATTATAAACATTGTAGCTCCTTCTTTAGCTGTAATATTTAACGATTGTATTAACCGCGGTGAGTTTCCTGATCTAATGAAAAATAGTAAAATAATACCATTGTTTAAATCGGGTGGTACATCAGACCCCACTAATTGTTCTATATATGGATAGCTCAGTGGCAAGGGGTGGCAACACTGACAGACAATAAACAAGATGTCATTGAGAAAGTGTCTATTATTTTATTATACAAATATAACCTGGTGTCAGGTGAAAATTAAGTAAAAACAAGTAACCATATTGTTAAAAAACTAGACGACAACCTTTGTGGAGAACTAGAAATCTTAGTGAAAAAGTGAAGATCTTAGTGTAAAACAAAATCCAATATGCCGGACGAAGAAATGACGCCGCCGGTTCATACAGTGGATGGGCTACGACCACCAAAACTTAGTGGGGCAGACGCTAATTGGAAAAAGTATAAACAACTTTTCGAAATATACATAGAAGCAGCAGGCTTAGAAAAAGTCCGAGAAAACCACAAGATCGTCATCTTTCTCAATGCAGGAGGTGAGGAAGTTGTGGAAGTTTATAATACGCTTAAGGAGAAAGACAAAGGCTCTCTGAAGGCCTTATTCTCAGCTTTAGACGCGTATGCAGAGCAATTGAAGAGCTTGGTGCTCAAAACATATGAGTTCCTAAACTACAGGCAACAAGATGGTGAAGCAATTGACCACTTTGTGACAAGGTTGAAAAATCAAGGAATTAAGTGTGAGCTAGGTGAAATGGAAGACAGGCTAGTTGCAATAATGTTGGTTATCGGGGGTTGGCTTTAGAATCGTGCGGCACGCGGAGGGGCGTAAAAGGGGTTAAAGCTGGTAGGGATTGGGTCCCCAATTATAATGCTATCACTCGTATTACTAAGTAATGCATCTTTTTCGAGAAAATGTTTCTAACCTCAAATCAGTTTTATAGCGAAAACGGAACGTTAAAATGGGCGATTGACAACCAAATCTGTTATTCTGTTCCACATAATTTTGTGCAAAACGACGTGAAAATTGGCAAAACAGAATGGAAAAAATATAAATAAATGGTATGTTATGTGTCACTGTCATTCGTTTGTTCATTCCGTTTCTTCTCCAGTTGCGTGAATGTGTGTGTTCCCTGTGTTTCGTGGTGTTTTTCTTGTGGCTGTATTCGACGACTTTGGAAGTAAGCTGGACTTGGGGCACCCCGACACGGCACGTGGTTATTTTTTTTTAAACCATTCAGAAGTAGGAGCCCCGCTGATCAGCGGGGCTCCGTCGACCTACCCTCCCTCAACTGCGCCACGGTAAGTGGTACAGGATACTACTAGGACTTGGGGCACCCCGACGTTAGGTTAGTTAGGTTCCTTTAAACCCTGCAGACATAAATAGGAGCCCTGCGTAGCGGGGCTCCGTCGATTTCGCTTTTTAGGCGAATATAAAGTGTTTTGAGGTTAGGTTGCAAAAATTGAGTTTTCTCAAGAACGGAGCGTTGGTTTTACATTGGAGTGGTGTCAGGGCAGAAGGGGGCACCTCCTCCGTCCTTCTTCCTGCCAAACAATATTAAAGCCAACCCAAATTTAACCCTAATATGCCTTTTGAGCAGCTTTGAAGTGTTTTGAGGTTAGGTAGTCTTTCTCAGAAAAGGTGCATTACCTATTCATGGGAGTGATACCAGGGGCCAAGGGAGAACCCTCCAGAAAGTGCCCCGCCTTCGGTAGGAGGTGTGCAGTGTGTAGCAAGTACAACCATTATGCAAAGCAGTGCAGGTCTAATAAGAAACAGGAAGAGAAGAAACTTAGTGAAAGAAAGAAAGTACGGTCGAACAAGCTATTTGGTATACAGTTTAACCCACAAATTACATTGTAAAATGTATACCAAATAGCTTGCTCGACCGTACATGCCGTAGAAGAAGAAGACAGCACTGACAGCGATAATAATGTCTACCTGTCGAGTATCCTTACTAATAACAGTGTCAAACAACAGTGGTTGGTTAAAATAAAGGTGTGTGAAAAAGAGTTAGAATTTAAAATAGACACTGGGGCGGACTGCAAAACTTTGTCCTTAAAAACTTATAATAAAATTTAAGATAATAACTGTGTGTTAAAAAGGTCTAAAAATGTAAGTCTAATTGTGTATAATGGAGAGAAAATTAAAACAGTAGGTCAGGCTGAATTGGATTGTTATTACAAAAATGAAAGTAAAGTGATAAAATTTAATATTATTGATTTGCCAGTGCAGCCAGTGATAGGCTTGCCTGATTGTATTAAATTAAACCTAGTGAAAAGAATAGAAAGTCTGTCACAGTCCAATTCAACCAAAGAAAGTTTTGTAAAACAGTATAAGGATGTTTTTAAAGGTCTTGGTGATATAGGTACTTATAAAATAAAGGTTAAGGATAACGCAGTGCCTGTAATTAAACCAATAAGGCGAGTTCCTCATGCAATTAAAAATAGGTTGAAAGAAACTCTAGATAACTATGAAAAAAGGGGTGTGATTGAGAAAGTAGAGGGTCCAACTGAGTGGTGTAGTAACCTAGTGATAGTTGAAAAACCTGACGGGTCGCTTAGGTTATGTTTAGATCCAAAGGAGTTAAATATTAATATCTTGAGAGAGAATATTTTGAATCCGTCTCCAGAGGAGATTTATAATAATTTACAAGGAAAACAAGTGTTCAGTGTGTTGATGAAGGATGGATTTTTTCAAATTAAATTGGAGGATGAAAAAAATCTTTGTACTTTTGGAACATCTTTTGGTAGTAAAAATTTAATAGAATGCCTTTTGGTATATCGTCAGCACCTGATGTAATGCAAAAAATGAACACTAAGATATTTAGGGACATAGAAGGAACTATGATCTATTTCGATGACTTGATAATAGCAGGAAAGGACGAAGAGGAACATGATAGGATTCTAACTAAAGTGATGAATAGTGCCAGAAAGTACAATGTTAAGTTTAATAGTGCAAAATTACAATATAGACAGGAACATGTAAAGTATGTAGGGTTGATAATAAATAAAGAAGGAATTAGTGTTAATCCAGATCATATAAAAGCAATAGTTAATCTAGAAGAGCCAAAAAATGTAAAACAACTACAGAAATTTCTAGGTATGTGTAACTACCTAAGCAAGTTCATTCCACAGTATTCAAAAACAACAGATCCACTGAGAGTTTTGTTAAGGAAAGATGTAGAATGGAATTGGGGATCAGCCCAAGCACAGGCTTTTAGTGAAATAAAAAAGAAATTAACTTGTGCACCTACATTAGCAATGTTAAATAGAAAGGAAATGTAGTTTTACAAACAGACAGCTCAAAAAATGGTGTGGGAGCATGTTTAATGCAAGAGGGGAAACCAATATCATTTTATTCAAGGGCATATACTGAGTGCCAGACTAGGTGGGCTCCTATAGAAAAAGAGGTTTTTGCAATCTGTGTGGCAGTTGAAAAGTATCATCAGTTTGTATATGGACGCAAAATATTAATTGAAGAGCAAAAGAAGTCATTTGATGATTTCGGGAATCCGAAAAAAAAAAGACTTAATACTTTTGATTTAAGGTACGAAAAGAAACAAAATTATGCGGTTACGATCGCACTAAAATAAAAGATACTCTTGAGGCAATAAGTAATGGAATGCCCATTCGGGCAGCCTCTAAACTATTTGGCGTCCCACGAACGACATTGCAAGATAGATTGGCTGGTCGCATAGATATAGATGTATGTAAAACTGGACGTCCTTTGGTTTTAAACCCATCCGAAGAAGAAACATTGGTTCAATGGCTGATACAACTTGCCAAGTGCGGTTTCCCAAGAAAGAAAACTGATTTAATAAACAGTGTTAAGAAAATTATGAAAGCTGAAAATAGACAAAATCCTTTCAAGAATGATACTCCGGGCCAAAAATGGTACGAATTGTTTATGAAACTGCACCCAGAACTCAGTCAACGAACACCGGAGACCATAAATACAGCAAGAGCTATAGTAACAGAAGAATACATAAGAAAATGGTTTTCAGACTTCTTTGATTTCCTGACAAAGACAAATAACTTGGACATTCTGGAAGACCCAACCCGCATTCTCAATGGTTATGAGTTTAGTTTTTTAGAGTCTAGTTTTCAAATTTGTCCAAAAACAGGTAAGGTTATAGGACCAAAAGGCTGGAAAAACATCTACGAAGTGAAACGAGGTAGTGAAAAGGAAACTATCACTGTTATGATAGTCATCTCAGCTACTGGCGAACTTGTAGCCCCGATGGTAGTTTTTCCAAATGTTAAAAAACCACCTAAAGAAGTTGCATTTAGTGTGCCGCCGACGATTATCTTGGGAATATCGGAAAGTGGCTGGGTGAGAGATCTTTTTTAAGAATATATTGCTAACGGTGTCAACGCATGGCTCGAAAGAAAAGAAGTACAAAAACCCGTCGTTTTATTTGTTGACGGCCATAAATCTCATCTCACTTATCATTTAAGTGAATTTTGTGACGCAAATCAAATAATTCTGTACGCTTTACCACCCAATACAACACACAACCTCCAGCCCGCCGATGTAAGTGTCTTTCGGCCTTTTAAATCTGAATGGCGAAAAACTATTAAAGCCTGGCATGATGAGCAGGGAAAACCTTTGACCAAAGTAACGTTTGGTCCATTGTTGCAGAAGGTATTAGACAAAGATATGTCACAAACCGCCGTGTGGTATCCGGCAGAGTAGAATAGAACCAACCCATTACACTCACGGGTGTCGTATAAGGCGACTAATGTCTGAGGCAGAACACCTTGCGCCTCCGTAGACCAGAGAATGGGCAGCAGCGTTTTCTGTTAGTCTTTCATCACTGCGATCTCCAATCCGCCTGCCAAGCGTGGAGATTACGGCAAATTCCTCCCATCATGGGAGAGGCTTATGTCCAGCAGTGGACGTTATGGGCTGTTGTAGTTGTAGTGTAGATGTCACAAACAATAAAAAATGGGTTTGAAGGGTCCGCACCCTTCAAACCCATTTTTTATTGTTTGAAGGGTGCGGTCTTTACCCCTTTAATCCCAATGCAGTAGATTATACTAAATATGTGAAAAATACTTTGGAAAATATGGAAATAAATGAAACACTAACGATTCCCTCGAGTCAAGACATTGAAACCACTGTAGTAGTTTTAACGTATTTCTGTAACGAACTGAAAGAAAAGGAAATAGTTATTGACGTCGAAAAATTAAAAGATGCTTTAAATGAGTTAAGTAGCACAGCGACTGAAAAGCAAGCTGTCCAATTGTGTCAGCTTAAGAAATATCAAAATAAGGTAAATCACAACGTAGTGAAGAGATGTTAGTGATTGATTTCCCAGAACACGAAAGCAATGCCTTCGCCATACCTCAGGACACCGATGAAAATATAGACTGCCAGGATACCGAAATACCACTCATTATTATGAATGAATGAATGAATGAATTTATTTAACTTCAAAAATCTTACAACTAAGTACAATGCCCCACAAAACTGCTTACGCAGTTTAACTGTGAGATCGATGAGTCTCTTTACAATAATCTTAAATAATAATAAGGTACATCTATAACTTATACAAAATAAATATTCTTAATACCTACAAAGTTACATATTGTCTAATAAATATGTTTTTAATTTGCGTGCGAATTTAACTTTATTATCTTCTTGTCTGATGTCAGCAGGCAGAGTGTTCAATAAATAGGGTACGCGTTTTTTTAAAGTTCTGTCACCATAGTAATTACTAACTCTGGGTACATCGTATTTACCTGCTGTCATCGACCTGGTAGTATACTTATTAGAGACTAGTGAGTTACTATCCCGACTGCCATGGTTGTTAACTAATAATAAGTATTTATGTTTAAGGCTAACTGGTAAAATTTTACATATTTTGAATAAACTACTATAGTCTCCTTTGCAACTGTTTTTAGTTTTCTTGTTTACTAATAATTTAAAAAATCTAATTTGAATCGATTCTAGTTTTTGTAAATTACTTTTAGAGGTCAAGCCATAACAATCAAGAGAGTAACTCAGTATTGAGTCAACTAAGGACATATATAAACATTTTAAGGTGCTGGAGGGGAATTTAAAGCTTAAGTGATAGAATTTACTTAGCAATATTCTAAGCTTACCACAAATGTAATCAATATGCGAAGACCATGAAAAATTTTCATCAACTTTCATTCCAAGATAGGTGACACTTTCTACTTGTTCTATTGGTTTACAATTACAGTTTGAATTACCATTATGCATACAATCATAGCTATGGGTAATAATGGAAGGGCATGTTTTAGCCGTATGTATATAAGGGGAATGTATCATCAACAGCCTAGTTTTATCACCATTAAGAACGATACCGTTGTCGTGAGACCACTTAACCACTGCATCTACGTCCTGTTGTACGAGCCGACAGGTGTCTGTGAGGTCGGTGCCGGCGCGCAGCGCACACAGGTCGTCCGCGAACATGTGCGCCGAGCAGTGGCGCAATACGCCGCACAAGCTGTTCACGTGCAATAAGTAGCACACAGGCCCGCACTCGGAGCCCTGCGGCACCCCGCACCCCACCTTCCTCTCGTCGCTGTACTCATCACCTACCTTTACTCGGTAGGAGCGTGATGTGAGATAGTCGCGGAACCATTTGTTCAGCGGCTCTCCCACTCCACACTCCTCCATGGCGTTCAGTAAGGTCTCAGTTTCAAGGGTATCGAAGGCTTTTTTATAGTCAAAAAATACCGCGACTACAAACTTTTTCTCACTTAAATAAGTATTAATTTCGTCATTAAATCGTGTAAGAAGAGTATTTGTACTTTTACCTATTTGGAAACCATGTTGACATTCATTTATTACATTATTTTTCTGCAGATAATTATTCAAACGGTTAATGATACATTTCTCAACAATCTTGTCTACACTGGATAAAATTGATATAGGCCTATAATTACTATAATCTTTATGTTCGCCTTTATTATATATTGGTCGCACTATGGCTTCTTTTAACATACTAGGAAACATACCCTTTTGCACACACAAGTTGACTAGATTAGAGATTACAGGGCTAACTATATCTACTAACATTTTAAGATCGGACATTCGCACAAGATCGCTTCCCGGTGACTTATTTTTATCCATTTGAGTTATAATTCGTTTAACATAGTTACTATCTACGGGCTGCCACCTCATACTTCTGTCCGTCTGTTCAACGTAGCTGATTCTATCTAACAACTTAAAACTACAGATATGTTTAATATTATCAATTTCTTCGGCATATGTACGAGCAAAATTATTACATATATTTTTCATAGGTTCGTTAATCCCCATATACTTAATTATTGCTTTATCCAAACATTGTTTTTCATTTCCCAATAAATAATTTATTCTGTCCCATAGTTTTTTAATATTATTATTACAGTCCAGTATACATTGCCTGTCGTACTTATTTTTAGTTTTAAAAATTAATTTATGACATCTGTTTCTAAATTTTGTGAAATTTAAACGTTTCACCATATTTTTAGGGTCATTACTCCAAATAATAAACAGTCTATCCCTCTCTAAGATCATGTTTTTTAATTCTCTAGATATCCAAGGGGTGTTATCCCTGTTTGAGTTAGTTTGACTTTTTAATACATAACAACTATCGTAGATCTGTTGAAAAATATTTCTAAACGCATCGTACAACTTTATGGGGCAAGTAAATAGCATTAATTCTTTAAAATTAACTAATGACAGCTTTTCACGAACAGCACGATTATCAAGCAAATAACGTCGCTGTGATGTAACATTAGGCGGGTGAGCAGGACAGGCATTCACGCGCGAGGAGGTGGAAGCGAGAGCGTCATCGCGCCGCCCGCGCCGCCGCCGGCCGCCACGAATCACAGGCACAGACCCCGGAGTACGTTTCCATTCCACCGCGACCGATATCATGTAATGATCAGATATTTTATGCTGAATTACCGCAGAGTTTATTTTTAAAGTAGGTGCTCTAATATAAATATGGTCAATGCAGGATTCTACTAATGCGTCAATTAAAATTTCACTACGTGTAACTTTATCGATACATTTTGTGAAACCGAACTCGGCCAAAAGATTTTCATAGGTAATAACATTTATATCGTGTTTTTGCAGTAGGTTAATATTCATATCGCCACACAATATAACCTTGGAATTTTGCGGTAATCTATTCAATAAATTTTTAAGTTCATCAAAGAACAGAGTAATTTTTTCCTGTTAATTTATTCGGGGAGGTCTATACAATGCGACAACATGAATAGGTTCCCCAGTGCAATGAAGTGTAATGGAAACACACTCCGCAGCACTCATGGCGACCGGCTGCGCCGCCGCCGGCCCAGAGGCAGCCCGCGCCCCCAACTCCTCCCGCGCGTACACAAGCACCCCCCCTCCCCTTCGCCCCGTTCGTGTAAAACTATGAACATTATACCCTTTTATTTTAAATAAATCTAATAAAGAAAAGTCTATGTTGGGTTCTGTAACAACGATAACATCTAACTTATCTAAGTGGTTATTTAATACAATAAGAAGCTCACTAAAATGTTTTTTTAGAGAACGTATGTTAATATGTACTAAACTAAAATTATGATTATTATTCCACGTCGATATCCAATTGTCTATGTTGATCACTATTGACGCATCGATTGTGTTATCACTAATTACGTCGATACCGTCTATTAACGCCGCGAAATTGCTGAATAATTAAGGCACAATAAAAACACTTTTATTTGAGGACGGTAGGTTCACTTTTTAATAATCACTTCGAGATCGCTCTCAGCTCTCACCCACACCGACTTATCACCATCATTCTTTTTCGCCAGAATCTTTCCGTTGGAGACCCAGACGTACTTCCATAGCCCATGCAATAGTTTTTTAGTATTCCACAACAACTCCTTAGCAGCTTTAGTGAGATCTTCGTTTATGAAGACTTTATTTTGCAAAGAACCTCCGGTGATGACATCGCTAGTGATCTCCTTCAGGTGGCGCCGCTGTGCGATCCAGGTGTCACGTTCATTGGCGCCGCTAGTGGTTGCTTTGAAGCCAATTAAGATTGGTGCTGGCTTACCGCTATCGGTACGCTGCTGACGACGTCTGCTGACCCAATCGATTTCCGTACTGCTTACGTTGATGAGTTGGCCAGTTTTGGTCACCACTTCGCGCAGATTCTCTCCCGGCAGCTGTTCCACGCCTACAATCTCGGGATATTTTTACGCGAGGCCTGATCATAATCCTGAACCTTCTGTTCCAATGCAGAGTTACATTTCTCTAGGTATATAATCTTGTTATTTATGTTTGTGACGTTCTTTTTGAGCTCTGTTATTTTTTGTTTAGATTGCTCGTGTTCTGCAATCAGTGTATCATATTTATCCGAGAGCATACTCATACTGTTGCTTATAGATTCGAGTTGACTTTTTAATGTGGGTATTCCACTAACCTTTTTCTGGATATCCTTCAGAATTTTCTCGAAATCCTTTTTTATCTCGTCTTGTTCATCGTCATCGGTTCGGGAATCCGTTTCACAATTATTACAGTAGGTTCTACCGATACCCGCTCGAATATCCGCGAGAAGTCCTTTAATACACCCTCTATGGAATGTTCCAAAACATGCTTGACACTGAAAGTGCGATCCATTTTTGGATAACACTTTATTGCACTTAGCGCACTCCATTTGCAATAATGTTCACACGAAGAATTATTTTTACTTTTTATCGCGTAGGCAGGTATGCAGTATGTACGTAATCAAGATTTGGTAAAAACGCAGAGCTCGCCGCATCGACTGTGACGCGCGCGCACTCGTTAGCGTTCCACGCGAGACTGTCTGTATACCAGTAGCGCCTGAAAATCGAATTTTCTGAGATTTCATTTTCAGGCGCTACTGGTATAATAATGAGTGGTATTTCGGTGCCCCAATTCTAATAACTAACAATCCTAACGAGGAGAAGATTTTGTCTTCTTCAAATTATTTCAACGATACTCCCGAAAGATCTGAGTCTCCACACTTCGAGGAAGTGATTGTTAGTGCTTTAGTACATGATGATAATACACACATCAACACGGTCTAGGGATATTTTTAAAAAAGCGAATTACTATCAATGTGTTAATTATTGATATGACATGTATATATTTAAAAGATACGTTATTTAATATTCTACCATTTTTTAATAATGGTTAAGGTATAGATTAAAATTTCAGGATTTTATGGAAAAAAAATGAAGCATAGACGGAAACCGTATATGAATGAACTTTTAATTTGTGAGTAAAAACTGAAAAAAATAGAAAAATCATTTAATTTGTGTTTATAAACTTGAAGTTAGTAGTCTGAGAAAGCGCCCATGATGTTCATAACACATCGGCAACGATTCGGCATGCTCAGAACAAGGTCAATGTCTTGCTGCGGAATATTGTCCCATGTCCTTCTGAGGTGCGCAAAAAGTTGATCTTCTGTAGCCAGATTTTCAGGAACTTCCTTCAGAGCTCTTCTTTGCAGCATATCCCACGCATGCTCAATGGGATTTAGATCTGGCGATTGAGCAGGCCAGTCTAAGGCCCTAACATTATGTGTATGTAACCAAGCTGCTACCGTTCTCGCCGTGTGTGCCCGGGCATTGTCGTGCATGAGCAGGAAATCTTGCCCCATTTGTGTTCTGTGGGGCAAGATTACGGGCCCCAGCACCTGTTGGACGTATCGTTCTGCCGTCATATTGCCCCGCACCCAAACGAGATCCGTCCGTCCTCCAAGACGAATTCCTGCCCAAACCATAATTGTTCCTCCTTGGTATGGGTGAACTTCCTGAGGGTTCTGGAGACGGCTCCATCGTCCAGGAACTCGCTAAACACGCGTCCTTCGTGAATCTGGATGGAAGCCGAACCTGGATTCATCCTTGAACAGCACATTGGACCATTGGTCACGGCCCCAGTCCACGTGGTTCCGAACCCATTCTAATCGTCGTCCACGATTGCCTCTCCGTAAAGGTGGGACCCGGAGTGGTCTACGAGAGCGTAGATTGCTTTCATGCAGTCGCCTTCTTACAGTTTGGTCACTCACAAGCACTTGGTGTTCCACTCGCAGCCTTTGGACCAATTGAGTCGCCGTTGCATTTGGTTGTGCTCGCGCAGTAATTTGCAAAAATCGGTCTTGTCTGGGGGTAGTGATGCGACTTGGCCCCCGGTGCCTCTCCGCTACTTCACCTGTGGCACGATAGCGTGTCCACAATCTTGAAATTACATTTTGATGGGTCCCTATGGCCTCAGCAACATTACGCTGAACAGATCCAGCTTCCAGCATTCCCACAGCTCGTAACATCTCCGCCCTCGTCAAATGTCGGCGTTGCATGGCTACAATACCTCAATTTTAACTTTATCTTTCGTTTAAAAATGAAAAAGAACTGTAACTAAACGTAATTCGTATTGTTTTCTAAATTTCGCAAAAATGAAAATTCCCTCTCCTATACATCAAGACATTTTTATGCCACCGAAACAAAAGAATTTTCAAAAATTTGAATTTGGAATTAGTCTGAGATAATAAATATACAATATAATGATAAATTACAAACAAATCGGTGTATAAAAGATTCCAATGCGGCCAGTACTTTTCGAGTTATTTAATTGAGTATGAAATATCCCTAGACCGTGTTGATGTGTGTATTATAATAATACAAAGTCACTTGACTATGATACACAAAAAAAAGTACAGATATCAAAATCTTTGGTTGTCAAGAAGGCAGACGTGGATTTTGACGCCATTGACGTCGAATCCGAAACAATTGAGAAAATGGATTACGATATTTGCGATTCACAGTCGTTGTTTTCATTACCGGAACGTTTCGTTGAAGAAGTGGAGGTTCCGAATGAAATTACTCTTGATACTACAATATTATCCTTGCCGCGAGTTGGTCATTCCCCACTATCATCAGGAAAGAATTCAGGAAATACTAGTCCTCTTAACAGAAGGTTAACACCAACTGCGTCAAAAATACCGGGCTCTAGCTCAAAGCATACCGTATCTCCGTCTTTTAGAAAACATTTATTTTCACCTCGTGCGTTAAGCTTTGGAAGATCTTGCATAGTCGGCGGAGAAATCATGCCGCTTGCTATATCTTCTCCAAAATGGAGAGAGTATTATGAAAATAACGAAAATATTAAAAAAGAAAAATTACAAAAAGTCCAGGACCGGAAAAAGAGCATGGCGAAAGACTAAAGAAATAAAAAACACATTAATTGCGCTGAGGGTGAGGAGGTACTCATTAGCGATGTCGAAGATGACAACTTAAAAAACGTTGGGTGTGATCGGTGCCCAAAATGGTTTCATCTTCAATGTACGACTAAAAAAGGATTTCCATATTCAGAAGTTGCGGCTAAAGAGTTTATTAAAATTTGTCACCATTGCATTTTAATTGGTTTAGATTTAGATTTTCATAAAGGTATAACGCGAGTTCCTAATGAAGCCCAAAAATGGAGACTGCTAAGCAAGACTGTTTTATTTTATGAAGCTGAGTTGCTGTTCGATTTTAATTATCAATGCATAATTATGTTTAAAACCCTTTTTTATTGTTTATTGATACGAAGACGTTAAAAGTTTAACAAACAATCACTTTTGATAAAAGTATTAATTTAATCCCTTTGACTTATTTAAAATACTATTCTGTTTTAAATTTCAATTTTTATCACGTAGTTATTAATTTCTATTTAATTTTATTGTGATGTTTAATTTTGTTATAATAATTATAGTAACATTGTTTACAAGTGCAAATCAAAAATTTAATGTATAATTAAACAAATACATTATTCAAACTTATTGTGATATACTCCTGCTAAAATAAATCATATTATTAATATTTTAAATTGTCTTAATTTAAAACATCCTGTACCCGGCCGACATTTGGGAAAAATGCGACCGACCATGGGCCTTAGACGGCCGACTTTAGGGTTTTTTCGATCTCGTCGCATTTAAACCTTATTACTTTTTTCTTTTAGTAGAAAAGTCAACCTTTTGTCTATAAACATAAAATTGATTTATCAACCTGTCTAACCGCATCACAAGCTATCCTTTTGTTGCAAACTGATGGAGTCAGAGGGATGCAGTTAGAAAAACCGTAAGGGGGGCCGACATTTAGCGTATTTAGGTACCCTTAATTCTTTTTTTTTCTAGCACAGAGAAAAAAGTAGCAACAGCTACACAGCTATATGAGACACGGCACTTACTGATGGCAAGATCTTCTGTTGTTAGTCAAAATACTTTTATAAAAGGTTACTGCAGGAAAACAATGAAGAATCTGCAGTACGAAGTTGATGTAAAATTAAATAAAAACGGAAATCCTGAAGCATCACATTGTGAATGCCCAGCTGGAAGTGGAATAAATGCAGTATGCAAACATGTTGCAGTCCTTTTACTAGGCATTGAGAACATGGTTCATCAAAAAATTCTTTTGCTTCAAGAAGTATGCACTCAAAGACTACAGCAGTTCCATGTTCCAAGAAAACCATACACAGGTACTCCTGTGAAAGCTGAAAAAATGTATCGCAAGAAAAATAAACGTAATTTGATTTTGAGCCATATTCATTAAAACATATGGACAAAGGAAATTATAATAATAGGCTAAGAAATATAATATTAAACTTTCCAAATTCCAATGCCATTAAACAACTCTATGAACCAGCGAACCCATATGCATTAGTACATGATCATCATTACACTGAAATAAGTCCAGAGCAGAAACTTTTAAACGATTTAAAATTGTCTTCAACCACTCAAGAAGAAATTAATGAAATACAAAATATTACCATTGGCCAAAATGAGTGTCCTGAATGGCATACATACCGCCAAGTAAGGCTTACTGCTAGCAACTTTCATACCATTTGTCACCTGAAGTCAAGCACAATGTTTAAATATGCAAAAGAAACATTAAATAGAAAACCGTTTATGACAAGAGCAACAAGCCATGGCATAATTAATGAACCAACTGCTGCCTGCTTTTATCAAATATGCAGCTGAATACGGTCTCACTGTAGAACCAAGTGGTATTTTTATTAGTTTAGAAAGACCATATCTTGCTGCTTCTCCTGATGGGTTACTGGGACAAGAAACAATTATAGAAATCAAGTATCCTTATGCAAGCCGATACCAAGAAATAAATACCATTACAGTTCCCTATTTAGAAAAAAATAATGACACAAAAAAAACTAGCCCATATTATTTCGAAATTCAAGGACAGTTGTACTGTTCAGGCAGAACATACTGCAACCTTATTATGTATACCTACAGGGATTTGAAAGTAATTTATATCACACATCACATCAACAGCCCATAACGTCCACTGCTGGACATAAGCCTCTCCCATGATGGGAGGAATTTGCCGTAATCTCCACGCTTGGCAGGCGGATTGGAGATCGCAGTGATGAAAGACTAACAGAAAATTAATTTATAATTATTTTTTTTTTTTTAATTTTAATTTATATTGAAAAAGATAATTATTTTATAAATTCAATGTTATTAAAACTAGATTCCTTTTTTCCTATATTTAAAGAAGCTTTATTTGAAAAATACATCTATTTTAACTTTAGTGAGAACTTTGGAACAAAATAAAACACAACATTGGTATTTAAGTCTGTTTTATTTATCCCAGTAAATTATTTCGGTTTATTTACTATACCTTCTCTAAAATTACACAACATAATACATATAAAAATATTTTGGATGCTATGGGAACATAGAAATGATTAAGTTCATGCTTTAATATTACATAAGTTTTTATTAATCCTATAAGTCTTTCTATGTGGACTCTTTGGCTAGCAAACCGTTGGTCTAATTTTAATTGCACACCAGGAGTTTGAGACTTTCCTTAAATTACTAGGAATATTTATCTCAATTTCTTTACAGGCAAACAGATCTTGCACATTAAAACCCCTGTCTGCCATAATGCCATCCCCAGAATCACAAATATCGAATAACTTGCTGCGTTCTACAATCTGTCTGTCACTCACTGAACCAGCATATTATGCACTTGAACAAAATGTTATGAGACCACCTGGTGAGGCACCAACTAAAAATTTTAGGGTATTCTTGTGTTTGTAAGTACTAAATGTGGCTCTTTGGTCATTGGGCTGACTAGGCTTTTGTATTTCTATTTCAGTTCCATCTAGTATAAGCCTTGTTGAAGGATAATATTATTTAAAAATATCAGGCATATAAAAATTTACTAAATTGCAATTAGGCCAAATGTCTATTAAGCTCCAGATATCGCAAACAAAATTTATCCATGGCACTATAATGTTTGACACTTCAGCTTTGCTTACACCAAACATTTTTCTTAACTCAACATTAGTTGTATTTCTTCTGAGCTTAATTAAAAGCATTAGAAACTGATCCTCTACTGTCAAGGAAACAACTCTACTCCAACGGTACTTAATATCATGTGCCATAGGCAAAAGAGTACTTACTGAGAATTAAATAAAATTTAGCCAATGTCTCCAACCCAGTATAAAAATGCACTGTCTCGTCGTCTGCATGTAATAGCTCTGTAGAGAACAATCTTAATATATTAGATGTTTGTGTACCACAAGTCAACACTTGTGGTTCACAAACAGATTGGTTTGGCTTATCAGATGCAGGTATTGGAGAAATGTTCAATCAGAAGCTCTTGAGATACACTGCAGTCTTGAGGCACACCACTATCTCCTTCTAGTGGCATTATATCATCGTCACAATGTTGTGTACTTGAAGGCATGTCCAAAAGCTGTCTTTAGTGGCATTATATCATCTTCACAATGTTGTGTACTTGAAGGCATGTCAAAAAGCTGTCTTTTCATGAGGTTGCGGTTTACCAATCTTTCTTCTCTGGCCTTCGCGTTCTCATTAATTGGTTGCGTATTCCAAGGAAAAACAGATGGTATAGCCCCTTTCTTCAAGAATTTATGTAGGTGTCAAACTCCGAACAAGACGTGATTTTTAACATTGCAAATTACCTATGCAGTTATGGCCAGGTACGAAATATTATGGAGTGTAGGGATAATTGAAAAGATAATAGTCAAAACTTTATTTATGATCAGCATACCTGTGTATTTGCTTGTTATTTCATAGTCACTTTCTACAAAGTGTTTACCACATAACCTCGTACTTTTTGTAGGAATCAATTTTTCACGACGAATGGCTTTTAACTAAAGCCTTCGTATTTTTTTACCTTTCGGTATTTGGTGCGTTCCATCTATAGACAATACAGCGCGTCATTGTAACTGTTTGAAATTATTTTCTGAATTTGACCATAATTATAAAAATGCAATGTTATGGGAACAATCTACGCTAGCGCCACTTTGACAGTTGAAACAGTGACAAGACAGTTGACAGTCATTTGGTTAAAAGTTTGCAATGACATTGTTGTATTGCCATTATTATAAAACCTTTTAAGGCTGATGCTCCAGGGTAGCCCGCGAAATTCAAAATAACTTATGTTTTTTGCAATTTGCAGGCCAGTGCTAGGTTGTATGTTGATTAAAATATTGTTCGCGATTGTAAGACGACAAACCCCCAAGTTCATAAAGGTCTAGCAATTATGCACTTGGAGGTTTATATTGATGATTTTGATGATTATAATTCTGTAACTACATACGTCTTACAATCGCGAACAATATTTTAATCAACATACAACCTAGCACTGGCCTGCAAATTTCAAAAAACGTAAGAAAATTTGAATTTCGCGGTCTGGTTGGAGCAATCACCTTAACCCTTTTTAAGGCAGAGGTGATATTTTTACCACCAACATATTTTATTTTTCCTCCTGCAAGAACCATGGTAGGATTTCTACTTTTTTTGCACATGCAACAGGAAATACTTATCTTGTCATTCATTAAAAAAAAAACTGACGTTATCTGTCATATTTTTTCTTGGCGGCACTGGCTGTCACAAAAATTGCGCCAATTTCAAAGAAAATTTTCATCTCCGTGAAAATTTGCATTTTTATATTGGAAAAGAAGTAAGTATTTGTTTTTATTTACGTATTTGTGTTTATTATTGCAAATTATTGCAATGTTTTAGAAATCACTATCGTATTTTTATTACTAAGGATAATTTTTTTGGTGGGAAAATTGGTCCCACCGCCTGTGACGTGTAATGTATGTTAGTTGAATTAGTACCTACTTGTTTTAGATATCCATGAAAAATGCAGCGCAATTTGAATGAAGGCGACATAGAGAAGGCATTGGAGGATATTTTCGGCATACCGGATGATGGTTCAGAAGACGGGTTCGAGTCTGATGAGGCAGATGAATTCAATATCAACACCATACAAAGAATACTGGAATCAGATGATGATGACCAAATTCTCCTGCTCATTTGAATTCCACCCCCAGTAATAGATCAGATACAGGTACATCCACAACAACGCCACCAACTTCAGTAGAAAACTCACATCAAGGAGAGCCTTTGGGAATACAATCACCACAACCACAAGAGGTAGAATTTAGTGATGAATCTGAATGTGAAGATGAGTCATGGGGAAAGCATATGTGGACTTCCAGGCCAGATCCAGATGAATTCGATAAGGTAACAATAAAACCACAGTATTTATTGAACAGAAGAGCGCGTCCAGTAGCGCACTTCGGAAAGTTTTTCAATGATGACGTCTTTGATTTGATTATCACTCAGACAAACTTGTATGCAGAACAACAAAACATAAAGAATTGGCAACCCATTGATAAAAAAGAAATCAGTGCATTTTTAGGTATTCTTATTATAATGGGTTTTCACATTCTTCCCCAAATAGATCTATATTGGTCATCAGATCCTGGATTTCGAGTAAATGAAGTGGCTGATGTTATGCCTGTGAAACGTTTCAAGAAAATATTGGAAGCGATACATCTGAATGATAATAGTCAACAACCCAACAGAGAAAGTCCCAATTTTGACAAGCTATATAAAATTCGTCCTCTCTTATCTTTACTCAGCAATTCGTTTCAAAACAATGCTTCTAACTCATCTTCTCAGAGTATCGATGAGAGCATGATCCTCTTCAAAGGAAGATCCAGCCTAAAACAGTACATGCCACTAAAACCTATCAAAAGGGGCTACAAAGTGTGGTGCTGTTGCGACAGTAGTACAGGATATCTGTATAATTATGAAATTTACACAGGCAAGACGGGACAAGGAACAGAAGAAGGATTGGGGGCTAATGTTGTAAAGAAATTATCAAGTAAATTGACAGAAGAAGAGTTCAAAGTACACGTTACTTTCGATAAATTTTTTTGTGACTATTCTCTTATGCAGTACTTATATGACAAAAATATTTATGCCACTGGAACGGTGAGAAGAAATAGAGCAATTTTACCTAACATAATAAAAAATAACACCAATAGAACTAGAAGGAACAAAAGCCTAAAGTTGAAAAAAGGTGAGTTCAAATGGCGAACGAAGCAGGACGTAGCTTTTACTGTTTGGCAGGATACTAAAGAGGTTTTGTTGCTAACTACCGCATTTCATCCTAAAATAGGAATAACATCTGTACAAAGAAAACAAAAAGATGGCACCAGGGAGGCTGTTCACTGCCCTCAGGTTATAAAAGAGTACACGAAAAGAATGGGCGGTGTTGACCGATTCGACCAAGTAAAGGGGACATATGCCGTTGGACGAAGAAGTAAACGCTGGTGGCTGCGAATATTCTACTTCTTAGTGGACGCATGCTTGACAAACGCTTTCATTTTATATTCAATAACATCAAGAGTAGAAAAACTCACCAATTTAGAATTTCGGGTGGCTGTGGCAAGAGGACTGATCGGAGGCTACACCAGCCGAAAAAGAAAATCCAGCATCCCCACATACGTTTGCAAGAAATCACGCATAGCATGTCCAGAAAGCTATCAAAAAAGCGTAAATTCTGTGCCTGTAGAATCGCGGTTTCTAAATGTAGGTGACCATATGCCAGCAGAGTTGGAGACCTACCGACGCTGTAAGTTCTGCAGCACAAAAGCGAAAGATAAGAGAAGTAAAATTAAATGCAGTAAATGCAATGTCCCGCTTTGCATTACGCCTTGTTTCTCTAATTTTCATCATATATAACATCTGGTTCTTCGCTGGTATGCGTAGTCGTTGACGGGCAGTGGGAACATTTTTACCACCATATTTTCTAAGTTTTCCAAAATACACACATCAAAAGTATCTAGGGATCAACATATATTTTTGCAATAACTTTTCTCCTGATTGATATTAATTAAAATTTTCTTTAAGGATTCATCAAATAAAGTGTTTTCGTTTGTCACAGTAACGATAAACCAAGTCACCTTTGCATTAATAAAGAAATTTGCCATTTTCCTAATAAAGGGATTTTTGACATTTGAACCACTAACATTAAAGTTCGAAAAAAAGACTGAAATAACAGTTTTCTTTAAAATTTTATTGGGTAACTTAAACAATTAATAATCCGTGTTTCTACCGCGAACACTAACAACACAAGAACATCGGTTTGGCATACTCAAAATGAGTTCATCCAAATCACGCTGTGGAATGGCCGCCCATGTTCGTTGCAACAACAAAAAAAGGTCTTCTTGCGACTGGATACCCTCCATATTCGGCAGAGCTCTTCTCTGTAGCATATCCCATGCATGCTCAATCGGGTTCAAGTCTGGCGACTGAGCAGGCCAGGGCAGGACATTGATGTTAGCTGCGGCGAGAGTCTGTCTTACAACTCTTGCGGTGTGCGGTCGTGCATTATCATGCATTAACTGAAATAAGGGACCGATTTGCACTTGTAGAGGAACGATGACGTCTGATACAATCGTCTCAGCATAAATTTGAGCGTTGAGGTTGCCTCTGATCCAAATCAACTCAGTTCTTCCGCCGATCCAAATACCCGCCCATACCATGATGGTTCCACCACTATAAGGATGGACTTCCTGGCAGGATTTTAATCGCTGTTGGCGTCCAGGGGTTCTCCAGTGTCGTATACGTCTTGTATCCGGTCTCATACCAAAACGAGACTCATCAGAAAAGCACACGAAACGCCATTGTTCTTCTGCCCAATTTCTGTGTTCAAGAGCCCATTGATATCGAATCCTACGATTGTGCATTGCTATAGGTGGTACCCGTAGCGGTCTTCGGGAATGAAGGTTCACTTCATGCAAGCGGTTTCTGACTGTTTGGTCGCTAATTAAGTTCCCTGAAGAGTGATGAAGCCTCACGGCTAACATCATGGCGGTTATTGTTGGAGCTCTTCGAGTTAAGATTTGAATGTATCGGTCTTGTCTCCGTGTGGTGCAGCGATACCGTCCTCCATGGCGCTCAGCCACGGTACCAGTGCTTCGGTAACGTGTCCAAAGTCGACTGATAACACTCTCGACTTGTATTCAGAGCTAAAGCTACAGTACGTTGCCGGGAACCAGCTTCTATCATTCCCACGGCTCTGAGCATTTCTTCCCTGCTTAAATGACGTCGCCGCTCCATAATAACGTTGGTTTTAATCAGTAGTAGGGAAACAGTAGCACTAATAATGTCTTCAATGCGTTGTATGTTTTTATAGGGAAAATATTGACAGCTTATTTTCATCTTTTACTCGAATTTGATTGAGAGTTCCTGATTCAAATTATGAAATGCACCAAAAAGGATCCATATAAATTTATAAAATCATAAATTTATTACAAAGCCACATCTCAATCTCAAGAAATCCGCATAAAAATGCTTGATCCCTAGACATTTTTGATGTGTGTAGTTAGAGTTTTTAATGTAAGTCTATTTTTTTATATAAATAAAAACACGCCATAAAATATAAACAAAAGTTATTTCATTCCTCTGGAACCTTCTGCCTTATAAAGGGTTAAACAAAATACAGTCGTTCAGTTTTTTTTTTTATGTATGGCATCTCGCAGTTCAGTCAGGAGACTGGCTACTGCTTAACCGGGCTAGTCCTGTGGATGCCTTGAAATAAAGGCCTCCAGCCAAGGGCAGCAGTCGTTCAGAGCGCCATCTACCTTTATATATGGTAAACTGCCCTAATACCAGCCCCCTCCTAATATCGGCCGTGTCGAAGAAATCCTGGCATCAATTAAAAAACATGCCATAATGTTAGGATAATATTGCACCAAAATAGACCTTATGTCATACACAATAGACAATACCTCGGACCGTCTGTGGACGACATATTGGGGTAAGCGATTTTAGTGTATTATACTCGTATTCATGAAAAGTAATGAGTATTGCTGGTTTTCGATACATAATAAAATAAAGAATCACCTTACATACTTATTTTAATAAAAAAATCATGCTTTATGGTAATTTTAGGAGGCCGGAGTTAGGTTTCTGTTTATTAGTACAAATCCAAATATCGGCCGCCCCGGCCGATATAAGACAATCATTTTTTAACAACGAATCCTAAAACCGGCAGAGGCGGCACCGTTTGTCATTTCACATTTTTTTTGTTCTTTTGTTGTTGTGTATTTTTCTTTTCCTTGATATGTATTATATTGTATAAGGGCTAGTGTCTCTGTGGGTCAATCTCGTGAAGTCTTTTTTTGCGCTACTTATTTGTGTACATTTTAAAAGACAGTTTTTCTCAAAAATAATTATTTATTTACCTAGCTATCGATTGCAAAATTAATTTTTTGGTATGTGATCCGCATTTTGTGCGGTATAATGGCTCTTCAATCTGTATATCGATGGACTTGTTGCCGAGCTCAGCAGCCACCATGTTGGATGCCATGTTGATGATGTTTGTTTTAACAACATCAGCTACGCTGATGATATGGTGCTGCTGAGCGCGTCAATAGGTGGACTCAGAGAGTTAATAAGCATTTGCGAAACGTACGCGCATACACATGGCCTAAGATACAACGTCAACAAAAGCGAGCTTATAGTTTTCAATGCGGGTTCTAAGTGTCCGGTGGAGGTTCCACCAGTAAGGCTGACATGACGTCATACTGAAATTTAATGGTACCTTAATTTTTGGGTAATTCTGTCCCTGCATACAAGTGCTAAAAAACAATTTACAAAGTTTTAGAGACTTTCATACTTCAAGACTTTCTACTACTTTGTAATTGCTTAATTTATTAATATATATATATCCTTGAATCATAATATTTGTGTTGATTACAGGTGAAAGACATTAATGAAATAGTGTCCATTCCAGGATCTAGTAAAAATGTAACACAAGAGAAGGTTATTGTGTATCCTGAATTGTTTTGTAGAATAGAAGTGTTTATAGTAGTGTAGAGTTGATTACAAGTTGAGTAAGTAAGGATTTATGTTTATTGTAATTAGTAATAAGGTAGTAATTTTAATAATATGTTACTCTTATTATTTTCAGCATAATATTGATACAACGTGGCAGGAATGGACACCAAGCTCACTGAAGCAACCAGTTACCAGTGCACTATTGACCGAGACAAATAAAACAAATTGGCTAAAAAGACGTAGGCCACAGGGTGAAAGTTTGTGTGACCAATTATTAAAAGAAAAAATTAAATTGGTCCAGACATTAATAGAAAACGCCAAAGAAGAGGCAAAAAAAAAACAATATTGGATGAACAATTAATACAAGAAAGAATTAAAACTGAAAAATTACTTAAAGAAAATTAGAATAAGTTGATTTGTAAATATATATAATAATAAATAGATTCAAACAGAAACCATTTATGTATTTTTATTAGCATTATATGGAATGTATAGGTATGTATATATGACAGGTAAGATTACAGAATACCTGTGTGTTTCTGCATGTAAAAGATAGAGTTGACATGTTTAACATTTATTTTAGTACAATTATAATGTTGCCTTTAAAATTATGAATGGTTGTAAATTAAACTCGGTAGAATATTGTAAAGTAAACAGCTATATTAAATAATTAATTAAAACAAAAAATCATATATTAACATTGAGACTTGAAAAATAATTATTAATTAATCTCCTTCTGACAGGGTTCAAATCCCTAGTTTTCGCATGAGTGGATACTTGAGACCGCTGCTGCCTTATTGTACCCTCTTCAATTATACTTTCCCAAGGTAATGGCAGTTGCAAACTGGGGTCATCTGGAGGCATCTCATTCTTGCTTTGTAGAATGTTGTGCAGTACCCCTGTGGCAACAATTATTGGGATGCAGTTTTTTAGGTGAACATGCATCCCCAGAGCTAAAACAGGAAAACGCCTTTTCCAGATGCCAAATAGCCTCTCGATAGGATTTCGGGTCTTTATTTGATTCGTTATATAATGACTCTTCCCGAGCCAGAACTCTGTCAAGGGGCATCATTATATAATCCCTATTCATGTAGCCACTGTCCGCCACAAGAACCGAATCCGCATATGTGCCTAGGGCGAATACGGCGTTCCTCCTTGAGGCACTAAAAATTCGCTCATCATGAGTGCTGCCAGGCCATCTTACCACCACATCGGTTATCTGCATCTTGGAGTTGCATATTGCTTGCACATTTAAAGACATATAGCCCTTTCTGTTTCTAAATGTCTCAGCATGGGCACCTCCAGGAGATCTTATTTTTATATGAGTGCAGTCTAATGCACCTATAACCTTGGGAAACTTTGCTATACTGTAAAATCCCAGCTGAGTTTGTTTTAATTCCTCCGCAGTTGCAGGAAACTGAATGTAAGTTTTGCTCAAGGAAGCTATTGCTGCTGAAACTCGGTGGATTACTCTATTGGCTGTTGGTCGACTAACGCCTGCGAAGTCGCCCATAGTCAGTTGGTGACTTCCAGTTGCGTAGTACCGAAGTGTCAAAAGCAACTGGTTAATGGGACTCAACGAATTGTTCCTGAAAAAGATAAAATAAAATAGGTACTTAGGTATTTTGCTTACGTGCTGCATGTAATATTTATGTAGACTTTGGTTTGATAAAGTCATAGAAGGTCCCTACTAACTTATGTTGTGATATAAGAAACGCTCGATTTGTATCTACCTGCGAAAGGATTCATAGCTGTAGGTACTTACTTATCATTTGGAAACTCTATATCTTTCTCTATCAGAGCAAGAACTTCCAGGGCGCTTGATTTAGTCAAGCGAAACCTTGATAGGAAGGCTCTTTCACCAAACTCCGTGAAGTAGTGTCGTCTGGTGGAATACAAACGAGGAGTTCGCAAAAGTCTTTCAACGGTTTCAAACTCGTCCAAAACGTCATCCTCTTCCAAAATATAATTCAAAGCAGACTGCATGTTATATTCTCACAATTATATCTGGATGTAACCTTAAAATTTGTTATATTTGCAATTTACATACGTCAAAATACACCGATTAACTACTAACCGGACTTTAAACAACCTCTCCCACCTCGGTTAGAGAAAACAGTTGATTAGCGTGTTTGATCGGTTGATTTGCTTTGGTGAACATGAAAATGTGTTTTAAACAGCTGTTTTTAGATAATCAGACTGTTATCTTTTCGGTGAACTTCGCCCTAAATAGCGAAGCGACTACAGAGTTCCTGCACATGATAGATAGAATTTTTGATCTAATGAATTCAAAGTCACCCTTCGGAAAAGGTTCCAAGTCTCCATTATCCATGAAAAACAAACGTTATTGGGAACCAATATTTAAAGATACTGAAATATATATAAAATCCTTAACAATAAATGGTAGAGGTATTTTATATCACCCTAGGAAAACATTTGCATTAGGGTTTTTAATGAACATACATAGTTTCTCATTACTTGTAAATGATTTGAGTACACTGGAGCAAAATCCATTGAAATATTTATTGACTTTTAAGTGTTCACAAGACAACTTGGAAATATTTTTTTCATGCATTAGAGCTCGCGGTCGGGCACAAGATAACCCGTGTCCTCTCGAGTTCCGCTTTATAATGAGGAAAATGTTGTTCAGACATTCTGTCCAGCCGTCCATCAATACCTGCTGCATTGAAAATGACTTTGACAGTTCACACATCTTCGATTTCAATAAACCGAAAAGTTTGTTTCAACCTCGGGAAGAACCTGACTACCAACAAGACGTTGAAAATATGTTACAAAATTTAGATGCAATTCATACTAGCCCATACCAGGAAAATATATTATATTATGTAACTGGTTACATTATAAAACAAATTATTACCCGCATTTCATGTGAACATTGCTATAATGCATTAGTAGCACCTAAAAATCTGCCAACAGATCATTCATATTCTTTAATTATAAATAAATTCAATTCATTCACTACATTTGTGAACCGAGGCAAACTTTATTTTCCTTCGGTAGGAGCTTACAAAATAGCAAAATATTGTGATAAAATTTTTCAACAAGCTAATTTGATGGGCCAACTAAGAGCAAATAACATTGAAAATAAATAAATTAATGTCGTATCCCAACATTTTACTCCTCTGTTGCAGGAAATGTTTAACCATCCGATCATGGACTCAATTTATTGCAATGATTTGCATGAAACAATACTTATAAAAAAAATTGCACATTCATTTTTTAACATGCGTATACGTGCGCACTTAAAGACTCATACCATAAATATACTAAGTGATTTACGAGGTAAAAGACAGAAACTACACAGAGCAATGATATTTAGTCATGTATAATAGAAAAGTTAATAAATGATTTCAATTTAGAAAGTGTTTTTGTTTCTTTTTTGAGGTTTTATACTTATTACCGTTCCTATTAGAGACCCGTGTTTAGATGAAAATACATAATATATAAAAATTGCACAGTGGTAAAAACCTTAACACTGACTTTTACCCAGAAATCTATAAAAAAAACATCTTGTGTATCATTTTCATTATATTTCATTAGTCTTCAAGATAAATGAAACATCTAATTTATTTTTTGCGATTTCATGGTTGATGAAGTGATAGTGATAGTGTTAATAAAATTATGAGTACAACAACCCGAAAGGACTGCTGGCAAAAGACAGAATTGTGTGGAAAAGGGAGAGGGAGGCTTTTGCCCAGCAGTGGGACAAAATAGGCTAGTTGGATTGGATAGCAACCCCTTTTCGTTTATATGCTACATACACAACAAGTCAGTTTTCAACTTCCGTACATTTTTTTTTCATTAGGCAACTCTGTCCCACTGCTGGGCAATGGCCTCCCTCAAATCCTTCCAGATATCCTTATCTTGAGCCACCTCAAACCAGCCTTCGCGGTAGATGTCCAGGTCGTCTCGCCACCTCTTCCTGGTTCGGCCTCGGCGGCGTCATTATTATCTTTCAAACATTTCGTATTGCTACAGGAACTAAACTTTTGTACTGGTCATGGTCTATACTCTATTTCCATGCAAAATTATGTAAGTACATTCGTGGTACGACAACCTAGGACTTTTTGCGTGATTGAAAATGACAAACAGCCAAAAAAAATCAGGAACTTCCCAACTTTCACACTTTAAACAAACAGCTTCTTTCGAAATTTACTATACGCATCTTTCATCAATTTATAAAAGGGCTAAGTCTAGAAGTCAACAGAGATGTGGATATATTAATTAAATAAAACACTAGGAATGGAAAGGAACTACGTAATGTCCTAGGTAAAATAAAATAATGGTTAGCCTACTTAGAAAGAGAGGGTCTGACCACAGTGAGCGAGATAGCGATACATAAGTTGTGCTTCAAGTAGGTATTCGAAGTGTGGTCTCCATTTTTATCTATACCTTCATGGGTAAGACTAATTTTATATTTTGTTGTACAGATTTGACACAATGGGTAAACAATCTAAAGAAAAAAATGATAAACTTACACGTCTGAAATACAATAGATCACGGATCAAAGACGCTATCAATTCGGTTAGGAATGATCTCATGAGCATTAGATCAGCTTCCCGATTTTATGAAATATCCCGAACCACTCTTCAGGACCTGATTACATGGAAGGGTAGATAAAAAAAAATTACACACAGTCCTGAATGAAATTGAGGAACAAGCTCTAGTAGATTGGCTAATAAATCTTGCGAAATGTGGTTTCCCACGAAAACGCACCGACCTCATTAATACCGTCGAAAAAATTATTAGAGATGAGAATAGACCGAACGTATTTAAAAACGGAAGACCAGGTGTTAAATGGTACAATGGTTTCATAAAGCGTCATCCAAGCCTAACTGAAAGAGCCCCTGAAGCTATTGGTACAGCTAGAGCTATTGTCACCGAAGAATACTTAAGGAAATGGTTTCGTGATCTGGAAACTTATTTAATCGATATTGGAATGCAGGATATTTTAGAAGACCCGAGGAGAATTTTCAACGGTGATGAAACAAGCTTCAGTATTTGTCTTAAGTCAGGCAAAGTTAGAGGCCCTAAAGGTTGGAAAAATATATATGAACTAAAAAAAGGAAATGAAAAAGAGACTATTACCGTACTCCTAGTAATTTCTACAAACGGCGAGTCCTTGCCAACTATGGTGATATATCCGTATGTCCGAAAACCTCCTAAAGATATTACTGATAGTGCACCGTCGTCTTGGTATATCGGTGTCTCAGATCGGGTGGATGAAGAGCGGATTATTTTACGAATATGTGGCTAATTGCTTCAATAAAGACTAAGTGCATTAGATTTGCTCTACCAAATGTCAAAAGTAGTGATTGTGACATAATATTGAATCAAGAGAAACTAGAATTTGTCGATAAAACGGTTTTCTTGGGAATCACGCTCGATTCAAGGTTACAATGGGGTCCTCATTTAACATCTCTTGCAGGACGGCTGAGCTCAGCAGCATATGCTGTTAGAAAAATCCGTCAATTCACTGATATTGATACCGCGAGGCTAGTCTATTTTAGTTATTTTCATAGTATTATGTCAAACGGTATTTTACTATGGGGACGGGCTGCAGACATCGAGTCTATATTTATTCTGCAGAAAAGAGCCATCAGAGCCATTTATGAATTACGTAGACGCGATTCTCTAAGAGAACTGTTTAAGGAAATTAATATCATGACAGTACCTTGTCAATACATCTATGAAAACATCATGTACGTTAGGAAAAATCGGCATTTATTCAGTAGAAGAGGTAACAGACACCACTATAACACTAGAAATAGGGACCAACTAGTTCAGCCAGGTTTCAGGCTTGCTAAAGTAGATTCATCTTTCATGGGGTACTGTTTGAAATGTTACAATAAAATACCTCCCCACATTCTTCAACTGAACGAGACGAAATTTAAATCTTGTATAAAACGCACACTATGTAGGCAAGCATATTATAAGTTGGGGGATTACATTGATGATAAAAATGCTTGGCTAAATGCTGGTCCTGCTCCACAACCATAGGGGGGGGGGGGGGGGGGGGCAAATTAATTGATTGTTTGGGTCGGGCATTATTTGAGTCCATCGACACGTAAAGAAGAAGATGAAGAATTGATTCCCATGTTAATGTTTTGTGGAAGCTGCAGAAGATTGTAAAAACATACTTGCATTATATAGATTCCAGTTCATAATATTATATAATTGCATAGCACATGTGTGAGTACTTTGTACTGTTCAGCCACCATTTACATTTATTTATATTTCATTGACTTGAATATGCCTTGGTGGCTGAGAGAATGTCATGCTCACTTAAATGTCTCGCTGATGGTGGCGGGTGTGTCGGGTCATTTAGTTCCCTTCAATATGGTTGAGTTGAATGGCGCCGGTACATGCGTCATGTTCGTGAACGGGCGCTGTCAGTTGGGACTGGTCATCTCTTAGCTGCCAAGGTTCATTTTAATTACTTTATTCGTAAACTGTTGATCTAATCTTTTACTCTGGACGCTCTTAGTGTGCACGTCTTTCTACATCGTTCTCACATATATGTATAATCTCAAAATTAAAGATGTAACCAAGATTTTGTAACAATATTTTGTTTTTAAAAGAGTGTCCATGGAGTTTCTTGCCCGTTCTTCTCCATAGAGATCTACGCTAGGGAATGGGCAACTACAGTACTTTCTCAAGTTATTATGCCTTGTGACTGGGACTGTAGCTTTGATTTTCTTTTTTGTATTTTTGACATTCAAAAGTGCCGTAATTTTTTTTTTGAATAATTGGCTTGAAACTAACAATATTCCGAAACCCGTGCTGCTGTTGGTCGACGGCCACAAGTCCCATTTGACCAAAGATTTAAGTTAAAAGGTAGTTTAAATTCTGTGAAGAAAATGGGTTAATACTTTACGCTCTTCCACCTAACACCACACATATAATGCAGCCTGCAGATGTCAGTGTTTTCCGATCACTCAAACTTCAATGGCAGAAATCAGTGAATGATTGGCAAGATAGTGGTGAAAATTCAAGTAAGACCTTGACAAAAGTTACTTTCTGTCCGTTATTAAAACAGGCTATAAACGGAGTAACGTCTCAAACCATTAAAAATGGATTCCGTAGATGTGGACTGTAGTACCCTTTTAATCCTAACGCTGTCGATTACACAAAATGTATAAAAAATACTATTGAAAAATTAAATGAGCAGGAGAGTATGGATGATGTAAATATAATTACAGAGACGGAATTGAAAACAGCCGTTAAAGTAATAAATACATGCAAAACAGAATTGAGAGATGCTGGTATAGATCCAAGCGTACTCGAAAAAATCATTAGGGAAAAAAATGATAGTGCAAATACGTGTCAAGAGCCAAAAACGAAAATTCCTCGAACTGAACAGATCAAACCTAAATACTAAAACGATTAAAAGATCATCAATAGACAAAGAAAAAAGAATTAATATTCCAAAAAAATATAATCCCGATATGAATTTGGCAATTGACGCTAATTCACAAGTTGAGCTATTCATTGTAAATGACGAAGGAATGTTAGTAACAGTTGATGGAAAATTATCTCCAATTCCAAGTCTAGAACCATCAAGTATTGGGCACTCTATACCAAAAATTACCAGTGCAGACAAATTTTCCGAATCAGTCATACTTCTACTACTAGAATCTAACTTGTGCGCACAAATAAAAATAAATGCACACAACCGGTCGAGCTCGCCGGATATTCCTGCACAAACTATATCTGTTACCGCAGATATCCATTGCACAGCCATAGATAAAAAAAAGAATCAAAAAGAACAGAATCATAAAGTCAATTCCCTCAGTCGTCGGATAACCACACAAGCTATTGACGATGAAATTTGCACCGAAACCGATTACATTGGAGGCGAGTTAAATGTTGGTTTTAATAACCCAAACATTCGCTTAAGGGTCCCTGAAATTCCTACAAACTATTGTGAAAAAGAACAATTTCTAATTAATGTCGACTTGGCTCCGAATAAAATACCACTGGGCCCACATAATTGCAAATCTTGCACTGGCAAATGCAAATTAGAAATGATCAGTACTCCGGGAGAAACGTCAATGTTCTGCATCAGCAGTAATGCGTTTGACAACATCGACGTTGCTTCTGATTTTGATTTTTCCCTTCCGGGATCTCCGTGATTAAGTGTTACGTCGGAAATCATCAATTCTCCATCCACAAATATTTTTGAGGGTTCCTCGCCGAATGCTAGACATCTAACTTCTAAGCCATCTACTCCAACTTCTAGGAATTCTTTGTCACCAGCATTTAGAAACCATTTGTTTGCCCCAAAATCTCTTAATTTTGGCAATAAAAGAAAGTCTAAGGGGGTACCAATGCCATTAGCCATATCTTCGGAAAAATGGAGACAGTTTACTCGAGTTAAAGATGACGAAAAAGAAAACAAAATAAAAGAGCGTAAAGAAAGGAAGAAAAGAATCCAAAATAAAAAAATTGAAAACTACGGAGAAGACAAAGCGTAAGAGAAAGCCAGCAAATAAAGATATGACAAAGAGAAAGTCTGACGAAACTGAAAACACAGAGATAATTTCAGTGTCACCTCTTTAAGAAAAGAAATCACCAAGGAAAAAATTCTATGCGCGGGTTGTGAAGAAGAGCTGATTAGCGATGTTGAAGAAGACGAATTAAAGAATATTGGCTGCGATATTTGCCCTAAATGATTTAATTTAAGGTGCACAACGCAGCATGACAGAAATTATATTGATGTTGCAAAAGAAGATTTTACCTGCCATCACTGCCTTATTCATTTAGAGTGATAGTCCTAATATTTGAAGCAGTTTTTTTTAGTTTATTTTAACTTACACTTACTTCTTACTTAGTTGTTTTGTTGACTACTAACTACAGTATGTCTACATTGCACATTTTTAGATACCTATTATCTTATCACCTATTATGTGTTCCTAATTACGTTATATTGTGACGTTGATTTTATTGTATTCAATTTACGTGTTGTTTGATGTTGGTCTTATTTTGTTTTTACGTTTTTAATAATTTGATCTCAATTGTACCTCAATCAATAATAATTTTGAAGACTGGATAATTTAATTATACAAAGTTGAGAAATCCATGTTTGATGTTTTTTTTTTTCAAATAAGCCGTTTTTTCCACTGCTGCTCACTGTTTAGAATCAGTGTTTAACCATACATTTTGCGTATGCTTGAAATAAGGAAAAAATCTGGTCGGCTTTAGGCAAGAGGGGCCGATATTGGGGAAAATCGGAATGTATTGATAAAATAAATCATAATAATTAAACGACTGGGTTATTTTCAAGATTTTACGTAAAAATAAGAAACCAATTAAATTTCACACCAGGAAAAAAAGTATGTTAGCACTTTATAAAACAGATTGAGATATTGTGAGTAGTTTAAAACTGAAAAAGGGTTAAGGGCCCGATATTAGGGTGGTTTACCCTACTTATTTTACTCTATGGCCATCTACAAACAGCATCCATCCATCTTTGTTTTTTGGTGGCGCTGGTGAGAACGTGGCAGAACATCGAATCAATCGGCGGGTTTCTCCAATTTTATTCCCTCTTGATTGAATGAGCGAAATCCGCTCATTCAATCAAGAGTGCCAACTTCTAGAAACAAAACAGTCGTCCTACGTGTTGGCCTTGCAGTGGTGCCAGATCTACTGATTTAGCAGTAGATCTACCCGATTTGAAAAAAATCTACTGATCTACTGCCTACTTAAGAAACCTACCTGCTTTTTTCCAAATCAGATCGGATCATCTAGTTATTGTACGTCATACGTCATGTCGTGTCATCTGGCTTAAAAGGCCTAAATAACATGACATTTGTTCAACAAGTTTTGTGAATTCGTGGTATTTTTTATCTGTAGTGTGTGAAAGTAATAATAAAAGTGGAGAAAAAGTTTGTGTTGGTGATGGTGTTCAAAGTGGATTCATAAATTGCTTACGTAGGTTTGGGTTATACTGTACTTGTGTGTTTCGAGAGACTGGACTGCGTTAGCAATTTCATCATCATGATCAGCCTATTAATGTTCCCACTGCTGGGACACAGGCCTCCTCTCTATGAGAAGAGCAATTTATTCATTTCAATCATTTTTCATTTTATTTTTAGCAATTTATTTCGCATGAAATAGTTTAAGTAACGGTGTTGGTTTTCTTTCTTGGAGATGGATTTGAAGGTTATTAAACACAATAATAGGCACATACCTACAAATCAAAGTTGGTGGCGATGCATACATATCGTGTACAATACTTACCAAGACAAACTAAAGAAAATTTAGAACCAGGTTTTCATTATAAACATAATAGGTAAAAACCACTTTCATTTTAGCTATAAACAAATGCATGCATGTGTTACCTATTTTTGTTTGTTTCAGGCTTATAAATAACATTATAACATTTATAACTGTATTCATTAAGTTATTGTTTTGTGGTGTTGTTTTTATGCATGGCGTTTTTTATTATTATCCACAATGAGTGCTGTTATGAAAGCAAAATACAGCCAAAAGTTTAAAGACGAGTGGTTGGAATCGGTAGACTTTAAGAACTGGCAAACAAAGAGTAAAAAAGGTGACGGTTTTGCCTTCTGCAGAGTTTGCGGCTGCGATATTGGAATCACAAATGGTGGGAAATATGATTTAACAAAACACAAAAATACAGCAAAACATATCGCAAAATGCTCAGCAATATGTGGGTGACTATAATGACTATAATGTGGGTGACTTTTTAAAATCTACTGATTTTTTCTTCGATCTACGAAAAAAATATCAGTAGATTTTATATATATTCGAGCTAAATTTTTTATTTTTCTACTGATTTCTTTAGATTCCATCTGGCAACACTGCGGCCTTGCTACATATTAGTAATCTGTGGTGTTACACGCACACCTGTAAGGCGAGCGAGTAAGCGAGAAAGAAGAAGAGTTCGTCGAGTGATAGTTCGTGTTGGCCGTTTCTCCGTATTTATACAGATTTACGTTATGTGGTAAAGATTAGCACTGGATACTTACAGATTTGAATACAGAATTTTCTAACTCTATTGATTAAATTAGGAAAAAGAAGGGATTAGGATTATTTTTGTATTTTCTGGTAGAAAATTCTGGCATTAAGTCCGCCTGTACTTTGTGCTTGAAGTGTTAAATAAATAAATTCCCGTATTCTATTATAAACAGAACATAACAAAATAAATGACACTTAATGCAATACATGCAATCGCCGACCCTCCCCCCACACCGCACGCCATTGCACCAAACTAGATGGACCAGCATGGCCCATTAACTTCATTTAAGAATTGTAAACAAAACTTCATGTTATGATGTTGCAAACTTGCGCTCAACCGTTCAAATTCAAGTGTTGCGCGTTATTTATAAACTTTTATTAATATTGATGGTGTTTTGTGAACCAATAGAGCATCTAAAAATCAGAGTGGTGCAAAAGTTTGATCGGAACTGGATGGAAGATTCTTCTTATAAGACGTAGTTGAGACCTAGTAATAAAGGTGATTATTTTGCTTTCTGTACATTTTGTAACACAGATCTTTCAGTTGGAAGTACTGGGAAGAATGGTCCTTTAGACACACGAAAACAAACAAACACCAAAATTCAAGTCCTGGTGAGTCTAGCTCGCAAACATTATTGACAGATTTATTTTCAATCAAAAATATTGAACCAGTCAAAAAAGTGACTTTGCTTTAATTAGAGATTATACATGTTATAATCTAATAGCCATTTTTCTAAGTCTAATTGGAGATAATTGTCTAGAAAATTTCAACTCATTTGGTATTGATAGAAAAGATGCATCACTAACACTCGAAAAAGTCATTAAAAAATTTGATAATAAATTCCTACCACACAAAAATATTACTGTCGAAAGATATAATTTTTTCACGAGAAAACAAATGAATGATAAGTCGATTAAAGAGTATGTCACAAAATTAACAAATATGGCAATCAGATGTGATTTTGAAAATCTGAAAGAACAACTCATTTGCGACATGTTTGTAATTGGAATAAATAACAGAAAAACCCAAGAAAAATTACTGCAACAAGAGGCAATTACAATAGAGAAAGCCATAAAAATTGCCAAAAGTATTGAGATTTCACAGAGAGAAACTGAAAAACTTCAAATGTCAAACACAAAAGTAGAACAAGAAAGTTCTGTCCAAGCCGTCAAGTCATATCATCAAAAAGAAGCAGCCAACTCCAGGCAAAGGAATCAGTCAAAGTCTCCAACAAGAAATAATAATATTTGTGTTAGCTAGGCAAATTATTGAATTTGTTTTGTAAAACTTTATTGTAAACAAATTTGAAGTATTTACTTTCAAATCTTAATGTCAATGTAATTTCATTTTATTTAATGTGTGTCAAAGTAATTTCTTCTTTAATGTCAAAGTCTCAAAAAGGGGCATGTAATCTATGGTCTTTATTTGATAGTTTGTCTATGTATGATAGCGGTCGTTCTTTTGTTATTTTCTTCTTGTCTTCATGTCTTGACTAAGTATATATTTTTAATAAACTAATGGTCCGTCTACGTAATGGTTTTCATTGAAAGTCCTTAAAGCCGCCTTCCGACAAATAAATAAACAATACAGATTTTAAGTTAAAATAGCATACAGTTATTCTACAGATTTTAAGTTAAAATAGCATACAGATTTTCTACAGATTTTAGCAGTTTCTACTACAGATAAAAGTTTCAAGGCATCTGGCAACACTGATCTCGATCGTTTTGACATTCATTTTATCGATTTATGTTCGATTCACGTCGTAATTTTTTTGCAATTTTGGTTTTGTTTAATTACCAAATATTGTTGTCGGCGACGAGACCCTATCTCGACACCAGGGTGCAAGTAGTGGCGGTACGTAGACTGTAAACGCGAATCTTATAGTCAATTTTTCGTTCAAAACTTGTGATATTAACGTAAAGTCTAGTTTATGTAAATTCTCATTAGAATCTTGCTAAAATCTTATTAGTTTTATGTTAATTTAGCGTCAAATTGGTATTAGAGTCCAATGAGACTGATTAGAAAGGAAAAAAATTGAATTAAAATTAATAAGTCATATAATTACGTAACTTGAAAACATGATTTTTTGTTTGATAATATATAATGTTTAAATTAGTGTCAAACGGTTGGTCTTAACTTAAAACCATTTTCTGTGAAAGAATTATGTAAATTGGTTCAGTAGTTTAGGAAATATAAGGAAAAATGTATAATGAAAATTTCATACATTGCAAAATTAGCAGTAAATGTTCTAGGAAGTTTTTTATGTGTTATGTAAGGTGCAATATTATTGTTTTAGATTAAAATAGACATAATAAGCTATGTAAAAAGGTATAGTTTGTAAGGGTTATTAAATAAATAAATATAAATACGGGGTTCCAAAGGTTTCGGCTATCGCGAAAATAGACTCGAAATTAGAGTAAGAAATCACGGTTCCCGTTATGGGCGGACAGAGCCGTATATAAGTCGGGGTCGACGGCGAACGATCGTCAGGATTAGCTGGTGACACACGCATGTGTACACATACGCGACCCAGTTCCGTGAACCGCGACCTCGCAGTATTATCGCGCCCCAGTTAGCGCGCCCGTGATTGGTCGTCCCCTCAAAAAAATCAACGTTTTTGTGGGTAGACGCCAAATCCGCGTTTCGCGAATACCGCCCGAGCCCGTTATTTTTCTAATAAAGAAAAAAAACCGTCGCCAACGGTCACTATCGCGACGGAAATTTCCGCTCCTCGATGGACTCCACCAACTAAAGTTCATCGTAGGGCTGCGGAGTGTCACCTCCATAGGACACCAGGATGAAGAAAGGAGAACCGCCACCAACACTACCGACCACCGACCAGATGGGGGACCGGACGACGTCGCTCCCGACAACTGGGGGCTCGCCGCCCGGTGCCCGTTCTGCAGGCACAGACGCCAGGGGATCTGCTTACCGCACCCCGTCACCACCATCACTCACTCCGCTGTCGCAGACGCAGACAGCGAGCCAGGACAGGAGAAACTCGCGTCAACCAGCCGTGCCCATTAGACCCCCGCGTTCCGTCCCGTGCCATCCCAGGCCCCGGGGCCCGCGGGGAGCAGCAACCGCGCACCACCACGCACCACCGCCTCTGCCGTGCGCCCTGCCGCACCAAGCGTGCACATATCGGCCTCACCGGCGCCTCGCGCGGCGCCCGCGCACCCCGCGCAACATCCCACCGCCGCCGCGCGCCCCGCACCACCCGCTATCACCTCTGCGCGACCCGGTGCGCGCTCCACCGCGAGCGCACGCTCCGCCGCGGCCACTGGCCGAGCTGTGCGCAACGCGTCGCCCGCGCCTCACCGCTTGCTGGCAGGCCCAGCCGCCGCAAACACAACCGTCGAGGATATCATGTCGCCGCCGCCGCCGAGAACCTCAGCCAGGGGCTCGCCAGCAGAGTTGTCTCCGTGCTCGTCGAGGGAAGGAAGATACGTCGCGCCTGCACACTTTGGCCCAGACAACGAGGTTAGTACCTGTGCTGATACCTACCACGTCGCTGACGATTCAGGCAGCGACATGTGCACTGAGGATGCGTTGGCGCTTGACTTTGAGTCTCTACCCGAGGCCAGAGCCCAGCGCCGGCCAAGGAGTTCAGACGACGAGGCCGCTGAAGAGGCCAAGCGACTGTGCACCGACTCCCCGCCCCGCAGCGTGACACGTGCGGCAGAGCGGGAGCCGGCTCGCCGACCTTCGCGGATGCGACTCGTCGCCCACCCACAGGACAGAACACCGCATAACCCACACCCCCCGCAGCAGCCCCCGCACAAGGCGCAAGCGGAACCACGGCCGCCAAGAGTGGAAAGGAAAAACGGCCACGCTACCCTCCGCTTATAGTGGATAAGCTTCCTAACTGGGCCACCCACTTTAGGGCCTTAAGTATCAAACTGGGCCACCCACCCAACGCCCGCCCCTTCCAGGGGGGATTCAGATTCCTCCCGGAGAGCGAGGGCGAGTACAGGGTGGTCCAGGGATATCTTACAGACCTGGAAAAGTCGGAGGGCACCAGTTGGTTTGCCTACTCGCTCCAGGCGGAACGCAACCTGAAGGTGGCCATAAGAGGGCTGCCTGCGGACACGGACCCGGCAGAGATCCAAGAGGAGCTCAGCATGCTGGGGTACGAGCCGGAGTACGTGCGGAACATCAACGCACGTGGTGGACGACCCGGCTGTATCTTCCACGCAGTGCAGAGGAGGCAGACCGACATAAGGAGGATCTACGACACCACCACACTCGTGTGCATGCGTGGTATCCGAGTGGAAGCATGGAGAAGCAAGCGAGGGCCCGCCCAATGTCACCGGTGTCAAAAGTTTCGCCATAGCTCACACCAGTGCCACCGTCCGCTCGCCTGCGTGAGATGCGGCGAAGGACACGCTGCCCGCGACTGCACACGACCCAGGGAAGATCCGGCCACCTGCGCTAACTGCGCGGGCGACCACCCGGCCTGCAGCACGAGATGCCCAGTAATGAAGAAGGAGGCCACGAACAGGCGGGCGGGCACTGTCGCCACCCCCATCCAACGTCGAGGACCACGAGGCCCACAGCGCTACACTGATGGCGGCGGCGAACGGGCCCTCACCCAAGGAAGTCACTGCCTCGAGGCGGAGAAAGAAGAGGCGCGGGGGAAAGAAGAGGGGAAAAAAACCCCAGCCCCCCGCGCCCCAGTCAGCAGAGGGCACTGTCCCTGTCATGGCGCAGGCCCTACCCACACAAGAAACTCAACCCGAACAGACTCCTGTCGCTGCCACCGCAGGCGCCAGCGAGACAAAGAGGGAGAAGCGGGCGGAAAAACCCGCCCCATCCAAAGATGCGGCCCCGGCCGCCGCACAGCCAGCGACCACTGAGAGGCCGCAACAACAACAACAACATCAACATCAACAACACGCTGGCGCCCGCGAGCAGCGACAACAGAAAGCAGCATCTGTTGGCTCCTCAGAAAGAGAGCCAACAAAAGGAATTCACCACCTGCGCCATCGGGCTCCTCATGGACCTTATTAAGGCCATAAGACAGGGACAGGACGCGGGCTTAGTTATCCTTGACGGACTGACAGAGCTACTCGCACTCTATAATGTCTAGTTCGTTAAGGATACTTCACTGGAACGCCCACGGCCTTAAGAAAAAGGTCGCCCCACTCCGCCTCCTCCTCAAGGACCAGAAGATCGACGTGGCGCTCATAGGTGAGACACACCTGGGGCCCGCGGACAAGATCGGGTTCCCGGGATATCTCACCTACAGGAGGGATGAGAAGTCGCCGCTCGGCATCATCTACCGCGAGCTGGCGGTGCTGGTCAACCGAAGAGTCGTCCATCAACCGCTCCCAGAGGTCAACCCCACATCCTTCCAGGCGTTGGGAATACAACTCCACGTAGCCGGCAAGGACATGAACATATACGCTGCCTATCACCCACCGGGAACAAGTTTCAACCTACAGGAGCTGAGACAAATACTGCTGTCACCGCAACCGTCACTCCTTGCCGGCGATTTTAATATCAAGCACCCAGCATGGAATAGCCGGACGCGGAATACCTGGGGCGGACGACTCTTCGCGGACGCGGAGGCCTATGGATACACGGTGTCCGGCCCTGATACTCCAACACACTACCCAGACAACCAGGCGCACTCTCCGGACGTGCTGGACATCGTGATCCACCAGGGCCTGGGTTGCCAGCTCACCCAGCAGGTGATCGACGATGAGCTGCAATCGGACCACCAGCCGGTACTCGTCGTACTATCGGAGATGCCGACGAGACTCTCGCCTCCTGCGCCACGTCGCATCACGAATTGGGATACTTTCAAAGAAAAGATGGAGACCACCACCCCCACTTGGCCCGTCGAGACCGCCGCAGACGTAGACGGACTTGCGGGGGAAATCACCGCCTGCATCCAGCGCGCCCTAGAGGAGGCGACAACTACACTGCCGACGCCGCAGTGGGGGATTGTTTACAAACCCAAGCACTTGATCGCCCAACGAAGGCGCCTACGCAGGCGGTGGCAGGACACGGGATGTCCCACCATCAAGAGGGAACTCAACTGTCTAGCGGAGAGGGTCAGGGTCAAGTTACAGGAACACAACGCCGCGGGCTGGGAACGCATCGACGCCGCAGAGGGTGACTGGGCGTCGATATACAAGCTCTGCAGATCACTCACGTGTTCGTGACGCAGAGGGCGCACCGGGGCTGGGGTGTTCCCCAGCCCCGGTGCGCCCTCTGCGCCACAGCGACGGGGCGCCCAGATACGCCGCAGCAGACCGGGCGGAGATCTTCGCCGAACACCTGGGGCGTCAATTCCAGCCTAACCCGAGCTCTGACACCGAGCACATCGCAGCAGTCGAGAGGCACCTTGGAGAGTACTTCGCCTCGCCGATAGCTCCAGATGAAGACCCCATCTTCTTTTCTCCGTGCGCAGTGAGACGCGCCATCCTCAAAACAAAGCCGAGAAAGGCCCCGGGACCAGACGGGATCACGAACACAGTGCTGCGCCACCTGCCGTACCGGACGGTAGCGGCCTTGGCGCGCCTGTTTACAGGGATCCTGCGCACCGGGGTTTTCCCGGCTGCGTGGAAGGAGGGGCGCGTCATAATGCTGCCCAAGCCGCACAAGAACATCCTGAAGCCTGAGAGCTATCGGCCCGTCACGCTTCTCTCCTGCACCTCCAAGGTGTTTGAGCAACTCCTGCTGCGACACCTGAAACAACATGTCACGCCGCGCCCCGAGCAATTCGGGTTTCGCTCGGAGCACTTCACGACGCTCCAGTTGTCGTGGGTGCTGCACCTGCTCACGGCGGCGCTGAGCAAAAAGGAGCGAGCAGTTGCAGCATTCCTCGACATGGAAAAGGCATTCGACAGGGTATGGCACGCCGGTCTGCTGTACAAACTGTCTAAGACAGACGCGCCTCGTCGACTAGTACAGGTGGTCTCCTCTTTTCTACAGGATAGGACGTTCAGGGTGGTGGTGGACGGCGCACTATCGTGCGCCCGTCCCATAGCGGCCGGAGTGCCACAGGGCAGCTGCGTCTCTCCGTGGTGCTACACCTGCTTCACCGACGACATCACGCCAGAAGAAGAAATGCACCAAGCCATCAAGGATCACTTCGCGATCGAAGCTCTTGATGTACAACCGAGAAGACCTACTACGGACTCAAAAGGAAGAGCGCTCACCGTCCTAAAGAAGACCTGCAAAAGATTAGAAGATGACGATTTGAAGCTGGACTTCTGTGGAAAAATGAAGATGAACAAATGCCGGAGAGCAACACATCTGCAAGAAATCGACTGACTAACATAGAGAAGATCGACAAGGATCCTCAGTTGAAAGCAGAGTACAACAAACAGATCCAGCATCTAATCGACAGCAAGTATGCAGAAGAAGCACCAATTGGGCAAGAAGACTCCAAGAAGAAATGGTACCTCCCTCACTTCTCCGTGGTACATCCATTAAAGAAGAAAATAAGGATCGTCTTCGACGCTGCAGCTAAGTCAAAAGGAAGAAGTCTCAACGACGCCCTGCTACCAGGTCCAGATCTACTGCAATCACTCTTCGGGGTACTATTGCGGTTTCGACAAGGTCCATTAGCAGTGGCAGCCGACATCAAAGAAATGTTCCTGCAAGTTCGCATCAGGCCAGAAGATAGAGATAGCCTGAGGTTCCTGTGGCGTGGGGATCGTCGCGACGTGATGCCAAAGGAGTATAGAATGACATCAGTTATCTTCGGCGCAACTTCATCTCCAAGCACAGGAATATACGTGAAGAACCGAAACGCAGCGGACTACAAAGAAAAATATCCAGAAGCTGCAAGGGCTGTCGAGCTGAACCACTACATGGACGACTACCTGCATAGATTCCACTCAGAAGAAGACTTCAAGAAAATAACAACGCAAGTGGACTTCATACACAGGAAGGCGGGCTTCGAACTCAGGGGCTGGGCTGCGAATCGACCAGAGTTACTACAAGGCGTGAAGACTGAAACAACAGAAGTAAACCTTGGTGAAAAAGAAGAGAAGACACTGGGGCTACGCTGGTTAACAGAAAAGGACTCTATTGGCTTCAGGGCGAACTTACGAAATACGCCTGAAGAAATAGCCAACGGTTTCAAGATACCTACGAAGAGAGAAGTTACCAGCGCAGTTATGTCGACCTTCGATCCGCTGGGGCTAGCATCACCCGTCATCGTCCAAGGCAAGAAGCTGCTGCAGAACATATGGCGAAGCGGCGTCGGCTGGGATGAAGAAATAGAAAATAAGGAGTATGAAGATTGGAAAACTTACCTAGAGAACATGATACTGCTCCAAGACCTGCAAGTTCCAAGGTGTCTGGCACCACATCGCACCGAGGGGGAGCTGCACACGTTCACAGATGCCAGTGAAGCGGTGTATGCAGCGGCTGTATATTGGAGGACAGAAGATCAAGATGGAACTTACCACGTCAGCTTAGTGGCGGCGAAAGTAAGAGTCATTCCACTGAAGCCAGTATCGATCCCGAGACTCGAACTGCAAGCGGCTCTCCTAGGAAGCAGACTGGCACACTCTGTAGAAGAAGAAATGGACCTGAAGATAGCAAAGAAGACATTTTGGACAGACTCCAGCATCGTACTTTCCTGGATCAAGACCGACCCTAGAACTTTCAAAACGTTCGTGGCTCACCGCTTGGCAGAAATAGAAGATCTCACTAAACCACAGGAATGGAGATGGGTGCCCACGGCGCAGAACCCTGCAGATGATGCGACGCGCGACGTGCCAGAACACTTCAGCTGCAATCACCGATGGTACGCTGGGCCAGACTTCCTGAAAAAAAAAAGCACACTAGCCTGCGGCAAGAACATTTAAGAAGGAAACCACCTGTGAAGAAAAGGCTATGGACGTCGTAGCAACAGCAAGAACCACGCATTCAACACCAGATCCTGAAAGGTTCTCCTCGTGGAAGAGACTCTGGCGAGCCACAGCGAAAGTACTGCAGTTCATACAACTCTGCAGAACAAGGGAGAAGGTCCACGCCAGCCGAGAAGATCCTGACTGGAAACTAACGAAAGGAAAAAAGAAGATGATTGAGAAGCAACATCGACCTTCAAAAACAACAGAAAAGAAGTATTTGCCAATAGGTGCAGACCTGCTTCAACGAGCTGAAACTCTACTGTTACAAAAAAGTCAAGAGGAAAGCTTCAAAGGAGACATCAAGAGTCTACAGCAAGGAAAACAGATGGAAACCAGCAGCAAGTTGAAGAAACTCGACATAATACTCGAAGAGGGTCTCCTGCGCATGAAAGGAAGAATCGACGGGATAAAGGGCGTGACCAGAGACTACAAGCGACCTATCGTGCTCGACAGCAAGGACAAGACTACGCGACTCATCATGGAAGACTTTCACTGTCGCTTCAATCACGGAAATCACGCGACGGTAATGAACGAGTTGAGACAACGCTTCTGGGTATTGGGGCTGAGGTCAGCGATCAAAGCAGTTCAACATCAATGTCAATGGTGCAAGTCGAAGAAAGGGAAACCACAAGAGCTACCGACGGGTAACTTACCTGTTGAAAGGTTGATGCACGGAAATCCTCCCTTTACGTGCACTGGAGTTGATTATTTCGGCCCCATGGTCATCACAGTAGCAAGGCGTCAAGAAAAGAGATGGGGGGCCCTGTTCACATGCCTAACAACAAGGGCTGTGCACATTGAGCTCGCTCCTTCACTCTCCACCGACAGCATGATCATGGCGCTTCGACGATTTGCTGCAAGAAGAGGAATGCCAAAAAGAATTTACAGTGACAACGGGACCAACTTCGTCGGTGCCAACAAAGAGCTGCACGAGACATTAGACATCATGAACCAAGAGGCTCTCACCTTAGAAGCAGAGAAGATCGGCGTCCAGTGGAAGTTCATCCCTCCTGGTGCACCTAACATGGGCGGTGCATGGGAGCGTTTGGTGCGGTCAATTAAAACCGCACTAGACGCTACACTCAACGAGAAGCATCCACGAGAAGAGGTACTCCATACCCTCCTGCTAGAGGCCGAGCACATAGTTAACTCTCGGCCTCTCACTCACCTCTCCGAGAATCCTGAAGAAGAAGCACTCACTCCAAACCACTTCCTCATCGGGCGATCCTGCGGCGCAACGAGAGTCGGCAGCTTCCAAGACGACGAGCTCGTGGGCAGACACACCTGGAAGGCTACGCAGCGACTTGCCGATCACTTTTGGCAACGTTGGCTGCGAGAATACCTGCCCACGCTGCTGCCGAGGAAGACGAAGGGAAGAACCTGCGCCACAGACCTGCAAGTGGGAGACGTCGTCCTGATCGTCGACCACAGCCTACCGAGATGCACCTGGCCACGCGGCAGAATCCTGCAGGTGTATCCTGGACCAGATGGGCGAACGAGAATCGTCGACGTCGGTACGCGAGGAGGGGTGCTACGAAGACCCAGTTTGAGAGTTGTGCTGTTGGTGCCGGGAGTGTCGCCGAGCCTGGAGGATGGTGCGACGCACGAGGGGGAGTCGTCGAGGGATGTCGCTACGCCCCCGTCCGGGGGGCGCGGCAGGCGGCATCGGGGCTATGCCCCCTGGCCGCGGAGGCCATACCGTGGTCTGTAAAAACAGGCCCGTCATCGTGGCGCCTTTAGGCTGTGGCCTAGTGGCGTGCGATCGCAATGTCGCACGCCTGTGAATAGCTGCTATGGGGTGTTCCGTAGGCGCGCCTACAGCGCTGTTCATACAGCACTGTTTTCTTCACGACACCTCGGCGGTCTGTCCCCGCCAGGTGAGACCCGAAGGAGGCCCGGCGGGGGACAACCAGCGGCAGAGGTGCCGACTCCGACGCACCTACGGAGGATGTAATGGTCCCTGCCCGCCCCGCTTCCAGAGCTAGCCGGTTACGTTACAGGCGAGGAACCGTTATGTGTGTATAGGCGGTATTGTACTGTGTAAACACCGCCCAGTGCAAGCGTGGCTCGCGAGCCCGCGCCGCGAGTCTACGCGTGTGTTTACGTGCTTGTGTAGAGATGCATGTGTGGTTATAGCTGCGTGGGCTGCCTATATTAACTTAGCACAGTACACGCAACTGGATGTGTGTTGTGTGTGTAGAGTCGTAATTGTGTAGGTAAGCTGCGTGTATCCTGGGAAGCAGCTTACCCAGGCGTCAAGTCCGGTGGGGAGGGCTCATCTTCCGCTACCAGGTCGCGGGGGAGAGGACGCCTCGCGTCAGGGGGGCGCGCATGCCACGGCGCAATGTGCTTGACGTGTGGCCAAGCAGATGCGTCGGCACGCGCGAACATTCCCGTCGCAAGGCGCCGGATGAAGGCGTCCAGGCTCTCGATCCCGAGGTCCCGCACGATAACGTCGTTCCTCACGAAGCGAGGGGCATCTACAATTGTCCGCAGCGCCATATTTTGCTGCGTGCGGAGAAGCTTTTTGTGCCCCTCGCATGCGAAGACGTACCATGCGGGGGCGGCGTACGTCAGAATCGGGCGTATATAAGTTTTATACACGCCCAACTTGACGCGCACCGGTAGGCGGGACGAGAGCACCGGACGGAGCTGGTGGCGGGCAACCCCAGCCCGTGCCGCGACCTGGCGGACGTGATGGCCCATGGTGAGCCGACGGTCGATGGTGACGCCCAGGTATTTCACCCGGGGCGACCACTCGACGTCGGCGCCTTGTAGGGTCAAGGGTGGTGGGAGGGGCGCTAGTCCAGTGACCATCGCCTGCGTCTTACCCACGTTAACCGACAGTCGCCACTTTGACAACCAGTCAGGCAGCAGGTCTAGCGCGCGCTGCATCTTGACCGCCGCGTACTTCGCATTAAGCGATGTAGTAATGTACGCGGCGTCGTCGGCGTACAGCGCGAGCATCGCCTCTGGTGTCGTGGGGATGTCGTCGGTGTAACGCGAGTAACACGCCGGCGACACGCAACTGCCTTGGGGCACTCCGGCCAGCACCGGTCGGGCACTGGAGAGCGCTCCCTCGACCACCACGCGGAAGCTTCTGTCTGTAAGAAAAGACTGGACCACCTTTACGACGCGGCGGGGCGCGTCGGATGTGGCCAACTTGAAAATTAGGCCCTCGTGCCACACGCGGTCGAAGGCCTTCTCCATGTCGAGGAGTACTGCAACCGCATACTCCTTCTTGTTAATGGCTTGCGCCATGTGGTGCAGTACTCTCGACAGCTGAAGCGTCGTGCTGTGTTCCGACCTGAACCCGAACTGCTCGGGCCGCGGGTCGATGTGCGGCTGGAGATGCCGCAACAGGAGTTTTTCGAACACCTTGGAGGTGGTGGGCAGCAGCGTTACAGGCCGATAGCTCTCCGGCTTCAGTATGTTTTTCCTCGCCTTGGGCAGCATGATGACGCGCCCTTCCTTCCACGAGGAAGGAAACGTCCCGGTGCGCAGTATCGCCGTGTACAGGCGCGCCAGCGCCGCTACCGTACGGTAAGGCAATTGGCGCAGCACTGCGTTGGTGATACCGTCCGCACCGGGGGCCTTCCTGGGCTTCGTCCTCAGGATGGCGCGTCTTACTGCCCCAGGCGAGAAAAATATAGGATCTTCCTCGGGAGCTATCGGCATGGCGAAGTAGTCCCCAAGGTGTTTCTCGACTGTTGCGACATGTTCGACTTCGCTTGTCGGGTTCGGTCGGAACTGACGCTCCAGGTGCTCGGCGAAGACCTCCGCGCGGTCCTCTGCGACATACTTGAGCGCCCCGCCGCTATCTAATAGTGGGCGCACCGGAGCTGGGGCATTTTTTAGTTGGCGGCAGAGTCTATGGGTGGATGGCCAGCTGCCAGCCGCCTCCTGAATGCGGTCTTCCCAGATCTCGGCTTCCCGGTCCCGCAACTCGGCCTTGATCCATTCCGCGAGGCGGTTCACCTTGGTTTTCAAAGTCGGGCATCACAGTTGTTGCCACCGCTTGCGAAGGCGCCTCTTGTCGGCGATCAACCGTCGTAGGTACGCAGGCAGGGGCGGCTGTTGCACTCTCCCCTGCGGTACCGACATCGTCGCCGCTTCTAAGGCGCTCCGTATGCAAGCGGTGACGTCATCCGCGGCTTGGTTCACGTCCGCGGAGGTAGTCAGGGGCCGAGTCGGAGTGGTGGCCTCAGCCTTCTCTTTAAAAACTTCCCAGTCTATTTGTCGACGTGGCGCTGCGGGTAGCTGTCGGGTCGGCATCCCCGATAGGACGACGAGAACAGGATGATGGTCGGACTGCATCTCGTCGTCTAACACCTGCTGCGTGATCTGGCAGTGTAGCCCTCGGTAGGCCACGATGTCCAGCACGTCCGGCAAGTGAGTGAAGGCGTCCGGATAGTGGGTAGGCGTTTCTGGGCCGGACACCGTGTAGCCGAAGGCTTCCGCGTCCGCGTAGAGTCGTCTACCCCCCGTGTTTGTCGCGGCGGAGTTCCACGCTGGGTGCTTGCAGTTCAGGTCACCAGCAAGGATCGTCGCGCCGCCGTAGGCCTCGAGAAGGGCCCTCAGCTCCGCGGGATCTAGTTTGGCCGAGGGCGCCTTATAGCAGGCGTAAATGGCGAGATCCTCGCCGGCAACGTGCAGCTGCACACCCAGCGCGTAGAACGTGCCGAGCGACGGCACAGGGAGCTCTTGATGGACGACCCTACGCCTCACCAGTACCGCCAGACCACGGTATGGGGTGCCGAGTGCCGACCTTTCGTCCTTCCTGTAAGCGAGGTAACCCGAGATTTTGAGCTTATCAGCCGGTCCCAGGTGCGTCTCGCTTACTAGCGCCACGTCGATGTCCTCATTGATTAGGATGCGGCGGAGGGGGGCGACCTTACCTCTGAGGCCGCGGGCATTCCAATGGATTACCCTCAACGGCCTAGCCATATAGCTTGAGTAGGGAGGCCAGGCCGTCGAGAATAACCAAACCCGCGTCTTGTCCCTGTCTTATGGCCTTAATTAGGTCCATTAACAGTTGGACGGCGCAGGCTGTAAACTCCTTCGTCGATGTTGATGTTGGTATTGGTGCGCCGGCAGCTGGACCAGCGCACGCAGCCTGTTTGGGCCGCTGTTGTTGTTGTTGGTGTTGGTGGGCTGGGGGCCGCGTTATGCCGGCGCCAGCTGGCAGCCCACCACTCGTTTTCGGCTGCTGTTGCGTTTTTGGCGGTGGTACAGCCTGCGCCTGGGACGAGGTAGGGTCGTCCCGGTCGGTGTCCTCCTTGGTTGCGGGGGGGGGGGGCTCGGCTTTCTTGCCTTTTCCCCTCCGTTTCTTCCCCTTTCGATTCCTCCGCCGCTTTGAGGAGGAGGGGGGGGGGGCTTCTCCCCTGTTGGTGGGCCCGTTGGCCGCCGCCATAAGCGACGCGCCCTGGACCTCTGTGGAGGCCACGTCTGTATGCCCCTCGGTGACCTCTTGGGGTCGGCGTGAGGCGGTCGTGGCGGCGACAGTGCCCGCTCGCCTGTTTCTGATTTCCGCCTGGAAGGTGGGGCAGCGCACGTTGTTGGCGGGGTGCTCGCCCCCGCAGTTGACGCATGTCGCCGGCTCTTCGCGTGGGCGGGGGCAGTCCCGCGCAGCGTGTCCCTCTCCACAGCGGACACAGGCGAGCGGCCGGTGGCAGTGGTGCGATGAGTGCCTAAACTTTTGGCACCGGTGACATTGGGCTGGTCCACGTTTCCCCCGCCAGGCCTCAATCTTGACACCCTTCATACACATAAAAGTGGTGGTGTCGAAGATGGACCTGGCCTCCGATGTCCTCTTCAGGACAGCGTGGAACACGCAGCCGGGTCGTCCTGCGCGCGCCTTAATGTGGCGCACGTACTCCGGCTCGTATCCCATGTCCCGGAGCTCCTCCTCAATCTCCTCCGGGGGGGTGTCTACCGGCAACCCTGTGATCGCCACCTTCATGCTTCGCTCCGCTGGCAGCGAGTAGGCGAACCACGAGGTGCCGTCCACCTTTTCCAGGTCCGTCAGGTACCTCTGGACCACCCTAAATTCGTCCTCGCTTTCGGGCGAGAACCGAATCCCCTTGCCCAAAGGACGGGCATTGGGGGGGTGGCCCAGCTTTTGCCTGAGAGCCCTAAAGTGGGCGGCCCAACCCGGCAGCCTATCCACTATCAGCGGAGGATACCTCGGCTTTTTAGGTGGCTTCGGCTTGAGCTGAGAGGTGGCCTTGGATGTAGCCCCGTCGTCGTCCACAAGGGCCGCCGGCTGAGCTGGGGAATTATCAGTTCTCAAGACACTCACCCCCTGTTGACTGGTCCTGGGTGTGGGCGTCTGCGGTGTCGGCGACGCTGTGGGCGTGCGCCTGACCGCCTCCGCGAAGGTGGGCGAGGCGGCACTGCCCTGACCACGCAGTGGCGCGCGGTCGCGCTGTGGCCGCGGCGAGTCCGGGCAGTACCGCTTGGCCTCCTCTTCCTGGGCTTCGTCGGTGCTGCGGCGCCGTCGCTGGGGACGTGGCTCCAGCTGGAATTCGTAGCCAAATCCCAGCGACGGCGACGGTGAAGCCGTAGGGGTGCGCCTCCCTGATGCGCTTCGGCCAGAGTCGACTGAGCCCACGGACGCTATCGACATGCTCGAGCCGGCTCGCGACGAGCATGCCGACAACGCCGCCGGCGAGTCGAAGGCCGAGGCGCGGGGCGGCGCTGGAGAGTTGGGCGCCTGCGGTGCCGAGGACGTCGGCCGGCCGCTAGGCGCCAGCATGGGTAGCGGGCGTCTGACCCGCTCCACCTTGGCAGGCCCGGCCATCGTGCTGTGGCTGGGGCCAATGGCGGTGCGCGGGGTGGTGGTGTCGCGGCTGGTGGAGGCCACCGCGGACGCAGCCCCGAGGGGCGCGGTCGACGCGGCGGGCCGTGTATCGGCGGCGGCACGGGTGGTGGGGCGCGCTGTAGGGCGCACATAGGACGCCACAGGCGCCGCAGGGCGAGCAGTGCTCGCGGAGGCTCGCGACGTGGGCGCGGGCGCGCGCGCGGGAGGCACGGACTCGCGCACTGTTACGCGCGCCGTGGGTGCGTTGGCACGCGTGTGTGGCGCGCGCCCGGGAGTAGCGGTGGCGGGACCCGGGGCCTGAATCGGCACCGGGCGGAAGGCGGAGGGGCGCACGGCCACGGCATGCGGCTGGCCCGACGAGGGCGCCGGCGCACCGCGGGCAGGCGCCGGCGTCGTCGACGGGCCCCCCGCAGCCGCCGCCGAGCTTACTCCGGCTGCGTTGCGGCTGCGTCCAGCCAGCGTTGCTCCGGACGCTCCGTCGTTGTCGACATCGATTGCCGGCAACGACAGCGCCCGGTCCAACCCCGGGAGGGGCTCCTGCTGCCTGGCGCCGTCTTCACGGCCTAGTGAGCCGCGGGAGCCAGGTTTCGGCATCTTCTCCTTCTTTAAAATTCACTCTTGCGACGTGAGGTCGCGACCGCAACGGTGTTTGATGCACCGGGCAGCAAGTGGGCTCCCCCTGTGCTCGCACCAGTGCCAGGCACTTGCGCGAACACAGGGAAAGTGGTTAAAAAGGCGGTCCGAGCGACAAAGTTTTCGTCCAGGTGCCCCCAGTGTTGGCACAATTGGACGAAAAACTTTCCCCAGCGACGATCTCCGGTACTGCGAACAGCAAACGATCGGCGCGGATCACTGGCGATCCACGAGGGGGAGATTGTCGGCGACGAGACCTCTATCTCGACACCAGGGTGCAAGTAGTGGCGGTACGTAGACTGTAAACGCGAATCTTATAGTAAATTTTTCGTTCAAAACTTGTGATATTAAAGTCTAGTTTATGTAAATTCTCATTAGAATCTTGCTAATATCTTATTAGTTTTATGTTAATTTAGCGTCAAATTGGTATTAGAGTCCAATGAGACTGATTAGAAAGGAAAAATTTTGAATTAAAATTAATAAGTCGTAACTCATAATTACGTAACTTGAAAACATGATTTTTTGTTTGATAATATATAATGTTTAAATTAGTGTCAAAAGGTTGGTCTTAACTTAAAACCATTTTCTGTGAAAGAGTTATGTAAATTGGTTCAGTAGTTTAGGAAATATAAGGAAAAATGTATAATGAAAATTTCATACATTGCAAAATTAGCAGTAAATGTTCTAGGAAGTTTTTTATGTGTTATGTAAGGTGCAATATTATTGTTTTAGATTAAAATAGACATAATAAGCTATGTAAAAAGGTATAGTTTGTAAGGGTTATTAAATAAATAAATATAAATACGGGGTTCCAAAGGTTTCGGCTATCGCGAAAATAGACTCGAAATTAGAGTAAGAAATCACGGTTCCCGTTATGGGCGGACAGAGCCGTATATAAGTCGGGGTCGACGGCGAACGATCGTCAGTCGCAGCCCAGCCATCGAGGAAGAAACAACTAGAAGAAAAAGGAACAAGCCGAAACCTAGTGAACACCGAACATTAGGCAGAAAGAAAAAAGGGTGTTTTTATTCTACGGTGCCTGCCTATCCCTCTCCCCCGAGGTCCTGCTCTGCTAGGACGTCAGTACTCGACCATACCCTACGCATTCAGGGGTGCGTGGAGGCGTGCGGCACCAGCAAGTACTGCAAGGAGCGCCCGTCTACTATTGTGGGAGATTGTCCCAGGTTGACTGGACCCCATGGTCTAGCCCAGCCGAAACAATTGTTGTGGCGTCAAAATTAAAAAAGTCAAAATGGGAGCCGACGAAGAAGCGTTAAAGCAGCTGAGCAAACTAAAACGAGGCTATAAACAACAAGCCCTAACAAAATTGTATAAAAGTATTGAAGCAACGGATTGTGCCACTTTGTCAGTCGAGGCGCTTTCTGTGATAGAAAATCGTTTAAAAACGCTATTTTGCGACTACGAAAACCTGTGTATTGATGTATACGTTCTTGGCGATAGTGACGTCCGCTGCAGAGGTGTGTGAAGTGCTATTTGAAAAATCTTACCATGTTGTGTGAGCTCATACATGAAAAATCGCAGCCTCCTCTCAGTTAGCCATGTTGCTCACACAGCCGCAATTCTGAAACTAAAACTAAACTACCTTTGATTACCAAGCTGTTTTTAACGGTAAGTCTAGTGAATACAATACATTCATTGGTTTATTCGAATCATTGATCCACAATGACAAAACTATAGATGATATTAAAAAAAGTTGTACTATTTGCGTAATTTTGTCAAAGATGGACCATTTATCATCATAATAAACTTGCCTTTAGTAGGAGAAAGTTATTCTGAAGTACTGAAAATCCTAAAAGGAAGATTTGATAATAAATATAAGATAATAAACGATCATGTAAACAGCTTGCTTGATTTGCAACCTATAACTAAGTCTACTGCTGCCAATATTAGGGAATTTGTCTGTACAGTCGAGCAGCTGCTGGCTGCGCTCAAAAATCTTGATCAGTGTGTTGATGTGTGGGATCAAATTATTGTTTGCATTTTGACTAGGAAGCTCGATATGTATTTTAACAGGGAATACCAATTAGATCGCGATTTTAATGTAGAACCTACAGTAAAGCAATTGATTGATTTCTTAGAAAAACGCGCTTTAGCACTCGAGAATATTGAGTCAGCAAGCCGAGGTGGTCACAGTGCTTCTACTGCACAGCGCATTGAGTCAGCATTGGTTCCGAAGAAGTGTTCCGCATCTGCAAGTGTGATCAACGTAGCTATCAAGCATCCTGCTGCATGTGCCTACTGTAAGAGTGAACATAAACTTTATAATTGCCCTAAATTCAAATTATATTCTGCTTCTGAAAGAAACAAGTTTGCTGTGGACAATCAGCTGAGCAATATATGCCTAAACAAACATGCCAAGAAATGCCGCTTTTATTTTAAGTGTGATACATGCAAAGGTAAGCATAACACGCTTTTGCATGAGGATGAGCATGTGCAGTCTCTGTGTCAATGGTATCAGGGGTCTCTAACACACAAGTCTTGCTGCCTACTGTACAGGTAAAACTTTTAGCATTCGATGGTACCGAGGTGCGAGCCAAGGCCCTGCTTGATAGCAGATCTCAAAATTATTTTGTAACTTCTGACTTGGCAAGGCGGCTGGGCCATAAGCCAAAGACAATTAGCTCTAAGGTGAAAGGCATTGGGAATGCCTCAAGCACAATTAAAGAGAGTGTACATTTGGAAGTCCAATCAGTGGTGTCTTCTTATCGGATGTCAATAAATTGCTATGTTATTGAGCAAATCACATCTAAGATTCCACAGCCCCAAATCGATATGAGTGCAATTAAATACCCTCTCAATTATCTCTTGCTTATGCGAACTTTGACACACCCAGCAATATACAAATCCTCATGGCCGCTGATGTATTCTTTCAGGCATTGCTACCCCAGTCTGAATAACACAAGAACGAGCAATCAGCACCATGTAGTCCAGTCGATTCTGAGCACCAGTCTGCATCTCCATATCTTTTAAACACAAGGTTTGGTGTAGTAGTTGCAGGTACTATTCCCAATTTATGTCATAATCAAAAAACACAAAAAAAAAACGATTTCTTTATTTTGTCAATCTTGCAACAGTGATATAAATGATACTATCAAAGGTTTTTAGAAAGCTGAATCTGTGCCTGAAATCTTCCCAGAGAAAAGACCTGAGTTTGAGCAAACTGAAAAGCATTTTCAGGAAACTGTTGAATTTAATAATAATCAGTTTCAGGTTAGTTTACACTTAAAAGTGCCGCTCAGTGAAGTTAATGAAATGCTCGGTGATTCACTTCATCTGGCTTTAAAAAGGTTTCAAAGCCTAGAAAAAAGGCTACAAAAAGATTCTGACTTGTATAACCAGTATAAATCTTTTATTGATGAATATATTGCTTTAGGTCATGGCACATATTCGGATATTAATAAATATAACCTCACTAGTGATCCTGTATTACGGCCGGACAAAAAGACCACTAAGTGTAGAGTAGTATTTGATGCATCAATGTTAACAAGTCAGCAAAGATCTCTCAATGATTTATTATTGAACAGTCCCACAGTTCAAAAAGAACTGTTTGACATTTTATTACTGTTTCGATAAGGTGCTTATGTTTTCAGCACAGATTTAAAACAAATGTTCAGATGTGTTCTTTTAGATTCGAGACACCGTCCACTTCAGCTTATTTTGTGGCGAGAGTCACCAAGCGAAAGCATAAAGTAAATAAATACAGTCACATACGGATTCAAGTCTTCAACATTTTTAGCTACTAGATGTCTCATAGAGCTAGCGAGTAGGTACATGACCGAGTTTCCTGCAGCATCTTTCATTCTGCAAAATCAAACATACTGTGATGACATTTTAGTCTCCAATAACTCTTTAGAGTCTTTATCTCAGATGAAAGATCAATTGATAAGGCTCTTGTCTCTGGGTGGATTCCAGGCACACGAGTGGTCTAAAGAAAAACAACACTGATGAATTTGTCATCCAAAAAGAAAATGACTACATAAAGACATTAGGTGTTACATACAATACGAAGACAGACACATTTAAAATTTCTAGTCCAAGTCAAGAAAAAATTACGCCTCTCACAAAACGCGAAATTGTCAGTTATGTCGCGCGATTTTACGAGCCTTTAGGCCTGGCTGGCCCGGTCACAGTGTCTGCCAAAATTATCATACAAAAACTTTGGGCAGTCCATACCAACTGGGACTCTTCGCTACCTGACGATCTAAAAACACTTGGCTAGAGTTCTACAATACTCTTCTCATGAAGTCTCCAGTACACATTACTAGGAATGTCACCTTACAAGGCCCTACTACAACTCAATTGGGTATGCAGATGCCAGCAATACAGCATATGGCTGCTGATTATATCTACGTGAACTCGACCAAACAGGTAATGTCAAAATCACTTTACTCTGTTCAAAATCTAAACTACCATTGAGCCAAAAACTTACCACGCCCAGACTAGAGCTAAATGCAGTAATATTACTAGCTAAACTTGTCCATAGAGTATATTCATTATTTTCTCTCAAACTGCATTTCAAGGATGTACTTCTTTTCTCAGACTCGCAAATAGTACTGGCGTGGCTGAAAATATATGTTACCAAATTAAATACCTATGTAGCGAACAGATGGTTTCCGAATATGCTAAAAACTTTTCATGGTATTATGTAAAAACAGGAGACAACCCTGCAGATTGTCTAAGCCGCGGTGTACAGCCTCATGAGCTCGAACAAAACATGCTGTGGTGCCAGGGCCCCAGTTACTTGCATAACAGTAAGTATACTCCACCTGAAACAAATATTAATAAAATTATAAAAGACTTACCTGAGTTGAAGAGCTGCTGGACTCCCAATCTCGAGTGCTATGGTTTGTAGTGTGGATAATAATAATTCTTAAAAACTAGAGTTTTTAAACAAATTCTCTACTATTACTAAAATGCAGCGTGTACTTACCTATGTGCGTCGTTTTTGTAATAATTTGAACCCACAGTCAACAAGAATTAAACCTAATTATTTAACTAGCGCTGAATGAAATGATTCTTGGTTATTGATTGTCAAGCATGAGCGGTAGAATCACTTCTCAAACGAAATAAGTTTATTAAGACAAAATAAACCTGTCGTAAGCAACTTAAAACCACTTAATCTTTTTATAGGTAATGGTATGCTGAGAGTAGGTGGTCGTTTAGATAGTGCCACAATACCTAACTCACAAAAACACCCTGTAATCTGTATCCGTCAGAACGGCGGACCCGCGGAACTTGCAAATAGATCAAAAATAAACTATTTAAATGTACGTAAAATGTTCGTTTTTATACTAAAATAAGTATAAATGTACGAGTCTGTATGCCTAGCAAACATCATTTTAAAGTGAGCCGCCATCCTGACTTCAGGTTGGCGGGTGTATTTTAATTCCAATAACTTATTTCAAATTTGACATTAGGAATTAAATGTTCGTCAAATGTACGTATAGGAACACTAATTAAAAACTTCTTAAATGTTATACAAGCTCTATTATTGTAATTTAGACTGGAAGCCAACCCTAACGGCTGGCTGGCTCGACATCGGTGCGCTAGCGCAAAACGGGTTTTGCTGCACGGATACTTCAAGACAGCGAATGTGTGAAGCTCACGCAAAGGATATCGTGCGTCGCATGAATGAAGGTAAAACAAAAACACCTATGTAACTTTGTTGACAATTAGCATCGATTCTCCGTTGATATTTTATGAAGTACCTGCTATTGCAGTACAAAAAAAACATCAAAAACTGGTAGAGAAGCGACTATAATATTGGTATTTTGTCGCGTAAGTAGTAGGTATTGATTGATGATAATGTTGCGATCACAAGACAACAACTCGGAACCTAGTTTATCGACAATTGGAATCACAGATACTCCCACTAACTATGAAAATAGGGCAGTGAAACGTTTTAGAAAAGCGTCTGGAAATATTTCGTTTAGAGATGAGTTTTTAAGCTTTAAAGATGATATTAAACAAATGTTTACTAAGCTTCAAACAGACACGATGAATGAAATTAAAAATCAATTCTCATCTTTTAAAATAAGCACTGATGCGAGACTTACAAAAATTGAAGATTCCTTAATGCTAATTGAGAAGTCTAATCAGGAAATAGATAAGTCCATATCATTCACTACTAAACAATATGATGATATGAAGCTTAGAAGTGATCGTTTGGAAAGGGAGTGTAAGGAACACCGAGCTCTTCTTTCGTCTTTGGAAGATAAGATGGAGGAAATGCAAAGAATCTCAAATATAATTTTTCTGGAATTAAGAAACTTACCGAAAATTCAAAATGAAACAAAGAATGACCTAGAAAGGTACCTGGGTAACTTATTTAAAACAGTTAATTCCAATGTGTCCAACTCATGCATAAAAGACGCCTTTCGTTTACCGGGAAAGAAGGACAACCACCCTTCCATTCTTATTGAATTTTGTAATAATACCTCGAAAAACATCGTGCTTAAGGCTGTTAATACCTATAACCAGTCTAACGATGTAAAACTAAATTGTGGCCACCTGGGAGCAGTGGGTTCATCCCCAGTGTATATCACTGAATACCTTACACCGAACTCAAGAAAACTACATTTCATCTCAAGAAAGCATGTTAAGGACAATCAACTGAAATACTGTTGGACATCAAAAGGAAAAAATTTGGTCAAAAAGGGTGAATTGGAACCTACTATTCATATCAAATCCGAAGAACAACTGGAAAAACTAATAAATAAAAAAATATGACTCATAACGGGGTCATATTGTTGCCATAGATACTATTTCATGCTCGCATTTTTTTTCTTTAGTCATACGTTATGCTTTTTATCGCTAGATTTACGGGTATTTTTGTATCAAGATCATCTCATTGTTTGTTTTGCATGTAAAACGGTAAACTTTCGCCAAATCATACACAAAATAACTCACAATTACACAACACAACAAACATACACACGTACTCACAACTCACTGTTTACTCATACCACAAACCTACTGAAAACTAAGGATTACATAATACATAACAACAATCTTAATCTTAAAAAACTTTCCACAACAAATCATCATTACTGTTGCATTAATATTCTAATTACTTTACTAAAACATATCTCGCAGAATAGGTACTTGACAATATTTACAAACAAATGTCATGTATTAATGTTGTACACCATTGTGAAATTTAATGTTACAATTCGATAAAGATTTATTATGTGAGATTGATAACTATTCTATATCCGACTCGATTAGCTGTGAACCTGAATGTTGTGCATCTTTTCTGAAACAACCTAACTGCTATCTAAAAATTTTGTCTCAAAATATTCGTAGTCTTAATGCTAATTTTGATAATTTAAATATTCTCTTGCAAAGATTACAATTTGATTGTGACGTTATAGTTATGTCTGAATGCTGGATGTCGTGCGTCCGAAATCTTCCTGCATTAGATGGATATTTAAGCATGTCCACGTCTTCTCATTATAACCAAAACGATGGTGTAGTAGTATTTATAAAACATAATATTAAAGCCTCTCTCGAAGAACCCATTATACAGGAAGCAAACTGTCTTCTTATCAAAATTAATAATGAAGTGGCTATTTTGGCTATATACCGCCCTTTTTGTTTCAAAACCATAAATAATTTCCTAATTTCCTTACAAAAAATAATAGATAGTTTATCATCCTTCAAGAGTATTATAATGGTAGGTGACATTTATTAAAACGCAATGACAGTTTCTCACAGACTATTTATTCTTACAGAACATTAGTACATATTTTTGGTACTAGATGACGCTACTAGTTTGAAGGATGCATTATTTTGTTACAATTTTAATATCCTCCTATAACAAAATAAACAAATTGCTCAAATTTCTGAGATACCTAATAACTTCAAGAATTTATAATGTTTACTAGTACAAAGACTTTTGGGAAATATCGTCGTATCCTACGAATAGGGGCGTAACTGCATAATAGCTACTTTTCAGGAGACACTTTTTTGTGTTTAATTAAATTAAATGTGACAAAATATGTATTGGTGGTTTAATATAATGTGTATTGGTATTTTATGGTTTGGTTAGCATTATTTTCAATAAATTATCTTTATAGTTTATACGCATTTTGTCCCTTAAATCCTTTTTCTCCGTTGTGTTAAGGCTTAGTACGTCTAAACTTGAGAAATAAGTTACATTATGCCTTTTATCTGCGGAAATGTCGAGGCCACAACCGCCTTAATGCCCTGTATATGTTTTTTTCATGCGGGTTTTTATTTTTATGGCATAGGAATTTGTGTATCATAACTATTTTAACAGTACTAGGAACATGTGAATGTTATAAAAGAAGATAATTATAGAATTACAATAATTAATTCAAAACAAAATCTGAATTTTGTTAACGTATTTGCTTTGGTAAACATTAAAACAACCGAATCATGTAAAAAAATATATTTTTGTGAAGAAACCTTTATCTTTTAACAATCAGAGCTTAATAATTATAATCACAATCAGTCCTTACAATCAAATTAAACATAATCAAAATCAGTCTTTAAAAAAAAATTGCACAGAATCACAATCGGTCCCTGCTTAAAATAATATTGCAAATAACCAAAATCAGTTCTTAAAATCAAATTGCACGTTGTCAAAATTATATCTAAATCAAATAATCCGTAAATGACATCAGTAAAATTCAAATTTAGTCGCCCTCTTCGTCAGAACTGCCAGAAATATTGGCATCACCAGCTTGCTCATGAGGCAATGTTCTAAAGAATGTGTGGTATTCCTCCGGAATAATTTTAGCCTCACACATTGACATAAGGTCTTTATATTTATCATAATTTACTTTTAATGGTAATTCATTTACTGGCGTGACTTCCGAAACTACATTTTTTTTCCCTCTAGTACCCTTTCTTAATGTAGTGATTTTTTTGTAATCCTCATTCAGTTCATATTTACATTCAGTCAAAAAAGTATCGGGAATGGATGATTTGTTTATGGTTCCAAATTTTTTTTTGTTTTTTTTTTGTTGTTGTTAGATTAGCACAACTGTTTTCCATTTTGGCGCGGAGTTTGAGTTACATCTGTTAATTAGATTAAATACAGCACTGATTTTAGTTATATCATATCTAGTGTGTATTGCGAATTTCATAATGGACAAAAATATCGGACAAAATGTTTGTCTTAAATTTTGCATCGCCAATGGAATTTCGAGTTCGGAGTCTCTGAAAATGTTACAGAAGGCTTACAGTGAATCGACTTTATCAAAAACACGCGCTTATGAGTGGTACAAAGCTTTCAAAAGCAGTCAAGGTGTGATGGAAGATTTGCCTCGTTCTGATAGGCCATCAACGTCTGCAACTGAAGTTAACATCGCAAAAGTGAAGGAAATAGTGACTGACAATCTTGCCGGAAGGTCAAACGGTAAATAAAAAATATTATTCGGACGTTATGCAGCGTTTAAGAGAGCAAATTAGATAAAAGGGCCAGATTTGTGGAAAGAAAATTCTTGGATTTTGCACCACGATAACCCTAACGATAACCCTTCGCACAGTTGTGAACGATTTTTTGACCAAAACTCAACAAATACCATCGAGCAACCACCTTATTCACCAGATATGGCTCCAGCCGACTTCTTTATTTTTCCTAAACTCAAATTACCACTTCGTGGCACCCGTTTTCATTCAGTAGAAGACATAAAGGAGAATTCGCGGCGAGAACCGAACTCAATTCTGGAATAAGCATTTAAAAAATATTTTTATGATTGGATTATTAGTTGGCGTAAGTGTGTCGGTTCTGAAGGAGCATACTTTGAAGGTGATAAAATAAATTTGGATAAATAACTAATATTTTGTGTTTTATTGATCTTTTCCCGGTACTTTCTTGACAGAGTAGTATATTTAAGAACGTTTATGTTGTCCTTGCTAACATGCACCTCTTTGATTTTGTTCCATACAACTTTTTCACCATCGTCATTCTTTAACCAATTCTTGCCATCAAGCAATTTACGATAATTATAAATATCAGCCAAGGTCATTTCTTTTACCCTATAAGTTTCTCCTGTTGTTTTTGCCCATCTGATTAGGTTGATCCATTGATCTGGAGTATAAATAGTTTTTTTGCTGGCAGCTCCTTCTATAACAGAATGGACACTGTCACCTTCATTCTGTGTATGACCGACTTCGAGAAACCTATGGGTAATAGATTCAATGTCAAATTTTCCTACGATGTGTTGATAAAAAGCGAAAACTATACGGTTACGGTTCTGCCCGGAACAGTTATCGGACCAAAATTTAAATGTTTTTGCACCTTCGTCAATCTTTGATTTAATAAACAAGTTTAAACCGCTACTTATCTCATTGGCTCCCTTTTTACCGATCACCTCTGTCCACATGTAACAAAATCCACTTTTTCGGGCTACGTCAAAAACAGTAAAATCATAAATGTTAAGTTTCCTCTTGTAATAAAATATACTCACGTTTCCAAAAGGACAAGTCAATATTTTTTGCATATCGAAAGTGGCGGTTATCACACTGAGGTCTCCTTCAGCTTCGGTTTTATCAGCCGCCTTAATAGTCCTCGCCAAGTTTTTACGTTGCATGTGCTGATCTTGCTCATTCTTTTGAGTTTCAGTTGGCTCTCTGGTATTATTAAATGCATGGCATTTGTCGCATTGGTCTTTTTTGGGAGTATAAAAGGCAATATTAAAATTAGTGTTGACAATATCTTGATATTGACGCAATGTAGCCATTTGAGAGCTATAAGTTTGTGGATCAAACCACTCAGTATACAATTCATGGAGTCGCTTGTAAGAAAGTTGTCCATCAAGGTATTTCTTCGTACTACTTTTTCTACAGTAGTGCGATTCTACAGGTGCAAGAGAAAGAATATGATTTTTCACACTGTCTACAATTATTTCTTTTATCTTCTTTGGTCGATTATGGTGTTTTCCCCTTAAATCCAGTAAAATGTGCTCATTGGTAGCAGTATCCCGTTTTTTAAATGAACTTCTTATAATTTTTTCGCTGATCGATAACGTATTTAAAAACATTTTACGACATACTAAGACGCTTTCATTATTGATTGGTAAACTATAGACTCTTGTCTGTGATCTATTAGGACCTTCGGCTTTAATTCTCTTCGGTTTGTGGCTCTTTACGAATTTTAAAATATATTCCCACTTCTTTTCGTGACTCCCTATCTCCCAAAAACAATTAAAAATGTGTTGCCTATCATTTTCATCCAACTTTTCAAAGCATTTTTTTGGACAACTGCATGGAGGTTTAATTTTTTTTTCAGGAACTGTTTCTCCCTTCTTATTAATAAATGCTTTGCCGGAATTTTTCAATGCTTTTCGTTTTAAATCTTTCCATTCTGTAGGATTTCTTGTCCGTATTTTACCTGGACCTCGTTTTTTTGTACATCTGCGAGTAGAAGGAGAACCTACAGGGGAATTAACAGCTGACGATAGCGGAGTGGGAATTGTAAAACTTGAAGTCGGACTATCTAAAACGATATCAGCCATTGAAATAGATAGATTTTCAGATTGAAGTGTAATTTCATTTTGTCCCGTTTCTAACTGGCAAATACTTGTTTGGTCGGACTCTTCAATAAATTCTATAATTATATTTTCACTTACAAATTGGGATTTGGACGGAGGTTCTAGAGGGTCGCCATTCTTTAGTTCCAAATTTTGTATTTCAGACAAGATTACAATCTCACTTGCACTTTCGTTAGGCTTGTTCATGTTGTTTTCAACATCCTGAAAGTAGGAAAGGAGACTTTTAATCATAAAATTATCATACTTAAATAGTTGTACAGTATTGTAGATAAAAATGAATTAATATCATTGATATTTCAACTAAAATTATGAACTAAACTTTGAATGGAATACAATGTCGGGGAAGGGCATCAAATGAAATAAAATTATCAAAAAACCACTTACGCTATTAAGCTCAGAGGTAACATTTTCTTGGATTAAATATTGTATCTCTTTTTCACAACCTCCTGGCACCGGAGACTCGACGCGATCCCTTTCATCAAAGCAACTTTCGATAGCGTTGGCTGAAACAAAATGAAATTTAAAATTGTTGTCAAAGAAAACTGCCGGTATCCCGTTAAGCACATATAATATTAATTTGATCGAACAAATTTGCATGTATTAATAACCGAAACATATTAATTTTTTTTTTAAACTTGTAAAATAATTAAATAAGCGTAATTGTAATTTTCGTGCGGAATGCTAATACTTAATGCGGCCACAAATGCTTTCATAACAATTTTAAAGCAATAGAAAAAAGACCTAAATGTATTTAAGCCCCAAACCAGAAAAAGCATTTAATAGTGTACTCAGTGTTTAAATTTTTAAAAAAGGGTTAAGTTCATGTTAGCGTAAAAAATATTGTACCTAAAATAGCAATGTGAATATTTTAAATGCACCAAAGAAATAATAAAAGACAAAAACATAATTTGAACGTAGAAGAAAGACACAAACGTAATTAGGGCTTCGTCTCTACTATACATACGCAATTTAGCCATTCCATAGAAAACGGCCACAATCACCATGAGGGTTTTTTTCTATGTACCCTGTATTGAAAATGAATAAGTAATTAAAATGACTTAATTAAGCACAAACTCGTTGATATTATGTTATTTGAACTAAATCAATACAGTACAAATTAAGATAACTTATATATATAAATAATTTTTATCATAAAATCCCTTGAAGTGTAAAATTGTGTGAAAGTGAAATTTACTTACTTGCTATAATCTTCGTATGTTTCCTTTCATTTCTACAATCCTCCTTTCCAACTAATTCCACCAACTTTCGTCCTCGGCGTTTCATTATTTATTATGAAATACTACGGTATATTTAATAATTATTACTAAACTTTAGTAATACAAGCATAAAAGTTTTTTTTTAAAAATTAGTTTACGCTCGCCGCAACTAACAATCTCCGCGTTCCGCCGAATACTAGCCGAGCGGCGCTAAGACGCACGCGCCGCGACCCCGCACCCCCACTACTCGCGTAGAACGAAGGCGCGACGGCGGTTGTGGCTTTTTTCTTCGTTGAAAACGTAGTGCTTAAAATTGTGGCTTTTTAGAAAACCTAATTATTTGATAACCTGTGCGGTTTTTAATTGTTTTGTTAAACTGGTTATCTGTGGTATGACGAGCAGAATTGAATTATGCAATAAAAAAAGAAAGCCCTTATGTTCGTTAGGGCACTATTCGTAGGATACGACGATATATCTGCTGGCATATTGGAAGTTGATACATATTCTACATTTGTTTTATTATTTAAAACACATTCTCGTATGAAATGGTGACGAATATCAATATGTTTCGACTTTTTATGATATAATGGATTAGCTGTTAATTTTATAGAACTTTGGTTATCACTATATAAACATATAGGTTGCTTGCTATCCAGTACATGTATTTCATTCATTAAGTGTTTGAAATAAATAGCCTCCTTGCAGGCTTCAGACAAGGCCATATATTCGGCTTCAGTGCTAGATAGTGCCACTGTTCTCTGCTTTCTAGATTCATAACTAATTACACATCCTGCCAAAATAAAACTGTACCCAGTATATGACCTTCTGTCTATAGTACAAGACGCCCAATCGGCATCTACATAACCATGTAATATAGTATCGTCTTTCATAAAGACCAGACCATGTTTTTTAGTTTTCTTCAAATATCTTAATAATCTCTTTAAGTGTTTCCAGTGAGTCTCACTAAAGCATGTATTATACTGACTTAGAAAACTAATACTAAAAGATATGTCTGGCCGTGTAAGGACTGATAAGTACATTAAACATCCTACTAATTGCTGATATGGAAATTTCTCTTCACATTGGTTATCAACAGATTTTTCTAATTTAAGATTGGTTTCCATGGGGGTATCAGAGGTATTACAGTCACTCATATTAAATTTAGCTAACGTATTTTCTATAAATTTCTCTTGATCTATAGTTATACAGTTTTTACTGACATTTACATTCATACCAAGACACTGCTTTATTTTACCTAAATCTTTAATTTTATATTCATTTTCCAAAACATTTTTTAATTCTTGGTAAGCTGAATTACAGTTATAAAATACAAAAAAATCGTCAACAAATAGTGCTACATACACTTTGACATTATTGTGACATTTCATAAAAAGGCAAGGCTCATATTTAGATTTACAATAACCTAACTTCAACAAACTTTCTTCCACCCTTACATACCATGCTCTGGCAGATTGTTTTAATCCATATATTGCCCTTTTTAACTTTAATACCTTATTTTTACAATTAACATATTCTGACTTTTCTGGTAATTCCATAAACACACATTCATTAATATAACCTTTTAGGAAAGCTGTAGGAACATCTAGGTGATTCATATTAAGATTTAAAAGTACACTCACAGCAAATAACAGTCTTAAAGTACTATACCTTAACACAGGTGAGTATGTTTCATTAAAGTCTACTCCCTTAACTTGGGTGAATCCCTTTGCCACTAGTCTTGCTCTATAACGCACTTCACCTTCACAATTGATTTTTTTCTTAAAGACCCACTTATTTTGTACCACGGTACCAACACTAGGTCTGTCCACTAACTCCCATGTATTATTGTCTCTGAAAGACTGTAACTCTTCCTTCATTGCTCTTGACCATTGCTCTTTTTCAGGTCCTATAAGAGCTTCCCGTACTGTGATTGGTTCACTTGTCATATCTTCAACACACATGTTGCTGTGGCCATAACGATCTGGCTTACGACGAACACGTTTTTCTGGTTGATTGACAGTCTTATTCTGAGAAACAACCTCCATATCTTCTGTTGTCAAGGGTTCATAAAACACTTCATCAGAATCGCTGGACGATCCGCTTGCAACATATGTGAAGTCGTCTTTCTTCAGTGTCTGCTCGGTTGTATCTAGACTGCTCAGCTTGTCATCTGATTCTGCTGATACCTCCTTCTCTGTGTTGCAAAGTGGCTGCTTTTCTTCTATCATGATATTTGTTGTACTGCTGTCATTTTTAATATCTTCCATGACTACAACATCTCTTGATATAGTTATTATTCTGCTCTCTGAATTGTACAAACGAAACCCTTTCACATCTTCTGAGTATCCTACCAAATACATCTTCTGAGCTTTCTTGTCCCACTTCTTGCGACGTTCTTTAGGTACATGGACCATAACTGGGCTACCAAACACTCTTAAGTGGCTGAGGTTCGGTTTGCTGCCCGTCCACATTTCATAAGGGGTAGTATTTCTGTCTAGACCGGCTACTGGTGATCTATTTTTTAAATAGACTGCTGTGTTCACAGCTTCTGCCCATAACTGTTTATCAAACTGAGCATCAAACAGGAGACATCTTGCTTTTTCAACTATTGATCTGTTATAACGCTCACACAGCCCATTTTGTTCAGGTGTGTAGGCGTTACTTTTCTGGTGGACTATTCCATTCTTCTTTAAGTAATTCTCCATTTCTGCAGAACAAAATTCTCCACCATTGTCAGATCTTAATACTTTAATTCTTGTGGATTTCTGGTTCTCTACTTGTTCTTTAAATTCTTTGAAATACTTGAAGGTTTCATCTTTTGTTTTAAGTAAATAGACAAAACACATTCGGCTGTAGTCGTCTACAAATATCAAATAATACCGAGACATAGCAAGTGATTTGTTTTCCATTGGCCCGCAAAAGTCTGTATGAATTAATTCAAGTACATTGTTAGTCTTACTTGAGCTGTTAGGGAATGGTAGTCTTGCTTGCTTGCCCTCACAACACACGACACAACTCATCTTACTAATATCACTTTTGTCTTGATAGGTCACACCTTCAACAGTTCCACGTTTCATCTTCTCCAAGTCATTTGAATTTATATGTCCTAGTCGTCTATGCCAAGTCGTACTTGAAATCTGTACTGTTGATGCTAAAACTTGCTCAGACTTCACAATGTTTAATCTGTATACATTATTCTCTAAACTAGCTTCACCAATACAGTCATTCTGAGCATTGTAAATGTAACATCCACGTTTGTTAAAGGATAATCTGTTTCCATTTTCAATCATTCTGCTCACTGACAACAAATTAGTGGTTATATTAGGAACGCACAAAACATTGTTTACTTTTATCTCATACCTTTTCCCTTTAACTGAGGAAGTAAGGTTTAAATCTCCTGAGCATAGCACTTGCGCGCTTGTCTGGTTCGCCACTTTGATTTCCTTAGTTATCGGCTGATAGGAAATGTTCGACAACATATTTTCATTCGCTACTAGATGGCAACTGGCACCGGAATCCACATACCAGTCGTTTCTATTAAATTTACAAGTCATAAATGCTGCGTTAAAAGCATTTGACTTTTCTTTCTCTGTATTCGTACACTGGTTTTTATAATGTCCAACCTTTTTGCACTTGTAGCAACGAATAACCTTTTTGTTGTTTTTGAGGTTATCACTGACATTGACATTAGATGGCTGCGTTCCGTTATGCCTAATATTACTGTGCACCTTCCCGCGCTTTTGCTTGGTCAAAAATGCGCTTTCGGAACTAACCTCAAACTCCGAACTCATGTCCAATAATTTAGTTTTGATTGCATCTGAACTAATTTTCATACCTGAATGCTCTATAGCCATTATCATTGGGCTAAATTTTTCAGTAAGTCCTGCCAGCAGTAATGAGCCAATCCATTCTTCATTTATTTCAAAACCGGTACCTTTTAACTTGTGGGCGGTTTCAACGAGCTGTGTCACATAGCTGGTCATGGAGTCACTGGTCTCTAAACGGATTGATATCAAACTTCTGAGGAGGCTGATCTTCCGCGTAAAACCTGAATCGTCGAACAAAGATTTTAACTTGCTCCACAAACTTCGTTCTTGATATGAGTGTATAAAGATGGATCTATTGTCATGATGATCTTCGCCCTGGCCTTTTTATCTTCTATTTCGGCAAGTTCTGTGGCGTCATTCAGTCCCACGCCTTCTAAGATCATATAATTTTCCACGGCAAAAGCCCAATCATCATAGTTTTCACGTCCCCGTAATTTAGGCACATTCACTGAGTAACTGGCAGACATATTTCGTTCGGATCACTTTATTTTCACGCCAATAACTTATTAAAATTGCAATCTGGGCCCATAACCTATTAAAACGCAATGACAGTTTCTCACAGACTATTTATTCTTACAGAACATTAGTACATATTTTTGGTACTAGATGACGCTACTAGTTTGAAGGATGCATTATTTTGTTACAATTTTAATAACATTAACATAAATATTGCCACCAACAGCTCTGATCGCTTCCTGTCGGATTATCTTGACTTCCTTTCCTTTAATGGACTTCTTCCAGCTTTTAACACAGCAACTCGTGCAAGTAGTTGTCTAGATCATGTAATCTTGAAGACAAAAATGCCAATTACTTCGTTTATAATTGAATCACTCATTACTGATCATGCGCCCATACTTTGCTGTGCTGAAATTAAAAACGTTTCCAAACAATTAAGGAAACAAGTAGTTAAAATTGATTTTGAGGCCCTAAAGTTAGCATGTGAGCATTTTGATTTTACATCTATTTTTAATGCGATTAACCCAAATGCTTCTATGGATATATTTATAACCAAAATAACTCATATTATGCAAATACACACAACAATTATAAATGTATCAAACCGGTTTAGAATACTAAAACCTTGGATGACCCTAGGACTCGTCAGGTGTACTCGTAACAAGGATCGGATGCACAAAAAAACCAAACAAAATCCGGATAATATAGTGCTCGAAATTACATACAAGCGTCACCGGAATTACTATAATAAAATTGTTAATAAATTAAGGCAAGAATACGAAAAAAAGCTACTAGGAGATGCTGGTAATAATAATAAAAACATTTGGAAAGCTATAAATAATATTACTAATAGAAGCGTTAAAAAAGATAACTCATTAGATCTTCTTTCGATAGAGTCAACCCCTCACCAATCTGTCAATGCGACAAATGAGTTCTTTGCCACCATTGGCGAAAATTTAGCAAGAAAAATCACCCCTCCAACAGGATTATATGACTTTACAAAGGTACCGGATTGTCACACATCCTTAACTGGCAATTCACTTGTTCTCCTTGACACTGACGAAGATGAAGTTGAGAGATTAATCATCGGTCTAAAAAGTAACTGTGCCGTAGGTAATGATGGAATCTCATCTGATGTACTTAAAGTGTTAAAAACATAATTATATAATAGCACCGCTTACGCATATCTTTAATATGTGCCTAGAGATGGGCATCTTTCCTGAATCACTTAAACGATCTATAGTAAGACCTATTTTTAAGGGTGGAGATAGAAAGCCGTGTCACTAACTATCGACCGATTTCAATTCTAACCTCTTTATCAAAAATCTTTGAAAGGATAATCAATAAAAGACTTACAAATTATTTGGAAAAATTTAACTTACTTTCGAAACATCAATTTGGTTTCCGGACAGGCAAGTCCACAGAAGATGCATTAAATGAATTTACTGAACATATTGTCAAAACCTTGGATAATAAAAGGAAATGCCTTACTATATTTCTCGATCTAGCGAAAGCTTTTGACACGGTTTCTATTCCCACCCTAGTAAACAAGCTATATCAACTCGGTATCCGTGGAAATCAACTTAAATTATTGTCTGATTACTTATCTGGAAGAACACAAAGGGTCAAAATAGGTGATTATACAAGTATTAGCTTACCTGTTACCCATGGAGTGCCACAGGGTAGTATCCTAGGTCCAACGTTGTTCCTAGTTTATATTAATGATCTCACATTACTTAATATTGACAACTGCAAAATAATTTCATATGCAGATGATACTACCCTGACATTCCATGGTGACACTTGGAGTGAAACCTATCAAAAAGCACAATTCGGTTTCAACCTGTAGGAGTTTCACGAAATAAAAGCACAGTAGCAGTTAATATTAAGTTTCTATATTATAATAAACGTTTTACAAAAGTACAAATCGGTTGCCGGTTAACCTTCAGCAGAGAAAATTTTTGACAGCCACTTTGACAGCTAAACTGCAGAAAGGCGGGAAGCTATGACGTTTGTTGCGTTCCATTTCTTACATCCACCCCGGAACGCAACCCCATATTAGTTACACAATACATATGTTTTTGGACCGTTGTTCCTTTAGTTAAAATATCAGAAATATTCTCACAACCTTTAACATAACAAAATTTTAACTCATTACTGATAACATGGTCCTTAAGAAAATGGTATTTAATGTCTATGTGTTTCGATCTGGGTAGGTAACAATCGTTGGCCGACAGCTTGATAGCGCTCTGGTTGTCACTGTATATGAGCAGTGTGCCGGAACCGCGCCCGAGTTCTGATTGTAGCTGTCGCATCCAAAGCGCCTCCTGCGCCGCGCTCCCCATGGCCATGTATTCCGCCTCAGCGGTTGACAGAGCGATGGTCTGTTGTTTGCGGGAACACCAAGATATTGCGCCACCCTGGAACATAAAAACGTAACCGGTGCACGATTTCCGGTCATGAGCATCACTTGCCCAATCTGCATCACAGTAGCCTGTGATTTCTTCATTACCCTTCTTGGTATATGTGAGTTTGTAACTTTTTGTACCTTGTAAGTACCTCATTACTCTCTTCACTGCAACCCAATGCTCAGACCTCGGATCTTTATTAAATCTGCTTAGAGCATTCACAATATGATATATCTGGTCTGGTTCCTTGCGCAACATATAAAAGACTTCCAATTGCCTGTTGATAAGGACAATCAAATGTTTCCTGCTCCTTATTTTCGGAAAACTTCAGTCCAACTTCCACAGGTGACTTGACAGTTTTGCATTCAGACATATTAAATCTAGATAGTATCTCATTAATATATTTTTCTTGATCCAGCATAATTGAATTTCTTGTCCTTGTTATATTAAGGCCCAGACATTGACTCACCTTTCCCAGGTCTTTCATATTCAACTTCTGTTGTAGTTTTTCTTTTATGTCATTTTTTATCTTTTCTTGACCAGCAAACAATATTATGTCATCAACCCAGATGGCAATGTAAATTTCCATTTTGATGTCATAATAAACACATGGGTCTGTTTTTGATTGCTGAATGCCCATTTCCTTTAATACTGTACTGAGTTTCATGTTCCATAATCTACTTGCTTGTTTGAGTCCATTTATTGATTTCTTTAAATGACCCATGATGATGATACCTCATCTCCCTTTTTATACTTTTCAGGCTGTATCATATAGATATCTGTATCTATTAATCCTTGTAGAAAAGCTGATACTGCATCCATTTGATCAATATGAAGATCTTGCTGTGCAGCTAAAGCAAATAAATATCTAATGGATGTCCACCTTACAACCGGAGAATACACTTCTTGAAAGTCCACACCCCTTTTCTGCGCATACCCTTTTATGACAAGTCTTGCTTTATATTTTATGACATTTCCTTGTTGATTGGTTTTTCGTTTAAACACCCATTTATTTGGTAGTGCAGTTTTGCCAGAGGGGAGGTCTACTAGCTTCCAGGTCTCATTCTTCATTAGAGAATTGATCTCATCATCCATTGCTTGTTTCCATTCATTAGCTTCTGAGGATGACAGTGCTTCTTCTACTGTCTGAGGATTTGACAGATTAGTAAAAAAACATAGCATACCTTTTTTATCATAGGCAGGTCTATTTCGTGGTCTCAATGTGATGTTATGAGTTTCTTCTTCTGGAACTGATATCGGCTTGGGAGGATAGTATGTATCATCAAGGTCATCCCCTGTGTCAGTCTCGTACTCACTGCAAGTTTCATTGTCAGCTTCTTCCAAACTAGAGCTGCATGTTGGCTGAGAAGTGACGTCTGGTTTTTTCTGTTGCTCGTGTTGCTTTGTACTACAGTCTTCTGACCTTTCTGACACCTCTGACTTCTCCTCTCCAGTTGATCGGGTTGATCTCCTTTATTATCTGGTGTGTCTTGGGGTTCATAACTCTGTATCCTTTAGTACTTTCACAATAACCTACGAAAATCATCTTTTCGGATTTCTTATCCCACTTTTGTCTTCTCTCTTTAGGTATATACACCATTGACTCGGAACCAAATATTCTCATATGAGACAGTTTTGGTTTGCGTCCAGTCTACATTTCATGTGGAGTAATACCTTCAAGGCCTTTGCTTGGTGACCTATTCACAATATAAGCAGCAGTGGCAATGGCTTCAGCCCAAACAGGTGTTTTTAAATTAGCATTAGATATCATACACCTAGCTTTTTCAACAAGTGTTCTGTTCATCCTCTCTGCTAATCCATTCTGCTGAGGGGTGTAGGGGACAGAGGTCTGATGTATGATTCCACAACTAGACAAGTATCTTTCAAAGTTATTGTTACAGTACTCTTTTCCATTATCTGTCCTTAGTATTTTAATTTTAGTATCCAGTTGGTTCTCTACTCGTCTTTTAAAATCCTTAAATATGTCTAGAATACTTAGCTTGTCTTTTGTGAAATATACATGTACCATTCTAGTATAGTCATCTATGAAATTAATAAAATATCTCATACCTCCATATGATGTACTTTCCATTGGTCCACATAGGTCTGAGTGAATCAATTCCAACGGCTTAGTTGCTCTTGAACCAGCATGTTTAAATGGGAGCCTTGTCTGCTTACCTTCAAAACAACTTGAGCATTGCATATTAGTTTGGTTACCTTGTTTCAACACAACTCCCTCAGCACAGTTTGGTAACTTCTGTAGATTTAAAACATTCAAATGTGCCATCCTAAGATGCCACAACCTTATATCATTGGAATTAGGATTATTGGAAGCCAAGTGAACAGTCTCTTCCTGTGACTGCATGTCCAGAGCATACAATTTATTATTTAATGTAGCTGAGCATATCACTCTTCCATTTACATCATTGATAATGCATCCATTTTCATTGAAAAGAACTTTGTATCCACTTTTCGTGATTGTACTAACTGAAATTAAATTTGCTGTCAGTCCGGGTACATACATTCAGTCAAAAAAGTATCGGGAATGGATGATTTGTTTATGGTTCCAAATTCAAATTTTTGTTTTTTTGTAGTTTTTAGATTGGCACAACTGTTTTCCATTTTGGCGCGGAGTTTGAGTTGCATCTGTTATTTATATTAAATACAGTGCTGGTTTTAGTAATATCATATATAGTGTGATTGCGAATTTCATAATGGACAAAAATATCGAACAAAGAGTTTGTCTTAAATTTTGCATCGCCAATGGAATTTCGTGTTCGGAGTCACTGAAAATGTTACAGAAGGCTTACGGTGAATCGACTTTATCAAAAACTCGTGCTTATGAGTGGTTCAAAGCGTTCAAAAGCGGTCGAGATGTGATGGAAGATTTGCCTCGCTCTGGTAGGCCGTCAACGTCTGCAACTGAAGTTAACATCGCAAAAGTGAAGAAAATAGTGACTGAAAATCCCCATTCAACTCTGAGAGAGATAGCCGCCGAACTTTCTGTATCTCACGAGTCGATCCGTACCATTTTAACTAATCATTTGGGTATGAAACATGTTGCTGCTCGGTTAGTCCCAAAAGATCTGAATTTTCTCCAAAAACTCAATCGCATGAAAGTCGCTGAGGACATGCTAGAACGAGTCAGTTCGGACCCAACATTCATGAAACGCATTGTTACTGGTGACGAGACGTGGGTTTACGAGTTTGACATGCAAACTAGTCAACAAGCACCGGAGTGGCGCCTTCCAATTGAACCGAAACCGAAAAAACCACGCCAAAGTCGATCAAAAGTCAAAGTCATGTTGACTGTTTTCTTTGACTATCGCGGTGTTGTGCACTCTGAATTCTTACCGGAAGGTCTAACGGTAAATAAAGAATATTATTTGAGCGTTATGCGGCGTTTAAGAGAGCAAATTCGACGAAAAAGGCCAGATTTGTGGAAAGAAAATTCTTGGATTTTGCACCACGACAATGCGCCTTCGCACAAGGCTATCATTGTGAACGAATTTTTGACCAAACACTCAACAAATACCATCCAGCAACCACCATATTCACCAGATATGGCTCCTGCTGACTTTTTTCTTTTTCCTAAACTCAAATTACCACTTCGTGGCACCCGTTTTCAATCGATAGAAGACATAAAGGAGAATTCGCGGCGAGAACTGAACTCAATTCCGGAAGCAGCGTTTAAAAAATGTTTTGATGAATGGATTATTCGTTGGCGCAAGTGTATCGTTTCTAAAGGAGCATACTTTGAAGGTGATAAAATAAATTTGGATGAATAACAGACATTTTGTGTATTATTGATCTTTTCCCGGTACTTTCTTAACAGAGTAGTATAACACATTTTTCAGCTGAATTTTCCCTCCTTGTGATATGTTCACATTCATTTCTCCAGCACCCTGTACGGACAATGGCTCACTGTTAGCCACTGTTATGGTCTTCACTGATGGTTCACGGATATTGTACATCCATTTCTTGTTGTTACACATGTGCATGGATGCACCAGAATCAATGTACCATTGTTTAACATTTGTACCAGTAGTAGCTGAAAAAGCTGCGGCAAAGCTTGAACTTTCCTGTTTGCAATTTTCCTTCTTCTTCTTCTGACAATTTTTTGCAAAATGTCCATGACCATTGCAATTATAGCATCGGGGACCTTTGGTTGTCTTAGTAGGCTTCATCTTTTGTTTTCCTTTTGATGCATGTGAGTAGAGCGCACTATTTGAGTCGGTAGTTTCTACTTCTTGCAATAACTTGGTCTTAATGAAGTCTGCGCTGATTTTTACACCCGAGTTTTCAAGCCCCATGATCATGGGTTTGTACTGATCTGGCAGACCAGTTAACATTAAGGTGCCAAGCCATTCATCATTTACATCAAAGCTGATGTTCCGCAATTTGTGAGCAGCATTCATGATCTTACTCACGTATTCCTCTATGCCACTGCAAGACTCAAGTGATGTGTTTATCAATTCTTTAAGTAGACTCACTTTTCTTGTTAGCCCATTATCATCAAATGCCTTGTGTAGGTTGGTCCATACCTCTTTTGCAGTTTTGCAATCTTGTATGTGTACATAGTTCTGGGAACTCACCAACAAAATCAGTTTGGACTTAGCCAAAATATCTTTCGCCGGGTCAACCACTTTTTCATCAACAGTTTCCACACAATTCCATAGTCCCTCGTGTTCTAAATAGGTTTTCACGCTGAACTTCCAGGTGGCAAAATTCTCGCGACCATTCAATTTTTCCAGATTGAACATACCGTGCGAACTCATGGCGGCAACGACCGGCAAGTCTTCTTTCAGAGAAACTTCGGAATTACCGACTGCTATTACTTTATTTGGTAACCACGCTCTGCTACCATGTAGGAGTTTCACGAAATAAAGCACAGTAGCAGTTAATATTAAGTTTCTATATTATAATAAACTTTTTACAAAAGTACAAATCGGTTGCCGGTTAACCTTCAGCAGAGAAAATTTTTGACAGCCACTTTGACAGCTAAACTGCAGAAAGGCGGGAAGCTATGACGTTTGTTGCGTTCCATTTCTTACACAACCTGGTCACAAAATGGCTTGCTCAAAATTTCCTCTCTCTTAATACCGAGAAAACCAAATACATCCCATTCTCTATTCGCAACCCTGGTGAACCGCTACAATCAAAATATCGTATAGCTTCCCACAGCTGCTATAATGAATCTAAAAACTGTTCTTGTCCCTCCTTATCTGCTGTTGAGAATATTAAATATCTAGGACTCATATTTGACAAAAATCTTAATTTTAAAAATCACCAATCAACATTAAGTTGTCTTAGCTTAGGTATTGGCTGAAACTTAAACATACTACTGTAAATATACCTTAAGGCCTAATTGTATTGTATTGTATAACAACATTTTTACTTTAAGGTGCAAATAAACAATTTTTATTTTATTTAAAATGAACGTGAGCTGCCATCCTGACGTCAGGATGGCGGGTGTATTTTAATTCAATTAACTTTTTTCAAATTTGACATCAGTTATTAAATGTACGTCAAATGTAGGTTATGGGACTACTTAAAAACTTCTTAAATGTTATACAAGCTCTGATATTGTAACACGAATGTGAGCCGCCACCCTGGCCTCAGAATGGCGGGTTGATTCTAAACCAATCAAACTATTTTGATTTTCTGGACTTATTGAATCTTATACCTAAACTAAAATCATAATAATACTGACTACTGGTCGAGAATGGCGTCTTCAAATAAAGCTTAGCTTAGGTAAGTACCTAATGCAATATTTATATTTAAAAACATCATACAAATATAATATTTCGAAGTTTATAAATTCGACTATGGTATACATAATAAATTCCCCATAGTGCCTGTTTAAACTGAATGGCCATTGCTATGAAGGCGTATTTCTTGATATTTTCGTCAGGAAAAACGTGGTAACATAAATAAGGTTTTTAATCTACTTTTGAAGCTACAGTATTACATACTTTCCTCATAAGTTCCTACAAGCTACGAATCTGTTATAGTCACATTGACTAACAACAGTTTTGTGTCATTTTTCTGAATAAAAACAATAACCAATATGCACGACGAGATTTTGACACATGACACATTAGCTGAATCGGTGGGGCCATGCAAATTGTCATGAAATTGAAGAATTTTTGTGAACTTTCTGCATTCGATTTCATATTGAAAAATGATTTTTACGATAAGTTTGTGGCTACTATCTCCAATAACGTGTTGAAGTCGGTAAATCGGCGTCAGTCTGTTGCCAAATATGTATATCTACAGTAACTGCACCCTTCCAAAAAATAGGTTATTAGATGCGCTAGAAATAATTTACATAGACAAGCTTCTCGTTTGCTAATAAAACTCAAAAAGGCAAAGTAAAAACAGTAACATTCTATCTGCGTTCTTATTTTTGCCATTTTAGAAGTACTTAAAAAGACTTTGATTGTGTCAAAGTCTTACAAAAAAAAACCATGTTGCAACATAACACTTCTTATGGGCCTGCCACACACTCGACGAGTGGCATGGGAAGTAGTGAGAAAAGCAGGCAGAGACGTAGTGTGGTAACGTTACTCGTCATGCCGCACGTCATGCTCCTCGCCTTGCCCACTGCTCCCTATTTTGTCGGTTTTTTGAGCGCGAGTCAAAGGACCGGCAATATGAGCGCGAGTGGCTGGCCACATAATCGCGCGGTCGCAGTCTGCATCAAGCGCTCACGCATGACGCACGCGTGCACATTTTTGACATTTTTTACGACAGCGCATAGGTAAATTGAAAATCATGTCGTCGCGAAGCGCCGTAGAATGGACGAATGAAAAAATATTATTATTTCGACGGATAAGTGCCAATACCTCCTAACTGACATTTTTCGAGAAATTCACTTTTTTATCGTTTTGAATGTGTATTTTTAATTGCAACAGCATTCAATTAAAATGTGGAAATACCTCCCAACTATACCAACGTGTCTATTTTATGGCATTACCTCCTAACTACTATAGGAAACGTCTATTCATGTTCTTTGGTTGTTTTCGACTGACAATCGATGGTCGCGGGGACGCGGCGACGGCGCGACGATGTGCACGGGTGCAGAAGAGGCGGGGGGAGGTTATTTTATAATCGAGTCGTCAGTTTGATTTAATTCTTTAAACCGATTGATTGATTCCCATGTTGATGTATTGTGGAAGCGGCAGAAGATTGTAAAAATATACCTACTTGCATTGTGTAGATTCCAGTTCTTATGCCCGGTTTCTGAAGTCCCCAGATAACTTCTCACTAACTATTGATTCATTAAAGTTAAGCGTAAGATAAACGTCGGTTAACTGTCACTGTGTTTCTGAACACGCAACAAGCCATTCATTAACTATGTAACTGATAACTAGTTCCTTATTTGCCGCTAGATGGCTCTGTTTAAAAGATCGAGTCTAAAATTGATTTTATTAGTTTAATTCGTCTTCATTATTAGTTTTATTTACTAGAATATTTTTTTCGAGAGTATTTATGTGGCTTAGCACTGTTTTAGTTAAAAAGATATGATAAGTCATTTATTTATGAACGACATCATTGTCGACTTTATCTGTGAGCACTGTCAATCGTGTTTAAAACGAAACGTCGTCTTTCTCTTGTTCTCGACTCTCGTCTCGTTTCACTTCATTGTTTTTGCTTCGCGTGTGATTTTTTTAAGATAAACCGTATTTGCTATTTAATAACCATTCTTTTAATCATAATGGAATCTGGAAAACGCAGTAAAAATTTTACTGAAAGAGAGAAGATGCTTCTTATCGAAGTGGCTAAAGAATTACAAATTCACATACAATATAATTATGTACCTACTCAATTAGCAGGCTTTCTTTTAGATATTATACCATATTACACATAATTATTAAGTGACATTATATCAGTGTTACGTGTTTTACATGACAGTACAATCATCAAGTACACAGTAGTAACAATGTTTTATTTAATTATTACAGATATTGAAACACAATTACCAGATGGAGATGCACATCCGGGTACTTCTCAAGAAATCCTTATAATTGAAGAAGATTTGATCTCTGGAACCAAATGAACTTTTAATCAAGTTGAACGTTCCATGAAGTCAGTTAAAAGACCTATTTCACCAATGTCACCGCTCATGAAGGATTTAGACAGCACACCAAGCACAAAGAAACTTTGTTTAACTGAAACGAAGAAAAAACAATTAAATAATCTGAGTGCTTCAATTATTAAAAGAAAGAATCAGAAGCAAATTAATGAAGATGCCCTAACAAGTAAAAGGTTAGAAATATTAGAGATTCAACGACAACAAGAAGTAATGAAATTAGAAAAAACAAAAATGTTACTGGATGTTGATATCGAATTAAAAAAAAATCTTCTAGAAAATGCAAAAATGGACCTAGAATATAAAAAGAAGAATTTTAATTTATAAATGGGTTATGAAAATAGTCTTGATATTAAAATTCTTCTTTTTAAATTCTAGGTCCCTAGAAGCATATTCTAAAAGAATTCTCTTTATTACGATTTGAATCAATGAAACTCCCATATTTGTTTCCTTTTGGTTGTTAGCATCTTCATTTCAGAACTTGTAATTTAAAAAAATATACATTTTATATACTCATATCATTTGTTTTTTATTTTGTGTTCACTTAGTATGTACAACATAAAATATTGCTGAAAAACCTTACCAACCTAAAATATTGTTCCAACAATAACCGACGAAAATGGTTTCCTTCAGAGGAAAGGGATCGTTCAGTGGGTTCTGTATCAATATCTTCATAAGGAGCAGAATCAATTATTACAGTATCATTTTGATGTAGAGCTATATTATGTAACACGGCTGTTGCAACAATTACAGCTAATGTGTGATCTAATTTTAATCTTAATTTTTGAGAAAGGCATGCGAATCTTCTTTTCCATACACCAAATGTCCTTTCAACCGTGTTTCTGGTCTTAATTTGTGCGTCATTATAACGTCTTTCCGCATTTATAGCTGGATTTAAAATTGGCATCATCGTGATTCTTCCACAAGGATAAGCACTGTCTCCCAGGAGGTGACCATCTATCTCATTGTTATCCAGCCGCGCTCGCAGGAATGAGTTATGATACACGGTACTGTCATATGATGATCCATGCCAGCGGGCATCTATATCACGGATGTGTAACTTTGCATCGCACACAACTTGTACATTAATAGAAAAGAAACCTTTTCTATTTCTAAATAGTTCTGCTTGCTCACCTCCAGGAGATTGAATTGGTATGTGGGATCCATCTACACAACCAATTACATTTGGAAATCCAGCTATATTATAAAATTGTGCCTTGACTTCTCTCAGGTCATCAAAATTTGGCATACCTATGTAACTTGTAGCCAGCTTTGCAATTTCCTTGCTTACTTTAAACACTACTCTTGATACAGTCGTTTTGTGAACATTTATGTCATCACCAATTACTACTTGGAAAGTACCTGTAGCATAAAATCTTAATGCGATAAAAATTTGTTCCAAAACAGACAGTGTATATTTGCGATGCGTAACAGGAGCTAGAGCAGGGCTAATAATATCACTTAGGTGTATCACAGTGTTCTTATCAAAGCGATATCTCAATTGAAATTCTTCATCCGTAAACATTTCGAAAGGATTCCTCCTACGTCTTAGGTTTCTGGGTACTGATATATTAAAAATAAACTCCATTACTTCCAAATCAGACTCTGATGAGCTGCTCGTAATCATTATGCTAACACTGATTGTTTCCTCCTTTGAATATTTTTACCAACTTTTAATATTTGCCAGAAAAAGGCAATTTATTACAATAATAGCTACACGTTACAAGTAGGTACATATATAATATAACCTTAAAGTTGACGTAGTTTGAGAAATGAAACGTCGAAATATAGTTATGGAACCGATAAACGCCGCAAATTGGACAGTTAAGTTGACCTCAGTTTAAACGGCGTTTAACTTACATCGCGGTGTTCGGAAACGCACTTTCACAAGTTATCGAACCAATAGCGCTAATGAATAGATAAACCACCGTTAAAAGTGCCTCAGAAACCGGGCATTAGTGTTATATAATTGCATAGCACATGTGTGAGTACTTTGTATTGTTCAGCCACCATTTACATTTAGTTATCTTTCATTGACTTGAATATGCCTTGGTGGCTGAGAGAATGTCATGCTCACTCAAATGTCTCGCTGATGGTGGCGGGTGGGTTGGGTCATTTAATTCCCTTTAATATGGTTGAGTTGAATGGCGCCGATGCGCGCGTCATGTTCGTGAGCGGGCGCTGTCAGTTGGGACTGGTCATCTCTTGGCTGCCAGGGTTCATTTTAATTCGTTTGTTGTTAAATTGTTGTCTTTTTCTACTCTGGACGCTCTTAATGTGCACGTCTTTCTACATCGTTCTCACATATATGTATAATTTCAAAATTAATGATGTAACCAAGATTTTGTAACAATATTTTGATTCAAAAGAGTGTCCATGGAGTTTTTTGCCCGTTCTTCTCCATAGAGATCTACGCTAGGGAATGGGGCAACTACAGTACTTTCTCAAGTTATTATGCCTTGTGACTGGGACTGTAGCTTTGTTTTTTATTTGTAATTTTGACATTCAAAAGTGCCGTAATGGTCTAATTGAAATAAATGCTTTGAGTTAGAGTTTGATTCGGATTAGGTTTAGTAAAATAATTGCCGAATAAATTGTGTTTATGGTGTTATTCACAGGTCGACGAGTTCTACAGGATAACAGGTAAGAAATACAAGTCATAGTTCATGATAGTGGTAATAGTCTGTTAATTTTATGATGACAATTAAACGTTCCGAGTTTTTTTTTGTAGATAGGATATATTTCTTTTACGTTTTTGTTTGATGTAGGTATTTAGAAGGTATTGTCTTTTTATTGTTTTAGCAACATGTCCCGAATGGCAAGGAGTTATCAAGAAGTACGAGCTGGACAGATGTTGAATATATTGAAAGCTCGCGAGAAGAATACACAGCCTGAAGCTCCTATTTCTTCCAACCCAGGTAAGTTGTTGTAATTGCCTACCTACTTAGTGAGATGTGATTTCTGTGTAATCTGTGTTAGCAAATTCTAGATTGATTGATTCTAGATTCTGATATATTTTCAGATAAGCGTGATCAAGTGACACCTGAAATCGGAACATTAAGCTGCAATAATAATTACCAAATAACAAAGCAGAGACGTAAGATTACTAAATCGTATTCACTTTCAAACATTCCAAAGCGTACCTGTTTCTTAACTCAACGACGACGTTGTCCTTCGCTGCCACCTACAATTACTGTACACTATGGAAAACGAAACATTATTGATATTTTTAGTGATGTTCGTTTTGTTGATAGAGGGCGTAGTTTGTCAATGTCCGCTCTCACTTAAGATGATACCAAAGACTACGGTAAAAAACGATGCTCCTCAGTTCCACCTTCATTTTTCTGTAATTACGAGTATACTCCGATGCTAGAATCTGAACCTAATAACCTAATAGGCGAAACATCTTCCAATGATGGTGACTATTCCGGTAATGATAGTGACATAACTTACTGTCCTAGTCCTGATCATGATCAAGAGTCGAACAATTCTAGTCCAGGATTACTTTTAGATGAGCCGTCCACGTCATCGGGCATTTACCACGGTAATCCAAACGAAGGAAGAAAACGCCAAGCTAAACGTGACCCGGAAAACTGGAAGAAATTAAAAAATAAGAAACTTCGTAGAGGAATATTTGGGATACACAAAAACAAAGAATAGAAAACTAAAACAAGATAAAGTAAGACCTGCTAGACAATTAGGTGATAGGTGCAATTCGCAATTTTGTAGGAATAGTAAGGCGCGAAATTGTTAAAAGTTTGATGAAGAAAGACGTCACGAAATACACAACAGTTTTTGGAAAAATATGAACTGGGACCAGCGCAAAGTGTATGTAGTTGGACTTGTAAACCGTAAGGGTACGACACGTAAAACAAGTGATCAGGGATCAAGACGTGAAGGTACGTTCGAATACTTTATGCCAATGAAACAAGGCCAAAATTTACAAGTTTGTAGAACAACGTTTTTAAATACTTTGTGTCTGGGGTCATACACAGTTCAATCTTGGGTCAAAAAATCGAGTGATAGAGTAATTCCTTGTCAAGAAATTCAGAATACAATCAGGGTCAGAATACCACAATCTGCATCACAGCGAAAGCTCCTCACTGCACGCAACTTTTTAGATAATATTCCTAAGTTACCTTCTCACTATGCCAGGAAGGACACATCAAAGTTGTATTTAGAACCTGTTTACCGTTCTTTGAGTGATTTATATAAACAGTACAAAGAACATTGCACTGAAAATGAAGAGCCTGTGCATTCTCGCTTTACTTTTGAGAAATTGTTTCACGAGAAAAATCTATCTCTATACACCTTAAAAAAGGACATGTGCGATACCTGCTGCGGCCATGCAGTAGGGAATATTAGTACTTCCGATTATGAACAACACATTAGACGCAAAAATAGAGCAAGGCAAGAAAAGGAAACGGACAAAAAGAAAGCTACATTCAGCGAATTCATTTTGTTGTCTATGGATTTAGAGTCTGTAAAAGTATGTCCTTATCTAACAGCTGGCGCATAATAATTTAAGACAAAGCTTACGTCTTATAACTTTACAATGTATGACCTGGTTACCCACCAAGCCTCCTGTTATTGGTTTGATGAAACATGCGCAGATCTTACCGCTAGTACTTTCGCATCTTTTGTGTCCCATTACATCGTGCGTTATTGTTTGCCTAAAGGATTGTCTATAGTCATTTATTCAGATGGATGCACCTATCAAAATAGAAATAATATAATGGCAAATGCCTTGTTAAATATTAGTATTGAACATGAAGTGACTATCACACAGAAATACTTAGAGCCTGGGCATACACAAATGGAATGCGACGCAGTCCATGCTGCGATCGAAAGGAAGCTGAAAAATAGGGATACATTGTAACAATTAAAAAACTACATCGCAGGTTTAGAGGTAGGTAGCGACCTCCTGTGTTAAAATAACACTAAATCGATACGTGCTTTCCTAAAAATGTGCCTAGATGGCGCTGTTGTCAAATACACGGAATTAATTCATCTAATTGATTTTCTAATTAAAACAATATTGTTATTTTCAAAATATTAATTAATTAATAAAGATAAACATTTAATTGCGAAATAGTTGAATTAGAATAATTTAATGGGAACGAGCTGATAAAAGGCTCGGTTTCAGTGTGGCCTTCAGTCAAAATAGGATTGACGCTTGAGTTTGAAGATAGCAACATTTTCTTTTACGTGGCGTCCTTTTGGTGAAAGGCTGCGCTATTAAGAAAGGCAATTATTAAGTAATTATTAAAAGTTATCCACACCTTTCTTTAATCACTATGTGGTTAACATAATATTGAGAGCCAGCGTATGGTTTATTGATCTCAGTAAAAGCACATCAAATATCTACGCTGTAAGTATTGCACCATATTCCAATAAGACACGTTGTGTTCAGAGATTTTTCATTGGATTTCAATCTTACCTCGTCTTTTTGTCAATCAGGGCTCAAATGCACATTTAACTTACGACGCGATGACGTCGTAATAATAAAATAAATAACATAAAATGGTCATACATTGAGGACATGATGTGAAGGCAAGTTCATCGGTTACGAGATTACATTTACGGTTGCTGAACCGTTTAAGCTGACCTGCTGCAACTTGACGTGAAGCTACACTGAGCATCACATACGGGCAACGATACTGAGTGCATCTGTGTTCCATGTGATGAAACAGCATGGTAATGTTACTTCTAAAGTAAGTGAGAACCTGTAATTTTGTATTCACAACAGCTGGGTTCAGAAGAGGACTGTAATCCTAATCAGTAAGCTCACATTACAATTAAAAACCTTTGTATGACCGCAATGCTTTTGTTTCATTCATGATTTTCCTACAGGCGTTATTCCCTAGTCTCATGCGATAACCGCTGGGTAAAGCTGGATTGATGTAAGCTAAAATTCAGCCTTACAATTTGTCTGCCCAACGTGAAGCCTGGAAAATTATGAATGTAATCAAAATAAATTAAAATTAAAACTAAGACCGCATGGTCTATTGGTGATTGAACCTAAATTATAACCTGATTAATTAGTGTATCTTATAATAGTATAATTAAAGCACGTTGTATTGGTGCCACATGATAGGTTATTTTGTGCCTTTTCATTTAGATAAAATATTTAACATAAAAAAAAACATAAAATTAAATTAAACTTAGTTAACTTCAACATTGGCAAGTTTACAATTTGTCTGCCAAGTTGAGTAATTAAAATTAACTTATTTTGAGACAACATGGTCTATTGCTAATTAAACTTAACATAAAACTAAATAAATAACTAAATTACAAATGAATTAGAGTCCAGTTAAACATATTTCTTTATTTGGTGAATATTTTAGGTAATATTTATGAAGCATGCTCGCTTAGCTAGAAAACTCCGCCACTATTGTATTGCTAAAACTAGTTGGTTTGAAGTACTCGCGATACATGCTTAAGCATTAATTTCTTTGACTGTGTTATGTTGTTTCTTATACGGAGTGCAACAAACAATCATACTAGAAAGTGTTTTATTATTGACTCTTACTCTTACTTAATTAAAAACTGTTGTATGTTTTTATTACAACTTAATATTATTGTCTTTGATAAATTAAGTGAATTGTCATCTTTTAAAGGTACCTAACTAGGAAAATTACAAATTTCCTTTACTGAAAATTCTACTGATATTAACTTCTATTTAACTAAATATTGTTGTTTAATGAATAAAACTATTTAACTAACTATTACTTATTAAATTAAAATATAACCTCATTTATTATTAGAATTGTTTTAAGTGTGGAATTTTGTTTCCCCAACTTAAGTAGGGCAACTAGGATTGACTATTTGTGTAATGTACATTTGTAACATGAATACTAATTTTATGCTATTTCAACAGATGTGATAGTCAGCCTGGGACACATTTTGCATGAAGTATCGTTGCCTGCTTGGTCTTGGAATGCAGATGCAATATTAACAGCACCATTTGAGGTACTCCTAGTTTCGGAACCGATTGATAAGAAGTGTGTCTCACTTAGTTAATTGTCTGAACTATTTTATTATTATCATTATTTTCTCTATTACCCTATTAAAACAAAATAAAAATGGTTAGTTATTTTAAAAATAAAAATAAATTAACTTCAATTTATTTTGAAATAAATTATAAAAAGTGAAGGTGTGGGTCATCGATTAAAATATTTTCATTATGTACCCACTGGCACCCATCATTAAATAAATCATAACTTGTAACGCAATTAACAAATTAATATAGTTAAATTATGTAATGGGTTTTCCCAAGCAAGAATTAATCATTTAAAGCCATTAGTTGCAATTGAGTTGGATCCTTTTCTGTGGTTACAATGACTGACACTTATTAACTAGTACTCAGGTTTACTTGGATATTTATGTCATGTTTTTGTAGGCTTTCTTAAATGAGCATCATAATTATTAAATATTACTTTAGTAAATATGTCATGTTGTTTCCTATACGAAATGCAACAGGCAATGCTATTGTAAAAATACTGGAAGAAAGGGTGTTTCTTGTACATGGAATTCCGAAAATTGTATATGTTGACAATGGTCCCCAGTTAGTTTTTAAATCATTTCGAGACTTACATTAATGTTTAAATATAATGTGCCTAACATTTACTATAACCCTAGATATCATCCACAAGTCAATCAAGCAGAAAGAGCAATCAGAAATGTTCTGTATGCAATTGCCTCATACGTGAAATCAAATCATAGACAATGGGACAACCACATACTAGAAATTCAGTGTGCATTGAAAACATCAGTCAATGAATCGACTAGATTCTCACCTTACTTTCTCGTCCATGGGCGAGAAATGTTTATAGATGGTAAACTACACAAAAGTTCTGAAGTGCCTCAGCCTGTTTCTGATCTAACTGTGGTAGATCCTAAAATTCAAGGTGATAACTTAAAAGAACTCAAAACAATTTTTCAAAATGTTAGCAAAAACCTAAAACTAGTGCACAAAAGAAATAAAAAACATTATGATTTGAGGAAACGACCATTAGAATTCAAAGTTGGTCAAATCGTCTATAAAAGAACTTTTACCTTGTCAGATGCTAGTAAGCATTTCACAGCAAAGCTGGCTCCGCGTTTTCTAAGATGTGTGGTATCTCATAAACCCACCTGTGTTGTATAGTTTAAAAGATATGCAAGGAAAAGACTTAGGTAAATTTAATATAAAGGACATATTAAAATATGAAGACTCATAACTTGTTTATTCGGTGGTAGTTAGTTAATATTTACACAAAAATATAACAGACGTAGAAATATAACTAAGTGTGATAGAAGTACACCGGAATATACAGGGTGTGGCGTAAGTAGTGGTCCACCGTTCAGGATTCGATGAACCAGATAATTAACTATAACAATTAAAAATTTTAACCATTTCCCAAGGGTTCCGAAAATATTTCCTTTTTGTCTTTTATTTACAAAATTTCTACCTTTTATTACAAATTTGGTTGTAGTTTCAACAAAAGTCATTATTCTTTCATTTTGACTTCTGTTAATTACTGCTGAATACTAGAGCTACCATGACAAATTATGATTTTTTATGTAAATTCAGCTCTTTTGAAGAAAAAGTTGGTTCTTCTCTAATTTTAACCCAAATTTTTAAACACACCATCAAGTTCAAGAGCGATTTTTGTAAAAAAAACGTACCACATTGTCAGTGCCCATGTATTTAATAATATGCCTACTAAATGCCGATTTCAAAATGATATCATTATAACAGATCCAATAATATAACAAAAAGATATTCAATTTTAATTGAAGAAAAGAAGATTTTCATTAAACTACTTTTTTTAAACTTTATTGCGTTAATACTATTACAAAACGTATTAAAACTTAAAAAACGGATACAATCTAACTTTTTACATTTCTAATGTGATTTGTGTTGAAGCACAACCATGTCAGGTAAAAAAAACCTGACCCTTTTTTACCTGAAACATCGTTTGTTAACAAAAACCCGTTGAAGCTTTCGCAATCGAGTTACGCACAATAGGAGTGATAAGGAAAAGATATGGTAGGGTATTGGCTATCTTTTTCATTACTAACGTTGAAATATCCAAAAATCTCGAAATGATTTAGTACGATCTCGTCACCCGTGTCGTGCGTCGTATGCGTTTCGTTTTTATTCTGCCTGTGTTTACCTCCGCCATTTCTTTACCCTTGCCTGACCGGACCCGGACCCGGACTCTGTTTAATTTGCCTACTGATTGGACTTGTTGTTTTGGTGATCTCTGCGATATTGGCTACGTGTACTGGTGACTGGCTTGCTCAACGATTTGGACAAACGTGCAGCGCAGTGACAATTAAAAAATGCCTCAGTACACACCGCGCGAATATGCTGACATGCATTTTATTTATGGCGAATGCAGAGGTGTCGGTAGAGAAGCAGCTCGTCTTTATCGGGAGAGATATCCCGATCGAAGACATCCAGACCACCGAGTTTTTGGGAGAGTGCATAACGCATACACCGAGGGAAGGATACCCGGCACAGGCGTAGGCGGTGCAGGTGAAGGACGACCGCGACGACACAACGATGAAGAGGTAATGAATTTAGTTACAGAAGATCCTTCAACATCAATCCGTGTCTTAAGTCGCAGAACTGGCATATCAACTAGATCTGTACATCGAATACTCAAAAGACATGAACTGTACCCATACCACTATCAAAGGGTACAGTCATTGCTACCAAGAGATTATCACTTGAGAGTAACATTTTGTAGAGTAATGCTACGCAGAATAAGAGAAGACCCGCAGTTTTTTAATAAAATACTATGGAGCGACGAGTCATCCTGCAAAAAAGATGGATATTTAAATCTACACAATTTGCATAACTGGCAGCTAGAAAGCCCGCATCTCATAAGGCAAGACAGATCACAGTATCAATTTAAAATAAACCTTTGGACCGGTATCATTAACGGACAGATAATCGGTCCACACGAGCTGCCAGAAACATTAAATGCAGAAAGATATTTAAGTTTTTTGCAAATTGACTTGCCCTTGCTTCTGGAAGGTGTCGTTCCTGAAGTCCAAGAAGACATGTGGCTGCAGAACGATGGCTGTCCCGCTCACTATGCTGTTAGAGTACGAGAGCACCTTTATACAGCGTATCCAAATAGGTGGATTGGGCGCTTAGGTCCAATATTGTGGCCACCACGCTCGCCAGATCTAAATCCCCTAGATTTCTTTTATTGGGGTTGCCTATAAGAAAAAGTCTATAGCAAAGAAATCACAAGTAATGACCAATTGAGGACTAGAATCCAGGCAGCAGCTAGAGAAGTCAGCGAAAGCGGGTTTGCCCGACGACTTAAACGGTCGTTTATTCGACGTTTCAGAGCGTGTATTGCTGCGAATGGGGGCCATTTTGAACATTTTGTTTAATTTTAATGATTGTAATCATGACAAAGATTAATAATAAATGATAAATAAAGAGATTTGTTTTTTTTTTTTAATTCTTTGTTCAAATACCTGAAGTAACAAGTTTGGTCTACATAACTCTGTCATAGTCGTTTTTTTTTAAAACAAATGGGCATTGACACTGTAGTGCATTTTTTAGCAAATATCGTAAGTATTAACGCAATAAAGTTTAAAAAAATAGTTTAATGAAAATCTCCTTTCTTCAATTAAAATTGAATATCTTTTTGTTAAATTATTGGATCTGTTATAATGATATCATTTTGAAATCGGCATTTAGTAGGCATATTATTAAATACATGGGCACTGACAATGTGGTACGTTTTTTTTACAAAAATCGCTCTTGAACTTGATGGTGTGTAAAAAATTTGGGTTAAAATTAGAGAAAAACCAACTTTTTCTTCAAAAGAGCTGAATTTACATAAAAAATCATAATTTATCGTGGTAGCTCTAGTATTCAGCAGTAATTAACAGAAATCAAAATGAAAGATTAATGACTTTTGTTGAAACTACAACCAAATTTGTAATAAAGGGTAGAAATTTCGTAAATAAAAGACAAAAAGGAAATATTTTTGGAACCCTTGGGTATAAATGGTTTAAATTTTTAATTGTTATAGTTAATTATCTGGTTCATCGAATCCTGAACGGTGGACCACTACTTACGCCACACCCTGTATAAAAGGGAAAGTTTTCTAACTGAAATGAATCTGGGTGTTGTCATTTAATTCGTTGTTGGCGATTTTGTATGGACCACTTATTGTACCAGAATACTATCACCTTGCTTCAAGTAAATGAGACTGCGCTGAGATAAGTAGATGGCGCTACTAGTAAATGAGTTAGCATGGTTTCCTGATTGGAGAGGCTAAGTATTACGGAGTAGTGCGATATCGCGAATGCTCTCTTTAGGTCAGTGTACGTTTGTTTATACGATTAAGCGTAGGAATTTGTTTTATTGTTAGAATTTGCATTTTAGTAGTGTTGTGTCAGTCTGTGGACGACTAGATAGTCTGTGGGGTCTAGGTTTTGGCTCTCTGTCTTTTGGGTGTTGGCCGCGTCATGGCGTGCAAAGTGATTGTTTGTTGTAAAACTAAATAAAGAATCGTCTTCTAAGTAAATCATCTTTTATTCAAATAAAACATGGTGGCAGCGGTGGCGCAAGTTTGTAAGATGCTACCTCCGGCGCCATTTGATTTCAATCCAAAGAATTGGAAAAAATGGAGGAGCCGCTTTGAGCGGTACTTGGCAGTAAGTCAGGTGGAAAATGAAGAAGATGAGGAAAATACTTCGCAGGTGGATATTTTACTTTATTGTATGGGCGATAGGGCCGAAGAATTAGCCCTCCAATTGGATTTGAAAGGAAAAAGCCTCAAAAAGGTTATGTTGCAACTTGATGAATATTTTGTTCCCAAAACAAATCCTGTGTATTTGAGGTATGAATTTAATAAAAGAAGGCAGGAGCCGGGAGTGACGGTGGATGACTTTATTGGGGCACTGTATGTGCTCATTGAAGAATGCGGATACGATGCCAGAGTCAAACATGAGCTAATAAGAGACAGGGTGGTGGTTGGCATTGCGAGCCAGCGGGCTAGAGAGCAGATGCTGCTTAACCCGAGCCTAAATTTAGAACAGGCAAAATTAATCGGAAAAAACGTGGAAATCTATGAAACACAAGGACATCTAGGGAGGGAGGAATTGAACAGAATACAGAAGAAAGAATTCATGGAAAAGAGCATGGAAGAGTGCTGGTTTTATGGCAGGGAGCGTCACTAAAGCCGTCAATCGTGTCCAGCATTTAAAGCAACATGTCACAAGTGCGGCAGAAATGGTCATTTTGCCAGACGGTGCAAAGGTGTGAGAAACATTGAAAGCAACCGAAGTGAGGTAAAGTACAAAATCAATAACATGAGTGATAGTAATTATCGAAAGAAAATTGAAGTTTTTGTGAACACAAGTTACAAATGTGATTTGGATTTTCTTATAGATACCGGAGCAGATATAGTGGCTGACATGATTCTGAGTGGCTTACATGATTCTGTCATGTATTAGTGAAAATACAAAAAAAATATGTAAAAAAATCTGATGTAGTGATAAATGGAACGGATGAGAAGCAGTTAATGGTGATTGGTACGTTGTTTATTACATTAAAATACAAAAATAGATGTTATACTGGTAATGTTTATGTAATACGTAATTTAAAAAATCCCATACTTGGGGTTCCTGCCATAGAATCTATGCAAATATTAAAACTGATGATGATTTTCATGATGATAAATGAAGTATCAGTGCCGGTGTCTAAAATAAATGTAGAGAAAGAATATCCTAATATTTTTAACAGTTTAGGTGTTTTCAAAGAACCATTTGAAATTAAACTTGTTGACCCGAGTAAAAGTTACATACAGTGTGTACCTAGAGTAGTACCCATACCATTGCTAGAAAAACTAAAAATCGAGTTAGAGACTTCGTGATCTGGGAGTTATAACTAAAGTTGAAGAACCTACACATTATGTCTCACCAATTGTAGTTGTGCCTAAAGAAGATACTGTAAGAATTTGTGGGGATTATACTGAACTTAATAAAAATATTCTTAGACCAATATTTCCTATACCCAAAGTTGAAGTTACATTAGCTAGATTAAAAGGTTCTAAATTTTACTCTAAAATTGATGCTACATCGGGATTTCATCAACTATAATAACCCCTTTTGGAAGATATATGTATAATAGACTACCATTTGGTTTAAATTGTGCTCCAGAGTATTTTTCTATGAAATTCTCCGAATTGTTTCACGATATAGAAGGAGTTGTTATTCATGTTGATGATATTTTGATATTTGCAAGTTCAATGGACAGTCATGACAAGATTTTAAGAAAGGTTTTAGACAGATTACTAGAAAGAGGCATTACAATAAATAAATAAAATGTGTGTTTGGGGTGCAGGAAATAAAATATTTAGGCCATATTATAAGTTCAGATGGTATTAAGTTAGATCCAGAGCGAGTAGAAGCAATAAACAAATTTGAGGTACCAAAGAATAAAAAGCAAGTTATGCAGTTTTTAGGGATGGTCAATTTTGTAGGGAGGAGGTAGAAAATAAAACAGAGCTTTTACATCCTTTATATTCTTTATTGAAATCGGATTCAGAGTTTGTATGGAATATTCATCATCAAGATTCTTTTGATAAGGTCAAAGTTGCACTCCAAAAAGCTCCAGTGTTGGCACATTATGATCCATCATGTAATATAATAATATCAGCGGACAGTAGTTCATATGGTTTGGGTGCAACAATAATGCAAGAAGTCACAGAAGGGGCAAGGCAAGTAGTTGCCTGTGCCAGTAGGACTCTGACAGATACAGAAAAGCGGTACTCACAGATAAAAAAGAATGTCTAGCGTTGACATGGGCTGTAGAGAGATTTAAAGATTATATATATGGTATTAAAGTAGCATTAGAAACAGATCACAAACCCTTGTTACAAATTTTGCAAACCAAACCCATTGATGAGTTAACGCCTCGCTTGATGGGATTAAGAATGAGGTTAACAAAATATTACTACTTTGTAATTAATATACCTGGGAAAAAAATTGTTATTCCTGATACTCTGTCCAGAAATCTAATAAGTAGCAATGAGAGCAAAATTAGTAACAATAGTGAAGTTTTTGTTAATTCATTAATTGAAAGTACAGCTTTAGAAGATAGCCTAATAAAAGAAATTATAGAAGAACAACAAAAAAATGAAATAATAATAATTTTGAAACAGTACACCCTTCAAGGTTGGCCATCCTATAGTAAATTGTCAGACGAGCTTAAACAATATCATCAGTATCGATTTGATTTATCTATTGTGAAAGAATTGTTATTGTATAAGAGTAGAATTATTTTTATTTTTATTTTATTTTTATTATTTTAGGAAAGCTTACAGACTAATAACATAATAGTAACAATATTATATAACTAAATTGCTAATTACAAGCCTCCAGAGATAGATACAAAAGAAAATATATTAGTTCCTTATTACAAAATAATCTAACACTATTATTAGTACTGTCAAATTATTGACCAATTTCAAAGGTTGGTTGGTTTATTTAATTTAATTGTTTATAACTTAAGCTAACTTGTAAAATAAACGGTTCAAGAGCAAGAAGGTGCCTTCTGTACAAAAAATGGCTTTGCCAATAGTTTTCTTACGGTGCTTGCTTTGGTGCAGAATAGATCAATACCGGGCTCACAAGAAACTTCGTTAAAACTGCGACTGGCTCTTGGAAAGTATGCATTACGCCTATAATTAGTGTTCGCAAAAGGCACATGTAAGAGTGGTCGTTGTCGCAGTCCCATCTGATTAGTGCGTAACGTTAGTTTTGAAACAAGTTCAGGACAGTCGATTGAACCATTTGCGATATTAAGCAAGTAGCATTCATCTCCAATATGACGTCTTCGGTCAAGTGGTAGAAAATGGTACCTCCTGCATCGGTGAGTGTAATCAACAGACACTTGCTTTGCCCTGTAATCAAGGTATTTAAGAAATTTTATGATACCTAAGAGTTTACAACTTATGATTCTGAATAAAATACATGAGGGACACTTGGGTATAACCAGATGTAGAAGTAGGGCAAAGCAATCGGTTTGGTGGATAGGGTTTTCAACGCAAATTGAAAATATTGTTAATACTTGTCCTGAGTGTGTAGAAGAAAGAAAAAATCCAAAACAGGACATTTTGCTTGAGGATGTACCAGAAAGACCTTGGCAAAAAGTTGGAATGGATTTATTTTATTGTAATGGTATTTGGTATATTGTTGTTGTAGACCATTATTCAAGATTTATGGATATCAAGAAATTAAATAATTTGACTGAAAATAGTGTAATACAGTATTGTAAAAATATATTTTCATTGTTTGGTATTCCAGAGGTAGTTAGGACGGACTGTGGAACCCAATTTAAACATCAATTTCAAGAATTTGCTCAACAGTATAATTTTAAGCATGTTACCAGTAGCCCTTACTTTCCTCAGAGCAATGGTGGGGCTGAATCTGCTGTTAAAGTGGCTAAAAACTTGTTGATTAAAAATAGTGACTTAAACATGGCATTATTAATATACCGGAACACTCCATTACAAAATGGATTCAGTCCCGCAGAGCTGATGTTTAACAGAAGATTAAGAGATAATTTGCCAAGAATTTCAGTTACACTAGAGAAAAATGTATGCATAGATAACGAATTTAAAGAAAGAGAAATGAATAAAAAGGATAAAGTCAGAGAATATTATAATAAGAGACATGGCACTAAAGTTTTAAGAGATTTGGAAGTTAATGAATGGGTATGGATAACTGATTTAAGAGTTTACGGTAGAGTAGTAAGAAAAGCTAAGGAACCTAGATCATATTTTGTTCAATCTGAGAAGGGTCAATTTCGCAGGAACCGGTGGCATTTGATACCAGCACCATACAAAAAAGATATTGTTAGAGAACCAGTATAAATGCTAATGTTGATTATGATACTTTTAATAGTTCAGAGAAGGAAAATGAGGAAGAAAAGCAAAGTGAAGTAAATACTGATTCTCAAGTTAATACTGACTCTCAAGTAAATGCTGAATCTGAAGTAGATTTAGGTGAAAATGTAACTAACAGTAAAGAATAAGAAATAAACCAAAATGGCTTAGAGATTATGTTACTTAGATGAGATAAGATATTATGTACCAAGTTTCTTATTAATAGTTCTAAGTTTATAGTAATATTAATATCTTTTGTTAAAAAAAGAGAAGATGTTGTGTCAGTCTGTGGACGACTAGATAGTCTGTGGGGTCTATGGTTTTGGCTCTCTGTCTTTTGGGTGTTGGCCGCGTCATGGCGTGCAAAGTGATTGTTTGTTGTAAAACTAAATAAAGAATCGTCTTCTAAGTAAATCATCTTTTATTCAAATAAAACAAGTAGTAAGCAAAAGAAGATAAGTTTATGTGAACTCATCGTAAATGTCCAATTTTATTATTTTAGGTTTACATGTAGTTTTGTAGAATTAAGACTCAGAATTTGAGTGTTTAGGAATAGTTCATAATTGGGAACAAGGAGACCTATATCTTAGTGCTCTGGCTAGGTTAGGATAGGTGATTGAAATCCAGTACTTAGTAGTTAAAATAAAAATAAAAATAAAAAATTTTAAACTTAATTTTTTTTTTAAACAGGTTGAGATGTATTGTAACAATTAAAAAACTACATCGCAGGTTTAGAGGTAGGTAGGGCACGCCACAATAGTGGCGGTAAGTCCCCTCTTTGAGGAGTGGCTTGAGAGACGCCACGGCGTCCTCACCTTCCGCCTGACGCAGGTCCTCACCGGACACGGTTGTTTCGGGAGGTTCCTGCACCGAATCGGGCGGGAGGAAACGCCCGGGTGTTTCCATTGCGAGGATCGACCGGAGGACACGGTGGAGCACACGGTGGAGATGTGCCCCGCGTGGGCGGAGCACCGCCGTGTCCTCGAAGCGGCGATTGGCGGCGGCGACCTCTCGCGTCCGGCCCTGGTGCAAGCCATGGTCCGGAGCGAGACGGAATGGGACGCCGTCACCTCCTTCTGCGAAGCAGTAATGCTAGAGAAGGAGGTGGCGGAACGTGAGAGGGAGAGAACCTCACAGCGTCCCGGCCGCCGCGGGAGACGCCCCGGGCGTCGGGGGCCACCACGTGGCCCCCGGCCACCGTAGGCGCGGGCCTGTGGACGGTGGGCTATGGGCTAGCTCGCCGTCCGTCCGTCTCATGACGACAGGCCGTGTCGACGGCGCGTTCGTGTTCCACGCGCGCCTCAAAGAGAGTCAGCAAAAAGGAAGGGGTCCGCAAGGACCGATGCCTGCCGGGGTTGCGGGACTGTTCGAAAGAGATACCGTGGCCCCGGAACACAAAGGGCGATGAAGGAACATGGATGGGTTTTAGTCAGTAAAAGTCTGACACTCCCTCCCGCTCCGCCCAGAGCGGGAGAAGTCATTTGATGATTTCCCATCCGAAAAAAAAAAAAAAAAAAAAAAAAAAAAAAAAAAAAAAAGGTTTAGAGGTAGGTAGCGACCTCCTGTGTAAATATAACACTAAATCGATACGTGCATTCCTAAAAATGTGCCTAGATGGCGCTATTGTCAAATACACGGAATTAATTCATCTAATTGATTTTCTAATTAAAACAATATTGTTATTTACAAAATATTAATTCATTAATAAAGATAAACATTTAATTGCGAAATAGTTGAATTAGAATAATTTAATGGGAACGAGCTGATAAAAGGCTCGGTTTCAGTGTGGCCTTTAGTCAAAATAGGATTGACGCTTGAGTTTGGAGATAGCAACATTTTCTCTTACGTGGCGTTCTTTTGGTGAAAGGCTGCGCTATTAAGAAAGGCGATTATTAAGTAATTATTAAAAGTTATCCACACCTTTCTTTAATCACTATGTGGTCACTATGTGGTGGTATGGTTTATTGATCTCAGTAAAAGCACATCAAATATCTACGCTGTAAGTATTGCACCATATTCCAATAAGACACGTTGTGTTCAGAGATTTTTCATTGGATTTCAATCGTACCTCGTCTTTTTGTCAATCAGGGCTCAAATGCACATTTAACTTACGACGCGATGACGTCGTAATAATAAAATAAATAACATAAAATGGTCATACATTGATGACATGATGTGAAGGCAAGTTCATCGGTTACGAGATTACATGTACGGTTGCTGAACCGTTTAAGCTGACCTGCTGACCTGCTGCAACTTGACGTGAAGCTACACTGAGCATCACATACGGGCAACGATACTGAGTGCATCTGTGTTCCATGTGATGAAACAGCATGGTAATGTTACTTCTAAAGTAAGTGAGAACCTGTAATTTTGTATTCACAACAGCTGGGTTCAGAAGAGGACTGTAATCCTAATCAGTAAGCTCACATTACAATTAAAAACCTTTGTATGACCGCAATGCTTTTGTTTCATTCATGATTTTCCTACAGGCGTTATTCCCTAGTCTCATGCGATAACCGCTGGGTAAAGCTGGATTGATGTAAGCTAAAATTCAGCCTTACAACATCTTCCCGGCGTTTATATAGCTGTAACGAAGGAGGCAAGGATAAATCCTTTTCCCTATGAAGTTATTCAGATTAACTACGATTTTGTTAAGGATTACAGTAACAAAACAAATTGGAGATACAGCACCATAAGACCCGGTCGAAAAGCAGGCGATCCTGTAGTTGTTGATCTGAGAGTCATCCAATATAGACCAGATGGCACTATTTACTATAAAATTAATTTTGATGATGATTGGACAGAGTTACCTGTTAGACCGAAAAAACTGAATTCTGTCACTTGCTCAGCTTTGCATGTTGGACCAATTCCCATAGCTTCTACCAAATTTAATCACCTTCAACAAATTAAAGAAGTCCTCCCAAGAGACTGTCACTCGTTTTATGATAATTTACCTCACGAATAATCTAAATATAATCTGTTTAATTTAATAGATTTTTGAAGACTTTCTTTTTTAATTAGCTACTAAAATGGTTTATTGATGACTTACTGTTTTTTGATGACTGATTGTTTATTTTTTAATTACTAAAAATTGCTTTTGTATGCCCTATTGTTTCTTTTTTAATTACTAAAAATTGTTATTGTTTATTCACCAATTAAAGGTTCTGATTAAAAAAATATTGATGTATTATTCATTCCATTACCTACTAAATATCATATCATTATCACATACAAAGAATAAGTGCAAAGTTAACACCTCCTATCTTAGCGAATACCTACTACACTATCATAAAATATATTAATTCAGCATAATATATAAAGCAAACAAACAATTGAAGAAAATACCAATTTCTATGCACAAACAAATAATTCCAAAAATTGGATTAACATTACAAACGTAGAATTATTTGCATATTTCGGGATAACAATACTAATGTCTGTGAATCCTTTATCTGATTACCAGCTTTACTGGAACACTGATCCCTTCTATAATAATCAAGAAATATGCCAGGTAATGACTCTAAAACGTTTCAAAAAAATTACAGAAAATCTACATGTTTCTAACATAAGAGAATAATTACCAAAGAATTCACAACATTACAATAAATTGTGTAAACTCCAACCATACGTTGATTTTTTGAGTGTGACATTTGGAGAGGCACGTGACCAATCATCAAACCAATCCATTGATGAATCCATGATTCGGTTCAAGGGCAGAAGCACAATAAAACAGTATATGCCCAAAACAGCCCATAAAGAGAGGGTACAAGTCTTGGGCGAGGTGTGATGCTAAGACAGAATTTCTCTACCAGTTTCAAATTTATACTGGAAAAATAGGTACTGCCAGTGAAGAAAATCTTGGATATAGAGTTGTTTTAGACTTGTCTGAAAATGTACCTACAAATACCTTACTGGCATTTGATAACTTTTTTACAAGTTTAGGAGTACTTTCAGCACTGCATCAAAGACAAATTTATGGTGTAGCTACAATACGTAGTAACAGAAAAGGTCTACCAGAAGCTTACAGTAAAAATCTTAGAGAAACACGTCTCAATGCTGGTTAGTTTATATATTTTTATAGCAGGCCTATATCTATAATAAAGTGGAAAGATACCAAAGATGTCTTTGTTGCTACTACGGCTTACTGCCCTAAAAAAGTAACGGTAATAAAAAGAAAGCAAAAAGATGGTTCGAAAAAAGACATGTTCTGTCCGCTGGCAATAAAAATGTATACAGAAAATATGGGCGGTGTGGATTTATTTGATCATTTCAGGTCATCCTATCCCCTAGGGAGGAAATCAAAACAAAATTGGCATAGACTCTTTTGGTTTTAGTTTGAATCTGCAATGATCAATGCTTATATTTTGTACATGCAAGGTCACTCCGGCAGAAGGAACACACACAGAAGTTTCAGATTGCGATTAGGTTGATCGATGATAAGACTGTTTTTTTTTTGTTCCATATCACCCATACAAAACTTAAAACGGCCATACTGTAAAATGAACATTTTCGTATAGTGCCATTTATATTCTAAGGGTGCGAATATGTATCCGAATGCGTTTTAATATTATGTACTTCTACGAACGCATCTCACCTGTCATCGAGTCCCCGCTAGATTAGCGGCCCATCCACTAACGTTCATTTCTTCTGATTTGTCCTGTTGTGCAAACTGTACAGAAAAGCGACGGGATAAAATAAAACCGTTGAAGCCACTAATTAAACCACAATCCTACATTATTTCCCCTGACTTTATCACAACTTTCCAGTTCGACAGGAAAACATTCCTGTCAGTTTGCATCTTGCACGGACCACATAGGCATCTTGTCAGTCATATCGAGAGATTGCGTGTCTGTGGATGGTTGTAATCCTATCAGTTTATGAAGATTGATGTCATTTAAAAGGAATGCTCGTTATTTTGAATTATCTTTATGGATTTATTCACTCAATGATTGAATTAATTTTTTTTTTAATTTTAATAACGGCGTCTAGTTAGGATATCGTCCGAGTAACGTAATCGCTGACTAATGCAGCGGATGCGCCTGTGCGTCATGAATAAACTGCACAATTGCAGAATTGCAGATTTTAGTAATAAGTTTTAGTTAATAGAAATAATATAATTGTAAAGGAGTCTTGTAGAACATTTTAACCAATAAACACTGTTTTAATTCAAATAAATATTTTTTAATAATAATTTCGTTCGCCGTAACTTAACTGGCGCAGTCGGTAGGATCGCGACACTCTACTTCGAATACAACTCTTCGGTAAGAGTGAACGGTATCTATCGTTATCTTCGCGATCACAAATTTGAATCTACGAAGGCGAACAACCTGCGGGAGTTCTGGAGAATTGGGAGTCCTGCTGTCCTACAAGGCCCGGCTAGAGATGCAGAAGATACTGTGGTGAGTGCTTGTTGTATACCCAGTTTCCTATGCTATATTTCCTGCCGTATTCTATAAATGTTATCTGTGTTTTGTTTATAGGCTAAAATCGCTATAGGCAAATTACATTAGTTATAGGAGTAAATTATATTCAGTTGAATTTAGGTGCTATGTATGCGTGCTAAAATCGCGGTATACATTTCGCATTTGTAGCAATTCATTCAGTGTCATATTTACTTGTTTACGTATGCGCTATAATCACTATCCGTAAAACATAATTAAAGTAACTTCAAGCTAACTTCTTAGAGAGTAGGCAGTGTCAGGTATTATACATAATCTCAATAATATCTTAAAGTGATTTAGAACTAATTTGTTTTGTATTCCTATTTTACAATATCTAAAATCACGATGGCTATGGCAAGCATCGACCTAGCGACTTTCAGGTTCGTTTCAGAGCTGTTGCCAAAATACGATGGCAATCCTAAAACATTAAATTACTTTATTAGAGAAGTTGAAAATGTGATGCTATTACTGGATCCACAAGTTAGGGTGAATCCTGGGGTGCGATGTCAGAAGTCCTCCACGTGTGTCTGGCGGTTGCTGGTCCCTCTCGATACGTCTGGAGGGAAGAGCAGCTGCTGGGCCGGTGCACCCTGGGCGCGGCAGTATCCTTCTCCGGGGAATGAGAGGAAATGAGAATTTCCTTTTATCCCTCGGGGAGAGTTACCGCCGCGGCTAATTATTCTGACATGGGTGGGGTCCTGCCAGGACCACCGGTGCGTTCCTCTGCGTGACCCTCTGTACAGCAGAGGGCATAGCAGAGGAGTGAGGGCGGGCTCGGTGTGCACTCACCCTGCCTCCGAGCAGACAGAGTAGGATGCGTCCTTCTTTGTCACCGTCAGTCTCGTAATCCCATTGTCGAAGTGCTGTGGATCACGTCTCGCGGCTTCGATAGGGACCGAGGGTCTTGGCTTAACCGCCCGGACTGCGAGGTAGAAAACCTCTATAAAAAGTTACCCCGAATCCCAAGCGGCGGCGCACCGCGAGGGGATGTATGGCTGACGGGTGTTCCCATGGAACGAATCAGTCGCTAGTGCTCACCCTCGCCAGGGTACCTGCAGACCCTCTGGCGAGTAATAAATGCTAAAATCTGCTCATCTAGGGTACAGGGGTCTCTGCCCAGATGGACGTTATTTCCCCCATACTCGTGGGTTCAAATATGAAAGAATCAAAAACAAAAACAAAAAACAACACCGCCGGAAACGGCACAGATGAGGAGAGGAGGGATGCGGGGTCGGAGTCCGACGTCGCATCCAGCGATGTGAGCGCGGGAGGCTCAGAGAGCTCCCGCCGCGTGAGGGCCGGGACTGCTGCGGAGAACGGCAAGTTCTTCCGCAAGCGGCCCAGGCGGGATGGCGACCGGGGGTCGTCATCCGGAGATGAGGAGGCTTCTGCCCGAAAGATTCCCACAAATAAGCGTGGTGGGATCCGGGGCAAAGGGAGGGGGCTCTCTACCTCCATGAGGTCCGAGAGGTCAGAGAGACTGGCCAAAGAGGGGCGCCACCCGGGCAATACTGCTCCCGGGTCTGGCGACGAGGCGAGTGCACCTGGCGGCTCCGAGGCGGAGCGTAAGGCCAGGTTTGCTAAGGAGGTGGAAGCCGCGATAAGGGGCGTGGCCTTGAAGATGAAGACTTCATCAAAACTCAAGGCCATACCCGTGGCTTCCGCCTCCATAATGGCGGCGGCAGACGCCATTTTTGCGGGGCCTTCACTCCTTCCTCCTCCTCCGATAGGTGGAGAGGAGTTAGCCAAGCTGCGGGCGGAGGTGGCCCGCCTGACGGCCGCCACGGAGGATCTCCGAAAGGAGAACGCCAAGCTCCACGCAGACCTGGCCAGTCTGCGTGATGCTGGCTCCCGTGTGGCGCCTCAGAAGGGGGGCCTTCAACAGCGACAGAGCCAGCCTGCGCCAGTGGAGAACCAGGTCCTGCACCTGGTCCGGCAGGAGCTGGCTTCCTTCCAGGCGCGGTTCTCCGTCCTGGAGGGAATAGTCCTGCGCCCCCCCCTGGCGGCAAGCAAGGCAGCCACGGGCCCGAAGGCGGCCTCCTACGCGGCTGCTGCGGCTACCGCACCCGGACCGGGGCCGTCCAGCCAGCCCTCCGGCAGGGCTGTGGCACCACCCCCTGAAAAGCCGGCTCCGGCGAAAGCGGCGCCGGCTAAGAAGGCCAAAAAAGGGAAGGGCAAGGCGGCTGCACAGGTGGACACTGTGCCAGCGCCAGCGCCAGTGCCAACGGCGAACGGGCCAGCGCCTGCGGCACGGCAGCCGCCGCCGCAACCACCGCCCCCCCAGCACCCCACACCTGCGGCTGAAGCCGGATGGCAGGTGGTCGGGGAGAAGAAGAAGGGGCGAAAGGCGGCCAAAAAGGCCCGAAATGAGGAGCGGCAGCGCCAGCACAGGGCGCGAAAGATCGCGGCTAGGCTCCGCGCCCCGAAAACCGCGGCTGTAGTGATAACACTACAGCCGGAAGCGGAAAAGAGGGGCGTGTCCTACCGCGACTTGCTAGCGAAGGCGAAGGAGACGGTGGATCTCGGGGAGCTGGGGATCACCGGGGGCCTCCGGCTTAAGGTCACCGCGACGGGGGCACGCATGCTGGAGATCTGGTGAAACCAGCGGCTCGTCCGCTGACGCTCTGGCGGAAAAGCTCAGAGCGTCCCTAAACGCGGATGAGGCCCGAGTGTCCAGGCCCGTGAGATGCGCAGACCTGCGCATTCTGGGTCTGGACGACTCGGTGACCAAGGAGGAGGTGGTGGCCGCCGTCGCCAGGTCCGGTGGGTGTCCTGCTGAGCAGGTCAGGGCAGGCGCCCTACGACCGGACCTCACGGGTATGCATACCGTTACGGTATGCTGCCCTGTGATGGCGGCCAAAGCTATAGTGGAGGGCCGAAGGCTACTGGTGGGCTGGGTTTCAGCGCAGGTGAAGCTGCTGGAGCCCAGACCTCTGAGGTGCTATCGCTGCCACGTGGGACACCACGTGTCAGTACAGTGTGCCTCGGAGGTTGACCGCAGCGGCCTCTGCTTCCGCTGCAGCCAGCCGGGTCACGTGTCCGCAGCTTGCTGCGCCACGCCGCACTGCGGTGCATGTGCGGCGGCTGGCAAGCCGGCCGATCACCGTGCTGGAAGCAAGGCCTGCGCTCCACCCACCAAAGCCACCAGAGGCAAGGGTAGGCCCTCCGCCGCCACCGCCACCGTCGCCTCCACCGCAGCCGCAACTGCCGCCGCTGCCGCTGTCGCCGCCACAGTGGGGCCCTCACAAGGGGCTAGGGAGGAGGAAGCGGTAATGGAGTGCCAATAACGGCCCCATTACGCTTCCTCCAAGCGAATATCAACCACTGCGCCTGTGCTCAGGATCTGTTGCTCCAGAGCATGGCGCAGTGGTCGATACACATCGCTGTGGTCGCTGAGCCGTATTTCGTCCAGCCCAGGGAAGACTGGGTGGCGGACATCAGCGGCTCAGTGACCATAGTGTCGTCGGCCGCCGCCGGTACCCCGACCCTTGAAGGTGTCAGGAGGGGTCGGGGGTGCGTAGCAGCACGGTTCGGGGAGATCGTGGTAGTGGGAGTCTACTTCTCCCTGAGCCGAACTCTCGCCGAGTTCCACAACTCTCTCGCAGAGTTGAGTGTTGTCGTCGGAAACCATTCCCTCCCCGTGCTTGTGCTCGGGGACTTCAATGCCAAGAACTTGGCTTGGGGTTCTCGTTGCACAGACGTGCGGGGAAGGATGGTGGACGACTGGGCTCTGGAGAAGGGCCTGGTCGTCCTAAATCGGGGTTCTGTTCCCACGTGCGTGCGGATGCGGGGCGAGTCGGTAGTGGACATTTCGTTCGCTAGCCCCGCTCTGTCGCCGCGTGTCGTTGACTGGCGTGTCATGGAGGGGGTGGAGACCTATTCCGACCACCGGTACGTCCGGTTTGACGTCTCCACCCAGACCTCGAGCGCGCCGGTCCAACAGGCCCCGAGTGGTCCGCGTTGGGCGCTGAAGCAGCTGGACCGGGAGCTCCTCCTGGAAGCCTCGATCGTGCAGGCCTGGGTGACATCACCAGACAGGCCTGCCGACATTAACAATGAGGCAGGGTGGTTCCAGGAGGCCATGTCCGATATATGCGACGTGGCAATGCCCCGAGTCCGGCCAGGAAGCGCCCGACGTCAGGTGTACTGGTGGTCGCGAGAGCTGACGTCTCTGCGCGAGGCGTGCGTGGCTGCGCGACACCTGTACGCCAGGCATCGCAGGCTCCGCATTCGCCCACCGAATGCGGCAGCCATCGAGGCGGAGCTTTATGAGGGGTACAGAGCGGCGAAGACCGCCCTCCGCGAGGCTGTCCTGCGGGCCAGGGACCTGGCCCGCGAGGAGTTGCTGGGGACTCTCGACAGAGATCCGTGGGGGCGCCCTTACAAGATGGTGCGGGATAAACTCCGCACCTGGGCCCCCCCACTGACGCAGAGTCTCCGGCCTGAGCTCGTGGAGGACGTGGTGAGCACTCTGTTCCCTACGCGGGGAGAACATCCCCCCCCGCCTATGGCTCCGCCACCTGCGGTGCTTGAAGCGGACCACCTGGACGACGACGACGACACTCCGGAAGTGACTGGGGTAGACCTGAGAGTGGCGGTACGCAGGCTCAGTGCCAAAAATACCGCCCCGGGACCCGACGGCTTGCCTGGCAAAGCCTGGGTCCTGGCCTCGGAGGCTCTCGGGCCCCGACTGGAGGGGCTCTTAAGCGCATGTTTGGAGAGAGGCCAGTTCCCGCTTCGTTGGAAGACGGGGAAGCTGGTCCTCATTCGGAAGCCGGGGCGCCCTGCGGACTCTCCGTCCGCATACCGGCCCATAGTGTTGCTCGACGAGGTGGGCAAGCTCTTTGAAAGAGTCATTGCAAACCGCCTCGCCGAGCACCTTGCGGGGACGGGGCCGGATCTTGCGGAACACCAGTTTGGTTTCCGCAAGGGGCGCTCTACGGTGGACGCCATCATGCGCGTGAGAGCCCTCACGACGGGGGATGCAGTGTCTCGGGGTGGGGTTGTCTTGGCGGTGTCTCTAGACATCGCCAATGCCTTCAACTCCATGCCCTGGAGCTGCATTAGGGAGGCACTCCGGTATCACCGGGTGCCGACCTACCTTCGTCGTGTGGTCGGGGACTACCTGACGGATAGAGCCGTCATCTACCCCGGTCGCAGCGGAGAATGGAACCGGCGAGAGATGTCGTGCGGTGTTCCGCAGGGATCGGTCCTAGGGCCGTCCTTGTGGAACATCGGGTACGACTGGGTGCTGCGCGCCGACCTCCCTAGCGGCGTCAGCGTGGTCTGCTATGCAGACGACACGCTGGTGCTGGCACAAGGGGGGTCGCACGAGGCGGCGGCCGAAATAATGACACGCGGGGTTGCGATAGTCGTGGAGAGGATCCGGCAACTGGGTCTCGAGGTGGCATTGCACAAGTCCGAGGCCATGTGCTTTCATGGGCCTCGGAATGCGCCACCTCCGGGATCCTCACTGACGGTAGGAGGGGTATCCGTCGGCGTCGAGTCGACGCTGAAGTACCTGGGACTCGTCCTCGACAGCCGATGGAACTTCGTGGAGCATTTCCGACGTTTGGCCCCCAAACTGGAACGGACCGGGGCTGCCTTCAGGCGGCTCCTGCCCAACCTTGGGGGGCCAAACGCCTCCTGCCGGAGGCTCTACGCGGGAGTCGTGCGGTCCATGGCCCTTTACGGGGCCCCGGTGTGGGCGCGTTCATTTGATGATTTCCCATCCGAAAAAAAAAAAAAAAAAAAAAAAAAAAAAAAAAAAAAAAAAAAGGGTGAATTTATATTCGCTACGCTACGCTATTGTTAGTTTAATCAAAAGCAAATTAAGCGATTCGGCGATCAGTGCAATAGCTTCCGAAGAAACAGTTGATAGCTGGCAAACAATTAAGGCTGCGTTGACGCGTAGATTAGGCGAGCCGCGTAACGAAATACAGTTGATGCAAGAACTAACGCGTTTGCGTCGTAATAAAAATGAAGACGCCGAGACGTTTGGTAAACGACTAAGGGAAATTCCAGACACTCTAAACGTAGTAGGTAGGCATACAGATAAGTCATACTATGAGAGTATGGTCATAGATCAATACGTTAATAATTTGGACTTTCACGTCTCCATTGGCGTGCGAATTGCACAACCTACGACTCTTGAAGCAGCCATAGTAACGGCTAGGCAGGAGGAGGCACGTTTGGCATTCAATAGACTCAATAATAGTTTTAATGCACTTTCGATCCAAAACAAACCAAAAGAAATACCCAAGCCAAACCAAACGGTACCCCAAAATAATAACTTTGCCCCGCGTAATAGCTGGAACATAGATCAGAGACAACAGAGGGGTCAAGGCACACCCCCGGGAAGGCCCGCTTCAGGTAACGTAAGACCTAGTGGTTCTGGTACTGTCAGAAACCCAGGTAATTTTAGGCCTCAGCCGAATATACCTCGCCAGCAGGTGAACCCGCCGCAAAAGGTGTCTGACGTCACCATGAGATCGGTAAGCAAGCCCGAAACACCACGTTTCGCTTCCGAAGAAATGTTTTATACACAGCACAACCAAGACCAGTGTTACCCTGACCACGACGCCTACTATGAAGGCGAGTATAATAATAATTTACAACATAATGGGGAAGACTACAGCTACACTCAGGAGATGCCTGTGGAGGGACTAAACCATCAGGATTTTCCCCAGAACGAGGACCCACTGAACCACGGCTAGTAAAGACGGTTCACCTCAACAACCAAGGTAAAGACCATCTTCCTTATATAGAATTGCCGGAATTTCAAGGTAAATTTTTATTAGATACTGGAGCTTCGCGTTGTATGATATCACCTGACGTAATAGCCGGTACTAATCTTGAACACTGCGTTGAGCGCGAACCATTCCAAGTGAAAACCGCGCATGCTGTTACTCGCCATGAACATGTTGCTGTTTTACCGTTACCCCCACAGTTTAAGACAGACATATATCATAAATTCTTACTTTTCGATTTTGACCCAAAGTATAAAGGACTAATAGGGATGGACTTGTTAAAAGAATTAGGGTGTAACATAGATTTTAAAATAAGCTATTGCGAACTTATAATACCGAAATACCAATTTATTTTGACTATCCAACAAAAAGACTAAAAATTGAACCCAATTGTGAAAAGTTTATAACAGTAAAAACGAACTACACACATCAAAAATGTCTAGGGATCAAGCATTTTTATGCGGATTTCTTGAGATTGAGATGTGGCTTTGTAATAAATTTATGATTTTATAAATTTATATGGATCCTTTTTGGTGCATTTCATAATTTGAATCAGGAACTCTCAATCAAATTCGAGTAAAAGATGAAAATAAGCTGTCAATATTTTCCCTATAAAAACATACAACGCATTGAAGACATTATTAGTGCTACTGTTTCCCTACTACTGATTAAAACCAACGTTATTATGGAGCGGCGACGTCATTTAAGCAGGGAAGAAATGCTCAGAGCCGTGGGAATGATAGAAGCTGGTTCCCGGCAACGTACTGTAGCTTTAGCTCTGAATACAAGTCAGAGTGTTATCAGTCGACTTTGGACACGTTACCGAAGCACTGGTACCGTGGCTGAGCGCCATGGAGGACGGTATCGCTGCACCACACGGAGACAAGACCGATACATTCAAATCTTAACTCGAAGAGCTCCAACAATAACCGCCATGATGTTAGCCGTGAGGCTTCATCACTCTTCAGGGAACTTAATTAGCGACCAAACAGTCAGAAACCGCTTGCATGAAGTGAACCTTCATTCCCGAAGACCGCTACGGGTACCACCTATAGCAATGCACAATCGTAGGATTCGATATCAATGGGCTCTTGAACACAGAAATTGGGCAGAAGAACAATGGCGTTTCGTGTGCTTTTCTGATGAGTCTCGTTTTGGTATGAGACCGGATACAAGACGTATACGACACTGGAGAACCCCTGGACGCCAACAGCGATTAAAATCCTGCCAGGAAGTCCATCCTTATAGTGGTGGAACCATCATGGTATGGGCGGGTATTTGGATCGGCGGAAGAACTGAGTTGATTTGGATCAGAGGCAACCTCAACGCTCAAATTTATGCTGAGACGATTGTATCAGACGTCATCGTTCCTCTACAAGTGCAAATCGGTCCCTTATTTCAGTTAATGCATGATAATGCACGACCGCACACCGCAAGAGTTGTAAGACAGACTCTCGCCGCAGCTAACATCAATGTCCTGCCCTGGCCTGCTCAGTCGCCAGACTTGAACCCGATTGAGCATGCATGGGATATGCTACAGAGAAGAGCTCTGCCGAATATGGATGGTATCCAGTCGCAAGAAGACCTTTTTTTGTTGTTGCAACGAACATGGGCGGCCATTCCACAGCGTGATTTGGATGAACTCATTTTGAGTATGCCAAACCGATGTTCTTGTGTTGTTAGTGTTCGCGGTAGAAACACGGATTATTAATTGTTTAAGTTACCCAATAAAATTTTAAAGAAAACTGTTATTTCAGTCTTTTTTTCGAACTTTAATGTTAGTGGTTCAAATGTCAAAAATCCCTTTATTAGGAAAATGGCAAATTTCTTTATTAATGCAAAGGTGACTTGGTTTATCGTTACTGTGACAAACGAAAACACTTTATTTGATGAATCCTTAAAGAAAATTTTAATTAATATCAATCAGGAGAAAAGTTATTGCAAAAATATATGTTGATCCCTAGATACTTTTGATGTGTGTATATGGACGGTAACTATAATATCTGCGACGACTTTAATTGGTTTAAAGGACTCAAGTCACCCGCTGCTGTAGTAACGGTAAAAAATGGAATTTTTAAGACATCTATAATTAATTTAACTGACAAAGAACAAGTAATCAGTAACAATTGCCACTTACCCCTTGAGCCTTTACCACCACAATTGATAAATCAAAATAAAACACACAAAATTAACACCCTTCAAACTAAAACTGACATTGACAAAGAACTTTGCGAAAACTTAAAGAAAATTAGAACCAGCCATATGAATGAAGAAGAAAAACGTGAGATTACCAAAATTTGCTATCAATTTCGCGACGTATTTCACTCTGAAAACATACCATTATCTTTCACACATACTGTAAAACATGAATTACGATTAACTGACGACACACCTATTTTCGTTAGAAACTATAGACAAGCCCCGCAACAACGTACAGAAATTAAAAATCAAATAGACAATTTATTAAAACAGGGAATTATACGTGAAAGTATTTCACCCTGGTCTTGTCCTGTCCATATCGTCCCAAAAAAACCCGACGCTTCAGGAAAGGTCAAATGGAGACTCGTTATAGACTACAGACGACTAAACGATAGAATTGTTGAAGACAAGTACCCTTTACCGAACATCAACGACATACTTGATAGATTAGGGCGCGCACAGTATTTTACAACCCTCGATTTAGCAAGTGGCTACCATCAATTGGAAACGCACCCTAACGACATAGAAAAAACTGCGTTTACTACAGAAAGAGGTCACTATGAGTTCCTAAGAATGCCGTTTGGGTTAAAAAATGCTCCTAGCACTTTTCAGCGACTTATGGACCATATTCTTACAGGGATAGACAACGTATTCACATATTTAGATGACGTCATAATTGCAGCCACCTCACTGCAGAATCATAATGAAAAACTCAAGTTAGTACTTCAGCGATTCAAAATGCATAATCTCAAAGTACAATTAGACAAGTCAGAATTCTTACAAAAACATGTGAATTTTTTAGGACATGAATTGACTGACCAAGGATTACAACCCAACAAAGACAAGATAAAAGCTGTTTTAAATTTCTCCATACCACAAACACAAAAGGACATAAAGTCCTTCCTAGGATTAGTAGGTTATTACCGAAAATTCATTAAAGATTTCGCGAAGCTTACAAAACCGTTAACAGCCTGTCTTAAAAAGAACGCAAAAATTGTTCATAGTAATGAATTCTTAGACGCAGTTAACAAATGTAAACAAATTCTGACTAATGCCCCAATATTACAATACCCGGACTTTGACAAACCATTTATCTTGACAACTGATGCATCCGACTTTGCGTTAGGCGCAGTTTTATCGCAAGGCAATGTTGGTGCTGACAAACCAGTAGCGTTCGCTTCAAGAACGTTATCAGAAACCGAGACCCGTTACTCGACAATAGAGAAGGAATTACTTGGGATAGTTTGGGCTATCAAATATTTTAGGCCTTATTTGTACGGCCGCAAATTCACCATCTATACAGACCATAGACCTTTGACATGGCTGATGTCCCTAAAAGACCCCAACTCAAAGTTAACACGTTGGAAACTAAAGCTAGCAGAGTACGACTATAAGGTAGTCTATAAAAAGGGCAAACAAAACACTAACGCTGATGCATTATCCAGGGCCAAAATCTTTCACAACAGCATAGATTCTCTAGCTGTCAATTTTGACGATAACGACGACGATGACATTATAAACAGAATATTTGAGAGCGCCCGTAGACAAGCAGAGACAGATAACGACCGAGACAACAATAATGACGGACCTAGCAATAATAATAACGACGTAGAAGCAAGAAGTACTAACCATCCCCACACTGACAACGGAACAGACTCAATGAGCATTAATACAGTCGACCCTGACCAGTTAGTCTCGATAAATCATACCCAACCCGATAATGAAAACAACGGCATCCCGATTTTATCTGATGCAATAGACAAACAGCTAAAACAATTTCATATTAGGTCTACCCCGGGTTTAACATATAGAGTGGAAAATAGATCAACTAACTCTAGGACTGTTATTAAAGATGTTTTCATTCCCGTTAACAATACAGAATCCGAAATCATTAGGTTCCTAAAAGAGCACACAATAGCAGACCGTATCTTTCACTGCTATTTTTACGATGAAAATCTGTACTTTGCCTTCTCGAGAGTCTACACTACAATTTTCAACGACAGGGGTCCTAAACTTATAAGATGTACGTCACGAGTTACCCTTGTTGAAAACAAAACTGAGCAACAAGAACTCATTAAGCGATATCACGAAGGCAAATCGGCACATAGAGGTATTCAGGAGACGTATAAACAACTCCACAGAAACTATCACTGGCCTAATATGCTATTGTCAATTCAAAGATTCATTAATCAATGCGACATGTGTTTAAGAGCCAAATACGAAAGAAACCCTTTAAAACCCCCACTAACGTTAACAGAGACACCTACAAAACCACTTCAACATCTGTTTATGGACCTATATTCCACTGGAGGCGCGACGTTCCTGACAGTTATAGATAATTTTTCAAAATTTGCCCAGGCTGTACCGCTAAATGCTTCAAGCAGCGTTCATATCGCAGAAGCTTTATTACAAATATTTTCCATACTAGGATTACCTCTGAAAATCACCACAGATTCAGACACGAAATTCGACAATGACGTCATAAAGGAAGTATGCGCTTCTCATGACATTAACATACACTTCACGACCCCTTATAATCCGAATTCCAACTCACCCATTGAACGTTTTCACTCTACCATTGCTGAAATAATAAGAATCCAGAGAATGACAAACAAAGATGACCCTATACAACTACTAATGAAGTACGCCATTATTGCCTACAATAATGCCATTCACTCTACGACAGGTTATACACCGCGCGAGCTTTTATTTGGTCATACAGCATCCAGGAATCCACTAGAACTGTATTATCCTAAAGAGTTCTATCAGGACTATGTCCTTAACCATCGTAAAAATGCAGAAGCAGTACAGGATTGCATAGCAGCTCTCGTATCTAAAAATAAGGAGCAGGTAATAGAAAAGCGAAATCAGGCTGCTGAGGCGATCACGTTTAAGGTAGGTGAAACAGTATATAAACAGGTTGCAAAGACTACGAGGAGCGACAAAACGAAGCCAGTATTTAAAGGTCCGTATAAGATCATTCATCTTCATCCTAACAATGTTGCCGAAATCATAGGAAGTCACCCCAATTCTAAATCCATCAGAGTTCATTTTAAACTTTTACGAAGACAACATCTTGTTCCAGGACCCTCGTCACAGGAACCTTCCTGCTCTACACAACCGCCAACCTGACTCTTAACCCCGTAGAGAACGTCAATGGTATTCTTTTATTAAAACAAGGTCAAATTTTGAAGCAAGTAGATACGTTTAGTTTGGCCTGCGTATATAACGTATCCTATTTACACGAAACGACTTTGAAACTTATGTCCTTATATGCCAATACTAAGGCTGCCGAAAATAACGAGCAATCAAATAGGGCATATAAAGATCAAATAGATAATAGCTTAAATTTAATAGGTAAGAAGATAGTGTTTATTGCACCGCACCATAGGTTTAGACGTGGTTTTATTAACGGCCTAGGTTCCATTGTAAAAACCATAACAGGCAATTTAGATTACGAAGATGCTATTAAATTCGAAAATGAAATATCAAAATTACGAAATTCAGTAAATAAAATTAATGTGTCTCAAAAGCAATCATTATTCATAGCAAAACACGCAGTTGAAGAGTATAGTAAACAGATTAAGCTTTTAGACGAAAATCAGAAAAAACTAAATATAATGTTAAGAAATACCACTTTCAACAATAATATTATAGTAAATAGGTTGCACTTTCTAGATTTATATATACAAATAGACTTCAGTCTGCAATTGCTGTTAAATAAGCTAGTAATCTTAGAAGACGCCATGACCTTTGCTCAGTTAGAAGTTATGCATCCAAGCATCATATCCCCACACATTCTTATAAACGAAATGTTAGCTATTCAGAAATCATACAATTTTAGACCAGTGGATAGCATTACTATTAGCAATATACATAGCTTAGAGAAGTCTATTAGTGTAAAAGCTTATAGTACAGATCACACGTTAACATTTATATTGGACATTCCTTCCATCGATATAAACCAATACGACCTAATTCACCTATACTCCATTCCCGACAAACAAAACCTAGCAATCATTCCTAAATCCAAATACCTCGTACTGGGCACCAACGAGTACTCGTACCTAGAAGAAGACTGCAAACAGATCACACAGAATACACAACTCTGCACGTCGTTGAACACCCAGCCTGTTGATGAATCAAAAGACTGCATAATTTCACTCGTGAAACACCAAAACACAAACTGCACACGAGCCAAGATAGACCTCAAACAGGGAAGAATCCAGAAACTCCAAGACAACAAGTGGCTTATCATCCTGAAGGAAGAAGAAGTCCTAAGAACTAAATGTGGAACTAAATCTGAATACAAAAGGATATCAGGAATACACATCGCCAGTATTACAAGTGATTGCCAAATGCAAGTACTTAACCGAACACTAACGACAAACAGCAATACTGTCGCAGCAGACGAAATCATACCACTTCCCAGTAATGCCGTGATTCCAGAGGAGAATACCCATTTCAACCTACAATTGGAAGATATATCACTGGACAGCATCCACGAGCTGATAGAACGAGCCGACAACTTACAAGAACCCACAATCGATTGTCAGACTATGATGGCTACGCCCAGTTGGTCAACATTAGGACTCTACCTCATCCTGATGACAATCGTTCTATGGAAGCTTTGGCAGTGGAAACAGCGACGACCAATACAGGATCAACCTCGCACCGAGGACGCTGCGGGAAGCTGCGGGACGCGCTTCCATCTTAAGGAGGGAGGAGTTAGGATATCGTCCGAGTAACGTAATCGCTGACTAATGCAGCGGATGCGCCTGTGCGTCATGAATAAACTGCACAATTGCAGAATTGCAGATTTTAGTAATAAGTTTTAGTTAATAGAAATAATATAATTGTAAAGGAGTCTTGTAGAACATTTTAACCAATAAACACTGTTTTAATTCAAATAAATATTTTTTAATAATAATTTCGTTCGCCGTAACTTAACTCATCATATTTTTTCCATACATTGACCAAAGTTTGATATCCTTTGTACTTTAACGTCCTGTTGCCGTACAAATCTTTTTTTAAATATTTTTTATTTGCCATAAGGCAGGGTGATACATAATACATAATGATATAGATACCCATAATTGGTAGCATAAAGCAAGATTGGCTGACAAAACAACAATTAATTTCAAGCTTGATTCTGGAAGCCAGTGCAACGTCTTAAGCGAAAAGATATCTAAAAAGACTGGAACTACCATAAAGCCATGCACAACTAAATACTTGTGGTGCAGCGTCATCAACGACTTGTATGTAGGTCAACAATTGTAATAGCTAATTAATAATTATTCATTTTCAGTTATGTACTAGCGCTCGCCGAAATCGGTTGTTTTATTTACATGACTCACAACACCCAATAAACACGTACGCAGTAGGCACACTTACATCTGGTGACCCCGATATCGAACAGTAGTAACACGCACCGCGATTTAAAATTGGTTTCTTGTGATTTTCCCATGTCGTGGTAACTGCACTGCACAGCCTTATCACCCTTCCACAAGCGGAATTGTGCCGGCAGCGGAATAAATTAGAGAACCAAAGTATGGAGAGCTACATTAACAAGATCGTTGAAATATCACAACAACTCAGCGATATTGGGTCACCACTCGATGATGATTTCATCGCAGTCATCATGCTAAGCGGACTGACTGAGGATTACGATCCCCTGATCATGGCGATTGAAAATTCCAACATTAAGTTGTCCAGCGAGGTAGTACAAGGCAAGTTGTTACAAGAGAACCTGCGTCGTGATGACAAGAGTGAAAGCGGGTCGGCCCTGGCAGCTGTGTGGAAACAACCGAAATGTTTTCGATGTAAGAAGACTGGTCACTTCATAAAGGACTGTCCAAAGAAGTTTGGTAAGAAGACAAATACCAACACTAGTAACACAACAAAGGTAGACGAGTCCAAGGCCCTGCTTACAGCCTTGCCATCGAATATTGAAGCAGATTCATGGTACGAGTATATTGATAGTGGAGCTACAAGTCAGATGTGTTGTGATAGGTCTATGATGTGTGATTTTGTGGAAAGTAAAAGTCTTGAAGTGAAAGTGGCTAATGGGGACAAGTTGTACACTGAAGGAATAGGAACTGTAAGAATAAAATTAGCTAATGGTACAATAAAGACTGTTAGTAATGTTTACTATGTACCTAAGTTAAGTGGAAACTTGTTATCTGTGAGTTCTATGGTAAAAAAGGGTTTCAAGGTTGTATTCAGTTTCAGTGGGTGTCATGTTTACGATAATGGGATAGAAGTGGTTAGTGCCATTCTTGTAAAAGGCATATATAAACTAAATATCGCCGAAACAATATTGGCCACTTCCAGCACTGTTACAGTTACTCCTCAGGAAGCTAGGGAGAATCTGGTGGTGAATGCAGCATCTGAGTGTGGCGCTTATAAGACCGAGACAGAGCCAATTTCGGCAGAATTATCGGAAAAGGTATGGCATCGGCGGCTTGGCCACCTCAACCGAAGAAGTATGAAACTCCTCAGTCAAGGTATGGTTTCTGGTATTTCTTATAACGATTCTAAATTTGAACCTTGCATTGCATGTATACAAGGAAAGCAGAATAGATTACCATTTCCAAAAAAATCATACAACAGAGCAACTCAACTATTAGAACTTATACACACAGATCTGTGCGGCCCGATGCCCTGTTCTTCTCTTAGTGGCTCAAAATATTTTTTACTTTTTATAGATGACTTTTCTAGAAAAACTTTTGTCTATTTCTTGAAGACTAAAAGTTTAAATGTTTTAAAGTCTTGGTTGAGAACCAGACAGGTAAAAAAATTAAAGTTCTCAGGAGTGATAACGGTGGCGAATATATTAATTCAAATTTCCAGATGTTCCTGAAGGACAACGGCATTCGACACCAAACAACAGTACCTCACTCGCCACAGCAGAATGGAGTCGCAGAACGAGCCAACCGAACAATCATGGAAGCAGCAAGGTGTATGCTGCAGGATTCAAGCCTGGTTCAAAAGTTCTGGGCAGAAGCTGTTAACACAGCTGTTTATATACGAAACCATTGTCCCACAAAGGCAGTTATGGGATGTACTACAGAAGAAAAATGGACTAATAGAAAGGTATCTATCAAACATTTCCGCATATTTGGCTGTTTCATATGCATTGAATCCGAATCGAAAAAAAATAGATTCAAAATGCAAAAATTATATATTTGTTGGTTATTGTGATGACAGTAAAGGGTATAGATTGATTGACCCTGAGTTCCCAACAAATTGTATTACAGCCAGAAATGTTACTTTCTTAGAAAATAAATTACTAAGTTTAGTGTCAAATGATGATAGTGAAAAAAATGTAGAACAATTTTCACAAGTTCAAAATTGTAATCATGATGAGAGTCAACATGTTCAAACTAATCCGTCTGAACCTCCTGTACAATCAGAGTCATCTATTGTGAACACTGATTTATCTGATGACACTATATTGGAAATCAATCAGAGACACAGCGTTATCACAGTAAATGATTCTGAGAGCTCTAGAGAGAGCTCACCGGAGGCCAGCGACCCTGCCGATGAAACTTACGTTCCAATTTCATCTGAGGAAAGCTATGATGATACAATGGAGTCGCTGTTGTCGTATATGGTGAGCACATCTAATGAAGAAGATACACCACAGACTGTGCAAGAAGCACTTGGAGGGAAAGATGCAAAACAATGGAAAGAAGCAATGACTAGTGAGTACAAATCATTTAATGATAATAACTGTTGGACCTTGACTGCTAGATCAGAATCATAGAAACCAGTTAAATGTAAATGGATTTTTAAAATTAAAAGGGGTCTGAATGGTGAACTGTTAAACATCGAGCTCGTTTGGTTGCCAAAGGATGTACCCAAAAACATGGGATAGACTATGAGGAGACATTTTCTCCAGTCGTTAGATATTCCACAATACGAACATTGTTGGCTTTGGCAGCTGAATACAATATGGAGATTGAGCATCTCGATGTAAAAACGGCATTCCTAAATGGTGATTTGACAGAAACTGTCTTCATGGAACAGCCTGAGGGCTTCCAGATAAAAGGTCAAGAACATAAGGTCTACAAGTTAAACAAAGCCATCTATGGTTTGAAACAGGCTTCGAAAGCTTGGTATGAAAAAATTGATCAGGTTTTATGTAACAAATTAAATTTTGTTAGGTCATCATCAGAACCCTGTGTTTACATAAAGTCCAATAACAACTCAATTATAATAATTGCTCTTTATGTGGATGATATAATTTTGTTTTCAAGGTGTAATTTGCAGGTAAATTGAATATGAAGCAGAAATTGATGACAGAATTTCAAATTACAGATCTAGGGCCAGCTCATAAAATTCTTAGTATGAAACTGTGTAAGGAAAATTATAAAATTACTCTCGACCAGAGCAGTTATTATATGTTATATTCAAAGGGTCTTGCAGAAATACAAAATGGATGATTGTAAGCCATCACCCACACCCATAGAATCGGCACTAAAACTACCAAAGGGTCATCAGAAGGATGGTAACCTAGACTACCGAGGTCTAGTTGGTTGTCTTATGTACATTTCTGTCTGCAGCAGACCGGATATCGCTCATGCAGTCAGCTATTTAAGCCAATTCAATGAGTCATTTTCAGAAACACATTGGAAGGCAGCAAAAAGGGTTCTACGCTACTTGAAAGGTACGATAAATCATTGTCTAGTTTTCCAAAAGAGCGGCTTGGACGTCACAGCTTACGCAGATGCTGACTGGGCGAACTTGGAAAATCCATAGTTTCCTGGGAAAGTCGTAAACAAAAACAGTAGCATTATCTAGTACTGAGGCTGAATACATTTCCTTAACAGACGCCTGTAAGGAAGGTTTGTTCATTCGTAAATTATTAAAGGATATTTTAAATAAGAGTATTATCATAACTATTCATAATGATAATCAGTCAGCATTAAAGTTGTGTAAAAACTCCCTTTATCATTCAAGAACTAAACATATTGATGTTAGACATCACTTTATCAGACAATGTGTAAATGATAAAATTGTTATGTTAAAATACTTGTGTACAAATGATATGCTTGCTGACATTTTAACAAAACCTTTGTGTAAAGTTAAACATAATAACTTTGTAACTCAGTTATTGCTAGCAAAATAAGACTTACTGTATATATTCATATTATCTGTCTATGAGTTTTATTTTGTGTTGAAACTTGGGTAGTAATTCAGCTATGTCTGAAAATGTTATGAAATAAATTTTAATTGGAAAAATAAACAACTATTCTGTGTTCGTTAAATTTGTATTTCTTTGTAATTAATACAAGGCTCGAAATTGTGTAACTGTATACACTGTTGTAACACTTTTTTTTTTTTGTTTGGTTACTTTATATAGGTAGAGTTGTTGATGCTTCTTAATTTCTACAGCTACGTGCTGTATATAGTTTGTCAATGTTTATATTTAGCACTTTTGTTAATCTAAATTGCAGATGTAGTTATTCCTGAAAAAATAAACAATAATAGTACAATTTCTTCGCCTCCATGGTGGGACTCTGAGTGTACAGAATTAGTTAACAAAGGTAAAGAGGCGGAATACAATTATAACCTTAATAAGTCTGATATTAATTTTGAAACCGTTACTAACTTAATTAACGAAACTTATAAACTTTTTATGAAGAAAAAATTTGAATCTTGGCGTAACTTCTGCTTATCAATTTCACCGAACACTCACCCAACGATTGTCTGGCGTAATATCCGTAGATTTAGATCCATTTATAAGAACCCTTCCCTTATACCTGATTTTTTAGCCAGCGAATTTTTAGATAATTTAGCGCCACCTTGGGTTCCCGAGGCTATTAACCCTAACCTGTCCTTACCAATACTGTCAATAACCAATGGATCCCATAACCAAGACACCCACACGACTCTAGATGGCCCATTCACTATAAATAAATATCGCTAGACATTACACACCGCGCCATCCAGTACCACACTAAGCAAGGAGGCTTGTGTCGTGGACACCAGATAGTTGATATACTACATAGATACTTTTTGTTTGTAAATACATACTTAATATACATATAAACATCCATGACTCGGAAACAAATGCCCGTGCTCATCACACAAACATTTGCTCCGACCGGGATTCGAACTCGGGACCCTAAGAACGTAAGGCAGCCTCACTACCGCTGCGCCATTCGGGTCGTCACTCTTACTGAATTAAAGGGTGTTATTTATAAAACTAAGTATTCTGCACCAGGCAGTGATGGCATCCCATATTCCTTTTTTGCTAACTTTAATGAAGATGTCCTCAGTTATTATTTACATTTTATCAATAATTCTATTATAATCACTGGAAACATCCCTGTTGAATGGAAACGTCAAATGGTGTTGCTATTCCTTAAACCAAATAGAATCCCATCTGACGCTTCTTCATACCGTCCCATTGTTTTGTCTTCAGTTCTGATGAAATTAGCTGAACACTTAATTAAAAATTGTCTAGAATGGTTTGTTGAAAGTAAGGGTCTTTTGGCAGAATCACAATATGGCTTTAGAAAGGTAGAAGTACCAGTGACTGTTTAAGCATTTTAACATCGGATATTCGGATTTCATTTTCTAATAATCCACGGTCGCGGTTTTCTTCGACATTAATTTAGCTAATCATAATGTTATATTATCAGTTTTACAAAATAAATTAAGGGCTCCTTTTCCCGGCAGTTTAGGCATTTGACGAGTCGAGACGGCTTGCGCCCGCGTTGCATAGGAGCCATTGCGATATGAACCAGGGTGCTCAATCTTGGTACAAAAAACTGGGGACAGCAAGGGGTACAATGATAAAAAATCACGAAGTATATGTAGTCCCTGTACCAAATGAGTTTAGGTGTGTTTTTTAATTTTGTCGGATTATAATCACTCATTCAACAACAACTAGAAAATCGAGATGGCAGCTCTGAAGCAATGTTTACTTTTATGCGGATAGATGGCGCTAAATAAAAGCGCAAATTGTCAACATTGCCTAGCTCCGGTAGCTCATTACTACTAAAAAAGTATATTTTAAACTGACTTCTACTTTTATATATCCAAAAAAAATAGCATCATTGTCACAAATTTGAATGGCATAATATGCACAGAATGTATTTTTTTGTTTCTTTAGTCATTTAAAATACATTTTAATAATTTACACTAACATTCATTGGGGCGGTGGTAGAATTTTCTTGGTGGTTTTTATTACTAATAAACTGGTAACCCCAATACAAATGTCTGCAAAAATCTGACGCTTGCGCCGGTGTTTTGCGATATTTTGTTTATTTTTTGTTCTTTCTGTGTTATTTTGCGTGTTTGCCGTTGAGTCGAAGCGAAAGCTCCTCCGGCAAATCCATATCTGTGACCAGAAAGGAAAATTTGTGAGTGACTGTGTCACAAACTTAGATAGGACTCCAGTGCCGTTTAGAAGTGTTGTGATAAGTTTGAGATAGGACTCTTAGTTATTTATCATGTCATCGGATAAGCACTACTGCGTTCCTGGGTGCAAGGACAGTGGAGGTATATCATAATTATTTTAAAACTCATTGTATAACTTACACTGGGAACTTGAAGATGAGCTGAAGGTGTCTAGTTTGAAAGAAGATTACAATGGAAAGTACAAAGCCATTGAACAAAAATACGACAACTTGAAAAGAAATCTAAACAGCAGGATTTGGTCTAATACACATTATCAACAATCAACACCTAAAATTGAAATCCCGGAATTTACCAGGAAATACATATGTTCATTGGATTACTTTTAAGGACATTTTTATTGAAACCATACATAACAACCCGAATATTCCCAAAGCGCAGAAGATGCAACACCTGAAGACGAAACTAAAAGGTGAAGCAGAAAGCCTCGTCCAGCATCTGTCCATCAGTGCAGATAACTACGATTCCTGTTGGGAAATACTATCTCACCGGTACGACAATCGCCGACTTCAGTTCACCTCGTTTATGAGCACTATGCAGCACTTACCAACTATTCAGCAACCCAACGCCAACAACCTGAAAAGGATGCATGACGTAATATCCGAGTGCCTAAACGGCCTCGGCAACATGGGAGTTGAAGTGAGCAGTTGGGGCTTAATAATTGTTTACATGATGTCGCAAAAATTGGATCCCACAACACTTAACGAATATACTAAGGAAACGCAAAACAATAGGGAATTGCCAAACCTAGACGAATTCCTTAATTTCCTGGAACACAACTTTCTCGCTTACGAAACCGCGAAGAGCTGCTTAAAGGACTCGGGTGAGAATAAAACTACCCAAAGACCAAACAACAAGAGCTGAAAACATAATTACAAGTTCAAAAGCAACTTTAAAAAGTCAGAGGATCAAACAAAAGTGGGATACTCGAAAATATTTCATGCGTCATTCGGAAAATGCCCTCTTTGCAATAATGATCACGTGTTGATGCAATGCGATAAGTTCACTAACATGGATATTTTGCAACGAAACAAAACAGTGGCGAAACTAAAACTTTGCAAAAACTGTCTATACAGCCATGGCGACAACAATTGCAACTCAAGGAAAACATGCCGCGAATGTAAATCAAAACATCATACATTACTACATACGAAAAACTCCTCTGACTCTGAACCGACTGCGGAAAGGAAGGATGACTTAACCAGAAACTCACTACCGTCAACATCAACTCAACCAGCAGCTCACCACTTGACTGCCGATAATACTGAAATCTTATTAACTACAGTCCTAGTTAAAGTTAAATCAGCTGACGGAACTTACGTAACATTACGGGGTCTCCTAGACCAGGGATCTCAAATAAACTTAATAACAGAGAATGCCACTCAACTATTGCGCTTACCTCGAAAGAAACTTGACGCAGCGGTAACCGGAATAGGCTCTACGTCACGAACTTGCAGGGGACTCCTGCATCTTGATTGTCAATCGATACATTCAAGCTATAGATTCAACGTGCAAGCATTGGTCCTACAAAACTTAACAAACAAGTTGCCCAGCTGTACTTTCCAAAGTGCTGGCTGGACACATCTTCGAAATTTTAAGCTGCCCGATCCTAACTACAATGTGGCAAGCTCTATTGATCTCCTACTGGGAGCTGACGTTTACGCAGACATCATCCTAGACGGAGTTCTAAAAGGCGACCAACACGCACCTATCGCTCAGCAAACTCATTTGGGCTGGATCTTGTGTGGAAAACTCAAGACCTTCAACTGTCACTTAATCTTATTCGATACTACAGATCTGTCGAAATACTGGGAGAGCGAAGATATTGCTCCAGGTGAGGAAGACATACAGAGAAATTATCAATGTGAACTTTACTACCAAGAAACGATCAAACGATGCTCAGATGGAAAATACATAGTAAAAATGCCTATGACCAAAACCTACGAAAAAGATCTTGGAAGTTCAAAGTCAGCTGCTATTGCGCAATTCTTACAACAAGAAAAAAGACTAGGTAAAAACGAACAACTTTCAATGATGTATAAAATCTTTATCCGCGAGTACTTAGAACTACAACACATGAAGCCTGCGGGTCAAATTACATCCAACCAACTTGAATGTTATTTGCCTCACCATGGTGTCCTAAGGGATCAATCGACAACCACTAAATTAAGGGTGGTTTTCAACGCGTCACAAAAAACTTCAAGTGGCAAAAGTTTGAACAGCCTCATGGAAAAAGGTCCTAACCTACAAAAGGATATTCAAGCCCTTGTCCTAAAATGGCGAACCTATAAATATGCAATAACTGCTGATATAGAAAAAAATTACAGATGCATATGGATATCCGAGGACCAACAGCAACTTCAGAAAATCATATGGAGAAACTCTCCGGACGAACAACTACAAGAATATGCTCTACGGACTGTGACATACGGTACAAAATGCGCGCCATGGTTAGCCATGCGAACTTTACAACAATTGGCTATCGATGACAGTCACTTATACCCTGACGCAGCGAAAATTCTACTAAAAGAGTTCTACGTCGACGATTTAATTAGCGGCCACAACTCTCTCGAAACTGCCAAACAATTACAAAATGACTTGATACAACTACTACAGCGAGGAAGTATGAACCCAAGGAAGTGGTCCAGCAATTGTACCGAATTGCTTGAACATCTTCGGGAAGACCAAATTTCTAAGACCAACTTTGACTTTAAACAAGAAGACTGCATGAAAACACTTGGCCTTGGCTGGAACCCTACGTCGGACACATTTACGTTCAACTGGAACCTGAAACAAGGCTCTCAAAAGGGACTGACTAAACGATCCCTACTGTCTCAGATTTCACAACTATACGACCCACTCGGCTGGTTTTCACCAGTCACTATACGAGCCAAGCTAATTTTTCAAAGCGTTTGGATACAAAACTTAACTTGGGATGAACCGATACCCATTGGCATACAAGAAGAGTGGCTGAAACTGAAAGATCAGCTGGACGAAATGAAAACTATTACAATAAGTCGCTGGATCGGAACCATCCAAAACAAAATTGAACTACTTGCGTTTTGCGACGCAAGCGAGAAAGCATATTCGTGCGTCATCTATACACGGGCGTTGAACGAAACCGGAGAACCTAAACTAAGCCTACTGGCAGCAAAGACTAGGGTTGCTCCGCTCGCACAAAAACTATTTCTGCCAAGACTTGAACTCAGCGGGGCACTACTTCTATTACAGCTGGTAAACAAAACCATCGAGTCGCTAACAGGACACACAATAACTATATGGGCCTGGTGCGATTCAAAAGTGGTGCTGGCTTGGTTGCAAGAAGCGACATCCAAATGGGAAAAGTACGTAGAAAACCGAGTCGTCAAGATCAAGCAAGTGCTACCAGCATCCCATTGGTTCTACATAGAATCAAAAAATAACCCTGCAGATTGTGCAACAAGAGGGTTATATCCAAAACAAATAGTGAATTTTCACTTATGGTGGAATGGACCTGCAACGCTGAGAACTTTTACAAGCAAATCCGAAGAGCAACGTAGTTGTCTACTTACAACTACGATCGAACAAAAAAGCATCGTGCCGACTCTAAGGCAACCAGAAAACATAATAATCAACTTATTAAATAATTATAGCAAATTAAACTGGGTTACGCGAGTTATCGCTTGGATTATGCGATTCAAGACAAATTCACTTAGTAACGCTAAACAAATGAAGAAATTTGATGACGGTCAATACAATGACCTGACGGCAAATGAACTCAATTACGCCACGAACATAATAACAAGAAACGTTTAACAATTAGAATTCAGCACAGAATATTACCTATTACTAAAAAATCAACATGTTCCCACCAAAAGCAAAATTTGCAAATTATGGCCTTACCTCGACAAGGACATATTGCGTGTCGGCGGACGCCTGAACAAAACTAACTTACCGCTGGGAATGAAAAATCCCGCAATTCTACCAAGAAAGCATAGACTCACAGAACTACTGATAAACCAAGCTCACACCGCGACTTTACATGGTGGAGCCCGGTTGACACTCGCCTTCATCCGTCAACATTATTGGATACCAGGAGGAAACAGAGCAGTAAAAACTCAGCTGCGACGATGTACACGGTGCCATCGATTCAAAGCTACGGAAAACTACCAGTTAATGGCCGACCTTCCACCACAGCGTGTGACACCGTCCCCGCCCCTTCACTCACACAGGGGTGGATTTTACGGGTCACGTAGACGTCAAATTAAACAAAGGAAGAGGCGTTAAGACATCCAAAGGTTACATCGCAATCTTTGTTTGTTTAGCAACAATGGCAGTTCACATCGAACTAGTTTCAGACTTGAGCACTGAGGCTTTCATGGGCGCTTTCCAAAGGATGTGCTCCAGACGTGGTACCCCAAGTCATGTTTATTCGGACTGTGGTACAAACTTCATCGGAGCCTTAAAGATGCTGAACAATGAGTTCGACATGTTCAAAACGGAATTGCCCGCTGATTTTTTTAACGAAATAAGCAGAATGAAAGTGGAGTGGCATTTTAACGCCCCGGCGTGGCCAACCGCTGGGGGACTATGGGAAGTCGCAGTGCGCTCTATGAAACACCACTTACGTAGAGTTCTAGGGGAACAGAAACTCACATATGAAGAATTTTCGACCTTACTGGCCAAGATAGAAGCGTGCATGAATTTCAGACCATACTGCCCCCTCACAGAGGATCCAGATGAGTTCTACAATTATCTCACTCCAGGACATTTTCTTACTGGTAGTCCAACTATGACACTACCGTTATCCAGCTATGAAGATGACCGGAACTTAGATCTACGCAAAAGGTGGCAGTTAACTGAAAACATGTTCCATCAGTTCTGGAAGCACTGGTCCTCAGACTACTTAACATCGCTACAGGCTCGCATCAAATGGCTGAAACCTACGCCTAACATCAAACCAGATGATGTTATCTTGATAAAGGAAAACAACCTCACACCAGGAAAATGGGCCCTTGGACGCATAACCGAAGTGCATCCTGGCAGTGACGGACACGTCCGAGTCGCAACTATAAAAACGCAAGGTGGCACATTGAAGCGACCCATCACAAAACTGTCGCCGTTGCCAATTAAAACTCTGCTCTAAGTAAATAAATACAAACAACAAGTCACTACGCACTCACTTGCTTACCGATACCGCGACATACTACACTGAAAACTCGAAAAGTAAACATACTTTAAGTCATCATGTTAACCACACTACTATTGATCTACTTGGTAGCTAGAATTGACGGCAGTGTCATTCCACAAGAATCATCAAGTGTTCACATAACAACTTTAGGAAGTGATCGCCCATATACTACGACACCATTGGAAAAGTACAGCTGATACACGACGAATGGAGGTTACTAATGTACTACAACTTATCTACCTACTGGAGTGGAGTTCAAAAGTTCGAAAACTACTCACAAGACATTTCGGACCTCTGCAATAAGTTGGAACCAAGACTTTGTCAAACCACAATTCGTCAGCTTTCGCACGAAATGGACCTTCTGCACTATTACAACGACATACTACTGGCCCCACATAAACACTTGTCCGGTCGCAGCAAACGAAGTTTGATCGACGGAGTGGGATACGTGGCGAACAGTCTCTTTGGAATTCTGGACCAGAGATTTGCAGACCAATATCATAAGGATATCCAAAACGTGCAGAAGAATGAAGATTACATCCTTCAACTCGTAAAAAACCAGACTTCTATAGTTGAAATTGAAAATGACATCTTGAAGAAAAACGAAGAGAACATCGATCAGCAATTTACACTTGTCAACAACTTTATGAACGACACTGACATAAGATTAGCGAAAATTGAATCGAGAATAGAGATTGTCATGGCCACGAGCTGTTTTACCTCGACTTCGCTGGCTGCACACTTATTATTGAAAAACTTGAAAAACATTCAAGAAACCTTTTTCAACACATTCCTGGATATTTATAAAGGCCGTATGGATGTTCACTTACTAACTCCAGTCAACTTAATGACAACAGCTGACAATAATCTCAGGAAGGCTACCGAAAACGTTGACTTTACTGATTGAAAATATTCAAGAAGATATAAAAGATATCTACAAACTAATTTACGTGAAAGCACGTGTAACCGACAGTTACTTCTTGTACGAGCTTCACATTCCACTGGCAAGCGACGAGGATTTTGTTGTACACCAGATTATTCCACTGCCCATAAAAAATCCACAGAAGGAAGACGAAACGACAGTTATTCCAGTGTCATACAATTACATTGCAGCGAATCTGGAGAAGAACACATATCAGACTAAACGAAAAAGAATTAAATCGCTGCATCCAGAGGCGACCGGAAAATTTCGTCTGCATTATGAACTTTCCTATTTTTAGTTTACAAAACGCCAAAGCACCGTGTGAAGCGAGACTACGTCAACATTCAACCTTGCCATGCATTACGGAACAAACGAAATGTGAAACTGCCTGGATTGAATTACATAACACGAACACATGGCTAGTGACTTGTTGTAACTCATGCACAATACGTACTGTGTGCAAAGATGACGTCAGAACGCACGTCATCAAGACGTCATCTATAGTGTCACTGAAACAAGGATGTCTCCTACAAACAAAGGAACTGAAAATACACTCCCACAACAACTACGACAGCAACGCCAGATTGGATTACGACATCCAGGTCCTTACCCTGGACAAAACAATAAATGGCATCATAAACAAGCATACAACACCTCTGCTGCAAGTAAAGCACAACGAAAACATCGCTGTTATCGAAGAACGACTGCGGTACTTGAAAAGTATGGAACAACTTCCAGCGACATTGACAACACACTATATACATCAGTACGTAATTTTTTACGTACTATTGACGGTAATTGGAGTGGCAATAACTTCATGGTTGGCTAAAAGGCGAGGTTATTGTACAAAGAAAACAGATGATGTAAATCATGTTACTCGACATAGTACCGCAGACGTGGAAATGCAGTCCAGGAATTCTGTGGCTGGGATGAGAAAACTATTCAGGTCGCGCTCACTACAAATTCGCCCGCCTCCGAAGAAGTCAAGAGATGAAGCAGAGCGTAGGACTAGCGGCAACCATCCACCTACAAGGCCCACATTGGATTCCAACACCGACATTGAATTTCACTTTTGACATTTGACTTAGTTATATGATTATACTTACTTTTAATGTTTACACTTTTTACATTTTACATTATCTTTAATATCTTGCTTTGTACTGGTGATTCTTACATGGTCATACTCTCCTCATTCTTTGCTTGGGTTAGGAGTATGTACGGTCTACGTACATTAACCTTACTTCTCGCTGACAAGGCAAATCAATAGGTTTACTTGTCACAACAAATACAACTACTTACTTAGTGTGCAACTTACCAACACGCGAAACAGACGTACATGTAAGAATCACCAACCTTACAACACTAGTACTAAATAAACTTTTGGGTTACTGTGTGAAGTGTTTTAAATGTTGGACACACTCGCTACTTAACACACAAACTATCATAGTGTACAGTTCAGGAACCAATCTGCACCGTACAGGCATACCCTAATAGTACGGCCCCAGAATAATTTCATTTTTACTTTTCAGGCACGAAAATATCTGCTAGGACGTATAAACTCTCCAGGAATGAAAGGGACGTACAGTTGAAAATACAGGCTGCCAAAAGAAGAATTTATAAATTAAAAAATAAAGTTAAAAAACAGGCAGCAGAAATAAAGGCAGCATAAAAATTTGCTGCCAATCCTGCAGTACTAGATGTACTTCAAAATTGCTCAAGTACAGCAAAACTATTAATGCGGGTACAGTGGCGAGAAGATAAAAAAAGGACAAAGGACGACGATTCACGCTTCAGGAAAAAATTGCAGCACTACCATTTTTAAACAGAGTCCAAAGGCGTATAGATTCTTAAGAAAAATATTTATATTGCCGGCAAATCAAACCCTCACAAAAGTTGTACAAAAGTGCAATCTTCGACCAGGGCTCAATAAAAATATATTTCTACAACTGAAAAAGAAGGCAGAAAAAATGAAAATTGTAGAAAGGTTGTGCATATTGTTGTTTGACGAAGTTTCACTAAAAGCACAAATAACTTATAATGAAAGAAAAGATAAAATTACAGGAGTAGTTGACAATGGCCAGCAAAGGCAACCAGAATTTGCTGACCACGCCCAAGTGTTCGCTGCGTGGTTTAATTAAAAATTTTAAACAACCCATTTTTTATACATTTTCTGCAAGTGCAACAAAAGGGCCAGAATTAGCCAAACAGATTAAGCAAGTAATTACTGAGGTGCAACAAGCAGGGTTTATAGTGGTAGCATCAGTCTGTGATCAAGGGTCAAACAATCGTCAGGCGATAAGATTATTAATAAATGAGACCAGGGGGGTCTACTTACGAAGAGGGGAAACACCTAAAGAAAATATTATATTAATAAATGACAAAGAAATCATTCCCCTTTATGACCCGCCACACCTTCTCAAACCCTATGAGGAACAATTTAGTCACAAAAAACTTACACTTTAAAAAAGATGGTGTGACCAAAACTGCCAAATGGTCTCATTTATTAAAGCTGCTTAAAGAAAATTCTGGCTATAAAGGCATAAGATTAATACCAAAACTGACTGAATACCACTTAAACCCCGAGAAATAGAACAAAATGAAAGTTAAGTTTGCATCCCAGGTGTTTAGTCGTACTGTGGGATCCAATATGGGATACCTAGCAGGTAATTTATATTTTTTGTTTATTTGTTGTGTTGTAAAAGGAAGCAGACCCTAATAAAACTTGGGAAAAGGCTAGGCAGATGATGATGATGATGTTGTGTAGTAAAAACTAGTTTCCAAGAAGTTTGTTATCATGAAATGTTTAATATGTATTCCAAATATAACCCAATTACCAACCAACCTCCGAATTGTTGCCATAAAAAGTTTTATAGTCACTAAGACAATAATAATTATTTGTGTGTATGAATACATAACATTTTTTTCTGTCCTTTTTTTCAGATAAAGGAATTCTACCCGCAGAGTGCACAGAAACAGCAGATCTAGTAATATTTATGGACGACGTCTTCGACTCTGTAAATGGGAGTCACCAGAAAAATAAATTTGCAAAGCCACTACTTGGTCCAGCTACGCCAACATCTGCCCATAAAAAGACCTGGGCAGAAGCAAAACGAATATTCAATTCAATGGAATTTGTAACTTCTTCAGGCAGGGTAGAATCTATACCTACTGTAAAAAATTGGATGTGGGCACTGGACGGAATTCAGGTTTTATTAAAAAAGTTAAATGACGAATGCCACATCAGTCTGGTTGCGGCACCTTAACCAAGATCCGCTTGAGAACTTCTTTGGAGTGGTTAGAAGTCATGGGTGCCGCATAGGGCTTTCAGTCCGGAGTTCCGGAGTTTCGGAGCGATTTTAAGCATTTTTCAAATCCGGAGTTGAAATAGAACACCGGTTTTCAAAAACCATGTAAAACAAACATGAAAACCAAATAATGAACAGATATCTGAGACAATTGTTGACGTTTTGAAAAGACTAAAATACCTCGTAAACTTGCCATCTACATCATCAACAGAATCACCAATGGAAACGTATGAACCAGAGTTGTACTTAAGTGTTGCAGAGCAACTGGAGCAGGAAGCAATAAAAAAATAAAAAACAAAGCACCCCATCTGCTAATTTGGATCTGGATGGATTCATAAGAGTAGAAAAAGCAATTTATGACAATGGCGGATGCAGAGGAAAATACCTTTCAGAAGCGTACCAAAATCTGCTGTGTGTCTTGCCGACGAGGGTGGAGTCAGAACGAGCATTCTCGGCAGCAGGCTTTTTCTGCACGAAGTTTAGAAGTTCTCTTTCTGACTCATCTATAAATGCCTTATCGTTTCTCATAACAATATTACCAAGAACTTCGATCTCAAAAAAAGTAGATTTTTTAGGTACCTATAAGTTCATGATTATTATTTTATTGTAACTTGCCAAACAAATGTTTATTTTTTATGATTATTGACTGTTTTAATATTTTAACATGCGTATTAGTTGTTGTTGTGGCAGTGAAGACAGAGGGGCAGGCAGGCCTCTTCAATAAAGCTCGAAAGTTCCAGATATAGGGTTTAATGTTCGGTTTCTTACAAAAAACAATTATATTTTATGAGTATCAAAAAAGTCACGTAGGTGCGCACGGTCGGTCTGCGGAATTGTGCTCAGTGGCGCCACGGGCGGACGTCTTTTGAGTATCTCGCTCGCAGTACAAGTATAGTAAGTTTAGTAAGTGTAGTAAGTATAGTACAGTCACAATTGATGGGCGACTGCGAAGTCGCCCATCAATTGTCGGACAAAACACGATAGATGGCGTTACTTGTCCCAACAGTTGTCTATATTATAATGTCTGTCTATCAGACAGTAAATTTTTAAACAAAAACACTGATTCCTTAACAAATAAAACTTCTATTAATTAATATAACAGGTATTTTTATTAATTTCTAAAAAAGCTGTTAACTCCCCGGATTTGATTGCTCAACATCGTAACTAGCTCCGGAGTTGATAACTATCCGAGTTTGAATGCCCTAGTGCCGCAACGTTAACCCGACATGTGACCAGTTCGAGTCTCCTTTTGCAACTCTATTAATAAATAATTTAAACAGTGTCCACACCCAAGGAAAAAATTGTGAAAGTGACTTTTCGAATGCTTTATGCTCCTTCGTACTCAACGAAAATACAGAAGCCACGTCAACCTGCACTATTGACCTTGATAGCATTTTAGAAATTAATTTTGAAAATTTAGAAAATAAAGAAAAAGACCCAAGAATACTGGCACCTCTACAATATGTCAGCGGTTATTTTTTGAAAAAATCAAAAACATTTTTTTTTTTTAATTTTCCATCTGCAAAAAAGATTTAACAAGTCTCGACGAAATTGAATATATAAGGTACAGGGAGTATGCAGGTCGACGATGGCTTTGTTCTCCCAGTAAAAATTTAATTAAACTCGTATCAAATTTCCAAGACATAATTAGTCTTATACTAAAAGAAAATATAGAAGCTTATTATTTAAAAGATATTATTTAAATGTCACTAACCATACTAAACCAAAACATACGAAGTATTTATAAGACATAGATAGCTTTAACATTTTTCTTCTTAGACTTAACTTTAATTGTGATGTTATGGTTCTAACAGAATGCTGGTTATCAAAGCGCCACGATAACCTCCCGGCAATACCAGGATACAACTTAATGTACGCTAAAAATAACCACAATCAAAATAATGGTGTCATTGTATTTGCTAATAAATCATTAAAGGTCAAAGTCGAAGAACCTGATCTACGCGATTGTAATAGTAATTGCCTTATCATCAAAATTGGTACAACCATAGCGATAATTGCTTTGTACAGATCCCCCTCCGCAAGAAACCTTACCTCTTTCCATAGTTCCCTAAACCAGATCTTTCAATCACTTAGCCCATTTATTAATGTAATACTAACAGGTGATATTAACATTAACATTGGCTCTGAAAACTGCGACGCAGGGACACAAGATTACCTTAACATCTGCTCGTACCACGGTTTCCTGCCTGCTCACACATTACCTACTCATCAGAGCGGTTCTTGCCTCGATCATATGATGATGAAAACCACTCATTCATTTATTACGCTTGTTACTAACTTAACAATAACCGACCACCATTCTGTCTTACTAGCCGTAAATTTAACGCTGCCTAAGCAAAATCGCCCCCAGACAAAATCTAAATTAAACATGAAAAAACTCGAATATGATTTATGCAACATAGATTATGGCCTAGTTTACAAAACTGCTGACGGTAATTCGGCTTTATCGTACTTAATAAAACATGTCCAACAAGCAATATTGCGTAATACGACAGTTGTGTCAATAAATAATCGTTTTCATAGTATTAAACCTTGGATTACTCCTGGACTAATTCGGTGCATAAGGCACAGAGATAAACTTCATCTGAGAACTAAGAAATTCCCAGATAATTTAATAATTCTAAACCCCTATAAAAGATACAGGAATTTCTGCAACAATTTCTTAAAAAAGCTTAAAAATGATTACGATAAAAACGAATTAAATAAAGCAGGCAACCATACCAAGCGAATTTGACCTGCATGACTAAACAACGTGAATCAAATTCGATTGTCTTCCTTGATTTAGCGAAAGCCTTTGACACTGTCTCTGTTTCTGTGCTTCTAAGAAAATTAGAGGCCATAGGAATAAGGGGCACGCCGCTGACATTGCTTGCTGACTACTTAAACGACCGATGTCAATGTGTTAGAATTGACAATTTTACGAGCGATGAGCAGAAAAATACTGGATTTAGGGGAGGAGGAGTATTCAGGAGTACCCAGGGGAGTATTTTGGGCCCTACCCTATTCCTGATTTATATTAACGACTTGTGTAACTTAAATAGCAAGCACGGCAAAATCATAATGCTGACAAGACAAAATACATTCACTTCTCCATGCGAAAATCTCAACTGAACACTGCTAACTTCCATGTATATGCCCATCAATGTGATAATCGGTCAGCCAGCATGTGCAATTGTCCTTCTTTCCTTAAAACCAGTAATATTAAATACTTAGGAGTTATATTAGACGACACACTCTCTTTTAGGTATCATATTGAAAGTCTGGTTAAAAGAGTGCGCAAATTAATATTTGTATTTAAAAAAATACGAACTTTTGCAGATTCCAAATTAATCAGACAAGTTTATTTCGCCCTATGTCAATCTATACAACTCATATCCTATGCACAAACAGAAGATTTACTTGTTGTCTGGAAGTAAACTGCTGACTTTTTTTTTGTTTAATTTTCGATATAAGTTGCAATTTTAGTAATTTATTTTTCTTTTAATGTTAATTTATTTATTTTAAGTAGGTATTTATGCACCTCCTAGCCTGAAACACAGGTTCCACCTAGTTCAGGCAATAAGCAACAGAGCTCTATTTTATTTGTTAAGATACTTAATTGAATATGTGCCCCTTTTTATAAATAAACGATTTATTATTATTTATTATATTTATTTGATGCGTTGTATCGTAGACTGTCTTTGAATTTCGTCCCAGTCTAAATCAGACAATAAGTTTTTATTACCGACAAAATTTGTCCCATTATCGCTAACGATAACATTGACTCGACCTCTACGTGCTATGAAGCGGCGCAAGGTCATTAAAAATGCTTCAGTCGACAAGGACTTTGTCACCTCGAGATGCACAGCTCTATAGACCGCGCAGGTGTATAGATATAATGGAGCAGTGCACTGGGTGCGCTCTACGGGAAGTGGAGCTGCAGGCGCTTGAATCGCTTTGGCTCTATGCCGTCTGCATATAATGCATTGAGCAATGGCAGACTTCTATAAATGTCGCCTATTATCCAGTACCTGGTGAGTAGGTCGGTTAGTACCGTGCCGAGTTCGTTCGTTCGTGATTCAGGAGCGCGGCCAGTCTGCGAGTGAGGGAGCTGGTCGCCGGCAGTACTGCGGGAAATTTCGTGCTCTCTGGAATGTCGGTAAGTAAAAGTTTCGTCTTAATTTTGATCAAACCATCTTTATCATAGAATTGGGTAAGGCCTTGAATTTTCTTTTCTACGTAATAAATATACAGTATAGACAATATTTTTAGGATCACTAATGTACCTATCTGTTTGTACAGGTCCAGATATCTCATACGCATGTAGTCAGTTAAGTCAATAAAGTACATGTTTTGATATGAGTCATTGGCGCGCTGCTAAGCGAGTATTACGCTATCTTGCAGGAACCATAAATTATGGTCTTCATTTTGTTAAAAGCAATGATTCTAATATCATTGCCTATGCTGATGCAGATTGGGCCAATGATTTGTCCGACCGCAAATCATATACTGGATTTGTTATTAAAATTTCATCAATTAGGAGGCTAGAAAGCAACGTTGTACGGCTTTATCTAGCACATAAGCAGAATAACTTGCTATTAGTGATGTATGCAAGGATATCTGTTTTGTTAGGAATTTTTTATCAGAAATTATTGACAAAAACTTTATTGTAACTGTATTTAACGATAACCAAAGTGCTTAAAAGCTTGTACTTGTTAAAGAATACTCCCATAAAAGTGTTGAAATTGTAGATGCTTAAAGGACAACATGCCATTTAACTATAACTTAGTTTTTAATAATGACAGATGTCAAAATGTCAACTTTTCTCTCTGTTCGATTTACCTCTAATTTTGTAACGGTGTGATGCCTTAAATATACAACTAAATAAGAAAAAGCTATTTCACTGGCCTCTAGCTATTATAAAAATCAACAGCAGAGCGTGGTTGATCATGTCCAGCACGTGTAATCTACCAAAACTATGCGAAAATGTCGCATTCTCGAACTGGAAGTTTCGAGTCCGTGTGCTACTCGAAGAGAAGGAACTGGCAGGAGTCTTGGAGAACAACCAAGAAGAAGACAAGGAAAATCTATCAAAAGAAGCAAAAGCAAGGTATTCGTTGTGCAATGCCTAAGTGACAGATATTTAGATCTCGTTAAAAAGTGTACGACGGCATCAGAAATGCTTCAGGCCTTGGAAGCTGTGTTTGAGAGATAAAGCGTGTTCAACAAATTATACCTACGTAAAAAGTTGTGATCCATGAGATTAGGAAGCAATCATAGTCTGCAAGATCATTTGTTAAAGTTTGAAAACATAATTGGGGAGCTCGAAGCAGCCGGCGGGTCTACTCCGTTGGAAAAGAGTGATAAACTAGACTTAGTTTATTATCGGGCAAAGTGATAAACAAGTGACTACTTGTCTATCACTTTGCCCGATGAATACAACACGGTGATCACAACTTTAGGAACAATGAGCGCTGAAAAGAAAATTACACTAGCATTTGTGAAATCAAGATTATTGGATGCCGAATTCAAATTAAAACAGAACTGTAACAATACAGTAGAAAGTAGCTTTATGACTTGCTACAAATGTGGGAAAAGGGCCACATGGCATACCGTTGAAGAGGACAACATCATCGAAGCAGAATACGAGGCTTTTTTAGAAGAAGAGGAGCCACACATAACTTCATACAAGAAAAATATGAGAAATATTTGTACACTTGTGCAAGATACCAAAATTAAAATAGCAAATGGAGAAGTTTTACTAGCCAAGCAGAAGGGGCTATTACATGTATATTCTCAGGTAAACCAATTACAATTGAAAGTAAAAGTACTAGGTTACCCTTTAAACTTATTACCAAGTCTCAATCAACTGAAATCGGTGACCTTATCATCAGGTCCCATGAGGGTGTAAGCTAAAGAAGGAGACAGGTACTACCAAACTATATTAGATGACCTCTCTCATTTCACCCAGACTTACCTACTCATTAATAAGTCAGAAGCAGCAGATAACCTGACAAAATACATAAGAGAGACAGAGACAGAAAAAGGCATTAAAATTAAAAGGATTAGGTGTGACCAATGGAGGTGAATATTTATCTAACATATTTGAAAAAATCTGCAGCGAAAAAGGTTAAACGTTTAAAAGGTTAAAGGAAAAAGGTTAACTATATTATTATTATTGAGTGCCTACCGTACAGTCCACAGATAAATGGAAAGGCAGAAAGGCTTAATCGCACGATTTATGATAAAGCGAGAGCGATCTTCGACGAATCCAACCTACCAAGATATTTATGGGGCCATGCTATACTCACCGCAATATTTTAATTAATCGCTGTCCCTCAAGGGCAATTAACTATCAAATACCTGCATTGATATTCAGTCATAAGGATGCAAAGGATGGATGATGACACTGCCATGGAAGGATAAACTAGATCCTAGAGCTAGAGAGGTCAGAACGATTGGGTATGCATGGACTGGATATAAAATATGGGATCCTGAAACAGAAAATTTTAATATTACAAGAGATTTGATGAAAGAGACTACAAATACATACCAAAAATTAAAATTACTCAACAAGAACAGCACTACGGTACCTGAAAGTAGTGTTGCAGCAGAACTCTGCTTCCGCTTCCACTTCTGCAGAAGTTCCGCAAGCTTTTTCACTTCTGTTTCCGTTTCTGGTTCCGCAACTTTATAACATAACTCTAAACGGAGAATACAGCGAGGAGCGCGGGGGTGGGGGCGCGTGAACGACTGGACATGACGGAATCGGCGCGTGCGATTTTGAAGTAGAACCGCCCCCGTCAACGGGGGGCCGTTGACGGGGGCGGTTCTACTTCAAAATCATCATCATCATTACAAATATTGGAATCGATGTTAAGTGTAAATGAAGACCAGGAGAACTCTTCTACAACCGACGATGGTGACAATTTATTTTTAGAGATACAGTCACACCTTCGGGAATACAAGAAAGAGAAGAGACTGCCTCTCCATGAAGATCCCCTTCTGTGGTGGAAAGTAAACGCGCACAAATACCCCTATCTATTGCCAATAGTTCGCCAATACTTATCAGCTCCACCCAGCAGCGTAGCCAGTGAGCAATTATTTAGCGGAGCTGGTTTAATATATGAAGAACACCGAAACAGACTCAAAGGTGTAAAAGCGGCCAAATTACTTTTTATTAAATATAATTTACCTCTGTTTAACTTCGAGTACTAAAAGTACAAAATACAAATTATTATTATATTAAAATAAAAATGAGTTTTTTCTTCAAAGTATTAACACTTCCGCTTCCGCATCCGCTAAGATTTACTTTTGACATCTGTTTCCGTTTCTGCTTCCGTTAAGACACTTCCGTTGCATCACTACCTAAAAGGTACACAAGGTGCCGCCCTTGTGTACCTTTCAGGTACCATAGTACTGTTCTGTACTGCTGTTCTGTTTCTTGTAGGTCAAACCGGCGTTTGACCTACAAGAAATTGGAAGCATTAGCTATTAAGACTAACTTGGACGCAGACTGGGCAATTGTCTGCGGAAATCTTCTATAACACCAATGCAAGTCAATGAGAAGTATGAAAATTGTAATGATAATAACTCTGAATGTGATTTGAAATATCGAGAACTTGTTGGTAGTTTAATGTATTTAAATGTATATACAAGACCTGATATTTCTTATTGTTGTAGTTTATTGAGTCAATTTAATAATAGCTTCAATAAATGTCATTGGTTAGCTGCCAAGAGGGTCCTTCGTTATCTTAAAGGTACTATTGATCATGGTTTGTTATTTATGAAAAATAATAAAAATCCTAGGTGTTGTTCTAAAATGTAATAACCCTAGATAATAATCCGTACCAGTACTTAGTGATTTTTTAATTATTGTTTTGACTGTTCTCACAGCTCTTTCACTCAGTCCGTTGGACTGTGCGTAATTGGGCGATTATGTTGTTTGTGTGAAACACCAATCTTCAGTAAATTTTTCTGAATTCCCTGGAACTAAAAGCTGGTTTAGTTCCTTTGGAATCCCATGTCTTGCAAACTGATCTTTCATCGCTGCAATAACAGCTTGGGATCCAATATTTGTTAAGGCGCTTATCTCGATATAATTTGAAAAATAATCCACTATAATTAAGAAGTTCTCTCGGTCGCATGATAATAAGTCAGCGCCAACCTTCACCAAGGTAATTCCGGAATTGAATGCGGTATCATAGGCTCCCTTACGTTTCACGCTGCGTGGCGCAGGTGCGCACTGCCTGCTCCACGTCACGTGACGTCCCACTCCAAAACATGACATCACGCGCTCGACGTTTACAGCGGTCGATTCTTAGATGCCCTTCGTGAACGCGCGATATCATTTCACCTCTTAGGTCACGTGGTATGTACACTAAGTGTTTTTTGAAGATCACCCCCTCGACTAGCTGTAATTCCTCCTTATATGCCCAATGCATTTTTATCATTTCATTCAAATCCTTTTTATATCTGTGCCACCCATGTAGAATATGATATTTTATAAGTTTGCATTCTCGATCCCTCTGTGTGACATCTCTAACCATACTGAGTTTACTATCGCTGAACGGTACGTTTGCCATAAGGAAACAAGCCTGATCCTCCACCTCACACGTCACTCTGTCATGCATGAGTTCCGGTAAGGCTGCTCTTGATAGTGCATCGGCTACATACATAAATTTCCCAGGTTTGTATACCACCGTAAACTCATAGTGTTGCACGCGCAACATCATTCTTTGCAACCGAACCGGCACTGCATCCAAACCTTTTTTAAATAAAGCCTCTAGAGGCTTGTGGTCTATTTCTACGACCACATCCTTCTTCCCATACACATACTGATGGTACTTTTCCATTGCAAATACGATCGCCAGCATTTCCTTTTCAATCTGTGCGTATCGCTTTTGGGTGTCAGACATCGTGAGGGAAGAAAGCTCAACCGGGCGGCCGTCCTGTAATAACGCAGCGCCTAAAGCCGTGGAGCTAGCATCCACTGTGACCACGACCGGCCGGTCGCTCGAGTACAGCGCCAACACTGGCGCGCTGCTCACCGCCTACTTCAACTTGTGAACCGCAGACTTATGTACACTGTCCCGCACCCATTCATTGCCTTTTTTGAGCAAACTTCTAAGAGGGCTTGCCATTTGCGAATAATTTGGAATAAACTTTGATAGGTAGTTTATCATGCCAAGAAATCGCCCTAAAGATGGTCTATCTTTCGGTTCTGGCATGTCCATAATTGCTTTTATTATTTACCTTTACTACTAAAAATATGCCCTGGATACGTAACCTGTTGTACACTAAACTCACACTTCTCCCTTTTAAATTTAATTCCTACTTCCCGAGCCCTATCTAGCAATTTGATCAATCTATCATAGTGTTCTTCCTTAGTGTAGGAAGAACCAAATAATTATGTCATCTACAAATGAATCTACCCCCCATCGAAATCTTCTAATAGCTGCCGTACTTTACCGTGAAATACCTCACTCGCACATTTAATGCCGTAAGATAATCGTAGAAATTGATACCTTCCGAATGGAGTTCCAAACGTACAAAGATCCGCACTGTCATCATCTAATTCAATCATCCAAAATCCGGACCGAGCATCAAGTTTACTGAAATACTTGGCATTTGTTAGTTTTGCGGCAATTTCAGTAAGCGTAGGTAGGGGGTAGTGTGCGCGGCGCACCGCTCGGTTCAGTGGCCGCGGGTGGAGGCAAACTCGCAGACTGCCATCCTTCTTGGCCGGCAACACGATAACATTCACCCACTCCGTCGGGTGCGATACCTTACGAATTATTCCCATGTGCTCCATACTATCGAGTTCCGCCTTTAATTTATCCCGTATCCCTAAAGATATTTTTCTGACAGGGCAAACCGAAGGACTTGCATTGTTTTCTAAAATGATTTTGTATTTCCCTGGCAATTTGCCGATTCCATGAATTAAATCATTATACTTATCAACTTTGACAGTGTAAACCCTCTTAACTAAACCTAATCTTCACAGGTGTTTTTCCCCAATACACTATGGCATCGGTCATTTGATATCACAAAATCTATTAAGTAGTGTTTACCTTTAAAAGACCACAACATCTGACGAGCCTAGTATTGGAATATAATTCCCACAAAAAGACTGTGCTCTTATGCAACTTGGTTTGATATCATCTACTGAATACCCCAATTTATTAAAAATTAATAATGATATTACATTCAGATCCGAACCTGTATCAAGTTTAAGAGTCCGTGCACGGAGTTAACTCATTTTGAACATTTTTGATCACTTCTTGTGGGAAAGGCAAGAAGAATTTGAACTTTCTTTATTTTTATTATAAGAGTCAGGTTCTTATTCTATTTTTTAAAATAATGTATATATTAATGGCAATCACCCATATTCTAAACCTCTTTTCCGCAAAAGTAACGAGCGAGTGATGTTGGGGTTCGCTGAGCAAAGAACTCCTAAATATTCTGAACATTAAAAAATATGAATAGCATCATTATTATGGTCTACTCGTAAAACTTCATTTCGTAAATTAAAGGCAAAGTGAAATAGATTATCGACCGCGCAAACCCTATCCAGTCAGTAACGACCGGGCTCTCCCAGCGTGAGCACGTATCACTTTGTTTCGCAAGCGCTCGCGAGTTATACGTAAATATATTTTCGAGATATACGCAGACACCACATTTTGATCCAGTAAGTATTTAGATAAAAGTATTTTTTGATGTTGGTTGTTTATTAAGATTGTTAAGATTTATTTCGTCTTCAATATTAATATTATTTATAGGTAAGTTTCTTTGTTTGTACTTATAATGTTGTAACTTTGTATGTAAGGGTAATCTGCGGAACTACTGATCCGATTCCGAAAATTCTTTCACTTAGGGGATTTCACTACTGGGGTTGCGGGACTGTTCGAAAGAGATACCGTGACCCCGGAACATAAAGGGCGATGAAGGAACATGGATGGGTTTTAGTCAGTAAAAGTCTGACACTCCCTCCTGCTCCTGATTTCCATCCGAAAAAAAAAAAGGGGGATTTCACTACTTCATGTTATTATTATTTTTTATGGCTACATAAGGTACCTACAATTTGATTTTGAAATAATGTTTATTTTCTATTTTGTATGTGCGATTTAGTAGAAATCGTACTAAGAAAATGCCGTATGTTGTTGTGTGTGTGTAGTAGGAACACAACAAGGGTATGGCGGGGTCGAGTGAGTGAGAGATATTTTTCTTCATGTGTCGTTTTCATGGTTTTTGGGGTCGCTGATAATGAAAATGAGGTCAAAATGAAAATCCAAGATGGCGCCGACGAAAATTTTCGGTTTTTTCTTAATGTATGTCGTCGACTGCATTGATTTAGATCAAAATTCAACGTCTGGTTTTCTAAATCCTTTGGCGTCTCTTATTTGTTGTAGATAATGGTTCTAAAGACAGGGACGCATTACGCATGCATAAAAAAAAAAGGAAAGAAAATGTTGGACTGATACGTGCTAGAGCAGTACTCAAAGAGCGGCAACCTGGTCAACTTGCTACGGTTTCAGAACAAGTAAGTTTTTACTCTCCATCAGCGATAGAATGTAGAAAGAAGTATTTATGAGTACAAACTAATATCAAATGTTTTTAATTTTAGGAAATCGATAACAATGAAAGTGCTGAAAAGACCGTAGGTACAGCTGATGTTGACAATACATTTCAAGTTGATTCAGGCATGGTAATTATCACCTTTGTGTTATATAATAAACAAATGATGTATTTATAATATACCTACAGTGTATACAGGGTGTTAATGTTAATACCGTTATTCTTGAAACCAGTGGTTTGGTTTCATGAACAGAGCATAAAACCAATGAACAGAACCAACCTTCTTTTTAAAGATAATCTACTATTTTTCACAAGACCATTAAACCGTAATTCGCGCGGGCAAACAACTGGCGGCCGGCCGGCGGGCACACACGGTCATACCCTCACTTTACTTTAAAACGTGCCATGTATTTTGTGCTAAAATACTATACAAATTTTGTTACAGAACAAAGAAAATTTGGAAGAAAATCAAACCCAACCAATGGATTTAGATTTTGGCGAGGACTTTGTTATTGAATCAAAGAAGGTGTGATTTTATACAAAAGTATTTATATTTAATGTCGACGTGTACATGTGTAGGGATACAACATGAGTCAGAAACAATATTTTTCAGGAATCGTCATCTACGAGTATACGAATTAATGGGGAAGACTAGTAGATTTCCAATATTTATTTGAGCAATTGGTAACTATTTCTCGTCATAACGATAGATTTGGGTGCAAGTTATCTAACCTCACGATAACCGAAGAGAAAGTACACTCATTTTCGCCAAACATTTGTCATGTTCAATGTGTAGAAGTAAATTTCTGATAAAAACATGTGAGGATACAGAAAATGAATTGGATGTTAACCATAGCGCTGTTTCGGGTATCGTTAGTATTGTTTGTGGCCGAGCCAACTTGAATGAACTAGCAGCTTCCATTAATTTACCACTTATTAGCAAATCGACCTATCAGAGATGTCACGACAACTTATATAACTGGTGAAAGACTACAGCTGAATCTTGTATGATTCAAGCCGGTAAGGAAGAAGCTTCTTTGGCTTTGGAAAGAGGTAGCGTGAGTCCGTCGGGTTTACCATCAATATCGGTAACAGCTGATGCTGCTTGGGGTAAACGATCCTACAAAACAAACTTTTCTTCCGCAACAGTTGTAGGAGCGATAATAGGGATCAATACAGGCAAAATTGTACACGTTGGTATAAAAAAAAAATTAAAATAGTATGTATTTTTATGCCCTTCTTTGCATGGTGATGGAAATTTCAATCATAACGTTTAGTGAAGAAAAAAAGGTACACAAAACCGGTGTACTACAAATTGGTTGTGGCTGGCAATTTTTAAAACCACCATTGCGTAAAACAAAACGCAAGTTGTCAAAAAAAAAAAACGTCACTGTCAAATACTAGGCCTTGAACTTGTCATTCCGCAGTTTGTTGTGGTTGAAAGAAACGAGCAATTTTATAAATTGATTTAAGAAACTAATCTGGGATTTATTTGTAATAAAAGTGATAATGAGTGAAAAAAAGGTTTGTTTTTAGTGTTTCTGTTATTTTATGTGCAATTTATATCGAAATATCCTGAATAAATTTCCCAAAACTATGTGACAGAAATTTACATCAATATGCAGTAACTTCACTTGTAATGTATGGCGAAATGTTTTTAGTAAATGTTTATTTTATGTTGTTTTTGTAGGGAAACTTGAAAGACAGGAACATTGAAGATTATTTGAGTCACTTAGAAGGTGGTTGGGTCTCGGAAGATGGCCTTGATGACGGAGCTTCCGACGATGAGTACCGCAATGCTGATGAAATTATAAGAGTGTTAGAGGAGGAAAATGATGATGATGATGTGGGAGATGAAACTGCTGACATTGATCCTCCTCTTGTAGAAGAAGTCACCATAGAAGACCAAGAACCCTCTAGCTCATCATCTTTACCCAATTTGCAGTCTTTTGTTTTTCATTTGATAAAAGAAAGTTAATTTGGAAAAAAAGAAATCTGGTGTTGGACACAGATAAGATTACTTTCTTGGGGAGTTCTGCTGCTCCAGATGAAATATCACACCTGGAAACCCCATATCAATGTTTCAACCATTTCATCACAAAAGATTTTATCAATAGATTAGTGGAGCAAACAAATTTATATATAATGCAAAGTAATCCCAACTCATCTATAACATTTACAGAATATGATTTGTATAAGTTCTTTGGTATCCTGTTATACATAACAGTACAAAAATTTCCTAGCACAAGGTCATACTGGTCACCAAAGTTTGGTTATGAACCCATTTCTTCAACAATGCCACTGAACACATTTGAAAAGATAAAGTTATCAATGCATTTCAACAACAATGAACTTCATAAACCTATAGGCCATCCAGAACATGACAGGCTTTATAAAATCCGCCCTGTAATCAAGCACCTCAATGAGAGGTTTGCCACAGTGCCAATGGACCAAAGACTTTCTGTGGATGAACAGATGTGTTCTACAAAAATAGGGCAGTTTCTTAAACAGTATCTGCCTAATAAGCCCCACAAATGGGGCTTCAAATTATATGTTCTTTGTGATTTGATGGGATATGCCCATAAGTTTGAGGTGTATTCCGGACAAGAGAATTCTGAAAAACTCCCAGATGAACCAGATCTTGGTGCAACAGGAAATGTTGTAGTACGTTTGCTTCGGGGAGTGCCAAGAATGCTAAACCACATCATATACTTTGATAATTTTTATACCTCATTGCCATTAGTATATTTTTTAGCTAAAGCAGGAATTCACACTGTAGGAACTGTGCAACAAAACAGGATTCCAAATAATAAATTACCAGATAAAAAAGATTTCATGAAGAAATCAGTGCTCAGAGGTAATTATGAAGAAAGAGTTTCTATGCTTGATGGTATAGATATGAGTTGTGTAGCTTGGAAAGATAATAAGGTAGTAACCCTGTTATCTACTTATGCTGGAGCATTGCCTGTAAGTAAAATCAATAGATATGACAAGGCAAAAAAAGAAAAAATTGATATTACTTGCCCGTTTGTTGTCCAAGAATACAATAAACACATGGGAGGATGTGCTATGCAACAAAGGAACCACCAAAGATGCTAAAAGAGGGCGTCCTAGCAGCAGTATCCTAGAAGAAGAATTGCTGTCAAAAAAAAGAAAAGGTTCTCCAGCTCGTCCACCTCCGAAAGACATAAGGAAAGATGGCTCTGAACATTGGCCAAAAGTAGGTGGGTCACTCCGGTGCAAATATCCTAAATGCAAAGGTTATTCTACAATATCATGTAATAAATGTGGAGTTAATTTGTGCCTTAATAAGAATAATAATTGTTTTTAAATTATCATCAGGAATAAAGAATGTACAAAGATATTCTATTTTTTATTTATTTAGTACTGAGCTAAACATTTAACATTGCATGGTGATGGATATTTCCATCATATTGTTTTTTACTTATTTCATATTATTGATTTAAATCTGGATTTTTTAAATTATTTTTCCTTTAATCTAGAGCATGAATTACATCACCCTGATTTATTTCACAAAAATAGAAAAAAACATGCAAAGAAGGGTAAAGAAGTTTAAAGAAGGGTAAAGAAGGGTAAAGAAGAGTAAAGAAGGTAAAGAAGGTAAAGAAGTATTTATCTATGGGTCTTTGTTACCTGAAATAAATGGTATATTATTATTATTAAAAATAAGTATTGCATCATATGTTCCCGCGCAGCAATCAGGCATGTAACACCTTTGGAACATCTGTGCAATGCAAACGACTCAGGCTCATCTACAAGCATGGAGAAAGCAGTCAAATATTCTCCATCACTCCGGAAGTTCGCTCTTTGCTTAAACTTTTTAAGTCCACGTGTATACTCCTACGTACGAAAAACGTTTAACTCATGTCTACATCTTGTCTTTTCGAAATTACACTCATACGACATTTCACGGCGAAACCATTAAATTGTGTCAAAGTCTTAGCCAACCGTGAGAAATTAAAAGGTAATACTTTATTTTGCTCCCTCATTATGGACGAGGTGGCCACCAGAAAGCATGTGCATAGGGACGGGAAAAAGTGTGTCGGTTTCGTACATTTTGGGGAAACTTTAGAAGGTGATAGTGTTAGTATAGCCAGAGAAGCACTTGTTTCTTATAATAACTTCCATCAACGGTTCAAAGAAACTTCCGGTAGGGTATTTTTTAGTGAATGGTTGAAGTGCAGAACTATACTAATACTAATTTGGTCAAGCAGTGCGTTGAGCTAGTAACTTCATCTGATGTACAAACAATTTCACTAACATTTGATGGGTTCGCGGCTAACATAGCAATGGCAAAATGCCTAGGGTGTGTTATAGAGCCGCCGGATATCAAAAACATGAAATGTTAAACTGCTATAGGTGAACAGGAAGTAGTTATTTTCTCTGATCCAGCACATATGCTCAAACTGGTTAGGAACACGCTCGGGGAAAAAGAAGATCTCACTAATGCGAATGGTCATACAATTTCTTGGACTCATGTAACTAATCTTCACGAATTACAGCAAAATGAAGGACTTCATTTAGCCAATAAATAAAGAGATCAACATATTCAATTTGATAAGCAAATTATGAAAGTGCGATTAGACATACAGACCTTCAGCAACTCTGTAGCTGAAGCGATTCAGTTTTGCGATTAAGTTCTCCATTTGCCTCAGTTCTCTTCTTCAGAAGTCACCGTCGAATTCATTAAAAACACAGATATTTTATTTGATATTCTTAACAGCCGCAACTATAACACATTTGATTAAAAAAACCAATTAATGCACATAATATAAAGGACATAGAATCAGTTCTTGGCAAAATTGAAAATTATTTAATTGGTATAAAATTATATATGGGCAACCAGTAATTACAACAAATAGAAAAATTGGATTTATAGGGTTCTTCGTTTGTATAACAAGCTTAAAATCTATTTATCAGAAATATATAGCGTCTGGGGCTCTGAAATTTGTTCCGATGTACAAATTGAGTCAGTATCATTTGGAGTGTTTTTTTTAGTTCTGTCCGCGCGCGAAAGACGGTTTCAATAATAACCCCACTGCAATGCAATTCGAAAGTGCGTACAAGCGCCTACTTATACACGGTGATATCAAGCATCTTGCTTCTGGTAATTGTATACCTCTTGAAGATATAAAATAAAATACCTCCAGTGATGTTCGGCATGAAACAAAACCTAATATGTGTATTAAGCTCATCACGCTATGTAGTTCATCCGTTATATTGGGTTCGGCCCAATATAACTGATGAACTACATAGCGTGATTGACGACGATCATGATTATTTTACTGACCCCACAAGGTTAACCATTTATATTAACGAAGTAAGTAATTACATACATTGGTGACTTCATAGTTGAAAATCTCTTAAATGAGAAGACTGTCTTGTTTTTCTCGTCACAGAAAAATATTTGGGAATCATTGAAAAAAAGACGGAGGACTTATTTATCCATCAAAAGATGTTTTCAAAGTATGTGAAAACGCCGAAAAATATTTCGGCGCCGATCGAAACAAGGTTTAAATTTTTTAAAGAAAATAATTTAATCCCTAAATTGGTATTGTCTTGTTTCAAAGCATGCTCATGCTCAATGAGTAAGATTTTTCTAATCACAGAAGTTTACTAATTAAAGCCAAGGCAATGCTATTGGATTTTGCTTTGGCTTTCACTATAATTCCCGCTAAACCGCCAGCGACTTAATCTGGGCGCCAATCAATGCGCGTCAGTTTGAAAAAGTTCACGACGCGCCCACGCCGGAGAGCGCGGCCCTAATGTCAGTCGCTTCGCCGAGCGTGCCTCACCGTCAATTGCATGCGCTCAAAACTAACAAAAACCTCTAAACAACTAACACCTAATTGAGTTCCTGAACAATAATAATTTCCCTAACACGGCCTAAACCTTGTAAAACCCTAAAACCATCAGTCCGTCCCGGGACGAATCGGAGCAGCACCATCATCCAGGATCCTGGGCGCAGAACTGGTCGGCGGCGGTGGGTAAGTGAGGCCACCTATTTCAAATATTCCAACTATTCACTGCATTACTTTTAAACACGCATTCACCATGCCACTAAAGAACATTTTAAACTACAGCAAAGAATACGAAATGTGTGCTTATTTAACCTTCGGCCCGTCGCATGGGGTCTTTGAAAGCCTAGGTGTTAGAAAAATGTAAAATTAACACATTTTAAACTATCCAGGAGTTTTAGTACTTCAGGTACCCTCCGAAATTAGATTATAGTTAGCGCGCATCGCCGCTTACTTCAGTTCGCGCGCCAGCGCAGTGAGATACGGACGTGTTTTTGGCGCGAGGGCCGTAAAAGACCCCACGCGACGAACCCCGTAAGTAAAATTGTATTGTTTGATTGTTCTATGATTTCTTTTGTAACATGTGATTTATTTATTTTTCTATTGTTTTAGATTATAATTAAATTATAATTGACTTCTAAAATGTGTGAAGAACAACAACGACGTATATTGAGTTGGTTAGAAGATGAATCTGAAGATGTTTGCGGTGGCGAGGAGGAAGAAGATGAAGTTGCTACATGTCTGGATGAAAGAAGTCAGCATAACACGGATTCGGAGCAAGAATGTGAAGATTTGGTGCCTACAGATCAACATGAGGTACTTTTGGAGGAACAGGATCAGGTCTTAGAATCGTTTGATGAACACTAGTGGGCCACTATTTCAACTTTGCCTCGAGAATTGAAACAGATTATAAGGCGATTCACACCCCAGCTTCAGAATATTCAACCTGATGGAAACGACATCGCTCCTATGAGGAAGCGCTGCATATATTGTCCAAGACGAACAGATAGAAAATTCAAATCAATCTGCCACTTTTGCAAGGGTAACATATGCCCTACACATACTAAACTGGTATGTACTGACTGTGTTCAAACGGAAAATTAGTCTGATTTAGTTTGATAAAAGTTGTGTTTTTTTTTTGTTGGTGCGAGCCAAATTTTATGTTACAATGTTGATTGTTCTTATGTGATCTCATATAGGTATAATATAAATTAAAGTTCATTGATTTAGTTAGAATAAAAATATTTTTTCTGTGATGTGATCTCAAAGAGAGAAATGTATGTTCCTACAAAAGAAGCAAAGAAGAAAGAAGAAGAAGTAAAACAGAAGAAGAAGAAGTTTAAACAGTAAATAAATGACTATTTTTGATATTTTTTTTGTGATTTTATTGTCATTATATAAATAAATAAGAAACTGCTACAATAGTTGGAAAGATACAAGTTTTAAGGGGTTTTATAGGCGTTTTATTCTTGAGGTTTTGAGAGACCCCACGCGACTTACCGCGTTATTAAAAGATGCGCGACTGGCCGAAGGTTAAGAAACGGCTAAAAGCCTTACTGGTGAACAAAGCATATTACAGTATTTCAGAGTTCTTAACAGACAAAAATGGAATGATGGAAACTTGACATGCTAATGTGTATTGTTTGTCCTTGTTAATAAATTTAAAAAAAATATATTTAAAATTGTATTGTAATTGTTGACATTAGTATTGTAGATTGACATTAGTATTGAGAGACATTGTGTAATTATTGTTTTCAGTCTATGTCTTGACATTTTATTGTCATTTTTATTTTTGTATTATTTAGATTTATTTTTATTTTTTTATTTGTTTTCATTGACATTGATTTCTATTTTTTATTGACATTGATTTCTATTGTCATTTATTATTATTTAATTCTTTTTTATTTTTTACATTTGATTGGATTAGATTGGGTATTCGGTTTGTTGTTAGTATTAGAGCTATTAAAGTTTTGTTGCAACGCTCAGTATGGGTTCTGTGGTCTATTCCAGGAATTATTGTTAAATTTTGGCCCATTAAAATAAGGTTTCGATGCGGCAAAATTATTATTATTATTCTTGTTAAAATAAGGTGTAAACGGTTTGAAAGGTTGCGAGTTGTTGAACTTGAAATTTTGACGAGGTTGTAAGGGTTGGTTTAAATTTGGAAAAGGCAAATTCCTAGAATTATTATTATTATTCTGGAAAGGTTTGTTGTTATTAACTGTTGAAAAATTGTTGCTTTTCTGTGCATACCTAATATTTTCTTCGTCTTTAATATAATTAAGAGCTGTGGGCATATCTACCGGGCGCATGGCTCTTATAGTTGTGCCAAAATGTTCTTTTAGTCCTGCTAGAAAAGTTTTGAGGGTTTGAGCTTGGAAAAAGCTCCTTTTGCAATTCCTTACATCCTCAACTGTTTCGTGAAGATTTACGTAATTAATAATAGTGTTTAAAATGTTCATGCATCGGTTGTAATATTCCTGAGCAGATTCATTTTCCTGCTTCATATTAACTAAATCTCGGTTCAACGAATTTTCATCTCTTTGGTCCCCAAATTTTTTTAGTAATACTGTTTTGATATGTTCCCATGATGAAACACCGTTAATATTAACTATTTCCTCGGCTTTGCCTTCCAATTTGTTTAAAATATTGTGTAAAATAATGGAATTGTTAAAGCAATCTGGAGTAGTTCTATCATAAAATTGTGTTAATATAGTTTAGGATGTTTCTATAAATCTGTGTAATTGATTCGGGTTCCCATCATATTTAGGGATAATCATTAAAGCGATTTTAATGGAAGATAACATTTGCGAATCCATTTTGCAAAATATATTATTCACCTTGCGATATTTTATAAACAACGACAACACACACAAATACAGTATAAAAAATAAGTTATATCAAAATTAATTATTGAGATCTCTCCTTTTCAAAACAAAAATACTTAAACAGAACAAGAATTATTACTTTTTTTTTCTGAAGTTCTCCAAAAATATAATAATATTAAATCCACCAACAATCAAAAGAATCTGGACTTACGATGTGATGAAGGCCCAGGTCCACAACTTCATGATCGAAGCTACTTCCGTTCTTCTCGCCGAAAACCACAATAGGAACACGGTTTCAAATGTTGAGAAAAATCTTTGTTTTTGATTTTTGAAAAACGCGGTTTTTCTTTAACTTTATCCGTTGCGACTGCGCCAATTATCGGTGTTTGGGCAATCGGCGAGCTTTCTTATTGAAACAACTTTTTAGATGATAAAAAGTATAATGAAAATTTTAGTACATGACATGTTATCGTACGAACATGTTAGGAGAGTCTGTCTAAAACTAACTTACAAGCTACGCGGCCGGAGCAACGCCTACGTACACGCACACACTTACACATAAATGGCACTACTGACACACACTATAACACGCAAGAGCACAACTTCAGTAATTGGAAGTTTAGGGTGCGATTAATACTAGAAGAAAAACAGGTATGGAGCGTCATAGAAAAGAGAGAGAGCGAAATGAAAAATGAAGATTTCGTCAAGATGGACGGCAAAACTAAAAATATTATAGTACAATGCTTATCATATAAATATTTAGAAATAGTGAAGAAGTGCGTGCAACACGGCTAAAGAAATGACGAACCAGTTAGAGTACATTTTCGAAAGGAAAAGTATTTTCAATAAACTTCACCTGCAACGAAAACTCTTAACCCTCAGATGTTCTACTTACGAAAAATACTACTTTTTCGTAAGTAGAACATCTGCGACGAAAAGACTACTTTTTGAAATTTGATAGTCTACTTGGCGAGCTTGATGCGGCTGGATGTACTGTAGAAAAAATGGACTAAGTATGTTATCTTCTGTCCTCTATGCCAGCACTGTACGATAATGTTATTACGAGTATAGAAACTATGACAACAGAAAAGTTTATCAATATTGAATTTGTGAAGGCAAGGCTATTTTTTAAGGGTTTACGCAGAAGTAAAAGGACAGGGCTGTGAGCAAAAAAACAGGCACAAACAACATTCCTGACGTGTTTTACCTGTGGGAAATCAGGTCACAAAGCTCATGAGTGCAAGAGTGGACATGACAAGAGAGGACAAAACCGAGGCAGACAAGTTGACTTCAGAGGCAACATGAGAGGAAGAGGACGATCAATGGATACCCAATACTATCGAGGAAGAAGTCAAGGCCACGGACGTGGACAGGAGATAGGTGCTATAAGCGAGGTAATTTAAGAAAAATAAAAACCGTTTGCGTTTGTTCTATTTTTTTTTCAAATTATTTTGCACGATTTTTAGCGTGATCCCATTTAATTCATGTAGAATTTCCATGACCATGCTTAAAACCGAACAAAATAATTTAAAAAAATTTAGAGGGCAAACGGTTTTTATTTTTGTAGTGCTCATTTTGAGAAGTGCTAAGTGCACATTTTACGTCAAATGCACATTTCTCTTTGTGCACATTCTGCGTCAAACCCAATCTTTTGTTGCCAGTGAGAATTTGTTATCAGCAAATGTATACAAACAACAAAAACATTAAGTTTATCATAGATTCAGGAGCATCTAAAAATTTAGTTATGGATTTGGCGGCAAATTGCAAATTGTTTGTGTCACGTCAGCATGAATTTATTTTGCGAGAAAATTTTCGTACAACGATTTTTCATGACTTTCGATGTCATTTAAGTCAACAAGAAAGTTATGATAGACTTCGATTAGCCTTTCACGATGAAGCCCCATATCGTGCCACTGTTTACAACTGGTTTAATGAGTTTAAACTAGGGCATACGAACCGGTTTTCCCGGTTCACAAAATACCCGGGAATTCCCGGTTTTAAAAACCCGGGAATTCCCGGTTTTTTAGTTTGTAGAAAAAACGGTTTTGTCGTTTAAAAACCCAGGTTTTCGGGTTTTTCGGTCTTTTCTAAATCGATTATTATTGATCTGTTAACTTCGCAGATCAGACACGCAACACGTCGTAGGTCGTTTAAAATGTAGAAATATGAGTAAGTAAAATTTTATATCCCTCCCGAGTTATTCATCTAATTTATAATTTGTTCTCAAAAATACGCCACAGGGTTTCTTGGGTTGTGGAATTGGTAAAATTCTCATTCGAAAGTTCCGTTGTATATATTTTTGTCTTAAATTTATTTTGTATTTATTCTTCTCAGATATAATTTTACATTTGTATTTTTTTTAAACTAAAGTTTCTGATCATCTTGTTCCCGATGCGATCCCTCAGGGAGACTTCAAGCACCGCTCCATAGCTCTCTAAACGATCTTGAATTTATGGACCAGCCGTACCGTGAGTGTCCACGTTTCGGCCTCATAAGGCATAACAGGCAGAACGCACTCATTGAAGACGTTAGGTCTTTAGGCTCTGTAGAATACGTAACGACAAGATCCGACGAAGTTTTCCAAATGCTGCCCCGCCCTGCTGGAATCTTCTGGTAGCCTTCCTCTCAAAGTTGTTCTTACCAAACTGTACAGTTTGCTCGATGTAAATATGTTCTCGAATAACCTCGATAGGACCACCATTGACAACAATAGGTTCTGGGGTGACGTGTTCGTAGAATCTAATCTGGGTTTTGTCTAAGTTCACCAATGAGTATTGAAGAATCTACTAGGCCAACCAGCATTTGCTACAATAGTTCACCCAATAAATCACCCATAAGGAGTTGTAGAGTCCGTGAGTTAGGCCCTAAGTGATTTGATTCAATGATGGACAGCATTGTCCAAGATTGGGAGTCCATGACTGGTGATTTATAAAGTAACTTCCACTCTTTACTGTTATTTTCTTATTACCAAAGATAATATAGCTCCCAAACGAGATTATTCCAAAGAACAAATGATTAGAGCGATCGAGGAAGTACAAAGAGGAGAAAAGGTATCGTGGCAGCTTCCAAATATGGTGTCCCCAGATTAACTGAGAAACAAAGTTAAGGGGATAAGCCATGGTAGCACAGCACTGTGGAAGGCCAGTTACAATCCGACTTAAGGCCTTTCACAGTGCTGTGCCAAGAAGAAAAAGTATTGGTCAAATGGGTTTTATTTATAGCTAAAAACCATTTCCCAGTCACAAAGGACCATTTATTGGACAGTGTACATAAAGTATTTTGGAAAAAAATTTAGATAACTGCCCCTTCATAAATAATCGCCTAGGAAAACAATTGGTTTAGTTCGTTTTTGAATCGTCATCCAGAATCGGCGCAAAGAACGACACAAAATTTGACAAAGGCCAGAGAAGTCGTAACTGAAGAAGAGTTGAATCGATGGATTCAAACAATAAAGACGGGAAAGGATTATCAGATGCACTAAAAGACCCTACAAGGAAATACAACACCGATGAAAGTGCTTTCTACTTGCAGCCTAAAGCAGGCAGAGTACTAGTACGTAAAGGAGAAAAAAAACCGGCCTAGAGCGAGTCGGACTCGCGCACCGAAGGTTCCGTACAAACTTTTTAGAGAACAAACTTAACTTTGCTGTTCGTTTCTTGAAACGGATATTGTACCAACCGCAAATAATAACTTTGTAATAGTAAAATAGCTTTTTTTTGTTCTTAAACTACATATTTACAGTTTTCACATTTTTCCTATTACATGTGCTTTCAAATTTCGTGATTCTAGGTCAACGGGAACTACCATTTAGATTTTCGACCCAAAACCTATAGGGTACTTCCGATTGACCTAGAACTGTCAATTTTGGGTAAAAGCAAGTTCTTACAGCACAAGTGTTGGAGCGCCTACGCAAATCGTCTTAGCTTTAAGTGTTCCGTCTTATTATTATTAAACTATTATGTTTTCGCTAGGTTCGTACACACATCATTCATGTGACATCTTTTCACTCCGATTAAAAACTCATACAAGTTACATGTGCTGCCTTTTATTTTAAATCACGCTAATTTCCGCACATATTGGTCCATTACGAGCTGGATTGATTAAATAGCAAGGATCTGCTATTATTATATGAAGATCAAGAAGTTAATAGTGAAATTAACGAATATTAATTTATTAGTGCAACGAGTTCACTGATCGGCAGTGTGGTATGTGAATCAAGTACATAAAATAAAACGGTGTTAAGTATAATGTATTGATAATATCGTCACCCAACACTCAATCAGGTAGTATAATAACGCCAATTAAGGATATAAAAGGTTAGTCTTATTAATTACCTATTGTATTTGCGTAATTAGTTGTTCCGTTAATTACCCTACCATTTGCATTGTGATAGTTTTATTGTCATTATTGTGTATTCGAAGCAGTTAAATTAGAAATCATACTTAGTTAAGTGTAGTAATATAGATTTATTACATTATATTGTTTTAATTTAATATTCTTTGCCAAAGTAATTACTAATCACGTTAAGTATTTTGCATAGGTAGGTACTTAGGAGCAATATAAATTTAGAGTGTTAGATATTGTTAATTAATGTTTACTGTTAATGTAATTACCGTTTTATTTTAGTTATTTTTCTGTTGTGTATCTCAATTTAACGGCTGATGTCGGGCAAACTCTGTCCATTCGACGTTTATGTTTTCTGAACTCTGGGTCAAAAGACAAGTTGGAATGTTTCCGCAACATTGTACTTAGCGCAAAAGAGTGCCTTACTGTAGGTAGCTTCCATAGCGTGTACAGTTCGCAGGTAGGGAAGCGATAGGGTTTGAAGGCCATAACCTTAAGAACAGCCCTCTGCGCCCTCTCCAAACGCAGCAGAAGACATTTGCCAGCACCACCCCAGGCCGAAATACAGTACGTTAAAATGGAATGGGCAAGAGCAAAGTATACAGTTCTCAGGGTAGGGAAGTTGGCGGAGGTCCTTAGATTTTTAAAAACAAAAATTAATTTTCTAACCCTAGATACCAGTGATTTGATCTGCTCACTCCATGTCAACGCACTGTCAACCCAGACTACAAGATATTTTATTGAGTCCGTGCACATAATTTTAGGACAGCCACAGGTGGCAGTCCTCGTTGTATGGCACGCATGAGCTGTCAGACGGAAGGGTGGGGCTGGCTGTGACGCTTTCCTTGGACTGAAAGTGACAAATCTAGTTTTATCCAAGTTGAGGGTGAGCAAATTGTGTCAGCCATCTCTCATCTCAATGAAGCTCAATGTAATTGACGATCCACACCTCATTAAAGGGTTAAGAAATAATTTTATTACAAAAAAATGCGAATCCTGATGAATAATATGCACTTAAAATTAAACACAAGCGCTTTTGTTTGGCGTTGTGCGGAGTCTAGAGGTATGATGTCCGATAAGGACCTCAGTCCCAAGGAATCGACAGTGATCGTTCGGGCGTGGTCGCGACACATACGAGTACACTGGTCTAGTAACAGATCTGTGCTTCCTTTTAAGTTCAGAGTATTTAGTTAGTGTTGGTAATTGACTCTGTACAATAAAGTGTGTACAAGTTAAGGGAGCTATTTCTTTAGTTTACCCGTATCCCATTTTTAGCTTACAACAGTTTGACACTATGTATGTCACTTAGTACGTCCTGGCCAGGGTTCTATGTACCTGGATGCGACATATTCGTTAACGGAGAAATATCAAAATGGAATGATATAGTAGATGTTTACAAAACCGACTGCAATTATGCACAGTCGCGCCTTCTCCATAAGTTGACTAACGAACACGTAATTCCAGAGAAAAAAAAAATTGGTAATTGTTTAATTAAATCACTTATTATGATATTCAAATCCTCAAACAGTATTTTACTATGTAAAATAAATGAGCACTACAGTGTTCAGCAAGACAGTAGCTGCTACATTGTCTTACACTGCTCAGTTTTGTAAGTTACTAGGTTTACTGAATGTTTTGTTTTAAGATTTTTTTTATGACCTCAGTATTAATTAACTATATTATTTGTTGTTGCTCATTATGCAAATGGAACCCAATTAAGCCTTACATTATAGAACACCGCTTTAGTTATCTTATTCTTTGACGACCTGTTTGACTCAGTCAATGGAATAGGCTTCAACATGAGTTCTAAGAAGACAGGTTGTTACAGAAAAGTCGAAGAATTTTGGAGAGAAGCAATAAAAAAACTAAAACTTATTAAATTTGTCCATAAACACGGTAAGGAAACATCTGTGCCATCGTAAAAAAAATGGATTACAACATTGAAAAGTTTCCAGAGAGTGTGACAATACTTAAATGAAAGAAATAGCAAAATTATGCGCCCGCGATGTTTAAATTCAGATCCCATCGTAAACTTTTTGGGAAAAATGCGGGCGTTTAATTTTAGTGATACAAATCCAGATTGCCATGCCTTCAAAGGTACCTTTAAATCACTGTTAATCACGAGATTTATAAAGTTAACAAATGTCAACTTAGCTTTTTAAAACTTTTGTAAAAACTTATAGATTGACAATAGAAATAAGTATATAATTTAAGAGTGTACAGCTCGTCCGCACGGTTCCGAGGCGCGAGCGCAACTTGGTGGGAGAAACGAGTGTACAGCGACGCGACAAATATCCTAAAATTTTTGAACGAAAATATTCATGTCATTTGGTGGTTGGCAGCACTGATGACCAAAGACAAACCTGGCTGCCAGTAGGTACTTAACTGCTTTCTACCTACATAAAATGTAAGTATTGTTCAAATTCTACTCTACTGGTCCAGGAGGGCTATCGTAAACCTAACTATCCCAACATGCAATCCTACATTTTGTTAAACTTTCAATACAGGCTGACTGTCGAGTTATATAGGTTATTATCTTCGTAACCCTTTTTAAGGCAGTGGCCACTATACTGCCACCAATTTTAGAATTTTTTTTTCGGGCAACTTTTTATCTTTCTGGTATTTATCTTTTTTACTGGCAAGCTTGAGATGTCCTGTCAACGTATATTTTTTGTTGTGTGGGAATTGTCAAATTCAATTGACACTTTTCAAACTTTGAACAAAAACCGGTGATTTTGTGTAACGTGTAACAAATCTAGCTCAATCTTTAAAATCTTTTGGGAAACTGGTAAGAGTTTGCATTTATTTCAATAATTACGTATGTCACTTGTACGATCGAGTAGTATTTTGTAAAATTACGCTTATTATTTTGATAAAATTTTGTATTTAACTGGTGGCAATATATCTGCCACTGCCCGTGTAGATAATAATATTACAGTATTTACTGCAGGTGAAAATGCCGAAAATATTGTCTGATGACAACATAGAAAATGCACTGGACGAGTTATTTGGCTTACCCGACGACCCCGACATTTCGGAGGACGAATACGAACAAGAACCGGATAATTTAGATACGTATGAAGGTATGACGCTATATGATATTCTTAGTGGTGCGAACGAAACCGATTCTACCCAGGAGAAAAACGACTCTAATTTAGAAGAATCTTTTAATCAGCCGTCAACATCTGGTATACATTTAGACAGCCGCAACAATGAGTCTACTCAGGTGACACACGACTCGGACGACGAACGTGAGACATCAATTCATTCCTAAACATCTGGTCTTCATTTAGACAGACGCCGTAACCGTTTACTTGACTCTCCTCCTGAACCACCATTCAGCCAACTTCCTACAGCTGTTGATACATTTTCTGAAACTGATGATTCGGATGGTGCAGAAGATCAGTGGAAAAAAGTTATCTGGTCTCAACAACCAAACATGGATGATTTTGACCGTGTTCGTTTACAAGGAACTCAATTCCTTTCATCCCAGACAAGGCCTACAACATATTTCACACGTTTCTTCGATGACGATATTTTTACACATATTGTAACACAAACCAATCTCTATGCAGAACAAAATCAAAGTCGTAACTGGACACCTGTTTGTTGTGATGAAATTAAAGCTTTCATAGGCATAATAATTCTAATGGGGCTCCATCCATTACCGACTGTTGATTTATATTGGGCTAGCGATCCATTTTTCCGCGTAGATGAAATCGCATCCATAATGCCAATCAAAAGATTTAAAAAAATCCTCGAAAACCTGCATTTGAATAATAATGAGCAAACGCCTCAAAGAGCTGCAACAAATTTTGATAAATTATTCAAAGTAAGACCAATACTGGATTTGCTGAATATTGCATGTCAGCGAGAAGCGAAAACAACATCGTCACAATCAATTGATGAATCGATGATTCGATTCAAGGGACGTTCAACTCTAAAACAGTACATCCCCTTAAACCCATCAAGAGAGGATACAAAGTTTGGGTAAGAGCTGATAGCAAAACTGGTTATGTTTACGAATTTAGCATTTACACTGGTAAACGTGAAGACCAAGCTCCTGAAGTCGGTCTAGGAGTCAAAGTAGTGAAATCTCTCACACAAAAACTCATTGATCAAGGCTTCCGAGGACATGTAGCTTTTGACAATTTCTTTGCATCTTATGAGCTCTTGCAATATTTGTTTGAAAACGGAATATATGCCACCGCAACCGTCAATTCTGGGAGATCTGATTTGCCACTAATACTAAAAAACGCTAAGAAAAGAAATGTATCAAGTCAAGAAAAAATACATTTAGAGAGGTGAATATAAATGACGTACTAAAAATAATGTTTCCTTTATCATGTGGCAGGATACAAAAATAGTTACAGTTTTGACCACCGCATTTCACCCCAAAATTTGCCAAACTACATGTGAAAGAAAGCAGAAAGACGGTACAAAAAAAACGTATCCTTGTCCAACAGCGGTACTTGAATATACAAAACGTATGGGCGGTGTGGATCGTTTTGATCAGAAGCGGAGTACCTATGAAGTCGGCAGAAGAAGTAAGAAATGGTGGCTTCGCATTTTTTATTTTTGCATAGACCTAGCAATAACAAACTCGTACCTTCTCTACAGTTCAAACAGCCGCGTCCACAGTATTATGCCACAATTAGCGTTTAGATTATCATTGGCACGTGGTCTTATAAATAATTTTTCATCAAGGAGAAGGAGCTTGGATACCCAACCAATGTATCTTACTAAGAAGCCCAAGATGTCAGATAATTACCAAAAAACCGGCTCTGTACCGGCACTGGCATTCCCTCCAGATGTCGAGGGCAGCGCACCGCCCTCGACATCTGGAGGGAATGCCAGTGGGAAGTACGACGTGTCGGCGATGCTGCGCGCAGCCAAATTGCTCCCAATATTTCTGACTGACGCGGACGATCCAGAATCGAGAGGTGGATCCAGTGCCAAAAGGCAATGCATTCGAAAAGAGTGCCCCACTCCAAAAGGAAAGGGAGTGGGAAAGAAAACCAAAATAATAATGAATAAAAACAGTTCGTAAATTTCATTTTTTTATTTATAATAATTGACCTTGTGGCGCGGTGATGCCGCCACCACGACGGCACCGGGATTTCTTTTGGGGGCGAAGGACGCAGTGGCCGGTACCGTGGGCCCTCCGGTGGCGGAAGCGGGGACTAAAGTGCCGCCACCGAAGGTCCCAGAGGCGACGCTCTATCTTCGCGCTGCGCCACAACACCACCCGGTGCTCCGCCGTTCTCATCCTGATATTTCTTGGTTGGGCTTTCAATGACTACATGCTTGCCATCCAGTGCACCTATGCAATGTGGAAATTTAGTCCTGAATCCTTCTTCTATATTAGCCATCCTTCTGCTGTGGTAAAAAGAAAGTAAATGAAGTGTAAGTTTAAGTATATTATTTTTTTGCAGCAATCACAACAAATAGAAGAAGATACAGATCAGACAGAGGATGACCCTCTGATAAGAGACCGTACAAGTACGGTTACCACACCATCCACACCACCATCTAGATCACCATCCAGACCACCATCCATACAAGCTGTTACTAATAAATGTTGTCGCCCTGCTTCTAAAACGGCTGAAAAGCAAATGGCCGTGGCTTTTGGACAATTAACAAATGTTTTGGGTCAAAGGCAGAATGAAAATATACCTGCTCACAAAGACGATAATTGCGATCTATACGCAAAATTATTGGCTATAAAGCTAAGTGAACTGTCAACTGATGAACGAAAAATTATGATGTACCAAATAGATAGGTTGTTTATAAACAGAATCAGTCAAAAATCAAATGAGCGTCATACACCATACCCTCAATATTATTCTCGACCGTCGTCAATGGCTGGTGCATATTCAACACCATCTCCTCAAGTCATTCCGAGTCGGCCAACATCAGTTAATAGTGTTTATTCTGTACCTATTCATAACAACCAAAGTTTTTTTCGCTCTTCAAACAAACAAACTTCTTATTCAGCGCCAGACATGGCAAAACATATACCAACTCCAATAGCTCCAGCTCCGTCTACATCAACAGCACCCTCGTCATCTATTCGTATCATATCGGACCAAATCATCAACCCAGCCCCACGTGAAACCAACATTATAAACATGGCTATGTTGAATGCTTTCGAAGATTTTGATTCGTCGACATAATTCTTATTTAAATTAATAAATAATTAAACAATAAAGCAGTCGGCTAACATACATTCATAGAACAGATTTCCTATGATTCTATTAAAATCTAAATAAATGTATAACATAATGTTTTGTTTTATTCCTACCTTAACTAGATCCTTTAGAATTTCATTAAGAGCTCGGCAAACTTCACGAATGATTATTGATATCATAGAGACAGATACTTTAAACAAGTAGTGAAGGCTTTTGTAAGAATCACCAGATGCCAAAAATCGTAGCGTAATGGCAAGACGAAATTTGGCTGGTATAGCTTCTCTGAAGTCTGTATCATGCTTGGATATCATTGGTGAAATTTTTTGCAGTAAAAACTCAAAATCAGAATAGCTCATTCGGCAGAAGTTATGATACTCTCCAGATGGTTCATATAAAAGTTCATTAAATTTCTCTTCTATAAATTGTCTGTAACAAATAAAATATATCGTAAGTATTGTGGCATAACTCAACTGCAACAGATAATGGTTAAATCAAAATAGTAGTTACCTGGTACGATTATGATAAATCTTTTTCATCCACCATCTTCGCTGTCGTCGAGCTCTCCTTTTTTTTATTTCACTTTGCTTACATTTCAAATAAAAGTACGTTAAACCAAATGCAATAGCCGTCGCAAGTTCGGTGTCCGCCATGCTTGGATGTACACACATCAAAAATGTCTAGGGATCAAGCATTTTTATGCGGATTTCTTGAGATTGAGATGTGGCTTTGTAATAAATTTATGATTTTATAAATTTATATGGATCCTTTTTGGTGCATTTCATAATTTGAATCAGGAACTCTCAATCAAATTCGAGTAAAAGATGAAAATAAGCTGTCAATATTTTCCCTATAAAAACATACAACGCATTGAAGACATTATTAGTGCTACTGTTTCCCTACTACTGATTAAAACCAACGTTATTATGGAGCGGCGACGTCATTTAAGCAGGGAAGAAATGCTCAGAGCCGTGGGAATGATAGAAGCTGGTTCCCGGCAACGTACTGTAGCTTTAGCTCTGAATACAAGTCAGAGTGTTATCAGTCGACTTTGGACACGTTACCGAAGCACTGGTACCGTGGCTGAGCGCCATGGAGGACGGTATCGCTGCACCACACGGAGACAAGACCGATACATTCAAATCTTAACTCGAAGAGCTCCAACAATAACCGCCATGATGTTAGCCGTGAGGCTTCATCACTCTTCAGGGAACTTAATTAGCGACCAAACAGTCAGAAACCGCTTGCATGAAGTGAACCTTCATTCCCGAAGACCGCTACGGGTACCACCTATAGCAATGCACAATCGTAGGATTCGATATCAATGGGCTCTTGAACACAGAAATTGGGCAGAAGAACAATGGCGTTTCGTGTGCTTTTCTGATGAGTCTCGTTTTGGTATGAGACCGGATACAAGACGTATACGACACTGGAGAACCCCTGGACGCCAACAGCGATTAAAATCCTGCCAGGAAGTCCATCCTTATAGTGGTGGAACCATCATGGTATGGGTGGGTATTTGGATCGGCGGAAGAACTGAGTTGATTTGGATCAGAGGCAACCTCAACGCTCAAATTTATGCTGAGACGATTGTATCAGACGTCATCGTTCCTCTACAAGTGCAAATCGGTCCCTTATTTCAGTTAATGCATGATAAGGCACGACCGCACACCGCAAGAGTTGTAAGACAGACTCTCGCCGCAGCTAACATCAATGTCCTGCCCTGGCCTGCTCAGTCGCCAGACTTGAACCCGATTGAGCATGCATGGGATATGCTACAGAGAAGAGCTCTGCCGAATATGGAGGGTATCCAGTCGCAAGAAGACCTTTTTTTGTTGTTGCAACGAACATGGGCGGCCATTCCACAGCGTGATTTGGATGAACTCATTTTGAGTATGCCAAACCGATGTTCTTGTGTTGTTAGTGTTCGCGGTAGAAACACGGATTATTAATTGTTTAAGTTACCCAATAAAATGTTAAAGAAAACTGTTATTTCAGTCTTTTTTTCGAACTTTAATGTTAGTGGTTCAAATGTCAAAAATCCCTTTATTAGGAAAATGGCAAATTTCTTTATTAATGCAAAGGTGACTTGGTTTATCGTTACTGTGACAAACGAAAACACTTTATTTGATGAATCCTTAAAGAAAATTTTAATTAATATCAATCAGGAGAAAAGTTATTGCAAAAATATATGTTGATCCCTAGATACTTTTGATGTGTGTATATTGCAGACTGACGCATTCACAAGCGTATAAACGCCTTTCAAACGCCAAACGAGATTTGTGGAGGCTTGGGACTGTTTGCAGTTTGCCAAGGCTTGGCAAGCGTGTAAACGTACCATTAGACAGCAAAGCCGCCGCGGGCTTGCTAGTACCTACCTATAGTACCTATATTTTTACCTATAGATATGCTATGCTCATAGTTTTAAAATTTAATAGGTACCTACCTATTATTATTATTAACACATGTTTTAATATTTTATTTCAGTCAGTATCTGAAAACCACAATAACCACTTTACGACAGCTACAGTTGATTGGATTGTAAAAAATATCTTCCGTTCTCATTTTTCGATGATGAAGATACACAGGAATATTTTCGATTAATTTGCCCGAATACGACATTTCCTAAAAGGTCGACTCTTAGAAGGAAGGTCAAAGAGCGATTTGAAGAACTACAATCGAATGTTAAAAATCGACTACAACAATATTCTTGTAAAATGTCATTTACCATTGATGGATGGACATCCATTGCTGGTAGGAGTTACTACGGGGTCACTATTCACTATATAGACAACGAATGGAAGTATCGATCTGTAGTCCTTGATTTTATACCATCGCGCGGTTATCATCGACATACTGGGTTAGATATTGCAACGATTTTCCACGAATGTTTATTGGAATATGGCATAATTGATAAGATACAGGGTATCACGGTGGACAACGCAACTGCAAATACCAAATTTATGTATGAACTTGGCAAACAACTGCTGCATTTTGATTCAGAGAATCAACATTTCCGGTGCTTTGCTCACATTTTGAACCTTGGTGTACAAGATTTGCTAAAGACCTTAGCATTACACAGTGAAACTGACAATAACGAACAAGAACAGCAATATGAAGACTATGGAGACGGTCTTGGTCTTTATAATTTTTATTCAGCCCATCTGACTGTCCGTGGATCGTGTGGGTATTTATTGAATAGGTCTCATAAAATGCAGGTTATTTCAGACTACTTATTTTTACAGGTACTCTGCAAGAATGCCACCAGGTTTGCCACGCTGTAATCATGATGCGGAAAATAAACGGTTTTAATGTTGTAAATTGACGATGCTCGATGTACAAAATTTCCATGAAGAATTTTATAGGACAAAAAATAAAAAGGACCAAGATGCATTTTTATTGAAGCACTGCAGTGTGTCAATGGTGAAAAGACGCCGCCAAGAGTAGGTCAGCGCCAGCCGACACGAAATATAACAAAATTATTTGTTCGGAAGAGAAATTCAGTGAAGTTATTACGAGTTTGCCAAAAAACTTTCATAACTATTTTGGGGGTTACCGAGCACAGAATAAGAAAAGTATCTCGAACATTTGCCAGCACAGGAACCGTAGTTCAAGAAAAAAGGGGTGAAGATCATACATCGGCCAAAAATTTGCATAAATTGAGAGAAGTCAAAAGATTTATAGAATCATTTCAGTGCTTAGAGTCACATTATTGCAGATCTACCGTTATGAGAAAATACTTGCCATCTACTCTAAACATTCGGAAAATGTGGAGAATGTATAATCAGAGCAAAGAACTCCAAGTAGGTACGTGAATGTTATTTTAGATCGATCTTCAACACATGCTACAATCTGGGATTTGGAAGCCCTCGTACAGACACTTGTTCCAAGTGCAATAAGCTGCTTGAACGCATAAAAAAGTCAACAGATCCAACTGATAAAGTAAATTTAATGACAGAGAAAAGGGTACACATGCTGAAGGCCAGAGCATTTTATCGACTGCTAAAAGAAAAAAGGGACGATTTAGTTGTGCTTTCTTTTGATTGCCAGAAAAATCAGGTTTTGCCTAAAATATCCAGTCGCCAATTATATATATATAATTTTGGAGTCGTAAAGTCAGTGCCAGAAAATACCTTGAACAGGAACAACGTAACGCTGTATACCTGGACTGAAGATGAATATCGTAAAGGCGCAAATGAAATAGCGTCAGCCGTTTATAACACGCTTCAAAATACAATGCTCAATGAAAATGTCAAAACTGTTCGACTGGTGGCGGATGGATGCGACGCCCAGAATAAAAACAGTATTATGGTCGGAATGTGCTTCAAATGGTTGACTTAGGCACCGCACCATATTAAAACAGTCGAACTAGTTTTCCCCATTCCCGGTCACTCGTTTATTCCACCTGATCGGGTTTTCGGTCTTGTTGAGAAGGAAATAAAACGTATGGAGACCATTTTAAAACCTGTGGAATACATAGAAATCTTTAATATATATGTTGTGTTATTGAATAATGTTAAGGATTGGAAAACTGCTCTCGGAACTATAATTCGTCCACCGGGAAACTGGCACTTCCAATTTAACCAATGCAAAAGATTTTTCTTAAAACGAAACAAAAGCAATGATGTTTACGTAAGAGGGGAGGCCAACTATAACGCTGATATCGGAAGTTACAAGTCAGTTTTAAAGTGAGGAAAAACATTTAATGACCTGAACCCGGATTTGATAGAAAAAGAAAAAGTTGCAGTAAAGTGAGATTAAATAAAAGATGTGGACGCTCTACTAAAAAAACACTTTGGCGAGAATTGGAATTCTAGGGATGATTTAAACTTCTACAAACAGGCAATGCTACGAGCAGATAACGAAACTGAAGATTGTGAAGATGAAGATGTCTGTGAAGTTGCAGTGCCTGATACGGACTTAAGAATTTAATTACCTACATAATTAAAATTGTTTTACGGGACTTACGAATTCAATTGCATAATTAAACTTAATTTGTTACTGTATTGCTGGTTTTTATAAAATAAAGTCTTTTTAGAATAAAAAAATTACAACAATCTGTCTTGTTTCGTTGACTGTACTTTATCTACTAATAATACGCTTTGAAGCAAATGCACTACTGTCCTTTCCCTTAGCTGCAGATTCGCCACTGTCCAATGTCATTTAGACGCAGATTCACCACTGTCCAATGTGAGATGCAAAGTCACCACTGTCATGTCTGTTTATTATGTTTTTATCGAATTTATATTAGTTTAGAATAGAATGCATATTGATTTCTATTTAAAATATCTTCCCAAACATTAAAAACATGCATTGCTATAGACAATCGAATATAATGTTGCTTTGCTAAAGTTTCTTTCAATGACCTAAATACAATTTAAGGACAATGGCGCATTTGCTTTTAGCCCCCTCACTATGTATTCATATTTTTATCTATAAAATTAATGCGGTAAATTTCAACTAATCTTGATAACTTCTACATTTTACTTTATTTGAATAAGTGCCATATATGAACGGATAGCTCAAAAGCAATTTCATAATTTCTACATAGATGGCACTGCTAGACCCAATACTGTTTGATCGACACGGCCATTTTGTTTGCTTCTCTTTTTCTTGTTTGCACGTGCAAATTAGTGTCTCACATTTTTGCGAAAATGGTAATTATGGTGTTTTTCGAAGATTTTCAAAGGTCAAAGACATTTAATTAAAGCCTATTTCATGTTTTTAGCAAATTGTTTTCTGTTGTAACTTGCGTTTTAACAGCATTTTGGTGTGAGTTTGAATAACCCCCACCTGGATTGTAATGGCGGCTAATTTCAACTTTTTTGCAGTTGAAATTGCCCTACCACTTTTTATATGGAAATGAACAAAAACTAGTGATGTGCATGTTTCGATATGTTTTGTCGATGTAAATACTTTACAAATATTTAACTTGTAGCTATATTATTGTAATATTTCTATTCGCAGGATCGCAACACGATTCAAATCGATGCATTTCGAGGGATTTTTCAATTTCTTACTACTTTATAGGGTGTGGCGTAAGTAGTGGTCCACCGTTCAGGATTCGATGAACCAGGTAATTAACTATAACAATTAAAAATTTAAACCTTTTATACCCAAGGGTTCCGAAAATATTACTTTATAGGGTGTGGCGTAAGTAGTGGTCCACCGTTCAGGATTCGATGAACCAGGTAATCAACTATAACAATTAAAAATTTAAACCTTTTATACCCAAGGGTTCCGAAAATATTTCCTTTTTGTCTTTTATTTACGAAATTTCTACCCTTTATTTCAAATTTGGTTGTAGTTTCAACAAAAGTCATTAATCCTTCATTTTGATTTCTGTTAATTACTGCTGAATATTAGAGCTACCACGATAAATTATGATTTTTTATGTAAATTCCGCTCTTTTGAAGAAAAAGTTGGTTCTTCTCTAATTTTAACTCTAATTTTTAACACACCATCAAGTTCAAGAGAGATTTTTGTAAAAAAAAAACGTACCACATTGTCAGTGCCCATGTATTTAATAATATGCCTACTAAATACCGATTTCAAAATGATATTATTATAACAGATCCAATAATTTAACAAAAAGATATTCAATTTTAATTGAAGAAAAGAAGATTTTCATTAAACTACTTTTTTAAACTTTATTGCGTTAACACTTACGATATTTGCTAAAAAATGCACTACAGTGTCAATGCCCATTTGTTTTAAAAAAAACTACTATAACAGAGTTATGTAGACCTAACTTGTTACTTCAGGTATTTGAACAAAGAATTTAAAAAAAAAAAACAAATCATTTTATTTATCATTTATTATTAATCTTTGTCATGATTACAATCATTAAAATTAAACGAAATGTTCAAAATGGCCCCCATTCGCAGCAATACACGCTCTGCAACGTCGAATAAACGACCGTTTAAGTCGTCGGGCAAACCCGCTTTCGCTGACTTCTCTAGCTGCTGCCTGGATTCAAGTCCTCAATTGGTCAATACTTGTGATTTCTTTGCTATAGACTTTTTCTTTTAGGCAACCCCAATAAAAGAAATCTAGGGGATTTAGATCTGGCGAGCGTGGTGGCCACAATATTGGACCTAAGCGCCCAATCCACCTATTTGGATACGCTGTATCAAGGTGCTCTCGTACTCTAACAGCATAGTGAGCGGGACAGCCATCGTTCTGCAGCCACATGTCTTCTTGGACTTCAGGAACGACACCTTCCAGAAGCAAGGGCAAGTCAATTTGCAAAAAACTTAAATATGTTTCTGCATTTAATGTTTCTGGCAGCTCGTGTGGACCGATTATCTGTCCGTTAATGATACCAGTCCAAAGGTTTATTTTAAATCGATACTGTGATCTGTCTTGCCTTATGAGATGCGGGTTTTCTAGCTGCCAGTTATGCAAATTGTGTAGATTTAAATATCCATCTTTTTTGCAGGATGACTCGTCGCTCCATTGTATTTTATTAAAAAACGGATAATATTTTTGTGTTCACCAAAAATCTAAAGGTACATCTATGTATGCATTTCTAAAATATTGATCTTAAACCCGTTTAATTGTTTTACTATAATTAAACTACTCGGCCAACAAAATATGTAACATCAAACAAATTCCAAATTAACACCAAGATATAAATAACACTTTTTTATTGTAGTGCGCTGCAAATATTCTATTGTAACAATTACTATTTTATTCTTCCTCGAAAAATACTGATCGTGCACCAAATATTCCTGAATGTTACACAAAATATTTAGTATGCATCCTAGTACCGTATACCCATTTAAAACGGTTTTGTACAACTTTTATGTTACTGAAATAATTATAATTGAAGAACAAATAATGCATTTCGTAAAACATTACTTCTAAGACTTATATTTATTTTACTGAAAATGTTTTTGGCGCGCTTGCGACGCGCATATGCCTGCCTATTGCTCTCTGTTGTGCGACGGAGACGGCGCGCGGCGGCGTGGCGATGGCAGGCGGGGCGGTTCGTTGAGTGAGATAGAGATATTGCAGGATCATAGGAGAAAGCGAGACGTTAGATACACGTGCGACGTTACCGGCATGCTTCTAGTGTTTGTTAATTTACTATTATCCTGTGCGCGGCGAAGAGATTCTGATTTATTGTTTTAAATGTGGGATCTTTTGTTTTAATTAAGGAATAGTATTAAACAAATAGTTAGTTTTTGTTGTTGTTGAATATATCAAGTATTTTAGTATGGAACCAGAACAATTGAAGACATGAGTGGATGAAGGGGTTATGTAACATTTTTAGAAAAAACTATTTTTTACGCTGAATGAAGGTGTTACGTACCTACAAACCATATTCAATTTTAAAACAACGCTAAAACTAAGCTTAAAGCTTAGTTTTAGAAACACCAGGTGATGAAGGGGTTATGTACCGACATAAAATAACAATCACAATGAATGAAAGTGACATGGGCACTTTTTAAGTCTTTCTTGCGTGGATGAACGAGATAAGTGCAAGCAAACGCGCGGTTGCGTTGCGTTGTTCTGGATGAAGGAGTTATGTGCTGTACTTGTCTCTTTCTTTCATTTCACTTCGTGTTTAATAGCGCTGGAGCACGGGTCACGTACGCATTTCGCGAGTGTTTTGTTTATTATTTTAGTTAAACTTGTGTTTAAACTTATTTGTTCTTATCTACAATAATGTCAAGGGCTAAAAGACTTGTAGACGCTGCTATAAACTCTCCTACTTTGCGTGATTTAAATTGTGATTTCTTAACTAACGACAATCCTAACCTCGAAATCTTCGAAAAAAGTAAGTTTTTTCTGTGTGAATAATTAATTGATTTATCTAGTATTATTTTTTCTAGATCACCATTACAATAATGGAACAAAGGTTTCTATGTTTAGATTATCACAGGTGGTTATTATTACTGGCAGCAAAAATTTTACTTACCTATATCTAATTTATGAGATTTTTATTTATTTCCATGGGTAAGCAAAGAACGACCTTCGTACGATATTGCAACTAAATAGTGCACACCTTGTCTCATGATAGCGGTTTGATATAGGCATAATTTATTCACCGATTGCTTCATTTATTTATTCTGCTAATTTAACATACCTAATGTGTTAACGTGTTTGTGTGTGGGTTTGTTACTTATTAGGAAAGCACTGAGTGAATGTGTTTTTCGAGTATGAATACTCTGTGGAGCAAATTTTTAGCTTTCTTTTATCATAGTAGCTTATTAGAGGATGAGACCCTTTCGCACGTCATAACGCTTCAAAATTAACCTTAATCCATTCCATAATTTCTTGTTTGGCTGGCGTGGTTACTTTTGCATTTCGCAGCATTACCTACTTATTTGTTTTGTGTGTTTATTGGTTATGGTGCTTATGGTGGGACAACATAAAAAGTAAAATAAGTTTTTACATTCTGGTTTTCGCTTTTCTTTTGCAGATGGGAAACAAAATATATTGAAAGAAAATGTGCCATAAACTTCAAAAGGTCACAACAACATTGTAAATTATGAGGTCCCACAATCTTCTCGTCTACAATCACCATCTATATTTGTACATACCGAAAATTCTGATATAATAGAACCCTCAGAAGAAGAAACATTGAACTCAAATCTCTCTCTTAAACAGTTGTACTCAAAAAGTTGTGTTTACTCCAATCTGAATAATGTTTCTCCGTCTAGATTTGATGAAAACGAGCATGAAAATATTGATGGTCCTGATTTTTCTTCAGGCAGTGACGAGGTCTATATCCCTGAGAGTTATTCGTCCGATACAGATCTCAGTGTTGGTGACAATTTTATAACTGATACAAACCACTCACCATCAAGAGCAAGTGTAACACTGCAAAATCCAGAGAGAAACGTTGTAGAAGAGGACCCAGTCACATCACATAAACGCAAACAGTTCCCTCCTAAAGAAAATAAATCAAAGAAACGTCCAAGAAATGAAAAGAAATGGAAAACGAAAACTGCAGCTTTAGCACGGGAAAAAGGTGATGAATACTTTCTTATAAAAATACGGTTAAGCCTCGAAAAACAATAAAAGAAGGGGTACTATGCCATGAGAACTGTAGGATGGATTGCTCTAGCAAATTTAATAGAGCAGAAAGACAGTCCATTCTAGAAGATTTTTACAAATTAGATGTAAATGGTAAAAACGCTTTGCTATTCAGTTCCATAGTAAGCAAACCTGTTTCACGACGTCTACTAATGCCAAAAAAAATAAGTCAAATATTTTATTAAACACAGAAGCTTGACAACAGAGGTTTGTAAATTGGGATTGTGTGGTCTATACCAAATATCGCGAAAGAAGGTGGATATCATAATCCAGATAATCAAGAGTGGAGCTTGTGCTTGTGCTCCGCTTTCTGATAGACGAGGCAGACACGATAATCGTCCCCATAAAATCGACGAAGAAGTCACACAACGCATAATAATTGCGTAACACACTCTTAAATGTCACAAAAATGCACGAACTTTATTTAGCGATGTGTGTAGAGCAGAATTTACCGGAAATATATAAAATTAAGAAATGTACATATTGTTACATTTGAGATTTTGTCCCTCTAGTGGTAATGGAACAAAGGCCCAGATGCAAGTTGGGTTGGTAATAAAAGACAAAGAAATAACAAACTATCTCAAACAATGTAAGTTTAATTATTAAAATCTATAAAAACAAAAATATAAGAAACTGAATTGATTTAAACCTATATAAACACAAATGTAATAAGGGTGATGCCAGCCAGCGTTAAATTCAGTTGGTTTTGAACTATGGTTGTGGGGGGTTGGAGATAAACCCAGTACTGTTCCTTTTCTTAAAAGTTTAAATTAAATTAGTTCTTACTAAAATATCAAGGTACAACCTTCCAGTTTGGTTAATGTGAATTAATACTAAATGGGCGCCAGGGACTTGAAGAGTCCCGGATCCCGGAGTCGACGAAGATGTCCAATATACTTCCAGTTAAGCGTAGGTATCGAACTCGGGGTCCTTAATTTAATTAAGTTGAAGACCGGCTTCTAATTTTGAAAACCGGGATGTTAATACACGGGTTCGTATATGAACCGGTAGAAAATAGGTTTAAAGGTGTATGTTTAAATTTAAAAAAAAACCGTCCCGCCTGCGTTAAATCGCTAGGCGGACTCTGCCAACGCACGGTCGTCTCCACAGGAGGCTTTGAGTGGACTCTAGGAATGGGTCTCGCGTCCAGGTCCCTGAGGCTCGTCTAGATCCTGGCGGCGAGACGAATCGCTCGAGTTGCCTCACCTGGAATTGACAATACGGGGACCCTATTATATAAGGGGAAACTATGGTACATTCCTTGAGAATGAATAGAGGTGAGGAGCTGGGAAATCTAAAGGCTAAAACATTAGCCGGTCAACGTGGTCTTTGGCAAGCAATTGAGCTACGACCTCCGTTTGCCTAACCCTGCGTGGTGGGACAACAATGGTAATACTCACGGTTGGTGTAATGATGAAAACACTTTACTGCAAGATTCGAGCGGCTTGTGAACGAGTCCGCCTATTTCATTTGCGAATCCTTTCAGCACATGGAGTCCTGTAATAAATATCCAGGGATTACGACAATATCCTCGCAACGACCTGGGAGGGCCTCAGAGATCACTTCCAAACACTAATTCACCAAAATCCTTACCTTTCAAAACATGGGATAAAGCTTGCAGCTCACATCGGCAGCGGGTTCAATTGCAAATTGACGCCCGTGACCTTCCATTGTCCTGTCATGCCTCCAAACCGGAATTAGGCGGAGCACCTAGAAAATCTCCCCTGTTGCAGGCAAAACTTATAAGAGCACGCATGCCAGAATCACCACACTAAGATATTTCATTCCTTGAAATCCCTAACAACTGTCCAACATGACGTTTATACTCTAAAACAATAACAATATTCAGGATCCAAGCTGACAAACTAATTATTTCTTATTTCAAACACTAAAGTTTGTGTTGAGTGGGGTAACTTTTCCCTTGATTCCATCGGCGAATTGAGAATGTATAACCTGGTCACACTAAGTCATGGACAAACCACAGATTAAATATGGATTGTGCGGTCCAGGATGTTTCTAGAATAAAGTCTATAATAAAAAAATAATTTCACTTCCGTTTACGATTAAAAGAACAATTCAATATTTTAACCAAAAGCTGAAAATGATTAAGGATTGGCCTATAAGATATAGTTCGATGGTTTCCAATGAAAATGTTAAAATTTATCGATTAAAACTACAACTGCATATCGCTGCCGCTAGATGTCGCCTCTAACTGTCAAAACTAACGTTTAACTGAATGGCATTTGGAATATAAACAATCGCAGCTTATTTACGATATGATGAATCTAATTTATTGTGAAAACCTATTTGTTATGGTTTTGAAAAGTGAATTATCGTCAGGAAGCGTTACTAAAGAGTCCAGTGACGAATTACAGGTGAAGGGATGACTCCTTCAAATCGCAAGCCAAAGTTATTTGTACAAACTACAATGAAAATTTCACTTGGAAATCATCGAGATCAATATTGGAAACCTCACAATTTACAACGTATGCTCACAGGTAAATGTTAGGTACAAAAAAACAACGTAACAATATAACAAAGTATTTGTTACTGAATTTAATCTCTCTTTTGGATACCCCAAGAGCGACACATGTGCCACTTGTGATGCTGTAAACTCCAATGAAGAGCATGTATTAAATTATCACGCCGCGATTGAAGCCATGGCTACTGATAGAAATAAACCCAAAGAAGATATTGGATTGTTATACCTCACAGTAGACTTACAACAGACCATGCCACTTTCCAAAATACCGACTTCTAAGGCTTTCTATTTACGCCAGATTTGGTTTTACAATTTGGGCATCCATGTTGTTGACCAGACCAAACAAAAAGCTGTCTGCTGCACATGGACAGAAGACGTAGCTGACAGGTAGTGTTGAAGTTGCTAGCTCTCTACTAAGATTTGTTGAAGTGGATCAATCTTGTCGCAATAAGCATCACTTAGTAATATGGTCGGACTCGTGCGCTGGACAGAATAAAAATTTCAACATTATAGTCTTGTACCAATACATGATTTTGAAGGGTTACTTTAAAATTATTGACCACAAATTTCCTGAAGTCGGTCATTCCTATTTGGACTCTGATAGAGATTTTGGCCGCATCGAAAAGATCATGTGCAAGCATGAGGCAGTTTATGCGCCTGAGCAATATCGAGAGATTATAGGCAAAGCATCTAGAAACAATGTTGTTATTGACATGACGGATCATTTTCGTAGTATCAACGACTTGAAAAAAAAACTCAATTTGACAAACAGAAAGGTGGACGAGAAAGCGAGACTATTTGATTTTCGTTCGTAAAATTAGTAAAAAACGTATTAAAAGGTTTCGGAAGCGTGTTTTTTTTTGTGTGGGTGTTTAAAAAACGAAGGTATGTATAAGATATTGTATTTTTAGAATAAGAATTGACGTTTCTGTGCTAGCATGTTCATGAAATTATAAAATAACCTCAAATTTTTGTTTGTTTATTTTGCTTTTAATATAAGAAAGTGGTTCGTCTCTCCACTCAATTTAGGAGAGATGGACCATGTTATGTATGGGTGAGATGGACCAATAGTCAACCGTTTTGTTTTGCAAATTTGAAGTGGTTTTAAATTATTATTGCTACTTATTTTTTAATCCATACATTCTTAATGTGTTAATCTCTTCTTTTGTAGATAATATGCCTTTAACATATAAGAGGAAAAGTGGAGTATGTAGAGGAGAATGGACAGAAAGAGCATTAATTGATGCTTTTCAAGCTTTTTCTAATGGAATGGGTATCAATGAAGCAGCAAAAACATTTGGGATACCTAAAACTACATTTAAACGAAGACTTGCAAAAAATTCCTTGACTAAAAGCGATGTTCTCGGTCCCAGTGGTATACTGCTGCCTGAAAATGAGAAGAAGATCGTCGTACACATTAAAAAATTACAGAAAAGTGGGTTTACGCCATCAAGAGAAACAGTGCGTAAAATGGCATATAATTTAGCGGAAAGACTTCATATTAAACATAACTTTAATCACGAAAAGAAAATGGCGGGAAATGGGTGGTTACAAAGCTTTCTTAGACGAAACAATGAACTTTCAATCCGGCAGTCAGAAGGTGTCTCTGTGGCCAGGGCTAAGGGGATGAATAAAGAATATGTTGATAAGTATTCCAACCTTTTAGAAGAAGTTTTGAAAGAAAATCAACTTTTTGACAAACCTGGCTCTATTTTTAATATGGACGAGACAGGCTTGCAGCTAAATAATAAGCCGGGGAAAGTAGTTGCCGTGAAGGGATCGAAAAATGTTTCTAACATAACTGCTGGGGAAAAAGGTGAAACCATTTCGGTCATCGCTTGCTGCAGTGGAGAAGGTGTTTTTCTTCCACCCTATTGCATATTCAAGGGCAAAAATAAAAAAACCTGAGTTTGAGGATGGCATGCCACCCGGCTCTGTGGTAACAATGTCACAAAAATCAGCATATGTGAATTCAGAAATATTTTTTGATTGGCTGAAGCATCATTTTTTGCCAAGGAAACCACAAGGTAAGTGCGTGTTGATCCTTGATGGACATTCTTCACACTGCAGCAATGTGGAAATGTTGGAGTTTGCTGAAGAAAACGAAATCATTTTGATTTGCTTACCCAGTCACACAACCCATTTCCTTCAGCCGCTTGATAGAACGTTTTTCAAGTCCCTGAAATGCTTTTATTATGACGAATGCAATAAATTCATTACTGCTAACCCATCAAGAAAACTATCACGCTTGCAGTTTGGAAAAATTCTGGCTTCAGCTTGGAATAAATCAGCTTCAGTGAGCAATGCAATATCAGGTTTTTCAGCAACTGGGATCATACTGTTTAATGCAAACGCCATACCAGACTATGCTTTCTTAACTCCAAGTAACCAAAACCATGACAATAACCTACAAACTGCTGCTATAATTCAACATGATCAACCTACTAAAGAATCAGTCCTTTCACAGCCAGCAACCGTTCAAAAACCATCAACTAGTGAAGCTGTTTCTCCAAAGGCAACGCCTGGAAAGATTTTAGATGTGGTTTCTCCAATACCTATCATAGAAAGAACTGCAAACGTCCGTCATAGGTCAAGAAAAATAGCAGAAATTTCTCTACTCTACTGAAAATATTCAGAATTTAAAAGAAAATCAATCAAGGAAAATGAAAAAAGAAAATTCTATTGAAACTAAACAGATTGTAAAAGTAACACGGAAAAAGAAGGGAACTAAAAGACAAATTTCTGCAAAGAAAGAAAATAAAAGACAGAAAAAACAAAAAATTGAAGACAGTTCTGATGAAGATAGTGAACAAGAGATTATAACTCTGCGTGATAGTCCTGAATTGACTGAGTGGGATGACAACGAATGTGCAGGCTGTGGTGAAAACTATGAGGAAACCCTGAGTCAAGATGAATGGCTGCTGTGCATTATCTGTGAACGCTGGTCCCATGAAGGCTGCACCAATTATCCCGATATGTGCGACCGATGCGGAAATACGATGAAAAACTGAAGATTTTACTTTCATTTAATTGCTTATGTTACTTGTTGATTTCGGTTTTAATGTTTATTTTTTTGTTTGGAAGTGTTAATGATTATTTTTGTTAGGACCATCTCTCCTTACTGGGTGGTCCGACTCACCCGTATAGTATGGGAGAGATGGCCCGAGGGTACTTTTTTTAATATTTCAATTATTTCCATAAAGATGCTATAATCGTGTCATATTAAAATAAAAAAATGTTGACTATTAATAGTTAGTTAGTTTATCACTAAATTGTTTAATAGTTATTAAGATTTAAAAAATATATTAAAGTTGAACAAAATGTGGTCCATCTCTCCTGGTTTTACCCTATATTAAAAAAAAGAGGTCAAGTAGAAGACTTTGTAGTTGGACGTGTTCAGGGAAAATATGGTACAATTTCTGAAGAAAAGAAAGCTAATATTAAAGAACAGATGAAATTTGTGAAACCAGAATATAAATATTATTATGAAAATATTGTAGGTCAAGGTTAACTTGGTGAAACTGTTTTTTTGTTTGTTTAATTACGCTTTTTAAGTAGTTGCCTCATTCTTCCTTAATTTAAGCATACAAATTATTTATATTTCAGCGCTGAATGAAGGAGTTATGTACATATTTTTTTCAATAAATACATATTCTTAAACATTTATTTTATTTTTTCACTCCATATTAGTAGTTGCGTGTATTTACTATAATTCGACAAAAATAGTTAGTAAAATAACAACAGGAAAAAAGATTTATCTCAATGATAAGTAACAAAACTTTGGTGCCCGTTATCTTCACATTTACAAATTGTATCATAACCCCTTCATCCACTTATGTCTTCAATTATTTTACAACATTATAAATACCTAATGTTATGTATTTGTAACTTTTGAAGATTTTAAATAAGTATAAGTCAATACATACCTAGTTTGATAAATATACTTTTCTCTTTTGAAGAGTTAAGTCCAGACTGATTAAAAACGTAGAAAGGTTATACATACTCGTAGTTAGATAAATATACTTTTCTCTTTTGAAGAATTGAGTCCAGACTGATTAAAAACGTAGATAGGTTATACATACACACATCAAAAATGTCTAGGGATCAAGCATTTTTATGCGGATTTCTTGAGATTGAGATGTGGCTTTGTAATAAATTTATGATTTTATAAATTTATATGGATCCTTTTTGGTGCATTTCATAATTTGCATCAGGAACTCTCAATCAAATTCGAGTAAAAGATGAAAATAAGCTGTCAATATTTTCCCTATAAAAACATACAACGCATTGAAGACATTATTAGTGCTACTGTTTCCCTACTACTGATTAAAACCAACGTTATTATGGAGCGGCGACGTCATTTAAGCAGGGAAGAAATGCTCAGAGCCGTGGGAATGATAGAAGCTGGTTCCCGGCAACGTACTGTAGCTTTAGCTCTGAATACAAGTCAGAGTGTTATCAGTCGACTTTGGACACGTTACCGAAGCACTGGTACCGTGGCTGAGCGCCATGGAGGACGGTATCGCTGCACCACACGGAGACAAGACCGATACATTCAAATCTTAACTCGAAGAGCTCCAACAATAACCGCCATGATGTTAGCCGTGAGGCTTCATCACTCTTCAGGGAACTTAATTAGCGACCAAACAGTCAGAAACCGCTTGCATGAAGTGAACCTTCATTCCCGAAGACCGCTACGGGTACCACCTATAGCAATGCACAATCGTAGGATTCGATATCAATGGGCTCTTGAACACAGAAATTGGGCAGAAGAACAATGGCGTTTCGTGTGCTTTTCTGATGAGTCTCGTTTTGGTATGAGACCGGATACAAGACGTATACGACACTGGAGAACCCCTGGACGCCAACAGCGATTAAAATCCTGCCAGGAAGTCCATCCTTATAGTGGTGGAACCATCATGGTATGGGCGGGTATTTGGATCGGCGGAAGAACTGAGTTGATTTGGATCAGAGGCAACCTCAACGCTCAAATTTATGCTGAGACGATTGTATCAGACGTCATCGTTCCTCTACAAGTGCAAATCGGTCCCTTATTTCAGTTAATGCATGATAATGCACGACCGCACACCGCAAGAGTTGTAAGACAGACTCTCGCCGCAGCTAACATCAATGTCCTGCCCTGGCCTGCTCAGTCGCCAGACTTGAACCCGATTGAGCATGCATGGGATATGCTACAGAGAAGAGCTCTGCCGAATATGGAGGGTATCCAGTCGCAAGAAGACCTTTTTTTGTTGTTGCAACGAACATGGGCGGCCATTCCACAGCGTGATTTGGATGAACTCATTTTGAGTATGCCAAACCGATGTTCTTGTGTTGTTAGTGTTCGCGGTAGAAACACGGATTATTAATTGTTTAAGTTACCCAATAAAATTTTAAAGAAAACTGTTATTTCAGTCTTTTTTTCGAACTTTAATGTTAGTGGTTCAAATGTCAAAAATCCCTTTATTAGGAAAATGGCAAATTTCTTTATTAATGCAAAGGTGACTTGGTTTATCGTTACTGTGACAAACGAAAACACTTTATTTGATGAATCCTTAAAGAAAATTTTAATTAATATCAATCAGGAGAAAAGTTATTGCAAAAATATATGTTGATCCCTAGATACTTTTGATGTGTGTAGTTGGATAAATACACTTTTCTCTTTTGAAGAGTTAAGCCCAGACTGGTTAAAAACGTAAATTGGTATATACTTTATAACTGTTGATTTTTAATTCGTAACTTTCGAAGATTTTATTAAAATAATAACTTGATAGGTATACTTTTCTGAAACATAACAAAAGACTAACGTTTTGTACACAATTTAAAAACGCGCATTTATTAAAAGCTAGTTATGAGAGTTAAGAGATTTTAGATATTTTTTAAGGTACAAATTTATGAAGTGTTGTCTGAAAACATTTCGATTGCAAAAATCTTTATTTGTAATTGAATACATACGAGTAATTAGTAGGTGCCTGTCAATTCGACCAGTACTTTTTAAGAATTCAAAGATTAGTTTTAAGTTGATTACCTACTTTTTAGTATGACTTTTGTTAATTTTTATATTTGTTAGATTATTAATTGCTGTTTTAAAACTAAAAAAGACAGATGAATCTTGGTCCTAAATTATAAACTTGCGTAACGTTTATATGACCGACTGTAGATTTAGGACCAGAGTTGGGCGTAATCAACTACTTTTGTAATCGGATTAATAATCTGATTGAAAGTAATCATGAATACATCAATCATGATTACTTTTAATCTTGATTACTTTCAATCATGACTACATTTGTAATCATTAGTTTTGATTACAATAGTCAGTAATCTTAATTACATGGGTAGATTTGATTAATTTTTTAAGCATATTTTTAATAAATGCGGTTCTATATTCAATCAGTATGTATCTTGTGTCTGCGTTTTTCTAAAAACTTCTGATCCAATTTGGATGTCATGGACTTTTTGTACTCTTTCGTTATTTAAATCCTTAAGTAAATTCGAAAAAGAATTTCTGCGTGCTCAATTGCATTTCGAAGATACGGCACGCGGGGTGCGGGAGTGGGGTGGGGTACGGGGTACGGCCGGTAAGCCAATCGTCCGTCGCCTGCGCCCCGCTTCTTGCCATAGCGCAAGCAGTCAGTCTGTTTAATAGTGCGCAAGGATATAAACGTAAATTGATTCACGAGTCTAAACCGTGACGTATTGGCCTATGTGTTTTGGTGTTTAAACATTATTATTGTAAAATCAGTATTTATTGTAAAATGGCGTCAAGTTCTTTTTTGTCTTTATCTACTAATTCAGAATCTGAAACCGTGCACCATGAACAACTTGAGACATTACCATGCATTCTTGATGAAAATTTTTTACGTATTCAGAATCGGAGTCTACGAGCAAAAAGAAAGTGGCAATTTGTACATTATGTCGGCCAAAACTAGTTAAAATTAGTGGTTTTAATAATTCTACATCAAATTTTGTAACTCATCTCAAACGAAGACACGGGGAAGAAACACACAACGAGTATCAGAGTTACTTGAAAACTATGAAAAAAAATAAACGGTCTACTAGAACATCCAACCAACTGCAACCAGAAATTAGAGATGGTAGTACTAGTGATGTACCTACTGATCGAACGATTTCACAGGACCAATTTAATGAAAATATGTTAAAGTTTTTTATTCATTCTATGATTCCTTTACAAGCAAAAGACGATCACTTTTTAAAAAAAATCTTTGGTGATTTAAATATCTCTGCAAATGGATTGAACGTTCCCAGTAGAAGAACTTTGGGTCGATTGATTGATGATTACTTTAGGAAATAAGGAAATTACAAAAATCAAGAGTGAATTGCGCGATGTAGATGAAGTATGCACAACTGCCGACATCTGGTCGGCAAAAACAAGAAGTTTTTTGAGCGTTACCGCACACTGGCTCGACACAAATCTGAAACGGAAGTCGGAAACACGGCTTGTCGAGGATTTTCAGGTACGCACAGCTACGACCGGATAGCTCTTTTACTTGAAGCAGTACATGCTGAATTTGGTCTCGACTCTCGGAAAGTGCTAGCTACAGTTACTGATAACGGTAGTAATTTTGTAAAAGCATTTAAAGAGTTTGGCATAGACGTGGAAAATTGTGAAAATTTTCCCTAAATGTATAGGCAATTCTAGTATTATTGACTGTGGAATAATATTTTGTCATCAATGTTATGAGCATTGATGACAATTCAGAACCCGCAGAAAGTTCTATCCTCGAAGAAGATTCTCACATCGAGGTCATTTCTGTGGCACACTTTAGTACTTATAATGATGTTGATCCGCTAGCTTTTGACGAAAATATTATTCCACAGTCAATAATACTAGAATTGCCTATACATTTAGGGTAAAAGTGGGATAGTTGCCCTAGGAGGATTGATGCCCCAAAATTCAAATTATGACTTGTAAACGTTCTATGATCGCAGTTAATACTTATAAGCAAAGAACACCCCCCACCCCGCTAGTGTGCGAGCGGCAACCGCTGTGATCGGACGTGTTGCGTGTTCATGAAGAAAGATCGACGGGCTAGCTCACAAAGATCGCGGATTACGAATCTTGATATTTTAGAAACGCGTGGAACTTTTCATTTCCAAAGGTAAGTTATATTATTTTATTATTATTTGCAAGTGTATAGTTTGAATATTACCGTCAGTGTAACATTTTGTCATTTTTTAAAAGGGATTTTTTTATTTTAATTACGGCAACTATCCCTATTGAAAAGGATAGACGCCTCGTATTTTGTGAGTATAGATGCCCTTAGGGGCATCTATCCCCTATTGATTAAGTTGATGTTTGTTGATGTTTGTTCATGTTCCCATTTCTTCTTTTCAGAAATGCCTCGCAAATATATTAGAAAGGTTGGAGTTCGTCCACGAGCTGAATGGACGCAAGAGGCATTAATAGCTGCAATAGACGAAATTTCGAGAGGCATTCTAGGAATTAACGAAATATCTCGTAGATATGGGATTCCCTCAAGAACATTGAGGCGAAGATTCGCTAACAAAAATACGGAAAAACTGACATTAGGTAATAAAGTTGTATGACCTAAGTTCTTGTTAAGTAAAAAAAAATCGTATTATTCCTAACATTTATTTTTTTTTTTATAGGAAAACACCCACTTCTTGATTTTGTAAACGAAAAACGTTTGGTGAGTCATATACAGAAATTAGAAAAAGCTGGTTTCCCTCCAACCCGGGACATGATTCGAAGATTAGCTTTCGAGTTTGCTGAAAAACTGGGTAAAGAAACCAATTTTTATAAAGAGACTCGAAAGGCTGGGCCGCATTGGTTAACATCATTTTTAGAACGTAATAAAGAGTTAAGTATTCGTCAGGCAGAAGGCTTATCAGTTGCAAGAGCACAGGGATTAAATCGAGATGAAGTTAACAAAATGTTTGAACTACTGCTTAAAGTAATGACAGAGCATGACTTACTGGATAAACCGGATAGGATTTACAATGTAGATGAGACAGGTGTCCAGTTAAATAACTCTACTGGAAAAGTCATAGCTACAAGAGGCGCAAGAGTAGTCCATTCTATAACTTCTGGTGAAAAAGGTGAAACTTTATCAGTAATAGCATGCTGCAATGCTGTGGGGAACTTTCTTCCCCCAGTAGTCATCATTAAAGGAGTAAACAAGAAACCAGAATTTCAGGATGGGCTCCCACCTGGATCAGAAGTCTATATGAATAGAAAATCCGCGTACGTGAATGCTGAATTATTTCACAAGTGGCTGAAAGAACATCTTGTACCTAAAAAACCAATAGGAAAGATTATTTTGATTCTGGATGGTCATTCATCTCACACGAATGCTATAGATATGCTTCAAACTGCCGAAGAAAATGATATAATTTTATTTTGCCTACCCAGCCACACCACTCAAGCGCTGCAACCACTGGATCGCAGTTTTTTTAAGCCTTTTAAAACATTCTTTGCTGCTGAAACACAAAATTGGGTAGTGTCACACAAGGAACGAAAGATTAATCGATTAGTTGCAGGAAAACTTATTGGGAATGCGTGGACCCGAGCAGCCACGAGTTCCAATGCGATTTCGGGATTTAGGGCTTGTGGTATTTACCCTTTCAATCCCTCTGCAGTTCCAGAGAGCTTTTTTGCAATATCTGACATTTCTTTGAGTAATCAAAGGCCTACAGAAGACAATGCAGGTGAAAATGATGCACCAGAACCGGAACAAGTTTCATCTAATAGATCAAGTCCTGTAGTTGATCGAGTTCTTTCTAACGTTACTCCTAATTATATGGATATTTATTATAGAAATGAAGAAGCTCTTGAGCAGGAACCAGGTCCATCCAATGTACAAACTCTGGGAGTCGGTCTAAATCTATCCAACGTTTCTCCTTGTAATACGGATCAACCAGATAGGAGATTTTCTAATTCAAGCCCATCAATTCTTTCACAGAATAATAATATTATCAACATTGAGGAACTAGAAACACCAAGCAAATATTTGCAAGAATCTTCGCCGGTGCCAATTGTTCCGGTTCCATTTCATAAGAGAGGAAAACAATCAGCTGCAATTTTAAACAGTAAAGAAAATATTGAAGCGAAGAAATCTAAAGTTAAAGGTAAAGCTACTCCAGGAATACGTTGTAAAAATAAATGTCGAACAGCTACAGCTGATGTACAGAAGAAAGTGTTACGAACTGCAGTCAAGTTTCCAAAGAAGATTCCAGCCAAATGTATTAAGAAAAGAAAGGGCATTAGAGAATCTAGTGATGAAATGACCATCTCGGATATTTCTAATGAATCTCATTCAGATATCGACCAGGCGAGAGCAGGTGAAATTGTTCTACATAAAAAAAACAGAGATCTCAAGCTAAGATTCAGAGTAAAGTTCCAGCAAAAAATAATAAGAAAAGACGAATAGAATACAAGGAGTCGAGTGATGAAATATCGATCTCAAATAATTCGGATGAATCTGAGTCAGAGGCATACAAGGATTGGGAATGCAAAGAATGCTCTGAAGAATATAAAAATACCAAATCAACTGCAGATTGGATACAATGTTTAATGTGTAAAAAATGGCTACATGAGGATTGTACCATGTACGGCGACTATTGCAATAAATGCGGTAGGATTAAACGAATGAATACGAAAAAATACAAGTAGACTGAACTGTAGAAATACTTTTTTTTTCTGAAGCTGATTAATATAAGAACTAATAATAATTGTATACCAAAGTGAAGAAGTGAAATATACCTAAGTGAAGAAGTAGAATAAACCAAAGTGAAGAATATTTTTTTTCTGAAGCTGATTAGTGAAAGAATATGAAAATTAAAACCAAAGTGTAATGTGCCATAACTAAATATTAAAATAAAACTTGTTAATTATAAATATGCTTTGATTTATACCTAAAGGCAACTATCCTCATAGTGACAACAGCATCGGGGCATCTAACCCATATAAGAGGCATCTATACTCATACCTGCAGGTGATGAATTTTCATTTTTTTCAGCAAAAATATAAGAGGCACCAATTCCTTAATGTCTTCTGATGATAAAATTTGCAAAGTATCCAAGTCCACACTGTGTTCTGGAATTCGGTTACAAGTAGATGTAGTAGGTATTTTACTTCGCGAACGATTGGCAAGCTTGATTGATTTCTAAGTAACCTCTTCTAGACCAAACCAACAATTCGAACAACTACACTGAAAAAAATGATCAACAAAACTAGTTTTGTTATGTGAAAGTTTCGTTGTAGGGGAAATAAACTTTAGTTAAATTTAAACAATCTTTTCAGTAATCGCTCCAAAACTAGTTTTGTAGTTTTATATTTGGTATGTAGTAACCTTAATTTTTGTTAATAAGAACTGAATTTACTTATACTAACTAGCGCAGTTGTAGCAACAAAACCAATTTCTACACACATCTAAACCTTGTGCTTAATATCAATCAATGTGTTTGATTATTTTTTACTAAATTAATATATTTATTGGTAACTATTCCACACGTAATAACAAAGTACAAATCTTTTGTACTTTGTAATAATAACCAGTTTTTAAGCATATAATAACCAGTTTTGTTAATAACAATTAATTGATTTCATCTATAAACAACAACAGTTTTGTTAATAATTGACAAACAAATCAACCTCGGGCGGTCGTTGGGAGCGGCGGGCGGCGGGGGAAGGAGAAGGACAGCGGGCGGGTAGCAATAGCAAACAAGTTCATTCCTGCATTTCCTGTAGGGATGGCGATTCTTTCCGAAAAAGATCGATTTTTAAATCGATTCGAATAATAACCTGATGACTCGATTCACTAAAATATCGAGGTCTAAAAGATTTTTTTTTTCACGTTTTCATTTACAATGTAAAAAATTACCATTAAATCCATTTTTTATTAAAAACAAGAAAGATCTCATATCAGTAAAATCAAGTTATTTATTACGGGTGGGTACATTCAATACCAAAACAGAAAAAAAAGTAAAATGTCGATATTCAAGGGTGAAATATCGATACACTGAATCGATTCAGAACTACATTTCAATTTAAAAAAAACGATTTTTTTGGCACGAAAAAATTTTTTTGTAAAAAAATTAGTACGCCAAAGTGTGCAGATTTGTAATAATATGAGTAACTTTGATCAGGCGGCGGCAGCGGCCGAGCCGGTCGATGGCATCGAGAGTAGTTATATAGACCTTGAGGACTATCTAAACTCTTGGGGTCTTGGAATGTACATTGACAAGTTTAGAGGTATGTAATTAACATATTCATAATTTAATATTACTCAGAATTATCAGAAAAAGATGTAAACGGCGCGGGCGGCGCGGCATTCTTTGTTGCGCCCGCCCCGTTGCGCGCGTATCGACGGTAGCTACCTACCGTAGGTACATAGTTGTTCGAATTGTTGGTTTGGTCTAGAAGAGGTTACTTAGAAATCAATCAAGCTTGCCAATCGTTCGCGAAGTAAAATACCTACTACATCTACTTGTAACCGAATTCCAGAACACAGTGTGGACTTGGATACTTTGCAAATTTTATCATCAGAAGACATTAAGGAATTGGTGCCAGTAATTGGTCACGGGGCCAAGCTAACCAATCAAATTGCCATGCTAAAAGACATAGTAACAGACGCATTGTCTGACAAAAATACAGTGAGTATCTGCTCTACTTACTTACACCCTACCTACCCTTTTTGTTTTTTCTACTCTTGACTGAAATACTCCCCTACCTACTTTGCTAACGGTAATGCGTTATTTTCAGGCTGAAGTACTAACAAATACTACAAACAAAGTATATCTAAAGGATTCAGATACGGTACTTCTGTTAGATGATGAACGAGTGGAAGATCAACCGACTTCTCTTTCAAATGACCCCATAATTACAAGAGACCCAAATAAGGACTGTGTGAGTACTTTTACTTTTCTTTTTTTTTTTCATAAATAATATGAGGCCGAACTTGGCAGCTCTTAAAAAATAGGTATCAGGCGAGAAGCCTCGGTGTGGTGTGTTAAGTGGAAATCTCACTTTTTCATAATATTTTATTTATAACGAATAATAACGAAACATTTTGTTTATTTTCAGGAGCTATATAATTTATTAAGCTCTTGCAATGAAGGTAAAGGCCTTCTTCTTCAGTACCAAGAAAATGGCCTGTTGGAAAATTCAGCCAGGAGACGACTTTGTAATATTATTATAAGTAACGAGTTAAAGGATTGTCCAGAAAAATGCATCACCAGCTCACGTTTGTATCAGCTGGCATATGCAATAACGCAAGTTTTGAGAAAGGAAAGTGCATCTGTTTACTTTATTCCCTTTTCAAGCTTCAGTCCACAACAAAAAATATCTGCAAAAGGGAAATTATTAGACTGTTACCGTCAACGGCGAAGGAATTTTTTGAAATCTGGCATCATTAAAGGAAAAGAAAAAAATGAAAATTCATCACCTGCAGGTACCAGGAACATTCTTGATTTACCAGGGCCTAGCACTAGTGTCCAAGATTTAACATTGCAGTTACCAGAATCTACAGATGACCTTGATGATAAAATACTTTGGCTGAAGAACTGTACAGATTCATGGGAAACAGTAGAACAATATTGGAGCATCACAACCAAGATACGACTGACTCTTGTAAAAGAGTCAGTCGTATCTTGTTTCAATAATACTGTTGTATTGTCAAGTTATTGGACTGTAAAGTCCAATAACTTGACAATACAACAGTATTATTGCAAATTCAAAGCTCTCAATCAGGCTGGAGGCATATTCTTGGTAAGTGATCAATAAGTGGTATTTTAAACTTATCATAATTAGTCTGAAATAAAACAATTGTATTAATTTTATTCTTGGAATTGGCAAAAGAGTATTGTATCTTACTTGCTATTTTCTCCTTCCAGCTTCTCAAAGATTTCAAGTCCCTTTACCCTGACAATGACCAAAAACTAATGGAAAACTGGCTACTAATAAGACCAAGAATTATTAAAATGGCAAAAATCCGTTCAATCGTTCATTTGAAAGAAGTCTTAGAAAACATTGATAGCCGTAAGTATTATTGTTTTATCAGAACACTAGCTGTTACCCGTGACTTTGTTCACGTCAAATCCTTTTTTTTCCAGTTCCGCCAAGCGATTATGGTGTGATGAACAAACTTACCTATACATTCTGTATAATGCATAGGTAAGTTTAGTTTAAAATATATAAATTGTAAAAAATTTTTAGATCTCCATACAAACTTTCGATCAGCTGTTAGTGGTTAGTACTGGAAGGTAATTTTTTTTTCCGATTCCGATGTTGGTCCCGCAGTAAAAGTTGTTTGTATTGATGGTCTGACTGAACACAACCTCTGCGGCTTAGTACCCCTTATAGAAAATACCCTGTATTAACACACATTGTTTTATTAAACGGCCTCTGTGGCGCAATGGTTGACTAGCCAATAGTTAGCACGGTGATTGTGAGCTTCGAATCCCGGCTGGGGCAGACATTTGTGTCAGAGATAAATGTTTGTTTTCGGGTTTTGGTTGTTGTATTGTATGTGTCCACGCTATCTGCGACACAGGGTTTTCCCTAATGCAGGAGTGTGAGTGTGAAATGTTAATTTACTATTTATTCTCAAACATTATTTTTATATAAATACATGTTTATTTACAGAAAACAATGAAATCAAGGACATAGTTGCGTTCATGTCTATACCGTTTTTGATGACAACATCGAACATATCTAAGACAAAATCCAAGTCCAAAAACCTGTGGCGCCCATCGAAGCAGGAAGTTCTAGAAGGTTTTATCACCCATGTCAAGAGTGCAGCCGAAATAGAGGAAACCATTGCTCGTCGCACAAAGAAGATGCTCGACCTCGATTTGACTCTGCAACCATTCATTATAATTGTCGGACCTACTCTCACAGAAATATCTGCAAGGTACATTGTAGTAAACAATATTCGGTATGAAGTTACATCAATTGTCAAATCAGTAGATGCGTGCTTTAAAATAATATTTGTTCTTAACGCACAATATCCTCCAGAATGCTATAACTTGTGGCAATTTATACAGACAGTGCTGTACCAATTGAAAACTAAATATGACAAAAAAACTACATCAATAAATACGCTTTGCGTAGATCTAAATATTCGAAGGGACTAGTCTATTTCAATATTATATATAGGTAGACTTTTATCTATCTACTATCCTTCGTCCCTAATCACACTAATGTAGCCTCAAATGGTAAAAAATAAATCACACAAAGATTGTGTTTGTGACAATTTTTTTGAGTTATTTAAAAATTATTTACGTAATAAGGCTAGATAATATTGTTTAATGTTAAGTACACTAAAGAGCAAAGAATTTGGGTGGGAAACTCATATTATGTGATTTGTTGCAAACTATAACATAATCTAAAATAATATGTAAGCCCAAAAAAATTATGGGCCGCATCTATTTAATTAAATATTTATTGGTTATTAATATTATACAGGTGACTGTTTTATCACTTTAAAAAAAAAATGGGTATAATAGGTGAACGGAGTAGAAGCAAATGGCATACTTAGTATTCTTTTTTGCGAAAAAACAAAATCCAAAAAATTCGAAATTCAAATCATACGCGATTTGAAATTCGATATTTTTCTTTTTTTTTTCAAAATTTCTCTAACCTAAACAGTAGAAATATCACTAAAGTAATCAGTAACAAAAATACAGGATGTAAGAAATGGATTGGCAAAAACTACAGATGCAATTCGGTCATGAAACTGTACAACTAACCCGAAGGAAAATATGATCGGAAACCGCAAATTTTACATTAATTGTAAACGTCTTTTAATAAGGGTGGTTCAAAAGTTTTGGCTGTTTCCAGTCTTATGTTCCTTAGGGAAAGTTGTTCAGTTTCATAGCCTAATTGCGTCTGCAAAGTTTTTACCAAGCCATTTCTTAACCCTGTATTTTTGTTACTAATTACGCAACTGATATTGGCTACTAACAACAAAACTGTTTTTTTTATATACTAACAAACCGAACCTGTAACCTATAAGCATACTGTAAAGTAAAATTTACTGAACAGTTTGGTTACCAGCAAGCAAATAGTACAGTTATCTGAAACAAAACGTTTTAATTAGTTACAGCAAAACTATTTGTCTACTCTTTAACAAATAGAATTGTTATTTTTAACAAAACTAGTAAGATTAAAAGAAGTCTAATTGTTAGGTTAAATGCAACGAATAAAGTTAGCCTGCAGGTTACACAACACAATTAAACGAACCCCATTTTGTTACTGATAACAAGTAGTTCGCAAGTCCCTAGATTAGGGCCTACTGGTAGCCAAATTTTGGTTACTAACAACCTATCATTTTTTTCAGTGTACACTCTAATAAACCATTCCCACAACTCAGTAACTACCTTTCCTTCTATACTACACGCCAACTAAACCAAAATGACGGAGTAGTTGTTTACATAAAAAAATCTTTAAAACCTAAAGTAAAAGAAATAAGTCTGGCACAGGCATCTTGTCTTCAGCTAGATATACTTAATAATATTCTTCTGTGTATATATCGTTCCCCATCTAACACAAACGCAGATTGTTTTGTAGATTCTCTAAGCACACACCTCAATAGTTTAAACTCCCAGCAAAGCATTATTATAGCAGGAGACATTAATATTAACCTCACAACTAAAGACATTGAGCCGCCGCATGAATATAAAAATAGGACAAACTATCTTAACATGTTATCACTATACGGCATTCTGCCTGGACATACACTACCTACACGAGAATCGAACTGTTTAGACCACTTCATGATTAAAATTAACAAAAAAAAGGTATCAGCATCTATTGCTATTCTACATAAGACTATCACCGACCATTACACCACATTTATATCATTATCAAAGCTACAAATCAAACAAAATATTAATAAAACTACCTCATCTATTGATTTCGAACAGGCCCTAACACACCTTAGAGAAAATAACATTGCTGAGCTGCTGTTCTGTAACGACCCGGACCGACTAACTGACCTACTGTTATATAAATTGACTGAATCCATAAATCACAGCACTGTTATCAAATTAATACCTAATAGCAAGCGTACGATTAAACCCTGGATAACCACTGGTATACTAAGATGCATTAGGAATTGGAATAAACTTCAAAAACAAACCCGCAATGATCCTTTTAATGAAGTTCTAAAAGTAACTTATCGGCGGTACCGCAACTTTTGTAATAAAAAACAAACAGTAAATTATTATGGAAAAATATTAAAACATTAACCTACACAAATAATTCTAAAAATTTAAACACGGAACTACTATACATTAGACAAAGTCCAGCTGAATCTGTAAATTTCCTAAATGATTATTTTGCGAACATACACAACACAGCTAGCCCAAAAAATTAAACCTTCAGCACATAATAACTCTAATACTTACCATTCAGAAAATTTACCATCACAGGTAAACTCGTTTGGTCTTTTAGATACAGATCCCAACGAAGTGGGCAGGATTTCGATGAGCTTAAAATCTGACAGTGCACCTGGCTGGGACAATGTAACAACTAGATTTTTGAAATACATAGGCCATGAAGTTGTTCCAATCATAGCCCACTTAGCTAACCTCACAAAGGGGGTATTCCCTGCGCCTCTTAAGCAATCCATCATCATTCCGGTTCACAAGGGTGGGGACAGAGATGATGTCAACAACTACAGGCCCATATCCATTTTACCAGCTATATCTAAAATAATAGAAAAACTAATAAATAATAGACTTAAAATATCTACACAAATTGAATATCCTAAGTAACACACAGTTTGGATTTTGACAGGGTAGGTCAACCAAAGATGCGGTTGCTGCCCTCAGTTCTCTAGTAGCTGAAAATCTGGATAGGGGCAGTAAATGTCTGACTTTGTTTCTGGACCTAAAAAAGGCGTTTGACACCGTGTCTGTTCCCATCCTAATAAACAAATTGGAAACGGCTGGGGTAAGAGGAATCCCGCTCAAACTTTTTTGAGACTATCTTTCAAACAGGAAGCAGAGGGTTAAAGTGGGAGAACATGTAAGTCTCGACGCGGATGTCACTTTCGGAGTCCCCCAGGGAAGTGTGCTAGGGCCTACGCTTTTCCTGCTCTATATCAATGACCTCTGCAATCTCAAAATCAACAATGCAAAAGTATTTTCTTATGCCGACGACACTGCTGTCGTCTTTACTGGGAATACCTGGCGTGAAGTTGCCTTAAGTGCTGAAGCTGGTATGACCCAAATAGCTAGATGGCTCATAACTAACCTACTTACATTAAACACAGCTAAAACAAATTACATATGCTTTAGTATTTCAAATCGTACACAACCAAGTGCAGATTTCCGTATAAGAGTGCATACATGTGATGATGCACATAATTGTTTATGTCCAACACTAGACAGAGTATCGCAGACGAAATATTTGGGTATTGTTGTTGACCATAGATTATCGTGGTATCCCCAGCTTGAACAAGTTACAAATAGGATTAGAAAACTGAGCTGGATCTTCAAAACTCTGAGGCATATTGTACCAAAAAATGCTCCTACAAACACAAAAACCCCCAGACATCTCCTCAACGAAATATACTTGGCTTTGGTACAATCTGTCTTAGTGTACTGCATCCCCATATGGGAAGGAGCGGCTAAGACTAAATTTATTAATCTTGAGCGGGCACAACGTGCTCTGATTAAACTAATGTATTTTAAGAGGATTAGATATCCTACCCAAAGTCTTTTCCAAATTAGCGACTTACTCTCGGCGAGAAAACTATACATAGTCAAAACTATTCTAAAGTTACATAAAACCCTACCTTATGTCCCTGGCCAAACCTTGAAAAGAAGAAATGACATAATAGCAGTAGTTCCCCAGACGAAAACCAAGTTCGCCAGCATACAATATAAAAAACGCTCAGCTCAGCTGTACAATAGATTTAATAGAGAGATTTATGTACATAACAAGAAACAACATGAATGTAAAAAAATACTAACTAGTTGGATTAAACCACTTAACTACGAAAACACGGAGGCATTGCTAAAATAAAATACAAACCGAGAACATTTTCTATCCCACACACTCACGCAGTCATAAGCACACCAAACACACCCTTTCACAGACCCACGCTTATATTCTCAACACTCACTCATCCATTCTCCCTACACAACATAACCCCTTCCCCATACAGGATTACATCATACATACAGGATCACATCATACATACAGGATCACATCATACACTCGCTCACACACCCCTCCCCATACACTCACTCAAACACCCCTCCCCATACACTCACTCACACTGAACCATTCCCCACAGTGACAAGCACATTTACTTTCTCACTTCTAGTTTTTTTATATCTTAATTTTGTAATTTTCATTGTGTATTTTTCTAATGTATTTTTTCTGTAGTTATTGTTAAAAAAAAAAAAAACAAGTTTGCTAATGTTTTAATTTATGTTATGGAAGAGTGGAGTTTCCTGACACAGGCTTTAGACGCCTAAAAGGAAACTCCAACCACTAGTTTGTAAGAAAAACTTGGCAAAAACAATAAATATTTTTTCATTTTTTCATTTTTCAGATATAGTACCTTTAGTAGATAGCAGACCAAAATTATTTATTGGTGTATCTATCGACTTATAACTATAGCGAGCAGTCGAAATTACCCCGCCTAAACCTTTAACGTGTTTTTATTCAAAAATGAGCCTAGCTGCATAAATGACAAGATTCAATTTAGATTACCATCTAGGAGTGGGCGATACAAATTGTATATAGATACAATATCTATGTATCGGCACAATATCCAATACCTATAAAGGGTGTAAAACACCTCTTAACGAAAACGAAAAGTACTTATTCTCCTCGTCATTGCGATCATTTTTTTGTTCTACACCATACCTGGGAACCTTCTTGTTACGGAGATATTGGGGGTCAAAGTTCCAATTTTTTGACAAGTTTTTTTTTTAAATACAAGTTTTTAATGTAAGATTTTTACTTTAAACACCTCCACGACCCCCGTACTATTCAATCCATCCATCAGCACAATGTGTTGAGTGCGTTACATTGAGTTCTACCACAAAACATGATTTTTCACCCCAAAAAAAAGTCATTTTCCAGCAATAATTTTTGCGTAAAGTTACTTATTTTGATGTACAGAATGCTTGGTTGACGGCTTCGTGATGAGGTCTTTTACACCCTGTATATCGGCCGGCACTGAATCTATACATCAGGTATCCGCATACCGTAAAGCGAATAAAGCGCGATGAGAGTCAGAACAACCCATTAAACCGATATCGTATCGCATGATATTCGGTTAAAAACTGATTCGGGTATAATAGTTAGTACGGTGCTACCGTGCTACGTATCCTTGCGATGCTCGCGGGCGGGAGTGATGTAGCTATAGATGAACGAGCGGTAGAGTGCGATACGCTAATGTCTAATACTAATTTTAAACGTTATTTATAGGAGCATACAGTTTAATGTTAAAAAAGCGTTATAATTATAGTGCGATTCTTTGAGAGATGGATGGCATTTAATACCCTTTTTCACCGAGCCACTTTCCTACCTTTTGTGGCGTAAACAGTGTCACATCACAGTTGATACAGAACGGACGTGCATCTAGTGTGTGTAGTAGTCATTGCCTGTGTAACAACCCTATTACGGTAAGTAATTTTCATATGATTGCTTAATTTCGGCAAAAAGACAGTCACATCATGTGAAGTGACCATATTTTTGAATTATTCTCACTAAGTATTTTCAAATTAGAGAATAGAACTGTCACATCATGTGAAATGACTATATTGTTGAGTTATTCTCATTAACTATTATAAAATTAGAAAATAGAACAGACACAACATGAGAAATGACACTGTTCTTGCTTTAGCGTTAGTTGATACCGATTTATTATATGGGTAGAAGTGTCATGTGATATAACTGTATTACCGAATAAGACAAGCATTTAATTGGGTAATATTTAATATTGTGTCTCTAATTCTGCTTTATATAGTGTTTATAAATATCTTAGGACGCATTGCAACTGTTACAACTATGCGTTTTTACTTTAATAGGACAAAATGAAGCGGAATTCAAGAAGAGCGGAGTTGATGATTGATTTAGTTTTACGCGATGGCACTCCAGAGGTAGCCGTTGGCTTAGATGAATCTGAAACTGTTAAAGAAAATATCAACAATACCAACACACTTTATGATATTGACGATGGTAAGTGACAGTATTTTAATGTTCTCTTTACGTCAATTTTCAGCACCTGCACCTACAAGTTTTAAAAAATCTACTTTACAAAATTATAATTTAAATGACACAGTACTCGAAGACGAATACTCAATTAATGAGGATGGTGTGTGTAAGTATAAATTGTTTATTTTACTTTTGTTATTTTTATTATGATTATGTAAAACTATTAAGAATTCTAATGAAACTAATACTTACATGTTTTAATTTCAAGCACACATACCATGCCAGAAGAAGCTACAACTCCTTCAAATGAAGATGATTTCATCGAGGATAGTGATGATAGCGTCAAAGATCCCGATTTTGTTATTGATTGGTTGTGGTATGCTCAGAAGGAGATTTTTTTGTAAGTCAGGATGAAGAATTAACTGGTAACTTACTTTCTGAATCTAGAAGTATACTACAGCAGAAAGTGCATCAAAATAATCCCGATTTAAAATTCGATATTACTTTACCTAATTTAAATTCTGAAAATATTCCTAATTCTGATCTAATTCAAAATCAGAACTAGTTCAGCTATTTTAAAATTGACAAAATTAATTAGTAGAAACCAAAGTTTTGCTAAAATAGCTGAACTGCTTTTGCTGCACATCCCAAACTAGTTACACTATTCAGAGTTCAATTGCTGTTAGTTAAAATGTGAACGAATGCTTACTAAATTATGTCAGCTAAACTCGTTTAGCTACACGGATAAAATGTTTGATTACTGTTAAGCAAACTATATTACTATTATTAAGTCGTATGTTTATTATTTTTTTACCAATCGAATGTCTAAAAATAGTTCAATGTGTTTGTTAAATCTTTACTTTAAGTTATGTTTATCGGTAGCATTTTTTTTTTGGCTACTAATTATTAATATTTAAAGCTACATGTAACAGCATCAAATACATGATGAGTCTAAATAAAATTCGACATCTCATTACAAAACTGTTTAGAAATTGTTTATTATATAATGTCCATAAATAACAAAAACAAGCTCGGTAATAACTAAACGCTCGCTTTCCTCGTCCCTTGCCCCGCGCTCTTCCGCCGCCGGGTAGCGAATCCAAAAAACGTGTTCGGTCTTGTTCGTTTTATGCTGCCGTCGCGCGCGCTGTTGTAGTTGACTTTGTTGTAATAATGTTCTATAATTAATAAAAATATATATTCGTCGTAGCGCATGGTGTACGTAAAACTATTAAGTGATTTAAGAAGACGATGGCGAGAACTACCTGGCATGGAGAAGGCGGTGGATCCCATGGCCGATTACCTAAAGTCATAGGGTCTCGAAATGTATGTCCAGACGTTTGCAGGTATGTGCAATATTTTTATCCAATTTAAATATAATTAACAATGATTTTGTAAGTGTCTACTTATATACTTCAAGCCTGACGGTTATATTCTGTTCTGGCCAACTTTGATTTTGCGCCTTTCAATTCAAGACTATAGACCAACGCTGTCTGTCAATCAGTCAGTTTTGAGTGTCCTTATTACATGTAGATTTTTGATGTGTAAGTACATAAAATTTATGCCAGTTGTCAATAAAAACTAAAATGATGGAATAAAAAAATTATCATGGGTATTATATTTTCTGTAGGTACCTACCGTTACATAGATCAAGATAGTTTATGTAGGTAGTTACTACATTTTATCAGATTTTGAGGTGATAACTGTCAGTCTTGAGATATCTAAAAGATGGTCGAAGCTAATTACTTATATACTTATTACCTAGGCACTTACTATATACTACTACACTTAATAAGAGTGATAGGCAAAATATTCGTAAATTTTGGTCATGTTCCATGTGTCTAAGTTTGCGACAAGACTTGTTAATAATTTCTCACCTTTCTTAGGCCCGAATTCCTCTGTCGCTGATGTCGGTCGCGCGTACGAATATACGTTGTGTTCTATGAAGCACCACACTGTAAGGCGATTAACACGCATTCACGCGCTACGCTGCGTGGTGCGTGGCAGTGTGTTAATCGCCTTAAGCTGACATCAGCGGCGCGCGAGTTGCTACGCGCCGCTGATGACGCGCGTCGGTCTCGCTCGTCAGCGCCGCGTTCGTCGGTCGACTGACGCGCTATAGAACGCTATGAGCGTCCTCACTCTGTTCCCGACCGTCGTCGGCACGCGCGCGTACAGTCGCCCGCCACCATGAACATTGATACCGAACGTGTGATTGCCGAGGTGCGCCAACGTCCTGCCTTGTGGGATTTATCGAATGAACTTTACAAAGATCGCGATGCCAGAGCAAAATTTTGGTTACAAGTTTATGAAGCACTTTTTCCCGAAATCAATAATGAGGGCGATGATAAAAAAAAGGAGATCGGTAAGTAAAAGATAATTGAGTTTATAATAATTTTAAAATAATCTATCTGTTATTATAATCTATGTGTTTAAAATAATCTAGTCTAATGGAATAACATGCTGTCAATTTCAGAACAAAGCATGGCATATTATAAACCTAACTGCATCGGATTTCCAGGAAATTGGTCCCGCTGTTTTGATATCAAAATGACGGGACCACTATTCAGTTACCATAAAGTATATTCTATTCTATTCTATTCTAAGATTAAGAACTGTATTACCTATGATGCACTTCAACTCGAATGTACTTTCATGGAGCAACGCGGGGATCTTGCGGGGGGTTGGGCGACGCGATAGATAATTACGAGAGCAACTTGAAAATGTGATTTTTTGTTTGTTGAGATATCTTAACGATTTTGGTGTCAAATGAAAGGTCTAGGTCTAAAACCATTTTATCCGTTTGAATCATGTAAATTGGTTCACGCGTTTAGGAGATAATAATATTAGTACCTACCTAGGTATTAGTAAAAATATAAACAACCAGAATGTTTGATGATTTACGAGTAGTTCTACGAAGTTTTTAATTAATGCTAAATAACATTAAACAAAGAGGTAGATTGTTGTTCTCATTATATGGTCAGGATGATGATGAGATGATGTTGATGAGTGTTGCACATAGTTTATGTTTATTAATTATTGGATGGTGATGAAAAATACACACAAACACTAATTGTACCTACACGTTTAATAATGTCCATACACAAAAGTTTTATGTAGAAACGACAATTTAAAACAAGAGACCACACGAATTACAATAAAATCAGTCGTTGTCCGTTCCACGTCGTTGGCGGGAATGCGCAATTAGCGTGGGATGTGTAGATGCTATTTCTTAGTAAATATACTCGTTTTGCCATGGCAAAGAACCTTCCGGTGAAATAAAGTAGTTAGCGAATAAGTCTCTTAAAGTATTGCCTGTCCGATTCATAATGTTATAGCTGTTTAGAGGAACATTTTCTAAACCAACAATTGACATAGTATCAATAACATCATATCTATCACGAACTCTTATAAAGTTATGTAATACACAACATGCTTTGACTATTTTGATGCTGTTAATCAATGAAGTCCTCATAGGCCTGTGAAATACTTCTAATTTATTAGACATAATACCAAAAGTAGATTCTATGTAGCGTCTTGCCCTACTAAGACGGTAGTTGAATATTTTTTTCTTGTGAGTCATATTACTACGAGCGTATGGTCTTAAAATATGACGTGATATTCCAAACGCTGCATCCCCTACAATCATGTAAGGAAACGGTGTCCGGCTGTTATCTACTTGTCTTGGTTCTGGTAGGTTTATTTCGCCGCTTTGTAATTTTGCATACAAGTTACTGTCCCTAAATATTATTGAGTCAGAATCTGTTCCACAAGCACCCACATTAATATACTTAAAACAGTAATTAGCGTCACACATAGCCAACAGAACGATTGAATAATATTTTTTATAATTACTGAATAAACTTCCACTGAATGCAGGGCAAATAATACGGACGTGCTTGCCATCTATCGCTCCAACACAATTCGGAAAATTTGCTCGTGATTCGAAACCCTCAGCGATTCTCAGCCAATCTTCATGTGACGAAGGCAGTCTTAAAGTTTCGTCGTGCAGAACATCCCAAATTTTTGTACACACTTCTGTAACGATTTTGCCAATAGTTGATTCTCCAAGCCGATAGTGGTAATGTAGATCTATGTAGGTATTGCCGGTCGCAAGGAATCTGTAAAGTGTAATAATATGTATTAAATTTACTCTTTTTTCTTATTTTTTATTGTTTCAGAAAAAAATTGTGCAGCAACGATGGAAGACTGCAAGAGATGCATATATGCGTTGCAAAAATGTCTTAAAAAATACTCCCTCCGGATCAGGAGGAAGTAAAAAAAAGGTGTACATATATTTTGAAGATATGAAATTTCTTGATAAAAAACACCAAGCTGAAGTTGAGGACTCCATCGAAAGTAATCAGGCTACACCGAGCGCAATTAATCAGGATATCCCAAGCATATCTAATCAAGACGTGCCAAGTACGTCCAGTCAGGACATACCAAGGAGCACAGGACTTGAAGTAAATACAGAATTACAGAAAAGTGTTGCTCAAGAAAATTCTACAGACTCTAATTTTCGTAATAAACATTCTAATAAAAATCAGCGAAAAAGAAAACAGACGGACACTGATGAATTCGATAAAGAGATGCTAAAGATGTTCAAAGATAATGCAAAACTTTTTAAAAATGATGACATGAATTTTTTCATGTCTCTCCTGCCAATAACAGAAAAGTTTACAACGCATCAAAAACTGATTTTCCGTACAGAAATGCTCAAAAAAGCAATGGAAATTAGTAATATGCACAATCCATATGACATAACCAGTAGACCGAATTCTTCAGATTCTTATTTTTCTCAACAGTCTGAATCGATTTTACGCAGTCAAGATCCGATCAACGTACATGCATATGAAACTTTCCCTGATATGTCAAATACCGTTTCACAATTGTACGAAGTACGTCCCACTACTTCTTATACATACCCTTTATATCACCGTGGGACAGTACTGGAACATACCAATTTTTTCCATATAAAATCTAAAGCAAATATTTTTTTTCGGTTATAACAGAGTTTCATTCAGAGTTTTTTCATTGTTTAGTATAGTTCATACCCCACAGATGGCGCTTTTTCAACACAAATGAATTTGAATCGAACAATTTGACGTTTCGTACATTACGTTTGTTTAGTAAGTTTTGAAAATAGACGAAAATTATTTTAACTGTAAAAACTGTTTGTTTGCGGTGTGAATTTACTAGGTAAGTGTATGTTCTTTGCTATTTATTGTAAATATTGAATAATTTACTGTAATTTTTAAAAATAATTGCCGTTTTTTGTTTGTGCCCGTCCTGGTACATTGTGTTAATAAGTACATCTAATGTCATACATTGAACACTGTTTTTATTATTGCGACAGGATGGCATCCAGAGGTCTAGGAGACGAGCAAATAGAGGAATTTCTCTTTGATTATGCAGAAAGTGAAGATGGATTCGACGGTGATGACGACAGCATCGCTGATCCTGATTTTGTTCCGGATTTGGAGGTGCCAATGGAAGTCGATGATTTTGAAGAGGTTGATGGAGTAAATATTGATACCATCATTGAAAATATTGAGAATTCAAGTAGTACTTCTCAACCGCCAACTCCTTCTGAAACCTTTCCTCAACCAGGACAATTATCGAGACCTGAAGCATCAGGACGCAGTCAAGCCAAGCAGAAATTGAATTTACGTTGGAAAAAAAAGAACCTCCTGCTAAATGAGCAGCAACTCTGCTTCACAGGTGACGAAGACTTGCCAGCAGATTTTCTAGAACTTGATAGTCCAGTACAGTTCTTTTTCAAAATATTTCTCAAGGAACTTTTTGTAGAAATAGCCAACCAAACTAACCTTTACATCGTGCAGAAAGATACTAACATGACATTCCGGGTCACAGAGACGGATATCCAGCAATTTATTGGTGTAGTTTTCATCATGTCGTTAGTACATCTGCCAAGAGTGACAAAACATTGGAGTGGTAGTTTAGGAACACCACTAGTAAAAGATACAATGCCTGTAAACAAATTCGAAAAAATCAGACGATTTATTCACTTCAACGATAACTCGAACATGGTTCCTCGCGATCACGCAGACCATGACCGCCTCTACAAAATCAGGCCAGTTGTGTCGAAACTAAATGAAACTTGCCTTAATGTCCCGTTTGAGAAGTATCTCTGCGTGGATGAACAGATTTGTCCTATAAAAGCTAGACACAACCTCAAGAGATATAATCCTAAGAAACCCCATAAATGGGGCTACAAAATCTATTTTCTGAGCGGCGTGAGCGGGTTTGCATACAAGTTTGAGCCAGAAACAGGAGCTGAAAATGTAGTCGGGCCCAATGAGCCGAACCTGGGTGCTGCAGCAAATGTCGTCGTCAGGCTAGCTCGTGAAATACCACGCAATCAAAATTACCGCCTGTATTTTGACAACTATTTCACATCCCTGCTACTACTAGAATATTTCGCTAAACAAGGAATATTGAGTTTGGGAACCATTCGACGCAACCGGATACCTGATTGCAAACTACCCGCAGAAAAAGAAATCTCCAAAAAAGAACGTGGCTATTCAGTTGAGTATGTTGCCTGTGTTGAAGGAACAGATATATCTACAGTTGCCTGGAAGGACAATAAAATAGTCACACTTGCTTCCAGTTTTGTGGGTGAACTACCCAAGTCACAAGTATCTAGATACGATAAGCCCCACAAGAGGTATGTGACCATTGATAGACCTAACGTGGTGGGAGAATACAACCGCCACATGGGCGGTGTCGATCTCATTGATAGTATAATGGGTAGATATAAAATAAAACTACGAAGCAAGAGATGGCAGGTTCGAATGTTTTACCATTTCCTGGACCTTGCCATGTCCAATGCCTGGTTACTGTACAAAAGGGTTTATAAGACCAAGAATACGAATGGACCACTGCTGCCAGCTGCTGATTTTCGTGAAGAGATAGGTACGGTGCTCTGTAAGATGGGGATAAAAGCACACGTACAACGCCGAAGCATTGAACCAGACATCCAGGCAAAAAAACGCAAGGGTCCAGCTCAATTCGTGCCTCCAGCAGCTGTGCGCCAAGATCAAGTAGGTCACTGGCCAGTATGGGTCGAAAAACGTATCCGTTGCAAGCTACCTAAATGCTCTGGCAAATCTCAGACCATTTGTGAAAAGTGTGGAGTTGCATTATGCAACAACAAACAAAACAATTGTTTTAAAACGTTCCATACTTCGTAGTGGAACACATTGCAGCAATGTACCCGTAATGGCACACTCCCTTTATTTTTATTTTGTGAGGTAATTAATAAAAAAAAAATAAAATTAAAAAATACGTGTTTTTTTATTTTCCGAATGCTACCAAAACAGCTACTTTTTATTAAATAATATTTTATTGAGTTATAAAGGGTTAAACTCCGGATCCCAAATTATTTCTCAAGGATACCAAACCATCCATGGCATTACTAGGAAAGCCAACGAGGACAAGTAAAATGTGTCCTTCAACTAAATAAATAACAATTTTATTCTTTTTTGCAAAAAATAATAAAAAACGAATACAAAAATGTATTGTTTTCTTTCTTATTATTATGTTCCAATAATAGATTGATATTATGTAACTCACCTCAATGTAACAGCAAGTCGTTCCGCTGGAGGTATAATTTCTCGATACATGGAGCAGTGTTTCAGGTGATTTTCTAACTTTGATAACAGCTCATCAAAAGTTTTTACTTTCATTCTAAAATAATTAAAAAACTTTTCCTCGTCCTGACGTAGCTTTTCAAATAAAGTAGAAAATTCACCATTCGTCACCCTATCAGCAACAATTGGGTGAATGTGATATCTTTTTTTTCTATATTGACGCCGTCTCCGCTTGCGTAAGTATGCTGCAGCAACTAAACAATTTATAAACGGGTTCATAATAATATCCCAAATTCAAACTCCGCTTCACAAATCCACAACAAATCCACTTGGAGACGCCTGTACCGTGGAGCGGTCAGTATCGCACTACGGATGTTTTCATTGGCGCTGATGGTCAGCGCGCTACGCGACTGACGGTACGCGACCGACGTCAGCGACAGAGGAATCCGGGCCTTACACCAGAACATGCAATTGATGGCGAAACACTTCAAATGCTATCGGAGGAAGATATAAAGGAGCTTATACCAGTAATAGGCCACAGGGCCAAATTAATAGCACAGTTAAAATTATTAAAGGATATTATGTTAGATGCGCACGCAGTAAGTGCCTATTATACTTAATTAAATAATTATTTTTTATCTGCGTCGACTAAGGCTAGCAGTACCAAACTAAAGTGTTTTTTATAACAAAAGTAATTTGGTGCTTGAATAAGCACGTGTTTTTATATACAAATTATTTGTGGAAGGAGGGGAGAATCTATTGAAATTAGAAGAGAAAGGATCATTAAAGAAATTAATAACCCCAATTTAAAAGCTACTTTAAGAGGTATACCTCCTAGTTCAGAACATTTATTTAGCCGCGATGCTCTACAGCCTGTTATTAAATCTTTGGGTGGTACCCAATTATGGCTAAATAAACCAGAATATCTAAAGGAAGGAAGAACAAACAGGACCTATTCAAATAAAAATGAAAGAAGAGTACATAGTAACTCACATAATAAAAATAATAGATTTGAGGACAAACAGTTGAAATCTGATAATATTCAAACTTCTCACAAGCGTCATAACTTTCGCAAAAATAACTTCAAAAAAAGAAATTCCGATCAGAACACAAAACAAAAACGACTATATACAGAACCATCAAGATTTCCGGGGGGGATGCTTGAAGAACCATGTCTAATTGTGGACGGAGCTTGGGGCAAACCGGTTGATTTTAAATATAGTTTCCAAAGGCCGCCTACCTTTCAGGTCGAAACCGCCACTCAGATATTTAACAACCAGTATTCTCTAGAAGTTCAACACAAAAACCTCCCCCGAGATGACAACAATAATAAAGGATTTAATAGACAAAGGAATTTTGGAGGTGCCTCCTGTTTTGAATTCCGGTTTCCTTTCCAAAATGTTTCTTGTAAAGAAGCAGGATGGGGGCTGGCGCCCCATATTCGACCTCAGGGGGCTCAACAGATATGTAGCAACCAAGCATTTTCAGTTAGTGTCCCAGACAGACGTTGCCGACTTCTTACCAAGAAAACGATTGGATGGCGAAGATAGATCTCCAACAAGCCTATTTTCGTTTACCAATTTCAGAACCCCACCGCCGTTTCCTAAGGGTGTTTTACAACAACCAAGTGCTTCAACTAACAGCACTACCTTTTGGCCTGTCTTCTGCCCCCCGAACTTTCGCCACTTTATCCAACTGGATTGCAGAAAAATTACGTGCTCGGGGCATAAGACTACTTGTGTACCTAGACGATTACATTCTAGTAAGCCAAGACCAAACCAGACTACAGAATCAGGTCTCGGAGACCTTAAAGATTCTGGAGAGCCTAAGCTGGCATGTCAATTACGAAAAATCTGTACTAGCACCTTGTCAAGAGCTGGAATATCTAGGTCTATTGTGGAACACCAAAGACAAGACTATGGCCTTACCACCGAAAAAAGTGGCAAGAATAAAATCGTTTATTATAAAACTTCTGGAGAAGGGTCGTTGCACTCTTCGGGAGAGTCAATGCCTTCTAGGTCTACTAAATTTCGCAAATTTAACAACACCGAGGGGGCGTTTACACTGTCGGCAGACACAGAGGTTCCTAAGGGAGTTCAGTCAAAAGTTCACAAAGGAAGGATCTACCTCCTTGTGTGCAGCGAGAGCTAAGCTGGTGGCGGAACGCCATAGACCACAGTTCAGTGGTCCTGCACAAGAAAGAAGTAACCCACTTTTTGACGACAGACGCTGCGGACGTAGGATGGGGCGCTCATCTGAACGAGAGGTATCTGACAGGCAGGTGGACAGCGCAACAAATGTCTTGGCATTGCAACCTGAAGGAACTTTGTATACGGCGCCATAGAACGTTGCAAAAAGTCACTGCGGAGTGCGCACATATTACATAGTACAGTCCGACAACAGGACTCTCGTAGCTTATATCAGGAACGAGGGCGGGACTCGTTCTCTAGCCCTTCTTCAGCTGACAACCAAACTTTTGGAACTCACCGAGCGCCTCAACGTCACGCTCTCGGCGGCATACCTCCCGGGGAGGTACAACGGCATAGCCGACCGCCTGTCCAGGAATCGACCAGTGCCGGAATGGCACTTGTTGCCCCCGGCCTCGGAGGCCGTATTCGAACTTTGGGGCGTACCAGATGTCGACTTGTTCGCATCAAGATGCAGCGCCGTCGTAAGCTCGTACGTAACATGGGACTCCAGAGATAGGTCAGCCATTTTTTGCGACGCCTTTAGTCGACAATGGAACTTCGAGTTGGCCTGGGTCTTCCCACCACCGAATCTTATTCCACGAGTGTTGCGACACCTCAATACGGCAACCGGAACTTATATAGTGATAGCGCCACATTGGGCACAGTGCTTTTGGACAGCAGACCTGAAGGCACGAGCTATATCGGAACCGGTGCCAATACCGGAGTTATCCAACAACCTGTTGGACTTGACGACAGGCAGGAGCCCCCCTCAGGTACAGAGGTTGGAACTTCTTGCTTGGAAAATTGGGGGTGGGCCAATCAGGTCCCTCACTGGACTCGTGAGGAAAGGGGTCTCCTAAATAAGAGTTGGAGAAACTCTACTATATCGACCTACAAAGCTCCAATCAGGCGTTGGGTTGCATGGTGTATGCAGAACAGCATTAACCCTAGTTGTCCACAGAGCAATGATGTTGCTCGGTTTTTGGCTAAGTTGTGTATTGTTGACAAACTTGCTTATAGGACTATACTTCTGAATAAATCTGCTGTATCCACATACACAGCAAAAGGCGAAGCAATATCAAAGAATTTCTTTGTACAGCAAATCCTAAAAGCTACAGCCTTAGTTAAACCACCTGAAAAGAAAACTCCTATCTGGGATACCGAGTTACTTTTTAACTGGCTTAGGAATACTCCAAGGTTAGACACTTTATTTGACATATCTAGAAGAACTGCAATTATCCTATTACTAGCTTCGGGTCGAAGAATCCATGATTTGACACTTCTAGAGTTGTCCAAAGACAACCTTATTGTGGATAATGAGAGCCACAAGGTAACATTGTGGCGAAGATTTGGTTCCAAGACTGATAATGCTGACACTAGACAATCAGGATGGATATTAAGACAACATCCTGATGAGAAAATATGCCCAGTCAGACATATTATAGAATTAGTTGAAACTACAAAGTTCAGGCGTTCTGAAGTTGATGACTTGACAAGCCTATTTATATCAATCACAGGCAAGATTAGGCCAGCCACTCGTACCATAATAGCTGGTTGGATAAGGAATGTCTTTAGACCAGCTGGAATAGATGCATCACCAGGTAGTGTAAGATCAGCAGTGGCCTCGAGAAGCTTCTCAGAAAACAGGCCAGTCAACGAGATTTTAGAGAGAGCTAATTGGAGAAGCTCTAACACTTTCAGGAAGTTCTACTGCCGTACAGTTAAGAAGAGTTTGATTAATGGGACTAATGATTATTTTTTAAATAATTTTATAATTCCTTAGAGCTAAACTATTAATATTTCTTGAATAAATAATTATCATACTGTATTAAGTAGACTGTAGCTAATTTTTGATCTCATAATTTGATTTATTGATCTCATTGAATAATTTTGACAAATTTTATGTTGTGTTTTTGAGATCTTTTTGTTGATTTTAGTTTTTAGAGAAATTCTAAGTTGTTTTAATTTAATTATTTTTTAAGTTTGATTAATACATTTCATGGATGTATAATTGATTTTCTATTAATGTAATTGGTTATTTGAACTAACTATTGAGATTTAATTAATTTCACATAGCGTTCATAGTACCTGCACCCATTACAGGTTCTTTCACCAGCAGATAACAAACAGGTCTTCAACCAATGCTGTGTGTTTTGAAAACACATATAATAGAACTGTTTTGCATTAAAACAAAACAGTTATTATGTGTGTGGAAAAACACACAGCATTGGAGCAAGGTGCTTGCTGGTGGTTGATGGAAGACTATGAGTTGACATTGACAGCTGCGCTCCAGTTCATGAGTTCTGTCACGCTCTGCTGCGAGTGAAAGAGACAGGTAACATAAAGACGACAATTCAGGTATGAAATTGCATAATCTTAGGCTTAATTTATTGTTGTATAGTTGCTCAAATAAAAACTAAATAAGCAATTGGACCCTGTTAAGCAGAAAAGATCCAAACAACATTTTTTGTAAAATCGAGTTCTCTACGTATCCATTTTGTACACATCAAGTTTCATATATGCACAAAAGATCCAGGCAGTTTGATCACATTAACCTAACAAAAGTTATACGGTGTCAAAGATACCATCGCCTAATTACCAATTTTAAAAAATGCAAAAAAGTACTACGTTGCTTGGACACAGAAATTAATAAGATTTAAATTTTTCAAAAGATTCAAGTTGCATGGATCCATTTAAAATTTTAAAAGTCCCATTAATTATTGTATACTTTTGATACCATGCAGTTTGGATCTTTTTGCATAATAGCTAATTCACTTTATTTCAAAAACTTAAGGAGCCAAGTGCTTTGGATCTAATTTGCATAATGTCAAATGTAACGTTTGCTTTTGTTTGACACATCCATGATGTTTGGATGTATTCTGCTTAATTCTTTTTTAAATAAAATATTCAAAGTGAACTTTTGATGAATCGTAAATATTTTAAAATTCGATATGTTATTGTGTTTTGTTCAGTATAAAACAAATTTAAATTTAATTTGATATTATCCGTTTACTTGATAATGATAATCTTTTTTTACTTGGTAACACTCATAGAATTCCCTGCTCTACGGTCATTAATATTACATCTGATAAGTGTAGTGTTCGATTCGGCCACGGTGTGTGTTGGATAGCACGTGTGTTTAGAATTTTTTTGCTGTTTTTTAAGTTTTTCGGTATTTTAGTGACTTGTCGTTGTAAAATTGTGTTGTTCTTGTGTTCGTAAACAGGTTTGTATTGTGATTGTTTAGCTGTAAGTCTCTTTTTGTCCTTTTCCTCCAAGATGGACAAAAATAAACCCCCTGATCCGGACCCTCCCGATATTCATTCTAGTTTTGAGACACAGAGCCCACTCAACCCACTATCGCAATTCGCGGATGTTGTTTGCAGTGCTACAGCAATGGATGTATCACAAGTTATACAACCACAACAAAACCCACGTAAGCGTCCTGTTGACGAGGAAGTCTCGTCTCCGTCCCTCCCAAGCAAGCAACAAAGAAGCCAAATTGGGCGTATTAAGTACTCGGTAATGGATAAGGCTCCTTATATTGTACACGTGTCACGTAGCAACAAAGAAGCCAAATTGGGCGTATTAAGTACTCGGTAATGGATAAGGCTCCTTATATTGTACACGTGTCACGTATTGAGTCTCAACCAAATGCCGGCACCACCCTTCACCCTGTTAACTTCGGAAAGTTCCTAATGAACAACAACATTGCGAACATTGTTCGTGGTGGTGTCAACAGAGTCGGCAGGAACCGTGTTTCAGTGGAGTTTGCTTCCCCTCAGGACGCTAACTCTTTCTTGGTCAACAGTTTGTTGTCCAAATTTAGTTATACTGCATCAATCCCTTCATTCAATATCACAAGGATGGGTGTTGTTACCGGAGTTCCCTCAGAACTTACGGAAGAGGAAGCCTTGACTTATTTGTCTGTGCCCTTGGGTTGTGGTCAAATATTGAAAGTCCGACGTATTAACCGGAAAACACAAAGAGACGGGGTTAATGAGTGGAAGCCCACTGAAACATGTGTTTTGACATTTGATGGACAGGTATTACCTACTAGGATATTCTGCTGTTATACATCCCTCCCTGTGAAACAGTACATATACCCAACAATTCAATGCCGCAAGTGTTGCAGATTTGGACATGTAGCAAACGTATGCAGGTCTAAACCACGCTGTAATAAGTGTGGCCACGACCACCCGGGTGATGGTTGCAACATTTCTGTTGCCGAGGCCTTCTGCGTGCTTTGTTCGGGTAATCACTTTGCGGATAGCCAGTCATGCCCTGAGTATGGCAGGCAGAAAGCTATTAAGACCGTCATGGCAGAGAAAACCATTCCCTATGCTGAGGCATGTAAAATTATCCCAACAGTTTCCCGCAATTACGCCAATATAGTTAAAACACCAATTTCCCAGTCCTATCGCAAAACTGTGCCACTTAAACCCAAGACCCATGCCCCTCTTTCCCCATCATATGATAAAAATGCTCATCAGCAGATAGTTAGTTCTCCCCAACCATCACAGCCCAATGGCTGTGCTCTTAATAACAATCATGTCTCAGACAATACCGGTTCTATTATTGAACTCCTTATTAAACTTCTACCTACCGTTATTTCTCATCCTTCTCCCAATTCCCAATCACCGTCCAACGTTGCCAAACAACTTATTTCTCTACTTTTATTAATTAAAAATGGCGTCCCGCTTAGTATTCCTTCAGTGGAATGTGAGGAGCGTGTGGCATAAAAAGCACGACCTCATATTTCTCTTAAATAATTACAAGCCTTTGGCTTGTTCCATAGCTGAGACTTGGCTCACCCCAAGTCTTAGCTTCCGCATGCCACACTTCAACATTCTCAGATGTGACAGATCTGATGGCTATGGAGGCTCAGCCCTCCTTGTCAATAATCGGGTCCCTCTTCTGTCTCTCCCTTTGCCTTCATTCACAGGAGATATGAGTATTGTGGCAGGAAGGGTGGAAGGCATTACAGTGTTTTCAATATACATTGCTCACCCTCGGCCTGAATTTTAAAAATATACTTTAAAAAACATTTTTTCAAATACTCAAGGTCCAATTTTGGTCATGGGTGATTTTAACTGCCACCATTATAGATGGGGGTCTGAACGCTGTGATGCCTTTGGTGTGGCATTGGTTGAGATTTTGGATGATCTGGATCTCTGTATCCTTAACAATGGTTGCCCAACCCGCAGATCCCCTCCTGGACAACAAAAGAGTTGTGTTGATCTAACATTTTGTTCAGTTGAGGTGGCAGCTTCGACCCATTGGGAATGTACGTCCTTGTCGCATGGTAGTGACCACTACCCTATTGTAATATCTTTAGTTAATAAGACTTATTTAGAGAAAAGTTCTCCTCCACTTCTGAAATATAACTTGTCCAAACCGGATTGGGCAAAATTTGTATCATTATTGGAGGATAAAATTGATGTTCTGCCAAATTTAAATTCAAGTTTATTTGATGCTCCTGGTCACCACCATGCCAAGAGCTGCTATGACGGTTTTGTTACTGCCATCACCTCCAGTGCTGATTCCTGCTTTCCGTTGAAAAACAGTGCCCGTAATAAAATCCCTTCACCCCCGTGGTGGGATCCAGAGTGCACTTCAGCAATCAGGGACAGGGACGAGGCCGAGGAGTGTTACAATGCAGATATGAGCACCGAAAACCTGTTGGCATACTGTCTGATTAATGCCAGAACCAAACGTCACCTTCGCAAGAAGAAACGTGCGGGTTGGGTTACCTTCTGCACCTCTTTGTCCCCCTCTACACCTGTGTCGGCAGTTTGGAAAAGTATCAATAGGTTTAGACGTGGGTGCTCCCCATCAGTTTCTTCTCCAATCAGTAGAGAAACAGCTGAACATTTTTATGATAAAATTGCTCCACCATACGTCCCGCTTCTTTCTGAATGCGTCAACATAGCATATCCCTTCAAAATGTATCAGAGGATCCTTTCGATGCGCCATTTACTTTGGAGGAATTGAAAGTGGTACTCAAACATGTACGGGACACTGCTCCTGGTATTGATGGCGTGCCATATTCTTTTATAAGTCATTCGGGCGAAAAGGCAAAAAACTACTTTTTAAATATTATAAATTTCTGATATATTAATGGTTGGGTTCCAGATCAATGGAAATTACAAATTATTATCCCGCTATTGAAACCAGGGAAACATGCAGATGATCCGAATGGCCTTAGGCCAATAGCTTTGTCTTCAGTCTTAGCCAAATTACTGGAGCACCTTATCAAAAACCGTCTCGAGTGGATTGTTGAGTCGAGAGACCTACTGCCGAATTACCAATTTGGTTTTAGAAAAGGACTTGGTACTATGGACAGTGTTAGTATTTTAGTAGCGGATATCCGCTTAGCTTTCTCCAAAAATGAATCTGTAGTAGCTACCTTCCTAGGAAGGTAGCTACTACAGATTGGGAAATGATTGATTAGGAAATGTCTAGACATTTTCTCTGCGTATGACAGTGTACTTCTTCCAGTACTCAGGCAAAAACTGCAACAGCTGAGTCTACCGGCTAAGATGATACGATGTATATGTGAGCTACTGATGTCCCGCTCACTGGTCCTGAGAGTCCAGGGAGAGGAGTTCGAGGAGAGGCTGATATGGAAGGGACTCCCACAGGGCTCTCTCCTCAGTCCCCTACTGTACAACTTGTATACGGCTAATATTGGGTCCTGCCTAAACAACAATTGTCAGATCTTACAATATGCCGACGACATTGCACTGTATGTGACAGATTCTTCTTTAGTCGATGCCGCGTCATCTTTGTGCCTCTCTCTGGATTCTTTGAATCAGTGGCTTTTAAGCCATGGCTTGTCGCTATCTGCGCCAAAAATTCGGCAGTAATCTTCTCTCGTAAAAGACGCACTCCCCATGTTGCAATTAATATTTTAGGCCAAAATATTCCAATAGGCAATAAAGTAAAATTTTTAGGCGTCATTTTGGATTCAAAATTATCTGGCAAACATCATTTATATTACCTCATTCAAAGATGTGAAAGAACTATCTCAATTTTAAAAGTTCTTACGGGTGTTTGGTGGGGTGCTCATCCCTACACCATGAAATTGGTCTACAATGCCTTAGTTCGTAGTGTTTTGGATTATGGAACGTATCTCCTGACCCCGTGCAACAAAGGTGCCCTGGCTGGGCTGGATAAGGTTCAGTCTAAGTGCCTTCGGATCATCTCAGGTTTTATGAAATCCTCCCCCATTAACGCATTGCAGGTCGAGTGTGCTGAACCTCCTCTAGCCCTAAGACGTCAATATTTGGCCTCCCGTTTTCTGTCTAGGCTTATATGTAGAACTTCGCATCCCCTTATAGAAAAATTATATGAGTTAGATGCCATATGTGGAAGTTCCAACTACTGGAAAAATAAAGAAACGCCCCTAATTCTGAAATCATTTCGACAAATTTTAAATTTAGATTGCCCAATTGTTCAGCTCCCCAGATTGCCCCTTTTTAATTTTGCGTATGAAGTTTTAAGTTATGTTCCAAAAATTGAGTTTAACATTGGTATATCCAAAAAATCCCCGTCAGCAAACCTGACATTCAATGCGGTGGTGGGCGAGCGATGGAATGGTTTCCAATTATTTTTTACGGATGCTTCAAAATTAACAAACCTTAACCACACTGGAGCTGCGGTCTATTACCAGAGCTCTAGGATAATTTTACAGTTTAAGTGTCCTAAGGAGTCTTCTGTATTCACGGGTGAGTGTGTGGCTGTATTGGAAGCTTGTCTTTTTATAGAGTCACACCATAACATACACAAAGCCGTAATCTTCACGGACTCTCTTAGTTGTCTGCAAGCCTTAATACAAAATTCTTTTAAAAGTAAATTGCACAGTTCTCTGGTTTTATAAATTAAAGCATCCTTATTATCTTGTGCTGTCAATCAAAAAGAGGTTCAGCTAGTTTGGATACCTAGTCATTGTGGTATTAAGGGCAATGAGTGCGTTGATACTTTGGCCAAAGATGCTTGCTCATCGACAGTAGCTGATCTTTCCCACAATTGTCTTCAGGGGTATGACTTATTGAACCTTCCACGAGCTAAACTCCAATCGTCATGGCAGGAACATTGGGATAACACTGGAAGGAAAAAAGGCAATTTTTATTACGCGGTTCAACCAACTATAGAGCCAAAACCTTGGTTCTATGGCTACAAGAAAGTCTCCAAACCTGTCATATCCGTCCTATGTCGTATTCGTCTAGGTTTTTGTTGTACTCCTGTTTTCTTGCAAAAAATCCGGATTCGGGACTCCTCTCTTTGCGAGTGCGGGTTAGAAGAGGGCACTCTGGATCACATATTCTTCGAATGTTCAAACAACGTCCCTCCTCTAGATCTGTATAGCCGTCTCCCTAAATTTAAAATCCCTCTTCCGACTAATTTCTCCTCCTTGCTAACATATTCCTCCCCTGAACTGCTTGTGGCGTTGATGTCCTTCATCCGTCACAATAACATAAAATTATGAATCTACCTGTGTGGGTGTGGTATGCGTTTATTCTATGTTTTAACAATTTTATTATAATATTTATATCTATTTTTTGTTTGTTTCAGTCCCGTACTAACCCGACAAGATCCACGTTGTATCAAAAAATTTAACCTGCGATCTCAGATCAGTCCGTCAGACGTTGTAGCATTGTTAATATATTTTTTTTTTTCTTTTCTTTTTTTTTTCTTGTCATGCACACTTGTTTTTTCAATTCTCTCGACATTGGCAGAAAAGTCGACATCGGCTTTACTTGCCATTAAATAAAAATAGAAATAGAAATAGTGTAGTGTTCGTTTGGCGCTCATAATAGCTCAACCGAAATTATTGAAAATTAATATAAAACCTATAATATTCGAATATGGAACGTGCAAACAATGTTTTAAGAGGTGCCTACTTGGGATATAGTTCCGATGACGACGATCAAAATGAAAACAATGACAGTAAGTAACTTCCAACATTTTATAACCTCAATTACTTTCAAACTTTTTCAAATGCTGAATGCTCCTTAAAATATTTCATCAGATCAAAGTATGATTGCCTTTATTATAATAAAAAGTGCATCTATTATGATTGTTAGTCTCAAAATTTCTCAGTTATTTTTATTTTTCACTAGATTGAGCAGAGTGAAATTTTACTTGTACCTAATTTTTGGTCTTAGGCTAATGTACCTACTCACATTTTATTTCTGAAAATAACTTCATGACTCGGCGCGAATTTTGCGTACGGTAAAAAGGATGTAGGTATATGCTGTATTAAATTTTAACTTTTTTACAAAATTAAATTAACTTTTATAATACACAGATAACTTCTCAGAAGATGTTATAGAAAACTCACCTCAAAGCAGCCCGATTGGATCCCATAATATACGATAAGTCAGGTACGTCTACTAAACTTTATTAAGTTTTGTAGTAATATTGAAATACTGTTGTATTACTGTTACTGTCCTACTCATATTATAAATGCCAAAGGTTTTCGGTGTGTATGTTTGTTACTCCTATACGGTGAAATGGAATCATCTAAATAATACAATCTATTTTACTAAGTCTTGTCTCTGCTTTGTTACGTTTGTATTCTAACCCCGTTATGATATTTTTTACTACAGACGAGCCGCGTTTTGTTTAGTAATTTGCTTACAAGCTTGTTTGTTTGCCTAGGTACTCACTTGGCTAAACAACAAAATGCAACACCAAAAATACCATCAAATCTGCTTTTTCGAAGTCAGCAAAACAAAGAATGCTATTCATTGATGCCTGTTGCTTTCAAACCGCTTACGGGTACGGAGATGTCTAGTGTGGGCAGCTATGGAGTTGATGACCAGAGCATAGAAGCCCCGCCGTATTCCCCTATAACACCGCGCATGAACATAGTTAACTGTGGTGATGATAATAATGATGTGGTAGAGGTTCCTTCAATAACTATTACAACACCGCTTATGGCAGGGGAGATGAGCATTGAAGCCCCCGCTTTTTCTCCGTTAACTCCTATTACTATTCCAACACTTCCTCTTCCGTCACCAATGCCTCAAATGTCTCCAAAAACTATACAACTAATAAGTATTTTAGAAGGATGTGAAGATTTTGACAGTGATGATTCCGTGCAAGACCCTAACTATGTAATTGATGGTTTTGCTGAAGCATGTTCCAGTGACGACAACTCGAACATATCAGCATCTATAATTGCGACACAAGTAATTATCCACAATGAATCTTCTAATGCCGAAACGGGACATGCAATATCAACTGGTTTTGATGACAGTGTACAGCCGGAAACGAGTAGTACAGTAGATTTAGAACAGGCTACTGCTATTGGCGAAGAACCCAGGCGACTGGAAGAAGAAATACCTATGGATGAAGGAACACATGGGAGGCCTTCAAAAGGAAGAAAAAGAAAATTTGGCCAAATGACTAGAGAAGAAAGGAAGCAAAGAAAGTATAAAAACTTATCTTACGTTAATTACAACAAAAAAGAAGTAAGCCCTAAGATTTTTATTGATTTTAACTGTAATTGTGTAAAAAAATGTAATGAAAATATTTCACTTCAAGACCGGCAAGCTGAATTTGAGAAATTCTATGAATTAGGGTCGTATCATGCTCAAAATATGTACATAGTAGCTACTGTTAAAGAAGCTCCAGTCAAACGACGCTACGTATCACAAAATAGCTCCAAGAAGAGGTAATTTTCACGACAGTATTTCCTGAAAGGTGTTCCAGTATGTAGGGAAATGTTTGTAAAAACAATTCACACAACTCCAAAAAGGATTGATACAGCACTAAAAAAGATGAGGTTGGATTCTATTTCGGACAAACGTGGAATAAATGGAGGTCGCAATAAAATTAATGAGGAAAGCGAAAATTTTTTCGTAAGTATTGTTAAAAAGCTCCCTACATACATTTCGCACTACTGTCGTGAAAAAGTAGGAGCTGCGAAATTCTTAAGATCAGATATGACATTTTCTAAAATTTACCAGATCTACACTGAAGAAGCACATTCCGCAGGCATTATTAATACACACATCAAAAATGTCTAGGGATCAAGCATTTTTATGCGGATTTCTTGAGATTGAGATGTGGCTTTGTAATAAATTTATGATTTTATAAATTTATATGGATCCTTTTTGGTGCATTTCATAATTTGAATCAGGAACTCTCAATCAAATTCGAGTAAAAGATGAAAATAAGCTGTCAATATTTTCCCTATAAAAACATACAACGCATTGAAGACATTATTAGTGCTACTGTTTCCCTACTACTGATTAAAACCAACGTTATTATGGAGCGGCGACGTCATTTAAGCAGGGAAGAAATGCTCAGAGCCGTGGGAATGATAGAAGCTGGTTCCCGGCAACGTACTGTAGCTTTAGCTCTGAATACAAGTCAGAGTGTTATCAGTCGACTTTGGACACGTTACCGAAGCACTGGTACCGTGGCTGAGCGCCATGGAGGACGGTATCGCTGCACCACACGGAGACAAGACCGATACATTCAAATCTTAACTCGAAGAGCTCCAACAATAACCGCCATGATGTTAGCCGTGAGGCTTCATCACTCTTCAGGGAACTTAATTAGCGACCAAACAGTCAGAAACCGCTTGCATGAAGTGAACCTTCATTCCCGAAGACCGCTACGGGTACCACCTATAGCAATGCACAATCGTAGGATTCGATATCAATGGGCTCTTGAACACAGAAATTGGGCAGAAGAACAATGGCGTTTCGTGTGCTTTTCTGATGAGTCTCGTTTTGGTATGAGACCGGATACAAGACGTATACGACACTGGAGAACCCCTGGACGCCAACAGCGATTAAAATCCTGCCAGGAAGTCCATCCTTATAGTGGTGGAACCATCATGGTATGGGCGGGTATTTGGATCGGCGGAAGAACTGAGTTGATTTGGATCAGAGGCAACCTCAACGCTCAAATTTATGCTGAGACGATTGTATCAGACGTCATCGTTCCTCTACAAGTGCAAATCGGTCCCTTATTTCAGTTAATGCATGATAATGCACGACCGCACACCGCAAGAGTTGTAAGACAGACTCTCGCCGCAGCTAACATCAATGTCCTGCCCTGGCCTGCTCAGTCGCCAGACTTGAACCCGATTGAGCATGCATGGGATATGCTACAGAGAAGAGCTCTGCCGAATATGGAGGGTATCCAGTCGCAAGAAGACCTTTTTTTGTTGTTGCAACGAACATGGGCGGCCATTCCACAGCGTGATTTGGATGAACTCATTTTGAGTATGCCAAACCGATGTTCTTGTGTTGTTAGTGTTCGCGGTAGAAACACGGATTATTAATTGTTTAAGTTACCCAATAAAATTTTAAAGAAAACTGTTATTTCAGTCTTTTTTTCGAACTTTAATGTTAGTGGTTCAAATGTCAAAAATCCCTTTATTAGGAAAATGGCAAATTTCTTTATTAATGCAAAGGTGACTTGGTTTATCGTTACTGTGACAAACGAAAACACTTTATTTGATGAATCCTTAAAGAAAATTTTAATTAATATCAATCAGGAGAAAAGTTATTGCAAAAATATATGTTGATCCCTAGATACTTTTGATGTGTGTATCTTGTCATATCCAAAAGCAAAACATATTTTCTTAACCAAATTTAATCTTCGCACCAAAACCCTAAATAAAGATACTTGTAACAAATGCGACTTTTACAAAAATAAAATGAATTTGATTACGGATGAAGAAGCTAAGAAAAAGATTATAGAGGAACATAATGCCCATCTTAAAACCGCAGAAAATCTTAAAAAACGACTGAAAAATGACATGGCTCTCTCAAAAACTGATCCTTACACAAAAACGATTACATATGATTTAGAGAAAACGTTGCCACTTCCACGCATTCCCACGAATATTGTATTTTATAAGAGGCAGTTATGGGTGTACAATATGGGGATACATTCGGGATTAGATGATCAAGGGCACTGTAACATCTGGGTAGAAGGTGAAGCTGGGAGAGGCTCCCAAGAAGTAGGTTCTTGTCTGATTAAGCACCTGTCGGAAAGATTGAAAGAAGGAGTGACCAATCTTATTTTGTGGAGCGATTCTTGCGGCGGCCAAAATAGGAATATTAAGCTCACCCTTATGCTTAAAGCTTTTTTAAATGATCACCCAACATTACAACAAATTCATATTAGATTTTTAGAGTCTGGACACAGTTTCTTGCCTAACAACACAGATTTCGGGAAAATAGAATGTGCTCTGAAATACCAACAAAGAGTTTATCTACCTGAAGATTATATGAACACAATGAGAACCTGCAAAAAAAATAAACCTCTTCAAGTCCACAGAATGGAAGCCAAAGATTTTCTTGGATCAGCTAATCTTGAGAATACAATCACCAATAGAAAAAAATCTATTACTGGTGAAAAAATATCTTGGCTTAAAACTAAAGAAATTTTACTGAAGAAGGAAGCAATGTTTTCCTTGTTTTTGCGAAAAAGTTTAGAGGATGATTATGAAGAGGTAGATCTGAAAAAACGTCAACGTGGAAGACAACGCTTAATTTCCAGAGATATGATGAATATGCTTTGGCCAAATGGTAAACCTATAGCAGCTGCGAAATTGAGCGATATCAAAAGCCTTATGCATTTAATTCCACGTGATGCTCACACATTCTACAAAAAACTGACGGGTGATAATAATGTAGAAGACGATATAGATGGATTTGGTGCTGAACCTGATTTTGAGTTAGAGTATGAAACTGAGGAAAGCGATATTACATAAATAAATTGGAAACCAACCAGTGATTGCCCATTCATTTTTTCATTATATTTTTTATATCAAAGCGTATTCAACAACAATTTGAATTATTTTTTGTCATTAAACTGTTTTTATATTAGTACAGATTTTAATTTCCTCCTCCTAAAATTAACCACACATTAAACCAATATTTATATTGTATTTTGCATAAAAGATCCACGCATAGTTTTTCAGGGATTACAGATATTCTTCATATGAAAATGCACTATATACTACTTTCAAAATAATGTATATGTTATGGCCTATTACACTACTAACTTTCAAATAGGTACAGTATCATACGATTTTTTTATTCCCTGCCTAAAGTTAAACTGCATTTACTCAAAAGTAATAAAAGGTTGGTTGGATCTTTTCTGCTTAACAGGGTCCAATTATAAACTTTGATGTAAATAATTATTCAAATTATTCCCATTTTAAGAGGGGAGGTGTCATGGACACATGATATTGTTTACCTTTCTCAAGGAAATTATTGCTTTCTGTTTGTATATCGTTAGAATATTATTATCACTAAGTAGTTATTTGGTATCTGTTCTCATAAGACTTATGATGTTTTTATATCATTACATTAGCATTAAGGATCACTAATTGTTGTTAGATAATTAATGAGGGAACAAGGGTCGTGGTACTTATCTTCCACTAATGATTTGATGTAAAAATAGTCACCACCGCTCTTTCTTGAAGTAGTCAGTAGCCAGTAGTCAGCTATCAGTCTGGAGTAAAGCTCTTGGAAGTGTAATAATTAATATTACTTGTAACGCTTGTTTGATAAAAGTAAAAGTTCAGTTAATTAAAACCGTGTCTCAATCAAAGTGTCTCCCACACACCTATCGACAACGTCCCCGCTTGGGCCATTACAAACTTCTTAACTTTGAAAACCAAAAATGAGCCTGTTTAAGTCTTGAATCGTCATCTATCATGATCATCAACATTTTTTCTAATGAAAAACGATACATGGTTTATTTGTTTTGGTTTGAATGAAGAGATATTAGGGAAAGGGCAATGACTGCTATTCTGAACTGGCACCAACTATAGTCTCAATATTTCCGAATACCTTAAATTAATATCTATTAAATATGAGTTTCACCAAACTTCTAAAACCAAATTCTCAGTGTTTCTTCTTAGCTAGTCTTGTAATAAACAGCAACCATACCAAGGTTTAAAATAATATTTTACTTGAAAACAACCAACCTTTAGTTTGCATAGCACCTACTAATTTTAGAGACAGAAAAAAACAACCACAATGTACCAAATAATACTACAAGGAGTTTGCAACATGACACATTTCAAACGACAATAATACTTTCTTTTTTCATTTCAGCCTCACACATTATGGAACATTGGCTTGCAATACTTAATTTTACCAACAGCATTTTTTTTTAAACTACAATTTTAGAACACGTAAGATCTGCTGCGTAACCTATATGCCTGGACCATATACAAAGACTGAAGCTTGTTTCTAGTGTTTTGTCAGTAAAGCTACACTTAGATAATGACCACAACATACACAGGTATCGCAGTTTTCTAAAGACATTATTAGAACTTTTTCTCACTGAACGATCATTTTAACAAGAAACAAAGATCCTCTCAGCTCTTCTCTCAAGAGACAACAAACAAGTAATCGCCTGCTTAACTTTTTCCACAGTATACTTTCTCAACTAAACTATGTTGGCGTCAGATTCCCGAGAATCTGTCTGAATACAAGAATTTTACGTGGAGCCACTATCTATTTCTAACATCGTAAAGTATTTTAACGATTAACGATTTTATCCCTTGATGAACTGGTGGAAAAAACGAAAGATTATGAAAATAAGCAAGCTAACAAAAACAAATAAAAACAGTAACATGAGAAAAATAGAAGCAGTCGAGTGTCTATTGTGTGAATTTGTGTTAGATACATACAGGGCTGCCAGGTGCTTAAAATGTGTGATCGTACGCCAACTACAAAAAAATCGTATGCCAAGGAACTTTTGAAATGAAAAGATGGTTTATCATTAAGGTACAAAGTTTTTCTTAAAAATAACTAAAATTCGTTTAGTTTCAGAAAATATATGCAATAAAACTATTTACTAGACAAACAAATTTTCTGTGGTCACCTTCAGTGTTTCATTGGATAACTGCTTATAGCTTCGGGATAACTGTTTCTAAGTTTTGTTTTGGTTCAAAATTACTTCGCTGTATGCTCTTTCACAATCCAACATAACAAATTTAAAGCAAATTGAGCCAGTGTTTTATAATTTTCAAATGGGGGCTATCGCGATGAATTCGCCGCTAGAGGCGTTCGTGTAGAGCAAGGTCTTCCGGAACGTCAGATGTCATACATTGTTCGCGCGTTGCGTGCTTTTTTATCGGGTAAAATTTTAATTAGCAACAGATCATAATTGTTAGTACTCGGAGGTAGAATGATTTTAAATGTTTCATACTTGCTAATTTTAGGGAGAATATTGTATCTTAAGTATCTGAAGTTTACACTGTGTTGTTATAATAAAACAAACGTTTTTAAGAAGGTACTTTAAAGTATTAAATAGAATTATTGACAGGATCTTACTCGACAGTGGCGCCATCTGGTGAGCACAAAAACGATAGCCCCCATTGTTGTTGATGACGCCTCACAACTCGTCGGTATTCATAGTTAAATCAATTTTATCTAAAATGTTGGGAAAACTGCGCCATTCGTCATCTATTGCCTGCATCATTTGAATGTCGTCGGGTTTTACTATTCTTGAAGGAACAAGTATCAAAAGTGGCTGTAATGTAGGTAGGTACAGTAATTTCTGGAAGCAGCATTGGTAGGTTCAATATAGTCAATGAAATGTGGACAGGTATACAAAAATCGTACATTTTCCGTACGATCCTGGTCTAGCGATCGTACGGTGGAACAAGCTATTTGGTTTACATTTTACAATGTAATTTGCTGGTAAAGCTGTAAGCCAAATAGATTGTTCGACCGTACATGAGTAAAAATGACAAAAAAATCATAGGAGTACAATTAAAATCGTACATCTGGCAGCCCTGGTTAGATGTCCTGAGTGAGTCCCTATAATGCACGTCACTGTAATGCACACACCAGCAATGCACGACACTGGATTGTACAACACGGGCGTGTACAACCTTGGAAAAGGAAGCATCGCGATGTCTCCAATTGCTGGGCTGTACCTTGCTTGTCCGACCCAAGATTGTACGGCATGATAATTGGCGACATCGCGTGATTGGCCGATTGGTTGGCCAATCAGGTGACTCGAAATTTTGGGACTTGGATACTAGGTAATTGAGCTAGGTAGTGCTGTCCGAAAGACGATTGATTGCGTGATTGAAAAGTTGATAGGGACTTGATCATTATAACACGTTCCATTTTAAGTTCGCCAGCAATGTAAAAAAGGCGAATAAAAAATGTGTAAAAACACGACAGTCTCGCGCCAGTGTTATTTTGGCTCCGGTAAGGGTGCGATGTGAAATTTGAATTTGGATTGGTATGTTGTGTTTGTTTGTTGAGGTTGATTGATGGGTTTAAAAAGCGTAGTCGACGCTCAACAGATGGTCGGAATGGGCAAAAAAAAAAAGTAAGACAGACCAAAGTAAGACGTTTGGGGCCAAATTTTAAATGCATGAAAAAAAACAAACAATAAAAAAATTACTCGATTCACGAAAAGAGAATCCTTTGGCTGGGATCGAACTCAAGACACAAGATTGTAAAACAGCCTGTACCCCGAGACCAGCTAGCTGGCTTGTTGTAAACCGAGACGAACATGTAGATCTTATGCTGCTTCTACAGGTCGGTAATGTTCGGGATGGCGTGAGCCAAAATGACACTGGCACGAGTTGGTCCTGGAAAAACAACTACCTATCGTTGTTTGTCAAGAAAACACGACCGTCTAGCGCTAGTGTCATTTTGGCTCCCGCCATTCCAAACAATCCCGAAAATCACCGACCTGTTGAAGCAGCTTAAGATCAGTCATTTTTTGCACTTTTCACCACATGAGTTTATCTACTCCTGCTTTACACCCTGCAACGGCAAGGGCGTGATAATTTGAATCGCTCGCTCTTGCATCCAAGTTGAGGTAGTCCCGGTCGACGGAGCGCCACTTCGCGGGGCTCCTTCATCTGAATGGTTTCTAAAAAAATCAAAAGAAAAAACAAACACATAAAATAAAAACAAAATGACTCGATTCACAAAGAGAAAATCCATAAGATATGCTGGCGAATTTACTTGCCCAGTTTGGCATCATGTCCGAGCGGTAGATGTAGCACTTATTGAAACATGCAGAATCATCACTGGCTGCCTACTGCTTTATACCTACTCGCAAGCGTGGCTCCCTCTGAAGTCCAAAGAGTGGTGTTGCTTGCTCCTCCGAAAAATATAAACAAGAGACTGACTAACGTCACCCTCTTTACAATGCGGAGATGTCGCGAGCACAGAGTACATTATGAAGAAGAGAAGAAGAAGACTTGGTACATTTTCATTCAATGGAGTTAAATGGCCTTAAAAGGGTTGTTTAAGATTTTAATGTTTATAACTCTGTAAAGTCATATTTGTTACGGCTGCAAATCATATTTTATTCAAGATACAACCTGACAAATAACCTGCTAATTGCAAAACGCGTAAAAAAAATTGTATTTCGCGGGCTACCCTGGCGCTTCCACAATATGGCGCACCCTCACCACAGCATTCACTTGTAATATAACAATCCAGATTTTGAGCATTATGATACAAATAGACGCTCCCGGTGAGAGAACATTTGGTCAGTGGGGCGGATTTGCCTAATCAGTGGAACAATCCAACATCCAAGATTCAATTTTGCGTTTGCATGGAAAGAAGAGTACTTTTATTATAATACACACATCAACATCGTCTAGGGATATTTTGTATAAAGTTCTTAAACTCAAAAATACTGGCCAGATTTAAATTCTTTTGAAGAAAGCTTATTTTATAAACCTTTTTGAACGATTTTAAATTTGAATTTGAAAAAAATAATTAAAAACAAAAGATTTACCGGCCATATTGGTAGCGAAGTATAAAGGTTTCATTTACCTACAGAAGGAATCGTTACCCGTGGTCCCGGGGGTCCACCCATTACCGGGGCGGTTTCATGGGTTATTTTAATTACCCGTGGTTCCATGGAACTATGGATTGTTTTCTGGACTTCTGAATATATCGATAGAAAATACAAATTCATAATAACAGCATATTAAGTACCTACGTTATTTTACGAGTACGAGCGGTGCCATTCGTCCTATTAAATAATATGATGGGTTCCCAGCGAGTCACACGCACACCCAATCGTGTCACATTGTGACTCGGTGGGTTTTTTTTCCAACATGTCTCAGTTACACTGGGTGTGTGACACGTTGGGAACCCTCCTGAAAAAGATTGCAACGAGTCACAGTGTGACTCGATGGGAACCTACCTCTAAAAGTCTGAAGTTGTTTTGTTGATTTTATGATAATCTAGCAAAAGTACTAGGTACATAACATAAGTTCAAGGTGGTATGTTTTAATTCTGGGTAACTAAGTAGCCACTCGTCTGTTATTCAAATGGCGACGCGCGCCAGAGCGCGGGTCATGACCGCCCACAAATGAAGGGATATGTGTGTGATACTTCGAATTTCCTTCTTTAATTTTTGTTAGTGTTTGGGATCGCCCAAACGCCGTCTTGAAATAAAACACGGAAGGTCTGATGCGTAGAAAACGGTGGTGAGGATTCTTATTCGGGAGCTGGCACTTGTTCTTCAGGGAGATGTTTCCTCGTAGACTGCTGAGATCGAACTGTGTCGGTTGAGAAAACATCCCCCTCTTTTATACAAAAACTTTACTGCTGGCCAGCGGACCATTACCTCACCCCGCTTCGCTTTATTTATTCATAACATTTTTTACAGATGCCGTGAGCTGGCGAGTCTTTCTTTATTCTAAAGTTTACACTTAAATCTAACTAAATCCGTTTACACCATACCTCTACGATGTCCCATCACGCAACGGCGTGAGGATAAAGAAGCGCACATATATAAAGGGCCCTACCCCCCCGCTTCAGCAGTATAAATACCGCGAGTAGCCCCGCCCACTCGCTCAGTCTGTTTGCGGACATCGTAGCGGTAAAGCGCTCACAAAGTATGACTTAAAAAACCTTATCTATACTAAATTACACGTAATTATCTTATTCTAAACATGAAGATCCTATTTTAAATATGAATTACGTAAAATAATTAACATAAACTTGTAACAATCAACAATATAAGCGTAAATCTACTCATAAAACAATAATATGCATTCAAAACAATCATAAAACACATATAAACACTCTAATATTAAGTAAAATCACAACATTGACTTAGAAAACGTAAAATAGAAATACAAAAACGTAATTGTCGACTTAGAAAACGTGAATCGAAACCACAAGTCGATATTCGTATTTACAATCACTGTTAATTATCTAGCTATTGCCACTACTCGCGCCCCCGAGCGAGGTTACCTCATGGGTCGTGCACATTCTCCCGCCGTCGCCACGCTGCGACTCCGTTGGCAGCACGTGGGTCATGGGTCGTGCACAGTTAGTCTATTACTTTTTCCAAGCGAAAAAAAGCGGACTCTGGCTTAAACAAATATGACACTCCAGCTCTCCTCTCTGTTCAACCGTTTTCACTCTAAAGTTATATGGACAAGAGAAGTGTTGAATGAGTGATTTACTTCAATTTGAGAATGTAGACCTACCTTTATAGAATCAAATTTAGTCTATGGACCATGCGCCAACATTATTGTAAAATTAAAAAACAAAAATAAACTCTGTGCTTTTTGGTGTAACTGAAAAACCGGCATAAAATTCTTTTTCGCCTAAAATATAGTAAAATTAGAGGAAACTGCATCAAATACGACCGGCAACACAAACCCGGTCAAGGAGTGTAAATAACGAAATTCTATTTGTGGGAAAAAAAAGGTGTCATAACCTTTTTTTTCGGATAGGAAATCTTCAAATGACGGGGTCCCGCCTAGGCGGAGTGTCAGACTTTTGCTGACTAAAACCCATCCATGTTCCTTTTTAGCCCTGTGTTCCAGGGCCGTGGTATCTCTTCGTCTTTGCGGACCCCTGTTTGCTGACATCTTTTTTAAGCCCGCATGGAACAAACGCGCCGTCGACATGGCCTATCGTCATAAGACGGACGGACGACGGATGACGCGCGCTCGCTTCACACGCATATTAAATCACACACTAATAACTTCTGTCCCCGAAGTGACGGGCCTCCGCCGGCCTCCTTCGTCGGCCTACGGCCCGGTGCCCATGCCGCCCATGAAGGATAAGTACTGTCGCGAGACGGTCGTATTATAGGAACACGAAGAAAAAAGAAGGAACCACGGAATTTTCCAGTATTTATGGACCACGATGAAAAAAGTTTGTTTGTTGCTAGTTTTATTATTGAAATCACGGCGATTACCTGTGACAGCCCCTATCAGATCTACTCGACCGCACAAAGCTATATAATGTTTTTGTAATAGGTACAATTTGTGGTTTGTGCAGTACAGAATTCTGAATACCATGGTTCCCAATCCTGGAAGCAGCAGTACGTAGCACGGACGGCCTACCTGCCTTATAGCCAGAAGTACCAGCCGACATTTTTAAATAATCAATAGTTACCTACCTAATTAATTTACATAAAATGTAACAATGTAAAGTCTAAAATAAATTATAACAACATGGTAATTTATACTTTTTTTTCTTTTATTTAATTATTTATTGACGATATAGTGTCTATCGATAGATACCTATAGCTATCATTTACCCTTTAGTAAATAATATGTCGAAATATGGCATGGTCACGGTCACCTAATCTGAAAAGGACTAAATTCAGCATAACTTCTTAACATATTGTGTAATGTCGGTAGGCCTCTTGCCCGGATTAACCCTATAGGCCCATAAAGCCCGGGCCTAGAGATGCCGCCGCCGCCAGGGGCGCCATAGGTGTCCGTTTCAACTGCTCGGCCACAATGTCGTAGAAGAAAAACGACTACGTCTACATTACGAAGGAATTTGTAAAACACTAACAATGAAGGTCGCAAATTGGTAGAAATAATATTCAGAAAGAAATAAAGGTTTAACCGTGGCCACGCGGTCCGCACATGGAGAACTGCGAGGCCACGCAGTTTTCTTAAACTGAGCTATAGTACCTAGATGGCACCTGTACGCCAGGCATCGCAGGCTCCGCATCCGCCCACCGGATGCGGCAGCCATTGAGGCGGAGCTATATGAGGGGTACAGAGCGGCGAAGACCGCCCTCCGCGAAGCTGTCCTGCGGGCCAGGGATCAGGCCCGCGAGGAATTGCTGGGGACTCTCGACAGAGATCCGTGGGGGCGCCCTTACAAGATGGTGCGGGATAAACTCCGCACCTGGGCCCCCCCACTGACGCAGAGTCTCCGGCCTGAGCTCGTGGAGGACGTGGTGAGCACTCTGTTCCCTACGCGGGGGGAACATCCCCCCCCGCCTATGGCTCCGCCGCCTGCGGTGCTGGAAGCGGATCACCAGGACGACGACGACGACACTCCGGTAGTGACTGGGGTAGACCTGAGAGTGGCGGTACGCAGGCTCAGTGCCAAAAATACCGCCCCGGGACCCGACGGCTTGCCTGGCAAAGCCTGGGTCCTGGCCTCGGAGGCTCTCGGGCCCCGACTGGAGGGGCTCCTAAGCGCATGCTTGGAGAGAGGCCAGTTCCCGCTTCGTTGGAAGACGGGGAAGCTGGTCCTCATTCGGAAGCCGGGGCGCCCTGCGGACTCTCCGTCCGCATACCGGCCCATAGTGTTGCTCGACGAGGTGGGCAAGCTCTTCGAAAGAGTCATTGCAAACCGCCTCGCCGAGCACCTTGCGGGGACGGGGCCGGATCTTGCGGAACACCAGTTTGGTTTCCGCAAGGGGCGCTCTACGGTGGACGCCATCATGCGCGTGAGAGCCCTCACGACGGGGGATGCAGTGTCCCGGGGGGGGGTAGTCTTGGCGGTGTCTCTTGACATCGCCAACGCCTTCAACTCCATGCCCTGGAGCTGCATTAGGGAGGCACTACGGTATCACCGGGTGCCGACCTACCTTCGTCGTGTGGTCGGGGACTACCTAACGGATAGAGCCGTTATCTACCCCGGTCGCAGCGGAGAATGGAACCGGCGAGAGATGTCGTGCGGTGTTCCACAGGGATCGGTCCTAGGGCCTTCCTTGTGGAACATCGGGTACGACTGGGTGCTGCGCGCCGACCTCCCTAGCGGCGTCAGCGTGGTCTGCTATGCAGACGACACGCTGGTGCTGGCACAAGGGGGGTCGCACGAGGCGGCGGCCGAAATAATGACACGCGGGGTTGCGATAGTCGTCGAGAGGATCCGGCAACTGGGTCTCGAGGTGGCATTGCACAAGTCCGAGGCCATGTGCTTTCATGGGCCTCGGAATGCGCCACCTCCGGGATCCTCACTGACGGTAGGAGGGGTATCCGTCGGCGTCGAGTCGACGCTGAAGTACCTGGGACTCGTCCTCGACAGCCGATGGAACTTCGTGGAGCATTTCCGACGTTTGGCCCCCAAACTGGAACGGACCGGGGCTGCCTTCAGGCGGCTCCTGCCCAACCTTGGGGGGCCAAACGCCTCCTGCCGGAGGCTCTACGCGGGAGTCGTGCGGTCCATGGCCCTTTACGGGGCCCCGGTGTGGGCGCGTTCCTTGAGGCTGCGTGCAGCCCACTACCTGAACGCGCCCCAAAAGGTGGTAGCCGTAAGGCTGGCCCGTGGGTACCGCACGATCTCCCGTGAGGCGGCGTGCCTCCTTGCCGGATTGCCGCCATGGGATCTGGAGGCGATAGTCCTCGCGCGCCTACATGAATGGCGCGCGGAGGTGCTACGCCGGGGGGAAACTCCGCTGCCGCGACAAATTGTCGCGCAGCGGACAGACTTCCGGCGTGATCTCATGGCGACATGGAGAGAGCGACTGTCGCAACCCCGTGCAGGGCACGCCACAATAGTGGCGGTAAGTCCCCTCTTTGAGGAGTGGCTTGAGAGACGCCACGGCGTCCTCACCTTCCGCCTGACGCAGGTCCTCACCGGACACGGTGTTTTCGGGAGGTTCCTGCACCGAATCGGGCGGGAGGAAACGCCCGGGTGTTTCCACTGCGAGGATCGACCGGAGGACACGGTGGAGCACACGGTGGAGGTGTGCCCCGCGTGGGCGGAGCACCGCCGTGTCCTCGAAGCGGCGATTGGCGGCGGCGACCTCTCGCGTCCGGCCCTGGTGCAAGCCATGGTCCGGAGCGAGACGGAATGGGACGCCGTCACCTCCTTCTGCGAAGCAGTAATGCTAGAGAAGGAGGTGGCGGAACGTGAGAGGGAGAGAACCTCACAGCGTCCCGGCCGCCGCGGGAGACGCCCCGGGCGTTGGGGGCCACCACGTGGCCCCCGGCCACCGTAGGCGCGGGCCTGTGGACGGTGGGCTATGGGCTAGCTCGCCGTCCGTCCGTCTCATGACGACAGGCCGTGTCGACGGCGCGTTCGTGTTCCACGCGCGCCTCAAAGAGAGTCAGCAAAAAGGAAGGGGTCCGAAAGGACCGATGCCTGCCGGGGTTGCGGGACTATTCGAAAGAGATACCGTGGCCCCGGAACACAAAGGGCGATGAAGGAACATGGATGGGTTTTAGTCAGTAAAAGTCTGACACTCCCTCCTGCTCCGCCCAGAGCGGGAGAAGTCATTGGATGATTTCCCATCCGAAAAAAAAAAAAAAAAAAAAAGCTATAGTACCTAGATCTGTGGTAGAGGTCCCATTCTTTTTGCTAACCACTGATACGATTTCGAAGAATATGTAGATAGTATGAATAAAGCCCTAATGTTTGGATTTCACGACCTACAGCACTTATAACCTATAATTATATAGATCGGACTAACTTACCTAGTGACGTCCGATCCTTAATTATGTGAAGTAATCTCGTCCTCATTTAGTACTTGTAGTTTGCACTTCTTGCTAACTCGCTATCACATTTTTTTAAAGATGAATCGATTTCATCAAAACGAAAATGTTGTCTGTGGTCCCGTCTTGGCGCGCTCTGTCCTGACATCTGTCAACTCATTCTTTCAAAGCATATGATCGGGACTTCAAGATGACCGATACGGTTATCTATCGTAGTCCCGATACATTAGTCAACACAACTTTAAAAAGGGGTGTAGATAAGACACTTTAAAGCACATATAAGTAGGCTGATCTTCTGGGAAGGGTTGGGATACAATGAGGACGAGATTACTTCACATAATTAAGGATCGGACGTCACTAGGTAAGTTAGTCCGATCTATATAATTATGCTCCGTAATCTCGTCCTCATTTAGTACTTGTAGATGTTCAAATAAGAAAGTTGTGTTGGTAATCTAGTCAACATCTTATAATCATTGAACAATACAACCTAACATACTATTCTGATTATCATTAGGTACTTAGGTACTAATTACACATTTATTTAAATAAAAGGTAACACAACATAAATCTTCTCTAACTCAACAACCTGTGTCATGATAATCTTATAATGAGCTTAATTACTTTAATCAGACAGTTACCATTAACATTAAATTTAATCAACCAACAATAAGAAGCAGTGTGTTCTATATTACAGAGACTATATAAAACACTGCTCGTGCAAAAGCACTAGAATTTAGAATCACTCCTCATAGAGAGGAGGCCTGTGTCCCAGCAGTGGGAACATTAATAGGCTGATGATGATGATGAACTATCTCATCTCATATATCTAGGTCTCATAATAAAAGCAAGCAAAGTTGAGGAATTTGTAGTCCAACCAGCTGCTTATTCTTATAACGTCAATATTAAAACCCATTTCAGAGGTTTTTTTTTTTTTTTTTTTGTGAATTTGGGAGTATTTATTCCACTATTAGTTAGAATTTGTTTCATCCACTTACTAATAGTTGCAGTAGTGGCGGCACGATATGGTTTTCTTATAGTTATAATAACCAAAAATTAAATTACCATAATAGCCCTTGCACACAGAATTCGAACCTTGTCTCTCATAAGTATACTGATAACATTTCTTGTAATCAGGATAATTATTAACATAAACATTCCAGAAATTATTAAAACCTTTGATCCTGGTAGATATCAACCCAATTTGATACTACCATCTTTTAAGGAGAATTTGTCTGTGTGTTCTGCTACTACCCTTTTGTTCTATCTAGATATTACAAAAAATACCTATAAGACAAGATTGTAAATCACCAATTAGTTCTAAACTAAGGGTTTCATTAGGAAATAGTTTACACAAATAATTCAAAACGATACTGAGATTCCATACTACTTCATATTTGGGGTTCTTAGGTCTTAACCTAAATATATCCCTGAAGAACCTTGACAGTCGGTCATCTAGGCCAATTTGGGGCCCTAGAACTAGAGAAATAGCTAACTTAATGGTATTGAGTGAGCTATTTATGATAGTCCCTCATTAAAATTTTAGTCAGAAAAGATATCACAGTGGGAACTGAGTCTAGGAGAGGGTCAATATCTTGGTTCTGACAATAAGAAATCCCTGATTCAGAGCAGATTCGTATCACTTTCATGATGGGGTTCCATTATTATTCTTTCAGAAATAACCTTGGATTCAAATTAGGGATACCATGGTTGTGAGGGCCACCAAGGTACTACAACAATGCCTGTTGCCCCTTCCCTTTTTATTTTCTGTAACATCTTACTAATAAGCGCAAATGGTGGGAATGTATAAAAGAAATCACCATACTATTTGACAGTGCATGATATATTAGCATTATTATTATTATTTTGTGCATTATTTATTATTATTATTATTATATGTCTGAAATAAATGAATTTAATATTATAAATAATTCTGACAATTAGTGTTAAACTTGTTTGCCAACAAGTCAATCTGAGGTTTAACAATAATAGTCTTGTAAGCTACATCACATAATTTCTATTCAATTTCTGTTTGGATGCCTAGATCCAAATGTGTGTTTCCTCACACCGTTGCCACAACTTTCTGGCTAAATTATTATGGTGGGGAAAACGAGTGCCACCATTTTATTGATGTAGGCTATGGCAGTTGTGTTATCTATTTAATTCTAAGTAAAACTTCACAGTGTCTGAGTGTGCTTGCAAATGTTTTCAGCCCTCTAAATGCTGTTAATAGTTCAAGGTAATTTATACGAAACTTTTTATCATCAGTTGTCCAGTGCCCATGGCTTCTGACATCATTATATACCAGACCCCAGCCAGTTTGTCAAGCATCAGAAAATATTTCTAGAACAAAGTCAAATAGTTTCATTCTGTTGTAGGTTGTTGGAATGTAAGACAACCACTAATCTAGTCCTATCCAAATTCCTTTTGTGATAGGTAGCAGAGCCTTGTAATTTTTATTGTTGTTTTGTTAATTTCCATAACCTTGGTGTAAGGCCAACCATATTCCACTGTTGAGCATGCAGCAACAAGTATACCTAGCAACTGAGCAAATTCTACTATTTTGCATAAATATTTTAGATTTAAAATTATTTAATAAGTTAGGGATGAAATTTTATCTATCTTCTTCTGATGAAGTGAGATAATACTGAACTGTATCTAACAGAAAACCTATATAAATTGACAGCACTGTCTGGGTTCTCAGGCACTCCTTTTAGTATTGACAATGAACACTAGTTTTTTTTTTTTTTTTTTTTGAAAATTTGATTTGTCGACACATTTTTCAAACACTTATCATATGAATCACCAAGGCACAAAATATCACCCAGATATATTATAGAAAAGCAACCCCATTGACCTCAGGTGACACATAACTGGCTTCATAATCTTTGTGAACACAAATGGTGCTATGCTAAGCCCAAATGGAAGGCATGTAAACTCAACCAATGTATCTTGAAACTGAAACCGGAGAATTCAATCATATTTTGTATGGGCAATAAGTATTTAAGCATTTTTAAAATCTATAGTTGCCATAAAACAAGCTGGGTTTGGTCATGAGTTTGGTTGCTGTCCTTAAGTCTTCTAGCTTGAAGTGATGGGTATTAATATATTTAATAAGTTTTTTGAAATTTAATATAAATCCAAGTGCCATCTGATTTTGGATGCAAAACTATGCTGGATAAAAATTGATTGTTAGACATCATTCAATAGCACCATAACTGTAGGAGTTTATTAATTTCCGTTAAATAAGATTGCTTTCTTTCTGACTGAAGTTATTGTTTTTAGAAATGCAAGTTTGAACTGGAATTTCATAAAAGTGTAGTTTATAACCCTTGATCCAATCGTTGTATTGTTGGATAGGTGATAACATTATTCCAGACTTCAGTGAAATACTGCAATGTACCAGTCTACCTGAGCTAGACGTATTCCTGCCCCCGACGTCGCGGCTGGCGCCTCTGTGGTGAGTGTAACTTGTCCTGTAGCTTATCCCCGAACAGGTACTCAGATATTGGAGTCTGCCCCATTAGCTTCTTCATTTCCATACTGAGGCCAGGCAGGATTAGGGAGCGTCTGGTGATGCATTTGCATGATAAATGTGACAAAGTAGTCTGGCTGCATCACTTAAGAGTTAAAATTTGATCACTACTCTCTTAGTTATTGATTAGATTGTTTAACAATCAAGAAAAAAAAACTTTGCCTATTGATGTAATGGCAGCAGCCGAGGTGATCTGCTGCCCCCTGATTCGTTGGTCCCTTTTTACTCCACCATCCTCAGTGCGGCTGCCACTTCTTCATTTAGTTTTTAAATATTTCCTTCATTAGGTGATACAGGACAACTGTCTGTAGTCAGCAGTGGCGGAATAGGTGATAATTGATGGCAAGGAGTAAATGGTATGTGGCGTTATGGGGAATAGCTGTCGCGGCGAGTCAGGCTGCGACGGAATTTATCACATGTCTCACAACTTCGGTCGCGATACCCACGGCTTCTCGAGCGTGTTCGACTGGAGCGGGTTTCATACTCGTCTAGAAAGAATAGTTAGAGTTAGGCCTCTGACTGGTCGAGTTTAAATCCACGGCTAACCTCTCGTGATAGTTCAAGGGATGCAGTAGGGACGCAATTATGAACAACTGAATGTGTAGGTACACCATCGGCTGACCTCTCGTGAAAGCTTTTGTGATGTCGTTCTACTGTAGGATGGCTTAGATCATCGGCTAAACTATCGTGAAAGCTCTAGCGATGTCTTACTAATTGTTGGCACAATTGGTGTTCTCATGGTTAACCCCTCGTGAAAACTCTAGAGACATGTGCGAACAACTGAACGTGTACACCATCGGCTGGCCTCTCGTGAAAGCTCTTGTGATGTCGTTCTATTGTTAGATGGCTAAGATCATCGGCTAACCTCTCGTGAAAGCTCTAGCGATGTCTTACTAATTGTTGGCACAGTTGGTGTTCTCATAGTTAACCACTCGTGAAAACTCTAGAGACATGTGCGAACAACTGAACGTGTACACCATCGGCTGACCTCTCGTGAAAGCTCTTGTGATGTCGTTCTATTGTTAGATGGCTAAGATCATCGGCTAACCTCTCGTGAAAGCTCTAATGATGTCTTAATAATAGGTTGGCACAATTGGTGTTCTCATGGGTAACCTCTCGTGAAAACTCTAGAGACATGTGCATCTTATGCCAGGATGCCAGGTACTTCTAGGAAAAGACGAGTGTAGGTACTTTAACAAAACAGCTTACCAGATTTTCGATGACGACTCCCTTTTCGCTTGTTCGACCGATTTTCTAGTACTCGCAGATGTTCGTTGAGTTCTCTCATATTTACGCCTCGTTTTCTTCGATGTTTTCCCATCTCGGTTTGGTAATTACAAAATTATCAGAACTTTATTATCGGAACCGTGACCTGCGCGCTTCACAAAAAAGTACAATGAGTTGACAGATGTCAGGACAGAGCGCGCCAAGACGGGACCACAGACAACATTTTCGTTTTGATGAAATCGATTCATCTTTAAAAAAATGTGATAGCGAGTTAGCAAGAAGTGCAAACTACAAGTACTAAATGAGGACGAGATTACGGAGCATAATGCAAGTTAGAAGTAGGGTGTCCAAGATTGATGGTGATTTAATCAGACATTTTCAATTTTATTAAGACAAATATTTATGTAACAACAACAACAACAACAACAAGTAAAAATGATTAATGTTTTAAATAATTTTCTTTTTGATTAGTACCTACTAACCTACACGAAAAATGTACCTTCCTACCTCGTTTTGACGTAAACACTGCTATTTCAATAAAATAAGCGTTCGTTTTGAAAATGGATGTAGGTACTTATTGTTTTGAATGATGACGCGTAAATAGCCTACTGCAGTAGTGCACGCATTTTTACAAAAGTGTATTGCATGTGTATGACAGTGTGCTTGCTTTGCGGGTAAGCCATAGATATCCGATATCAGTGGGTTATGACGTTGTAGATAACTTCACAAAAATTACATTTTGCGAGTGCGTTTGTTTGTCTCCATTCATGCACTAGAGCAGTGCAGTGATAAATGGTTTATTTATTTAAACTTCATGTAGGTACTAAATTGGTACATAGGCTGACTTAATGCCACAATGCATTCTCTACCGTCTAGCAATGACTTTGACCTTGAAAAAATCGTTCCTCGACCTTTATGAACTTGGAGGGTTGTATTGATGATTTTGATGATTATAATTCTGTAACTACATACGTCTTACAACCGCGAACAATATTTTAATCAACATAAAACCTAGCACTGGCCTGCAAATAGCAAAAAACGTAAAAAAAAATGAATTTCTCGGGCTACCCTGGAGCATCAGCCTTAAGTATACGAATACGGTGTTTATATTTTCGCATCAGCACTTTTCCATCCAATTAACCATAATCATTCCCGCATTATGATATTAGATACTTTACGTATGTGCCTGGTATAAAAAAACGACGCTTTTGGAAATGTCTGATTGACGCACCATAAATCTTGGTCACCCTACTTCTAACTTGCATTTTAGGTTTAAGTGCTGTAGGTTTTGAAATCCAAACAATAGGGCTTTATTCATACTGTCTACATTTTCTTCGAAATCGTATCAGTGATTAGCAAAAAGAATGGGACATCTACCACAGCCTTAGTAAGCTCCGTTTGAGAAAACTGCGTGGCCGCGCAGTTCTCCATGTGCCGACCGCGCGACCACGGTTAAAACCTTTCTATCTTTCTGAATATTGTTTCTACGAATTTGCTACCTACCTTCATTGTTAGTGTTTTACAATTCCTCCGAAATTCCTTCTTCCTTCTATGTTGACGTAGTCGTTTTTCTTCTACGACATTGTGGCCGAGCAGTCGAAACGGACACCGCTAAAGAGCCTCACCCACCCAACTAACCCCCCGACCATAAAAAGGCACAATTTGTCGGCTAATACACACATCAAAAGTATCTAGGGATCAACATATATTTTTGCAATAACTTTTCTCCTGATTGATATTAATTAAAATTTTCTTTAAGGATTCATCAAATAAAGTGTTTTCGTTTGTCACAGTAACGATAAACCAAGTCACCTTTGCATTAATAAAGAAATTTGCCATTTTCCTAATAAAGGGATTTTTGACATTTGAACCACTAACATTAAAGTTCGAAAAAAAGACTGAAATAACAGTTTTCTTTAAAATTGTATTGGGTAACTTAAACAATTAATAATCCGTGTTTCTACCGCGAACACTAACAACACAAGAACATCGGTTTGGCATACTCAAAATGAGTTCATCCAAATCACGCTGTGGAATGGCCGCCCATGTTCGTTGCAACAACAAAAAAAGGTCTTCTTGCGACTGGATACCCTCCATATTCGGCAGAGCTCTTCTCTGTAGCATATCCCATGCATGCTCAATCGGGTTCAAGTCTGGCGACTGAGCAGGCCAGGGCAGGACATTGATGTTAGCTGCGGCGAGAGTCTGTCTTACAACTCTTGCGGTGTGCGGTCGTGCATTATCATGCATTAACTGAAATAAGGGACCGATTTGCACTTGTAGAGGAACGATGACGTCTGATACAATCGTCTCAGCATAAATTTGAGCGTTGAGGTTGCCTCTGATCCAAATCAACTCAGTTCTTCCGCCGATCCAAATACCCGCCCATACCATGATGGTTCCACCACTATAAGGATGGACTTCCTGGCAGGATTTTAATCGCTGTTGGCGTCCAGGGGTTCTCCAGTGTCGTATACGTCTTGTATCCGGTCTCATACCAAAACGAGACTCATCAGAAAAGCACACGAAACGCCATTGTTCTTCTGCCCAATTTCTGTGTTCAAGAGCCCATTGATATCGAATCCTACGATTGTGCATTGCTATAGGTGGTACCCGTAGCGGTCTTCGGGAATGAAGGTTCACTTCATGCAAGCGGTTTCTGACTGTTTGGTCGCTAATTAAGTTCCCTGAAGAGTGATGAAGCCTCACGGCTAACATCATGGCGGTTATTGTTGGAGCTCTTCGAGTTAAGATTTGAATGTATCGGTCTTGTCTCCGTGTGGTGCAGCGATACCGTCCTCCATGGCGCTCAGCCACGGTACCAGTGCTTCGGTAACGTGTCCAAAGTCGACTGATAACACTCTGACTTGTATTCAGAGCTAAAGCTACAGTACGTTGCCGGGAACCAGCTTCTATCATTCCCACGGCTCTGAGCATTTCTTCCCTGCTTAAATGACGTCGCCGCTCCATAATAACGTTGGTTTTAATCAGTAGTAGGGAAACAGTAGCACTAATAATGTCTTCAATGCGTTGTATGTTTTTATAGGGAAAATATTGACAGCTTATTTTCATCTTTTACTCGAATTTGATTGAGAGTTCCTGATTCAAATTATGAAATGCACCAAAAAGGATCCATATAAATTTATAAAATCATAAATTTATTACAAAGCCACATCTCAATCTCAAGAAATCCGCATAAAAATGCTTGATCCCTAGACATTTTTGATGTGTGTAGTTCAATCTGGCAATAAAGTACAAAATAATGGAGCCTGTGCTATCCGACAATGTTTGGAAGATGGGTGTTCCTTTAATTTTTGCATAATAGTGACACTTAATTCGGTTGGATAAATCACCGGACGAGTGAGCCGAGCGGTGCGTGCACGCTGACCTCTACTATTACACAAGTACCTACACTGGACTGGCTGTCCCATACAAATGACAGCTAGCAAGAGAGAGGAGAGAACTCCGCTACTAAATTTCGAAGTACGATGTTCGTTAGTTTGACAGTACTATGTCGTGACGTTTAAAATTCCGTAGTTTGTGAGATATAAAGAATAAATTACGAAGTAGGTACGTCAGTTCGAAAGTCACACCCGATGATCCCATCACCCTTCTCCAAGAAAGTTGTAGGGAAACCAGCACATTACTCAAAAACAGACACAAGAACCGATTTAAACCGCGAATCCGGCCCCGCCGCCGAGGCCCTCCGCGACCCCCCAGTAACATCACTGCCCGACCCTTGCTCGACGAGCCAGCCCGCGACGCTGAGCATGTAACGACCGATTCCCCAATTAATGATCCGACCCAGCCTGTTGTCCCTTGCTACCCTCTCATCAATGACGCACTAAGCCGAGGCCCGAACCCCACAGGGGGTGCCCTTAGTGACCGTTCATTTAATTGAAATCCTTAGTTTGTAAGCCCTGGCTGGGGGCCTTAAAGTAATTTTTGGCCACCACAGGATTGTCCGGTTAAGCAGTTAAGCAACCTTAGCGCGTTGCAACTGCGAGTGGTCCCTCCTAAAAAAAAAAAAAAAAAAAATCCGTTCGAAAGTGCACTACCTATAGCGATATTTTTCCCGTTGTCACCATGCTGGGCAGGCGGGCTTGAAACCGCATTTATTACATACCATTCAACCATTCTATATCCAGTACTACTGGACAGATTTGAATGAAGTTTTTCACACAGAATTAACACTTAGGCTTTCCCACAAAATATGTGGTACTATCCAAGGAAAAATCACTTTTAGCGCAGGTGAACCCACGGACAAGCTAGTAGTAGCAAAGCCCCCGTATCGACCAACTGCTCGTAACTTATAGTACCTATAAAAACTTGTCAACCTCCAGCTGAGTGCACAACTGTTTTTCTTTAAATAAATAAATATAAGTATTAAGGATTAAATAATGTTATTGATGGATAATTATGCTGTTTTATCATTTTTATGGTTATTAAGTAATAATAGTATTCAGCCTCCCGATTTATATTAAGTCTAGCAAGGCGGCTGATCTCATTGATTGAAAGAAGGAAAAATAGTCAGATAGTGATGTCGTAAGCAAAACCTCATCCAATAAAATCTGCTTTTGACTTCAGCGAGATGATAACATGTGTTGACGCCTTGCATGTGTGCGTTCATCAATGGCTCACGCACACACGCGTACACCGATTACATAAGACCTTTTCAACAGACCTACAATACTGGCCGGAAGCGACGATGTAGTGTCACTCGCATAGCATTAATTTAAAATACTGTCACTCGCTGATAGATCGTTGTATCCGCCACACGTACTTATTGATTTATAATTTTTTCTTATATTAAACCAATTTATTGGAACTAAGTTCGCCTCATTTTTCCACCCCACTTGATTATCCACGTGAAGCTCAGTACCGGCGTCTTCATTTTGGTCCCTACGAGCCGGATTGGCCCAGCGACCCCAGATTATTGAACCACTAACAAAAGAAGAAGAACAAAAGAAATACTGCGCTGACGTGGATGGCGGCCGTCAGGTGGAAAATTTATACTACGAGCATACTACGGGTTCAACATTCAACGAGTCATCATACAACATTTCTACGAAGAATCTCGTCATTATAGAAGAATTTCTTAAACATCGACTTATTTGGAGTTGGGAGCTGAAGGCAAAGAGAATTACACCTACAACGAAGGTCACTCGTGAGTCCTGAGGGTAGCGTTACTGTAAGTTCGTTCCAATTTGTCCATTTATTGCCCCGTAAATCTTCTAAAATTCCGCCACAAATCCTTCATTTTGTGAGCCTTTAATCATAGTCACAAATCCTTTATTTTGTGATTCTTGCATTTATTCCCATTATAACAGTCACTAATCCTTCATTTAGTGCTGTTAAATTGATTATTAAATTCACAAATCCTTTAATTTGTCATTCATTTCGTACGTTAAAGATCCGTTATTTCCATATCAAGGCTTATTCTTATTGCATTGCGCAACATCCCAACCAATACTTAAAACTTATTCCATTTCAGAGGTTCCAGATATTCCATATTCCCTTTGGTGTGTATATGGACTGTATCATATCGCGTATTTAACTATTATTATCTCGTATGTTCTAGTGTAACGGGACCGGGCTGCATCGGCAAGCTGCGTGATTGCTGCTTTTGCGCTCCACCCGCTGCTTGGCTTATTGCATATTTTACGCGTACCCTTACTTCGCTCCATTTATGCTGATTTAAGTAATCGTTCCATTGTATAAATATCCTTCTACCTGCTTCAGCATGGCAGATAAAACTTTAATTAAAAAGCGTGCATCATACAAAGCTAAGCTTACGCTATTTGAAAATTATTTGCAAACCGTCGAGAGTTGTGACAGTTTGAGTAGATTACAAATAAATGAATTGAACATCCGTTTATCTAAAATCGAAGAAATTTATACCGATTTTGACTCGATTCAATGTGAAATAGAAAATTCCATGGAAATTCCAGATGAGCAGTACAAAGAACGTGAGGCCTTCGAGACCAAGTACTTCAGGATGATGGCGTGCGCTCGTGATCTGCTGGCTCCAGCAGCTGACCAAGCGGGCATCGACCGCTCGGGGACAGGTTCTTGTTGCACTGCGCTTGAAGGTGGGCCAAAACTTGCACTTCCTACTATCCATTTGCCTAGTTTTTCGGGTCAGTATCATGACTGGCTGGAATTCCGTGACACATTTAGTAGTCTCATACACTTCGACAAGTCGATACCCAACATTAACAAATTTCATTATTTACGTGCCGCGTTAAAAGACAGCGCCGCTGTAATAATTCAGGCATTAGATTTCTCGAGTGATAATTATGAAGTAGCTTGGGAACTTCTTTACGATCGCTTTAACAATGAAAGGTCATTAGTAATCAATCACATTCAATCCATTCTTAACTTGGAACAATTAGCGAAGGAATCATCTAAGTCTTTACGTAACTTAATCGATACAGTCAATAGGAACCTCGGAGCTCTCAAAAAACTTAAGCTCCCTACTGAGCACTGGGATGTATTACTAATACAGATAATTTCAAACAAGCTTGATACAGACACGAGCAAAAAGTGGGAATCCTATCGTAATAAGTTGAAAGAGTTGCCTACACTCAAAATGTTTAATAGTTTTCTAAAAGATCGTGCTGATTTCTTGGAAACAATGGAGAGTGCTCATAAAAAGCGTAGGTCAAGTGACACTACACATGTTCGTCAAAAGACATTTGTGGCCAACTCATCTTCTCCCCCAGCTCGCAAATACGTTTGTCCATATTGCAAAGGTAATCATGCACTTTATGTTTGTCAAAAGTTCAAATCATTACCCTTAGAAACCAGACTTGACAAAGTTAAGATACTTAAATTATGCTTAAATTGTTTACGTCAGGGTCATGCTGACGATGTATGCAAGTTAGGGCCATGTCGCTTCTGCGGCACACGGCGCAACAGCTTATTACACGAGCATAAAATTCCTGCACCGTCTGAACCTGTACCTTCAACAAGTAACGTCATGTTACACGCTTTGCCACAGCCTGTCGTTCAAGGACAACTTTCCAGTCCTCCTCAAGATATTGCTTTGTCAACCATTCAAAACAATTGTGTTCTACTGTCCACGGCCTTAGTCCATGTGACAGACAATAATGGTAAATGCCATAAAATACGTGTTATACTTGACAGTGGAAGTACCTCAAGTTTTATAACTGAAAGCCTATTTGCTAAACTTAACTTACCCACTTCTGTCACTTCGACTGTCGTTGAAGGATTAAATTCTCAAATATCATGCTTAACAAAGCGTTGTGACGTACTTATATTGTCATTATACAACAATTATAGCGAAAGCGTCTCCTGTTATGTCGTTCCTCGTATCACTCAATTATTACCAACTACAAAAGTTGACCATACAACATTAAATATACCGCCGCACCTTACGTTGGCGGACCCTAATTTCCACATACCTGCTCCAGTCGATATGCTTCTTGGAGCTGATATATTTTGGACATTAATTGGTTCTCAAAATATACCGTTGGGTAAAAACAAACCAACATTAAATAAATCTAAACTGGGATTCTTAATATCAGGCCCAGTGCCAATACAACGTTCTAAAATTATTAATACAGTCCACTGCAATCATCTTATTCTACAAAATAATGACGATCAATTACATGATAAATTATCAAAATTTTTTGAATTAGAAACTGTCTCTACACGTAAACAAATATCTAAGGAAGAGCTCGAATGTGAAAAAAGCTTTATACATAATACCACTCGGTTGCCTGATGGGCGATTTGAAGTGACGATTCCATTAAAGGATTCGCCTGATAAGCTGGGCGATTCTTACGAACAAGCTTTGTCCAGATTCTTGTCTTTGGAACGTAGATTCAAACGTGAACCACATTTCAAAGAGCAGTATTGCAATTTCATTAAAGAATACATTTCGTTAAATCATATGTCATTAAATGAAAATCCTAAAAATGATACTCACACTTATATTTTACCACACCACGGTGTCTTACGTGACTCAAGCTTATCGACAAAATTACGTGTCGTATTCGACGCTTCTGCAGTGACGACCTCTGGTGTTTCATTCAATCAAATTCAAATGGTAGGTGCAACAGTTCAAGATGACCTTATCAGTATCTTAATTAGAATGCGCCAGCATAGGTTTCTCGTCACTGCAGATGTTGAAAAAATGTACAGGATGGTGAATGTTAAACCATCACAGCGAATGCTTCAGCAAATCTTATGGCGATTCGAACCTCATGAACAGTTAAGGCAGTACAAACTGCACACGGTCACGTACGGAACCGCGTCGGCTCCTTATCTCGCGACAAGGTGTTTGACGCAGCTTGGTAACGAATGTCCTGACCAAACAGTCTCGGAAGTCATCTTACATGACTTCTACGTCGACGATTTGATTACAGGCGCCGCTACTGAATCGGAACTCGTAGACACATGTAAGGGTGTGATTGCACAGTTACAAATTAATAACTTATGGTGGTCAGGCCCACAATTTCTTCTACATGACGAACAGTCATGGCCTAAACAACCGTCACACCTACAAGAGCCTGAATTACCAGAATTCAAGGTCGAATGTCACCTAACTGCTGACTGTACCGATTATGTCACTTATTACTCTGACTTCATAAAGAGATTCTCCAATTTTGGTAAATTACAACGTGTGATTGTACACGTGCATCGGTTCATTCACAATTGTTTACACCCACAAAACAAACGCAATGGCTTCATAAAAATCCATGAATTAAATTCATCTTTAAACTCAATATGCAGATTTGTACAACTTGAAGTTTTCAGTTTAGAATATAACTTATTGAAAAATAACAAACAATTGTCAGTTAAAAATAAATTACTTCAACTTAACCCATTTTATAACGTAAATGATGCATTATTACGAGTAGGTGGTCGACTTAAAAATTCACTTTACGACTTTAACACGAAACACCCTATTCTGCTTGATTCACGGCATCATTTTGCCACATTAATATTTAGGCATTATCATATAATTTTATTGCATGCACCACCGCAATTATTACTTTTTACACTTCGTCACAAATTCTGGTTTATCAATGGTCGAAACCTTGCCAGACAGATTGTTAAAAATTGCATTAAATGCTGTCGTTTTGCAGGAAAAGGCATTCAACCCATCATGGGGAACCTTCCTTCCAGTCGTTCGCATACGGACTATGTGTTTGCCAACACGGCGGTCGACTACGCCGGTCCTGTCATGATACTGAACCGAAAAGGCAGAGGAAGCAGACTAATAAAGTCGTATCTCTGTATATTTGTTTGTCTGGCCATTAAAGCAGTTCATATAGAACTTGTCACCGATCTGAGCAGCACAACATTTTTAGCTGCATTAGACCGATTCATTGCCCGCAGAGGACGACCGCAAACCATTTACTCTGATAATGGTACCTGTTTTGTCGGTGCATGCAATGAGTTGGCTAGATTTTTAAAGTCGTATTCCGACGAAATTAGCTCTCAAGCATCTAATTCACATATTAACTTCAAATTTTCACCTGCATACAGTCCACATTTTAATGGATTAGTCGAGGGTTCCGTAAAATCTGTAAAATATCATTTAAAGAGGGTTTTAGGTTTAGCTAACTTAACATACGAAGAGATGAATACAGTTCTTGTACAGATCGAGGGGATTTTGAATTCTCGGCCTCTTACTCCGTTGTCTTCGGATCCTTCTGATCTCATAGCGCTCACCCCATCACATTTTTTAATTGGACGTACGCTAACAGCTTTACCTTCTCCTCAGGACATTGAACCTTCGTCAATACCTACTCTCTCACGGTATATGAGAATCCAGCAATTAAAAGCCCATTTCTGGAAACGTTATTACATAGAATATATTACAGAGCTTCAAACACGACAGAAATGGCGCAAACAAGGAAAACAACTCCAGCTCGGAGAAATGGTGCTGGTGAAAGATGATCGGCTGCCACCCACCCGATGGATGTTAGGGCGCGTGGTGCGCTTGTACCCCGGCTCCGACGGCGTGACCCGTGTGGCTGACGTGCTCACCAATTCGGGCACTCTTCGACGAGCATTCAACCGACTGTCCCCACTGCCAGTCATGGACCAGAACTGCGTTCCTGGGGCGGCAACATGTTGACGCCTTGCATGTGTGCGTTCATCAATGGCTCACGCACACACGCGTACACCGATTACATAAGACCTTTTCAACAGACCTACAATACTGGCCGGAAGCGACGATGTAGTGTCACTCGCATAGCATTAATTTAAAATACTGTCACTCGCTGATAGATCGTTGTATCCGCCACACGTACTTATTGATTTATAATTTTTTCTTATATTAAACCAATTTATTGGAACTAAGTTCGCCTCATTTTTCCACCCCACTTGATTATCCACGTGAAGCTCAGTACCGGCGTCTTCACATGCATTAAAACACTAGGAAATACTGTGGCTCTGTTTCGTCTACATCGCGTAGAAAATAACCAGGACCGACAGTAACGTGCCCTCCGAATCCGAAGCGCGGAATCATCTTACTTTCTATACAATCAGGTGATTTTAACCTGCAACGCCCTAACTAAACTTGGAACAGTCCCATAAAGAAATTTTTGTGAGGCAGTGTCCCGTCCCCACCGGTAATCGAACCCAGAACCTCGGATCGCGAGCCAAACACTCTGATCACAATGGAGGCTGTTAATTTGTTGATGATCTAATAAAAATAGCTAATAGTTCATCATCATCATATAATTGCAGTCCACTGCTTGACATAGGCCTCTGCCAAGGTGCACCACAAGGTCTAGTGGTTAAATTGGTCTTTCTTACTTATTTAATCAACTATAGACTATTATATTTAGGAGGCCCATGTTCAATAGTGGAATTCCTACGGCTGATATGATGATAATATTTATACGGCATTTTTGATTATTTAATTTTACTTTTAGGTATCATGGAAAGAAGCAAGCTACGAATAGAGATCAAGAGATGATTTATGTTTGGTCGCAGGATTTGTGTGGAGAACAAGGGAAAGAACTATCCTGCAGGATGTACCTACTATGGACGAGGGAGAGTGAAAAAAGACAATGAAATATATAATTAATTTAATTAAATGTTAAATTTATATTAAAACAATGATCATCATATAAATTACCTATTTCTTAATTTTAATTACAAATAAAATTATGTAACAAACAATTAGTAGGTGGCTTCTTAACTCTGGTTGCGCCCATAATTTAGTTTATCCAATTACTACTTTTGGTCCTGGTCGCTGATCCTATTCTTGAATTTATTTCATAGTAGGTATTTCTTTTGCCTTAGCATTTAGGTATGTAATTCAGAGCAGCTTTGACTTTGACTAGGTATAACCAATTAACTTTTTACTAGTGTTCTTTTCTTCTGCGATGAAACCATATAATATAATGGAATTCTATGTCAGGCTTGCGGTCCTCTTGAGCAGCAAGCAGCAACACAATAGTGGTATGGACTATGTTCGGGGCAAATATTTCATTGCTTTTATAATTATTATCTCCATCAAGTGTGAGTCGCACAAATCTTACAATCGCAGTGAAAATCTAAAATAAATAAGATTGATTAGAAAGTTATTATGATGGCAGTTACAGGTACTTACTTTCTACAAAATTCCTAGCTTTAATAAAATAAATACTGATGAAATTTTTTCATAGCTAGACTTTGCTAGCACGTAGGTATAGATATAGTATGTGCCTACTTATGTATTAATATTTTTAATTTTGTATTAAAGCTACGTGTTGTGTTGTAGATCTTGTCACTGTCTCCACAGCTGCCAGCTGGTGTTTTTAGGTAATATGTAGGAATGTTTTGTGGATAGGTATTTATCAGATAGTAAGGACCTACATACATAGTAAAGAGTACCTACAAGGATTGAATAATTACATCACAAACAAAGCCAAAGGAACCAAATCACCAAACTGACAGCCCCCAGCTAAAGAGCTCTAATAATTTACACACTGTTAATCTGGTATCATAAATAGAGACGATTTGTAATTACGGAAAGAATCTTAGAGAATAATGCTATTGAGGTGGGTTAGTAAGGAGCTCATATTATGAGCCCAGGTTGCTCATGGAGAAATTGTTGTAATGCTGTTATTCAAACTTCCAGGTACATAGGTAAACCAATAATGTTGTAATTTGTAATAGCATATGCACTTACTTGCCAAACATGTTGCAACATCTCAAAGATCACCAATGAAATATCATTTCTTGTTGAAAACGTTTACACGTTGCTGATTTAATGGTATTTCATTATCTTTTGTTTTCTTCTATCTCATATCAGGACTATTTTCTCTTCCTAATTTAGCTGTATTAAGGTGCCTTACAACCAGAACTCAACAAGAAAACCCAAACTGCGTTTTTAAAGTTCCAAACAAACCAAACTTAGCTTGAATAATTCACAGATTACTTCAATAGTAATTGATTGAACGTCAACCATACGTCAAATGAAACAAAATCAATCCATATTCAATCAAAATCGAGTCCCTATAATGCACGTCACTGTAATGCACACACCAGCAATGCACGACACTGGATTGTACAACACGGGCGTGTACAACCTTGGAAAAGGAAGCATCGCGATGTCTCCAATTGCTGGGCTGTACCTTGCTTGTCCGACCCAAGAATTTACGGCATGATAATTGGCGACATCGCGTGATTGGCCGATTGGTTGGCCAATCAGGTGACTCGAAATTTTGGGACTTGGATACTAGGTAATTGAGCTAGGTAGTGCTGTCCGAAAGACGATTGATTGCGTGATTGAAAAGTTGATAGGGACTTGATCATTATAACACGTTCCATTTTAGGTTCGCCAGCAATGTAAAAAAGGCGAATAAAAAATGTGTAAAAACACGACAGTCTCGCGCCAGTGTTATTTTGGCTCCGGTAAGGGTGCGATGTGAAATTTGAATTTGGATTGGTATTTTGTTTGTTGAGGTTGATTGATGGGTTTAAAAAGCGTAGTCGACGCTCAACAGATGGTCGGAATGGGCAAAAAAAAAAGCCCGCCCTCCATGTCGTCGGATTTCTGCCGGCCTTCGGCCTACGCTTATGTCCCAAAGTAAGACGTTTGGGACCAAATTTTAAATACATGAAAAAAAACGAACTATGAAAAAATTACTCGATTCACGAAAAGAGAATCCTTTGGCTGGGATCGAACTCAAGACACAAGATTGTAAAACAGCCTGTACCCCGAGACCAGCTAGCTGGCTTGTTGTAAACCGTGGCGAATATGTAGATCTTATGCTGCTTCTACAGGTCGGTAATGTTCGGGATGGCAAGAGCCAAAATGACATTGGCACGAGTTGGTCCTGGAAAAACAACTACCTACTATCGTTGTTTGTCAAGAAAACACGACCGTCTAGCGCTAGTGTCATTTTGGCTCCCGCCATTCCAAACAATCCCGAAAATCACCGACCTGTTGAAGCAGCATAAGATCAGTCATTTTTTGCACTTTTCACCACATGAGCTTATCTACTCGTGCTTTACACCCTGCACCGGCAAGGGCGTGATAATTTGAATCGCTCGCTCTTGCATCCAAGTTGAGGTAGTCCCGGTCGACGGAGCGCCACTTCGCGGGGCTCCTACATCTGAATGGTTTCTAAAAAAATCAAAAGAAAAAACAAACACATAAAATAAAAACAAAATGACTCGATTCACAAAGAGAAAATCCATAAGATATGTTGGCGAATTTACTTGCCCAGTGTGGCATCATGTCCGAGCGGTAGATGTAGCACTTATTGAAACATGCAGAATCATCACTGGCTGCCTACTGCTTTATACCTACTCGCAAGCGTGGCTCCCTCTGAAGTCCAGAGTGGTGTTGCTTGCTCCTCCGAAAAATATAAAAAAGAGACTGACTAACGTCACCCTCTTTACAATGCGGAGATGTCGCGAGCACAGAGTACATTATGAAGAAGAGAAGAAGAAGACTTGGTACATTTTCATTCAATGGAGTTAAATGGCCTTAAAAGGGTTGTTTAAGATTTTAATGTTTATAACTCTGTAAAGTCATATTTGTTACGGCTGCAAATCATATTTTATTCAAGATACAACACGACAAATAAACTGCTAATTGCAAAACGCGTAAAAAAAATTGTATTTCGCGGGCTACCCTGGCGCTTCCACAATATGGCGCACCCTCACCACAGCATTCACTTGTAATATAATCCAGATTTTGAGCATTATGATACAAATAGACGCTCCCGGTGAGAGAACATTTGGTCAGTGGGGCGGATTTGCCTATTCAGTGGAACAATCCGACATCCAAGATTCAATTTTGCGTTTGCATGGAAAGAAGAGTACTTTTATTATAATACACACATCAACACCGTTTATGGATATTTTATATAAAGTTCTTAAACTCAAAAATACTGGCCAGATTTAAATTCTTTTGAAGAAAGCTTATTTTATAAACCTTTTTGAACGATTTTAAATTTGAATTTGAAAAAAGTAATTAAAAACAAAAGATTTGCCGGCCATATTGGTAGCGAAGTATAAAGGTTTCATTTACCTACAGAAGGAATCGTTACCCGTGGTCCCGGGGGGTCCACCCATTACCGGGGCGGTTCCATGGGTTATTTTAATTACCCGTGGTTCCATGGGACTATGGATTGTTTCCTGGACTTCTGAATATATCGATAGAAAATACAAATTCATAATAACAGCATATTAAGTACCTACGTTATTTTACGAGTAGGTACGAGCGGTGCCATTCGTCCTACTAAATAATATGATGGGTTCCCAGCGAGTCACACGCACACCCAATCGTGTCACATTGTGACTCGGTGGGATTTTTTTCCAACATGTTACAGTTACACTGGGTGTGTGACACGTTGGGAACCCTCTTGAAAAAGATTGCAACGAGTCACAGTGTGACTCGATGGGAACCTACCTCTGAAAGTCTGAAGTTGTTTTGTTGACTAAAAGATAATCTAGCAAAAGTACTACATAACTTAGGTTCAAGGTGGTATGTTTTAATTCTGGGTAAGTAAGTAGCCACTCGTCTGTTATTCAAATAGCGACGCGCGCCAGAGCGCGACTCATGACCGCCCACAAATGAAGGGATATGTGTGTGATACTATGATCGAATTTCCTTCATTAATTTTTGTTAGTCTATTACTTTTTCCAAGCGAAAAAAAGCGGACTCTGGCTTAAACAAATATGACACTCCAGCTCTCCTCTCTGTTCAACCGTTTTCACTCTAAAGTTATGCGGACAAGAGAAGTGTTGAATGAGTGATTTACTTCAATTTGAGAATGTAGACCTACCTTTATAGAATCAAATTTAGCCAATGGACCATGCGCCAACATTATTGTAAAATTAAAAAACAAAAAGAAACTCTGTGCTTTTTGGTGTAACTGAAAAATCGGCATAAAATTCTTTTTCGCCTAAAATATAGTAAAATTAGAAGAACCTGCATCAAATACGACCGGCAACACAAACCCGGTCAAGGAGTGTAAATAACGAAATTCTATTTGTGGGAAAAAAAGGTGTTATAACCTTTTTTTTGGATGGGAAATCTTCAAATGACGGGGTCCCGCCTAGGCGGAGTGTCAGACTTTTGCTGACTAAAACCCATCCATGTTCCTTTTTAGCCCTGTGTTCCAGGGCCGTGGTATCTCTTCGTCTTTGCGGACCCCTGTTTGCTGACATCTTTTTGAGGCGCGCATGGAACAAACGCGCCGTCGACATGGCCTATCGTCATAAGACGGACGGACGACGGACGACGCGGTCGCTTCACTCGCATATTAATTCACACACTAATATATCTTCTGTCCCCGAAGTGCCGGGCCTCCGCCGGCCTCCTTCTTCGGCCTACGGCCCGGTGCCCATGCCGCCCATGAAGGATAAGTACTGTCGCGAGACGGTCGTATTATAGGAACACGAAGAAAAAAAGAAGGAACCACGGAATTTTCCAGTATTTTATGGACCACGATGAGATTACCTGTGACAGTCCCTATCAGATTTACTCGATCGACCGCACAAAGCTAGATAATGTTTTTGTAATACAATTTGTGGTTTGTGCATTACAGAATTCTGAATACCATGGTTCCCAATCCTGGAAGCAGCAGTACGTAGCACGGACGGTCTACCTGCCTTATAACCAGAAGTACCAGCCGACATTTTAAATAATCAATAGGTACCCTACCTAATTAATTTACATAAAATGTAACAATGTAAAGTCTAAAATAAATTATACCAACATGGTAATTTATACTTTTTTTTTCTTTTATTTAATTATTTATTGACGATATAGTGTCTATCGATAGATATAGCTATCATTTACCCTTTAGTAAATAATATGTCGAAATATGGCATGGCCACGGTCACCTAATCTGAAAAGGACTAAATTCAGCATAACTTCTTAACATATTGTGTAATGTTGGTTGTTGCCCGGATTAACCCTATAGGCCATAAAGCCCGGGCCTAGAGGCGCCGCCGCCGCCAGGGGCGCCATAGGTGTCCGTTTCAACTGCTCGGCCACAATGTCGTAGAAGAAAAACGACTACGTCTACATTACGAAGGAATTTGTAAAACAATAACAATGAAAGTCCCAAATTGGTAGAAATAATATTCAGAAAGAAATAAAGGTTTAACCGTGGCCACGCGGTCCGCACATGGAGAACTGCGCGGCCACGCAGTTTTCTTAAACTGAGCTATAGTACCTAGATCTGTGGTAGAGGTCCCATTATTTTTGCTAACCACTGATACGATTTCGAAGAATATGTAGATAGTATGAATAAAGCCCTAATGTTTGGATTTCACGACCTACAGCACTTATAACCTATAATGCAAGTTAGAAGTAGGGTGTCCAAGATTGATGGTGATTTAATCAGACATTTTCAATTTTATTAAGATAAATATGTAAGTAAGTAGGTACCTTTTATTGTAAAAATGATTAATGATTTTCTATTTGATTAGTACCTACTAACCTACACGAAAAATGTACCTTCCTACCTCGTTTTGACGTAAACACTGCTATTTCAATAAAATAAGCGTTCGTTTTAAAAATGGATGTAGGTACTTATTGTTTTTAATGATGACGCGTAAATAGCCTACTGCAGTAGTGCACGCATTTTTACAAAAGTGTATGACAGTGTGCTTGCTTTGCGGGTAAGCCATAGATATCCGATATCAGTGGGTTATGACGTTATAGATAACTTCACAAAAATTACATTTTGCGAGTGCGTTTGTTTGTCTCCATTCATGCACTAGAGCAGTGCAGTGATAAATAGTTTATTTATTTAAACTTCATGTAGGTACTAAATTGGTACATAGGCTGACTTAATGCCACAATGCATTCTCTACCGTCTAGCAATGACTTTGACCTTGAAAAAATCGTTCCTCGACCTTTATGAACTTGGAGGGTTGTATTGATGATTTTGATGATTATAATTCTGTAACTACATACGTCTTACAACCGCGAACAATATTTTAATCAACATAAAATCTAGCACTGGCCTGCAAATTGCAAAAAACGTAAAAAAAAATGAATTTCTCGGGCTACCCTGGAGCATCAGCCTTAAGTATACGAATACGGTGTTTATATTTTCGCATCAGTACTTTTCCATCCAATTAACCATAGTCATTCCCGCATTATGATATTAGATACTACTTACGTATGTGCCTGGTATAAAAAACGACGCTTTTGGAAATGTCTGATTGACGCACCATAAATCTTGGTCACCCTACTTCTAACTTGCATTTTAGGTTTAAGTGCTGTAGGTTTTGAAATCCAAACAATAGGGATTTATTCATACTGTCTACATTTTCTTCGAAATCGTATCAGTGATTAGCCAAAAGAATGGGACCTCTACCACAGCCATAGTAAGCTCCGTTTGAGAAAACTGCGTGGCCGCGCAGTTCTCCATGTGCCGACCGCGCGGCCACGGTTAAAACCTTTATAACTTTCTGAATATTGTTTCTACGAATTTGCTACCTACCTTCATTGTTAGTGTTTTACAATTCCTTCCAAATTCCTTCTTCCTTCTATGTTGACGTAGTCGTTTTTCTTCTACGACATTGTGGCCGAGCAGTCGAAACGGACACCGCTAAAGAGCCTCACCCACCCAACTAACCCCCCGACCATAAAAAGGCACAATTTGTCGGCTAATAGTTCAATCTGGCAATAAAGTACAAAATAATGGAGCCTGTGCTATCCGACAATGTTTGGAAGATGGGTGTTCCTTAAATTTTTGCATAATAGTGACACTTAATTCGGTTGGATAAATCACCGGACGAGTGAGCCGAGCGGTGCGTGCACGCTGACCTCTACTATTACACAAGTACACTGGACTGGCTGTCCCATACAAATGACAGCTAGAAAGAGAGAGGAGAGAACTCCGCTATTAAATTTCGAAGTACCTACATTTGATCTCACAAACTGCGGAATTGCTTCCGCAATTTGTGCGATCAAATGTATATCATTAGCATTACGATGTTCGTTAGTTTGACAGTACCAGACAGTACTATGTCGTGACGTTTGAAATTCCGTAGTTTGTGAGATCTAAAGAATAAATTACGATGTACGTCAGTTCGATAGTGCACTACAGCGATTTTTTTCCCGTTGCCACCATGCTGGGCAGGCGGGCTGGAAACCGCATTTATTACATGCCATTCAACCATTCTATCTCCAGTAGGTACTACTGGACAGATTTGAATGAAGTTAATAACACAGAATAGGCTTTCCCACAAAATATGTGCCTACTATCCAAGGAAAAATCACTTTTAGCGCAGGTGAAGCCACGGACAAGCTAGTAGTAGCAAAGCCCCCATATCGGCCAACTGCTCGTAACTTATAGTTTAAAAACTTGTCAACCTCCAGTTGAGTGCTTAAGTATCTGTTTTTTTTTTTTAATAAATAAATAAAATAAGTAATAAGAAATAAATAATGTTATTCATGGTTATTTATGCTGTTTTATCATTAATTAATAATAGTATTCAGCCTCCCGATTTATATTAAGTCTAGCAAGGCGGATGATCTCATTGATTGAGAGAAGGAAAAACAGTCATATATTATAGTGATGTCGTAAGCAAAACCTCATCCAATGAAATCTGCTTTTGACTTCAGCGAGATGATAACATGCCTTAAAACTCTAGGAAATACTGTGGCTCTGTTTCGTCTACATCGCGTAGAAAATAACCAGGACCGACAGTAACGTGCCTTCCGAATCCGAAGCACTGAATCATCTTACTTTCTAAACAATCAGGTGATTTTAACCTGCAATGCCCTAACTAAACTTGGAACAGTCCCATAAAGATATTTTTGTGAGACAGTGTCCCCACCGGTAATCGAACCCAGAACCTCGGATCGCGTGCCACACACTGATCACAATGGAGGCTGTTAATTTGTTGATGATCTAATAAAAATTGCTAATGGTTCATCATCATCATAATTTCAGTCCACTGCTTGACATAGGCCTCCGCCAAGGTGCACCACAAGGTCTAGTGGTTAAATTGGTCTTTCTTACTTATATAAGTATAGACTATTATATTTAGGAGGCCCATGTTCAATAGAGGACTTCCTACGGCTGATATGATGATGATAATATTTAGACTGCATTTTTGTTTATTTAATTTTACTTTTAAGTATCATGGAAAGAAGCAAGCTACGAATAGAGATCAAGAGATGATTTATGTATGGCCGCAGGATGTGTGGAGAACAAGGGAAAGGTCTATCCTGCAGGATGTACCTACTATGGACGAGGAAGAGTGAAAAAAAGACAATGAAATATATAATTAATTTAATTAAATGTTAAATTTATATTAAAACAATGATCATCATATAAATTACCTATTTCTTAATTTTATTTACTAAAAAAATTATGTAACAAACAATTAGTAGGTGGTACCTACTATTTTAAAGGCTATTTATCTGTCATGGATCAAAAATAAAAGTATTACCTAGTTGGTTTTTAGATTATTTTAGATAGAGAGATAAGCTTTAGCATTCATAGAGCAGTAACTATAATGCTATCCCGATAATAATTTACTTTGCCACTTTCATACTAAGTAACTGTCTCCACACTTAATCTTCTTAACTCTGGTTGCGCCCATAATTTAGTTTATCCAATTACTACTTTTGGTCCTGGTTGCTGATCTTATTCTTGAATTTATTTCATAGTAGGTATTTCTTTTGCCTTAGCAGTTAGGTATGTAATTCAGGGCAGCTTTGACTTTGATGAGGTATAACCAATTAACTTTTTACTAGGGTTCTTTTCTTCTGCGATGAAACCATATAATATATATAATATAATGGAATTCTATGTCAGGCTTGCGGTCCTCTTGAGCAGCAAGCAGCGACACAATAGTGGTATGGACTATGTTTGGGGCAAATATTTCATTGCTTTTATAATTATCTCCATCAAGTGTGAGTAACACACATCTTACGATTGCAGTGAAAATCTAAAATTAATAAGATTCATTAGAAAGTTATTATGATGGCAGCTAAAGGTACTTACTTTCTACAAAATTCCTAGCTTTAATAAAATAAACACTGATAAATTTTTTTCATAGCTAGACTTTGCTAGCACGTAGGTATAGATATAGTAAGTATGTACCTACTTATGTATTACTATTTTTAATTCTGTATTAAAGCTACGTGTTATGTTGTAGATCTTGTCACTGTCTCCACAGCTGCCAGCTGGTGTTTGTAGGTAATATGTAGGAATGTTTTGTGGATAGGTATTTATCAGATAGTAAGGACCTACATACATATTATAGAGTACCTACAAGGATTGACTAATTACATCACAAACAAAGCCAAAGGGACCAAACTGACAGCCCCCAGATAAAGAGCTCTAATAATTTACACACTGTTAATCTGGTATCATAAATTGAGACGATTTGTAATTACGGAAAGAATCTTAGAGAATAATGCTATTGAGGTGGGTTAGTAAGGAGCTCATATTATGAGCCCAGGTTGCTCATGGAGAAATTGTTGTAATGCTGTTATTCAAACTTCCAGGTACCTACTTATGTACACCGATGATGTTGTAATTTGTAATAGCATATGCACTTACTTGCCAAACATGTTGCAACATCTCAAAGATCACCAATGAAATATCATTTCTTGTTGAAAACGTTTACACGTTGCTGATTTAATGGTATTTCATTATCTTTTGTTTTCTTCCATCTCATATCAGGACTATTTTCTCTTCCTAATTTAGCTGTATTAGGGTGCCTTACAACCAGAACTCAACAAGAAAACCCAAACTGCGTTTCTATAGTTCCAAACAAACCAAACTTAGCTTGAATAATTCACAGATTACTTCAATAATAATTGATTGAACGTCAACCATACGTCAAATGAAACAAAATCAATCCATAATCAATCAAAATCAATAAAATCTGTGTATCACCCGTCCCTAGTGTTAGTGTCACATGGCTTTTTACTTTTTTAATGTGACGTCACTGTTTGTTTTGATTCCATTTGGCGTGCTGTACATTGTCAAGCCGGACAATCTTGGTCCGGGCCGAGAATGCGCGACATGATAATGTACGTCATTGGAATTCAAAACACGCACATTCCAATGTCGCGCGTTCTCGTGTCGTGCATTGTTATGTTGAGCATTGCTGGTTCCCTCAAAATCAATAAAATCTGTGTATCACCCGTCCCTAGTGTCACATGGCTTTTTACTTTTTTAATGTGACGTCACTGTTTGTTTTGATTCCATTTGGCGGATTTTGGCGTGCTGTACATTGTCAAGCCGGACAATATTGGTCCGGGCCGAGAATGCGCGACATGATAATGTACGTCATTGGAATTCAAAACACGCACATTCCAATGTCGCGCGTTCTCGTGTCGTGCATTGTTATGTTGAGCATTGCTGGTTCCCTCCTGAGTGAGTGAAGTTTGTTGAGCAATGTTGCCAACTTTATTTATGAACCCACCAAATGTGGCCTCGCAAACCATCAGAAAACCACTAGTTCAACTCAACCAATTCCGTGTTAAGTGCTCATAACCTAAGGCGATTATCACACTGCCACGCATCACGTTGCATGTGGCGTGTCAACGCACGTACGCGCGTACTTACGGGAGTGCAGATCTGCCTCATCGTGCGGGTTTTTTACGCACTCACGCGCGTAGTTGCGTTTTGTGGATTCACGGCGGCTCTGACACATTTCATTCAAAGCCGTTCAAAATCACGCATGGCACTGCGAGACTCGGTGTGCCATACCTTGCGTCACGCTTCGCACCCACGCGCGTGTGCGCATGTTTCACCGCTATAGGCGCGTAATCTGAATGAACGCGCGTGGATGCATTTTCTGTGTGTTGGACTGTGCGTGTTTTCTATACAAACGGAAATACTTACAAGCAACGTTAATACACGCATTCACGCGCTACGCTGCGTGGTGCGTGGCAGTGTGTTAATCGCCATAGGCGCGTAATCTGAATGAACGCGCGTGGATGCATTTTCTGTGTGTTGGACTGTGCGTGTTTTCTATACAAATGCAAATACTTACAAGCAACGGTAAAACACGCATTCACGCGCTACGCTGCGTGGTGCGTGGCAGTGTGTTAATCGCCTAAATGTTATTTGGAAATAAAACAACAATATTGTAAATAGAAATCAGAATTTATTTTTGCAATCACAAAATAAAACTGGAGGGTCACTTTCCACTTGCATTTTCAGTTAGTGAAGAATAGATTTCCTTAGTTCCAATTTTTTGCTCTACCTACACTATTTGGTAATTTGTAGTTATTTACGTGCTAAAGTGAGAATTGAAGATAGAAGCTCTATCTTCATCTGGTTTCATAAGATAGTGAACAAACAACAAAAAAATGTCCCCTTTTTCAATCATTTATAACCGAATATTTTTGTAAATCGTACTAGTATTTGGTGGTTGTGTACGAATTCGTTAGCAGTGGACTGTGGGGATGTTGCTAGGCTGCTGGTAGGGCAGGAGGGCTTCAGTATTTGATGAAGTAAAAACTGTGGAGTTAAAGACACGTCCATTTATTGCACAGTTCGTGGTTGGAAGAGAGCGACATACAGTGCTCCACAGATAATATAAACGTCAAAAGTTGCATTAAAATGTTGATGTTGGTGTTGCCAACATGCTGCGGCCTGCATAAAGCTATTTAAATAAAGTTATTTGTATGGACAAGGCTGGTCAAAGCTGATTATAGATGGCGCGTCCATAGCTTAAACCCAATCTGACCAATGAGGTTAATCTATTTTGAAATATAAAATGACATTGACAGATTTTCAACCAATGACGATGTTTGGTTCATGCGCTGCTAGCGCCATTAGTTCCACCAGTTGCCCACCCCATTAAATCTTGAATTTTATTACACAGTTAAGTACCTACTAATTTAATTGATAAACAAACTAAAGACAAATTAATTTAGCATTGTATATGAAAATTTACCTATTTAGGCATATTTTTATTACTGTGCAACTGTGGATCTTACAATTTATTAAACTTACAGAAAGTATGAAAATTACTGAAACTATTATAGGACACTATATGACATTAAAAATATTGGTGATATAAGAAACTGATGGAAAACAGTTACAAACGTCGTTATTTACTATAGACATTAAATATAGCAATAAGAAATGTTTCAAATAAAAGTTTAAGTTAACAACATAATTATGCTTATATCTATTATGCTTATTATCTAGTAGATTTAGTAACTACGAACTAAATGTATCAGTCTGTTTCATCAATAGGTAAAACACTAACTTTAGTTATGGAACGTACATGAGTTTTTCCATTAGGAGTTTTTACTTCCACAGTTCTAACTTTTCCATCATGTCCTGGAAATACATTTGTTATTCTAGCCATGGGCCAAGATAAAGGAGGGGTATTATTCTATCTAAGTATAACCAGACTACCAATTTTAATGTTACACATACTACCTAACCACTCCACTCGACAGCGTCACGCGCAAATTTTTTGCATCGAACCGCGTTAAATTCGCGAACTAAACGCGAATAATTCGCAATTATTAATAAACACTTGACGATCGCAAACTACAAGAGATATAGCTAAATAAACTTTACAGTGGATAGCTGAATAGATGTGTTATCTATTTAACCAAATTTCAAGATAAATAATTATAATTTGATACTCAATAATAATGTAGAACTTGAAAAACAGTGATAAAAACGGATATTTTGCTAATAAAATATTATTTTTGCTCAACAACTATTAACTTCTTAACCATTTTTTTATATCAAAATAAACTAGATTATATTTCCTTTCCAACAAGACCACAATCTCATTAATATCTTATTAGCATCATATCAAAACATTCATTACAACCTAGATACTCACTGTTTGTTTACATCTGGGTACTAATTTAGCCAGCCGCGGTTGGCCGAAAAAACAAAAAAAAAAACACAAAACCACTTGTTTTTTTGGTGTAAATAGTTAAACTATCTAATCACCACACTAATTAAACACTCACTGTAAGCTTTCACACACGTTTTAATCACTAAATCACGTATTTCTTCACACTTCACAATCACTATAGGTATTTATACCTACGCGTTTTCACAGGCGAAATACTGCAACTTTGCGATTCGAAACCTAATTTGTGTTATCATAATACGATAGTACAACTTCTGACGAACATTCAAAGGTATAACACTATATTACAATAACAAATACGTAACTCGTAAACACTTGAACCACTTGACTAACGATAACACGATGACGCAAGAAATGGCGCGCTTTGTTGACAATAATTTGTTACTATAATGTGACACTTGTTGATTGAATAGAGCTATGATTTTTGGTACGGAGTTGAGGAATATTATAGAGATGGGAAGTAAACTATCCTATCCACGAACAAAGCACGTTTAGTCGATTTTTAATTAATTTATTAACGGGGGTATTTATCAAATGTTTTGGGTCAGTTAGTCACCCGGTAGCTTTGTTAGTTTCAACAAGCGGTTCACTAAGTCAACCGGTAGCTGTTTAGTGGGTCTATTTTGCAATTGATTTAAATACTGTTTATGCCACATTTTCCAGAATGATTATTTTAAGTTTGTACATTGTTGCCAAAATGCAAGTATTATGAGGAACGTTAACAATATCTGGTTCTGGATACATAGTTAACCCTTAAATGCATACAGTTGACAAATGGCAACAATTTATTTTTTGCCAGCAAAAAAATAATTTGACAGCTGTACGTTTCTGAACGCAACATAATATGCGGACATAGATTATAGACTATCAGAAAAATAAAAACTTTTAACGAAATTTGCCGGTAATTTTTCTGTCATACGTCATTACAAACAAGTAAGTGTAAAAGTTTGTGTATTGGCGAGTACGAGTGATTTGATTTACGATTTCACATCAAACAATCTATTCTTCAAAGTTTGAAAAATAGTAATCGAGTAAAAAAAGAGGTAAGTTTTTGATATTTCATATATTTTTTCCGCTGATTTCTTTGTAATTTTATGTCAAGGTAGTTTTTAATATGTTGCCAAACGCAGTTATTACAAAAATTGTCGAACAGACCAATTTATATATCATCCAAGAGAGTGTTACCAGTGCGCCCGTAACTGCTACAGAAATACGACAATTTTTAGGTATAATCATATTCATGTCGGTGTTTCACTACCCTAGTGTCCGGTCATACTGGTTTTCATGATTTGAGCAAAGCCGTATTTTGACCAGTATGACCGGACACTAGGGTAGTGAAACACCGACATGAATATGATTATAAATTGGTCTGTTCGACAATTTTTGTAATAACTGCGTCATTTATGAATTTAGAAAAAAATTGGAAGGGAGTTTCCAGGCCCGCGATGTCGGAGGGTAGCTCTGAGCTTCCTAAGAAGGCTATGCGATCTTCATTCCATACCAAATTACGCTTTTTCCATATTAGATCTCTGCTACGTGATCTCCAAGCTGCAACTCCAAGAATACCCGGAACTGATGGAGTTGGCAAATACCCTGAAGCAGGTTCCACGGACGAAGTCTCACGAGATAGGGGCTCCTCTTCGGATATAAGTGGAGGGTCTTCGTCGACTTCTTCATTTTCGGGAGAATCATTATCCAAATCATTCAAAATATCTTGTATACTTGGATAATAATCTATATCATTTTCGTCACCTATGTCTTCTTCATCTTCTGAGATATTTCCATTTTCTAAAGCCAAGAGCATATCTTCGATATTTTCATCGCGCAGCCTGCGTGGCATGCTAAAAAGCGAAAGCAAAAAATAACGTCAAGCTGGCCCACAACCATCTATATTCGTAAACGTAAACGCAAACGCATAATGTATCCAAAAGGCAACATATAGTTTTTTCCTAATAAAATCTTTATTTTTTAATTGGGTTTTTTTTAATTATTTTTCCCATTACATATCGCCAAACATCTACACAAAAATATTAGGTATTTATTTTACAAAACAAAAAATCATGCATTTAAGGGTTAAAGATTCACCTATTATAAAATGAGCTGGAGTTAGATAACTAAAATCATTTACGTCTGATGCAGACACTGGCAAAAGAGGGCGTGAATTTAACACAGCTTCTATCTCAGTTAAAACAGTATTTAATTGCTCATACGTTAATGTTATTTTGTAAAATTCTTTTTAAATGGTACTTTGTACTCTTAACTGCAGCCTCACAAAGACCTCCAAATGTAGGTGAATAGCTAGGGATGAAATTAAAATTAATACCTTGCTGAGCTGCATATTCATAAACCTTTCTCTGGTGGTCTTTAGAAGTCTGCAAGTTGTAAAGCTCAACCAATTGGTTCCTTGCGCCTTTAAATGTACTAGCGTTGTCACAGTGGATCTCAGTGGGCAAACCGCGTCTTGATATAAGCCTTCGTAAACATGCAAGGAAAGTGTTGGTAGTTAAATCTGAAGCCATTTCCAAGTGAACGGCTTTTGTCGTAAAGCAGACGAAAACGCAGATGTAACCTTTACCTACTATTGCTCGCCTCACACGCGAGTTTTTTACACTGATTGGCCCAGCAAAATCGACACCGACTTTCTTAAAGGGACGGCTGGTTGCAATCACTCTGTCGGCAGGCAAGGATCCCATTAGTTGTCTTGAGGCATGAGCCTTTTGTCGGAAACAAACTATACATTGGCGAGTGATTTTATTTACAACTCTTATACCATCAATTATCCAAAATCTTTGATTTAAGTTTGACAACAAAAGTTTAGGTCCAGCATGAAGAAGTCTTTCATGCTCTTTTCTTATAATAAGATATGTAATCTGAGAACCTTTAAGTAATAATACAGGATGTTTTTGCTCAAATGGAATATTGGTATAATGAAGTCTGCCACCTACTCTTAACAAACCTCGCTCATCCAAAAAGGGGTGTAGGCTCTTTAGACTGCCCTTAATTCTTGAATTATTTATTATTAAATCTATTTCCTTTTTATAATGAATTTGTTGCTCATGTTTAATTATCAACAATAAGGAATGCTTTAGTTCAGTGCTAGTTAAATAGGGATGACTAGTTTTGCTATTATTTGATTTAACATTATTATAAAACCTGAAAATGTATGCTAATAGTCTAGTCATTTTATTAATATCAGAAATGTTGTACAATCTATCAAAAGTGTCATTGACCTTCTGAGAAGCTGACGCCTGATCGCTGGAGATCGTTGAACAAGATTTCATCTCAGGTACATCAAGAGATGGGTTGAAATTGGGAGCAAATGAGTACATGCCGTCATGCAGGAACTGTGGACCTTGCCACCACATATCGCAGCTACTTAAATCTTGAGGATCGACACCTCCGCTGATGAGGTCGGCAGGGTTGTCCCGCGTGTCGACATATCTCCATGTCCAGTCAGCTGTTAGCTGGTTAATCAAATTTACTCTGTTCGCGACATAAGCTTTCAAGTTAGTTGGATCTTTGCTTATCCAAGCTAGAGCAATTTGTGAATCCGAGAATAAATAAACACCGTGAATATTAATTTTAAGCTTAAGCGTGCTGTGAACCCTCGCTATTAATTTTGAAAGCAAAAGTGCTGCATTTAGCTCTAGCCGCGGCACGGTCAGACTCTTTATTATTTAGCGGATTAATTCTTGATTTCAAACAGAGCAAATATTGATTAACTTTACCTGATTTATTGATGACCCTTAGGTATATACAGCATCCATATGCAGTTGAGCTGGAGGCATCTGCAAAGCCAATTAATTGTACAGTGTCTGAATCCATAACCTGAACATTTCTTTTTAAAGAAATTGTGCCCATGGAAGCTAAGCTGTGCACAAACTGAAGCCATTCTTGTGTTATGCTTTCAGGGGGGGAAGTGTCCAATTCACTTTGCTCAACCACAGTTTCTGCATAATAGCCTTTGCTTTTACAATGATGGGACTTATAAAGCCCATAGGATCATAAAACCTACTTATGCAACTTAATATCTGTTGCTTGTTAATTTTATTGCAGTCATATGGCTGTGGGTTACTTATTTTGAACTGATCCTCATTCATATTTATGAGAAGCCCTAAAGCTTTAAGATTATAATTTTCCTTTTGCAAATCCACACTATCAAAATGCTGGTCAGTTGAAGGAATGTCAGTCAATATACGAGCGTCATTGGAAGCCCACTTGTGTGTTTGAAACTTACCTAAACTAAGCAAATCGCGCAAATGACTTTTTGCTTCAAGGATTGTTTGCAAGCTATGGTGTGAGTAGATGACGTCATCAACATAAGTTGAATTTTTCAATATAGCTGAAGCTAAAGGAAATTGTTGCTCATACATGCAAGCAAGTTCATTCAAGCAAGCCGTAGCTAAATATGTTGAGCTTTTTAAACCATATGTGACGGTATCTAGCCTAATACATTTGACACTCTCATTGAGGTGATGTCGCCACAATATATTTTGCAATGAGGTGTATTCAGAACTGACTTGAACGTTTCTGAACATGCGCCTTATGTCAGTTGTGAATGTGTATTGACCAAACCTAAATAACATGATGATGTCAAACAGATCTCTTTGGACTGAAGGCCCATTCAGCATTAAGTCATTTAAAGATACATTTTTGTTTGTTTTCATTGAGCCATCGAATACTGTGTGCAGTTTTGTAGTTTTACTTTCTTGTTTAATGACTGCATGGTGCGGTAAAAAATAAATTGCATCTCTCCTGAAGTGATATGAGTCTATGTCTACATAGTGACCATGACCTAAAGCTAAGTATTCATGAATAAACTTTTGATATTCAATAAAAAGGGAAGAATTTTTGTGTAATTTCTTTTCTAAATTCAAAAACCTTTTCAATGCAAGATTGAATGAATCACACTGTGTCATTTACTTCTGATAGAGGTAATTTTAAGGGTAAAACAACTTGAAATTGATTATTTTCTAATATTGTATATTTCTAGTATTTTTAAAAATGCTTTCGCAAAGCTGATGCTCTGTGGTTTGCTCATTGAAAACTTCAGGCACACTATCTGTTTTCCAGAAATTACTTAATGTCTCACTGAGGTCTGATGTACAATCAATACATTTCAATGTTACCTTATTGCAGACCTGAGATTGGCACTGCTTTGGCAAACCTCCAGCAATGACGTGACCGAACTGGGTGTTGATGATGCATGGCCATGTGGGCTGTTGTGCAGCGCTGACTGCTCCTTCATCACAGGAACAGGCCTCTCCAGTGGCATCAGCACCTGAAAAAACACATCAGCACCCAATAGTACTTGAATCTCACTTGGCATATAAAAATGATCATCTGCCAATATTGTGCCTGTAGGTATATTAAATTCTGAAATGTTTAATTTAATCTGAGGTAATTTGCATGTTATTTTGTCTACTACTTGGCAAGTAACTGTAGATTTGAATGTGGAATTTAATGAATATATCTCTATAGGTAAACAAAACCTTATTGTACTTTTCATATTAGTAATGCCAATGATGTTTGTGTCAATTTGCTTTGGTTCCAAACCTAGAACATTGAACAAATGACAGTTGCGACCCACTGTCAAGCAGAGCCTTGACTTGCAGCTCTGACCCATTATGGGCAACAATCTTGATTTTTGCTGTGGGAAGAAGTACATCATTAGTAGTATTGCCTGTCAATGATGTGACAGGAAGTGTGTTTGCAGCAGGATCGTGATGCAATAGAGTGTTGTGTTCTTGCTTGCACTCTTTGCATCGGAAATGAAATTTACATTTGCCTGAATGCGCACATAAACATATTTTGCAAAGTTTATTACTTGTTGCAAATTGCACTCTCTCATGAGTGGATAATAAATTAAACTTCTTACAATTAAATAATTTGTGATCTGATACCTTGCAGTACAGGCATGAAGACTGCTTTCCAGCTGCAGCATTGTTGGATACTTTAGGTCCCTGTGGCCGTGGTCCCCGGTCTTGATCTACACTCTCCAGCGCAAGCACCCGCCTCTCAATATATTCTAGGAAGTCAGCCAGGACTGGTTGTTAGGTTTTTTTCGTTCCAGCTGGTAGGCTTGCGAGGTGTACAAATCTAGTTTCCGGTAAAGAATGCACAACACTATAAGATCCCAGTATTTAACATTAGGTTCAATGTTTTCTAGAGCGGCTAATTGTTGCTTTACATCAGACAGAAAGTTTCTCAGATTACTACCTGTAGATTCAGCTATTGGTTTCATATCAATAAGAAAGTTTATGTGGTCATTAATTATTTTCTCTTCATTATTGTATCTATCGTTTAATATTTTCATTGCGTGACTATAACTATCACTAACCAATGGTAAGTTTTTTATCAAGTCATATGGCTCCTCTCTAACAAAACTCCTAAGATACATCTTTTGCACTGCGTCTAGCGAATTATTGTCATTAATCATTGAAGTAAAAACATTGATAAATGGTATGTACATAATCGCTAAACTTACCCGTGAATGTTTGAATTTGAACCTCTGGCAGTTTTATTCTTGCGAGCGCAGTGGCAGAATCTGAGGGCTTGCCTGAGGGTGAGGAACCGAAATTTTCGAACATTTTAATTTGTTTATCCAAAACCCCAATGATGTGAAAGTACTTTGTCTTAATTTCGTTTACATCTTCTTCGTCCTCGGGGTGAAGATATAAAATTGACTTGTTTGCTTCTTCGTAATCGTTGAATACCTGATGTGCCCGTATTCTCTTGTTCACAAGCTCTTCGATCGAGGCTGAACCGACGCCCTTGGTGTCACAAATGAAATTATTTAACCGCGTGAGTGAGGTTTTTAGATAGCCTCTTGAAGCTACAAGGCGCTTTAAATCTGGTTCTGCGATTGCACTCGCAAACACTTGAAACTTACTGACACAATTTTTCTGCAGTAATTACGATTATTATCAATAAATTTAAAAGTTAAAATAGAAGCTAACAAACAACAAAGGGAGGGAATAGAACTCAAACAAGATCAGATGGCTGCTCGAAAATACTACGTAGGTCGTAGGAAGAACTCGTTGCGTCGCGCGTCGCTCGTTTTGCCAATCGCCTTGCACTTGTCGCGTCGTGATTCGCCGGTTCGTCTTGATGCCACGATTGACCAGATCGCCCGTCTCGTTCCCACGCGCAGGAAATCGTATCACCGTCTCACTCGCGCTTGCCCGCGCTGCGTTTGCGTCACGTCGGAGATCGCTGATTAGTTGACGACTCGAAACGAAGATAGACGAAGTGTGCACGATGCCGCACGAATATGTTGCAACAACTCAAGCTTATGCGTGAAGAAAAATGTCCGCCATAGAAATCTTGCTCCAACTTCACAAATCGCAAATTCTGTTGCCTCCTCCTCTTCAAAATCCAGAAGGACCATGTACGAATTCGTTAGCAATGGACTGTGGGGATGTTGCTAGGCTGCTGGTAGGGCAGGAGGCACAGAACACATATACTCTAGGAGAAGAATGTCAACTCAATACAAAAAATTTGAGGACAAAAACTGGTGCACAGACACGCCATCTCTTGTTATACCCAAATAGAAGTTAATGTAGCGGGAATTTCGAATCTTCATTTTTACAGATTTTAATTTTAAACATGTTTTAAAATGGCAATTTTTTTTTCAGAGCTGCCTGCGAGGCTACTTGTACAAATTCTGTTTCTTAGAATGCAGTATCTTTTGACACAAATGTGAAAAACACTGTTTCCTATAAATTGTATAGTACCTTGTTTGTGTTTTTGACATTTATTCAAAAAATTATAGTCTATTTCACCCAATAATATTTTAATGTTAGCTTTAATACACGATAAATGATGTTTCTCAATGCAATGCAATGCTTTTCTGTTAACCCCATCTTGGTCGCACACTGAAGCGGATATGTTTAGACCAGCTTCAAAGCAGTGTCGTATTTAAACCTGAAATATAGAAAACAAATGATTAAAAACAAAGCTTTTAAAGTATTGCTTGGCACGCCAAACCTCATTCAAAAACGCATTGCAGTTTGAGTCTTGCACCATCGTAAGATTAATAATGTTCTAGTTAAAATATAGCATCAGTAACTAGCTCTCTTCTATACTAATATTTTAAAGAGGTATTTGTTTGTAAGTTTGTTTGTATGTAGGGGGTAATATCTGGAACTGCCACTACAGGTCTTACTAGAGAATGGGCAGCAGAGTTCTCTATGCATTTTAAAACCATACTGTGATCGCCAACCCGCCTTCTAAGTGTGGCAATTATGGCAAATCCCCCCTTTTTGGGGAGGCCTATGTCCAGCAGTGAATGTCTTTCGGCTGATATGATGATTAATTCTAGATCTAAATCATTGTTATTACTTATAACTGTACTGAAAATAAATACCTGTAATTTCTGCCTACTTGGTTTATGATGACATCTGACAGTGGCAATTGATGTGAGGGACCTGCCACAGGTTCAATGAGATGTTGTGGAAAAGGTTGTTATCTGAAAAAAATAATTAAAATTTCAACTGTCTATCTCTTACCAATAATGCGATAAAGCCTTGTGTGTGACAGATGAACCAACATAATAGGCTTAGTAATAATTCCATTGACACCCTTTCAGTATTGAACCCTATTAAAATATTAATTTACCTTATCATAGTCTCCTTCATTACTTTTTCTGGTTGATTGTGCCTGGTTTGTGACATCTGACAGTGCCCATTGACGTGCGAGAACCACAACAGGTTCATTGGAATGTTGTGAAAGAGTTTGTGTTATCTGAAAATGATTATTTGTTAAAACAGTAACAACTTGAAGTATGTATTGGAACATTCTCTGAATCAAAAAAACTATTATTAATTTATCCTTTTTCAATTTATTAACACCATTTGTCATATTATAAAAATAAAAACCGATTTAACTGAGGTTTCCGTAACTTCCTAGGAAGTATAAACAGTTATTTAATTTAAACAATTTTCCTTTACTTCCATACTAATGATGCTTTATACCTATAATTTTAGCTGGTGGGACATGATATTCTAACAAAAATTAACACTTCAATTTACTACTCGATTAACTAAATATTTTTACACTTTTGATACAGAACCATAATAATAAAGTTCTAACCTGTACAAAGTTTTCTTCAGGAGCAGCATGCCTATGTAGTTTCTTGGTAGTGAACCACATAAGAAGATTCTTTAAAATGTGTGTGGTACAGCATTCAATGCTCATTATAGAGCTTCATTTGGAAATCTGGTGAAGACCACTGTCCATGAGGGAAACAGAATTTCGCCCATAGTTCGCAGCTGTTAGAAACAGTTAATGTTTGTATGAATAATACATCTTTTAATTATGTTTTTGTACAGGTTTTGAATTTTGGAGGGTGGCCTATCCCGGTGTGAGGTTAGGTTGTTTGGTAGGTCGGTGGGTCGCCTTAGGGGCGGAGGTCTGTACAAGGTTTAGCACTGAATGTATTTTTTGAAAGGAGGTAGATGGAGGTGTCAAACCAGCAAATCATTATACTAATTAAACTGACTAATGGAAAAGGTCGGTCGCAGAGGTCGCGAGAGGGTAAGCAAGCACGGGCCAAAAATGAAAACATTTTTAGTTTTAAAAGCTGTGTTGCTATGTCACGTTTTAAACCTTCGTCAAAATCTTTCCATATTTTACTTCAAATCATTACGAAACAAAATGTATTTTATTTTGAATACCTATTCAATGGGAGTTATGAGTTGTTTAAATTATTATGTCGTTTAAAAAAAAAAACTTGTTATCAACGTTTTTACGAAGGAGTTAAACGATAGTTTTATCTAGGATTGAGGTAAACGTCAAAATTATAGCAACACTTAAGTTGAACAGATTTTTTTATTTTTTTTTGATGTTGCCACAAAACATTTAAAAAATATTTAATATATTTCTGGCAACATAAAATTGGCCGCAATAGGTATGTTACTGATTCGACAGTAAGAGTCGACTACCCCTGGCAGGAGGGCTTCAGTATTTGGTGAAGTAAAAACTGGAGTTAAAGACACGTCCATTTATTGCACAGTTAGTGGTTGGAAGTAGCGATGGGCGAGTCGAGTTGTCTGATTCGAATAACTCGAATTAGAGTCTAAACGAGTTGATTCGAATCAAGTTCATTCGCAACTCGAATCAACTCGCAACCTAACTCCATGCGAGTGCGATTGCACCAACTTGAAACTCGACTCGACGAATATTCATTTTGTTTAGATTCGCATTCCGTCTCCGGTTGCCGTCGGCACACTTCGAGTCGATTCGGGCCGCCGCGCGCCGTGTCGTCGGCACTCGAGCAAGGTATGAGAGAGAATGCCAGTAGCGTCTAGTGGTTAACAAAAATGAAGTACTACATAATGTAGCCAGTTATATTATCTACAATTATAAGTAAAAAGTATATAGTTAGGGCCCCTAGAAGTATAGTTACAGATCTTGAAAATTTAGGTGGTTCATTGTCGACCATCTTACCCTATTTTGAATGCGTAAAAGTGATTATGAGAATAAAAATTCGAATACGGTGAACTCGACTCGACTTGCCGATCCGTTTGGCTGCTGCCGCGAAGCGGATCCCATCCGGTTGATGCGAGTCGAGTCAACTCGAGTTGCGATTCGAGTTAGCGGCCGAGTCAACTCGAGTTATCCAAGTTGGAAAAAATTCAACTCGTAACATCGCTAGTTGGAAGAGAGCGACATACAGTGCTCCACAGATAATATAAACGTCAAAAGTTACATTAAAAATGTTGATGTTGGTGTTGCCAACAGGTTGTTGTGGTACCTTACCACAATCAAAGTCAATAATTGTTCGCTAAAAGGATAGGGAACGTGCACAACGAAGGTGCTGCCGACTAGCGTCACCAATCCGAATCTTGTACTCTATTAATACTTGACGTTGACAAGTAAACAGAATTATTTTTTTTAGTGAAAATTATTATTTTATCTAATCATAATACATTGTTGCATTTTTGGATGTACCAATACATCCACAAAAATGAAAATAAATCAAATAGCGTAAAATTTATTACTTTCCAAAGAATAGTACCTACCTACTCTCATGCCATGTATGAGTTAAACGCAAAAAAGGGACAAACGCAGAAAAGAAAAATATTTGAACTTACTTGTTTTTGTTATACTCTGCATTGAAAAAGTACAATAGCCCTCAAAATAAACCGTGCAAGCAAAAATGCCAGAACCATTTATACTTCAAGCGAACGGGTAGGCTAATACTTATGGCTTGGCAACCAATGACGTCATATTTGATTGCGACTGGTCATACTTAATACGAAACTAACCTTTTGACAGTTAATTGATGGACGCTGAGCCCATTTACTACCATTTCGAGCTGTCAACAGAGGTACGTAATAGCCCTACTGCTAGGCTATTAAGTATCTATTATGACATTCTCGGTTGTCATCAAAGTTCGGTGTACAACCGAAGCATGTTAGTCACTGGATATCAGAAAGATACGTAATAGGCCTACTGATATGTAGATTCAGGAACTGAAGTTCGTACTTCAGTCCCAGAATCTACGTAGTTTTATTAAATTTTACCAATTTGCTAAATAATGTGACCTTTGTTTGATCAACAATTAGCAATTATATACCGTATCACATCGTATCACGTACAAAATCAAAGCTAAATGCTGTCATGCTACATTTGTTTGCAAACGGGGAAAAATGTTTTAAAACAGTTTTAAGATCAACCTAATTACAACCATGGCACTTAATAATAAAGTCACAAATCTTCAAAATATTATCTAATACTTACGATCATTCGTCACAAAAAACTAGCAAAGCATTACTCCTATCACTTAGAAATAAAAAGACGTAAGTTATACAACATTTAGTGTGAAATCAACCTTTAGTGGTAACAACTACATTAAATTTTCCCGTTATATTGCCATACGAGTTACATCGTATTGTTTTCGAAAAAAGAATAAAGTTGCTTCTTAGAATTTTACTACAGGAGGTAAACACGAAATAATTGATAATATGAACGTAACAAAAGTTTATAATACTTTTTAAGTTTTTGGCATCTGTTCGTTAACTGCTGTTTTAACCAATCGACGTCGGTTAGTATTTGCGGGTATATCCGATTTATCGAAGTGATTCGAACATATAACCGAATTCTTAGCTGGCTTATAAAAGTCATCTCTTCTTTCTCTGGCGACAATCGAGATCCATTCTGCACACGTAAACCGATTGCTGGGAAAGCTAAAATAAAAAAAGGAAAGCTAAGTATCTAATGAGAGTCAACAAACAGACACAAAAGTAGCATATAAACCAATTTTAACCAATCAATTTTGAAGTTCTGGTAACAAATTATTTTAACACAAATCTACTCCATGCATCTACTGTTCTGTTAAACAAAAGTTTGTGCTTATGTTGGCACGCGCCAACATTTGTAGCGGCGGTTTAAAATCGGTAATTTTGTTCAGTTTAATGTTATTTGTTAGTTTAAAGCTTAAAATATAATTTATTCTTCATGTACTTAGCCAAAGTAAGACACTTCGGCCGTTAAATTGCTTTTTCGGGCATTATTTTTGCAATTTTTGAAAACACACTGCAGCACTGTGAGACGTGTTTACATTGGCTGTGTTTCAAGCCAACTAAACAAAATAAGATCTCACTTCACCGCCGATATCTAGTTTGATGTTTTTCAGGGCCGCAGTAAAGTTGAACCTTGGTGGGCTTCGGGAACAAAACTATGTAGTGCTTGCTATCTAGCTCCAGCAGGGCTTCCTTGGCCAGAGAGATAGGCGTGATTTGACACGTTTCATCTATCTCCTGGGAATGTACCAGTTTTTCTATGCAATCCTGACCGGAGCGAATTTGGTGACTTGTGTTTTACTCGCAGATATGCCAGTTTTCTATCTTCGGGCATTCAGCCTCCATGTACAGATATTCCTTTGAATTGATCGCTACATTATGGATAGGAAGGCAGGATGACGTCAAAGTTTTTATTAGGAAGTAAACAAAGTTTAAATAGTTCAAAGGTACTGGGAAGAGTGATAGGAAATTGAAGGACAACCACGATTTTCTTATCGACATAATATGAACCTAAACTAATTTATGTCAAAGTAATATCTAATGTCTAAGTCTATGACCTGATCGGTGCTATATAAATGCTGTAATTTACCTAAGATATTTCTTAATTCTCTAACAGATAGAATAGAATGGTGCAAGGATACCGTGCGACTAAAAGCTAATATATTTTCTAGCCTACTTATTTCACCAGATAACTCTTGTACGTTATCTTTAAGAATAACGAAGAGTTGCGCAAGGTGAGCATATCTTAAAGTATGATCGCTCTCTGACGTAGTCATATTGATGACGTACGAAAGGGCTTTATCTAATTTGAGCTGATTTATTGTCAAATTATTCAGTACGTGAGTTTGTTTTAAGGAAAATTCTTTAAATAATGAAATATAATGATTAATTGTGTTGGAAATGAGTTTATCATTTCGTTTTAGAATGTTCATAGCATTTTCGAACCTTATAGCATCATCATGATCCAAATTTCCCGAAATTGATTTTATCAAAGAGCCCAATGGGTTTATCAAGCCACGTTTGACTCTACTAGGTTGCAGAGTTTCTAATTGTAAAATGATTTTATTTAATTTAATATGACATTACCAGTTGACAGTGTTAAGGAGGAGTTTTTTGACGCCATTTTTTAAGTTTTTTAGTTAAGTTAGTTAGTTTAGTTTTATTTTAATAAATTTGTAAATTGTTACTTTATTAAGTTTAAAATAAATCAAGTAAGTTACCTAAAAAAAAATTTAATATGTAGGTACTTACATATTAAATTAAATCAATATATAATCAATTTGTGCACTGAACATGAGCAAACTGTTATTACTTAATTTGTTCGTAGTGTCACGTAATTGTCGTTGTATGTCATTTATCTGTCGTTCTATCTGAATTGAGTTAATGTCCTGTAAGAACGTATGATGATGGGATACGATTTTTGTGTCTCCTAGATTATAAGGTGAAAGTCCGGGACCGTCGTCTAAGCTGTCAAGTTGGATCTCTTGATCTAGGCTCATTATCGTCAGTACCAGGTACCTGTAACAAACGAGAGTCTTTATTCTTTTTAGGTCGTTTCAGTCTATTTTTAGCTACCGGTCCTCGTTTCCTTGAAGGATAAATATGAATAGGTAAGTTAGCAATAACCTTGTCTTGAGTAAATCGAGGGGGCAAGTTTTTGCCGGGCTGCAGTAGGGTTCCGTATGTATATCTCCTGGTTTTCTGAGCACTCAATTTCAGGTTCCATATCGCTGTTACGTTGCGTCATCGATGCCTTGCGTTCGGCAAACGATGATTCATGGACAAGGTCATATACCGTTTCCATTCGACTACGGTGATCTTGAATTTACTGTTGTAGTAATCTTTCCGACAGATTTAAATCCGTGGGGTCCCGTGGGTCGAAATGTCCAGTGATAAGGTCAAACGGCCTACATTTAGTCAGACTAGAAATGACACTACTATATGCTAAAAGGGCGTAAGGGATTAAAGTGAAAGCACATTCATTTTTGTGTTTCAGCTTTAATATACGTTTGGCACTCATTGGAGGAGGCTTTTACCCGAGAGGGTCCATGCATAGAAATTAACCATTTATTATTTATTTTCAAAGTACTTATTAATCAATTTTCAACTTATATTCTTAAATTTACTGTAATTTATTATCAAATGCATGTGAAATTGGATTTTATTATTATTTATTATTTTACTTTGCTATTCGTTATTTTAATTTTTAAATTCTATTTTTACGATTATTTACAATTGATTATTTTATTCTAATTATTGCGATTAAAACTGTATTTGAATACTTTTTGTGATTATGCATGTAATTAATAAAGCTATTTTGATTTTGATACTGAGGTCTATAGTCCTTATTAGGTGTAAAAATCAAGGTCCTGAGTCAACACGATGAAAAGATATGGGCAAATTTAGATTTTCGCGAAAACTTGTAAGTAGGTACTTACCGACCAAAATTTACCTTAATTTTCAACTTTTCTAACCTTGCTTTTAAGGCTGATGCTCCAGGGTAGCCCGCGAACGGGGAGATCGTAGTGGTGGGAGTCTACTTCTCCCCGAACCGAACTCTCGCCGAGTTCCACAACTCTCTCGCATAGTTGAGTGTTGTCGTCGGAAACCATTCCCTCCCCGTGCTTGTCCTCGGGGACTTCAATGCCAAGAACTTGGCTTGGGGTTCTCGTTGTACAGACGTGCGGGGAAGGATGGTAGAGGACTGGGCTCTGGAGAAGGGCCTGGTCGTCCTAAATCGGGGTGCTGTTCCCACGTGTGTGCGGATGCGGGGCGAGTCGGTGGTGGACATTTCGTTCGCTAGCCCCGCTCTGTCGCCGCGTGTCGTTGACTGGCGTGTCATGGAGGGGGTGGAGACCTATTCCGACCACCGGTACATCCGGTTTGACGTCTCCACCCAGACCTCAAGCGCGCTGGTCCAACAGGCCCCGAGTGGTCCGCGTTGGGCGCTGAAGCAGCTGGACCGGGAGCTCCTCCTGGAAGCCTCGATCGTGCAGGCCTGGGTGACATCACCAGACAGGCCTGCCGACATTAACAATGAGGCAGGGTGGTTCCAGGAGGCCATGTCCGATATATGCGACGTGGCAATGCCCCGAGTCCGGCCAGGAAGCGCCCGACGTCAGGTGTACTGGTGGTCGCGAGAGCTGACGTCTCTGCGCGAGGCGTGCGTGGCTGCGCGACACCTGTACGCCAGGCATCGCAGGCTCCGCATTCGTCCACCGAATGCGGCAGCCATCGAGGCGGAGCTTTATGAGGGGTACAGAGCGGCGAAGACCGCCCTCCGCGAGGCTGTCTTGCGGGCCAGGGATCTGGCCCGCGAGGAGATGCTGGGGACTCTCGACAGAGATCCGTGGGGGTGCCCTTATAAGATGGTGCGGGATAAACTCCGCACCTGGGCCCCCCCACTGACGCAGAGTCTCCGGCCTGAGCTCGTGGAGGACGTGGTGAGCACTCTGTTCCCCACGCGGGGAGAACATCCCCCCCGCCTATGGCTCCGCCACCTGCGGTGCTGGAAGCGGACCACCAGGATGACGACGATGACACTCCGGAAGTGACTGGGGTAGACCTGAGAGTGGCGGTACGCAGGCTCAGTGCCAAAAATACCGCCCCGGGACCTGACGGCTTGCCTGGCAAAGCCTGGGTCCTGGCCTCGGAGGCTCTCGGGCCCCGACTGGAGGGGCTCCTAAGCGCATGCTTGGAGAAGGGCCAGTTCCCGCTTCGTTGGAAGACGGGGAAGCTGGTCCTCATTCGGAAGCCGGGGCGCCCTGCGGACTCTCCGTCCGCATACCGGGCCATAGTGTTGTTCGACGAGGTGGGCAAGCTCTTTGAAAGAGTAATTGCAAACCGCCTCGCCGAGCACCTTGCGGGGACTGGGCCGGATCTTGCGGAACACCAATTTGGTTTCCGCAAGGGGCGCTCTACGGTGGACGCCATCATGCGCGTGAGAGCCCTCACGACGGGGGATGCGGTGTCCCGGGGTGGGGTTGTCTTGGCGGTGTCTCTTGACATCGCCAACGCCTTCAACTCCATGCCCTGGAGCTGCATTAGGGAGGCACTCCGGTATCACCGGGTGCCGACCTACCTCCGTCGTATGGTCGGGGATTACTTGACAGACAGAGCCGTCATCTACCCCGGTCGCAGCGGAGAATGGAAACGGCGAGAGATGTCGTGCGGTGTTCCACAGCGATCGGTTCTAGGGCCTTTCTTGTGGAACATCGGGTACGACTGGGTGGTGCGCGCCGACCTCCCTAGTGGCGTCAGCGTGGTCTGCTATGCAGACGACACGCTGGTGCTGGCACAAGGGGGGTCGCACGAGGCGGCGGCTGAAATAATGACACGCGGGGTTGCGATAGTCGTCGAGAGGATCCGGCAACTGGGTCTCGAGGTGGCATTGCACAAGTCTGAGGCCATGTGCTTTCATGGGCCTCGGAATGCGCCACCTCCGGGATCCTCACTGACGGTAGGAGGGGTATCCGTCGGCGTCGAGTCGACACTGAAGTACCTGGGACTCGTCCTCGACAGCCGATGGAACTTCGTGGAGCATTTCCGACGTTTGGCCCCCAAACTGGAACGGACCGGGGCTGCCTTCAGGCGGCTTCTGCCCAACCTGGGGGGGCCAAACGCCTCCTGCCGGAAGCTCTACGCGGGAGTCGTGCGGTCCATGGCCCTTTACGGGGCCCCGGTGTGGGCGCGTTCATTGAGGCGGCGAGCCGCCCACTACCTGAACGCGCCCCAAAAGGTGGTAGCCGTAAGGCTGGCCCGTGGGTACCGCACGATCTCCCGTGAGGCGGCGTGCCTCCTTGCCGGATTGCCGCCATGGGATCTGGAGGCAATTGTTCTCGCGCGCCTGCACGAATGGCGCGCGGAGGTGCTACGCCGGGGGGAAACTCCGCTACCGCGGCTTATTGTCGCCCAGCGGACAGACTTCCGGCATGATCTCATGGCGACATGGAGAGAGCGACTGTCGCAACCCCGTGCAGGGCACGCCACAATAGTAGCGGTAAGTCCCCTCTTTGAGGAGTGGCTTGAGAGACGCCACGGCGTCCTCACCTTCCGCCTGACGCAGGTCCTTACCGGACACGGTTGTTTCGGGAGGTTCCTGCACCGAATCGGGCGGGAGGAAACGCCCGGGTGTTTCCATTGCGAGGATCGACCGGAGGACACAGTGGAGCACACGGTGGAGGTGTGTCCCGCGTGGGCGGAGCACCGCCGTGTCCTCGAAGCGGCGATTGGCGGCGGCGACCTCTCGCGTCCGGCCCTGGTGCAAGCCATGGTCCGGAGCAAGACGGAATGGGACGCCGTCACCTCCTTCTGCGAAGCAGTAATGCTAGAGAAGGAGGTGGCGGAACGTGAGAGGGAGAGAACCTCACAGCGTCCCGGCCGCCGCGGGAGACGCCCCGGGCGTCGGGGGCCACCACGTGGCCCCCGGCCACCGTAGGCGCGGGCCTGTGGACGGTGGGCTATGGGCTAGCTCGCCGTCCGTCCGTCGCATGACGACAGGCCGTGTCGACGGCGCGTTCGTGTTCCACGCGCGCCTCAAAGAGAGACAGCAAAAAGGAAGGGGTCCGCAAGGACCGATGCCTGCCGGGGTTGCGGGACTGTTCGAAAGAGATACCGTGGCCCCGGAACACAAAGGGCGATGAAGGAACATGGATGGGTTTTAGTCAGTAAAAGTCTGACACTCCCTCCTGCTCCGCCCAGAGCGGGAGAAGTCATTTGATGATTTCCCAACCGAAAAAAAAAAAAAAAGGGTAGCCCGCGAAATTCACATTTTCTTACGTTTTTTGCAATTTGCAGGCCAGTACTAGGTTGTATGATGATTAAAATATTGTTTGCGATTGTAAGACGTATGTAGTTACAGAATTATAATCATGAAAATCATCAATATAACCCTCCAAGTTCATAAAGGTTTAGCAATGACTTTGACCTTGAAAAAATCGTTTCTCGACCTTTATGAACTTGGAGGGTTGTATTGGTGATTTAGAGACTTAAAAAAATAAAGTTGGAGCATTCAACTTAAGCAAAATTGACAATTCTAGGTCAACAAGTACCCTAGGTATTGAGTCGTTGGTAGTTCCCGTTGACCTAGAATCACGAAATTGGCGGCGAGAAGCAATGTCTTACAGTACATGTAATGCGAAAAATCTGAAAACCGTAAAAATGTAGTTTAATAACAAAAAAAGCGACTTATTGTTTGCGGTTGGTGCAATAGCCGTTTCTGGGGATCGAAAAGCAAAATTAAGTTTGTAATATAAAAAGTTTGTACCGAACCCTCGGCGCGCTTGTCCAACTCGCACTTTTTTTTATTTTTGTAAATTGTTTTTATGTATGTATCTAAATTCTTCTAATACAAAATAAAACCATTTCTATTTTGATTGTGATAATATACTGACCACACATCCAGACTTTTATTTCTAAGCCGTACTGACTTTATAATTATGTATCATAAAATAATATCGTCTACACCTACAGGATCAAAATTGTTTAAAAGCGATCACTACGCTCGATCTTCACCCGTGTGTGCGTGTATCTGCATGAACAATGCACACAAAAATAAGATCGATAGGATCGTAAGTTCGTAACGTAACGAATTTGCATAAACTCTAGTACGCAAGTGAATTTCCTGCACGGACTTATAAAGAAAGTACGTAGTAAAGTCTACGAACTTTTCATATTTATGCATTATTATTAATTCTATAAATCTTTAATAACATCTCAAATTGTCGAAAATGGCCACCTTAGTAACGATAGCAATCCACGCCATTGCACCATACTAGATGGGCCAGCATGGCCGATTAACTTTATTTAATAATATTGTAACAAAAAATTCGTGTTAAGATGTTGCAAACTTGCGTCCAAATGTTGGATAAAATCTATTAGACATCGTTGTTGTAGATACTATGGTATCATTTATTAGAAATAATTTTAACGCTTGCAACACTGTACTGACTGTCATAATTTACTGCAATAAAAGGACTTTTTGAAAAAAAGGCGGGAAACTTCGGTTGCGCGCGGTTGTTTCAAATTCTTGAAATTTAATTTTTGTTGTAAAACGGATCAGTTGAGTCTTATCTTTGTATATAATCTTGTATAATAATTGTATATATTTAAAGTAGTGTTCGTAGGTGAATATTTGGTAAGTTTTTTTATTGTATGATTAGTCCCTAAGTCCGGGTCGTATGAACGACCCCCCTAATAACTTGCAGGGGGATTTAGGCGGCGGCCTAAATCCCCCCGAGGATGTCGCAAACTATGTGACTATCATGTCACGAAATGATAATAATATTGTAGATAAAAGTGGTATGGACACTGATGGTTCAGTGGCCACTGACAGTAGCGAAAAATCTTCTAGAAAACGCAGGAGAATCTGTAAAACATGTAAAATACGCAAACGCAGCAGAAAAGGTCATGGCCAGAATGAACTCGGTATCACGGATTGTAACTGTAATCACCAAGAGACTGTTCTTGAAAATACCCATGGTAACCAAGTGTCGTCCCAACTTGAGTCACAGTCAAAGCCTACTCAAGCAAGTTTTGAGCCGGTTGGTAGGAAGGAGTACATACATACAGATGTATCTCCTTATTTGATACATGTACAGCGCATCACCGACATACCTAATAGTGGAACTGTATTACATCCCATTGCATTTGGAAACTTTATGAAAAGGGGAGGATTTAAAAATATAATAAATGGAAGCATTAAAAGGATAGGCCGCAATAAGTGTGCAGTTGCATTTTCAACTTTCCATGATGCAAATGATTTTTTAAATTCTAACTTATTAAGTACTAATGGATTCAAAGCCTTTATCCCGACATTCAATGTAACTAGAATAGGTATTGTGCGTGGTGTTCCTTCAGAATGGTCATTTGATGAAATTGAAGCAAATATTTCTACACCTGTTGGGTGTGGAAAGGTCATTAAAATTCGGAGGTTAAATTATAAAGTGCAGATTAATGGTAGTCCAGTTTGGAAACCTTCAGAATCCATTGTTATAACTTTTGATGGACAGATTCTACCAAAGAGAATATTCATGTGCTATAATGCATTAAATGTTGATATATATGTGTACCCCACCATTCAGTGTTTCAGATGCTGTAGGTACGGACATACAAAATTACAATGTAGGGCTGCAGAGCCAAGATGTTTTAAATGCGGACAAAATCATTCAGCTGAATCTTGTAGCATTGAGGAGGATTGTGCATCTTGTATAAATTGTTCTGGTTTTCACTTTGCTATAAATAAAGCATGCCCTGAGTTTAAGAGACAAAGAGATATCAAAAACACTATGGCTCATTCATGTATTTCTTATTTGGAGGCTAGTAAGTTGCATCCATCTTCCTCTATGTCTTATGCAGATAAAGTTGTTTCAGGTAGTAAAATTTCTCAATCAGATTCCAAATCCACATACTTCCACACTAATAATAATGTGAATAATGGTCCTAGGACAACTTCATATAAAAAAACAGTATTTAAAAAACCACGTTCGCCTCCTAAATCTGCGTCTGGATATGACAGAGCAGCACACAATGCATTAATAAATGAGTTCAGTTTACCAAGTCCCAGTAATGGGTGTGCACTACAGAATAAACCCGAACAAAAAGAAGATCATGAACAGATTATGGATCTAATTAACAGTCTTATTATGATGTTACAAAATAAAAAATACTTAAAACCGAACAACGCTGACCTGATTTGTAAATTACTGACAGACAAATACGATAATGGATTTGATTATTCAATGGAACGTCAGGTCAGTGACTAATAAAAAAACTGATCTTTTCTATTTAGTTAACAAGTATAAACCACTTATTGTTGCATTGAGTGAAACATGGCTTAAACACGGTCGAATATTTGGTATTCCAGGTTATGTTTGCATTCGTAATGACAGAACTGATGGCTACGGTGGTGTTGCCATCTTAATCAAAAACAATGTTGCATTTTCTCAAATTACATTACCCAATCAGTATTCTTTAGTTGATTTCGTTGCGGTACGTGTAAATAATGTATCTTATGCCTCTGTATATATTCCAAAGCCTTCCTCTGCTGCTCTACAAGAGATGAGTGATATTTTTTGTTCATTGAAAAGCCCTGTCTTGATAATGGGAGATTTTAATTGTCATCATCAGACATGGGGATGCGGTGAAAATAAAAGTGATGGTGTACGTTTGCTACAAATATTAGATGACAATAATTTATGTGTATTAAATACTGGGTCACCGACTAGACGTACCAAGCCCAATGAATTGTCGAGTGCTGTGGACTTGTCGATTTGTTCCCCTAGTTTGGCCTTATCACTCACTTGGTCGGTCTTCTCTTCTTCTACACTAGGCAGTGATCATTTTCCCCTAGTTATAGCATCCACCGACAAATATCCCATCAGTGAAAAGCGTCCCCCTCGACTAAAGTACAGATTAGGTAAAGCTGATTGGGAAAAATTTAAACAGGTCCTTGAAGTTAAAATGTCACAGTTACCTGAAATACTTCATGGAGGAGAAGATGATTGCTCTCGAGCCTTAGCTCTTTGCATGCTTGAAGTAGCGGATGAGATTTTCCCTGTAAAAAGTTCCCGCACAAACAATTTACCTATGCCTCCTTGGTGGAATACTGAATGTTCAAATGTAGTACGAAGAAGAAAGGAAGCGGAAAGAGAGTATAGTGAGGATATGTCGGAAGAAAATTTAAATAAACTGACTGGTATAAATAATGAGACTAGAGATTTTTTGAGGGAAAGGAAATTTGAGGGATGGAGATCATTTTGTGCCTCTCTTTCTCCTAGAACTTGTCCTTCGGAGGTCTGGAGTAACATAAAGCGTTTTAGAAATGCTTTTAATCAAAACCGTTGTGGTGTTCAGTTGTCTCCTGCTTTAGCTGACGATTTTCTTGACAGATTGGCCCCTGCAACTGCTCCTGAAAAAAATTCTTTGATGCCTTGTTGCGCATTATATCCTGGACTAAACCTGCCTTTTTCTTTATACGAGCTTAAAGGGGTATTGTCGAGTGTTAAAGATTCTTGTCCTGGAGAAGATGGAATAATACCCTATGCTTTCTTTTCAAATATGGGAGATTCCTCACTTTTATATTATTTAGAAATAATTAATTCCGTAATGATTTCTGGGAACATTCCTACCTCTTGGAGAACTCAAGAAATAGTTCCTATACTAAAGCCTAAAAAATCTCCAGATGAACCGGCTGCTTATCGACCTATAGCCTTATCTTTGGTTATTGCTAAAATTGCAGAACACCTGGTTAAGAACCGTCTTGAATGGCATATCGAAAGAAATAATTTGCTTTCAATTTCTCAATACGGCTTTCGTAAATCTAAAAGTACCATCGACAGTTTAAGTATCTTTACCACAGACATCAATTTGGCCTTTTCTAATAATTTATCGGTGGTTGCTGCATTTTTAGACGTTTCGGCAGCCTATGACAATGTAATCATATCAGTGCTCAAAAATAAACTAATGAAATTGCAGGTGCCGTCAATTTTAGTTAATTTTATTATTAATATCTTATCTGTTCGCTTTATATTTGTAATAACAAACCAAGGTTCAAGACTTTCACGAACTGTTTATAAGGGATTACCTCAAGGGTCTGTACTTAGCCCGTTACTTTACAATATTTATACACATGATCTTGAGGCGTCCTTATATGGTATCGTTAATGTTTTACAATACGCTGACGACCTACTTATTTATTCAATAAACATGTCTATCCCAACTGCATGTAATTCATTAACAGAATCCCTCACGCTATTAAAGGTTTGGCTTGATAATAATGGACTGGATTTATCAGCTAACAAAAGTTCTGTAGTAGTTTTTTCTAGAAAACGGGATTTTCCGCCACCTAAAGTTTCTTATTGCAATCATACTCTAAATGTTGGGGAGGAAGCTAAATTCTTGGGTTTAATTTTGGATAAGAAAATGACAGGTAAATCTCACTTAAGCTATATAGTGGATAGATGTGAAAAACAGTTGAATATTATGAGATGCCTCTCGGGTGTGTGGTGGGGTGCTCACCCTTTTAACCAGAAATTGTTATACAATGCTATAATTCGTAGTAAGGCGTCATTTTGTTATTTTGTGTCCTGACGTACATAATAAGAGCAGTGAGAATAGTACATCTGAGAATGTACTTATATGTGCCAGAAATAACACTACGACTTTACACACGCTGATTGTGAATGTCGCCTATAATGGTAAATATGTGAAGGTGAGAGCATTATTAGACAGCGGATCACAAAGGTCGTATGTGAAACCTGCAGTGGTCAAGAAATTGGGGCTGCGGCAGACTGGCACAGAGAAGATAGGTCATATGTTATTTGGAGGTGTAGAACAACCAGCAAAGGTATATAAGTGCTTTGAATTAGAGGTGAGTAGTTTAGACAACTCATTTCATGCTAAGATCAATGCATTACAACAGGCTGATTTATGTGGGCACCTACCAAAAGTTAAGAATGTGGCATTATCTAAGAAATTGCGAGACTTAAACATTAAGATCAGTGATTTTCAATTTGCAGACACTGAAATTGGTCTCTTGATTGGGTCTGATCATCTTGGGTCCATAGTCAGTAATCAATTGGTACATTTAGATGACAACCTAATGGCTGTCAAAACCAATTTAGGATGGACATTACAAGGCCCAATACATAATTTAAATTCAGTCAACACTAACAGTGTTTCATGCTTTTCGAAAACAAATCTTTCTGATTTGTGGAGTGTGGAGTTATTAGGTATTCAAGACCCCTATGAAAAGCAATGCAAAGGTGTTACTGAAACTGAAGTTCTTAAAAATTTTAACAACAATATTTCAGTGAATGCAGAAGGCCGTTACAATGTGTCATTGCTGTGGAGGGAGGGGTGTCCGAAGCTCGGCACTAATTATGAAGTAGCATCTAAGAGGCTGGAGTCGACTACAAAGAAATTGAAGTTGACAGGTAACCTAAATACTTACAATCATGTCCTACAAACTTGGGAGAAGGATGATATTATTGAGAAGGTTACAGATGATAATATGGAAAAGGGTCACTACTTACCTCATCACGGTGTCATAAAACCACATAGTACTTCAACTCGAGTGCGCCCTGTGTACGACGCGTCCACCAAGGACCGTAATGGGTGGTCACTGAACAGTTGCTTGGATAAAGGTGTTAATATGATAGAATTGTTACCGAAATTATTAATACAATTTAGAAAGGGTGCTTATGGAGTTGTCTCTGATATAAAGCAAGCATTTTTACAAATATGTGTTATAGAACAAGACAGAGACTATCTTAAGTTCCTTTGGTGGGAAAATATAGAGACATGTGATAAAATAGTGACATACAGACATAAGAGAGTTGTTTTTGGAATCACTTGTAGTCCTTTTTTATTAAGTGCAACTTTGAATTATCATTTGGATTTGTGCACAGAGGCCTACAAGAAGACAGCAACTAAATTAAAAGAGTCATTCTATGTTGACAACTGTGTAGCGAGTTTTGATAGTATTGATGAACTAAATACCTTTATTACAGAATCAGCTACCATAATGAAAAGCGGTATGTTTGATCTGCGTGGATGGGTAACATCTCCTCATAGAATAGACGACACAGTTTCAATTTCAGTATTGGGAATGACATGGAATACATTGAAAGATGACATACAATGTAATGTGAGCATAAATGTATCTTCATCAGAACATATAACAAAGAGGTATGTGATCTCTGTGGCTCAACATGTATTTGATCCATTGGGATTAGTTTGTCCAACAACTTTAATACCCAAGCTTATTATGCAAAAAATCTGGGAACTGAACCTTGACTGGGATGAAGAAATACCTTCCAATTTGGCACAGGAATTTAAGAATTGGTTGAAAACAGCTCATTTAATCAATCAATGTCGTATTCCAAGACGTGTATCAGTTGCACCTATAGAAGAATGTGAGACCAGTCTGCACATATTTAGTGATGCATGCCAAACATCATATGCTGGCTGTGTGTTCTTAAGAACACGAAAGCATAAAAATGTACATGTACAACTCATTTTAGCAAAGAGTAGAGTGGCCAGCTAACAAAAAGATGTCATTACCTAGATTAGAACTTATGGGAGCTCTTATCGCATCTCGGTTATGTAAAGAAGTTATGGGGTCTGGAATATTGGTTCAATGTAAGAAATACAAAACCTATTTTTGGACTGATTCAGCAGTAGTGTATGCATGGATAAAAAGAAAAACACAATGGAAATTATTTGTATCCAATAGAGTTAAAGAAATATGCACAACTACAAATCGCAATGATTGGCACCATTTACCAGGCGAACACAACCCGGCTGATTTGCCGTCGCGAGGATGCAATGCACAAAGATTATTAGAAAGTCAGTGGTGGGAAGGCCCTACTTGGCTCAAAAACAGTATCGAAGATTGGCCTAAATCATTGGTAGGTAACCTGAATGACGCCTGTGAAGAGTTGGTGCATGCTGAAATTAGTACGAAGGCTGTAATTTGTACCGACGTCACAACTGTTCCATTTAGTCGGAGGTTAATGTATTTTTCTAAGTATAACCGTATAGTCAGACTTGTAGCATGGATTTTACGCATGAGTTGTAAAGTAAGAAAGAAATTTAATGTACATGGATCAGATATAACAAATGACGAATATATAAATGCAGAGAATTCGTTGATAAGATTGTTACAGAAAGAAGATTTAACTCAAAAAGGTTTACCGAAGAATCAAAACACAATTATGGATGATGAAGGAGTAATCAGAGTAAAGACAAGATTGGAGTTGAGTCATGAAGATAGGAAATTCGTGAATCCAGTACTGTTGCCTGGCAGAAATGAAATAATACAACGGCTAGTACGACAGCGACACGAAAAACTTAATCATGCAGGGACACAGCTCTTGTTGTCAAATCTCAGAAATTGTTTCTGGATTTTGAACATAAGACGTCTCGCCAAGAAGATCGTGGCGCGATGCGTAGTATGTAAAAGGGACAAATGTAAACACTATGAAGTTCCTGAAGCGCCGTTGCCTGCGGACAGAGTGGAAGCATCTGCAGTCTTCCAGGTGACGGGAATAGATCTTGCAGGACCAATGTATCTTCGTAATCAAGAAAAATGCTGGATTGTACTGTTTACATGCGCAACTTACAGAGCAGTACATTTGGAATTGGTAGATTCCTTATCTACTAACAGCTTTTTGATGGCTCTACGTCGTTTTATAGCACGAAGAGGTCGTGCGAATGTCATTTACACTGATTGCGGTAGTAATTTTCAGGGTTCAGCTAATTTATTGAAAGAAATAAATTGGTGTGAAATCGAGGCTGCGACAGCGATCGTTCCACCTCCAATCAAATGGCGGTTCTTACCACCCAGAGCACCTTGGTGGGGAGGATGGTGGGAGCGTCTTGTCAGGGTAGTAAAGGATATGTTACGGAGAATTTTGGGTAAACAGACTGTAACATGGATTGAGTTGTCGACTTTACTTTGTGAATGTGAAGCAGTCATAAATAGCTGTCCATTGACATATGTAGCAACAGACGACTACTCATTAAAACCGCTCTCTCCCATGATGTTTTTGCATCCTCTACATTCTACAGATACACCTGATTTGGACCAAATAGATTCAAATAATATTAATAAGCAAAATTCAAATTAAAATTATTATGTTATTGTTATTATTATTATTGTTTTCAAATTTCTTAAGAAATAAGCAGTACCTTTGTGCTCTTCTATGTAAATATATTGTCCTGTAAAGTATTTTGTGTGTACATAAATAAATAAATAAATAAATAAATATTCGTTATCAATATTTAAATAAATTACGAGCCGATTTTAGACAACGTTTTAGAAACGAATACTTAGCCTTGCTTTGCAGTAGAAACAAGTGTGTACCAAATTTTCCTAAAGTTAATGACATTGTTCTAATTCAGACAGATTCCAAGAGATTATATTGGCCTTTAGGAATAGTAAAAGAATTGTTAACAGGTGCTGATGGACACAGCAGAGCCGTAAGAGTACAGACTGCGAATGGTGAATGGGTACGAGCTTGCCAAAAGCTTTATCCCCTGGAAATATCAACTGTTTCCGAGGAGTGGCGTAGAACAGGCAGCAACACAGGTAAGCCTGAGACTTTTTTACATAATGAGGATTTGAACTCCGGTGGAGCGTCGAACTCAGACTTGGACAACTTGACTCAACCGCCCTCCGTGGTCACTAGACACGGAAGAGAGATTAAAGTGCCAAAACGAATTTTAAAATAGAACGATTTTTAGTAATTAAATTTGTCGACCCCGATTCTGTTGTTGCTGTATCCCGCATATTATGTTACGCGTCCACATAGTATTGCAGTACCTTATTGTTATTTTAATGACCATTTAATTTATTGTTAAATGTGTATGTACCTATGAATGACTAATTATTTTGACAATATTTTATGTGACATTGTATTTTTTACACAATTTAAATTTATACATATATTGACTTACGTAAAATTTAATAATTATTGAATTTAATGGAAATGCTATTTTATGTGTATTGTAATGTGAATGACATATATCTATATCTATTGATATATCAATATTCCTTTATTTCCTTTGTTGGGCGGTGGGAGGATGTTGTAGATACTATGGTATCATTTATTAGAAATAATTTTAACGCTTGCAACACTGTACTGACTGTCATAATTTACTGCAATAAAAGGACTTTTACAAAATGGACGCGCATATTTTATTCTGACAAAATTATGAAGCTTGCGAAGATAAAAGGGTGATTAACGGGTGCTTGTGTCTCCCTCTGCTCAGTCGCTCAGTCTTCGATCCATCACAATCGTATGTATAAAAATATGTAAAAAGAGATAGAAAATGAAGAATATGAGGCTAATTGCAGTGTTTAAATTAGAATTTTTATATAATTAATAATATAAATAAGTTATTTTAAAAAAAGTTATTTTTTTTTTCTTGGCAATTTTTGGGCATTTATAGTCAAGACTGGCAGGATTTGGAAGGTTTCAAACCAAAGTATGACAGGATCGAAAATTTTAAGATGGTCACACTGTCCGCTGTTCTGTCTGTCTGTAGCTACCGCTAGGAGGCACGAGGCCATGCGCTAGGTTATTAGCCGTCTACATACATACTACATAGTCTTTAAATATATAGATGCTCTGTAGTTAAGGTGAATGCTCCGACCAGCCCGCGGAATTCAAAATTTCCTACGTTTTTGCAATTTGCAGGCCAGTGCTAGGTTGTATGTTGATTAAAATATTGTTCGCGATTGTAAGACCTATGTAGTTACAGAACTATAATCATCAAAATCATCAATACAACCCTCCAAGTTCATAAAGGTGACAAACAAGGTGAAATGACTTTGACCTTGAAAAAATCGTTCCTCGACCTTTATGAACTGGCCTGCAAATTGCAAAAATACCTAAGAAAATTTGAATTTCGCGGGCTACCTTGGAGCATCAGCCTTAAGCAAAGGTTATTACTTGTTTTATAATGTTCGGTGTTCGTTGTTTTGTTTATTTTTTTTATTTCCTTCGCCCTTCGTGGGCAGGCTAAGGTCTTGGACCATACCGCCTAGTCTTCAGTGCTTATTATCTTTCTTGTTTATAAGTAAGGCCAAAGCCTCGTCTTCAGTTTAATCCTTCTTGTTCAAAAGTAAGTAAGGCCGAAACCTCGTCTTCAGTTTTAACCTTCTTGTACAAAAGTCAATAAGGCCGCAGCCTCGTCCATAATAGTTTACACCTTGTATTAAATTTATGTTAGGCCAGAGCCATGTCTTCAGTATTCATTATTATAGTCAATATCATTATAATATGATGTCATATCCGTGTATTCGTCTTAATCATGTTGTGAAGTAAGGTCATATCCTTCTACTAAGTCGCCCCGAACGGTCAAATTGCCCATCCAGAGGTGTCAATAAATTTATACAGTGCTAAATATGTACTGTGATTTTCCAGCAAACCTTGAGTGTCGCGCGGGATGCTTGCTGGCGTTTTATATACTTCCAATAATTTATCAGTTAAAAGAATTCTTTGTAAGTCATAAGCAGGGCATTCAAAAATTATATGATCTAGGGTCTGATCACTTCCTAAGTCACAATTGACACAAACAGGCGATGTTATAATTTTCATTCTGGCTAAATGTGCGTTGAATCTTCCATGACCAAGTCTAAGACGATTTAGGAGTAGTATAAAATTTTCTGCTCTTTGGAAGAACAGATTTAGTGAACCAGGGCGCAGAACCAATGACTGGATTTATTTTCGCATACCATTTTCCTTTAGTTCTTATTGTTTCTTGCCAGGTCTTTTGTTCATTTAATGGGAAAGGCTGGTCAAAGCTGATTGTAGATGGCGCGTCCATAGCTTAGACTCAATCTGACCAATGAGGTCAATCTATTTTGAAATATAAAATGACATTGACAGATTTTCAACCAATGACGATGTTTGGTTCATGCGCTGCTAGCGCCATTAGTTCCACCAGTTGCCCATCCCATTTAATAAGCAGGTCGGAACTAGGTATGGCAACATTTCTCGTCTCAGCTGTGATGTCAACGTCACTAGTAACTCTTGCAAGCAGTGTGACCATATGTGGCAGGATCCTGCCTTTTTGGCAGGTTTAGCCCTTTATTTTACTCTCTGGCACTATTGTTTGACGTTTTAGAAATCAGGCAGTATTTGGCAGTATTAGCAATATAAGCTGACAGATTTGGCAGTATAGCCGCTAAAGCCCACAAAAAGAGTAGGATGCAGTATCGAGATAAGAAAAAAAAGTAAGTGGGAATTTTAAAATGCCTATGGCAACACTGACAACGCAAAGACCTTTGGTTCGGGGATTTCCTATAACATCTTTAGTTGGATTTGTAGTTCCTTCCATTATAAACCATAAAGTGCTGAGCAAAATGTTTATAATAATATAATATCTTTGTGTGTGTGTGTCAGTTGTTTCTTATTAGTCGGACTAGAAGAAAAACTGTCAGAAAAACTATTTTGTTTCGGAATAGATTTATTAATAAACATGTCGCCTCTATTTTACATGTTAAACAGGGCATTAGTGAATATGGTGACTGCGTTTCATTCCAGCCAACTAAAGAAATGATTAAACAAATGACAAAAGCGATGTATAAAGAAAGTGATCAAGAAGAATACGATGCTAATACGAATGTATAATTTAATTCAGTTCACTTTTAGACTTTCCCTTTACCGCATGGATTTTTTGATTTTGCTGAAATTAATTTACATGATTGTACGGCCTATTATACACCCTAGAAAAAAATGATGTTTTTTTTTTATCTCTAAAAACCGAAATAATTGAATCGAAACCCAAAATCTCACATTTGATACAACATGCAGTCCAGGTCACGATATTTACGATGTCATAAATGATACAACATGCAGTTATGGTAAGTGTTTTCGTATGTATATATATATATTTTATAAAGTTGTATTTAATTTTTAAATGGAAAAGATTTTTATTTTATGTAAATATTTAATGCAAAACCATATGAAAATCTTTAAAACAATTACGTTCTTTGTTTAAACAAAAAAAACAGTCGCATTTACTACAGTAAACGTAAGATAGGCGTGAGCAATTTTTGCATCTCTGCCGTTTACGCCCCAGTTGGGCCAATGTCCAATCGCGTCGTATATTACTTCTTGCGGAGGCAATTCTATACGTCGTTTCCTTTTTCTTCTAGCATGTTCTAGAGCAGGGCGCCCTCGGCCTCGGGTAGTTGGTGTAAAAACTCCTCCCGTTTTCCGCATCAAAACATCAGCTATATACAGTTTAAAATCTAACAGCGGCATATACACTTCCTTGTGTTCGTTATTATTAGATTTTTGTTTGTTGCGGCGACGCCACAAGAGCCAGCTATTCACACACGTCATATCGACCAAGTGGAAGAATATGCGATGATACCACTTTTTACTTTTAATTTTAATTCTGTAGAATCCCAACATTGCGTCTAATAAATCAACCCCGCCCATATATTTATTGTATATTTCTACAGATTTTTGACGAGGAACTTCAATTATTTGTTTTAGTTTTTTTGAAAATCGTTTCACATTAGCCATAGGTTCCTTTCCAACATAGGAAGAACATAAACTAACGACTTTATTGTCAACCCATGTAGTCACGCTTAGTTGAACTCCATCTATTTCCGTGGATTTTTCAATGCAGTGACCTCTTTCACATTTCAACAATGCCTTTTTGCTTGGCAAATCAATGTCTTTCGCTCTTTTTACTTGAATTGTACCTAATGGTAGAATTCCAACACCATGCAGATGTGCCATGAGTGGAAGACTAGTATAAAAATTATCGATGAATAGTTTGTGGTTTAAATTTTGTGTCACCGTGGCCAGCAATCTTGTAACTACATTGCCAGTTGCTCCTAAATTTGGACAATTATGTGGCACTTCGGTTTTGTGTTGTCCTGTGAAGATGTCGAAATCGTAGCTGAATCCTGAAGCGCCACTCAGAACATAGTTAATATATCCCCATTTGTGGGGTCTCTTTGCGTTGTATTGTCGAAAACCAGATGTTTTGGCTTTTGTGGGTATCATTTGCTCATCTATTGCTAGGTACTCTTCTTTAGGGATTGTTAATAGTTGTGCTCTCAGAATGTCCAGAAGCTGTTTTAATTTCTGTAGTCTATCGCAATTTGGGTCAGTTTTAGGAAGTTCTTTAGTTTTATCAAAAAAGTGCAAAAACCGTTTGATTTCTTCAAACTTGTTACAAGTAAGAAGAGAAGCTACTTTTTCGATATACGTTCCTTCACCCCAGTAGTGTCGCGTAGATGGCAAATGTACAACTGACATGTACATGATAACTCCTATAAATTTAGATATATCGTCACTAGTTATAGAATTTGCTTTTTCCGGTTGCAACTGCTCTGCATACAGATTGCTCTGTTCATGTATGAGATGTACAATACAATAGCACTAGTTGGAAACAAATACTTGAAAAAAGCTATTGGTGTCTCCAGGCTCATTATGTTCTCAGGTAGATTGGTGCAGCCCATAAATGCAACATCCTTGCTGTTATAGGTAATTGTGTTGTCGGTCCAAGACAATTTATCTTTTATTGCCTTTTTTTTGTTTGTCCCTTTGTCTTTCTGTTTTTGTCCGTTATACCCGTTGATGTTGACGCTTCTAGAATGCCATTTACAGTTTCAGCTCTCTCATATTCAAAATCGTCTTCGAGATATATTGCCTCCAATGCATCTTGAGTGGTACTCCCTTCATCTTCACTTTTATCAGAAAAATCGTACTCCGAGTCTGTTTCTTCGATGGTTACGCCTCGGGGCGGTAAACTATAATCTTCATCATCGGTCAGGTCCTCATCATCGCTATCTAAAGGAATATCACGCCCGCTTGCGTGCCGAGTCCCTGAAAATAAATAAAACAGTAAATTACCTATAAAAGCGCCAAATATTTTTAACAGCAGTAAATAAGAATTAAAAAAAAAAAAATACATGGGATATACCCACGATAAAAAACTTCCCAAATATACAAACTCGTTCAATTGTTCTACTTTCCCACCATCAATCAATATAAAACATTCAGTAACTCTGTACGATGTACATAATGCATGTAGTATCATAACTGACCGAGCACTGGCACAAACTAATGCATAAAGTATCATATTTGAAAAACGTATGCAAACCTTCCTGCATACAGTATCATTTCAGATACAAAGTTCTAGTCCGTTTTTCGTCAAGAAGTATTTGATACTACTTACATGTTTTTCCGTCTAAAAAAAAAAAAAAATAAACTTCTTGGGATCCATTTTACTCACTCGCAAAACACAAAAATAATTTCAGCTAGAGGGAAAAATAGCAAAGATCGGCCTTTCCAATCCACAAACCGCACTCACTGGCAGAAATGGCGGTTTGAAATATTCGTTGACTGAAATAACAAACCACAGAGAAGATAGAAACCTATCAATATCTTTTTCGTGTTCGGATACAATCATAGTCTCTATATCAACCATCAACACGTTGTATTGAAAGCTCAAAAAATATTTATCTGTGAAAACTCGTTGTGTATCGTATTTGATACAGTATGCGCTAAAGGGAAGAGCAATTATTTTAAATAAAACTCCAAAAAATAATGTGTCTATTTATTTTAAATTATATTGGCATTATTTTGGCATTTTGTGCTTTCGATTTTGGCAGGATTTGTCAGTTTTCTTGCCTAAGTGGGGCAGGCAGGATCTCTAATTTAAAGTTGGTCACACTGCTTGCAAGATAATCTGCGTTTTCGTTTCCTGCTACTCCTATGTGGGAGGGTGTCCAACAAACTTATCATAATATATCCTCTAGAACTAAGATCAGCGTATAAAGTCCGAATCTCATATAAAATATTTCCAGTATTGGCGTCCAGTTTCGGGTTTTGTAAGGCCGTGAGAACACTCATGCAGTCGGTCGCTATAAGCCAAGTTGTGTGCCCAAGATTTTTTTCATGTTTATACTGCAGAGCTGATAAAATGGCTAGAGATTCTGCTGTAAATATAGTCATGGCTCCAGGTAACCGAACTCCATGTCCAACAGTAAGATGAGGTAGATTTAAGGATAACGAAACATTTCTATTATTTTTGGATCCATCAGTAAATATATGCCTGTACCCAGGGAACTCTGCAATTAACTGATATACATCTTCTTTACTCCGTAGGTCACGGTTAATGTAAATGTCCATGGGCCAGAATTTGCTAATATAATTACCAGAGTAACATGGCCATCTGCCTTTACATTTCTCAATTTGATATTGATCATCAATACTGATTATATTAGAAAAGTCATGAAATATGCAGGGGACATTTACGGAATTAGAGGGACTGTATACTCTATGATAAAATAATATTTTCTTTAACAAAGGATGATTTTCGAAAGATAAAAGTTTGAGAATGTATTTGGATTTTAAAAACTGAAGTCTTATTTTCATAGGAGGAGTGTTACACTCAATTTGAAGTGAATTAATTGGAGTTGTCTTCATTGCACCAGTTACATAACTAAGATTGTGGTTTTGAAGAATCTCCAATTTGTGAACCAATCTCTGATCAGACCCAAAGCATAAAAATCCATATTCAAAATGACTACGAACTAAGGATATAAATAACATAAGCAAAATTTTAGGATCAGCTGCAATTGACAGTGACTTTACAAAATTAAAAGCTTTATTTGCTCTACCCAACAGATAATCAACATACTTAGTCCATGAGAGGTTGCTTGAAAAAATTATACCCAGAAACTTCACTTCATTCACTATTGGAAGAACACTATTATTGTAATAAATATGAAGGTCTGTTTCACACTCTCCAAACACTATAACTTTAGATTTTTCTGGACTAATGTCCAAGTTTAGATAATGAAAATAGTTCTTTAGCCAATTAAAGCTGTGTTTAAAATACTTTCAACAGAACTTATATCTGAACCTGAAGCATAGATAACCAAATCATCTGCAAACTGCAAATTTGCCACTTCAATACCAAGTACAATGTTTAATCTATGTAAATAAAGAAGATAAATCAATGGACTGAGGATGCCACCTTGACATACCCCTTTGTATGAAAAATGTGGCCCGATTAAATGTTTATTCACTTTAACATATACCTCTCTACCATGTAGAAAGTTAAAGATCCATATTATAATTTTTTCAGGAATACCAAGGGCACGAAGTTCACCACACAAAATGTACAGATTGATGTTGTTGAATGCACCCACTACATCAAAGAAGACACCAACAAAATGATTGTCCATTTTATTAGAATTATATATATCTAATTGCAAATGAGAAATGCTATCTTGAGTGGAGCAACCACGTTGAAAGCCAAATTGATTGGATGGTAATAGGCTATTACTTTCTATATAAAATTCTAGTCTTTGTTTAATTAATTGTTCAAAGGTTTTTCCCATGCATGATGTTAATGCTACTGGTCTATATGATTCTGCTTTGTGTCTTACTTTGTTAGGTTTAAGTACTGGGATGAGACAGTCTATTTTCCATTCATTATGGATGATAATTTCCTGCCAAAGTAAATTAAAAACACTTAGTATATGAGAAAGTGCCTTAATTGATACATTCTTCAACATTTTATATGGTATTCCATCAAGGCCAAAAGCTGAATCACGTCTAGATGATATTGCAGATTTTAATTCCTGAAGAGAAAATAGATAAATTAAATATTCATATTATGCTGAAACTTTTACTTCATGAGGAAATGATTTAAATGGCCCCTCAACTGTATCTGGAGTATATTTTCTAAGAAAATCGAATACCCAAGGAGAAATATTATTACTTGAAGGTGTAAATGTTTTATTAAATCTTTTTGAAATTTGCCAAATTCTAGATAATGGAGTAGTTCTATTAAATGACTCACATAGAGAAATCCAACTTAAATATCTTTCTCTTTTTAAAACTAACTTTTTAAGAGCTTGTAATTTTTTTAACTCAATATATTTTTCTAATGTAGGATTGTATATAAATTCTATATAGGCATTCCTAGAGTCTTCTACTGCTTTAGTGCAATTCAAATTCCACCATGGTAATGGGATGCGTTTTTTACGATTATTGTTTACTAATGTTGTATCAAAAGATGTAGCAGGTCTTAATGTTGATGGTAATGATTTAATAATAGCTAAATTTAACAACTTTATCAAGTCATTAAATGACTGTAGTAGGTTATCTGGATTAATTTTAAAATCGACTATCAAACTATCAACACTCTTCTTATATATTACCCAATCAACCAAGTTAAAATTAAAATGTTTTGGTAAATTTGAAGTTTCTGTATCATGTGAGATATTATTGTTATTAATAAGTACCCTTGTAATTACAGGCAAATGGTAACTACCTAGCGGATCGTCATGAACAGACCAGTTACAAGACAATGATATTGAAGTTGATACTACAGTTAAATCAAGTGCATTTCTTTGCCACGTATCAGAGCCTACGGTAGTCATTTCTCCTTCATTTAATAAAACCAAATTATGGTTATTAATGATTTCAAGCACCTCTCGGCCGCGAATGTTTACACTGTTACATCCCCAGGCCGAATGATGTGCATTGAAATCTCCACCCACCAAGAGAGGACCAGGAATACTACGAATTAAATTATCAAACTTATACTTAGTAAATGGAGCGTTTCCGGGATTATAAAAACTGACTAGTGAAATTTCTTTATTATTGCCATATTTTAAACGAATTGCTATATTTTGTATGGAATCATCATATAAAGTATCTATTTTACTAAATTGTAAACTGTTATGTATTAAAATAGCTACACCATTGTGTGTATTACCTGAGTCTAATCTTACTATATTATATCCTTTATTACTGAATCTCATGTGAGGCTTGAGCCAAGTCTCACACAGTAAAGCTACATGTATGTTGCACTCATGTAAAAAATACGAAAAAGAATGTTTGTTACTATTGATGCTCTGAGCATTCCACTGAACTATATTTAGCTGATCCATAAAATTAAGGTTTATTTATATTATTCTGAATTTTTGATAATAGAACATCTATTATGCTTTGAGTGCAAATACTCTTTCCGTTATTTTTATTTTGAGAAATTAATGTTATTATTGTCTATAATAAAATATTTAAAATTGGTTCTGTTTCAATTAGTGACTGTAATTGTTTAGCAGGACTAGACTTTGAAAGAGATGGAAATGACTTTTCAATAAATAAATCTGCATATGATTTTTTTATTAATTTTGTTTTTGTTTTCTTGCACTTTTTGTTGTTTGACTGGGCACTGTGACGAAATTGCTACATGTTTACCTTGACAGTGGCAACATGTTGCCTCAGTTGAAGGTTCTTTATAATTATGATCCTTGGTACATATGGAACATCTTTGTGAGTTCTTACAGAATTTAGCTATATGGCCATACCTTAGACACTTCAGGCATTGTTTTACCGGCGGAATGTACGGACGAACTTCGAACCGCCAGCTGTTCAGGCCCCTTATTCACAACGCTTCGATTCGATTTTCGATTCGGAAAGTCGTATGTCTATCTTTTTTTGACATTACGAAATCGAGCGAGATAGACATACGACTTTCCGAATCGAAAATCGAATCGAAGCGTTGTGAATAGCCCTGCTGGTCTACACTGTCGGGTATCGCTGCACACGAGAATGTGATGGACACCGTCTTCGTAGGCTGAAAGGACACCCCCCCTCCTTCTGAAATAGTGCGACGCATAAATCTTCTAATAGAAATAATATTCTTTGTGCTGGTTATTGCATTGTAGATGTGTTCGTTGCTGAGATCAATGGGAACATGCATAACATAACACCTGTATTCTCCGTAGCGGCTGCAGGAATACTGGCTTTTAATTTATAGCTATCTAGGAATTTTCTATTTAATAACGCCGCATTGGCTAATCCAGGACGTTCGAAAATTACACCAATTTTGTATCTATTCCTGCGTAACAATTGTTTTACGCCCCTTATATTTTTTAATGTTGGTTGATAGGGACATCATGTCTCTATCACCGATCGGGACTAAATCGATGCTTTCTAAAAACACAACATATTCAAAATTGCCTCCGTTTTCAGGATATGACCTTATGTAGTCAGGAATCCGAAATTTCCGATACTTATCCTTTCCTTCAACAGGTACAGATTCCTCTGAAGAGCTTGAGGCTCCACCGTCGTCTTCAGAGGACACCAATGGTGGAGCAGAAGACAAATTATCTTCTTTTTTCTTTTCTTAGGATTCCCTTTCTTCCCCATCATGAGAAAAGCAAGCAAATAGACTTATAAATGAATCAAATAAATTATTTGAAAATTTGTTTAAAAAAGGCGCCCTTTGGTTACGAATTTCCCGCGCTTTTTTTCTGTTTTGTTTATTTGTGCTAATACTTGACACAAGAGAATTTAGGCTGCGTTCCGAATTATGCTGTAATCGATTTGAGCGTCCATAAACCCGTTCCGAATTACCGTGAGCGCGATATTGATGTCCCTTGAATCGTCATAGATGACGTCATGACATGCGCCATCTTGCGATAACACCGACCATGCCCCAAATAAATATCACCGTGAGCGCTGTCAAAAATGACATTTGTTTTTACAGGTTGTGTTGTTTTGTTTGATTGAAAAAAATTTAAATAAGTTTCAAACTCATGAACAATTTAATTACCGTTGCATCTATATCATTTGTGATTCGTGGGAAGGGGTAAATCTTTGCTGGGAGCAAAATACGCTATTATAAACAAAGCTTTCGTCATCCTTTTCATCACTGGACGAATCGTCGTTCTCTATCTCAAAATCTGAGTTATCAGAGTCGTACAGTCAACCAACTTATCTTCCATTTTCAAAAATAGGTCTTGTGAAATGTTTTGGTTTGGGGTTATGTTTACTGTCAACGCGTTCACGAGCGTTCCGAATTGATGACAGCTCTTAGCTGTCATAATCGTGATATCTAAATCGGAACGCAAAATATCGATGTGAGCGCTGTGAGCGATTATTTTCTAATACGGAATGCACCCTTAGGCTGCGTTCCGAATTAAGCTGTAATCGATTTGAGCGTCCATAAACCCGTTCCGAAATACCGTGAGCGCGATATCGATGTCCCTTGAATCGTCATAGATGACGTCATGACATGCGCCATCTTGCGATTACACCGACCATGCCCTAAATAAATATCACCGTGAGCGTTGTCAAAAATGACAGTTGTGTTCACAGGTTGTGTTGTTTTGATTGATTGAAAAAAAATGAAATGAGTTAAACTCATATTTAATAATTTCTATGTAATTTGTAATTCGTGGGATTATTTCTGGGGTAAATCTTTGGCGAGAGCAAAATACGCTAATAAAAACGCTTCCGTCATCCTTTTCATCACTGGACGAATCGTCGTTCTCTATCTCAAAATCTGAGTTATCAGAGTCGACAGAGTCAACCAACATAACTTCTATTTTCAAAAATAGGTCTTGTGAAATGTTTTCGTTTGGGGTTATGTTCACTGTCGGTTCACCGCCTGTGTGGCGTTTGCGAGCGTTCCGAATCAGTGTTGCCGTTGGGACAATCTAGTTTGTGGCTACATGTAAGAAAAAAGTTGCCAGTTTTGTAAATAAATCTCTCAAAATTCCGCTAGAAGTGGCTAAAGTACTTTTGGCCAGCTACTGCTATCCTATTACTATTGTTATGTATTACAATATAGGCATGGACGATAAATGGGCTAAATGTTTTTTTTTTTTAATAGTATTAAACATTTAATAGAAGCTGACTAAAATAAAGTGTACAGTTAGTGAAACATTGTCAATTTTTTAGTTTAAAATTAAAAATCAATTTCAAAGTCTACAATGTCATCTGGAGATTTTATAATTTCTTCGTCAATGGCGATGACGTGGATGGTATTTCAGTTTGTTTTACCGATTTGACCGTTTTTGTGACTTTGTTTCAAACTTCAGGTGACAAAACATAATTAGGTATACAATAGACTTCTAATAGTAATAAAAGTAGGTTTAACAATCTAAAAATCAGCCAGAAGTAGCTAGATTTATTTAGGTGGCTAAAATGGTTTTCTTTTTGGCTAAAACCGTTGAAAATCCGCTAGATCTAGCCACAAAGTGGCTAAAACGGCAACACTGTTCCGAATCGATGACAGCTCTTAGCTTAGCTGTCATAATCGTGATATCTAAATCGGAACGCAAAATATTGATGTGAGCGCTGTCAGCGATTATTTTTTAATACGGAATGCAGCCTTATTATCTTGTTTCAAATTTTCAATTGCTTGTAAACCTGGAATCCATCAAAACGAAACCTGCGAACTTACCTGTCATTGTTTCATATGTTGTACCAATCTTTTATGTGTCCTTTTGTTGAGAAAAGAATTGAGTTCCATTCATGTTGGTGAAACGTTTCCATCTTCGGTCGTTGTGTAGTTTAAAAAACGTACAAAATTATTGGTAATCGTTTGTGTTCTGCTGATAAACGTATTTTGTTGACAACTTGCACTTGGTAGATGCAGAATGCAGACTTATTGTTATTCTATTTCTTAAAAGAAGAGCTAGAATGATTGATTTAGTCTTAGTCGTTCTCCAAAATGTGCCATGTTGATATTCAAAATCGTGTATTAAAGTGGAATCGCTTTTGGCAACTTAACTTATTTTGTTGCCACGTCTAGCTTCTTACTATGCAGAAATCGCTAGGATATCATCTTTGTTGTTTTAGTACTTACCAAAAAACAAAAACTGAAATGTAAAATGTGTTTACTTTATTGCTAGTCAGTCAGTCTAGGTTACTATTCGCACCGGAAAAAATCTTTGTTGGTATTTAAAACATGCTGTTTCCAAATGAAATCCATATGCTTGTCTTTATGCTAGATCCCTAAAGAAATACTAAAAATGTTTGATCTTATTAGGCTCCACAAATGGTCTTAGAAATTTATGGAAGATTTGGTTTATCCATCAATCTGTGTGGATTTTAGTTGAATATTTAGCATTCAGCCAGTGGTAAACTCATGATGTCACTGTATATGTTTGAATCTTTTAAATATTCCTCCTCGCTTCATATGAGAAAACATTTTCTGTAGTTAATTTATATTTTAGCCGTGTGGTATCTGGCAGAGTAGAATAGAACCAACCCATTACACTCATGGGTGTCGTATAAGGCGACTAATGTCTGAGGCAGAACACCTTGCGCTTCCGTAGACCAGAGAATGGGCAGCAGCGTTTTCTGTTAGTCTTTCATCACTGCGATCTCCAATCCGCCTGCCAAGCGTGGAGATTACGGCAAATTCCTCCCATCATGGGAGAGGCTTGTCTAGCAGTGGACGTTATGGGCTGTTGTAGTAGTAGTAGTAATTTATATTTGGAACTACCTTGTATGTTGGTCAGATAGTAAACATAAAACTGTCTGTTGTAGTAGGTTGACTGAACGGGGTAATATGGGTACTGGCTGTTTCTGTTGACTGGAATTAAAAATTGTTGTTTTTAATATTCCTTTGGCACACATTTGGTTAAGAAGTGCAAACAAATTCCCATTTTTATTTTGGCTATAACAATTATCACAGAACAGTTTGAGGTGAGTTTGTTATGGTTTTTTGTTTTTCTGGATAAGTTTTCTTTCATTCAGTCCTTTGTTGCTGTCTTCTCTTAAAAGTTATGCATCCAAAGTTGTTGCAAGTAATATTCATGTCCTACGTTAGTAATAGGTAGCGGTAGTTTTTTTTTGTTGGATCTGAGCATGCACTAAAGAGAGGTCATGGCTCCCAAGGGTTGTACCATGCTAGACTGGTTCTCTGGTGGGAAGGTACTCCCTTCTAACAACACATGAAGGGCACTGTTAAGGCCAGGGGTGTCAAAACTTATTTTTATAATGGGCCAATTAGAAATTTTAGGGTTTGTTCGCGGGCTAGATTAAAACTAAAACATATTGAATTAAAATCTATATTTATTTTCCTTCAATCAATTCTCATATAAAGGTATTATTGTGTAAAGGTCTGATGTTCATCAGTACGCCTTGAGCGATAATTTTTTTTCATTTACTTTCATAACGGAAAACATTTGCTCGCATGGAAACACTACCAAATATTCAGTGCCTGGCGCGCCGCACATACGTCAATATTATACATTTACGTGGCCAAAATTATTTGTTTACTTACATCACGTCTGCATGATATTTGTAGAATATTACAAACAAATTAATACAACAGAAGAATTTTACACAATAAAAAATATTATAACGTAATGGATTCATCTTGCTGCTCGCTATCTGAGTCTGATTTGTTGGGATATTCTGGCAATAGCATGTTTATTGTTTTCGGGCAAAATGTTCTGGGGATTGATCTCTTCTTGGGCCTCAGGCTGCTAATAAGTGGATCCGAACTCAATAGTAATCTATGGTACACATCAATATTACAATTTTGCCTGGAAAATTTCCTGACGAAGTTTTCGGACACGGGAGTGTTTATTCTGGGCCTCTGCGGCTTCTTCGGATAGCTGACCTATTGGCAGCAAAATATTTTCTATTATAGTGGCACCATGTGTCAATATTTTATGCATGGTCGGAGTCATAGGGTGCTATCCATAGAGGCTTACATATAATTTTGTATAAAGGTAGGCTTTGGTATAAGAATCGTATTTCTGTGAATCTTTCTTATGTCCACTTGAAATTGTCTCCAATATAACTTTTAATCTATAAATCAGTTCATAGTTTATCCCGGTTATATCTGCTGCCAAATGGGGATTTTCTAAAAACCTATTGGTGTTACCATCAATGGTATTTCCGAAATTTGATTTGGGCATGTCTACTAATAATCCAGTTTCAATCCGAAATCTATCTTGGATGTGCTTCTTTGTTTTTTCTTCTAGTTGTTTTTCTTCCTCAGAACTCCTTTCCCTATATTTTTTTACTGGTAATTTATATGCCAAATGTAAAACACTTTCAAATAATCTAATTCTGGCATGCAATACAGAAAGCCCAAAATTAACACCCGTAAAACTAGATGTTTCCTTTTTATCTTCAATGTTGTCGAAGTCTTTCGATGTTGCACCACAAATATAGCACTGACTAGTAGACTTTGTTCCGGTTGCAGCATTGCATACTTTTCCAATTACCATAGTCATTTAAAAAAAATGATCAAAAGAAAATTTTGTTTGGTTCAAATTTATTTCAGTGGCTTTCAGTGCTTTCACAGAACTTTCGACGTATCTTATTTCTTCCTTTGTCACGTCAGTAGACTCTTTTACAAACTGGAATCTTATTGGGCGGCAAAATCGTGGGGATGATATCGTGGGGTTCTGCCAGATAACTTTTTTTTTATCCTTTCCACATACTGTTTTAAGGGGCACAAACGAGCTCAAAAATATAATGGGTGATTCATTCGGAGTTACTTTTACCAAAACTAAAAAAAATATGAATAAAACAAATTTATCGGGTAATCTTTATTATAATACAAAAGAACCATTCCTTACATTTACTTTTTAAAGATTATTTCTTTCAAATGTTGTCCGTAACTGCGATTAATGTGGTCCATTCTGGAGTTCCAGTTTTCGATGACCCGACCGAGCATTTCCGGAAACAAATAGTCCGTTATCATGGTACGATAACGGTCACCATTGACAGTGACGTTCTGGCCGGCTTCGTTTTTGAAGAAATATGGACCGATGATTCCACCACCCCATAAACCACACCAAACTGTTGTTTTATCTGGATGTAATGGTAGCTCTTGAATCTCTTCAGGTTGCTCTTCAGACCAAATACGGCAATTTTGTTTGTTAACATATCCGTTGAGCCAAAAATGTGCCTCATCGCTAAACAAAATTTTCGTTGAAAACAGTGGATTTTCTGCAAGCTTTTCAAGAGCCCAAAGACTAAATCGGTGGCGATTAGGTAGGTCAGTCTGCTTCAATTGTTGCACCAGTTGAATTTTGTATGCTTTGAAACCAAGATCTTTGCGTAAAATACGCCAAGTTGTGGTATACGACAAGCCAAGCTGTTGCGAGCGGCGCCGAATCGATTCTTCGCGATCATTGCGTACACTCTCAGCTACCGCCGTAATGTTTTCTTCAGTGCGAGCTGGATGTGGTCTATTTGGTCGTGTATTGTCTAATAATGAAAATTCCCTTTCAAACTTTTCGATGGTATAGCGAATAGTGCGTTCGGTAGGGCGATTATGTGGACCATATGTTGCTCTAAGTGCACGAAACACATTCCTCGTAGAACGCTGATTTTCGTAATAAAGTTGAATAATTTGTAGGCGTTGTGCCGTGCTTAGTCTTACCATGATGAAATGTCAAACTATAGTGAATGAAAATATTAGGTTAGGTTGTCATGACTGACGCTTTATCTGTCAAAAAATGCATAGACAAAAAAGTAACTCCAAATGAATCACCCGTTATTTGCATCTGATCCACCATCACCATCAAATTTTCAAATCAAAAGAAATTTCAGTGAATTTCTTTGTTCTTCGTTAAGCGTCAATAGCACTTCTTCCAAGAAAATTGATAACCGTGTAACGGTAGTGTCAATAAGGCTTTGTAAGCTAATTTCTGCGCAGGTACCTGTGATCCGTAAACATTCCTTTGGTGAATAACATTCTTGTTTTGCTTGTAACAATAGATAATATGGGGGATAAAATACCTTGTTCGTGTTTCGAATGATCTCGTTCTGACGTCGTGTTAGATCAGCCTCAATGAACATAGTTAAAGCTTGTAGTGGTGTCAAAGGAGTAACACTATCTTTATTTCCTTTTTCGTCGACTGTTTTACTGTATTCATGCGCTCGACTAGGGAAATTTGTTATTTCTTTTAGGATTTTCGACGCATCCCTTTTTCCTTGTACGACAGTTTTTCGACGCTTGCTTCGTTCACTTAATTCGTCAAATGATTTCGAAGGCCGTCCCAATGCCCGGCCGATTCAATTATTTTATGGGTAGTTGAAATGTTCCATTTAACCAAGACTCATTGTTTTTCAAGAAAACCTCTTCCTTTCTGTGGAATTTGGCCCATTTGTCTTTTAACACTGATTTAAATAAAGAAAATCTTTGTTTTATGTCTTTTATGTCCTCATCTGTCATAGTTTAATAATAAACGACTTTCTAAATAATTTACTTTTGCATTCAAATTCGGTAAATTTTCATCTTTCATAATCTGATAAAGGTACTTCCGAGTAACAATTATCACACCTGATGTGCTTGAAGTATCTAAAACAACGAATTACTTAACTAAAAAAAAAATGGTTCACATTTAGGGAGACATTTCATAACAAACGGAGCAATTTCTTGGCTGAATAATTATCAGTAAATAATAGGTACTCACTTCTTCACCTAAAGTATCTTGTGTATTTCTAGGGTGATTTCTATCTCCCAGAAAACTGAAGGCTTCATAGGCATACCAATTCGAAACGTATATTTCACCACGACCTGCAGAATAAAATAAAAAAAAAAAATATTAGAAATTATATAAAAACCGGTGTAACTTTGGATATAATAAAATGAATGTTGTTAACCCTAATCATAAACATTAAATAATAAATACCTGATCCTGTGATTCGGCTTTTTTGTTCTCTCGAGTTTTCCCTCCTGTAAGACCCTAGTAAAGAGTATTTTTTTTTCTTTAATTCAGCTATTGGAAGGTTCATTTCCTGGCTTATTGTTCTCTATGCATCTTCCCTTAGTCCTCTATTTGTGTAATCAGGACATTGCGCATCCCAAAGTCGTCTATATTCACCATATAGTTGTATTAATTTAAGACACTGTTCTTTATACATGACGCACAACTAAAGCTGGGTATCCATTTGCGCAGCCTCGTGGCGAGCTGCCTCATCCTGAGCGTGCCGCGGGCTGCGGAAAGTACATGCGTCTCCACTTGAGCACACATAATATCGTATCGAGCGGCAAGCCTCAACCCGAGCCACGATTTTCTCAATTCCTCATTAACCACCATGGTTGACGCACGTAAAGTCGCTGCAGCATTAGTAGTAATTAGTCACTACAAAAGGAAGCAACATAAGAAACGGAAACATCGATGGTGGATTAAGGAAATATATCGTCAGCGAAATGTTCATGCAAAACAATTGTTGTCAGATATGACCTTTGAAGGCGTAGAAGAAACTATTAAAAATTTTACCAGAATGAACTCTGAAACCTTTGAAGATCTATGTATCAAGCTTGAACCAATAATTAGAAAAAAAGATACATCGTTTCGCAAAGCAATCACAACAAAAGAACGACTGGCCATTACCCTGAGGTTTTTAGCAAGTGGTGATTCGTTTGTTAGTTTGCAATACCTTTTTAGAGTGTCAAAGCAATCTATTTCAAAAATTGTTCGCGAAACATGTGATGCCTTGGTAAAAGTGCTCAAAGAATATGTTCAGGTATGTTAAAAATGCTTTATTAATCAAAATTTTAGTAAAGTACAAAGTTACAATAATGACAGAGTAGTAAATTGTTCAGTATTTCCAGTACAATCTTGTGAGTTCACAGAAGTTTGCCCATATTGTTGGAAATTTTGTACGTTCGCAGAAGTTTGCCCACATTGTTGGGAATTTAGTACGTTCGCAGAAGGTTTGCCGTATTGTTGCGTGTAGTATCCTTGTTGTCGTGTACCTGATAACATTCCGGTATCAGCTTGAAATAAGATATCCATTATAGCTTTTTTAACGTGTGCTAAAGTAATTGGATCATATTTTCTAAGTTCTGCAGTAATATGTTTACCAAACGTATCATAACTATCATCTGTATAATTTAACACTTCCATAGCTTTATCTAGATCTATATTATCTTCACAAGCATCCGTCATTTTTCTTTTATTTGATCTTGAAGTTTCGGGCTGCGTCTGTTGTCGATCATCGCGGGGTAAAGATGATCGCTCGGAAGAAGAAGTTTCACGCATCGGTTCATTTTCTTCGAATAATTCTTCATTCTGTAAATTAAAATAAATAAAATCATCAAATAATGTTTTAGCAGTACGATAGCCTAATAGTAAAATATGTGAAATAATTTTCAGATACCATCATCAGAAGAAGAATGGTTAAAAGTAGCACAAGATTTTGAAATCCAGTGGCATTTTCCTCATTGTGTCCCCCACACAATGAGGAAAATGCCACTGGATTTGCCCTCGATGGCAAACATATTATTCTTCAATCACCAATTAATAGTCACGGAGAATACATAAATTATAAAAAGATTCCCAGCATCGTATTGCTTGGCTTGGTGGATGCTAATTATAATTTTATGTATGTAGACGTTGGATGTCAAGGACGCATATCCGATGGTGGAGTCTTTAAAAACAGTGCATTGTACAAATCATTGGAAAATAATGAATTAAAGTTACCAGCACCCTGTATATTACAGACACCATATTTGATTAAAGTGGCCTATGTTATATTAGCTGCCAAGGCATTTGCTTTAAACAATTATACTATGAAACCGTTTGAAGGAACCCCAGACAATGGTCCTCCGGAAAGAATATTCAATTACCGTCTATCTAGAGCACGAAGGGTAGTAGAAAATGCTTTTGGCATCATGAGTTCTGTATTTAGAGTGTTAAGAAAACCAATGTTATTGGAACCAGAAATTGCTACGAAAGTGGTACTGGCTACTGTTTATTTGCATAACTTTTTACGAAAAACAAGGGCAAATATTTATACACCACCAGGAAGTTTGGACTCTGAAATCGATGGAAATTTCGTACAAGGGTCGTGGAGGAATGAACCAGATTCGACTTCTTTTGTGCCTTTACGTGCAATTCCTCGAAGGTCTGCAAATGACGCAAAAGCAATTCGGTCACACTTGGCTACACACTTCGTTACAAATGGACAAATAACATGGCAACATAGATATTAAATATAAAATATAATTAGCACTAATCACTATCTGAATCAGAAGAAACATTATGTACTTTTAAACACTGCGAGGTTCTGTTCAGAAATGAAAGAAATAACGCCAGAGCACGCCACGACACGACACAAGTGTGCACACTCACCGTCACGACAGTAAGCACCACGACACGCCACGATAAGTAAATATGTTTCCGCCTTTAGCCCAAAGCTTATTGACCCCAGATACTTACAGAAGGCGATGGTTCTGAATTTGTTGTGTCTCTTGCTGCAGAAGGCGACGATGTGTCGATAGACATTGAGTTTTGAGTCTCACGGGGAGAGAACTTGTCAGCCAAGAAGTAAAAGTGCTCATAAGCGAACCATTTCGATATATACACCTCATTACGACCTAGAATAAAAATAATTTTTAGAGGTTCACTACACACGTGAGTAAAATGAGTATAAAATAAATGACAAGAAAAATACAACTAATTTTCAAAAACCAATGATTTTTTACCTGATCCCGTGACGATACTTTTTTTAGGCCTAGATTTTTTTTACTTCGGAAGTGGGTAGTTTCATTTCCTTGCTTATTATTTTCCAAGAATCTTCTTTCAATTGTTTATTATAATGATGTGGTGAAGTTGGATCCCAAAAATGTCGGTGGTTTTCATATAACTTAATTAATTCGATACATTTCTCATTATCCATTTTGCCGCGTGCCGAGCACACGTACGTCCGTCTCCACTGAACGCACTCCTCACACTGAGGCGTCTTTGAGCATGGCCATTTACCGACACGATTTGGCTCGCTGCGCGGCCGCCTCGTTTGGTTCAAGTCGCGGCAAGCCTCGACTCGCGGCACGGTCTCCACCAGATCTGCCTCGTGTCGAGGCAGCCGCTCGGCCCGAGGCTGCCTTAAATGGATACCCAGCTTAACACGCAACGAATAAGCGAGGCAAAACACTACCGTCTTGAGTGAGCGCGGCAAACGTACTGCAATCAGTACGCGGCTATTGGAATCCATCACTTTCACTCCAAAAACTGACACAGAAAAAAGTTATTAATGTTGTCACTTGTTCGTTCGTCCTGAAGGTTTGTCCCACATTTCAAAAAAATCTTAGTTCGTCCCACGTCACCATTGAAGTACTGCTTTGTCCCAAATTACAAGTACTTTGTAGACAGAGATAATTCATAATATTGACCGTGTACCATTTTAAGAATTGTTGTGTTTGTAACTATAAGCAGTAAAAACGAGCGCACGGATTGACGGTCAAGTATCGACCACAGAGTACATTATACTTATAGGGCATAGAGATCCGACTCCACGGGTTTTTCGAGCAATGGACACCCGCGACATCTAGTTTTATGCGATGAAAACTTTTTCTATAAGTACATAATGACCATGAATCTATAGCGCCTACCAGGTACTTGCTAAATTTAAAGTTTGCTCATTTTTAAAGCATTTTATTTAAAATGAAATGCTTTTAAATGTATGTAATGTTTACTAAAACCATTATCGTAATCCATACATTAATTTCATTAATAAAACAACTTAAACTCGGTTAATTATATTTATTTCGTCAACTTTGACTAGTATGAGGCCTTTTACATTGTTTTTTATAGTATTTTTTAGCCATTACCTGATATTTATCAGTGTCGCTGATAGTTTCTTGCTTTCCAGTAAGAATTTTATTTATCATTTTGCAATAATTAAATACAAAAAATCTTATTGCTAAATTTATAATATACTCTTGCAATTTTTTTTATGTATATCACATTCTATGAAATTAAAATCTGCTGAAATATATATTAAAGTTTTTATATACTCTCAAATATTCTTTATTTCCAAATTTTCTTTCAACTCATCTGTAATGATGTCCTGGAAAGCAGAAACTAGAGCAATCACCGACTTATTAGGACTGCAAAGCCAACGTTTATTTGAGTATTCTCTATAACGTATGTATTCTAATTCCTAAATTTTCATTGCATATGGAGCAAATTTTATATATTTTTTTAGACTTTTTTATTATATACCCACTCACATATTGTAATGGTGCCATAATTTTAGGATCGGCTTTTTCCTCCAAAGGCAGCACGTTCGTCTGTAATATTTTATTTAAATCTATATTTTGTGTAAGCTAATTGGCTTCGCAGTCCTTATTTGTAACCAGATTAACTATGGCCTCACAATAATCTTTTTGGCAATTAGCACCCGGGGCATGAACGCTGGAGAGGTTATTTACTAACAACGCTACATAGGCAGATTGGAATCCATCTGTAGTTGGATTGACATTGCGGCACCCGTGGCTTCTTATTGCGCCAAAAAAGATTTCTAGTGGATCTTGATTCAGGTGCCGCATCGAAACGGACGCAACATTGTAATTTTTCTCTAAATTTTTTACAAGTATTTGTATACCTTCCAGCGTCCACACCCAATTATTTACAGTCGGTACATTTTCCGAAGAATTGCCCTTATAAAATTTCATGGTTTTTAATATTTTTTTGAATTCAATCCATTTTTTATGGTGAGCTGAATTAGGTTTCACCGGTTGAAGCAGTGGCTTTGAAAATTTATTTTTGTTCGCAAAACTGCCGTTGACGGAGTCGAACAACTCGTTAAAAAATCAAAAAATTGAAGTAAATCTGCCGTATCTTTGCATTCTTCTGCCAAAATTCCTTAATCTGAAAAGAGATAAAAAATAAATTAATCTTATTCCTTCTTATATCAGGGCGATTTTGTTATGAATTAGGTAGATGAGACACAGCAGCACTTTTACAGCAGAGTATAGTTCGGTTCAAACTTAATGGCGGCTCGGAAGTTAGCTGCAAGTGACGGTCTGCGCATTATACAGATAAAACGATGCATCATCTGCGCCCCGTTCATACCTAAAATTGTTGTCTGTGCAGCTTTACATTAGATGTTCTGAAGTACCATAAAGTTTAAAGCGTTATTTCTGCGCAAACCGTCACTCGCAGCAACTTCCGAGCCGCCATTATGTTTGAACCGAACTATGGCCTCTGCCTGTAGCTTCTTAGGTGAATTCCATGGGAACACAGTACATACACATACAAAGTGAACCAGGAAAATTTAGGCACTTATTCCCTGTAATTGGATATTTTAAAATTTAGAGAAATATTAAAAATTATATATACAAACCTGCTAGGTATCCCATATTCGACGCCACTGTTTGGCTAAATACCTGAGCTGCATATTTTACTTTCATTTTGCTAATTTTTTTTCCATCAATATGGTTTTCCGTTATTTTAGGTACAAGTCGGATACCTTTAGAGGCTGGATTCTCCTTCATTAAAAGTTCTAAGTGATGCCACTTTGCGGTTTTACTATCACCATTTATTTCAAATTTTAATGTTTTTGTTAATAAGTTGTTGCGTATACCAGCGGCGTGCAGTCGTCTACCAGGCTGGGTAGGCCACGAAATAATGATAGCAAAAAAAAAAAACGCGCAACTCCACAACGTCCGTCGCTCTACATAATTATGATGGCCCTCAAAGTAGTCACATTTATTGATTTATAATATTTGAAAATAAGCCTGTAAAAACAAAAGTTATAAATGCAAGAATTCAAGAACTCACCTCATTATTCAAGGTTCAACTCACGATTTTCTAACGATGCAAACAGAAGAAAGATTCTGCCACCTCAAATATCTTAACCAAGTGAGTGGGTGATAGTTACAGAACACGTCACTTGCAAGATATCCGAAGCGGCCTTTGAAGGCCCTATTTCATTGTGATTCGCATGTATAAATATATTTAATAAGTTAACTATGGATTTGAAATCTGTAAAAAAATCAACTCATTTATAAATTAAATCTACTCGCCTATCCTTTTTCAAATATGATTTTAAGACCTTGTCATAAAAAGTAGGCTTGCGTCGTAGTTCGACCATTAATTCTTTTTCTATAGAAATTAAAGATAGATTTGTGAGTCGTTGCTGACTTTGTGTGTTTCGTAAATAGGTGTGGATACGTTTTAAGGACGAAAATGAACGTTCTGCCGATGCGCTGCTTGCTGGGATAGTAACAATAAACTTCGCCAAACGCAAAACTTCTGAAAAAACTTTATCTAAGTTACTTTTATACAAACAAATTTTGAATGATATCATATATGCTACAATTCGCAAATTCAGGCGATCTATAAATACAGCGCAATTCATTTTTTAATCTATCAAAATTAAAATTTGCCTGATAAGTATTAGTGAATTCTCTGATTTCTTTTTCAGGGAATTGTTCACTATATTTACTAAAATTCTCATAAGAAAGTAACTCAAAGAATTTCAAATTTTTTATATTCATATAACGATCTCTTAATTCGGTGAGTACATTATCAATAATTTCGTTAAAAATTCGCCGATAGTGTATTTTTAAATTATCGACATTGCGCTTTCTTTTGGGTGGTCCGGTTATGAGGGCAGTTGCATCATAATTGTTCTCGAACTTGTCTCTGTAACGAGCTAAAAATGACTCGAATTGTTTTATCTTTTTAACACAATACGCGATGTCACAAGTTTTTTTCTGTATAATGTCGTATAAAACATCGGTTTCAGCAAAAATATCCGCGAAGGTTTTTAAAAAAAAATTGAATTCAAATTCTTTCATGTTAAATAAAAATGAAGTGACTTGTGACAATGTATCACCATCCCAGTGTTGTGTATTTTCATTCATTTCTTCAAACAACTGGAGGAGGTGTGTGGACTCGTTTTTAATTATATTTAACGTGCGCGAGTGATATATCCACCTTGTTTCCGCGACACGAGGCAGATTTTTCATAACGGCAAAGTCGTTATAATACGCCATTCGTTTCGTACTACTGTGAAAAAAAACCGCAATTGATTTTATTATACTAAAAAAGCGTTTGGTTTCAGGAACCCGTTCAAAAGATTTCGATAAAACTAAATTTAATACATGTGCGGAACACCAAACATACAGCTTGCGGACATTTTTGCCTCACCAAAGCCTGTACGCCGTTAATTTGAGAGGATAAAACTGCTGCCCCGTCATAAGTTTGTGCAATTAATTTAGAATGACAATCTAAGTTTTCTAAAATTTCCAAAATTATAGAACTTAAAGCTACAGCGGTCCGATCCGCGCTGACATCTACGTATTTAATAAATCGATCCACTACTTCGGAATCACGAAAATATCTTAAAATCAGAACTAATTGTTCTCGGCCGCTTATGTCCGGTGTTTCATCCACCATGACAGCAACATAATCGGACTGTTTAATTTCGTCTTTAATAATATCACTCATCACAGATGCAACGCTCGAGATCAAATCATTTTGCGTTCTGTTCGACATGCCCGTGAATGAGGTACTTGCATTTTGTAAGTGGGTTTCTAAAACTCCATCATACTTTGCTAATAAATCTACTGTTTCTAAATAATTACCTCTATTCATTGATGATAATGATTCATCGTGGCCGCGAAAAGCTAATTCTTGTTTTCCCAGAAAGCATACGACATCGATCAGTCTTTGAAAAATATTTCTATTCCTATCTACTTTTGAATTATGTCTTTCTATATCTAATCTTAACTGGCTGTTAATACTAGTTTCAATACGTGATTTACCAAATGTATTTAACTTTAAGCAAGCCTCTATATGTTTTTCTGATAGGTCATGCTTTTTGGCCGAGGAATGAAAATTATGCAAATCAATAAATCCCTCACTCCACTTACTGGAAGTATTAAACAAAATGCACGGAAAACAAAATAATTTATTTGTATGTATACAGCCACACAGCCAGGTAAATGTTGCATAATTTTGAGGATTGAAATGACGAGTACGCGCTGGATTACCATATTTTTGGATTAATTCTCGTAATTCGGGTACACATCTACCTTTAGACACAACTTGAAGCTTGTCATTATACGATAATAGAGAAAACTTATTGCCTTTAACTTCTAACAAACACACATTATCAGCACAAACTTCACAAGTAAACACCATTGTTAGGTGAATAAACAATACACAACAAAATTAATATTTACACTACTGTTACTGTTAAATGTACGTTTTCTGTTTCAAAACAAATGTGTAAATAACTTAATATGATAAAATTAAAACATTCAAGATCGCGATATAAATTGCTTGTCACAATGAAACAATAATGGCTTCCTTCAGAAAAATATAATTTCTAATTTGTCGATGGAAAAATACGACCAAATAAAATTGCATCATTTTCATATCGAGTTGGTTCACAACAGTGATCAACAAAATTTTGCAGGATAATACGAAATTCCACTAATTTATATTTAATTTGGAAAGGAACCGGAACCAACCCTGCTTAGTGCATTGCTGCACGGTAGCCCGCGAAATTCAAATTTCCTCACGTTTTTTGCAATTTGCAGGCCAGTGCTAGGTTGTATGTTGATGATTATGTGATTTGCGGCTGTAAGACGTATGTAGTTACATTTTAATCAACATACAACATAGCACTGGCCTGCAAATTGCAAAAAAACGTAAGGAAATTTGAATTTCGCGGGCTAAAGAACATCCACCTTGAATCCTGGCCTTGTGTTGTAGCAGCCAATCATAGCCCAGCTACACTCGCAGGAGTTACCGCCCAACAATGGCTGCAATCTATACATGTGTGCGGTTCATACACACGAAAATATGCACCAATGTGCCGCTGTGTGCGTAAATTTATCAATGGGATTAAGGCGAGTGGATTGCTTGCCTATAAGATGCGTCCGGCGGGTGAGCGTCGAGCTTCGTAGCAACTTCCAGTACAGTGTTAGTTACGTAACACGGGCGCGAAAAATTGCTATAAGTATTCGAACAGGAGTTAGAACTTTTTTTTAATATTTTGTACAAAGTGTTAGTTTATTACATAGTTCATTAGTTATAATAATTCCCCCAGTTGGTAGGGTAGGCTTGGTCTAATTGCCTCTTCGTTGCGCACGCCCATGGCGTATACCCTTCAACAAATGTGGCGGATCGCATAGTGGGATTATTTCTTGTTTATTTATTTAAAATATATTATAACTATCCTTAGGGATTTCACCTCTTTGTAGACATTTTCTTTTTCCTTCATCTGTTAAAATTTTGATGGCAATGCTGTTGTTGGCCCCCTGATCACAAACAGTAGCCAACACTATAAATCCAGCATCTTGAAGTTCTTTTATTACAGTTTTAATTTGTTTTGCCAGTTCTGGACCTCCTGATGAAAATGTATAAAGAACTGGCTGCTTATAATTTCTAATAAGGCCACGTACCATAAAAACTTGAACACGTTTCTTCTCCATCCGTTACAAAGCCCGTTACAGTATCTTTTCTGGTGTTAAAAGTGAGACTGGGTTTTAGAGACATTTCATCAAATAGCAATACACATAATTGGTCTTGTTGCATTTTATCTGTTCTTGCCTATAATTGGGGCAAACACGTTTTGTTTATACTACTCTGTCAAGAAAGTACCGGGAAAAGATCAATAATACACAAAATGTCTGTTATTCATCCAAATTTATTTTATCACCTTCAAAGTATGCTTCTTTAGAAACGATACACTTGCGCCAACGAATAATCCATTCATCAAAACATTTTTTAAACGCTGCTTCCGGAATTGAGTTCAGTTCTCGCCGCGAATTCTCCTTTATGTCTTCTATCGATTGAAAACGGGTGCTACGAAGTGGTAATTTGAGTTTAGGAAAAAGAAAAAAGTCAGCAGGATCCATATCTGGTGAATATGGTGGTTGCTGGATGGTATTTGTTGAGTGTTTGGTCAAAAATTCGTTCACAATGATAGCCTTGTGCGGAGGCGCATTGTCGTGGTGCAAAATCCAAGAATTTTCTTTCCACAAATCTGGCCTTTTTCGTCGAATTTGCTCTCCTTAACGCATAACGCTCAAATAATATTCTTTATTTACCGTTAGACCTTCCGGTAAGAATTCAGAGTGCACAACACCGCGATAGTCAAAGAAAACAGTCAACATGACTTTGACTTTTGATCGCCTTTGGCGTGGTTTTTTCGGTTTCGGTTCAGTTGGAAGGCGCCACTCCGAAGCTTGTTGACTAGTTTGCACGTCAAACTCGTAAACCCACGTCTCGTCACCAGTAACAATGCGTTTCATGAATGTTGGGTCCGAACTGACTCGTTCTAGCATGTCCTCAGAGACTTTCATGCGATTGAGTTTTTGGAGAAAATACAGATCTTTTGGGACTAGCCGAGCAGCAACATGTTTCATACCCAAATGATTAGTTAAAATGGTACGGATCGACTCGTGAGATACAGAAAGTTCGGCGGCTATCTCTCTCAGAGTTGAATGGGGATTTTCAGTCACTATTTTCTTCACTTTTGCGATGTTAACTTCAGTTGCAGACGTTGACGGCCTACCAGAGCGAGGCAAATCTTCCATCACATCTCGACCGCTTTTGAACGCTTTGAACTACTCATAAGCACGAGTTTTTGATAAAGTCGATTCACCGTAAGCCTTCTGTAACATTTTCAGTGACTCCGAACACGAAATTCCATTGGCGATGCAAAATTTAAGACAAACTCTTTGTTCGATATTTTTGTCCATTATGAAATTCGCAATACACACTATATATGATATTACTAAAACCAGCACTGTATTTAATATAAATAACAGATGCAACTCAAACTCCGCGCCAAAATGGAAAACAGTTGTGCCAATCTAACTACAAAAAAACAAAAATTTGAATTTGAAACCATAAACAAATCATCCATTCCCGATACTTTTTTGACTGAATGTACCTGGACCAATATTTGCTTGGTTCAAAAGGGTCCCCAAAGTTTGTAAAGCAAAGCTTTTTTTCGTTTTGCTGACTCTTTTTTGTATATTGCGTCTAAAATATATTGTGGTTCACGAATTTCCATTTTTCTGTCCAGTCTTGAATCAATTATTTCAGGTAGTAGACAATCAAAGTAAAATGTTTTTAATTTTGTTTCCATACCGTCTAGAAATCGTCATTTCTTTTAATTGCTTCTATTTTCAAATCCTTTTCCGTCAACACAACAAATAAACACACTTCTTTCCTAGTCATGTGGAGCTGACCCTGCACCTGGTAGAACCAATCATGTTGTTTATTTATTATCAAGTTTCCGTTCTTTTCCTGTATCCAGAAACATTTTTTTTGTGCTTTCTCACGACTGTTGTTATGTCTTTAGCTGAATATGGACACCTTTTTTTTTTTTTTTTTTCGCATGGGAATTCATCAAATGACTTTTCCCGCTCTGGGCGGAGCAGGAGGGAGTGTCAGACTTTTACTGACTAAAACCCATCCATGTTCCTTCATCGCCCTTTGTGTTCCGGGGCCACGGTATCTCTTTCGAACAGTCCCGCAACCCCGGCAGGCATCGGTCCTTGCGGACCCCTTCCTTTTTGCTGACTCTCTTTGAGGCGCGCGTGGAACACGAACGCGCCGTCGACACGGCCTGTCGTCATGCGACGGACGGACGGCGAGCTAGCCCATAGCCCACCGTCCACAGGCCCGCGCCTACGGTGGCCGGGGGCCACGTGGTGGCCCCCGACGCCCGGGGCGTCTCCCGCGGCGGCCGGGACGCTGTGAGGTTCTCTCCCTCTCACGTTCCGCCACCTCCTTCTCTAGCATTACTGCTTCGCAGGAGGTGACGGCGTCCCATTCCGTCTCGCTCCGGACCATGGCTTGCACCAGGGCCGGACGCGAGAGGTCGCCGCCGCCAATCGCCGCTTCGAGGACACGGCGGTGCTCCGCCCACGCGGGGCACACCTCCACCGTGTGCTCCACCGTGTCCTCCGGTCGATCCTCGCAGTGGAAACACCCGGGCGTTTCCTCCCGCCCGATTCGGTGCAGGAACCTCCCGAAAACACCGTGTCCGGTGAGGACCTGCGTCAGGCGGAAGGTGAGGACGCCGTGGCGTCTCTCCAGCCACTCCTCAAAGAGGGGACTTATCGCCACTATCGTGGCGTGCCCTGAATATGGACACCTAATTTCAATAATTTTATCACCTATTAATCCGTCTGGAGTTGCCGCCAAAAATGGCAGTTAAGCCTCAACGAAAAAAGCCACATTTTGTATGCCATTGAATTCGGCTTCTTCGTCGAGTTCTAGTACTTTAGCCAATTGTTCTAATGTAATTTGTTGCTTAAATCACCAGTCACATTTACAAGAATTTTTACTAGAGGTGCGCATTTTATAAGGCTTCTTTTGCATGCCTTTCCGAAGGTAGACGCAGTGAGACGTAATTTTCTCTCCTGGTGCCATTCAATCGACCTGCAAAATAGTTCTTTTTTCAAGAGACCGGGCGCCGCGCGAGACTGCCCGGGCGTGACGTGGTGGCCACCGTAGGTGCGGGCCTGTGGACGGAGAGCTATAGGCTAGCTCGCCGTTCTTCTGTCTCATCACGACAGGCCGTGTCGACGGCGCGTTCGTGTTCCACGCGCGCCTTATAAATGATAAATGATAAATGATGTTTATTTTGCAAGTAGGTTTTTACAAACACTTTTACACGTCATTTTTTTTTTTTTAAACTAGATGGGGCCGGTGTTTCGTACCTGACTACTCTGAGAAGAAACAGCCGAAACAAACTCACGAGGTCATAGTCTCTTTTGAAGTCCAGACATAATTTTGCTCAATTCACATGAGGACTATGCAGAATAGTGTCTGAGATGGTCTTTTGAAGAAAGAACCACACAGATTTGAGTGGACCTGTCCAGTCAGTGCAAGCATTTGTCAGTTATCGTGTAGCTCGACTTATAACTCAAGGAGCTCAACGAAACGACGAACAATACCAAAGAAAGGACATTTGGGTAGGTCGCTTATAGTACTCAAACTGCCAGACAGTAGTGGGAAAAAAAAAAAGAAAACAAACAAAAATATATAAAAATGAAACCCACATGGTCCCCACATTCACAATGTTAAGGTGTGTTCCTTATTTATAGGGTTTTGCAAATCAGGTATGATGACCAAAGTGACTGGTTTATTCTTCTAGTGAAAGGAATTTATTGTTTTACAAATAAGCACACATGATAGACTTCAGTTCGTGTTTTGTGGTCGCGGCAGCGTGAAGAGTCGGAAAGAGAGCGCATGGAGGTCGTCGTCAGCCTTTTATATCCACGGTTCAGCGCCATCTCGTCGTTGTTGGATGAGCTACGTAGTTTGCTGCTTGGCTAGTGTCGCGTGCGCAGTGTGTTCAAGATGTTGAATGTTTCGACGCGAGGCCCTCGTAGTTCTTCCCGATGTGCACAGATGGCGCTGTCCTCAACATCCTCCGGGGCTTTGAGAGTCTTTGGATAGCTCTCAATGATTGCCTTGATGCGGTGGTGTGACCGTCGCTGGTATGTCTGAAGCCTCGAAGTTGACCCTGGGCGATGGAAGAGGGCAGATCTTGGAGAAGGCCCTCTCAATGAAGCCTGTAGCAGTGCGGATGGAGGCTACTCGGGAAACGCCGTCCTTGCCTGGGAACACAGTCATTATTCGACCCAGTCGCCACTTGAGGGGCGACAAATTGACCTCCTTCACCAGGACTAGTGTGTTCGGTGTAAGTGCCTCCTTGGTGGTCTTCCACTTGGAACGTTTCTGTAGCTCAGAAACATATTCGCTCGACCATCGAGCCCAGAAGTGTTGTCTCAGCTGCTCGATGCGGCGGTAGCGTGACAGTGAGTGTGTGGCCACCGTCATGACGTCTTTCTCTGCAGGCGCCGTCAGTGGTCGACCGATCAGGAAGTGCCCAGGCGTGATGGGAGTGAAGTCATCGGGATCTGAAGACATAGGATATAAGGGACGGGAGTTCAGGACAGCTTCTATTTGTGCTAAAACCGTGCTGAACTCCTCGTAATTAAGATGTGCATTGCCTATTACGCGGGCAATGTGGTGCTTGCAGGATTTTACCCCCGCTTCCCACAAGCCGCCAAAATGAGGTGAGTATGGAGGAATAAATTTAAATTCAATGTGATTTTCTGAACTAAAATTTTGTAGATCATCAGAACATTTATTCAAGGAATGTGTGAATTCCCTAGCTGCACCCACGAAATTCCTACCATTATCCGAAAAGATTTGTAAAGGTTTACCTCTTCGTGAGATAAATCTTTTTAGTGCCAGAATAAAACCTTCGGATGATAATGTAGTAACAAGTTCTAAGTGCAAAGCCTTAGTTGAGAAACAGATAAACAGACATAGATAGCATTTTTCCAATTTCGCGCCCCTACCTTTACGGTTCAGTATGTACATGGGACCGGCGTAGTCTACTCCACACCTCAGAAAAGGAAAACCTGGCTGCAGTCGCTCGTTAGGTAAATTACCCATGATTGGTTGTGGTGTGATAGCTTTCAGGCGATAACACTTAGTGCATCGATGAACAACTTGTTTGGCTAAATTCCTGCCACCTAGCGGCCACCAAGCCTCCCTAATCTGTGAGAGGAGCATCTGTGGTCCGACGTGTAATAGCTGTTTATGTTGAAAGTTAAATAGTAATAAAGTAAAGTGATGTTTACTACACAATAATATTGGGTGCTTTTTATCATACATAAAGTCTGAATTTACTAACCTACCACCCACACGTATTAGTTTATTTTTATCTAAAAATATGTTTAAACTTGACAAATTACGTGATGGTTTACAAGGTAAGTTATTTGTTAACGCCTTTAGTTCATTAGGGAACGATTCTCTTTGTACTAGCTTTACGAGTAAGATTGTTGAATTTTCTAGCTCGTCAATTGTTAGTGAACCGGTAGAACGTTTGGTGTGATCCTTTGTCCTTGTGTTGTTTATGAATCGACACACGAATGCACAAGCGCGTTTGAGTCGATTGTACGAAGAGAATCTTTCAAATTTAATTACTCTGTCCGAATTTTTGACACAGGTCGGTACACTGACAATGTTCGATTTTAGTTCGGGTAATATTTCGGTCTGAATATGATCTAGGTTATGTTGTTTGCTTGACCAATCTTTTACCTTTTCGTGCAAGAATAAGGGTCCGTTCCACCACAGGGGCAGAGCACTCAATTCATCTAATTCCTTGCCACGTGATAACAGGTCTGCCGGGTTATTTATTCCACTCACATGAAACCAACACACATTGTTTGTCAACTCGTTTATCTCCACAACGCGGTTTTGTACAAAAGTTTTGAGTTGGTTGGGAGACATTCTAAGCCAGCCTAAAACAATTGTGGAGTCCGTCCACAGCACAATAGTATTGAATGTAACGCGAAGTGATTTTTTGATTTTATCTAATAATTTTGCTCCTACAAGCGCGCCACACAACTCGAGTCGCGGAATGCTAACTGGTTTGACAGGAGTGACGCGGCTTTTGGCACATAACAACTTCACTGTGACGTCGCCATTTGCGTTCCAGGTGCAAACGTATGCGCAAGCACCGTAAGCAATTTGACTCGCATCAGTAAATATGTGTAACTCAATTATATTAGGTGAATCACACATAACAAATCTAGGAATTCGCAATTTATATAAATTCGATATTGACTCAACGAATTTTTTCCAATACAATACTATGTTTTGAGGCAGAGCATCGTCCCAACCTACTTTGGTGAGCCATAGTTTTTGAAGAAGAGCTTTGACCACTATAACCACCGGACTTAATAACCCCAATGGATCGTAAATTTGAGAAATAGCGGATAAAATCGAACGTTTAGTCACGTTTGAGAAATCGTTATTTATTTTGGATGTGAAATGAAACTCATCCTTGCTGTTATACCAGCCAAGGCCTAATGTTTTGCTAGATACATTTTCACCTAATGACAAATACTTCGAACTACTTGCAGTTTGTGCTGTGTGTAAGACAATGTTCGACGAATTCGTTATCCATTTTCGCAAAGGAAAACAACCTGACTGACATACTTCTGTGACCTTTTTACATAAATATGATAACTGTGTTTCTGAATCAGCCCCAGTAATTAAATCGTCGACATAGAAATCTTCCAGTATGGTCTGAGAAACTAATTCGTCTGTACACTCTAATCCTAATTGTCTAACACAGCGAATACACAGGTACGGTGCCGATGCCGTACCGTACGTTACCGTATTAAGACGGTACACACTAAGAGGGTCTGACGGTTTTTCTCGCCACAGTATTAATTGCAAATTTCTTTGTTCGTCGTGAACTAAGATTTGTCTAAACATTTTCTCAATATCTGCACACGCAACGTACTTATACTGACGAAAACGTAAGAGGATGGAAAATAAATCGTTTTGCAATGCTGGTCCGATAAACTGTATGTCATTAAGCGATTTTTGTGTGGATGTTTTTTGACTAGCGTCAAACACTACGCGTAATTTAGTTGTTACGCTATCTTCACGGAGGACGCCGTGATGTGGTAAAAAATAAAATGGCATCTTGTAATCGTGATCGATGCGGGTCATGTGTCCTAAGCTCAAGTACTCCTGCATGAAGTCGCTATACATGTGTTTGTATTGTGGATTACGAACAAGTTTACGTTCTAATGATAAAAATCTGGTTTTTGCAACTTCATAGCTATCACCTAGTGACTCCGCTGATTCCTTTAGTGGAATCTGAACCGAAAAACGACCATTGTCTGCCCTCCTGGTAGTTTGTGTGAATAGGTCTTCGCACGAACTTTCTTCTTTAGAAAGCTGCTGACCTGAACAAGAAATTTCTTCAATTTCCCAGAACTTTCTTAATTGCTCATTTAATTGTGTGGATTGAGCAACGTGACACTGAATTTTATTTGTGTGTGAGTTTTCAGTGTATAACGGACCCGTAATTATCCATCCTAATTTGGTATTTACTAAATAAGGACCGGAGGGTAAACGGATTTTACCACTAACAAGTAAGTCCCAGAAACAATCTGCACCGATTAATAAATCAATGTGTGAGGGTATGCAGAAAGTTGGATCTGCTAACTTTATGTCTTTGGGTATTGAAATATTGTGAATGTCTATACTTGTGGCCGGTATAGTCGACGTAATGCTAGGTAGAACCAAACATTTAATGTGAAAATCATGATCGCTGTGTATCGATCTAAGATTAATTTCGCAGGAATGGATTGCCTGTGTGACTGAATGTCCTATTCCGCTAATTTGACAAGTGGACTGTAGACGTTGTGTGTTTAATTTCTTACATAAAGAATCTGTGATAAAACAGTGTTGACTGCCGTTATCTAACAATGCACGAGCTTTATAATATTTATTATCTTTGCCAGCGACTTCAACTGTAGCTGTCGACAGTAAAACGGATTGTAAATCGTGTTTACTTAGTAAACTTTTACAATTATTATTGTGTGAATTTACGACTGTATGAAGAGTCTGAACTACTGACGACGACCTATGCTGCGAATCTGAAGGCCTATCCTGGTGTGTTGGAGCTGCAGAGGGCACAGTGCCATCCTTGTTGAGCTCATTGTGTAAAAGAGAATTATGTTTGCCGTAGCATTGTTTGCAAGGCCCGGCCTGACAATCATTGACCACATGCCCTGTCCATAAACAATTAATACAGAGATTCTTATCTCTTACGAATTGAAGTCTATCATGTGAGCCTAAATCCAAAAATTGTTGACACCCATACAACGGATGTTTTCCGTTACATTTAACACATGTGCGGGTGGATTTATAAAACTTTTTCTTGTTTTGAGTAGCAACAAAACTGTGAGACTGTTTTTTAATATGATCTTGACCTGCATGAGATGACTGAGAAGTGTGAACCTTAACCATTTCCAACGTGTCAGCCTTATATTTTAAAAACTGTATGAGTGAATCTAAATTGAACTTCTTATCTGAATTGCTAGCACTGGTATTTTTAAACTGTTCCCATTCTTTCTCAATGGATACGTCTAATTTTGCGGTTATGATGTGAATCAGCAAGGTGTCCCACGATTCTGTAGGTTCACCAAGTGTTTTCAAAGCACGTAAATTCTTGAGTACCGTATCTATTAGTTTCCTAATTTGTGCAGGCGATTCTTTATACACAGCTGACATTGAGAATAACGCTTTGACATGATTACGTATCAACAATTTGTTATTATTAAATCTATTCTCGATCAATTCCCATGCAATACTGTAGTTATCTGAAGAGAATTTCAGAGACTTAATAACTTGCAACGCGTTTCCAGAGAGAGATGATCTTAAGTAATGATATTTCTGGATATCGTCGAGTTGCTTTGAATTGTGGATCATTGATAAAAAAATATCTCGAAATTCCAACCAACTATCGTAGCTACCGTCGAAGTTGGGAAGCGAAATAGTTGGCAATTTTACTAAAGTGTTGGAATTACACTCGTGTTCAGAACTATTGGACTTGCACTCATGTTTGTGACTACTACTGTTATTCATTAAACAATTGGCTTCAGCGACAGAACTATAGTAAGAATTATCAAAAGACTCTATACTCTAATTGTTCCGACATGTCTTTTTCTAACACTAATTCCTCGATTAGCGATTGAACTCTACTGAATTCCTGATGCAATCCTTGAGCAGATTTTATTCGTAATTCTAATTCTGCTCTTTGCTTAGGATTAATTTCACTGCCTACTAACAAATTCACACATTTCTCGAATTGGGTGAGCATACCTTTGATGGTACCTCGTTTCTTTTTTAAATCTGCTAGTTTTTTGATATCCTCAATCAAACTCATTGTGGCACTTTATGGAAAGAGTGGGTACTCACGGTTTCCTGCAGCACGGGTGCGGTGAACAATGCGCACGAAGCTGGTCTACGCGTTCCTGTATAGAAAAGCACGATTTTAGCACACACAGAATGAAATAGGTGAGGATAGGATTGCCTGGGACCCCTGAAGTCTTTCACTGGTAGCGCTGTGATCTTGATAGATTATTCGGCTTAGAAGGACCAATGTTAAGGTGTGTTCCTTATTTATAGGGTTTTGCAAATCAGGTATGATGACCAAAGTGACTGGTTTATTCTTCTAGTGAAAGGAATTTATTGTTTTACAAATAAGCACACATGATAGACTTCAGTTCGTGTTTTGTGGTCGCGGCAGCGTGAAGAGTCGGAAAGAGAGCGCATGGAGGTCGTCGTCAGCCTTTTATATCCACGGTTCAGCGCCATCTCGTCGTTGTTGGATGAGCTACGTAGTTTGCTGCTTGGCTAGAGTCGCGTGCGCAGTGTGTTCAAGATGTTGAATGTTTCGACGCGAGGCCCTCGTAGTTCTTCCCGATGTGCACAGATGGCGCTGTCCTCAACACACAATAATCAAATAAAATTAATAATAATTTACAAAATCAATGTCAATAAAAATCACAAAAATCATAAATGTCAATAATAATAAAAAAGTAAGATACGTAAATATTCCTGTCATATCAGTAGGTAAATGTAACATAAAAGTGGGAATGTTGCCCACAAGAATCGTGTGTAATAAAGTAAACTAAACTTCCACTAGAAACGTATTTAATAGACCAGACAAAAACCGAGAACATCAAGAGAAAATTCCAGCTGTCAGACTTGTGTCCACTTGACACCTCCTCCCTATAAATAAGGATGGGCGTAGCATTCAGTGATGTGCCGCCACACCACCCCCCTTGGAGTTTGGAAAACCTGCAGAAAGATAATTAGGAAATCTAATTACGCGTCCGGACCTTGTGGTTTGTACCGGACGTTGACCATCTGGGTTTTCTATTACCGACTTCGATGCATCTTCAGATGAATCGGACAAAATAAAGGCAGGTTTGACACGATCTATTGTGACTGTCACTGGTCCTCTTTGTAATTCTACAGTGACGGTCTTATCTGTCGTCTCTAACACAGGATACTGCCCTGAATATGGCGGTTCTAAAGATCCTCGAGGTGCGCCTTTTCTAATAAAGACGTGTTTGCAAGTCTTGAGGTCCTTGTGCACAAATACAGAAGCTGGAGAGTGTCGAGCTGCTTCTTGTGGCTTCAAAAATGACATGTTATGTCTCAGTAGCGAGACAAAATCTGGCGGTCTCACCTGGTTATTCTTAGTTGATTGGAAGAACTCACCCGGTATTCTTAAGCGCTCACCATACACCATTTCAGCGACGGAGCATTGCAGGTCTTCTTTCCAAGCTGTGCGCACGCCGAGCAGGACGACAGGTAAAACGTCTGTCCAGCTCTGCTCGCCGTGAGCCATGATGGCAGCCTTCAAAGTGCGGTGAAACCTCTCAACCATCCCATTCGCTGCAGGGTGGTAAGCAGTCGTGTGGCGCAGCTGGACTCCGCAAAAATTTGTAAGAGCTTTGAAAAGGTGGGAGGTAAATTGACGACCCCTATCTGTTGTCAATGTCTCTGGACAACCGAAACGCGAAATCCATAACTCATAGAATGCCTTTGCTACTGTTTCAGCTGTAATGTCCTGCAGCTGCTGTACTTCTGGCCAACGTGTGTATCTGTCGACAGCTGTGAGACAGTATTTGTAGTCGCGAGATGATGGCATTGGTCCGATTAAATCAATATGCACGTGACTGAATCGTGATTGTGGCAGCTTGAAATTGCCTAGAGGAGATGAAACATGACGGAGTACTTTGGTCTTTTGGCAAGCTTCACAAGTTCGAACCCAATCGCGACAATCCTTTCGAGCTGAGGGCCAAATAAATCTATCAGTTACCATCTTTGTAGTTGACCTCGTTCCGGGATGGCTCATCGAGTGAATGGAGTTGAAAATCTGCCGACGCAGCTCCTTTGTAGCAAAAGGTCGAGGCCTCGGCAGAGAAACGTCGCAGTATAAAGTGACGCTTGTACCTGGTATAGTCATTTGTTCCAACTTTTTGACGCCATTTTTTAAGTTTTTTAGTTAAGTTAGTTAGTTTAGTTTATTTTAATAAATTTGTAAATTGTTACTTTACTAATATTCAATACTAAGATTATAACATAAAATAAAATAAAAAGTAAAAAATAATAAAATACTGAAATAAGTATTCATGTCAAATCATTCAATGTCAGAGTGTATAAAAGAAAGGAATTAATAATAAACAAGCGAAGTCCGAAATTTCGACATTCACAGAGCAAATTTCATTGGAGCAGCTTAATCCCAAGCCTTTTTATCTTCGAGATAGTTGTTAACATGATAGTAGGCTTTTAAGCACAGCTTCCGTTTTATAAACGATTTGAATTTATTTAGGCTTAGTGCTTGAATTTGGCTCGGAAGTTTATTGTAAAAACGTATACATTGGCATCTGAACGTACCCCCTATTTTTTTGAGCCTCGTTACAGGAACAACAAACTTGTGTTTGTTCCTCGTATTTATGTTGTGGATATCACAAAAAAAAAGAAAAGAAAAAAAAAAAAGAGAGTTAGCAAAAGGAAGGGGTCCGCAAAGGCCGACGCCTGCCGGGGCTGCGGGGCTGTTCGAAAGAGATACCGTGGCCCCGGAACACAAAGGGCGATGAAGGAAAATGGATGGGTTTTTGTCAGTAAAAGTCTGACACTCCCTCCTGCTCCGCCCAGAGCGAAAAGGAGTCATTTGATGATTTTCCATCCGAAAAAAAAAGGCCCGCACTTATAAGTCAAATAGTGTTATTTAATATATGCAAGCGAAACGAGAGCGGGTTTACGTACCCCCGTTGATTGTACTTCAGCTATTTTGAGAATATAATATTTAGCGAATTTCATATTTTGAGAATCTGCTATTTTGAGAATCTAATATTATGCGAATAAAGCGCTGCAACGCTTGTGTCTCACACCAGTGTGACTACAGAAAAATAAAATTAACCGTTGTCACACTGGTGTGGCAATTTGGTGTGACTATCGATCGGTCATGGAAATTTCTTGCACCTGTTCAAATCATCATCATCATTTCAGCCGAAAGACTTCCACTGCTGGACATGGCCTCCCCCAAGTGTCGCGGTTGCCACATTGACCGGTCCCGTGCGACTCGCATCCAACGGATTCCCGCAACCTTCACCAGGTCATCGGTCCACCTAGTGGGAGGTCTTCCAACGCATCGTCTTCCGGTTCGCGGTCGCCACTCCAGAACTTTTCGGCCCCGTAGGCCATCCGTTCTGCGAGCAATGCGCCCTGCCCACTGCCACTTAAGTTTGGCAATTCTTCGGGCTACGTTGGTGACCCTGGTTCTCTTGCAGATGTCTTCATTTCTGATTCGATCACGCAAAGAAACTCCTAGCATAGCACTCTACATTGCCCTTTGGGTGACTAAGCCTTCTGATAAGGCCCATTGTGAGCGACCACGTTTCGGTCCCGTATGTAATCACTGGCTACACACACTGGTCATAGACTTTCGTCTTGAGACACTGCGGAAAGTTGGACGAGAAGATACCGCGCAGCTTCCCGAACGCTGCCCAGCCGAGTCGAACTCGACGATTGACCTCTTTCTCGAAGTTAGACCTACCTAACTGGACCGTTTGTCCCAGGTACACATGATAGTCCACAGCTTCGAGTGTAGTGTTCCCGATTTTGATAGAAGTCGGTGTTACATGGGCATTCAAATTAACTTTGGTTTTGTCTATGTTCATTTTTAGCCCCACTCTTTCGGAAGCTCTACTGAGGTCATCGAGCATTTTAGTGAGGTCCTCCATGGTCTCAGCCATGACCACTATATCGTCGGCAAACCGAAGGTGAGTGATGTACTCGCCATTGACGCCCTCCAGCCCAGGACAACCTCCAGTGCAGCGGTGAACAGTTTCGGAGATATAACGTCTCTCTGTCTCACACCTCGCTGCAGAAGGATAAGTTCCGACGCTTGGTCCTAAAGTCGGACTGACATGGTGGCGTTTTTGTACAAACACTTCAACACCTCGATGTACCGGTAGTCGATTTGGCACCGTTGGAGAGACTGCAGTACAGCCCAGGCCCCTTATTCACAACGCTTCGATTCAACGAGTCGTATGTCTATCTGTTTTTGACATTACGAAATCGAGCGAGATGGACATACGACTTTCCGAATCGAAAATCGAATCGAAGCGTTGTGAATAGCTATGCAGGTCTCGATCGAATCGAAGGCTTTCTCGTAGTCCACAAACGCTAAACAGAGAGGCAGGTTATACTCTTCGGTCTTCTGTATAACCTGCCGCAGCGTATGTATGTGGTCCACGGTGCTAAAACCTTTTCGAAAACCGGCTTGTTCGGGAGGCTGAAAATCGTCAAACCTGCGCGCGAGACGATTCATGATGACTCTTGAAAAACAACTTGTAGACATGGCTTAGAAGTGAGATGGGCCTATAATTCTTCAACCGGGCATTGTCACCCTTCTTGAAGAAGAGTACCACTACACCCCTGCACCATGCTTGTGGCGTTTTTCCCTCGAGTATGACGGAATTAAACAGCTTCTGAAGGGCCTTAAGTACCGGTTTTCCACCCGCCTTCAGGAGTTCGGCCGTAATTCCGTCATCACCCGGTGCCTTGTTGTTTTAAGCTGTTTCAGAGCCATCCTAATCTCGTACAGGCTGACGTCCGCGTCCGGGATGTCTTCGGTATAGTGTCGTGTCAGTCTAGCTCTTGGGTCGTAGATCTACGATGGGTTTACTGGTTGACGTGTAAAACTGCACGTAGAAGCTCTCGATCTCCCTTCAGAAGATCCGGTTTAGCGGATAAGATCCTGCCATCGTCGGTCTTCAGTTTCGTGAGCTGGCTCTTCCCAATAGAATAGCCAGATCTCTAGTAAATACCTTGGAGCATTTGTTCCGCTCGATCGCGTTTTTAATACGCTCGGTATTCAAGTGGCGGAGGTCGCTCTTCAAGGATTTAGAGATCCGTCTATTGAGCTGCCGGTATTTTAATGCCTCGTCTGAAGACTGCAGGATCATCTCACGCCGCTCCTTCATGAGCTTGAGAGTTTGATCGGAGAGTCTCTTGTTCTGATCTGTACGACGTGTCTTGAAGAACTTCGACCCGGTCGTATGGACAGTTTCCACGAACCCATCGTTGTATTCGTCCACTGAGCTTCCTAGGCATTCGAAACGATTCTGGAGTTCAAGCTGAAAGTTCTCGGGGTTTTGGATCTGTGCTGGAAGTGTAGACTTCATCAGTCGAGACTTTTCTAGCTTGATATTGTCACGTAGACCTCTCTAAATGATGCCCTGGAGAGCCACGTGGCAAAAAAAAAAAAAATATATATTTCTGTATTTTTGTGTAATAAAAAAAACAACGTTACACATACAAGAAATAACTTATTAGGAACAAAATAAACTAACTCAGCGACAGGGGTCGCTTAAACAAAATGGGTTCTTTGGTGTGTGGGGGTGGATTCCCTAATTAAAGCGTTCACTAGGTTTCACAAGTCACTACAGAATAATACCACTGTTTATATTAATATTACGGAAAAGATGCACCGACCTCGCTGTGTCCCTTGCGTTCTAGTTAAAAATCGCTGGCCTGACTGAGTGCTACGCTCAGGCAACGAGCCAGCAACCCGGACAGCGCCGCCGATGTATCAGTGGCAGATTGACCAACACGTCCCTCGCCAGTCAGCCAGCATGGACTGGTGACACCGCTACTGGTCTTCCAAAATTCAGATTAACCTCCCAGAGGTTTCTTAAATTCTTACAGTTTTAAATTCTTACATTTCTTAAAGTTCTTAAAGTTCCCGTTCTGAAAATGACACGAGTCTAATAAGTATCAATAAAATAACGAAAGAACAAAACCGTCCATGACCGTTTGCACATGGCTTGAAAAGACAAAACAAACAACTTACCAGATCATCGAGATTGTTCCAGAATCTGGAATACGTTCAGATGGTCTGACCCCGCCAACCCTGTTACTCTCTTGTAACCCAAAATTTCAGGCCTAGGGTCCAGCTGGATTCCTTCGGAAAATTCCTAGGCTCGAGAATATTCTATTATAACCTGGAACAAAATCAGCACAGCAAACGAAAAGAAAACTCCCTAATCCGGGATTTCCACGAGTAATCTTAGAAAGAAACTCACCTTACGATATAACCAAAACTTATGAAGGAATTACGACTAGCGTCTTTAAATGTAAAATAAAATAATCCTTCTCTCAAACAACAACGGAGTCTTCGTAAATTACACGTCAACCTGTCAAGAGCTTGGGGTTACCCGCCTCGATTACCAATTCCGACCTAACTCCCGGAATATAGGAATTCTTCCCAATCTTAATTTTGAAAGCGAACTCATACCACAGCAAATAAAGCTTACTCAGTCGAAATAATATTACTGAGTAACTTACAATGAATCTAGCTGGAATATTAATTACTAAACGACGTTTGAATTCACAACAAGTATTTCCTCAACTTTGGAACATTTGCAATGTTAGAGAACCCACCTTCTTTTTTCTTCGCCTGGCAACATACACACATCAACACGGTCTAGGGATATTTTAAAAAAAGCGAATTACTATCAATGTGTTAATTATTTATATGACATGTATATATTTAAAAGATACGTTATTTAATATTCTACCATTTTTTAATAATGGTTAAGGTATAGGTTAAAATTTCAGGATTTTATGGAAAAAAAATGAAGCATAGACGGAAACCGTATATGAATGAACTTTTAATTTGTGAGTAAAAACTGAAAAAAATAGAAAAATCATTTAATTTGTGTTTATAAACTTGAAGTTAGTAGTCTGAGAAAGCGCCCATGATGTTCATAACACATCGGCAACGATTCGGCATGCTCAGAACAAGGTTGTCAATGTCTTGCTGCGGAATATTGTCCCATGTCCTTCTGAGGTGCGCAAAAAGTTGATCTTCTGTAGCCAGATTTTCAGGAACTTCCTTCAGAGCTCTTCTTTGCAGCATATCCCACGCATGCTCAATGGGATTTAGATCTGGCGATTGAGCAGGCCAGTCTAAGGCCCTAACATTATGTGTATGTAACCAAGCTGCTACCGTTCTCGCCGTGTGTGCCCGGGCATTGTCGTGCATGAGCAGGAAATCTTGCCCCATTTGTGTTCTGTGGGGCAAGATTACGGGCCCCAGCACCTGTTGGACGTATCGTTCTGCCGTCATATTGCCCCGCACCCAAACGAGATCCGTCCGTCCTCCAAGACGAATTCCTGCCCAAACCATAATTGTTCCTCCTTGGTATGGGTGAACTTCCTGAGGGTTCTGGAGACGACTCCATCGTCCAGGAACTCGCCAAACACGCGTCCTTCGTGAATCTGGATGGAAGCCGAACCTGGATTCATCCGTGAACAGCACATTGGACCATTGGTCACGGCCCCAGTCCACGTGGTTCCGAACCCATTCTAATCGTCGTCCACGATTGCCTCTCCGTAAAGGTGGGACCCGGAGTGGTCTACGAGAGCGTAGATTGCTTTCATGCAGTCGCCTTCTTACAGTTTGGTCACTCACAAGCACTTGGTGTTCCACTCGCAGCCTTTGGACCAATTGAGTCGCCGTTGCATTTGGTTGTGCTCGCGCAGTAATTTGCAAAAATCGGTCTTGTCTGGGGGTAGTGATGCGACTTGGCCCCCGGTGCCTCTCCGCTACTTCACCTGTGGCACGATAGCGTGTCCACAATCTTGAAATTACATTTTGATGGGTCCCTATGGCCTCAGCAACATTACGCTGAACAGATCCAGCTTCCAGCATTCCCACAGCTCGTAACATCTCCGCCCTCGTCAAATGTCGGCGTTGCATGGCTACAGTACCTCAATTTGAACTTTATCTTTCTTTTAAAAATGAAAAAAAAACTGTAACTAAACGTAATTCGTATTGTTTTCTAAATTTCGCACAAATGAAAATTCCCTCTCCTATACATCAAGACATTTTTATGCCACCGAAACAAAAGAATTTTCAAAAATTTGAATTTGGAATTAGTCTGAGATAAATTACAAACAAATCGGTGTATAAAAGATTCCAATGCGGCCAGTACTTTTCGAGTTATTTAATTGAGTATGAAATATCCCTAGACCGTGTTGATGTGTGTAGTAAACCAATCCGACGCCTGTGATTGGACAAGCATGTCATTGGTCGATGGCCTTGGCGCGCTCCGGTCAATTCTCGTTTCCCGAAGAACTACAGGGATCTTTGATAATCTTGTTGTGGGTTTCAATTCAGGTATAGTATAGTTTCAACACCCTGGTGTAAATTATTTCCTGGTTTGAGCACTATATTTATTTGCTGCGATTGCCAAATTTTAACCAATAGGGTGAAAGGGGCGGACCCCCAGATCTGACATCTGAGCTGAGTTGTAATTGCGCTAAGGCGCGAAAATTCAAATTGTGGTCTATTGAAAATCACCACATTACAATATTGATGTTCAATGTGCCTCTTTTCATCTCTTTTTTTCTCTTTTCACCGAATTGATTACAGAGATATCATTGAACATTTGCTTCTTTGTTGACATTATAAAGTCAATCTCGTTTTTGATTGCACCATGCACACTAAGGAGCATTTTGCTTATTAAACCGGACAAAATTATTTAGCAGTTTTATTTTATTGGAAATAAATAAAAATACGTAAGTGAATAAAAAAAATGGCATATTATTATATAGCTAAAAAAAACCACAAAATTATTTAATTAAAATGGATAGTCTTAGTCTGATTCATCTGAGTAATCAAGTCTCGATGGTTGGTCTACTTCTGTATCCAGTTCTTCTGGCTCGAACAACTCTATCGTTTCACTCATGAAAGGCTGGCTTTTGCTCGGTTTACGATTCCGTGCACAGCTTATGAAAGGATCTGACGTGAGAAGCAGCCTGTTGAGGACATCTTCATTACATATAATCCTCGAAATTTTTCGGCCGTAGTTTTGCCGGTATGAGCGGTAGTGCTTATTACGGGCTTCAGTGGCCTCTTCGGATAGTTGTCCGATAGGGAGGATGGCATATTTTATTATAGTTGTACCGTGCACTTGGATTTTCTGAAGAGTTGGCGTCATTGGATGCCAACCGTACAGTTCCACATACATTTTTGCAGTATCTTTGCAAAATTCTCCGAATTTCTCTGCATTTATTTTGCCAATCACCTTAAGTCTTATTAGAAACTCTTATAACTCTTATTTACGCCAGTAATTTCAGCAGCTAGATCAGGATCGGCGAGGAATCTTCTAGACGTGTTGCCTGAATTGGAATTGCCGAAACCAGGTTTCGGCATATCTATTACAAGGCCAGTCTTTTCTCTATATTTCTTTTGGATTTTGGCTTTTGCTTCTTTGACCACAGTTTTTTCTTCTACAGTTCGGGCTTGCCATTTTTGTAGAGGAAGTTTGTACGCTGTGTGTAAAATCGTTTCTAAGAAACGGATTCTTGCGTAAAGAATTGACAATCCGAATTTTAATGATTGGGGATCCTCCACATTTAAATTTTCGAAGTCATTGAAGGCTTTGGACGTTTTGCCACATATGTAACATCTCATAGTGGATGATGTGCCAGTGGCTGCGTTGTAAACTTTGGCATCAACCATGGTTAGGAGTAATGTATGCTGCACGAAAGTGGCTCTATTATGATTTTCCATTTCAGTCTTTAACAGTTGTTTTGTTTGGTCTTCTACATACTTTATTTCATCATTTGTTATGTCTGTTTCGTGAAGAAATCGAATGCGGATTGGCCGGCAAAAATAAAGTCTTCATTTTTCCCCCAATACGTGACTGTAATCTCAAGGAAACCAATGAACTTTGGAAAATATTTGAGTCATCATGAGAACTGTCTAAAAACTTTATATATAAATTTTCCTGGATTTTTTTTAATCTGCGTAACCCTCCCTTTACTACAATTATCTTCGGTATGGTTTTTTGCTCTTGTCAAAGTCAGCTGTTCAAATTTCCGGCGGCCATTTTGTGACTTAGCAGGGAGATAAAGGAGGGTCAACGGTCCTCTAACGTTAGCAGAGCCTTGATAGACTGATAGCGTTAACAGACGTTTATGAATCATGTTTTTCAGCATCGGGTCTTCAAGGAGCCTTCAAAGAGGCTCTAACTTTTTATGAATAAGGCTGTCTAACTTTAGCAGAGCCTTGATGGACTGATTAGCGTTAATAGACGTTTATGAATCATGTTTTTTAGCATCGGGCCTTCAAGGAGGCTCTAACTTTTTATGAATAAGGCTGTATATCTATACCTACGTGCTAGCAAAGTCTTAAGAGGCATATAGAATCAAAGGTAGCTAAGTGCCTCTATGTCACATTTTCAGGAACCGAAAAAAAGTTTTTCTAATTTATGAGTCAGGGGTTTTCATACTCTCTCAGTTTTGATTTTAGAGTATGTGATTTAATATTGGTTTTGACTACCTTTATCTAGGAGAACTAAATAATAAGCTGAAAAAAAAATAAAAAATCAAACGACTTAAGCTATCGTTGATACCAACAGCTACACTTAGTTGCGTTTGATTTTTACTCTAGTGAACCTAGCTGTCTTTAATAATGACTGGCGCCATATTGACATCACAATGTTAGTGATGTCCCAACAGATGTCGATAGCATGGACCAGTAATTAAAACACGTTTTCATGTAGATATTTAAAATGTTTATAAAACTTCAAAAAATAATCAAAATCGTAATGAAACAAAAAACACGTTTTCTCTTTTTAATCAGACTTTTCTTTTCCTTTAGGAACAATATTCTATTATTATGAACTTATTTTTTTTCTTATTACTAAATCAGCTGTTTGTTCTTTTTCAACAAAAACAAAAGTTAATTTCTTAAATCCAATAATCAACATCGTCACAAAAAAACAACACTTTTTCTCTTTTTAATCAGACGTTTCTTTTCTTTCAGGAACAATATTCTATTCTTATAAACTTAAACCTTTTCTTATTACTAAATCAGCTGTTTCTTCTTTTTCAACAAAAACAAATTTTAAATTCTTAAATCCGCCGTATCATCCCTACATTCACAATAGTTTTCATTATCATCTTCCCCTCTTTCTGAATCCCCCTCAATCTGAATTTTTTTCTTGAGGCATAAAATGAGTGGTGAAATTTTAGAAGTTCATTCATTGTCAGGCTTGCACATTTTAGCGTTGGGTTTTTATGTAAACAGGTGTCATCTAGTATCAAAACCCGCCAGATCCAAAAAAGTCAATTTTACAATAAATTACTTTTTTTCTCTATTACAGATACAAATGAGGAACCATTTTACATATTTTAAGTAAAATTGCTTTGTTCGAATTTCCGACTAGTCTAAGTTAAATTATTTTCAGGTTTTAAATTATACAACTAAATTATAGGTAAAAAAATGGATGTAGCGGATATTGATATTGAATTATGGATCTGACGGATTTTGTTACTCAGCTCATTGGATGTAGCGGATTTTGACATTCACTTTCCTAACATACAAGATGTATTAAAAGAGTGGCATTAGTGACTCTGGTTTGAGTATTATATAAAAAAGGGAAATAAATGACTGATAATTAGAGAATATTAATTAAGCTGTAATAAATAAAACTACTTGTGTATTAATCAATTTTTTTTTTATTAATGAACACAACACATAAAAGGCTCAAATCACCAAGACTAGCAGAAAAAATGTAATGTTACGTACTTAGTGAATAAGCAGAAAAAATTTTATTATATAAAATTTTCGCTTTCTTCCAGAGCGACACATTGAAGTTCCTCATGTTCTTCTAAATTGTCATTATTATCTTCTATTTCTTTAAAATATTTCAAACTGTCGATAGTCCTCCAGTCTTCACCGAAGTGCTTTTTCAAAAGGTTAGCAACATCAAGTATTTTCTTAGGGTTTACTTTATTGCCTCTCTGTAAAATTGCAGGTGCCATTTCAGAGATTTTCTTACCTCGTTTTGTTACATATTTAGGTTGCCCAATTTCACTCCGATAATTTTCTTCTCCTTGCACGCTAACATTCTGTCGACCCCTGTGCAGCATAAAACGTTTCGAGGGGTTGAACTTGAAATGCCAAGATCCTGGAATTTTTAGTATTTTATTGACTTCTTTCTTCCAGTCACGCACTTCAACGTCCTCATCGCCTAGATGATAAACAGTCGCATGTTCCTTGAATAAATTCACATAAATTTGTGGATCGCATATGATGGATTTTTTCTTGGTTTCCTTTTCAATCTTTGCAAATATGCGGTCTGGTGGCAAAAACGAGTGGCCTACCATGGGAAATATAATTTCAAGTTGCTTTACATGTGATGGTGCATGAGAAAATAACCAACTGGAGCTCATGCCCAAAAGAGTTGTATTCTTATTCTGGCCTCCACAGCCGTCAGCGAATAGTCTTATTTTATAAACATTTTCAGTAATTTCAAGATTGGCCAGTGTATGAAAGACTGCACTTGCAATTTCATTCGACGATTTTGAGTGTTCGTTTTCACACCAATAGTATGTGCGTACATTATCTAATGCTGATTTGGAGGTGCCGATAACAACTGTAAAGTTATACATATTAAATTGTCTACTGAAGTAAGCCGCTTGATCGGGCAATTTGGGTAGTGGATTATGGTACATTTTCCAAAGCTTTACAATATTGAGTTCTGGTGGCAAATACAGTCTAATAGATGATTTGGCTCTACAATAATGCGGTTCTGCAGCTTCCAAACTTTCAATAAATTGCTCCACCCTTCTTCGTTTTTCAGCATATCGTGCTATTTTATGATTACCACCGCGATTTTCCTTTGCTGTACTCCCTCCTTCCTTATAAGACCTTTGTAAAATGCCTGTAACTCTATCTTTACCCACCTTTAATACATTTAGAAAGGCAGCTCTGCAAACTCTTATCTGTTTGTGTGGATTTTTTATAGTTACGTAGTATTCTGCACTTAGATTTTTTGGCCCTCTAGATCCATTTTTTAGTCTAACTCTAGAACATTTTGCAATACGGCAGTGTTGTAGAATGAAATTATCTTGATCAAGTTTATGTCGCAATTTATAAAAATTACGGTGCATCCGAGCAATGTCTTGCGTCTTTATTGTTGAGCAATGAAAAGTTGTATTTTTTTATGATTGCACTGTGGAGGTTGCGGAAAGGATTTAGGAGCATACCTAAAAAAAAAGTTATTTAAATATTTTAATATAAAAAACTAACCTAAATAACGAAATCTTACAAATGAATTTAATTTTAATGCCATTGACACAATAAAAATTAAACTTAGGTACCAAAGTACATTTTGATTCAAAACTGTAGCAACCTGTATAGCCATTTCAATGAAATTTTAACTTACAAATCTCGACGTTTTATTTCTCTTTTCCAGTTTTCTCTGTCTACACCTCGCTTCCTTGCCTGATTAGGCGGAACTTTTTCTATTTTTTTAAGTAAATCAGTCATTATTTCCAATATTATTCACAAAAAAACACAGCACAAAATCCATATAAATTGAACGGGCGGCCATACTGACGCGGACGACGCCATGACAGTTCTTCGTCAAAATCCTGTCTACTAATTGGTCTATTTGGATCTGGCGGCGAATGAACCTTATTGTGCAAGGATCTGGCGGGATTTGATTCTAAATGCAGTTTTTAACCTCAATTTACTAGGGATGTAGCCGGATTTGATACTAACTTGTTAATGGGAACCATAGATTAAAAAAAAATAAACCACAGAGCATACTTTTTTCATTTTTTGATAAAAATGGATCTGACGGGTTTTGATACTAGACGACACGTTCACTCTTTGAGGTAAAGCAGTTGTGGAGTGTCTGTGAAAAAAAAAAACATTTAGTTAGGTACTAGGAACCTGTAAAGGACTTAACTCCTAACGAAAAAAAGGGGTGTTATTAAACATACTACTAGTTTGTAGCTATTATTTTACTTAGTAGGTATAGTACTGGTACTTGTAGGTAGGTTTGCATACATAGCAAAAATTATATTAATATATTATTGGGAGATAAAATAAAATAAAAACAATAATAAATATTTTTAACACTCAAACTTCTCTATCTTAGCACAATTTTAGTTAGGTAGTATGTATTAGCGTTATGGTACACATAGCAATACATGCAAAAATAAATATTGCGAAAAAAGAATTTATTTCGATTGCAATTATTTATCTTTATCTATACATTGTGTGGAGTGTAGACGCGAGGCACAACACTAACCTTTCTCTCTTAGCAATGTTTGCCTTCCAGTTTTCTTGGTTTCGTGTGCGTTTTTGACCTCTGCCAGTACTTGCCGGTTCTACAGGGACTTCCATTATAGTCGTTTCACAACAAATTTTGCACGAGAACTCACTAAAAACACTAATAATACAATAAAAAATATTAGGTGTGGCCAACGCGGTTGTATAGAAATCGCCATTTTGTTTTCGAGAATTCAAGCGTTGTGATTGGTTGTTTTATCACCTAGCTGTCTTTGATTGTGACCTAAGGTGACTTAGCTGTATTTGATCCCAAAATCAATTTTTGAACGAAATTTAAAGGGCTTTATCTGTATTTGTTTCTTACAATAATAAAATAAAGAGTTACAACCAAAGATTCACTAGATGGCTCCATACTTAGTTATTTTTTTGAAAGTTTGTCGCTTAGCTGCCTTTGATTCTATTGCTATGAAAAAATTTCATTAGTGTTTATTTTATTAAAGCTAGGAATTTTGTAGAAAGTAAGTACCTTTAGCTGCCATCATAATAACTTTCTAATGAATCTTATTTATTTTAGATTATCACTGCGATCGTAACATGTGTGCGACTCACACTTGAAGGAGATAATTATAATTATAAAAGCAATGAAATATTTGCCCCGAACATAGTCCATACCACTATTGTGTTGCTGCTCAAGAAGACCGCAAGCTTGACATAGAATTCCATTACATTACATATATTATATGGTTTCAATGCAGAAGAAAAGAACACTTTAGTAAAAGTTAATTGGTTATACCTAGTCAAAGTCAATTATGCTCTGAATTACATACCTAACTGCTAAGGCAAAAGAAATACCTACTATGAAATAAATCCAAGAATACGATCAGCGACCAGTAGGCTAATTCACGTAACTAAAGAAGTGCTGTTGCAGTGCAGTTGCAGTTAAGTTTCGATCAAAACAACGCTTTTCGTATTCTCTACCGCTGTCAGACACGCTCGCGTCAAGTTCGCGTCACGCAAGCGCAATAACGGCATTCTACTGTTGCGCGTCTTTGGTGCTTACTTCGGAACGCAACATGATCGGTATTCTACTATTTGTTTGACGTCTCAAAATGACAGTTTACAAGTTTCAATTCGATCGACGTGCAGTTTCGGTTACGCGCAACATAAGTTCCTTAATAATAACTTTTGTTGTCATCAAATTGTATTTTTTGTAAATGTAAGTGTTTAAAACGGATTATTGTATGTGGACAAGTTAACTACAATTCGTTTTCAATGAAATTCCAAATGTTTTTTTTTACTTTTTAGTGTTTATTATGAGTTTTCAACTTGGGTTGAGAATTTTATCCCTCGCTGACTAAATTGATAACCGAGAACGTCGTCAAGCAAGAAGAAGACAAAGGATTTCTTTGGATCCATTCCGTATTTCAGAAAGGGAATTCCAGAAAACCTATCGTCTGAGCAAAAACTTGACTCAGCAGTTATCCACATGTATTCCGAAGGAGAGAAGGAAAGATGGTTTGAGTGTACAAGCAAAGGTTAGTCAAACCTGTTTATCTATAGTAATTTAATAAAGCTGAAGAGTTTGTATGTTTGAACGCGCTAATCTCTAGAACTAGGTACTATTCAATTCAAAATTACTTGAAGGTTATGGGCCATTTAACATCACGGCTATGACTCAGAAGCCGAGTGCGGGTGAAACAGCGGGGTACAACTAGTATTTGAATTAAATAATGCAAAATACACTATACCTACCTCTCTCATAGAGAGGAGGCCATGTCCCAGCAGTGGGAACATTATAGGCTGATTATGACGATGACATTTTATTTGACACTAGGTAGTCTAAATAATTGTGTGACTTTCAGGTTCTCATAACACTAGCTTTCTTGGCGAGCGGATCTTATCAGACTCTGGTGGGCCAAAGTAGGTGCCATGGAGTATCACAGCCCACTGTGTCGAGAGTGATCCGGCAAGTCACAAAAGCCCTTAACATGAGAAACTTATTTACCGACTATGTTAAGTTTCCCATGACAAGGGAAGCCCGTGACGAAATTAAAAGATGGTAAAATTTCTGTTTATGTAATCTTACTTTTAGAGATATTGTCAGTATAACTATTTTAATCTAATAGGAAAATATCTTTTTTTTTTTCAGTTTTTATAGAAAGTTCAAGTTGCCAGGGGTAATTGGCTGTATTGATGGCACCCATGTTGCCATTAGGCCGAAAACACACACAAGCGACGTAAGGCGAAGGCACGGGGCAGGCGCAGCGCAGGCGTGGGACAGATACGGCGCAGACGCGATTTGAATTATATCAGAAGAGGCGTGGAACAGGCAAGAAACGTTCAGATGCGGCATTTTATAGGCTGACTTTGGTGCGATAAGATGTCTTCGTCTTCAGAAGACGAAGATGCGCTTGCTTTGCTGCAATTAATTAATGTGCAAAGGTCCAGAAGATATTGGGTGCACCCAGTGTGGAAATTGTCACAAGAGCACAAATATTTTAAGATAATGGAACAATTACATGAATTCCCTGATCGTTTTCCCGACGTATATAAAATGTCACCAGAATGTTACGATTTTATATTGTCAAAAGTGAAAGTTGGGCTTCAGAAGCAGCATACACATTGGAGGGAACCAATCTGTCCTGAAGAAAGACTATTGATAACATTAAGGTTAGTAAAATATCTTTTTATGTTTTATTTGTTTTATTTTGGAAAAACATTGATTGACTTGACTAAATCTAGACTAGGTATGATTTGATAAGCAGTAGTTATCGATACTAGATTTGTCCTAACTTAGCATAATGTGTGTTTATTTATTTATTTGAGATCAAGTGTTGACATCTTCTGTTTTTATTAAGTACAATTTTTTTTTAGTAATTACTTATATCTGATAAAATTAAAAGTATCTTTTCCTAAAATGTGACACTCCACAAGAAATAGTACCTTATGGTCGTTAGCGCTTAAGTCGTTAAGAAACACAAATCGTGCAAATTTACAAGTCATTGAAATCAGTTTCATCATGAGGTTGGCGCAGTGCTTGATGTGACTGAGGTGTATTCGGGGTAACTGGAGAATACATCGGTAAATACACTTGAGCCGGACTTTGCATCTGCTGAGTTGGTGCATCTCCGTAAGCACCAGTTGCCTGTATTTGCTGGAGTGCCGGCTGCGTCTGCTGTAGTGCGGGTTGCATCTGCTGAGTTGGTGCATCTCCGTAAGCACTAGTTGCCTGTATTTGCTGGAGTGCCGGCTGCGTCTGCTGTAGTGCGGGTTGCATCTGCTGAGTTGGTGCACCTCCGTAAGCACCAGTTGCCTGTAGTTGCTGGAGTGCCGGCTGCGTCTGCTGTAGTGCGGGTTGCATCTGCTGAGTTGGTGCACCTCCGTAAGCACCAGTTGCCTGTAGTTGCTGGAGTGCCGGCTGCGTCTGCTGTAGTGCGGGTTGCATCTGCTGAGTTGCTGAACCTTCATAAGCACCAGTTGTCTGTGTCTGCTCAGGTCTTGGACTTCCATAAGATCCCATATGTACAGGCGAATTATACTCTGACTCCCGCGATGGAGTGCTTTGGTAAGGTGATTCTGAACTGACGAACGATCTCGAATATGCGATAGGGCTAGCGGGCTCTTTTAAAATTTGCTCAACTAAATTAAGTATGCCAATTTTAAATTTTCGCTTCTGGTTTGGAGTCATTATTTTTACATCTGGTAACATGCTCCGCAAAAAGGCCATATCAGCGTCTGAATCGTCCACATTTTGGTCTTTCGTCTTTGTTCGTTTATTTTTATTTGAAAAGAACTCATACGCCGATTTATTAACGTCACTTAAACTAATCTGTGTCTTTTTTGGTAGTGATGGGGTAGTACGTAGTGGCGTGAATCCTAAATTAGTTTCCTGCAGATCAGCTGCATTTGAACCGGCAGACATGTTTGACGATTCGTTTTCATCATTATTATCGATTTCATCTGTATTGATGACTATATTGCTTTTGGAGGGTCGGGATTTTAAAAAATTGTCTAAAAAACGTAAGGATGATGATAGGTAATATTCTTTTACTGGTTTTGCAGCGGAGCCAGACCGAGAAATTATGCTTCTCTTATTCTTTGAGTAACTAGTTCTGATGTTTTTCCATCTATCTTTGCACGCTTTAGCTGAAACAAAAACCAATAAAATTACTACATAGGTACAACAAGGACATGGAATTTAATTAAACACTTTTTAACGGATTCAGGTCGCGTTAATTGGACATTTTATAACTAGGTAACTATCAAACGTTTCGAGTTCTATACAGAACCCGTGGTCACGGATGACTCATCTCATCCATCGACTTAAATCCGTTAAAAAGTGTTTCATTACAATGAGTAATAGGCATGGAATTTACTTAAATTCATTTCAATTTAATTCATATACAGGGTGTAATGGACGGTCTTCCGAAAACTTTAACCATGGCTTCAGACCATCACCCTGAACAACGCGTTGTTTTTGCTAATTTCGCCCGGCTAGGAATGCAAAATACCCCTATGTGCAACGTACAGCAATTTTACGCCGGAAATAAAAAAAAATTCGACTCTTCATACAAATCTGGCATGTCATTTGTAAAATTTGTATGGTGAGTCGAAATTGTTTTTATTTCCGGCGAAAAATTCTTGCTGTACGTTGTTCAGGGTGATGGTTTGAAGTCGTGGTTAAAGTTTTCGGAATGCTGTCCCTTACACCCTGTATAAAAGCAAATAAAAAGATCATTTTTTCCGCAGTGCGCGGATTGTAGTATATTTTTCAATTGTTCACAGAATTGCGAATTTTTTTCGCACCGGATTTTAATCGTAGTGCGCGCTAAGCCTAACCCTACTGATTTCTTTTGTTACAGATATTATGCAGATGGATGCAATTTTAAATCGCTTTCTGGATATGTCTTAAGAGGCGGAACTACCGTTCAAAAAATTGTACAAGAAACTTCACGTGTATTTTGGGAATATTTACAGCCAGAATTTATGCCAATACCTACAAGACAGAAATGGCTTGAAGTTGCTCAACGTTTCTACACTTTATGGAATTTACCAAATTGCATTGGAAGTGTAGACGGAAAGCAAATAAGAATAAAAGCACCAAGAAATTCCGGCTCGACTTACATAAATTATAAGAGATATTTCTCTATCGTATTGCTGGGAGTAGTAGATGCAGATGGACTGTTTTTAACGGTAGACGTAGGTGAATACAGCCGCAACAGTGACGAGCGTGCATTTCGAGTTAGTAACTTTGGGCAAGCTATGCAACGAGGAGACCTCAATTTACCAGACCCTGTTTCTCCAACGGAGATCCGTTGCCTGGAGAAACTGAACTAGTGCCCCATTATTTCGTTGCAGACGAAGCTTTTCCTCTTCAGAAAAACTTAATGAGACCATATTGCCGAAATCAGTTAACAAACGAGAGAAGAGTATTTAATAACATTATCAAGGGCACGAAAATCAGTGGAATGTGCATTTGGTATGATAAGGACAAAATTTTGCGCCCTTGACACATCTGTTTGCTGCGACCCAGAAAATGTCGATACCATTATAAAAGGTATGTGTGTATTGCATAATGTTATCCGCAGCTGTGATGGGAAATTTTCGGAACCAAGATTTATAAATCGTTTAATAGGAACAAACATTAACGTGCAGCAACCAATGGAAGATCCAAATGTCATCAGAGAATATCTTACCACATACGTAACAACTCGATCTCCAATTCCATTTCAAAATAGACATAATGTTTAAATTATTTAAGTTAATAAAACTCAACTTACCCGATTCGCCGAGTTTCAATCCTATTTCCATCCATATTTTATCTTGTACATTTCTATTACTGTACTCCGGCTTGGTATAATCGTAAAGGGCTGGATATTGTTCCACTAACTCGCAGAACTGTACATTAAAATCAATATCATCACGCATTTTTGGGTTGGTAAATACTGAGCATACCGTATCACAAGCGACGTGCTCCTTGCGTGACTCACGAGAACCGACTGCTAGCGACGCGGCGCAGGCAACGAAACGACGTGTCTGCACCGCGTCGCTTCAGTATAATTCAAAAACGTCGCCTGCATAGATTTTGTATGAAATCGTTTTGAAGCGGCGCACGCCTGCGCCACGCCTGTTCCACGCCTGCTGCCTTACGTCGCTTGTGTATGTTTTAGGCCTTATAAGACCCAGCCAACACAACGATATTTCAATAGAAAAGGATATCATTCTCTCAATGTGATGATTGTATGTAATCTATTTACCTATACCTAATCAATTTTATTTAAAAAACAAACAATACCATACATAATAATAAAAAAAAAAATATTGTTTAACTGTCATAAAAAACTATATCTATATTTGAAAACTATTGTTTTAGATATGTGATGCGGATCTTAACATTTTATGCATTGACCCCAGTAAACCTGGGGCAACCCATGATTCCTCAGTATGGCGTGATCACCCATTACAGCCCTATCTTAACCAAAAATATGATGAAGAGGAGATATTTTTGCTCGGTGAATGTCTTTCCTTATTAATGACATATAACATACTGAAAAAGTATATTATTTTTTTCATTACGTTTATTTTAAATAATTATTTTATTATTCTTCCAGGTGACAGCGGTTATGCATTGAGGAAGACAATGATGACCCCAGTGTTGAACGCAGTACCAGGTTCTCCTGAAGAACATTATTATAAGCTGCAGGTCTCAGCCCGCAATACAGTAGAGAGATGCATTGGTGTCTTGAAAGCTCGATTCAGGTATTTTTTTTAGTAAAACTAGTTTTCCCTAAGTTTCCTTTTCATAAATCTTTTTATTTCTCTCTTTTTATTATCTTTATTTCAAGAAGTCAAACCAAGTGAATGTATTGAGGCCCATCTTTTTGTTGTTGTATTGGTGGGAGGTATTTATTATAGTTTGTAAATGTTTTTGTTTCAGGTGTTTATTAGCTGCACGCATGCTTCACTATGATCCTGTTTTTGCAGGCCAAATAGTGAATGCCTGTGCGGTATTGCACAATATAGCAAACAAGGCACGATTACCGGTACCCCAACTGACACATCAAGAGCGTGAGCAAGAAGATAGAATGCGTGTACGGCGTAGAGCTGCTGAGGAGGATGTGCGTACAGAGAGCCTGCGTATTCTTGCTCAAAGCAATAGGCGGCCAAACAGAGATTTATTGGAAGATCGGGCTGTCCAACAGGCTCTTATTAATCGCCTGTGGCTAAATAGGGAATAAGGAGGCAGAATTCCACTTATAACCTTAATTATTTATTTTTGTATCTAAAATGATGTTAGTAATATGTAAGAGGTAATATAAAATCTGCTTGTTTCAATCATCATCTGAAGAAGCCAGCCGCCTCCGCCGTCTTGCCTAAAAAGAAAATTACTACAATATAGTTTCTACTAAGATTATAAACATAATAATAACAATAACATTGTATTGTATTACGGGCTGGTGTCCACAACTCCATGTCAAAATTATAATAACATAAACATTATAATCAGTGTAAAGTCAATTCAATGTGTGTGCAAAAAAGTAAAAAAAATGTTATTACCAAGGAACTATTTATATTTGCCAGTGCTTCTGCTATGCGGCACTGTGCATCTGCTGATTTATTTGCTGCATCAGCCACTTTGTTCATGGCATCGGCCATCTTAATGTAGCCTTCAGCCACAAGCCTTTCCACCTCTATTCTAGATTTTTCTAAATTGGCCAGCGAATTTTGAGCCTGGTCCAGCTCTGAGGACGGAGGAGGCGCTGCAAAAAGTAAGATATTAAAATTGTACCTAAAAAAACAGTTCATAGGTAAAAAAATTACCTACAGATTTAATTTTAATTTTCCAAAACAATAGAGTGGATTATGTATTATATTAATAAAATAAAAATATGTACATTGTCTACGACGGCGACGTGGATTGTTGATGCGACGCTGTCTGTGTGCAGTAGCCTCTTGCTCACTGAAACAAAATAAAAATATTATGCTATGGATATCACTGTTATTTTATTTCCAAAATATGACAAGTTACTATAATTACCTTTCAGTAAAATGTGTGTCTTGTGTTATTGCGGGTGTAACCTCAATAATAGTATCTTCATTACTGAAAAAATAAATAACATTTATGAATATTAACTGGTTAGTAAAAAACATAGTAGTGCACAGCTAGAATGTTAATAGTACTTGACATAAATTGAAACTTACATATTAAAACTATTGTTGGGTGTAGGTGTGTGTTCTATACCATCTTCAGGCAATGCGAAAGATGTGGAAGGAATTGCAAGCGTTACATACTCGGGCAGTGCAGGCAATGGATAATTGGGAAGTGCAGGCAACGGAGAAACTGCGTGGGGTGCAGGCTAGCAAGGCAAAAAAAACAACTCACTATGACTGAGCATTAATACAATAAAGATAAGAAAGGTGTTCCATAACTTACCGACAAGGGATTTATTTGCACCTCATTTTGGGGCGTGCCACTCCTCCCCACAGCTTCAGTGCCTGCATCAAGCAGAGCAGCTATTCTCTCATCCAAAGGGGATAAAGAAGTGGGTACGCCTGGCCCTCCACCTGTACCCCTTTGATTATGCCGAATCTGCTTGACACGGTTCAGTAAGCGGCACTTGTAGTCGGTATACCACTAAAAATATTACAAATCTAGTTATTTATCCAAGTATAATGTACCGATACACATAGGTACAATATCGATAGAATCTAACAGACCTTGCTCCATTCTTTGGGTGTTCTTTGATCCCCGTCTGCCTCGGCATTTAATATGTTGGCGCACTCTGACCAAAGGCGTGATGTGACTCCCCTCTCTAGACCTTACTCTGCCACGGGCAAGGTCTCTGTGGCCCTCCAAATATTCCACCAGCAGTTCGATTTGTCGGACAGAAACGCGTTTGCGTGAAGTCATATCTACTGAATACGAAACTTTTAAAAGAAAGGAATTTAAACTGCTACTTCATCGTTTCTTTAACTACATCCTTAAATATTATCATGTTATTCACAATAATTTATTATTATAATATAATAAATGCTTACCATCAAAGTACAAATCTTTTACAGTTATATATTGCACTTTTCCACTGGAGTCTTTTAATTCAACTTTCGTGCCAATGGCGGGTCTTCTGTTACTTTGACAGGTTTTGTTTTATGGGGCAATGATAGGCCATCATTCAGCCAAATTTTAACAAAATATGTGTTTAATTGTGAATCAAAACATAATTGTTTGTTTATATAGTAAGAAAAAGCACTAAAATCTATACTGGGGTATTATTTTAATATTTTAATAACGTCATATTCATAGAAATGGAATCGATTCCATTCGATTATTTAGTGAGTAATATTTTTTCTCTCTTATGGCCACACCATAAGTAAGTTTGGTAGAGTTTGGTTGACGTACAGTTGACGCGCAGTTCACGCGCAGCTTACGCGCAGTTTAAAGATGACAAGAATACCGTTAATCACTCGAAATTGAACTTAACTGCAACTGCACTAATATCATGACAGTACCTTGTCAATACATCTATGAAAATATCATGTACGTTAGGAAAAATCTGCATTTATTCAGTAAAAGAGGTGACAGACACCACTATACTACTAGAAATAGGGACCAACTAGTTGCCAGGTTTCAGGCTTGCTAAAGTAGATTCATCTTTCATGGGGTACTGTTTAAAATGTTACAATAAAATACCTCCCCACATTCTACAACTGAATGAGACGAAATTTAAATCTTGTATAAAACGCACACTATGTAGGCAAGCATATTATAAGTTGGTGGATTACATTGATGATAAAAATGCTTGGCTCAATGCTGGTCCTGCTCCACAACCATAGGGGAAAACTAATTGGGCAAATTATTGTTCTAGCTGCAGAAGATTGTAAAAGTATCTTTGCTTTGTATAGATTCCATCTCCTAGTATTGTATAATTGCATAGCACATGTGAGATAGATCGACCATGTATTTTTAAGCTACCATTTGCATTTAGTTATCTTTCATTGACTTGAATATGCCTTGGTGGCTGAGAGAAAGTCATGCTCACTCAAATGTCTCGCTGATGGTGGCGGGTGTGTCGGGTCATTTAGTTCCCTTCAATATGGTTGACTTGAATGGCGCCGATACACGCGTCTTGTTCGTGATCGGGCGCTGTCAGTTGGGACTGGTCGTCTCTTAGCTGCCACGGTTCATTTTAATTACTTTATTTTTAATTTGTTGATTTAATGTTTTACTCTGGACGCTCATAATGTGCACGTCTTTCTACATCGTTCTCACATATATCTATAATCTCAACATGAATGATGTAACCAAGATTTTGTAACAATATTTTGATTTAAAAGAGTGTCCATGGAGTTTCTTGTCCGTTCTTCTCCATAGAGATCTACGCTAGGGAATGGGCAACTACAGTACTTTCTCAAGTTATTATGTCTTGTGTCTGGGACTGTAGCTTTGTTTTGTTTTTTTTTGTATTTTTGACTTTCAAAAGTGCCATAATGGTCTAATTGAAATAAATGCTTTGAGTTTGAGTTTGGTTTGACTACAACTTCATCGGCGCGTCATAAAATTACGTGAATTAGCCTTCAGGACCAAAATAGTTTATGGATAAACTAAATTATGGGTGCAACCAGAGTTAAGAAGATTAAGTGTGGAGACAGTTAGTATGAAAGTGGCAAAGTAAATTATATCAAGACTACAAAAAAAATATGTCTGTTTGTTTGTACACGCTAATCTTCGGAACTACTGGACGAATTTGTATGTTTTTTTTTTGTTGTATAGGTATTAAGTCTGGGCAACATATAGGCTATAATTTATCTTAGAAACTTGAACACCTGATGCAGAACCGCAACAGACCAGCTAAACTATAAAAGATACAAAAATGGTACCATAGCAAAAATTGTTCCACGTGTTGAGCATTTTCTGCTGAGAGAATACATTTGAAGATCTGGAACACCTGATGTGGAACTCCCAAGAGCCCAGCTACAGTATAACATATATATAGGAATGACGTTTTAGCATAAGTAGTTCAATATGATGAGCACTCTCTGTTGACTTATAAAAATCGAAGATCTGGAATACCTGTAGTGAAGGCTCTCAAAATCAAATTAAAGAGCATATTCTTGCTACACATGCATTGGTAGACAAAGTGGACTCGCTGACTCTCAGCAACACTCGAGTGTACTTGTCAGAGGGAATCCAGCAATGATGCCCTCCAGCTTGAGGCAACGGAGGACCCGTCCCTAGCTGTGAGTACTCAGGACTGTATTTCCACCCAAGATACAATACCTGACTTAGGTAATTTTGTCTCACCAAATAGTCTTGGTTCTAATCTTTCAGTTATGTTCTCTGATAGTATAGGTAGAGGGTTAGGGAAATTAATCAGTAATAACCTGAGTTATTGTACCCAAAATTATTGCATGCCAGGGTCAACCTACAAACAGATTATGGCATCAGTAACAAAGACTGTTTGTGATCCTAGTACCACCATTACTATATGTGTTGGTAATAGTTCCAAGATTAAAAAGGAAGACATCACTGACTGTGTTTCAGAGTTGTTGAAGTTAAATTGTAATAAAATAATATTGTGTGCTTTTCCATTTTTTGAAAATTTGGTTAGTAGAAAAAACAACTATATACATATGTTAAATAACCATGTACATTTTTTAGTAGGTCACTATAGTGACAGACTTATATATCTGGATATCAACACTATTGTTGGTAAACTGAAGTAGACACGGGGTAAGGTGTATCTACCTATTAGATGTAGACACAAAATAGCTCGGCTATTAGCTTATAATATTCACACAGACATAAATAGTATGTCTAAGTTTAGTTCTATTATTAACACTGCGACTATTAGTAGTAATACTAATGTACAGGTGACTTTAAATGAATATAGCATTAATGCTATAAATGTTTACAAACATTGTACTGAGGAGGATCCATGTGTCACCGTGGAGAATTCTCAATTAGGGTCTATTAGTATTAGTGATAGGGTCTTGTTGTCTGAGGATGGCACGGGAGTCTCCGGCCTCACTCCAAATATTAATTTAAACTAGAAAATGAGACAGACAACTGGAGGTACGATTAACAATATTGTTAATCCTACCAACGTATCTTCTTGAACTCAATTAGTTAGCAAAAAAGGGCCTCAGCAGAACACTTTAAAATTATTCCACCAAAATATCCAAGGCATTTCTTCCAAATTATTAGAAATTGAATTGTTTTTAGAAAATAGTAAGTTTGACATTATTTGTTTTACTGAACATTGGCTAAAGGATTACCAAATGCTTATCAATTATGAGAACTATATGGTGGGTAGCTGCTTTAACCGTAAAACTATGCTTCGTGGAGGTTCCCTAATATTAATAAAAAATTGTTTTAAATATAAGCAACGTAATGACATAGTAGGTCTCTCGGTTGAACATTGCGTTGAACTGTCCTGTGTTGAGCTAGATAAGCATGTAATTGTGTGTGTGTACAGACCCCCAAACTATCAAAACTTTTCCTTATTTGAATCAATAATGGAAGATGTGATGGCAAAACTTGCAGCCAGTAATAAATCTATAATTATTTGTGGTGATTTTAATATCAATATTTTAGAAGAATGCTCAAATAGCAGTCGCTTATTAAATCTTTTTAAGTCATTTGACTTGACCAACACTTTTAAAGAACCTACTAGAGTCACTCCATCTTCTGCTACTTGTATAGATAATATTTTCTGCGATTGTGATTACTTAGATAAAGCAATAGTAAATTGTCTGCCTTCTGACCATAGCGGACAAACTGTAACCTTTAGGTGTAATACACCCCCATTGCAAAAAGTTCAAATTAAATTTAGACCTATAACTTCTAGCAGATTAAATAGGTATAATATTTCGCTACAGAACAAGTTAAGTGTTATGAGCCTTGATGATATTAATATAGATCAATTGTATGATCGTTTCTTTTCAATAGTTCACACGGAATTCAATAAAACTTTTGAAAAGAAGACAAAAAGCATTTGCCCTAAATTCATATTTAGTGATTGGGCAACTAGAGGTATCAGAAAAAGTAGGGAAAGACTATTTGAGCTTTATGGCTTTAAGCCTTTTATAAACACTGAAACTTTTAACAAGTATGTTGCTAAGTATTCAAACATTTTTAGAAATACGTGCAAGGTTGCTAAAGCACTGCACATTAGCAACAAGATCAAAACAGCAGAAAATAAAATAAAGACAGTTTGGAAAGTTATAAATAACGAGACTAACAGGAAGAAAATACGTAACACTAGCTACACATTAGATACAGCGTGTGGTCCTAAAAGCTCAAATCAGGAAGTAGCTCAAGAATTTGTAAATTTCTTTACCGATATACCACTAAAAACAACGGAGGCTCTTATTTCCTCACCTGAACTCTCAATTGGCTTATTAAAGGCGAATGTGTCTGGCTGCCTGGCTGAATTTAAATTTAAACACATTAACCCTATGATAGTTATTAAAACTTTCCGGCAAATAAAAATCAAACTAACCGAAGATCTATGGGGAATGTCTGTCAAAGTTTGTACATCCATACTTGAGACTATAGCCCCTTACTTAGCTTTAATTTTTAATTTATGTGTAGACCAAGGAGTTTTCCCTGATTTAATGAAATACAGTAAAGTCATACCTCTTTTCAAATCCGGAGACAGTAAAGATACTAATAATTATAGACCTGTTCCGTGTTACCAGTTTTTAGCAAGGTTTTCGAAAAAGTAATGCTTAATCAAATGCTCTATCATTTTAACACCAACGGAATCTTACATGATCAACAGTATGGCTTCACCAAGGGACGTTGTACAACTGACGCCGGTGTAACCTTATTAAAGCACATAATTACTGCGTGGGAAGAGTCTCAAGACGCCATAGGAATTTTTTGTGACCTCTCCAAAGCGTTTATTTTGAAACTTGAGCATTACGGACTGGGTAAACTTGCACTTAGTTTGGTAAAATCTTATTTGAATGATAGACAACAACATGTTCAAATAAATGGTGTTAATTCACAGGGTTTAAAAGTAAAAATGGGGGTTCCACAAGGCTCAATATTGGGTCCTTTTCTCTTTCTAGTATACAATGTGGGGAGGACAATATGATCATAAATGAAACTTCGTATAAGTCATGATATTCCCAACCGTCACACAAAAAATCAAATGAATATATCCAGTAGTTTAGCCACAGGACATTATTTTTCATTTTAAGTATTTTCTACATGATGTATTGTAAACAGATGAGCACGCGACAGGTTAACGACACACGTTGCCAGTTCGCTACTTTAAAAACCTACACCTTTTCTTTCAAATTTATTTTCTCAATGCAAATTATACTTTATGCCCGAGCCATAAGAGTCATAGAGCGTGTCATCACAGCTAGATAAGAAAAAATGCATGCGAAAGTTATTACTTTCCTGTTACGCACTCATGTCAATCGCAAAATATGTATGTGCGAAAGAGATAGGTAAGTTTGCTTTTTTCTACCTTGCTTACTTGTTGACGTGTCTAGGTTACGCGGTCAGTGTGTCACCGGACCTCCTTCCTGCCTGTGACGCGTTTTGTTTTTCTCTGGAATTTCAGTTGCGCCCGCGCCCGTTTGAAGTCGCCGCGCGAGTGTTATCGTATCTTTGTTGTGTGTTGTGTTGTGCGAAATTTGACGCTTTGTTTTAATAGTGACAGGACACAAACGTATTATAGGTACTTAGTTAAATAGCTAAGTAGCTTTATCATGAATGAAACCAAGCTGCGTTGCCATTCTTATCGCAGGTCAGTGTACCAATTTTATAAATGGTGTTATATTTTGTTTGCAGTTTTAAGCGATTTAGTTTGTTAGAAAAAATTGTTTTTTTAATTTCGATGTTCGGATTAATTTGATAGTTTACAAATGTTTCTATAAACCAGTATTGCCAGTGTTTTCATTTAAAGTCATATTGTCATCCCCACATTGTATATAAATGATCTTCCCTATTTACTGAAAAACCAACCGCAAAATATGGTGTTATTTGCTGATGACACTTCCCTAATTTTTAAGATAAATAGGCGGGCCCAAAATCTAGATGACGTGAATAATGCCCTACTTCAGGTCCAAAATTGGTTCACAGCAAACAATTTGGTATTAAATGAAAAAAAAACCAAATGCATAAGATTTGCTTTACCGAATGTTAAAAGTAGTGATTGTGATATAATATTGAATAAAGAGAAACTTGAATTCGTAGATAAAACGGTTTTCCTGGGGATTACGCTTGATTCAAGGCTACAATGGGGTTCTCATTTGACTTCTCTTGCGGGGCGGCTAAGTTCAGCAGCCTATGCCATTAGAAAAATCCGTCAGTATACTGATGTAGATACCGCTAGACTGGTTTATTTTAGTTACTTTCATAGTATAATGTCTTATGGCATTTTACTGTGGGGACGGGCTGCAGATATTGAGTCTATATTTATTCTGCAGAAAAGAGCCATCAGGGCCATATATAATCTTCGTAAGCGCGATTCTCTAAGGGAACTGTTTAAGGATATTGGCATCATGACGGTACATTGTCAATACATCTACGAAAACATAATGTACGTCAGAAAAAATCTGCACCTTTTTGGTAAAAGGGGTGACAGACATAATTACAGTACTAGAAATAGGGAACAACTAGTTCAGCCAGGTTTCCGACTCGCTAAAGTAGACTCATCTTTCATGGGGTACTGTTTGAGATGCTATAATAAAATTCCACAAAGTATTCTTGAACTGAATCAGACGAAATTTAAAACATGCATTAAACGCACACTATGTAAGCAAGCATATTACAAGTTGAGCGATTATATCGCTGATAAAAATGCTTGGCTCAATGCTGGTCCTGCTCCACAAGGACAGGGGCGCATAAATTGATAGCATTCAAATGTATTGTTGGAGCTGCTGAAGATTGTACAACTATCTTTGCATTGTATAGATTCAATCTCTATAGTATTATATAAATGCATAGCCCATATTGTGTGAGTACTATGTACCAGAAAGCTATCATTCACTGGAAACCTACGTCTTTTCTTGACTTGAATGTGCCCTGGCGGTTTAGAGTATGTCATGCTCACTCAAATGTCTCGCTGATGATGGCGCATGTGTCGGATCATTTAGTTCCCTTCAAAATGGTTGAGTTGAATGGTGCTGATCCATGCGTCATGTCCGTGAACGGGCGCTGTCAGTTGTGACTGGTCATCTCTTAGTTGCCATGGCTTATTTGAATGAATTATTTTGAATTGTATTTTTTTTGTTTGTGTGTTTTTGCTGTGGACACTTTTAACGTGCACATCTTGCTACATTGTTCTCACATAATATACCATCTCAACATGAATGATGTAACCAAGATTTTGTAACAATATTCTGATTTAAAAGAGTGTCCATGGAGTTTCTTGCCCGTTCTTCTCCATAGAGATCTACGCTAGGGAATGGGCAACTACAGTACTTTCACAGTTTTTATGTCTTGTGACTGGGACTGTAGCTACATTTAATTTTCATCTTTGTTTCGACAATTCAAAAGTGCCTGTAACTGGCTAACTTGAAATAAATGCTTTGATTTTGATTTTGATTTTGAGTGGAACTCCAAGAGCCCAGCTACATCATAACACATATAGGAACGACGTCTTAGCAAAAGTTGTTCGGTCTGATGGGCATTTCCTGTTGACTTATAAAAATCGAAGATCAGAAACATCTGATGTGGAAATCAAAGCTATCACTAATTTTAATTTAAAATTATAAAATAACATAAGCTGGGAGTACCTCCACGCGGTGAAGGCGGTAACAGTTTAGGACTGATTTTCGATGACGATGGTATATCATTGAAAATTGTACTCTACTAGCCAAAACTGCCATTTATTTTTTTATTTTATCGAATAAATATACCTTCGGGCCTATGTTATTTGAGTGTTTAATTTTCTTTTCCATTTATCTTCGTGACACGGTAGCCTACCCAGTAACGCAGGGGAGCAGTCACTTAGATTTCTGCTGTGAGAATAAATTTGAAGATCTGGAACACCTGTTTTGGAGTTCCACAACAGGTGTTCCAGATTTATTACAACAACTAACTCCAAAGCCCTGCGACACTATAACATATATAGGAATGACATCTTAGCAAAAGTTGTTCGGTCTGATGGGCATTTTATGTTGACTTACAAAAATTAAAGATCTGGAACGTCTCGAATCGTCTCGCGCATCCCGTTGTTTTCCCGTCCCCGGGCTTGTAGAATTCGACATCAGACGTTTCAGATCTTCGATTTTGACGACCCCGTTGTCGCTGGCAGAAGCAACAGGATCCGCGTACGAAGTCGCGGGCAGAAGCTAGTATTAAATAAGTAAGAAATACCAATTTAACCACTAGACCTTGTGGTGCACCTTGGCGGAGGCCTATGTCAAGCAGTGGACTGCAATTATGATGATGAACCATTAGCTATTTTTATTAGATCATCAACAAATTAACAGCCTCGATTGTGATCAGAGTGTTTGGCTCGCGATCCGAGGTTCTGGGTTCGATTACCGGTGGGGACACTGTATCACAAAAATATCTTAATGGGACTGTTCGAAGTTTAGTTAGGGCATTGCAGGTTAAAATCACCTGATTAGAAAGTAAGATGATTCCGTGCTTCGGATTCAGAGGGCACGTTACTGTCGGTCCTGGTTATTTTCTACGCGATGTAGACGAAACAGAGCCACAGTATTTCCTAGAGTTTTAATGCATGTTATCATCTCGCTGAAGTCAAAAGCAGATTTCATTGGATGAGGTTTTGCTTACGACATCACTATCTGACTGTTTTTCCTTCTCCCAATCAATGAGATCAGCCGCCTTGCTAGACTTAATATAAATCGGGAGGCTGAATACTATTATTACTTTCATCAATCTCTGCCCTTATCCCAATTCATTTGCGGTCGGCGCAGCATGTCTTCTTCCTCCACACTTCTCTATTTTTCGTCGTCTCATCAGACACTTCTTTTCTTGCCATATCATTCTTAACACAGTCCATCCATCGTTCCTTTGGTCTTCTTCTACTCATATACCCATCCACATTCATAGTCAAAACTTTCTTCACGACATTTTCCTCATTCCTCCGCATCACATGCCCATACCACGACAATCGATTACCAAACAACTTTTCAGTCACCGGCGCCACTTTCAGACTTCCTCTTATATACTCATTTCTTACTTTGTCCATTCGAGTAACACCACACATCCCCCTTAGCATCCTCATCTCCGCTACATGCAAATGCCTTTCATTCATCCCTTTTGTGGCCGAACATTCTGATCCATACAAGACAGCAGGTCTAAGCATTGTTTTATAAATCTTCCCCTTAAGTTTAAGGGGAATGCGGGAGTCGCACATTGTTACCGTGACCTGCCGCCATTTCATCCATCCCGTGTTAATTCTGTGCTTTACACTACGATCTATTTCGCCATCATATCCATCAATAACATAATTTATTTCTTATTTTATTAATTTATTTAAAAAAAAAAAACAGATAAGCACTCAGCTGGAGGTTGACAAGTTTTTAAACTATAAGTTACGAGCAGTTGGTCGATATGGGGGCTTTGCTACTACTAGCTTGTCCGTCTCTTCACATGCGCTAAAAGTGATTTTGCCTTGGATAGTACATATTTTGTGGGAAAGCCTAAGTGTTAATTCTGTGTGAAAAACTTCATTCAAATCTGTCCAGTAGTACTGGAGATAGAATGGTTGAATGGGATGTAATAAATGCGGTTTCCAGCCCGCCTGCCCAGCATGGTGACAACGGGAAAGAAATCGCTATAGTGCACTTTCGAACTGACGTACATCGTAAGTTATTCTCTAAATCTCACAAACTACGAATTTCAAACGTCACGACATAGTACTTTCAAACTAACGAACATCGTAATGCTAACGATATACATTTGATCGCACAAATTGCGGAAGAAATTGCGCAATGTGTGAGATCAAATGTAGGTACTTCGAAATTTAGTAGCAGAGTCTCTCTTTCTAGCTGTCATTTGTATGGGACAGCCAGTCCAGTATACTTGTAATAGTAGAGGTCAGCGTGCACGCACCGCTCGGCTCACTCGACCGGTGATTTATGCAACCGAATTAAGTGTCACTACTAAGCAAAAATTTAAGGAACACCCATCTTCTAAACATTGTCGGATAGCACAGGCTCCATTATTTTGTACTATATTGCCAGATTGAACTAATAGCCGACAAATTGTGCCTTTTTATGGTCGGGGGGTTAGTTGGGTGGGTGAGGCTCTTTAACGGTGTCCGTTTCGACTGCTCGGCCACAATGTCGTAGAAGAAAAACGACTGCGTCAACATAGAAGGAAGAAGGAATTTGGAAGGAATTTGTAAAACACTAACAATGAAGGTAGGTAGCAAATTCGTAGAACCAATATTCAGAAAGTTATAAAGGTTTTAACCGTGGCCACGCGGTTTGCACATGGAGAACTGCGCGGCCACGCAGTTTTTCTCAAACGGAGCTTACTAGGGCTGTGGTAGAGGGGCCATTCTTTTTGCTAATCACTGATACCATTACGAAGAAAATGTAGACAGTATGAATAAAGCCCTAATGTTTGGATTTCACGACCTACAGCACTTATAACATATAATGCAAGTTAGAAGTAGGGTGTCCAAGATTTATGTGATGGTGATTTAATCAGACATTTTCAATTTTATTAAGATAAATATGTAAGTAAGTAGGTACCTTTTGTTGTAAAAATGATGAATGATTTTCTATTTGATTAGTACCTACTAACCTATACGAAAAATGTACCTTCTTACCTCGTTATGACGTAAACACTGCTATTTCAATAAAATAAGCGTTCGTTTTAAAAATGGTTAAACCTTTATTTCTTTCTGAATATTGGTTCTACCAATTTGCGACCTTCATTGTTAGTGTTTTACAAATTCGGTCGTTTCTTCTACGACATTGTGGCCGAGCAGTCGAAACTGACACCTTTGGCGCTCCTGGCGGCGGCGGCGCTCCTGGCGGCGGCGGCGCCTCTATGCCCGGGCTTTATGGGCATATAGGGTTAATCCGGGCAAGAGGCCTACCAACATTACACAATACGTTAAGAAGTTATGCTGAATTTAGTCCTTTTCAGATTAGGTGACCGTGACCATGCCATATTTCGACATATTATTTACTGAAGGGTAAATGATAGCTATATCTATCGATATACACTAAATCGTCAATAAATAATTAAATAAAAGAAAAAAAACGATAAATTATCATGTTATAATTTATTTTATACTTTACATTGTTACATTTTATGTAAATTAATTAGGTACCTATTGATTATTTAAAAATGTCAGCAGGTACTTCTGGCTATAAGGCAGGTAGGCCGTCCGTGCTACGTACTGCTGCTTCCAGGATTGGGAACCATGGTATTCAGAATTCTGTAATGCACAAACCACAAATTGTATTACAAAAACATTATCTAGCTTTGTGCGGTCGAGTAGATCTGAAACGGGCTGTCACTTAACGGGTAATCGCCGTGATTGCAATAATATAACTAGGAGCTTTTTTTCTTCGTGTTCCTATAATACGACCGTCTCGCGACAGTACTTATACTTTAGGGGCGGCATGGGCATCGGGCCGTAGGCCAACGAAGGAGGCCGGCGGAGGCCCGGCACTTCGGGGACAGAAGATATTAGTGTTATTTAATATGCGAGCGAAGCGAGCGCGCGTCATGGAGTACAATTTAATTCGGCAGTTTATATTTCTTGAAGGAACCATGGGCAAAAAAAATACTCGTGGTCCTTTCCAGGGACTAAGGGATCGGGACCACGGGCGAAAAAGGACCGAATCTATTATTAATTCTGTGACCGAATATGAAAGACTACCACCTACTTCGTAAATTCTTAAATGGGTTAAATCTATAAAATTCTTAAAATGGCCAATTCGTGAGGTTTGTATTCCCCTGAAAGAGCTATACTTAGTAGGTAATTATTATGCCAACTCAAAAATAGACTAATATATTTAAAATAATCCTGAATGGTATTATGGCGCTGCCTTCCTCCTTTTACGGGCTTAGGACCGTCACATTTGCATGCTATTCTCTGGGGCGCAGAAACATTTTACATTAAAAAAGTAATACGTACATGGTATTTGTATAACATTGCAGCGGAGTATGAAAATTTAATGTTTAGTAATTGCATGCTACCTGGTGGTCTTGCCACAGATCGTACTTACAAAATTATTACACATGTCGCAAAAGACTCGTATCCAGTACGCCAGCGCCGGTGGCACTTGGAGTTGGTGGGGCGCGCGCCAACGGGTCGAGACCAAGCGCGGATCCACGATGGGCATGCCCACAACCCTAATTGAGATCAGTAGTCTGATTTTCTACGCAAGGCCTTAAATAAATTTAAAAATATTAAAACACTCTAGGTAAATTGAAATACGAATGTAAACCCTTAGCATTTAAATTTTCGTAGAGCAGAGATCGTTTTCATTAATGATATTTTGCTTTAATTGATGATAATGATGATTGAATCAACACCTATTTAGTCCTGGATCCGCGCCTGGTCGAGACTTAAGTCAATTCGCGTTTGGCAAGCGGCGCACGCAGATCAATGAACCATCGCGCGTTCTGCGATACGTACCTACGAGTATGTAGCTATACAGTGTATCGTGTAAAAGTGTTATCTCAAGTAATTTGTTAGTTTACTCAGTGTATCTGTTTGAAAAGAGTGACCATGGAGTTTCTTGACGGTTCTTTTCCATGGAAACAACCAACCCGAACCGTGCAATGTGAAATAAAATAGTGTATTGTAGCCAGTGTATTTTCATTAGCACGAAACCCGTCTTCTGCCCACATTAGCTCGAGCCTACCGAAATAATTCCTGACAAACCCGACACACATATTTATGTATTATTATTAATAAATGATTACCAATCAACTTTTTATACTCTGCCACAAATTTGTACATATTCCATAATTATTTTAATACGTGAAGTGTTTGTGCCTCAGAATATAACATATATTTACACAATAATGCGGCGGAGTTACACAGCCATACCATTCTCGCAATCGGTCCTTAAATACGTAGGTATAATATTATTACACCTTATGTAGATAGAATAATATTATACCTAAAAACAATAAAAAGGCATGTTCATACGCATGCACTGGTTTCCCTACTACATAAACGATGGCATGCAGTATTTACTCTTCCCTAACTCTATCTTATGACTAACCAACTAAAAAAGAAACATAAACCTGTCCCGATTATGACGCAAACGCAACAAGGCCTTAACAAATATTAACAAGAGACATGAACGCGTCTAATAAATTTGAAAAAAAAAATTACATGAAAATACGCAAGGTTCTAACTATTGGAATTCTGCAAAATGGACAAGTATGCTCGTTAAATTCCTGGTGTTGTGCCTGCTGTAATGAATTTAAACAACCTGTACTAATTAAATGACCACACGGAATTAATGCGGTATTTGGGGCAGACTCCCAACAAATGCGACATACTGCAATAACGGCAGGTTCAACAGCAGGATCAGGCAGGGGTGGAGGAGGAGCGGCTGCTGGGGCGGAACGATGGTCTTCGCCCAGGACGGTTTCCTTGGCTACTTCAGGTACGTCCTCTACAGCCGGGGGTGGGGGAACCAAAGGCTCTACAGCCGTGGGTGGGGGAACCAAAGGCTCTACAGGCGGGGTTGGGGGAACCAAAGGCTCTACAGGCGGTGGTAGGGGAACCAAAGGCTCTACAGGCGGGGGTGGGGGAACCAAAGGCTCTACAGGCGGGGGTGGGGGAACCAAAGGCTCTACAGGCGGGGGTGGGGGAACCAAAGGCTCTACAGGCGGGGGTGGGGGAACCAAAGGCTCTACAAGCGGGGCGGGGTCGGCTGCTGGGGCGAAAAGATGGTCTTCGCCCAGGATGACTTCAACAGCTACTTTGGGTACACCCTCTACAGCCACAACCTCTACGTTTACGTCCAATAGTTGGGACGTTGCCGTCAAAAATTGACGCAAAGAAACAAGACCCCTATCAAGGGATCTGTTGTTGCCATTTAAAATATTATTGTTGATGTAAAGCCTTTCGCGGTTACGTCTTACCAATCGACCTAAGCTCTGAGCCTCGAATCGTGCCGCAGTCGCTGCCATCTTCTGCTGAATGATCTCTAAACAGACAAAAATTGGTCAGTAGGTACCTATCATGAAATATTAGATAAAACTTCATGAAAAAAAATTAAAGTGGACACTGATAATTAATGTCAAAAAAAACAAGGTACCAGAGAGAGATTGATAGGTATGCAAAACATTACACATTTCACAGACATCTTTGTTCATCACTCAAATATTTTGTTCAAAGCAAAAATATAACCCACAACTTTTTGGAGCCCAAGGCAACCATTTCAACTAACGAATCAGTCTTAAATACGAGCAAATACTTTTGAACACGCATGCAATTGTGATTTTTAAAATTGGGAAATATTACTAATAGGGGAAAAAAACACATTAAACTTACCCTCATTAATGGGGTATTGGTAGAGTAAATCTAGCTACGCTACGTATGTAAATATATCTGAAACATTCATTTTATCAATTGTAATATTACAACACAAATACGTACAGAAAATACTCTACTTATCTTATACATGCGTAAATAAACAATAATATAACAAGAATAACTGAAAGTTGAAAGTTACATTAGAAGTAGAAGTAAATTAAATATTTAGGAAGAAGAGAAGTTACTTAGTTAAAAGAAGGGTATTGATTGACTTGACTGATATACTAATAGTAAGTGAGACTCGTACACGAAAACACTTGTAACGCGGGGTCTATAGATGTAGTAAGTGCGGTGTCGTTACGCAGTCGTAGTGCCATACCTTGCGCGCCCCCGCTACCGTCGCCTGCGCACCTCATGCCGGGAGCTCAGGGAATGGGACGCAGGCGGCACGAAGAGCGTACCCGAATCGCCAACGACAACGGACGTGAACAGTAATCCTCCGCGACTGCGACTGTTTTATAGTTTTATTGTTCTACGACAAACTGTTTCGATGCCTTAAAGAATTGTTTTAAGACTTGAAGTTAAAAACTTATTTGCGTTATTGGCAGTGGCCGTAGTAATAAATAAGACTTGAAAATCTACCTATTATGGTGCAAAAGAAACAGCCCTGTGACTGAGGGATAGGAAAACAGCAGAGTAATAGTGTTTAATTGACACCCATTAGGTACGAAAATGGAACAGTGCTATTATAAATCTATGAATGACACACTTAAAATGAGTCAACATCCCTTTTTATATAATGGAGAAGATTCCAATTATTTTTTTCAATTAAATTTGAAAATGTAAGTAAAATTAAACATCAGTGTAAAAGATTCATGAAAATATCTCTACAAATTGAGAAGTTATAGGGCCTTAAAATTGCGCTTGCAAAATAATTTCGCGCCATGCGTGTGACTAAACTTCTCCATTAAAAATATTAAATTTACTACTTTCTAGATAATACTATTTTGCTTAACTACAATACATTTACAATATACTTTCTACTAAATAATTGCATATTTGTTTTACCTGTGAATCTCCATACATTTGGGTTTCCGGAGAGAGATCTGCGCAAAGAAGCGTGAAAACGCTCAGTCACATTGGAGGTCCGGTGGGGCCTTTGATAGACCGAGATCGTCTCGGGTCCTTCCTGTAAAATAAAATTTACGTTTTCTATGTCTGCAATGTCTTAATTATCTAAACTAGAAACAAAGACACAAAGTTACTCTCTGTTGGGATCACACCCACGACCTCATAGCGGCAGGTTTGAAACAATAATACAAAAATAATATGTTTAGCACACCCTGACCATCCATTGTGCAACGAAGTAATTGTGGAATTCTTCGTTGTATGGCAGACCTCTTTCTGCCGCGATAGCTGGCACTTCTGCCAGCCCGAGCGCAATGCGATCAGCTGGCAGATATCTGCCAGCTGATCGCATTGCGCTCGGGCTGGCAGAAGTGCCAGCTATCAAGCACAAGCTGGTGCAGCTGTACGCCGCGCTGGCATATGCCAGCGCGGCGTACAGCTGCACCAGCTTGTAGCCAGCAGTGTTGTGGTGGGCCGCCGGGATGCCCTGTCGTCTCGCTTGTCGAAGAAGCGCCTGAAATAGATGAAAAAGGCACCCTGACACTGGCACATTTGTAACAGACTGGAGCGCTCTCTGAAGAGCCTGCTCATAGTCTGTTACTATGTGCACAGGGCACAGCTGCCAAACGCGCAAAAGGACCGCTTCGTAAAGCAGCCTGCGACGATTCTGCATCAAGACTATGACTGGATGAAATGAGTGACCAGCAATCACCGCGTGCAGGGTCAAAATTTGGGCTGCAGGTAACCCAGCCGGCACTGTTACAAATGTGCCATCCACAACCATAGTTTCAGAGGCTCGGAGGCACGCAATAAAATTAGGCATTATCAAAATGACAGCCGAGGCGCCGCCCGCGGAAACAATCCCTAATAGCAAATTGCTATAAGTGTGATGCTCCGCGAGCGCCACCCCGTATGCCTCAAGGGTCCTGGATACTGGAGGGACGACTGATCGCCGCCAGGTACGCATCGACGACACCACTGACTCGTAGAGCAGCTAAGGCACAGCATCAGGATATCTATAAATAAGACATGCACTAATTATAATAAAACATGCAAAAAGGCAGACAAACAGGTCAGGGAGTCAACTTTGAGGTGGGATGTAGGAGTTGGAGACCTTTGGGACACTATGAAACGCAAAGAAAACAAGTTTTTTTTTTTTCTATGTCCCAAACGTAGTTAAGGCCCATTAAAGTCCCAGGGAACTATAAACATTTCTATCAAAAATTTGACCCCCCCACTATATGGTCCCAAGGATCTCAACTTTTATTAAGGTCATTTGACAATGTACTGCTTTGTGCTGCAAATTTAGGCTACATCTCATGTACATAAACAATTATGATAGGCATATATTAATAATTATTTAGTTAGATACTCACCTAGCTGCCTCCTCTTCATAGATAGCACTAAGTGGTGCTGCTTCTGATGAAGCTCTCTCCTTTTTAGGGCTTGAAACAGATTGTTCCTGTAAAACCGAATAACATTCATTGCATAATGGTAATATCATTTATTAAATAAAGGATACGTAGCATAATGAGATATGTTTTATGTAATAATGAATAATGACAGTCTGTCTGTAATCGCCAATACAGATAGGTATGTAAAAATAAATACAGGTTGCTAGCGTTAGAGTCAACTTTGGTCCATATCTGAAGTGCTACCTGGTTTCTGAGTCTTCTCATAAAGCACACAAAGGGTGATATGGATGGATTTATCCCGGCAACCATATCTACGACAAATTTAATTGATTTTACTAGTACCTGTTTCTAACCCAAGGAGTAGGGTCATGGTCATGTTCTCCTTGTATAGGCCCTGGCTGACCAGCTCTCAGGACCTATGCGACGGGGCGGGCATCTATGGGTGTGGCACCTAATATAGGTGCTGAGCCCTGACGACCGAAAGACAACGAAGAAGTGCCCCCCTCGTTGATACCAGCGCGTAGCTCCACGGAAGCCGGGTATTTCCTCGAAGTTGTCCATACCTAGGTTGGCAAGATGGATGGCTCTGAAAAAAACAAGACTTTTAATACAATACACCAGAAGATTCGTTTTTTTTTCAAATTCATACAGAAGCGCAGAATCGAACAGGGTTGCCACCTTGGATTTTTTTAAGGCGCTGACCCAGTTTTATACTCCGTTGAGTAGCCCCAGCTTGGAGCATGCATACTGCTCTTAACATTTCCTCTCTCGATAAATGGCACCGCTGCATGATGCACGAAATAACATTAATTCGAAATTAACCGATAACTTGATAAAAAACTTAAATTTGACACAAAAAAAGCCTGCTCTTTACTATCTAATTAGCTAGCTAACTCAGTATAACACAAAGAGTAAAGTAACTGTATAACAGCAAATTTCAAGCATGTCGTACGTATTTGTCACTCTCATGGCACTTGCATGGCACCATCAAAACGTCAAAGGCTGTGTCAAAGTATAGGGCTCGCCTGGGTGAAAAAATTTTTGCTTTTAAGAAAAAAACTGTCTATCAAATAATATACGTAGGTATTAGAACCGGAAGATGAAAGAAATTTTCTAAGATTGGAATCTGAACAATTTAAAGAATTGCTGAGATTAGTTACACCGTACAATAAAAAAGAAGACAGTTGGCTCAGAGATGCTGTTACTGCTGCTGCTGTTAGCTGTTACTTTGAGATTCTTACCAACAGGAAGTACATACGAAGATTAAAGTTCAGTTTATTTATTTCTGCACCAGTAAATCACACCAAAGACGTGTCAGGCGATATACAAATGCTTAAAACAAACAAACAATTAAATAATGCAATTGTCATAGAAAAACTTTTTAATTAGGATTTATAATTATAAACTCTATAATTTCAATTCTTTTGCCTTCTAACGTTTTCTTATTGGATGAGGAAGTATTGGGAAAAATTTCACTACAGAATTCATAGTTTTCTCCGCTGAGAGTAGCAGACAACTAAACGCATTTCTTGTCTAAATCGCTTTACACTTGGCTAAATTCAGCATGCAAACTGATTTAGATCAGCAGTCGCGACTCTGATTGTCTAACTAGTGTGGTGTGTCTAACAGTCTGAATGTCTTTACACTTGTCTAAATTCAGAGTCTAATTCAAAGTCAAAGTCAAAATTATTTCTTTTTTTATTAATTCAAATAACTAACTGAAATTAGCCAAATGTAAAGGCCGCTTTAGTCAGTTGAATGTTTCCATCGTTAGGCCCGACTCCACTAAAGTGGAGAACAGACGAGACGAGAGGTGTTATAATCGGCGGCAGCGACCTCCCACCCCCGGCCCTGGTTCATTCTATGGTCCGGAGCATCCGGAAATGGGAAGCCATCACCTGCTTCTGCGAAGCGGTCATGCTAGCAAAGGAGGTGGCGGATATCAAGGTTAGGGTTTATATTCAATTGTTATCTTCAAATGCGCTGCGCTTCGCCTCCAGCGGTGTGCGCTAGGCCTAAGATCTACATATTCGCCACGGTTTACAACAAACCAGCTGGTCTCGGGGTACAGCGCTATTTTACAATCTTGTGTCTTGAGTTCGATCCCAGCCAAAGGATTCTCTTTTCGTGAATCGAGTAATTTTTCTATTGTTTGTTTTTTTTCATGCATTTTAAAATTTGGTCCCAAAACTCTTACTTTGGGACATGAGCGTAAGCCGAAGGACGGCAGAAATCCGACGACATGGCTGATGGGCTTTTTTTTTTGCCCATTCCGACCATCTGTTGAGCGTCGACTACGCTTTTTAAACCCATCAATCAACCTCAACAAACAAACAAAAAACCAATCCAAATTCAAATTTCAAATATCGCACCCTTACCGGAGCCAAAATGACACTGGCGCGAGACTGTCGTGTTTTTACACAGATTTTTTATTCGCCTTTTTTACATTGCTGGCGAACGTAAAATGGAACGTGTTATAATGATCGAGTCCCTATCAACTTTTCAATCACGCAATCAATCGTCTTTCGGACAGCACTACCTAGCTCAATTACCTAGTATCCAAGTTCCAAAATTTCGAGTCACCTGATTGGCCAACCAATCGGCTAATCACGCGATGTCGCCAATTATCATGCCGTACAATCTTGGGTCGGACGAGCAAGGTACAGCCCAGTAATTGGAGACACCGCGATGCTTCCTTTTCCAAGGTCGTACACGCCAACACCACGCCACGTGTTGTACAATCCAGTGTCGTGCATTGCTGGTATGTGCATTACAGTGACGTGCATTATAGGGACTCAAAGCAGCTCCCACGCGCCACCATGTGTTTTGTTTTCCCTATACGTTTTTGAAATGTGTAAATTCGTTAGAAACCACCTATCAATTGAGCAGGATGATAATGCCCAATTTAAAAGGATAATAGTACAAAAACCTCTGTAACTCGAAATAAGGTCGAGTCTTGTAATTGCAACTAAAAATATTGGAGGCCTTACGTCTCCGGTTGATAATTCTATATTCATAAGCAAAATATTTTTTTTTTAAGATTCGTTATTAAGTAAATTTTATGTAGATTTATATCATCGTCAAAAAGATTTTTTTTTATTTACAGCTTTCCTTTATTTATTAAAAAAAATCTTTTAATTAAATTTCTGACACAGGCACAAATAGTTGCAATTACCCGTCCTTACCCTTCCTGGCGGGTAATTGCAACTAATTACTTTTTTCTGTGGGTACTGCTACCGTTATATTGAAAAAATATACCTTGTTCAATATTTCATAATATTTTGATATCTATGCCCTAGTAATAACGTTCAATTTTGCTCAAAATCATTTTTTAGACATGGGTTCCGGTAATTGCAACTATTTTTGCAACCTACAAATAGTGTTGAGAACCTTGTTGTGGTTTTATCGACTGGCATGGTAACAAAATTAAAAGTCAGGAATACAGTTTTATCGATGTTTATATTGAGCTTAATCAAAGGACGACATCGTACATTAATAATTATTTAAATTGAAGTAATTTAAAATACTTCTAAGGTGTAATTACAATAGGTAATCTTTTAGTAATCAAACAGCCATTTTTACTTATCTTTGCAAAAAAATCTATCTCATAGACCTTTTTAAATGCTATCTGAAATATTTGCATATTAAAAAAGTAGTAAAATAAAATAGGAAATCAGTATCTTTTTGTTTATTTAACACGGCGTTGGGCAAATATGAAATCACATCTTCTATATCTATTATGGAAATGTCGTTTTCAACGAACTTGAATTCTCTATTATCTTTTTAAGATTTGAGGCCTTTGACTACAATTGTTTCTTGGTTAATATCCTCAATACAAACGTATTTATACGTCCTTTTGCCTTAAGTCGACCGAAATCCAGCCAAAATGAAGACACCCACGAGTTAGGTTGTGGGCTGAGACGAAAGGCTTTTTAAAAAGGAACGAGAGGTGTGTTCCGCTTGAAGAGCAGTGCAAGACTGACTTTATTTAATCTCAAATATTATAATCTAAGTAAATAAAACAAAGGGTTATTATAATCTAAATGCTTCCTGTTATCGCAGTACCAGGAAGTTACTCTTCAGTAGTAGTTGATGTGCTAGTACTGGCGCAAAATCCACCGGAGACATACATTTTTCTAATATAATAAGTAATAAGATTACATTGTAATCTTATCTATCGTATCTATCTATCGTAGTAGTGGATTTGGTATCCGCCGAACAATTTTGTTTTAATTTAATTGTGTAATAGTTACTGCAGATTTCTAAGAAAACTTTTCTTAATTTAGTTGTATTGTAAATTACTGCTAGGTGGTATGCATCTACTTGGTATTGGGCTTTAGCTTCCGTTAATACCAAGATCCCATTGTGGTTATCTATTGGCTGTATGACTGCTGTGGCAGCGGCGAGGTGGAGCACTGCGCAGCAGGCGATGGCGTTCCTGAATCATTTTCAGGGCGCCTTAGTAAACGGAAATGAACTCTGATTGTTTTTGCGTTCACGTGTTTGCCTACTATTTCCTCTATTTGTTCCGGGTGTATACGACAAACTAGAGCCTAAATATTTAGGACCGTACACAATAGTGTACGGTCCTAAATATTTAGGCTCTAGTTTGTTGCTTCTGGCTGTCTTTGCTACCTGTTTGTATACTGAATCTCCTACTTTAAATTGTGCAGTTTCTTTGTTTTTATTGAATTTTTCAATTACTTGTTGTTTGTCGTTTGCTAGTTTATTGTTTATTAGTTTTTGTGCGTTTTCCATTATTTGTTTGTGTTTGATTACGTATTCCTGGTAGAATTCTTTAGGGCAGTGTAATTCTAACGGGTTTCTGCTATCAGTGTGTCCTGTGTCCTGTCCAGCTATGAATGGATCGTATTGTTGTAAGCTATCATGGCGTATTTCATTAAGTTTGTGGTGTCATCCTTGTCCGTTATTCTCTGTACTCTAATTATTTCTGCTAGAGTTGAATGTAGTATTTCTATTGGAGAGTTTGAATTTGGGTTATATGGTGTTGTGAAGTGTATGTGTATGTCATGCATTGCACAGATTTCCGTAATTACTTCGTTGTCGAATTTTGTATCGGAGTCTGTTGTGATTTTCTTAGGTACTCCTATTACTGAAAATAAGCTTAGTAAAGCTTCAGCGATGTGTATGCTATTTGAAGCGTTAAGTGGTATTGCTTGTGCATATTTCGTGAAGTTATCTATTATTGTTAGGAAGGTTATACCTCCGGTGCTGTATAGATCCATGAACATGTGATCCATTGGTCTATGTGGTGTATCAGTTAAAGACAAAAATAATTTTAATGGGTTGCGTTCATATTTGCTTTTGAGGCAGCTGTCGCATTTGTTAATGAATTTTTGTATTGAAGCTAACATATTAGGCCAGTGCTAATTTCTATGTATGTGTTTGTTTGTATGTTTCTTGGATACCTCTATGTATAGTTTTTCCTTCATGATATTTCATTATTAAGTCTGTTTGTTCGGAAATGTTTTCTATTAATGTGACCCTATTCATGCATCGAATTAGTTTTGGTCCACGATTGCTGAATATTGATTTGTATACTTCGCAAAATAGTGGATAATATTCCTCGTAGTGGAAAAAACAATCAAAAACTCTATCTGCAATTGTATGATCTTTTAGAAATTGTATTATTTGTTCTTTCGTGTTATTGATCGGGATCCACACGTCTTTGATTACTGTTTTACCTTTATCTACCCTATAAGTATCTCCGGGTGTTTTTTTTAATTGTCTATCGATTGCATCATCAAGTCTGGGATTTTCTCTATAGTCGTTTCGGTTTGACTGCTGTCTGTGACTGGGTTTATTTCTGTTTGAGTACTGTCGAGGTCCTGGTGCGTTTTTGTTGTTTGATCCTGAATTTCTTGTGATTGGTTTATGGTATCAGGAGTAATGGGTATGCCTAATAGCGTTCGAATGTCTATGTTTGTCAAGTCTACGTCGTCATTTGATGTACTGGGTTGAGGGTTTTCGCTAACTTTATTATGGTGTATAATTTGAACTCTTGAGAGTGCGTCTGCATTAGTGTTGGCTTTTCCTTTTTTGTATTGTACCTTGTAGTTGTATTCTGCTAGTCTTAGGCGCCAGCGTGTGAGTTTTGAGTTTGGGTCTTTTATAGACATTATCCATGTAAGCGGGCGATGGTCTGTATAAATAGTAAATCGTTTACCATATAAGTAAGGGCGGAAGTATTAAATAGCCCATACGATACTCAGCAGTTCTTTTTCAATAGTGGAGTATCTTTGTTCTGTTTCTGATAGTGTACGTGAAGCGTATGCTATTGGTTTATCTGAGCCTATTTGTCCCTGAGATAATACTGCGCCTATTGCTACATCTGATGCATCTGTAGTAAGAATGAAAGGTTTCTCAAAGTCCGGGTATTGAAGTATCGGTGCATTAATGAGTACTTCCTTGCATTTTTCGAATGCTTGAGTGTATTCTGGTGTAAAAGATATTTTACTACCCTTTTTTAAACATTTTGTAAGTGGTTTTGTTAAATTTGCGAAGTCCTGAATGAACTTTCTATAATACCCTTGGTGTGGCGAGTACCGCCCCTCAGTTTAAAGTTGGTTGGTGTGCAGTATCACGAAGTGTGGGTGTGCCTGACTTTAGGCGTGTATCGATATAGCGTGTGGGACCGCCATTTTTTTTGGAGGAACCAGTGGCCATGTTGAACTAGATGTCACAGTGCTCTCGCGCAGTACGCACTCGTCTCACCGCGTGTCTTAAATCTTAAGGCATCATCTCCCGCAAGACCATAAAATCCTGAGTATTATCCCGTAAGCATTGGGGATCTACCGCTATTAATAATCATCCCATATTACCGCGTCTGTGTAATTTGTGCTCAAGAAAACGTAGGTGATCGGCGCGCAAGACCAGGCAGAGAGGCAGGTGGTACCACCTGTGAAGACCTTCGGGACTGAACAAGGAAGAACAGGTACCGCTTTTCTTTACGCGCTAGAATAAGACCACCATACACCGTCTGTTGCCACCACTCCCAACTTGAAAATTATACAGACAAATATAGGTATTTTGAATCAGCACGCAATCCAGGTGTTTGATTGTATCTAGTCCTTCAAACCGCTGAGATACACGGCTATTTACACGCCTGTCCCTCCAACCCTACTAATCCTAAGAAGGACTTAATTTCTTTTTGAGTTTTTGGTAGAGGAAACTTCTTTACGGCTGCAATCTTATCTTCATTTGGCTGAAGGCCTCTATCTGTTAATGTATGCCCTAGAAACTTGACTTGTTTCTGTAAAAAATCTGATTTGTTCAGTTGGATTTTAAGGTTGTGTGTCCTGAATCTATCGAATACTTGTTTACATTTATCCAGGTGTTCCTATAATGATGTGGAATAAATAATCACGTCATCCAAATAAGTTAGTACGTTGTCTAATCCTCGTAGTACTGAGTCCATTAGTCTCTGAAATGTGCTTGGTGCGTTCTTTAAACCAAAGGGCATTCTGAGCAAATCGTAATGTCCCCGATCTATAGAAAATGCAGTTTTATCTACGTCTTCTGGGTGCATCTCTACTTGATGATAGCCCGAGGCTAAATCTATTGTAGCAAAAAAAATATTGGGCCCGTCTTAGTTTATCTAGAATATCATCTATATTAGGTAGAGGATACTTATCTTCTATGGTCTTATCATTTAGTTTCCTATAGTCTATAACTAACCTATATTTTTGTTCTCCTGAAGCATCCGTTTTTATTCGGAACTATGTGTACTGGGCACGACCACGGGGAATTACTTTCCTGTATTATATTGTTTTCTAGTAGCTGATTAATTTGTTTTTTAATTTCCTCTTTTTGTTTCGGAGTTTGTCTATAATTACGCACGAAAATGGGTTTATTGTCGGTTAACCTAAGTTGGTGTTTAATTTCGTGTGTAAATGTTAATGGAATTTCCTCGCAATGGAAAATGTCTCTGTAATTGTAACATAGTTTCCTAATTTCGCGATTTTGATTATGATTAGTTCGTCTTTCTGTAACTTATCTAAGGTTTTATGTAATTCCTTAGTGTTGTTTATTGTTTCTTGTTGGGTGTTTTTATTTTGTGTGTTTAACCGTTGGAAGTTTAGGACACAACTATTTTTAAAGTTTATTGTGTTATCGGATGTGTTTATAACTGACATTTATGCATTTCCATTTTTTACTGTAACTAATGCCGATGGAAAAATCAATCCACTTTTTGTTGTTTTATTTTCTGAAAAGTATTCTCCTTTATAGTTACATAGTATGTTTATTACTTGTTCGCATTTGGGTCCTATTTGGCTGTATGATTTTATGTCGTCTCTAATTGGTTAATACCAATTAGAGACGACATAAAATCACAACACAATCACAATCACAGAACAACACTAAGGAATTACATAAAACCTTAGATAAGTTACAGAAAGACGAACTAATCATATGAACCCGCCTCACAATCTCTCATTAGTCCGCAAATTTTACAAAACTCAAAAAACATAGATATAACAATAAAAAATGAAACGCATTTGGTACGGTCGCACAGACAAAACTATAATTAGTTTTGTCTGTGCGACCGTACCATGTTTTTGATATCTATTTTGCATTTGAGTGGGACTAGTAAATCTAATCCTAGTAGTCCCACAAAATCTGAGTCGTAGTTAAAAATTAAGAACTTGTGAGTTATATAGCCTTAAATAGTTTTTCCGGAAGTTTAATATATGCTACCTGCTGTTTGGAGATTGCATGGGCTGTTTTGATGAAATGCGTTTCATTTTTTATTGTTATATCTATGTTTTTTGAGTTTTGTAAAATTTGCGGACTAATGAGAGATTGTGAGGCACCTGTGTCTAATAGAAATCTACCGCCTAATTCACTAATGTAAATGTATGGGAGGCGGCTATAGTTTTGAAAACTATATTGCGAGTTGATTTTCTAGGTCCGTCAGAAAATTTTCATCTTCTACTTCCTCAGAGACGTCCTCCGTTTCTTGTTCTGGGGTGTCGCTGTTTTCTACACTATCTTCGACTTCATTTTGGAAATGAATTTTCTTTGATTGTTCCGGATTGTTTGGAGTCTTACTTGGAAATTTCTTTTGAAACGAACCCGGTTTGTATGGTTTGTTATTTGATACCGATGGTTTGTACGTGTTGGGTTTAGGATGTTCATTACGTCTAGCTCTTAGTTTCACTTCCTCCTGTTTAGCTACCGTAATGGCCTTGTCTAAGTTTTGCACGTATTTAAGTTTAATTAAAATAGCTGTAATAGGGTTTAGTTTATCAAGAAATGTTTAAAGAGCCATTTGCTCATAATAATCGCGTTTTTCAGGGTTAGCTGAAATAAGCGTACACATTAAGGCTCTAATTTTATCACCAAATGCATCTATTGTATTATTATCTCTCTTAATTAGCATTAGTTCCTGGACTAATTGAATTTCTTTTCTGAATTCTCCATTTTTTTTTTGAAGAATACCTTTATTATCACTCCAGGTTTTAGTGCCTGACATTGCTTCAACGGCTTTACCTGTCAGTTGATTCCTAATAAGACACGCTATGCAATCGTCATCTTTATTAGTTATTAATTCTAACGCATTTTCTACACCTTCGATGTAGAATGCTAACGTTCTCTTGTTTCCATCGTAACAGGGTAACAATTTTGAGAACGTTGAGTAATCGGCGGGGATCGCCTTTACTTCAGGGATCTGTTTCTCATCTAGTGCTTTCTTATCATTAGACATGTTTATCTTAGCGAGTCAGATAGCAACCAAGAAATGAAAAACAAGCGACAAACTTGTATTAATTAAAATACTGATACCTAGCCACTAGAATCACACAAAAGTTGCTTATAGTTAATGTGACAGGAATAGAATATAAGGAGTCTCGGGAATAATCAGATTCAATGCTTACCCCACGAGCATAGCCGATGAGAGGCTGTTCGATGCTAGATGAGTCTTCGCTGATGTTGCGCTGCGCTGCTGCTGCTTTTTCTGCTGCCTGACGCTCTGCTAGTTGCCCACGGTAGGTTCTTTGTGCACGCCACGGAATCGTGGTTTGGTGAAACCGATAAACGCGACGTACCGGCTGCGCCAGTTAGGTTGTGGGCTGAGACGAAAGGCTTTTTAAAAAGGAACGAGAGGTGTGTTCCGCTTGAAGAGCAGTGCAAGACTGACTATATTTAATCTCAAATATTATAATCTAAGTATATAAAACAAAGGGTTATTATAATCTAAATGCTTCCTGTTATCGCAGTACCAGGAAGTTACTCGTAATGTGTAATAACCTTGTTACGCTTATATAACTCACGTCGAGATCTTTTTTTTTTACCTCAGGTGCTTGTGGTTGTGGCATTTTATTCTGAAAATAAAATCAAATTGTTATCCTTCCTTTACTTACTCGTACTATATTATAACTTAGAAAGTTTATGATATGTGTACTTAGTTCCTTTTGTGTAAATATTTTCTTCTTGGCAGTGTAAATCTTTCTTTCCTTCACTCTTTGTTTTTTATTTTAGGTGTCTTTTGTTTTGTCCTTTAGAAGTAGATGGTAACGGATCATCAAAATCTTCGTCAAACCTTTCTTCCAAAACAGTAGAATGTTCATATAAACTACCCGCCTTCTGAAAATTTGTACTTATTTTATTAATATAGATCAAAATCAAAAACAAAATCAAAGCATTTATTTCAAGTAAGCCAGTTACAGGCACTTTTGAATTGTCGAAACAAAGATGAAAATTAAATGTAGCTACAGTCCCAGTCACAAGACATAAAAACTGTGAAAGTACTGTAGTTGCCCATTCCCTAGCGTAGATCTTTATGGAGAAGAACGGGCAAAAATCTCCATGGACACTCTTTTAAATCAGAATATTGTTACAAAATCTTGGTTTCATCATTCATGTTGAGATGGTATATTATGTGAGAACAATGTAGCAAGATGTGCACGTTAAAAGTGTCCACAGCAAAAACACACAAACAAAAAAAATACAATTCAAAATAATTCATTCAAATAAGCCATGGCAACTAAGAGATGACCAGTCACAACTGACAGCACCCGTTCACGGACATGACGCATGGATCAGCACCATTCAACTCAACCATTTTGAAGGGAACTAAATGATCCGACACATGCGCCGCCATCAGCGAGACATTTGAGTGAGCATGACATACCCTAAACCGCCAGGGCACATTTAAGTCAAGAAAAGACGTAGGTTTCCAGTGAATGATAGCTTTCTAGTACATAGTACTCACACAATATGGGCTATGCATTTATATAATACTAAGGAGATTGAATCTATACAATGCAAAGATAGTTGTACAATCTTCAGCAGCTCCAACATTACATTTTAATGCTATCAATTTATGCGCCCCTGTCCTTGTGGAGCAGGACCAGCATTGAGCCAAGCATTTTTATCAGCGATATAATCGCTCAACTTGTAATATGCTTGCTTACATAGTGTGCGTTTAATGCATGTTTTAAATTTCGTCTCATTCAGTTCAAGAATACTTTGTGGAATTTTATTATAGCATCTCAAACAGTACCCCATGAAAGATGAGTCTACTTTCACTTACTTCATTTTGCCTTAATGTTTTTTTCTGCCCTTTATTCAATCTTTCACTTTTTATGATAATTCGAACTTACACTAGCGCCACCCTTGCGAGCGCGTCAGTGAGTTGAACTAAATTAACCCTTAATTCGACAGATTTTTTTCTAAATTAAATTTGTAAAATTGATACTGATTTTGGTTCTTAACTCGTAGGGAACTGGAAAAAATACCTGAAAAAATCTACCTATTTCAGTTTCCTGAAAAACCTACGTCCATTATGCTGGACATTATCAAGTTCTTAAAAAACTGAAGCACTCAAACCATGTGTAGTATACTTCCCATTGTCAAAGAGAAAGAATAAAAGAAACAAGTGATTCCGTAGGAAATTATTCATATTATTTAATAAAAATAGTCTCATAGTTACATTGACTTACGCTTAAAATACTAATAGGAACTCACTTAAGTTTGGAACATAATAATTAAGTATAAAATTTTCAAAAAAATCAACATTTAGCTTATTCAAAAACAATCAGCCTTCTAGTTCTTAAAAATATTAATGTATATATCAACTGTCACTTGCTTTTTGGTCGTCAGCTTAATTACTTATTGTGGAAATTATAAAAGCAATTTCTTTTGGCCACTAAGCACAACCTCTGCTTGCATTTGGAACAATGCATGTTCGTTTTGTTGTTCTTGCAGAACTTGCAACGACCATATGTCGTATATTCAGGCCAGTGGTTGTAGCCATCATAACGCACAGAAACTGGGGGCCTCGGTGCACTTGGGTTTTGGATCAGCGCTTTTTTTGGTACAGGGCTTGGTGGTTCCGTCTCAATTGATCTTCCCTTTTGCCTCAATTCGACTGCCAACCTCTGTCTGAACTTTTTCAGACTTATATTTTTCAGGCTCTTCGTGTTACATTTTCTCCTGTAGAGTAGCCAAGCATTGTTAACCGTTATATCTAACATTTGGCCAAAGATGTTCATGTACCAACGACGGCTCTTGAAAGAGGTTCTGTAAAGAGCTATCAACATGTCGCACAGGTCAACGCCTTCCATATGTTGATTGTAGTGTCGGACTAACTGCGGACACATAACACCAATTTTCTTTTTCTGTTCTTTGCTCCATCTCTTGATTTCTTCAATTGGGTAAGCATCTGCATAAGAACAGGCTAAAGTCACAACTTTATTGTCATACCATTTGACAATGGCGATCTTTTTGTCGTTGTCAACGACTTGGCTAAATGAACCTCGGCCCCTTTTCTTCAGTTCTTTGTCACTTAACAGTCCCTTGCTGCAACCTTTCAGTCTGTTTTGCCGTATGGTGCCGAGACTGAAAATCCCCCAGTGTTCACGTAGATACCAGATCAAGTCGAGCGTTGTGAAATAGTTATCGAAATAAACAGCACATTCTGGAGTCTGAATTGTATTGCAAAGGGCTAATACCATTTTAGCACCCAGTGTCATCTGCTCTTCTTCCTCGCTAAAATCGATATACCGGAAGGTGTCATCGCCGCCGTACAATAAAAAATCATAGACTATACCAGACGCACCAGCGCGTACTACGTTCTTGAATCCCCATTTATCAGGTTTCATGGGGTAATACTGTCTCCGGTTTCCTGCTTTAGTGCCCTTATACGGTATAGTCATCTCATCTATGCTATACTTCGTTTCTTCTTCCGTTGCAAGGCAATTCCTCCTTATTTTTTCAATGAATGGTCGTATTTTGTAATATCTGTCCTCATCCGAATTGGCGTTGTCCACAAAATGAATGTGGCGTCGAATCTGCTCGAATCGTTTCAATGGCATGACGTCAGCAACTTGGGCATATCTGAAACCTGTAGACCAATAGTCTAGATAGGAAGGCATTTTCACTATACCCATGATAAGAAGGATCATGAGAAAGTCTTTTAACCCCTCGATGGTCAATTGTATACATTTGCCAGTTCTTTGAGTTGAGTACAAGTTCGTGTTGTCGACGATATCAGCGAGTATATCTGGGGAGAAGAACCGATAAAAATATTCCAACGGAGAGTCAGTATCCGGTATATCAAACACGAAGTCGTTTGATGGAATGTCAGCCTTGTGTCTAAATTGTCCTTTCTTCCATTTGTAGCTCACAATGAGTGTTTTCTTAGTCTTTTTTGCCCGGACATTTGGCACAGCTCGTACAGGTAGATTCCTCTTACGCCTGGTTATTCTTGATGTTGATGGACTAGCAATAGACGAAGCATTTGATGACGGAATCGACAATAATGAAGCCTAACTTGGTAAAGCATTATAATTTACTTCGCCAGTCGGTGGTAGCACGTTGTCAATAATAGGAGTCAACGGAAGTCGCTCATGGTTCAAGTTGTCTTCGACTTCTAACACAGGGTTCTTCTCACTGCCACTGACGCTAGGACTGTTCTCAGTTTGAAGATTTTCGTTTGTTGTCTCCATAAAAGTATCAGCATCAATGTTAGTCTCGTCACTGTCGATTGAAGTATTGTCTTGTGTATCATTTTCGGAGCTGTCTAATATATTCATGCGCTCTATGTATGAATCGATGGAAGGGCAGGGTGAGGAGGACAACTCTTCAGTTCTATGAACAGCAATTTCCTCTTCATTCTCAGGTTCAGAAACACTATCTACATCCGATGAAGCATTTTGAGGCGGCACCAATGCTACTAAGCGATGTCCTCTAGACTTGAAGCTCTGAAAAATGAAAAGTAGTAACATGTAAAACATTTTATCTGCGGATCCCTAAAAATATTATTACGAGAAACAACAAAACTAAATTTTGTAATAATACGGCAACGGGAAGAATACGAGACATACGATTTTGTATTTAGTTTTCTACTACTTTGACAAGGGGAAGAATACTGGACATAGTATTTGGCAGTTACTTTACTAGTAATTTGACGATGGGAAGTATACTGGACATACAAGTTGTGGGCATCGTAAAAACTAAACAAAACTCAGTAACACAATCAAAACATTATATGAAGCTTTCTAGGTATGTTATTTTTAGGTTTCAATAAAATTACAAGGAAATAAGCCGCAAAACAATAAATAAAACGCAACTTACCGAGAGCCCGCGCAGCGAGTCCTTCCTCCCCGCCATCTCGCCAGCGACTGCTTGCGTCCCGTCGATGTGTACGCGGTGCTGATTTTTGACAACGTAGTTGGATAGTTCAGGGTGCAATTATAGCATCTAGAACTCTAGATATACGGTCTATTTTTATATAGTTTTTTTTTTATTGAACGGGAAGTATACTGCACGGCGTCGAATTAAGGGTTAACAAGGAGATTTTAACAGTTAAAGTATGAGATGACGTAAGAAGTGGCATTCTCTAAGGTAATTCCCCGGTCACTTCGACGCTCACTTCGTATTCGAACCCGATTCAAAGTGTCAAATAAAAAGCATCTATTTTACGAGTGAAAATAGAAGAAATCCTTTAGAAATACACACATCAAAAGTATCTAGGGATCAACATATATTTTTGCAATAACTTTTCTCCTGATTGATATTAATTAAAATTTTCTTTAAGGATTCATCAAATAAAGTGTTTTCGTTTGTCACAGTAACGATAAACCAAGTCACCTTTGCATTAATAAAGAAATTTGCCATTTTCCTAATAAAGGGATTTTTGACATTTGAACCACTAACATTAAAGTTCGAAAAAAAGACTGAAATAACAGTTTTCTTTAAAATTTTATTGGGTAACTTAAACAATTAATAATCCGTGTTTCTACCGCGAACACTAACAACACAAGAACATCGGTTTGGCATACTCAAAATGAGTTCATCCAAATCACGCTGTGGAATGGCCGCCCATGTTCGTTGCAACAACAAAAAAAGGTCTTCTTGCGACTGGATACCCTCCATATTCGGCAGAGCTCTTCTCTGTAGCATATCCCATGCATGCTCAATCGGGTTCAAGTCTGGCGACTGAGCAGGCCAGGGCAGGACATTGATGTTAGCTGCGGCGAGAGTCTGTCTTTCAACTCTTGCGGTGTGCGGTCGTGCATTATCATGCATTAACTGAAATAAGGGACCGATTTGCACTTGTAGAGGAACGATGACGTCTGATACAATCGTCTCAGCATAAATTTGAGCGTTGAGGTTGCCTCTGATCCAAATCAACTCAGTTCTTCCGCCGATCCAAATACCCGCCCATACCATGATGGTTCCACCACTATAAGGATGGACTTCCTGGCAGGATTTTAATCGCTGTTGGCGTCCAGGGGTTCTCCAGTGTCGTATACGTCTTGTATCCGGTCTCATACCAAAACGAGACTCATCAGAAAAGCACACGAAACGCCATTGTTCTTCTGCCCAATTTCTGTGTTCAAGAGCCCATTGATATCGAATCCTACGATTGTGCATTGCTATAGGTGGTACCCGTAGCGGTCTTCGGGAATGAAGGTTCACTTCATGCAAGCGGTTTCTGACTGTTTGGTCGCTAATTAAGTTCCCTGAAGAGTGATGAAGCCTCACGGCTAACATCATGGCGGTTATTGTTGGAGCTCTTCGAGTTAAGATTTGAATGTATCGGTCTTGTCTCCGTGTGGTGCAGCGATACCGTCCTCCATGGCGCTCAGCCACGGTACCAGTGCTTCGGTAACGTGTCCAAAGTCGACTGATAACACTCTGACTTGTATTCAGAGCTAAAGCTACAGTACGTTGCCGGGAACCAGCTTCTATCATTCCCACGGCTCTGAGCATTTCTTCCCTGCTTAAATGACGTCGCCGCTCCATAATAACGTTGGTTTTAATCAGTAGTAGGGAAACAGTAGCACTAATAATGTCTTCAATGCGTTGTATGTTTTTATAGGGAAAATATTGACAGCTTATTTTCATCTTTTACTCGAATTTGATTGAGAGTTCCTGATTCAAATTATGAAATGCACCAAAAAGGATCCATATAAATTTATAAAATCATAAATTTATTACAAAGCCACATCTCAATCTCAAGAAATCCGCATAAAAATGCTTGATCCCTAGACATTTTTGATGTGTGTAGTGTTATATTAATATTGTTTGGGATTTTTGGTTTCAGGTCGTCGGCGTCGTGGATTTGAAATTAGACCCAGATATGCTCGTAAATGTGTATTGACTTTTGAGTTTTACAATGGTTTTGATGTAGTCGTCGTCGCGTCACACAGATAAAAAAAAAAAGATGCGCGCGCGCCGCTGTCCTCGCGTTGTCCGTGCCCGCCCCTCCTCGTCCCGTTCCGCCACCCGCGTTAGTTGTTGCTGCCGTGTTGGATAGATGGCGCCGTGGTCATCAACATGCCCCCGGCCTTGGAAGCACCAGGTTCCAATGAAACTGAGCTGCTGCGGTCATCATCTGGATGCAGTAGTGGGCAGATTTTCGGGAATGATCGCCGAATAATGCCCGTCGCTGTTTTGATGGTAGCCACGCGTGATATACCATCCTTGCCGGTGAATGTTTGCAGCACTCGTCCGAGGTGCCACTTCAGAGGTGGTAGGTGGTCGTCTTTGATTACGACCAGGGTGTCTGGAGTGAGTGTGTCCTGGTTGAGCTGCCACTTCGTCCTCTTCTGAAGCTCAGAGATATACTCGGTTGACCAGCGATGCCAGAAGTTCTGTCTCATCTGTTCCACGCGATCGTATCGAGGCAAGCGCTGCGTAGCCGTTGCAGTGAGGTCAGGGCTGGCTGGCGCGGTGAGCGGTCGGCCAATCAGGAAATGAGCAGGACTTAAAGGAAGCAGGTCATTCGGGTCTGTGGACATTGGGTACATAGGTCTGGAGTTGAGAACAGCTTCAATTTGTGCCAATATCGTTGTCAACTCCTCATAAGTAAAATGGGCATTGCCCACAATGCGACATAAATGAAACTTGCAGGACTTGACTCCTGCCTCCCACAAACCACCAAAATGAGGCGAGTATGGAGGTACAAATGTGAATTTGATACCATTTTCAGTTGTAAAATCTATAATATCGAGTTGTGATGAATCTAAAAATTTTGAAAATTCTTTTAGAGCTCCAACAAAAGTAGTGCCATTGTCAGAATAAATCTGCATTGGTTTGCCACGTCGAGAGATGAAACGTTTCAATGCCAGCAAGTATGCTTTAGTAGTAAGACTAGTAACCAATTCTAAATGTATTGCGCGCGTAGCAAAACATACAAAAAGACAGATGTAACATTTTGTCAGTTTGGCCCCTCTACCTTCGCGGTTCAACATGAACAATGGCCCAGCGTAGTCCACGCCACTACGTATAAATGGATACCCTGGCTCCAATCGTTCAGTAGGTAAGTTACCCATTTGTATGTTCAACGGTTTAGCTCGCATGCGCTTGCACTTCATACAGGTGTGAACCACTTGCTTAGCTAAGTTACGCCCTCTAGTAGGCCACCATGTATCACGAATTGTGGCCAGTAATAACTGAGCCCCTGCGTGTAACAATTCTGTATGCTGATGCTCAAATATAAGACGAGTGAGTTTGTGTTTGCCGCACAATAACAAAGGATGTTTTTTATCATAAGAAAATGTGTCTGAATATGATAATCGACCACCTACTCTAATTAGATCGTGTTCATCTAAGAATACGTTCAAACTAGATATACTACGTGGGCTTGTTACTTGACGGTTATGTTTTAATGTGTCATAAACATTTAAAAAAGCTTGTTGCTGTGCAATCCTAGTTAAAATTCTAACAGAAATATCCAATTCATCTATGGATAGGCAACCTGTGAGACGTTGTCGTTTTAGTTTTGTACGGCTATTATTGACAAAACGCATAATATACGCCACTACACGTCGCAAGCGATTAAAACGTGAGAACCTATCGAATATAAACGAATCTGATTTTGTTTGAACAAACAATGAAGTTTTAATTGTTTTCAATTCAGGTAAATCATCATGATGAATATTACTAGAATTAATATCATGAATGATATGAATCAGGAACATTTAGAAATGATGGGCCGCGCCACCATACGTCATTAGTTATAAGTGAATCCAAATGTACACCGCGCGATAACAAGTCAGCTGGGTTTTGTTTACCGGCTACGTGAAGCCAAGGCTTATCACCCGTGAGCTCATTAATTTGCACAACTCGGTTCTGTACAAATGTCTTCAATAAATTAGGTGACATCTTAAGCCACCCTAAAACAATTGTTGAGTCTGACCAAAAATATACTTTATGAAAACTCAACCGTAATGAGTTACAGATTTTATTAAATAACTTTGCAGCTACTACCGCGCCACATAGTTCTAAGCGTGGTACGCTAACCGGTTTGACGGGTGCGACCTTACTCTTTGCACATAACAACTTGACCGATATCAGCTGTGCATCTGTATAGCTGCGTATACAATGTGGGGATGACAATATGACTTTAAATGAAAACACTGGCAATACTGGTTTATAGAAACATTTGTAAACTATCAAATTAATCCGAACATCGAAATTAAAAAAAAACATTTTTTTCTAACAAACTAAATAACTTAAAACTGCAAACAAAATAAAACACCATTTATAAAATTGGTACACTGACCTGCGATAAGAATGGCAACGCAGCTTGGTTTCATTCATGATAAAGCTACTTAGCTATTTAACTAAGTACCTATAATCCGTTTATGTGTCCTGTCACTATTAAAACAAAGCGTCAAATTTCGCACAACACAACACAACAACAAAGATACGATAACACTCGCGCGGCGACTTCAAACGGGCGCGGGCGCAACCGAAATTCCAGAGAAAAACAAAACGCGTCACAGGCAGGACGGAGGTCCAGTGACACACTGACCGCGTAACCTAGACACGTCGACAAGTGAGCAAAGTAGAAAAAAGCAAACTTACCTATCTCTTTCGCACATAGATATTTTGCGATTGACATGAGTGCGTAACAGGAAAGTAATAACTTTCGCATGCATTTTTTCATATCTAGCTGTGATGACACGCTCTATGACTCCTAAGGCTCGGGCATAAAGTATAATTTGCATTGAGAAAATAAATTTGAAAGAAAAGGCGTAGGTTTTTAAAGTAGCGAACTGGCAACGTGTGTCGTTAACCTGTCGCGTGCTCATCTGTTTACAATACATCATGTAGAAAATACTTAAAATGAAAAATAATGTCCTGTGGCTAAACTACTGGATATATTCATTTGATTTTTTGTGTGACGGTTGGGAATATCATGACTTATACGAAGTTTCATTTATGATCATATTGTCCTCCCCACATTGTATATGCGCAGGCGCCATATGCGTCTTGCGAGGCGTCACAAAAAATATGTAATTCAATAATGTGCGAGTTTTCTCCAATGACATAACGTGGAATGCGTATATTTTTTAAATTTGATAATTTTGTTATGAAATTCTGCCAATTTAAAAGTATATTTGTTGGAACTGCATCATCCCACCCTATCTTACATAACCATAGTTTTTGCAAAATGATTTTAGCTATAATAATAGTTGGTGTAAGTAAACCCAAGGGATCATATATCTGTGCGATTACTGAAAGAATATTGCGTTTAGTAGCGTGAGTTACGTCATGGTCACATTTAGTGGTAAAATACAATTCATCAGATGAATGGAACCACCCCATGCCTAGTGTTTTGGTATGACAGTGTTCGCCTTGTGTAAATTCTTTAGACGTAGACAGTGGTTCAATTTGCGGAGATGGTGAATTAAATACCCACTTTCTAAGGGAAAAACAACCCGATTCTAATACTTCAGAAACGTCTTTACATATTTGTAGCAACTTTTGTTGATCCTGATGTCCCGTTATTAGATCATCGACATAGAAGTCGTCATTAATTACTTGTGCGATGACGTCATCCTTACATTCTAACGCAAGTTGCTTCAAACATCTAATACTGAGATATGGTGCGGAAGCCGTCCCGTAAGTGACGGTGTTAAGCTGGAATACACCAAGCGGCTCAGATGGATCTTCCCTCCAAAGTATTAATTGCAGATTTCTCTGGTCAGGCTGAATTAATATTTGCCGATACATTTTCTCGATGTCGGCGCATGCAACATATTTAAATTGCCTAAAACGAAGCAAAATCGAAAACAAATCATTTTGTAACGTAGGTCCAATGTGTTGAATGTCGTTTAATGATTTGCCCGACTGGACTTTGCACTTGCCGATACCAGAAGTATCAATTAATGTAAGGGACAAAACACGGTTTTTCAGGAGAGCCAAAAAACGATTTTATTTTTATAAATCTGTCTATAACTTTTTACTGTCTGCTCCAATTTTAATTGTGTCTAGAGCAAAGTTTCTTAGAATTTCCTCTTCTTTCATGATATAAACGAAAGATTTTGGAATACCCAGTGGTTTAAAATATAGCATGTCCCTTACATTAAAAAAATATGTTTAGTTGTGCCTTACCTTGCTAATATTTTATGTGTAAACCGTCAAGCATAGTGTAAGCAGCAAGAGAAATAGAAAATTATACGTAATTCTATTGTAAAGGACTTTTACAGTGTTGCAATTTGATGTAACTATAGATTATCTACTAAAATTATGGTAATTTAACACCATGGAAATAGGTTCTTTGCATGATTAATGTTAGTTTCAGCTTAGCTATCACAGATTTAAATGAAATTTAGGGATACAAAAATAAAACGATTTATTGTTAATATTTTTTTTTTTATTTTCGACTTTTATGTCTGCGTAATTATTATAAATTCAACACACTAATCAGTCTATAAAACTTTTTGTTAAGCTTAAAAAAAAGTAACAGTGTTCTAATTAACAGTTTTACACACCTAGGTATCAATGTAAAAATAATTATGATTGTATTATTGACTCCACGATCTCTTTTAATTAACAGTCCTACAAACTCTGTACTTTTAATAATTACGTTTAATTGGATTTATAATTATAATCACCAAATTAATAAAAAAAAAATGTTTTCTCAGACTTAATCGACAGTCTTATTTGTTAAGTAATTGAATGAATGTACTGAAACGAAAGACAGATGAAAAAATATGAATTGTCTGAAAGATGAATGAATAAATAATACATATAAATGATATGAATATTAATATAAGAAATATATATTATTACAAGAATAAAATAATTAGGAATGTTAATGGTGAAATTGAAATGGTTGGAATAACTTTTTCTATTTGGTACTTTATCTAGTTATCATCATCAGCTGTCATCACATCTTCATCGTCATCGGTTTCATTGAGGGTATCTTTAACTGGCGATTTATTCGGAAGGTTCAAATATTCACGATGAAATCTTTTTGGTATTATACCGGTGTCGCACAATTTTTTGAGGTCATTGTATTTTGGAATGGAAATTGGGAGCCTCTCTTTATATAGAGATGGCAAATTGTCTGTGTTCCTTTGACTTATGTCATTACTAGTACTTTCAGCTGCAGATTCATTTTTTTTGTCTATATTTTTTGTAATTTTACCTCTAACAACACTTCTTTTCCCAATCCCTTTACCCTTTCCTCTTGCGTTAAAATTCTTTGGAGGTAATTCTTTGGAGAGTTCTATGTCGTAAGTATCACCAGTCTCTAACATTGTATATTTAATCTCAATTTTCGTCAAAGCATTTTTTTTAAATGTGTACACTCTTATGTTTTTCATACGCAGATCTTTATTTTTAAGAGTAGCTTGAGTGAATACAGAATCCGCCAGATTCTGGAAGTTAATGAAATCTGTATGCTCTAAGACACTCACATTATATGGTTGAGGCCTTTTTCTAGCACTCTCTATGAAACTTGGCCATTGCGAAGGTGCCCAAACAATTAGTTTTCTTACTTCCCTCTCAATAACAGCATGCATGCTGTCAACTGGCATATAAGTGTGTCCCGCTAGAAGGTAATTAATTTGTATAACTTTTAGATTTTTAGATTGTTCCAGGAAATGTTTGAACATTGAAAATATAACTTTATTCTTATTTTGCCCCGTGCAGTTGTCACAGTATAATAATAATGTGTTCACTGCTCTGTTATCGATTTCTTTTAAGTAGTTATACAGACATGTTGCTATTTCACAACTTCCTCTTTTACCATCAGCCTCACCCCATATGTAACAGTATCCGTTCTGCGTTCCACTCTCATATACTGTAAAATTGAACACAGCGTACTTTCTGGAATAATACAACTGCATACTTTCACCTTACACCATTTTTGAAGATCGAAACTAGATACAACAAACGTGCTATCGCGTTTTTGATTTTGATGAATATGAAAGCGTTTATATGTGGCTTCTTTTTCTAATAAATGAACTTGTAACTGTTCATTAGTCGTCATATCCGGATTATTTTCGTTTTTAGTACATAAGAGACATTTGTCCTTCTTAGGAACATGAAATGCATAGTTATACTCTTTAAACATACATGTAAATAATTTTTCGCTCAAATAGTTTTCGGACCTTTCTTCACAATATTTAATGTACAACCTATACAAGTTTGAAAAGTTCTTAAATTGCTCTGGCAGATACAATTTGGTAGATTTTTTTCTACTGTAGTGAGAAGGTAAAGCCGGTAATGCTTCTATGTATTTCTTTGCATTGAGTTTTGTGTTCTCGTCATATTTATTTGGTGCTGTACGTGTTCGACTATCATCACAAGACAGTCCTTCTTTAGTATGGTTTAATGTATACAAAATGTAAGTTTGGCTTATATCGAGAGTCTTCAGTATAAATTGTTGGCACACCTGCCTCCGTCCTTCGTTTTCGTTTATAAAGTACTCATATGTTAACGAACGTCTGCTAACTGCGTTTTTAGTCTTCTGACGTTTTACACTGATTGGTCTAGAACATTGCACAATCCAATCCCGTTTTTTATCGTCATTAAGTGCCCAAAAATAATCAAATATAGATTTCCTTCTTTCTTCTGTAATTTCGTAACATTTCCTGCTACATTTACCCTCTTTACAAGGATTTTCTTGTAACTTTCGGGCTTCTTTTACGTTACCAGATATTGTCTCGTAGGATAAACCTTTTTCTTTAAGCTGTTTTCGTGACTTACGTTTATTTTCAGGTATTTTTTTCTTCTTAAGTACGATTTCTATTTGGTTTGTTTTTGTATTACTTTTTTTTGACTTGGTTTTCTTTCTTTTTCTATTTTTCTCGTGATCTCCTGAATCATCTGAAGTTTCTTCTTTGTCTGACCAAAGATTAGAACTTCCCGAAGAAAAGTCTTTATCCTCGCTATCCGTTAGAAAATCCATGCAAGATTTCATGAATTTTGATGTTACGCGACGTTTTTTGTTTGAATTAACTGTTACGACTTCCTTAAAAGGTACGTTGTTATCGATTTCGCTTGATATCAAATCATCATGATGTAGGCCTTCAGCCATCATAGTGTCTTTGTTTGTAATATCAATTGCTATTACATTTGTAAGTATTGTAGGAGATAAGAAAGTTTCATGACTTCCATTTTCCTCTTGCGATGAGGTTTCGAGAAACATTGTGCAAACAGCGGTGTTCTGTATTGTCTCTGTTGGCACGACGTCTATGTAATTATTAGACAATGACAGTGGCTGTATATTCTCCAGTTCTTCGCCTGTATCATTTAACTCACGTGATGAATGTGCGATCACAAAAGAATCACAATTGGATGCATCAGTTTCTGTTTCAACGTTTAGCGGTGCTTCAATCTGGTCATTCATGACATCGGATAATACGTTTAAAGGATTTTCAATAACTTGACTACAAGGGTAATCATTATTGATTACAGTAGTACTCGTTGAACTTTCATTAGGTTTATTAAAAAAAGAATGTGATCGAGACAAGGAAATAGTTGATGTGTTTATGATTTCCATGTCATTTTCAACAGAACACAGGGAGTCATTACTGCTATTAACAATAATGTTAGGTCTATTTGAACTTCTTGTTGTTAACTGTGTTTCTGAGTCTACATCACTATTTTCTATAAAACTTTCTGAAGAATCTCTTTTGTTTTCAGTAGACCTAAAAAGAAAACAATGAATACGATTACTTGATTTAAGGCATAAGGCAGACTTGTTGTATGGGTCAACTCGAGTAAAAATCCGACAACACTTTAACGTAAGGGACATAACAACTTTAGACTCGCATTGTTTATAAAGTAAAGATCAATTATTATTCTTTTAAATCATCAAAAAATATTTAATTATCACAATAGTATTATATTTGTAAAATTTAATTAATTTCTATTAATGCCATTAATTACAACAACTTAAATAAGCTAATTTTGATGAACACTTAATTTAATGTAAAGTCAAACAAAATAACGAATGTCCCTTACATTAATTTATTGTATACTTTAAATAATACCAAATGAATGGTGTAGACAAAACCTAGGTATTAAACGCAATGTTTAAAACATGCAAATAATGCATAAATCACTATGGCGTAGGAAGCATTGCATGCAAATACGAAAGCACCTGCAATTCAAGCATAGTTACAAGAATAAAACCCGGGATTTCAGTATAGCAGTCGTACATTATAAGGTTGTTTTTATTTTATACTAAGGTGCAGGACGAGCAGGACGTTCGTCTAATGATAAGCGTCACACCTGCCCATAACAAATGCAGTGCCATTCATAACTTTCATAATTATACTTTTACTTAAGTATCCCTTTTTACCCGGCCCGGTATCGGCACAGAGCGAGAACATACAAACTAGTTTGTACAGGACTATGCAAATAATTATCTAAAACTTCAACCAATTTATCTATTCTCTAAATAATAAACAAGATCGTTACATAATGGTAGGTACATAAAAATTATTGTCATCGTAAAATTGTAAGTTATACATACCTTTCTATAGTTCTCTTCATGTTAATTAATTTTTCCCTTCGGGCAAGTAAGGCACTTATCTTATCAGTGATATTACTATTGTTCTCACACATTATTTATTTAAATTACTTGTAGGACACCTTATTACAATAACACATCACTTAATCCAAAGATTAGCGTTGATAGATGTAATAGAATGACACAATCGTAACAATAACAAACTTCAACTGCGCGCGAACAAGCACGCGCGGGGCCGTCGCGTCTTACCCCTCCCCCGTATACACCCGCAACCCCTTACGCTCGTCGCGCGCGCAGGAGAGATAACCAATAAGAGAATCAAATTAATGTAAGTACTCGGTATTTTAGCAACGATCTTTTAAACAAATAAAGTAAAGCAAATAAGAATTTGATTTCTAGTTGTTACGTAATAGGCATATTACAGTAAGGAGCTTAAAATAAAGATAGTTTTGTGAGATAATAATGTAAGAGAATAATTCTTAAAAAACTCTAATCATGAATTAAAGTAAGGGACATGTTATTTAAATCAACTGATTTGAGGTTTAAGGTAAGGGTGTAAATTATTTAACACTATGACTTACTTTATTTTTCAGAGAAAAAAAAAATGTAAACGTCTGTTACATCATTTTTTTTGTCATAAATCGTTTTACGCAGGCCAAAAATTTTTAACGTAAGGGAATTTTTTTTAACGATAGAATTTTTTTAATAATACCAATCGATAGAGCAGAAAATTCTGAATCCAATGATATATATATCTCATTTTCGCCAAAATGTCCCTTACGTTAATTGATACTTCTGGTATCGAAGTCAAAGACAACTCTAAGTTTGGTTGTTGTACTGTGTTCCCTATAAACACCGTGATGCGGTAAGAAAAAACAAGGTGAACAATATTCCGTTATGTGACTCATGTGTCCCAGACCTAAATATTCATTCATAAAATCTTTGTACATTTGTCTATAGCTAGGTGCGCTCCTAATGAGTTTGCGTTCGAGTGCGAGAAACCTGTTTTTTGCCATAGAAAATGTGTCATGCAAAACATCGGCCGATTGACTGAGCGGAATGCGTACAGAGAAACGGCCCTTATCGTCGCGTAAAGTCGTATCTCTGAATAAATTTTCGCATGCAGTTTCATCCTTAGTGAAAATGTTATTTGTTGGAGGTATTTCTTCCAGTTCCCAAAAACGTTTGAGTTCTGAATCTAAAGTTTGCGTGTGATTACAATGAGTTAGGTTAACACGTGAAACCTTTTCATGAACAATTCCCGATATGATCCAACCCAGTTGTGTGTTTTGCAGGTATGGACCATTCGGCAACCGTATGAGACCATCTCTAAGCAGGTCCCAGAACCTATCTGCGCCTATCAATAAGTTAATGTCGCTAGACAGATAGAATTCGGGATCGGCAAGTTGAACATGGTCTGGTATAGATATACTATTGTGATTACTTCTTAGTGAAGGTAATTGTGCTGTTATACGATTCAAAACCAAACAGTTAAAGCGCGTGTTGTACGTGTTCGTTTTGGATCGTATTTGGATACAACATGATTGTGTGGATTGAGTGATAGTGCTACCTACTCATATAACTTGAACAGTGGACTGTATCAACGGAAGGTTAAGTTTTTTACAAAGCGATTCAGATATGAAGCAATGTTGGCTCCCGTTATCGAGGAGAGCTCGCGTTGTGTGGTATTTATTTTGTGCGTCCGCTATTTCCACTAATGCGGTCGATAATAATACTGCATTTGGAAAAGCATGCTCCATGATATTATTATCTTCCCTGCGAATTGTGTGAGACTTGCAAGACGTGGTTAGCGGCATCTGTGTTTGTGAAGCACTCGTATTACATAAATCAGACTGTGGCACTATTTGCGTGATTTGAGCAACAGCTGATGATGTACGAGAGTCCGTTATAGCACCAGTGTGAATTAACGAATTATGTTTTTTGTTGCAAAACCTGCACGGTCCATACCAACAATCGTTTAAGGCGTGATCTGATCGTAGACAATTACGACATAACCTTTTGTTCTCAATGAAGTCTATCTTATCTTTAAGAGATAGATTTAGGAAATCTTCACAAGAGTACACTGGGTGGTTGGAACCGCACTGAGCGCATTTGTAACGAGGTGAATGAGATGATTTTTTCTTATTGTTATCTTTGCGTGTTATAACATGACTGTGTGATTTTGTGACCGACTGTTTCTTTGTGTGCGAGTCTGACGATTGTTTGCTTTGAGGCCTAATCGATTCTAAAAAGTCAGCACGATCCGTGAGGAACTTCATCAATTCAGACAGTTTTAATTTTCCTACTTTCGGGAGGGTACTTTTGTGACTTTCCCACTCGCGATCGGTTGAAGAATCTAACTTCGAAGTTATTATGTGGATAATTAATGTATCCCACGTATCTGTAGGTTCTCCTAACGTCTTTAACGCCCGAATGTTTCTCAAAACTGTATCTATTAACCTACGGATTTGAGCAGCTGATTCTTTATTCATTGCTTGAGCATAGAATAAAGCTTTGACGTGATTACTAACCAGCAAATTGTCATTATTATATCTATTCTCTAATAGACTCCAAGCAACTAAATAATTGTCAGAAGAAAACTCGAGTGCCTTTACTACTTGTAACGCATCACCTGTAAGAACTGACCGTAGGTAGTGGAACTTCTGAACGTTGTCTAGATTGTCACTATTGTGTATCATAGATAAGTAAGTGTCGCGAAACTCGAGCCATTGGTCATATGAACCGTCGAATTTCGGTAACGAAATTGTGGGTAACTTAATATAGTTAGAAGTTCGACTTTGACCCACAGAATCTTGCTTGAAATTATCCTTAAGAATACATTTAGCCTTGCCTACAATACCATAAAACTGATTTTGGAACGTTTCTCTCTCTAGCAATTCCCTATCCAGATCACTATCTGACACATAGGAGTTTAATTCATCTTGTAAAATAGAAAATTGATCGATTAATAATTTAAAAGAAAGATAACGCTCTTCTAATTCCGCTTTCTGAGCGCCCGTTATTTGCGAATCATCCAATGACAGAAGGTATTTTGAAAATAAAGTTAATTTTCGTTTAACGATACCTCTTTTCTTAACTAAATCGCGAATAATGTCTTCATTAGTTTCTATTTCGACTATTGAATGTCTTTTGTTATTGCTCATATTGGTGGTTTGCAAGAGAAAAGAATCAAGTACTTACAGTTAACCGGTAGGTTTGAGTCCGATGTAGGTAGACGCACAATGTTACACCGTACACTGGAATTTTGCGAAAAAAGAACGATATTAGCACAAATTAAACTGAGCTCTGGGTTTGGGTAGTAAAATGGATGGATTGACCTGACCGCTGCACGTTGCCGTTGCTCCAGGTGTTGATCCAGGCTCCAGCACCAGGGATCCAGGGGCTGGTCCAGATGATTGTTCGGCTCGAAGGTCCAAATATGTTTGGGATTTTTGGTTTCAGGTCGTCGGCGTCGTGGATTTGAAATTAGACCCAGATATGCTCGTAAATGTGTATTGACTTTTGAGTTTTACAATGGTTTTGATGTAGTCGTCGTCGCGTCACACAGATCAAAAAAAAAAAAAAAAATGCGCGCGCGCCGCTGTCCTCGCGTTGTCCGTGCCCGCCCCTCCTCGTCCCGTTCCGCCACCCGCGTTAGTTGTTGCTGCCGTGTTGGATAGATGGCGCCGTGGTCATCAACAAATATTTTAAATATAAAATTTGTGGTTAAAAACTTCATTTTGGGCGTTTGTGTAAAGTGAATACGATGGCAAGAATGTTTTTGTTTAAATCTTTATTAGAAGAGGCTCATGCTTTGGATAAACAAGAAAAGCGTCGACAAACGAACCAAATTCGAAGTTTATCTTTATTAACCCGAGATGACGACTATGTAAGCGTTTATAGATTGTCAAAGGAACTAATTGACCAACTAGAGAATGAGTTACTGCCTCTGATAAAGCCCACAAAACGTCGAGGCAAAGGACTTTCAAATCGTGTAAAAGTAAGTGCTACATTTCAGTAAGTGTATACTTAGTTACTTTTTAAGGTATATATACAGTTTATAGCTGATAGATTTGTAACCAAGCACATCAACATAATTTATCGCTTAGACCTCATCAAAACACTTCATAATAAGGAGAATTCCATTTATGTTGTTTCCCTGCTAGCTATGTTTTCATGTTAGTGTAAGGACCCCATGCCCCTATATTAATATAGTTATAAATAGGTACTATTATTATGCATGTAATAACCCCATTGGTCCCTATTTTCTTTTGACTAGATCTAGATTATTTAATTTTTTATTGATTTATTGTTTCACAGATATTATGCGCCTTGTCATTCTTGGCTAATGGTAGTTATCAGAAAATAATAAAAGAAAATATAAGGACATATTTATCGCAACCATCAGCATCTCGTTGCATAAATGAAGTAGTGGAAGCTCTAAATAATCCAGCAATAGTAAAAAAATATATAAGGTTCCCTCAAAATATACAAGAAAGACAAATGTTAAAAGAAAGGTTAGCAGGTATATTATAATTAAAGTGACTCTTCTTTGATTTTTACATTTTTGTTATAGTTAATAATGTTAGTGGTTACTTTTAATTGCAGGTTCTACAAAAAGTTTGGCTTTCCAGCAGCTCTTGGATGTGTCGATGGCACTCTGGTGGCATTGAAAAGACCAGTAGAGAATGAAGAACGTTTCTACTGCCGCAAAGGTTACCATGCAAGAAATGTACAATTGGTAAAATGGATTTCAATGTTGTAATCTATTACTATTAGGAACCTATTCAATTAGTCTACTTAATATTTCTTTTTATATATTTTTTTCAGATAACAGATGCAGATCTAAACATTTTAAATGTGGATCCAACATATGGTGGAGCTACTCATGATAGCTTCATTTTTAACTATGGTGTTATAAAAGCCCACTTAGAGGCATTAACAAATGCTGGTGAAGAAGTTATTTTGCTCGGTTAGTTAATCCCTCCATATGGTACTTCAGAATATAAGCCTAATTATTTACTTATGTAAAAACAACATAATTTTTTTTTTCAGGTGATTCAGGATATGCTCACCGCGCCTACCTTATGACGCCAATTAGTGGTGCTGAAGATAATTCCCCAGAAGCTTACTACAATAACCGTCACATAACTGCTCGCAATTCAGTGGAGAGAACAATTGGTCTCCTAAAAGGACGATTTAGGTGCTTGTTAGTACACAGAGTGCTCAATTATCATCCAGACGTAGTTGCAAAAATAGTTATTGCATGTTGTGTTTTGCACAACATGTGCAATCGCGGAGGAATGCCGGCATTCACAATTTCAGAAGAAGAGAGACTAGAAGAGCTCCAAACAATTGCTGAAGTTCAAAGGAGGCAAACTAGGGATTTGCCATCTAACGCCGATTTAGCTCTTGGGCAATTACGTAGGCAAAACTTAGTAAATAGGCTATGGCGTTCACGTCATAATTAATTTATCAGTGGTGTCGTTTTGTCCAATGGACAAAATAATAAATTCAATAAAACCACTCTAGTATCCGTTTAAAAGTGTTTTATTTATAATATATTAAATTAACTTAAATTACTAAAACCTATCTCTATTCTTAGCCTCTGCCAATGCTTGCAGCCCTTTCCCCACTGCAGCCACAGCTTCAGCTAAAATCCTGTCTCTCTCTGCACTCCTTTCATCCATGGCCCTTTCTCTATCCGCACTCCTCTCCAGAAAGGACTGCAGGATTTGTGCATTTTGTCGTTGTATTTCCAGCTGCTGTTCTTCCACCCTTAGGAATCTCTCAGTAGTGGTGGAGAATTCCGTTCGCCGTTGAGATGGTGGAGGAGCAGCAACTGAAGACATGTGACGTGATGCTGAAAAAAACACCGATTACTATTATGCGTAAATAAAAAAATTTAAATAGCAGCTTTTCGTTGTCATTCGTCTGAAAAATGAAGTTTTGATAGGTAGTTATTTTTATTTTGTACTTACACACGGAACCAGCACCTCGACTAGCACGAGCCATATTTGTCCTGGGACCGCGAGAAGGGGAAGCAATTGGCGTTGCGTGACGTGAAGCTAAAAAGATAAATATTTACTTATTTACATGAAGGTTCTATAATCTCAATTTTTTTCCTAAATTAAATAGATATAAAATAAGAGTACAAATGAACTCAGATTATGTTTTTGAACTAAGTTCATCATTGAGCATGAGCAAAACAACATTGTATTGGGTTCCCACAGCCTATGAAATTGGCTTTTATTTTCTCACAGAGAACCTCGTCACTTCTATGAATTAAAATATTCATCAATCATGTTACACACACCTCAACACTCACACATATTTGATTAAAACATATTAATATAGGTACATTTAGAATAGTAAATCCACACTTTCACTCTTGTAAACTTGTTCTATTAAATTTCAATTCTGGCCGATCACTGTCTCTTAAGATACAGGTCTCCTAGTTTAAGAGACAGGGTTCATTATTATTTTGTATGCATAGACTTATTTTATAGAGTTAAATCTTCTGTGCACAAAACTAAATTATATGCTTATTGTATTGTATTTTTGTCACCTTGTTTTGAACTGTGTCTGTGTCTGTTATTCGGATAAATAAACAATTTTATTTATTATTATTATTGCTTGATATTATATCGAATAAGAACCATCTTAGACAACTACCAATAGTAAAAATTAAACATTAAACCATTTTTAAACATAATCGCATAGAAGTTTTAAAACAATAGTGTTCATAGTTGCTAAATAAAATGAGAAAACGTTGGTATGAAACATGCAACTTTAAAATTCTCCATACCTAACCGTCGTGAAAGTTGTTTAACATTATTGGTCACTTACATGACGAAGCAGCAGTTCGGCGACGAATCACTGGGGAGCCTAATTGGGTGGCACCGCGGCGTGAAGGAGAAGGTGTGGGTGTGTGTGAAAGTGTTATGGGTGGAGGGGACAGGCTAGGATGATATATATGAGGATCTGGAGGAGAAATGTGTTCTATCTGGATATTCTGGAACAACAGAAACAATCCTAAAAAGCAAACCTTTACCTGTATAGTAATTAAATATTAACAATTCCAAGGAAAGTTGCAAAAGTGCAGCAGTAAATAATATTAAAGCACTTAAAATTTCAATAAATTGAAAAGAAATCTTATACAGAATATTAAATAATAAATAAACAACAAAAATAAGAAACTAAATTGCTACTTCCCAAAAGTATAGCTCGGGTCAGAGTGTAGCAGATCTGTTCTCAAGATATGATTTGAGTCGTCACAGTTTCATTATACACTACTGTGATAATTCAAATCTGTCTACCCAGGCACATACCGGCAAAATGCTTTGGCTTGTTCCAACAGTTGAGCTGGATGAGGAAGCAAACAGTCTTCTTCTTGAAGCTACAGGACCTGGTAGTCTGTAGTTGTAATTACTTTGAGTATCCTCAATCAGTTCGGAACCCTGAAAAGTAAATTGAATATAAAGATAGGTTCTACATTTAGATCTAATAGAATAGAATCTAGACACATCAGCAGATTTTTATTAGTGGGTATGTACCTAGTAGTTAGTAATATAATATTAACTTACATAAATCACAATAGCTGGTGGTTCCTCTGTAGGTGCCAGACTCTGTTGTTGTTGTGGTGGTACATGAACCTATAATAAATAAATATAAACAGATAAATGCTAAATATCATTAATTAATCATGTAATATGTACAATTTTGAATTAAATTTAAATATCATACATTGTCAGTATACTCAGTATCTGCATCTTGTATTTGCGCTTCATGTGATGGAGATGGAGTATCACTTTCCTGAAACAGGTAATAATAATATTAATAAATTTGCCAAATAATTCAAATAAAAATACACTCTATATTATATATATTTTTAACAGACAGATTGCCCAATTCTTGGCCACTACCAGCCAGACAGGATTGATGCAAAAAAGCTAGCACTTACCTTACCTATTGCATATCGAAATCTCTTACCGGATATACCTGTTTGCCTAAATGTGCATCTCCTGTTGAAAAACCTCCACCACCACATATAGCAACAATTCTTTCTTCAAGCTCTGATAGCTCCACTTCATCCTCCACCCCACCACCAGTCCTACGCCTAGCAGCAGAGCGCAATGCTACTTTTTTTTTTATGGAGTTCCTTTTGTCAGACCAATACTACAAACAGACATATAATTAAAGAAATTATAAAACAATTATGTTAAAGTTAACACATGTATTTTTCAAACTGTATTAAAAAAAACATCCTTTTCATATTATTAATAGTCATTGCTTCAGTAAAATTAACAAAAAGAAAAAATTTATGAAACCAAGGAACACACTTTAAAACAAGATTCGCTGCACATTTCAAGTGGTTTGCTTTGAGGAATGTTAAGTGGTTTGCTTTGAAGACTGCTATGTGGTTCTACTAACTAAGATGTAGTAAAAAAAGCGATGCTAACCTTGGTCCACTTTTTGTAATTTTTAATTGTGCCACCTATGCTATTTAGGCGCACGGCTAGTGCCTCCCTCTGGCGGCGACTTCCCTCTCTGGCATTTTGATTTCTCAAGAAACCCTTCGCCATGCCAGGGTTTCTTTCCATATGCTCTACCAGAGCTTCAACCTGAGCCGACGATGGATGAGAGGAACGTGTCTCATTTAGACTGGAACATTATTGTTGGATTAGAAAACAAAATAAATACTATTTTAATTAATATAATTTTTAAACTTCACAACCAAGAAATATAAACTTACTTCATGATTATTTCACAATTATTTTCGGCACAACGATCAAAACAAACAAACAAAACAATGCAACGCACAGACGCAATAACAAAATATTGGCTGTCTGACACTCTGACACTGACATTTCTTTTTTTCATGAGGTAAGGGAAGCATATATATTCATTCACGAATTTAGTTTTCTGTTTTTTTTTACTTAATAGCTGGCTTAAATTTCATAAAATAAGAAATTTTAATTTATACATCATATAAGCTAAAATTCTGTGCCCAAAACTCAACAATTGTGTCAAAAAACTACAATCGATAAAACTAGATTATCATTTTGTTGAGTGTGGTAATCTACAATATTGGTCGCTTCGGAGCTCACTTCACTTCGCAAGAGACTAGGTGATGCTTACAGAATGCAAAGTCAAGGTCATTTTGAACCTTATGCGAAGTGAGAGTGAATAGCGATGTGAGATGCGAGTTGTTATTTGAATTTTACAGAATCAGCGCACTGGCCGCATTGAAATCTTTTATACACCGATTTGTTTGTAATTTATCTCAGACTAATTCCAAAATCAAATTTTTGAAAATTCTGTTGTTTCGGTGGCATAAAAATGTCTTGATGTATAGGAGAGGGAATTTTCATTTGTGCGAAATTTAGAAAACAATACGAATTACGTTTAGTTACAGTTTTTTTTTCATTTTTAAACGAAAGATAAAGTTAAAATTGAGGTGTTGTAGCCATGCAACGTCGACATTTGACGAGGGCGGAGATGTTACGAGCTGTGGGAATGCTGGAAGCTGGATCTGTTCAGCGTAATGTTGCTGAGGCGATAGGGACCCATCAAAATGTAATTTCAAGATTGTGGACACGCTATCGTGCCACAGGTGAAGTAGCGGAGAGGCACCGGGGGCCAAGTCGCATCACTACCCCCAGACAAGACCGATTTTTGCAAATTACTGCGCGAGCACAACCAAATGCAACGGCGACTCAATTGGTCCAAAGGCTGCGAGTGGAACACCAAGTGCTTGTGAGTGACCAAACTGTAAGAAGGCGACTGCATGAAAGCAATCTACGCTCTCGTAGACCACTCCGGGTCCCACCTTTACGGAGAGGCAATCGTGGACGACGATTAGAATGGGTTCGGAACCACGTGGACTGGGGCCGTGACCAATGGTCCAATGTGCTGTTCACGGATGAAACCAGGTTCGGCTTTCATCCAGATTCACGAAGGACGCGTGTTTGGCGAGTTCCTGGACGATGGAGCCGTCTCCAGAACCCTCAGGAAGTTCACCCATACCAAGGAGGAACAATTATGGTTTGGGCAGGAATTCGTCTTGGAGGACGGACGGATCTCGTTTGGGTGCGGGGCAATATGACGGCAGAACGATACGTCCAACAGGTGCTGGGGCCCGTAATCTTGCCCCACAGAACACAAATGGGGCAAGATTTCCTGCTCATGCACGACAATGCCCGAGCACACACGGCGAGAACGGTAGCAGCTTGGTTACATACACATAATGTTAGGGCCTTAGACTGGCCTGCTCAATCGCCAGATCTAAATCCCATTGAGCATGCGTGGGATATGCTGCAAAGAAGAGCTCTGAAGGAAGTTCCTGAAAATCTGGCTACAGAAGATCAACTTTTTGCGCACCTCAGAAGGACATGGGACAATATTCCGCAGCAAAACATTGACAACCTTGTTCTGAGCATGCCGAATCGTTGCTGATGTGTTATGAACATCATGGGCGCTTTCTCAGACTACTAACTTCAAGTTTATAAACACAAATTAAATGATTTTTCTATTTTTTTCAGTTTTTACTCACAAATTAAAAGTTCATTCATATACGGTTTCCGTCTATGCTTCATTTTTTTTCCATAAAATCCTGAAATTTTAATCTATACCTTAACCATTATTAAAAAATGGTAGAATATTAAATAACGTATCTTTTAAATATATACATGTCATATAAATAATTAACACATTGATAGTAATTCGCTTTTTTAAAAATATCCCTAGACCGTGTTGATGTGTGTATTTTGAAAAAAATCTTCAGGGTCTTCTGAAGAATTCATTGAAGTATATGAACAATCACTCTCACTGTCTGAGTCTAAGGTCTTTTTCCTTTTATTTTTTTTGCTTTGGATTATTTATCAGTGTTTATTTTTGTTCTCATTATAACTTGCTCTTTTCAGTTTTTTTAGCCGTTTAGTTTATTCTGCTTTTTCCTTTTTTCTTTCTCATTTTTCAGACGATAAAGTGCATCTTTGTAAGTTATGTTAGTTGTTTCGCTTCCTTGACTTATCCGTTTCTTTAAAGTTTTAGGTATGTCGTTACGTGAAATAGTTTTTAATAGTAGCTCTTCGAATGAAACTCGTTCTTCTTCTTTGCTTTTATTTATTGTTGAGCTGACTACTACATTATCCAATATTTTTACTTTACAAGAATAACTGTTGGCATTGGTATTGGCATTATTAGGACGTGAAAGTATGAAAGTTTTAGGGTCCTTTAGTCTCCCACTTTTGAAACGTAACCCGAGTACCTGAGTACGTGTTCATATCAGCCTTTGTACCATTTTCTGTCGGTAGCTTTTTCTTCATATCCCGTGTAATGTTTGCAATAGCCTTATCAATTTCGTCTGTCAATCGTCGTATCTCACTGTTAATTGTTTTAAGGCATACACTTATTAATGTTGGTACTTTATGTTCTTTCTGACTGTTATCTTTCTTGGTGTGACTTCCTTCAACATTTTCTTCACGATTGTGATCAGTATCATTATTTTTGCTGCTGGTGTTCTTCCCATCTTGACCATGCCAGACTGTCGAATTTTCCTGTTGGGATTGCATCTTTGTTCAAAGGGCATATGCCCGCTTTCCTGAAGCCATTTTGAATGATAACAGGATTTAAATCATCCCATATATTAGTTATGATTCTGGCAAATTCTTGTTTTGGGAGTTTTGCTCCCACATGGAGTCTTTGCCATTTCACAAGTTCGCTGTCCCATTTGTCTTTCATAGGTTTCATTGTACTACAGTCTAATGGCTGCAGTATGTGGGATGAGTGAGCCGGCAGTTAAGAACCGTAATGTTTTCGGCAACTAGTAGGTCTATGACATTCAAATCTACATGTGTCTTATGACCATCATAGACCAATAAGACTGGTCGTTCTGCTCCGATAGCTGGCAAAAAACGGCTTTGATGTATTGTTCGAAAATGGTGGTCTCCATCCACCCTTTTTTACTGACAGCGTAAGCTGTATGAATGTTATCATTTTTAACGATGCGCGTCATAATTTAGCATAATAAAACTACATGACTAACGAATTTAAATATAGTGAACTTATAACTGGGTAGCTATCAACAACTTAGAGAAATAGTCGCCTTCTACTATATTACTGTAACATACTCTTACCTAAAATAAATTAACTACTTAGTGCATCTTAGTGGAACGCGTTTCTCTAAACTTACAAACCTTCACGACAAATCGGTGTACGGAGTTAACTACTACAACCCGTACATTTATGGCCCTTCGAGCCTTCGTGTATCTTAGTGTGTTTTCTCTTGTTACAGTAGCGAATCGGTTCAACTGGTCTCCCGGAAGAGGGTCGCCCCAGTTGGATTGAGAAGGCGCAAATACCTAGCCAGAGTACTGGCACATTGAGTACCAGAACCAACTACAACTACTGGAAGAGCCTTCAACTACTGGAACTAACTACAACTCCTGGAAGAGCCTTCGACTACTGGAAGAGCCTTCAACTACTGGAACTAACTACAACTACTGGAAGAGCCTTCAACTACTGGGAATTAACTACAACTACTGAAAAAGCCTTCGACGATATCTCGAACAGTCTTCAACTACAAGGGGAATCTCCGGGACTTTTTGAAAAGGTATTTTTTAACTACATGGAAGCTGTCATCTATAATCAAGATGAATAAGCTATCGCTACAATCAACATGTTTTGAAAATATCAAAACATTATGCGCCAACTATAACAAGGATAGCAAAACCAGAAAAACAAATGAATACTTGAACAAGCGGCTGTCCTCGTTAGAAGCTCAATGGATGGATTTCAATGCACGGCATACATTGCTGTTGCAAGAAATTGAAGACAGGAACATAAACTATTTTGTGGAAGATGTCTACGGTAAGACAAAGACCATGTACGAAACAACTAAAGCAGCAATTTCAAAATGTTGCAAACTACTGAGGAAAATGTCAAATTCAACTTGACAGACTTATCAAGAGAAGAACCTGATGAGAAGACCAAAACTTTGCTAACTAAACAGGAATGCAACTTCAAGGCCATCGACCGAGCTATGGCAAAAATTGATTTTGATGCCTTAGGAACATGACGATCACTTGTCAATCTTGAAGTCAAAGTGGGAAGCTCATTGGGAACTGGAAGCCTTACTGAAAGGTACGAAACATACGTACTATGACCAGTTCAACAGCATGGAAGATAAATATGACGGAACAAGGAAACGTCTGAAAAGCAAGATGTGGTCCACCGCTCATCACCAACATTCAACACCAAGAATCGAGATCCCAGAATTTTCTGGACACTACAGTAAATAGATATCTTTCAAAGATCTGTTCCTGGAAACCATGCATAAAAACCCGACATTGAATAAAGCTCAAAAAATGCAGCATCTGAATACCAGGCTGAAAGGTGAAGCTGAAAGACTGGTGCAACACTTGAGCATCAGCGCCGACAACTACACTTCGTGTTGGGAGATACTAACTCAACAGTACAACAACCGTCGACTACAATTCTCGTCGTACATGAATACTATGCTGCAGTTGCCTGTCATACAGAAGCCAGACGCTTACAACTTAAAGAAGTTGCATGACGTAACAACGGAATGTCTAAATGGTTTAACAAACATTGGTTTTGATATAACCAGTTGGGATCCGATGATTGTCCATCTGATGTCACAGAAACTAGACTGTGGGAGCTACAATGAATACATAAAAACCTTGCCCGATAACAGAGAGGTGCCAACACTACAGGAATTTATGTTATACTTAGAAAACCAGTTTATGGCGTTTGAAACCATGAAGACTTCAAAGAAGGACATACCGAGTTCAGAGAAGTCAGCTGGAACTGAAAAACATGTACCTCGTAAAAACTTCGATCATAAGAAGTGGGTTCCAAAAACTTACCACACTTCATACGGGCAGTGCCCTCTTTGCAAAAACAATCATGTTTTAATGCGATGTCCGCAGTTTATTGACATGGATACAAAGCAAAGAAACAGCACTGTTGCAAAATTGCGACTGTGCAAAAACTGCTTGTTTAGTCACGAAAACCAAACTTGCAACTCTACAAAAACTTGTAAGGAATGTAGTATGAAGCATCATACGCTCTTACATTACAACAATTCCAATAAAAATACACCATCGACGAGCAACGAAAACCAATGCTCCGGTCAACAACCTTCGAGGGAAACAGAAACGCCAAGTTCGAATCATCTATCAGCCAGAGAGATGGAAGTCTTACTGACAACCGTCCAAGTCAAGGTCAAATCGGTAGATGGGACTTACGTAACTCTTCGTGCGCTCATAGATCAGGGCTCACAAGTTAACTTAATAACTGAAAATGCAGCACAACTGCTAAAACTGCCAAGAAACAAACTAACTGCGAAGATATCTGGAGTTGGAACTGTATCAGGCGATTGTAGGGACTCCTTACAATAACATGCAAATCAATCCATTCCGAATATACTTTCAACACTGAAGCATTGATTATGAAGAAGCTGATCAATAAACTACCAAACAACACATTCAAACGATCAGAGTGGTCGCATTTGCAGAACTTAAAACTAGCGGACCCTGATTTTAACATTTCAAGGTCTTTTGACATACTACTTGGAGCTGACGTATATGCTGAAATAATACAAGATGGAATATTAAGAGGCGCACCAAAGTCACCCGTTGCGCAGCAGACACAGCTGGGATGGATTTTGTATGGAAAACTAGAAACTTTAAACTGTCACGTCACACTACTCGACTTGGCTGAAATAACTAAATTTTGGGAATGTGAAGACGTCACCAAAACAAACACTGACCGATCTCAAGAAGATCAATGTGAAACTTACTACAAAGAAACCACTCGCCGTGGTTCAGATGGAAGATACATTGTGAAGATGCCTTTACGTCCGGATTATGAAAATAAGATCGGAACTTCGAAGACAATCGCAGTATCACAATTGCTGCAACTAGAAAAAAGGTTTAAAACAAATGGCCGACTTGAAAAGTTATACAAAGAGTTTCTTAGGGAATACCTGGAGTTAGGCCATATGAAACCAGCACTACCCATGACACCTTCAACTACTGAATGTTTCCTACCACATCACGGAGTACTTCGGGAAGAGTCTACTACCACGAAACTTAGAGTTGTCTTCAATGCATCTCAGAAAACTAAAACGGGATACAGCCTGAACGGCCTACAAAAAAAGGGCCCCAACCTACAAAAAGATATCCAAGAACTTATCATAAAATGGAGAACTTACAAATACGTCTTTACAGCTGACATCGAGAAAATGTACCGATGTATCTGGCTGTCTGAGGATCAACAACATTTGCAGAAAATTATTTGGCGAAATACGCCGCCAGAGAAGCTGCAAGTGTACCAACTTTGCACCGTCACTTATGGGACAAAATGCGCACCGTGGCTAGCCATGAGAACCATCAAACAACTGGCATACGATGATGGCTATAAATACCCCATGGCTGCCAAAGTACTACTGAACGAAGCATACGTCGATGACGTTATAAGCGGCCCAGGAACTCCAAACATCTCTAATCGATATGTTAAAGGAGGCCGGGTTGTGTTTAACTGGAAATATGACGAATAATGTCAACCGGAAATGACTAAAAGGCGACTGCTTTCGGAAATTTCACAACTGTATGATCCGCTGGGTTGGCTCTCACCCATAACTATTGCGGCAAAGATTATATTTCAAGAAGTATGGGTCAACAAACTTGAGTGGGATGATCAGTTACCGTCACACATTACTTGCTGCTAAAACAAGAGTAGCACCGTTATCACAAACGATCACATTACCGAAACTTGAACTTTGCGGCGCGCTCTTACTATCGCAACTCATCGAAAAAATCAGAGAAGCCCTGAATGGTTTCGATATAACTACGAGCGTTTGGTGTGATTCCCAAGTGGTCCTGGCATGGATACAGGGGGATACATCTAAAAGAGAAAAATACGTCGCCAATCGAGTGGCAAAAATAAGACAAATCATACCAGCCGAGCAATGGCGTTATGTGAAGTCGCAAGATAACCCTGCAGATTGTGCATCGAGAGGATTGCTACCAACCAAGCTAACAACATTCAGCCTGTGGTGGGAAGGTCCTACATTTCTGAATACCTTCCAAGAACAAAGTCGTGAAGAAAACATAACATGCACTTTTAAAACTAACACAGGCACAGTTTACCAAGCGAAATCGAACTCTATGAACAAAGAGACAAATAATTGTATTCATAACTTATTAACTAATTGCAGTTCATTGACCAAAGCGATCAGAATTGTAGCATGGATACAACGATTTTCGGAAACGCACGTAACTACACGAAACGTGAAACCGGATGCCTCACTTTGTGCGAATTAAACAATGCAAATGAACAAATAACAAAATATGTCCAACAAACGGAAATTACACAAGAATTTAAACAACTTATGAAGAAAGAAAATATTTCTACAAAAAGTAACATTTTTAAACTTAAACCATACTTGGAAAACAACGGCTTAATCCCAGTCGGGGGTAGACTGAACCATTCCAGTTTACCCTTTGAGATGAAGAATCCCATCATTCTACCTAAGGGGGGACGACTTATTGACTTGGTGATTCATCAAGCTCACCTAACGACTTTACACGGAGGAGCCAGACTAACTTTAGCGCACATCCGTCAACGGTACTGGATCATTGGCGGTAACAGAGCGGTGAAAGCTGAACTACGGCGCTGTGTGCGTTGCCATCGCTACAACCCGTCGTCAAAAAATAGAGTAGTAGTAATCAACATCAACACATTTAATTATTTGACTTAATGTTTTATCCTTGGAAGTCAACTCTTGAATTTCTTTGAGTTTTTCAGAACTGACAGAAAGATTTGACAAAATCAAATTTACATGTAGATCTAAATCATTGTCTAGGTCTTCCAAAGAGATTTCTGGTAAAGCCATTCGAGAAAGAGTATCAGCAACATAGAGATAACGACCTAAGAGTCGTTAACGGCCTAGCGGTCTAATTTGACCATTCTTTTTAGATACAATAACTAATGGGCTCACCCACAAGGTTGGTTCCTCAACACGGCATATTACACCAGTTTGTTCAAGATTATTTAGTTCTTCCTTTATGCATGATTTTTTATTTTCGTGGGAAAAAAATATATAATATGAAGAAATATATTATAGAAAAGGGAAAAATAATAAAAAAATCCCAAAGCAATTTAATAATATTTTTTAATAAAAAAAAGGTTAGTATCATTTACGATACTATATGCACTAAGAAGTCTAAAAAGTCTGAACAATGTCTGTCCTAGAAAATTTTACAAAATTAGTAAATTATGAACTAATGGAATTTATTGAAGCAATCTGTATTCTTTTTGGAGCAAAGATAAACTTAGCACTTTTCACACATAACACTGCTGAGAAGATGACAACCCTGCATCATGCATTTCATGCGTTTTTCTTGTCTTATTTGTTTGTGGCCAATTCCATCGTATCTAACATCGTTTGATGGTATGACTTGCAGAATATGCCTTCTCTTGGGAGGTGGATTTTCTACCGGGCTGCTGGTGCTAGGTCTGCCTCTTGGCGGTTGTGGGAAAGCTCCATATTTGCACAGCGTACCTGCTAACTCTGTTCTGAAGTCTGCTAATTTTAGGACCTGCTTCGGGTTCACTTCTTTTATTGCACATACTTGTCTGTACAGAACCCATGAATTGATAACCGAAAGATCCAAAAGGTGGTTGAATATGCGCATGTACCATTTTCTTGTCTTCATACGAATTCTGTATCTACCTAAGAATGAGTCCATCAAGTCGACTTCGCCCATATGGGCGTTGTATTCGCTGACAAGTTTTGGACACGGGATGGCCTTTCTTCTCTTCTCATTCTTGTCATATCTGTCTATAGTTCCTACAGGTGATGCTCCCACATACGTCGATAATAGGATAACTTGTTTGTTATCTTTCCAGCTCACTATTGTCATGTCAATTCCTTCGTAATTCGTCATATATTCTTGAAATGTGCCTCGCACCACTGATTTTTTCATCACATCTTGCTTAGTGGGTAATTTACAGGCTTTGCCTAAGCGGTTTCTTTGTACCGTTCCTAAACACAATATCCCTTCCTTTGCCATGAAATGACATAGTGGCAGAGACGTATAAAAATTATCAAAATACACGATGTGGTTTTGATTTCGAGGAATCCCTCTTGAAAGTTTTATGACTGTGTTGCCAACTGCTCCCACATCTGCTTCATTGGTATGCATCGGTTCTGTATCTTTTCCCGAATAAATTATAAATTTGTAGGCGTAACCTGATAAGGAACACAACATAAAAAGTGTCCCATTTTTGTGGCGCACATTTGTTCGTCGATCGATAGACGCTGATCCATAGGTACACTAGAAAACTTCGCATTTAGTTGGTCTATTACTGGTCGTAATTTATGTAGCCTATCGTGCTGAGGATGGTCCACTGTCTTATGTTGGTCATTATTATTGAAATGCAGTATTTGCCTTATCTTCTCAAACCTGTTCACTGGCATTGCTTCTTTGATAGCTACAAAGCCGTGTTTATTATTCCAGTACGATCGCACGCTGGGATAATGATACACTGACATAAATATTAGTATTCCAAAATACTTTCGTAACTCAGATACAGTTATCTTATCAGGGCGTTCAGGTTGCTTCTGTGCAGAGTATAGATTTGTTTCTTCAATAATTTTTGCCAGGAAGTCTGGGGTAAAATAATATGAAAAAAACTGATATGGGGTTTCAAGGGCCATAATATCTGGAGGTAAATCTGTAGAACCTTTGAACTGTATTTGGCTATCGCAAAATACCATAGACTGCTTTTTCCAGAGTAGTCTTTGTGTATCTATTGGTCGATAGGCATCTTGGCGAGAGCTAGGACCTGGCAGCATGTTATCCGTTATATTTTCATACTGACTCATCAATGGCGGTTCGTGCAGGTCAAGTTCAGGTTCGTCATTTCCTGCCTGTTCTTCCATGTCATGACTTTCAAGCTCCGCTTGTAGAGCTTCACGAGTAGGATAATATTCTAAATCGTCCCCATCCGATTCTGCATCATCCTCTGAGATCTGACCGCCTTCTAACCGCTCAAGCAAATCTTCTATATCTCTATCTTGCATATTTCTAGCAGCCATTCTGTAGCAAAATGTATAAAATCAAGCAAAGCCAAAACTGCAATTTACGTACCTAAAGCATGACGCTAGTGCATGGAGTATCGTTTTTGATACCAACAAAAAAGTTCACATCTTCGGTAAATTACAAAATATCCACTAAAAATTAATGAACTATCAACAAATTTGAAGACGTACCTTTGCAGTTTACAATTTTCTGGTGAAAAAAAACTCAAGATCTAACTGAAATGAATGACTATAAACTGGCAAATCTCACTTCGTTGAAAATGAATTGCGAGTGTTACAAAGCTAGGAAAAAAAGATGGCCGTACTGTCACCCGATGACATTTTTTTTTTGAAGTTAATAGGTACAGGCAGCATCACACAGCCAAGTAACTTAAATCGAACGTAATGATAATCGATTAAAAATAAAAATAGTCAACTTATCGTTTTTGATACTGCATGCATTTAAGGGTTAATACATCCTGTAATTTGAATGGTACTCGCCTGCACGGACTTATAGTTGGGGTAACATCTGGCTTCCAGCTAAAATCACATTCAAAATTTGTCAAACAACCCAGACCCTCAAACAAGTTATCATATTTTTTTAGAATATTTTGACATGGATTGTTGATGGATGGGTTATCATTGTTAGACGATACAAAGTTGACCTTTTTTATCAAGTTCATGGCTTTACTGGTTACCCTTCCTATGATGTTTTGACAGTTTAAATCCACTATGTGAAAATTTACATTATATTTATCAGTTTTGTGACTGACTGACTGATAAGTTACACTGTCCAAGTTGATATAACCTCCCCAGTGAATGTTAATTTATTTATTATATTTAGGTTAACCAACAATTGTTTACACTATGTACATTTCTGACTTAGTGACTAGAGTAACATTTACAAGTGCAACAATTAATTACAGGTTAACACCACATGCACAAAAAACGGTTTAAACATAACATATTTATAAATTATTGACAGTAGAAACTTGTACAAACAAAGAATAATTAAAATATTAATAGAGAAAAAAAACAAATAATAAACAAAGAAATTAAAAACAGGTTCAAAATAAAATTAACTCAAAATTAAAATCAAAATCGAAATCAAAATTAAAATTAAAGTCAAAATCAAAACCAAAATTAAAATTAAAATTAAAATTAAATCTAAAATCAAAATATACTTTAAATTAAATTAAATCAAATTGAATCCCCATTGGATTATTTAGAAAAGCTCGAAGGAATTTATTTATACTATCGTGGTGTACATCTACTAAGTCACTGTGGCCATTAAGGATGTTGCACATTCTAGGTATCGGAGAATTCGCACCAAGCACTGACTTTCGAAATGGCGGACACAGGGGTGTTATCTTATTCCTAGGTTATCTAGAAGGCGCACGGAATCGAATAAGCTTCAGTAAACCGGGGCAGTCAATCTTATTGCGCAACAGTTTGTAAAGAAACATAACATCGCTTATATCTCTACGCATAGACAACGTCTGCATCTTGAAATGGCATAGACGGACTTTATAAGAGTGCAGACGCTTAGATTTCCCGTCACTAAAGGCTAAATGCCACACAAAACGTTTTTGGACCCTTTCCAGACGCAACATGTGAGTGGCATAGTGAGGTCTCCACACAACACTACAATATTCCATAACACTGCGTACGAAACTGTTATATAACATTATCTTAGTGCTACTTTTACGAAAGCCTTTGGTGTTACGAAGTAGGAACCCAAGCATTTTTGATGACTTTTTAATAATGTTATCAATATGAGGCACAAAAGTGACCCTCCTGTCAAAGTGTACTCCTAGATCCCTTATTGTTTCGACTTCTTGGACTCGCTCTTGGTCTATGAAGTACTCTGTGTCAATACAACTAATTTTTCTCGTATATTTAACATGGTAACATTTCTTCGGATTTAGTTGCATTTTATTATTGCGGCACCATTTTATAACTTGGTTAAGATCGTGTTGCAGAAGTTCGCAGTCTCTTTTAGTCTCTATTACTCGTGCAAAATTTAAGTCATCAGCATACAGAAAAGGTTCGGAAAAACGAAAACACTCAAGAAGGTCATTAATGAACATAATAAATAGTATTGGAGCTAAGTGAGATCCTTGGGGGGCGCCCGATGTTATTTTGTGTGCAGCCGATCGAAAACCGTTTACAACGACAAAGAATTCGCGTTCAGCAAGATAGGACTTGAACCAAATTAATAAAGGCCCTGTTATACCATATGCTGCTAGTTTATATATCAGAATAGAGTGAGGCATTTTATCAAATGCCTTACTGAAGTCGGTGTACACTACGTCAAATTGTTTGCCTCCATCTACAGCCTGTATTAGGGACTCCGTGAATGACACCAAATTTGTGGCTGTAGATCTCGATGCTACGAAACCGTGTTGGTTATCATTAAGATACAATCGTAAATGTTGCTGAAAGTATGGACATATAATAGATTCAAAAATCTTTGCGAATGTGGATAAAATTGAAATTGGCCTGTAATTGCTTACGGTATCTTTTTCTTCTGACTTATGCACTGGGACTACCTTGGCCTTTTTCCATTCTGACGGAAAAGTTCCAGTAGCCAGCGATGCATTATATATTATTAGTAAAGGAGACACTAGAGCTGTGGCACAGTTATAAATAAAAACAGGTGGGATGCCATCCGGGCCAGGTCCTTTACTAATATTTAAAAAAGTGTAGTAGTGTATGTAGTGTGTGTAGTAGTGCTAAAAGAGTGTGTATACTTTTCTTTAAACTCGAATTTGGAATACCAAGCTTTTTATATGTGTGGTATGATATTACGTTTGTATCTGCCCCAGAATCCAACAAGAATTGCACTTCATTAATTGTTAGGTCTACATGCCACGGCTTACTTTCAGATATAATTGAACAAACATTATTTAGATAATAAATCATACCTATGACTAAATTATCGTTAGGTGTTACCATGGTCTCTTCCTGTGACTCCAATAGTCTAATAGACTTTGATCGGCAAAATGTAGCAAAATGAATTTGTTTTTTACACTTATGACATTGCATACCCATAGCTGGACATTTATGTTTATGTTGCTGACCACAACGACCACATTTCTTCCTCACTGGAGACTGGGACTGACTTCTAGGTTGGCTTTCAGTCCTGACTGGATGGCTGGCCCGCTGCTGCTGCTTTGTTTTGACTTGTCCAATAAAATTTGCTGAATTCTCCAGAATTTTAAATTGTTGTTTGGTTTCTTCCAAACTCTTGGCTGTATTGATTGCCTCATCTAAAGTCTTCGGACAGTCTGTCAATAGTTTTTCTTTTAGGTATTGGTTGTCACTGTGTAAGTTTAGGCTGAAAAGGTCCCTGAGCAAGTCCGCCGAATTCACACTCAATTCAATTCAATTCAATTCAAGTCTTTATTGCATATCACATGTGTTTTACAAGATCTTATTATTAAAATAAAGTTCACATGGACCCTGTCGGGCACAACAATTTATAATATTAGAGTAAGTAGCATTAAAATATATATACATAGCAATAAAATCTTCATTAATTAAAAATTTGTAAGTTCATTCATTCAAATTTAAAATAGAGAATAAAAAAGAAAAAAAAAACGAATAAATTAGAATTATAGTTAATCGAGATAAAATCATGTCAATAAGATAACAATGAGGAACAAAATGTCAATAAAATAAAATAAAATTAAAGTCAAATAAATCGTGTCACTAAAAATAATGATCAAAATACAATCATGTCAAAGCTAATAATCAGAACAAAATGTCAATAAAATAAAATTAAAGTCAAAGTCAAATACATCATGTCATTAAAATAATAATCCGAATACAATCATGTTAAAAAGATATTAAGAATCAAATACAACATGTCAATAAAATAAAAAGCATAATTCAATAAATAAGTAAAGGTAGTAAAAGTCAATCCATTTTGAAGTCATCATTAAAAAAATCATTCAATGAATAGTAGCACTTTTGAATTAATAGGTTTCTGACTCGATTTAAAAATATTTTGTCATTCTCTTCCATTCTGATGTCATTAGGAATCTTGTTATATATTTTTATTGATGTAACGTAAGGGCTAGTGCTGTGTAATTTTAGCTTTGATTGGGGTGTTACGAGCGTATTGTCGAATCGTGAACGCGGTGCATATCGGCGTGGCTGGTCAGAGATTTTAATAAAAAAGCTTGGATACTGTCTAACGAATTTACACATTTCTAAGATATAAATCGATGTCAGAGTTAGAATTTCCAGTTTTTTAAAATGTGGTCTACAACTGTCGTCGTTTTCAGTATGGACCAATATCCTAACACATTTTTTCTGCAAGATAAACAACTCATTTATATCAACACTATTTCCCCAAATAATGATTCCATACTTAAGCCATGCGTATGCGTAAGCGTAATAAGTGGATAGGGCTGTTTTTAAATCTGTTGATTTTTTGAGCTCACGTAGTGCATATATAAAACTAGATAACTTTGATTTTATTTTTTGTATGTGTGCTTTCCACGTCATATTAATATCTAAGTCCAGACCTAATAAAGTAAAAGTATCTACACATTCCATTTTGACACCTTCAAATGTAAAATTGATATCTAGTGGTTTTTTTTGATAAGGCCTAAATTGCATTATTTTGGTTTTTAAAAAGTTTATTTCTAAGTTATGGTCTTTCATCCAATTTTGTATATTTAACATAATATTATTTAGAGTGTCATGTAAGCGTTGAGAGTCATTACAGGAAGTTAATATTGAGATGTCGTCGGCGAACAGAACGCACGATTCCGTCATAATTTTAGGGAGATCGTTGACATATATTAAGAATAATAAGCACCCTGCCACACTACCTTGAGGAATTGAATTTTTAACACAAAGCGCATTTGAACATACTTGGCTGAGTTCCCCAGTATCATGATCCCAGTGGTCAATTTCTACGAATTGTTCTCGGTTTTGTAGATAGGATGAGAACCATTTATGAGTTATTCCTCTAACACCGATTCCGTATAGTTTATCGAGTAGAATATTGTATAGTACCTTATCATAAGCCTTTGTCATGTCCAGTAAGATTCCAATCGCGTATTTTTTACTATTTAAAATGTCCAGTATGTTTTGTGTAAATTTATATGTTGCTAAAATTGTGGATCTTTTTTTCCGAAAACCATTTTGAGATTCATCGAAAATATTAAATTTTTCACAGAAATTATAAACGCGCTTGCACATTGCTTTCTCAAAAATTTTCGATGATGTCGGTAGTAGTGCAATTGGACGGTAATTATTTGGGTCAGACTTCGAGTTTTTCTTGTGAACAGGCTTTATAATTGACTTTTTTAACGCGTTTGGGAATATTCCTTCAGAAAATGATTGATATATTAATAGGTAAAATGGTAATGTCAGTTCGTCAGCACACGATTTTATTAATATGGGAGGTAAGTCATCTAGTCCGTGGCTATATTTGCCTTTAAGGTGTTTTATTATATTATTTATTTCTTGCGGTGTGGGTGGATGTAAAAACATAGTGTTATCAGTCGGTCGGAGCACAGGTCGGCCGCGTGGCTCGGCGTCCCCACTATGCCTTGTTTGTCCTACCGATGCAAAAAAATCATTGAACAAGTTAGAAACTTGTTTTGGGTCGGACGTTAGTTTATTATGGATTGTCAATTTAATGTTTTGTTGTGTCTTGGTTAGTTTTTTATTAGTACGTTCTTTAATTATTTTCCACATCGTTTTTGTTTTATTGGTTGAGTTCCTAATTTCCTTAATAAATTGTATTTTTTTTTATTTATTGACTATCTTTTTTAAAGTTTTTTCGTATATTTTATATTGTTTTGTTAATACAGGATTATTGGAGTATGAAGTAAGAATTTTGAACAACCGTTTATTTTTACATGATATTTTAATGCCTCTTGTCAACCAATCCTTTCGTTTGTTTTGATTTAGTTTTATTGTTTTAATGGGTATACAGTCATTTAATATTTTGAGTAAAAGTGTCTCAAATGAGTTGTAATTTTCATCCATGGTTTTATCCGAGCTTAATATTAAGTTCCAGTTAATGTTTTTTAATGAAAGTTTAAATTTGTCTATATTGTTTAAACTAAATATTCTTTTTTTTGTTTTCCATTGTGTACATTTAGTCGGCATGGCGTTCAGTTTTTTTAAGTTTACTATAGTTCCTTTATGATCAGAAAAACCATAATCATGTACCTGAGCAATTATTAATTCAGACACAAAATTTATAAATACTAAATCAAGGCAAGTTGAAGTGGTTTCTGTCACTCGTGTTGGTTTTTTAATACATTGGATGAAATTATATTCTAGCATTAAGTTTAGTAGTGTTTTGGTTTGTAAGCTATTTTCCAGAATATTTACATTGAAATCACCTCCGAATATGATTTTATTTTTATTATATTTTTTTAGTAGAAGTTCTAGAATAAGTGTTAATTGTCTATAAAATACATCAGGCTGTCTATTGTTCCAATATAAAGTTATGAGTATTGTTTTAAGTTTAGGCAATTCAATGGCACATACTTCTATTACGTATTCTACCGACTTATCCATAATATCCTTCCGCTCAATAAATTCCAAGTCTTCTCGCAATAATATGCATACACCGCCGCCTTCGTAGTTCTGTCGACAGTATGACGCAGCAAGGATGTATCTGTTGATGTTAATTAATTCTTTCTTTCCTTGTGATAACCAAGTTTCCGATAAGCAAAGTGCCTGGTAGTGTCCGTTATTCTCGTCGAGAAATGCTTCTAAAAGGTGTAGTTTGTTGTTGATACTTTGCATATTTTGGAATAATAGTGTAATGTCAATATCTTCGGTGACGAAAGGTGCAAATTTCAGTCGTGTTTGTCCTTGGGTGATCGGTGTCGTATTCGTTTATGTGATTAGTACTTTCGTTGAGAATGTTGTTTTTTAGCGAATTAATTGGATGGATGGAGTCAGTTTTCTTTGTTTCGATGTTTTGTGTTGTCGTTTCAGTGAGTTCTTGTCGTCGGCCGTCTACTATTAATTGATTATTTTTAATGATCGCGTGGTGTCCCCGTTGTCTTGCTAAGCGTAGGTTTTCGTGTAATGTTTTTTTTTTGTCGGAGAGCAGAGTCACTTAAGTATTCGGAAATAAAAAGTCCTGTATGTTTGAAGTACATTGCGTTATCTAATATATATTTCGTCATTCTTTTGCTTATAAGTTCAATGACGAGGGGTCTCTTAAAGTTGTTGTTTCTTCCTATTCGTGAAAGCCCCTCAATATATCCAGTCAGGTCAATATTTAAGATGTCTTTGAATGCTTCAACAACACGATATTCTATTTCGTTTTCTGATTCTTGGTCGTATTCTGTAAGTCCGAATAGTACGATTTTTTTATTATAACTGTCCTGTTGTGGGTTTCCTATTGTTGTCATATTTTGTTTTATGTCTTTTAATTGCTGTTTAAGTTCTTTGTTTTCTCCTTGTTGAGTTTCTATTTCCTTGTTAAGTGTTTTGATATCATTTTTTATTATTTCTTGTTCGTGTGTTAGCTTGTGGGTATCCTTCAAAATATCTTCCTTTAAGTTTGTGATAGATTTTTGTATTTCTTGCTGAATTGTGTTCTTTAGTACAGATAGTAGGGATTGATTATTCTTTTCAAGTTTAGAATCTAGCAATCTACTGAGACTATCTAAGGTAATCAAAAGTCCTTCTGGTAGGGTTTCCTGCGTTTTGTTAGTGTTATTTCTATTCTGGTCGGGGGTTTTACACACGGTATTTGTGGTAATGCTTGTATTTTGTTCATCTTGTGCATCGTCAATTGACATTGTCGTTTCGTTTAGTGGTGATATGTTTGTTTTCCGGATAGGAGTATTGTCATTTCTATAGCGACGAGTGACATTAGTACAGTCTTGGCAACGCCAGCATTTCATAAGTTCGAAACTATTTTCTAAGTAATAGGCAGATGTCATATTTAGGCATGCATAGTGATATATACTTGCGCACCCTGTGCATTTCAGAATTTCTCCTGCGTATTTTATTTCTTGCTTGCAAGCTAGGCAATTCATTTTGTTGGTAGTTATTTATAGTTTTATTTAAAAACCTGATAGTATGCGATGTAGTTGTCCGATGTTGCGACCAATCAGCTGCAGTAACTGCGGTGCGACGAAGATGTAGAGGGCGGGGTCAATGACCTCCACCAATGATGAGTCACGTAGTTTGGTGTGTTAGTGGAGCGTTTTTAAAAATATCACTGGTTTTTTCTTTCACTTGATTATTGTTAGGTTTTCGTTGGGTAAATAAAGTTATGGCTTCAGTATTCTGACACCACACAAGATCTTCTTTCTTCTGATATAACTTTGATCACTGGTGGCTGATATTGCTTATAAGTTCAATGACGAGGGGTCTCTTAAAGTTGTTGTTTCTTCCTATTCGTGAAAGCCCCTCAATATATCCAGTCAGGTCAATATTTAAGATGTCTTTGAATGCTTCAACAACACGATATTCTATTTCGTTTTCTGATTCTTGGTCGTATTCTGTAAGTCCGAATAGTACGATTTTTTTATTATAACTGTCCTGTTGTGGGTTTCCTATTGTTGTCATATTTTGTTTTATGTCTTTTAATTGCTGTTTAAGTTCTTTGTTTTCTCCTTGTAGAGTTTCTATTTCCTTGTTAAGTGTTTTGATATCATTTTTTATTATTTCTTGTTCGTGTGTTAGCTTGTGGGTATCCTTCAAAATATCTTCCTTTAAGTTTGTGATAGATTTTTGTATTTCTTGCTGAATTGTGTTCTTTAGTACAGATAGTAGGGATTGATTATTCTTTTCAAGTTTAGAATCTAGCAATCTACTGAGACTATCTAAGGTAATCAAAAGTCCTTCTGGTAGGGTTTCCTGCGTTTTGTTAGTGTTATTTCTATTCTGGTCGGGGGTTTTACACACGGTATTTGTGGTAATGCTTGTGTTTTGTTCATCTTGTGCATCGTCAATTGACATTGTCGTTTCGTTTAGTGGTGATATGTTTGTTTTCCGGATAGGAGTATTGTCATTTCTATAGCGACGAGTGACATTAGTACAGTCTTGGCAACGCCAGCATTTCATAAGTTCGAAACTATTTTCTAAGTAATAGGCAGATGTCATATTTAGGCATGCATAGTGATATATACTTGCGCACCCTGTGCATTTCAGAATTTCTCCTGCGTATTTTATTTCTTGCTTGCAAGCTAGGCAATTCATTTTGTTGGTAGTTATTTATAGTTTTATTTAAAAACCTGATAGTATGCGATGTAGTTGTCCGATGTTGCGACCAATCAGCTGCAGTAACTGCGGTGCGACGAAGATGTAGAGGGCGGGGTCAATGACCTCCACCAATGATGAGTCACGTAGTTTGGTGTGTTAGTGGAGCGTTTTTAAAAATATCACTGGTTTTTTCTTTCACTTGATTATTGTTAGGTTTTCGTTGGGTAAATAAAGTTATGGCTTCAGTATTCTGACACCACACAAGATCTTCTTTCTTCTGATATAACTTTGATCACTGGTGGCTGATATTCTTGAGATCGGTAACATATTGGTCAATGCTCTCGTTTTCATATTGTCGACGATTAAATAGCTTGTGTCTCTCCATCGTGATGTTTATTTTTGGCAAAAAATAAGCCTCGAATTTGGCTAATAACTCTTTTTTTACTCTTTCTCTTTTACATCAATGTCTACGTCAAAAGAGTAAAAAATTGTGAGTGCCTCGGGGCCAATGAATTGCAACAAAATGGCAACCTTCCGTTTGTCATCCTCGTCTTCGAGCTTGTTGGCTCTTAAATAAATTTTAAATCTATTCAACCAGTTTTTCCACTCTCTAGGCATGTTGTTGCTTTTAAAGTCTAGCCTCTCCATTGTAGTGTTCTTTTGATACATATCGTCGGACATTGCAATTTGCAATTTATACGAGAATGGGCGCATTGACTGACTGACCTTTTTATGTTGACTTATCTTCGACTTACAGTAGTTGAAATTTCTTCTGACACCATGTCAGGATTGATGGTATCCATAAGAAAACGCCATGTCACGATTACTATTCTTTAATTCAATAATCAATACTGTATGAGGGAAAGCCGGACGCGCACCGACGCTTTGCCCGCAGTTGTCGTCACTTCTCTAGTGTTGCCAACTTACATAATTACTACTTATATAACAGCCTCTATAGCAGGGTCGCAAGGGGTCGTGTCATGAAAAAGGTTGAAAAACGATGTAAGTAGTATGTCCCACCTGTCGCGCAGTTGAACAAGTTCGCCTACGCTCCGTTGTGACTGAATGCCCAATAACGTACGATCGACTCGACTGTCTTGTATATGGTACTGGACTAACGATCACGCTAGTCCACTAATGTCGGCAAGTCGCTCGGCGAGTACGCTTCGCTGCCTGCAGTGGTATAGAATGTCCAATAATATACACTCGACTGACTGTCTTGTATATTACTGTACAGGACTAATGATTAAGCTTGTTCAAGACACGTCTCGCTGAAGACAGTGAGACAGAAGGCCCTACCTACACTACACGAAAATACACACATCAAAAATGTCTAGGGATCAAGCATTTTTATGCGGATTTCTTGAGATTGAGATGTGGCTTTGTAATAAATTTATGATTTTATAAATTTATATGGATCCTTTTTGGTGCATTTCATAATTTGAATCAGGAACTCTCAATCAAATTCGAGTAAAAGATGAAAATAAGCTGTCAATATTTTCCCTATAAAAACATACAACGCATTGAAGACATTATTAGTGCTACTGTTTCCCTACTACTGATTAAAACCAACGTTATTATGGAGCGGCGACGTCATTTAAGCAGGGAAGAAATGCTCAGAGCCGTGGGAATGATAGAAGCTGGTTCCCGGCAACGTACTGTAGCTTTAGCTCTGAATACAAGTCAGAGTGTTATCAGTCGACTTTGGACACGTTACCGAAGCACTGGTACCGTGGCTGAGCGCCATGGAGGACGGTATCGCTGCACCACACGGAGACAAGACCGATACATTCAAATCTTAACTCGAAGAGCTCCAACAATAACCGCCATGATGTTAGCCGTGAGGCTTCATCACTCTTCAGGGAACTTAATTAGCGACCAAACAGTCAGAAACCGCTTGCATGAAGTGAACCTTCATTCCCGAAGACCGCTACGGGTACCACCTATAGCAATGCACAATCGTAGGATTCGATATCAATGGGCTCTTGAACACAGAAATTGGGCAGAAGAACAATGGCGTTTCGTGTGCTTTTCTGATGAGTCTCGTTTTGGTATGAGACCGGATACAAGACGTATACGACACTGGAGAACCCCTGGACGCCAACAGTGATTAAAATCCTGCCAGGAAGTCCATCCTTATAGTGGTGGAACCATCATGGTATGGGCGGGTATTTGGATCGGCGGAAGAACTGAGTTGATTTGGATCAGAGGCAACCTCAACGCTCAAATTTATGCTGAGACGATTGTATCAGACGTCATCGTTCCTCTACAAGTGCAAATCGGTCCCTTATTTCAGTTAATGCATGATAATGCACGACCGCACACCGCAAGAGTTGTAAGACAGACTCTCGCCGCAGCTAACATCAATGTCCTGCCCTGGCCTGCTCAGTCGCCAGACTTGAACCCGATTGAGCATGCATGGGATATGCTACAGAGAAGAGCTCTGCCGAATATGGAGGGTATCCAGTCGCAAGAAGACCTTTTTTTGTTGTTGCAACGAACATGGGCGGCCATTCCACAGCGTGATTTGGATGAACTCATTTTGAGTATGCCAAACCGATGTTCTTGTGTTGTTAGTGTTCGCGGTAGAAACACGGATTATTAATTGTTTAAGTTACCCAATAAAATTTTAAAGAAAACTGTTATTTCAGTCTTTTTTTCGAACTTTAATGTTAGTGGTTCAAATGTCAAAAATCCCTTTATTAGGAAAATGGCAAATTTCTTTATTAATGCAAAGGTGACTTGGTTTATCGTTACTGTGACAAACGAAAACACTTTATTTGATGAATCCTTAAAGAAAATTTTAATTAATATCAATCAGGAGAAAAGTTATTGCAAAAATATATGTTGATCCCTAGATACTTTTGATGTGTGTATTTACAATAAATAAATGGGTACATTACAACTTAACACTTTTTGGTTCAATAGGTTTACCTATTGAACCAAAAAGTGTTAAGTTTGTTGTGTGTATTTTGTTATCGTTCACGGATTAACTGATTCCTATGACAGATTTTGAACGCTCACCTCATTTTATTTAATAAAACAAAACAAAGGTCATTTAATTATTTTATTTTACTTATCAATAAAAAACCTTGAAGGTTCTTCAAACAATTTGTCAACCGAACGCACGAAATCTTGCAATTAACGCCACCGCAATGTATCCGTATCGGTTTGGAACTTTATAGGAACAAGTGCCTTCTTCCATAACATCATGGAATCAGTGTCACGCGCATCACTTGGTTTGTAAACTTAACAATCGACATAGTATTCGCCGTCGGTGTTTGCAGTTCGTTGCTCGCTGCCATTAGTCACACGGTTTACGAAGAACGATGATAAAACCGTTTGCTCGATGACCCACCATTGAGCTCTGTATCAGTTTCATTATTCCAACTGACCCCGACCATCGATAGGACTGGTCTTTGTTTTCTTACTAAAACAACATAGAAAGCAAAATGGTTAATTACATTATATCTTACTCAAATCAAATTTCTCTAAAAATAATTTATTTAGTGTCAAACCAGACTTGCTACTTTTAACATGTGATCAACAGTAGCTTATCGGAAGCTCCAACGCCTCAATCAGCACACATACAAAATCTAGTCGCGGCGGTCATGTCGCCATTTGAACGCTTGAATTAGCAACTGAACGCAGTTAGTCAACTAACACGATGCAGCATCGAAGCGATCGTACGCAGAAAGTCACTAAAACACTATTTACCTAGCAACAGTGCCAGTCACAAAATCATCAATCGCCGATGATAAATGTATCATGTGTGCTCGAAGCTAAATTTTCAAATTAATTGAACGCTCGCACTTCTTATCTGAATATCTAGACGAAAACTCTAACTTTGATTTACAACAAAATTGCAAAATTTTCAGTTTTCAAACAAAACTTTGTTTGTAATAAATTCGTTGATGATCCTGACATGCACTTCGTGTTGCTGTTGGCGACAGGCTGTATGCGTGTGTGTGTAGTTTTCTTTCGATGACCGCAGTTGGGTGATAGACCTCGCACTCAGATTCGGACCTGAAATATAAACGTAATAATATCATTTAATAAAAATAATAATGCAAATAGATAGTTTTAGTTAAAACATTCTCAAAATGTTTTTTATCCAATACACGATACAATACAAAATATATTGTATACTGTATTGTATGCAAAAATGCAAGACATATTATGATTTATTTATGTCTCCTTACTAATAAACGTTTTATAGCAGTTACACGCCGATTTCTCTCTTTCAGTCGTCAGTAATTTGACTTTCGTAAGAAGAAGACAAAGCGTTGTGTTATTATACCGAAGCAATACAACGTTTATTAGTAAGGATGTCTTATGCACAATGAGCTGTCTCATCGCGGTCTAGGCGATTTCTTTCAGACAACCTTAGGAAGGATAACATAACAATTTAGACAAGTAAAGAGAAGGATAGTACACAGTAAAACTTATTACACTTACAGTATTTATTATACTTACATTTTTTCAATCAACAGGTTTTTTCTTGAGAAGGTAGCTTGATGAGTTGGTGACGAAGATGTGAGTGAGCGGCAGCAGATCAGCAATCAACACTGAAAGTAACAACAACCGATAGTTGTATACTAATGAAAGAGTAGAGTACGGTATCCTCACTTGAATACTTAAATTCGACTGTATCTAGGTCTTCGAAAACATGATGTATAAAAACGAAATCGTGTGATAATCCTACTGTATTACAAAGTTGTTGCAAACTACTAAGTTATAGTGAATAAATCAACAATTTTTCTTGTACGCAGTATATCAACGTAAAAATGAAGAAAAAGAAATGCATTCAGTCACAACGGAGCATAGGCGAACTTGTTCGACTGCGCGACAGGTGGGACAGAATGCCCAATAATATACTACTCATGTAAGCACCTATGTTCCGGCAAATAAATTTCATTTCATTTAAAGTGCGAAATATCATGACAGGTTCACCCGCACAGACCAACCGTTTTTATCAAAGACAATACATGTTTCGATGTATGATATTAGATCGGTATCGTTAAACGCGAGACAGGTAGCGTTGAGAAGTGCCAGTGAGTAACTACTTGTTTCGGAAATGACCCATCAGAACGTATCCACTCTCGAATCCCATACGTCAAGGTATATTTGTGTCGTGCTCCCGATATCAATTGGAATAGTAGCAATATTTTTTGACGATATAATATGATGCGATGACGACAACGCGCTTTGAGTCATCCGGTTTCAGGATTTGCTTCACCAAGCTGCCCGATGCGTCGAAGCTAAATGCTTCCAACGGGGTCCTTTATAAACTTTTTGTACATGTCGAACTGCGTGGGAGTCCAGTACATCAAATAGAATTTGTCTCGTCATCAAATCTCGTGAATGCATCCGTTAAACTTCAATCTATACTTCATGTCCCACACAGAGGCAAAAGCTGATTTTGCTTTAAATAAACCTAAATCCTTATCACGAGTCTCCTGCTTTGCCTTACGGACAACTTCTTCCGAGGATATGTTAGCCGGAATGACATCCTCAAATTCCATTAACCTGGTCGCCTCGTCGCGTCGCCAAGCGTAAGTTGATTTGCCTTGTAGTTCTTAGCCGATTCGCAATCGTCTTGTCGTTTTTTTTGTGGGCTACTCCGCGAGAATGAAAAGTGCCTTTGACTGTCAAAAACGTCTCTACTGGGTTTTAATTTATTTTCTCGTTTTTGAGCGGCATTTTCATGTGATTCCATAAAATATCTTAGAGAGCGTCTGTCCAACCTGTCCTCGTTATCACGAGGACCTCGTTTTCACGTTCCTTGTATTTTACGACACGAGATTTAGAGTGGCCCATTCACTTCTTGATATAACAATGTCTTTTCGTAAAGCAGGCAACACACACTCTGTTTTGCCAATCGACCAATTCGGATCTTGTCGTGAATCGTCAGCCGTGTCGTCCACATTACTGTTATTTTTCGCCGACTCCACTATTTCAATCCCATGGATTTGATTAAAAACATTGTTTCTGTTTTGGGACATGTAAAGATAAAGATAGTCCTTCGACATCTTACCGTTCACCGCACGGGTCGCTATCATAGAACATTAAATACCCTAACGGGAAGAACGAAGACTTCATACAAAAAAAATGCTAACAGCTTGCGACACTAGCGCGCCAGTATTTGATCCGTGAAACTACTTTTCGCGCCAGATTTTAAAACTGATGATTTTTTTTATTTTTTTTTATTTTATATTCTAGCGATGTATCATGAAAACAAAGCGAAAATCCGGTATTTAAATTGAATATTACCTGAATTTCGGTTTGTTTTATATATACACAATACATGCTTATAGAAATAGATTTTAAATAAAACGCAGTTGTAAGCGTTTTTTTATTTTTATTTTTCGATTCATGGTTTTTCTCGAAGCTTGGTCGATAAACTGTCTATTTTTTTAAATACAGTATCGTTTTAAGCGTATACATATAGTTGAAATTATTATATGCATTTTATTTTTATCATAATGATCAGAACAACCAAGCAACCATTCTATTTTTTTTTTCTTTAAAATTTCTGAGTTCACTTTTTATTTTAATTTTACAGCCATCTAACCCAACCCAACAATTGTTAATAAATTTTTAGATGAGCTAAAAATTTATTAACAATTGTTGCAGCAATCTCCACTGTATCAGTAAAAAAATATTAACATAATGTAGACTGTTGCGCATACAATTGTACTCTTTAAAACTTCTGAATAAATGACTTACCTCAGTGTTCTGGTCTGCAAGCAATGTGATTTTGCACTGATGGCAAATGGGTCCTAATTTTTTAATCATAAATCCACATATGCGCAAGCCTTCAGTTCACCAGAACACAGGTATTACAGTGTTAAATGCTTCTACACCGTCTGTTACATCAAATGTTTCAACAGCTACATTAGTTTCTTTATTGGGGTTTTCTTGTGTAAAAAAAGATTTGAAATCATTTAATATGACATTATTGTCTTCTTTGCAGTTCTTATTTTTACTGCTATGCAATAAATTGTTTATTGCGAAGGTTTTGGGAGCTACAACAAATTGTAGGGTGTGTTTGGGTTCGGGTTGCATACACAATTGCTGAGATGCAACCAAAACAGTTTTCTAATGGGTCTTGATTGAGTCTACGCGTTGATAAACTTTCTATATTATATTGTTTTGCTGAATTTAGGAATAGACACTCAACTGCATTTAGAGTTTTTATAAAAACCTTATAAGGCGGCCTACATCTGGCATCTGCAAATTTCTGGAACATGGCTTTCATTTCTTTAAAATAATTTAAATGTGGACTTCTTCAAATAAAATTTGTCAAGAATATTTTTCCTCTTTTCCGATCAGGCGTAATAAAGTAAAATTTTCAATAATAAAAGGAAGGTGTCAACGTCAAGAAGATTTATTTTATCTTAAATCAAAATTATTATTTCAATACACTCTAATAATAGTTGATTGATAATTACAGAAAACATCCCAACTAATAAAAGTTATCTTAATATTAAATGTTTACCATTTAGACAACTTACTGTTTGCAATCTTCGCAAGTATTCCTGCAGCGACTGAGTGGCTGAATACTTGGCAAACTTCATCTTTTGTTTTTTTTAATTACGTTCAATATGCTGCTTGGTTAAACCAGGTTCATGGATTTCTGTTATCTATTTCGAAGAATTCTTTTATGTGGCTCCACTCGGCTATACCTGTAATAATAAACATGTTACATTTGTTAGAAATAATGTCGGAAATAATTAACATGTTGGGTGCCAGGAAAAAAAACGCGTCTTACCATTCAAGCCACGTCGGTCAGTGCTGGTCGACATCTAGACTTTTCGTTTGGGCCGCGTCGGTCATAGCTGACCACGTGAGTGTTTTCAATCAACTCTTACAGGCCGTAGGGCAGCGCTATCAAACTAAATCCTATACTCATTGACCCGCGTGGCCCTCCAGTTAAACGAAATTACGTTGGTTTATGAAAAATTGAAAGAACATAGAAAAAAAACAATAATTACCAAAGAGTAAAAATTTGCGTCGTCAAAAAAAAGTTAATTGGATAAAAATTATACACAAACAAAAGAAAAAATGTGTTCAAAGTAATAACGATATTTTTTAACAATTTTAGAGTCTGCAAACAATCAACTTGAATACCTATCCAAAAATAAATCTTGACTAACAACATTAAGTATTTAAAAATTAAATTTTAATATGAACGTTGGCAAAACATTCCACACATAGAAAAGGTTTATCTTCGCAAGTGTCACAGAAAGTAGGCACTTTTTTAGTTTTGTTTCTGGCAAGTGCACGCCCAAAAGTGGTCACATTATTTTTGTAACAAACTGTGCACATCCGACGCACCTTGAGAGAAGGACCTTCTTTTTTCTGGAGCACATGTTTTTTTCTCATATTCCGTCCTGAAGTTGTTTCGGTTGTTGAAGATTTTGCTAAAAAACTTTTGAGTATTTCTTTTCTAAATTCTACAATAGGTATATTTTTATGTGTGACGGATCTGTATAAAACTAAAGCATTCACCAAGGCGACGTTTAAAATCAGATCAAATGCAATTTTTTTGTACCATTTTAAAGATTTTCTCAATGGTGTCTGGTAAGCTGCCATCTGATCAGCTAAATCCACTGCTCCTTTTGCCTTGTTATAATCTAAAACAATAGCTGGTTTCATTGTGGTTTTATTATGTTTGGTAACGGGAATAAAACGTGTTGAATGTTTCGTGGAAAGTACTAAAACCTCTCGTTTGTCTTTCCATCTTAAAACGGTTATGCCATCATCACTTTCTCTCGCTATGAATTGGCCTTTTTTTAGCTTGGTAGAAACTACTACTTTAGGGAAATGCTTTCTGTTTTTTCTTAAAGTTCCAATCAAATGTGTTTCATATTTCAAGAGTTCTCTGGCTAAGGGTACGCTTGTATACCAATTATCAGTATATAACGAGTGCCCTTTATTCAGCAAGTCCTGGCACAGGTTCATTACAACTCTATGAGGGGTGACATTAGTTTGTTCATTTTGTTTTCCAGCATATACACACATCAAAAGTATCTAGGGATCAACATATATTTTTGCAATAACTTTTCTCCTGATTGATATTAATTAAAATTTTCTTTAAGGATTCATCAAATAAAGTGTTTTCGTTTGTCACAGTAACGATAAACCAAGTCACCTTTGCATTAATAAAGAAATTTGCCATTTTCCTAATAAAGGGATTTTTGACATTTGAACCACTAACATTAAAGTTCGAAAAAAAGACTGAAATAACAGTTTTCTTTAAAATTTTATTGGGTAACTTAAACAATTAATAATCCGTGTTTCTACCGCGAACACTAACAACACAAGAACATCGGTTTGGCATACTCAAAATGAGTTCATCCAAATCACGCTGTGGAATGGCCGCCCATGTTCGTTGCAACAACAAAAAAAGGTCTTCTTGCGACTGGATACCCTCCATATTCGGCAGAGCTCTTCTCTGTAGCATATCCCATGCATGCTCAATCGGGTTCAAGTCTGGCGACTGAGCAGGCCAGGGCAGGACATTGATGTTAGCTGCGGCGAGAGTCTGTCTTACAACTCTTGCGGTGTGCGGTCGTGCATTATCATGCATTAACTGAAATAAGGGACCGATTTGCACTTGTAGAGGAACGATGACGTCTGATACAATCGTCTCAGCATAAATTTGAGCGTTGAGGTTGCCTCTGATCCAAATCAACTCAGTTCTTCCGCCGATCCAAATACCCGCCCATACCATGATGGTTCCACCACTATAAGGATGGACTTCCTGGCAGGATTTTAATCGCTGTTGGTGTCCAGGGGTTCTCCAGTGTCGTATACGTCTTGTATCCGGTCTCATACCAAAACGAGACTCATCAGAAAAGCACACGAAACGCCATTGTTCTTCTGCCCAATTTCTGTGTTCAAGAGCCCATTGATATCGAATCCTACGATTGTGCATTGCTATAGGTGGTACCCGTAGCGGTCTTCGGGAATGAAGGTTCACTTCATGCAAGCGGTTTCTGACTGTTTGGTCGCTAATTAAGTTCCCTGAAGAGTGATGAAGCCTCACGGCTAACATCATGGCGGTTATTGTTGGAGCTCTTCGAGTTAAGATTTGAATGTATCGGTCTTGTCTCCGTGTGGTGCAGCGATACCGTCCTCCATGGCGCTCAGCCACGGTACCAGTGCTTCGGTAACGTGTCCAAAGTCGACTGATAACACTCTGACTTGTATTCAGAGCTAAAGCTACAGTACGTTGCCGGGAACCAGCTTCTATCATTCCCACGGCTCTGAGCATTTCTTCCCTGCTTAAATGACGTCGCCGCTCCATAATAACGTTGGTTTTAATCAGTAGTAGGGAAACAGTAGCACTAATAATGTCTTCAATGCGTTGTATGTTTTTATAGGGAAAATATTGACAGCTTATTTTCATCTTTTACTCGAATTTGATTGAGAGTTCCTGATTCAAATTATGAAATGCACCAAAAAGGATCCATATAAATTTATAAAATCATAAATTTATTACAAAGCCACATCTCAATCTCAAGAAATCCGCATAAAAATGCTTGATCCCTAGACATTTTTGATGTGTGTATATTTATCTTATATGTATAGCCTGGTAAAGTGCACAGTTTAAAATGCTTGACCCCGTACTTGTGCCGTTTTTGTTTATTATATTGGCGAAATATCAAACGACCTCGAAACGGAACCATACTCTCATCAATGCATATGGCTTCACCAGGAATATAATTTTTCTGGAAATTATTATTCAGTACATCTAACAAGTGTTTTACGCGGTGAAGTCGGTCCAACTTATTATTATCGTCATCTTGAGAAAAATGTATCATTTGTAAAAGCAATTAAAACCTATTTCTAGACATTACAGTTCGTGGAAAGTTTTGGCTCATAATATCACTCGTAGACCAATAATCGGCGATTTTTGGAAGCTTTACCAAACCCATGTACAATATTAAGCAGAAAAAATATTTTATCTCAGCAAGGTTTGTTTCTGACCATGAGCGGATTCTTGCATGTTTCGAAGCTTCTGTGGTGCGAGTTATTTTAGTTATTGCAAAAGCATTAGTACTTTCAACGATTTGTTGTAATAAGCTATCCGTCACCAAAAGTGCATAAAAATCAGCTGGAAACTTGTTAGTCATTGACGTGCGAATAGAAACTGGCATGCCACAACATTCAGTGAAAGGAATAATATTGCGCTGATTACCTTTACACTCGGTCCATTTTGAGGATGTACTATTTTCTAAACCTTGGATAGCACGATAAATTTCTGCATCACTGTCTTCGCTTGTTGATAGGATCCGCAGACGCCTGTGCCTCGATCGGGGGGGTTGAATTTTTACTTCCTCGTCATCAGAACTTAGGTTTAAACTTTTGTCGAGAAAATCAATTTCTATGTTTTCGATCTGTGTTAAAATATCTTCCGTAATCTCAAAATCTTCAAATTCGTTCATAGTAATAATAAATGTTAATAACTTAAACAAACGGATACGCTATCGTAACAAATCAATCATTAAAACGGCGTCTCACATCGGGCGATAACTGCGTAGGCGCGGGAGAGTAACACGTCTTTACTATACGAGTGGTTTAATACGACTAATGCTTAGAACTAACACATGAATAAAGGTTATGAAATATATATATGACAATACACATGTACTTACACACTACACCACGGGGGTACGAGAGAAAAAAAAAAAAAAATGTTTACAAAATTACATTTTATTTTTTTATTTTTTTTTTATTTTTATTAATCTAACAAAATCAGTTACACATGTACTTAAAACTACACTACACTATTTAAAATTACACTATTTTCTAAACAATTTTGTTCGGTTTTTGTGTACAATTTCTGATTTATTGTTATTCACTATTTTTACATTTGGTTCCATGTCTTCAATTACAATGAATGGGCCATTAAACAAAGTATCCAATTTATTTGCAGTTTCATTTTTTATCAATATTAAATCACCTTTCTCATATCGCACTTGATTTACGGTTTTGTCGTACAAAGTTTTTCGCATCTGTTTGCTTTTAATCAAATTATTTCGCGCATCTCTGTGTGCTACTTGTAAACGATATCTTAATTCTAAACTATAATTATCTGGGTTATATAAAGGTTCTATGCTAGTACTTAATCTACTCGGAATGTTACTGGGTTTTCCAAAAACTAATTCATACGGGGCATATTTTGTAGAAGAATGTATAGTGTTATTATAAGTAAAACACCAAAAGGGTAGCCAGTGGCTCCATGTATCAGGGAAATTGTCGCATTGTATTCTTAAGAATGAACCCAAATGTTTATGCGCGTTTTCGAGCGATCCGATTGACTCGTGATGATATGAAGTTGAGTTCAATTTTTCAATTCCTAAAAGTGAACATACCTCCGTCATAGTTGATGACATAAATTCAGAGCCTCTATCTGTGGCTATAGTTTTTGGGATTCCGAATCTTAATATAAATTGATTAACTAATGTTCTAGCAACGGTGACCGTTTCCTTATTTTGAAGAGGATATGCCTCTACGAATTTACTTAATTCACACTGTAATGTAAGTATATAATTATTACCATCTATATCTTTATCCAAAGGTCCTACTAAATCTAGAAACACTTTCTCGAAAGCATATGAAGCTGTGGTGGTTATCACCATCGGTTCCTTTGTTTTTAGAGAATGTTTTGATTTTTGACATTTTTCGCATTTATTTACAAAGTTTTTGACGTCTGCTTCCATCTCTGGCCAGTAATATTTCCTTTTAATATTGTTTAACATCCTACGCACGCCTGCGTGACCACTGGTGGGTAGTAGGTGATAGTCATTAATAATAAATTTCTTATCATTGTCATTATTTATTCTTTCAACTCCTCGTAAAATACATATCCGTGGGCCGGTCCACATATCCTTATTTTTTATCTCTTCTATTAGTTCTTTAATGAATAACGCGTTATTTTCTCTTTTTATTATACATATTTCGTCGACGTTTATATTTTTACTTAATTGCTCTAATTTCTCCACAAAAACGGCTCGCGTGTATTGTGCTTTGAAATCTAGATTAAAGTATATTATTTTCTTATTTTGGGAATATGCAAAACACTCGGTTTCTACATCTATGCTCCCTTGTTTTCTAATCCTTTTTAACTCTTGTTCTTCTATTAAAATTATTTCTACTGCATCACCTGGCATCCGCAATAATTCCACGATTCTCGGTTGATCAGGCCGATCGTCTGTGTTATTATTGGTGATTGGGGTGTCGTTGTCATCGTTTATATCTTCTAATTTCTTTTTCTGTGCTCTAGTCATTACATTAAGTATTTTATCATTAATACATTTTAATTCTTCGGAATTAATTGAAATTCTAGACAACGCGTCTGCTACGGCGTTTTCTTTTCCTTTTATGTATACTACGTTAAAATCGTATTCTTCTAATGTTAACCGAAACTTTAATAATCTGCTTGATGGATCTTTCATTCCAAATAAATATAGCAATGGTTTATGGTCTGTCATAATTGTAAACTTTTTTCCAAAAAGATATGGCCTAAAATACTTTACTCCCCACACTATCGCAAGTAACTCCTTCTGTATAGTTGGGTAATTTTTTTCAGCTTTGTTTAAAGGTCGACTTGCATATGCGACTGGTCGCATATCTTTATTACAAAGTACTGCACCTACAGCTATACCAGAAGCATCAGTTTGTAAAATGAACTCGTTTTCGTCTGTAAAATCTGGGTACTGTAAAACGGGGGGTGTTATTAATGGTTTTTTCATTATTTTAAACGAATTTTCGCATTGGTCAGACCATACAAAAGGGACATCTTTACGACATAAAGCATTTAAACGGACAGTTATTTCTGCGAAATTCTTTATAAACTTTCTGTAGTAATTACAAAATGCGACAAAACGTTTTACTTCTTCTGTACTCCTTGGTGTTGGGTAATTTTCTACTACTTTTATTTTTGCTTTATCTGGACTAATTCCTTCTGCGGAGACTGTGTGTCCTAAATATAATAATTCCTTTTTCATGAAATTACATTTGTTGGGATTTAATTTTAGGTTTACTTTTCTAAGTCTCTCAAAAACATATATTAAATTTTTATTGTGTCCTTCTAAATTTCGTCCAAAAATTACAAGGTCATCGAGGTATACAAAACACTTCTCATATGTTAAACCTGACATTGCAATAGTCATTGCCCTTGAAAAAGAACTTGGGCTAGTTTTAAGACACATCGGCATCCGTTTCATCTGGTATTGTCCAGTATTAGTTGTAAAAGCAGTAAGTTTTCGTGACTCTGGGTTTAAGGTCACTTGGTAATATGATTGACTAAGGTCTAAATGGGTAAAATAAACGGCACCTGAAAGTGACTCTAAAATATCAACGATGTTTGGTAAGGGAAATTTGTCATCCTGTATGACATCATTCAATTTACGGTAGTCTATTACTAATCTCCATTTTTTGTTATCATCATTTGTCTTTTTTGGCACGAGTAAAATAGGGCTAGACCACTCACTTTGAGCTTGTTCTATAATATCATCCTGTAACATTTGTTTTATTTGCTTATTTATTTCTGGTTTTTGACTATGTGGCAACCTATATGGTTTTGTATATACGGGACTAGCATTCGGTTTTAAATAAATATCATGTTTATATGATTTAGTAGTTGTGAGCTTGTCACCCGGTAGGTGAAAGATATCATTGTATTTAGTACATATTGCTTCTATCGTTTCACGCTCAGCAGAATGTAGGTGATCTAATTTTAGTAATGTTAACAAAGTATCTGCTCTCTCTGAGTTTGACTTACTTTTATTAAACTGACAAATTTGGTAATCGTTTAATGAATGTATCTCTGGTTGGAAGGTAGGTATAGTAATTGATTCTTCTTTAGTATTTAATATTTTAATTGGGATAACGTTATTTACTGGCTTTACTATTAACGCTGCTAAAAATAACTCTTCTTGTAATTGTTTCGGTAAAACAACACAATCATTGTTTTCCTTATTATTTATTAGTGGTATGTAATGTATAGACTCACTTCGGGCAGGAATAGTCAAGTAACTATGTGATATAGTTGGTGTCGCATAAAGTGGTATTATATTTTCGAATTCGTTATATAGAATTAATGTATCATTTTCCAAGTTAATATGTGAATTAAATTTCGATAAAAAATCTAATCCGAGAATTCCATCAGATTTACACGGTAAATCATTGAACAAATAAAATTTGTGATTAAAACTACCATTTTGAGTACGTAATGTAAGGTAAACATAGCCTTCTGAATAAGTTTTACCACCAATACCATTTATTACAATGTTATCCTCATACAAAGGAATGCGTTCCGATAACACCTTCTTAGTAACAGCGGAAATGGACGCGCCGGTATCAAGTAACCATGAACGCTTGGTATTGTTAATGTTAAGATGTACGTACCTAACATTTTTGTTACACGTTAAAATGTTACCTTTAGGAACGAAAAAACTGATTTTTGTTTTCTTGTTTTTCGTTCTCTGCTCTTTCGTTCTCCGTTTGGGGGTCTCCACTCACTTGGGCTGGATACATTTTCCGTTGACTATTTCTATCCCGGGTACCTCTACCACGGTAATATCTAGAAGGATTATGGTTATTTCCTGAATTTGAATAATGATTTCCTCTACCGCGTGTATAATATCCACCGCGGGGATTGCCATTAAACCTTTGCCGATAATAACTGTTGTTATTATAATTTTGACCTGTACTATAATTTCCACGATAACGAGAACCTTGATTATTATAGTTATTTCGGCCTCCTCTATTGAAATTATTATTATTAAACCTGTTGTAATTGTTAGGCTTACCCCTCGCGCTGAATATACCGTTGGACGTTGAGGGCTGACCCAGCTCCTCGTCTTCAGCTGCACGCACCGCATCTTTCAGCTCAGAATAATTCCGTGCTGAAATGATAGTGCTTAAACGTTTATGTCTTAATCCGTCTGAGAATCTTTTAATTGCGAGTTTCTCATTTATTGGTCTCAGTATCTCGCTTGCTTTTTCGTTACCGTCAGCTTGCGCAATAGTGAGGTCTATAAATAATTCCGATAATTTGTTTCCATACTCGTTGATGGACATATTATTTTGACTCAGATTATTTAATTGACAAAGTATAGAGTTGGCAGATTTTTTCGTGAGTAAATAAGTTTTCATATCCTGTATAAGGCTCGCGACGTTGTCATATTCACTCTTTAATTTTAACTTGGCTGTTTTAGTTAGTCTTGTTTTTAATACAAAAGAAATAAGCATTTCTGTATGATCTGCGTCCTTTATACAGCTGTTATATAACTCTACTGCATCTATGATTTTTTCAGTTGTACTTTCTGAACCATCCATAACGGGTATTAAGGACGTCGCAGTTTTTATGTCAAACTTCTCCATGTTTGATAAGTTTGTTTTTGTTTCACCTTGAAAATTATATGACAAAATCTTATTGTAAATTAAATCTATTCTCTCTTTTAGTACTTCGTAAATATATTCTGCTAATTCTAACGAGGTTTTTTGCTCAGAAATCCTAATAATAGTTTTAGACAATGAATATAACTCTTTAGCTTTTCTTATTTTTTCTTCAACCTTGTCTTTATATTGTAACCGTTTACTTGGTCCTAACTTCCTTAAATTGACTTGGATATCTGTTAATGCACTTAAAATACTTTCTAAATCCCTTTCCATAGAATGTGTAATTAAAATATACTTACATGTAAATATCCATTTTTAAAAATTTTTCACATGATACTCGTAGGTTGATCCTTACGAATAGTTTATGGTTTTAACCCAATATTTGTCCATGAGACATTCTGATAATAATCAGGCTGTTGGTTGCTGTAAGTAACACAGAATTATAACAAACGTAACAATATAGTAGGTACATATTATACTTAATTGTTCATTAACGGTTTTGAGTCGGAGCCACTAAAGTTTCTATGTATAATCCGTATTGGATGCTGCAACACAATTGTTTTTTTTTTTTTTTTTTTTTCACTTATTTATTTTACGAAACTTGTAAATCACGAGACATGACGTTGTACACTGTTTCCACTATTCACTACTCACTGATGTTATGTTTACACATTTCCATTTTCTTCTTCACGTTCTCGCCTTCCCGACAGCCGCAACCGCATTTTTCTTATAAACTCTGATTCTATCTGTCTTCCGATCCACTTCTTCTGTTTGTTCTTCAGCTTCTTCCATATATATATAATCACTGCAACGGCGATAATTGTCAAGGCCGACGCTATTAATATGTTGTTCATCTGGATGTGAGATTCAACAGCAGCGTTACTTCCTCCCGACGCATTCTGTGATATTATCACCTCCTTATCCTCGGTTTTGGAATATGACTTTCCCATTTTTGAGTCGATATAAGAGTCTTGCAGAGCTCAGTGTTTCCGTAGTAATAATCATTTTATATGTCGTCGATATTCAAGCGTTCTTGTTCTGTGCATCGAGGCACACAGGAATTCGCTGACATCGCTAAATTCGCCCGCTACGCGATACCCGGCGACGTAGGTAGCAACTCTACACCGCGGCGCTCGCGCATGGCAGGGTCGCCATGAAGTGTGTTGGTTGCGGGAAGGTAAACGAAACACGTCTTTACTATACGAGTGGTTTAATACGACTAATGCTTAGAACTAACACATGAATAAAGGTTATGAAATATATATATGACAATACACATGTACTTACACACTACACACTGGCTGCGGGGTAGTGGGACGGACCCGACACCGCGACCCGCGCGGCCTCCCCTAACGGAAAGTCGATATTTCGTCTCCATGGGCCGCGGCGGTCAGTGTTGACCGACGTCTAATATCTCTATAAACTATGACTAAAATTCACCTTTGTTAATAGAATCACACATTCTGACATTAGATTTAAGTATTTAATCAAAAAAATTGTTTGGCAAAATTTTAACACATTTCCGATTTTTTATTGGCCTAAAGAGGAAGTTCACTGTCGGTCAGCACTGACCTGCGTTGGCATAGAACGTGTTAAAAAAAAATTCATTTTTTTGAGTTAGTGTCAATTTCTGTTATAGGCCCCATCTAGTTTATATGATCCGTGCGGCGGGTTGCTCAAGACACGATAAATTTTATAAACTCTGTATTGCTTGTGTCCGATTAATCAACCAGTTCGAATTTATGGCATGCCACCTTTGATCTTATTCATGTTCTCATGTCATACCATAATTATAATCTACTAGCTTTTGCCCGCGATTTCGTATACCATAACTCACTCCAGTTCCCGTTGGAATTTCGGAAAGAATTATACATTTATACCGTCCTCTTGAATCACTCGTCTATTGATGAACCGTAAAACCGTTGCGTAGTTTAAGAGATATAAGCGTACAAACGGCGAAACTGATTTTGTTTTATACTATTACAAAATTTTAATTACCTAGCATACACTTTCCATCATTTTGCAATACTTGAGGGCATTTGATGTCGTACTTCAGCAAATTTTTCTTGAAGCATTTGATTAGGTGAGGTGGGTCCCTAATTGTGACAATTTCATGGCCTTAAAAGTCAAAATACGGTTGAGCTACTGAGGAACCGAGAAAGTTTAATGTTTTGATGTTCACACCAATGTTATCTGAACAGTAGCAGTGACATTCATCCCAGCTTGGAAGCTTGCATCAAGCCCCTTTTTTTCTTCAGTCAACTACATATATTACATACTACAGACTTCTTTTAAAAGAACAGATAATCTATCGGCTGAACCACAGTCACCAGAAAAGTAGAAAGCTAAAAGTTGCTTCCAATTCTTTCTGATTCCAATAGCCATAAAGTGCAATGCATGTGTGGCTGGCTCCATAGTTCTGCCTTGATTTCAATGATCTTGATAACCATCAATAATGTCTTGCTTGCCATTATATTGTAAAAATTGTCGTATTGACATTTCGTCGAATGCCAACATGCACAGATTTTATTCTGGTTTCCGATTACTGGTAATTCCTTTAATTGTTCTGAAAATTTTTGTGTCATGTCCAGTATGGTCATTACAAAAATTTTGAAGTTCATTGCCAAACAATTCCCCCAGATGAGCGTTAAAGTCCCCCATGATAAATACATTTCCAATATTGTTACTCTCAACTATTGACATAATTTCGCTTAAACATTGAACAATTTTCAAGAGATTGTCAGAAGAGTATAAAAGGAAGGCATATAAATAGAGAAAACGAGTATTAACCGTTCCGACACACACCTTAATTGCACTTATTCGGTTACTCCTCTCCTTCGGCAGTGTATTATAGTCCGAAGATAGTCGGTGCAGAGCCGATATACTGAAAATTCAAAGCCCAACACCTCACACAAAATAACAGCAATAAACATAATAAAACAATCATCCTTCACAACACAACATACAGACAAAAGACATACAAACACACATACAAACCTAAACTCAACGGGTAAGGTATCTGTACCAGTGATGGACGGTTTAAGTTCGATGAAGTACGTATAAAATTTCCAATAAAAAAAGTTGCGGGCCGATTCTTGCAATAGTTGTAGATAAAGTTGGTTATGGATTTTAGCATCTAATAAGAGAATACTACATTTATTATAGTAATTTCCATAAACATAAAATTACGAAAAAAATAGGCTTAAAATTATCTAGTAATGGACAAGTCATACACCAATGATTGACGCCTAGTTATGCACAGTGTTCCAGTATTGGACACCTAGTAATAGACACTTGATAGATACAAATAATTAAAAATACTGATGAGAATGAGATTGAATGAAAAAACCGAACCCGTTGAATTTAAAATAAAGCTCTTCCTCAGGGAGGGGATAAAGTCCCTGAAGAATGAGCACTGCCAAAAATGTGTACATTTCCTGTCTGTCTGTCGGTGTCCACTGGCGCAGGCGTGTGCGGAGAGTCATTTTGTTTAGTCGTGTAATTTTTTAAATTTTTCGGCGGGCGTATCTATTTGTCTCGTCGACCAGCATATCGTTATCGACGAACTCGACATCGACCATTTTGTGGAAGACGTCGAGTGTCGACGTCTGGTCAGTCAAAAGTCGGGCCTGCTCTGCCAGTGAAAATCTCTGGTTGGCCTTGGAAGATAGCCTCGGTGTTCCTCCACGTGAAATCGTAGGTGGACTCCGGGACTACGCTTCGCAAGGCCTCGTCATTTTGTCTGTCCTCTTGAGCTAATATGTCCAGTTCGTCAGGTCGGTAGTCAGTTGACTCTGCCAAATCAGTAAAAGCCGATCGTGCAAACGGTACGAACGGTTCGTCGTCAAGTTCTACGTTAAGGTCACGCTCAAGTTCATTGTCACTGTCTAGGTCGTCTTGGAGCCAGTCGGTCATGACCGTCTCCAGTCTTGAGTCGTGAACAGCTGTAAAAATAAATAAAAAATAATACATGATAGATAGCTTTAGCTTTTGTTAAATAATATGTAGTATAATATTTTGCTATCGTCCGTCGCTGCGGCCGCGTGGGTGTGCTGTGGATTTCCACCTCTGCGCCGACTTGCACCACAGGCACCAAGCCTGTGTGTGTGTGTGTGTGCGTGCGTGCGTGCGTGCGTGCGTGCGTGCGTGTTGTGTTGTGTTGTGTGTGTGTGTTAAGAGGCGATATTTTATTAAAGACACTTCTACTCTTCCCCTGAAGAAGCAGGGGTCTTGGATGAAGTTTCCCGGCTCAGCTCAGTCTTCAAGCGACCGGGAAACCAATCACTCTCATAGGAGGTGGATGAATTTGTCTCTGTGTCGGCCCATGGAGTCCCGGGTTCTTGAAGGTCGACTGAAACAAAAAACATTTGAAGGTCGCACAGAGCCTGGAAATAGGAGAATGGAAGAGTGGATAACCATAATTTCTTACTCAGTTCAAAAACAGCTGGCACCTCTTGCTCCAGTACCGGCGAGTCTGGTCCGGTCGGGAACTCCCACGAGGGCCCTGCTCGGGGCTCCCGAGACGGTCCTCCTGAGGTGGCCCTAGAAGGACCAGGTTGGGGCTCCCAATACAATTCAGCTCGGGACGCCCGAGATGGCCCAGGTTAGGGTTCCCAAGATGGGCCAGGTTGGGGCTCCCGAGATGGCCCAGGTTGGGGTTCCCAAGATGGGCCAGGTTGGGGCTCCCGAGATGGCCCAGGTTGGGGTTCCCAAGATGGGCCAGGTTGGGGCTCCCGAGATGGCCCAGGTTGGGGTTCCCAAGATGGGCCAGGTTGGGGCTCCCGATATGGCCCAGGTTGGGGTTCCCAAGATGGGCCAGGTTGTGGCTCCCAAGCTGGACCATATTGGGGCTCCAAAGGTCCTGCCAGGGCCTCCTCAGAAGGACCGGCTTGGGGCTCCTCAGCAGGCTCTACATGGCTCCGGGTCCCGGTACGAAGGCTCGTCCGCGGGCGCGTCCGCGGCCGCGACTGCGCTCGCGACCTTCAACTTCTTGGTCACTGAAATAGGTAAAAATGTGAGTAGGTACGGGTTTTTACGAAAGTAAGGAGCACGATCACAACGATACATACGGTGCTTGGGCGTGCCCAGCTCCTCCTCCCAGGGAGCCGCGGGCGCGTCCGCCGTTGCGACCGCCAACAAGGCCGCGACCGCGCCCGCGCCCGCGACCTACGTCGGTGACGTATTCATCATCGCTGATAATGTCACTAAAATAAAGTAATGTATAGTTTAATTACAACTAATTTTGAGTGACAATAAATTGGTGCTACGCATGCGCCTGCGTATTCCTTCACCAGCAAATAAAAAGCAAAATGAGTCGACCGCAAACACATTTTTTTTTTCATAGGAAATTGAGCCGTAACCTCATGTACATAAGGAGCACAATGAAATAATAAGGGCAAGAGAATGACCATGATGAATCGCTTACGGAAAAAAAAATTAACTACACACACTACACTATCTATTACGACACAAAGACTTGTCCTTCTTGAGGTATTTGGTTTCTTCAATAAAAGGACTGTTATTTTTCAAATTACCTTTATAATTCTTACGGCCGAATACTGAAACGCCACTCAAATCTCATAATCATCTAAAAGCTACTTAAATATAAGCATCCCTCAAATTTAAATGGTATTACACAAACGCCACTCAACCAATTCGAAACCATGATTAGCCAAGCAGTCTTCAAATGTTTACATCATGGCAACATCCTGCTCAAAAGTTGTTCTCAGCACGTTCTCAGTTACAAAATAATTTAGTTTACGTCTCGTATTCGTTTTACGCAGTCTTCTCTGAACAAATATTTTCTATAATTATTAATCAGTTAAAATATAGCAGCGTAATTTAAGTTTGGTTTGATTAACGATTAAAATTATGTATTTATTTACATAAAAATCGGATGAATATCAAAAGAAGACGTCATATGAAAAGAAAATTTCTTTAGATAATTTGACGTAGATTGGAACATCACACTGACATTTTACGCGCGATAATTTATGAAGTTTAGGCCGGCTCCACACGTTGGCCCCAACGCTCGCAACAACGTTGGAGCGCAAATTCGGTGAGGCGTACACACGTTGGCGAATAAACTAGTTCTGTCCCGTCAGGGCCAATGTGAAGATGTCCGATACAGAAATTTAAACTGCTCTGAGCGCTTTCACAGCACTGAGTGCACATTGTTACTGAGTGAGTGCATATTTGTTACTGAGAAAAAAAAAAAAAGCCACGTCAAAGAAGATGGTGGATGACGACACATCATAAAACACGGAATCAGTGAGTACATATAGCTGTTATACACTCCATTTTAAATATTCTAATAACATACATAACAAACTACAATTATATCACCAGTTGTTTACAGGCGCTGTAATATTAAAGTATCTAGTTAATTATCTGTAATAGGTAAATCTATTCTACATCTACATTTTCTTTCTTTTTTAGGTATGATGGAACCCGATTATTGAGTAATTTGATTCAAGAGCCATCAGGACAGTTTGATAACTTTTGTCGTATGTCTTCGATAGATTTCGAATACCTTCTACAGTTGATTGGACCAAGAATAAAAAAGGAAGATACAGTATTCAGAGACTCAATACCAACCAAAGTACGACTTGCTGTGACACTTAGATTTTTAGCGACTGGAGATTCATTCAAAAGTCTTCATTACCTATTTAAGATTTCTCCTCAAGTTATATCATTGATCGTGCCGGAAGTATGTAAAGCACTATGTGAGGCATTGCGTTCTTTTGTAAAAGTAAGTAATTTTTGTAAACTTATTTTGTAAAATAAAACCATAATAATAATAATCAAAAACACGTTTATTGAGAAAAATAATTAGACAAAGTAATCGGGTCCTTGCATTTAGCATTCAATTCTTATTTTGTATCTGAGAGAGAGTGAATGCCTGAGAGATAATGTCGTTTGATATAATTGTCACCTTTGGAGTAGATGTGGAGGAGGTGGATGAAGCTGTCACATATTCTGCTTGACTATGATTTGGTGATACTACTGTATAATCACCATAATCATCAGCAACGTGATATGAAGGGGATGGTGTAGGTGCATAACGCACGGAATCTCGGGTAGACATATCGTAGGTCAACATTTGTGATGAAGGGGATGGTGTAGGTGTAAAACGCACGGAATCCGGGGTAGACCTTACGTACGAGTAAGTGCTGCTACTAGCAGGGCTATTAATATTTAAATAAGACTCTTTTCGTTTCTGAAAAATGAGTTCATCTATATCGTGCATTATAACCTCCCTTTGTTGCTCATTAAATTTTTTAATTGTTTTGGCCAGTTATTGACAATATAAATCTACCTCGTCCACTTCAGTTCGTGGTCGGTCGGAGAGATTTTTAAGGACATTTACAGCTGTCTTAATCTGAGCTCGTACTTCCGTGACTTCTGATTCTCGCCGTTTTTTGGGTGCCGTGGAACTTCTATTTTGAATGCTGTCTTCATTAGGAAACTCCATACACTAAAAATTCAAACATAACAAGTAAATTATTTAAATTATTAACTATTACCTACACTGACATATTTTTTTCTGTTTCAGATGCCTTAAAATGAACACGAATGGCTTGAGGTTGCTCGAGAATTTGAAATAAAATGGCAATTTCCACATTGTTTGGGCGCTATCGATGGGGGGAAACACATTAAAATACAGTCACCCATGAATAGTGGATCAGAGTTCTATAACTATAAACACAATTTCAGTATAATATTACTAGCGGTAGCTGATAGTGACTACAACTTTTTATTTGCTGATGTAGGAACACATGGACGTATGAGTGACGGTGGAGTTTTTAATGATAGCATGCTTTATAACAAAATATAAGGACCTGATTCCCTTTTTCCGCAAGACGCTCCTTTACCTGATCGATTTCTTCCTGTGCCCTATGTTTTTGTGGCAGATGATAAATGATAAATGATAAATGATAAATGATGTTTATTTTGCAAGTAGGTTTTTACAAACACTTTTACACGTCACTTTTTAAAACTAGATGGGGCCGGTGTTTCGTACCTGACTACTCTGAGAAGAAACAGCCGAAACAAACTCAGAGGTCATAGTCTCTTTTGAAGTCCAGACATAATCTTGCTCAATTCACATGAGGACTATGCAGATTAGTGTCTGAGATGGTCTTTTGAAGAAAGAACCACACAGATTTGAGTGGACCTGTCCAGTCATTGCAAGCATTTGTCAGTTATCGTGTAGCTCGACTTATAACTCAAGGAGCTCAACGAAACGACGAACAATACCAAAGAAAGGACATTTGGGTAGGTCGCTTATAGTACTCAAACTGCCAGACAGTTGTGGGAAAAAAATAAACAAAAAATACAAATGTGACCCACATGGTCCCCACATTCACAATAATCGAATAAAATTAATAACAAGTTCTTTTCAAAATGAATGTAAATAAAAATCACAAAAATCATTAAATGTCACAATGATAATAAAAAGTAAAATACTTAATGAAATAAGTATTCATGTCAAATCAGTAAATGTCACATAAAATAATAAAAAAATAAAGTAAAAAATAATAAAATACATGTCAAATCATAAAATGTCAGAGTGTATACAAGAAAGGAATCAACAATAAACAAGCGAAGTCCGAAATTTCGCCATTCACAGAGCAAATTTAATTGGAGCAGCTTAATCCCAAGCCTTTTTATCTTCGAGATAGTGATTAACATGATAGTAGGCTTTCAGGCATAACTTCCGTTTTATGAACGATTTGAATTTATTTAGACTTAGTGCTTGAATATGGCTCGGAAGTTTATTGTAAAAACGTATACATTGGCATCTAAACGTACCCCCTATTTTTTTGAGCCTCGTTGCAGGAACAACAAATTTGTGTTTGTTCCTCGTATTTATGTTGTGGATATCACTGTATTTTTTAAACAAATTAATATTTTTGTGTGCGTACAAAAGGTTTTCATAAATATACTGAGAGGGCACAGTAAGAATATTAATCTCTTTAAATTTTTCTCTGAGGGAGTATCTGGGTCTTAATTTATAAATTGAACGAATTGCCCTTTTTTGCAAAACAAATATTGTCTGAATATCGGCGGCATTGCCCCACAAGAGAATACCGTACGACATCACGCTATGGAAATAACTAAAGTAAACTAAACGGGCTGTCTCTAAATCAGTTAAATCACGAATTTTTCTAACGGCGTATGCTGCAGAGCTAAGTTTCTTCGACAATTTGTCTATATGCGGGCCCCACTGAAGCTTGGCATCCAAAGTTATGCCTAAGAACACTGTGCTCTCTTCCGGTTTCAACTCTTCATCCTTAATTAGTACAGTAGTTTCCACTTTTCTTACATGGGGTATCGTAAACTTAATACATTTTGTTTTTTTCTCATTTAGAAGTAGATTATTAACATTAAACCAATGAACGACTTTTGCCAGGGCGCTATTAACATCATCCGTAACTAACTGGTGACGTTTGAGTTTAAATAAAAGAGAAGTGTCGTCTGCAAACAATACTATGTCATGATTATCCTTTATGAGGTAAGGTAAGTCATATAAATAAATAAGAAACAAAAAAGGACCAAGAATTGAGCCCTGGGGTACCCCCATTCTTACTACGGATCCGGGAGATCTTTTCCCGTTAACATCAACTCTCTGAATCCTATCACTCAAATATGAAATAAGAATATCCAGAGAGGCGTTACGGATTCCGTAGTGGTGTAGTTTCCTGATTAATGTTTCATGAAGAACACAATCGAAGGCTTTAGATAAATCGCAAAAAATGCCCAAAGCGTCGCATTTGTCCTCCCAGGCATTATAAATGTGACCTAAAAGTTCAACACCGGCATCAGTAGTTGAACGACCCCTTGTAAAACCGAACTGTTTTTTATGTAATAACTTATGATTATTGAAAAAACTTTGCATTTGTGCCAAAATTAATTTTTCAAAAATTTTACTAAAGGTGGGTAGTACTGAAATGGGTCTATAATTAGTGGGGTCTAATGTACTACCCGATTTAAACAATGGTATTATTTTACTATATTTCATTAGATCAGGAAACTCACCACGGTCAATACAATCGTTAAATATTACAGCTAATGAAGGAGCTACAATGTTTATAATGGATTTAGCAACGTCTACAGAATGACCCCATAGATCGGCGGTCTTTTTAACATTTATGGTGTGAAAAGTTTTAATTATATCTTTACAGGTGACATATTGAAAATTAAATTCGGAATCACAGACTGAAACGTTTTCCCTTAGTAAAGACTCAGCAGCAGTAGGTGACGAGTTTAGCGATTTAGTAGTCGATACGGGAATATCCGCAAAGAAATTTTCAAAGGCTGTGGCAACTTGAGTATCTGAATTTAAAATATTATCGCCAATAGCAAGGCTGTAGTCACTATTTCGGTTGCAAGACCTTCCCGTTTCGCTATTAATAATGTTCCATGTCATTTTAATTACATTACTACTATTTTTAATTTTTGAACTCAAGTAACGTGACTTTGCTATAAAACAAACTTTTTTAAATAATTTTGAATAATTCTTAACATACAAATTAAATTCTACAGTTTTTACATAAGTCCGCTCTTCATACAGCTCATATAGTCGTTTTCGACTCTTATGAATACCAATGGTGGCCCAGTCGTTGAAAGAAGCGTTACTATTTACAGATATTGTCTTAGGGACAAATGTGTTTTCAAATTGTGTGCAATACATACTGAAAAAATCGTTATATTGTTGATTTGGATCATCATTATCTGACAAAAGTGGTAGTTTGGATAAAAGTTTAGTTTTAAAAGTTTCTAGGCGATTTTTACTTTTTGGATTAACAATGATATCCTTTTTAGTTATTTTCTTGTTTACATTTGGAATTGTGATCAATTGCCCACAATGATCTGAATCTATTAAGTTAATAATTGCTTTTTGGGTGGGTATAATATCAGTGTAAATATTATCTAGGCAAGTAGCACTAGTTGGGGTTATTCTGGTGGGCTCGAGAAATTTGTTTTCAAGATTGTATGACTGAAAGAGGCTTATAATTTTAGTACCTAACCCAGAATTGTCTAACAAATTAATATTGAAATCACCACAAATGATTATTGACTTCTTAGAACTACAGATTTTATGCAACACTTCATCCATTACCTTTTCAAAACAATCATACAACCCTGAAGGAGGTCTATACACACTTAATATAATAAACTGCTCCAATTCTATACAGGCTATTTCAACTGTTCGCTCAACAGATAGGCTGACAATATCCTTGCGGTCTTTAAATTTAAGGTGATTATTTACTAAGATTAATGCGCCGCCATGTATAGCATTTACCCTGCTGAATGAACTACCAACCTGGTGATTACTGTAATTGAAAATTAATTGATGACATTTGAGCCAATGCTCCGTTATACAAAGAATATCTATATTGTTACAATTCAGGAAAAGTTCTACTTCTAATTCTTTGTTCAAAAATCCTTGAATATTTTGATGAACCAGGTTGATACTATTAAAACTTTCAAAACATTCGCTTAATTTACTATCTGGCTTCCTTATAATATTGCAAGAGGTCGCCTCCGTTGTCAAAATTTCTAATTTAAATGATTGACTTATTCATTAATTGTGATCAAACTATTGGCAGAGTAATTTAATTGAGTATTGCATTGGTCAACAGAGGCGACTTGATTAGCCAAGTTCTTGGCTGTAATAGAAAAAAAGTATGATAGCGACACAGCTACTTGTCTTTTCCAATAGTTTGAAAGATAGCACCTGTCCACAAGATATCTATCTTTTGTCAAATAAAAATTGTCACCAATATAATTATTAATGTCAATTAAATGAAATACATTACTATTAAATGTCAAATTATGCAATGTTCTGTTAATATTATATCTAAAGTGATTTTCTTCCTGTGGCAAACTTTTACTATAAGGAAATGTGAACATTACAATTTTTCTTAAACTAAGGTCACTTAATGATCTATAATATTGGAGTAATTCTCCTTTATTCACAGTACCCCTATTACCAACAAATATTATTAGTACAGAATTCTGGGTGAAGTTGTAATTAATAATTTTCCTCATGATATCATATAAGGAACAACCAGGCATACAAAAGTTTATAATAGAATGTTCCGGATACTTATTTGTCAACAAGTGGCCTAAATCCTTACCAATTTCATCAGAGAAAATAACAATTTCTTTATTGACAATCTGTTTAGCTAAACAATTAGTAATTTCTAATGGTAAACTAACACAGGACCGCGGTATGGTTGTATCACCTAGAGACAATGAATGGGCCGGTGTGGGTTCCACAGATGGTGGTGGGCAATGCTCACAGTTGTTAGTTTCTGTACTTACCAGCTCATTCATAGCCAATACATATTCCCTCATTTGGTTTTCAGAGGCTGTATATTTAAAATTGAGTGAAGTTAATTTCTGTTGTAGGTGATCAATTTCACACCGCAAGTTCTCTGTGTCTATTTGGTACTTCCTATTACTTTTATCTAAGTTTAAAGAATAATTATCTAATTGTTTTAGAAGGTTTAACCTTTCCCTATTTAATTTTACATTTTTAATGAAAAACTTTTGTTTTTTGACCATTTTCTTAGTTTTAACTATGTATTTGTTTATTTTAATATATTTTTTTAGTTTATTGTTACCCGTGATGACTCGCACTGATTTAATTGACTTTAATTCATCATCACCTGTCAGATCTATAGTGTAAGGTTGGGATTTATCAGAAATCATTGACGGAACAATAGGCACCAATTCACTGAACAAACTTTGGTTCAATGAGGCTGTGATGTTATGATTGGTTGTCTCGAGCTCTGATATTTGACTTCTGGCCTCATGTAGCTGTTGTTGCAATTGAAGCTTGTGACTGAGAGTTTGTTCATACTCTGTGCTGCACTGGGTGAACCCGTCCACAATGACTTGGAGCCTATCCCGGTCTTCTATGGCATCAGTGAATTGAGTATATAGCTGAGCCATTTCCATTTTCAACTTGTTATTCCTTTCATGGGCTTCAGAGAGCACCCTTTCATTGTCATCTATTTCCCTGTTTAGTTGGTTACAGGACTCCTTACACGCCTTTAATTCGCTCAAAGCCTGACTAAGTTTGGACTCTTCGAGGCGAGCGCGGGCACTGCGTGTCATAATCATTATTCAGGAGAATAGAGACAAGATAAGAGAAGAATTGATGCGGTAGAATTGTATATGAAACGATTAATTGAAAGGAAAAATGAAATTTATTACGCCAAAAAGAAGTTCTGTCACCGAACCAAACAGGGTTATGTTTACGTTTCAAAGGTCATCGGCATCAACAGGTAGCCGTAATGAAAAGTGATCCAGTTAATAGAAAGCAAATAATTAAAACGTAAACAATGTACTACCAAGTAAAATAAGATGTATTGTACCTGATAATAAGATGACAATGCAAGATTCCTTCGAACCGGTAACTGTCAGTTTCACAAATGAATTTATTACACTTAATTTGCGTTAATTCAACACATCTACACTATAATTCACACTATACTTGCTAAATACTTGTTATTTTATAGGAAATAGGACGTAATAAGACGGAAATACAATATTTAAAATTAAAATTAAAAGGACAAATTCAAATCAGCTGTAAGCTGTAGTGTTGCCACAGGAGAAAAAAAGATGATGAGATGATGAAGAAGATGAGATGGAGCATTATCTAAAAGGATCATGAAACCTTTTCCTGGTACACCGCCAGTTGGCTCACAAAATAGAAAATTCAACAGTCGACTATCAAGGGCTCGTGTTGTGATTTAATGTGCATTTGGAATAATGACATCGGTATTTGGAGTGTTAAAAACCAATATGTTACTACAACCCGAAAAAGCATCTATTATAACACTCACTTGCGTTGTTCTTCATATTTTTTTGAAAAAGAGTCAGCACTCTCACCGTATTTATATGCCGGAAGGTAATATAGATAATGTTTTAGAAGAGCAACAATTAAGATCACTAGATCAAATACCAATAAGAACAACAGAAAATGCTAGAGAAATACGAAATGAATATGCATCATACTTTTATTCACATTAAATAAAAAAATCTACCGACCTACAAAATTATTATGTATATTTAGGTACACACAGCCACAGGTCAGATGTATGTAGGTGAGTAAGGCCGTTAAATTGGCCTCATATAACATAAAAGCAACTTAAAAGTATAAATTACCGGTAACTTAAAAAGTAACATAAAAGATTCTAAAGGTATGTCTACAATACTTCCCTTCAATAGTTAAAAAGACGTATCTAACAAAAAGTAAAAACGGATAAAAAAATATTTTATTGAATGAAACGGGAAATCGTTTGCTGTCTTTGAGTAAATTAAATTATTTACATACTAAAAGTTGAAAATAATGCCCACTATAATAGGCTTCAACTTGATTTAATAATAATATGAATTTATTAAATTATTATAATAAAAATTAAGAAAAAACAGTTTCATCTTAGCAAAAAAAATGAAGAAAAATATTACATACTTATTGATTAGACGTAAATGGCTAGATGCGTCCTTTAAATTTCAAACGCTTTTGGCTGTACTTTTCTTCTAAGTATTTAGTTTATCTATCTTGTATATGATTTTAACAGAAATGGGCGCATAAAGGTATTTCCGCCTTTTTTCTTAAGAATTAGAAAGTATGTAGATAACCCTTGGCTTAGATAAAATGTTTATGAAATTATTTAATAATCCTTTTATCTAAGGTAGTATGTCTGAAATAGTACAGTTAAGTAGGTTCGACGTTATCATATAAACCATAGTCTAATTTATTATTTGTAAATAAAACACAATCGATAAAGTCAAATATTTATTTTAAAATCTTTTGACCCACATAAACAAAAAAGCTATCCATGGCACAGTAAATTATAATGAAAATCAGAACTATGTCTTAAACTTGAGCAAAGTTTAACTTAATCAGTCTTGCATTGCCATACAGCGTGGTAACGCCGCCAGTCTCTTGGGGACATTACCAGTTGACAGTGTTGAGGAGTTTTTTGACGCCATTTTTTAAGTTTTTTAGTTAAGTTAGTTAGTTTAGTTTATTTTAATAAATTTGTAAATTGTTAAAAAAAAAAAAAAAAAAAAAACAGTCTTAAATAGATACAGATCTATTATAATTATCTCTTATATCTTAACAAAAACGTCTTAAAAAAATACACACATTCTTATGCTAAATAATCCCATTACTTTATGTAGTTTTCAAAAGTAGTTTACAAACAATATTATGATAATTATGTGACTAAAATATCAAAGTGAAAAACATTATAAAATCAATATTAAAAAAATTAAAAAAACAGCAGTCTTAACTGCCTCTAGATTCTCTTAAAATCTAACTTTAACGTAAAATCACAAACAATTTATCAATCCTTGGAGAAATCTTAAAAATAAGTACAGCATTACTTTTTTGAAAAAATATTATCTAACCTAAACAATCTAAACAGATAGCATTAACCAGCGAAGTAAATGTAGTTTCACTGCACCCAAAGAAAAAGAACTTCTGTTGCTTTGTGTGCCTATTTGTCCACATCTTCCTCATAATCGTTAATCAAATCGACAGAGTTATCATTAACTGGCAAATTTCGCCAAAACGCCCTTCGGTTCTCTGGCATAAGATAAAGTAACTGATTGATTATATCAGATTTTCGCTTTTCATTAACTCCTCTGAATTGAGTTTTTATTATTGGTCTTGGAATGCCAATTTTAATGTTTTTCACTCTCAGGAAGTCCAGTTCTCTTTCTATGCCATCAAAATCAGTTCTGAATGCTATAGTATTAATTCCCCTTCGAAAAGTGACTTCGCACATGTTACTCAGATATACTCTTGGTATCATATTTTGAAGTTTGTAGGAAGAAGAGCAATCTTCAAATCTACAAAAGTCACTGACGACCATTTTCTTCACAGTGATTTTACGATGAGTATCAGAAACCGCGTGATGGAAGTCTTCGAAGTCATATATATTTTTTTTCTTTTTGAGTGATAACTCGACCTGGTGATGAAATTCATCCGCTGACATATAAGTGTGTCCTACTTCCAAATATTTCAGAGTGATAGTTTCCAAATTTACATCGCTTGAGTTTATCAGATACAATAAATAGGAAAAAAGACTCCAGTTCTTGTTTTGAGCGGCACAGTTGTCAAGCCATGTTATGTGCTTGACATCACGATAATGCAAAAAAAAGGCTCGGAAACAGCTTATGATGTCGTCTTTTTTCCTGCCAGCAATTGCTTCATGCCAGATACAAGCAAATGTGTCCCTCACGCCTCGAAATTTCTTGTCTCCAAGAGGTACGAAACTCTCATTAAATAAAATCAGTCTTGGGCAAAATATAGCAACCTTGAATTCATCTAGACGAGGGCACATTATAACCTTTTCTAGGTCTACTGAGTAATACATAGCGTCACTGGTTTGGTCTTGCATACTCATTTGACGAGATTTATCTTCATCGTATTTCTGTCGTGCTAAAATGTATCTTCTGTGATGTAATTCGTATTCCTTACATTCGGTGCAGTTTCGATGACGGATCTCCATAATAGCAGGGTTATGTAATTTATATTTTTCGCATATTTCGCACTCCTCATTGCCTAGTTTTGCGAAAGAAATATTAAGTTCTTTAATAACTCGTCGGTAGTGATCGTAAGATACACAGTCTTCGGGAGCGGACTGCTCATTTATACCCATTTTTTCACAAAAGTCTTTGTACATATCACGAATATTTAGTTCTGATGGTAAATATTTTCGATTGGGTGCATGTACCCTTCTGTAGTGTGATACAGCAGGATGAAAAGAATTAATGTGATCAATGATGGGCTTGTTATCGATCTTTTTAGGGTTAGGATTACAGCCTCGCATATCCGTTATTTCTTGTACTTGTACTTGTTTTAAAGCGTTTCGCAGAACCTTGTCGTTTTTCTTCTCAAATCCAAGGGTTGTTAAAAAAAAATTTTGCATACCGTTACTTTCTCATTATTTTCATTCAACATAAAATATGTAATAGTTTTTCCTCGGTTAATTACTTTTGAATTAGTATTTTTTTTTGTTCGCCTGGCCGGTATAGTTTGAGATGTGTTGTTAATTATGTATATGTACTGTTCTCTCCAGGTGAAATTACGAAACTGTTTGTTTATAATACTTCGCTGGTTTTCAGATATATTTGAAGAACACTTTTTTTTACATTCTTCGCCACAACCTGGTTTAACGCAATACTTGGTATTAGTCTTTAACTCTTTCTTAGCTTTAGTACACTCTCGCAATGAAGTATCGTAATGTTTGCGTTTACGTACACTTCCTTTCTTGGTAAGTTGGATTACATTTTCAGAAGCCTGGTCAGTCTGAGTTTCGGGCGCAAAATCTTCTAGTTCAGGTGACTCTGATATGCGAATGTTGTTTTGTTGTGAGTTCTCTATGAAATCAATATCTGAATCAGAGTCGATAACACTACTTTTATTGTTTTTTCTTTGTGGTGGAATGTAATCTTTATCAAAAACTGAATCATCAGAGTCAAATTAGGTTACTGTTGAACTGCTGCTACTGCTGATAGTCGCTGCAGTGGTGGTATTTTCGCAGGCTTTATCCGAAAGAACACTGTCAGTTGTAGAGACGTGGTTAGTTTTTTCACCATGGCTTATTTGGTAAGGGTGTAGGCCGTTAATTAAGGGATACAGCGAAATTCGCTCTGTATTTTCTACTGCAGTACTATTTGTACTTTCCGTACTTGTGGAAGCTAAAGCTTTAGTAAGTAACTCAATTATAAATCTTATTCAAAGAAATGATATAATGTAAGTATCTAATAAAATGTTTATGAATGAAATAATTTTCATACACCTAAATCCGAATAAGGTACTTACTTTAATTTATTAACTTTACTATTTAAAGGTAAAATACTCGTAGGTGCATTACTCAACTTAGGTAGGTACTAGTAAGACATTGATATTATATTTTTCTATCAAAACAAGTTTTAAACAATTTGTATTATTATTTGGCACACTACGGTTGAATTAAATTGCACACACAAACAACAAACAAACTTTTCAAATAAAAAATACTTACTTTGTTACGACGAATCACGCTGCGAAAAATTGCGCGACCGCGACACGTCGTGCTCCTAAAACCGACTCGGGCGCAACTGACATAGAAACTGGTAACATACCCCCCCGACACCCGCGCAATCCCCGCTTGATTCACAATTCTAGGAAAAAAGGACGTTTCTGCGCACTTGCGCCTTTTTTATTTAGTATCATAATGTATTTTTTTATTCAACGTAAAGTATTAAGACGCTTATGGCAAATGCGCCTATACTGAAACAATTTAACGAAGTAAATAGGGCGCAAGTGGTCAGATGTGGTCTTTTTTTCTTAATGTGAAAGCAGTTTTTTTTTAGCGGGTTAGACGCAAAAGAGCATTTGCGTCTTATTAACTTCCTTTTAGAAATAGGGACATATATGCGCCTTTTATATTACTGAACTAAAAAAAGAACTATACAGTATAAGGACATTATCTACATAAATGCGACTTAATTAAGTTTCACATAAATTCGTCTTTTCATCTTCAATCGGGTGTAAAAAAATGAACAGAAGCGCCCTATTTTGTTGTGCTAAAACCGCACTGGAGGAAGTTAGAAAAATATTAAAAATACAGGCAGATGCGCCTTTTTTTTCTGATTCCGGCAATGTATATAACTCAAATCTGGAAAAAGTGTTAGATGCGTCTTTTTTCCTAACGGGGGCAGAATAGGGAAAAATACATTAGTATTTAACCGACTTTAAAAAAAGGAGGTTATCAATTCGACCCATACATATATGTAATTTATTTACTCAATAACTTATACAAGAGCAATAAAAGTTTTAAACTACCAAATGTCGGGCGTCGCTGGCAGAAAACGAAGAAACAAAACCAAGCACTCGTTTTGAAGTCGGTTTAATTTTGAAAATAACTTTTTTTATTTTTATTTTTATATTTCTAACTTCAATTAAACGCAGTTTCAATAATAAAGCTTTATTTTATTCTGTAATAACGTAATAAGCCATACTTATAACCTAAAAATCAAAAAAACCTAAAAACAAAGTGTTAAAATAATGTATTGCTTATTACTTAATTAAACTTTGGTATTTTATGGCACTTAACCTTACAAAACAAAATAAAAAAATAAACTTAAACACATATTAATTAAAGTAAGTAACGTCAAATTTATCTCTTAACAGATATTCGTTTTTTTTTATCATTTGTGATTAATTCTATACTCTTTACAATCGACTCAGAAGGAACAGTGTCTTGGTCCATTTTCTTCGTCACAACAAATTTCAGTGAAGGATTTTTTACTGTCTTTAAGAAATTAACAGTGTATTTATCTTCTGTAACATTTATTTGTTCTACACGTCCTATATAGTATTTCCAATTGTTACGATTATAATATCTTACTACATTTTGGTTAATTTTAATATCTTTTATATTTGTTTCATCTTTGTTTTCTAAGTCATCAGTCTTATCGTTTTTATTAGCTTCTGGAGTAATACTTAATTCCGGTTTACAGCTTTCTTCACAGTCTTTAGCCTTTTTAGTCTCATATATTTTTATACTACCCAAATTTGTGTCCCACATTTCATCAAGGTCTTTGTCAATTTTACTGGTTCTGACTACGTCAATTTCAGATTTTTCAGGCACTCTGATAATATCAGAGTCACATCTTTGTTCCCATTTAAAGCTTTTCATATGTTTATTCTGCCTAACTTCTTTAGCACTCCAATCGAAGTATTTTAAACTGCAGTCACCCACATTTAAATTTTCAATACCACTGCTTTTATGAATTCCTGAAGTACTCGCTACCGGGTTTGCGTATGGATCAACATGCTCTGCACTTATTGTGACATCTAATGATTTTTTGGCAGAAAAAAGATCAAAATTCGGATCTAATTTATGAAATTGTATCCCATCAAATTGCGTTAAGTCAAAATATCTTTTGTTACATGGTAAATTTCGAATGTCTGATAATATTGTGACTCTTTTTTGTGCTGCTGACTTTTTCTCTTGTTTTGCTTCTAAAATACTTCCTTCAAATCTTTTTTTTTCTAAACCAATACCTTAAATTCTTCTTCACAATTTGGCTCAGAAAAGTGTGTAGCATTACTGTCGTCTATATATTCTATTTCAAAACCCTCGGAGCTGCTGGTTGATAATAAACTATTTCTCCTTTTTTTTATTTTCCCAGTAACTTTTTTCCTTGGTAAGTATTTCCGTGTTCTTCGGCTTTTTGGTAGTTTCTCGTTGTCAATATCAAATCTGTGTGTTTGTACGAAATGACAATCACATCTACCACTCATATTTTTGCAAAAACAACTTAAATCTCGAAAGTTTACTGAATTTTTTTCATTTAATATTACTTGATGTATTTTTAGTGTGTTAGGCAGCGGATGTAGTTTTTTAACAATTTCGTCTTGAAGTGATATTATGTCTTCTGAAGGAATATAAAACACTTTGATGGCTGAATCTGTTTTGGAAAGGACTTCAAAGGCGGTGTAGGCATCGGGGATATCTTCTCCATGTGCCACTTTCGAGTCCAAAGTTCGCTTCACTGCGCCGCCAATACCGTCCGCAGCACCTTTTCCGTGAGCTGCTTCAAATATAGACCAAGTAGAATGATTGAAACCGAAACTTTGAATTTGGCTAAAAAAATAAAAATTCTTTTTGTTGCGGTATTGCGATGTCGGGCCATCAGAAAAAAAATGTATTGTGTCTACTTGAGGGTATGTTTCTTTCAAATATTGTAGTACTGGTTTTAAATGTGCCCATATGGCCTCAAGACTATGTATATTTGCTGGAGATATTGAACAAAATGATATAGGTTTGGGTTCATTCTTTATGTAAAGCACACCAGTGTGCAGAGTAATTTGAACTTTAGATGATCCGAAGTGCATGGCTTGTATTTCGGTATGCATCTTGCAAACATAATTTTCGGAAAAATCTATGTGTATAACGGTTTCATTGTTTTTTATATTAGCTATGCAAAATTTATAATTTTTATACTGATGCGAAATATTGTAGGAGTGATTTAGAAACTTTTTCATATCTAAATTAGTTGCATTGATCAAGTCTTGTATAGATCCTTCTCTTTTCGCCTTAACCATTTTGTTTGACGTCTTTTTGTTTCCCTCTTCGCCATACTCATGTTTCTTTAACATCCACACAGGCCATACAATTTTATCGTTTAGATTGAAATCAGTTTCATTAGCAGTTATGATATTGTCTTTACAAGATTTACACAGACCATACATGCAAGTCTTAGATGATAGGTCACAAACCAGTTTCGACATTATATCATTGAGGTCATCGCTTTCAAGGATTCTCAACTGTTTAAGTTTTTTTACCATAAATGCCATATTTGAGTGTTTTACACAAGCACATGTGTCACGGTCTGAGATTTTAGGTGTAAGTATATTAAATGGTCTATATTTTTTAAATGTGCTTAATGAAACCTTTCCACCTTCATAAACATATTTTTCATGAAGTTTCTTTATAGTAGCCAATAGGTATCTTCTTTGTAATTTTATTTTATTTTTAGTTTTGCACTCTTTTTTTCCTGCTGTTGCACGACTATTATCATCTCTGTTATAAAATTTATTGATTTCGTTCAATATTTGGTTTTTCCTTATTTTTCTGTCTCTATTGTTTCTAATGTTAGTTTTCAACCCCAGTGTATGTTTTAATTTATTTTTTAATTTGTATTTTTTCACTATTTCACTAGTAACTATTTTTTTCAAAGTGTTCTTATTTTCCGTTCCAACAGATTTCTTGTATTCTTCCTTCAACGATTTCGACAAAACATTGTGTTCCAAAAGTTTCCTTTTCACTATCTCTATTTTCGAGGCGTCAATGTTCGTTAAATTCTCATTTATAAAGTTTTCTGTTTGCTTCATAGGTGTTTCATCGTCATTACATCACTTCACTTCTTTCATTTTTCGTACAGTCTTGTTCTTTAAGTCTTTCAGCGATATGTTGATATTTGTCGTTAATTTCCTGGAATGCTTTACCTAATTCTTCACATTTTTTTGACTTCCGGTAATGTTTTTTTCTTAAGGCTTCGAATTTCTTACGCAATGTAATTATTTCCCGTCTCATTTCGTGATTTTCCTTACGAAGCTTAGATTCGGCATGTTTTTGTTTTTTCTCAACATTTTTGTCAATTCTTGCTTTATAATCATGCAGAGCTTGTTTTAGGTTTTTCCTTTCATCTCGCCATTTTTGCCTTTTCTCTTCTTTATCCTGTTCTGTATATGTGCTAGTTTTTTTCTATAATAACGTAATGCGCATTCCGCAGTTTTCTTTTTCATTTGTGCATATTTCTCTGGGTTCTCTCTTTGTAGTTTCTCGCGGTATCTTTTTTGTTTTTGAGCCGGAGTGAGAGGCATCTGTCACAAAAAAAATCTTATTACATTATTTATAATATAAAATGTTAAGCATTTTTTTACAGATTCCTGATTACCATTTCCCTTTATTATACTAGATTCTACCCGCGTTCATCCGAGCGGATCCCGTAACACCCAAAACTTCTGTGACTTTTGTGTTTCCTTTAGAAACCGTATTTTTTTCTGGGATAAACGTAAATATACTACGTGTTTATCCAATCCTTCTATCTACCCACCAAATTTCATCTAAAGCCATTGAGGCCTGAAAGCGAAACAAGCATTCAATCAACCAGCTGTGCTATTCTGTACACATCATGCCGTCAAAACTTGGGTGACGTGAGCTGTCAACCTATAGAATGATCCATAGCGTTAGGTAGAATGACAACTCACTTCGTGCTCACTTCACCTAGATTTTCACAGCGTGATATGTACAGAATAGGACGGCAGCTGAACGTATGGATGTTTTTTCCGCTTTAATGTCTCAGCAGCTGAACGGAATTATATAGAATTTGGAAGGTAGACAGATGAAGCACTGGATTTTGTACATAGGCTTCTTTGGGCACGCCACAATTATGGCGGTAAGTCCCCTCTTTGAGGCGTGGTTGGAACGACCTTACGGCGTCCTCACCTTCCGCATGACGCAGGTTCTCACCGAACACGGTAAGTTCGGGAAGTTCCTGCACCGGATTCGTGCGGAAGCGTCGCCCGGGTGTCGCCACTGTGTGGAACGCCCGGAGGACACGGTGGAGGTGTGCCCTGCTTGGGCAGAGCAACGCCGTGTCCTCGTGGGGGCGATCGGCGGTGGCGATCTCTCGCGCCGGGCCTTGGTACAGGCCATGGTCCGGAGCGAGGAGGAGTGGCAGGCGGTCGCCTCCTTCTGCGAAGCAGTAATGCTAGCAAAGGAGGCGGCCGATCGCGTGAGGCAACGGTCCTCACGCCCTAATCGCCGCCGGGATTCCGATCCCGATTTTCGGCCACCGTAGGCGCGGGCTTACGGACGGCGAGCAATGGGTGGCTCGCCGTCCGACCGTCCGGTAACCGTCCGGACCGAGGCCAAGTCCTCGACGGCGCGTATTGTTCCTCGCGCGAGTTAAGGAACCCCAACCTACCAATATTAGCTTTGTCAGCCAATAAGTATTTATTAGACATATTATTTCCAAATATTCCATTGCTTGATCAGCATCCAGAATAATCTAGGACGTGCGTCATATCTGATCACGCCATGCATGTACTACGTTAGCAATAAAGTTAGTATATAAGATCAATATTTCATTAGATAGTAATGACTGTTTAGCTGTAACTCTGTCGGAATAAAGTTATTTTTTTAAATACTTCCGTTGTCGCTTACTTAATTGGCGCAGCCGGTAGGATCTCTGTAGTCAGTCTGCCGTGTATACAATTCTACGTGGAGCAGCCGACGTCCGTGTCTACGGTTTAGCAGAGATCGCCGAACAAATAAATTCATTAAGAAGCCACTTCGAGTTACGGAAGAGGACCAGCCACAGCAGTAATTCAGGGAGCATGAAGCTAGCTGCGGAATTGTGAGTAAATCTTTTTCACCTTCCTCTCAGCTCTTCCATTGATATCCCAACCTTGTAATAAGTCTATGTGTGTGTATTATTAGGGATTGGACAACGCCGTACTAATATTTGCATAGATTTTATTTGAATTAATATTTTAGAGTAGTGATATTTTAGTAGTACATTAGTGAGATTTTTTTTCTTTTCTCTTTTCCTTTGTTACTTTCATAACTTTTTCACAATGGAAAACGTAACCCGTGTCCCACAGGAGTTGAATAACATCATACCAATATTCAGTGGCGACACTAGAGCGTTACCTTTATATGTAAAAAAATGTGAATACATTTTGTCCACGTTCCAAGGAACCGTAGCCCAAAATAAATATTTATTTCATGTGGTAACAAGTAGGTTATCAGGCGAAGCAGCCAGTTTAGTAGGCGAAAGAGACACTATAGATACGTGGGATGAACTGAAGGAGTTGTTAAACCAACACTTTGGTGATCCGCACACAGAGGATTGTTTAGCAATGGAGTTAGAATCTTGTAGAATAAATAAGGGCGAAAGTTATTTAGATTTTTGCCATAGAATACAGCGGATGAGAAGTGTTTTATTCGCCAAAATATCAGTATATAACAATCATTGATGACTCTCTACGTAGGGCGAAGCAATTAATTTATAGTAACAGAGCGATGAATGTTTTCTTGTTTAATTTACCACCATTTCTAGTTAGATTAGTTCGTTTGCGCAACGTTACAACGCTAGAGGATGCGTTAAAAATAGTCTTAGAAGAACAAAACTTCCAGGCAGTCTATGATGCTAAAACAAACGACAGGCGTAATTTTAGTAGAACTAACAGACCCTACTTGCCTAATTATCAAAATGCATCTGAATCTAATAATCAAAAGAATGATTCGCATAGCGTATCAAGTACACATGTACCGAATAATGCAACAAACCGCACATCTACATCGAACAATTCGCACCAGTTCAGGCTTCATAAGCAACATAATAATATTCAAAGAAATCAAGATAGTTTTAATCGTACAATCAATAATAATTCGTCACCGCAGTCAAGTAGGTCATCTTTTCCGGTTGCACAACAGAGCCAACAGTTCGCGGCACATGCACCGGGCACATCGACTTTTGCAGCGCAAGCATCTACGTCGGGTGCGAATACTGACGTCACCATGCGTACTGCAAGTTTGCGACGTGTTAATTACATAAATAATTACAGTAATAATGAACAGAGTTCAAGTAATTCATACAACGCGGGTCAGGAATTTTCCCATGAAGATCCCGGGGAGGGAAATTTTTGCATAATGGCCTCTACCATAGGGAAAGAATAAAAATAAATTGCAATAAACGCTTAAATCTACCACATTTAGTTATACCAGAATTAAAAGCGCTTTTCATGATAGATACGGGGAGTGTTAGGTCGTTTATAAGTCCTTATTTAGCGAATAAATATTTTAAAAATTATTTACAGTATGAACCCTTCGAAGTTGTTAGCACTCACGCATCGAGCGTTCATAGTGAAACGGCAGTTATTCCATTACCGGTTACCTTTAGAAGTAAAGAGTTCCATAAGTTTTATGTCTACAGTGTTGACGATAGGTATGACAGATTAATAGGTAGCAATTTGCTGAAGCAATTACAGGCAAAGTTTAATATGGATAGTCAGATTTTACATTTAAAAAATACTGAGATTCCCATCGTATATACACCACCTATGAGAGAGGTATATAATCTACCATCTCGTAGTGAAATTAGAGTAAGACTCCCGGTTAACTTATTGGACGGGGAAGCTGTGCTAGACTTTAAACAGTTTACGGAAGGGATTCGAATGCCCGCCGCATTAGTTACGTGTGTTAAAGGCTATGCAACAACTGTTATTCAGAATTACAGTCATCAAAATAGGAATTTAGTAGTGACGGGACCTTTTCAAGTAGATCCATACATACAGAGCCCATCTGTTAGTGTTAATTTCATGGATAATAATATAGAAGTGGACAGATTGCTAACAAATAATTTAGAAAAATTACAGTTAGATCATATGAACGCAGAAGAACGTAGGGTTATTGAGGGACTTTGTAGGGAATACAAAGATATATTTTATTGTGAAAATATTCCATTAACCTTCACAAATCAGGTTAAACATAGAATAAGAACAAAAAATGAAGACCCAATAAACATTAAGGCACATAGGTTACCCCCTATTCAAACAAAAGAAATCAAGAATCAAGTTGAGAAAATGTTAAGGGATAACATTATCCAGGAATCGTATTCTCCCTGGAGTGCTCCCGTACATTTGGTGCCGAAAAAGTTAGACGCATCAGGCCAACAAAAATGGAGGATGGTAGTTGATTATAGACGGCTCAATGAAATTACAATTGATGACAAATATCCCTAGCCCAACATTAACGATTTATTTGACATGCTAGGTAAAAGTACCTACTTTACAACCCTCGATTTAGCTAGCGGGTATCATCAATTAGAGGTCCAGGAACAGGATAGAGCTAAAACCGCATTTAGCACACCTTCAGGTCATTACGAATTTAACAGAATGCCGTTTGGGTTAAAGACAGCACCTGCAACCTTTCAGCGAGCGATGGATAACGTCCTACGAGGCCTTCAAGGCTTACATTGCCTAGTATACCTCGATGACGTCATCATTTTTTCAAAAAGTTTGCCTGAACATGTAGAAAAACTTAGAGCAGTTTTTGACCGCTTCCGTCAAACAAATTTGAAAGTTCAATTAGATAAGTCACATTTTCTTAGAAAGGAAGTACTTTACTTAGGGCATTAGGGAAGGTTTGAAGCCAAATAATGATAAAATAGATGCTGTTCTTAGGTATCCCATACCAGAAACGGTTACACAGATTAAAAGCTTTTTAGGACTTATCGGATACTATAGGAAATTCATAAAAGATTTTGCTAAAATAACTAGACCATTAACAGCTTGTTTAAAGAAAGGTCGCAAAATTATAATTAATGAAGAATATAAAGAATGTTTCGAGACTTGTAAGAAACTTTTAACAAATGCACCTTTGTTACAGTTTCCTGACTTTAGTAAAACTTTTATCCTAACCACTGATGCATCCAATTTTGCAATCGGGGCTGTATTATCACAAGGAACAATAGGATCAGATAAGCCTGTAGCATATGCTAGTAGAACTTTGAGCGACACTGAAGTAAAATATAGCACTATCGAGAAGGAACTATTAGCCATAATATGGGCAGTTAAGCACTTTCGACCGTATCTGTATGGTAACAAATTTACCATATTTACAGACCATAGACCATTAGCATGGCTGTATTCATTGAAAAAGCCCAATAGTAAACTCACGCGATGGCGGTTAAGGTTAGAAGAGTACGATTTCGAAATAAAATATAAGAAGGGCCCTCAAAACACGAATGCAGATGCTTTATCTAGGATTAAGATTAATGCAATTGACGACGATTTAGATTGAATATTCGTAAACGTAGGGGATAGGCAGGAACGGATACAAAAAATAATAGATAACGAATTGCAAGACCTCGAAGCTACAATAGAAACGATAGAACTTTCGGATTCTGATGATGAGGTCACTGCCAATTCAGTTTCAAATAGAGAACACGAAGGCATTCCTATTTTAAACGAAGCTGTCGATACTAAACCAAAACAGATTTTAGTTCATTCATGGTTTAAAAATAACTTAGCTGTAAAAGATATTTCTAATAAGAAACAAAAAATTCATGAAGTTTACTTACCGACAAATAACGATAAATTAGTTAAAGACTTTTTAAAAGAGTATATAGATCCAAAACATAGGTACTTTATATACTTTGAACATCCATCTTTTAGAAAAACTTTTTCAAACATGGCAATTAAGTTATTTAAAAAGGATTCTATTAAGCTAACAGAATGTACAGAAAGAGTTATAAATTTGACAGAATCTGAAGAAGATCAAAAAGAAGTTATTTTTAAATACCACGACGGAAAAACGTGTCATAGAGGTATTAAAGAAACTTTAACTAAACTTAAACGACATTATTGGTGGGCAAACATGAAAGAGACAGTTACGGCAATCATAAACGCTTGCGAAACATGTAAACGCATGAAATACGACAGAAAGCCGATCAAACCTTACATTCAGTTAACACAAACGCAGGATGGCCCTTTTCAGGAAGCTTTTATGGACTTATTATATATCGAAGGGAAATATTATTTAACTATAGTAGACGCATTTAGTAAGATAGCACAAGCTATAGAGGTACCAAATAGGAGTACACCAGAGATAGTTAGGGCATTGATTAAATACTTTAGCATGTATGGTCTGCCTAGGAAAATTAGTTGTGATTCCGGGACAGAATTCAATAATGCTTTGATTAAGGAAATGTTAAGCTTGTACAAGCTTGAACTTCATATTGGGACTCCAAACAATCCCAATTCAATGGCAATAGTAGAAAGATTTCATTCCACCATTATCGAGATTTATCGTATAGCAAAATACGATAAAAGCGATTTAGATGCAGCATCTGTTATGACTTACGCCATCATGGCCTATAACAACACCATTCACTCAGCAACAGACCCTACGCCTTTTGAATTAGTATTTGGTCACACTTATTCAGATAATGTATTTAACGTGGACAGAGAAAAGAATTTAACTCAGAAACTATTGTTAGATCATAGAAAACGCCTTAAAATACTTTATGAATTCATAACAGAAAAATTTGAATCCGACAAAATTAAAGTGATAAATAAAAAATGTGGTGAAACGACACCAGTACTTGAGCCAGACGATACTATTTATATGAAAGATACTAGGATTAGAAAAGCTAAAGAAAAACCACGATATGAAAAAGCTAAAGTAATAGGTGAAGTCGAAAGAAATGTAGTACCAGTAGAAGTAAAGAAAAGGAAAACTAGAGTAGCGTTAAAAAATGTAAAACGTCCTCCACAGATCGTGCCTGGTACTTCTGGTACTAGTGGTGTCAACATGCACGCTGGACCTTCAAAACCTCGGTCAGAATCCGGGGATAGCAGCGATAAAGCGGGGAGTAGCAGTGAAGAGTAATAGTTATTGGACAATATATAAAACTATAGATTTAGAATCATTAGGCTTACAAATAGATAATAATATTCGGGATTTTAGTAATTTTAAAATAAAAATTAAGGAAATTAGAGTTAGTAACGAAACGGTAGGAATAGAAAGTCAAATCGAATATCTCATTAATTTAACTAAGAGTAGATTTTTTCAAATATTACCTTTTCATTATAGGAATAAACGAGCCTTATTCAATCCATTAGGCTCACTTGTAAAAGCTATTTCGAGAAATTTAGATAAAGATGATGCAATTAAATATGATAGAGAAATTCAAATGATACAGAACAAAGAGCATGTAGTCGAACGTAAAGTATCATCAATGCAAAAGGCTTTTGATAAATTAGTAAACGACTCTGAAATAATAAATTCAAATATAAAAAACTTGGGTTTACATACCAATGAAATGGAAAAATTAGTTGAACATGAGTTCAGGTTTAACAAACTTTTCCAAATATTGAATACTATGTATCAAATTTTAAATAACTTTCGAACTTGTTACGAAACCATACAAGAGATTGAGACGGCAATAGCCTTTAGCAAATTAAATACATTGCACCAATCCATTATAAATAGTACAGAATTATATTATACATTAGAAGTCATTTCTAAACATGCTAGAACAATATATCCAGTAAGCAAACGTAATTTAATAAAATTAGAACGTAATATTATACTTAAGTCATACATAAATAATAACAAGTTAGTTTTTGTTTTAGAAGTCCCCCTAATAGATAACGAAACATATAATTATTACAAGGTTATACCCATTCCTATATTCCATTCTCCAAATACCTTTACGATTATACCCAAATACCCTTACCTGATGGTGAAGAGGTTGAAATACATGCCCGTGGTAAGCCCATGTGCTGAGATTGAAAAGGACAAATTTCTATGCGCTGAAACTAACTTAGCCCAGTATCCAACTGTGACCTGCATTGAACAAATAATGTTGATGAAGAATAACTACAAAAACTGCATACAGAACCATATTGAAATAGAGAAAACTAAGATACAAAAAGTAACCGACAACCAATGGTTTGTTTACTCAGAAGAAAACCTCATCATTACTGAGAATTGCAATACAGAAATTCTGAAATACACTGTTCTTGGGACCTACATCGTGACTCCAGGCCAACAATGCGAGACACAAATAGGCGAAGTCATCGTTGCCGCTACCACAAACACTACGGTTTCTAGTCTCCAGCTGCCATTGATCCAGATGCCAGAGCTACAACAGGACATCCAGAGAAGGTCAAAGAAAGTGGATCTAAGAAATGTAGACTTCAGTGATGTGAAAGAAGTTTTACAAAGTGCAAAATTTAGTGAAATAGACGATACGACCCAAACAGTGACAATAGAAATTAGTATATGGACCATCTTCGAGTATGTGATTATTGTAATAGCAGTATTTATCTTTATAATGTATAAATTCCAGTTTATAAATTTTTGTCGAAATTCTCCGAAACTGTCTGCGACACCTTCGGATAATTTCTCTCTTGGGGAGGGAGGAGTTAAGGAACCTCAACCTACCAATATTAGCTTTGTCAGCCAATAAGTATTTATTAGACATATTATTTCCAAATATTCCATTGCTTGATCAGCATCCAGAATAATCTAGGACGTGCGTCATATCTGATCACGCCATGCATGTACTACGTTAGCAATAAAATTAGTATATAAGATCAATATTTCATTAGATAGTAATGACTGTTTAGCTGTAACTCTGTCGGAATAAAGTTATTTTTTTAAATACTTCCGTTGTCGCTTACTTAATTCGCACCTCAGGGAGATGTCAGCAAATCGTAGGGGCCCAGCAGGGTCAAAGCCTACAGGGGCCATGGGTAGTGTGAAAACGAAACCCGGGGCCCTGGGACGAAGGCAACGAAGGAACAGGAGTGGGTTTTTAGTCAGTAAAAGTCTGACACTATCTCCCGCTCCGCCCAAGAGCGCGATTTGTCATTACATGATTTTCCCACCTAAAAAAAAAAAAAAATAGGCTTTTTGTCCCTAATAAATAAGTACGGCTTCTGCGGGATGGCATAAAAATAGAAATCCACACAAATGAAATCGCAGACAGAGCTTGTATTATATTAATTACAAATTATACACACATCAACACGGTCTAGGGATATTTTTAAAAAAGCGAATTACTATCAATGTGTTAATTATTTATATGACATGTATATATTTAAAAGATACGTTATTTAATATTCTACCATTTTTTAATAATGGTTAAGGTATAGATTAAAATTTCAGGATTTTATGGGAAAAAAATGAAGCATAGACGGAAACCGTATATGAATGAACTTTTAATTTGTGAGTAAAAACTGAAAAAAATAGAAAAATCATTTAATTTGTGTTTATAAACTTGAAGTTAGTAGTCTGAGAAAGCGCCCATGATGTTCATAACACATCGGCAACGATTCGGCATGCTCAGAACAAGGTTGTCAATGTCTTGCTGCGGAATATTGTCCCATGTCCTTCTGAGGTGCGCAAAAAGTTGATCTTCTGTAGCCAGATTTTCAGGAAGTTCCTTCAGAGCTCTTCTTTGCAGCATATCTCACGCATGCTCAATGGGATTTAGATCTGGCGATTGAGCAGGCAAGATTACGGGCCCTAGCACCTGTTGGACGTATCGTTCTGCCGTCATATTGCCCCGCACCCAAACGAGATCCGTCCGTCCTCCAAGACGAATTCCTGCCCAAACCATAATTGTTCCTCCTTGGTATGGGTGAACTTCCTGAGGGTTCTGGAGACGGCTCCATCGTCCAGGAACTCGCCAAACACGCGTCCTTCGTGAATCTGGATGGAAGCCGAACCTGGATTCATCCGTGAACAGCACATTGGACCATTGGTCACGGCCCCAGTCCACGTGGTTCCGAACCCATTCTAATCGTCGTCCACGATTGCCTCTCCGTAAAGGTGGGACCCGGAGTGGTCTACGAGAGCGTAGATTGCTTTCATGCAGTCGCCTTCTTACAGTTTGGTCACTCACAAGCACTTGGTGTTCCACTCGCAGCCTTTGGACCAATTGAGTCGCCGTTGCATTTGGTTGTGCTCGCGCAGTAATCTGCAAAAATCGGTCTTGTCTGGGGGTAGTGATGCGACTTGGCCCCCGGTGCCTCTCCGCTACTTCACCTGTGGCACGATAGCGTGTCCACAATCTTAAAATTACATTTTGATGGGTCCCTATGGCCTCAGCAACATTACGCTGAACAGATCCAGCTTCCAGCATTCCCACAGCTCGTAACATCTCCGCCCTCGTCAAATGTCGGCGTTGCATGGCTACAATACCTCAATTTTAACTTTATCTTTCGTTTAAAAATGAAAAAAAAACTGTAACTAAACGTAATTCGTATTGTTTTCTAAATTTCGCGCAAATGAAAATTCCCTCTCCTATACATCAAGACATTTTTATACCACCGAAACAAAAGAATTTTCAAAAATTTGAATTTGGAATTAGTCTGAGATAAATTACAAACAAATCGGTGTATAAAAGATTCCAATGCGGCCAGTACTTTTCGAGTTATTTAATTGAGTATGAAATATCCCTAGACCGTGTTGATGTGTGTATTAGTCAATAGAACTTAGGTATTTTCATAATTATTTCATTCATAATAATAATAATATGATGCATAAACTCTTAGTAAAATTCTGGATATTTACTATAAATAATGGTACATTCAAATTACATAGTTACAATGATAATATAACGAAAATGACGAAAACTGCAATTTATTGATATATAATAAAGTTATTAAATATCAATAAATTAACTAAGCGAAATGATAAAGTTATCATTTCGCTTAGTTCTACAGTTTCCAATGTGCATTAGGTTTTACATCACTTTTATGTTACGTAACTTAAAATAAACTACAGTGGTAACATAAGTAACTTAAAAGTAACATAAAAGTAACTTATAAGCAACATAAAAGTAACATAAAACCTAACCTGTTTTCAAAAGATCCTCGAATCTACGGCACTATAATGAATAATTAACAGTGTCCATCGATTAAAGCTCTTATTTAAACATCATATTTACTAAATAAGCTGTCAATTTAATCAATATGATAAAAACTTACCTTAAAATCATTTAAAAACTTTTTTTGTGCCGAACGAAAACACGATGCTGGCCAAACTAACTGACACACGAACTTAACAATGGCCGACACGCATTTGAAATACCATAGACAAGTTAGATGCTGGAGTTGCCAGTGACTAAAAACGGATTCTAATTCTCAATTACTCTATGATCGTAAAAATTATGATAACTTAAAATCAGTAACATAAAAGCATTAAATACGTGGACGTGCTGTTATTAAGCGAAAATATTTATTATTTTAATAGCTATATTGTCGTAAAGTAATTAAACATTGCCTAAAATAGGTTATTCAATAAAGAAAATATTATGATTGCTGATGGAATAAACTGAAACCTATTATTTAATTCCAAATATGTCATGGGGGATCATTTGGGACATTTTTATTTGTTCTAGCAATTTGTAGTCTCGCAGTACAGACTACATAATTAAATAAAAATAAGTAGTTTACAGAGATTCGCATAAATAATAATACTAGTAAATATGATACTTTTAGCAAGGAAAACAATAAAGTTTAAAAATATTATTGTATTTACCCTAAAAAAATTGCCGGACGCTAAATCATCCATCAAAATTATCATTTTTTGGCGGCCTTACCCAATAACGAATCCCCTTACCGAGGGGAAATATGATCACCTTAAAAGTGAACTAATCTCAAAATTGACAATTTCCAGTGATGAGGAACTTGGAGACCGCAAACCTTCAGCTTTTCTTCGTCACCTCCGCTCCTTGGCTGGTTCTGAAATGGGAGATGACAGCATCCTACGGGAATTGTGGATGCGCCGTTTACCCAGGGAAGTACAGAGAATTCTCATTACCCAAAAAGACTTAAAACTAGACAAGGTGGCCGAGATTGCTGATGCTATTGCGGAGACCACTCCTCCTTCAACAGCTGTCCACACTGCCAGCTCATCATTTCCACCCGAGTTGGCTCGCATAATGGACCGCCTTGATGAGCTTTCAAGGAAGGTCGAAGCACTCGGCTCTGACCGCTCTCGCTCCACCACTTGCTCCCAGTCCACTTCACGGTCATCTAGTAAAACTGGTGACCAAATGTGCTGGTACCACAGACGTTTTCGGGAGAAGGCCAGCAAGTGCATTACACCCTGCTCGTGGAAACCCCAGCAAAAGAGAAACCTGCCCAACAGTCAGTAGAGGCGGCATCTGATTGCTCAAACCCCGACCGCCGGCTGTTTGTGACGGAGTCTGGTCATAAGTACCTTATTGACACTGGCTCAGACATTAGCTGTTTCCCACGTCACCTGCTCAAAGGACGATACACACCCACCACTTTTGACGTCCGCGCCGCAAATGGGAGCTCTATCAAGACCTATGGTACCATTCTTTTGCGCTTAAATCTCGGACTTCGCAGGGAATTTAAATGGAATTTTATCATTGCAGACCATCATTGGCTCCGATTTTTTGGCTGAATACCACCTGATGCCGGACTGCCGCAACCAGCGACTGCTAGATGGCCGCACCAAACTCTTTATTGCTGCAATATTTGGGAAGAGCAATCAAGCTAGCGTCAAGACAGTAGTGGCAGAGTCTCCTTTCGCCAACCTGCTGATGGAGTTTCCTGACATAACGCGACCACCTGGGTTGCCACGCGTCGTGAAACATGCGACACTGCACTACATTATTACTACTGATGGTCCACCGGTTGCGTGCCGCCCACGCAGACTCGATCGCACCGCAGAAACTCCAGATCGCGAAGAAAGAATTCGAGGAGATGATCAGCTGTGGAACATGTCGACCCTCCAGCAGTCCCTGGGCATCACCGCTGCACCTGGCTCGTAAGGGTGAACACGGATGGCGTCCTTGTAGAGACTATCGAGCGTTAAACGCACGAACAGTTCCTGACCGCTACCCCGTCCGCCACATAGCTAACTTCGCACATACCCTGGCTGGTGCTACTATCTTCAGCACCATCGATCGACGATATTTGCAAGACTGCCATCACGACACCTTTCGGGCTATTCGAGTTTCCCTTTATGACCTTTGGTCTGCGCAACGCCGGACAGTCTTTCCAGCATTTTATGGACGAAGTCTTGAGGGGGCTTGACTTCTGCTACCCGTACATCGATGACATCTTGGTGTACTCCCGCACTCCGGCTGAACACGCCGAACATCTGCGTGTCCTGTTCCGGAGGCTGCAAGAGTATGGCGTCGTCGTAAACCCATCAAAATGCGTGCTCGCTGCTCAAGAGGTGATTTTTCTTGGCTACCGGATCAACAAAGACGGTTCCAGCCCACCCCTGGAGAGAATCGTAGCCCTAAAGAATTTCCTTCTGCCTAAAACGGTCGAAGGTATTCGCAGATTCCTGGGCATGGTAAACTTCTACCGCCAATTCCTCCCAAAAGCAGCGAAACTTCAAGCACCGCTTATTGACGCTTTGGCTGCCACCAAACTAAAAGGCCCCAAACCCATGCCCTGGACGCCAGAGCTGGAGCTTGCGTTCAACAGCTGCAGGGAACACCTTTCCACTGCTACGCTGCTAGCCCATCCCATTGCTGATGCTCCATTGGGGCTCTTCACCGATGCATCGTCCAGTCACATTGGAGCTTGCCTGCAACAAAACATCAAAGGCCATTGGCAACCGCTTGCTTTCTTCAGCAAAAAGCTGACACCGAAGCATTCCACTTGGCCAGCTTACCACCGGGAATTACTTACTATTTACGACGCTGTACAGCATTTCCGCCACGTGTTAGAGGCTCAACACGCAACAATTTACACGGATCACAAACCTCTGATCTTCGCTTTCACGCAAAGGCGAGAAAAGTTGGCCCCGGTTCAACTGAACCACTTGTCCTTCATCTCAATTTACCACGGACATAGTCCATATCAGCGGGAAGTACAATGTAGTTGCAGCCACTTTGTCTCGAGTCGAAGCACTTAGTCTCGAAGATAACTTCGCCGCCCTCGCCGAAGAACAGATGACCGACGAAGAGCTTGGCAAAATGCAGTCTAATTCGTCTTTGAAACTGGAGAAAGTTACTGTTCCAGGGACAGACATATCTATTATATGCGACACAGCTACGGGAAATCAAGACCGTACCTGACACCATCTTTTCGTCGTATATACTTTGACAAGCTACACAACCTTAGTCACCCTGGTGCGCGAGCATCCGTGCGCCTGGTGTCTGAACGATTTGTGTGGCCCGGTATGAACAAAGATTGCCGAAACTGGGCTAGATCCTGCTTGAGGTGCCAGGGCAGCAAAATCTCCAGGCAGGCACGCCCCGTGGAAATTTCCCCACTCTGACGAAGCGTTTCCGCCACGTCCACATCGATATCATCGGTCCGCTTCCACACAGCAGAGGGTTTCAATACTGTCTGACGGCTGTCGATAGATTCACTCGTTGGCCGGAGGCCTGGCCGATGATCACCATGACGGCGGAAGAATGCGCTGAAACGTTTTTTAGGGAATGGATTTCTCGCTTTGGCGTCCCCTCTGTCCTAACAACGGACCAAGGACGTCAATTTGAGTCCGCCTTGTTTTAGAGCCTCCTGCAACAGTGCGGAATTAAACGCGTGCGCACTACCAGTTACCATCCGTGTGCGAATGGTCTGGTGGAGCGCATGCACAGGCAACTAAAAGGTGCTTTGATATGCCACGAAGACACTTGGCAAAGAGCCCTGCCCGGCGTACTCCTGGGGATGCGCTCCTGTCTCAAAGACGACCTGCAAGCTTCTTCGGCCGAGCTTGTGTACGGGGAACCCCTGTACTTGCCAGGCGAATTCATGACTCCATCTTCGCCATCGGTTTGCATCGAATACCACCACATCGCCACACAACTACGAAGTCATATGGCTCAATTGAGACCTACTCAACCATCGCGTCATGGGCAACGGTCGACCTTTGTGTTCAAGGACCTTGATTCAAAGTCGCACGTTTTCTTACGAGACGACTCTGTCAGGCCCTCGCTTAAACCACCATAGTCACCATACTCAGGGCCACATAAGGTGGTCGCACGTCATGATAAAACGATTACCATCTCTATCAATGAAAAGCATGTACAGGTGAGCCTAGATCGCGTCAAACTGGCGTACGTTTTAGACGAAACCTCCTCATCGACATATCGAGCTCCAGCTTCAGCACCTGTTCTTCCTGCCGCGTCTGAAGCACCCTCCAGACCAGCTGCTGCAACTGACCTTGGATCCAATGTTCCTGATCCAGTTAATACTGCAAGGCCTGAGTCTCACAGACCGAACTATACCACACGTTCGGGCAGGAAAGTTCAATTTAAAGTTCCGGTTGATGTTTAAGTTTGATTTTTATTCATTATTACAATTTCTGACTCCCCCATTTTAGCAAAGTTTTTTTAGTTTTTAATATTAAGTGTTTGTTTGTATTTTGATTTACGGATGACCTTATTCTCTCCGTAGGGGGGTGATGTGGCGAAAAGCCACAATTCCAAGCGGAAGAAAAGTAAAATAATTATGTATAGTCTATGCTTCCGGCTTGGGATAGAAAAAGATAGGACTCGACTCCATGGGAGACACGATGGTGTGATTGGAATTATCAATCTTGTATCTGATTCTGATAATCTGCAAAATGGTGTAATACTACAATTTATAACCGTCTATAATAAGTTATAACATGTACATGTGTTTTAGTGTAAATACACCTTCAAGACAAAGAGCAAGTGCTATCTGCACTAGAAACCGATCCCCTCATATGTAACTTGATGTCGCTGTCATGCGTTTGCTGTCGTCAAATCGCTATTTGCATCGTTCCGATAAATGATCTACAGCCATAATTGCACAATGCTCGCAAACAAACAAAGCTAGTGAAGATTCTGCTTTTTGGGTGTTCAGTTCTTTTTTTTAGTTTGGGGAAGTTAATCTTTTTTGACTCTTCATTGGCTCTATTGCTTTTCTGTGCTTTGCTGATGAAATATGTAGCCTCAAAACAGACAATTTTGCATTCATATCGCACTTACAATACTTACAGTACGCTTTCGAAGTGTCGCTTTCAACGGGCTGCAACCACTCTTTAAAGTCTGCCATTTTCTCCCAGTCTGCCCGGTAATGTTGGTTATACCACAGACGTATAAAGAGTAGCAGACCAAACATTAGCTAAAATTTGTGAAGTCATTACACACACATATGAAAAAATTGTCTAAACAGGGCCGGACTAAGGCCGGTATTAGTATTGTAGGACGATAAAGGTACCTACATGTTTTCAAACTTTTATCATTTGCAATATACGTTGGTAAGCATTCTCTGTGTGACCTGTTACGGTCACATTTTCTATAGTGTTGCGACGACACACTAACACAAGAGACTGACAGACGCAGTAGCGCCTTATGAGTTATTAGCAGTGTTCGGAATACCTAGTGCCATTTGGGGTTAACGACCTGAAATATTATATTAGTATACGCCTGCGGGAATGCGAAGTTTCAATGTAGGTATTGACTCTATCGCACAATAACATTTTTCCAGAAAGCTCTCATCCGTCATAATCACCTGTTGCCCAAAAGTAGTCAAGTTACATACATTTCATTTACAACCATATTCGCACCTTTTGTTAAATTTTTTTCGACATGGCTTGATTGGATATTAATATCTTTAGACAATATTCATATTTAATGTAACCACAGAGAACTTGTAAACCTCGGATATGCTGCATGCATGTCCATAATAATATACCGCCATAGAATCCCGCAAAATGGCACGAACTGATTCGACAACTGTTTATTATACTAAATTAACTAAACTAAGGAAACTATGGGGTTAAAAAAATATAGACATTCAATCAAAAATATTTTATTGCACATAGGCCTACATGGGCACTTAGAAAACGTCGAAGCTAGTGCACAGTTCCAATTAGTAGTTTCCTAAGGAGAAGAAAAGTTAGTTAAGTTGAGTTAAAAAAAAATATTATTATTCTAATTCTTTGGAGAATACAATACATATTTGAATATTAGCAGCACATAGAGCTTTTTTAAATCTTGGTACATACAAACATCGGCTGTTTAAAATATCAAAAGCGTTATTGATCATACTTATAAATTTAATAGTGGCAGAGCAACCACGAAATTTATATAATTTTAAATTCTCTTAGCAAAATTGAAGTGCATCTGCGAAAGATCTACTCAGCAACTGTATGGCTAACTTTACCTTCATTTTTTGTTTCCTGTAACAAATATGAGCTTCTTTAATTTTGTTAACAAGATGCCCTTTTGCTGTTGGATGTCATGTAATAATTGTAAATAATCAAACCTAATTGTCAATTAAAATTTTATAATCACCTAAAGTATTTCTCACAAGCTTAATCATATGACATGGATCATAAAATACATTAATTCTTGTATTATTTAATGTAAAATATGGCTTTAATGATATTAAATTCAAATCACACCCCTAACTAATTGCCATGCTAATATTACTAGCAGCCCCATCAAAAGTTAAACCACAAACAAAAATGTTGATGTTGTAAAGCATTTCTACTGCTATTTTTACAAGACTAGCTCATTGTTCACCAGTCATGGACATAATAAAAAAATATGCGATGGGGAACTTCCATGAATCGTTTATTGCAGTTACTAACATTACTAAGGCTTGTGTCGCAAGCGGTAGACTATCATCTGATACATCAGTGCCTGTATCAATATACCCTTTGTACTTCAATGTTCATTGAATTGAGGTTATTAATCTTTAATTTATTTGTATCACCTTACAGATATGAACTCTACTTTCTACCTACAATGTTAAAAGATAAGACTTACTATTACAGCAGTTATATTTGATGCAGAAACAGCAGGTATAATATTATGTTGTACTTCTTTGAGTACATAAACAAAAGCCTCGGCATCGGCAGCAGTTCGTTTTATTGGCAAGGTTTTTTGGAGGTTAATAACATTTTCCTTATCCTGTAAACAAAAGACTAACAAAATTATTATGAAGACCAGTATAATATAAAATAATTTATTGCTATAGTAGCATACTATTACATACATGCATAACAAGAGGCAATTTGTTAAACAGTGTAGGAATTGATCCAGGACGTAATCTTGTTTGAAAGACGCTGGCATCAATCAAGTGTTCCTCAAATGCTTCGAACAGAGTACACCAGTAGGATTGGGTTGGAGCTGCATGTTACCAATCCAGGCTTTTTTTAAATTTTCATCTTTTGGAAACCTGGAACAAAAATATTATTATTTTTTATTATTATTATTTACAGCACCAAAATATCAAAGAAATATGAGTAGCTTATAATATGTGACCTATGCCTATTTCATATCAACATTGAATTGTGATAAATTGATACATTGTAAGCGTTACACATATTATGCCAAGTTACTATTATAAAAAAATAATGCTGTTCGATTATTCAACTTTGTAGTTATTATTAGGTCTACAATAAATGCATTTACCCAATAAGTAAACAATATTAATTAATATTTAATAGATTTAACATTTCGCAATACTAAATCCGTCCCCGGTTAATTCTACAAGTACTTGAGCTGTCATTAGTTGGAAATTAAAAGACGATTTGTATGTTTATTATTTTTGTTCGATTTATTGTAAGTAAGCGTATGGGCATATTGCATGACAGTAATTAGGCTACGATAAAAACGATTAAACTTCATCGAAACAGTTGATTAATTTAAAAAAATCGACAAATTGTTTCAGTTTACAACTGCTGGCAACACAGCATTAAGTAAACATCGCCCGCGTATTTAAAACTCGAAATAAATAGTAAACAATAGTACAAGTGATGTGTATTGTAGTGAATCTTAATAGACGTATCGAACTATATAAGTGAAATTGTTGGTGACTTCTATATACCAAGACATGCAAAAAAACCATTGTATTTAATATTTGGACTTTTAAACATTATTGTGCTTCAAAAAAGTGCTAATCACGGACTATGCAAGTGTATTGGAACTATACAAATATATCCTCATCAGTAGAACATTTATAAATATAATAAGTGGTGAATTAACTACTAATAACTGTATATAAAACGGTTAAATTGAATGTTTTGTTTTAAAAAGTGAACTTTGTACCTTAAGTGGCGCCCCTAGTAGTGAGTAGCGAAACTAATATTGACATTAACATATAAAAATTGACATTAACATTAGGGTTGCTACTACTAATAATAAATATTTCATACCGAACAGCGCCATCTAGTGTCAAATAGCAGAAATAAAATTGACATACTGGCTAGTGTTGCCATTATAAAAAAATATAGAAGTGTTACCACAAAAAAACTTGTGATACCAGTATAAAAAGATTAAAGTTTTTGGTATAATTTGACACATTGATTAAATGTACGTGGTGTTCTAAGAAGCTATCATCGTAAACTAGGAGAATCAAGTTCGAGCCTGGTAAACCGCAGTCAACTTTTTGTGATTATTTAGAGTAAAATAATCATGAACTTCCTCGAGAATATCACATTCCGTCGCATGCGCACTATATCAGAACCTACTAATGACACCAGCGAAATTATTTCTCAAACATTCAATGATACAACAAATAGTATGCCGGTAATGTCAGAAGACGAGGAAGATAAACAAATAGATATTCTTAAAACTGAGATTGAGGATCTGAAGTCTCAGTTAAGAAGCGCGCATCAAGAAATTGAGATTATCTCTGTGGAAAATAGCTCTTTAAAACAAGCTAATGCTGACTTAGTGAAGAAAAATGAGATGTATAAAAAAGTTACCAGTAGTCCTTTAAAGAAGAAAATACAAACACCAAAGAGAAATAAAATTATTCCTTCAAACAAGCCGTCAAATAACTCTCAGATATTCGAGGTTCCTGATTGCACGTCTGCTACTGCTGAATATTCTAGAACTGAAGCGTCGCAATATACGTCACAAAATATTGATAAATGTAACCAATTGTCGTCATTAGTAAAGAATAATTTATGTATTATCAGTAGTAAAACATCGAATAGATTATACACAATTTGTCAAAAAACTAATTTATGTAATTTTAATATATGTCACTATCGCATGCCAAACTGTGGATTGAAGATACTGCTCGATAATATTGATAAAAAAGTGCAAGATTTCACAGGCTCAGACTACTGTGTCATTTATGTTGGGGAAGAGGATTTCAGAAGGACGCATAATTATATAGAACTAGTTGCTTTCATTCGCGAAAAATTACAACCCCTAACCCATACGAACTTTTTAGTATGTCTGCCGACTTTTAAGTATATGGTAAATAAAAATGTTATGATCAACAGTAGAATCGATACCTTTAATAATTTATTATACATGGATATTGAGACATATAAATATGCGTATCTATTGGATTCCAACCTAAATCTCCCATTCACTTACGAAACATATACCTTAAGAAATGGAAGTTTAAATAACAAAGGCCTGAATATTATTTTAAGTGACTTACAAGACCTTATCCTAGATATAAGTTCAGATACAGAAAAACAAGTAACAGACGCTGATGGTATATTGGAAAACTTAGTAAATAATAAGTCTAATAATAATTTTTTTCGTGTATAATAGAATCCATATACTTCACCAGAATATCAATGGTTTATTACGCAAAGCTGATGAATTTACTGTAAATCTAAATAATATTATAAATAACCATATTGATGTGCTATGTGTTACCGAGCATAATATGATAGCAGACGATTTAAAACATCTCCATATTCCAAATTATACTATAGCGGCAAACTACACAAGGACAAATAGAAATGGTGGGTCATGTATCCTAGTACGAAATAATCATAAATTTAAGACTATACAGGAAGCAAAACTTGAAAGCATACCCAACCTTTTAGAGTGTTCGGCTATTGAATTGTTAGAGCATGGATTGATTATCGTATGTATATATAGACCTCCAAAGACAAAAAAAGATTGTATACAATTATTTTTCGACCGTTTAGCGGCTTTACTAGCAAAATTATGTAGTAAATTTAAGAAAATTGTTATTTGTGGCGATTATAATATTGATCGACTGAAAGACACTCCTGTTTCAAGAGAGTTTGAAAACTTGTTACACGGCTTTAACTTAAAACTTGCAATATATGAGCCAACCCGTTTGCAAAGTAAAACGTGCATTGATAACATTGCACACAATATTAGAGGCTGTCAACAAAGCGTTATTGAACTAGCTCTGTCTGATCATACAGCACAAATTCTCTCATGTCCAGTTAGAAAAACTTACTCAATAACCCATTGGTATAAATTCAGAAGAGACTTTAGCACCGAAAATGTTGAGAAATTTATTGAATGTCTAAAAGCCCTAAATTTTACTGAATGCTATGAGAAAAATGACGCAAATGCTTCTTTTGAAGAATTCCATAAGTTATTTAAACTTTTTTATGACCTCTGCTTTCCAAACATCAAAATTAAAGTTCCAATTATTAGCAAAACCAAATGGCTTAGTAAAGGATTAAAAATATGTTCTCTTCGTAAAAGAATGCTTCTTAAAATATATCGACTCTCAGGTAAAAAGTCAGATAAGGGTAACTTTAATAATTATGCAAAAAAGTTTAAAAGAATTGTAAAACTTACTCAAAAGTCGCAAAATAATTATTATATACAAACAGCCACAAACAAACCTAAAGCAATATGGCAAATAATAAATAAAAATAAAAACAATAATCCCCCTGAAAAAATTGATAGATTAAGATATAATAATCAAGTTATAACGGCCCCTGATACTATAGCACAAACATTTAACAATTTCTTTATTGATGACATCTCGAAACTGACAAATAATAAAATAAATTACGCAAAGATTCTAACTTATAATAAACCAAACTCCTGTTTCTTAACCCCAGTTACCCTAAACGATGTTGTGAAATTAATCATGGCATTAAAAAACACCAAAAGTACGGGCAATGATGGAATTTCAACGCAAATAATAAAACGTGTAGTGTACATAATTGCCCCAGTCATAACTCATATTATAAATCAGTGTCTTGAGGAAGGCATTTTCCCAACATATTTAAAAACTACGGTGGTTACACCACTATTTAAAAAAGGAAACCCAGAAGATGTACGATGTTACAGGCCGATTGCTCTCATTCCAATATTCGCCAAAATATTTGAAAAAGTACTAAATAATAAACTTACTGAATATTTCGAGAAAAATAAAATAATAATAGATAATCAAGTAGGATTCAGAAAAGGGAAATCGGTAAATTCAGCAATGTATCAGTTTTTAGAAAAAATACTTACAGAACTAGATAAAAAAAACCAAGTTACAGCTCTATACATGGACATGACAAAAGCGTTTGATTATGTTGATCATGAACTTCTTTTGCAAAAACTGGAAATATACGGAGTTCGGGGTAAAGCACTACAAATAATCAAATCATATCTATGTAACCGAATACAGTTCACTGAAATAACACAGTTATGTCCATTTACAAAGAGAGAGATTAAGTATACATCGAGTCCTAGATTTATAAAATATGGTGTACCTCAAGGGTCAATACTGGGACCATTACTGTTTCTCATTTACATAAACGATTTACCTAATGCTATTCAGCAACCTATGGTTTTATTTGCAGATGACAGTACGGTTCTTTTCACAAATAATAAAAACAAAAATCATGAACAAGAAATAAATGATTCCTTATCTAAATTAATAAATTGGCTTCAAATAAATAATTTACAAATTAATCTCACAAAAACACATTACATGAACTTTAAAAATAAAAACGCGACATCTATTCCTTTAAGTATTGCATACAATAATGAAACAGTAGCTGAAGTAGCAAATACAAAATTTTTAGGAATCCATATTGATTCGAATATGTCATGGAAAACACATGTAAATAGTGTATGTACCAAATTGAATCAATTTTCCTACGCTCTATACATGCTTAAAAAAGTATCCAACCAGACCGCGCTTCTTACTGCTTACCATGCGTATGTGGCATCCACTCTGTCGTATGGGTTACTATATTGGGGAAACTCGACTGATAAAGAAATTGCGTTCAAAGCCCAAAAAAGTGTATTAGGTCTATATGTGGGTTACGCCAAACGGATTCATGTAAACCACATTTCGTAAATCTCAAGATTTTAACACTCCCTGCTCTATTTATCTACCTGGCCTCAATTTTAGTTAAATCAAACATTACAAGCTATGATACGTTAAAAAGCAGAAGACTTAAACATACCTTAAGAAATAAAACGTCCCACACTAGAGCGTATAGTAATAGTGTTTTCTGTATGAGCACAAAGATTTATAACAAGCTACCTATGGACATTAAGATTATAAATTCAATTATTATTTTTAAAAGAATGCTGAAAATTTTCTTAATTAAAAAGGCCTTAATTAAAAATACTCAATAGCAGAATTTCTTGAGGAAAAATAATTTTGTTCAATAAAGTACCTATCACTAAAGTGAATATAATTCAGTAAAATATTTTTAAAAGGATTAGGATAATTAATATTAAATGATTACAATACTGTGACACAATTGAATTAATGAATAATGATAATTTTTAAATCAGGTAACTCATGACATGTGTATTTTTTATTTAGGTATGACTTTAATAATTTATAATTTATATGATGTAAATGATAAAATTATATAATGTAATTAAAACGATGTCCTCTATAAAATTTAATATTTATAACTTTTTTCTTTTTAATTAATGAATTTAAATGATGCATGTTCAACTGTTACTGTTACAATTATAAGCATATATGCATGATGAAATTGCAATGCCCTAACAGGGCCACTATGTTCTAAGAACTGATATCCTCTGTTAAGAACTTTATTTATGTACACATAGTTAGCAATAAAGACTTTTGAATTTGAATTTGAATTTGAACAACAACGTAAATAAAAACTTACCGATGAAAGGTTAATCCAGGTATTTTGTTAGAGCTATCACTGTCGCACCGGTACGCACTGCACTTCACCATTTTATTTTACTTTTTTCAAGTTTAAAATGGTACAAACAATTAATATTTTTTCACATAACGTGATTGACACTGATTGACACCGTTGTGTTGTTGAAGGTTATAAGTTTATCAATATGGCGGCGCATAATAACAAGCTTCATGTCAAACTTTGTCTATGTATGGAGCAGTGTGGCTACAGGTAAAAGAACGAGACGTCATTATTAAGTTGTTGCTAGATAGAACAAGGATGGATAACTATAAGTATATCTGAGAATTTAATGTTTGGTCTGCTACTCTTTATACGTCTGTGGGTTATACTTTGGCGGCATAATCAAAAAAGGAACACGGAAACACGGGTAAGACGAGATGACGATATGAGTGAGTGAGTCCACAGTAATAAACAGGTTTTGAATTGACAGACAGATAGGCATCTAACCGCTCGAATGCTACTTGGCCCGAATGTCGCTATTCCAATTATTTAATTTTGACGTGGACTGCACCATAGGAAAGAAATAAAAAATAAGAACGAAATATGAAAATCATAAGATTACAGCTGACTCTGCTTTACAAAAATACAGATTAGATGGAACAAGCAAAAACTCAAACAGAGTTAAATATGTATCAATGGATTTGCAGAAAGTGATCATTTTACCAGAAAAGTTTGACATTAAAGATGCATTTTTCATGAGTCGTTTGGTTACTTTTAATTTAACATTTGCTCCAATTGAAAAAAAGTCCAGCGATTTTGCCACATGCGTCCTTTGGCATGAAGCTCAATCTGGACGAGATGCTAGTGATATTGTAAACGCTATATATGCTTTCTTACAGGTTAATAGGGATATGGAGCACTTATACAGGGTGTTTGGCTTATAGACCGACACAATTTTTCCAGGGCTTGAAAAGTCATTAGCTAGGTTCTACCCATACACCCTATGCGTTCCTGCACACGATGCCGTCACCGCGCTGTTGCCGCGCCGACGCCGCACAGTTACACTGTAGATACGAGTCGCCCGAAGCCCGCCACTACGCCGCCGCCGCGCCGCTACCGCGCGAGTTAAGTGTGATGACCCCAACTCTATTCGCTTCGTCAGCAAATCCCCCTCCACGCACAATAGCATTTAAGTAGTTATAAGAATATTGTCAAATTAGCAATAAGTAAATATAAATACATGTGTAATGATTAGAATGATTATTATTATCTTGATACTGTTACTCTGCTTGACTAAAATAAAGTTTTTTTTTAACTAATCAAGTGTCGACCACTTAATTGGCGCAGCCGGTAGGATCTCTGTAGTCAGTTTGCGACGTATAAAACTCTACAAGCAGCTGGACGTCTGTTTCTACAGTTCAACAGGGATCTCCGAACAAACAAATTCATTGAGTACCAGACACATCGGCGGGAGCAGTATTCAATAATAGTCACAAGGAGGAGATGGGAGTAACTACGGGACTGTGAGTAAAACTTCTTCACTATCCTTTCTATTTTCCTTTATCGTTTTCCTCTTTGTTTTAATTGTATGTGTTGTGTTATTGAGGGTTGAGCAATACCGCGATAACATTCTTTTATTTTATTACGATATAACTAGCGTGATAATATTAATTTTAGTTAGATATTTAGTGTATTTTTCTCTCTCTTTTCGTGCTTTGTTCTTTCAAAATGGATCAAATCATGCAGGTCCCGTCAACAATGGCAAACATTATTCCAGAATTTAGTGGCGATTCTAGACAGCTTCCACTTTTTATAAAGAAATGTGAATATATAATAAATACATTTCAAGGTGGAAAAGCCCAAAATGAATATCTATTCCACGTTCTTACTAGTAAGTTAACAGGGGAAGCCGCGAACTTAGTGGGGGAACGAGATAGTATTGGTACTTGGTTAGAGTTGAAAACATTATTGGCTCAACATTTTGGTGACCCTAGAACCGAAGATTGCTTAGTATTGGAGTTAGAGTCTATGAAAATAAATTCTAATGAAAGTTATTTAGATTTTTGTCATAGGATTTAAAACTTGCGTAGCGTCTTGATTGCGAAAATAATTGAAACAGTAGACGATGCGAATTTACGTCAGGCCAAACAACATATCTATACTAATTCGTCATTGAATGTTTTTCTATATAATTTACCTCCTTATTTAGTTAGATTAGTACGGTTGAGAAATGTGACCACCTTAGAAGATGCCCTAAAGGTAGTGTTGGAAGAACAAAACTTTCAGGCAGTTTACGAATCTAAAAGTAATAGAAACAAAAATAATTTGAAACCCCAAGGGAAAATTGCTAACAACAATGGAAATTCTCAGCGTACTCCCAACCCACAAAAACAATCTAGTACTCCACCACAAAATAGTTTGACAGAAAATACAAATTATCAAAATAACTTAAATCAATCTAGAAATCTCTTTAGAAACCAAAATAACACTCATAACCAGCCGCCACAACAAAGTAGGTCAACGCCTTGGCCAAGTCAGCAGGCCAACGCGACGCGAACAACGCCTGAGCATAATACAACATCAGCAAACTCGGGTTCAAACACCGACGTTACCATGCGAACTGCAAGTTCTAGACGCGTAAATTATACGAATAATGACTCATTTATGACATACGATAATAACGAAGGAAATGATTTTGATTACGAATCACAACCAAGCACATCATATGAGCCCGAACAAGTTGAAAATTTTTACCTAAGGGCCTCGTACAGAGAAAAAATAATTTTAAATTGTACTAATTACCGTTCTTTGCCTCACATTATAATTCCAGAGCTAAATAATGCAGTTTTTATGTTAGACTCTGGCAGTTCTAGATCATTTATAGGTCAGCGTGTCGCTTACCACTATTTTAAAAATAATATTTATAGAGAGCCTTTCGAAGTAGTCAGTACCCATGGTGTTAGTATGCATACGGAAGTTGTTTTAACCCCCTTGCCTAAAATATTTAAAAGCCCCGAAAGTCATAAGTTTTATGTTTACGACGTTGACAATAACTATGACGGTTTATTAGGCAGTAATTTATTAAAGCAATTGGATGCAAAAATTGATTACCAAACATTAACTTAGTGTACAAGGAATACTGACATACCTTTTGTTTATCCTTCGGCACTGAAAGATACTTACATTTTACCGCCACGTAGTGAGTTAAGGGTAAAACTTCCTGTAAACTTAACTAATGGCGAGGCTATTTTAGATTTTAAAGAATTAACTAAGGGGATTCGGATGCCCTGTGCATTAGTCAACTGTGTAAATGGTTATGCGTATACAGTCATACAGAACTGTAAGGACATAGAAATGACCCTCAAGGTCACTAGCCCGTTTCAGGTAGAACCTTACAACCATCGCGAGATCTTAGTTAATCAATTAAACGACACAGACAGAATGGATGAGTTATTATCAAACAACTTAAAGAAAATAAGGCTAGACCATATGAATGAGGAAGAAAGAACGATGATTCAGAAAATTTGTGAAGAATATAAGGATATTTTCTATTGTGAGGACATACCGCTGTCATTCACTAACGAAGTTAAACATAAAATTAGAACGGTAAACGAAGACCCTATAAATATTAAAGCATATAGGTTGCCGCCCGCTCAAACAGACGAGATTAGGCGTCAAGTAGATAAAATGCTAAAGGACGATGTAATCCGAGAATCAAACTCTCCTTGGAGTGCACCAGTCCACCTTGTTCCAAAGAAGTTGGATGCCTCCGGACAACAGAAGTGGAGGATGGTCGTAGATTATCGACGTTTGAATGAGATAACCATAGACGATAAATACCCTTTGCCAAACATCAATGATCTTTTTGATAAATTAGGAAAGAGTATGTACTTCTCTACCTTAGACCTTGCATCGGGCTACCATCAATTACAAGTTCAGGAAGACGACAGGCAGAAAACCGCGTTTACAACACCATTCGGCTTATACGAATTCAACAGAATGCCGTTCGGTTTGAAAACAGCGCCAGCCACCTTCCAACGTGCAATGGATAACGTTCTCAGAGGACTACAAGGCTTGCATTGCCTCGTATATCTTGATGACGTCATCATATTTTCTACCAGTTTGCAAGAACACATAGATAAATTACGAGCTATTTTCGAGCGTTTCAGAAAAACTAACTTAAAAGTTCAGCTCGATAAATCCGAGTTTTTACGAAAGGAAGTCATGTACTTAGGGCATACCATCACTAAGGATGGTCTTAAGCCTAACAATGACAAAATAGAGGCTATTCTGAAATATCCGTTACCCAAAACAGTGACAGAAATTAAGAGTTTCCTAGGGTTAATAGGCTATTATAGGAAGTTTATCAAAGACTTTTCTAAGATAACCGCACCCCTCACAGCATGCCTGAAAAAAGGAAAAGGCATCGTGATAAATGACGAATATAGGAAAAGTTTTGAAATCTGCAAAGAGTTGCTGACACATGCACCTTTGTTACAATTCCCTGATTTCACAAAACCGTTCATTCTCACAACTGACGCTTCCAATTTCGCTGTAGGTGCAGTACTTTCTCAAGGCACTATAGGATCAGATAAACCTATTGCATATGCTAGCAGAAAACTTAGTGATACAGAGTCCAGATATAGTACGATAGAGAAGGAGTTATTGGCCATAATATGGGCAGTCAAACATTTCAGACCCTATTTATATGGCAGAAAGTTTATAATATATACCGACCACAGACCTTTAGCATGGTTAAATTCATTAAAAGAACCTAACAGTAAACTAACCCGATGGCGTTTACGTTTAGAAGACTATAATTTCGACATACACTACAAGAAAGGCAAACAAAATACAAACGCAGATGCCTTATCGAGAATTAAAATTAATGTAACGAAAGATGACTCAGAATCACTGATAGTTAACTTAGATGAAAAGGAAACTAGATTACAACAGCATTTGAAAGATATTACTGACGAAATCGTAAAACTAAGCGTTAAAGAACCGGAAATAGAGACAATAGAATTATCGGATTCCGAAAGCGACGCTGCCACAGCACATTCAATATCAAATAGGGAACATGAAGGTATTCCTATCCTAAATGAGGCGGTTGATACAAAAAATAGGCAAATTCACGTTTTCACCTGGCACAGGCATGATATCTGTGTCAAAGATATTTCAAACGACAAACAAAAAATTTTAGAAGTCCACCTGCCTTCTAAAAACAGCGAAAACTTAGTCAAAAATTTTCTTAAAGAATATATAGATTACAAAAATAAGTACTTCATTTACTTTGAAGACCATGGGCATAGAAAAACATTTGCTAAAGTAATTACGTCACTTTACAAAAAGGGAACCCAAAACTTTGTCGAATGTACTGAAAGAGTGGTGAACGTTACAGATGAAAGTGACCAGAAAGAATTAGTTACCAAATATCATCATGGAAAGACTTGTCATAGAGGTATTAGAGAGACTATAAAGAAATTAAAAAGAACATATTGGTGGAGCAATATGAATGAAACAGTGACAGCTATTATTAACGCATGTGAGGAATGTAAGAAAGCGAAGTATGACAGAAAACCTCTGAAACCATTAATACAATTAACTCAAACCCCAGACAGCCCACTTCAAGAAGTTTTTATAGATCTATTATATATAGAAAAAAATCAATATTTAACGGTAGTAGACTCATTCAGCAAGTTAGGTCAAGCAATACACATTCCCAATAAAAGTACACCCGAGGTAGTGAGAGCTCTAATAAAATACTTTAGTATGTATGGAATACCCAAAAAAATAAGTAGTGACCAAGGTACCGAGTTTAATAACGAATTGCTCAAGGAAATGCTAAGTTTATACAAAATTGAACAACACATAGGGACACCTAACAACCCTAATTCAATGGCAATAGTGGAAAGATTTCATTCCACAATTATCGAAATATATAGGTTAGCAAAATACGATCAATCTAGTTTAGATGCAACCTCTGTTATGACGTATGCGATCATGGGTTATAACAATACTATACATAGCGCGACAAATTTTACACCTCATGAAGTAGTTTTTGGACACACAGAATCAGGAAATGCCTTTGATATTGACAGGGACAAACATCTACTGCAAAAAATATTACAGGATCATCGTAAACGATTGAAAATCCTTTATGAACATTTAAGTGATCAAATGATCGGACATAAAAGCTTAGTTAGGGTCAAGAAAGGAGGTGAGGACCCACCAAAAATAGTGGACGGTGACACGATTTTTATGAAAAATACTAGGACTAGGAAAGCAAAAGAGTTACCGCGATACGAAAAAGCTGTTGTCACTGGAAAACCCGAACGTAACATAGTACCAGTTAAGCTTAAAAATAGAAACACTAAAGTAGCATTAAAAAATGTCAAACGCCCTTCACAGATGGTGGTTGATACTTCTCGCCCTAGCGGATCAAGGGACGACCTTGAATATCCAGAGGATGGACCAGAATCCGGGAATAGCTCCGATTCGGATTGGGACGGCTCTGATGAGGACTAATCATTGGGATATTATTAAAACTATAGATTTAAATTCATTATATATCCAATTAGAAAATAATATAGAAGAATATAATAAGTTAAAAATCATAAGTCACAGTAATAGTGAAATACATAGGGAACTTTTAGGGTTGACAATACAAATAGAATCATTTATAGAACTGACAAAAGATAGGTTAAAGCAGATTCTACCTGCTAGCAGAACTAAAAGAGGAATCTTAAACCCACTAGGGTCTCTCATAAAGGTAATAACAGGAAATTTGGATAGCGAAGATGCTAGGAAATATAATTTAGAGATTAGTAATCTAGGAAATAGAGAACCTTCAATAGAACGAAAAGTATCATTGATGCAGAAGGCTTTTGATAAATTTCTCAATGTTTCTGATGACATTAACTTTAATACTAAGCATTTGAACTTCAAAATAAAAAAAATCCAAACACTTATTCAAAATCAAACCAAGTACTCTAACCTTTTAACCGTAATGAATAGTATGAACCAAGTTTTAAATAATTGTCGTACTATTTACTCTATTATTTATGAATTGGAAACTGCTATTACTTTCAGTAAAATGCATATATTACACCCATCAATAGTAAATACCACAGAATTATTCAATATTCTTAATGTCATAAGAAAACATCATAACTTAATTTATCCATTAACATTAGATAATTTAGTAAAATTAGAGGGAAACATAGAAATTAAGGGATATATAGATAATAGTAAAATTATATTTATATTAGAAGTTCCACTTATAGACAAAAACACATACAATTATTATAAAGTTATTCCTATCCCAATCTACAACCAGATAACCCAAAAACCTAATATCATTATACCCCAATATCCTTACCTAATAGTGAACAAGTCGAAATACAGATCCGTAGTCAATGGCTGTAATGAAATAGAAGACCTGACATACCTCTGTTCTGATGACAACGTGGTACAGTACGCGGAGGAAACATGTATCCAGCAACTCATGCTAGTACAACATAACTTCAGTAATTGCCAGCAACACCAGGTGCAGATTGAAGAAACTAAGGTGCAGCCCATATCTAACACCCACTGGTTGATATACACAGAAAAGGAAATAGCTGCAACGGAACACTGCGAAGATGAGACCCGTAGACACAATCTACGAGGCACATACATATTAGTGCCAAGTCAGCAATGTACGTTACAGATTGCCGATATAACAATCACAACACCCATGAATACCAGCTCAGTCTCCTTCAGACTGCCACCAGTACAGATGCCAGAATTACGCAGAGATGTCACCCCGTCAGCCAAGCAGATGGACCTCAGAGGAATAGATCTAGGCGACATCAAGGAACTGCTGAACCAGGCAAAATATAGTGATAGTGTCAGTGATGGTGAAACGATTATAGTCAGTGATAAAATCAGTGTATGGACCATAAGCATTTACGCCATTATAATTGTATTCGTCATAGGACTTTTGTTTCAAAAACGAGATCTGTTGACTCAGCGATTAAGACGAAATTCTCTAAAGACTACAGAGTTACCTTTAGATAATTTCTCTCTTAGGGAGGGAGGAGTTAAGTGTGATGACCCCAACTCTATTCGCTTCGTCAGCAAATCCCCCTCCACGCACAATAGCATTTAAGTAGTTATAAGAATATTGTCAAATTAGCAATAAGTAAATATAAATACATGTGTAATGATTAGAATGATTATTATTATCTTGATACTGTTACTCTGCTTGACTAAAATAAAGTTTTTTTTTAACTAATCAAGTGTCGACCACTTAATTCGCGCGTGTCCCCCCCTGTCTGTTTGATTCATTACATTACCGGCCGCGTACGAACGTGCACGCCTAGAGTTCGCATGTGACGCAATCATGTCTAATATAACGAAAAAAATGAAGTTTGTGCTTGCTTACTATATGTATAGAAAATGGCAAAAAGAACGTCGAGTTAGAAAGTTGTGGGTTCATCCTATGCTATCGGCACGGGAGCAATATGGTGAATTTCATACACTTTACGAAGATCTCCGAAAAGACGAGGCCAAGTTTTGTGATTATTTTCGAATGAATTACAAGACATTTGATAAATTATTAGATTTATTAAAGAACAAACTGCAACACACAAATACAAATATGCGAGCAAGTATATCTGCTAAGGAGAGATTGGTTGTTGCATTAAGGTAAAGTAACATGTATAAATATTTTTTTAATTATTCTGATGTAATGTAGAAAAATCAAAATCAATCAAGCTTGAAGTAGATGGACTTGGGATGCTTTGTAATGAATCGCCTTCAATGCTATAATTCGAAGCCTGTGATTGAACTCTCGTACTGGGTCCAGCAGCAGTATTGTAACCGTAGTGTGTCGGGCTGTCCATTGCATCTGCTGTGCGTGAATGATGTGGAGCGCTATAACTATTTTTATATTGAATATTTCTTATAATATTCAATACTTGATACTGGAATTCAACAATGTCTTCGTCTTTGAAGCGTTCCACGGTAGGAGCTATACCTTTAAAAAAAGACATCATTCTACTATCGTCATGATTTTCTAACGTTTCCATAAACTTAATCATTTTCTTATCTACAGGATTTATTTCTTCGTTTTTCTTTCTTTTGTTGACATTAGTAACTTCAGATTTTTTTTCTTCCGGCATGTTTGATCCAAATTGGGCTGGCCGTGGGGTAATTTTTTTCAAAAATTGTAAATTATCATAATATTGAAATTTATGTACTGGTTTTGCACCTGCTCCAGATTTCGATTCACGTATCTTTTTGTCGCATTTCATCCACGCATCTCTTATATTCTTCCATTTCTGAGATATTATTTTACCTGAAATAATTAATATTAATAATCCATTTTATTTTTATAATGTTTTTTTCAATTGCAGGTATTTAGCAACCGGAACTTCATTAGCCGATCTTGAATATCGTTTTAGAATGGGAAAATCAACTTTAAGCGTAATCATACGAGAAGTGTGTTCTCTAATATGGTCTGAACTTTACCCAAAATATATGAAAATGCCATGTATGAACGATTGGCTAGAAATAGCAAATAAATTTGAAGTTTCTGCTAATTTTCCTCATTGTGTCGGTGCTGTAGATGGAAAGCACATCAGAGTAATTAAACCAAATAAAAGTGGATCAATGTTTTTGAACTACAAACATTACTTCTCGATTGTATTGATGGCAGTCGCCGATAGTGACTACAACTTTATTTATATCAACGTCGGTGCTTATGGAAAGGATTGTGATTCAGGTGTTTTTAAAGATACATCTTTCTGGCACAACATGATTAACAATACTTTGAACTTGCCAGGACCTGCTTCCTTACCACTACCACTTACTACAGCTTAATGCAGAAAAATCCGTTTTTAATTATCGGTTAACAAGAGCGAGACGATATGTAGAATGTACCTTTGGGATACTGGCCAATAAGTGGCGAATTTTTCATCGTCCTTTAAATGTGTCATTGGATTTGGCTGTTGATGTTGTGAAAGCTTGTTGTTTACTGCAAAATTTTATACACAAAGAGGAGGGCGTAAAAGGTGTGCAAGAATCTCTAAGCGGGTGTGAATTAGAGGAGTTTTTGCCATTTGATTCAACAGAAATAGTTATTACAACAGCTAATGATATACGTGACAAATATAAGGAGTATTTTAATTCTGAATATGGCAGTGTACCATGGCAAAATAATTATTGCTAATATGTAGCACGAAACGTGTTTCTATCTAGCAGGAATACTCAAGCTACTACTAGTAGCAAGTGATTGCTTGTTTAATATAGGTACCTACCGCACGAAATTGCTCACAAGATATACTCTCCACACACTATATAATATATAAAGGTACCCTCTGTTGCATTACGATTTAAATAAAAAACATACTGATCGTGTCTTGTCCCAAAGTTTCTTTAAGTCAGCTATTTATATATTTTTTCGATTGGCCCCACTAGATAGAAACACATTGACAAGAATTAATAAAATTTTGTATAAAAATACCGTATTTATTTTTCTCCGTATCAGGTAGTTCTGCAAAGTTCTCATTTATTATATGGCAGATCTCAAACCAAGCTTTTAAACTTTTACGCTTGTCTTTATATATTTCCAAAGTTTTGTCCCATAACACTTCTCTGTCCTCCACTAAACTTATAAACGTTTCGTAATCAAAACTTTCCATGTTAATTTCTTAAAAAGTTACGCACGTGCACGTTCATACGCGGCCGGTAATGGAATGGATCAAACAGAGGGGACGCGCGCGGAGGCGGCGCGGTGGCGGCGCGGTGGCGGGCTTCGCGCTACTCGTATCTACAGTGTTATTGCGCGGCGTCGGCGCGGCGACGGCGCGGTGACGGCATCGTGTGCAGGAACGCTATGTCCTAAATGTCACGGTTGGTTACATATGTTTTTTTTTTGTAAATGAAAAGAATACCCAAAATGTTTCCTTTAATTCCAAATAACTTTTTCGTTTGTGGGTGTTATGGCACAAAATAAATTTTGTTTTATTATCCAAAGTCTTGTAAATCTAAATAAATCTTTGTTTGATAGAACTGGTTTCAAGAAAATTTCTTACGAGCTATCAAAGATTTTCGTTTTTTAAATGTATGAAATTTTACAACTTCTAAATTCATAATAAAAAAAAACTAATAGCCATTTTGAACTTGGCTTTATTTTAAAAAGTTCTTTAGTTAATACCCTTTCTAACGGTATGCTACATGTCACAAAAAACAATTCATTAAGTAGTCAAAATATTAGTTAGGAGAGTCAGGGTTAAGAAAAGACTTATTATGGTTATTTTAACCAACCAAGTATGTTCCATCGCCGCGTACGGGTCGCTCTCGATTTTTATTTTTGTATAATTGTGAATTCGGACTGTACAGTTATGGATTATGTGTTGAACTGAACATTTTGTGATAACTTAACTTTACAATATGGAGAACAGTGTTGAATCGGTGGATTTCTAACGATTTCAAACAATAATTGGCGTGCTATAAAGTGCAGTGACAAAAACAATTCGCGGGTGGCGCGAAGTACGGAGTGGCGCATCGCGCTCTTTCACTCTTGAGCGGACTAGCTATCTCGGTCTCTGTCGCACTCTCGGTGGTATTGTTACGATATTAAGATGGATTGTGGGGTTTGTAATAGAGAAATTAATAAAGGAGAGACTATTGAATGTAATGCATGCAAGAAGGGATACCATTATAGATGTGTGAATATAACCCCGGCGACGGCGGTTCAACTTAAGACTACTTTTAAGTGTGCCTCCTGTTCTAACGTAACCCAGCGTATACGAGTAACAGATGACACACCGGTACGTGGTGGTCAGGCCACTGGTTTCATAGATCTAGTAAATCAGTCGTTTGAGGTTAATGTTGCTCAGGAGAAATCGCAGTTGTTGACATCGGATGAGATTGTAGATCAAATTAATAGTGTAATCCTGGCTAAAATCAGTGCTTTTGAAGCAAATATTATAAAGGAGATTAAAGCCAGTGTGGCTGTCCTGGCGCTAGAAAATAATAAACTAAGACAGGAGTTAAAGGAAGCGAATATGAAATGTAGTTCTTATGAGCTGCAAATTAAAAGCTTAAAAACTGAAGGAAAAAAAGAAGATTGTGATATCGATACCAATGACCAGAACCAACGATCAATACGGGTACCAGTACCTACAATAACGAAGTGTACTGCTGCCCGGGCTGCATCGTCTCAAACAAATGTCCTGGAACACGGTGTGCAAGCAACTACGCGTCCGCCGCTGCCGCCGACCCAGAGGCCCGTGGAGACTGATTACGCGGCGGTGGCTAGGAAAGCAGCGGATAGGAAAGTTGACGATACTGATAATAATGATTGGATAGAGGTTAAAAAAAGTAACAGACGAAGTAACGCAATAAGGAAAGGTGGTAATAGCTCAATTAATTCTTTAAAAGCAGTTGAGCGCAGAAAATTTTTACATGTTTGGAGGCTAAATAAGAGCACTACAGAAGACGATATAAAGGAGCATATCAAACAGACAATAGGAAAGGACTCGGAAGTTGTAATCGAAAAATTAAAACCTAAAACCGAGCGAGACTACGCTTCATTCAGGATTGGTGTTACATTAAGTAATTTTGAGAAACTTTGTGACCCTGAGATATGGCCAGTAAATGTAGAATATAGTGAATGGATTTGGTTTCGTTCCAATACTACCCCAAATCAACCGGAAACCAAGTAGTAATTTCAACATTTTATATCAAAACGTCAGAGGACTCAGAACTAAGACAACACAATTTTTAACACTACTGGAATCATCAGAAGCCGATTTATTTGCTATTACCGAATCGGGCCTTAATGTAGCGATTAAGAACGCGGAATTTGGGCTTCCTGGCTATCAAATACTACGATGCGATCGAGCGGATGGTCGCAAGCAAGGAGGCGTACTTTTAGTGGCCACACCGAGGTTCGAGTTGCGACGAGTGTCGGTGCCAGGTGACATTGATATAGATAGTCAAAAGTTTGAGCTATTATGTGCGGCTGTTTATAAACAAAACTGTTTTCTATTTACTTGTTGTGTCGTGTATATTCCACCAGGGGCTGGCGACAATGAATATTTGTCAATGTTTTGCATTTTAGAAAAAATATGTGTCAAATATAACAGTAATTTAATTATATTAGGGGACCTTAATATGTACTCGTGTAACAACAACATTGCTAACTATTATGAATATTTCATGGCCTACTGTGAATTTGCTCAGTGCAACTCTGTACCTAACTGTAACAATAGGCAGTTGGACCTCGTGTTGAGTGCGCGCATTGGCGTGTCGGTGAGCGCGGCGGACGAGGGCCTGCAGCCCGTGGACGTATACCATCCTCCGCTGGCCGTTCGCATCGAGCGCGGAGCGCGCGCGCGCCCGCCTACACCGTCCCCCGCGCCGTGTACCTCTCCCGCATCGCCGCGTACGCGACACTCGCAATCTCAATCATTGATAAATCGTGCATGTTGGAATTTTAATAAAGCGGACTTCAATCAAATGTATAGTTTGGTAGGTAAAATAGATTGGAGTGAGATTTACGGTTCAGATGATCCAGATATAGTTTTAGATTTATTTTATAATAAGTTATATGACGTTTTTGACAACTGTGTTCCCCCAAAAAGTAAACATATTAATTCATTAAATAGTAGATCCGTTTATCCAGTTTGGTATACAGCTGACATTATTAAAGATATTAAAGTTAAATATTTATTACACAAAAAATATAAATTAAGTAAATCACGCAGTGATTATGTGGAATTCGCAAGATACAGGGCGAAAGTGAAAACCGAGATTGCTCTAGCGCATGATCAGTACCGCAACCGCGTGCAAGGGCACCTGGCGAAGGAACCACGAGCGTTTTGGGAGTATATTAGGTCTAGGAAAGGTGATTCGAATCAGCGGAAGTTAATTAAGGACGGACGGGTACTATCGGAATCCGAGTGTGCTATTGAGTTCGCTCGGTTTTTTCAGTCGGTATACAGTCCGGAATCTCCTGAGCTGAGTGTGGCGGCAGCGAGTGCTGGCGAGGCGACGGGCACGCGGGTGCACCTGGCGAGCGTGGGCCCCGCGGACGTACGGGGCGCGCTCGCACGCTTGCCGCCGAAGCGCTCAGCTGGGCCGGATGGTATTCCGGCGTACATTTTTAGGGATTGCCGTGCGGTGTTGGTTAAGCCGTTGCTACACTTGTTCAACGTCTGTATCAAGACCGCAACTTTTCCTGCGCGCTGGAAACTTACCCGGGTTGTACCCGTGCCTAAAGGCAGTGGAGGTTCAGAACCCTGCGATTATAGACCTGTGGCGGTATTATGCACTCCAGCTAAAGTGTTCGAGTCGACCATTCACAGTAGCCTGTATCCACAGATTAGCGCTCTGTTGTCCGACGCACAGCATGGTTTCCGTCCTGGGCGGGGGACAACGGGCAACTTACTGGATCTTATGACACAAATAGTACCGGCGGTGGATGCGGGTCAACAGGTAGATGTGGCCTACTTCGATTTCAGGAAGGCTTTTGACACGGTAGATAACGACGTCCTTTTGGCTAAGTTAGCTGATGTAGGCTGTACTCCTCACACTTTAACATTTTTCGCCTGCTATTTACGAGACCGTCGTCAGTACGTCGACTGCAGTGGCAAGCTCTCCGAACCCTATTTTACGAGATCGGGAGTCAGTCAAGGCAGTAATTTAGGGCCTTTTCTCTTCATTTTAACAACTAACGACCTGCCGGGAGTGGTCAATAAATCCAAACCATTGCTATTCGCGGATGACTTGAAATTGGTTCTTGAAATAAAGCAGGGGACTGATGGGTTATTCCCAGTTGTCGCCACTGGTGACGCCACCACTGGCGACAAATGGGAATATTTTTCAAAAAAAATCCCAGTTGTCACCAGTGGTGGCGCCACCAGTGGCGACAACTGGGAATGGCCATTCTTCTAGTTCCCAGTTGTCACCAGTGGCGACAGATGGGAAATATAAAGTGATACGCCTCCGGTGGGGGCAATGCTAGAGCTGAATTATAGTGATGGGGTTTCATTATTGTATCACTAACGAAGTTTTAAATAGGTATATTTTATATTTTCTTAAATAAAACTTTTACACGTTACTTGGGAAGATATATATTTTTATAAATCACAATATTTGTATTCATTGAGATTAAAACTGCACAAGTACAGTTTCCAGTACTACAACTATTACAGATCGTATAATTATTTTACTTAAAACTATATTATTAGGTTCTTATCACAAACTAAATAGTAATGAATATGTACATAATTGCAATATATTTACAATCAGCCATAACTTCCGCGCTCCGATCCTGTCGATCAACCCCCTCCACTATGCTGTTGTCGGTTCGTAGACCAGTGACGTAACACTTACCAGTGCATTCCCAACAATGTCAAGGTCAAGTGCGTCGTGCAGTTCTGGTGAAGTTTCGTTAGTTTATATAAAAAGACGTCACGGGACTATTCTGCTTCGCGCAGGTTTCCAATATCATATAAAAAGGAAACATAAAAGTGGGTTAACTGTGTGGGAATGCATCAAACGAAAATACAAGTGTAAAGGAATTATAAAGATAAAAGTAAGTTTTCGGCTTTCATTTATTATTATTATTTATATGAAAAAACTTTTAACATAAAGCTCATGCCAACACGTTTGTGTGCACGCTCATGCCAACACAAAAGAGAAACAGGCGGCCATTTTGTGCACGTTTGTCACTTATTGTGAACGTTAATTTGTAATGAATTATTTTAATACACTTTATTTTATTTGTTTAATGTACGCTACGATTACTTATATTTTTTATTATTTTAGGATAACAATGTCCTTCATGAAACTGCACACTCATGTACACCTGACTTTTTAAAAAATGAAGTAGATGAGCGACTTTACGGCTGTAAACAACAACTAACAAAAGAAAATTACCCAGCGGTACCACAATGTTACAATGATATGGTCGGGTCCTTTCAAACTTCAGGATTGGACTTAGTATGCAAAGTACCGAGCTTTGAAAGTATTAAATCATCTCTATATAGATTCAGAAATGCAGCAGCCGGAGTAACACACCTTAAATCTAAACAAGGAATCAATGTTCAAATTCCTCCGGAATTTAATAATTTTGTATTGGCTGATTATTCTGATGGTGACAACCGTATTATAGCTTTTTGCACCAAAGAGGCAAAAAAGGTTATGAATGAAGTACATGATTTTTATAGCGATGGAACCTTTAAAAGCTGCCCCTCGCCCTTTATTCAACTTTATAGCATTCACGGAGATTTGGGAAGTACTGTGAACCACACGAACATAGTGCCGCTTGTCTACGCACTTATGAGTGACAAGAAGATGGAATCATACATCATTTTATTTTCCATGATTAAATCCCAAATACCTGACTGGGATCCAAAGAAATATAAAACTGATTATGAAAGAGCTGCAATGAAAGCTTTAACGACTGTGTTTCCGTCTGTAATTATATCCGGATGCTATTATCATTTTAATCATTCCATTTGGGAGAAGGGTCGTAAGCTCGGGATAACTAAATCTAATGATGAAAACAAGATAAGAGAAGTGGCATTAAGCGCCGTATTGCCACTATTGCCGCCGAATGAAATTTTAAATGGCTGGAAATATATTACTCGCAAGAATACACAAGAAGATGACATTAAAAAATTTAGAGCATATATGGAAAAGCAGTGGATGATAGACGAGTTCATTAAAGTATGGTGTGTATACGGTGAACAGCATCGAACAACAAACGCTTTAGAATCATGGCATCATAAATTAAACCATACAATTGGAAAAAAAAAACCTAACATTATACATTTTTTAAAAACCTTGGTCAAGGATTCGGCATATTATAGAGTTTCTAATAATATGATTACAAATAAAAAGAAAATAAGGAAGAAGAAATATGTACTCAATGATGAGTTCATACAAGATATCCAAATGGAGTTAGTACATGGAAACATGACAGTGGGTCATTGTTTAGAATGTTTGAGGCGGTAATTTTATAAAAACTGACGGCGATTGAAGAATATTAAGTATTATGTTAATATACGGGTAGGTAGTCGTTTTCTTAAAAACTACTCGGATTTTATTTATCAAAAAATACTGTTTACCACAGTAATATATTTGTATAAGAGTATAATATTAAGTAATTCCTATTTAAATACATCTAGCTAAATCGAAAGAGTAAAGTCAATTATTGTAAATAGTATGTTGATCTGTGATAAAAAAGTAGAAGTATAAATTATTGTAAATAATGCATTGATTAATCTGTGATAGACATCGCAGTAAATTAATGAGTAATAATAATATACCTGTAGATTTAGAAAATTATAAACGTCAATTATTGTGGTTAATATATACAAGTCTGTTTTATAAAAATAACCTAAGAACTACATAATGCCATACGTTGATTAATCTGTGATAAGAACCTAATAATATAGTTTTAAGTAAAATAATTATACGATCTGTAATAGTTGTAGTACTGGAAACTGTACTTGTGCAGTTTTAATCTCAATGAATACAAATATTGTGATTTATAAAAATATATATCTTCCCAAGTAACGTGTAAAAGTTTTATTTAAGAAAATATAAAATATACCTATTTAAAACTTCGTTAGTGATACAATAATGAAACCCCATCACTATAATTCAGCTCTAGCATTGCCCCCACCGGAGGCGTATCACTTTATATTTCCCATCTGTCGCCACTGGTGACAACTGGGAACTAGAAGAATGGCCATTCCCAGTTGTCGCCACTGGTGGCGCCACCATTGGTGACAACTGGGATTTTTTTTGAAAAATATTCCCATTTGTCGCCAGTGGTGGCGTCACCAGTGGCGACAACTGGGAATAACCCGGACTGATCACGATATACTGCAGCAGGATATTGATGGGGTGGTAGAGTGGAGCCGTAGTAATAAATTGTATTTAAATGTGGCCAAATGTTCGGTGGTATCATTTTCCCGTGCCCACAATCCTAGTCATTTTCAATATTGCATGGATGGAATCCGACTTCAACGTGTTTCAGAGGTTAAGGACTTGGGCGTGCGCTTTACAACTGATTTAAATTTTCGTAAGCATACCACGGATGTCTGTAAAAAAGCATACCGCAATTTAGGGTTGGTCTTACGGCTAGGAAACCAGTTCACGAACATCAGTGCTCTGAGATCGTTGTACGAAGCGCTTGTAAAAAGTCATTTGGAATGCAATGCTGTCGTGTGGTCGCCACATGAAGCCAAGTACAAACTAATGCTAGAACGTATACAGAACAAGTTTGTGAGATTCCTGTACTTAAAGCTGTATGGTGTATATCCAGGGTATCCACTGCTATATCCTACTCTATTTGTGCGGGGCATGGTAGGCTATTATAAACTAGAAGTAAGAAGGGAAGTAGCTCTCGCCATTTACTTATTTAAGATTATGCGTGGTAAAATACACAACCCAGGCGTTTTATGCACGGTTGGGTTGTGTGTACCTGATGGGTACGTGGGACGACGGAGGCGGCCGCCGCTGCTGTGGGTGCCGCCCGGTCGCACCAACATGCTGCAGCACGCGCCACTGACGCGCGCGCTGCGTACATTCAATATGGTGTCACAGCAGATTGACTGCTTCAATTGTACACTGAGTGAATTCACACGGGCCGCATTTTGCAAAATTACTATTTGTTGTCAAAATAATTAATTGTAGTCTTGGTAAATTGTTAACTAACTAATTGTAACTTTTAAATATAACTACGCTATTGTATTAGGTACAATAACCTGTGATAATAGCTGTATGTGTGGTTTAAATAAATAAATAAATAAATAAATAAATTTTGTTTTTATAAACTAAAGTTATACAATTTGTTCAAATTTGATTCAAATTAACCCAATATTTATTTTGTGCCATTATACCCACAAACGAAAAAGTTATTTCGAATTAAAGGAAACATTTCGGGTATTTTTTTCAAATAAAAAAAAATAACATGTAACATGTAACCGTGACATTTGGGACATAGCATGTATGGGTAGACCTAGCTAATGACCTTTCAAACCCCTGGAAAAATTGTGTCGGTCCATAAGCCAAACACCCTGTATATATGGACTGATAATTGTACAGCCCAAAATAAAAATTGGACCCTTTACACAGCTATGATTACGATAGTCAATAACTCCTCGAATGATCTTAAATCGGTAACGATTAGCTATTTAACAAAAGGTCATACTCACATGTCCGCGGATGCCGTTCACGGCAATATAGAATTGAAAATGAAGAGGCAAAAGAAAATTATGATTTTCAAGATTTTAAAGATACGGTGATGCAATCAAGGAAAAATATAAAAGTTATAGAAATCACTTTTAGACATGATTGGCCAAAAAAAAAGAAAGCGGCACGACATAATGAACCGCTTAAAGATTTTAATTTAAACTCTGTTGTACAAGTGGAGTTTATCGCTGGATCAAGAAATCTTTTTTATAAAACAAGGTAGGTACATACAACTTATTTATTTAAACATCATATAAATTCAATTTGTTTTACTTTTTTTGCTTTAATTTAATTTTTTTTTTTTCAGATTTGGTGAACCCCTCCAGGAATTGAACTTTTTAATTAAAAAGTTTGAATGCACTGTTCTACCTAAAACTATTGTCACTCCGAGGGGCCTTAAAAAAAATAAAAAAGAAGAAATTATCAATAAATTGGTATGTTTGATGCCTGAAACAAGAACAGAAGAACATTTTGGCATAATTTACCTGTGAATGACGCGTCTGTGGATTTGACAAATGATGGGAAAATGACTGTAATTGAATAGAACTCAGCTGCTGCAAACATAAGCCAAAAATATGTTTTGTTTTTTTTTTTTTTAATTAATAAACTTTTGTATTCAATAAATAATTATTTAATTTAAATACCCTATACCGTTACTAGTATTTACCCAATGACATAATATGCTAAGTTTCATATTCCATAAACCAGAACAAAACCTAGCAAGTGCTCTTACTATGTTATGAAACCAATTTCCACATGAACATAACTATCTCGTGTAAATTATCAAAATTAGTAAGGGGTTTAAAATATGTAATATACACATATATAAAAAAAATGCTAGTACTGTGTTCATTATTTAGTATTTTTTACAACCAATAGTATTTTTTTTACTTAACATAAATACTTTTTAAAGGCTGACCTATATTACGTTTATGCGCTCTCCTGTAAAATTTCGTTTTAGGTCCTTACTAGGTTTTGAAATGGGGCAGCCGATCTTATCATAACATAAAGTAGGTAGTACACACATGTAATTTCGTAGTGGTCGAAAAGTGTTGCCGTGCTAGTGACTCACTCGTAGTGAGGTGGGGAAATTGATGGAGTTAGGTATCGATATCAATTTTTAATTCAAGATAGATTGTGATTTACATAATTTTCATGTTTCATAAAAATATGTTAAAAAAATATGCTATATGCTAAAAGCTAAAAAAATATGCTAAACAAGAAGAAAAGAAGCCAAATTTAGCATATCGCTCATTTGGTGCAACAATGACGTAATTACACTTTTAGAAATTTTACAGGAGAGCCAATCAAAGATTTCTATTAAAGGTATGGGATGTTTAAGGGACTTATTATAATCGTCGTGATTTTAAAAGTAAGTTCAATATGTGTAGTTTCTATTGAAGTCCCAATCTACTCGGTACATTGTAAATAACCTAAATTATAGACATAAATAAAAAAGGTACCTGTAAATACGTCACTGTTGCTTCAGAATAAAAAATAAAAAATAACACGTTCACTAGGAAATTTTGCATTTGTGACAAAATAAAACTAAATAATTGAATTAATCAACGTAAACATTTATTTATGAATATTAATTAAATATTTAAAAACTCAAAAACACTTCTAATCTTAAAAAATTAACATTTAAAAAATACTTTCATAAAAAGCTGAATAATAGCGAGGAATAATGTTTTTTTGTAACAGTTCTTTTAGATCAATTTTCTTGTTAGCAGAAATTTCTCGTTTTGAAGTATACGCTGGAACCAAATTAATATCTTCTATAGCCTTAGTTATTCGTTGACTAGTAGATCTTTGTTTCTTTTTTTTTATTTCAGCTTCACTCCAGTTATCGTCGAATTTGAGTTTGTACTTGTATACTGCATCGTTGTCTTTCGTAAATTCTATTGCTTTGATATCTGAGGTTTTAATGGTGTTCCCATCCACATCTTTGACAGTATTAAGTTCGATTTCGTCAGATAATTTTTTCAAATCATAAAAATCATCGAAATTTAGTTCTTCAATATTAAACTGGTTGCCTTTTACCTTTGCAGATCTTATTATTTGGACATACTGATCTGGTACGTAAATAGCGCCCGACTTTTTGGCTCTTTTTATAGCCTTTTCAATAATGGAGTGGGCTGCATCTCCCTCATTTTGGGTATGTCCCCTTATTAAAAATTTATGTGTGATTTTATTAATTCGTAGAGTTTTGACTGCATACAAGTACATGGAAAAAATAAACCTGAAAAAAATATACAAAATATTAGACACGTGACAAAACTACAAAAACAGTTCTTAACAAATGAAACTAACCTGTTTTTTTTGCTTTGTTTTTTTTGCCCGCCACAATTGTCACTATAAAATGTGATGTTACAACCAGGGTGATTATCAGCTACACGTTGCAGGTACTTAAAGACACAGGAACCAATCTCAACTGCTCCTCTACCTCCTTTGCCTCATGCCAAAAGTAACAATAGGTTTGTTGGTCCTTTACATCTGATACCTATAAAAAAAGACAGTTTTCAAACTATTGACAAAAAAAAAGAGAATAAAAGAATATTTTGAGCTATAATAGGTACGTACTGTAAAGTTGAAGCAGTTCAATTTTGATTTATAGTAAAAAGACGAGGACTCGCCGACTGGCACTGGCATAACTGCTTGAAGATCATAAATTGCGACTATTTCGTTACTATCTGTATTCTTACATGTTTCTATGTCAGTCTTCTTTTCCTTTCGACTAAGTACTTTCTGCCGGCAATGTTCTGCGTAGTCAGTCTCTATTTTTTCTTTTGCCTCTCCAACAGCATTTTTATATTGTTTACAGATATCGCATTGGTCTTTTTTTGGCACAAAAAAAGAAATATTAAATTCCGTATTAAATATGCGAAAATATGAATCGTAATTTGCAGCCTCTTTGTTTTCGGATTCTCTTAATCTCTTATAATCGCGATGCAGATGAGCTATTGTTGGGCCACCATCAATATATTCTCTAGTGGTGTTTGCCCGGAGATAATGGCTCTCAATTCTACTAATTGAATTTATATGATTCCGTACAGACTCTTGTAGCTCAGAACTAGTCTTTCTATGATTTCCATGGCAGCCACGTTTGTCAATTGGTGCTACGCCGTTAGATTCATTTCTTGTCTTGGCCTCGATTACGGTACGTAAAGTACGTTCGGAAATCCCCAATGTATTTAACAAAAATAATTTGCATACCCTGAAACTCCTACCATTACACATCAAGGAACAATAAGTATTAGGTTTTCTGTTCTTTTCTACACCAGTTTTCAAACGACGTTGTGCCAATTGTAGCACAGTTATTGTTGAATTCAAAAAATCACGCTGTCTTTGAAGAGACGATAAACCCCAATACATTTTGAAAATATCATATCTTTGCTCCTCTGAGATGTGTTCTGAACATTTATGTTTGCATTTGTTAGAGCAAGGGGGCTTCATCTCTTTTGCAGGAATGATCTTGCCCGTCCGAAAATACTCATGACCTGAATTCTTCAGCTGAGCACGTTGATTTTTCTTCCAAGCCGCTGGATTTCTTAACCTTTTTTTTGTTTTTTTATTAGTTGATTCTAGATTTTGATCAATGTCAGTAGATTTATGGTTTTGAATACTATTGTCTTCCGGTGGATCTTGACCATCTTTAACAGTACTGGGGTTGTTGTCATGGTTTGAAATTAAAGGTTGATTCTGCGACAAAATTGAAACACTTTGTTTAGAACTGTTACTAGATGATGAAGAGCTTGATGATGAGGAAGAGCTCGATGATGAGGAAGAGCTAGAAGAAGAAGAACTTGATGATAATGATCTTCGTCTACTACCTATTACTGGACATGTACGTTTAACTTTTTCAGGACAATATTCGTCTCCACTGTCGTCTGGAGAAAAATCTGCATCATCTCGTGTATCCATTTCTGATACATCATCATAAGTCAATGACTTTGTTTCCAATTGGTTAACAGAAGTTTGTGACTCAATTGGAGCTTGAAAGTTTGATGTATGTATGTCTAAGTCAGGCACATCAATTCGTGGCATATTATTATTAACTTTTTCAGGACGATATTCATCTCCACCGTCGCGGTCGTGTGGATAAAAATCAGCATCATCTCGTGTATTCATTTCCGGTACATCATGATAAGTCAGTGACTTTGACTTTGTTTCCAAGGTCATAATAATATCAGAATCCATAGCTTGGTTAACAGAAGTTGGTGACTCAATTGGAGCTTGAAAGTTTGATGTATGTATGTCTAAGTCAGGCACATCATTTCGTGGCATATTATTATTAACTTTTTCAGGACGATATTCATCTCCACCGTCGCGGTCGTGTGGATAAAAATCAGCATCATCTCGTGTATTCATTTCCGGTACATCATGATAAGTCAGTGACTTTGACTTTGTTTCCAAGGTCATAATAATATCAGAATCCATAGCTTGGTTAACAGAAGTTGGTGACTCAATTGGAGCTTGAAAGTTTGATGTATGCATATCATTTTCATAATGAATTACTTTTTCTTTTGGTGTAAATATATCTTTATCATTTTCTGCAACAAAAATATATAATAATACTTATGTGTTTAATAAATCATAATCGAAAGTATTGTCTATCTCAACCGATTACTGCTTACTTTTAATAGATGAATGAGATAGGTACTTTTAATTGTGATTTATTAAATAAGAATTAAGTTACATACCATCTTTACATCGTTTACTAGCTTCGGAAGCATTCGGTTTTGCAAATGGTTGTACTTTCCTTTCCATTGTACAATAATTCACCAATCTCCTTGCACGGTTTTCCATCATAAATAATATTCTCTGAAAGTTTAAATTAATATAGTCCTAGATGTATTGGCTGTTATAGGCATAAATTCTTTAATGTACAGTTGCCGGCACGTAACTTGGCAAGAGATTTTCGTAGTGGGGGAAGTTCGCGCATATAAAAATGTATGAAATTGTGCGTGCGCAAACTTCCCCCACTACAAAAACTCTTGCCAACTTACGTGCCGGTAACTGTATTTAGCTATCTCCTAGTCAGTAACTCAGCCTTAAACACACAATACACGTAAAAGTACTGGAGTAACAATGACACAGTTTTGTAATTACGTCTATTTAAAAAAAAAGAACATACTTTATTTACAGCAATAACGACGTAATTACACAATTCTGACATCGTTACAACAGATTAATAATTTATCTGGAGAAAAAACGACGTAATTACTCAATTTTGTCACTGAACTATAAAAAAATACCATATTTGGAGCTACAACGACATATTTACAAAATTCCGTCGTTGTTTCACCAGAAAGATACTTTACTTGGACAAACACTGACGTAATTACGCAATTTTGTCATTATTTTACCAAGAACTTAATATTTTTTGGAGCAACAACGCCACAATTGCTCAATTACGGCATTGTTGCACCAAAAAGTATCGGATTAAATGTCATAAATACCTTTACGTCGTTGTAGCTCCAAAACACAATCACACTCAGCGGGGCGCCCCGCGCAACTGGCCATCCCGACGTTGTAGCAGCAGAAATGGCGCCATTTTACTCAATCCTACAGTGACATTCGCGCCATCTCGCGGCAAATCACTACAAATTCAATTCTGTCGATGTTTCTCCAGACGTAAATAGTCTTTCCGCACATTTTGACATATTCAACTTGTTTTTGAAAAAAAGTGTAATTACGTCATTGTTGTACCAAATGAGCGATATAATATGCTAAATTGGCAACGCTGTTTGCGGAGCGCGGCGGCGGCGGCGGGGCCACGTGGTGGTGCGTGCGGCGATGAGGCGGCGGCGGCGTAGCGGCGTTTCTCGAATTCGATGGACTCGCCCGTCGCTGATTGGCTCTAAAGAGTGGGCTGATGTGACGCGAGCCAATCAGATGCGTCTGCTTGGCGCGCCGACGAATCTCTCTCGGCGTCACCGGAAGTTGCGCTTGCGGCCTGCTTGGCACGGCGACGAAGCACTGCCGGCGTCGGGCACCGAAAGTAGATTTTTCTTGTTTGAAGCCCGTCACTGACGTAGACTATTCCCCGTTCTGTCGCTGGGTGGACTGTATAAAGTCGCTTTATAAAATTTATCAAAACATTTATTTATTGCAAGAAATGAGATTATCAAATAAATTATAGCCGGGTTTATATGAAACATACGAATAGATTGGTCTGACAATGCTATTGATAAACATTGGCTGATTTTTTACTTGCCAATAATAATATTTTGTAGAATAGGTGGAAATTCAAACCTCGGAATAAAAGATAAAAAACTGAATATAAATAAGTTAAATCCTTATTAGACTGAAATACAATTTTTATTTTATATTTTGTATTCCTAAATATCTAATAAGATCAAAAGCGGTCGTTTTTAAAACAAATCATAAGGTGTTCTATCATTTTATGACGGTACATTTTATTACTGAAATGTTTCATTATTTCTGTGTGATTGATTCCTTGAACCTATTAAAACTTATTATTGGATATAAACAGTTTTTCGTCTGAAAAGAACATACAACAACAACAGGTTATGGGCCCAGAGGCGCGTGAAGAAGCTAACAGTTACGATCGGCGGTAAATGCGGCGTGCTGTTATAATTCCAGAGGTGCGGGAAAGAAATCACAGTAGCGGTCGGCGGTAAATGCGGCGTGCTGTTGGTTCTCTTCCCAGAGACGCGTGAAGAAGATAACAGTTAGTAGTTACGATCGGCGGTAAATGCGGCGTGCTGCTATAGCGCCAGAGGTGAGGGAAGAAATTCACATTAGCGATCGGCGGTAAATGCGGTGTGCTGTAAGAAAACAAAATGGAAGGTCGCATGGAAAATAAGTATGTAGTACTAAATGGAAAGAATTGGGCCTCGTGGAAATTCCAAATGTCAGTAGTACTAAAGTCAAAAAGGTTGTATGGAATTGTAACGGGTGCTGAAGTCAAGACAGGGTCAGACGCTCAAAAACAGAAAGATTATGAAGACAAAGAGGTACGACTTTCCATTGACGGCCGTCGAATTAAGGGTGGGGAGGGGGGTGGGGGGAGGGGGGGGTACTACCCCCCCTTAAAGGGAAAAGTTGCGGAGCCCCCCCCTTTTTGAGTTTTTTTAATTTTTAAGTCTGAGGAAATTTTTCCCATTTTATGAATTAAAATTAATAGTAAGTGTAAAAAACCATGGGGGACCCCTTAGGGGGGAAGGGGGAATCCCCCTTCATCAAAAAAAATGGCACTGATTTAAAGAGGCAGTTGTAAATAGCGGTTTTAGTAAGTTAAAAATTATAAATGACACGTTTTATAACTACCAGCCAAACCCTTTAAATATTTTATGCATGGTCGAGGGTGGGCTTGGTCGACGGAGCCCCGCTTCGCGGGGCTCCTACTTCTGGGTGGTTTATAAAAAAAATAACCACGAAGGGGATGGCGGGGTCTATTCGCTCGCTTCGCTCGCTCACACGACCCCGCCATCCCCTTCTAACCTAACCTATCCGAGTCGGGGTGCCCTAAAGTCCAGATTGCAATCAGTTTCTCCTATAAAGTAATAATAAGCCGCAGCTGCGGCTTGTTGGTCGCCTTGGGCGACCAGCCTCAGCCGCTGCGGCTCGTCCGATGCCTACGATTTGTTACTATATAAATTACGTAAATTTATATAAAATAAAATGTTACCAAACGTAAGACAACTTAACCGTTGGTGAAACGAAACGTTCAATAGCGAGAATTCTATATAATCTGTGGTAGGAATTGATATAAATACTGCAAAAATATTTATTTTCAACATTTTTTTTCTCAAAAAGTACGCGTCTCCGCATGTTGAGACTTTGCGTGTGTTCTTATAATAATTTAACCTTTCTGTAAAAAAATATCAACCCCCAACTCGACGGCCGGCAATGGAAAGCTTAGCCGCAGCAGTTTTTCAACCTGAAGTTTGAGGAACCTATGATGAAGTTCATCACTAAGATTGAGGAGATAGGGTAAGTGCTCCAGTGAATGAACACCCCCCAGTGAATGAACAAAACGCAGTTTTATCCAAAAAATAAGAAATCTGAACGTTTCTACCATGTGTATTTTTTTTTTCGTGTATTCCCGTTCGTCCCCTCGACTTCGTCCCCCGAGGGGGACGAACGGGAATTTACAAAAATAATATTTAATTTGTTCCCGATCGTCCCAATCCTAATTCAAGAGAGGACGAATGGGAATATGTTCTTCGATTAGTGCCATTCGTCCCACTAAAAAGATTTGTGCAGAAAATATGTTTATTCGATGTTTCGTAGTTTACTTTTAAATTAGTTTCTTCGTTAGATTTAATCATTATTTTACAAAATTCTTCTCTATTTTTTTATGAATTATAAAACGTATCCTAAGTTTATCATTGTTTCATTATGTTTACCTACACTAAATATAGCAACTCTGACGGGAAGCGCCGGCGATTCTGGTAGTTAACAAAAGAGTGCCGATAACATTGTGTTATTTGCGTAAATCCTATTGGTTTACCTGACATTCTCTCCCTTTCCTATCCTTAAATTAGACCGGTCGGGTTAGTGTTGACAAAACAATGAAAGTGCACGGGTGTTAATGTAATAATATATATTCGACACGAGTTCTGCGGAAAACTACTGATGTAAGTACCTACATTTTTGTAAGTTACAAATATTATTAGATTGTTTATAGTCAATACTATATTGTCTCATGTCTTATTAATTTATGCTAATAATGTACGGTATCAATATTTGTATTCAATTTTAGTATTTAATTTTATATATTAAATATCATTCTAAATTATATTAATAAGTGTGTAATTGTTGTCTCCTGTTTTTTAGAGCTTAACAATGTCACAAGAAGCGCATCCTGGTCCCTCTGGTAGTACAGGAAGCTGTTTGCAGTATATACAAAGGAAAGGTGGAATCGTGCTTCTGCGTGCTGGATACCAATTTTTAAGGAAAAGGCAAAACAAAAGTGGAGCTGTTGTATGGGAATGTCATCTTAGAAGAAAGAATAAGTGCAGTGGGACCTTAACCATAAAAGTAAGTACCTACTTTTTTGACTTCTTTTTTCATGCAAAACCAGACAATGGGTAAATAAATTATGCACGTTTATTGCAGAATGATCAAATTTTGAAAGAAACCACACACACATCCTGTACACCGGACTTCAATAAAAACATAATAGACATTCATATTGATGAATGCAAGAAAAATATAACTTCTGATGATGTACCTTGCGTACCAGCCGCCTTTAATTCAACAATTTCGAAAATTTTGGACGAAGGACTTGATAAAGTAACTTTACCCAAAGATATTCCTAAGTTTGCAAACATCAAAAGCACTTTGTATCGCCATCGAAATAGCACTTATAATATGAGTAAAATCACTTTCAATGACGTTAAAACGGTTGAGGTTCCTCAAAAATTTCAATCATTTTTGTTAGCAGATTACTGTTACGGTAACACACGCTTACTCATTTTTTGTTCCCAAGAAGCTAAAGAAAAATTGATAGTTTTAAAAAATATATTTGGTGACGGTACATTTAAGAGTTGTCCACCTCCATTCCAACAGCACACCACCGTTCATGGTGATTTAGGAAGTAATAATCAAAGCACAGCTATGACGCCATTATTTTACGCTTTAATGTCAAACCGTAAAAAAGAAACATACGAGATACTTTTCAGACTTGTTAAATCTCAAATCAACGATTGGAATCCTACATCATTTACCAGTGATTTTGAAGAAGCAGCTATGTCTGCTATGCGTACAATTTTTCCAGAGATAAGTATCCACGGCTGTTATTACCATTTTAATAATGCTATTTGGAGGAAAGGCCGTGAATTAAATCTAACAAAAAATAAAACTTTAAGACGTCAAGTAGCCCTAAGTGCGGTGCTTCCATTATTACCAGAGGAACGTATTTTTGAAGGCTGGTTTTATATCGCTAGCGAAAGCCCCGGTGATAGCCAAAGTGAAAAATTTCGGCAATACATGCTATCGCAGTGGCTTCAATCGAATTTCGTAAAAGTGTGGTGCAGTTTTGGAAAACGACACCGTACTAATAACTTTGCCGAAGGGTGGCATTTTAAATTAAATAGTGCCATAGGCAAAAAAAAACCTAATATTTTAAAATTGCTTACGGTGTTACATCAAGACTCTAACTTATACAGCGTGAAAGCAAAACAAAATCCAAAACGGCGTAAGCTACATTCAATCTTGACAGACCAATATATTATGGATTGCCAAATGCAACTTCTTAATTCAGAAATAACTGTAGGACATTTTTTAGAAAAACTTACGTAGGTATTAATCATAATAAGTAAAGTGCTCGATGGTTGTGTACGTTGATGTAATCTCTAGGCTTTGTGTGCAATAATTATTACTGCCTACTGTTATGACCTCGACTACTTTCTTCAATACTTGTGAATTTTTTATTGTTGTTACCCTCTATGATGTTTTGTGTTCATGTTTTTTCACTTTGATTTTGTATATGTTTTTTATTTTGATTTTGAAATTGTGCTAATTGACGCTATTTATATGTAAAATTAATGTGTAACCTGTTCTGATTCCTTATACAATATGTAACACAAAAATGTGACACCGTATACCTATACATATAAGCAAATGTGACTTTTTAAAAATTAGTACGATAAGTTTTTTTTTGTTATTTTTATCTTGATTTCGTGATATTTTAGGTATTTTATTTAATTTTGCTTTTGAAAGTGTGATAATTTACTGACCCTATTTATGTGTTAAAATAATGAGTAAACTTTTCTAATCACTTACATAACGTAAAACGTAAAATCTTGCCACCATACATATAAGCAACTCTACGAAAAATAGTGACTTATATTTCAAAAGGAAACAACCTGAATGGTAAAAAGTCTGTTTGTAGTGTTTAATTGTAATATAATACAGACTTTTTTTATTGTAATCTGTATACACAGATTTTTAAATCATAATTTTTAGTTATAAGGAGAATTTTATTCATAATTAAAAAAATATTATATATAAAAATATTGCTAGTTATCGCAAAGTTGATTCTGTGATTTTTACTGTGATTTTTATTCCTTAATAAATGACTGATTTTTATTTCAATTTTGTTTTTTTACCAATTAAAACCACCAGTCTTATATTATTTAGTGGGAGCAATAGACCCAAAAAAGAATTAATAAATTATTCCCATTCGTCCCCCCAAAAAATTTTGAGGGACCATCGGGAAAAAAAATAACGAATTCCCGTTCGTCCCCCTCGGGGGACGAAGTCGAGGGGACGAACGGGAATACACGGTATTTTCGTGTATTCCCGTTCGTCCCCTCGACTTCGTCCCCCGAGGGGGACGAACGGGAATTTACAAAAATAATATTTAATTTGTTCCCGATCGTCCCAATCCTAATTCAAGAGAGGACGAATGGGAATATGTTCTTCGATTAGTGCCATTCGTCCCACTAAAAAGATTTGTGCAGAAAATATGTTTATTCGATGTTTCGTAGTTTACTTTTAAATTAGTTTCTTCGTTAGATTTAATCATTATTTTACAAAATTCTTCTCTATTTTTTTATGAATTATAAAACGTATCCTAAGTTTATCATTGTTTCATTATGTTTACCTACACTAAATATAGCAACTCTGACGGGAAGCGCCGGCGATTCTGGTAGTTAACAAAAGAGTGCCGATAACATTGTGTTATTTGCGTAAATCCTATTGGTTTACCTGACATTCTCTCCCTTTCCTATCCTTAAATTAGACCGGTCGGGTTAGTGTTGACAAAACAATGAAAGTGCACGGGTGTTAATGTAATAATATATATTCGACACGAGTTCTGCGGAAAACTACTGATGTAAGTACCTACATTTTTGTAAGTTACAAATATTATTAGATTGTTTATAGTCAATACTATATTGTCTCATGTCTTATTAATTTATGCTAATAATGTACGGTATCAATATTTGTATTCAATTTTAGTATTTAATTTTATATATTAAATATCATTCTAAATTATATTAATAAGTGTGTAATTGTTGTCTCCTGTTTTTTAGAGCTTAACAATGTCACAAGAAGCGCATCCTGGTCCCTCTGGTAGTACAGGAAGCTGTTTGCAGTATATACAAAGGAAAGGTGGAATCGTGCTTCTGCGTGCTGGATACCAATTTTTAAGGAAAAGGCAAAACAAAAGTGGAGCTGTTGTATGGGAATGTCATCTTAGAAGAAAGAATAAGTGCAGTGGGACCTTAACCATAAAAGTAAGTACCTACTTTTTTGACTTCTTTTTTCATGCAAAACCAGACAATGGGTAAATAAATTATGCACGTTTATTGCAGAATGATCAAATTTTGAAAGAAACCACACACACATCCTGTACACCGGACTTCAATAAAAACATAATAGACATTCATATTGATGAATGCAAGAAAAATATAACTTCTGATGATGTACCTTGCGTACCAGCCGCCTTTAATTCAACAATTTCGAAAATTTTGGACGAAGGACTTGATAAAGTAACTTTACCCAAAGATATTCCTAAGTTTGCAAACATCAAAAGCACTTTGTATCGCCATCGAAATAGCACTTATAATATGAGTAAAATCACTTTCAATGACGTTAAAACGGTTGAGGTTCCTCAAAAATTTCAATCATTTTTGTTAGCAGATTACTGTTACGGTAACACACGCTTACTCATTTTTTGTTCCCAAGAAGCTAAAGAAAAATTGATAGTTTTAAAAAATATATTTGGTGACGGTACATTTAAGAGTTGTCCACCTCCATTCCAACAGCACACCACCGTTCATGGTGATTTAGGAAGTAATAATCAAAGCACAGCTATGACGCCATTATTTTACGCTTTAATGTCAAACCGTAAAAAAGAAACATACGAGATACTTTTCAGACTTGTTAAATCTCAAATCAACGATTGGAATCCTACATCATTTACCAGTGATTTTGAAGAAGCAGCTATGTCTGCTATGCGTACAATTTTTCCAGAGATAAGTATCCACGGCTGTTATTACCATTTTAATAATGCTATTTGGAGGAAAGGCCGTGAATTAAATCTAACAAAAAATAAAACTTTAAGACGTCAAGTAGCCCTAAGTGCGGTGCTTCCATTATTACCAGAGGAACGTATTTTTGAAGGCTGGTTTTATATCGCTAGCGAAAGCCCCGGTGATAGCCAAAGTGAAAAATTTCGGCAATACATGCTATCGCAGTGGCTTCAATCGAATTTCGTAAAAGTGTGGTGCAGTTTTGGAAAACGACACCGTACTAATAACTTTGCCGAAGGGTGGCATTTTAAATTAAATAGTGCCATAGGCAAAAAAAAACCTAATATTTTAAAATTGCTTACGGTGTTACATCAAGACTCTAACTTATACAGCGTGAAAGCAAAACAAAATCCAAAACGGCGTAAGCTACATTCAATCTTGACAGACCAATATATTATGGATTGCCAAATGCAACTTCTTAATTCAGAAATAACTGTAGGACATTTTTTAGAAAAACTTACGTAGGTATTAATCATAATAAGTAAAGTGCTCGATGGTTGTGTACGTTGATGTAATCTCTAGGCTTTGTGTGCAATAATTATTACTGCCTACTGTTATGACCTCGACTACTTTCTTCAATACTTGTGAATTTTTTATTGTTGTTACCCTCTATGATGTTTTGTGTTCATGTTTTTTCACTTTGATTTTGTATATGTTTTTTATTTTGATTTTGAAATTGTGCTAATTGACGCTATTTATATGTAAAATTAATGTGTAACCTGTTCTGATTCCTTATACAATATGTAACACAAAAATGTGACACCGTATACCTATACATATAAGCAAATGTGACTTTTTAAAAATTAGTACGATAAGTTTTTTTTTGTTATTTTTATCTTGATTTCGTGATATTTTAGGTATTTTATTTAATTTTGCTTTTGAAAGTGTGATAATTTACTGACCCTATTTATGTGTTAAAATAATGAGTAAACTTTTCTAATCACTTACATAACGTAAAACGTAAAATCTTGCCACCATACATATAAGCAACTCTACGAAAAATAGTGACTTATATTTCAAAAGGAAACAACCTGAATGGTAAAAAGTCTGTTTGTAGTGTTTAATTGTAATATAATACAGACTTTTTTTATTGTAATCTGTATACACAGATTTTTAAATCATAATTTTTAGTTATAAGGAGAATTTTATTCATAATTAAAAAAATATTATATATAAAAATATTGCTAGTTATCGCAAAGTTGATTCTGTGATTTTTACTGTGATTTTTATTCCTTAATAAATGACTGATTTTTATTTCAATTTTGTTTTTTTACCAATTAAAACCACCAGTCTTATATTATTTAGTGGGAGCAATAGACCCAAAAAAGAATTAATAAATTATTCCCATTCGTCCCCCCAAAAAATTTTGAGGGACCATCGGGAAAAAAAATAACGAATTCCCGTTCGTCCCCCTCGGGGGACGAAGTCGAGGGGACGAACGGGAATACACGGTATTTTTCGTGGAATGACCCTATGTGTGACAGTTCAATAATCCTATAGTTTTTTTACATTACTTATGATACTTTGTTAAATTAATTTATTTGTAACTGTTGTAATAATTTTCTATTTCATAATACCTACTCATATTATTCTTTTAATAATTTTTTGATGCAGAATTCTATTATTGGTTATGTGATTATTTGTTTTATTTTTCTATTTTGATCCTGTGTTTGACATTCCAGCAATTTAATATTATTGACATTATTTGATACTTTGTGCTTAATAATTTATTTCTACTGACATTATTTGATACTTTGGGCTTGATAATTTATTGATACTGACATTATTTGATACTTTGTGCTTGATAATTTATTGATACTGGAATTATTTTGACATTATTTGATACTTTGGGCTTGATAATTTATTGATACTGACATTATTTGATACTTTGTGCTTGATAATTTATTGATACTGGAATTATTTGTTAAATTTTGCATGCCAAAACTCAGGCAGAATGTACCCGGCTCACTATATTTCCTAACAACTTTATTGTACAAATACCTACATTCTATGCGAATAAATGATTTGATTTGATTTGATTTTGTAGTATTTTTTTTCATAATTGCAACTCTATTTCCCATTTAAGTGGTCACATTCACGTTTAATGTCATAATTCATTTCAAAATGGCGAGTGGTTAAAGTTTAAGTCGATAGTGAAATTTTTATTTGTTCGGGCTAGAGTTAAGGACTGAGGTAAGTGGAATCTTTTTTGATTTGACATTGTAATGTAAATAACGGTATTTTTGATGGGTTATTTGTTTATTATCGTAGGATAGTAGTTTAATATTGTGTTTCAAATCCATTTATTTGCGATTTTTGTCAGTTATATTAAATTATTAAGTGTCCCAGCATTGCATCAAAAAATCGTTTAAATTCCAGTGAATGAACGGGTGTTCATTCACTGGGTAATCGTAAAAATCACGTTTTGGTTGAAAAACATAACTTACGCTAATGCTATAAGGTTCATGTTTTGGGAGCTATTTCTTAAATAGATTTCCGATCTTTTGGCCAGTATTGGGACAGGTATGTTCATTTACTGGTTCATAAAATCCAGTGAATGAACACTTCATATTTTAAGACAGATTTCTCAAGAAATTTGGTATTTCTACCTGTAGGTAAGTAGGTACTTACCTACAGGTAGTAAAATAATATGGCAATCGTTTAAAATTGTTCATTTTTCTCTTGTCCATTTAGATTACCATGGATCACAAAAATAAGTACAATAGGTTTCAATACAGTCAACAAGCACTTGAAGCAGCTCTTAAGTCAATTGCTAATGGAGAACTAAGTATCAATAAAGCAAGTAATGTGTACAAGATACCAAAATCGACTTTACATAATAAAATCACAAACAAGGTACCTTTGCAAAGAAAAATGGGCCCTCAGTCCGAGCTTACTGTAGATGAAGAAGCTAAGATTTCTGACTGGATTATAAATAAAGCTAAATTAGGTTTTCCAATGCACCCAGAAGAAGTTTTCGATACTGTTGAAAATTTTATGACCACTAATAATAGGAAAAATAAGTTTACCGGGAATAGACCAGGAAAAAAGTGGCTTAGTTTATTCTTAAAAAGGCATCCTGAGATTACAAAAAGGAATGCGGAGATTATATCCAAAGGCAGAGCCGCAGTTACTGAACAACCTATCAGAGCTTGGTTCAAGGAACTCGAAGAGTTTTTAACAGAAGAACAAGCATTGGATATAAAAGACGACCCCAGTCGCATATTTAATGCCGACGAAACAGGTGTAATGACCTGCCCGAAAACCGGAATAATATTGGGGCCCAAAAATTACAGAAACACTTACGAGATTTCGGGTGGGAAAGAAAAAGAATCACTTACAGTTCTATGTAATTTTGCAGCAGATGGGAGGGATGTTCCTCCATTTGTCATATATCCTTACAAACGAATGCCTCCGGCTGTGATACAAAATTTTCCAGATACCTGGTTTATGGGGCGATCAGACAGTGGATGGATGGTGTCCAACACTTTTTTTTCATACATACAAATGTTTTAAGATTGGCTGGTTCAGAATGAAATACAATTACCGGTTTTACTTTTTCTTGATGGCCACAAATCTCATATTAACCAGGAAATGTTTACGTTTTGTCAGGAAAAGCGAATATTAATATTCTGCTTATATCCGAATGCCACGCACATATTACAGCCATGGGGCCAAAAATGCCGACATCACAGATGTCGGCATTTTTGGCCCCATAAAAAAGTGTTGGCGGAAAATCGTGCGCAAAAATAAACAAAATTCTACAGCATCTATAACAAAACATAATTTCGCAATAAAATTTAAAGAAGCCTACACCAGTGGATTAAAAGTTGAAACCATAAAACATGCTTTTAGGGCATGTGGACTATATCCTTTAAATGCAGACGGAGTTGACTATTCAAAATGCATTAGCACTCGAAGAGAGGAAATTAATGGGCAAATTGCTCTTAATCGTGATAACCGAATTCTAGAGGAGAGAAAGGACGATATGAGGAGCACTATTAAAATAATTGAAACAGAAGTAGGTCAAAGTATCAGAAACGAATTCGTTCAGGCTTACTTGACCAAAAATACGCATCAGCATGCATATTTTTCACTCTGGTTCAAATGTCGCAAAGAACTCGATGGTGTTAGTGATGTGTCTAGAGGAGCATCAATGGAGGCACCAGATGCTAACAATTCCTCCCAAAATGCTCCTCTCGATTTATCCAATACGTCGACTTATACTTCAATCATTATCTAACACACAATTATTGCATGGAGACATACAACCCGTCATTTATTCCGAAGCAGACCCGTGCTCCAGCACATATCATGACCAAGATTTGACAAATTTTATCGTTCCTAGTCTGACGGATTTTAATAATATTTCTAATTGTTCAGAATATCTTAAAGACTATACGGAAAATCTAAATGAAACCACCGAAATAGTAGAGTTTATAATTAATAGTGAATTGAATCCACCAACCGTAATTCCTCTTCCATGGTATGATACTCCACAAGCTAGTACATCGTTAGACATTAGAACTGAATTGTTTCTAAGCGATGGACCTTCTACATCTTCTACTCCTATATTATTTATTGAAAATAATCCAGAAATTGAAAACAATAGTTCTATGAATGTGTGTACAATCACGGAGGACGATATTCAGCCAGTAGTTAACTCAAATAAAATCGACAGCTTTCTGGGGTATCCAAAAATCGCTTCGGAAAAAAAAGCAGCTAAAGTAAAAAAACCTAATCCCAAGCCGTTTGGATTAACAGGCCAACGATACAAAGCGTATGTAGAAAAGATACAAGAAGAAAAGAGATCAAAAGAAGAAGACAAAATCAATGAAAAAAAAAGGAAATTAGAGGCAAAAGAAAATGAAAAACGAAGAAAACTGGAAGAAAAAGAAAACAAAAAGAAGGATAGAGAAAAAAAGATTTCACAAAAACGCAAAGAACAGAACAAAACTGAGAAACACTTACAAACACCTAGTCCGGTAAATAAAGATAAACAAAATGATGAAATTGGAATGAATGACTTACCAGTGTCAACTAAGGATCTACACGGAAAATATGTTATGGCCAAATTCAAAACTGATAAAAGAATACGTCACTATGTAGGCAAAGTCCTTATGGTAAACGATCAAGAAAAGAAATGTAAGATAGATTTTCTAAGAAAAAAAGCGGTATGTGATAACATTGTTAGTTTCGTAAAACCAAATGTACCTGATGTGTCTGAAGTAGATTTTGAAGACATAGAACGTGTATTAAGTGAGCCTGCTTATTCCAGACGTGGATTGATCTCTTTTAATAATGTAACATTTAGAGATATAGAATAAGTAAAATAATCAAAAGGATGTCTAGGGAATCCTAACGTCAATAAAGTTAAACGAATTAAGACTGTGATTAGCTTATATTTCGACTCACTTATTGTGATTTTAGTTACGTATGATTACTTGTTATTTACGCAAAGTTTCAGTACTTCGGTGAAGTTAGTTTGTACCTGATTATTTAAATTGAAAACTGATTAAAGTTTAAATTTGTAAACAACACATGACCAAGAAGTTTTTAGTTACCTAGTTAATTAGGTATTAGCTTAGTAAATATTGTTTTTACTTTGTAATAAAAGATTTTAACGTGCCTGAGAGGTCTATGAACGTTTGTAGAATTAAGCTAAGATTTAGAGGTTTTGTTTTGAGAAGATTTTATTTTTATTTTTTCTATTATGACATTGAAGATTTTTAAAGAAATGTTGATTTTTTCACCGCATTTATTGCAATAATAAGACTGTAATAGTGTAATTTATAAACGAAGAATTTTGTTCATTCCCTGGTTTCATTTCGTTCATTTACTAGAAAACGCCGTTCATTCACTAGAGTTTTGGGGTATTTTCCGATTTACTGCTTATTATAATAAAACTGTGAATGTTATGTTGTAAAACGTACCTAAAAATGATTTTTGAATATATTCTTAACACTGTAAAACAAATTTCGGCCGCTTTCATTAGTGATAACCCACAGTAAATATTTTTTAAAGTTCGCAAATTGCTTAAGTGTTCATTCACTGGTGCCATTACCCTATGTGCTCAACTTAGAAATCTCCAAGAAAGTGTTCATCAGACAAAATGGTCATCACTAAAATTCTATTGTCTTTGCCGGAGAAGTATCGTCATTTCGTGAGTGCTTGGGAGTCGGTACCAGAAAATCAACAAAACCTACAAGAATTGCCATCAAGGTTATTAATTGAAGAGGAACGTTACAGCAAGACAGAGCCTACAGCAAGTTCATCGGCACTTGTTACCAGAAGCAAACCACATAATAGTAATGAGAAGAAGTGTTTTGTGTGTGGAAAAACTGGTCACATGAAAAGTGAATGTCGTCAGAGAAAGTGTTATTCCTGTAATAAAATTGGACATCTTGCTAAAGACTAAGTCAAAAGTTAAGAATTGTAGTGATAAAAGTGATAAGGTAAAAGCATTTGTAGTCCAAGAACCGGGGTGTAAAAATAATTTAGAATTTATTATGGATTCGGGAGCTAGTGACCATATGTCCTACAATAGAAATTTATTTTGTAATTTTTTAAATTGAATAAACAAGTAGTAGTCGGAGACGGTAAAATGTTAAATGTAGAAGGGATTGGTGATATTAATTTCTTATTGTTTAATGGATCAAAATATGTACCTTCTGTAATGTTAGGTGTATTGTATGTGCCGGACTTAAGTGCAAATTTGTTTTCATTGGTTAATGCAGTAGATAGTTACATTCTCTGAACTCACCTTATCTGTCGCTGTGGTAGAGCCATAAGCTCGTACGCTGCACTTTTGTCTTTATCAGCCAGACATGACGGGATGTGCAGGCGCCAGCGACCACCAGCTTAGTCTTAAGTTCTAGGTATGTAGGTATTAGGCTAGGTAGGATAAGCAGTATTGCATTAAACTCTGTAAGCTCGGGTCGTTTCTAATAAAACTCTTAGTTTTAGCGGGCCCCAACGTTTTATTTTCGCCGCCCCGCTCCCGAAATCTAACTAGATCATGGGTATACAGTGTTGTCAAATACAAATTATTGTAAATTTACATTAAAAGGAGAAATTATTGCACAAGCTAAACGTGTTGGAAATTTATATTTAATGGATATTAAATTTGAAACAAACGTGAGTAATAATGATAGCTTGGCACTTGTTAGTTTATCAATGTGGCATCAAAGGATGGCCCATCAGAATTTTAAACATGTAAAGGATATCTTAGGTAAAAATGATGTAAAGTATGAAGGGCAGATTGAAGAGTGTATATCTTGTACAGAGGGAAAACAATGTAGGTTACCTTTCTATGACAGGCGAATTGGTGCATGGAGACCTGTGTGGCCCCATGGAGACGCAATCCTTGGGTGGCTCATCTTACTTCTTATTGTTGAAGGATGACTACAGTAATTACAGGTATGTGTATTTTCTTAAACATAAGTATGAGACAAAAGAGAGAATAGCAGAGTATCTCGAGCAGTTTGAAAATGAGTTTGAGTGCAAGGTTAAAAGGTTTCGTTCAGATGGTGGTGGTGATCAGGAAAACCGCAAATCGACCTCAGGGTATGTACTTATGGTATATGGTTGTACAATTTCATGGTCTTCTAGTAAGCAGCAGTGTGTAGCAATGTCATCCACCGAGGCCGAATATGTTGCCTTAGCTAGAGGTATAAGTGAGGGGTGCTGGGTTAAGAATTTGTTAAGTGAAATTAATTTGAAGTGTAATAAAATAGTTATGTATGAAGATAATCAATCTGCCATTCATATTTCTAAGAATCCAGAACATCATAAAAGGCTCAAACATATAGATTTAATCATCCATATAGATTTTTTTCCATTTCATTAGAGATAAAGTTGAACAGAAAATTGTTATTCTTAGATATATTGAAATTGAGTATCAAATAGCAGATATTTGTACCAAGGCATTGTGCAAAGCTAAATTTGAAAAGTGTAGAAACAAATTGTTTTGAGTTGTGTAGTTAAGTTGCTAAAGAGTCAGCTATTTTAAGATTATAAAAGATGTTTCACTAAAGTAGTTCTGTTAAGCTGATTTAGTGATGTGATGTGACATTGAGGAAAGGTGTTGGAGGTGCAATGGCACATCACAATATAAAAAAATATATATATAACACTCTGCCTCTTGTACTTGTACGGTGTGTGACCGTGTGTGGGCGCGTAACGCCATGTTTTTTTCCTTGAACCTATTAAAACTTATTATTGGATATAAACAGTTTTTCGTCTGAAAAGAACCTAACAACAACATGCCCCACTCCAAAAGGAAAGGGAGTGGGGAAGAAAACCAAAATAATAATTAATAAAAACAGTTCGTCAATTAAATTTTTTTATTTTTATAATAATTCACCTTGTGGAGCGGTGATGCCGCCACCGCGACGGCACCGGGATTTCTTTTGGGGGCGAAGGACGCAGTGGCCGGTTCCGTGAGACCTCCAGTGGCGGAAGCGGGGGTCTAAAGTGCCGCCACCGAAGTCCCACAGGCGACGCTCTATTTTCGCCCTTCGCCACAACACCACCCGGTGCTCCGCCGTTCTCATCCTGATATGGGAAATTGAATCTTTAGTACCTATAACTCAAATTTCATTAACCGGCGCCGATGAGTCCCGACCTGCACGCCGTCGGAACTTGGCGGCTTATCAGCGCTAGTTCGGCACAAAGTCTACAGAGTACCTGCGCTTACCGGTGCCGATAAGCGCTGGCAGGTCGGCGCCGGCAGCCAGCGTTCTACGTATAGGTATTATACGCCCTACGATACCACACTTCTATACAAGAATGTTTATCGGAGATGTAACAAATACAAAAAACAACAAAGAATACTTACTTGGCAATTATATGCATCACAGTCCACAAAATGACGAACATTTTTGTAATTATTATTAGTCTATAGATACACAATACAGTAAAAGTTTTCTAAAGTTTTGACAAACAAATGTCAATATAGCTTTTTAAAACTTTTGTAACAACGTCAAACCTTCATACAGCCTACGATGCAGATTTTTAACCCTGACCACCTAATAACAGAACTATGTAAACCACAGAGTACATTATATATAACCAAGATAGAGACGTCACTCTAACAGTTTATAGCGCCCTCTGGCAACAAGTAACAACAACACTCCATTAAGAAAAATATAGTATTTTTAAAATTCAATAGTTACAAAGTTTAACGAAACAATAATTTTATTTTTAGGAACTAATCAAAAGGTTGATGTGTGTATTTTTGGTACCTACCAGCTTTTATATTTTCAATTTAAACACACTTTTATCTTGTAATTATTTATTAGTAACAAACTTAACTTCAAAGGCTTCTCAACACAATGATCGTATTACTCATAGACAAAATCAAATCAACCTTTTTTTATACCATAGCTAATAATATCTAACCACGAAATGTTGCCACAATATTCCACATTCGTCCCCTTTTTAAAACTAAACCATAATCTATAAATCTAATCGATCAGGAGCTCTTCTTATTCTTTCGGATCTACGGACACCAGGTGATGGAGACTCCAGATATGAACCTTCTAAAGAATCACTGCTTTTATCCAACTTGCTATCACTTTGTCCTAACTGTTCCCAATTATTTTCCACTCTGCTTGGAATACTACCATCAATGTTTGATCCATCAAAACTTATAGATCTGTCAACCATGTCTCTCTCTCTAGTCAAACACTGTGGTAAAGATTCATTTTCCAAAGTCTCCTGCACCTGATCCGGCACAATTTCTACATTAGGTTCACTATCCACATTTGGAACTGCACAGGGTCTAAGAGAGGAGGCATGAAAATATTTTTGAACTCCTTTAACATTTACAATATATCTAACTACACTTAATCTCTTCAAAATAACTTCCTTGACCCATCCTTTCCCTTTAGCAAGTTCTTTACACCAAACATTTTGCCCTTCCTGAAATATGATCCTTTTTTCCCCCCGTTTCCTTACACATTCTTTTTGAAATAATATTTTGTGGTTTCATTAAATCAAACCTAGTACGAGGCTTTTGTTTGAACAAAATCTCATTTGGAGACATACCTGTTGCATTTGGAGTGTTTCTATAAGTGAAAAGAAAATTTTGTAACACAAGTTCAGGTGTTAATTTAGGATTTTGATTTCCCAGTCTACTCAATCCTCCTTTTATAGTTTGCACTGTTCTCTCAGCCATACAATGGTACGGCTGAGAGAACAGTGCAACTCCACCTTACCATCCTCAATCTAATGAGATTGAGGATGGTAAGGTGGAGTCTTTACAGCTTCACATCCATTTACTTTAAAAAAATTGACAAACTCAACAGAATTAAATGGAGGACCATTATCACTTACTAATGTAGCAGGTATACCCATAACAGCAAAAGTTTTACACAGTTTTTCAATTACATAAGAAGTAGTTGTACTCTGCATTATGTGTACATCTAGCCATTTTGAACGTGAATCTCAATCTACTATTAGAAAATAAGTAACAGATTTGACATAACAAAAATCAACATGCACTCGCTCAAAATTTCTTTCACTTTTTATCCAAGATGTTAGGGGATAAGCCTGAGTAAATCCTCTACTTTCCTGACAAATATCACAAGCAAGTACTAATTTTTCAATGTCTTGACCCAACAATGGCCACCAGCAATATTCTCTCATTAACATTTTTGATTGAACAATTCCATGATGTGATTCATGAAACATACCTAGAACTTTAGATCTTAATTTAACCCTCTGTATCATGTTGTAGACTGTAAGCAACATACCGTTTGATCTCTCATAAAATTCAAATTGTTCATTTTTTGTCGTCATATTGCACTAGTCCGTGGTCTACAAACCGAAGTATAGAAGTAGTACTAATAAATTTTACTAGATGGCGTTATGTGTCGCAAATCAAACTTCATTTGTCAGTTGTGGGTAATTTGAACAAGTGCGTGCGTGCTTCTATTTCAAAACTAGTTAATAATTCGTTTTTGGACGTGTTTTAGGTGTTATTTTGAAACATGGATAGGTAAGTGTCTGAATTTGAATATCTAAAGTTATCTTTACGAAAATATTGTCTTGTTTTGTTTATTTTTTTAAATTCTTGTTTGTTGCTCGTAGGCTACATTGAACGAAAAGGAGAATTTATTATGAGTAGTTCTGTATGAGGGCAAAAGTGTTTATAGGAGTTTTTTTATGTTCTAGGAGGGCTCGGAAGCAATCCCTTGCGGACGAGTACATTGCTGCAGCGCTGGAAGATGGTGCGGATAGTGAGGATGGGCTAGATTATGACGATGACAGCCTTGCGGACCCTGATTTTATACCCGAACTGGAAACATTCGAAGATGACAATGTGGCGTTGGACATTGACATGGATTCTCTAATCGAAACTTTAGAAGATGACCACGAAAACCCATCGACTAGCGCAGAAATTGCCCCGTCAAACGTAAGTGTTCCTCAGCTTTCTTCAGCTCAAGACAACCAACAACTGAGCAACGAGCAATCCCAACGTAAAAAAAAGCCCGCCAAGTTGACATTACGCTGAAAGTAAAAAAATCTTGAGTTGAATGCCGAGCAGCTCATGTTCAAGGGAAACAAGACCTTGGGTCCTGATCTTCTAGAACTAGATACTCCCATACAGTTCTTTTTGTACCTGTTTCCTCAAGAACTCATACAAAAGATTGCAGAAGAGACAAACCTTTACCGAGTTCAAAAGGATCCCAATAACACTTTACATATGACAGAAATGGATGTCAGGCAATTCATAGGTGTGGTATATGTAATGTCTCTTATCCAATTACCTAGAGTTACTAATCATTGGAGCCCAATCCTGAGTACAACACTAATTCAAGAAACTATGCCATTGAATAAATTTGAGAAAATTCGCCAGACTTTACATTTCAATGATAACAGCCAGGACCTTCCCAGAAAAAACCCTGAACATGACCGAATTTTCAAAATAAGACCGGTGGTGGACTCTTTGAATGAGGTCTACAGCAAAGTTCCATTGGAAGAGCACCTTTGCGTTGACGAGCAAATGTGCTCCACTAAAGCACGAAATACATTGAAGAGATACAATCCCAACAAACCACACAAATGGGGTTACAAAATCTTCGTGTTGAGTGGCGTTTCTGGATTCGCTTATAAAACTGAAATTGAAACTGGTAAGGAGAATGTTGTCCTACAAGAAGAGCCTGATTTGGGTGCATCATCCAACGTCGTCATAAGACTAGCGCGCATAATTCCAAGACACCAGAATTTCCAGCTATATTTTGATAATTATTTTACCTCTCTTCGTTTGTTGGAGTATCTGGCTAAAGAAGGTATCCACAGTCTTGGTACAATGAGAAGAAATAGAATACCGGATTGTAAATTGCAAGCAGAAAAGGAAATTATGAAAAAAGAACGGGGTTATTCAGAAGAATACGTAGCTGACGTCAACGGAATCGATGTGTCGACTGTTGCTTGGAAGGATAACAAAATAGTCGTCCTTGCTTCAACTTTTGCTGGACAAAAACCAGAAGCTGATGTTCGAAGATGGGACAAGCAAAAGTCAAAGTATGTGACTATAAAGCGACCCTATGTAGTTGGAGAGTACAATCGTCACATGGGTGGGGTCGACCTCATCGACAGCATCATGGTCATCTACAAGATACGGCTACGTAGTAAACGATGGCAGGTGCGCTTATATTACCATTATCTAGACCTCACGATGGCTAATGCATGGTTACTTTATAAAAGAGTCTCAAAATACAAAAATCTTTCAGCATCAAGCATTTTATCATCAGCAGATTTTCGTCAGGAGGTTGCAGTGACCCTATGTAAAATGGGTACAAAGTCTGGTATGTCTGGCCGGCGTTCGCTGGAGACTGAGATTCAAGCCAAAAAGCGCAAAGGACCTGCACAATACGTACCGCCAATGGCAGTACGCCAAGACCAGATAGGCCACTGGCCGCAATGGTCTGAAAAAAAAATGAGATGCAAGCTTCCAAAGTGCGTTGGATTTACGTATAACATGTGTGAGAAATGTGGGGTAGCACTGTGTTATACCAAAACTAAGAATTGTTTCAGAAATTTTCACCTAAATTTACGGCCATATAAAAACTTATGGATTTTTTTAATTGCAAAGATAGAGCTACCTTTCTAGAGCTTCCTTTTCTACTTGTGAATAATTTCTTTGAGCACTATTTAAAGTACCCGAGGCAAAACTTATCGGCTCTCCATCTATTTTATGACTAAGTACTGCCCCAACTCCATATTCACTGGCATCTGTTGTTAGATACAATTCTTTATTCACATCATAATGAACTAGTAACTGATTGTCTACCAGCAACTGCTTACTACACACATCAAAAGTATCTAGGGATCAACATATATTTTTGCAATAACTTTTCTCCTGATTGATATTAATTAAAATTTTCTTTAAGGATTCATCAAATATAGTGTTTTCGTTTGTCACAGTAACGATAAACCAAGTCACCTTTGCATTAATAAAGAAATTTGCCATTTTCCTAATAAAGGGATTTTTGACATTTGAACCACTAACATTAAAGTTCGAAAAAAAGACTGAAATAACAGTTTTCTTTAAAATTTTATTGGGTAACTTAAACAATTAATAATCCGTGTTTCTACCGCGAACACTAACAACACAAGAACATCGGTTTGGCATACTCAAAATGAGTTCATCCAAATCACGCTGTGGAATGGCCGCCCATGTTCGTTGCAACAACAAAAAAAGGTCTTCTTGCGACTGGATACCCTCCATATTCGGCAGAGCTCTTCTCTGTAGCATATCCCATGCATGCTCAATCGGGTTCAAGTCTGGCGACTGAGCAGGCCAGGGCAGGACATTGATGTTAGCTGCGGCGAGAGTCTGTCTTACAACTCTTGCGGTGTGCGGTCGTGCATTATCATGCATTAACTGAAATAAGGGACCGATTTGCACTTGTAGAGGAACGATGACGTCTGATACAATCGTCTCAGCATAAATTTGAGCGTTGAGGTTGCCTCTGATCCAAATCAACTCAGTTCTTCCGCCGATCCAAATACCCGCCCATACCATGATGGTTCCACCACTATAAGGATGGACTTCCTGGCAGGATTTTAATCGCTGTTGGCGTCCAGGGGTTCTCCAGTGTCGTATACGTCTTGTATCCGGTCTCATACCAAAACGAGACTCATCAGAAAAGCACACGAAACGCCATTGTTCTTCTGCCCAATTTCTGTGTTCAAGAGCCCATTGATATCGAATCCTACGATTGTGCATTGCTATAGGTGGTACCCGTAGCGGTCTTCGGGAATGAAGGTTCACTTCATGCAAGCGGTTTCTGACTGTTTGGTCGCTAATTAAGTTCCCTGAAGAGTGATGAAGCCTCACGGCTAACATCATGGCGGTTATTGTTGGAGCTCTTCGAGTTAAGATTTGAATGTATCGGTCTTGTCTCCGTGTGGTGCAGCGATACCGTCCTCCATGGCGCTCAGCCACGGTACCAGTGCTTCGGTAACGTGTCCAAAGTCGACTCATAACACTCTGACTTGTATTCAGAGCTAAAGCTACAGTACGTTGCCGGGAACCAGCTTCTATCATTCCCACGGCTCTGAGCATTTCTTCCCTGCTTAAATGACGTCGCCGCTCCATAATAACGTTGGTTTTAATCAGTAGTAGGGAAACAGTAGCACTAATAATGTCTTCAATGCGTTGTATGTTTTTATAGGGAAAATATTGACAGCTTATTTTCATCTTTTACTCGAATTTGATTGAGAGTTCCTGATTCAAATTATGAAATGCACCAAAAAGGATCCATATAAATTTATAAAATCATAAATTTATTACAAAGCCACATCTCAATCTCAAGAAATCCGCATAAAAATGCTTGATCCCTAGACATTTTTGATGTGTGTATTTTGAAATGCTTTTTCACAATCCCCAGACCACATAAAAGGAGTATTGTTTTTTAATAGTTGATGCAGCGGTGTTAACTGTTCAGACAGTCTAGGTAAAAATTTACAATAATAATTCAAAAGATCCAGATACGCTTGTAATTGTGTTACAGTTTTTGGAGCTGGGGCCCTCATGATGGCCTCTACTTTATCTGGCAAAGGTTTAATACCTTCTTTATCAATTTTATGGCCCAAAAACTTAATTTTACTACAGAAAAATTGACATTTATCCAAGTTTACTTTAACATTATAAGCAACTAACCGCTTCATAACCTCACATAAATTTTGATAACATTCATAAACATTATTTCCTTTGATCACTACATCATCAATAAAACACTTTACATTATCCAACCCTTGTAAAATCTGATCCATGACACATTGAAAAACAGAAGGACCACTAGAGACCCCAAATTGTAATCTGTTTGGTCTAAACAGTCCTAAATGAGTATTTATGGTCATATACTCCCTAGAAGATTCCTCCAACAAAAGTTGTTGGTATGCTCCTGTTAAATCTAAAACACAAAAAACACTGCCTCCACTTAAAGCAGCAAAAATGTCCTCAGGTATTGGCAAGGGATAGTGCTCAGTATCCAACACTTTATTAAGAGTGACTTTGTAATCCACACAGATACGCATTTTTTATCACTTCTCTGTGCTAAGACAATTGGACTAGCCCATTTACTATGCCTTACCCTTTCAATAATCCCTTTTATATATATCATTATAATAATAATCATTTCTTCCTCTTTTGAACACTTTTGCTCATCCACTTGTTTTACGATATTTTTTCCTCTGAAATTACACTTAGTGGCAACATGCCCTTTTCTATGGCAGTAGAAACAAACCCAACTCTTTTTAAAACATTTTTCAGTCATGTGCTTGCCTCCACAGCGGGTGCACTCTTGAGTATTTTGTGCACTGGACCCTTGAAGTGGAGAATGTTTCAATCCCGGCCTCTGAACAAATTGTAAATTGTATTGTAGTTAATACTAAGTAGCTGTTTCCGGCTGAATATTTTTTGTCTCTTTCTCTGCACTTTCATAGGCTGCTGCTATTTTTACTGCTTGTTCAAATGAAAGGCTATCACCTACCGTTAACAGCTTTTTTATATGTTGTTCGTTTGACAATCCACATACTAGGCGATCTCTTAATGCTTCATCTAGAAAAGTGCCGAAATTGCAGAGAGCTGCCTTTCTTTTTATTTCCACCACAAACTGGTTTACCGACTGGTTTTCTTGTTTACATTTATAGAAATCGTATCGACCTGCAACCGCTGACTTTAGGATTACATAGTGGCGAGTTAAAATTTCAATCAATTCCGTATATGTTTTGCTTGCCGGCTTTTCTGGAGATACAAGATTTTTTAACACATTATAATTATGTTTCTGGTCCCACCATATTAATTAACATTGGTACCTTCATGCTTTCGTCTACTTTGTTCACAATTAGGAATTGCTCCATTCGCTCACTATAATCTTTGAAATCATGTTTATCTGCGTTAAATTGTTCAATATTTCCAATTAGAGCCATTTTTATCCTCGTCGCCAATTTTATATTTTCAATTTAAACACACTTTTATCTTGTAATTATTTAATAGTAACAAACTTAACTTCAAAGGCTTCTCAACACAATGATCGTATTACTCATAGACAAAATCAAATCAACCTTTTTTTATACCATAGCTAATAATATCTAATGTTGCCACAATATTCCACACCAGCTAACATTTTTTTTTTGGAAAAAAAAAACACCCACCCTTCTGATGTCATTATGTCGGGTGCACAGAACACTTACACTATAAGAGAAGAATGTCAACTCAATACAAAAAATTTGAGGACAAAAACTGGTGCACAGACACGCCATCTCTTGTTATACCCAAATATAAGTTAATGTAGCGGGAATTTTGAATCTTATTTTTTTTTAATTAGATAAATTATTTGGATAAAATATTTGGATAAAATTTGGCTTTTGCACCTGCAAGATAACTTTTCAGTTTTCTTGCAAGTGCAGAAGCCAGCTGGAGCAAAAAAAAAACAGTATGTGTTGATTGTAAATGTAAAAAAATATTTATTTCATTTCAATATCGTGGTACATTTAAAATAAAGTTTGTAAAGAAAAAATATTATATGCAATCAGACCATTATTATACTGACATGATTAACGACGACATAATAATAATTATTGAGTCCATAATTCACATGCTGGAAACTCGCCTTAGCAAGATGAGAACAAATCAAATCAAAATATTTTATTTTACATAAACTTACATGGGCACTTATAAAACGTCAGAAGCTAGGTGCAAGGTTCTTAATAGTCGTTCTATGGAGAAGACGACGAGAAACTCCACGATTACTCTTTTAAAAATAATTGGCCTTTACAATGTTTTAAACTCGTGTTAATAGGTATGGGAGGACAGTGTAGGCCTGTCAACAAGTACCAGGTACATAATAAAATAGAAAATGGTTTACAAATCTATGGTCTACAAGGCCTACAAAGTTTTCACATTCACAAAATATCAGAGAATTGGAATAAAAGATAAATAACATACTAAAAATAAAAAACTATTTTTAAAAAATACATGATTGCCATTACAACCACAAAAGAGATGAAATTAGAATTGTAGGTATATATTGTCAAATAATGATAAAATTATGTCATAGAAGTATATTATAAAATAAACAGCAGTACACCTTTACAAAGTAATAATTATTACAAAATGGGATTATTCAAATATTCATATAAATTATAATAACATTTCTTAATTATTAACAATAAAATGTCTTCATTTTTACAGATTTAAATTTTAAACATGTTTTAAAATGGCAATTTTTTTTTTCAGAGCTGCCTGCTAGGCTACTTCTACAAATTCTCTGTTTCTTAGAATCCAGTATCTTTTGACACAAATGTGAAAAACACTGTTTCCTATAAATTGTATAGTACTTTGTTTGTGTTTTTGACATTTATTCAAAAAATTATAGTCTATTTCACCCAATAATATTTTAATGTTAGCTTTAATACACGACCAATGAAGTTTCTCAATGCAATGCAATGCTTTTCTGTTAACCCCATCTTGGTCGCACACTGAAGCGGATATGTTTAGACCAGCTTCAAAGCAGTGTTGTTTTAAACCTGAAATATAGAAAACAAATGATTAAAAACAAAGCTTTCAAAATATTGCTTGGCATGCCAAACCTCGTTCAAAAACGCATTGCAGTTTGAGTCTTGCACCATCGTAAGATTAATAATGTTCTAGTTAAAATATAGCATCAGTAACTAGCTATCTTCTATACTAATATTTTAAAGAGGTATTTGTTTGTAAGTTTGTTTGTATGTAGGGGGTAATATCTGGAACTGCCACTACAGGTCTTACTAGAGAATGGGCAGAAGCGTTCTCTATGCATTTTAAAACCATACTGCTATCGCCAACCCGCCTGCTAAGTGTGGCAATTATGGCAAATCCCCCCTTTTTGGGGAGGCCTATGTCCAGCAGTTAATGTCTTTCGGCTGATATGATGATTAATTCTAGATCTAAATCATTGTTATTACTTATAACTGTACTGAAAATAAATACCTGTAATTTCTGCCTACTTGGTTTATGATGACATCTGACAGTGGCAATTGATGTGAGGGACCTGCCACAGGTTCAATGAGATGTTGTGGAAATAGCTGTGTTATCTGAAAAAAATAATTAAAATTTCAACTGTCTATCTCTTACCAATAATGCGATAAAGCCTTGTGTGTGACAGATGAACCAACATAATAGGCTTAGTAATCATTCCATTGACACCCTTTCAGTATTAAACCCTATTATAATATTAATTTACCTTATCATAGTCTCCTTCATTACTTTTTCTGGTTGATTGTGCCTGGTTTGTGACATCTGACAGTGCCCATTGACGTGCGAGAACCACAACAGGTTCATTGGAATGTTGTGAAAGAGTTTGTGTTATCTGAAAATGATTATTTGTTAAAACAGTAACAACTTGAAGTATGTATTGGAACATTGTCTGAATCAAAAAAACTATTATTAATTTATCCTTTTTCAATTTATTAACACCATTTGTCATATTATAAAAATAAAAACCACTTTGACTGAGGTTTCCGTAACTTCCTAGGAAGTATAAACAGTTATTTAATTTAAACAATTTTCCTTTACTTCCATACTAATGATGCTTTATACCTATAATTTTAGCTGGTGGGACATGATATTCTAACAAAAATTATCACTTCAATTTACTACTCGATTAACTAAATATTTTTACACTTTTGATACAGAACCATAATAATAAAGGTTCTAACCTGTACAAAGATTTCTTCAGGAGCAGCATGCCTATGTAGTTTCTTGGTAGTGAACCACATACGAAGATTCTTTAAAATGTGTGTGGTACAGCATTCAATGCTTATTATAGAGATTCATTTGGAAATCAGGTGAAGACCACTGTCCATGAGGGTAACAGAATTTCGCCCATAGTTCGCAGCTGTAAGAAACAATTAATGTTTGTATGAATAATACATCTTTTAATTATGTTTTTGTACCGGTTTTGAATTTTGGACGGTGTATGCCTATCCCGGTGTGAGGTTAGGTTATGTTTGGTAGGTCGGTGGGTCGCCTTAGGGGCGGAGGTCTGTACAAGGTTTAGCACTGAATGTTTTTTTTGAAAGAAGGTAGATGGAGGTGTCGAACCAGCAAATCGTTATATTAACTAAACTGACTGATGAAAAAGGTCGGTCGCAGCTGGCATTTTGATGTAGCAAATTAAAAATCTGAATTTTGTGTGTAAAATTGTAGATAAATAATTATGTTAGGGCAACAGTCTCAGTCTCATCAGTCCAAATTTATGAAGATACGTACCGGAGATAGTTCTTACTTCCCGGTTTAGGAAACCGATGTAGAGTTATATCTGGATTCTCACTTGAACTGCCACACATGAAGCACTTCGTTTTGTGGTCTTTCATCGTGGCAACCAGAAAGTACCAAAACAATGAAATTAAACAAATTACGAGCACTAGCCAAACATGAAACATTTTTAGTTTTATAAGCTGTGTTGACTGTTGCTATGTCACGTTTTAAACCTTCCTCAAAATCTTTCCATATTTTACTTCAAATCATTACGAAACAAAATGTATTTTATTTTGAATACCTATTCAATGGGAGTTATGAGTTGTTTAAATTATTATGTCGTTTAAAAAAAAAAATACTTGAAAGGTGCTCCTATCCTGCACCTATTGTTATCAACGTTTTTACCAAGGAGTAAAACGATAGGTTTTATCTAGGATTGAGGTAAACGTCAAAATTATAGCAACACTTAGGTTGAACAGTTTTATTTTTTATTTTTTGATGTTGCCACAAAACAATTAAAAAATATTTAATATATTTCTGGCAAACATAAAATTGGCCCCATTAGGTATCTTACTGATTCGACAGTAAGAGTCGACTACCCCTGGTCGGGTGTATCTTAATTTTTAAAGCATAGGTATGAAAAGGTAGTAAATTTTAGGTAAAAAATTGGTAGGTATATGTTATGATAGAATTTGTTATGGTAGGGACACCCTCCATTCTGACTCATCTATATTATTCTGTGCCTATACTTACCTAATTATACCTAGGTACTTGAATATTTCATTCTCGATTATACTTAAGTATAGTTATTTGTAATCTTGAAACAAATTATTTTGGCAAATAGAAACCTATGCCAAAAGTAGGTGAGAACAATTATCTATGTTAAAATAAAAAAAAGAATGTATTTCTTATGGTGTAAGTTCCTGTATAACTCCAACATGATTATCACTATAGGTTATTTTAAATAACTAAGTATTTATATGCAGTAAAAACAAGAATTTATATAATCATTTTGATCTTGATTAAATTCTCAATTTTATAGACAATTAGGAACCAACCAATAAATTAATTCCCAAATTCATCTATAAACATCCTTAAGTTAAACATTATAAGTAGTAAATCAAGAATTAAATATTCTCAGTATTCAGTATTCAGGTACTATCAACTAAAGTAAAATCTAGCCATTTTTTCAAACAAAATCGCTTGCACAGTTGACTACATCTGTGAACCACCTATTTTTGTGAGGACCAATAGTAGTTAAATCAATCAAAGAGATGTAAACCTTATTGCATAAAATCTCAGACATCTGTAATTATTAACAATAACCACAGATGCTGCGATGCGATGCGCTGCAAAAGGGAATAAATAGTCTTTAAGGTGTCTAGATTTTACTTTTGTCGATAGTACCTACCTATTTAAAATAGATTGTTCTTGGTAGGTTCTTTATGTCGTTGCTTAAAAATCTCATGAACATTATCCTTTTGTAGGTAATGTAATTACCATTCAAGCTTTGGCATCACTCAGTCCTGAAGAAATTAAAGAATTGGTCCCTCAAATAGGACCACATGCATTGTTTATGCGTTGCTGGAAAACCTGGATGTTAGATTTCACAAGTGCTTCTGCTATTAATATTTATTAGATACCTACATCCCATATTTCACTGAGTGTTAGCATTATACTTGTTTCAGTTAAGTTATTAATTTAATTTGTACAGATTAATAATTTTTTTTTGTTAATAATTAGAATATTGAATGATGCCGATTATCCAGTCACAAACAATTGAACCAACATCACAGCAAATACCCAAATTGAACAATAACAAAGATACAGAATATTTGGAATCTGATTGTTCCAGTTCAGATAGTGTATGTATGAGTTCTTTTTAATTTATCTCTAATACTTTATTAATCATATCACTATTCCAAATGAGCAAGGCCTCGTTGGTTGCCACCCTTCGATAATTTTAATGAAATTAGATGTTTGAGTGTAAAAGGGTGGATCCCACAACAGAACTTTTTTAGTAAACCAAGCTAAGTTGTTGTACCTATCTCGAGAAAAACTTGGCTGTCCAGTGGTTTTATTATCATGAGTGTTTTTTTTTTTTTTTGCAGGTTTTGATCAAAATATTAAAGGAATACCTGGAAGCTTCATCCTTGTTGCCTAGTGTGGGTGAATATCTACCAGGGGATCCAGCACGTAACTTACTGGCGTCCATTATAGCAAAAGAAATATTAAAAACTAACAAAGATGCCCCAATCACAAACTTAATTTATAACAGATGGTGTGGAGAGATTAAAAAATGTTTTCCTAAAGAGCGAATAACAACATACTACATACCACCATGTATTACTGCAAGTGGAATTACACATCAAGCTCGAAAAAGAAAAGACTAAATGAAGAGAAGCCAGCTTCGTCAGGGAGCTCCACACCTACACGTCTACACATAGATAGGGATGATTCTGCCACTGATGTAGATATTGACGATGAAATACAGTGGCTAAAGAACAGCTCCGACCCATGGTCCATAGTAGAGCAAAAATGAAAAACAACACTGAAGTACCCGTTGCTACAGTTGAAAAACATGCCCATAGAACAGTATTTAACAGAGTACCCCGCACTGAAGAAACCCCATGGAATAGTTTTGGTAATTATTCACAAAATCTATTAAAATAAGTAGCCTTCTTTATGAACATGGTTAAAGCTTCCGTATAAATTGATCTTCATCATCTTTGATATCTTTCTTTCTGTCAGTCATTTGGGTGGGGCTCACAAAATTTGTACCATAACGCACTAGAAATTATAACACACAAGTTCGCATGCAACACACGGGAAATATTGTAACACGCTGGAACTCTATAAAGGCAGGATTACAGTACCAACATTTACTAAAAAATCTTACCACATTTACGACTAATGATGACCATGTGTAGGATATCAAAATAAAGGGCTTGAGGAGACAATTGCAAAAATATAAGTCACTGTTAGGTTTTTAAACCTTAAGCAAGTTTTTTGCACTACTTTTTTTTTTGTTTGTATTTGTTTTGTTCCTACTCAAATGGAAATAAATCTCACTAAAATTGATATAATTATGTTTATAGTTAAAATTAAAGAGGGACTTGCTTATAATAACGTTAGAAATATTATTACAATCAATAACAAATATTAAAATTATATAAACGGCGCCGCCATTGACCTAGCCCGCGAAAATAAAACTTTCCTAAGTTGCAAATTGCAGCTCTGTATTAGGTCTTATGTGGATCGTTTTTCTCTCCATTGTTTTCTTAGTTCGATGTGCTCTTCGGGGTCAAAATTTGAGATTCTTCTACTCGTTTATGCACACGCAAGCAAAAATGATATCCCCTTTTTGGACTCCAACGCAGTCGGTTAAAGACAATATAAACCAAGCTTAATGCTATCCAGTGTGTTACATAACACACCATGTAACACACCATAACACACCGGAGCGAACACACGAGAACATTTTAGTGTTTATTTGATTACAGCAGCCACAAATTCAAAGAAATTTAGGAAATAAATCCATAATATACGACATACAAAGGTATTCATTTAGTATCTGTACTTCATTATAGAAAAAAATAAACACTTCTCTTGATAATGCTTTGTTTAGTATCCAATAATTTCGATGAACAAAAACACCCCAACAAGTCACCTCACTTTTGTGGGTAGACTAAAATGGTTGACATTAAACTGATATTTGATAGCTGTGGCTATATGGTGCTGCCACCCTACAAAACAAGTTCTGGCGGGATTATGACTAAAATACGAAAGTTACCGTGCAACACATTACTTGTAACACACTAGAAGATTTTAACGGTCATTTTTTAAATTTGTTGTATTTTATGTAATTGTAATATTTTGCGAGATTTTCTGTCAAAGTACTTTTAATAAACTCCCTTAGTAACAAGAAAGACAAAAATAAATAACATTAACAACGTAATAAAAAAATAAAAAATCAATCATTGTTGACAGACGGTGCTGGGACATTTAGGTTTTGTATGGAGCAAAAAAAATATCAAATGTTTGATGAACGATAATTTTGTGTGTATTGAAGATATGTGTATTTTATTTACACCCATCTCTTTGTGATGTTTTAAATTTAACGAAACAAATAAAATTATCTAAATAAAACATTAAAAACATTCTAAAATTTAGGGGCAAACAGGTGACCGCGAAATTTATTCAAGAAGTACATCTTTTTTGAGCCGCACCCATTTGAGGTCATCTACTAGGTATTTCTAATTTATGATATTTTTTTTACAGCTCCATAGTGATTTTGATGCAGCAAACCCAAGACAAGCTAACAATTTACATTTAAATTTTCCAATTGTAAAACCTAAACTGCTGCAACTTTTAAAGAACAAAAGAATAAAAGAGCCCTTCTATGAGGAACTTGTAAAATTGTAAGTACCTATACTTACCTTTAATATGATTTTCATTATTATATTTATTTATTATTATTTTACCATTCAGTGTTTGTTAGTTATACACTTATTGGAAATTCTATTTTTTTTTTAATGATTAGTATTTATTACCCATAATTGTTCAATCTGTCCATTTATTGACATTGGCCGATTTTTGTTATTTTTGCCCAGTATTAATGAAAATTGCTACCGGATTCTGTGTGGTTTGTTTTGTTTTAAAAACATTAACATTATTTTTTTTGTTCCAGCCCCAGTTGAAGAAACCACAAATATTGCAGCATTTATGGCTTTAACACAATCATCTGCAGGGCTATTATGTACTAGAGATGGGTAGCTATTCCAATAAATAGCGGCTATTAATGAAATAGCCACGGCTATGATATCCGTCAATACGATAGCTAGCCATTGGCTACTGGCTGGCTAGAATACGGCACAGCAGCGGATAGCTGCCCCAGAGTATAATATAACTACTGCGTTTTGCAGCCGTCGCGATATTCGGTAGCCGGCTAGCCGGAGTAGCCGTTAGCTATAGCTAACTAGCTGTGTGCGTGCTCACTGCGCTGAGTAGGTAGTGACGTAATGTGAGACGCGAGTGCGAACTTCATTCACAACTCACATCTCTTTCTCACAATAGTCACAAAATAGAATAAAGAAAGAGAAGGCATCTTAGTAATTTCGTTCGGTTAGTGTATGAATTTACGAAATACGATAGTTAGAAATGTAGTAGCTAATTACAGTTAGATGTGAAGGAATTTGATACTAACTATACGATTTTGATACCTAATTTCAGTCAAGAAATGGGTTTAAATCGTTTAAATTTTCAGAAGCGCGACATCTGTACTTTACTTGCCTGCAACTAAAGTCTGAGTCGATTTAAGTACGTAAAGTAAAAGTTTTTTAATTCATACAAACAGAGATGACGCTACTGTAGATTTACGTTTTCCTAAAATAATAGGTAATACGTACCTACGAGGGGACGTCAATTCTTTTCAAAAGATTATGAAATAAAATAAAAAGTAAATGAAAAACGAAATTATGACATTACCTAACTTAGTGACATCTAGACTTGTTGCCGCGGCGAGGATCGAACTCGAATCGCAGGACAGTTGACTGTTATTCCCGCTGCGTCGCTAGCCGCTAGCGAGCGCTAGTCGTTATTGTTCAATAGCCAAGTAGCCAAAATAGCTGGCTAGCTAGCTGGCTATTCCACCATAAATAGCCGGCTAGCTAAGCTATTGAAATTTCGGCTAGTTACCCATCTCTATAATATGTACCTCTGTTGACAGCTCGAATTGCTAGTAACTGGGCTCAGTGTATATCAATTAACTGTCAAAAGGTTAGTATCGTATTATGTATGACCAATCGCGATCAAATATGACGTCATTAGTGTTCAACGTGGCTGATAGTCACCGTAACTCATTTTGACAGACGCTTTCGTATCGATACTTTTAATATTGCGATTATGTAAGCATAGTGGACATCAAATTGATAACAACTGAGTTTGAAGTTGCTATCGTGATAGACGTTACTCATAGGTAGTGTTTTTTAAGGTTTTGTGATAAACACCGATGCCGATTTCTGTGCAAACATTACGTCTTTTGTTGTTTTATTGTTTATATAGCTTGCGATGTTCTAAAATATTAATTTTCTTGTATTTATATTAGTTTTTATAATTATCTGAAGCTAAGGAATGGTATCGTTAGTTCTGATTTCAGCCACGCGCCAAAAGATCCTTGTACAGTTATAAATGAAAAGGCTTAATTAATTTTCTATAGATAGATAGTTTTATTATTAGCTCATAATACTTTTAGGTCCAGCGCACACCGCTGGAGGCGCGGCGGAGCGCTTTTCCTTAAAACGCGCTGTGGATCCGCGGGCCCCGTGCGGCGCGGCGCGCAGCTACTCCGAGCGCGCCCATTAATAGTGCTGTTCGATACTTGGACAGACAACAGACTCGCTCTCGTAGTGCGGCGAAGTGCGGCGGCCAAGCGCAGAGCAGCACGGCGGAGCGCAGAGCAGCACGGTGGAGCGCAGAGCAGCGCGGCGGAGGGCAGAGCAGTGCGGCGAAGCGCAGAGCAACGCGTCGGAGCGCAGAGCAGCACGGCGGCGACTGGAGCAGTCGCGCGAATGCTCTCTTGTAGTACCTTGAGGGCGCTCCCAGCACCGCGTGTGAATTTATTCTTATATGTATATTGACCATATGTCAAGGTAGTTAAGGTTTATATTAAATTCTTGTCTCCAATTGTGCTCCGCCGCATTAAATTCTTGTCTCCAATTGTGCTCCGCCGCGCCTCCAGCGGTGTGCGCTGGGCCTTACTCTAACTTCACTTTTTAACATAATGTATATTTGTTTTGTGAAACATGTTGAAAAAAAAGACAAATAATAATGCTGCACCAACTTTATTTATTTGAATTATATTACATACTACTACTAATTATTACATACTACCAACACTGTATGTTTAGAACGGTTGATGATTCAAAACCGGTTCCTAGTCCATCAGAATAAACTATGATATTACTTTGGGTGGGGTTCAAATTTGCTAGAGTATGATTTAAGATGGGTAAGGTCAGGAACAACATAATATATTTCTTAATTTTATTATGGGTACTTAAAATTGGACATTTAGTTATGGTATTGTCCCCAGTTAGATCTATGGTGATGGTGGGCTGCTCGCACTCCAGTCCGTAAACACCATCAATCAGCTCATTGAACAGGTTATTAGGTTAGTTCAAATATTCGTATCAGTCATGAGTGTCATGGCATTGCTGAAAATCTGACACTAGTTGACGGAGATAGTAATGCTAGTCCAGTATATCCATGTGCTGGGTGTGAAGTTCTGCAAGCTGGCTCTTCAGTTGAGTTTTTGTTTACTTTTGACTAAATTATAACTTCACTTCCTTCCTGTCCCGCAGTAGCTTGCTCACTCATTTCTAGATGAATTTAGCTCCGTCAGCTCTGCTTTTAGTTTGTCACTTATTTCATGAACGTAGCTCCGCAGGTCATCATATTGCCTGATTACCTTAACAGACACCTGAAATGTGACAAGAAACAGCTGAGTATGTTAAGAGAATATTATGTTTGTTGAAGCCTTGAGAAAGTAGGAGTTTTAAAGATAGAAAGAAGTAAAATATTAAATGAAAAAATAATTAAGTTAATATTTAATAATTAAGTTAAGGAAAAATAAACTAAAATTAATTTTCTATTAATTTTAAATTTAATTTAATATGCTCAAACTTACTACAGTTAACACTTTAGGGAAAGGCTATTTTTACATTTACTTTGATATGATTCAAGGATTGCTAGGAACATGAGTTTTATGTGGGAACAAAGTTTAAATATGTACTTTAGTTATTAACTAAGTGGTTTAGTTACAATATTTAGAGCATAGGATTAGGGTTTGTAGAGAATGTTATAGGTTTGGGCAAGAGTTTTCGTCCACAATTTGTCAAGCAAAATGAGACGTAAACGTAGCTGGTGTTTCCTGGGACGTCGCTCGGTGTCTGTGTGATGTATAGTATGTAAAATAAACAACACTAATACGTAAATTAAAACAGAATACTCCCCAAAAGTTGACAGCCGGTAGATGACTTATCGAATGGAGTTATCACAATTTATACAGGCTTGCACAACAACTTAACACATTCTAAGTCACACATTATCGGTTCCTTTAACATATAAAGAAGTTATTTGGAAGTAAACACATTTATTTACAATAACAATGTCACTGACAGTAATGGTAATGTCACATGTTATATAAACCGCTTATTATAAAATGTTCCGTGTAACCAAGTATTGTAACGCTCAACGGGCGCTACTCAACTTAGCCGCATAATAGTCGATAAAAAATAGAGTGGTCAACGTGTCCGTTACCCAGGCCAGATGTTGTCGAAAATGGTAATTTGAATCTTATAGATAATTAGTTTTACGGCTTCTATAATTGTTGCGCACATTTTTAAATTTGTTGCGCTTATAGTTTTTTAATTATTTCACAAAAACATTTCCAGCTGGGGTAACGTTACCCCAACCAGACCTTTTTCTTTCTAATGGGAATATTTAAATAAAATGTCCGTTTCAACCGCGCGGCCACCTCATATATATATTTGATGAAACTTTGCCAGGAATTAGTGCTAACTTGTTACTTTACACACCTCTTTTCGTGAATTTGTTACAAAAAAAACTAAGACGCTATGACAAAGAGTAGTTGGCCGCTAGAACCGCCACTTGCCGTAGTCATCGCCCCAGTGTTGCCAACTGCTAGCTTTACCCAGTAGCTAGACATTTTCAAAATGTTGCTAGTTTTCCAGTTTTTTTTACCCTGAAATGTTGCTAGAAGTTGCTAATGAATGTTACAGTAGATAAGTTAAAAGATAAGTAGGTTAAAATAAAATGACAATTTCTGATAATCATTTTTATTTTCATTAATTCCAACAAGAAGTTAAATTAAGTCTAGTGTACGCAATTAAATTAAAAAAAAAAAATTAATCAGTTAAAGAGGAAGATGTCGATGGCTGGGGGGGATCAGTATCTTTCATTGATTTCGAATATTTTTCAACAGTGCCCATTTTATGCAGTACGTCTTTAGGCAAAACACAGTTATAGCAGCATTTACCACTTTTCCTGAGGGAGTCTCTAATGGAGAGGATTGAGTTCAGAGTTATTAAACTCATTCTGTTTCTTTGCTTATTTTTAACTAAATTCATTTGAGAGAATAACCTTTCTACCTCTGCATTAGAATGTGGCAGTGAAAGGCAAGTTAAGGCAAGAGTACTTATATCTTGATATATGTTGTCACCGGAAGAATTTCTAAATTTTTTTACTTCAACCCAAAACTGAACTATTTCTTCAGAATGCCACTTATTTATATGTAGAATGTGCCACTGCTGCATTATCTTGTCTATTATTTCTGGTGTAAATCCCAAAATTTCAGCAACATCGATGATAGTGTTTGACTTGATTGGTTTTATTGCCTCTTCTGGACTTAGCAACGCCATTGATTCTAGCTGCTTGTAGTTGTCTGGAAGCCTTTGTTGCAATTCCTTAAGTAATTGCAGTAAGAAGGCGGAGCAGCGTTGTCGTATTGCATTTAAAATTTCGGAGTCTAAATTATGTTGAGCGGTTTCAAACATGTAGCCAAGATAAGGCCTAGGGTTAATATCCCTGTCAGTTATTGGATCTAATAAGTTTCTGTTTACAGGTCTTGGCATTAAAATTCTCTGGCTCACTGATTCTATCAGTGTTGTGAGTGTATTGAGAAGTTTTAATGGATTAGAGTTTTCACTTTCAAATGATTTAATTGCTGTTTGAACATCATTTAAAACGCTTCTCAGAAACACAAAATATAAATAATTTCTTTTGTCTTCGAGCATGTTGTAAATAAGCTCAGCTGAGTAGCAATTGTCTTTCCCTCTTGCTAAATTAAAATGTATTTTCAATTCTTCCCATTGTGTCACAATTTTTGTTATCGCTGGCTCTATTGAAAGCCAACGTGTATCGCACACTTTGGTGATTTTCAACGGACTTTCGCCACAGTTTATAAGTTCATATATTTTTGTGTATTCGTCTCGCCGCTTAGGAGACACAGAAAACCATTTATAAATTTCTCTAACTAAAAACTCTAATATATTTTCGGAGGCATGGGTCACTGCTAACTGCTACGAGTGGCAGACACATCGTATCAGTATCAAATTTTCTATACCATATTCTCTTTTTAGGATTGCATGAACCCCGTTATTAATGCCTGTCATAACAGATGCATTATCAGTTCCAATTCCAATCATTTGTTTGATATCTAAGTTGTGACTCTCTAAGCATGATACCAAGCCATTAACGATTCCCCTAGCATCTGCACTCTCAATAGAAACTAGTTCCAGGAATGAGCTTACTATCCTTTCCTGTGCGGCACTATAATACCTAATTACAAGACCAAGGTGTTTACTGACACTGACGTCTGTGGTGTTAGGGATAAATTACCCGATACTCATAACATGTAACATTATAAGTGTATGTGATTTATGATCTATGGTCACTCCTCCCTTCTCTCTGCTACCTTGTACCGATTAATGTGTGGTTTCCATGTAAGCTAATTATTAAATATTAATTACTACAAAAGTCTTCTATTTACTGCTTCACTGCCCTCATATATACCTAATAGGTTATGGGCTACTCAAAAAAAAGTGAGGGCAAAGTTACAAGCACGAATAACAACAATATAATAATTTGAGAAGCGTGCACGAACGAACGTGAACGATCAATATGGCTTCCGTTCAAGAAAAATTTCCCCAATTGAAACCAGATAATTTCAACAATTGGATATTCAGAGTTCAATGCATACTGGACGAAAAACAATTATTACATACCATAAAAATGGATGAATCAAAAATTAAACATGAAGACGAAGAATTCATGAAAGCAAATGCTAAAGCAAAAAGCATCATTGTTCAATGCGTTCCAGATAAATACTTGAATATTATAAAGTCATGCGAAACCGCAAAGGACATGATAAACATCCTCAAAAATATGTTCGAAAGAAAAAGTATAATTTCAATAATTCACTTACGAAGAAAATTATTAAACTTGAAACAAAAACCTGATGAAAAATTGGAAGACTACTTTGAAAAGTTTGAAACTATTGTAAGGGAATTAGAATGTAATCAAGAAAAACTAAGTGACAGAGATAAAATTGCTTGCTTGTTAACGGGTCTAGATACCAAATATGATACAGTAATAACTGCCATCGAATGCAACAGTGATATGTCAGGCATCAATCCAGACCTGAAATTAGATTTTGTGAAGCAACGTCTCCTAGATGAAGAATTAAAAATCTCTGAGAAGACCTGTTGAAAGAGGTTAAATGAGAATTTTATAAGAAAGAACATTTTTAAATTAAGTTGTTTTAAGTGTCATTCAATATCTGTCTGTTGTTGTCATCGTGTAAAAATCTATATTAAAATTAAATTCACGTATTTGGATCTCGGATTCCTGCTTATTTTATTTCTAACATGGTAGCATGAGCGATAAATATTAACATTTGAAAAATTGTTAATAATGGAAGACGTACGTGGAGCAGTTGGCGATGGTGGCGGTGCGCCGCACCGATCTGGGAGATTAGTTGAAAGCATCGAAAAGCTGGATGGAGCGTCGAACTACGCTACTTGGAAGGTGCAAGTAGAACTTTATCTAGTAATGGAAGATCTCTGGGTTTTTATAGAAGAAACACCATCAACTGCTGCTGGTCTTAAGATGGATAAGAAGGTACGTGCAAAGATGCTTTTAATGGTTAAACCGTTTGTTTTTGCATTGTTTGGTGCATGTGAAGAAAACAACTACAGCCAAGAAGAGCTGGGATGCTTTAAAAGCTGCCTTCGAAGACCAAGGAATTAATAATAGATGTCGATTGCTAGGAAGACTAGTTAGTCAGAAGCTGAGCATGTATAGTAGCCCACGAGTCTACGTCACAGAGATACTGTCGCTAGCCAATCAGCTAGTAGATATGGGCAAAGAAGTAGATGATGAGTTACTGGCTGCACTTATGCTACAAGGACTAGGAGAACAGTATGAGCCGATGAGGATGGCTATCGAAAATAGCAATAAAACGTTAACAACAGACTACGTTAAAACTAAATTGCTACAGATTGATGTCACTTCAACACATGAGGATTCGTCGCAGAATGCTTTGAGTGCTTCTAAAAAGAAAAGCTATGGGAAAGCAAATGAAAAGGGTAAAGGAAAGATAGCAAATAAGAAGATTGAATGCTATGTGTGTGGGGAAGGACATAAAGCGCGTTTTTGCCCCAAGAAGCATTCCAATCATGCACACACCACACATACGGCCCTCCATACCTATAGAAACGTTTCGCAAGAGTGGATTTTGGATTCTGGAGCGTCATTTCATATGACCAACAGGAAAGATTGGCTAAACAATTATGAGAGGTTGAATGAGCCAGTCCAAATATCATGCGCGAATGGGAACAGGGTGGAAGGTGAAGGCCGAGGTGATGTCTGTTCAGATGAGTTGAACGTGAGTGTAAAGGGAGTTATCTTTGTGCCCAAGTTAGCTACGAATCTATTAAGTGTAAGTACATTAGTGAATCGAAATTTTGTGGTAGTATTTTCAAAAAGAGGTTGTGAGTTGTATAGGTCAGAAGAATGTCAAGTGAATGGCAAGGTTGAGTTGGTATGTAAGGAAGAGAAAGGGATTTATGTAGTAAAGTCTTATTCTAATCCTCACATGTTTTCAGCTTTAAAAACAAAAGTTGATGATGAAGTCCAGCTATGGCATCGCAGACTTGGACATTTGGGACTTGTCAACATGAAGATACTACGTGACAAATTGGCTAGAGGTATTAGTTTTAAGGATCCAGACTCAGTACAATGTGTGTCGTGCTTGAAAGGTAAGCAAACTACATTACCTTTTCCGAAACAGAAGAGTACGCGTGCTACTGAACTTCTTGAATTAGTACATAGCGATGTTTGTGGGCCAATGGAAACTGCTTCATTTGCGGGGTATAAGTATTTTCTGACGTTTATTGACGACAAATCGAGAAAAACATTTGTTTATTTTTTGCGGAACAAAAGCGAGGTCTTCTCGAAGTTGGTAGAGTTTAAAACGCTTGTTGCAAAACCAGACTGGTAAAAATCTCAAGGCGATTAGGACGGACAACGCAACCGACTACGTCAATGAACGTGTAAGTAATTTTCTGCGTAGTAATGGTATTACCCACCAGCTGACAGTGGAATACACACCGCAACAGAATGGAGTGAGCGAGAGGGCAAATCGTTCAATTGTAGAACGAGCCAGAAGCATGCTTGAAGAAGCAAAACTTGACAAGAAGTATTGGGCTGAAGCAGTCAATACTTCGGTTTATCTGAAAAATAGATGTCCTACACGTGCTGTTAAAGGGATGACACCTGAAGAAGCATGGTCTAAAAGAAAGGTTGACCTGAGGCATTTAAAGGTATTTGGTTGCCGGGCGTTTATGCATGTTCCGAAACAGAAACGGAAGAAGTTTGACTCGAAGACTAAAGAACTACTGTTTGTTGGCTATTGTGAAACCACTAAGGGTTATCGCCTTTTAGACCCTGGGACATATCGCTTATACAAAGCAAGAGACGTAGTTTTCTTTGAAAATCAAATCAAGATTCATGCAAACGATACTGATGAAAATGTAGAAATGATGCCATCAGATGACGTCTGGGAGAGACCTTTAATGATCCAAGAAGTTAATGCTCCTAATGAAGATCGTCTAGAAGAACAACATGAAGTACGACAAGAAAATGATGAATTTTATGAATGTGATGAAGTGGAAGTTCCTGAATATGAACTGCAGGACAGTAATAGTTCTGAACATAGATTGGAAAACACTTGTGAACAACTGTGTGTTGAAAATATAGTTGAAGGAGTGGATGTTTCTGAAACTGAAGTGCAAGGCAGTGAAAGTCCTGTACTGGAAAGTGAAAACACGCACGATAATCCTGAAAGAAGATATCCTCTTAGAGAAAGGAAATTGAAAAATTTCGATGATTACATTCTCTATTATGCAGAAGAAGATATAAAGGAAGACCCTATAACTATAGAAGAAGCTTTATCAAGAGTTGATAAGGATAAGTGGCATAAAGCTATTCAAGAAGAGCTTAATGCATTGAAGAAAAACAAAACATGGGAGTTAGTAGAAAAAGCTGATGGCTACTGCGTAGATTCTAAATGGATTTTTAGAATAAAAAAAGAGCCGGGGAAGATAAGGTACAAGGCGAGACTCGTAGCCAGAGGTTTTTCTCAAATAAAAGGGGTAAACTACAACGAAACATTTGCACCTGTAATACGCCACAGTACTTTGAGGCTAGTTTTGGCTCTAGCTGTTGAAAATAATCTAAAAGTTGATCAGATGGATGTCGTTACCGCGTTCTTAAATGGAGACTTAAAAGAGAAGGTTTATTTAAAACAACCGAAAGGTTTTGAAGAAAAAGGTAAAGAAGGACATGTCTGTCTACTGAAGAAAGCTATTTACGGTCTTAAGCAAGCCCCCAGAGCATGGTACGAGAAATTGGACAAGGTGTTGTTAGACATAGGTTTCAAGAGATGCAAAACTGAACCATGTGTTTACAGAAGAAAGAAACATGACTGTATGATGATTATAGCAGTTTATGTAGATGATATTCTAATTTTTTGGAACAATGAGAAGGAGAGAATAACATTGAAAAAAGAACTTCAAAGAAAGTTTGAAATGAAAGATCTAGGTGAGGTAGATGTTTTTCTTGGAATGAAAATCAAATGTCAGGACAACTCTATACAACTCAACCAAACTGAGTATCTTGAGAGAATTCTGAAGAAATTTGGAATGAGTTCCTGTAAGAGTGTGAAGACTCCTGTTGAAAGTGGGATTAAACTTGTAAAACCACAGGATAAAAATTACATTCCACCAATAGAACTGCCATACAGAGAACTAATTGGTTCGTTAATGTACTTAGCTGTATGTTCAAGACCTGATATCTCATACGCAATTAACTATTTGAGCCAGTTTAACAGCTGTTACGACAAAACACATTGGGCAGCTGCAAAGCGTGTGCTAAGATACTTGAATGCTACAAAAGATTTTGGACTAACATTTAAAAAGACGGGGAATAAGCTTGTTGGTTATGTTGATGCTGATCACGCAGGCGATGTGTGTGATCGAAAATCATACACCGGTTTTGTATTCACACTTGGAGGTGGTCCCATAGCATGGGAAAGTCGTAAACAAACGACAGTAGCACTCTCAAGTGCTGAATCTGAATATGTGGCACTATCAGAGGGGTGTAGAGAGTCTGCATTCTTAACTGCACTTCTAGCTGAGTTGACTGGAATTAATGAAGTTATAGAATTATTAAGTGATAGTCAGTCTGCGATTCAAATTGCTGAGAATCCAATGCATCATCGAAGGACAAAACACATAGATGTGAGGCATCACTACATTCGGGAAATGGTGAGAATGGGCAAGGTAAAGCTAAGTTATCTTCCAACTAACGAGATGCCTGCAGATGTTTTAACGAAAGGGCTTAGCAGAGAAAAGCATGAAAGATGTATGAAAGGAATGCAAGTTTGAGGAGGAGTTGGACTGGTTCTTAAGATCTCATTTAAGGAGGAGTGTTAAAAGAGGTTAAATGAGAATTTTATAAGAAAGAACATTTTTAAATTAAGTTGTTTTAAGTGTCATTCAATATCTGTCTGTTGTTGTCATCGTGTAAAAATCTATATTAAAATTAAATTCACGTATTTGGATCTCGGATTCCTGCTTATTTTATTTCTAACAAGAACAGTACTACAGCAAATACTGAAACGGCTTTCTACACTTGTAACATATGTAACAAACAAGGGCATACAGCAAAATACTGCAGATCAAATCGAGGTCATCATAGAGGAAGAGCACGAGCTAGAGGATATAGAGGTCACCGTGGGTCGCAACCTCAACAGCATCCCAGACAGGAGAACTCATCAGAAACTAATGTAGCTGTAAGTCAAAGTGCATTTACATTTATTTCCACAATTAACTACAATAATAATGTTAATGAGAATAACAATAATTGTGAGATTAATTGGATTATAGATTCAGGCTGTACAGAGCATTTAAGAATTTTTGTAAACAAAAAGGAATAATAATCCAATATACTCAACCTTATTCGCCTCAACAAAACGGAGTATCGGAGCGAATGAACCGTACCCTGTATAATAGGACTCGCACACTTTTGTTGGAAACTGGACTTCCAAAGCATTTATGGTGTGAAGCTATAGCATGTTCTACCTATCAGCTTAATCGTTGTCCATCATCTGCTATAAACTATAAAACTCCTGCAGAAATAATGTATGGTAAAAAGGATTTATCAAAATTAAGAGTATTTGGAAGTAAGTCATGGGTAGTAACAATGCCAAAAGGAGATAAACTTGATCAAAGAGCAAAAGAAATGCATATGTTAGGATATTCCCCTAATGGATATCGCCTGTGGAATCCTGAAACAAATAAAATATTAGTATCACGTGATGTAAGAATGAATGAAGATGATATAACCTACAAAGAAAATGAAAAAGTAAAATATTATGAGCATGAAGAAGATGAAGAAGAAGAACAGGAGAAAAATGTAAAAGCAAATAAAGATAAAAAAGGAAAAGAAATAGAGAAGAATAGAGAAGAAAAACAACTTGAAATTAATAGAGAAGAACAAGAATCTGAAACAGATAGAGAGGAACATGAAAACACAGAAGTTCAAACGATTACACATGAACAGCAAAGAAAATCAGAAAGAAACAAAAAGTTACCTCAACACCTACAAGATTATATTCTAGAAGATCAAGAAGATATATCAAACATTGCATACTGTTTACTAGTGGACTCGGATCCATTAACGTATACACAAGCTATAAACAAAGGAGAAGAATGGAAGAAAGCAATAGAAGTAGAACTCAAATCACTGGAAGAATTGGATACATGGACAGAAGCAGATCTACCAAAAAGTGAAAAAGCTATTGATACTAGATGGGTATTCCGAACAAAACAAGATGGGAAGAAAAAGGCTAGATTAGTGGCCAAAGGATTTCAAATAAACAATGCATACAATGTATATTCACCAGTAGCAAGAATGTCTACAATTCGAATAATGTTTAGCTATGCAGTACAAGAAAATTTACCAATGAAACAGTTGGATGTACCAACAGCTTTTTTAAACGGTCAACTGAATGATGATATTTATATAAAACCACCAGAAGGAGTAACAGTACAAAAAGGAAAAGTGTTAAAGCTCAACAAAGCTTTATATGGACTTAGAGAAGCTCCAAAATGCTGGAACAACAGATTTCATAAATATATAACCAAACAAGGATATCAACAATCTAAATTTGATTTTTGTTTATACATCAAAGATAAAACTTTACTTCTAATATGGGTTGATGATATTTTGATTATAGGAAAAGTTAAAGAAACTTTGGAAATAATAGAAAAACTAAAAGAAGAATTTAAAATAAGAAATTTAGGAGAAGTAAAAGAGTATCTTGGAATGGAAATTATCAGAGAAAAAGGAAAACTTCAGATAAGTCAACGAAAATTAATAGAAAAAGTCTTACAAAAATTTGCAATGCAAGATTGTAAAGGTGTACAGACGCCTATGGAACATGGAATGTCATTATCAGATGAGGAAATTATAACCAATGTACCATATCGTGAATTAATAGGTTGTCTTACATATATTTCTACTACTTCAAGACCAGATATTACTTTTACCACATCATATCTCAGTAAGTATTTAGATAAGCCAACTAAAACTTTGTGGATAGCAGCAAAGAGGGTATTAAGATACCTTAAGCAAACTTCAAGTAAGTACCTAACATATACAAAGTCAGAAGATAAACAGACATCTCTAGTAGCCTACGCCGACGCAGATTGGGCGAGCGACAAAGAAGACAGGAAAAGTGTAAGTGGTTGCGCTATTTATCATAATAATAATTTAGTCTCATGGTTCTCTAAAAAGCAGCAAACAGTTTCATTATCTTCAGCAGAAGCTGAGTATATAGCAGCCGCAATGGTATCTTCTGAACTACTATATCTAAAAGGTATACTCACAAATTTTAATTGTCTCACAGATACATACCTTTTGATAGATAACCAAAGTGCCATACAAATGATTGAATGTAACGAAAATGGTAAAAGAACAAAACACATAGACATAAAATTTCATTTTATTAAAGATTGTATAAATAAAAATATGTTTACTGTTTCTTATGTGCCAACCAATGAAAATGTTGCAGATATTTTTACTAAGCCATTGTTATCAGTAAAACATAATTATTTTGTAAGTAAACTTAAGATTACACTGTAAACAATATTTATACTAAATATTGAGAGGGGGTGTTAGGGATAAATTACCCGATACTCATAACATGTAACATTATAAGTGTATGTGATTTATGATCTATGGTCACTCCTCCCTTCTCTCTGCTACCTTGTACCGATTAATGTGTGGTTTCCATGTAAGCTAATTATTAAATATTAATTACTACAAAAGTCTTCTATTTACTGCTTCACTGCCCTCATATATACCTAATATGTGGACTCATCCATTATAATGCTGAACTTTTGATTTCCAATATCATTTAAGAGCTCCTTGCGAAAGTGTGGCATCAGTACATTTTTCATTATTTCTGTACATTTATTGCGATGCAATTTTAACTCCTGTGTAGCTTTGGAGTCTTTGAAACAAGTTTTGCATAGTTCACCTAAATGGTCTACACTTAATATTGAACAGTGCTCGGCAATAAATAAGGTCAATGCGCCTTCAGATTCATCGCAGGGTCTCAATAAATGGCCTTTTGGTACAACTTTGAAAGGAATTTCTTTATTGCCTGTAAAGATAAAATGAATATACATAAGTATCATAAACGCAAAATATTATTTGACCCTAAAAAATTGGTAAAATGAAAATATCAAAGTCATTTTTCCCATCGATAGAGTCTGATATCAACAAAACGAATTTTAAATCCATTCACGTACCTGTTTTGAACTCTACTTTCTGTTTATGCTTTTTGGTCTCAGCATGCTTCTCTAAATCAAACAGTTTAGCAAGAATCTCCGTAGAACAATATGTACAAAATGCTTTGCTTGAGTCTCCACTTGCCGGCTTTAGCCAACCTTTAAATTCGTCCATATTTTCCCACTCCGGTCTATATTTCTGTGCGTAGGTTTTTTTTTTGAAAGGTAAATCCATTTTCAAATTAAATTATTTTTATATGGATAAAACAACACAAGGTACTAGGTAGGGTACAATACGAATAGCGCGTACTTATGTATTCTGTCACAGAGGAATCAGGGAATTCCCGGCCCGTCAACACTGTCAACCTGTACTTACCGTAGCTGCATCTATGACCATAGATTTTTTTTTCTTTCGACTCGGCACACTACTCGACTAATTTCGATAGACTCGCGCCTCATGATATTATATTATAGTACTCTGTGCTCATGATGAAATGAAAAGTTGCTAGAAAAAGTAGCTGAAAAGTTTAGCTACAAGTTTTATTAAATTGTAGCTGTCTGTCACCAAATAATAGCTAGATCTGGCTATAAAGTTGCTGAGTTGGCATCAGTGCTGATCGCCCGTGATTACACATAAACTATATAATGCAGATAGACGAAGGATGCATCAAAAGAAATGTCTTATTTTTTTCAATTTGTTACAAAAATAAAAAACGTCAAAACGTAAATAAACAAAAAGTTATGCAATATTTAGTTTTCAGGTTATGAGTAGGTAGGTATGTCACCATAAATATCAAATTAATAGAGGCTAATGTGTATGGACAATTAGTTACTAATTTGTTACAGCGAATAAACAGAAAAAATACTAGAAAGTAGGTTCAATAATTTGTTAGTTGGCCGCTCGGACGGCAATATGTCTAAAATACAATGGCGTTTATCTCGTTATTAAAAGTAGGTTCAAGCTTAATTAGAGTACTAATAGACGCGTAATGTAACCTAGTTTGGATAAATATGGCGAATATAACTGCAGCATTCATATTTTAGAAGATATTTACAAAAAATCAATAGTATGAAACCGTATGAGAGTAGGGTGACCATGAATTTTCACAATGAAGTGAGACTGAATACTGATTATTGGAATGTTCGATATTCATATCTTATTTTTTTAGGGCGAGTGCTTATATAAATACATTTTTAAGTTAGGACATCCTGTAGCATACTTAAAAGTAAAAGACACAAATCGATTAAAATTTCTTTATTCAAAATCAACAAAAAGGCAAAAAAAAATCAAGTAATAAAAGTCAACAAGATATTTTTTTTTTTTTATAAACTAACATAATGTTTATAAATTAACTGACACGAATATATGACACAGAATGTAGACAATGTAACCGCAACTGGATCAAGTATTACCTGTTAATTATACTTTTTCTCTTTTGAATTTACTTTTCAATAGAGTGAATGATAGAATGAAATTGAACTCTTAGTGTTGCCATTTATTTGTATACGATTTTACTAATTATCTAGTAAAGCAATAATATCAGACCCTTAGTTACTTTATGATCGTTTTTTTTTGGTAGGAGGTTTGTAGTAGAATAAAACGAATACATATTTAGAGTTAAAAACATTTATAACATAAATAAAAAATTCAGACATTACACTACACAATGCATACAGGCATAAATATATACATAACATTTAATAGATAGAAGTAGTAATTACATTTACAGCGTTATTAATTATATCGATATTTATTTTTTATAAAATAAAATCACATGACGTTACATTAAAAATAAAAGGCTATATATAATAAAGAAAACGAAAAAAAATCATTTGAGAATGGGCCGATTAGTACGCCTCTCCTATAGCAATGACATTACGTCGTTGGATAGGTCTTTTTAACTGAAACAACATTAACTATGGCAGCTTTGATGAAATGTTTGTCCATTATGAGTTATAGGTTAAAAACAAAGGTGAAAATTAAAAACTATATATTAATATTGTAATATTTTGTGTCTGAGAAAAATGACACCAATGACGTTGTTTATTCATGTATTTAATACTAAAACCTCCAACCCAAACCAAAAATCAAACCAAACCCAAACCATTACTATCAACCCAAAACATTAATAACTACTACACAAATATACTGTCGCATAATACAACGTCCTCTGAAACCAACCATCGACTCATCTATGCTTAATTCCCTATCGGGATAAATTAAATTTTTCATAGTTTCATTAAAATTATAAAAATAATAATTTTTGAGTATTTGATAACAGACTCTTACGTTGTGTTAAAAAAAGGCACCTTAAAATTAACAAAAATCTGTCCTTGGACATGTATCTGTTAATGTTAAATTTTACATAGATTCCTTTCTTCCAATAATCGGAACTTTTACTCAGCCTAGCGGTGCCAAAAAAAAAAAAACCTAAAAATGTCTACACCTACATTTATATTTTTCCATTTAGTTATTCGGCTGTTGGGCTTAAGAGGCTTCGATAGTAAAATTTGGGCATGCATGTTGTTCATATCCGCTAGGCTGCTAATAAAATTATGTTGAAAAATAGCTTTAAAATAGTCCACTGGACCTTTGCGGCATCTGCGATCCTAATTTGGGGGGTCCCGGTAAATGGAAAGTTATTTTCCACTGCTGTCTCCTCTGTCCACTCTCCAGCCGGAGACAGGTCAGTGGAGGCAACTGAAGAGCTATTAAGGAGAAAAAACATCTACTTAAAAACCGTTCAAGGCTTGAAACAAACACTACAATAAGAATACGGTAAAAATTAGATATTTAATTCTTGGGGTCCTTACCTGTCTGACGCGTTGGAGGTGACACTTTCGCTATCAGAACCGTTGGACTCGATCTCATCGGGAACCTCTCCGATGTTGGTAATTATGTCACGTTCCACTTCTTCAGGTGTACAGTCGTGGTCTTTTCCCTCCTGACCAGTTAAATTATTTTTCGCTTAAATCACGCGTAGGCGCCAAGCCACGCCCCCTTAAAGTTTTTGCCTATTAGGAAAGCGTCAACTTTGGCGCGCAAAATAACAATAACTCTCGTTTGGCGTGCGTCGTCAGTGCGCTCGGCCGATTCGGTATCTTTTCATTCATTATTTCTATACAAAGTCAACGGGACAGGGTTAGAGAGCGTTTCTATGTTGCGAGTGCAACCAAAAATTAGCTTAGTGGTGATCAGGCGGGAGTGTCCTCGATAGTACGTGCCATCTAACAATAACAATGTTTTATCTAACATTTTCTGCCTCATAATCCATATGATAAGTAGCCAAGTAAAATAAAAGCGGGAGAGTTAGCTTAGCCACAGAAAATGAATTACGTCCTCGACAGCCGATGGAACTTCGTGGAGCATTTCCAACGTTTGGCCCCCAAACTGGAACGGACCGGGGCTGCCTTCAGGCGGCTCCTGCCCAACCTGGGGGGGGCCAAACGCCTCCTTCCGGAAGCTCTACGCGGGAGTCGTGCGGTCCATGGCCCCGGTGTGGGCGCGGTCATTGAGGCGGCGAGCCGGCCACTACCTGAACGCGCCCCAAAAGGTGGTAGCCGTAAGGCTAGCCCGTGGGTACCGCACGATTTCCCGTGAGGCGGCGTGCCTCCTTGCCGGATTGCCGCCATGGGATCTGAAGGCAATAGTCCTCACGCGCCTGCACGAATGGCGCGCGGAGGTGCTACGCCGGGGGGAAACTGCCGCGGCAAATTGTCGCGCAGCGGACAGACTTCTGCATGATCTCATGGCGACATGGAGAGAGCGACTGTCGCAACCCCGTGCAGGGCACGCCACAATAGTGGCGGTAAGTCCCCTCTTTGAGGAGTGGCTTGAGAGACGCCACGGCGTTCTCACTTCCGCCTGACGCAGGTCCTCACCGGACACGGTTGTTTCGGGAGGTTCCGGCACCGAATCGGGCGGGAGGAAACGCCCGGGTGTTTCCATTGCGAGGATCGACCGGAGGACACAGTGGAGCACACCTATACCGCCATGCGGCACATGACACACACACATGGACACGGCGATGCTCCGCCCGGAGCACCGCCGTGTGCCTTGAAGTGGCGATTGGCGGCGGCGACCCTTGCGTCCGGCCCTGGTGCAAGCCATGGTCCGGAGCGAGACGGAATGGGACGCCGTCACCTCCTTCTGCGAAGCAGTAATGCTAGAGAAGGAGGTGGCGGAACGTGAGAGGGAGAGAACCTCACAGCGTCCCGGCTGCCGCGGGAGACGCCCCGGGCGTCGGGGGCCACAACGTGGCCCCCGGCCGCCGTGGGCGCGGGCCTGTAGACGGTGGGCTATGGGCTAGCTCGCCGTCCGTCCGTCTCATGACGACAGGCCGTGTCGACGGCGCGTTCGTGTTCCACGCGCGCCTCAAAGAGTCAGCAAAAAAGGAAGGGCAAAGACCGATGCCTGCCGGGGTTGCGGGACTGTTCGAAAGAGATACCGTGGCCCCGGAACACAAAGGGCGATGAAGGAACATGGATGGGTTTTAGTCAGTAAAAGTCTGACACTCCCTCCTGCTCCGCCCAGAGCGGGAGAAGTCATTTGATGAATTCCAAACCGAAAAAATAGTCTAAGACTAAGGTTATAAAATTAAATATTTAATTCTTGGGGTCCATACCTGTCTGACGCGTTGGAGGTGACGCTTTCGCTGTCAGAATCGTTGGATTCCATCTCACCGGGAACCTCTCCGAAGATGGACTTCAAGTCACGTTTAGGGCTTTCAATACCGGTATTCCGGGATCCCGTAATACCGTGATCACGGATTTTATTTTGGCCTTTTACAATACCGGTATTGTCGCCCCAATACCGTGATCACGATGGTATTACAAACATTAGATCTGAAAATTATGTGATCTTATTCTCACACTTGTTTCCTCCAGCACAAGCGTCCCGCTGTTATCTTAAGCTCACTCTCCGCACCCCGCCTGAGACAATGCCCGAAATCGAGCTGTAGTTATGTCGTTTTTTAGTCAGTTTCGCAAAGGCGACGGGATAACGCGTCCATAGACTTTGTTATTGTGTAGTGTTAAGTTATTTATGTAACAGGCTGACAAGTACGCTGTTTGATTCAACATTGAATGCGCTTTCGTTTTTGCGATCTCACTTACAAAAAAAAAAAAATATAACGTTTAAAATTCAGAAATTTGTATTATTGTGTTATTTATATACTTTTACATTTTTCTACTATTTTTCAGAAATTGTTATGAACGCTTGATTTATTTTGTTACTTTTTACTTACTAGTTTTAGATTTTTTGATTGATTTTTTATTACATATTATTGTTAATAATGTTACTGAAATGATTGCTAGCTACTTTTACATTTTTACAAATAATGATACCTACCTATGTTGATTTTTACATGAGAGTATGAGACATGATGACAATTAGATAATAATAAGAAATGTATATTTTTTTGATATTGTACAAACAAACTCTGTGTGAAATGCCTTCCTGCAAAAAGAGTAGATTAAGTTTAAGTTTTCATTATGTTCCCAATTCCTAGTCCTACCGAAATAATCAACCAATACCAAATTATTATATAAGATAGGTATGTATAAAACGTATTTATTTTATTATTTTCAATAACTAAGAACAGTAAAGACAGATTTGAAAATATAAAAAGGCGTATTTTATTGGTTTTATTAATGTCCTAATTGAACTTGCGTTCAATACCGGACTACCGGTATTGATACCGGGATCACGGTATTGACTTTTCCAGGATTCGCCAGTGGTTCACCAACCGAACACCTCATCTGGAGCGCTGCACTCGACGGTGAAGAAGTTTTCGGCCAAATTGTGCACCGATTGGGGGTACGTGGAGAAAACTTTTTTCGCGCGGACCGCACTTTTAATTCACTTTCCCTGTGTTCGCGCGAGTGCCTAGCACTGGTGCGAGCACAGGGGGAGCCTCCGCTGCTACCCGGTGCCTTGAGCACTGCTGCGGTCGCGAGGCCACGCTAACTGCTGAAGCCGAGGAAGAAGATGCCGAAGCCCGGCGCCCGCGGCTCGTTAGGCCGCGGCAACGCCGGCGACGAAGAACCCAGCCCGGGGCTGGACCGGGCGATGTCGATGCCCAATATCGAGGTCGAGTCGCCCGGTGCGGCACCGCCTGGACCCTCCTCTCCTCGGTCCGAGGAGAAGAAGACGTCCAGCAAGGCTGGAAAAATCAAGAAGAAGGAGAAGACGACGACGACGAGCATCGGGAGGGACGAAGAGGGGGAAGCGGGACAAGACAGGGCCGCTGCTGATGCGCGCGGCCTGTCGGCGACATCGGCGCCTGCCCGTGTTGCGCCGACGCCTCCGCCGAGTCGCCCGCACACCGTACCCGTGCGTCCGTCTGCGTTCCGCCCGGTCCCGATCCAGGCCCCGGAGCCCGCCGCCGCGAACATTGGTCGTGCGCCGCATGCGCGTGCCGCCGCACCCGTACGTGCGGCCGGGCGCGATTCCGCACCGCTCGTGCGCGCGCCAGCACCTCCGCCGCACATCCTTGCGGCCTCCATCCGCGCCCCGGCGCCCACAGCGCCACCTGCGCGCCCCGCTGCGCAACACGCCACCACGGCAGCGCGACCCGCCGCGTCGACTGCGCCCTTTGGGGCTGCGACCGCGGCCAGGGCCGCCAACCGCAACAGCAGGCCGGCACCTGGAGCGCGCCCGGCACCCCTGGCGCCCCAGGTGCCCGCCTCGCCGCTACCCCCTCGTGTCTCGGCCTATGACGCTCCGGCGGCGCTGTCGGCATGCTCGTCGAGAGCCGGCTCGAGCATGTCGGTGGCGTCCGCAGGCTCGGACGACTCTGGGCTGAGCGCACAGAGGAGGTACTCACCAGCCGCATCACCGTCGCCGCCGCGGAGTTATGGCTTCGACCTGTGGTCAGAGCCGCGACCCCAGCGACGTCGGCGAAGCACCGACGAAGCCGAGGAGGAGGCGAAGCGCTACTGCCTCGACCCACCGCTGCAGCGCGAACATGCGCCGCCGCGAGGTCAGGCCGCCACCGGGTCGCCTACGTTTGCGGAGGCCACCCGAAGCACGCCTCCTACCTCTCCACAACCGATACCCAGAAATCCGGGGTCGCAACAAAGGGTGAGTAGACCTAATGCTGTCTCTTCCTCACAGCCAGCGGCCCCCCAGGACACAGACGAAAAGGCCGCCACTCAGCCCAAGCCGAAGCCACAGAAGAGGCCGAGGTATCCTCCGCTGGTGGTGGAGAAGCTGCCGGGATGGGCCGCCCACTTCAGGGCCCTAAAGGAAAAGCTGGGCCACCCCCCCAGTGCCCAACCATTTGGCACTGGGATTCGATTCATACCAGAAAGTGAAGACGAATATAGGGTGGTCCAGCGCTACCTGACCGAGCTGGAGAAGGCGGACGGCACATCGTGGTTCGCTTACTCATTGCCAGCGGAGCGAAGTGTGAAGGTAGCCATCAGGGGGCTGCCTGTGGATACCACCCCTGAAGAGATCGAGGAGGAGCTCCGCGCGTTGGGGCACGAGCCGGAATACGTCCGCCACATCAAGGCGGGCCAGGGACGTCCCGGCTGCGTGTTCCACGCCGTACTTAAAAGGACGCCCGAAGTACGTAGGATCTTCGACACCTCCGTGTTTTTATACATGCGGGGTGTGAAAATCGAAGCCTGGCGGGGCAAACGTGGGCCCGCTCAATGTCACCGGTGCCAAAAGTTCCGGCATTCGTCGCACCATTGCCACCGGCCGCTCGCCTGTGTACGATGCGGAGAGGGGCACACCGCGCGGGACTGCCCCCGCCCTCGTGACGAACCAGCCACGTGCGCAAACTGCGGGGGCGACCACCCCGCCAATAACATTAAGTGTCCCTCGTTCCAGGCGGAAATCAAGGCCAACAGGCGAGCGGGCACAGCTGCCACCACGACCGCCGCACGACGTCCGGCCCCAACCATGGAGGGGCCAAGAGATGTGGCTGACTCCGAGGCCCAAGGCGCGTCACTGATGGCGGCGGCCAACGGGCCCACCGACAGGGGAGAAGCCCCCCCCACCTCCTCGAAGCGGCGGAGGGGAAGGAAGAGGAAGCGAAGGGGCAAGGGGAAGGAACCTGCGCCCCCCACCGCACCTGAGGGAGTTAACCCGGGCGACCTGCCTACAACCCTGGCGCAGGCTGTAACAACGGAAGCAGCTCCATCGCAGCCGAAGAATGTGGACAGACAGACTGGAAGGCCAGCTGGCGCCGGCATAGCGCGGCTCTCGGCCCAACAGCAGCAGAAAAAGCCCAAGAGTGGCACCACCAGCGCCGGCCCAACTGCCGACGCCAAGAAAAAAGAATTTACAGCCTGCGCCATCCAGTTGTTGATGGACCTTATTAAGGCCATCAGGCAGGGTCAAGACGCAGAGCTCGTCATCCTTGACGGCCTGGCCTCGTTACTAACCTTGTACCATGGCTAGGCCGTTAAGGGTGATTCACTGGAACGCCCGCGGCCTGCAAGGCAAGGTCGCCCCCCTCCGCCGCCTCCTCAGAGAAGAGGACATCGACGTGGCGCTGATAAGCGAGACACATCTGGGACAGGAAGACAAGCTGCGAGTCCCCAGGTATCTCGCTTACAGAAAGGACGAAAGGTCGGCAACCAATACCCGTTACCGTGGTCTGGCGGTACTGGTGAGGCGAAGAGTCGTCCATCAGCAGCTCCCCGTGCCGTCGCCCGGCTCGTTCTACGCGCTGGGTGTGCAGCTGCATGTTGCTGGCGAGGATCTCGCCATCTACGCCGCATACAAGGCGCCCTCGACCCATCTGGACCCTTCGGAGTTGAGGGCCCTTCTAAACGCCAGCGGCGGCGCGACGATCCTTGCTGGCGACTTGAACTGCAAGCACCCAGCGTGGAACTCGGCCGCGGCGAACACGGGAGGAAGACGGCTCTTCACGGACGCGGAAGCCTTCGGCTACACGGTGTCCGGCCCAGAGACGCCCACCCATTTTCCGGACAACCCACTCCACATGCCGGACGTGCTGGACATCGTGGCCTACCGAGGGCTACACTGCCAGATCACGCAGCAAGTACTGGACGACGAGATGCAGTCGGACCATCACCCTGTTCTCGTCGTCCTCTCGGGGATGCCGACCCGACTGAAACCCGCGGCGCCACGTCGCAAAACAAACTGGAAAGAATTCACAGAGAGGATTGAGACCACCACTCCATCTCGGCCTATCGTCACCTCCGCGGACGTGGACCAGATGGCGGCAGATGTCACTGCTTGCATACAGAGCGCCTTGGAAGCGGCGACTACAACTGTATCTTAGGAGAGCGCGGCGACTCAACGGCAGCCGCCTCTACCTGTGTACCTGCAGAAGATGGTCGCCGACAAGAGGCGCCTTCGCAAGCAGTGGCAACAATTGAGATGCCCTGTTTTGAAAAGGAGGATAAACCGTCTCGCGGAAAAGATCAAGGCCGAGATGAGAAGCAGGGAAGCCGAGAGCTGGGAGGACAGAATAGAGTCGACGGCCGGCAGCTGGCCGTCTATCCACCGACTCTGCCGCCAGCTCACGAACACCCCAGCTCCGGTGCGTCCGCTAGTGGATGGCGGAGGGGCGCTCAAGTACAGAGCAGAGGACCGGGCGGAGGTCTTCGCCCAGCACCTGGAGCGTCAGTTCCAACCGAACCCGTCTTCCGACCGCGAACATGTCGCAACAGTCGAGCAACACCTTGGGGACTACTTCGCCACGCCGGTAGCTCCCGAGGAGGACGCCATATTCTTCTCGCCTGGGGCAGTCAGACGCGCCATCCTTAGGACAAAGCCTAGGAAGGCCCCCGGTGGAAGGACCCCGGAAGGACCAACACAGCGCTGCGCCACCTGCCACTCCGTATGGTAGCGGCGCTGGCGCGCCTGTACACGGCGATACTGCGCACCGGGGCCTTCCCCGCTTTGTGGAAGGAGGGGCGCGTCATAATGCTGCCTAAGGCGGGGAAAAACACCCTGAAACCGGAGAGCTACCGGCCCGTTACGCTGCTGCCGACCACCTCCAAGGTGTTCGAAGTACTCCTGTTGCGGCATCTCCAGCCGCACATCACGCCACGGCCGGAACAATTCGGGTTTCGGTCGGAACACAGCACGACGCTCCAGCTGTCGAGGGTACTGCACGACCTGACAGCTGCATCCAAGAAGAAAGAGGAATCCGTTGCAGTATTCCTCGACATGGAGAAGGCCTTCGACCGTGTATGGCACGACGGCCTGATTTACAAGCTGGCCACTTCTGGAGCGCCCCGTCGCGTGGTAAGAGTGGTCCAATCCTTTCTGTCCCACAGGAGCTTCCGCGTGGTGGTCGAGGAAGCGCTCTCCAGCGCCCGCCCGGTGCTGGCGGGCGTCCCGCAGGGCAGCTGCGTGTCGCCAGCGTGTTACTCACGTTACACGGACGACATCCCCACTACGCCACAGGTGAAGCTCGCGCTGTATGCTGACGACGCCGCGTTCATCGCCACCTCGCTTAACGCGGGGCACGCGGCGGTCAAAATGCAGCGCGCGCTCGACCTCCTCCCTGACTGGCTGTCCAAGTGGCGGCTGTCTGTGAACGTGGGTAAGACGCAGGCGATAGTTTTCAGCTCTGCGCGCTCCCTCCCACCGCGCCTGACTCTCCAAGGTGCCGAAGTCGATTGGGCGCCCCGGGCCAAGTACCTGGGTGTGACCATCGACCGCCGGCTCACCATGGGGCCACACGTCCGCCAGGTCGCGGGCCGGACCAGGGCCGCCCGCGCCCAGCTCCGTCCAGCGCTCTCGTCCCGCCTCCCGGCGCGCGTCAAGTTGGGCGTGTATAAAACATATATACGCTCAATACTGACGTACGCCGCCCCCGCCTGGTTCGCCCTCACTAGCGAGGGAAACAATAAGATTCTCCGCGCGCAACAGACGCTTGCGATGCGGACCATAGTTGGCGCCCCTCGCTACGTGAGGAACGATGTCATCCAGCGGGACCTCGGGATGGAGAGCCTGGACGACTTCATCCGACGCCTCGCGACGGGAATGTTCGCGCGTGCCGACGCATCTGCTTGGCCACACGTCAAGCACCTAGCGCCCTGGCATGCGCGCCCCCCTGACGCGAGGCGACTACCCCGCGACCTGGTAGCGGACGATGACCCCACCCCACCGGATTGACCCGGGTAAGCTGTACCAGGCTACACGCAGCTTATCTGCACAATATGACTCCACCCACTACATGCACCCAGCTGCGTGCCGTATTCTAAGTTAATATAGGTACGTCACGCAGTGAAACCACACATGCACGTCTCTTCATTCACGTAGACTCACGCGAAGGAAAGCGGCGCGGGCCCGCGACCGACGCACTCACTGGGCGGTGTTACACAATAGAATACCGCCCACACACACACGTCGGTTCCTTAGTCTGGTCCACTGCTGGCTAGCTCTGGTTAGTGGGGCGGGCGGGAACCACACATCCACTGTAGGTGCGCTATAAGTCGGCACCTCTGCTGCTGGTCGTCCTCCGCCGGGCCTCCCTCGGGTCTCACCTGGCGGGGACAGACCGCCGTGGTGCCGTGAAGAAAACAGCGCTGTGCAACAGCGCTGTGGCGCGCCTACAGTCCACAACATAGCAACCACACACATGGGCGCATGCTGCCACCATGCGCCCAATTAACCAATGGACAGTGTCCAGCCCGAGGACGGGTCCGTTTTAACGGACTGCGGTACAGCTTCCGCGGCAAGGGGGCATAGCCCCGGAACCGCCTACCGCGCCCCCTTGCGGGGGCGTTGTGAATACTACTCGACTTTTCCAATACCGGTATTGATACCGGTATTGACAAAATCCGGTATTTGAAAGCCCTAGTCACGTTCCACTTCTTCAGGTGTGCGTGCCATCTAAAAGCAACGTTTTATCGTACATTTTGTGTCGCATAATCTATACGATAAGTAGCCAAGTAAAATAACAGCGGGAGAGTTGGCTTAGCCATAGAACATTCTTTCTTTTCTTTTTCTTTCTTTTTTAAAAAAAACGTTGCCCCACACTAGCATAGCTATTCACAAAGCTTCGATTCGATTTTCGATTCGGAAAGTCGTATGTCTATCTCGCTCGATTTCGTAATGTCAAAAAAAGATGGACATACGACTTTCCGAATCGAAAATCGAATCGAAGCGTTGTGAATAAGGGGCTAGGAATTTCTCCTGTATCGTGGGTGCGTTTACAAACATTTAAACTCACATACACAAACAGCCAGACCTGGCACAACTATCTGTAGGCCATACAAATATTTGTTCCGTGCGGGGATCGAACCCGCGACACGCAGCGCAGCAGCCAATCGCTCAACCACTGCGCCAACCGTGTCGTCAACATTAATAAAATTAAGGGCTGATCAAGAAGAAGATATAGATACATATTATATTATCGGAGATAAATTAGTGGTGTGACCGTCAGACTGCCAAGACATGGGTCTCGGGTTCGAACCCAAAACTCGCAACTCTGATTTTTCGGATATATGTGCGTATTGTTTAATTATCATCTGCTTCGGTGAAGGAAACCAGCGTGCCTAAGAGGTATTTCATAACGGCATGTAAAGCCAAGTCAGAGGTCCCATGAGCAGCATAAAAACTTAACACCAGGTTAGGCACTAGATTATATGTTGATCCCTCCAAACTTCAATTTTTTTTAAATTCAAAGTAAATGGGTGGTTTATTTTCGATCTTCGAAGGATAAATATTTAATACATAATTACTACTTTCGAATCATGCAAAAATTGTTACGTTAATGTTTATTTGTACGAGCCAAAAACAATTAAAGAAATAAGTAGGTACAACGTACAAAATTTTAATCGTAGTACGTTAGCAAAGGTGGTTTTTTAAATTAAAATAGCACGAAAATGTCTAGCTAATATAAAATGTATGTATCTAAAGTTAGTTTTTAATATTTATTGGTTTATTTTATTCTCATAAGTATAGATAGGAGCATTTTATATTAGCATTTTGCTAAAATATTATGCATGTGCTATGGTAGCTAAAATTATTGCAAAGGTAGGAAATAGTAGATTAATGGTATTGTTGGCAACACCAACAAAAATATTTTTAATTTTTGGTTTTTGGCAACATTGTAAACTTCTCTTCCGTTGCCTCGATCGGTGTGCGCGGCCGTACATTTTTATAACCTACAATTACAAATTATAGTAAAAGGACAATTTACGTGATTAAAGTGATATACCTAAATACTACTGTACTGTGTGCGTCCATGTGTTGTGAGCAATAAACTGTGCCCCTCAAGAATTTCGCCTTTCACTGTCTGACGAAGATAACCAGCCCCTAGACATCCCCGAGCTGCACATCAAGCTCCATACATTGGTCCTTCGAACCGGATTTCTTCGTCAGGCGGGCAACGAGTGCTTGGACAAAGCACCACAGCGATCTCCATTGTGAGCTGCATGCGGCGCAATCCCGCTGCAAAGGAAGACATCACTACAAAAGACGCGCAGAGGCAATTTAGGCTGCAAGGCACAAGACGGCTGCAATTTGGTTGGCCCGCGATACCTCATCGGTGCTAGCTACAGCTGTTCAGTCTACAAAAAACGGAAGACCAAAAAGGCTAGTTTCAAGCTTCCACCTATGCAAGCTTTCACTTATATTTTCAATCAATCCGCATCATTCAAGATCGGCCATTTTGTCACTTCCTCGTGCGTGGCAAAACGACAAGACGATTGAGAAGACAGTTCCCGCGCATTCAAGATCGGCGAACATTCAATCAACGAACAACGACAGAGAGCTGTGGTGCAGGGTGGCAACACTGCGCAGCGCACTCAAATCAGCGGCAGCGCGCGCGTTTACTTCAGCGGCGTTACGTTGGCAGCGCGACAAGGGTCGTCCAATCACAGCGCGGATGGTGTATTATCTATGGTTGGTCGTATGACGTCGACCGACGCTACAGGTTTTTTTTATCCAATCAATAGTACTTTTACTTTTAAGTTTTAGTATTTTAATTTGTCGGTGGACTTAAAATTGTATTGTATTTTAGTTAAGCTATGCAAGGTCTATTGTGTAAGCTCGATTGCAAGCGTGATTGATTGGAACATTTTGGATTGTGTGGAACTAGTTTCTGTGTTGGAACGATTTTATCATTGTAAAAGTATTGTGCTCGCTCGGATTTGTGCAAATACAGTTGTACCTACTTTGTGCCATAATAACTGGTGATATCTCAGTGATGGCTGAAATAAAAGAGCTTCGCAGTAATCGAGGCTATGTTAAAGCGTCCATTACGAGACTATGCGGGTCCTGTAGAGATTCGGACGTCGCAACCATGCTGTTACCTAACCTCAAAGTTAAAAAGTCTAAGTTAGAGTCTCTTTACACGGAATACGAAAGCTTCAATAAGAAGATATTTTTCCTGTGTGAATCCTCAGACGATGAGGACTTTTCAGTACTAGAAAACAAATATTTCAACGTCATGGCAAAGTTGCAAGACGCGATTGAACTGAAAACTGCAAAGCATAGTGATGCTAACGATGTAACTGAATGTCACTCTCGTACTAAATTACCTACCATACAGATGTCTTGCTTCCAAGGTGAGTACTCAGAGTATCAACCCTTCATTTCACTTTTCGATTCACTTATACACAGGGACAAACATTTAGATTCCTTACAGAAATTATACTATTTGCGGTCTTATTTAAAAGGTGAACCTTACGACCTCATAAAGAACTTGCCCTTGTCTAATGAAAGTTATTTAAAAGCAAGACAATTATTAGATGAAAGGTACAATAATAAATATAAAATTCAGAATGAACATATTGCACAGTTGTTAGATCTTTCAGCCATAACAAAGTCTACTTCTGCAAATATTCGCAGTTTTGTTTCGAGCACAAAACAAATTCTAGCAGCCATTGAAAATCTCAACAATGACATAAAATATTGGGATCCAATAGTTTTATGTATACTTACTCGCAAATTAGATACCTACACTGCAAGAGCCTACCAAATGGAGCGCGACGACAACATGGAGCCAAAGGTAAAGGACTTCATCGAGTTCCTCGAGAAGAGGGCTCTCGCTATGGAGAATGCGGAGCCCACAACTTCCAAGGGCAGCAAGGTGGTGGTGAATGTAGCAGCACAGAAGACTTCTGCAACTGCCTGCTTACACTGTAAGTCTACCACGCACAAGTTATTTAATTGCAAATCTTTTAAATTACTTTCTGCTCTGGAGCGATTAAACTTCACAAAGGCTCAAAGTTTGTGTCAAGTTTGTTTAAACAAACACAACGGAAAATGTAAATTCCATTTTAAGTGTGATCAGTGCAAGCAACCTCATAATTCACTGATTCACTATGATGAAACTGTTCCACCTGTCAGTTTGTTGTCCGGAGAACAAGCAAATTCTAATATTTTACTCCCTACAGCACGAGTTAAGCTACTGACCAAGGACAAAAAGGTAATATTAGCAAAGGCGATTCTAGACACAGGTTCTCAGGCATCCCTAGCAACAGATAGTTTAATTAAACAACTAGGTTTGACCCCAACACCCAAAAATACAAATATAATTGGTGTTGGCAATTCGCAGAACTGTGCCAAATATTGTATTCCTTTGCAGATACAATCAACAACTTCCTCTTACAAGAGGACAATTAGCTTCCACGTTGTTCAGCAAATAACTTGCAAATTGCCACAAAATGAAATAGATATTTCAAAAATTAAAATACCCGAAGACATAGTGTTGGCTGACAAAGACTATTATGTCCCATCTAGTATTGATTTACTAATCGGTGCTGATGTGTTTTTTCAGATTGTGCTGCCATCTCAGCCGGAGGTAGAGTTGCAGTCAAATAATTTAGTCAACACCAAGCTAGGATATGTCATCGGGGGCACAATTTTGCAACAACAGGTACCTGACAATAAGGTAACCTTAATCTGTTCAACATGTGACAATAACATCAATGATGAGATTAAAAACTTTTTTGAGGTGGAGAAGGTCCCTCAGGCATACTGTGAGAAGCTGAGTGAGCATGACCTAGCTGAAGATATTTTCCAAAAATGTGTCAAATTAAATAATAATAAATTTCAGGTTGACATACCCCTCAAAGTACCTATTTCCGAAGTTAACAGCCATTTAGGTAATTCTTTTGATTTGGCATTGCACAGGTTTTTAAGCTTGGAAAAGCGGCTTCACAAAAATCCCCTTCTTTTAACAGATTATAAAAAATTCATTCAGGAATATGTTGAGCTAGGTCACGGTCAATATATTGATTTTCAGAGTTATGATCTTGAACAAGACCCTGTTTATTTCCTACCTCACCATGCAGTGGTCAACGAGACTAGCAAGACCACTCGCACAAGGGTCGTTTTTGACGCATCCATGAAAACAAATCAAAAGGTCAGCTTAAATGATTTAATGCTCAATGGTTCATTACCACAAAAAGAACTTTTTGATATAATACTTTTGTATCGAATAGGTGACTTTACTTTCTCAACTGATATCCAAAAAATGTTTAGGAATATATTAGTCAATCCAAAGCATGCAAGTCTCCAAAACATTCTATGGCGCAGCCATCCTAGTGACACAATACAATGCATGCGCTTGAACACTGTTACTTATGGTATGAAGAGTAGTAGTTTCCTGGCTACAAGATGCTTGCTTGAACTATCTAATAGGTATGGTACTGACTATCCCCTTGCTTCATTTATTTTGAACAACTGCACTTATATTGATGATATTTTATATTCAACATCTGACAAATTAGAATTACTAGAAGCCAAAAGTCAACTAGAGGCGATTTTACAGAAAGGTGGTTTTCATACACACAAGTGGGCATCCAATTCACCAGACATTTTGTCAGACATTCCATATAGTGAACAGCAATTTAATGAGTTAGAGCTACAAAAAGATAGTTGCACAATGAAAGCACTAGGATTGCATGTTGACATAAAGAATGATTGTTTTACTATGTCATGTCCAAACAATTTTGAAAACGATAAAGTAACAAAAAGATCAATTTTAAGCTACATTGCACGTTTCTACGATCCCATGGGGTTTGTGAGTCCCATCATCGTTAAGGCAAAAGTAATATTGCAAAAGCTTTGGCTTGATAAGCTAGACTGGAATGCCCCGCCCCCCGCTGCAGTCAAGGAGGAGTGGTTGAGGTTTGCTGCTGATTTATTTGCTATGGAGCCAATTTCTTTTAATAGGAACATTCCAGTCTCTAAATCTGCTGAAGCTGTTCAACTCATTGGGTTTGCCGACGCGTCAAGTTCTACTGGGTATGGATGCTGTGTCTATCTCAGAGTGGTGGACGTAACAGGTAAGGTAAACATATCTTTACTCTGTTCAAAATCGAGAATTAATTCACATAGCAAGCCACTAACCATACCGCGATTAGAACTCAATGCCGCGCTTTTATTATCGCACCTGATCAAAAGAACGCACGATACACTTAGCTTAAAAATTGTAATAAATAATGTTTACTTATTTACTGACTCCATGATAGTGCTGGGTTGGCTTAATACCGAAATTATTAGCTTACAAGCTTACGTCGCGAACAGAGTGAAGATTATTAAAGAAATTTCTTCTCAGTATCAGTGGCGCTACGTCAACACGAAGGAAAATCCTGCCGATCTTATTAGCAGGGGGATGGATCCACAAGATCTTGCGAGCCGCTCATTATGGTGGCACGGACCATCCTTCCTACAAAATGGTAAGCATGAGTTCTGCAATGACAGTCAAAACCTCCCAACTGTTACCCTTCCTGAACTCAAGAAAGTGGCGCCATCTAGTGATCAACTTGTTACACTCTCGACGCAGGTACAAAACGATTTATTCGAATTTTTGCAGAAGTATTCTGACATACATAAGATGACACGAGTCATGGCTTATGTACTTAGGTTTTGCAACAATATAAAAACAAAAAACAATAAAATTCTCCTCAATTATTTATCTAGTGAAGAGTTAACAAAAGCTTTAAATTTAATTATCAAGCAAGAGCAATATGTTCATTTTAGCCAGGAAATTAAAACCCTAAAACAAAATAGGGACTTATTAGGTCCTCTAAAATCGTTACATCCATTCTTGGATGATCAAGGTTTACTCAGAGTAGGTGGCAGGTTACAAAATTCCCAAATTCCCTATGAACAAAAACATCAAATCATTTTACATAAGGAATCTAAGGTCACTGAACTCTTGATTAGGTCTGAACATCAAAGATTATTTCATGCAGGTCCTAAATTACTTCTTTCCATTTTAAATCAGAAATACTGGCTTATAAATGCCATGCGGCAAATTAAAAAAATAACTCACAAATGTCTTGTGTGTTTTAGGATGAAAGCCGAGTCTGCAAAGCAGCTAATGGGTTCATTGCCGCAACAGCGCGTTACTGCGTGCAAGCCCTTCCTAAAGGTTGGTGTGGACTTCGCAGGGCCCCTTCTAGTTAAAAATAGTAGAATGAGGAGGTCAGTGGAAACAAAAGGATACATATGTGTGTTCGTTTGTTTCGTCACAAAAGCAGTGCACTTGGAGCTGTCATCAGATCTAACAACTGACTCATTTTTAGCCTGCTTCAAACGCCTCGTAGCGAGACGAGGGTTGCCCAGCGAAGTCTTCGCTGACAATGGGACTAATTTTAGGGGTGCAGCGAACCAATTGGCTGACTTGTACCGGTTGCAGGCTACCTCAGAACATCAAACACGGGTGCAATCGTTTTCGGCCCAGCAAGGTGTAAAATTTCATTTCGTGCCCAGTTACTCACCTGTGTTTGCTGGCCTGGCGGAAGCTGCGGTGAAAAGTACAAAATTTCACCTCAAAAGAATTTTGCAAAAACTAGTTCTTACCTATGAACAATTAAGTATGCCTTCTATCTTAGTACAGATAGAAGGCATACTTAATTCGAGACCTCTCGTACCTATGTCCTCCAATATCAACGATTTCAGTTATTTGACCCCTGGTCATTTTTTAACAGGTAGTGCGATCATGTCTTACCCTGAAAAAGATATTTCTGACTTGCCTACTAACAGACTGAAGTTTTGGAAGGTTTGTGAACATGCAAAACAATGTTTCTGGTCCATTTGGCATAAATATTACTTATACTCATTGCAATGTAGATCAAAATGGCAATCAAGCGTACCTAATGTGGCAGAAGGTATGTTGGTTATTCTTAGAGAGCCAAATTGCCCCCCGTTGCATTGGCCATTGGCTAGAGTCTCGAAAGTCTTTCCAGGCAAAGATGGGAAGGTTAGAGCGATGGAAGTTACTGCTCCTAATGGAAGAACTTATATGCGCTCCTTGTCAGGCATCTGTGTTCTGCCACTATATGACAATCTAACTTAAGTATATAACTCGGTACTTTGCACAAGTCCATGCCGAAATACATTATATAGGTATATAAGGTTGTCTAGTGATAAGATAATTAAGTGTCAAGTCTTATAAGCAGTTGTTTGTAACTAATGTTTTATGGTTTAATGTGTGTTTCTTTCGATTTATATAAGTAACTAAACAGGGTTGTCTCTTAGTTTTAGTTATGTAATAAAAGTAATCAAGTTGTCTAGTGATAAGATGATAAAGTGTTAAGTTTTACTATCTAAGCAGTCGTTTGTAACAAATGTTGTATATTTTGATGTGCGTTTTCTCAGCGTTGTCTCTTAGTTAGTTATGTTATAAAAGTAAACAAAAAAGTAGGTGTAAGTACTTATAATTTTATTAAGTTATCAAAACTGTTGTTTTGTTTTTGGTTTTTTGATTTGTAACAAGTTTGTTGTAACTTTTACTGTTTATTAGTACAATATCTAGGTAACTTTGCATTGTAGAAAAGGCTTCTTTTCTGGTGGCGAACATGTTGGCAACACCAACAAAAATATTTTTAATTTTTGGTTTTTGGCAACATTGTAAACTTCTTCTCTTCCGTTGCCTCGATCGGTGTGCGCGGCCGTACATTTTTATAACCTACAATTACAAATTATAGTAAAAGGACAATTTACGTGATTAAAGTGATATACCTAAATACTACTGTACTGTGTGCGTCCATGTGTTGTGATCAATAAACTGTGCCCCTCAAGAATTTCGCCTTTCACTGTCTGACGAAGATAACCAGCCCCTAGACATCCCCGAGCTGCACATCAAGCTCCATACAGTATTATTTTTTAAATGTGTATGACAGATATTGGAGACTTGGTACCTTGATTTTGACGGTCACATTAATGTCATATACATAAATATTGGATATTGCTACCATATTTTTGAACGACAGATCAAATAAATTGAGTAAAAGATATTAATAACAGTTGGTACTTACCATGTACAGCCTGAAAGATCACTACAAGATCTAAGATACACCAAAGTTCTTGACAACCACTGAGCGCAGTACGACACACCAAATCACAAAGTATTTCAAAGTCCAATATCACAAGCCAAGGGGTCCGGAAAGAAAGCAATGGTCAAAATATGAAACGAGAGAGAATATCGAAAGCACGGAGAGCACGGAGAGTATGTCTGTTCACCACGAAAGCAAAACAGAAGTGATTTAATAACACTAATTTCGGTCTCTGGGTGCGTGGGTGGGGGGCTGGGGGCGGAGTTTTTCAGCCGAAAGACATCCACTGCAGGACAACAAAACAAAGGGTGCCGGCAGTTTTGGTTACAAAAGATTATTTCAAACAATAGTCAAATAAATATAAAAGATATTTTATACAAAACGATTCCGATGCAGCCTGAACCCCTTTTGTTTATAATATCTTTTATGTCACCGGCGCGGCTCTTTACCTATGTCATGAAAAGGTTTGTTGTAGAAGATATGAGTGATAAGACTCACCATCCTTGGACAAATCAATACAATATTCAACTACAAAACCAATTTCTCCACACATACTATTAGTAGTCACTAACATTTTAACATGTATATTTAAAAAAATATATTATATGGTAACATTATTTTGTTTTGTCATTCATTATTTCAATGGTTCAAAATTTTAAGTTACAGTTTTTGACACATTACGTTACGCCACTTACGCCGCCAAATTTTGTTTGTGCAGCTAATGCCTTAGAATTAAAATTTACTTAATTATTAAAAATGACTTGTTGGTGGAGCCGAGCCGTTCGCCGCGTCGTATGTTGTGGGTCTGGTGCTGGTGCACCAGAAAATGATGAGTAAGTATCAACATCCGAATGAATATTTCACGTAAGCAATATTGTATTGGTAGGTACTTATGTTTTTTTTTTTCAGACCAGTTTATGAAAATCTGGAGCCGCTGCACCAGGCCCACGACGCGTAGAGCGCTAGGCAGTGCTACGAAGCTGTGATGGTGGAGGTGGTCGAGGTATATACTGTTATTGATTGTATATTGAATTAGTGCCACAACTTTAGGTTATTATAAAAATTAAACGGAATAATAATAGTACACGCCACATTTTTAGGGTCACTCATAACGCTACGCGTACGCACATTAGACAAAAGAAATATGATTTCATTATTTGTTTTACTTCGACAGATTTGGGAATATTTGCTCCCAATCGCCAACATCGCGGATCGCATGCGGCGGTTGGAGCAAAATCTCCATCCGCTGCTGGTGTACCGGCCGGGCGGCCCGAGGACGAGGAGTATATGGACATGACGTGAGTAAATATTGCTCAACAGTTCTGCCTTCCCTTTAAGTATATCTTAGAAAGTATTTTGTATGTTCGCTATAACTTAGGACTTACAAAATAAGAAGTGATTTCCATACATATATACTTGCAGTTTAGATGAGATTGTAGTACCCAAATTTAGAATAACTGAAACAAGCAAGTCATTTCTTACAAACAGTATCCGCTCAACAAGTTGCCAAAGTCAGTTACAGAACTTAACGATGAAAAGTTTAAAACCCACATCAAACATGTTGTTATCAAAAAAGCATATTACTGATAAGATTGAAGACAAGGAAGTTTGGCAATAATTCCTTCAGCATATGTGGTTTCCCTGGTAAAATATTTTATTTGATTGACGGCACATACATGATCTACCAAAAACATTCAAAAATATATGTTAGGCTTTTTTATATTGTAAATTTGTATTGTAATTATAATATTTATAATTTCCTTTTTTGTAGGAACGGACCCGGGCCGGCACCAGCACCACCACCTCCACCAGCACGCAGCGTGTGGCTCGTGTGGCTCCTAGAGAGATTTGATTATGGGGAGCCCTGGTGATTGTTCTTGTCCAAACGACTCATCAGGGCTCCGCCCAATATACTATGAACTTTTTTCATGTTTTTTTATTTTTTTGTCATAACCCTCTTTTCCATCACACTCTCACACACACTCACTTACATGAAGGGAAGACTTTCAACAGGTAAAGCTGATAATAGGTGAATATGAAATATATAGGTGATAAACTTCATTGTTACAAAGGATTTTAATTATTTTGGTTGAGGTGTGTTGTTTTTATATATTTTATGGCATGGAAGTCATGCTGCCAATTTTTTCGTACATTTCTTATAGGTACAGATTAGGTTCGATCAGTCGAACTTCGTTCTTATAAGATTCATTGCGTTTATAATATTGAATGGCCATAAACTAAAATGATAGTAAGTTGTCGTTTCCAAGCAAAGGCGATGTTTTTGTTGAACTTCTCAGGATTTGAAACAATAGCTAAATCCAAACAAAGCATTTAGAAACAATAGAAGCCATGAAGCTAGCTTAAAATTTTGCCGAAAATTGCTAACAAAGGGAATGTTTTTGTTCAACTTCTCAGGATTTGAAACAATAGCTAAATCCAAACAAAGCATTTAGAAACAATAGAAGCCATGACGCTAGCTTAAAATTTTGCCGAAAATGGTGTACGTTACCCCAGCAGGAAAGTGTCTCCTAGAGTTATATGAGTGGAACGTTTAATTAGTGCCTTATCTGCTGTGAATGTGCCCCCACATAAAAAATGTGTGCCCCCTATCGTTTTGGAAAAAAACGGAAAAAACGATTCCTGCTGGGGTAACGTTTTTCCAGCAGGAAAATTCTAAACGAACCATCGGAGAGAGAAACATTGTGCATGGTCTTGTAGCATAAGTTAGTGCCACAATGTGCCCCCAAAAACAAAATGTGTGCCCCTTCAGGTTTTCGAGATATTGCGTTTCCTGCTGGAGTAACGTTTTGCAGAATCGCATATCTCTGAAACCATTGCATGTGCTCCTGTAGAATAAACATACACGAGTAGCTCGTATTGTGTGCCCCTTAGTGCCCCAATTAGATTTAAGAAAATATTTATAATTTCCAAGTTATCGCGGTTTTATGAAAACTCGAAAAAACATCGCAGCGCCTAAACGAGATAAGGTATAAGCTCGCTGAAAACTGTATTTGGTCCGTCTTGACACTAATAATAACCATACAAAGTTTCAAAACTGTTCATGCATTCGTTTTTGAATTATCGTGTCATAAGTCAAAACGATGGTGACATAACTTTGACGGCAAAATACAAGGAACCAGCTCAATCCCAGATGTGTAGGTGTAAACCAATAATGTGTGCCTTTAGTCAAAAATATATGGTGAAAATATTCAGCTTGGAATGTTTCGCATTAAGTAAATATAAACAAAAAACAAAACATGTAAAAAACGGCTGGTTATCCGACCAAATTCGAATAACTACTAAAAAGCGACGGATTCATACCTATCGATGACCTTCTTTACTTTACTCACTAACCGGTTCACACGTGTTGTGCCTGAGTACACTGAAGTAGAAAAGTAATATGTAATAAAATAAAGTTGATATTGGATTATATTCTATTAGCTGTTTCTGTGACTTTGCACATGATTATTTACATTATAAATAGTAGCATGTGCTACTCCAAGGTAAGCTATCTTCTTCATTCAAAATTTCATTAAAATACATCCAGTAATATGTGTGAACGAAAGACATAGGTACATCCAAATATTTGCCAGGTCTTTGACCCAAAATTATAGGGGATGTTTTAAAATTCATGTTCATGAAATGTGTGATGAATACCTACTACGAAAAAGAGGTAGCTCTTTTTTGTATATAAATAAAAAACCAATTAACACAACAGTAATAAAAAAAGACAAATACGTATGTATTTGTCTTTTTGTTTAAATATTAATTGATAAGCCGTAGGTTAGATAAAGTAACATTCAAGTTTATCATCAAGAAGATTCCCTTTTTTCGCCTCCCCACCGCTGCATATCTCTGGCCGCGCTCCATCCGCTGACGTCGTGTCGCAAGGAGTCGCTTTGTCTAGCTTGGAGAAAGTAAGACAGCTAGTACGCACACGGTATTAGTGGGACAGAGACAGTTACCTACCTAAACGTCGCTCCATATGAATAATACGAATTGTTTTTGACTAGGAAGTGCGTTTGGATTATTACTTGGTATTGGTAAACAGTTGCAGTAGTTTACAGTTTTAGTATATAATAATGGCAGGTCGAAAAGGAACTTTCCTAAAGAATAAAGACAGTGATTAGTAAATATAAAGATAAATTCCAAGCTGCAATTCCTTCTAAAAGCAATAATGTTTATATTTACATACAACAGGAATTGCGTGAAAAAATTAATCACAATATGGCCATTATGGCCATGCAAATATCTATTATAAGAAATAAAACATATTTTTTTGATTTCGATGATTGTTTAGACCTATTTGAAGAAAACGAAGAAACTGACCCCTATATACATTTCAAATAAGCCTTGCAGAATATTCGAACATCGTACCCCAAAATTCAATTAACCGTCTCCTACCAAAAAAATTGTCTAACGAAATTCAAGACCAAATATTTTTTTAAAGTAATATAGTGTGTACATTTGCTTTCAGTAATAGCTATGTACCTGCTGATCTTAACTTTAATTAAATCAAATGTACTGGCAGGTGTACCCAGTGTGACGCGCTACTGTCATTGAATATCTCTCCCCAATCTAAACATTGCGTAAAGGTTACTTGTAAATTAAATAACTACAACAAAAATTATCCTCATGACTCACTAATTAAAAACAGACTTACTTCTGATAGAGTAAACCGAATCAAAGAAAAGTTAAAATACCAACCAAAAAAGCCAACAACTTTCCCTAAATTACCCAATTTAAGAAAATTGCGTCATGAAGCCAGAAGTGCGCTACAGTTTGACAAAAATACAATAGTGTATTTGTACGCTATGGCGCACTGCATTCCTTACGATAATTTTATTTGTAAAATCAGTCTTGTTCCCTTTTTCACATATTTTTGGACGAATGAACAAAACCAATATTACAATGAAACTTTAAAAATAGACCGAAAATACTTTCTGTTGATGCTACTGGCTCCCTATTTCAGCCAATTGAGCCACCACCTTCTAATGATTTATTAAAATATCGCACTCCTAAACATTTATTTTTATATGCAGTGGTTGCCTACGCTGTGGATACCAGTGTACCAATGTGCTACATGGCCTCCGAATCCCATACAATGGAGACGTCAGCTCGTCGACGTCAGAGCCACATGGATAAATACGTGGCAAATCGGAAAAGTTTTGCCTGATGAAATAATTAGTGACCACAGTTCTGCCCTCTTAGGAGCAATAACTAAAGTGTTTTTAAAAACCGAATTCAATTATTATTTAAAACAGTGTTTTGATGTGCTTGAAGGAAATACCGTAGCAATACCCTCTGTTATGTTCGCATGGAGAAATCCCATTTTATTAAAAATCTTTATAAACAATCCTGTTTTGATAAAACATCCGAAAAAGTAAAGTTCTTTTATATTCGCTGCTTGAAACATTCAACAGCTCCATTGCTATGAAGAACTTAAAACAGTTTTAAGAGACATAATCACGTTATCGCTCCATGAATTCAGGAGTGCGGACTTGAATGATTCACAGCCCAAATGTATTAAAGCTTTTGAAAACTTAAAGCTCCAAATTGTAAATCACACGAATCACGAAAATTTAGATGAGTCAAACAAACATCGAATTACTTCACAACGAAAATGATAAAGATGTTTCTTTACCTTTAATAAACTTTTATGATTTTAATTAGCCCCCAAAACTTTTGAACGCGACTGTACGGACAACAGCTTAGGTATAATACGTCCAAAAAAGATGGTCATCGATATGTATGAATCCGTCGCTTTTTAGTAGTTATTCGAATTTGGTCGGATAACCAGCCGTTATTTACATGTTTTGTTTTTTGTTTAGATTTACTTAATGCGAAACATTCCAAGCTGAATATTTTCACCATATATTTTTGACTAAAGGCACACATTATTGGTTTACACCTACACATCTGGGATTGAGCTGGTTCCTTGTATTTTGCCGTCAAAGTTATGTCACCATCGTTTTGACTTATAACAAGATAATTCAAAAACGAATGCATGAACAGTTTTGAAACTTTGTATGGTTATTATTAGTGTTAAGACGGACCAAATACAGTTTTCAGCGAGCTTATACCTTATCTCGTTTAGGCGCTGCGATGTTTTTTCGAATTTTCATAAAACCGCGATAACTTGGAAATTATAAATATTTTCTTAAATCTAATTGGGGCACTAAGGGGCACACAATATGAGCTACTCGTGTATGTTTATTCTACAGGAGCACATGCAATGGTTTCAGAGATATGCGATTCTGCAAAACGTTACTCCAGCAGGAAACGCAATATCTCGAAAACCTGAAGGGGCACACATTTTGTTTTTGGGGGCACATTGTGGCACTAACTTATGCTACAAGACCATGCACAATGTTTCTCTCTCCGATGGTTCGTTTAGAATTTTCCTGCTGGAAAAACGTTACCCCAGCAGGAATCGTTTTTTCCGTTTTTTTCCAAAATGATAGGGGGCACACATTTTTTATGTGGGGGCACATTCACAGCAGATAAGGCACTAATTAAACGTTCCACTCATATAACTCTAGGAGACACTTTCCTGCTGGGGTAACGTACACCCGAAAATGGCCAACAAAGGGAATGTTTTTGTTCAACTTCTCAGGATTTGAAACGATAGCTAAATCCAAACAAAGCATTTAGAAACAATAGAAGCCATGAAGCTAGCTTAAATTATGCCGAAAATTGCCAACAAAGGGAATTGATTTTTGTTGAACTTCTCAGGTTTTGAAACATATTTTCTTTGATTCAAATTGTACGTCGAAGTTCTATACCTACTATCTTTAGTCAGACAAAAAATCAGGTCCAATCCGAGGACTGTCTAAACAACATAAGTACACTAGTTCACCGAGTTTACATCACGGTGCTTTAACTTAGAACAAAAGTAAGGAAATCATAACCTACCACTCAGGTTAGAGATGGGTAGCTATTCCAATTACTAGCCAAATAGCGGCTATTAATGAAATAGCCACGGCTATGATATCCGTCTATACGATAGCTAGCTATTGGCTACTGGCTGGCTAGAATACGGCACAGCAGCGGATAGCTGCCCCAGAGTATAATATAACTACTGCGTTTTGCAGCCGTCGCGATATTCGGTAGCCGGCTAGCCGGAGTAGCCGTTAGCTATAGCTAACTAGCTGTGTGCGTGCTCACTGCGCTGAGTAGGTAGTGACGTAATGTACTACGACGAGGGATATCGCTACACCCCCGTCAGGGGGCGTGGCAGGCGGCATCGGGGCTGTGCCCCCTGGCCGCGGAGGCCATACCGTGACCTGTCAAAACAGGCCCGTCCTTTTGTTGCCTTTAGGCTGTGGCCTAGTGGCGTGCGACCGCAATATCGCACGCCTGTGAATAGATGCTATGGAGTATTCCGTAGGCGCGCCTACTATACAGCACTGTTTTCTTCACGACACCTCGGCGGTCTGTCCCCGCCAGGTGAGACCCGAAGGAGGCCCGGCGGGGGACGACCAGCGACAGAGGTGCCGACTCCGACGCACCTACGGAGGATGTAATGGTCCCTGCCCGCCCCGCTTCCAGAGCTAGCCGGTTACGTTACAGGCGAGGAACCGTTGTGTGAGTATAGGCGGTATTGTGTTGTGTGAACACCGCCCAGTGCTAACGAGGTTCGCGGGCCCGCGCCACGTCCCTGCGCGTGAGTCTACGTGAGTGTAGAGACATGCATGTGTGGTATTAGCTACTCGCACCTGCCTATATTAACTTAGCACAGGACGAGAGCTGGATGTATGTAGTGTATGTGGAGTCGTAAATGTGTAGGTAAGCTGCGTGTAACCTAAGAAAAACAGCTTACCCAGGCGTCAAGTCCGGTGGGTGGGGTCCAACATCCGCTACCAGGTCGCGGGGGAGGCGCCTCACGTCGGGGGGGCGCGCATGCCAGGGCGCTATGTGCTTGATGTGGGACCAAGCAGATGCGTCGGCACGCGCGAACATTCCCATCGCAAGGCGCTGGATAAAATCGTCCAGGCTCTCGAACCTGAGGTCCCGCTGGATGACGTCGTTCCTCACGTAGCGAGGAGCACCAACTATGGTCCGCAACGCAAGGGACTGCTGCGTGCGGAGGATTTTCTTGTTCCCCTCGCTAGTGAGGGCGAACCAAGCGGGGGCGGCGTACGTCAATATTGAGCGCACATAGGTTTTATATACGCTCAACTTGACGCGCACCGGGAGGCGGGACGAGAGCGCTGGGCGGAGCTGGGCGCGGGCAGCCCTAGTCCGGCCCGCGACCTGGCGGACATGTGGCCCCATGGTGAGCCGAACGGTCGATAGTCACACCCACCCACACAGCACATGATATCTACTAGATGTTAAATAATAATCTACCTAGATCTTAGATATCAAAGACATGCAATTAATATCTAGTAGATATCTACACCTGGTCTTGAAATCGTCTCAATAAAAAGATATGATTTCATATCTAGCAGATATCTATAGCTGGTCTTACGATTGCCTCATAAAAATAGTATTGTAATGTATCTATGTATTTTTTTTAATATTTTTTAGGAAAATCTATGAAAAAAAAAAACGACATTTGAAAAATTCCCTCGATAAAAAATTAATAGATACCTGAAAAATATCTATTATTTCGCACACGTACCTACCTGTGCCTCGCTACTCCATACCTACTACCTCGTGTACCTACGTTGCACGTTGTGCCTCTAAATAGAAAGCAACGAGATCATTATTTTTATGAAGAATAAAACGATTCTAATTTATCCTATGAATTTCGCGCTATGCTACCTTGGACGTTTACGTTTCGTTTCATTCTTTACATTTTACAAGCAAATCATAGTTTGTCTGTGCTGATCATCGCGTTGTCTGTCAATCGACAGTATCGACACTATAAAATAAAGAAGGTGGTAATTTTAATGATTGTGTTGTGGCAGGCTTTGAGCAATACGGCCTCTGATATATCAAGCGTTTTCATGCATTTCCTTTCAACATGAACTCGAACGAACGAAACGTGGCGTGGCGGTAAAGGAACGTAGAGTGTTGACACGCTAGAGTATAATAAAGTGTTCTGTGCGGAAAGAAGCCTGTGAAATGAAAGAAGGAAGGAAGGAAGCCTCTCCGTCTTGACTTGAACTTGATTGAAGATTATTTTCTTTCAATGGGCCAACGGCAACGGCGCCGGCGGCGTGCCCTGCGTTTAAATTTTTATTGTTGTTTGTTAGTGTAACAAGTGTTTTGAATGTGTTATGTTGTGTTCGAAGCCACCTATTTAGATTTTTTATCACCGAACATCACTATTAACAACCAAGAGTGTTCGTCGCCACATTCGTCGAGCAATATGATGACTAGCCACCAACATTTTTAGGAACACTACAGGTTAGGAACCCAGATTGTTCATCTAGGTACTCAAAACATAACCTTAAAAGCACAAAATCAGGACCTTCAGCCTCACCCCTCAGGAGTGGTTTGTATGCTGACATTATAATATTTACAGCATTCATGTGAGGCAGCTTTTTGTCCCATGTCTCCTAATAAAAGTTTGAATGTAGATGTTTAATAACATTATTTTTTCTTTCAGACCATCTGATGTTACGGAGAGATGTTTTGGACATAAAGTTTAAACTAAATTTAATGGAATCATTTGATGACCTGAAAGATAAAATACTAAATAGTGTCCTTAGTACTGGAGTAACTGAACAAGACGCTGAAGAATTTGAGGAGATAATCTCCATTACTAATAAATTCCCAATGTCTGAAGAAGATTTGGAGACAGTAGAAATTATTTTGGAAAATGCTAAGATCAAGAATAATTTGGTAAGACATTAAGTTATTGCTTATAAAGCCACTGTCTGGCACTCCAACATGCCCACCAACCCCTTCGCGTTATGATCCTTCATGCGCTACTCGCTAGCCAAAATTATAACTTGGTGTTAACACCAACTTATAATTTTGTCTAGTGAGTAGCCGTCAAATCAGAGCATGCACTGCTGGAATAGTTAACTATTCCAGCAGTGCATGCTTTGATATGACGGTATACCTACTATATTATACAGTAGCCACAGAATGTGACATTTAATATAATAGGTATCATGTAATTGAAGGAATATTATATTTCTACATTACTTTTGTTACTTTCCTAACAGTTATTTGAAGAAATGTGGTGGAAACAATGTAAAGGCAGCTACTTTTACTCTAATGAGAATGATGATTTCAGATGACACGGATCCAAATTCTCATGGGTTGGAGCTTAAAAAAAAAAGTTTTTTCCTCCTTGAGGGTTTTTGAGGCTATGTCAGGTACAGTACAATTATATACTAAACCCTATTTTTTTTTGTGATTGGAATACCTTACTATAATAGATTATCACCTGTAGGTATGACGATTTTATACTGACTGTGATTGACTGTGGTTTATTTTAATTTTAGATGCAATCTGGGCTTGCTTCGTAGAATCAACTGTACAAGAAATTTCCACACATGTGAAAACATGGCTGCGGAATGCTCCCATTATTCTGCTAAAACAGAAAAAGAATAATGGCCTACCTATGTAAATTTACTCCAGTTCTTTAAATTTTAAAGTCTGATACATGGTATGTATCAGACTAGTCTGACCATCAATCTAAACTTTGAGAAAAAAACGTTAATTACAACTATTTAGGGATATAGTGTGTGGACAATATAATATATTTTCCAATTTTTTTGTAATACTCGTACTTATCTCTTATTTATAACACATTTGCTCGTAAAGGGTCTCTTATTTCACCCATTTCAATATCGTAATGTATCTCATTACGTACTTGTGCAGTAATGTAAAACTCACGGTTTATCAAGATGTTCCATCTAAAACAAACGGTACTTATTTAAATCTTAGCAAAGAGTTTTTATGTCAGAGAAGTGGTCAACATTTTATGAATAAAATTAACTTTGGGAGATGAAATATAATAAATAAACATTTATTTCTTTAATTTAATTAATATTGTTAATAAATTACAACCATTTATCTGTAACAAACACATAAAAATATTAATTTACTTTATTAGTAATACTGGCTGTTTTTTGTGTATTTGCCTTAATTAAAAGCGCTGATGCGCGCGCATTTCTAATTTGTGAACAAGTAAAAGATTTATTCGTTTAGGAAAGTCCGAGTTTTATTTATTTCCTCGCAAATATGTTATGAAACGTCGTATGACATACGTGCGCTTTGATAATTACAGCCTCTGGTTTTTTGTAGCCCTCGCCTACGGCTCGGGCAAGCAATATCGCATCGGCTGTAATTTTCAACTTACCGCACTTATATCATAATGTACTATTACCTATTTATCTATTTATTATTTAAATTTTACAATTTCCTAATTTTTGTTTACATTTTCTTCAGTTTGATTGAAATAGAATGTATCTTATAATTTCCACTTTTATGCCCGTGCCAGGCCTTTGTAAACAAGCCCTCCACACACCTCAACATCGGTCTCCACCGGCGGTTTACAACAGCGTTACAACTGCACGCACTGTTGTAAAAGACCGATGTGGAGGTGTATGGAAGGCTTGTTTACAACAGTCTGGCCCACGCTTTAATCACCTAGAAGACGTCTAGAAGGTATTCCACACACTTTCTAATAGACGTATAGCAGATAATCTACAAGATGTCTTCCAGACGCTTAGAATCGCCTAGCAGATATCTAGAAGATATTAGGATATGTTCATATAGAGGTTTAGCAGATAATCTAGAAGATATCTTCCATATGTTACTAGCAGACATCTAGAAAACATGTCTAGTAGATACGTAGTAGATATACATTTCCAATGTCTAGAAGATATTTAGGAGGCGGACATACAGTCATCTACAAGATGTCTATTATACTACTTGTAAATATTACAAGATATCTCGTAGATGTTTGCACAAATATTTAATAGATGTTTTTTAGATATTCTGTAGACATTATGTGCTGTGTGGGCAGGTACTTGGCCTGGGGTGACCACTCGACGTCGGCGCCTAGTAGATTCAGGCGCGGTGGGAGAGAGCGCGCAGAGCTGATGACCATCGCCTGCGTCTTACCCACGTTTACCGACAGCCGCCACTTTGACAGCCAGTCAGGGAGGAGATCGAGCGCGCGCTGCATTTTGACCGCCGCGTGCCCCGCGTTAAGCGAGGTGGCGATATACGCGGCGTCGTCGGCATACAGCGCGAGCGTCACCTGTGGCGTAGTGGGGATGTCGTCGGTGAAACGTGAGTAACACGCCGGCGACACGCAGCTGCCCTGCGGGACGCCCGCCAGCACCGGGCGGGCGCTGGAGAGCGCTCCCTCGACCACCACGCGGAAGCTCCTGTGGGACAGAAAAGATTGGCCCACTCTAACCACGCGACGGGGCGCTCCAGAGGTGGCCAGCTTGTAAACTTGTGACGGCCTTCGTCATGCCATACACGATCGAAGGCCTTCTCCATGTCGAGGAATACTGCGACGGAGTCCTCCTTCTTGTTAGTGGCAGCCGTCAGAAGGTGCAGTACCCTCGACAGCTGAAGCGTCGTGCTATGTTCCGGCCGAAATCCGAACTGTTCCGGCCGTGGCGTAATGTGCGGCTGGAGATGCCGCAGCAGGAGTACTTCGAACACCTTGGAGGTGGTCGGTAGCAGCGTGACGGGCCGATAGCTCTCCGGCTTCAGGATGTTTTTCCCCACCTTGGGCAGCATTATGACGCGCCCTTCCACAAGGTGGGAAAGGTCCCGGTGCGCAGTATCGCCGTGTACAGGCGCGCCAGTGCCGCTACCATACGGAATGGCAGGTGGCGCAACGCTGTGTTGGTGATACCGTCGGCACCAGGGGCCTTCCTAGGCCTCGTCCTCAGGATGGCGCGTCTGACTGCCCCAGGTGAGAAAAATATGGCATCTTCCTCGGGAGCTATCGGCGCGGCGAAGTAGTCCCCAAGGTGTTGCTCGACTGCTGCGACATTTTCGTGGTCGGTAGTTGGATTCGGCTGGAACTGACGCTCCAGGTGCTCGGCGAAGACCTCCGCTTGGTCTTCCGCTCTGTATTTGAGCGCCCCTCCGCCATCCACTAGCGGGCGCACCGGAGCTGGGGTATTCGTGAGCTGGCGACAGAGTCGGTGGATGGACGGCCAGCTGCCGGCCGTCGACTCTATTCTATCCTCCCAGCTCTCGGCTTCTCTGTCACTCATCTCGGCCTTGATCCTCTCCGCGAGACGGTTGAGTTTCCTCTTGAGGGTGGGGCATCTTAGTTGTTGCCACTGCTTGCGAAGACGCCTCTTGTCGGCGATCATCCTCTGCAGGTACGCAGGTAGAGGTGTCTGGCGATGAGCCGCCGCACAGTGGATCGTCCCCATACAAGAGGTCGGACATAGAATGAAAAATTAAAAAAGTATTTAATAAAAAAATATATATATACAGTTGCATTCCTCTATTGAAGAACAACAAAAAATGTTACTACGCTTTTTTTATTTGACCAGCACTTTAGGAGCTATTCGATGAAAACTGTTATTTTTGTATGGAAACGAACACAAAAATGTCTGTATCTCATGATTCCCTCCTTGTTTCGATTTGCGGTTTTCACTACTGTCTTTTACCTATTTTATGCCACGTTTTCTTCAAGGAGACATGGTGCCCGCAGAGCGCCCCTTTCAAGATATTTTGCCTATAGTAACTATCTTTGTTATTGTATTACTGATGGAATGGAGGTACATTAAGTATACTTATTACTGAGAATTAGTCATCACTAAGTAGTTCCTTAAATAACAGGTGCATTTGTGAGTACTTTAATGACTTATTAACGCTTTTGTTGCAATATAACAAAAGCGTTAATGAGTCATTAAGTAACGACTACCAGTACTTGCTTAATCTAATTATTTATTATAATTACTAAGAATTACACATAAGAAGTTAAATGAAGAAAAGGTGCATTAGTGAGTTCTATAAGTATATTGAAAAAAAAATATCGGTAATGAGTTGTGACATCGCATTAACAATAACAAATCAAAAAGAACAGAAATGTTTTATGATGTTGATGAATAAGAAAATACGTATTTATAATTTTTTTATTTATATAATATAACACTGTAAAATATATTTAAATCTTTAAATAAATTACACTTAAACCTATAATGATTTATAAATAAAACAATTACTAATAACTAAATTGTAAATATTGATTATAATAAAAAATAAATAAACTAATACTACCTTATGATGAAACATGTGTGTTCTACGCTTTAATTATCTGTTACCATAGAGCATCTCCCTCTATACAAAGACAATATCTTGACTCTTCCTCTTGTCAAAAAGTCTTCAAGGTGAGAACACGTTTTTCTCTGATCTTTTATCTTATTCCTATTTTATGTGCCTAGTATGTTTTATGATAAATATGTAATTGATGACTCGCTATTCGTGAACTGCTTGTTGATAACAAGAAATACAGGAATAGTTACCGGAACATCTTGTTTTAATCTCACCGCATGCCACCCAGACTGCCCGTAGGAGCATAGCCACTTGTTCATTTACTTCACAGTGCAGACAACCACTCTGTTCAGTTAGTCCGTAATAACACCTTAAAGTTACTAACAATTATATTACTATAAGACTTAAACTATATTTTCTTCGTCTTCATCAATAACGACATCATGATCATTATTGTCGTCATCTTCTTCAATGTCACTACATTCCGAAACTGCTCCAACTATTGTATCTGTTGAAATGTCAATAAGCTCCAATTGACTCTGGTCATGTATGAGCAAATCGTCCAGTTCTCTAAATGAAGATTTTTTAACTCTATTGGGCATCCTCGGTCGTAGGCTCGTTAGAAGAGGATCGGAAGATAAAAGAAGATTATGAAGAATGTCTTCATTAGTGGCGATGCTACTGTGCTTTCGCGTATGAGTTTATCTAAATTTACGAAAATCCTTGTTTCTTGCTTCAGATGCTTCCTCAGAACAAACCTATAGGCACTACTGATAGGTGTTCCACTATCTGCGATCCATGAATCAGCAATTTATGCAAACTTGATGGCATGTTATACCATGGATATAACTGTACGAAGAAATTTGCTGTTTCATCACAATATAACTTGAATTTTTGGATTTCAATTTTTTCGCCTGAGGAAATGCATTGCAAAATTACAGCGAGTCTTCTAATTAAATTGACGTCTAATTTTGTAATTTCCGCAGTCGTTTCAGGGTTTGCAAAAAACCTTCTAGCAGTATTTCCAGTGTTTGTATTGCCACTACCCTGCTTTACAACATCCAGAAGTAAGCCTGTGTTTCTTCGGAAAGCAGCTTGAATAGCTTCTTTCTTATCTTTAACAATTCTTTTATTATCGTCACCTTTTACTTGCCATGATTTTATGTCCATTCTGTAGGCAATGTGTAATAAACACTCCATAGACCGAATGCAACGCAGCATTTGAAGCATGCAACGAACTAAATCCATGCTTGTATAAATCTTCGTTCACAGGTTTAGCTCTCACTTCTTCCAAATTATTCATCTCACTTGGGCGAGCTTTGCACAAATCACATACTGCTGCCGATGTTCCCGATATGATTGAATGTACCTTTCCATCAATCATGGTTAACCACAGATTGTGCGTAACAGTAGCATTGCCGCAAGCAGTTGGGTTCAGTTCACGAATCTCGGTCTCAAATATATCCATTTCAGCCTTTACATTTGCTTCCGTTTCTTTCATAAACGTAAATGAAATCGGACGACAATATGTGGTTGACGATGGCCGATCATTCTGCCACATTGTGTTTCCACTAGAAGTCACTAACTTAAGAGGTACAAGACTTGCCATAAATACACTGGATAAATCTTGTTCACTTGTTGTTGTTCTTTGATGATAAATGCTTTGACTTGAAGCTCCATCAAAACCCCATTTACTGTGAAGCACAAGTTGTTCACCAGCATCAAAATTCGGTTCAAGTGAATCGATCAGCCTCCTAACTGTGAGATCAAGGAGGGCTTGGAGTCGTATCTTTGCGGAAGTATCAGTCACAGTTACGTCTTCTTTTGCCGGGTAACACTTAAGTTTTTCTTTCACTAACATTTAATGGCTTGGGTATTTCGCATGACCTTCTTTAAAACTAAAGTCCCTAAGTGTGATGTAACGCCACTTGGATAACTGCATGTGAACGTAAAGAGCAAGTGCTTTGTGAGTAGGAACTTCACGAAGCAAAGTATTCTGTTTAGTTTCCAGGACATTCAGAACGGTTGAGACATGTTCAGGATTTCCCAGCAAATGCTTCATGATTCTGGCCACATCATTTTTTCCGGCAGACTTAAGTGCACTTTCAACAGTATGTAAAGGCTCATCTGGACGACTGCAACTAGCCATATTTTCATCAACACGTCTGCTTTTCTGTCTACTGGATAAATCTTCAAAGCGTTTTCGAGGAGATTTAAATGTTGAAGTTGATGCATCTGATTTTGATGGACTGATTACCTCTTCTGTCTCATCTTTAGCTTCTTCAGTGTGAACAATATTTTCCTTAAAGCAATTTGGCCAAATGATATCGGAACTTAACCACTCTCTGTTCTTGTCCATGAACTTGTCCACTGTCCTTCTTGATTGCACCCATTTGGAGTAAACCCGATAGCAAAATCGTCGACACCAGTTCTTTAGATCCGACACATCATTTTCACTTAACTGGACGTTACTATTCGACTTCAATGTATTACATAAATTTTCATAGTCACGAAGATCTTTATGATTACGAAGAGCAACATAAAGATCAAGATAAGTAGAAAACCCACGGAAAGCCATAATGACAACACTTGGTAGAGGTTGAAATTACAACTGAATAATATTTGCAAAACACACTAAAATATATAGGGCAGCAAGTTGCAACTAGTAATGAATTTGATAAGCTAATGATGACATATGAGCCAATCACAATGCAGAGCTTAAGGGCTGTTAACATGGTAATTACAATAACTAATTAGATTAAGCAAGTACTGGTAGTCGTTACTTAATGACTCATTAACGCTTTTGTTATATTGCAACAAAAGCGTTAATAAGTCATTAAAGTACTCACAAATGCACCTGTTATTTAAGGAACTACTTAGTGATGACTAATTCTCAGTAATAAGTATACTTAATGTACCTCCATTCCATCAGTAATACAATAACAAAGATAGTTACTATAGGCAAAATATCTCTAAAGGGGCGCTCTGCGGGCACCATGTGTCCTTGAAGAAAACGTGGCATAAAATAGGTAAAAGACAGTAGTGAAAACCGCAAATCGAAACAAGGAGGGAATCATGAGATACAGACATTTTTGTGTTCGTTTCCATACAAAAATAACAGTTTTCATCGAATAGCTCCTAAAGTGCTGGTCAAATAAAAAAAGCGTAGTAACATTTTTTGTTGTTCTTCAATAGAGGAATGCAACTGTATATATATTTTTTTAATTAAATACTTTTTTAATTTTTCATTCTATGTCCGACCTCTTGTATGGGGACGATCCACTGTGCGCCGTGCTCTCCTGCTGTACAGTGGTCGCCGCTTCCAAGGCGCTCTGTATGCAAGCAGCACAGACGTATAAAGAGTAGTCTACTCTTTATACGTCTGTGGCAAGCAGTGACATCCACCGCCATCTGGTCGACGTCCGCGGAGGTGACGATAGGCCGAGATGGAGTGGTGGCCTCAATCCTTTCTGTGAAGTCCATCCAATTGGTTTTGCGACGTGGCGCTGTGGGCTTCAGTCGGGTCGGCATCCCCGAGAGGACGACGAGAACAGGATGGTGATCCGACTGCATCTCGTCGTCCAGTACTTGTTGCGTGATCTGGCAGTGTAGCCCTCGGTAGGCCACGATGTCCAGCACGTCCGGCATGTGGGCTCGGTTCTCCGGATAATGGGTGGGCGTCTCTGGGCCGGACACCGTGTAGCCGAAGGCTTCCGCGTCCGCGAGGAGCTGTCTTCCTCCCGTGTTGGTCGCGGCCGAGTTCCACGCCGGGTGCTTGCAGTTCAAGTCGCCAGCAAGGATCGTCGCGCCGCCGTTGGCTTCCAGTAGGGCCCTCAACTCCGAGGCGTTCAGGTTAGTCGAGGGCGCCTTGTACACGGCGTAAATGGCGAGATCCTCGCCGGCAACGTGCAGCTGCACACCCAGCGCGTAGAACGAGCCAGGCAACGGCACAGGGAGCTGCTGGTGGACGACTTCGCCTCACTAGTACCGCCAGACCACGGTAGCGGGCGTTGGTTGCCGACCTTTCATCCTTCCTGTAAACGAGATACCCAGGGACACGCAGCTTGTCTTCCTGTCCTAGGTGTCTCGCTTATCAGCGCCACGTCGATGTCTTCCGATCTGAGGAAGCGGCGGAGGGGGGCGACCTTACCTCCAAGGCCGCGGGCATTCCAGTGGATTACCCTCAACGGCCTAGCCATATAGCTTGAGGAGGGAGGCCAGGCCGTCGAGGATAACCAGACCCGCGTCTTATCCCTGTCTTATGGCCTTAATTAGGTCCATTAACAGTTGGACGGCGCAGGCTGTAAATTCCTTCGTCGTTGTTGTTGATGCGCCGGCAGCTGGACCAGCGCACGCAGCCTGTTTGGGCCGCTGTTGTTGTTGTTCGCCAGCAACCTGCGCCAGCTGGCAGCCCACCACTCGTTTTGGGCTGCTGTTGGGTCTTTGGCGGTGGTACAGCCTGCGCCTGGGACGAGGTAGGGTCGTCCCGGTGGGTGTCCTCCTTAGTTGCGGGGGGGGGGGGGCTTCACCCCTGATGGTGGGCCCGTTGGCCGCCGCCATAAGCGACGCGCCTTGGGCTTCGGTAGAAGCCACGTCATGCTGCCTCTCAGTGTCTTCTTGCAGTCGGCATGAGGCGGTCGTGGCGGCGACTGCGCCTGCCCGCCTGTTCTTCGTCTCCGCCTGGAAGGTGGGGCAACGCACGTTGTTTGCGGGGTGATCACCCCCGCAATTGACGCACGTCGCCGGCTCGTCGCGTGGGCGGGGGCAATCACGCGCTGCGTGCCCCTCTCCACAGCGGACGCAGGCGAGCGGCCGGTGGCAGTTGTGGGAAGAGTGCCGGAACTTCTGGCACCGGTGGCACTGTGCGGGCCCTCTTTTCCCCCTCCAGGCCTCTATCTTGACACCCCTCATACACATGAATGTAGTGGTGTCGAAGATCGACCTGGTCTCCGGAGTCTTCTTGAGCACTGCGTGGAACACACAGCCGGGTCGTCCTTGGCGCGCCTTAATATGGCGCACATACTCCGGCTGGTATCCCATGCAGTGCCCGGAGCTCCTCCTCAATCTCCTCCGGGGGGGTGTCGACCGGCAGCCCCGTGATGGCCACCTTCAAGCTTCGCTCCGCCTCAAGGGAGTAGGCGAACCATGAAGTGCCGTCCACCTTTTCGAGGTCCGTCAGGCATCTCTGGACCAGATTTTTAATTTAGTCGTATATTAATTTCAAAAGTTTAATTGACTTATTGATAGATGGCGCTGTTCTCAATATTTTCAAGGTTTAAGTCTAAATTTATGCTCCATTTTAATCAGATTTTCTTAAAATAATGAATATTTTTTATTCTAAATAAAAATATTTATGGAGTTCAAACAGCTTTTAAATTTATTGTGTTATCATACGACGTTTGTTTAGATGGATAAAATCATCCAGTAATGAAACGATAATTATTGAAACTGTTTTAATAAACTGGGAAAAAGGAACGTAGTTCGCGTAAATTTTAAAGAACAAAAGGCCAGAAGCCATGCCAAAACTATGATTAAAAAAAAAACCATAAGTTGTCAAACTTTCAAAATAATAATTATCCGTTTTTTCTCTTTCCGAGTGAATGGATGCGCTCCGATTAATTTGTAGATTTTTCTTGACGACTTGGCTTGTATAGACATTGACGATTCTGCTTCTAAACATTGACCTGGCAAAGTATTGGATACCGACGACACCGTTCTATTTGATTGACCCTTGCACGAAAACTTGGACTGTTTGTAAGATGAACGCAAGCAAATGTTGTGTGCTGAACTGCAAAAAAAACTCGTAAGTACATATAATTACACAGTTATTATTACACTGCTAATTAATGTGTCTGTGTGCAAGAAATAACTTGCAAGTCATTAATAGTTTAGCTGTTGATTGTTATAAATTTCTTTAGGCAAATTTTTGGATGACCGTATCTTTAGTTTATAAATCTATGTGCCTTCACCTTGAGGAAATATGTCTATTTTATTTTATTTATGTTATTTTATATTGTCTTTGGTCTATTTTCAGGTCCAGATACTATTTTGCATAAGTTCCCTGATCCCGAAAAGGAGTTGAATAGATACAACATGTGGATTTATGCAATTGGAGGAAATGTGTTAGTGATAGACCCCAAGTCTGTCTATAAAATGGAAGAGTCTGCCACTCACATTTTGATCTTAAATTCAGTACTGCAAGCAAAAGACTTAGCAAAAATGCAGTTCCATCATTGTTTTTATCAGTTAAGTTAATCAATTTATTCAATATGAAACTGTTTCTAGACTACCTGATGCCTACTACCAGATGTAGAGTAATTTAAGTTAAATTGCTCTGAAATTTTAATCTCTTCTCACAGGTCCTTAATTGTTCATGTATGCCTAGTACTTATCAGCTGGCCTTTCACAAAGTTATAACAAATCCTTATGACCTACCAAGTAGCCTACTACTTCGTTAACATTTTTGATGGACATGTTGGTGTGTCGTAATTATTATTATTCACTAAGTTTATTTACTGTAGTAGTAATGTTAGCAGTATGCAGGTGATCATCACTTGAAATTATTTTGACATGATATATTAATAAATAATTTATTATTCAATTCTATTTCAGGTATCCACTCATCTTTGCCTTTACAAAATGTAACCAACATAACAAGAACAAGACAAACTATCTCTTCAGGTCAGAGATGTGAACAAGTTTTGCAACCAGCTGTTATGTTTCCAAATCAGCCTGGCCCATCAATATTTGAGCAACCTGCCCCATCAACATCTAAAGGTACCTATTAGAATTATTTTGTTCCTGTGAGCATATGGACTAGTGAAATGGAATAAAGTTGTATTGTATTGTATAACGGGCTGGTGTCCTCAACTCCACGTCAAAGCGCGTATTTTGCGTGCGGGTGGGAAAAAAAAATGGAATAAAGTTACAATCATTAAAAAAATACTTTACATCACATCTGTTATCCCTGAAGGGTTAGCCAAAGGTGTACCTAACAGTACACCCACATTTAGCCAGTTATGTTTAGGTCCCATGGAATATGTGGCGATGAGCCTAATGCCACAAACTGGGTACAAATCTAGATACCGTGGCTTCTACTGAGAAATTACTAACAGTTCATAACACTGATGAGTATTGACCCTATTATTTTATTTTACTTTACTCTTCTTACTGCCTTGTGCCATGTTACTTGGTTGGTGCAAAATGTCACACTATCATTCACTCTGTAACCAATCAGTCTGCCTAGCCTGGTCCCACTATGTTGGGGAAGGCTTCCAGTATTAAGCTGATACAACTGAATATCATTATTTTACTCTATTACCATCACTATTATTTAGTTTTACTAAACGCAACTATTATTTATACTAAAATCAAGTCATAATTTGTAGTTGCAGGCAAACAAGATGTCAAAAGAACAATTTTCAGAAGTTTTGATTCAGACACATTAATGCTGAAGAATAAGATAAAACAATAGCAAGGGCAAAAGGATTCTGCAATGACAAGATTAAAGAAAGCTTTAAAACTGTCAGAAAATGAGACATTTAAGAAAGCAGTCAGCTAATTTTCATCAGCAGCAAATATATTTACTATGCTACAATTTCGAGAGGCAGGGAAACATAAATTAGGGTGCAGATTCACGAAAAGTGAAAAAATTATGGCTTTAGCCCTGTATAAGCAGGGACCTAGAGCATACCGGTGGCAAAAAAAATTTTTGTACTGCCTTCCCCACTAACACTCTCCAGAATGATAGCACGAGCTTCATTGCACCCGGGCGTCAATGAAAACTTGTTCAAACATTTAGAAAAAAAAGTGAAAAAAATGAAACCTTTAGAAAAGTTATGCATATTACTTTTTGATGAAGTTGCACTTACCCCACACTTTGATTACAATAAAAGAACGGATTGTGTGAGTTTTGTTAATAATGGCACTACAACATTGGAAAAAATTGCAGACCACGCCCTGGTGTTTATGGTGAGAGGTGTGCAAAAGAATTATAAACAACCAATTTCATACACATTTTGTGCAAGCACCACACCAGCTTTAGAATTGGCTTCACAAATCAAGCTAGTCGTTAGAAGATTGCATGCAATTGGGCTAAGAGTTATAGCAACTGTATTGTGACCAAGGTGCTACAAATGTAAGTGCAATTAATTGGCTTATCAGAGACACAATGGAAGGATATTTAAGAGAAGAAAAAGTGAAGAAAAATAAAACATTTGAGGTAGATGGAAAAGAAGTAATACCACTATATGGTTAAATGTGCCACGCAGGTTATCAGTCGCTCTGTTGCAGCAAATATATACCTCGCAAGTAAGTAATTCACAATTAAATTGATATTTCTTATTAGTGAATTCGAAAAACAATACTAAGTACATGATTCCTTCTTGACAAATTAAATATTATGGTTTATATTCACATAATGTAATTAATAATTTAATGTAACTTAAATATAAATTGTAATCAAAAATATTGTGATTATAATTTAACAAATTGATTGATTAAATTGATGATAATGAATTTATATTTTCTTTTCCAGGTATGGGAATTCTGCCAAAGGAATGCCAAGAAACAGCAGATTTGCTTTTATTTTTCGACGATTTGTTCGACTCCGTTAATGGGAGCTACGAGAATTCCAAAAAAAGGGCTGGGAAGCCTCTGCTTGGACCAGTAACTCCAAATTCAACACACAAGAAAGTGAGGGCTGAAGCAAAGAAAATTATCAGCTCAATGAAATTTTGCAGTAATGGCAAATTTAGTGTTGTACCATCAATTACCAATTGGTTGCAGACAATTGAAAATATTCAATATCTTGTCGATGTTTTAGCTAAACGGTATAACTTGACGTCTCTATGGATGAGACATTTCAACCAGGACCCCCTAGACAACTTTTTTGTCCAATTGTGAGGTTGATAAAAGTTTTAATTTTAAATCCCTTAAAAACTTATTTTTCAAGAAACCTGAGGCGTCAAGTTATATTATGGAAGTTGATTTTGATGATGTGAACAGTGACAATATCTTTGTAGATCTTGAAACAAAGAGACAAGACCCAAAGATAAAAGCACAATTAGAGTATGTGACAGGATATGTATTACGGAAACTGAAAGTAAAAAAATGCAAAGATTGCAAGAATTCATTTTATAATGAAAATAGCAGACTCGGGTCGACACGCGGACGAGCAAGACGTGTTTTTTGTTAAATCTATTAGTTCAAAATCTCGGAATTTTGTTGTTTACGCGCGACGCAGCTGTGGCCCTCGCTCGACACGGCCGGGTTGCGGACGTGGGGCGCGGGCGGAGTGCGTAAACTACCTGAGTTATGGCGAACATGGTTGATTATCATAAATCTGATGATGAGACGCAATCTATAAATGAGGTTGACGAGATGAGCGATGCAATACTACAAGAGGAGTGCGGAGATGAGGAAATTACCAGCAAGGCGACTAAAAGAAGAGCAGAGGCAGAAAAATCCGATGAAGAATGGAAGGTAGTGGGACAAAATCGAAAAGAAAAGAGATTCAAGCAGTATAATTCTAATGAAGATACACATAACCTAGAAGTAACTATAACATGCGTGGATAAACTTCCGAAGTCATTTGCATTTGCGAAGCTTTTAACAACCCATGGTATGAGTAATATAGTTCGTGTCAGATATATGAGCCCGTTCAGAATTCGAGTACAATTTGGAGATGAATTAAATTTAAATAAGCTTTTTACATGTGAAGCATTAATAACTAAGGGATGGAGATTTAGTAAAGATATGGAAGTAAGTTACTCATACGGGGTTATAAGGGATGTGGAAATAGAATTAGAAGAAAAAGAAATCCTGGACAAAGTATCCTGCCCAGGAAACTTTGAACTTATATCAGCGATGCGATTAAATAAACGTGATCAGGACAAGGGTGGATGGATACCCAGCGAGGTGGTTAGATTATGTTTCAAGGGTAATTCATTGCAGTCATACGTTTCCACAGATGGTCTTAGGCTAAAGGTTGAACCATATGTTTATCCAGTTTCTCAGTGCTCACGGTGTTGGAAGCTAGGACATAAAATCAAGGGTTGCCCATATAATAAGATAGTATGCCCTAAGTGCGGCGCTAATCATGAAAACTGCGAGACAAAAGAATATAAGTGTGTTAACTGTTCAGGTAAACATATGGCCCTATCTAAGTCATGCCCCATATATCTGAAAGAAAAACGCTTGCGGGAAATTATGGCTGAATTCAACTGTACATACAAAAGGGCCCTAACTATGTACGTTTTACCTAACACCCCAGATCATGTTCCAGAAAAACCGATAGAAGTTCATAATCCAGTCTATAATACACCGGAGTTTGCAATCGTTAATACTCCTTCGTACGCAGAGATAATTAAGACTACCGCAGATGTGCACCAAATGGAACCTTCTTATAATGTACGTAAGTTTAAATTGGCATCACGCAGTAAGATACGGTTATCTAAGCAAAAAACACAAGCTAACACATCGGAGTGGCACGAAAGTAACGAGGAACAGTGTGACTCATCACAGCTTAATGAGACCGGTATTGGCGACTGTAATATAACTACAGATAAAAACATAGAAGGTAAATCGGAATCTAAGATAACATTTAATGAACTGTTGACGCGGTTGCAAGAGGTTATATTTATGAAGAATTGCGCAATCAACGTAAAAGTTAAAAAGGTATTTAAATTATGTATTGAGTGGTTTATACTTTTAATAGTGGATAGTATTGCAGATTCTTCAATGGCAGGTTTAATTAAGAACATTTTTAATGGATAGGACAGAATGTATCAGATTTAAATTTTTACAATGGAATGCCCAGAGCCTCAAGCCTAAATTGTTATGCTTTTCGCAGTTATTAGTACAGAACAAAATACATATTGCTGCAATTTCAGAAACCTGGTTGTCACCTGACAAGCCAGTTAGAATTAGTAACTATAATATTTTCCGTCAAGATAGGGATGACTCATACGGTGGCGTCGCGATTATTATTCATCAATCTATCAAGGCTCAACTTGTAGACTCTAATATGTTTACTTCGGGAATTGAAATGATTCACGTTAAAATTTTTAATTACCCTCCAGTAGAAAATATAATATCACTTTATTGTCCCCCTTCCGTTAGGATTAGTCAGGGGGATTGGTTTAGATTACTTTCTACTTTTAACAAAAAAACAATAATAATGGGTGACTTTAACGCCCACCACACCAACTGGTCAAATAAGACAGATAATAGAGGGGTGCAACTTTTGGATGCGGTGATAGATAGTAATTATGTGGTATTAAATAATGGCAACAGCACTAGAATAAAATTAGTTAACGGGGTTTTACAGGAGTCATCGCCTGATTTGTCCTTGGTGACGTCCGATATAGGGCTAAACTTTGACTGGTCCGTGTTAAATGAATCGCTGGGTAGTGACCATCTTGTAATTCAGATGTTTAATGAGTGTCAGTTAGATAAGAACTTTGTCATTAAAAGAAATTTAAGGAATGCAGACTGGAAATCTTATAAGATATGCCTTGACGAAATGTTTTCGAGTCTTGAAACGCTCCCTGATGATCTTCAAAGAGCTTATGACACATTCGTTGACTATATTGCTATGGCGGCAGATATTCATATACCTGTAATAAAAATATCACAAAACCCTAATTCAAAATTTAAGCCGAAATCATATTGGAGGGCTGAATTATCAAAAGCTGTGGCAGTTAGGAGGCTAGCGTTAGCAAATTTCCGTGGTAACCCTACTCCATCAAATTTAAGTATTCTGCAGGATAAAATAAGAGTAGCGCAAAAACTAATACGGACAGCTGTACACGATGACTGGACACAGTATTGCTCAACCGTAGACCACTCAACTTCGGCCTCCGAAGTTTGGCATAGGATGAAGTGGGTAAAAGGTCACAGATCACCAAGAACTGTTGTAGACAAGGTAAAAGCCAATAACTTGCTTGTTAGTCTTACACCTGATTATGTCTCTCCAGATCAGCCCATATTCTCAATCCCGAATGAGAAATTGGAAGAGGAAATCTCCATGCAGGAGTTGATTAAATGTATTAAATCAAAGGATACATCTCCTGGATGCGATGGTATCTCATACTCAATGGTTAAAAACTTACCCTACAATGGCTTTTGTATTTTACTGAGTTTATTTAACCAGTTTTTACATTCCGGTTTTGTCCCAAGGCAATGGCGTGATATAAATATAATTGCTATCCCTAAACCGGGACGGGATCCTAACCAGACTTCGTCCCTGAGGCCAATCTCGTTAATGTCTTGCCTTTGCAAAGTTTTTCATTCCATTTTGAATACGAGGATTGAGTGGTTTTTGGAGAGACACGAGCTGCTGTCGGATAATATGGTGGGCTTTAGAAAATCCAGAGGTTGTTTGGATAGCTTAAGTTGTTTGGTTTCTCGCATTCAAAAAGGTTTTTCTGAAAGGTTAACTACTATTGGTTGTTTTATTGATATAAACAATGCATATAATAACATTGATATAAAAACCTTACTAAATATTTTACATCGTTTAAAGGTGGGGTCTAAAATATGTCAATATCTTTGGAATTTTCTAAAATTGAGAAATCTTAAAATACAAACTAATGACGGATATATATTATCTAGAACTACTAACCGGGGCTTAGCACAGGGAGATCCAATATCTCCTTTATTGTTTAATGTAGCTACACTTGATGTGTGTAAAACTATCGAGAAGAACGTCTATATCTCGCAATATGCTGATGATTTGGTTTTATATTATACTTGCCAGTCTATGGATTTAGGTACTCAGATTTTACAAAATTCATTAAATATACTAAATGAACTATTATTGAATTTAGGATTAGAAATATCCCCAAATAAAAGCAAAGTATGTGTTTTTAAAACTAATTATAGGAGACAAAATATAAATTTAGCAATTAATGAAATACTATTAGAAAATACAGAATGTGTAAAATATTTAGGTGTATGGATTGATCGTCATTTGAAATGGGGAAAAAACATAAATGAAGTTAGAGAAAAAGCTATGAAATTTTTAAATATATTTAAAATATTGACAGGATCTGGTTGGGGCGTTCACCCTATTCATTTAAGAAGGTTATATATATCCCTTGTTAGAAGTAGGTTAGACTACGCAAGTTTTTTATATGACACTAGTTCTATAAGTAATTCTTCAAAATTAGATAAAGTTCAAAATCAATACATGCGCATCATAGGTAGTTTTATTAAAAGCACTCCTATACACGTTATGGAGTCAGAGTTACAACTTCAACCTTTATTTGTTCGACGCGTATATTTAGCCGGTAAGTTTTGGTTAAAGTCAAAATCACTTAATGGCAAACTAATCAATGTTTTACATGATCTTACCGTTCTATGTCAAAATGCATACTGGAGTAGGAAGAAAAAACCGCTCTTAGTAACAATTCACAATAAATTTCAGTCACTACCAATAAAGTCGAGTACGCAACTTGAAATGTTTAGTCTAGATACCTGGATCAGTAACCTCAATGTATCTAGTTTTATCAACAGTAGCATTCCAAGCTTAGACAAACCTAAAAAGTCATATTCTAACCCTAATTTGCTTTTATTATGTGCCAAGTTTTTACAACATAAATATTCGAGATTTCAAAAAATTTATACAGATGCCTCCAGGGACAGTCAGGGGATTGGTGTTGCCTTTATTGATTTACAAACAAAAGATAAAATTAAATTAAAAGTCAATAATTCAAAGATATCGATTATGTATGCGGAGCTAATTGCCATTGCAGAAGCGTTATCCTATGTAAGATCGATTAAGAATGAGTATAATTTTGTTATTCTTACCGACTCCAAAAGTGCATTACAACATTTGTATAGATGTTCAGCTATGGTTAGGGGCATTCCACTGGCGTATGATATTTTAAAAAGTTTGTATGAGCTTAACTCATTAAATAGCAATGTTATTTTGCAATGGATACCTTCCCATATCGGCATCGCAGGAAATGAAATGGCAGATAAACTTGCTAAGGAAGCCTCAGTAGACGGTATTAACTTTACTTGTGAGTCTTATCACACCAACCATCTATGTGACATTAAGAACTTTAGTACAGAGTTATGGTCAGAGTATTTTGACAGAAGGTCATTAACGAAAGGTATTTGGTACAGGACTTTACAACCAACGTTACCCGATAGATTATGGTTTGAAAAATCCGATATGGGAAGGTATGACATAGTAACGAGTTTCAGACTTCGCTCGGGACACATTTTATTAAATAAGTTCGCTTGTATGATGGGTAAGGTTGTTTCATCGAACTGCACTGAATGCGATGTAGTAGAAGATGTTTACCACATATTAATGGAGTGTGTCCGGAACGAAGCCCTTCGAAATATTATAAAATTTAAAATTAATTTGATTCCCCTAGATGTGGGCTGGTGTAACAGCATTTTGTCCTTCCCTTTGTCGAGGGAGGCTAGACTGCTGTACAGGCTCACTCAAATGGGCATTAAAAATAGAATAACCTAAGTAAATCTACGGTGTTATTTTTGTTTGAAATATGTGTTGGATTTTGTAATTTGTATTACAGGGGCGACATCTTCAAATTGAACAAGCCCCTTTAAATAAAGAGAAAAAACAAAAAAAAAAAATAGAGAAAATGAAAGCTACCTTCATTTTAGGGAATATTTTAAAAATAAAACGTGCCTTACATATCCTTCCATCTCACTAATGAAATGCTTTTCAAATATACAAGATGTGGTCACTGGTTTAATAAAAAAAAGATTGTAAAAAGAAAAACATCCGACAGTATATGAAAACAATATTTTCAGTTGTAATAGATTATAGTTTTATTACGTGCAACAAACACAAAGTGAAATTAATTTCAAGTATTGAAGATATTAGCATTAATTTATTCTTATTTAGTTGGTGTAAAGACACAAATAAATTATTAATTGGATCACGTAAAGATTATGACGTGGAAGACAAAATTCAGGAGTTGGCCTTCAATTATTGTAAAAAAAGATTGAAATAAATATTTGACATTTTATGTGATGTTTTATTTTTAGTTAATCTATAAAAAACTACATAAATTAAAAGAAATAATAAAATAGTAAAAGGCCTACTGCAGATTTGCGTAATGGATTGTTGTTGTTACTTGTTGCCAGAGGGCGCTATAAACTTAGAGTGACGTCTCTATCTTGGTTATATAAAATGTACTCTGTGGTTTACATAGTTCTGTTATTAGGTGGTCAGGGTTAAAAATCTGCATCGTAGGCTGTATGAAGGTTTGACGTTGTTACAAAAGTTTTAAAAAGCTATATTGACATTTGTTTGTCATCAGTGATGCCACTTTAGTGATTTTGTCACTAGATCTAGTGAATTTTAGGAGTTAAACAGTGATAATCTGGCAAAAAAATCACTAAAAAATTATTTGATGACTTTTAGTGATATTTATCGAATGTTGTGCTTTGCCGAGTAAAAGTTACCTGTTTCAGAACGTAGCTTTAGACGTCATTGTTTGGTTATGCTTTGGGATTCCCCAACTAATAAATCTAACTTAGCACGTATGCAAAGTTTGTATTCAGAGTGAGTGCTGCATATTAGTGCTATGAATATCGTGAAAAACAAATTAAGAAACAAAATGGCTGTAAACACTCTAAATAGCATTCTTTTTATAAGAAATCAGTTAAAGATAATGAAGAAGAACTGTTACAGTTACGAACGCCCGGCTGATGTAATTACTGCTATTGGAAGCAATTCTAAGTACTTTTATAAATCAAAAAAATCTGACAAAACTGATGTTCCATTTCAGCCTATTTAGTGAATTCTGGGGATTTTTTTAGTTAAAAATATCGGTAAATCTAGTGAAATTTCAGACCAAAACTAGTGAAAAAGTTTTCTGCAAGGTGGCAACACTGTTTGTCATAACTTTAGAGAAAACTTTTACTACTAATATCTAATCTGTGCTGTATTGTGTCTATATAGAACAGAAAACTAATTACAAAAATGTTCTTCATTTTGTGGACTGTGATGCATATCATTGCCAAGTAAGTATTCTTTGTTGTTTTTTGTATTTGTTACATCTCCGATAAACATTCTTGTATAGAAGTGTGGTATCGTAGGGCGTCTAATACCTATACGTAGAACGCTGGCTGCCGGCGCCGACCTGCCAGCGCTTATCGGCACCGGTAAGCGCAGGTACTCGGTAGACTTTGTGCCGAACTAGCGCTGATAAGCCGCCAAGTTCCGACGGCGTGCAGGTCGGGACTCATCGGCGCCGGTTAACGAAATTTGAGTTATAGGTACTAAAGATTCAATTTCCCATATCAGGATGAGAACGGCGAAGCACCGGGTGGTTTGTGGCGAAGGGCGAAAATAGAGCGTCGCCTGTGGGACTTCGGTGGCGGCACTTTAGACCCCCGCTTCCGCCACTGGAGGTCTCACGGTACCGGCCACTGCGTCCTTCGCCCCCAAAAGAAATCCCCGGTGCCGTCGTGGTGGCGGCATCACCGCTCCACAAGGTGAATTATTATAAATAAAAAAATTAAATTTACGAACTGTTTTTATTAATTATTATTTTGGTTTTCTTCCCCACTCCCTTTGCTTTTGGAGTGGGGCATGTTGTTGTTAGGTTCTTTTCAGACGAAAAACTGTTTATATCCAATAATAAGTTCAAGGAAAAAAACATGGCATTACGCGCTAACACACGGTCACACACCGTACAAGTACAAGAGGCAGAGTGATATATATATATTTTTTTATATTGTGATGTGCCATTGCACCTCCAACACCCTTCCTCAATGTCACATCACATCACTAAATCAGCTTAACAGAACTACTTTAGTGAAACATCTTTTATAATCTTAAAATAGCTGACTCTTTAGCAACTTAACTACACAACTCAAAACAATTTGTTTCTACACTTTTCAAATTTAGCTTTGCACAATGCCTTGGTACAAATATCTGCTATTTGATACTCACTTTCAATATATCTAAGAATAACAATTTTCTGTTCAACTTTATCTCTAATGAAATGGAAAAAAATCTATATGGATGATTAAATCTATATGTTTGAGCCTTCTATGATGTTCTGGATTCTTAGAAATATGAATGGCAGATTGATTATCTTCATACATAACTATTTTATTACACTTCAAATTAATTTCACTTAACAAATTCTTAACCCAGCACCCCTCACTTATACCTCTAGCTAAGGCAACATATTCGGCCTCGGTGGATGACATTGCTACACACTGCTGCTTATTAGAAGACCATGAAATTGTACAACCATATACCATAAGTACATACCCTGAGGTCGATTTGCGGTTTTCCTGATCTCCACCACCATCTGAACGAAACCTTTTAACCTTGCACTCAAACTCATTTTCAAACTGCTCGAGATACTCTGCTATTCTCTCTTTTGTCTCATACTTATGTTTAAGAAAGTACACATACCTGTAATTACTGTAGTCATCCTTCAACAATAAGAAGTAAGATGAGCCACCCAAGGATTGCGTCTCCATGGGGCCACACAGGTCTCCATGCACCAATTAGCCTGGTCTTGCTGCTCTGCTGTCACTGTCATAGAAAGGTAACCTACATTGTTTTCCCTCTATACAAGATATACACTCTTCAATCTGCCCTACATACTTTACATCATTTTTATCTAAGATATCCTTTACATGTTTAAAATTCTGATGGGCCATCCTTTGATGCCACATTGATAAACTAACCAGTGCCAAGCTATCATTATTACTCACGTTTGTTTCAAATTTAATATCCATTAAATATAAATTTCCAACACGTTTAGCTTGTGCAATAATTTCTCCTTTTAATGTAAATTTACAATAATTTGTATTTGACAACACTGTATACCCATGATCTAGTTAGATTTCGGGAGCGGGGCGGCGAAAATAAAACGTTGGGGCCCGCTAAAACTAAGAGTTTTATTAGAAACGACCCGAGCTTACAGAGTTTGATGCAATACTGCTTATCCTACCTAGCCTAATACCTACATACCTAGAACTTAAGACTAAGCTGGTGGTCGCTGGCGCCTGCACATCCCGTCATGTCTGGCTGATAAAGACAAAAGTGCAGCGTACGAGCTTATGGCTCTACCACAGCGACAGATAAGGTGAGTTCAGAGAATGTGACTCCTCCCCCCTTGGACCGAAGTTATCGGAAAAACAGAGATTTTCCAAGAACTTCGGTCTTCAGTAGTGAGTCTATCTCTACGTCAGTTAAATCAGTTAAATTATTTACTATACACTCGTTAGAAAAATAAGTAACCTTGAACGGAGAAGTTATAGGAAAACCTTGTGGTTTAACCGCTGCTGGAGCAGTTATCATTGTCACGTCACTATCGTGGAAATTATTGGTTGGACGATAGGCCGAAGCTTGAACGGGCCTATAGCCAAATTGTCCTACTTGGGGTCTATAACCAGGTTGTGCTGTTGGGGGTCTGTAGGCAAATATTCCTTGAGGTCGGAAGCCAATTGCTGAGGGTTTTTCTTATCAACGACTGGTGGTCCAAATTGAGTCATTTGCGGTCGACCAATTTGTTGATTCGGTATATTCGGCCGTACGAAATTTTGATTAGTTACATTGTCTGAACTCACCTTGAGTTCAGACAATGTAACTATCTACTGCATTAACCAATGAAAACAAATTTGCACTTAAGTCCGGCACATACAATACACCTAACATTACAGAAGGTACATATTTTGATCCATTAAACAATAAGAAATTAATATCACCAATCCCTTCTACATTTAACATTTTACCGTCTCCGACAACTACTTGTTTATTCAATTTACGAAAATTACAAAATAAATCTCTATTGTAGGACATATGGTCACTAGCTCCCGAATCCATAATAAATTCTAAATTATTTTTACACCCCGGTTCTTGGACTACAAATGCTTTTACCTTATCACTTTTATCACTACAATTCTTAACTTTTGACTTACAGTCTTTAGCAAGATGTCCAATTTTATTACAGGAATAACACTTTCTCTGACGACATTCACTTTTCATGTGACCAGTTTTTCCACACACAAAACACTTCTTCTCATTACTATTATGTGGTTTGCTTCTGGTAACAAGTGCCGATGAACTTGCTGTAGGCTCTGTCTTGCTGTAACGTTCCTCTTCAATTAATAACCTTGATGTCAATTCTTGTAGGTTTTGTTGATTTTCTGGTACCGACTCCCAAGCACTCACGAAATGACGATACTTCTCCGGCAAAGACAATAGAATTTTAGTGATGACCATTTTGTCTGATGGACACTTTCTTGGAGATTTCTAAGTTGAGCACATATCTTAGTGATGAATCTTAGTGATGAACTTCATCATAGGTTCCTCAAACTTCAGGTTGAAAAACTGCTGCTGTCTAAGGTGCACACTCACCTGTGACGACGGCTCATACAATGCTAATAACTTTTGCCACATTTCTGAACTGGTTTTACATACTGACAAGTACGAGATTATATTTTCGTCGACTCTAGTGACTATAATTTCTTGGGCTTTACAATCTTTGTCTTCATAATCTTTCTCTTTTTGAGCGTCTGACCCTGTCTTGACTTCAGCACCCGTTACAATTCCATACAACCTTTTTGACTTTAGTACTACTGACATTTGGAATTTCCACGAGGCCCAATTCTTTCCATTTAGTACTACATACTTATTTTCCATGCGACCTTCCATTTTGTTTTCTTACAGCACACCGCATTTACCGCCGATCGCTAATGTGAATTTCTTCCCTCACCTCTGGCGCTATAGCAGCACGCCGCATTTACCGCCGATCGTAACTACTAACTGTTATCTTCTTCACGCGTCTCTGGGAAGGGAACCAACAGCACGCCGCATTTACCGCCGACCGCTACTTTAGTACTACTGACATTTGGAATTTCCACGAGGCCCAATTCTTTCCATTTAGTACTACATACTTATTTTCCATGCGACCTTCCATTTTGTTTTCTTACAGCACACCGCATTTACCGCCGATCGCTAATGTGGATTTCTTTCCCGCACCTCTGGAATTATAACAGCACGCCGCATTTACCGCCGATCGTAACTGTTAACTTCTTCACGCGCCTCTGGGCCCATAACCTGTTGTTGTTAGGTTCTTTTCAGACGAAAAACTGTTTATATCCAATAATAAGTTTTAATAGGTTCAAGGAAAAAAACATGGCGTTACGCGCCCAGGCGGGGTCGTCTCATTGGGTAAACCTAGGAATGCCTAAGGGGGCTAGACCTGTGTTGCCAAGTTCTTCTCTATTATGCGAGACCCAAAAACTTCGGTCTCTAACAATGACGTTTTTAATGGATGGCTACATAAGAAAAACCGGAAAGCGGCCTAGAAAAAGCTACTATAATGGTAGTTTTAGCGACATTTTTGTTTAAATTATTAATCAACAAATTAGCCAATATAATATTTTGGCTAATTTATTCAATGTTCATTTTATTAAAACTAAATAAATATAAATATAATTAATGCAGAATAAAATAGAAATAAGCTTGTATAGCGTAGGTTGTAACAATAAATAAAGAAAAGGGTTATCAATCAAGCCAATAAATAAAAAAATAATTTAATTTACTGCAATGGTTCGGGCAGAGCCTATTTATTTTCAATTTTATTTAAATTCACAAAATTAAGTTGGTAAGTTTTTGTTAAAGGTACCTGGCAGCCCCACAAGAAAAATGTTAACCGGCCTTAGATTATTAGGGAAAAAAAAAGCGCGGGAAATTCGTAACTAAAGGGCGCCTTTTTTTAAACAAATTATCAAATAATTTATTTGATTCATTCATAAGTCTATTTGCTTGCTTTTCTCATGATGGGGAAGAAAGGGAATCCTAAGAAAAGAAAAAAAGAAGATAATTTGTCTTCTGCTCCACCATTGGTGTCCTCTGAAGACGACGGTGGAGCCTCAAGCTCTTCAGAGGAATCTGTACCTGTTGAAGGAAAGGATAAGTATCGGGAATTTCGGATTCCTGACTACATAAGGTCATATCCTGAAAACGGAGGCAATTTGGAATATGTTGTGTTTTTAGAAAGCATCGATTTAGTCCCGATCGGTGATAGAGACATGATGTCCCTATCAACCAACATTAAAAAATATAATAAGGGCGTAAAACAATTGTTACGCATGAATAGATACAAAATTGGTGTAATTCTCGAACGTCCTGGATTAGCCAATGCGGCGTTAATAAATAGAAAATTCCTAGATAGCTATAAATTAAAAGCCAGTATTCCTGCAGCCGCTACGGAGAATACAGGTGTTATGTTATGCATGTTCCCATTGATCTCAGCAACGAACACATCTACAATGCAATAACCAGCACAAAGAATATTATTTCTATTAGAAGATTTATGCGTCGCACTATTTCAGAAGGAGGGGGGGGGTGTCCTTTCAGCCTACGAAGACGGTGTCCATCACATTCTCGTGTGCAGCGATACCCGACAGTGTAGACCTGAACAGCTGGCGGTTCGAAGTTCGTCCATACATTCCGCCGGTAAAACAATGCCTGAAGTGTCTAAGGTATGGCCATATAGCTAAATTCTGTAAGAACTCACAAAGATGTTCCATATGTACCAAGGATCATAATTATAAAGAATGCCAAATACCTTCAACTGAGGCAAAATGTTGCCACTGTCAAGGTAAACATGTAGCAATTTCGTCACAGTGCCCAGTCAAACAACAAAAAGTGCAAGAAAACAAAAACAAAATTAATAAAAAATCATATGCAGATTTATTTAATGAAAAGTCATTTCCATCTCTTTCAAAGTCTAGTCCTGCTAAACAATTACAGTCACTAATTGAAACAGAACCAATTTTAAATATTTTAATACAGACAATAGTAACATTAATTTCTCAAAATAAAAATAACGAAAAGAGTATTTGCACTCAAAGCATAAAAGATGTTCTATTATCAAAAATTCAGAATAATATAAATAAACCTTAATTTTATGGATCTGCTAAATATAGTTCAGTGGAATGCTCAGAGCATCAATAGTAACAAACATTCTTTTTCGTATTTTTTACATGAGTGCAACATACATGTAGCTTTACTGTGTGAGACTTGGCTCAAGCCTCGCATGAGATTCAGTATTAAAGGATATAATATAGTAAGATTAGACTCAGGTAATACACACAATGGTGTAGCTATTTTAATACATAACAGTTTACAATTTAGTAAAATAGATACTTTATATGATGATTCCATACAAAATATAGCAATTCGTTTAAAACATGGCAATAATAAAGAAATTTCACTAGTCAGTTTTTATAGTCCCGGAAACGCTCCATTTACTAAGTATAAGTTTGATAATTTAATTCGTAGTATTCCTGGTCCTCTCTTGGTGGGTGGAGATTCCAATGCACATCATTCGGCCTGGGGATGTAACAGTGTAAACATTCGCGGCCGAGAGGTGCTTGAAATCATTAATGACCATAATTTGGTTTTATTAAATGATGGAGAAATGACTACCGTAGGCTCTGATACGTGGCAAAGAAATGCACTTGATTTAACTGTAGTATCAACTTCAATATCATTGTCTTGTAAAACTGGTCTGTTCATGACGATCCGTTAGGTAGTTACCATTTGCCTGTAATTACAAGGGTAGGTACTTATTAATAACAATTATAATATCTCACATGATACAGAAACTTCAAATTTACCAAAACATTTTAATTTTAACTTGGTTGATTGGGTAATATATAAGAAGAGTGTTGATAGTTTGATAGTCGATTTTAAAATTAATCAAGATAACCCACTACAGTCATATAATGACTTGATAAAGTTGTTAAATTTAGCTATTATTAAATCATTACCATCAACATTAAGACCTGCTACATCTTTTGATACAACATTAGTAAACAATAATCGTAAAAAACGCATCCCATTACCATGGTGGAATTTGAATTGCACTAAAGCAGTAGAAGACTCTAGGAATGCCTATATAGAATTTAAATACAATCCTACATTAGAAAAATATATTGAGTTTAAAAAATTACAAGCTCTTAAAAAGTTAGTTTTAAAAAGAGAAAGATATTTAAGTTGGATTTCTCTGTGAGTCATTTAATAGAACTACTCCATTATCTAGAATTTGGCAAATTTCAAAAAGATTTAATAAAACATTTACACCTTCAAGTAATAATATTTCTCCTTGGGTATTCGATTTTCTTAAAAAATATACTCCAGATACAGTTGAGGGGCCATTTAAATCAATTCCTCATGAAGTAAAAGTTTCAGCACAATATGAATGTTTAATTTATCCATTTTCTCTTCAGGAATTAAAATTTGCAATATCATCTAGACGTGATTCAGCTTTTGGCCTTGATGGAATACCATATAAAATGTTGAAGAATGTATCAATTAAGGCACTTTCTCATATACTAAGTGTTTTTAATTTACTTTGGCAGGAAATGATCATCCCTAATGAATGGAAAATAGACTGTCTCAACCCAGTACTTAAACCTAACAAAGTAAGACACAAAGCAGAATCACCAGTAGCATTAACATCATGCATGGGAAAAAATCTTGTCAATAACTTGGTCTTCAATATCAGTTGACATTTTTTGAATGCGCGACTTAACTGTGTCATTAGAAAGCGGTATTTCACGAATTTTCTTTTGAGCTTCCGCGCCTAAAAGCTCTTCTGCAACTTTAAGCAGACAGGGCTTTATTAAAGATTCGCCGATTGTGTGTGCTTTTTTCGATTTGGCAATCAATTTTGAAACTTCAAATGATGCAGATAATGTTTTTTCAGATGTTGCATAACTTGTTTCACTGGGTCCAAGTTTCATTTTTTTAAGATTTGTTAGTTTGCCTTCAAAAAATTCTCGCGAACTGTTACAAAACTTCGGATGCACGGTCTTCAAATGACGTTCCAACTTTGCCGGTTTTAAAGCGTCGTTAGCAAGAACAGTTGCACATAAAACGCATTGCGGTCTAGTTTCTCCATTAATTCCTATTGAAGTAAAACCCAGCTTAATATAGTCGTCGTCATATTTTCTTTTTGGAGGCATTTTTCTGAAAACGAAGTTTTAGTGATAATGTGGACAGGTATAAGATAATAAAAATGTGTTGTTTTGACAAGCTTTTATTTGTGAGGTCTATGGCCAGCTGTGGGAATGACGGTTAAAGTATCTACTGCTCAAGACGTATCAAATGAGCTCAAAGACGACGATATTATTAGGTAGGTACGGTCGAACAAGCTATTTGGTTTACAGTTTAACCCACAAATTACATTGTAAAATGTAAACCAAATAGCTTGTTCGACCGTACTTACCTATATTTACATATACATCATAATCTGCTCAATTATACCAAACAATTGCATTGTCACCGCAGATTTACAATGTGACGAAAACAAAGTAATTACTTACCTACGTAGTATTTATATCTGGAGTAGTTATTTACTATAACTACCTTCGTAGACTAAGGATATTAATTGCTTTTTGCTGTCGAACTTTAAAAATTAAACCAAGCACTCAGTAGGTACAACACTCGTCACTCTCTCAAGGCCACGTTATAAATCCCTACCGCTCATTACATCGTCGACGTTGCAAGTGAAGTGACGATCGACGACCTGTGCGGTCACGCCGCTAAAACAAGGAACGAATGGAACGAAACCCCCGCCCCCGCCCTCGTGCACCGCGTTTCGCTTTCGGACTCATGCCGCGCGCGCTTTTCGCTCGCAGCTCGCGGTGTTTTCGTTTCGATCGACTCATTACGTCACGCCACAATATTATTACGATGGCTTCGCGGACCACTTGGAATGCCTCCAGGGACCACTAGTGGTCCGCGGACCACCGGTTAAGAACCACTGTATTAGATCTTGCATGATGGAAGTGCAACCTAGGTACAGGTACTCAAATGTTCGAAACCCTCGCCTTCCAAACAACTCCTTTTATTTCACAATAGATGGCAAAAAGACGTGTTTGTAAATTATTTTTCATAAACACTTTGGACATAACGGACAGACAGCTAAGAACTGTTAAAAGTAAAACCAACAGCCATGGTATCGTAGAGCCTGAGCTTAGAGGAAAACATGACAACAAAAAAGGGTAGACCCTGAACTGCTCCAAAGCATCAGGAACCACATAGAGTTGATACCGAGGGTAGAACCCCATTATTTAAGAGCGACTACAAGTAGAGAGTACATTTCCGACAGTAAAACTCTAAGGGACCTCTGGACTGATTTTAACAATGATCAAAAAGAAAAAAGTTTGCCACAGTGCGACTATTGGTTATACTTGAATACTTTTAATAAAGAATTCAATATAAGTTTTTTTCAGCCGAAAAAAGACAGGTGTGAAACGTGTGTTGCGTATGAACTTGCTCCTGAAAGTACTAAAACACTGCTCAAATCGAACCGCGAGACCCACATTTGTGCTATTTATGATTTACAGTCCGTCATGTTATGTCCCAGTCCAAGTTATTTTTACTATTCTTCAAAAATAAACTGCCTTGATTTCACAATTACAGAATTAAAAAATGGAGAGGATGATAAAAAGTCTTACGGAGACGTTTACTGTTATTTTTGGGACGAGACTCAGGGGCAAAGGGGAGCCAATGACATAGGTTCATGTATTTTCGATTACTTACGAACCCTAAGCGCAAAAAACGCAGATAAAAAGTTACATGTAACATTTTACTCTGACAATTGCACTGGGCAGAACAAAAATAAAGTTATTGCTAGCCTATATTCATATGCTGTCGCTTATTTTGATAACATCGAAAGTATAACCCATAAGTATCTTATAAAAGGGCACACCCAAAATGAAGCGGATAATGTGCACAGCTTAATTGAAAAGGAAATTAAAAAGAACGAAAAAGCAGGGCCTATATACATACCTGTTCAATTTGCTACCTTGATCAAAAGCGCTCGGAAGTCTGGACCACCTTTCATAGTCAAAGAAGTTAATTATGAATTCTTCTTAAATCTCAAACTACTTCAAGAGCAGTGGGGTGGGGATACAACTTCAACGAAAACTTCCATAAAGAAACAATACTGTGGAATGATCTTAGAGTACTGAAATTTGATAAAGCGGAGATGTTCCACTTTTATTATAAAACATCATACTCCGATGAGATGTTTTCTCAAATCGACATGCGCAATAAACGTAAAAAAATGATGGGGTTCAATGAAATTGTAATTAAACAGCTGTATGAGCATGCACTTGAGTTAAAAGAAAATAAAAAAAGGGATCTCAAAGATTTAGTCAGAAAAAATTTAATACCTAGTATTTACGCTAGTTTTTACAACACTTTGTAAGAAACTTTAATTCAAATAATAGGTAATTGTCGTATGTGTCCATGTTCATGGACACATACGACAATTACCTATTATGAGATATTAAAATAACAAACTTTAAAGAAGTATGTTGTACCAAAAAGCTAAGTCTGAATTAGTGCAATAGGCAGAGTTTAATAGTTGATTAAGTACAACTGAATTATAACCAGAATACTGTTACTGTGGTAAACTGATAGATAAGTTATGCTATTAATACTGATTTTGATGTGATTCAAATACTTTAAATAACTATTTTTATTTTGGTTATGTTTCGTTAAATTTAAGAATTCGTTATTTAAACCAGTGAAAACAGAAGGTCTCATTATTTGGATTGTCTGAGTTAAGCAGAGTGTAATTAAAATTTGATTAGGTACTGTACTGTGTACTGTACTAGTATCTACTACTATGTTAAACTGAAAAGTTAGTGCTAATATAGGAATATTGTTGATTTGGATAAATATTTTATTAGTGTTATAGAAGAGTGATATTGATTATGTTTCGTTATAATATTTAAGAATTACTTACGTAAATGTTTGGTTTCCTACTTTATGACACGATTTTGATACAATTTTTTTAGTGTGATTATTATTAATGATCTCTATTAAGTCTAAGGAGTGATTTATTAAATGACACTTACACATACTTCACTGTTTTTATTTAGCTTTTTTGAAAAAATAAACAAAATCTTAAGAATGAAACTGACTTATTTTTAGAAAAAACATATTTTTTTAAAACAAAGTTAGAAATGAACAGACCTTTACCTAAAAAGGTCAGCAGAAATAAAAAACTTCTAATACTAAAGTGACCTATTTATTCGATTTTTTTTAAACTTTATTTTATACGAGAAAATCATATTTTTTTGCAAAAACTATATAATGTTTTTAAAGCTATTTAGTGAAACAATAAATTTCAACAGAAATTCATAACTTTTGTTACCATGTTTTAGTGTTATTGTAAAATGAACAGAACATGCTTAATACGACGGACACATTTTCGCTCTTTCCCAAAAATTAGCAATTTTGAGTTGAGTCACTTTCGTTCTCAGCGAGTTCGCAGCGATTCGCAGTTCTTGCGAATCTCAGACAACAATATTAAAAACATAAAATTATAACCTGCCTGAGATTATTTCAGCAAAACCTCTTTGCTTCAACAAAATTAAATGAACAAAAGACCTGTAATTGGCATGGGAACTGGCAAGAAACAATAAGAACTAAAGGAAAATGGTATGCGAAAATAAATCCAGTCATTAGTTCTGCGCCCTGGTTCACTAAATCTGTTCTTCCAAAGAGCAGAAAATTTTATACTACTCTAAATCGTCTTAGACTTGGTCATGGAAGATTCAACGCACATTTAGCCAGAATGAAAATTATAACATCGCCTGTTTGTGTCAATTGTGACTTAGGAAGTGATCAGACCCTAGATCATATAATTTTTGAATGCCCTGCTTATGACTTACAAAGAATTCTTCTAACTGATAAATTATTGGAAGTATATAAAACGCCAGCAAGCATCCCGCGCGACACTCAAGGTTTGCTGGAAAATCACAGTACATATTTAGCACTGTATAAATTTATTGACACCTCTGGATGGGCAATTTGACCGTTCGGGGCGACTTAGTAGAAGGATATGACCTTACTTCACAACATGATTAAGACGAATACACGGATATGACATCATATTATAATGATATTGACTATAATAATGAATACTGAAGACATGGCTCTGGCCTAACATAAATTTAAAACAAGGTGTAAACTATTATGCTGCCGTCATAATAAAGAAGGCCGTAACTGACAATTTTGTCAAAAATGAGTTATTACCATATTCAGAATCAGCAAAGAAAATGCTATCTTATGTTCTTACACACAAAGCTGTAAAAGCTGTAGCTCGCTTGAGATCAGAGATATCATAAGGATTTTAGCCGTAACTACGACACACATTCTGGTTTTTTAATTTGAAAAGCCTTAATTACACAATAACGGCCTTTTTTGTTAGTATTTTCGTATTGCTAGTCTGTAAGGCCGCAATTACCAATTAGGACTTTTTAATTAAGCAAAACTTTAAATTTAATACAAGAAAAAGCCCTAACTTCGCAATAAGGGCTTTTTATGTAAGTATTTCGAAGGGCCACGCGCGCGGTAGTGGTCGCGGGGAGAGGTAATATTTTGATTTTATCCGCGTTGCTCATAATGCAGCTAGCTAGACCACGCGAAAGAGGCCACGTGAGGTGCAGTGTGTGTGCGGTGACAACACGGGACGGCGCGGCTGCCATTTCTTCTTTTGAAATATTATTGATATCTTGGTAAGTAATGTTTGTTTAACGTGTTAATGACTTGCAAGTTATTTCTTGCACACAGACACATTAATTAACAGTGTAATAATAACTGTGTAATTACATGTACTTACGAGTTTTTTTACAGTTCAGCACACAACATTTGCTTGCGTTCATCTTACAAACAGTCCAAGTTTTCGTGCAAGGGTCAATCAAATACACACATCAAAAATGTCTAGGGATCAAGCATTTTTATGCGGATTTCTTGAGATTGAGATGTGGCTTTGTAATAAATTTATGATTTTATAAATTTATATGGATCCTTTTTGGTGCATTTCATAATTTGAATCAGGAACTCTCAATCAAATTCGAGTAAAAGATGAAAATAAGCTGTCAATATTTTCCCTATAAAAACATACAACGCATTGAAGACATTATTAGTGCTACTGTTTCCCTACTACTGATTAAAACCAACGTTATTATGGAGCGGCGACGTCATTTAAGCAGGGAAGAAATGCTCAGAGCCGTGGGAATGATAGAAGCTGGTTCCCGGCAACGTACTGTAGCTTTAGCTCTGAATACAAGTCAGAGTGTTATCAGTCGACTTTGGACACGTTACCGAAGCACTGGTACCGTGGCTGAGCGCCATGGAGGACGGTATCGCTGCACCACACGGAGACAAGACCGATACATTCAAATCTTAACTCAAGAGCTCCAACAATAACCGCCATGATGTTAGCCGTGAGGCTTCATCACTCTTCAGGGAACTTAATTAGCGACCAAACAGTCAGAAACCGCTTGCATGAAGTGAACCTTCATTCCCGAAGACCGCTACGGGTACCACCTATAGCAATGCACAATCGTAGGATTCGATATCAATGAGCTCTTGAACACAGAAATTGGGCAGAAGAACAATGGCGTTTCGTGTGCTTTTCTGATGAGTCTCGTTTTGGTATGAGACCGGATACAAGACGTATACGACACTGGAGAACCCCTGGACGCCAACAGCGATTAAAATCCTGCCAGGAAGTCCATCCTTATAGTGGTGGAACCATCATGGTATGGGCGGGTATTTGGATCGGCGGAAGAACTGAGTTGATTTGGATCAGAGGCAACCTCAACGCTCAAATTTATGCTGAGACGATTGTATCAGACGTCATCGTTCCTCTACAAGTGCAAATCGGTCCCTTATTTCAGTTAATGCATGATAATGCACGACCGCACACCGCAAGAGTTGTAAGACAGACTCTCGCCGCAGCTAACATCAATGTCCTGCCCTGGCCTGCTCAGTCGCCAGACTTGAACCCGATTGAGCATGCATGGGATATGCTACAGAGAAGAGCTCTGCCGAATATGGAGGGTATCCAGTCGCAAGAAGACCTTTTTTTGTTGTTGCAACGAACATGGGCGGCCATTCCACAGCGTGATTTGGATGAACTCATTTTGAGTATGCCAAACCGATGTTCTTGTGTTGTTAGTGTTCGCGGTAGAAACACGGATTATTAATTGTTTAAGTTACCCAATAAAATTTTAAAGAAAACTGTTATTTCAGTCTTTTTTTCGAACTTTAATGTTAGTGGTTCAAATGTCAAAAATCCCTTTATTAGGAAAATGGCAAATTTCTTTATTAATGCAAAGGTGACTTGGTTTATCGTTACTGTGACAAACGAAAACACTTTATTTGATGAATCCTTAAAGAAAATTTTAATTAATATCAATCAGGAGAAAAGTTATTGCAAAAATATATGTTGATCCCTAGATACTTTTGATGTGTGTAGAACGGTGTCGTCGGTATCCAATACTTTGCCAGGTCAATGTTTAGAAGCAGAATCGTCAATGTCCATACAAGCCAAGTCGTCAAGAAAAATCCACAAATTAATCGGAGCGCATCCATTCACTCGGAAAGAGAAAAAACGGATAATTATTATTTTGAAAGTTTGACAACAACTTATTGTTTTTTTTTTAAATCATATTTTTGGCATGGCTTCTGGCCTTTTGTTCTTTAAAATTTACGCGAACTACGTTCCTTTTTCCCGGTTTATTAAAACAGTTTCAATAATTATCGTTTCATTACTGGATGATTTTATCCATCTAAACAAACGTTGTATGATAACACAATAAATTTAAAAGCTGTTTGAACTCCATAAATATTTTTATTTAGAATAAAAAATATTCATTATTTTAAGAAAATCTGATTAAAATGGAGCATAAATTTAGAGTTAAACCTTGAAAATATTGAGAACAGCGCCATCTATCAATAAGTCAATTAAACTTTTGAAATTAATATACGACTAAATTAAAAATCTATTGAACTGAGTGGTGTCTCTTCAAAAGCAGAAGCCTACCTGAAGTGGTGGGTTATGATTTCCTTACTTTTGTTCTAAGTTATAGCACCGTGTATGGGAGTAGACCTGTACAGTTTTTTGAACCTGCGCAGGCGACCGGCGCAAAATCGAAAATCAATTATATCTAATGTCACCGTATGGTGTACCTGAGTGTGTGTGCGTGTACTCCGGTCGCCTGCGCAGGTCGCGTCATTTGTTTTCTAGTATCGGTCCTGTATGGACGATCGTCGCGTCGCTCGCATCACAACACGCGAAAATGGCGCCACGAGTCTCAACTAAAAGAGTTCTTGAAGATTTTATAGAAATATATAGAACTCATCCATGTCTTTGGCAAGTCAAAAGCAAAGAGTACCAGATCGAGAGAAAAAAGAATCTGCGTATCAATTGCTCATAGATAAATTGAGAGAAATTGATCCAGATGCGAACAAAGAAGCTGTTGTGAGGAAAATCAATAATTTGAGAAGCAATGTGAGGAAGGAAAAGAAGAAATATGGACTATCTTTCAAAATCAAAATCAAAATCAAAGCATTTATTTCAAGTAAGCCAGTTACAGGCACTTTTGAATTGTCGAAACAAAGATGAAAATTAAATGTAGCTACAGTCCCAGTCACAAGACATAAAAACTGTGAAAGTACTGTAGTTGCCCATTCCCTAGCGTAGATCTCTATGGAGAGAAGAACGGGCAAGAAACTCCATGGACACTCTTTTAAATCAGAATATTGTTACAAAATCTTGGTTCATGTTGAGATGGTATATTATGTGAGAACAATGTAGCAAGATGTGCACGTTAAAAGTGTCCACAGCAAAAACACACAAACAAAAAAAATACAATTCAAAATAATTCATTCAAATAAGCCATGGCAACTAAGAGATGACCAGTCACAACTGACAGCGCCCGTTCACGGACATGACGCATGGATCAGCACCATTCAACTCAACCATTTTGAAGGGAACTAAATGATCCGACACATGCGCCACCATCAGCGAGACATTTGAGTGAGCATGACATACTCTAAACCGCCAGGGCACATTCAAGTCAAGAAAAGACGTAGGTTTCCAGTGAATGATAGCTTTCTAGTACATAGTACTCACACAATATGGGCTATGCATTTATATAATACTAAGGAGATTGAATCTATACAATGCAAAGATAGTTGTACAATCTTCAGCAGCTCCAACAATACATTTTAATGCTATCAATTTATGCGCCCCTGTCCTTGTGGAGCAGGACCAGCATTGAGCCAAGCATTTTTATCAGCGATATAATCGCTCAACTTGTAATATGCTTGCTTACATAGTGTGCGTTTAATGCATGTTTTAAATTTCGTCTCATTCAGTTCAAGAATACTTTGTGGAATTTTATTATAGCATCTCAAACAGTACCCCATGAAAGATGAGTCTACTTTAGCGAGTCGGAAACCTGGCTGAACTAGTTGGTCCCTATTTCTAGTACTGTAATTATGTCTGTCACCCCTTTTACCAAAAAGGTGTAGATTTTTTCTGACGTACATTATGTTTTCGTAGATGTATTGACAATGTACCGTCATGATGCCAATATCCTTAAACAGTTCCCTTAGAGAATCGCGCTTACGAAGATTATATATGGCCCTGATGGCTCTTTTCTGCAGAATAAATATAGACTCAATATCTGCAGCCCGTCCCCACAGTAAAATGCCATAAGACATTATACTATGAAAGTAACTAAAATAAACCAGTCTAGCGGTATCTACATCAGTATACTGACGGATTTTTCTAATGGCATAGGCTGCTGAACTTAGCCGCCCCGCAAGAGAAGTCAAATGAGAACCCCATTGTAGCCTTGAATCAAGCGTAATCCCCAGGAAAACCGTTTTATCTACGAATTCAAGTTTCTCTTTATTCAATATTATATCACAATCACTACTTTTAACATTCGGTAAAGCAAATCTTATGCATTTGGTTTTTTTTTCATTTAATACCAAATTGTTTGCTGTGAACCAATTTTGGACCTGAAGTAGGGCATTATTCACGTCATCTAGAATCTATTAAAATCTATTTAAAGTCTGGGGCATCTGGTGATGATGTGTACTTTTTATTACTTTTATTTACTATTTAAATTGTGGTACTACGATTTATTTAATTTCATTCATGATCAATGCACTCCCAGGCAATCTTCGTCCAACTTGGATAGTGATGACGAAAATAGTTGTGAAGTAAGTAAAATATTTTGTAGGTACTACATATTATACCTATTTTTTATTAAGTTGAATAAAACACATTATTATTTACAGTTAAAATCCAAATATATCTGAATAACAGGTAGTAGGTAGATAGTAGGTACTGTAGCTAGATGATCCTCTGAGGTGAGATGATCCTTTTTTATTGCAACGAAACTATTAGCGACATCTAGTTGTTTTCATTGGTAAAACGTAGTCCCCGATATTCCCAAGCCGCAGTCAATCGTAATGGCGTCGTGAGAGACAACCAATTTTTTTGTGGAAAGAAACAAAAATTACGTGACGTTGATCTAAGGTAAGGCTGACTTTAAGTTTATATCAAATGTGATCTAGGTAGTCTATTGTAAAGGCTGTTGTTTTAGTACCTTTGTTTATTGCTCTATTTTGTTTTTTTAATGGCGTGGTAACAGTTTAAAAGATATAGGTTATGTTATCGAACATTGAATAAAAAAGTTGATGTTGGGGCGAGATGATTATGATACTGGTGTACAAGATGATCCCTACGGATCATCTTGTACGTCATCTTGAACCATTTGTATGTTAATAGATTATGTTTTAATATATTTATGTTTTTCTAACAAATATGACATAATTAAATAGCCAGCAATAGGGACAAAATATTATTAGACTTGTATTCGTTCATTTTATCGATTTCAATTAATAACAAAAAATACTTTATCTTGTTTTAGACTATGCCTCGTAATTATAAAAGAAAAACTAATCGTGGTGAGTGGTCAGAAGACTCCATGATCAAAGCGCTGGATTCTGTACAAAATGGTGTGCCATATAGAAAAGCAAGTAAACAGTATGGAGTGCCTGTTATGTCACTTAAAAGGAGGGCTAAAGGCAAAAATAAAGTAGCTGTTGGTGCAATAAAATATTTAGGTGGCAAAAAATCAGTTTTTACGTCAGAACAGGAAATTGAGCTAGTGAGGCACATTCATGATATGGAGACGAGGATGTATGGATTAACGCGACAAGATGTTTTAAAATTGGCATATCAACTTGCAGTTAAAAACAATATCACCCACCCTTTCCACAGAGAAAAAGTTGGATTTGATTGGCTGAGAGGATTCCGTCAGCGGCATCCAGATATAGCCCTTCGTGCTCCTGAATCCACTTCAACTGCTCGGGCACGGGCCTTTAACAAACCTGTGGTAGACAGGTTTTATTCCGTGTTAAGATCCATTCAAGAGACCAGAAACCATCCATGTCATCGAATCTATAACGTTGACGAAACGAGCGTTTCTACGGTACCCACCAAAAACTCAAAGGTGTTTGCAAGCACTGGACGCAAACAGGTAGCACGAGTTACATCAGCTGAAAGGGGGGAGACCACGACAGCTGTAATTTGCATGTCTGCTTCTGGAACTTTTGTTCCACCCATGTTTATCTTTCGAAGGATTCGAATGAAGATAGAACTAATGGATGGTGCACCGCCGGGATCCACATGGGCATGCAATTCATCTGGATGGATGAATCTGGAAGTTTTTACCAAATGGTTCGATCATTTTTTAAGCCACGCAAAGCCTTCTGCAGAGGACCCAGTGCTGTTGATTTTAGATGGCCACCTTTCACACACAAAAAATTTGGAATTAATTTTGAAAGCTCGGGAAAACCACGTCACCATTGCCTGCCTGCCTCCACACTGCACCCATAAACTACAGCCTTTAGATGTCAGTATGATGTACCCCTTGAGCGTGTACCACAATCAATCACTCGAAAAGTGGATGAACAACAATCCTGGCAGACCAGTGACTGTTTTTCAAATTGCAAAGATTTTTGGAGAGGCTTACTTAAAAGCAGCAGTCCCATTAAATGCCATCAATGGGTTTGCCAAAACCGGCATATATCCTTTCAATCCGGATGTGTTCACCGAAGCTGATTATGTCGCTGCTGCAACAACCGAAATGGAATTAAATGAAGACTTAAATTTAGCAGAAATGCCTAATACGAATTTAAACACAGAGCAACTGCCAGAGACGGGTCCAACATTTCTACCATAATGTTAGATTCAGTAGGGTAAGAAATAAGTAAACAATTTACTTTAAATAACTTTACTTTGGCATACAAGCATAATGTACATCACAACAAATCACTCATGGTTCAATTAATATTAGCATTGTCCAAAACAAACCCACTGTGTGTATAATTCTGTAAACTGTCTTGTTAAAATGCATAAGCTCTTGAGATAGGTAGTTTGATGTAGGACTTGTTGAATTCTTCACTTCTAAATGTATTTCTATATAAACGTTTTCTAAATGTTTAAAGCCTCAATAATTGTACTAGGCTCTAATTAAGTTTAACTTTGGTTTGTTTACTTTGAAGATAGGTTTTGAATTATGTCAATTATGTCATTAATGTCACATGACAAGCACAGATCTTAATCATAATTTTTGTAGAAAAAGGAGATGTGTAACTGTATTGACATCGGTCAAAGAATGTATCGGTAGATTTATTATCTGTGGCAACTTTTGAAAAATAAAGCATCTTTTCTATCTAACGATCATACACCTACTACCTACCTACTACCTATTATTCAGATTTATTTGGCGTTAGGTATAGTTATTAGCTTCCGTGTAATTTTAAATGTAAATAATAATGTGTTTTATTTCACAACTATTTTCGTCATCACTATAAAAGTTGGATGAAGATTGCCTGGGAGTGCATTGATCATGAATGAAATTAAATAAATCGTAGTACGCTAGTACCACAATTTAATACAGTATAGGGGAAAGGTGTACGAGATGATTCACTTAAGGGAGAATGCTTGTAGTTTAAACGACATTTATGTTAATGCAGATGTAAAAGCGTTTATTCATAGTAAATTTATCAGTCTACCTGTTTTCATACTCATAATATTAATATTTTAGATCTAATAATATTATAATTCACGTTTTTTAAAACGCTACCAAAGAATCATCTTGTACACCCCGGTGTCCAAGTTGATCCCTACGGTAGGGGCAAGATGATCCTGGGGATCGTGTTGCCCCCAGTTTGGGAATGTCCTAGGTTTCGGTAGAATTAAATAAACAATAACTTATCAGAGTTTACTTTATTTATTATTACAAAATTAAACATCTTATAGACCTTGACATAAGTAGAATGAGCCAGTCTTATTAAATAATATTCAGTCTCGATACAATTAATAGGTAACAATCATCACATATGAGATCAATCGTTAAGTAAATGTTTAACAAAATTATATATTCTTCTATAATAATAGGAATGACATATCGCACTATCCATACCATAATCAACGTTAAACGAAAAATCTTATAAAATAGTAATTTACTCACTTAAAAAGAAATAACTTTTCTTATAATTTACCAAATAAACAATCAAAATGAAACTCAAAAATACAACTTTTATAGTTCTAAACGTCGTTTTCCAGGAGTTGTTGCACATAAATCACATGTGAATTCATCAGGATCATCGCTATCTATCCCTGCACAAGCTTCATGACCCCATTTTTGGCATAAACAGCATTTTATCCACCCCTCGCCCCTGTTATCTTTGGAAAATGTTTCAGTGCAGAATAGACATTCTGCGTCTTCTTCTTCTTCTTCGGATGACTCTGACACAAAATTCGTTTTCTTTCTTTTATTTGACATTCCTTTGCCTACTCCTTTCCCTTTGTTTTTAGGATGAGTTTTTTTTACATTCTTAGCTTTTTGAATTTTTCTATTTTCTTTATCGGTCTTTTTATTTCTTTCATCCTCTAAATATTTTTTGTATGGCGTGCTAGTTAGAATCGACGTGTCCATTCGTTTTCTCTTCAGGTGAATTTTGGTAAGTATGTCTCTTCTCATTTTTGAGGGGATATATAATCGTAGTCCAATAGCTATTATATCTTCTAGTAAAATCAAGCTGTCTCTGTGATTATAGAAAGGTTTCAATTCTTCCTCTATGTCTTTGTAATGGGACCAACCTTCCTTTATATATCTGTAGAGTTTCTTAGATACATTATCCTCTTGTTGAGCTTCTCTGACTTTTTGAAGTCGTTCATCAGAGAAAGGCATGTCTTTGATTATGCTGAGGAATGTTGTCTTGTCAAGTCTGTCTTCTTTTTCTAAGATACCTATCTTTATCTTTTTCTTGTGTTGGAAGTGGTGCTCTTGACAACAAATCAACTGTGTACATGTACTTACCTGGTACATGCACTACATTGTAGTTAAATGGTGTCATCCTCATGCGGAATCTTTGGAGTCTGGTTGGGAGGTCTGATATAGGTTTTGATCCTAGAATGGATACAAGCGGTTTATGATCTGTACGTACGGTAAAGACTTTTAGACCTTGGAGGTATAGTTTGAATCGTTCACAGGCCATAGTTGTTGCACACGCTTCTTTTTCTACCATTGCATACCATTGTTGAGTAGGTGTGAATGAAGAAGACCAAAAATGAACTGATTTCCATTCATCTCCATGTTTTTGTTCTAGTACAGCACCTATTCCCTGCTGGGATGCATCTGCTGAGACTCTGGTCTCCAATTGGGGGTCATAATGTGCTAACTGAGGGGCTGAAGTTAACAGCATTTTGATTTCTTGGAATGCAGTAGAATGTTCATTATTCCACGCTCTTGAAGTCTTTCTTTAGCAAGTCACGCAGAGGTTTTGTTACATCAGCTATGTTTCCTAGAAATCTGAGGTGCTGATTGACTGCTCCCATGAAACTTCTCAATGCTGTTAAGTCTTTGGGTATGGGTAAGTCAATTGAAGGGGTTGCACTCCATTGGCTGTGACTTTATATCCCAGAAATGTGCATTCTGTTGTTCTGAAAATACACTTCTCACGATTCAAGGTTACTCCAGCATTGTGAAGAGCTTTTAATACTTCTCGCAGGTTTGTATCATGTTCTTCTACTGTTTTACCATAAACCAGGGTGTCATCAACATGGTTTACACAACCTTTTATGCCTGACAATATTACAGATATTTTCCGCTGGAAAACTTCACTAGATGAGTGCGCATGGGCATTCTATTAAACCAGTACCTTCCAAATGGAGTGATGAAGGTTGTGAGGTCTTTACAGTCTTCAGTTAATTCTACTTGAAAATAGCTTTTCAATGCATCAATTTTGGAAAACATTTTGGCTCCGGCTAGTTGTGCTAGACATTCCTCGACTGTTGGCAGAGGGTGAAATTCTCTCATCACTGCCTTGTTCAGCTCTGTGTAGTCAACCGTCATTCTTACCTTATCGGTGTTACCCTTCTCTATTACTGGTACCATAGGAGCGCACCACTCTGTAGCGTGTGAGACCGGTTCTATTACCTTCATGTCTTGGAGAGTCTTCAAAGTTTTCTCTACTTGAGGTCTGATAGGTATAGAGATGTGTCGTGGCATTGTAACTGCATAGGGTGTTGCATCTTTCTTCAACTGTATGTGGTACTTGCCTTCCATTACACCAAGACCTTTGAACATTTCTTTATATTCATCTTCAGGATGGGTGTTGTTAGAGATTTGCACCTGCATAATTTGTGCTCCCTCATGCCACTTTATTATGCCAAAAGCATCACATTCTGGTAGTCCAAGTAGTGGGGTGTGTTGGTCTTCCAGTATATATATCAGTAAGTTTTGTATTACCTTGCCAAGTCATCTGAACATTTTTGCATATTCCACATCCTGGTAATACTATGCCACAGGGTCCCAAAAGTTTCTCTTGTACTTGTATAGGCTTAGGTAGTTTCAGCTTGATCCTAAGTTCTGGGCTGATTACTGTCTCAGATGCTCCGGTGTCTATCTATCTATCTATCATGGGGTTTAGGTTTCCGCACTTAGTCCTTGAAGTGGACCATTGTGCGTGTGCTCCGGTGTCTATTTTAAACTTTATCTTCTGTCCATTGACTTCTATGCTTGCAAATTAAGTTTAGAGCGTGCTATCTTCGGTGTAGTAACTGAATCAATGATTTTCTCTTTTTCAATACTTCCAAAGAAAAAGTTTTCATCTGCTATCTCATTTACACTCTTAGATGTAAGTACTCTCTTTTTTATCCACTTTCTTTTTCTTGCACACAGCCAACCAATGACCACGGACGCAGCATCCATTGCACGTAGATTTTGTTGCTTCACACTCAGAGAACTTGTGTTTTGGGTTACGACCACATTTTCTGCACATATCTGATGTTTGGCCTTGTTTAATAGGCTTTTTAAATTTATTTACTAGATTTACCTCTGGTGGAGGGTTAGGTAGAGTGGGGTTTAGTACCTCCATGTTAGCTTCAACCATCTCGGCGTGCCTCACTCTATTAATCACCGTTTCTAGTTTAGGTTCCTCTTCAAGATTTTGGATAGCCTTAGACAATTCTGTATTTCTCATGCCGGCTACGATTCTGTCTCGTATAAGTTCGTCTTCGAGCTGCCCAAATTCACATTTCTTTGCTAAGCCATGTAGATCCGTTATGAAGTCGTCTATGCTTTCTAGCTCACTTTGTATTCTTTGGTTGAAGCGTGCTCTGGCATACATTTTCGTCTTTCTTGCAGTGTAATAGGTGTCGAATTTAGTTTTGACGATATCGTAGGACTTTTTATCCGACTCACTCAATTTCAAGTAAGTAGGTATGTCATTTGCTTTGCTTCCCAATAAGTATAAGAAAGTGTTTACTTGTGTTTCGCTTGGCATATACCTGAGACGTGTCGTTTCCCTATACTGCTCAAATCTGGTGATCCAGTTTGACCAGTCGGCGGCTTTGAAAGTAAATTGTTGAGGCGGTGGTGTGGACATTCCGGGTAGTAAAGATGCAATATCCATCTGAGTGGTAAGACCTGATGCTGGCTGGGACTGTTGTGTCAACTGCAATTGTAGTTGTTGTATGAGTACCATTTGTGCATCTATTTGGCTTTTTAACTCGTCCATGATGAAAAATTACACTTTTTACGGATCCCACCGCTGTCACCATGTATGATCGTTTGAAAAGATGCTTTATTTTTCAAAAGTTGCCACAGATAATAAATCTACCGATACATTCTTTGACCGATGTCAATACAGTTACACAGTAGGTAGGTAGTAGTAGGTAGTTATGTAAGAAAAGAACAATGAACTTTATTTCAGATTTAAGTGGCGGCCACCATAATATAACAGAACACAGAACAGAACTACTTCGCTCTTTTAATCGTAATTTAGTTTAGGTACATGATCATCTTGCCATGGTACTCTTCCTTCCTGATTAAAATAATTCATAAAATTTTCTCGGACAATCTTCGCGGCGTTCAAAATATTTCCTGGGTTTCTTCTTTCTAAGTTTTCCATCGTACTATTTTGTGTATTATATCCTTCAGAAATAATAGTCCCGTGTTCGGGGTTTTCTCGATAGAAACATTTTTGAGGTGCTTATGACTTTTTTGAGTGTTCAATTAAAAAGTTATGTAATGCACAGGAAGCTTTGATTACTTTATCGATATTTTCGGGTTCTAAATTTATATGAGTATAAAATATCCGAAATCGTGATGCCAGTATCCCGAAAGCCTTTTCTACAGTGCGCCTAGCCCGAGATAATCTGTAATTCAGGATTTTTCTTTCTTAAATCTGCCTGCCGAAACGGTTTTATTATATCGCGGCGTAATGGAAATGCGTCGTCTGCCACAAATACATACGGCAAATTTCGGTTACTTCTTGTTAACGTTTCACTGCATGGCATGTGTATTTCATTATTTTCTAATTTTTCAAAAAATACAGTATTTTGTAGTACCCCTCCATCGGATATTCTACCATTCATGCCAACATCTATGTACACAAATTGGTATTTTGCATTAACAATTGCCATAAGAACCACACTATGATGTCCTTTATAATTATAAAAATAGGATCCACTATCAGCCGGTGGAACAATCGCTATGTGTTTGCCATCTATTGCACCAAGACAATGAGGGAAGTTCCATCGTTCTTCATACATCTTTGCTATTTCTTTCCATTCTTCTTCAGATGTAGGAAACTGAAATATAAAAAACAGCATTATCCAGCATAAAATAACTAGGTAACTACTTATTCTATATAAATATATACCTATACTTATATAAAAAAAATTCAGGGAGACAACACTCAAGATTCTTCAACTATCGATTATAACAGTGAATCGAGTGATAATAACGAGGCCCAATCAATCGAGGTTTATCAATCCTCTCCTATTTCCAATAGGACATATACCCCTGTAAGTTTTGTTTCTTCAGGAAGTACCTTCCTTTTCCAACCAGTCAACATTCAGAGAATCTTTCTCAATCATTTCAAACTAACCAGCTACTTAGCACTCCCCAGGCCAATCCCCACGAAACACAAATGCAAACACCTATAAATAATTCCTGGAAACCAGCCTGGTGAAACAGAGGTAGTTCTATCCATTCCAGATACTGCAGCGACATTCCTTAATACTTTCAGCGCTGATAATGTATAATTTGTACGTGACAGTTACATTTTTGTACACACATCAAAAATGTCTAGGGATCAAGCATTTTTATGCGGATTTCTTGAGATTGAGATGTGGCTTTGTAATAAATTTATGATTTTATAAATTTATATGGATCCTTTTTGGTGCATTTCATAATTTGAATCAGGAACTCTCAATCAAATTCGAGTAAAAGATGAAAATAAGCTGTCAATATTTTCCCTATAAAAACATACAACGCATTGAAGACATTATTAATGCTACTGTTTCCCTACTACTGATTAAAACCAACGTTATTATGGAGCGGCGACGTCATTTAAGCAGGGAAGAAATGCTCAGAGCCGTGGGAATGATAGAAGCTGGTTCCCGGCAACGTACTGTAGCTTTAGCTCTGAATACAAGTCAGAGTGTTATCAGTCGACTTTGGACACGTTACCGAAGCACTGGTACCGTGGCTGAGCGCCATGGAGGACGGTATCGCTGCACCACACGGAGACAAGACCGATACATTCAAATCTTAACTCGAAGAGCTCCAACAATAACCGCCATGATGTTAGCCGTGAGGCTTCATCACTCTTCAGGGAACTTAATTAGCGACCAAACAGTCAGAAACCGCTTACATGAAGTGAACCTTCATTCCCGAAGACCGCTACGGGTACCACCTATAGCAATGCACAATCGTAGGATTCGATATCAATGGGCTCTTGAACACAGAAATTGGGCAGAAGAACAATGGCGTTTCGTGTGCTTTTCTGATGAGTCTCGTTTTGGTATGAGACCGGATACAAGACGTATACGACACTGGAGAACCCCTGGACGCCAACAGCGATTAAAATCCTGCCAGGAAGTCCATCCTTATAGTGGTGGAACCATCATGGTATGGGCGGGTATTTGGATCGGCGGAAGAACTGAGTTGATTTGGATCAGAGGCAACCTCAACGCTCAAATTTATGCTGAGACGATTGTATCAGACGTCATCGTTCCTCTACAAGTGCAAATCGGTCCCTTATTTCAGTTAATGCATGATAATGCACGACCGCACACCGCAAGAGTTGTAAGACAGACTCTCGCCGCAGCTAACATCAATGTCCTGCCCTGGCCTGCTCAGTCGCCAGACTTGAACCCGATTGAGCATGCATGGGATATGCTACAGAGAAGAGCTCTGCCGAATATGGAGGGTATCCAGTCGCAAGAAGACCTTTTTTTGTTGTTGCAACGAACATGGGCGGCCATTCCACAGCGTGATTTGGATGAACTCATTTTGAGTATGCCAAACCGATGTTCTTGTGTTGTTAGTGTTCGCGGTAGAAACACGGATTATTAATTGTTTAAGTTACCCAATAAAATTTTAAAGAAAACTGTTATTTCAGTCTTTTTTTCGAACTTTAATGTTAGTGGTTCAAATGTCAAAAATCCCTTTATTAGGAAAATGGCAAATTTCTTTATTAATGCAAAGGTGACTTGGTTTATCGTTACTGTGACAAACGAAAACACTTTATTTGATGAATCCTTAAAGAAAATTTTAATTAATATCAATCAGGAGAAAAGTTATTGCAAAAATATATGTTGATCCCTAGATACTTTTGATGTGTGTAGTTTTTCAATTAAACTTTTTTTTATCTTAATAAATATTATCCGTAATAAATTACAGTGTTTTAAATTAAATACTCACCTTCAAATAATCTTTCATAAGAACTTTATACAAGGCCTCACATGTTTCAGGAATAATTTTTCCAAGCGCTTGAGGTGAAATAATTGCTGAAAATTTTAGATCCTCATAACTTCTGCCGGTTGCGAGAAATCTCAATGTAACTGATAATCTTTCGTGCGTAGAAATACTATTTCTCATAACTGTATCCTTTTTTTTTTATCACAGGAGTAACCATTGCAAGTAAGTTTAGGTACGTTTTCTCGTCCATTCTGAGATAATTTTTAAAATCTTCAGGTTCTAATTTTAAGTCATTTAATAAATTAACATGACTATAACTTTTCCTTTCCAATAACCAATGCTTACACCACTTTTTTCGCTTCCTTTTCACTGTTTTTGTATCTTTTTTCTTCAAAATTAAAGCAAGGCCTAACAATGCCAACGCGTCATCGTCCTCAATCGATGCCATCGCAAAAAGAACTGAAGACCGCTCAGGTAGACCGGAACGTCCCCATACACGCGGGGGCAAACCTGCACAGGTAATCTCTCCGGTAGATGTCCGGTAGACCGTAGCGTGTATGGCCGGCTTAATCTAAGTAACCGGCGCTAGCGCACGTTGATGTTATTTCTTGTAAATTCTCTTCATCTTCTCTTTTTGCAACGCTAAGTGTTATCCTCGCCATTAACGACGTAGAGTAGAGCCTCCTAGAGGTTCCTCCGTCTGTTGTGTGCCGAAACACCTAAGTGTTGTGTACGATATAGTGACTCTAGTTTTTGTTTTCAAACATGAAGGAGAATAAAAGGAAATGTTTTAAGTGTGGTTCTTCTCCTGTCGATGACCCCGCAACCACATTATTTAGGTTTCCAAAACCTGGTTCCACAAATATTCTCCGGTAAGTACTCCTCTAATATTGGCTAGATAGATGCACGCATTCTCCACTAGACAATCTATGTTTATCTTGTTATATTATGCCCCCTAATCCAGATTTGTGTTTGGATTGGTTATCCGTAATATCATACTAAGTAACTATTGCATAGGTACATAATTAACTTTTTCTATTTCTTTCAGTTGTGAAATATGGGCAAAGTATTTCTGTCCAGACAAATCATGGTCAAACAAGGACTTTCAGATGAAACTACACACTGAACACAGAATGCTATGTCATCTGCATTTTAAGGAAACAGCATTTGTGGACTTCCCATTCAAGAACAAATTGAGACGTTTTGCTTCACCAGATGTGAAGGTAAGCTAAACAGTGAGAACCAAATTTTAAGTAATAACGGCGTTAGGTGTTGTGGGACACCCAACAGAAGTGGAGCTTCTTATGCATTGTATATAAAATCTACTAAAGCTATACAAATATGAGTAATTGAAAAGAGTTAATTAATACTGGATGCTGCCTGTCTCACTTATACACTTTTGTACTCTGTCTAGCTCATTCCACTTGAGTAAAAATAACCGAACCAATGAAGTGCACTGGATCACCGCACCGCACACTTTTTCTGAGTTAGGTCTCCATCCCAGACTTGTATCAATAATGGGTGCCATCACGCACAATGGTACACTTCAGGGACTAAGTTCGGAAACCTAAACCCCATGATAGATAATGTGTGCCATTCAATCTGTTAAGGTTATAACAATGAAGCGTAATTATAGATACAATGACATTGATAATGTACCCTTAATGGTTATGGGTTATGTGAAAGATGATATAGTTAATAAGTGAGCACTGAGATGACGGTTGAGAGCTGATTGACATGTATGCCAACCCCAAATAAATTGGGATAAGGGCAGGAGGATGACGTTAAGTTAAAATCATAAAAATCTCTATTAATAACTTAGCATTTCATTATATAATATAACTTATGGTATACTTTCTTTGCAGGATATAACCATGCCATTTCTACAAGTTGATAATATTAGAGAACCTGTAGCGGGTCCTTCACAGCCTCTTGTGGATATATCCAATAGATCTTTCCCCTCAACAGTTAATCTCTCGGGACCCTCTGGAATTAGTAACAAAATTCCAGTTGAAAATAATTTTTTTTATAAAATGCAAGAAATATTTGCGAAAACTTTGTCTCTTGAAAAAGCAATTGAAGCACATGAAAACCAAAAAATATCAGCAAAAATTAAGCACCAGTGATGCTGTGACGAAACTCACAAATAAAATAAGCCCGAATTTTGCTTTATTACTGCAAGCACAAATTAGAAATTTTAAGAAGACTGCCAAGGGACGTAGATGGACTGCTGAAGATAAAATTACTGCATTAAGACTATATAAAAGATCTCCCACTTGCTATAGATTACTAAGGCAAATGTTTTGCCTTGCAGCTCCTACAACTTTAAAAGTGCTATTGCAAAAATGTAAACTAAATGTTAGCATCAACAAACAGCTGTTTGAAATTGTTGGGAAGTTTTCTTCAGCACAAGAAGCTGTTAATAATGAATATGTATTAATGTTTGATGAAATGGCATTAAAAAAAAATTTACAATATAATGTGAAAGCAGATATTATTGAAGGCTTCCAAGACCATGGTGTGCAGGGTAGAACTGCACAACTAGTGTCTTATGCACTAGTATTCATGGTTGCTGGGATTCGAAAAAAAATAAAGCAACCCATGGCCTATTATTTATCGGGCTCTTCAGTCACTGCTGATAGATTAACAGTCCTAATAAAAGAGGTAAGCATAATTATTTACAGTCACTGTAAAGTATAATGTTAATAATATACCGACTCTATGGTGCAGTTGCCTTGCATAAACTTTACCAATTTATAGCAAAATATGAAAATCAAATGTTTATTTTTCAGGTGCTTGAACAATGCCATGAACATGGCATTAATGTAGCAGCAAGTGTGTGTGACATGGATGGAGTCAATAGAAGGGCCTTAGGCATTTTAGGGGCAACTGCTACCTGTCCACAATTTGAAATAAATAATAAAAAAATTGTTGCACTTTTTGATCCACCTCATTTAATAAAGTGCTTTAGAAATTTATTTTTAAAGTATGACATACAATGCTTAACAAATATAACATCAGCTGATGGAAACCAGGGAAAAGGTAAACATTAGGGAAGGGCGGGCAATAAGAACATAGTGGGCAAGAGGGGTATATCCTCTACCACGCGGTTAATACAAGAACGAGACAAAACATTTGCGTATAGCGCTAGCGCACTTCCTTCACAATACAATTCAGTCAGCCGCGGCGAGCCGCGCGTGTATGGTGGATGCATTGGACACCTTGTCAATTCCCGCGCAAAAAAATAAAATATTTTAAAGGTAAGTACCCTTTGAAATTGATGGTTTATGTAAAGCTTATTGTATATCAAGCTTGTTGTTTTTGATAATTGAGCTTGGTTTGTGTGTTATCTAATGTGAGTGCTTTCAGCCAAAAACATTACGACTGTTATTATTATTTTGTCGAGGTTACGGTTAGCGGGGGGTGTCGGGCATAACGAGAGCGGGCAAAACGGGTAATACCCTTTTTGCCCGCCAAATATTATATATGTGGCTATGGTTTGTTTTTGTTTCTCAATACTAATATGTCTATTACAGATGGTGTATAATTACACAAGACGAACACTGAGAGCTTCTTGGTCAGAGCGTACGATGCGAGAAGCTATTAACGAAGCCAAAAAAAGTAGCATCAAAGGAGCTTCCGTAAAATATGGAATACCATATAGCACATTACAGCGACGTGTCAAGACAGGGTCTTCTATTAAGAAACTAGGCAGGTTCACTCCTATTTTTACAGAAGCAGAAGAACTAGAGCTGGTACAGCATCTTAAGGACCTAGATGCACTCTTTTACGGTCTTACCAAGACAGAATTCTTGCAATTAGTTGGCGAGTTTGCAAAGCGCAAAAATAAACAAACGCCTTTTAAAAGCAATGTGGCAGGCAAACAATGGTATAAAAACTTTAAAAAACGTCACCCAGAAATTGTATTGCGAACCCCTGAATCTACATCCATAGCTTGGCTACAAGCATTTAATAAACCAGCGGTGAATAGGTTCTATGATTTATTACAAGATATCATAGAAAAAGAAAATATCAGGCCAGACATGATCTTTAACATGGATGAAACAGGTGTCAGAACATCATCTACAAAACAACCCAAGGTGCTGTCAGTTTATGGAAAAAAGCAAGTAGGGGCGGTTAGCAGCTTAGAAAAGGGGACACTTTCAACAGTTATCTGCTGCTGCAGTGCATCTGGAAATTTTGCACCACCTTCTTCATTTTCAAAAGGAAAAGATTCCAAGCTAGATTGCTTGATGGTTCCATGCCAGGATGTGAAGCTTCTGTTTCTGATAGTGGGTGGATTAGTGGCGAAATATTTTTAGAGTGGATTCGAGTTTTTGTCAGTTGGGTCAGACCAACTCAAGATTGTAAAGCTTTGCTACTTTTAGACAATCACGAGTCGCATAAGTATTATCCTGCTTTGGAGTACGCCACCAGCAACAATGTTGTATTTTTGACGATACCGCCTCATACATCCCACAAATTGCAACCACTCGACGTGGCTGTATATTCACCGTTCAAAACATTTTTCGAAATTGAAATTAATAAATTTCAAAAGGCTCATCCAGGTCGAGTGATCGGACAGTATGATATTGCAAGATTAGTGACTCAAGCTTATTTAAAAGCAGCCACACCACAAAATGCTTTAAGTGGCTTTCGAGCAGCCGGAGACCAGGATATTCCAGTTGCAGAAACCGTAGAGATTTTGAGTGCTAGATCTGATAGTGTTGAACAGCAGCCTGTAAATGTTCATGTGCCTGAACCAGTGGACATCACAGGGGCTGGATCTCAAAGTGTTGCACAGCAGCCGGAAAATGTTTCTGAGCCTGAACCAGTGGAGATCACAGCTGCTACATCAAATCGCGGACCTGACGTTGTACAAAACGAAGCTTCTCCACGAAGTGATAGCATTCTTTCAGAATACATTCCATCTGAGCTGAATATTCCGAACATAGATCCAATGGATGGAACTACTACACCACCAATTGACAGGTCTCAGAATATCAGTATTCTTCAGGAAATATATCCATTGCCTCAAGGTGTAGAGAAAAAGACAAACAGACGTAGAAAGCTGCAAAAATCAGAGGTGTTAACAAGTACGCCCATCAAAATCCAACAAAAAGATAAATTTGAAAAAGCGAAGATAAAGCAGGAAAAGACGAAGACAGCGTAGAAAAAAACACAAAAGGAAAACCTCAAAAAGGCAAACCCGTCGACGTCTGGTTTAGCAAAGCATCAGAAGAAAACTTCTTCAAACCAGCCTAAACCAAGAGAAAAAGACTGTTTTTGTTTAGTTTGTAAAGAATTATATGTAGATCCTCCGACAGAAGACTGGATTATGTGTTCACAGTGTCAAGAATGGGCACACGAATCTTGCACTTCATACAATGGCCATGGATCCTATTTTTGTGATTTTTGCTTTGATTAGAACCTAATGTTCTTTTTGCCCGCATCAGTATTCTTGTAGATGTTGTGGGTGGTAATCAGCGAAGTTAAACGATTTAGTTGCTTAGGACACTTATATTGTTAAAAGACACGGATAAATTTAACAAACGAGGTAAACCACGTACAAGCGCACCCGCTTGCAGTGCTCGCACGGACTCAACTGCCCGTCTTAGGTGGGGTTCCAGCGGCCCGTACATCTATACTTACATATATGTACTTATAATTATAACTACTTACTAACTAATCTATGTATGTACTCGTAAAGAACATGAGCGCGTCGCTAACATTCCCCCCCCCAGTGCTGACTCAGCACTCCTCAACAAGTGAAATTCGCGCGACGCGGGCTGCAGGTCGCTTCCAGACACCAGTCTTAGTCTTCACTTCGACCAGTCTGATTCGTCCATCCTTCCCTGGGCATATCTTCTGAATGACACCCTTCGGCCAGGTACTACGAGGACTGTTAGGATCAGCCACTAGCACTACGTCACCTACCTGCAAAGGTATCACCTCCTCGTTCCATTTTCTTCGAGGCAGTAAGTCAGGGAGAACCTCTTTCACCCATCTACGCCAAAACATATCCGCTAACGCTTGTGACTTTCTCCATTGTTTGCGTAGAAACATGTCGGAATCATTGAAAGTCCCAATGATAGGAGTGCTGGATGAGCTACCTAAAAGAAAATGGTTAGGAGTTAAAGATTCTAGGCTTTCAGGGTCCACGGAGACGTGTGTCAACGGACGACTATTTACCATGTTCTCCACTTCCGCCATCAGGGTAAGTAGAACTTCTTCGCGGGGAGCGCGTTCCTTCATTATAACTCGAAGTGAAGTTTTCACGCTTCGAATCAGCCTCTCCCAGGCCCCACCCCAGTGAGGGCTGGAAGGGGGTATAAAATGCCACTGCATGGCGTTGTTCACGCCGACGGCCTTGAGAGCATCTATATTAAGTGCCTGCTCTGATTGCTTCAGTTCCTTGTCGCTTGCTCTTAGTAGTATACTCGCTCCTAGTACCATTATCAGAGTATAGATGACAGGGCCATCCTCGCCGTGCCGCCATGCGTCGCAGCGCCATTATCAAAGAGTCTGACGTGAGCGATGGAACGAGCTCGATATGAATCGCTCGTATGGTGAGGCAGGTGAACAAAACGCCGTACCTCTTCTGTCTTCCTCTGCCCACAGTCACTTCCATTGGACCGAACAAGTCCAGACCACAAAATGAAAATGGTTGTTGGTGATGTGCTACTCGAGCGTGAGGTAAGTCACCCATTCTGGGTACTTGAGGCTCACATTTCCTTATGCGGCAAAGCATGCAATTCGAAACTACCCTTTTAACTGTTGGCCTTATTCTAACAATCCAATATTTCTGTTTTAGGTTATTGACGAACATTTCCTGGTTCCCGTGTGCTGCTTTAATGTGAAAGAACAGCACAAGAAGACGCGTTATGTCATGTTTTCCATCTAGTATAATTGGTCTCTCTTCATTTCTAGGTCCACGTCTGACGCAGCATCGATGCGGCCACCGAGGCGGAGTAAACCAGTTTCGTCTAGATACGGTGACAAGGTAAGTAACTTGCTATCTCGTGGTAAGTATTTTCCATTTTTGATTGCAGATATTTCGGCGGAGAACGATTCCACCTGCGCTTTTTTTAGCAACAGGATCTCAGCTCGAGCCATCGCATCGCAGTCAACCTCACCGGTAAGTCTCTTGCATCTGTCAATAAATTTCAGAATGACGGCCGTGGCTCGCTGCAAGCGAAGCCAGGAGGAAAACCGCTGTGGCTCAGGAACAGGTAAGTTACATGTAGGCTCGTGCATCACAGCTACACACTCTAAACTCCCTTCGTCTTTGTCGATGTCGGGGCTCACGACGTCAGCAGGCCACAAGTACTCCACTTTGTATAAAAAATCAGGCCCTGTGAACCAATCACTGTGAAACATTGTGTGGTTAAATTCATCACGAGTACCAAGGTCTGCTACATTTAATTTGGTAGGTACATATCTCCATTCGGAAATACGCGTGAGTTCGTCAATTTCTCCCAATCGGTTCGCTTCGAACGTTTTATACCTACGTGTGTTATTTCTAATTAGGGCATCAGAACCGGTTTTTCCCGGTTCCAAAAGAACCGGGAATTCCCGGTTCTGAGAGACCCTGATAGAACCGGTTCTGTAAAACGAGGAACCGGTTTTTTCGGTTCTTACGGCTCTCTCTTAAAATAAATTTAGAAATAATATTATCTCTATAATACTCTTTATGCTACTCGTAAATATCAAGTTATTATTCAAACAGAATATATACTGATAATTCACTGTTAAATTATTAAATAACGTTATAATTTATTATTAATGATGAATCTTTAAGAAACTAACGATGTTTTTAAGGGACATTAAGGTAAATGCTCCAGGATACCCCGCGAAATTCAAATTTTTGACAGTTGTTTTGCAATTTGCAGCTCAGTCTCGGATAGTATGGTAATAAAAGTTGTATTCGCGGTAATGACACATACTATCCGATATAGCTGGCAATTGTAAAAAACGTACGACTATTTGAATTTCGGTGATAACTCTAGAAGCTCTCACATTCCTTAACAATCTCTGGTTGGCAACACTGGTAGACGCGCTGTCGCCATTTTGTTTAGTTCGACACAAACAAACGTTGTGAGTGGGTGTATTGTTTTGACGCCGATTTGACAAGTAAGTGACTTTAAATATTATTGCATATTGTTATTATTATCAATCAATTGAGAATATTTATTTTAATTGCTATTAGTTAAGTATTACGCTTTCACTCTTGTGGACGGAATAGATAAAATAATAACTTGGACAGCGACATGATAAAGTTGTTACACCTATTTATTTATTTATCTTTTCTCACATTACTTTGTTTTTTGGCATCCAATCTGATAATTATTGTGAATCATGAAAATCTCGGTTATACAACACAAGGTAGGTAATATTTCAGTTTTGGCACTTGGTAGAACACGTGGCGCATGCTACATTAAACTACTTATAAATTGCTTAGTAGATAAATATAAATTAAATAATCATAAAAAATAACAGTGTTGCTCAGGCGGGACTAAATTACACTGGTTAAATGAGCAGTGTTAATATTATGTTCGTGTCAATTTTTGGTTATAAAAGAAATGCCAGTTGCCTCTCAATGTTTTCACAACTTTTGCATTAGAAGTTCGATTGCAAGCAGCTAGGCCACCGAGTGTTCAAACATTCGACCAACTTGCTTGATGTCAATAACTTTACTAAGAAAGTTTATTGAATTTCAGACGCATCTTCCGGTTGACTGAATTCCTTAACAAACTACAAAAGAATGGATTTCGAAGAGGTGATTAATAAGGCAGGAGACAAGGCCTCTGTTTGGCACTACTTTCTGAGAAACAAAAATAAAAGTGAAGCAAAATGTAAATTATGCCAAAAGATATTAAAATCAGGCGGTGGTAGCACGAGCAGTTTACAAAAACATTTGAAAAACGTACATAAACTCAGTTTAGAAAATCCAACTACGTCAGCACAGGGTGGTGCATCTACTACAAAAGAACTTCCGAATCCCGAAATGCCGAAAAAGAAATCTAAATTGACCCATTTTTTTGAGAGTGATGCTAATCCAAGTATGGAAGTAATGGTGTCTCGTATGGCTTCGATGGATGGAATCTCACTAAGAACATTTATATCATCTCAAGATTTAAGGTACCTTTTTGAAAAAAGCGGCAATAAATTACCCAAGACTGCGGATACCATTCGAAACAAGATTATCAAGGAAAGTGAAAAAAGAAAGCTAGAGGTGATTAGTGAGATTAAAGCGATTTTATCTCATGAAAAGAAGTTTTCAATATCATTCGACGAATGGACATCCAATCACAACAGAAGATACATAGGTCTTACTTTGCATTCACCAGATTTTGCTAGAAACGCTTTTCGAAACCTTGGTCTAATAAGAATTCATGGCTCTATGAATGCAGCAAAATGCGTTCAGTTAATTGAGTCCAAGTTGAATGAATATGGCATATCTTTAACTCAAGACATTGTTGCTCAAACCACAGATGGCTGCAGCCTTATGGTTGCATTTGGGAAGTCGCTAAAGTCTTACCATCAGTTATGTATTGCTCACGCAGTTCAACTAGCAATTGTGGACGTGATGTATAATCGCAACAAAGACATCGAGGAAGACGTAGAAGCGCCACAGATTATACTGGAGCAGTTGGACGAACTTGGCAATTATGATTATGACGAAGATTTGCCTCTATCTGAATTAGCTTTAAGACTGCGAACTGGCGAATTTAGTAACGAAACTGATGATGGTGAAAATAACAACGATGAAGACGATGGTGCTGAATTCAATAACGAATCGCCATTAGCATCTTTGCCACCACAATCGTTTAGCTATTATCAGCTCATATATAAGGTACGAAAAGTGGTAAAAATTTTCAAAAAGTCACCGACTAAAAATGATGACGTCCTTCAAAAGTATGTTAAAGCTGATTTTGGACAGGAGTATTCTCTACTTTTAGATGGAAAGACTCGCTGGAGCAGCATGGCCACCATGTTAAGCCGTTTTCTAAAATTAAAAACATCTATCACAAAAGCACTAATAGATTTGAACATTGATATTCAGTTTACTGACGACGACTGGAGACATATATACGAGTTAAATAATATATTGGACATAATAAAAACTGTCGTGGAGGCACTATGTCGCCGTGATGCAACATTACTTACAGCTGATATTTCTCTCAAATTTGCAATAAAAAAATTGCTTGAAATGAACACTCATCTGAGCAATACAATGGCGGCTGCATTGCGTAAACAATATGCAAAACGACGACTAATCCAAGCAGCAATATTGCAATATTTGACCAACCCGGAGAAGTATTTTGATAACATTGAAAAAGAAGATAAAACTGTTTTTTTACGGCCTACGAGTGATGAGATGCTGCGGGAAATCGTAAACCTCATTCAACGCACAAAACAAAGTGTACCTCTTGATTGTACGCCTGATTTCAGGGGACATGATGATGATGATTTACAAGAATCTTCTTTAACAAATGAAGAAGAACTTAATAAGGAAATAAGTCAAGCTACTGCTTCTGCTCCTGAATCGACATCAAATGACATCAACACTACTATAAGGGTAGAAATGGCTTTGTTTGAGAATGGTGGTCAGAGACAGCGAGGACGATACCTATCGCTCGCTTATCAACATTTACTAACAATTCCACCCACTAGTGTGGAGCCGGAACGTATATTTTCTTCCGCCGGGATAGTCTGCAATAGACTCCGTTCGTCTTTAAGCGACAAAACTTTAGACGCACTTATTTTTTTACGTTCCTTTTATTTAGGAAAGAAGAAAGCCAATACGTAATGCTCAATTTAATCATTAAATTTTTTTGTAATTTTTATCATTTATTTACAACTTTTATGTGCTTGTTGATTTGTTTTGACTGGATTTGTAAAAGTTCCTTTAACTAGCTTGTAAGATGGTTAATTTTTTTAAGTTTAATTTTTATTATTTCACTTTTTGATCTCTGTAGTGTAGTGAATTATAAAGAACTGATTGTAACTGATTGTGAAAATACTGAATTTTAAAGAACTGATTGTTGCCAAAAATAGTTAAAAACGATGTTGTAATTTGAGTATAATTAAAAATATATATAAATATGCTTACCAATAAAGTGTGTTTTATTTAGACCCTTTTCAACTAGAATTTATGAAAAAAAAAACCGAAAGAACCGGGTACCCGGTTCCGTCTAGAATTTAGAACCGAAAGAACCGGTTCCTAAAATAGGGCCGGTTCTCGATGCCCTATTTCTAATCCACTGTAAAACGGTGGTGGAGTCACACCAAAAATATCGTCGCTCGGGCGCTAATCTGTGTTCCTTCAGAACGGTATCAGCCAATCGTGCAGCCAACAGCGCCGCCTGTAGCTCGGCTCGGGGTACAGTCATGGGTTTAACGGGTAAAACACGACATTTACTTGCTATAAATGCAACGTTAACAATCCCATTGACTATCCATCGCCAGTACGCCACACAACACATGGCTTGAACAGATGCATCGCAAAATAAATGTAGCTGTAAGCGAGTATAATTATTACTTGCCGGCGTAGCACACGTAGCGGTTGTCGTAGGCGGTCTACACGTCTCGTAGCAGCTTCTCGTAGCAGATAACTCCAGCGCGGGGGTCGCGGGTGCGGCGGCGGGAGGAGGTGGCCTTATCATCACAAGCTCGGCGACCGGTTTTCTTCCCGTCTCGCTCCCACCTTGTAACACAATAGTTTTATTATAGCACCTAGGTATGCGTATTTGTTTTATATCCTTTAATAACTCGATCCATTTGCACCATTTATTGTAGATACTATCGGGTACTACGTCATCCCAGCCTATGTTTAAGCGCCAAGTATCTTGCAACATAATTTTGCCCTGAATAGTGAATGGTGCTAAGAATCCTAATACATCAAAAATCGACATAACTATTCGAAGCATGATTCTTTTAGTCGGCCTATTCTTATTTAAAATAATATTTTCAGGTATTCGTTTCAGAGACACGTCGAAACCTAATTCATCTTCTCCAGGATACCAGATGAGTCCCAAGGTGCGCTCGCCATGGTACTCCTGTTCAAATTTGAACCTAACGCTGGCAGTACCTAAAACAGCAATGCTATTGCTTGTCCAGTTACGGATTTGGAAACCACCGCTGCTATGAATCTTAGTTACATTTTGAACCATTTCTATCGCCGTCGTGTCATCCGGCAGGCTATCAATATAGTCGTCCATATAGTGCGATTTGTATATCGCATTAACAGCGGCTGGTAATGACGACTCGTAACGACGCGCATTTACATTTTTAACAAACTGAGCTACAAAAGGAGAACAGTTAGCGCCGAAAATAAGTGACGTCATAATGTAAATATCAACTGGCTCGTCAGGGCTGTTCCGCCAAAGGAACCTAAACGCGTGTTGATCTTCAGGGCGATTTTAACCCTAAGGAACATATCCTTGATGTCACCAGTTACTGCAATTGAATATTCCCTAAAGCGCAGCATTATACCAAACAGCGATGACAACAAGTCCGGCCCTGTGAGTAAATAGTCATTTAGACATTTATCACCAACTGGAGCGGCAGAATCGAACACTAGCCTAAGTGACTTTTTGTTGGGATTATCTACCCCGAAGTGGGGTAGATACCACGTCCTGGGTACCGGCAGTGGCTTTTCCATCTTGTGAGCGTAATCATTTTGTAATAAATGATTTATACGCTCACGGTATCTGTCGGCGAAACCATTGTCACGTGCCATCTTCCTTTCTATCCCCTTTAACCTTTTCAGAGCGTTAGGATAGGTGTCGGGCATAGTGCAGGCCTCATTCTTCCAAGGCAAACCTGCACGCCAGCGACCGTTGACGAGTTCGCCAGACTTTTCCAGCTGCGCGACGTCACGAGTATCATTTATATTTTGTCTCGGCTTACCTGACACTCCCAAGGCGTCTACAGCGAATGAATGCCTCACCTCCTCGTGGATGTCCCGTAGCATGCGCTCGTCCCTGTCCGCGGCGGTGCTAGCTGCCGAGCTCAACAGCAGAGTGGCGTGCGCCTCGACGGTGCCGGCCGCGCCCTGCGCGTGCCGGGCGTGCTGCCTTCGCAACATACCATGTATGCACCAACCTAGGGGAGTCAATGTAGCGGACGGCTCATATAATTTCCCTACTATAACTTTCAGAGTTAACAATAAGTGACAGTTATCTTGACCTATTAAAATTTCAGGTTTTACATCATGTTTACATAACTTTTCATTTATTCCTAACAGGTTTTTATAATTATTACAATCAATGACAGAAAGTTGTTGCAAAGGTAAGTCTACACATCGAAGTTTTATATTATAAATCTTATTGTCCATACCCGATAATTTAACATTCGCGATGGTCGTTTCACACACCAGTTCGTCGTCAGACCAGGCTCCGCGAATTCGCATCGTCTCTGAGCGGCCACGAAGCCCCGCACGCTTCGCTAACCCCGCACTGATAAGTGAGACGGTCGAACCGTCATCAAGGAGGGCGTTTGCACTGAACATACCGTTAGCACTATGTATACGTATAGGTACGACTTTAAGTAACACTTTGTTTTCACTCGCGTTTATATGCGTCACTGTTTGTGTACTATTGGCGGAGGACGTCTGCACAGGCGTTGACCTCGGCTCCGGAACTTGGCTGCTTCCAGCGTCATTTTTCGGCTTGTTTCCGACGTAGTGAAGTAGATTGTGATGCCCCTCCCCACAGCCATTCTTATCGCAAGGCGGTGCTGAGCACGTGTCTCGTGCGTGGCGCGACAGTAGGCATTTATAACAAATCCCGTTACGTTTTACGAATTCCCATCTGGTTTTACGTAACGCCTTCTTGAATTGTTTACATTCAGTTAATTTATGTTTCGAGGTACGGCAGAATTTGCAGTTATCGGTATCATCATCTGATTGCAATAATATAGTTTGAGATCGATTGCCGGAACTATCTTTGTTTTTATGATGATTGTTTTTATTTTGGTCAGTGCGAGGACTCGTAAAATAGATATTTGATGTAACTGATATTTTTACGGCCTCATCGTGCAAGAAATCAGATAAAATGACCATACGGGATTTCTGTCCTTCAGTAATGAGCGGGAAACTATAATCAGACCATTTAGATAACAGTGTTGTAGGCAGCTTGGACAATATAATTGAAACAATGCTCATACCTTGTAAGTACGCTTCGCGTCCAACTGCTCGCACTGCATGTATTAGGTTTTGCACTTTCACTGAAAATGGCACGATTTCACTATGATAGTTTTGTGACATTGAGGGCAATTTCTTGATATCCTGCACTATTTTGGATATTATTAGATCAGCATTGCCAAAACGTAGCTCCAAAGTTGACATGATTTTGCACGGTGGACTCGCAGAAATGAGTAAGGCTGCGACTGCATCTTTGGCAGCTCCTCGGAGACACTTTCTCAACCTCCACAGGTTTTCTTCAGGAGAAAATTTACAAAGCTCGGTTGACTCATTATAGGTTTGTTTGAACTGCAGAAATTCCAGTGGGTCTCCCGAAAAGTCTGGAAGATCCTTCGGCGTGCTTAATCGAGTTATAAGGTTGGTATTCGGTGCACTCGTAGAAGCCAAGTCTTTCAACGCGCCAGCTAATATCTGAATAGTCGCTTGCATACTGGTGTCCTCCGCCGTTGGTGGCGGTGCGAGTACAGTGTGTGGGTGCGACTCCATCGGCAGATGTGGCCTTGAAGGTGGCTTTTGAGGTCGAGCTGGCGATGACGTAGTGAGCCCTGGTAGTGCTGCTGGTGCCGTAAAGTGAACGGCATTAGCAGGCGCGGCTGGTTCTGTCTCAGCCGGATGCAACTTGCCCAAGGGGTTGCCATTATCGGGGGCCGATTGCATTGCGTGACTCCGTTCCAGCCATTGCTCCACGTCGTGAGTGCGTTCTTCATGTGGACTGTATTTTTCTTCTTCCTCTAGTTCAGCTAAGTCCGCTTCTAGCTGTTTGTCTATGAGCTCCAGTCGTATCTGTGCCTTTTGCTTTGCAGCATCCAAAAGCAACTGCGCCTTTCGAGCTTTAACCGATGATGTGTCGGATTGACCTTTTGACCTTGGCAAGGTGTGTTCTGTTTTGACGCTCGGCCCGGCCGCAGGTGTTTTAAACTCCGTATTTTTGGCTGCTGCACTGGTTGAAGACTGACATTCTTCAGTGTCTGTTTCTTGAGCTCCCTTTTGTTCTTCGAAAAGTTTACGTTGCGCGAGCTCGCGTCGCACCATACTTCGCGTGCCCACCATCTTGCTTTTTACTGGTGGCGTGACAAACTTAATTGTAGTTGATCCGGTTCGATTGACCACTTTGTAGATGTTGTGGGTGGTAATCAGCGAAGTTAAACGATTTAGTTGCTTAGGAAACTTATATTTTTAAAAGACACGGATAAATTTAACAAACGAGGTAAACCACGTACAAGCGCACCCGCTTGCAGTGCTCGCACGGACTCAACTGCCCGTCTTAGGTGGGGGTCCAGCGGCCCGTACATCTATACTTACATATATGTACTTATAATTATAACTACTTACTAACTAATCTATGTATCTACTCGTAAAGAACAATTCTCTTTGCCCACATCAGTATTCTCTTTGCCCGCCTAGGGTAACCTTTTTACCCACCCCCTGTGGGCAAAACGGGTTTTTACTAGATTTAAAAAAAAAATTGTGTCGAAGAAACGTTGATTATTTGTTATGTTATTTTTTTATATTTTAATTGCCAAAGAGGTAATGTTAATTTGTGTTCACTTTAATTATTAAATATCTTACGATTCATGTGCATTTTACTTGATTAGCCTTAACATGCCCTTTTTGCCCTACCTTCCCCTACATTTTATACATAACTGGTAGTTTTAATTCAAGAAGAAACCTATTCAATGTGACAATGTATTAAAACGTGCCATGATAATTATATTGTTTCAGGTGTAGCCAAATGGAGTCACATTGTCAAATTTTATGAACTGGACAACTCGAACCCAAACTTTGTGTTTGCACCCTGTCTCAGACAAGAACATCTGAATCCCAATACCAAACAAAAGATGAGGGTAAAACTAGCTGTTCAAATGCTGAGCCACACAGTTGCTGCTGGCATGTTTGCTAAAATATCACAAGGTAACCTGATTTATTGCAATTTATCTAAAAAGTCCTAGATATTTTTATGGTTCCGTCGCTCGAAATGGCAAAAATGGAACCTAAAAATGGGAATTATAATTTCGTTCTGTCTATCTGACCATTTGTCACAGTACTTTGAGACTAATCATCATCATCATCAGCCTATTAATGTTCCCACTGCTGGGACACAGGCCTCTTCTCTATGAGAGGGAATGGGCTATATATAACTCACCACGCGGGCCCAGCGGCAGTGCGGATTGGTAGATGTCATATGTCTTCGAATTTTTTGGTTCTAGGACATGCCAGTTTCCGTAAGTCGGGGCCGCCACCACTGGGCCTGGCTCTCTTTTTGAGACTATTCATTTGAAAATCATCATAATAAAATGAAATATTATGTTCTATTACAGGTGAATTAACTGCTAACGCGGCTGTTACGGCGGATATTATACACAGAATGGACAAGCTGTTCGACACTCTAAACAGCGACACGGTGGATCTGCGGAGAGGAAAACCATTCGCGACCAATTTAAAGATTTCATCACCTCATTTTAAATTTATAAGTGAAATGAAATTGTTCTTACAATCACTTAAATTTATAGACTCAAAATGCACACCGCCATCACAAATAGGTTGGCTGTGGACACTTAATGGAGTTGAAATGTTGTGGGAGAGTTTGCGACAAAAACATAAAACTATTAAAAGTCTAGCGACTCGAAGGCTACAACAAGATCCCTTAGAAAATTTATTTGGGTGCATTCGAGGAAATTGTGGTTCAAATTGCAGTCCTACTACTAGCCAATTTATTGCAGGCTTAAAAACTTCTATTTTAAGTAACCTTTCCCACATTGGTGTTGGAAACTGTGAGCTTGACAGCAATGACGTCATTATTGACAATTTTAAAATGTTTTTTGGAAGTAATAATCGGCCTGAATACCATACCGAAGAGACTTCAGCCTCATCTTCGGTATGGAGATTAAATGACGACAACATTCACCAGGAAGTATTTGAGCAGAATGGCGAATCACAAGCGTGTGCTTATGTGTGTGGATTTTTGATAAAAATTTTAAAGAATGACTGTGAGAAATGTAACACAATATTTACGACATCTGACCGAACAGTTGTGCATTCTTTAATTCAATTTAAAGAATATAATGATTTTAAAGAGTCTCTAAATTACGCAAGTAAAAACTTTGTTCTCTGTGTGGAATTTTGTGCCACCTTTATCAACGAATTTTTATCAATTAATGCACATAAAAAAGCATTAGTGAATGAAATAAAAAACATTTTAAAAGTTTCAATAAATTTTGACTTTTTAAACTATTGCATAATATTAATTATATAATTAAAAGTGTCTTTCATATAAAGATTAAAAGATTTTGTACAAAAAAAAAATAGATCTTTGTCTCAGTGCCGCGTTGACGACTGAGACGTGAGTAGTTGGAAATTAGGGCATCCAGATCAGATATCTGGATGCCCTATTTTCCACATTTTAATCTTCTATTCACATATTATTTTTTGGGGTTTCTGGATCAGAGGAGATCCAGAAACACCCAATTTACAGCATCATTCATTTTATACAAATGAATGATCTAGCTAGGGGGGTCCTATGTTTACTATGTTTATCTATTCAGATTATAAAAAAATGTTTTTTGTTGACTTTATATCTATTCAACCATTATTAATTTAATAGAAATCATAAGAAATTTAGATATTCAAATATGTGTGAAACATTTATCTTAATTCAATATTCACAATTATGTGAATTCTAATTTTTCGTCGTTAAATTATTACATCCATTCAATAATTCAAATGACACGCGCATGAAATTCGAGCAACAGTCGGTATAGTCTATTCGACACGACAGCCTACCGAAAATGGAATGGCTCGCTATCGTCCATCGCGCTGCTTTATATATCTAGTGCCGTAGTGGCTACTTAGTTTAAATTTTATGGCGTGGAAATAAAAAGCAAGAAAATATTTAGAACGATTATATTTTAAATATCAATTACATGAAGTTGAAAATACACGCTAAGAAGAAGAACTTAACTTTTTAACTATTTTATTAACTAAATACTCCGTTTCACTCATGATTTCATCAATTTCACTTCGTACTAAATATTGTATATTCACGCTTGCACTATCAGGGTCACTGTCTATTTGTTCCATGTGACGACCATCCACATCATGTACAATTATTTTTATTATTCGGCGAACATGTCCAGGCTCCTTACGTATGATAAAGGATGTGTTTTTAAAAGATTTTGATTTATTTATTTTCTTTTCATTTTTTTATTTTCTATTTCTTGCTGTAAACTCTCTTCATGTGCTTTTGCCGCCACTTCGGTGTACCAGCTCTCTTGGTCTTGAGCATAGTAAAATGGATTGAGAACTGGATCTGAGCTATCTATCAAATCCTGGAATAAAAATATGAACGATTTTGTGTTAATAAACAGCATCAAATATGAATTAAATTGTTCACATCAATGGTTTTATGTGAGATACTTACGTTACACTGTTGGTCAATGTTATCTACAACAAGACCGTGGGATGGTTTACGTGACATATTTAATTCTATAACCAGACTTTTGTTAAACACCTAGAAAAAAAACTCTAAATTAATATTTCATTTACCTACTATCTCAAAGCAACAATTATGGTTGAAACATAGTGTTATGTTGAAATAAATACTGGCATATGTACCAGACACATACCTATATTAAATAACGATTATAATGTTGTTAATATTTTTTAATTGCTGGATAAAATATTGAGGTATAATATTAAAACTTACTGATATTACACAATAAAGACAGTTGTAACAGTCAAGTGCAGAATTCGAATGGATTTAATAGATTTTTCTGTTTCTATATATATATTTAATTTTAATCTATAGAGTTCAAAATCGTATGTCTTTGTTAGATACTAAATCTTATACAAAAATGGTAAGGTGAAATTGAAACCCTAACATCTCGACACGTGTCCCACAACTTATTGTTTACTACAAATGATATGCATAAAATAAATACAACAATGCGTTTGTTCATTGTAATTTTTTCATACATGCAATTGAAAAAAATCGGCAGGCAAAGTCATAGCTAGTATGTTAATCATAATTATTTTTGCAATGTAAGTATTTATTTATAAGGAGAAGATCAAAACAATTCATATTATTGTTCTTCAAGCTTATTTTAATTGTTAAGTTACGTACGCGATAGTAAATTATAGGAAGGTGAGAAAGTAATGTTTTTTATTGTTATTTGTTAAGGTCAATAGATATCTATACTTACTTTAACATCAAGATTTACTTATTTACTATAATTATGATGCTATTTACACCTTCGAAAGTATGAAACTTACGAGCTAAACATTTAATACTTAGTACGAAAAAAGAACTTTCAACTTTGCTTTGTACCACACTACAGAGCAGATCTTGTCCATTTTAGAAAAACTTCGTCTTAAAAAATATAAGTTGATAAACACATCACAGTCTTTTGCTTGACGCAGCCAGGTAAAATTAATAGTAAATGAACAGCATAATTATTGTTACAGTATAAATCACAACATAAACGTAAACCTTCTGTATTTGGATGCAGATAACTGACACAGCATTTTCAGAACACGTGCCTCTTTCCAAATTTGGGATGATATGACGTAGATTTGTCACTATTTAAGAGGTCCCCTGCTGAAGTTTTACTGCAAAACGCTTCATCAAGAGCTAGTGGCATCACCGTATACGAGCTTATCAGTACCTACAAAAAGTTTGCCAGGTCTTCGCTGCACTATTTAACATGTAAGTGATGTTGTTTTACTATTTATGTATTAGTAAATCTATTGTTCAACTATTTTATTATTCAACTATTCTTATACTAACTCGTTGGTCGAGTGCATCTTAATCTCGACTATTGAGCATAAGATCCCGGGTTCGATACCCAGGTCGCCCAGTGTTATTAGTATGATTTCCATTAGCAAATACGTAGTGAGTATAACACACCTGTGTCCTTCCTTTGTGGAAATTCAGACATAATTATATATTATGTAACTATTCTAATATTCAATCATTTATCATTATTCAACTAAGTATTCAATCATTCATCAGTTAATTTAAGAACTTGAACTAAATGAATTATTATAAATTCAATACAACTATAATCATTTCATCTGTTGAAAAATTGTTCATCTATTAAAACTTGCTTATTTAACGATTAAGTAAAAACATTGCAAGGAAATCCGCATACCTACCTGACATATTAAATGTACTTATATATTCTCGATCATGTGTAAAGCCATGTCAGAGACTTACAGGTTTAAACTTTAACATACGGTTAGCTACTAGGCACTCGATAAGAAGATTGATAAATTGTCACTTCCTTTTAATTTATTACCTAAAAATCTCTTTTTTCAGGTCTAACTGTAATGCAGACCAGCTTTTCCCGTCTGATGATGACTCTGCGCCGGAGACCGTGGTGCCGAAGGCAAAGCCGGAGAAAAAGAAGCGCAAGTCGCCGCATGGGTCAACCGAGTGCCAGCCGTCAACCAGTAAGAAGCCGAAGCCAACCACCAGACCAACAGCCCGCGATTTATTCGGAAGCGATTCCGATGACGAGGTTGTACCAAACAAAAATGTAACTCTCTCTATCCATAATTGGACCAATGTTTCGAATGTTAACTTTTACTTTTAATTGTCATTATTTTTAATAAATGCTTATCTCATATTATTATTGTGTTAATTTTTTCGCAAATGGTACGAAAAGTAGAATATTTTCCTCGGTGATAAAGCTGTCTTACACCCGTATATAAAAAGAAGTAATTACTTGTTGCTAAGTAATTTCTTAATTAAGTCATTACTTATGGTTAGAATTCTTAAATACAAAATCTCATTCTATAGTTGAGTAACACACGTTACTTACTTGAGCAAATGCCTAAGTAATACCCGACACTTGATGGTTGTTTCTGTGTGGCAACACTTCGTGACCACGTTTCGTTGCATGAAAAGGAAAACGTAAGGTCTAGATTACTTGTACAAAACCTTGCAATAATATTTTTATATTACATTATTTTACATTCATAATAACAATAGCGTTGTTTAAAGTAGTTTGAATTGTAAAAAGTATATTATTGTCATATAATTTTGTTGGTACAAAAACAGGAATGCTTGGAGAAACAAAACGTTTGACATGGTATAACCCTACTAAATTTAAATGTTTACTTTTTACACATGGATTATAAGCCGACTCGTGAACTTTTACTTAGAAAGATTATACGTTCAATTCTGTCAAATAGTACCGTATATTGTATAAACAAGGCTTAAACTAATTTACTCTTCTCTTCTCTCGTCGTCTGTCCATATTTTACGCAAATTTCAAAATATGACTGAAGTAGACAGGAAGAAACCGTTCTCGAGTTTGGAAAAGGATTTATTTTTAAATATCATACAAAAATATGATACAATCCTAACCTGCAAACAAACAAACGCTACGAGTGCTTTAAAAAAGAAGCAGTCATGGGAGAATATAGCGAGGTAATTTAATGAATCCTGTATTGTTACTCAAAAGGTAAATATAATGTGCTTTGTATACTTTTATTATTTACAGATATGTAGAGTTTCATTTGTGTACCATAGTCTATTCCTGTGTCATTTTAGTATTATGCAGTTACTTTTCTAATTCCATACGTTTCATTGTTTCAGGCATCTACAAAACAATTAATAAAGCTATGGTATAACATGAAGGCAAAGGCAAGGGAGTCTAAAACAAAAGAAAATATTCGCCACTTAACAGGAGGTGGGCCATCAGTTATGGATATGGATCCTATTGATTCCAAAGTCATGGATATAGATAAAAATATCCTTACTAACATTGCTGTGGATATTGAGAGTGATATTGATGGTAAGAGATTATACATTATAAATAACTAGCTGTGCATTATGTATAACTGCATTTTTATTAATAGTCAGAAAAATTTGCAAATGTGCCTACAACAACTGCCCAAAATTTCTTTTGAATTGGTTTCTACGTCTTACAGCATAAATAACCATATCACAATAATATAAAGGCAATAGTAATGTGTGGGTATGTTTGTTATTCTTTCATGCTCAAACGGCTGAACAGATTTAGTAATCTGTCAAAATCTGTGTCTGTGTGTAAATTTCATAGTTGAAATTTGGTACCAGGATAACTTATAACCTGGATTAACACAGGTTACTTTGGAACCCAGAAAAGTGCAGTGGAATGCAAGCAAAAGCTAGTAGTACATGTATGGGCATTTATCATTTTATTCTGTGACAATTATTTTCTGTTTTTCAGGGAGGATAGTCATATTAGGGGATACCAATAATGAAGCTTGGTGTAAAACAGCAGAAGCAACAATGCAAGTTAGTCAAGAGGAAAAGGAAATAGAGTTCAAAACTCCTAGCAAAAAGAGTTATGAAAATTTGAGAAGTAATAAAATAGATGTACTAAAGTGTAAAATATTGGAAGAAGAATTAGAATTTAAGAAAAAAATGCGTGAGGAAGAACTCAAGATTAAAGTTTTAGAGAAGGAACACAAAGAAAATTTGTTTAAAATTGAATTAAAAATAAAACAAAAAGAATTAGAAAAATATGACAAAGAATCAATATGAAACCCTGTCATGTACTTTGGATTTTTCTTGTAAATACAAAATATTGGTTTTATTTTAAAATTCATTTAACCCTTTAACCGCGCGTGTCGCATATATGCGACAAATATTTCCGTGTCCCTACCGCGCGTGTCGTATTTCTGCGACAGAGAACATGCATGATTTTTTCGTTCTATTTTCGTCCTATTAATTGCGTGGTACAACTAAAACTATTATTAAATAGAGCTATTATTTACAACAATTACTTAAAATTATGTGTCATAACTCTAAGCATTCAAAAAACTTAAACAAAAATAAGTAATTGGCAGCTTGAAATTTTCTTCGGCGTCTATCGCGCGCGTCGCATAAATATGACCATAGGGATGGGATACAATGCAATGCGCATTTTAAAAACGAAATAACAAACAGTTAAATAATCAGGTATAATGCATCATTCAGCATAAAATAAACGGTGTCATACCAAATAAAGTTAAATTTAACATATTGCCTTGTGTTATTAATTCTTTTCCTTATTATTCATAAGAAAAATATCCCTCACGATCTTTGTATAATGCCAACATTTGACGTTAGTTCCCATCCCTTGACTCCTATGCTTGCAACATATTTCTCTAGTTAGTCTAGCGCGGCTGTCACATTAATACGACCACTGCCTACGTCACAAGCGGATCAAACGAATGGAAAGTTCCATTAATGTTGTTCGTTGGTATTTGTGCATTGTCGATAAAATAGTCACATTTCAATTTTCAATAATGACGACTACTGAGGAATTATTAAGAATATTAGAAGGTGACGACGACGAGTGTGACGACGAATTGGAATTATCCGATTCGATAGAATTTAGAAGTGATGGAGAGGTAAGTACCTATTTCAATTTCTTCTTAGGTTATTTGCACATTATTCAGTAGGTATAGGTATAAATAAGACTTTCGTTGGGTTTAGGTAACTCCTTGATGAATCGAAATAGTATTTTAAATATTGTGATGTAATTCTGTTATTACCTATATTACCTACTTAACTACCTACATATCCTATTGATTGTTCAAATTTGGAACCGTGTTGTATGTTGTCCTTACCATTATTAAGGTACTGTGACAGTACCTACCAAGCCGGACAGGCACTCGCACTCGCGTTTGTCTCTTTTTCTCTCTCTCTCTCTCTCTTTCATAAATCATTATTCGAGTTTGGGTGTAGCTGTTTTGTGTCCGTGACTTGTGTGTTTGTGAAGTCCCAAGCTACACAGGAATTATTCCTAGTGCATGAGTTATCTTTAAAAAAAAGATAACTTTAATAAGCGTTCTGCACACGATGCCGTCACCGCGCCGTCGCCGCGCCGACGCCCGCCGCACAGTTACACTGTAGAATACGAGTCGCGCGAAGCCCGCCACCGCGCCGCCACCGCGCGCGTTCCCGTCCCTGTCTGTTTGATTCATTCCATTAGGTACCGGCTGCGTGCGATCTCGCGGCGTGCACGTTCGTACGCGGTCGGTAATGGAATCAATGGAATGAATCAAACGAGACAGGGACGGGAACGCGCGCGGTGGCGGCGCGGTGGCGGGCTTCGCGCGACTCGTATTCTACAGTGTAACTGTGCGGCGGGCGTCGGCGCGGCGACGGCGCGGTGACGGCATCGTGTGCAGGAACGCTAACTAGGTTCCTTTTTGTTAAAGTTATATACCTACCTAATGAATATAAAAAATAATATACACACATCAAAAGTATCTAGGGATCAACATATATTTTTGCAATAACTTTTCTCCTGATTGATATTAATTAAAATTTTCTTTAAGGATTCATCAAATAAAGTGTTTTCGTTTGTCACAGTAACGATAAACCAAGTCACCTTTGCATTAATAAAGAAATTTGCCATTTTCCTAATAAAGGGATTTTTGACATTTGAACCACTAACATTAAAGTTCGAAAAAAAGACTGAAATAACAGTTTTCTTTAAAATTTTATTGGGTAACTTAAACAATTAATAATCCGTGTTTCTACCGCGAACACTAACAACACAAGAACATCGGTTTGGCATACTCAAAATGAGTTCATCCAAATCACGCTGTGGAATGGCCGCCCATGTTCGTTGCAACAACAAAAAAAGGTCTTCTTGCGACTGGATACCCTCCATATTCGGCAGAGCTCTTCTCTGTAGCATATCCCATGCATGCTCAATCGGGTTCAAGTCTGGCGACTGAGCAGGCCAGGGCAGGACATTGATGTTAGCTGCGGCGAGAGTCTGTCTTACAACTCTTGCGGTGTGCGGTCGTGCATTATCATGCATTAACTGAAATAAGGGACCGATTTGCACTTGTAGAGGAACGATGACGTCTGATACAATCGTCTCAGCATAAATTTGAGCGTTGAGGTTGCCTCTGATCCAAATCAACTCAGTTCTTCCGCCGATCCAAATACCCGCCCATACCATGATGGTTCCACCACTATAAGGATGGACTTCCTGGCAGGACTTTAATCGCTGTTGGCGTCCAGGGGTTCTTCAGTGTCGTATACGTCTTGTATCCGGTCTCATACCAAAACGAGACTCATCAGAAAAGCACACGAAACGCCATTGTTCTTCTGCCCAATTTCTGTGTTCAAGAGCCCATTGATATCGAATCCTACGATTGTGCATTGCTATAGGTGGTACCCGTAGCGGTCTTCGGGAATGAAGGTTCACTTCATGCAAGCGGTTTCTGACTGTTTGGTCGCTAATTAAGTTCCCTGAAGAGTGATGAAGCCTCACGGCTAACATCATGGCGGTTATTGTTGGAGCTCTTCGAGTTAAGATTTGAATGTATCGGTCTTGTCTCCGTGTGGTGCAGCGATACCGTCCTCCATGGCGCTCAGCCACGGTACCAGTGCTTCGGTAACGTGTCCAAAGTCGACTGATAACACTCTGACTTGTATTCAGAGCTAAAGCTACAGTACGTTGCCGGGAACCAGCTTCTATCATTCCCACGGCTCTGAGCATTTCTTCCCTGCTTAAATGACGTCGCCGCTCCATAATAACGTTGGTTTTAAACAGTAGTAGGGAAACAGTAGCACTAATAATGTCTTCAATGCGTTGTATGTTTTTATAGGGAAAATATTGACAGCTTATTTTCATCTTTTACTCGAATTTGATTGAGAGTTCCTGATTCAAATTATGAAATGCACCAAAAAGGATCCATATAAATTTATAAAATCATAAATTTATTACAAAGCCACATCTCAATCTCAAGAAATCCGCATAAAAATGCTTGATCCCTAGACATTTTTGATGTGTGTACTTACGTAATAAATTTTAATTTGTCATTTCAGGATCATGACGACAATGAAGGCATTAATTGGACGTTAGACATAACTGTACCTGATAAAGAAAACTTTGACGAATTTATTTCGGGGGTATCACCTTCAGTACCTTTGAGCAGCGACTCCTCGGAACTGGATATTTTTGAACATTTTTGTGGCAATGATTTAGTAGAAAAAATATGTTATTTTACTAACAAATATCACCAATTCTATGTCAGGCATACGGATCTAAGGGTGTACGCTCGTTTAAAAAGGTGGCAAGATGTGACTGTTCATGACATTTATATCTTTTTAGCCCTTACGATGCTCTTTACAAGGAATAAAAGGCTCACTATTGAAGAACATTGGTCTGTAGACCCCCTTTTAAATAGTCCCATATTTCATAGTATTATGTGTAGAGATAGATATTGCGCAATACTGGCAATGCTTTCATTTTCTGAAGTACACGATGTAAGTAATTTATCAAGATTATATAAAATTGAAATGATGATTGACCACGCACGACAAAAATTTCGACACACATTGGTCCCCGGAGGCAAACTATGCATTGATGAAAGCATTGTGCCTTTCAAAGGTCGTCTGGTAATCAAACAATATTTGCCAAAAAAGCGAAACAGATTTGGAATAAAACTTTTTGTTTTGTGTGATGTCGAATCAGGGTTTATAATTGATTTCATTGTTTACTGTGGTTCACAAACACAAATAGAGCATGTACCAAATTTAGGTATTACAGGATCAGTAGTCACTGAACTGGTACAAGGTTATTATCATAGTAATCGAGAGCTATATGTCGACAATTGGTATTCTAGTCCGCGACTTTTTCTTTATTTAAAACAAAGAGGCATTTATGCATGCGGTACGGTCAAAAGTAATAGGAAACATATGCCAAAATTCAAAAAACTTAAGCGTGGAGAAATAGAAGCATTTTCATCTCCTCCTCTTTTAGCGTTAAAATGGCAAGACAAAAAAGCTGTTACCATGCTGTCTACCATACATGATGACAAAATTGTTCCGTCAGACAATTTGGATCATTTTTCTGGTCTGCCTAAATTAAAGCCGCAATGTGTAATAGATTACAATAAAAATATGGGTTCGGTGGACATCACCGACATGATGATGAGTAGCATAGGTTGTATAAGGAAAACTAGGAAGTGGTATAAAAAATTAGGCTTCCACATCATCGATTTGTTTATGCTTAATGCTTTTTATTTGTTCAGAGTCTTAAAAAATAACAAAAAACATAGTTTTGCAGATTTTCAATTAAATGTGATACGGCAACTTTTAGAAAAAAATAAAAGATTAATTGCAAATACTAGCCCAGCGTTCACTTCTGGTACTCAGTCCAATCCTCCTCGCAGTCTACATATCGATGCTTTGGCACATTTTCCTGTACGAATTCCCAGTGGCAAAAGTCAGCGTTGTAAAGTATGCGCGACTAAGAATAAAAGATCACACACACGGTATATGTGTAAAACGTGTAATGTTTATCTTTGCGTTGACACATGTGCTGCGGAATACCATAGATAGAAGCTATCGACTAAATATCGATAGTTTAAGTAAGTAGGTTGGTTGCGCCAACATTCAAAAATTGATTGACATTCGCTACTTCCTATACCCATCTCCCTTCCGCACATACCTCGCGAGTGAGTGAGAAGATTTCGCTCGTCATTTTTGTCGCGAAACCACTCCCGGATCGAATCGCATCGCGTGCGCAATGGCATCTGCCCGTTCCGCTTGAAAATATTGATAACTTCGGAGACACCGCATTTTCGCATATAATAAGACTTTTAATCAACCGCCTGTGTTATTGTTTAACGTGTGAGACAGTAATTTGAAGCCCAACTGCCCCTGAACCCGGAAAGTGAACCGGTGCACCGGCGACGAAGAGCACGTGGCTCCCGTGAAAGGTTTGTGCTTCCTTCCCTTATTATTTCGGGTTGTTTTCTATTGTCCCACACCCACTGCAACTCGAATCGCCTACCACCAAGCGTTTGTCAGTCTTTCATTATCGCATCGCAAGATACAGTCCACTAATTTAGCCCTTCGCGCCACCATTTTCTTTGGTCCCTCTCACCGGATAGTTAGGTATTTGAATTAGGTACATATTTGTTGTAGTTTTCGCATTAGTATTTATTCTATAGGGAATAAACGCACCGCACCGCAGTCTTATACCTAACGCAATTCGTTGTTCGTTTCGCAAATTGTTCATCTACGAGTATCTCCTACGTATAATACGTACGTAATACCTACATACGTAGCTATAGATCGCTAATAATTAATTCATTCGGAAGTCTAAAAGTATTTGTAAATCAGAAACAGAGACACAACCTAGTGGGTAATTGATTTAAAAGTACCTACAGTTCGTTAAGTACACTCGCAGTTCGTTTATAACTCCTACCCACTTTAGGTAATTAGATATTGTCCGCGTCACTGTTCTTCACCGCTTATTAAGTAGACAAAATAACTTTATTTTGTTTGTTTACCGCATTGATAGTGTGTCATAATATTGTTCACGATGCCTCCAAAGGATAACAAAGTTCAATTGAAACTCTTATATGCTAAAAGAGACATGCTATTTTCCCGCGTGCAATCTATTTGTGATAATGCACTTAAGACAGCTGATCTAGCCATTAGAGATTCGTTCTTATGTTCTATAGAAAATTTAGATAGTTTACGTTCGGAATTTGAATCCGCCATACATGATATTAACGTTTTAGAGTTAGAATTAAATCCAGAATACGCTGTGAGTTACCAAGCTTTAGCGTCATTTGATGATTTATTCTGTCGCATTAAACGCGTCGCGAGAAGTTTGGAGATGCCGTCTGGCCATCAGATCCAGGCAAATCACACTCGCGATCGACCTAAATTGCCGCCCATTCAGATACCTGAATTTAATGGTGATATTCGCAATTGGAATCTGTTTATAGATAGTTTCGAAAACACTATAGATAAGAACGTCTCTTTGACAGATCATGAAAAATTACACTATCTGGTTGAAAAGTTAACTGGTAAAGCTAAAACTATTTGTGCCGGCATTACTTTTAGTGCCGAAAATTATTCATTAATTCTTAAAACTTTAAAGTCAAAATACGAAGACAAAAGATTAGTAGCTACTGCATATTTAGATCAGTTATTCGAATTGAAACATATTACAGTTTGTAATGAACATAATTTAGAGAAGTTTTTAGATACTTTTGCATCATCTGTTCGCGCAGTAAAGAACCTGAAGGTCGATGACCTCTGCGACTTTTTGTTTTTGTATTTGGGTTTAAGGAAATTAGATAGCGAAACTGTTCGTTTATTTGAAATGAATCATCGCAGTAGTAAACTGCCAAAATTCAATGATTTAGAATGTTTTGTTCGTGATCATATTAAAATATTACAACGCACTTCGTCAAACCATGAAGTTACGAAGAAGGTGGTTATTAAATCCGACCGTCGAACGGATGCGCCTTCGAAGTCACAAAAGTCGACACATACGTATGTGAATACCGCACCTGCACCTGTACAATCTATTTGCTCTTTGTGCAATGGTCAACATTCGCAATTGTACAAGTGTTCTGGGTTTTTAAAATTTACGCCTTATGAACGTTATAAGTTTGTTCGCGAAAACAATTTGTGTTTTAACTGCTTAAGTGACAAGCATCGGGTTACGTCTTGTAATAGTAGTCAAAGTTGTCGTAAGTGCCCTTCAAAGCACCACACTTTACTTCATATGGAGAAAAGTGCTAATAATGCCGCATCCAATGTGAGCACAGTTAGTTTATCAAGCGGTGACACGTCGTCGTCGCAGACAGTCAGTGCGAACTCGGCGACCGCTTCGCAGCCGCAGCCGCAGCTAGCGCGCGACGTTGCCTGCTCGCAGACCGCCCGCGCCGTGAGCGACGTCACGTTGTGTTCGATGTCCGCAAGCAGTGTGTGTACTACCGTGGTGCTCGCGACCGCTCACGTTGTTGTTGATGATGCTTTAGGTAATCCGTGTCTTGTTCGAGCGTTGTTAGATTGCGCTTCGCAGAGTAATTTTTTAACTCAAAATTGTTGTCAACGACTTGGGTTTAATATTAATAATCGACCAGCCCGCTCAGTAGTTAAGGGGTTCGGTGGTTTAAAATCAACCATTCATGGTTCAATTAAAATTAAATTTGCCTCGCGTTTTAATTCTGATATTTGTTTTGATATGGATTCACTTGTCGTAGATAAAATTACGGAACAATTGCCTACTGTCCAGGTTGACACGTCTTTATTGACCAAATTTAAAGACCTACCGTTGGCAGATGAATCTTATGGTGTCCCTGGAGACGTCGATATGTTGATCGGCGCATCGATTCTCCCGCACCTCCAGTTATCACGTAAGGTTCAAGGTCATTCGTCGTATCCCGCACCGCACGCCCTAGAAACAGTTCTAGGTTTTGTTATTGTTGGTTCCGCACCCGCACATTTAGATAGTTACTCGACTGTGTCACACTGCTGCACGGTTGAGCCGCCGCTGGAGTCTACTATCCGCAGGTTCTGGGAAATTGAAGAGGTCAATGTCCCGCCTATCCTAAGCCCTGATGATAAAGTGGCTGAAGAGATTTATTGTCGCACGACTATTCGTAATAATGATGGTCGTTATGTTGTCGCGCTCCCATTTAAGGGGGATATTTTTTCGCTCGGTGACTCCTACGCTTCCGCTGGAAAACGCTTTTCTTGTTTAGAACGTAAGATGCAAGCATCTCCGAAGTTGAAGCAAGCCTATGATGAGGTTGTTATCGAATACCTAGATAAAGGATACATCTCACCTGCGCCTACCGCCGAGACTGACGAGTCTCACGGTCATCCATCTTACATCATCCCGCACCACGGAGTTGTTAGAGAAGATAAGCTTACTACTAAGCTTCGCGTGGTTTTGGACGGCAGTGCTAAGACTAGCACTTCTGTATCGCTCAATGATATTTTGTATTGTGGTCAAAACCTTCAAGGTAACTTATTTGACATTATCGTAAATTTCCGCTTGTTTGCTGTCGCGCTTTCCGCCGACATCGACATAAGGAAAATGTTCCTTTCTATTGGTATTCGTGAATGCGACCGCAAATTTCAACGTTTTTTGTATAGATTTTCGCCTCAAGAACCTTTGAGAATTTACGAGTTCAATCGTGTTTGTTTTGGGCTTAAGTCGAGTCCTTTCCATGCGCTTCGCACTATCAAGCAATTGGCCGCTGATGAGGGTGAAAGATTCCCGAAAGCGAAAGATACTATTGAGACTGGACTATACATGGATGACTTTGTTTATAGTGTAGCCAGCGAGGCAGAGGCCGTTGAGACCGCCGCTCAAGTAATAAGTCTTATGAAAGCCGGTCAGTTTGATCTTGTGAAGTGGACAAGTAACTCGCAAACCGCTCTAGATTCGATTCCACTATCACATCAATTATCTTCAGTGAAGGAATTTGATGGTGATGATACGCACAAGGTTCTAGGCTTAAGTTGGTCACCCGCGTCTGCCATGTTCAGTCTTAAGGTTAGTTCGACTCCGCAAATTTGTACTAAGCGCATTATCCTGTCGTGTGTAGCACGTATATGGGATGTTATGGGATTCGTAGCTCCCGTCGTTTTATATGCCAAGTTGCTCATAAAGGAACTTTGGCTTTCCAATAGTGATTGGGACGACCCCGCGCCCGACAATATTGTTAAATTGTGGGCTCGCTTTCGCAAAGAGCTTCCATTGCTCAATCAAATAAAAATTCCACGCCATGTTGGTATATTGTCAGACAGTATAGTTACTGTTGTAGGATTCGCAGACGCCAGTGAAAAGGCTTACGGGGGGGTAGTTTACTTTCACGTTTTGAATGCTGATAAGGTCTCGGTTAGTCTTATAAGCGCTAAATCTAAAGTCTCCCCTCGCAAGGTCGTTTCTCTAGCGCGCCTGGAGCTGTGCGCTATACTTTTGTTAGTGCAATTAATCAGCTCTATTGTCAATGCATGTAGGCACCGCATTATTATCGATAGAATTATGGCTTTTTCTGACTCTACTGTAGCTTTGTGTTGGGCACATTCTTCGCCCCATCGCTGGGACACATTCGTTGCCAATAGGGTGGCTAAAACTCAGTCCGAATTACCACCACAAAATCTCTTTCACGTTGCTGGTATAGAAAATCCCGCCGATTGTCTCTCCCGCGGATTGCTCCCTTCGCAAATTTTAGATCATCCGCTATGGTTCTGCGCTCCGCCTTGGATTCACAGCAGGCTTGAGGAATGGCCGGTTAAGCCCTTTAACCCAGCTGCCGTTTTAGAACCACCCGAGGAGAAGAAGCATTCGCTTGTAGTTTCGGTTCCACGTGGAGAGTCGATTATTTTAGCGTTGTCTAATCGAGTCTCGTCTTGGTCGAGACTTTTACGTTGTGTGGTATATGTCTGTCGTTTTCTAAAACTACTGTCAACACGCGGTAATATAACCGCCGCTGATCTGGATAAAGCTGAGTCAGTCGTGCTTCGTGCGTTTTAGAGATTTTATTTCTCATCAGAATTTAGTAGTTTAGAGTCCAACAAAACTTGTAGTCGCGCTTTTCAACATTTGAAACCCTTTTTGCAGAATGGTCTCATTCGAGTAGGTGGTCGTTTGAGAAATTCCGATTTAGGATTTGAACAAAAGCATCCAGTAGTTTTACCCCGCAAGGATCATATTTTAGATTTGATTGTAGATTATCATCATAGGGTGAATTGTCACGCAGGTCCAGACTTGTTGATGTCTATCCTTAGACAAAAGTATTGGATACTTTCCGCTCGCAATTTGATTCGCGCTAGAGTGCACAAATGTGTGCCCTGTTTTAAGCTTCGCCCGCGATTTATCGCGCCTGAAATGGCCGATCATCGCTCTTGTCGCGTTGTCCAATCCGCTAAACCTTTTGTACACACCGGTACGGACTTCGCTGGCCCGTTTAGAGTAACTATTGCTCGTGGTCGTGGTATACGCTCTACAAAAGCTTACGTTTGTCTATTTATTTGTATGACAACTCGCGCTGTTCACATAGAATTGACAGGTGATTTAAGTACGCAAAGCTTTATGTCCGCGTTTAAGCGTTTTCTGTCGCGACGTGGTCCCGTCAAACGTTTATATTCGGACAACGGTACTAATTATGTTGGAGCTCGCCGTAGTATCTCGGAGCTACACGCATTCTTGCGGTCAAAGTATTATAAGAGTGAATTCGCTCATGTTTTGGCCGAAAACCGTATTGAATGGCATTTTAATACGCCCGCTGCTAGTCACTTTGGTGGTAACTGGGAGACTAACATTAAGAGCCTCAAGTCGCATCTGTTCCGCGTTGTAGGCGTACAGATCCTCTCTTATGAGGAGCTGAGTACTGTACTCGCTCAGATAGAGGCAGTGATGAATACTCGTCCGCTGTGTCGAACTCTATCTAGTGACCCGTCGGAGTCTTTAGCTTTAACGCCGGCTCACTTCTTAACCACGACTCCTCTTAAGTATTTGCCCGCTATGGATGTCGATGAAGACAGACTGCATCTCCTAAAACGTCACGCTCTTTTGGATAGATTAGTACAATCATTTTGGAGGCGTTGGAGAACAGATTATTTGCACACGCTGCAGTCGCGTCAAAAATGGAATACTCCATCGAATCCAGTTACCGTTGGTACTGTGGTAGTTTTAATGACCGAGAATGCGCCCCCTCTACACTGGCCTCTAGGTGTAGTGGAGGAAGTTTTCCCTGATTCGAAGGGAGTAACGCGTATAGTACGAATTAAAACCGCAACCGGTTTGTATTTACGTCCGGTTATTCGCCTCTGTCCTCTGCCTAATCAGCAGCAGGTTTCAACTTAGTTTAGTAGTTATAGTAACGCTTTAGATATAGTTTAGGAATAGTTTAGCAGTTAGAGGTTTCTCAAAAATTTAGTTATTTGATTAGTTTCGCTTATTGTTTTTGAAGGTGATCCTTCAAACCCGGGGGGAATGGTTGCGCCAACATTCAAAAATTGATTGACATTCGCTACTTCCTATACCCATCTCCCTTCCGCACATACCTCGCGAGTGAGTGAGAAGATTTCGCTCGTCATTTTTGTCGCGAAACCACTCCCGGATCGAATCGCATCGCGTGCGCAATGGCATCTGCCCGTTCCGCTTGAAAATATTGATAACTTCGGAGACACCGCATTTTCGCATATAATAAGACTTTTAATCAACCGCCTGTGTTATTGTTTAACGTGTGAGACAGTAATTTGAAGCCCAACTGCCCCTGAACCCGGAAAGTGAACCGGTGCACCGGCGACGACGAGCACGTGGCTCCCGTGAAAGGTTTGTGCTTCCTTCCCTTATTATTTCGGGTTGTTTTCTATTGTCCCACACCCACTGCAACTCGAATCGCCTACCACCAAGCGTTTGTCAGTCTTTCATTATCGCATCGCAAGATACAGTCCACTAATTTAGCCCTTCGCGCCACCAAGGTAGATCATCCTGTCACTAATTTCTTTTCTTGCGTTGCTCTATTTAGTCTGTGTTCAACTTCACTTTGTCCATGTCAAACACACCGAGCCCACGTCTTTTTTTACGGTTCAGTGCAAGTGTTATGCGAATTGAACCCTAGTTATATTATACACCTTGAACGTCACAGTTTTGTTGAGCATTAAATTTAAATTTGATAGAAAACGAAATGACATCGAAAAGTAAGTAAATTGTGCCAAATTGATACTTGTAGCCTTTGATTATACACATCCTGTAGCCATTTTTATAGGTACTTATTTATATTTAATTGCTTTTAAGGAAAGTATGACGAGTCTCAGGAATGTAGTCAATCAATTTTGGATCCAACTAGCGATAGTCAAGACGAAATGAATCTTGAAGATGTAGAAGATGTATGTTTGCCTTCGTCGGTAGCACAATCCCAGTTATGTTACTATGTACCACATGACGGTGACTTACGAAGTACAGATAGTACGCCTGATTTATTTGTATCAAGAGGAACACAAACTCTAACAAAAATATCAAGTGTAGGCACACAATACGAAGCGATCAGCACTGACCTAATTTCAAAAACGGCAAAAATATTAGCCGAAAAACATTTCGGTACTAATGTGACTCGCACGAATAAATTTATAGAAACGTACACACATTTTGTGACATCTATAATACGTCTGATAAAAACAGACAACGAATAATTTTATGAATCATGTACCTACTACTTGTTACCTACTGTTTGACTGATTAATTGTCCTTTTTTTTGTTTTTAGCTTATGACTGCGTAATTCTAATTATAGTTGTTGCAATTCACGAGCGCACTCAAGCCTTTGCGTGTAGGTTTCGTGTACGTACACGTCACGTAGGTACACATTGCACTTGTGTGTGTGCCCGACGAAGCGAACAGTTGCGCGCGGACGTCATTCATAGGTAGTTACAAATAGGTAACAGTTCAACACACATCTAAATGAAAAGTGCGCTCGTGAATTGTAACAACTATAACCTACTTATTATAAATGCGTAAATCATTGCATTTGATCTAATAGGTAATCAAAACTTATTAGGTATTTTATAGTATACTGAGGAATATGTGTAAATGAATGTGATGTAAAGTATTATACTCCATTTGTTTAGGTAATTAAATAAAGGTAAACAAAAAAACCACGTGCCGTGGTTATCCAACTAAACGTAATACCAGTCTATTCAGTTGTCATGCTACGTCACAGTTGTACTCTTCAATTTAGCAACGTTATAATTCGTTAATAATGTTGCTAAATTGAAGAGTACAACTGTGACATAGCATGACAAGTGAAGTGAGTGATATTACGTTTAGTCGGCTAACTAAGTCACGTGGTTTTTTTGTTTACCTTTATTTAATTACCTAAACAAATGGAGTATAGTAACTGGTAAGCAAAAACAAAAAAAACAATTGTGATTCAAAGATTTATTATACTTAGTTTGATTTGAAAAGGAAAAAGTCGAATAATAAGAGATTATTTTGATGTAAGTAATTAAAATTTAGATAGTAAGATTAAACAATTGTGATACAAAGATTTAGCCATTGCTGTTGTAGGTAGATTTATAAGAAAAGAAAAAAAGTACCTAGTCGATTAATAAGAGATTATTGTGATGTAAACAATTCGAATTTAGTAAGGTTAAACAATTAGTAACTGTTAAAAACATTTACTTATTAGCTTAAAGATGAACGATTGTGATACGAAGAAAGTGATTAGGGTGGTTAATTTAAAGGTCCTACAAACAGGCGCGACACGCGACACAAAAACATGAGCGGTTTCTTTGTGTCGCGCCTGTTTGTAGAAGCCATAAGGCTGATTTAAAATAAAAACATAAAAAATTCTTTGACTTTTTTTTATCGATACAACGATTGCCCCTCCTTATTTATTGTAGGTATTATTTTGTCGATTTGTAGCCTCGCGCTAGGGGCACGACAATTGATATTTAGCCAAGCGGTTAAAGGGTTAAAATGTGTAATAGCGTGAAATTATATTCGCTCGAAGTACCAAACCATCACTGGTACCTGTTGTGCTTGTCGTTGTTGTGTTAGAAGGCTGAGCATTATTGTCCACGGTGTCATCAAATTCAAAAATGTCATTTACTTCTACTGCAATGTTGTGGAGCACTGCACAAGCCATTATGATATTGGCTGTTGATGAAAGTTTGGTTGCTAAACCGATTTGTAAGCATGAAAAACCGTCTTTTCCATACTCCAAATAAACGTTCTATTGAATTTCTTGATTTTATTTGCACTTTATTATATCTCTCCTCTTGTGCAGTTCTCTAGGATTTGAAACTGGAGTCAGTAAATGTCTGATATAAAGAATGCTTTATTGTTAACAAATGAGCGATATTGTAGTGAGGTATTTATGATACTTTGATGACCACATGGCACATAGTATTCATACAGTTATAAACTAATATTGTTACTTACGGGATATCTTCCATGATTGTTTTTTTTTATTTTGAGTAAGTAACAATATTAGTTTAAGTTCAAACCGTGAAAGCTTAAAACAGTTTCATACAGTTTTAGTTTTATTGTTTATGAATAATAATAAAATATTACCGTTACGTCGTACCCGTACTTACCTACAGTTACGGTAGTAGGTACCTACTAGTAGGTAGGTAGGTAAAACGAGTCCCGAATGATGTAGGTACAAATTCGCAAACTACCTACAAAAGAACATCATTGTAATTTCGACCGTACGCCGAGGGCATAAAGTACCTACTTCTTTCCTTTGTACAAGTTGTGGAAGTTTCTCGAAGGACAATGACCCACTATGGAATTGTCTAGAAGATTCTAGGAACTCGTGTATATTTCTCGAACGTTCGATCGCCATATAAATAGTCGACGTGTTTGCGAGGGAGTCACCGACGCTGCCCAGTGCGAGTAGAGTACGAGGCCCGTCTCTGGGCGCTGGAGCGGACGGTGTCGATGCCGAATATCGGCTTCGTGCTGCCCGAGCCAGCGCCGCCCGCCCCCCCCCCCCTCGTAGTGAGGAGAGGAAGACGACCGGCAGGAAGAGATCCGCCGCCTCCAGGCGGAAGAAGAAATCGTCCGAAGCCCGGGCGGAGAGGGAAGGGGACAAGCCCGCCACACTGTTCCCAAACCACTGTAACTCCTGAAAGCCAGAATCAACAGTGGCGACCACCAGTGCCCCGTAGCACACACACCCCAAGTAAGTAGCCCCATAAATGGTCTTTAAAGTTATAAATGACAGACCCCACGTAGATTTTGATATTCTCGTTAAGGCATAAAAGTTCTTTTTAGCTTTTTCACCGACAGTTTTTATATGATCTATGAATGAAAAATTTCTCTCTAAGACCAAACCAAGGTAGCACACGGATTGCTTTCTTTTCACGGGAACGTTATTAAATTTAATACTAGGCCACGATTTAAGATTACCTTTTAAAATTAGTTGATAAGTTTTTTGCGGTGCAAAGGTCAGACGGTTTCGATCGCCCCAATGAGATATTAATCGTAGGCAAGTGTCAGCTAAATTCTCGAGACCAGCCCGAGTACTCGACTGAATGAGCAGCAGGCCGTCGTCCGCGTAACCGGTTAATGAACAGCCGGGAGGAAGGGGAATCGCGAGAAAATCATCAAAACCTAAATTCCATACATACGGAGCGATTACCGACCCCTGAGGACATCCCATGGTAAGGGGCTTTGACATAGAATAATGACCGAGTTTGAGTTTCGCGGAACCATTTAAAAAGTAAGAATAAACAAGATTATATATGTTTTTATAGCAGCCACGATTCTTCAGTTTAAGTAGTAGCATCGGCCACCATGCGTTATCAAAGGCCCCGGAAATATCTAAAAAGATTCCAACCACGTACTTGTGTTCCGAGTTATTAACAATTTTTCTAACAGAAAGTGCCGCGTCTACGGTAGATTTTCCCACAGTGAAACCGAATTGGTTGTTATGAAACTTTGGCCCGTCTGGCAGCAAACGTGGAACGATAAGACACTCCAGGAGTTTTCCTAAAGATGGCAGTAGGGTTATGGGCCTGTACGACTTAGGGTTGTCCGGTGGCTTATCACCACTTTTTGGAATTATTCGTATAAAGCCACGTCGCCATACGCGAGGGAAAACGCCGTCCGCAATACATCGGTTGAAAACAGATAGAATGGCGTCGCCCGCTGTTTTACACGCTTCTATTATCATCCGATTAGATATTTTATCTTCACCTGATGATTTGTTAAGAGGCAGTTTCCTGACAACATTAATGAATTCGTCAATGGATGGAAGGTCTGACGCTGGTGATTCAGGTGGCACAGCAGCCCACGCTCTGATCTGTTGATGGTAGTCATTGTCATTTACCGGCGAATCATCAGGTATCAGACTATTTAATAGAACTTCAGTTGTTTCCTCAATACCGGTGGTGTGTTTATTATTGACTTTAATGTTCTGGACAAACGCCAGGTCGACTGATCGATTAGCTTTGAATTCGTGATAAAAAGGAGACCACGGACCTTCTTTATCTAATTTTTCTACTATTTTTCGCAGTAAATTACCCTTGGATTTTTCCACCGATGCTCTGTAGCGGGACTTGGCAACTCTAAACGCATTTAAAGCAAAGTTGAGTGGGTCTCCGGTGACCTTTTGTTTTTTAAGCTTGTTTAAATGCCTACGCGCTCGGCGATAGCTTTTACGTTGTTCAATTAAGTAGTCACACCACCAATCACATCTATGGATGTTGGTCACAGATGCGCGACCAATGGCGATGTCAGCACAGTAAGTGAAGGTGTCTGACATAATTTCAGCACTTTCTTCAGCTGACAGCCCATCACGAGTGAAGTCTTTGGCGTGACACGCAAAAAGCGAGCTAAAGAATTCCCAATTCGCGCCTTTACTTTTATATCTAAAATTACCAGTGATATGAGATGGACCTTGAGAAGACACCGGAACAAATTCGTACACGATCAGGCGATGATCACTACAAGACGCATCTGGTAGGACACGCCACCTATCCAAGCGTACGTCTGCACTAGAAAGTGTGACGTCAATACAAGATTCGCCCATTGGGCTGCAAAAAGTAGGTGGTGCATCTGGGGTATTATGAATTGATAAGTTCATTTCAGCTATAAAATCTTCAACAGCACAACGTCGGTCGAAATCCGTAGACCTAACCTTGCCATACCACAGAGACGATGACGCGTTAACATCAGCGCCAACGATAACTTTACAGCCCGCGAGTGACTGTAAGACATGACGGAGGTTATGTATATGAGGAGCAACAGGGTCTGAGTATTGAAAGTAACAGCTCACAACGTAAACTTTAAAAGAAGCTGATGAGACTTCCGCAACGGCACAGTGGGGCGTCATGAGGTTACGCAAAGACGTTACTGTAAAGTTAGAAGAACGCGCCACGTAAATTCCAGCTCGTGCTTTGCTGTCCAGCTGAACTACTTTGTGACGTAAGCGAGCGTTCTGGTATTGTTCTTGAACAAGTACTATGTCTAAGTTATAATCGATAATTAATTTGTCTAATTCAGAGGTCGCCACCCTATCGTTGTGGAGATTTAATTGTCCTATAGTTAAACTATCCATTATTTTAGTAGTTGGTGTTGAGGATTAACTGTTCGAGATTAAGTTTGTACGTGGTACACTCGGGAGACCCGCAACGATGGTCAAACGGTTTTTTAAAACGTTTACACGCCACGCAAGTCGGTATAAAATTTAAATTATCCTTGTGCGGGCAGTTATTTGTTTCATGTGCTTCGGAGCAGTTAGCACAGGTAGGTGATTTATTAACGCAGTGTTTCTTAACGTGACCAAACTGTTGGCAATGTAAACAACGAACTACTTCGACATCATCGATGAAACGGCAAGTCGCCCAATCAATAAATAATTTATCTTTGGTGGACACTAAATGTTTACGAACTGTGGACTCGATTTCAATGCCTATCCACTTGCGACCATTATCTAAGGAACGCCTACGAATAATTTTAGTTGACTTAATAAAATCATCCTCATTTATTGGCACCTCGTCTTTAATGTTTTGACGGTATAGCGCGTGCAGAAAAGCATTGTCTTCCATTGAGGATGGGACGTCCTTAACTAATATACGAGGCCTTCGGCCTTTCGGTTTTTCAAGTCTTAAGCCGGCGGACCTAATAGCATCGACCGATTGCAACTTTTTTATTTGGTTGTCATTAGCGACACGTAATACAACGCCAGATTTCGCGGTTTTCTTAACGCCTACTATTTGAAATCCGTCATCACTAGGCTTAATCGCTTTCATTAGCGCTTGTTTAGTCGCGGACGATGACGAGTAATCGGCTAACCGCTCAGCGGTAGGGTAGGCGACGACGCACGGAAGGGGGGCGCGCGACTCAACAGCAGGCCCAACTTTAGGTAGACGAAGTTTCAAAGAATCCGCATACGAAGATTTGTTATAATCACTAGTATTGACGTTAGTAGGATTTAATTTAATTTTATCCAATTCGCGTTTCGCATTGGCTAATTTGGTTTCGTTGGAGGATGATTTTATGGCTAACAAAGAAACAATGGCCGTTACGCGCTGAGTCATGTCCATGATGGCTGATTTATTTGCGACATTAATGCGGGACCCTTGATCATTAACAAGGTCGTTAATTTTTGAGAGATATGCAGACGCCGATGAAACTAAATCGCAATAGTTGTCATTGCTCGCAGTACTGGCGTTTAATATTGGCGAAGGCTTCTCAATTGAGTTGGATGTGTGTAGCCGTTTTGATCTATCCTCGGGCGAGATGTACGAAGGAGACATTTCGCGAAACAAACGTTTTGTTGAGCTAGCGGAGGTCGTCGGCGACCCGGGTGTATGGAATGCATCTCTGCCACGGTCAGGCGGGTCATCATTAATGGACAACATATTATAAATTATGAAATTCAAATAAACTATTAGAACGTAAGCAAAGTAACAGAATTAACGGACGATAAAATTATTTAGAGGTACCCACACACCAAAGAAAGTAAATGTACTCACCGAAAGTAAACGAAATTAACTAAAATACCAGTAAAACCGACGTAAAACCACTAAAAAACTTACGATACCAGCACTTAGCACAATAGCACACAACTAGTAACAACTCACGAGCCGGGAATCGATCACGGAACACGAAAATCGTAATTAAAATCAACACGAAATAGATTGCATCCAACCCGAGCGAGTGCGCGGAGGGAAGTGTGTTGAATTGGCACTGGAATTCGGTTTACTCCCGAGAGTGAACTCGAATATAGGGTGGTCCAGAGCTATTTGACTGGCCTGGAGAAGGAGGACGGCACCTCATGGTTTGCCTACTCGTTGCCGGCGGAGAGAAGCTGCAAGGTGGCCATCAGGGGGCTGCCTATTGATGTTTATGAGCATATCAGACAATCCGGCCAACAGATGTCTAAGAAGATGAAGACCCGTTATGACCGGAAGGCAAATACACACATCAACACGGTCTAGGGATATTTTTAAAAAAAGCGAATTACTATCAATGTGTTAATTATTTATATGACATGTATATATTTAAAAGATACGTTATTTAATATTCTACCATTTTTTAATAATGGTTAAGGTATAGATTAAAATTTCAGGATTTTATGAAAAAAAAATGAAGCATAGACGAAAACCGTATACGAATGAACTTTTAATTTGTGAGTAAAAACTGAAAAAAATAGAAAAATCATTTAATTTGTGTTTATAAACTTGAAGTTAGTAGTCTGAGAAAGCGCCCATGATATTCATAACACATCGGCAACGATTCGGCATGCTCAGAACAAGGTTGTCAATGTCTTGCTGCGGAATATTGTCCCATGTCCTTCTGAGGTGCGCAAAAAGTTGATCTTCTGTAGCCAGATTTTCAGGAACTTCCTTCAGAGCTCTTTTTTGCAGCATATCCCACGCATGCTCAATGGGATTTAGATCTGGCGATTGAGCAGGCCAGTCTAAGGCCCTAACATTATGTGTATGTAACCAAGCTGCTACCGTTCTCGCCGTGTGTGCCCGGGCATTGTCGTGCATGAGCAGGAAATCTTGCCCCATTTGTGTTCTGTGGGGCAAGATTACGGGCCCCAGCACCTGTTGGACGTATCGTTCTATCGTCATATTGCCCCGCACCCAAACGAGATCCGTCCGTCCTCCAAGACGAATTCCTGCCCAAACCATAATTGTTCCTCCTTGGTATGGGTGAACTTCCTGAGGGTTCTGGAGACGGCTCCATCGTCCAGGAACTCGCCAAACACGCGTCCTTCGTGAATCTGGATGGAAGCCGAACCTGGATTCATCCGTGAACAGCACATTGGACCATTGGTCACGGCCCCAGTCCACGTGGTTCCGAACCCATTCTAATCGTCGTCCACGATTGCCTCTCCGTAAAGGTGGGACCCGGAGTGGTCTACGAGAGCGTAGATTGCTTTCATGCAGTCGCCTTCTTACAGTTTGGTCACTCACAAGCACTTGGTGTTCCACTCGCAGCCTTTGGACCAATTGAGTCGCCGTTGCATTTGGTTGTGCTCGCGCAGTAATTTGCAAAAATCGGTCTTGTCTGGGGGTAGTGATGCGACTTGGCCCCCGGTGCCTCTCCGCTACTTCACCTGTGGCACGATAGCGTGTCCACAATCTTGAAATTACATTTTGATGGGTCCCTATGGCCTCAGCAACATTACGCTGGACAGATCCAGCTTCCAGCATTCCCACAGCTCGTAACATCTCCGCCCTCGTCAAATGTCGGCGTTGCATGGCTACAATACCTCAATTTTAACTTTATCTTTCGTTTAAAAATGAAAAAAAACTGTAACTAAACGTAATTCGTATTGTTTTCTAAATTTCGCACAAATGAAAATTCCCTCTCCTATACATCAAGACATTTTTATGCCACCGAAACAAGAATTTTCAAAAATTTGAATTTGGAATAAGTCTGAGATAAATTACAAACAAATCGGTGTATAAAAGATTCCAATGCGGCCAGTACTTTTCGAGTTATTTAATTGAGTATGAAATATCCCTAGACCGTGTTGATGTGTGTAGTAGGGGTTTCGACGAAAGTTCACTGGTGTGGTTGCATAAGCCAGTACGGAGCAAGGGGAAGTCTCCGAAATTGCAAGCAAAATGGGATGGACCATACCGAATCGTGACTAGGATCAACGATGTCACCTACCGAATACAGAAGGGTCCACGAGGTGCGCCTAAGATTGTCCATGTAGACCGACTGGCGCGATACTACGGGGCTAATGATGCTCGGGACGAGCATGTCTACAGGAGGGGGCAGTGTTACGTCGTACCCGAACTTACCTACAGTTACGGTAGTAGGTACCTACTAGTAGGTAGGTAGGTAAAACGAGTCCCGAATGATGTAGGTATAAATTCGCAAACTACCGACAAAAGAACATCATTGTAATTTCGACCGTACGCCGAGGGCATAAAGTACCTACTTCTTTCCTTTGTACAAGTTGTGGAAGTTTCTCGAAGGACAATGACCCACTATGGAATTGTCTAGAAGATTCTAGGAAGTCGTGTATATTTCTCGACCGTTCGATCGCCATATAAATAGTCGACGTGTTTGCGGGAGCAGTCAGCAAAAAAATAAAAAAAACACTCACCGCCTGACCGCCGCCGCGTACGGACGTGCCGCTACCTGCGTTGTGTCCCGCCCGCTGCTACCTGCTGTCACCGGTTCGTCACGACATCGTGACGTCATCAGTAGTCCCAGACTACACCCAGTCGTGGCACTACTACTGTTTTCGCCTCGCGCACAAACTTAGTGGTGCTGCGCCGTAACAAATCATCTACATTCGTAGTTGGTTCGGTACGTCAAGCAAAATAGTCTTTCCATCGACTTCGCGTGTCTTTGCCCTTCAGGGAAAAACCACAGTTTCGTGGTTCTTGGTGGAAACCTTACGGTGCAGACGAAGCCAAGAGGGTGGTGACCTAATCCTACCCGCCAAACCCCTTCAGGGCGAAGCATTCCATTGGAGTCGAGAGCTAGGACCTTGGCCTTGGGGGCTTCCCTCGTAAAACCTAGTCTTTGGTTTCGTTCACAGCAACTCACCTAGTGTCGGTTGGGAGTGCCCCTTCGCACTAGAGCCCCTTGCGGGCCTAGGGCCCTGTCGCACAATAAGACTGGCGACAGGTTTACAAGCTTAGGGCACACCGTATGTACTCACCTCCCTGTTCGCACAAGTTCAGAGAGGCCACACACGCCCGGGCCCACCCACCCGGGGAGTTATTTAGGTTGTTAGGGTTATAGGTGAGCTTCACTCATGTCAGCTAACTTTTAGCTGTGTTAGGCCCTTTTTTCATCATGGCTGACAGACTTTTGTATAAGTTTGTCAGACAGGTCCTGTTTGAAGACTCGTACTTCAAACAAAAGTATGGCGCGACTTTCGACGAACTCGAACGCGCTGCGTTCGCCGAATATAGCGACGCACCTGGTAGCCCATTAGCCTCAGTGGACGCCGACACCGTCATTCCGGGAATGCCCGAGTCGGCGCCCATTGAGCCTAATTACCCGTCCTCGCCGCGTCTCGCCGACAAAGGCATTCCGAGAATGCCGGAGCCCATTGTTCCAAAGTCCATTGTTTCGGAAACAATAGTCCGTCCCGCAGCTGCGTCCGATTCTCCTTCCGAGAAAATGGACACGACAGTCCCGGTCTCCGATCCCGAACTGGATTTCTCCTCCACCTCGTCCTCCGAAGACGACTACCAAGTCGTCGGAAAGGGGAAGAAGAGGAAGGGAAAAAGCTCTAGGGCCACTCAGGCCAAGAAACCCGCCGCGAATGTCTCGGTTCCCGCTTCCACTCCCGTTACTTCCCGCCCTCCGTCCCCAGCTCCGTTGGCTGCTGCTCATACCAGCAAGCCAACCACCATTAAACCCGCCGCGAAACCAAAAAAACCCAAGCCCACTCCCGCGCTTTATCTTCAGGACAAGGCGTAATGGACTGAATTGTCCAAAGCGTGTATGGATCTAAAAATCCAATACACTAGCGCCCACAGTACCCCTAATACCATCAAGATAAAGGTCCCTACATCCGACGATTATAGGGCCATGACACGTGTCATGGCGGAAAGAAAATATGCTTTCCATACTTACGGTCTCCCCGAGGAGACACCCACTCGCGTAGTTATTAGGAATATTCCTAAGGAAACCCCTCCGAGGACGTCCTAAACGACCTCTTAAATCAAAACATCCCCGTCTCAGCTGTACACCGCCTGCGTAAGGCGCGTGGAGGCGACCTGTACGACATAGTGCTGGTCATTTGCCGGTGGAAGGGCACCACCCGATTTGTAAAATTAATTCTGTTTGCTCCCTTTCAGGCATCTCGATCGAGAGGTCTATTAAATCACATCAAATAGTGCCCTATTTGATGTGATTTAATAGACCTCTCACCGTTTCCAAATGTATGGTCATAGCCAGAAGCACTGCTACGCGCCTCATAGGTGCGTAAAGTGCCTAGGTGACCATGGCACGACTGATTGTCCTCGTCCTAAGGACATCTCCCAGGCTACAGAGCCGCCCAGCTGTGTCCTCTGTGGCCAGTCGGGCCATCCGGCCAATTATCGCGGCTGTCCCAAGGCCCCCAAGTCCTCCTCCTCAAAGTTGGCGAAGCGTGCCAGCGAACGGCAGCAGAGGGAAAGCCCCTTCGTCAAGATCCCCTCCTCCCAATTGCCCGAATATCTCAGCCCGCAGAGACCCTCACCCTGGAACTCTCTAAATCACCAGAGAGCCTTTCCAGCTCTTGGCAAGGCAGAGAACACCACCATCCCATGGTTACTCGACACCCCTATCCAGCCCCCAGCGCCCCGAGTCGCCGCTCCCGCAGCCTCTCCAAAAGTCGCTCCGGTCGCTTCTGCTGCGTACTCCCGCCCCACACCTCCAGGCCCCGTGGCCAACGCGAAGGAAAGTTCTTTCCGAACGATCGCGAGATTCGCGGTTTTTGTAGGTCCGGAAGCAGACAGCCTAGCTGCTGAACTCAGAAGTGCCCCCATCAAGAGTTAATAGTCTTATTGGCAGCCATCTTCAATGGCGCACTAAGTAACAACTTCTTCCCCCAAGTATGGAAAGAGGCCACTGTTATCGGAATCCCCAAACCCGGTAAACCCAAGACGGACCCCGCGAGCTACCGTCCTATCAGTCTCCTGAAAGCACTCGGAAAAATCTATGAGAGACTTATTTATAAGCGTCTCAAAGATTTCGCCGAAGCTAAGAGCCTCATTCCCAATGAACAGTTCGGCTTCAGGACCGAACACTCTTGTATTCAACAAACCCATCGCATCGTCGAACACCTGAGCGCTGGTTTCCAGCGTTCGTCGATGACGGGCGCGTTGTTCTTCGACATAGCGAAAGCTTTTGACAAAGTCTGGCACAACGGCTTATTATGTAAGCTGTATCAACTGGGAGTGCCGGACCGTCTCGTGCTCATCTTGCGAGACTTTTTGTCGAATCGCACGTTCCGATACCGCATAGGAAAATCGCTCTCCGCTCCTCACCCCATTCGCGCCGGAGTCCTCCAGGGCTCCGTTATCTCCCCGCTCGCGTTCACGTTGTTCACTAGTGACATTCCCAAGAACAAAAAGGCTCAATTAGCCCTGTTCGCGGACGACACGGCCATCTATTACACCGGTCGCTGTAAAAACGCAATCGCCAAAACCCTCCAAACCTCAGCCGACGTTTTAGGCGCTTGGTTTAGGAAATGGAGAATCGAGGTTAACCCCGATAAGAGTCAGGCCGTTCTATTTTCGAGATCGCGTACAACTGTCACTTCCCCTAATCCGATCACTATGTACGGCAAGCCTATCCCCTGCAAGCCAAATACTTAGTAGTCATCCTCGACAACCATCTGACCTTCGGGCCACAAATAAAAGCAGCTCGCGACCGAGCTGCTTTCGCGATGGGCAGACTCCATTACTTATTAACGGAAAAGAGCAAATTGTCTCTCAGGTGCAAATTGCGTCTCCATACCGCCGTGATCCGTCCCATCATGACTTACGCTTGTATCGTGTACGCTCACGCCAAGCCTAGATATCTCCATAGGATGCAGGTCCTTCAGAACCGGTCCTTACGCAAAGTCACGGGAGCCCCCTATTACGTCCGTAATGACCGTTTACATTTAGATCTTAAAATCCCCACGTTAGCTGTTTATGAAGCGCCTCTCCAAGCGCTTCTTCGATTCTGTCATCAAACACCGTAACCCCCTGATCGCAGCGGCCGCCCGTTACGAACCCTCGCGAATTAGTCAGATCCGCCGCCCAAGGCATACTGTAGTCGATCCCGATGACGCTATTACCCTCCTCCAGGAGAGCAGGAAGGAAACTAGCACGCTTAGAAAGCACAGACGCAAACCGCAGTCATTCCGTCCTCGCCGTCGAGGCCCGTCGTGACGCCCCGATACGAACCCTCCCCGTCCCTTGCTCGTGCCAGCCCGCGTTGCTGAGCCTGTAGTCCAAAACCAGTCCCTTATTAATGACACCACTCAGTTCCAGCCTGTCCCCATGCTGTCCTCTCCCAGCGACACCCTAAGCCGAGGCCCGTACCCCGCAGGGGGTGCCCTTAGCGTGTAGTCGTTTAGTTTGTAAGTTTTTTATGCCCTGGCTGGAGGCCTTACACTTAAGGCACCCACAGGATTGTCCGGTTAAGCAGACGACAACCCCTCTAGGTTGAACTGCGAGATGTTCGAAAAAAAAAAAAAAAAAACGGGAGCAGTCAGTCTTATTTTGGCTACAGTACGAAGCGAATCGAAGTGAACTAGTAAGTGCGATATCTAAGTAAATAGTGATCAGTAGTGTACTTGTGATTAAGTTTTAAGTGTTTTGTGATTATTAAAGTTGTTTGTTGCTTCTTCGGTAGTAATTAATTTATCCCATACCCAGTTTGTAACATTACTATACTATCATTTACCTACCTAGTGCAAGGATATCCTCCTTCAGCAAGTAACACCCCATCAATTTCATTATTGCATAACCTTATATTAAAACGCGAGTTTCAAAAAATTCTGCTATCATGTGTAGCCCAACGTACTACTACACACATCAACACGGTCTAGGGATATTTTAAAAAAAGCGAATTACTATCAATGTGTTAATTATTTATATGACATGTATGTATTTAAAAGATACGTTATTTAATATTCTACCATTTTTAAATAATGGTTAAGGTATAGATTAAAATTTCAGGATTTTATGAAAAAAAAATGAAGCATAGACGGAAACCGTATATGAATGAACTTTTAATTTGTGAGTAAAAACTGAAAAAAATAGAAAAATCATTTAATTTGTGTTTATAAACTTGAAGTTAGTAGTCTGAGAAAGCGCCCATGATGTTCATAACACATCGGCAACGATTCGGCATGCTCAGAACAAGGTTGTCAATGTCTTGCTGCGGAATATTGTCCCATGTCCTTCTGAGGTGCGCAAAAAGTTGATCTTCTGTAGCCAGATTTTCAGGAACTTCCTTCAGAGCTCTTCTTTGCAGCATATCCCACGCATGCTCAATGGGATTTAGATCTGGCGATTGAGCAGGCCAGTCTAAGGCCCTAACATTATGTGTATGTAACCAAGCTGCTACCGTTCTCGCCGTGTGTGCCCGGGCATTGTCGTGCATGAGCAGGAAATCTTGCCCCATTTGTGTTCTGTGGGGCAAGATTACGGGCCCCAGCACCTGTTGGACGTATCGTTCTGCCGTCATATTGCCCCGCACCCAAACGAGATCCGTCCGTCCTCCAAGACGAATTCCTGCCCAAACCATAATTGTTCCTCCTTGGTATGGGTGAACTTGCTGAGGGTTCTGGAGACGGCTCCATCGTCCAGGAACTCGCCAAACACGCGTCCTTCGTGAATCTGGATGGAAGCCGAACCTGGATTCATCCGTGAACAGCACATTGGACCATTGGTCACGGCCCCAGTCCACGTGGTTCCGAACCCATTCTAATCGTCGTCCACGATTGCCTCTCCGTAAAGGTGGGACCCGGAGTGGTCTACGAGAGCGTAGATTGCTTTCATGCAGTCGCCTTCTTACAGTTTGGTCACTCACAAGCACTTGGTGTTCCACTCGCAGCCTTTTGACCAATTGAGTCGCCGTTGCATTTGGTTGTGCTCGCGCAGTAATTTGCAAAAATCGGTCTTGTCTGGGGGTAGTGATGCGACTTGGCCCCCGGTGCCTCTCCGCTACTTCACCTGTGGCACGATAGCGTGTCCACAATCTTGAAATTACATTTTGATGGGTCCCTATGGCCTCAGCAACATTACGCTGAACAGATCCAGCTTCCAGCATTCCCACAGCTCGTAACATCTCCGCCCTCGTCAAATGTCGGCGTTGCATGGCTACAATACCTCAATTTTAACTTTATCTTTCGTTTAAAAATGAAAAAAAACTGTAACTAAACGTAATTCGTATTGTTTTCTAAATTTCGCACAAATGAAAATTCCCTCTCCTATACATCAAGACATTTTTATGCCACCGAAACAAAAGAATTTTCAAAAATTTGAATTTGGAATTAGTCTGAGATAAATTACAAACAAATCGGTGTATAAAAGATTCCAATGCGGCCAGCACTTTTCGAGTTATTTAATTGAGTATGAAATATCCCTAGACCGTGTTGATGTGTGTATATCATATATCATCAAATTAGGGCCACCAACTACTTGCACATTCAATGAAAAATATCCTTTTCTGTTCCGGTACTGCTCTGTATGAAGAATACCTCTAGGCTTGGTGATTTTAATGTGGGTGCAATTGATTGCTCCTACAATATTTTTCAGTCTAGGTGCTCTGCCAATGCAACCAAGCTTTTCGAAATCGTCCTTTGTTTTCCTCACATTTGCAGGAAACTTAATAAAATCTGGCATTAGCAATGCCAATGCTCGAATAACTCTCTTCACTATATTACACACTGTCGATTGAGAAATATGCATGATATCTCCACATACAATCTGAAACCTTCCAGTGGCATAAAAACATAAAGCAGTAAGCAACTGACACAGTGGAGTTATAGGAAGCCCTCTTTGTGTCTCTGATTGTAAAGTGTCTTCAATTCTCGGTAAAATAACCTGTCTCACAATACTTTTAGAGAAACGAAATCTCTTTTTAAAATAATCTTCCGAATAGTCATGAAAATTGAAATGGATCCACATCACGAAAGTAAACTTTGGGATTTCTAGGTTGGTTCAGCAACTTCTATCTCCTCCAATATATTGTTATATATGTGTAAACTGTATCGTCACCGTTATTCGTAAGTAAAACAGTACCCAATGTTTCGCGTACTTTCATTTCTAAGCGTTTGCAATTTGTACATATTCACTGATTAAGATATAGGCAAGCGCGATGGAAAGCGCAAGCAGTCTTCCTGGGGTGGTATTAGGACCTCAAGAAACTTCAAGACATCAAATCGATAATCAGTCGAAACTCAATAATCGACTTCACGCCCAACTATCGAGTGCTTGTGTTATCTATGGTCGAACGGAACGCAAGCGCATCTCTTCGAGTCGTTCACGAACTTTTGAAAATGGCTACGCTGCCGCTTTCTAATTAATTGGAAATAAATATACATTCTGAGTATAAAGTGTTGTGTCCCCTTTAAAAAGGGCTGCAATAGTGCATGGAAACCTAAACTGGATCTAGCTGTGGGAATCAAGGTAAGGCTGCTTAATATTGTCATTATCTTGTCAGTGTATAGTGCTCCCGCAAACGCATGGTGGTTCATTTAGAATTGCCATCCCTTATGTTATCCGAGAACTCATCCTTCTCGTAACATTGTTTTGGTGCCGAAACCAGGGAACTGCTAATAAAGCAGTAATCGTAACGTTAGCGAGAAAGATTTCATAATTTTTCGTAATTTGCACAAATGGTCGACCGCCATGTCACCATATTTAATCGTCACAAATCTCGTTAGATATTGAATATTTCTCCAAAGTATATGAACAACACCTTAGAACAATTTCGTCTAGCTTATTTTGAGTATTTATTTAATTCCAAAATCGTAATTTGATGAAGAAAGTAGCAAACATTCCAATCCGTCAGTCTAGGTAGTTACTTAGCCGCCTTGTTGGCGCCGGTCATTTATTTGGGTATTCTTAGATCTCTCAATCCGTGTTTGCGTATTGCTTCAACTTGGTAGATCGTTTTCGAAAGTTCCACATTAAATTCTGATTTGTATGATTATTTCGTTCAGAATTGTTGTACCGTACGATGTTATTACATGTAAATTAATCGTTTTGTTCAGTACATGTAGTAGCACCACGTACATTTTCACGTCACGACAATATTAAAAGTAAAGACGAGTTAGGTAAACAAGCTTTGTTACCCGACTATCCGTAATCGTAGTAACATACAAATCAATTCAATTCGTAAACGTTTTTGCGTACCTATACATTCATTCATATATATTTGCTAGTGAATAATCATTACAAAGTTCGTAACAAATAATTCTCATAGAAATTACGAATCGGGATTTCGTAAGGTAGGTAGGTTTCTGATTCTGCTCTGCAACAAACATTAGGTAGGGTAATCTGAGAAACTAGAGTTGTACCAACGTTCTGTCGAAACTATCGATTGTTATTTTAGTATCGATTTTATTGAAAATAATTATTTCATATAATCGATTATTTTTGTTTTGCTTATCGATTCGAGACATGGCTTACGTACCTAGGCGTGGTGCAAAGAAAATGTCTAAGTCTAAATCAATCGAAACAAGTGGTCTTACGTACGCTGACTTGCCCATATTACGACGTAAACGGACTTTAGCATTGAATCGACTGCGGAAAACGTTGGAAGTTGCACGAACGGTGGAATCGGATTCTTCACGTTTGGATGAATTTATCGTACATTATTCGGCAGTAACGAAACTGGTTAATAATTTCGAAGAAGCACATTTGGACATTTTAGGTATTGTCGATGATTCTGAAGTGGAGGACGAAGATGAAATCCGTACCGAATTCGATGATATTTATTTTCAGGTGCTTGCTTACATCGTGCTCTTGTTCCTTCTTCTGTCGTTTCAAAGGCTGCTACACAGATGTCGCCTGCTTCAGCAATTCGACTTCCAAAGATCGACTTGCCACGTTTTTCAGGATGCATAAAGGATTTCAATATGTTTTTTGATGCGTTCAATTCGCTCATTCATCTGAATGAATCATTGTCGGACTCGGATCGCATGCAGTATCTTCGAGCGAGTCTAGTCGGAGACGCATTAGGACTTATTCATACCTTTCCTATCCAGGGTGAATACTATCAAGAAGCGTACAAGACATTGATAGCTCGTTATCGTGACAAACGTGAACTCGCTTTTACTTGTTGGCGAGAAATGCAAAACATTAGTCTAAAAGTGAACTCACCCACCGAATTAAGACGCGTATTGGACTTGTTTAACGAAAACCTAATCATTCTAACTGGTCTTAACTTACCTACGGCTCACTGGGACTTCGTATTGTGTTATCATTTACTATCAAAGTTAGATTCAAAAACGCGGTGTTCTTTTGGACAAGCGCATCCTACCTCGGAAATACCACGTTACAGTGCCCTTAAGGACTTTCTCGAAGCGCAGTGCGATGCACTCGTTCGTGATACTCACTTTTCTGGTAATCGTGATCCTCAACCGTCCACTAGCAAAAACTACAAAACTGATGTCAAGTCAAATAACAACAACAACAAGAAAATAACGTCGTCGTTGTTATCCAATTCAGAGAAGACAACAAACCAGCCAGAAGGTACCCAATCTTCTGCGCCTTCCAGCACTGCGCGAGGAGTTGCTTCGAAGTGCCCGTCATGTTCGGAACTTCATTCCATTTCACATTGTAAATCATTCGCTGATAAGTTGATTCAAGAGCGACGTGACATCGCGAATAAAAATCGCTGGTGTTTCAATTGTTTAAAACCGTCCCACATTGTTCGCGATTGCAAATCGACATTTACATGCCAGAAATGCCGTCTGAAGCATCATACGCTCCTGCATCAGGAAAATGAGGCTAACATTGCCGAACCGCAGCCTCCAGTCAGTGAACCCCTCCGTGTTTTGACGAACGTGGGTGATAATTCGGTTGTTCTTCTATCTACTGCCGTTATAAATATTCGTGATTCGTCGGGCGACTACCAGCCTTTCAGCTGTGTTATCGATACTGGTAGTCAGGCTCATTTCATTTCAGAAAGCGCAGTAAGTCGTCTAGGAATTGACAAACGCATGACTTCACGCCAGGTTCGTGGTGTAGGTCAATCGTCAGCCTCCATATCAGGAGCTGTTCAACTTCAGGTAGGTATTAACGGTCAAGTGGCGTTCAATCTTGAAGCATTGACCATACCTAACATATGCGGGAACATGCCGAGCGTCAGGCTCGACAAATCGTCTTGGCTTCATCTTCGCGGTCTCAATTTGGCGGATCCGGATTGTGATAAACCTGGTCCAGTTGATATTCTTCTAGGTGCTGAAATCTTCCCTTCTCTCATTCTGCCAGGATGCGTGAGCGGAGGACCGAAGCAGCCATCCGCGTTGAATTCTGTGTTCGGCTGGCTTCTTCTAGGAAGTGTTGGTGATCACCAGGCTGAACAAAGTGTCAACTCTTTCTTCGTTACAGACGACCTGCAGCTTTCTCAGGAAGTCAAGAAGTTCTGGGAATTGGACCAGCTTCCGTACGTCACCAAGTTGAGTGAAGCCGATCAACGTTGCGAACAAATCTATTGTGACACAACTAATCGTGACCCAACTGGACGCTATAGTGTCGCTTTGCCTTTTGTAGAAGACAAAGAACCGTCATTCCCAGGATCGCGAGAGTCGGCTCTTCGACGTTTTCATTCGTTGGAACGTAAACTCTCCGCTGATTCGGTTCTTCAAGAACAATACTCGAGCTTCATGACTGAGTATATTCAGTGTGGCCACATGACTCCTGTGCCCGCAAAGGATGTGCAGAAGGGAAAGTATTACATCCCTCATTTCTGTGTCCTTCGTCCTGACAGCGTCAGTACGAAGCTTCGTGCTGTCTTTGACGCATCAAATCGTGACGCCATCACTGGTGTATCGTTAAACGAAACCTTACTTATCGGTCCAAAGTTACAGGCTAATATTTTGGAAATTCTTCTGCGGTTTCGTACCCATTCTGTTGTGTTTTCAGCGGACGTGTGCAAAATGTACCGTCAAATTCTTGTTCATGAAGAACATCGTGATTTCCAAAGAATCTTCTGGAGAGATCATCCTTCTCAACCGCTGTTGGAATATCGCTTGAATACTGTCACCTACGGTGTCTCCTCATCACCCTTTCTTGCTTGTCGTACCGTCAAACAACTCGCCGAGGATGAAGGTAGTGACCTACCTCTTGAAAAATCCGTTTTATCGACTGACGTGTACATCGTCACTGGGTGTTCTGATCTTAATCAAGCCATGCAAGCTAAGGCGGAAGTGACAGAGCTTTTAAAGCGAGGTCACATGGAGCTGCGCAAGTGGGCTAGCAATGACCCTAGGTTGCTTTCTGATCTTCCTCCGGAGCATTGTCTCACAGATAACGTTTCGATGGACGTTGAGAAGTCCAACACTCTCAAAATATTAGGTTTGAAGTGGGAACCCAACTCTGATCATTTCGTTTTCGAAGTCAAGCCTCAAGATCGTGTTTGCAGCAAACGTAACATTCTAAGCGAGCTAGCAAAAATCTATGACCCTCTTGGTTTTCTCTCACCGTTGACCTTCTTCGCGAATTATTTAGTGCAGAAATTGTGGGTTCTTGGAGTTTCCTGGGATGCAGATCCTCCTGAAGACATCAAACGACAATGGAATCGCTACACCGAAGAACTTCCTTCCATTCAGAACCTTCGAATTCCGCGTCATCTATCCGTTTCTCATATCAAATCGTGCGAAATTCACGGGTTCGCAGACAGTTCTCAACGTGGATACGCTAGTGTGGTGTTCCTTCGAGTTATCGACGAGTGTGATAACATCAAGGTCTTTTTTGTGTTGTCAAAAGCAAGGGTAGCTCCTATCAAAGTTGTTTCCCTACCAAGACTTGAGCTGTGCGCTGCCGCTCTTCTGGCAGATCTACTAAAATTCGTCAGTGAGGTTTATCAACCTCTTCTTCCCGTTTCAGCCATGTTCGCGTGGTCAGACTCGACTGTCGCGCTCTCATGGATTCGATCGCCTTCCTCCCGCTGGAAGACCTTCGTAGCAAATCGTGTCAGCCATATTCAGGATGCGGTCCCTGGCGCACTATGGCGCCATGTGAGATCAGAGGACAATTCCGCGGACATTGCCTCTCGTGGTCAGACACCTGCGGAACTTGTCATCAATCCGTTATGGTGGGCGGGGCCTAGTTGGCTTTCTCAAGACGTTCAGTTTTGGCCTTGCTCAGTTTCAGATCCTTCTGAGGATGAACTTCGCGCAGAAGAGAAGGTACAGGTTCTTCTCACAAGTGATATCCCTGCGCATCCCATCGATTATTTGCTGTCCCGATACTCGTCAATTCGCAAAATCCAAAGAATCGTCGGTCTATGGCTTCGCTATATCAACAATCTCCGTAGTAAATTCAATCGCCGTTCTGATCTACCCTTAAATCGTGCAGAACTTCATAACGCGCTGTTGATGATAGTGAAACGTACTCAGTTTCTTCATTTTCATGAAGACTTCAAACGGTTGAAAGAACACAAGCTTCTTTCAAAACAAATGCGTAAGCTGAACCCGTTCATAGACCGCCTGGGTGTCCTCAGGGTGGGCGGTTATCTAGATCTGGACTAGAATACAGTCACAAACATCCCGCCTTGCTCCCGAGAGATTCTCCCCTGACGTACATGATCATAGACGCTCTCCATCGTGAAAATTGTCACCCAGGAATCAACACGTTACATTATTTGGTCACTCAGAAATTCTGGATTTTGTCAGCTAAACGTGCAATTCGACACCGAGTTTCAAAATGTTTACAATGTTTCAAAACGAACCCTTCTCCTCTAGAACCGTTTATGAGTGATTAGCCTGCAGTCCGTGTGAATCAGGTAAAACCGTTTAGTATCATTGGTGTGGACTACGGTGGTCCTTTCCGAGTCAAATCAGGCAAACATCGCGGTGCTAAGATAAGCAAAGCTTATCTCTGCCTCTTCGTCTGCTTAACTACTAAAGCGGTCCATCTAGAAGTAGCTACCGATTTGACGTCGGAATCATTTATCGCCGCGCTTCGTCGCTTCGTCGGTCGTCGTGGACGAGTCCAGAAGATCTATTCAGATAGAGGAACCAACTTCGTTGGTGCTCATCGCGAGCTCTAGTCGTTTATGCAAGATGCTGCTCATACCGAAACTATCAAATTCAAATTCAATCCCCCCTCCAGCCCACATTTCGGTGGCGTGTGGGAGATTCAGATTAAAGCTGCAAAATCAACGTTGTACCGCGTGGTCAACAATCAATCGCTTACTTTAGACGAACTCTCAACGTTATTCGTGCAAATCGAGGCAATGCTTAACTCCAGACCCCTTTATCCGATAAGTACCTGCGCCAATGACTGACTTCTCGGTACTTTCACCAGGTATGTTTCTTACGTTAGAGCCCCTGACAGCTGTCCCGGATGAGGATTTAGAGCAATAGCGCACTAGCGGCTTGGCCGCAGCGGCCAGGTCGCGGCGGCCATCGAGATAGATACCTTAGTATGAAATCGCCACAGAGCGCGCGCACCTGGTCGCACGCGACCAGCGGCCACACTCAGCCGCAGCGGCCAGCGAGATCGGAGCGGCGCGTTTGCGGCCAGTGTTCAGTCGCTGGTCGCTGCGGCCACTGAGATCTATAGTATTGTAGTAAAATCACCAGTGTGCGCGCACTAGCCGTGGCGGTCGCACGTGTTGTAGAGCTACAGCGTGATTTGTAATTATCGCGATGTCTTTCGACACGGAAAGATTTATAACAGAAATCGAGACGAGGAGGGCGTTGTGGGACATGTCCTGTGAAGACTATGCCAACCGAGATATAAAAAGGATAATGTGGGAAGAAATAATTGAAATATTTGGAAATGAAAACTTAAGGACAACTGAAAAAAACGAACTCGGTAAGTAATGTTTATTTTATTGTGTTCTCAAAGCTACTCGATTTTGCCACGGGAGTTGTCCTTCACCCACGAAGTAGTCAGCAAATAGATCTCTGTTTTGAGTAGATGTTCTATTTCCTCTTGACGGCTGGCAGGGAGGTATTTCTTCAATAGTCGGAGGAATATACAAGGTGTCTTCGAATTTGAACCCATCTCGCTCCCGTACGTAGTTGTGAAGGACGCAACATGCTTTTATGATTGCAACAGCAAATTCTCTGTGTACATCAAGAGGACGATGAAAAATTCGCCACTTGTTGGCTAGTATCCCGAAAGTACATTCTATGTACCGGCGTGCACGGGAAAGGCGGTAGTTAAAAATTCTTTTCTTGTCTGTCAAATTTCTTCCGGCATATGGTCTCGTTATATTTTCTGACAAAGAGAATGCTTCATCGCCAACTATGACAAAAGGCAGAGGCACACCTGTTTCAGTTATCGGTCTTTTGTCTGGTATGTCTAAATTATTATTTGTAAGTTTTACATAAAAATGGGAGTTCTTGAATACCGATGAATCGCTGCATTTTCCATATGCGCCGACGTCTATGCATATAAATTTGTAGTTGGCATCGCATATAGCCATCAGCACAATAGAGAAATAGTTTTTGTAGTTATAATATAGTGACCCTGTATGGGTCGGCTGAATGACTCTTATGTGCTTTCCGTCCACAGCTCCAATACAGTTAGGAAACTGCGAACTCTTCCTGAATCCTTCGCTTATTTCTAGCCATTTGTCTCTATTGAGCTGTGGAAAGGCAATGTCTTTTATATTTTGCCATATGGCGACGCAGACCTCAAGTACAATTTCTCGAATAGTTGTGTGTCCAATGCGAAATGAATGATTTAGTTCTCTGAAGGAGCATCCAGATGCTAGGTATCTGGAACAAACAAACACGTTATGATAACTTTTTTTTTATTTCCAGGTAAGTCACTCCAAAAAAAATGGAAAAATATAAGGGACTCATTCCTCAGGGAGCTACGACGTGTCAAAGGCGCAAAAAGTGGTGCTGCAGCGAAACGTAAATCTCCCTATGTATACTTTCAAAACCTGATGTTCCTTAAAGATACGGTAGAACCGAATACAACAGAATCAAACTTAAATGATACGGAAAATATAGTCCTTCCCACCCCCGAATCAGTATCTCAAGGACAACCAAGATCGAAGAAGAAAAAGGAAGACAATAATTTGGAAAAAGAAGACCTTGTTTCGGTTTTAAAAGAAAGCATTAATTCAAGAACTCAACGTGAATCATTTATCGAAGACGAAGACAGATTATTTATGCTTTCCTTAGTAAAGGATTTCAAAAAAATACCCGAATCCGCGAAGCTGACAACTAAGATGGAAATAATTAATCTAATCCACCGAGCACAAAATACAAGATATGATCCAAGCCACTATGAACCTATGACCACTATGACAAGGCACAACCAACCTACTTACCCTCGAAGCAGTTATACCAGCCATCAAGAATTTCAACAGGGATATTTTACTAAGAATTTGGATAATGAACCGCTTGCCACAATGAGCTGCCGCCCTTCTCTGTTACGTCCCAGTGAACCGGCGCCGCCTTTGGATTCACAAAGAGCAGAAAACTCTATCCAATCACCCGAATCAAACTACTCGCAGGCCTCGCAAGATTCAGAAATAATTGAAACTTTTTTTGATAATTATTGAACAACTGCACTTTTGATTATGATAATTACAGTACTTAAATACTTTTATGTACCTACTAGTTTTACTTATCTACCTGCATTCTTTTTCATAAAATAGACACAGGGACCGCAAAGAAATGATTTAAATAAAAGTAGATAGGCATAGGCTTACCTTAAAGTTACAACAAGTTTTTCCTCAGCAGAAATGCAGGGACGAAATTTAGTGACGGTGCCGGTGATAGATGGTCTTAATATTCTTAACAGTTCTTCAAACGTAGACTTGCTCATCCGTAAATAATTAAAGAACTTGTCATCATATTGCTGAAGGTCCGTGAAATAAGTATAAAATAATCCTTTTGTTCGCCTTTCACGCAGCAAGGGATGAACCCAATATTTTTTCCTTTTCTTTTCCCGCTTCTTACTTATAAGATACAAAAGCACTGCTATTTCCTCAACGTCCATTTTGAAGCGCGCTGTACGTGCAACTGACGATCGTAGCCGTGGTTTTGGCCGCGTTGCAAATCGATCCCTGCGGCCTGGCCGCGCGACCTGGCCGCTGCGTCCAAGCCGCTAGTGCGCTATTGCTCTTAACGTCTGTCAATATCACTCGTTTAGGCCGGTGGCAACTCATCCAGCGTTTTCAGCAAGATTTCTGGAAGCGTTGGAAGAATGAGTACCTGCATTCGTTAACTCAACGGGCAAAATGGACTAAGCACTCGCAACCACTGGAAATCGGTTCCGTGGTTGTCATCAAATCGGAAACTCCCCCGCTTCACTGGCCTATAGCTCGTGTAGAACGGCTGCACAGCGGACCAGATGGAGTGGTACGCATCGCGGACCTACGTCTACCTAACGGTTCTTTTCTTACGCGACCATTAGCAAAGATCTGTCCTTTGCCAAACCAAACGGACTAGAATCGTTAACGTTGGTTTCTTCATTCGTTATTATTCGATATTCGTTAATTAGTATTAGTTAAACGTTAAGTTTTCTTTAGTTACGTATCGTTGTTCATATACTAGGATAATATTTCTTGCCTTAAGCAGGCTTCACTAGTAGTACAAGTAAAATCACTTGTTCTTAAACATTGTAACATGTCGTCTAATGGTATTTCTGAAAATACAACTACCGTGTATTTTGGTGGGCGGTATGTATCGTCACCGTTATTCGTAAGTAAAACAGTACCCAATGTTTCGCGTACTTTCATTTCTAAGCGTTTGCAATTTGTACATAATCACTGATTAAGATGGAAAGCGCAAGCAGTCTTCCTGGGGTGGTATTAGGACCTCAAGAAACCTCAAGACATCAAATCGATAATCAGTCGAAACTCAATAATCGACTTCACGCCCAACTATCGAGTGCTTGTGTTATCTATGGTCGAACGGAACGCAAGCGCATCTCTTCGAGTCGTTCACGAACTTTTGAAAATGGCTACGCTGCCGCTTTCTAATTAATTGGAAATAAATATACATTCTGAGTATAAAGTGTTGTGTCCCCTTTAAAAAGGGCTGCAATAGTGCATGGAAACCTAAACTGGATCTAGCTGTGGGAATCAAGGTAAGGCTGCTTAATATTGTCATTATCTTGTCAGTGTATAGTGCTCCCGCAAACGCATGGTGGTTCATTTAGAATTGCCATCCCTTATGTTATCCGAGAACTCATCCTTCTCGTAACATAAACGCTCCCTAATAAATCTTTGAAAACATACCTTAACTTACCATAGTGCTTATGTCGAGATTGTTTGTCTTTGGTTTTGTCTGTGGTGCTGTGGAAAATACATGATGATTAATAAGACAAATAAATCTGTTTTAATCCTGGATTCCTTCGGACATAACAAATACGAGGATGGGATATTGATCTACAAACAACGTGTAAATTAAAAGAAGAATATTAGTGAATTGTTGACACAAAGGTAAACTCGTCTTTTCGGAAGATTGAAATTGTTCAGGATGGCGCTCTTGGGAATAAACAGTATTGAATATGATGGAGAAGAAAGGTGGAGAACCTTTCTTCTCCATCGTGTATTTGGAGCGTTTCGAAAATTTTGTGGAGTGTAACGATATTGGCGAAGAGAAAAAGTGTTCGCAGGATGTATTGCAGTGGTTGAATCAAACGACGACTTGGGCAGAATATACTTTTAATTATTGAGATCACAGAGATATTACAGGAGGCACATTAATTAGGTTAAGTTAAGAGGCGATGGCATTAGCAGAAGCCAAAGGAATGTGCCTCCTGTAATATCTCTGTGATCTCAATAATTAAAAGTATATTCTGCCCAAGTCGTCGTTTGATTCAACCACTGCAATACATCCTGCGAACAGGTTATGGGCCCAGCGACTGCCCAAGCAGGCATCAATAATCAAGTTTGACGCGTGAGTTGAAATTTTCTTTGTTCGACGAGTACACGTCACGAGGCAGAATGGCGGCGGAGAATGGCCATGTGCCTCAGGCTATTCAATCCGCCAATACTTTTGAGAAACTTTATGGAGTCGGCAATTATAATACTTGGAAGTTCCAAATGAAGATGTCACTTGTTTTGGAAGGCTTGTGGAAATGCGTGGAGGGCACCGATACCGATTCTACAAAAGATGAACGTGCTTTGGCCCGTATTTGTCTCGGCATAAAATCATGTTGCATTCAACATGTTAGATCGGCTAACAAATCGAAGGAGGCGTGGGATGCCTTGAAATCTGTCTTCGAAGATAAAGGTCTGTACCGGCGTGTTCTTTTATTACGACAACTTCATCGTGCCAACTATACCGATTACAACTCGATGAATGATTACATAGAAGGTGTAATGACCTTGGTGCAACAGCTGGCGGACATTGGGCGTGTGATCGAAGACAAAGAAGTGGCTGAAATTCTGTTAAGTGGACTACCACAGGAGTATGATGTCCTTGTATCCAGTTTGGAATCTTTGTCGTCGTTAGAAGCACTAACAAGTGAGATGGTTCGGGCTAGGCTTTTACAAGAACATTTTCGCCGTGCAAATAATGGAAACAACATTGAAAATAAAAATGATATGGCTTTTGTAAGTACAAAACGCAACATAGTATGCAGTTATTGCAAGAAGACTGGCCATATCAAGGCAAAATGTTTCAAGTTTAAACGTGAGAAAGCTGCCTCCAAATCGCAACACAATACAGAGACAAGCACTCTGTTTGTCTCGGCCTCTGCATTTGCTACTCTTCACAGCTCACATACTTGGATCGTTGATAGTGGGTGTACGTCACACATGTGTAAAGATAAGGAAATGTTTTTAAGTTTGGACACTAAGTTTAAAACTTTTGTTACTGTAGCCAATAATGACCAACTAAAATGTATGGGTATAGGTACTGTAAAACTTAAATTTAAAAATGATACTAAAACCATTGAAAATGTGATGTATGTTCCTGGTCTGTCCGCCAATTTATTATCTGTGAGCTGTTTAACTTAAAATAAGCGCAAAGTCGTGTTTGACAATTCAAAATGTCATATTTATGATGTAGCAGGCAATTTGTTAACAAGTGCAACTTTTATAAATGGAATTTATAGGTTAGAGTGTGTGCCTTATGTCTTATGTTCGCAGGTCTCTTCCAATGTTCTGAATTTGAACAAAGAGCAATGTTCACATGTTCAAAGTGCCCAAATGGAATTGTGGCACAAGCGACTCGGCCACCTAACCTTGCAAGGTATGTGTGCATTGCGTGATAGTCTTGCTGTAGGAATTGATTTCCAATGTGACTCTGGTCATTTGCAAGACTGTATCCCATGCATTGAGGGGAAGCACACTGTGAAGTCTTTCCCCAAAGGTCAAGCTAAGCGTGCAAAGCAGCTTTTGGAGTTGATACACTCTGATGTTTGTGGACCAATGTCGCAGAACAGCTGGGGAGGAGCGCGTTATTTGGTGACATTCACCGATGATTTTTCAAGGAAGACTTTTGGCTATTTGATGGCACAGAAGAATGAGGTAATGAAAAGTTTTATTAATTTCAAAAATTTAGTGGAAAAACAAACTGGTTTTGTTGTAAAATGTTTGAGATCTGACAATGGATCAGAGTATGTTAATCAAAGTTTTGAAAATTATTTATCTCAACATGGTATTATACATCAAACCACTATACCTTATAGTCCGCAGCAGAATGGTGTTTCTGAGCGGCTAAATAGAACCTTAATTGAGAAAGCTAGATGCATGTTATCTGAAGCTGGCCTAGAAAAGCGCTATTGGGGCGAGGCTGTGATGACAGCAATTATCTTAAAAATAGGTCCCCTACTGCTGCTTTGTCTGGTACAATTCCTGAACAAGTGTGGACAGGGTCCAAAGTTGACCTGAGCCACTTAAGGGTGTTTGGCTGCAAGGTTTTCTCTTTAATACCTGACTGTCATAAGTTTCTCTTTAATACCTGAAGTCAAGACAATATATTTTTGTTGGATATTGTCAGGATTCGAAAGGGTATAGGTTAGTTGATCCACTATTTCCTAGAAAGGTAGTAAAATCTAGAAATGTGCATTTCATTGAAATTAATAATAATAAAATTGCTAAATTAAATGATAATGATATTTTAGATTCTAATATGAATAATAATGACATTTTAAATAGTAATGAAAATAATATTTTATCTAATATGAATAATAATGACATTTTAAATAGCAATGAAAATAATGTTTTATCTAATATGAATAATGACATTCTATATTATAATAATTTCAATAATATTATCTCAGATACAAATAATCTCGAGTTATTTGATTTGGAAACAAATAATAATATGCTGAATGATAATTTTGTAAATGTTGATGCAGGCAGTGTTGAGCCCTCTACTGGTTTTGAGGCACCCAGTCAGAATGTGGCATCCGCTGAGAACACTGCATCTGAAAATGAACAAGTGGCAAGTTCTAAGAAATCCTTGGGGCAGGGGGAGCAATGTTTCTCACCTCAGAGTCCTGATTTTGAGTACCAGTCGTGCAGTGACATTGATGACAGCCAGTCTCCAGAGGAGCTAGTTGCTCCACAGCAATCGGTGAGGAGCACCAGAGGTATTCCACCTAAGCGCTTCGGAGACTATGAGGTAGATTTTTCTTTATTATGTCAGTCTTATGTCCTAGATGAACCTCAGTCATATGAGGATGCAATAACTAGTCCACAGAAAGATCAGTGGTTAGAAGCCATGAGATGTGAGTATAACTCATTGATGAAAATGGTGTATGGACGTTAGTTGATAGGCCTTTAAACAAAAATGTTGTAAAAACTAAGTGGGTTTTTAAGGTGAAACAGGATACATCAGGTAATTTTGATAAATACAAGGCACGTTTAGTTGCACGTGGATTCACTCAGAGGCCTGGTGTTGACTATAACCAAACTTTTTCCCCTGTTGTCAGGCATTCGACTATGCGTATTTTATTTAATATTGCAAATGATATGGACATGGACATAGACCACATAGATGTCACGACTGCTTTTTTAAATGGTAAACTAAGTGAAGAAATCTATATGGAACAGCCACATGGTTTTAAACAATAATGGAAAAGTTTGTTTGTTACAGAAAAGTATCTATGGCCTTAAGCAGGCCAGTAGAATCTGGAATGAAACTGTTCATAATTTGTTGACTAAACATGGCTATAGACAGACTAAATGTGAGCCATGTGTTTATATTAAAAGAACTAACAATAACAAATTGACAATTTTAGCCCTTTATGTTGATGATTTTTTTATTTTTAGTAATTATTGTAAGGAAAAGTCCTATATCATCAACATTTTAAGTAATAACTTTAATATTAAAAATTTAGGGCCAATAAAGAATTGTTTAGGCATGAGTGTACACAGAGATAGAACTAAGGGGACAATATTGTTGAGACAATCTGAGTACATCAAGAAATTGTTATCTAGATTTGGAATGTTAGTTGCTAATAATGTTTCTACACCAATGCAAGTCAATGAGAAGTTTGAAAATTGTAATGATAATAACTCTGAATGTGATTTGAAATATCGAGAACTTGTTGGTAGTTTAATGTATTTAAATGTATGTACAAGACCTGATATTTCTTATTGTTGTAGTTTATGGAGTCAATTTAATAATAGCTTCAATAAATGTCATTGGTTAGCTGCCAAGAGGGTCCTTCGTTATCTTAAAGGTACTATTGATCATGGTTTGTTATTTATGAAAAATAATAAAAATCCTGATCTGGAAGCTTTCGCAGATGCAGATTGGGCGAATGACCCAAGTGATAGAAAGTCATTTTCTGGTTTTGTAATTTAATTAAAAGGTAACACTATTAATTGGGAAAGTAGAAAACAGCGCTGTGCCGCAACGTCAAGTACAGAGGCTGAATATGTATCCATGAGTAATAGTTGTAAAGACATATTGTTTGTAAGGAATCTTTTATTCGAGTTAACTGGTAAATATCTTAAATGTGAATTAAGAAATGATAACCAGAGTGCTATCAAAATGTTAACAACTAAAGATTGTCATAAACGAACTAAACACATAGACGTGCGATACCATTTCATTAAAGATTTGATAAGTAAAAATTATATTAATGTGACTTATCTTCCTACGAGTATGATGGTAGCGGACGTTTTAACTAAACCTTTATCGGGTAATAAGCATAAGGATTTTATGAGTCAGTTAAATGTTATGATGTAGAAAATTCTAAGTTTTGTTTAAATTAAGTATCTGATAATGTTTTGTTTGTGGTAGCAGAGCACATGCCTTGTGTATGTAGTGTAAGGGGAAGTGTTGAAATAATTTGGTACACTCCATATCTGGCAACATTTTTATTATTAAAAATAAGTTAGATATTGTAAGTCCTGGTAACACTGTTCATTCCTTTGGCTTCTGCTAATGTCATCGCCTCTTAACTTAACCTAATTAATGTGCCTCCTGTAATATCTCTGTGATCTCAATAATTAAAAGTATATTCTGCCCAAGTCGTCGTTTGATTCAACCACTGCAATACATCCTGCGAACAAAAAGAAGACAACTTTTTTAACGGTTATTGGGCCGAAGCTGTACGGAACACTAAAAAAATTATGTGTACCGAAAAATCCAAAGGATAAAACGTTTGAGGAACTGAAGGAGATCCTCCATCAGCACTTGGAACCGGAAACCTCAGTGATTGTGGAGAGATATAAATTTAATCAAAGATCGCAGCAGGGTGGCGAATCTGTCGCCGATTACATTATGGAGCTGAAAAAGCTATCAATTTGCTGCAGATTTGGGGACAAATTGAATGATATGCTAAGAGACCGATTTATATCGAGCAGCTCTCAACAGCGGTTGACCACATTCGTTTCGCTCCCCGCACATCCCTAGACTGCGCTCGGCCACACTTGTTGCACAACGCACCAGCCTTCAAAAAACTGCATTAAAAACCGTCTAAATCTGTCAACTCGACAGTTTATTACTCTGTGTTCAATTCGATACTAAATTTCTCAATTTTAGAATCGATCATCGCAACACTATTCTATAGACAATTTCTCGAAAAAAAAATAGAAACTCGTTCACTTGACATCGTACGACTGGCGGAGAATACACGATTCTACCTGCGCAGCAAAATGTCGTGAGTACCTACTCTGATATTATTAATGCTAGCTGATACTATTATATATCAAAATTATCCTTGTGAACCGTGCTTCGTTATTTTGTAAACGTAATTTCGTTCTGGAATCTCGAAGTTGCAATATTTCGCCCGTGAAAAAGTCGTTATTTCCGTTGTGATCGATGGCGGCCGTTTGGTGCTAAATTAAAAAGTATTACTTGTGTATTTTGATCTAAAAGTGTGTTAAAATGGTGAAATAGTTAATAATTAGTATACTGTTAAATAGTTACACACAATAACAAGTGGTTTTGTGACGATTCAGTGATTTTTCGAAATGTTTCCAACGGATTTTCTGTCGTGCAACAAGTGTTGCACAGCGCTGTTTAGGGTTTTCGATGGACTAAGGGTTTGTGCAGACGTCGGTACGTAACGTAAAATAAGTATTTTTATTGTATTCTGGTGTTTTTTTGCTTGTGATAGTTAATGAGTGCTGTAACCGTTTTATTTAAAGTTCACGCATGAAGCTTACTCTAAAACATGGTATTATTATTCCGTGAGTGATATTTTCGTAATAAAATTTCATTTAATTTTGTAAAACCACGCCGCGGCCGCGGCCGTGGACACGTCGGCGGCAGTCTGGGCGGCAGCCGAGGCGGTGCTGGAGACCAAGCGCCGTATGTATCGTTGTGATTTTATTTTTATTCTTCTTCTAGCCAGACATAATAAATAGGGATTTTTATTTTAGCACTAGCCTTGAAGAAGCGAGGGCGGCTATAGCCGCTAACAAGCGGCTGTTGGCGTCTATGACGCCTTCAACGAAGAAGCAGTATGTCAAGAGGCGCCGGGAGACCCAGGGCGCTCGGGTGTTGATGCCGGGATTCGCGGAGCCGAAGAGGAGGCGAAGGTTAGTTTTTTTTTAATGTTTCCATATTTCTATGTGTTCAATGTTCAATGTTGTTTTAAAATTTAATTAAGAAGCCCATCGCCGTACGCGTACCCCGGATTTACCTTCCGGGGGTGCCGCTGCCGGAAGGAGAGGACGAGGTGGGGGAGACGCTGGTGGCGCCGGCTTACCAGCAGCCCACTTGTGAGCCTCGTGCGGGCCCGTCACGGGAGCCCCAAGCTGGTCCTTATGAGGAGGAGGCCCTTGGAGGGCCTTGGGAGGCCCGTGCAGGTCCTTCTAGGGGGGAGCCCCTAGTAGAACCTTCACGGGAGCCCCGACCTGGTCCTTCACGGGAGCCCCGACCTGGTCCTTCTCGGGCCTCCCCAGAAGGACATTGGGAGCCCCGTGCGGGGCCCTCACGGGAGCTCCCAGCGTCTCCGGACTCGCCAGCGCCGGGAGTGGAAGAAATAATCGAAGAATATATCGGTAAGTAATTATGCTGATCCACCCTTCCTTTTTCCTATTTCTAGGTTGCGTGCGTCCTTCTTAAAAATGTGTTTTGTTTCAGTCTCTGAAGATGGATCTGGTGGTACGTCGCCCGGTTCAACTGATACGGCAGATGCCGACACAGTCTCCATCTCACTGTCGTCTGTCGATAGCGACTGGTTCCCTGGTCGCCTATCGACGGACCTGAGTTTGGAGACCTTAACCCCTGTTAAGAGGGGTTATTTTATTAAAGACGTATTCGAGGAAGAATGATGTCAGTGATAAAAAATCCCTTCTTCACACACTCACTTTTATTATTACAACTATAATTAATGATTTACACAGGGCTGCAGTTACCGATGAGAGTAGTTGCAGAAGTCGATGTCCGCAGCACACAACTTCAGCCGAAGCGGAGGACAATCGGTAAGTTTTATACTACATAAATATAACAAAGCTAAAGCTTTTGTTATATATTGTGTTATATGTTGTGTATTATTTTTGTCTATAGCGTTACAAGACCCCTCCCTGGAGCAAGTCACGACCGACTGGCTCCTGGAGGAACTGGATAGCGACGACCACGATGACATTAACACAGACTTTAACACTGACATTACTACTCGGGGAGTTAGGGTGGATCGAATAAAGTTCCCACCCGTACGCAAAATACGCGGTTTGACGTGGAGTTGCGGACACCAGCCCGCTATACAATACAATACAATAACACTGACATTGACACAGACCAGCTGATCGGACCTTCTGTTCGAACAGCTACCAGTGAAATTGTGTCAACGGCTAATTTCACACCTGAACAATTAGAGTTTTTAGAGCGCGAGGACGCACTTGTTGACGAGGCCTTGCGTAACATAGCCCCGGCGTCCGCCTACGAGTTTTCGTGGGGGAACGACAAGGCTTTGTTCCAAGGCCAACCCGAGGTGTTCACTGGCACACCAGGCCCCACTATTCCCATGACCGACCAGACGTCCATTCTCGACGTCTGCTATAGATATGCTGGTTTGCTGGTCGACGAAACAAACAAATACGCCACACAAAAACTGCACAAAATGACTTCACAAAACACACTGTTACGACGCTCACGCTTGCGCCAGTGGACACCGACAGATAGAGCCGAAATGTATTCATTTCTGGCAGTAATGATTCTTCAGGGCCTGTAGTCCTGAAGTAGTCTAAGTCCCTGAAGAAGAATTCTATTTCAAATACAACGGGTTTGGCACTATGCAATTCTTCCGTTCCATAATGAGTTATGACCGTTTTTATCTTATAAAGTCGTTGATGCATTTCATTGACAACAACACCGCTGACAAGTCGAGCAGAACATGGAGGGTAGACAGAGTGGTCGACTACTTTAACACAAAGTTTTCCTCCTTATGTCATCCATCAAAAGAGATAGTTGTAGACGAATCCCTTTTGAAGTGGTCCGGGCGACAGAACTTCGCTCATAAGATTTCGTCGAAGGCTGCAGGGGTCGGCGTGAAAACGTACGAACTCTGTGAGTCTTCAACCGGCTATCTTTGGAAGTGTATGTTATACGCTGGCAAACAAACACATGAGTCACACTCACAAACGCTCGCGACGGACAACATAACAGACGACACTACACACACACAAGACGAAGCTAGGCCGGTAGGGACAACACTAGGTACACACACAAAAGACGACTCAACAGATAGGCTGGTAGGGGCAACAAACACACAAGAAGAGTCATTAGATCGGCTGATAGGGACACACACACAAGACGACGAATCAGATAGGCTGGTAGGGGATAGGCTTGTAGGGACCATACACTCACAAGACGACACTACACACACACACGACGAAGCATCAGACAGACTGGTAGGGTCGTCTGATGACTTACGTCCGAGTAATGCCACTGCACTCATTGTGTATCAGCTGGTTGAGCCATTGCTTCACCTAGGACACACGTTAATAATGGTCAATTTTTACAATAGTCCATTGTTAGCACGTTGTCCGAAACGCCAGAAGACAGACGTGTTTCGGACATAGCGCTTGAACAGGGAGTTTGTGCCCGAAACGTTCAAGCCTTTGTCCAAGTCTGACTTACGGCAAGGTGAAGTCATGTTCAGTTACTGTTCCGATGTAATGGTGATGGTATGGCGAGACTCAAACTTACTATGATCTCGACGTACCTTCGCATGCGCATTGGCCTTGCTCGAAACTACAGACGGACTTTTAAACCCAGCATTGTCCTGGAATACAACAAGTCCATGGGGGGAGTAGACAGGAAAGACCAGTTTCTGTCTGCTCAGCCACTGGAACGTCCGCGCAATCGTGTGTGGTACAAAAAGGTTTTTCGTCGGCTGTTCAACGCAGCCATTTTTAACGCATTCATTATTTATGGCACTTGCCACCAGAATGTAGCAAACCGGCGCTTCAGGACTTTGCTGGCTGAGGACATTTTACGTACATACAAACGACTGGACCTGCCCACCATGGTCAGGGCCGGTCGTCCGTGTGTTTCAGGTACTGCCACGACAAAGAAGAGGTGTCCTGTAGAGGGGATGCACTTCCCGGAGCACTCGACATCGAGATATTCGAGTTGCTGGTTGTGCAAACAGGACAAAGTAAGACGTCGGACAACGTGGCGGTGCAGGTGAAACTAAAATCATTTTACCATGATATCATGTAAGCACCTATATTCTGGCAAATAAACAAATTTCATTTCATTTCAGGGAGTGCAAGCTGAACCTCTGCATGCCCGACTGCTTAACGCATCTACCACTGAAAATAATTCTCCCTTGTTTCAACCTAATTTTTTTCTTCTTGTTTCAGCCTAACTTTTCTCTTTTTGTTTCAGCCTAATTTTTCTCTTTTTGTTTCAGCCTAATTTTTCTCTTTTTGTTTCAGCCTAATTTTTATTTTATCTTAGGATTGCATTTTATTGTTCCAGAAACCTATTTGGTCAAGGTTTTTGGTGCAATGCAATACGTGTTTTTCTTGTTTTTCTTTCTCACGCACACGACAGCTCGTGGATTAGGCTTACTGGGGAAACCGCGTTAAAAAAAACGCACCAAGTACCTCCACCATGTTATAGTTCGGTTCAAACTTAATGGCGGATCGCCATATACATAGTTTAAAGCGTTATTTCTGCGCACTTGCAGCTAACTTCCAAGCCGCCATTAAGTTGAACCGAATTGTATGAAATTAATGAGAACCTCCCTTTTTTGCAGTCGGTTAAAAAAAAAACTTGATATGTGTAAAGTTTTATTTAGTACGTTTTGACTCTCTCTGTATTAAAGAAATGAATACTGTTCATATTCATGATAGTTTTTTAGCCCTGAAAACAGCTTTTTTTTTAGCCCTGAAAAGAACTTTTTTTAGCCCTGAAAAGAACTTTTTTGTGTGCGCTTCTTCATCTTCGTCTTCGTGTGCTTGGAGAGCGCGTATGGCGAACCTAAAAAAAAAAACAGTCGAGAACCTCCTCTGTCGGTTAAAAAAACGACACAAATATTGTTAGGTACAAAAATATCTCGTCACCTTTTTTTATTTTTATTATAATAATTAACTAATTCAAAGTTAATTTAAGTCAATATATATTAAAATTATGTAAATAGGCAATAAAAAAATAACCAGTAAAAATAAATGTTGTTTTATTTCCAAACTAAGTCTGAACCAAACCCTTAGATCGGCCATCTTGCCGCGCGAAGGTCAACGAACGAGAGCGGGCGACCGCGCCCGAGCCAGCGGTGGAGAGGTAAGTTCGTCGTCGATTTTCTTCATGATTTTGAACTAGAAGCCTAGTACTTTTTGGTATTGTTGGAAAGGAAATTGAGTCCAGTTTATTTCTATATTATTAAAATGGATAAAAAAAACTAAGAGACTAAAATATCAGTTTTCGTAACAATTTTTCAGCTTTACATTAAGATTTGGAGTATCAAATTAAATATTTTATCGTGATGTTTAGTTATGTAGATTCCTTATCTAATAACTTTGAATTAGTTAATTATCTTTATCTTTATCTTAATCAGCTTTACGACAGTATTTTTTAAATAGCGCTAGCACTTGTAGTTTTTGAACTACAGGTGTTTTTATCGCAACGGTCGGAAATGTTTTGAAAATTGGGAGTTTTTGTAAACATGAGCGCGGTTGGGCGTTCTGCGCGGCGCGCGCCGCGCTTGTGAGAGGGATACTAAAATTAAAATGAGATTATTAAATGAACCGCAGCAGGGAATGAACATGGCCAAGGTGGTCGAGTTCGCAACATCAATAGAGCGGACAGAGAGAAACATAATCGAAATAAATAAAGAGAGAGAAGGGAATATACATAACATGGAAACAGAAAGGCGTGGGGAAAGGAAACCAGAGAGTGGACAGCAAAGTGGACAATATGTTATGTATGGAAGACAGCAAGGAAGACCCAGTAGAAAAGGAGGCGAACAAAGGCAGGCAAGTGGTTATGTTGATAGGAGTCCATGTGGGTGTTGCGGCAAAGAGGGGCATAAGAAGGAGGCATGCTGGTTTAAGGACAAGAGGTGCAGACTGTGCAGCAAAATTGGACACTTACATGCCATGTGTAGGAAGCAGAGGCAAATTAATCAAGAAATGGATTATGAAGAGACTGACCAGGACCAAGACAGGGATGTATCAATGGAAAACAGTTTTTTTAATATGAAGTCTGGCATTTCGGCATATAAAGTGGTAATTAATGTAAGTAAGCAGACTTATGATAACAATTTTTTATAAATTACAGCTATTGCCATGTAATTTGATTTTGAAGTCATACACTAATTTAGAAATCACCCCAATGGGCTGCATCAAAGCAACAGTGAATTATGATGAAAAGGTGTATGACGGGTTGTCCTTATATGTTTTTGAGAATAGGGGACCTCCTTTAGTAGGTAGGGATTGGCTTATGGTGATAAATTTGTTGAATATCGATGCCTTAAATACTATTTCACTGAATTGTACTAACCTAAAAGAAAATCTCAAACAAAAGTATCCAAATGTGTTCAATTTCAAGTTAGGAACCTACAAGAAAAAGAAAATAGAATTAAAATTAAAAGAAAATGCTTGCCCTAAATATCATAAGGCCCAACCGCTGCCATTTTCAATGAAAGAATTGGTTGAAAAGGAAATTGTAAGGTTGGTTGAAGAGGGAGTATTGACCCCGGTTCAATCAGCTGATTGGGCTAGTCCTATTTTGCCAGTCTTAAAAGACAATGGTCTGTGGGGATTTCTAAGTCTCTGTTAACCCGCATCTAGAGGATAACAAGCATCCTATCCCTAGAATTGAAGATTTGTTTGTTAATTTGCAAAAAGGACAAAATACACACATCAAAAGTATCTAGGGATCAACATATATTTTTGCAATAACTTTTCTCCTGATTGATATTAATTAAAATTTTCTTTAAGGATTCATCAAATAAAGTGTTTTCGTTTGTCACAGTAACGATAAACCAAGTCACCTTTGCATTAATAAAGAAATTTGCCATTTTCCTAATAAAGGGATTTTTGACATTTGAACCACTAACATTAAAGTTCGAAAAAAAGACTGAAATAACAGTTTTCTTTAAAATTTTATTGGGTAACTTAAACAATTAATAATCCGTGTTTCTACCGCGAACACTAACAACACAAGAACATCGGTTTGGCATACTCAAAATGAGTTCATCCAAATCACGCTGTGGAATGGCCGCCCATGTTCGTTGCAACAACAAAAAAAGGTCTTCTTGCGACTGGATACCCTCCATATTCGGCAGAGCTCTTCTCTGTAGCATATCCCATGCATGCTCAATCGGGTTCAAGTCTGGCGACTGAGCAGGCCAGGGCAGGACATTGATGTTAGCTGCGGCGAGAGTCTGTCTTACAACTCTTGCGGTGTGCGGTCGTGCATTATCATGCATTAACTGAAATAAGGGACCGATTTGCACTTGTAGAGGAACGATGACGTCTGATACAATCGTCTCAGCATAAATTTGAGCGTTGAGGTTGCCTCTGATCCAAATCAACTCAGTTCTTCCGCCGATCCAAATACCCGCCCATACCATGATGGTTCCACCACTATAAGGATGGACTTCCTGGCAGGATTTTAATCGCTGTTGGCGTCCAGGGGTTCTCCAGTGTCGTATACGTCTTGTATCCGGTCTCATACCAAAACGAGACTCATCAGAAAAGCACACGAAACGCCATTGTTCTTCTGCCCAATTTCTGTGTTCAAGAGCCCATTGATATCGAATCCTACGATTGTGCATTGCTATAGGTGGTACCCGTAGCGGTCTTCGGGAATGAAGGTTCACTTCATGCAAGCGGTTTCTGACTGTTTGGTCGCTAATTAAGTTCCCTGAAGAGTGATGAAGCCTCACGGCTAACATCATGGCGGTTATTGTTGGAGCTCTTCGAGTTAAGATTTGAATGTTCTTCAACTAATGGCCCTTCAACAATGTTTGTTAACTGAGGAGTCCAAAAAGTTAGTGGTAATAAATACACATTTAGGACTCTTTGCATACAATAGGCTGCCATTTGGCATAAAGATAGCTCCTAACTAGTTTCAATCCATAATGGACCAACTATTTAAAGGGCTTGAAAAACAAGGGATTGCAACTTTTCTAGATGATATTATAATAACTGGCAAGGATGATAACGAGCATTTAAATAATGTTATGATTGTAATTTCAAAATTGGAAGAGGCAGGGTTGACAGTAAATCTGGATAAATGTATTTTTATGTCTCCTTATTACTTAGGTTATATTTTATCGGCTGATGGGTTATTACCCGATGAGAAAAATGTGGAAGCAATATTAAAAGCTCCTGAACCAAAGAATGTGACTGAATTAAAATCTTTTTTGGGCATGATAAATTATTATATCAAATTCATTCCAAATGCAGCTACATTAATGGCTCCATTTTATAGGTTGACAAAGAAAAATGTAGAATTTTATTTTGATGATCATTGTAAAACAGCTTTTAAAACAGTAAAAAGCATTTTGGTATCACCTTAAGTGTTAGCACATTATGACCCAGATGCTGAAATATTTTTAGCTTGTGATGCTAGTGCCTATGGGTTAGGAGCAGTTTTATCACAAAAGAAAAATGGAATTGAGAGACTTAGAGCATTTGCTTCTAGAACATTGAATAGTGCAGAGAGCAATTATAGTCGGGTAGATAAGGAGGCCCTTGCATTGATATTTGGCATAAAGAAATTTAACCAATATGTATGGGGTAGGAAATTTACCTTATTGACAGACACAAAACCTTTATTGAGTATTTTTGGACCTAAAAAAGGGATACCAGTATTAGCCGCTGGAAGACTGCAACGTTATGCGTTTTTATTGTCAGGTTATGACTATAGCATCATTTATGTGAGATCAGAACATAATAATGCAGATTTCTTCTCACGACTACCACTGCAGAGAGTAGGTTTAGTAAAACAAGATTACTCTTATTTAAATTTTATTAATGATAATAGTTTTTTACAAAGGTCCAAAGGGATTGCATCGAAATAAAAAAAGAAACTGAGAAGGACCCAGTTCTGAAAGATGTTTTAAATTACACTATGCAAGGGTGGCCAAACCATGTCGATGGAGGTTTACAACAATATTTCTCTAGGCGAGAACAAATAACTGTAGAGCAGGGGATCTTGATGTATGGACATAGGGTAGTTATTCCCACAAAATTGATAAGTAAAATATTGAAGGAATTGCATTCTACACATTTGGGAATTGTAAAAATGAAATCTCTTGCAAGGGCTTACTTTTGGTGGGTGTCAATTGATAAAGACATTGAGCTATTGTCAAATAGTTGTAGTGCTTGTTTAGCGCTTAGACAGAACCCGGAAAAGACCATTTTACATTCATGGGAGTATCCTAAATCAGTTTGAACTCGCTTGCATATTGACTATTTGGGTCCACTATATGGAAAGATGTATTTGGTGATTCAATGTGCCTATTCTAAATGGATTGAGTTGGCGGAGGTGACTTCATCTTCAGCTTCTCAAGCTATAATAATTTTTAAAAACTCTTCACAACTTTTCCCTGAACTGGTTTGTAGTGATAATGGGCCACCATTTCATTCACAATTAATTCAAATTCAAAGATTTTTTGAGAAGTTGTGGTGTAAGACAAGTATATTCGCCACCTTACCATCCACAGAGCAATGGGTGTGCAGAGAGTGCTGTTAAAATAGTAAAAAATAGTATTAAAAAAGCTGTTTTTGAAAAGAAAAATGTATTAGATTGTTTGAACAATTTTTTGATGTTATACCGTAACGCTCAGCACTCTGCAACAGGAGAAACACCTGCTATGTTGATGTTAAAAAGGAACTTGAGAACAAAATTTGACCTATTAAAGCCGGATTTACATGTTAGAGTAGTCAAAAATCAAGAGAAACAAAGATTTAATGCAGGAGGAAAAGAAGTAAAAATGTTAGATATAGGTCAAAATGTGTTAGCAAGAAGTTATAGGGATGGAAAATGGATAGAGGGAATAATTGAGAAGCCACTGGGACCGGTAACTTATTTAATTAAATTGTTAGACACTGGAGTATTATGGAAAAGGCATGTAGACCAGTTGATGATGTTTGAGAGTATGGGTGGAGATGATAATGCGTCGATAGAAAATGTACCTGTAAAAGAAAATGTTATTAACCTTTTGACCGCCAGAGCAAAAACGCATCGCCGTGCCCTCCACGCCAAGCCACAAATTCAATGAGATAACCTTGAAAATAGTAGGGAGTCCAAAATGTTATCGATAAACATAATAATTCACGTCTGAATATTTGAATAAACAGCTTATAACACAAAAATAATATTTATTTAACCTCATCTCCTACTGTAAAAACTTAAGACCACATTTATAGCAACTATCAACAAAAAAAATCAACCTTTTGAGATACAAAAATACATATAAAATTGCAGCAAGTTACAGCACTATTCTCTATCAGTTACGCCCCATTGGCATGTATACATGCCAATGGCGCGGGCAACCATCCTTTTTTTTATAATCTCTCGCTTCTGATTAGGGATGTGTAGCTGTATATTATTATAACTTATCGAGTTTATTTATTAAGTTTATATGAACTATAGGTATTATTGTGGAGTGTTTATTTGTAAATATCAAAACAACTATTACCTTTAAATAAAGGGAATTGCATTAAAACTACATATTTATTTTCCAATCATTTAGTTTAATACTTGAGTTATTACAAATACTAATTATATGTAGTTACCTATTTAGGTCAATTACCATATTTTGATATGACATAGCGACAATTTGTATCATAAGAATATTCTAATAAAGGCACTGATTAGACTTATTAGGTAATAAATTTTGAAAACTGCTAAATAGGTAAGTACCTACAGATTTTTAGAGATATTTATACATTTTGGACCTAAGCGAATTTTTATCATTACATGGACAATAAATATTATGCTAGAACGCATACATTGTGTTTGTGACGATAAAATAAAAAATAATAAAAAATCAACAATTGTATATAATCATTATGTTCATTAACAGCCTTGTATTTACCTACCTACCTATATAATTATTATGCTCATTAACAGCCCTGTATTTACCTACCTACCTATATAATTATTATGCTCATTAACAGCCCTGTATTTACCTACCTACCTATATAATTATTATGCTCATTAATAGCCTTGTACTTATTTGTAAAATATCACATGAAAATAAAAAATACTTAATAAAAAATCAACAATCTATAATATTTTATATAGATAATTTAAAATTAAATTATCTATATAAAATATCAATAAAAAAAATGTCTAAGGTTAATAGCAACCTACAAAAATATTTTATAATTATCTACTGTGCTGGGCTGTGATATTTTTGAAAGCAGGGTGCAGCACACAAATTTACATTACATATCTTGCACATATATCGAGTCATCTTGCGTCTTTTTTCCTTTGTGCATGATTTACATCTTAGGTATTTTCCCATGATTGTGGGCATATGGTCTTTTGAATTACCTGGTAATATACGCAAGGGATTTCTCGCGCTTTCCCTATTGCTAATGGGTCTCTCTAAAACATTGCTATTGTGATAACGTTCTATTATTTGCCGAGTTACGGACAACTGAAAGTCGGCAAATTTTAAATTTGGAGTACCGTGTATCTTTTTAAAACAATAATATGCATTTAAAAGGTGCATGTCGAATATATGGAAAAATAGTTTTTTGTACCATTTTATGGTTTTGCGTATGCACTGCAGGGATGATAGCAACATATCTGCAGTGTCAACACTTCCCATATTCTTCGAATAATCTAAAACGGCTTTAGGCTTGATTACTGGCAATCCCGTACTTCTACTGGTTCTTGCCGATGGTTCCATGTCATTATCATGTATAGTTGATAACATGTATATATATTTTTTGTCCTTCCATTTACAAGCCATAAGAGGACCAGAAAACTGGGTTTCCATTTCATGTAAATTTAGTATTCTACCTAAATTAGGCATACCTTTTCTATTTTTTTTTACGGTGCCGCAAGCATAAATTTGATTATCATATAAATATTTAAATAATAAGGGGCTTGTGTACCAATTGTCCACATACAAATGACGATTTGAGCCAAAAAAATCTTTCATTAAAGTGGAAACAACAGCTCCTCCAACGCCTAAATTCGCTGGATCATTTATGTCTGTACTTGCACCGCAATAAACTATAAAATCTATAATCACTCCGGAATCTACATCACATAAAACGAACAATTTAATTCCAAATCGATTTCTTTTTTTTGGCAAATATTGTTTTATTGATAAGCGACCCTTGAATGGCACAATGCTTTCATCAATGCATACATTTCTATGCGGTGTAATAACATTTCTAAATTTTTCCCTCGCGTGATTTAAAATAAAATAATTGTGGAATTTGTTTGTCATTTCAACAATAAATGACACGAAATCAGAGTCCATAAAATTCTGTAACATATCTAACTCCGTAACAATTTCAGCTGGGGTGAAATGTATACCACAGGTAAACTCGTCAAAAGCAGCAACTTCGGGTGTACGTCTTTCAGCAGTCCACTCAAAAATTGGCGCTGTCTCATAATTTCTGTTATGACGAGCTTGTCCAGAAGTTGAGGGCGTATCTTCAGGCAATTCTTGTTGCTCAGCAATCGTCGGCTGTAAAATAATAAATGTTTTTTTATTTAACTTTAAACTTAAAAGAAATAAAAAATCGATTAAAAACACCCTGCGTAAAAAATACTAATTTTGTAAACTGGTAATACTGTAACAAAAGTGTCAAGAGATTGTTGATTGTTGACGATTGTTGTTAAAATATAAGTTTATTTCAACGTAATACACCACAGACAATTCAACTAAAATGGATTCATGAAGCCTCCGCCAGCCATATTTTCAGTTGTAATAAATATTATATAGTCGAAGGTCATCTGTTTGACCCAAATATATTAAGTTACCTACTGACTACAATACAACAAGTATAATCTTGACTATTAGCATGTATTAATTGACTATTAATATTTAATAATTATTATATTACTAGCTATCCGCTATATATCCGCTATACTAACAAGAATAATCACGAAAATAGTACCCGTAATAAATTCATAATTACGGTACCTTCGTACTTATCTCATCAATTTATCTGATTTCAGGTGTAAAAAATGTCTGCCAAACGACCGGGATCCCCGTCCATACTGAGTGGATTTTTAAAGATGCGGTGTGTAGAAAAATCCGGAGACACTAAAAAAGAAGCTGCTACACAAACGTTCGTCGAGCCGTGTAAAGAAAATTCAGATGCTGGTACACAAACGCTCGTCGAACCGTATGTTGGTCGTTTGGGAGATAATATATATTATGCTTCAGAAGCATTACCGAAGTTACAATATGAAATCGAACCTTCGGATGAACGTAATAAAAGTTTTTCAAGGTTAATAGCATTCGAATTAGAGAGAGTGCCAGAAGAGAATCGGAGCAATTTATATGCTCATATTCTTAATTTAATTAGAATTTTTAGAGGGGATTCCGATTTGTCGGAAAGCATAGATTTCATTCCAGAATTTCCTTCGGGCACCACACTACCATTAAATATAGAATACAAGAAAATTGATTAAATTTTATTTAATAATTTTCTTTTTATCTATACGCACAGGTTTGTGTATATTGCCTGTACAATGAGCTTCGACGCGAGTTTGCCGGCTCGCTGGCCAGCGGCCTTTATAAGTATGTAGGAAACTGTGCCTATTTATTGATTATTGAATAAGTATGTTAATTATTAAATTAGTTGATTATTACACGTTACCCAATTTTTAAATTTGTTGATTGTTATTTACCTGTTATTGTTAAATTTGTTGATTAAAAATACGTAATAACAAGAAGGCACAGGTACAATAGGCAGGTACATAGTCCGGCGTGCCAGTTAACTTGTTATTGGTACCTAGGTAGGTGTTAATTATGTGTCCAAAAATAATAAGCAATACAATGTAAATATCTATGGAGTTTCTTTTATTTAATCCTATTATGACAACTAAATCCTATTATGTAATATTCTAAAGGTATAAACGCGAAATTTTGTTACCTACTCTTCCACGCGAAAACTACCGAACGTATTTTAAATGAAACTAAAATAATTAAGCAATAATATAGCTTAATTAAGAGAATAATATCTGATATTAATTTAAAATTAACTTACCTCAAAATCACATTCATTTACTGATTCCGATTCAGAAAACTGATCATCTTCAGTGCCTTCTAAAATGCGCAATAGTTCTTCTGTACTATAAAACTCTTCACTTGCCATTTTTGCGATTATAATATTGGTAGATACCTACTCGATAAAATATTTTTACAACTTTCCGCACTTAACAACACGGCACGCGCTTACGACGTCACCAGTCCGACATCTATTCATGTCAATGGCGCAGAAGGGATTGCATATCGATACTGTGCTAGGGATGCGCATGATTGGCGAAAAGGAAAATATTCAAATCAACAATATCCACAATATAGACAATATGGTAATATACCAAAGAATGTAGTATTTACCTTTTTTCTCAGTGACTAAGCTTATATATTTTTTTTGTAGTTATTACAAAAATTAAGCGAATTAGAGTAATTTCGCTGAAATTTTAATGAAGTTACTTGAATATTACACTACATCACTAGTAGGCACGTATACATGTCATTGGCGCGAGAGAACATGCTTTTTTAGCCATTAATTAAGTTATTTTTTGTCATCAAATATTTGAATAACTACTTGGCAATTTTGTTTACTGTGTACAATTATGTAATAACTGGGGATTCAGTTCATAAACTGTATAAATAAAACACGTAAAAGTAAAGGTTTAATATGTTTATTTTGTATTTATCTATGATCTGTTTCTTGGCATGTATAGGTGTCGTTGGCGCACAGGGCACGATTGCGCATGACATCTATAGATGTCATTGGCGTTCAAAAGGTTAATGTAGAGAAAACACCTGACAACTTAACAAAGAATGTTCTTGTAAATTCACCAGAGTTTAACTTAGAAAAAGGTAGTGATAATATGTCTAAACAAAAGAATGGTAGTATGATTGTGAATAATGTTACAGTAACTGACACGGAAATTACGGTAGAAAGTAGCACCTCCCCGGTAGTGGAGGTACCGGAGAGACGCTACCCAAGGAGAATAATTAAAAAGCCAAATAGGCTTGATCTCTAAGAGGGGATGAGTATTATATATGTGTAAACGCTCCCTAATTAATCTGTGAAAACATACCTTAACTTACCATAGTGCTTATGTCGAGATTCTTTGTCTTTGGTTTTGTCTGTGGTGCAAATACATGATGATTATTAAGAGAAATAAATCTGTTTTAATCCTGGATTCCTTCGGACATAACATATATTATCATCTAACACGATGTGCATACCGATAAATCACTTTAAAATATTGTGTTCTATTTTTATGACCTATGATGAGCTGAATCAACGTTCCTAACAAACCTCTGTGGTTTTCTGGAACGCATATTTTGTCAATTGTAATGTTACCATGTGTCTTGATAATATAAATAAAAAATAAAAAATAAATATATTGTCTACAACAGCAAAAACCGCTTCGATACTATCCAAAGTTTCCATTTTTTATCCAAAATAACGTCAAAGTAGTGCTTAAGTTAAGGAAATGGTGACTATTACTTGGCTGAGAATTCTAGTTTGGACAGTTCTAAGTTTGAGCAATTACTTAACTATAGAAGACAAATCGTTACTTAAGTAATTACTTAACTTAAATCCCTCGCTACACTCAGGACTCGTCTTAAATCCCTCGCTTCGCTCGTGATTTAAGTTTTTAACACCCTCGCTACGCTCGGAAGTAATCCTCGTCGCTACGCTCGGAAGTAATCCTCGTCGTTACGCTCGCGATTTAAGTCGTCACCCGCGACAGAAGACACTACTTTATCCCCTTGGTTAATAATCTACTATTAGATTCTGGTCCGATAACTGCGCCGGGCAAAACAGAAATCGTATAGTTTTTGCTCTTTACCTTCTAGCTGCAAAAGAATTTGGGGTGACAATTACCCACAGATTTATGGAAAAAGGTCATACCCAGAACGAGGGTGACAGTGTTCATGTCACTATTCAGCGTGCTAGCGACCGAAAGCTCATTTATGTTCCAGAAGAATGGTATTGTCTCGTTCGTTGGGCTAAAGTTGAAGGTAAAAATAGACCAAAAACTATAATTGTGTTGAGATCTGGTACCCGAAACACAGATAGTCTTTCCCGTGAATTTCAAATCAAGCAAGTCTATACTGGAGACCTTCCTATCAGTCGTGAGAAATACAAAGATTTGATTAACTTATGCCAAACTGGAATAATCACTGAAAAGTACCACCATTTTTATGAAAACTTAAAAGTTGGTAACAATGCTCAAGTATGTGATACTATTTCAGATAATGATGACTAATTTCATTTATGATTAGGTGCCATATTATTTTTATGATTATTACGTGATAATTTTAAGGTTGATTATTTTATCATTTGGTTCTTTACTTATGATAATCCTTGATTTTAAACGTTGTTTTTCTAAGTTTTATTTTGTAGGCATTTTGTTTTGTCAGCAAGGCTGTTTTTCTAAAATACACACATCAAAAATGTCTAGGGATCAAGCATTTTTATGCGGATTTCTTGAGATTGAGATGTGGCTTTGTAATAAATTTATGATTTTATAAATTTATATGGATCCTTTTTGGTGCATTTCATAATTTGAATCAGGAACTCTCAATCAAATTCGAGTAAAAGATGAAAATAAGCTGTCAATATTTTCCCTATAAAAACATACAACGCATTGAAGACATTATTAGTGCTACTGTTTCCCTACTACTGATTAAAACCAACGTTATTATGGAGCGGCGACGTCATTTAAGCAGGGAAGAAATGCTCAGAGCCGTGGGAATGATAGAAGCTGGTTCCCGGCAACGTACTGTAGCTTTAGCTCTGAATACAAGTCAGAGTGTTATCAGTCGACTTTGGACACGTTACCGAAGCACTGGTACCGTGGCTGAGCGCCATGGAGGACGGTATCGCTGCACCACACGGAGACAAGACCGATACATTCAAATCTTAACTCGAAGAGCTCCAACAATAACCGCCATGATGTTAGCCGTGAGGCTTCATCACTCTTCAGGGAACTTAATTAGCGACCAAACAGTCAGAAACCGCTTGCATGAAGTGAACCTTCATTCCCGAAGACCGCTACGGGTACCACCTATAGCAATGCACAATCGTAGGATTCGATATCAATGGGCTCTTGAACACAGAAATTGGGCAGAAGAACAATGGCGTTTCGTGTGCTTTTCTGATGAGTCTCGTTTTGGTATGAGACCGGATACAAGACGTATACGACACTGGAGAACCCCTGGACGCCAACAGCGATTAAAATCCTGCCAGGAAGTCCATCCTTATAGTGGTGGAACCATCATGGTATGGGCGGGTATTTGGATCGGCGGAAGAACTGAGTTGATTTGGATCAGAGGCAACCTCAACGCTCAAATTTATGCTGAGACGATTGTATCAGACGTCATCGTTCCTCTACAAGTGCAAATCGGTCCCTTATTTCAGTTAATGCATGATAATGCACGACCGCACACCGCAAGAGTTGTAAGACAGACTCTCGCCGCAGCTAACATCAATGTCCTGCCCTGGCCTGCTCAGTCGCCAGACTTGAACCCGATTGAGCATGCATGGGATATGCTACAGAGAAGAGCTCTGCCGAATATGGAGGGTATCCAGTCGCAAGAAGACCTTTTTTTGTTGTTGCAACGAACATGGGCGGCCATTCCACAGCGTGATTTGGATGAACTCATTTTGAGTATGCCAAACCGATGTTCTTGTGTTGTTAGTGTTCGCGGTAGAAACACGGATTATTAATTGTTTAAGTTACCCAATAAAATTTTAAAGAAAACTGTTATTTCAGTCTTTTTTTCGAACTTTAATGTTAGTGGTTCAAATGTCAAAAATCCCTTTATTAGGAAAATGGCAAATTTCTTTATTAATGCAAAGGTGACTTGGTTTATCGTTACTGTGACAAACGAAAACACTTTATTTGATGAATCCTTAAAGAAAATTTTAATTAATATCAATCAGGAGAAAAGTTATTGCAAAAATATATGTTGATCCCTAGATACTTTTGATGTGTGTATTATTTCGCCGTCGTCGATATAATATTTTTATTAGATAGTTATTTAAGATAAATAATTATTAAAAACATAATAATGTGACACTATTAAGACTGATTCTCTAATGCGACAATGCAACCTAAAATGTGATTATTTAGTGCCATTGATAAAGCTAGTTTACATTATTATTACTACTTATAAGATTGATCTCAATTATATTGTTAGTAAAAATTGTGTTATTACGCAATATCCTAATGGGTATCGTATTACCCGGTACTAACTGGGTTGTGGAGGTCAGATAGGCAGTCGCTCCATGTAAAATACTGGTATTCAGCTGCATCCGGTAAAACTGGAAGCCGACCCCAACATAGTTGGGAAAAGGCTACACTGAAAAAAATTTACTCCAACTAAGTAGTGTTTTCTCTTAGTTGGCGCCAAAATATTTGGAATGACGTTAGTAACGAATACTAAAAACAAGATGAAGTTGTTGCAATAGCAAGCTGAATTTGTTTGAAAAACAACCTAGGTAAATTGTTAATTCAATACTATGTCATTATAAAAACTACTATAAAATCCTTGAATCTATACATAATCCCTGTTAAATCAATTAATATATTTTATTTTGACTTATAAAGAACCTGTGTGTGCATTACCTAAAGGTGTTTGTTATTATAACAAGGCGCTATGTTGTATCAGTCATTGGACACGTTACATAACAAAGTTAAGTTGTCGAATTTAAACAAGTTAAAAAGTAAAATCTACATTATTCTGTGATAGCAGCAACGATTTTTTTAAAGTTGAAGCAATTAATCTAAATATCTGTTGCAAACGTTTTGCTAAGTTAAAACAAAAATATTACTTTTAAATAATGATAGCATAAACAAACATTGAAAATTCTTTTTATCAATTTAAACTATTAGTTGTAATCAAATTAACGTAGTAATAAACCAGTTTCTTATTAGATTCAATAAGGCATACAAATTGATCGAAATACGATGATCGTTCGCGTGACTATGTACACCCGCCCGCCCGCCCTTCCACCCCAGCGCCATATTCTTTTACAAGTTTTGACCTGTGTCCTTCCTTTTGTTCCTGTACCTTGCCTGCGGAGTGTGCGTTGTTTGTGCGCGCGTAGAGCGGCGCCATTGCCATTTTTTTTCTGCACTAAGTAACTTAATTATTATTAAAGTTTACGCGCAGATTTCGTTGTGGTGGTATTTGTGTTGTTTCTATATTTACGTTGAAACAGTGCTTTGTGGACATGGACGATGTGGCAGAACTTTTGAAAACATGGAAACTTCCCAACCTTATACCTTTATTTGAAGGTGAGTATGAAATAAATAGATGTGTATTTTAATCAGAGATAGACAAATTCACTACCAATTTTTTCAACATAATACCTAAATATTATTTCATTCTGTACCTACGTTAATAGCCAGTAGCCATGTACATGTAGTACATAATAGGTATCATGCTGAGGGCCGCTGTCTGGGGAAGTCCTTACCCACCAGTGCCTTTTTACCTTTGCCAGGTAGGTATTCTGCCGTCAAGCAATTTGTGTGCAAACATTACTGTGTTCCGGTTTGAACACGGAGCACAAAACCAGGCTCTGTGGGTTTGAAGGACAATGTTACCAGGGAAATTACTGAGCTACCATCTTATATCTCAAGGTGACGATCGCAGTGCAGTGTCGTTTAAAATCTTGGTCGCAAGATCAAATATCGGACGCTGCTACTGTTATGGATGGACAGGCGTTTCACTTGCCATCAGTACTTTAGTTCATCTCGTCATCTTTGCATAAAAAAATAATACAAGATTAAGGTTTTATCGACTTAGTGTGTATGTTGCATGCGCTCATGGAACTGTTCCAGATCCGTTATTGATGTAGGTTCAAGAGATTTTTTTATTTTTTTAGAACAGCAGATAACAGTCCAGGCTTTATCGGCCCTTACACACGAAGACCTGAAGGTTCTAATCCCCCAAACAGGACCAAGGGTTCTATTTACAAGGTGTTGGCGTACCTGGAAGAAAGAGTTTTTGCCAACAGGCAGTGACGTCACATATAATATATCATCTTTATCGGTAAGCTTAATTATCATTTTGTCATTATAATTGTAATGTACCTACCTGCTATTACCAATATAATGACAGCAAACCTTATATCATCTCTATCAGTAAGCTTAATTATCATTTTGTCATTATAATTATAAATGTACTTACCTACCTGCTATTACCAATAATAATGACAGCAAAAGGTGTAAAACACATTGCATTTTTCTGGGATGATAAATGCAAATGTTAAGTTAAGGTATACTCATATTGTTGTGGAATTTGTTTGAAAGAGTCACCGCGACCCTCGAACTCACACGCAACTGAAGGAACACGGGTGGGTTTTAGTCAGTAAGAGTATGACACGCCCTGCCGCTCCACCCAGAGCGGAGGAAGTCATTTGAGGAGACTCGTATAGCTTATATGAGTCTACAACTACTAATAATACTTTCAGTATTCTGAGACTTATCTAGAATATAAAAAATATTAATAATATTAGTGTGATGAAATCTTGTGTGTTGTTGTTTTTAGGGCCTTGATTTTTCAAATGTATAGTTTGATCTGGATATGCAAAATGATTGTGAAAGTGACCCCAAAGACTCTTCCCAAATAGTTGTGATACCGTTGAAGGACTGCGAATCTGAGACACAGATAGGAAAACAAAATGCACCAATAACACAGCAAAAGGAAAATAACAATGAAACAGTGTCAACTTTGGATTCTCAGAGCGGTGTAAGTTAAATATTTTGTATATGTATACTTACTAGCTGCGCCCCATTGTTTTACCGGCATAAACCCAGATTAAAAGTAAAATATGTGTTTATCCAAGGTCTAATCTACCTCCATACCAAATTTCATTAACAGACATACACATACTTTCGCCAATATTAGAGGAATTCCTTGGCTAACTAGTTAAGAAGCCAATTCAAAGTTTTCACAGATATAGACAACTATTAATCCCAGGCATAAATTGTCTCATCGCATCAGCCCATAAGCGTCACACTGCTGGGCATGGAGCTCCTCTTAGGTTGCTTTTTTACTAGAGCTAATCTCAAGTTAGCCTTTATTTTCTCTAGGCCTCACCTTCTTATAATAAAGGCTCCTGGTTGCTGGATCTTAAACACAGCTACACAGCTTAACTAAAGTGGAAGAGCACCCTAAGAAGAGGGTATAGGCCAAAGTCCACCACGGTAGTGTGATTGTGGGTTAAGGATTTGTCTTTGAAGGGTGCAAATCTTCTCCGACTCACAGGCTTCCTCATGATGTTTTCTTTCACCATTGTGCAAGTGATATTTAAATGTAAATTGCACTTAATGTGAGAAATACACATTTATTAAGATATTATTTATATAATAAAGTACCTATAAAAATATTTACAATTGGTAGGTAGGTAAGGTATTACTTTAATCACATATTCAATATGGTTTTAACTTTTGTTTCAGATACTTGAGAACTTATTAAATCAATCCCTCGAGACTTCTTCACTCTTAATATATAAAGGTGGTGCCTTAGACGGTGATGCTACTCGTAATTTATTAGCATCCGTAATTGCTAAAGAAATATTAAATGAATACAGAAATTCACCAATACTTGGACAAATATACTTTAAGTGGACAAAATGGATCAATGAACTCTTTCCTGGTGAACGGACGACAACGTATTACACACATCAACACGGTCTAGGGATATTTCATACTCAATTAAATAACTCGAAAAGTACTGGCCGCATTGGAATCTTTTATACACCGATTTGTTTGTAATTTATCTCAGACTAATTCCAAATTCAAATTTTTGAAAATTCTTTTGTTTCGGTGGCATAAAAATGTCTTGATGTATAGGAGAGGGAATTTTCATTTGTGCGAAATTTAGAAAACAATACGAATTACGTTTAGTTACAGTTTTTTTTCATTTTTAAACGAAAGATAAAGTTAAAATTGAGGTATTGTAGCCATGCAACGCCGACATTTGACGAGGGCGGAGATGTTACGAGCTGTGGGAATGCTGGAAGCTGGATCTGTTCAGCGTAATGTTGCTGAGGCCATAGGGACCCATCAAAATGTAATTTCAAGATTGTGGACACGCTATCGTGCCACAGGTGAAGTAGCGGAGAGGCACCGGGGGCCAAGTCGCATCACTACCCCCAGACAAGACCGATTTTTGCAAATTACTGCGCGAGCACAACCAAATGCAACGGCGACTCAATTGGTCCAAAGGCTGCGAATTTTATAATATACTAAAGTGAGAGGAAGTAAAAAAAACTGGAATCAGGTTCAGTTGCTAAAAAGGCAAGAAATACATTTTTTATGATATGTTAACCTTTTTAAATTCGAACTCAAGTAATGAAGCAGATGAATCGATAGAAAATCAGAGTGAAGGTCAAGACTCATCAACAAATGCAATAAATGATAATAGCATCTCAGTACCTAGCACCAGTACCGAAAATTCGAATCTTGAACGTACAATTAGTAACACAGAGTCAGCTTCATCACGAAAACCTAAACACACGTCATCAAACAAAATTGATAATGATGACGAAGACTTGAATTTTTTTAAATCTTTAATGCCAACCGTCAAAAAATTTAGTACATTCAAGAAATTATTATTTCGAACTAAAGTGTTAAGAGCTTTGATTGACATTGAAAAAGAAACAGTGATTACTCTGGATGATTTACCATCACTTAATATAGGCACAACAGAAAGCCAAAATACAATTAGTGCGATTGATTTAACATCACTTAATATCATAAAAGAAACGCAAAACACAGATATATTAGAAGATTAATCAGTGCAAAGTATACTACTCTGTCAAGAAAATACCGAGAAAAGATCAATAAAACACAAAATATTAGTTATTCATCCAAATTTATTTTATCACCTTCAAAGTATGCTCCTTCAGAAACGACACACTTACGCCAACTAATAATCCAATCATCAAAATATTTTTTAAATGTTTATTCCAGAATTGAGTTCAGTTCTCGCCGCGAATTTTCCTTTATGTCTTCTACTGAATGAAAACGGGTGCCACGAAGTGGTAGTTTGAGTTAAGGAAAAATAAAGAAGTCGGCTGGAGCCATATCTGGTGAATAAGGTGGTTGCTCGATGGTATTTGTTGAGTTTTGGTCAAAAAATCGTTCACAATTGTGCGAAGGCGCATTATCGTGGTGCAAAATCCAAGAATTTTCTTTCCACAAATCTGGCTTTTTTCATCTAATTTGCTCTCTTAAACGCCGCATAACGCCCGATTAATATTCTTTATTTACCGTTTGACCTTCCGGCAAGATTGTCAGTCACTATTTCCTTCACTTTTGCGATGTTAACTTCAGTTGCAGACGTTGATGGCCTACCAGAGCGAGGCAAATCTTCTATCACACCTCGACCGCTTTTGAACGCTTTGTACCACTCATAAGCGCGTGTTTTTGATAAAGTCGATTCACCGTAAGCCTTCTGTAACATTTTCAGTGACTCCGAACACCAAATTCCATTGGCGATGCAAAATTTAGGACAAACTCCTTGTTCGATGTTTTTGTCCATTATGAAATTCGCAATACACACTAGATATGATATAATTAAAAACAGCACTGTATTTAATCTAATTAACAGATGTAACTCAAACTTCGCGCCAAAATGGAAAACAGTTGTGCTAATCTAACAACAACAAAAAAAAACAACAAAAAAATTTGGAACCATAAACAAATCATCTATTCCCGATACTTTTTTGACTGAATGTATATGAGAGAATTAGGACTTCGTAAATATAAATGTGATTCATGAGCAAAGAAATAATGTTAATTAGTACCTATCCTAAGATGTAAGATGTACGAATATGTACGAGTTAAGAACTGTGATTATTAATGTGATTCATGAGCAAAGAAATAATGTTAATTAGTACCTACCCTAATAATAGTAAGATGTACGAATATGTACGAGTTAAGAACTGTGATTATTAATGCGATTCATGAGCAAAGATATAATGTTAATTAGTACCCTAATAATAGTAAGATGTACGAATAGAGAACTGTGATTATAAATGTGATTCATGAGCAAAGAAATAATGTTAATTAGTACCCTAATAATAGTAAGATGTACGAATAGAGAACTGTGATTATAAATGTGATTCATGGGCAAAGAAATAATGTTAATAGTATGTATAAATAAAAATAAAGATGATAAAGAACAAATTAATATGTTTTACTTACCGCAATGTTATTGCCAGCCTTTCCATTGGTGATATGACTGATACAGATTTTACTTTAAGTTTATTTATCCTCAAATACGGTTCCAGTTTCGAAAATAATTCGTTATATACCTGTACCGAAACTTTAAAATATAAAAAAAATGAACTTTCGAACTCTTAATTTACCGAACTTTACAACAAATTCCCCGCATAGCAATCTAGATTCAATAAACGGGCTTACTGGTTGTCGTTTTTTTTTTGCTAGTCGTCGTTTACCTACGTAATAATATATTAAGTTCTCCATCGACACGACTATACATGCACACCGTTAAAATTGAACTGGCGACACTGCGTAAATAAAGCGCCGCGACGGGTACCCGCGACGGGGCCCGTAGCGTTCCCACAGAGCCCACCCGCCTATCCACGCGCGTAGACACGCGACGGTTGCTCGTCGCGGGCGCAACGGGCTTAACGCAGTTTACAGCCTAATAGGGACAGGCGAGTTATAGAAAGGGCTGGAGAACAAACTTATTTTTACTCCCGAAGACTGGAAGATTTTGATTAGATGGACAAAATCAGAAAAACCATACGAAGTGCGAGATGTAACTAAGGATATGGTTTATGATTTTAAAGAACTACTAAAGAACAAAAATTGGACAAAAAATACCGTAAATGCAAAAAAAGCATGGGCAAAAATTAAAGAGGTATACTACTCTGTCAAGAAAGTACCGGGAAAAGATCAATAATACACAAAATGTCTGTTATTCATCCAAATTTATTTTATCACCTTCAAAGTATGCTCCTTTAGAAACGAAACACTTGCGCCAACGAATAATCCATTCATCAAAACATTTTTTAAACGCTGCTTCCGGAATTGAGTTCAGTTCTCGCCGCGAATTCTCCTTTATGTCTTCTATCGATTGAAAACGGGTGCCACGAAGTGGTAATTTGAGTTTAGGAAAAAGAAAAAATTCAGCAGGATAGCATATCTGGTGAATATGGTGGTTGCTGGATGGTATTTGTTGAGTGTTTGGTCAAAAATTCGTTCACAATGATAGCCTTGTGCGAAGGCGCATTGTTGTGGTGCAAAATCCAAGAATTTTCTTTCCACAAATCTGGCCTTTTTCGTCGAATTTAAAGGTTTATTTCTAATAGGTATTTTAATATATAATATAATTAAAAGGTCCCACTTTATATAGGCGCTAGCTTCCAAATAATCGGACATTTTAATTTAAGCAAATATTAATTGCACACGAAACATTAAGAGAAACGTCCAAACCGCTCAAACGCTCCGTTGCTACTGTGTTCATCTATTGAAATGAGCGTTTTCAGCTCGACGCGTCACCCGCTCATCCGCCCCGCCCGCTGCCACTGTAATTTCACACGTTTATCTTTGCAAACTTTAAATGGTAATCCTATTAAAATGCCAACTAAGATATCTGATAGTAAAAATAATATGTTTATTATACCACCCAGGTCGGAGTCGATCCACTTTATACAAACTAGTATGGAAAAATAATATGTTGTTTGTGCTTCTGAATGTAGCGAAGGTGTGTTTATAGCTAGCACTTTAGTAAAACCCACTAGTGGAAAAATACCAGTACGAATACTTAACACAACTGAAAATGAATTAACTTTAGATAAACTAGACCCGATTATACACAGCGCTTCCGATTACAATATTTGCAGTTTTGATAAATGCGACAAAAATGCGGCCCTCGTTAAAAAAATGTTTTCAATGCCGAATACAAAACATTTAAATAAAGAAGAGCAGATATCAATTGAAGAAGTATGCGCCAAATATGCTGATATATTCTTTTTACCGGGGGATAAACTAACAACTACACATATTTATCAACATTCTATCCCCGCGTAAAGCCGAATGTAGAACCCGTGTTTACTAAACCGTATAGGTTACCCCATTCTCAGAAAGACGAGGTACATAAATAACTTCAAAATATGTTAGCGGGCGGTATTATAGAGCCATGCATAAGTGATTGGTCTAGTCCAATTTTGCTGGTACCCAAGAAATTAGACGCAAATGGACAAAAGAGGTGGAGATTAGTTATCGACTACCGCAAACTGAATGATAACATTGAAAATGATAATTTCCCTCTTCCTAACATAACAGAAATTTTAGACTCGTTATCGGGATGCATCTACTTCTCACACTTAGATCTTTATCAAGCATATTATAATCAGTGTTTCACTATAACAATTTCATTCCCCCACGTCTCAATTTAGATTTCCCCTTCTCCGGACTTTTTTCCCCTCAAAAGTTATTTAGCTGTATTTTTAGTTTTGACACCACACGCCACACCTAAAAAAAGGCCTATAACGTTTTTCTTGTATAGCTTGCTATATTAATATTATTTACACTAAATACGTCAACAAAATCATCTGCATTTGACGACTTTGCTATAGTATAGATAGCTGCACATCACTAGCTTTCAATTTTAATGTTGGTAACACTTGTTCTATGGTCTATGGTGGTTGGTACGGTCTGTGGTACGGCGCTCGCTTCGCTCTTCGTCTCCGCTCCATTAATAGTTAAATACTTCAAGTAAACAAACAACTAGAAATATTAATTGTGACGGTACGGTTGTTTTAATGTGAAAAATGGATCGGTGGCTAAAAAATACTGCTGGTAGAAAATCGGTAAGTTTGTGCTTCCATTTTTGAATTAGTTTAGTTAGTATTTTGTATTAGTTAGAATGTTAGGTTATTAAGAGGTTATGGAAACGTTGTTACTTCTTTATGACCAAGCTGATTGGCAGGCAAAGATTTGTACTTTGTACTTCCATTTATCCCACAAGGGAGCTAATATAAACTAAACTAAACTCCTCCCTCGATCATTGTTTTGTTATGACAAGATTAAGAATGTTGCCAACTGGGTATTTTGATTTGAGCTGAGCTGGGTAATTTTTTTTTAATATTTTTTGTCTGACATTGCTACAGGAATTTACATTTGAGTGTACAGCGATTACTAAACGTTATCAATATTTTTTCAGAATAAAGAAAAGGTTCCTTTGCGCTCATCTGAAAAACCCGGCGCTAGTACATGCTCTGCTGATGAAGCTCAGCCCGGAACGAGTTTTCTTCAGTCCATTAGTAATGTCGAGAATCAAAAAGAACAATTAGATCCTCAAACATCGTCAGCAATGGAAATCGAAAATGAAAAAGTGGCTGATAAGACTGAAGACGAAGAAGAGGGATACAATACTGAAAATGAAAAAAAGCAGTTGGGTAGTTCAAAATCTATGGCAAAAGGTAGGAAAAAGATATTTAAGAAGAAGTTTTAGCATGATTGGCTTAAGCTACCTGAGTTTAAGGCATGGTTGTTAAGTGGGAATAAGGATGATGATGCAATTTGTAAGGTATGCAATGTGGTTATGAAGGCGGGAAAATCTGAGCTCAAAAAGCATGGTGATGGAAAAGTTCATAAAAAACACATGGAAGCGTGGCTACAGTCAAATCAACCTAGTATTACAACATTTGTTGCAGAAAATACAAAGCTGAAAAACACCGAAGCTGCCATTTGTTCTTATATCGTCGAAAACAATCTTCCTATTTCATCGGTTGAACCATTAATTGAACTTATTGAATCTCTACCAGAGAAGGCAATCACGTCCCAAATCTGTTTAGCAAAACAAAAAGCCACTAACGTCATTAGGAATGGTTTGCGCCCATTTTTTAATGATAAACTTGTTAGTGAACTGAATGATCATTTGTTTTCCGTCTATATTGACGAAACAACTGATGTTAGCGTGAAAAAGCAACTAGCGATACTAGTCAGCTACTGCCATAATTTTGTAACAAAAGTAGATGTGGTCAATGTTGTAGATTGCCCTGACGGGACCGCTGTGGGTTTGTACACACAAATGATGAACACCCTAAAAGAAAATAATGCGCCTCTGCAAAACTGGGTAGGCTTTTGTGCTGACACAACTTCAGTCATGATGGGACAGCATAACTCTGTGTCTCAACTAATCAAACTAAACTATCCTCAAGTATTTGTGTCAAAATGCTCTTGCCATATGATACATCTGGTGGCAAGTAACGCATGCACTAAGTTAAGCAACTCTTTAGAAGATTTGTGCCGAAATATATTTCTCTTAATCTTGTACAAACATATTATAGTATATTAGTTACAAAGGTGTGAAATTATTTTCAAAATAATCAACATTAATAGAACAACAGTAATTTCTCATAAAATCACAGATATGCTTTTAATTAAGATAGTGAACAATGGTAGAATAACAGGTATTTCTCTAATCTTGTACAAACATATTATATTATATTAGTATTTTCAAATATCATGTCTTCAGGAATAGGTGAGCCTGTATTCATTTGTGGTGCATCATGCAAATTGTACTGATCTCTGTTACTAGTGAGCAGGTCTTGTTGAGTAGTTGTTGACAAATTTTGTGGATATAAATCATTTCTGTAACTCGTGAGATCTTGTGGAAGAAGCGTGCTTGATGAACCTTGCGCGACGAATGAAAAGGCGAGCGATGGTACCGGTGTTTCTTCGATTTCACTAAACTCGGCTTCGGCAAATATTGTTGCCAGCTACACTTTTAATTCGGTTTGTTTACGACGGGAAAGAGTTTTAAAGGAGCTTGCGTAGCTTAGAAATAAATGATCGATACCATCATGAACGGTCGGTTTTTCGATTGCAAATATTTTAAAGCTTTATCAACATCAGACTCCGGCTGTCTGCGGTTTCGAGTTTGAGCTTGCCCATGGATTTCCTGGGCCGGTGAGAATGCAGGAGGAGGATTTGGAGTTTCAATTAGCGTGGGATGTGTAGATGCTATTTCTTAGTAAATATACTCGTTTTGCCATGGCAAAGAACCTTCCGGTGAAATAAAGTAGTTAGCGAATAAGTCTCTCAAAGTATTGCCTGTCCGATTCATAATGTTATAGCTGTTTAGAGGAACATTTTCTAAACCAACAATTGACATAGTATCAATAACATCATATCCATCACGAACTCTTATAAAGTTATGTAATACACAACATGCTTTGACTATTTTGATGCTGTTAATCAATGAAGTCCTCATAGGCCTGTGAAATACTTCAAATTTATTAGACATAATACCAAAAGTAGATTCTATGTAGCGTCTTGCCCTACTAAGACGGTAGTTGAATATTTTTTTCTTGTGAGTCATATTACTACGAGCGTATGGTCTTAAAATATGACGTGATATTCCAAACGCTGCATCCCCTACAATCATGTAAGGAAACGGTGTCCGGCTGTTATCTACTTGTCTTGGTTCTGGTAGGTTTATTTCGCCGCTTTGTAATTTTGCATACAAGTTACTGTCCCTAAATATTATTGAGTCAGAATCTGTTCCACAAGCACCCACAATAATATACTTAAAACAGTAATTAGCGTCACACATAGCCAACAGAACGATTGAATAATATTTTTTATAATTACTGAATAAACTTCCACTGAATGCAGGGCAAATAATACGGACGTGCTTGCCATCTATCGCTCCAACACAATTCGGAAAATTTGCTCGTGATTCGAAACCCTCAGCGATTCTCAGCCAATCTTCATGTGACGAAGGCAGTCTTAAAGTTTCGTCGTGCAGAACATCCCAAATTTTTGTACACACTTCTGTAACGATTTTGCCAATAGTTGATTCTTCCAGCCGATAGTGGTAATGTAGATCTATGTAGGTATTGCCGGTCGCAAGGAATCTGTAAAGTGTAATAATATGTATTAAATTTACTCTTTTTTCTTATTTTTTATTGTTTCGGAAAAAAATGTGCAGCATCTCTTGCAGTCTTGCAAGAGATGCATATATGCGTCGCAAAAATGTCTTAAAAAATACTCCCTCCGGATCAGGAGGAAGTAAAAAAAAGGTGTACATGTATTTTGAAGATATGAAATTTCTTGATAAAAAACACCAAGCTGAAGTTGAGGACTCCATCGAAAGTAATCAGGCTACACCGAGCGCAATTAATCAGGATATCCCAAGCATATCTAATCAAGACGTGCCAAGTACGTCCAGTCAGGACATACCAAGGAGCACAGGACTTGAGTAAATACAGAATTACAGAAAAGTGTTGCTCAAGAAAATTCTACAGACTCTAATTTTCGTGACAAACATTTTAATAAAAATCAGCGAAAAAGAAAACAGATGGACACTGATGAATTCGATAAAGAGATGCTAAAGATGTTCAAAGATAATGCAAAACTTTTTAAAAATGATGACATGAATTTTTTCATGTCTCTCCTGCCAATAACAGAAAAGTTTACAACGCATCAAAAACTGATTTTCCGTACAGAAATGCTCAAAAAAGCAATGGAAATTAGTAATATGCACAATCCATATGACATAACCAGTAGACCGAATTCTTCAGATTCTTATTTTTCTCAAGTCTGAATCGATTTTACGCAGTCAAGATCCGATCAACGTACATGAACATGAAACTTTCCCTGATATGTCAAATACCATTTCACAATTGTACGAAGTACGAGTACGTCCCACTACTTCTTATACATTAAACTCCGGATCCCAAATTATTTCTCAAGGATACCAAACCATCCATGGCATTACTAGGAAAGCCAACGAGGACAAGTAAAATGTGTCCTTCAACTTAATAAATAACAATTTTATTCTTTTTTGCAAAAAATAATAAAAAACTAATACAAAAATGTATTGTTTTCTTTCTTATTATTATGTTCCAATAATAGATTGATATTATGTAACTCACCTCAATGTAACAGCAAGTCGTTCCACTGGAGGTATAATTTCTCGATACATGGAGCAGTGTTTCAAGTGATTTTCTAACTTTGATAACAGTTCATCAAAAGTTTTTACTTTCATTCTAAAATAATTAAAAAACTTTTCCTCGTCCTGACGTAGCTTTTCAAATAAAGTAGAAAATTCACCATTCGTCACCCTATCAGCAACAATTGGGTGAATGTGATATCTTTTTTTCTATATTGACGCCGTCTCCGCTTGCGTAAGTATGCTGCAGCAACTAAACAATTTATAAACGGGTTCATAATAATATCCCAAATTCAAACTCCGCTTCACAAATCCACAACAAATCCACTTGTAGACGCCTGTACCGTGGAGCGGTCAGTATCGCACTACGGATGTTTTCATTGGCGCTGATGGTCAGCGCGCTACGCGACTGACGGTACGCGACCGACGTCAGCGACAGAGGAATCCGGGCCTTAAAGTATGAAGGAAAATTTACTTCTGTAATAGGCAATGATATTATAAGTAATAATATCATTGGTAATAGGCATATTTCATATTCAGAGAATAAAAGCAGGTATCAATATTAGATTGAGTAGCTAATAATGAATCTGTTCACTAATATTTGACTAATACCCAGTAATAGGTATGGTATCATAATATGCGTTAACTAATATATTCAATAATATGATTACCTAAAAATGACCCTAATATAACATCTCTAGCCAGTAACATCGTATATTATGAGGTGTCAAGGTGGTCTTAAATTTGTTTTGTTTAGAATTTTTATGGCTGAGCCGGTTATGCTATGCAGTTCTCGGAAATATTATACAACAGAATTCCGAGAACTGCGAGTCAGCGCGCGGCGCGGCGGGTTGTGTTGTATTGTGTTTTGGTTTCACTCTGTCTCGCTCGCTCGACTACTTTCTTCCATAAAGCCCAGAGGTCGTAATTAGAATGAAGAAATTTCAAAATTTGGACACTGATATGATGTAACATAACATCTGTATAGACATGTTAACATGGGTACGTTTTGGCTTGTTAGAGTAAACACCAGAACATCCTGTATAATTCTAAATACAGTCAACAGCACACCATGGTATCCAAAACCGACGAATTTCTTCTTTATCTCCAAACAATAGAGTTTATTATCCATTGGTGAAATTTGACAGTTTGTGGTAACTTGATGTGCTGTTACTTGTACTTTATACCCATTCCATTTTGACCGCGCGCTTACTAGGGGGCGCTTGGATAATGTTTGCACACGGGAGCTACATGGGCTAGATATGCCTCTGAATCTACGGATGCCCACATAATTGGCGGCCAACCCTTCATTGGCACCCAACGAAATAATCTTCGGATACCCACATAACTGGACGGCCAACCCTACATTGGCGCCGAACGAAATATTCTACGGATACACACTTAACTGACGGCCAACCTTACATTGGCGTTCAACAAAAAAACTAAGAATACCCACATAACTGGACGACCTACCCAACATTAGCCGCATATTTTGCTCAACATATCTTCAAAATTGGAAAATAGCCAAATACGTATTAATGCTACCCCTATTTAAAAACACAAGATGCGTTCGAAAAACTTAAAATAGCTTTAACTACAGCCCCAGCACTTAAACAAGCAGAATGTGATACTCGATGATACAATCAAAACCGATGCAAGTCAATATACAATTGGAGCGGCTTTAGTACGCGGGGAGAGTGAAAACGAACACCCAGTTGAGTATGCAAGCAGACTTCTTACACCAGCAGAATGCAGTTATACTGTAACTGAAAAAGAAGAAATAGCAACTGAAATAAAGAAGATCACTGAGACTACTCCTATTGACGAGGTACTCAATGCTGACGTTATCCAGGACTTGCCTCCGGGTGATGTTGTTTTTACGCCTGAACCTGAAATAAAGAAGATCACTCAGACTACTCCTATTGACGAGCTACTGTAACAAATCTACTTGCTCCTATTAAATAAAGGGATAAGCAGACTTGTTCAATTAAAATTTAATGAGGGAAAGATTAGAATTAGGAATAAAACAATACAGCTAAATATTAAAAACTTACGTAGCACGCACTCTAGGATAGTTTTATAGTTCACGCACTTAGTTGGTTAGGAAGTTCAGCACTGTAGGAGAGACGGGAACAGGTGTCAGGGTAGCAGGTCATTCAGGTCAATACCTGGGCAACTTCGAGGTTCAGCTTCAGGAAACCCCTGCAGGAAGGGCGTCGTGCAGATCTCAGAGTCAACCAAGTTAGCTCTGTATTAAGGCAGGCGAGACAAGTAGCAAGACAGCTTCAGAAGATCGGGAGTAGAGGTCCCAGATCCGTAGATAGCTTCCGAAGATCGGGAGAAGAGGCACCAGGCGGAATCTTTAGTGGAATCCCCAGGAACGTTGTAAGAAACTCAGGAAAGTTTCTACCGTTACTTTGAAAACATAACCTATTCAACACTTTAATTAAGTTAAATATCAAAACAAACGCCACAGAGTATACATACTCATTAGTCCGTTTAGTTACTAAGCGACTAAAATTAGCTGTTTTTCCAGTGATGTGCTCGCGTTACGTGTATCCGAACGAGTGAGTGAGGACTTGTCTATGCGTAAACACGCCAGTATAAATGTCACGGATTCCGATGACGAATCCTTTTTGGAAATATTCTGCTCCCAAAGATTAGACGCGTTTTTTTCATCGGAAATTATATCTCGAGAAAGTATTCGTGTTCAAGAATATTCGGTCTTGCAGCAGGCAGCTTTAATTTTTATTAGTAACCTAACTCTTTTCGTATTCTGTGTCGGCGTAACCCCATACTGGGTAAGTGTTGAACAGCAATTCACGTTTGATATTTTGTGTATCACTAGCTACGTGGTCTCAAGATGTGAGCCACTCTCTATCACCCTTTTTGCTATGCACATTAAAATGCTTAAATCTTGTAGCCTTCAGCAGAGTGTATTTGACATTGTTGCAATAACCTTCATGACACTCAAAATGTGCAAATCATGTCGTGCTTACCACCACCATCATGTAAACTCCGTACTGATTGTGACTACCACACATCACCTTCATTGGCGCTCGGGCATTTCTCGCTTTACTTATGCCTTGGTGTCACAATCAGTGGAGATGACTGCTAGCCATTCCGTGACACGCTGGACGTTATTTTCCAGGGTTCAAGTTACCGGCTGACGTTCAAGTTACCGGCTGACGTTCAAGTTACCGGCTGACGTTCAAGTACCGGCTGTCATCCAAGATACCGGCTGCCATCAGAAGCATCGGCTGGCAACCATATTACCGGAATCCGGTTAACCGCGGCCTCCGCAGCGGGTACCTTTTTATCTGCGTGGCCGCGACGAGATTCTACGGGTCGGCGCGATCATCTGCCGTCCATCACCCTACCTGGCGTCTGCAGCGTGGCACACCGCTACGGTCGTCACGCCGGGCTGAGCCACGAGAGTACCGTGCAAACCACCGGGCGGGCTTGGAGGACCTTGTGACCATAAACCTACCCGCACCTGTTTATTTTATTAATATATTATTATGTTGTCCTGGGTCCGTGGTTCCTTCATTTACCCCCCACGGACACCCTTTCCGTCACAATGTAACAGCAAAAACCAAACTGTTTTCTGATGCTTCTTATCTCAGATTCAATGGTAGACTGCCTCCAGCGGTTCTTCAGCTTGTTTTCAAAGTAGTCTTCCTTTTTCAATTTTCAAATATTAGTTTTCTTGTGACCATCATCTCATCTGACAAGTGTAGTCGGCCAGGACATATCCATGAGTGCGTAAAGAATTTTATAAATATAATTTAAAATTAAACTATTTAATAAACATTCGTAATAATCTCTATAATACAATAGCTAAACACATTGATAAAAATAATTAAAATTTTACTAACCAAAAATCATCATAGACTAAGGTAGGAAGAGATGAAGTAATTGACATGAAAATTATGATAATATTTTATTTCAGCAATTTTTAAGTTAATGAGTCGTAATTACATCGATTTGTTGAGTGTAAAAATATAAACAAATAAAAATGATGATAGTATTATAAATGATGAATATAAAGTGTAAGTATAGCATAATACTATAGTACTTACCGCTGACGTTATGCAGGACATGTCTCCGGGTGGTGTTGTCTTTGCGCCTAAACCTGAAATAAAGAAGATCACTCAAACTACTCCTATTGACGAGGTACATACCACTGACGTTATCTAGGACATGCCTACGGGTAATGTTTACTTTGCGCCTGAACCTGAAATAAAGAAGATCACTCAAACTACTCCTGACGTTATACACGAACCACGGGCGCATCATTTCCGCGACATTTCTTTTACTGAAATAGTAGACAATGTTGACCAAACCACATTATTTCAACAACCTCAGGGTGTACAGTAAGATCAGTCAGATCCCGTGCTTACCTGGCGTATGTGCTAGAAAATGTTACGAAGTATTAGGGTATAGAAGAATAAGCCTATTTAAATGTTTCTGGACTCTAGATGTTCAACGTCGAAAAGACTTGATGTAAAGGTGACTTGTAACATTTTGGTGTAATGTATCGCGTTCGTGTAACAGAAACCAAAGACTGACTTTTAACGTTAGTTTGTAATGTATCATTCGCGGCGAGCGCCGCGTGTTCCACGCCAGTGTCGGTTTTTTCGCGAATCCCTTTGAGTGGGAGTGACGTCACGGATGTCAATCAGCCATAAACTCTTTGTGTTCGTCTCGCGAATAAATTAAAAAAAAAAACAGGTTAATTTAACAGGTTAATTTGCTTAAGTTGATGTATAAATTCTTTGAAAATACTACTGCCAGTGCAACTTTCAAATAACATTACTTTCCAGTGTTAATGTGCTGTGTAAATAGCGCCATCTGTTGTCTAATCACAGTAATACTACGACTGATCAATTGGTAACAAGGAAGCAACAACACACCATGGTCAAGTGCGGTGCTTGTGGCAAGTTTTTGTCGTCGGCAGAGGCTGTTAACTGCAGCAAATGTCGGCACTGGTACCATCGAGGGTGCGTAGCCATCCCGAATGCAGTTCCTGTACCGACCCCCTGGCACTGCCCTAGCTGAGTGCGAGAAGAATCAGGTGAGGGATAACCGGGCTGAAACACCGGTACGGTCGTGGGCACCAACACCAGCTCCTCACGAGCACAGCCTGGTCAACCTGATGGACACCAGCCCCATAAATAGCACAGCCCTAGATGCCACGCAGGAGCTTAATTACCTGGACATCCTCTGGGCAGAAATAGCCAGTTTTAAGGAGGAATTCCTGATGACCGTGCGAAACGAGTTCCAGCAGCTAGGCGATGCCGCGACCTACAGGACGAGCTGCTGGAGGGAGCGCGAGTGCGTCGCGGTATGACCACAGCAGACCTCGATCTGCCAGGCCCTGCGAAGCGCTTCTACGTCATCGAGTGCCTTACGAAGGTGAACTCGCTTAAAATGATGTCCAGACGGAAACTACACTTGGCGTGCCTCCTGTTCGGTGTGGTTAAATATAAACTACACACATCAAAAGTATCTAGGGATCAACATATATTTTTGCAATAACTTTTCTCCTGATTGATATTAATTAAAATTTTCTTTAAGGATTCATCAAATTAAGTGTTTTCGTTTGTCACAGTAACGATAAACCAAGTCACCTTTGCATTAATAAAGAAATTTGCCATTTTCCTAATAAAGGGATTTTTGACATTTGAACCACTAACATTAAAGTTCGAAAAAAAGACTGAAATAACAGTTTTCTTTAAAATTTTATTGGGTAACTTAAACAATTAATAATCCGTGTTTCTACCGCGAACACTAACAACACAAGAACATCGGTTTGGCATACTCAAAATGAGTTCATCCAAATCACGCTGTGGAATGGCCGCCCATGTTCGTTGCAACAACAAAAAAAGGTCTTCTTGCGACTGGATACCCTCCATATTCGGCAGAGCTCTTCTCTGTAGCATATCCCATGCATGCTCAATCGGGTTCAAGTCTGGCGACTGAGCAGGCCAGGGCAGGACATTGATGTTAGCTGCGGCGAGAGTCTGTCTTACAACTCTTGCGGTGTGCGGTCGTGCATTATCATGCATTAACTGAAATAAGGGACCGATTTGCACTTGTAGAGGAACGATGACGTCTGATACAATCGTCTCAGCATAAATTTGAGCGTTGAGGTTGCCTCTGATCCAAATCAACTCAGTTCTTCCGCCGATTCAAATACCCGCCCATACCATGATGGTTCCACCACTATAAGGATGGACTTCCTGGCAGGATTTTAATCGCTGTTGGCGTCCAGGGGTTCTCCAGTGTCGTATACGTCTTGTATCCGGTCTTATACCAAAACGAGACTCATCAGAAAAGCACACGAAACGCCATTGTTCTTCTGCCCAATTTCTGTGTTCAAGAGCCCATTGATATCGAATCCTACGATTGTGCATTGCTATAGGTGGTACCCGTAGCGGTCTTCGGGAATGAAGGTTCACTTCATGCAAGCGGTTTCTGACTGTTTGGTCGCTAATTAAGTTCCCTGAAGAGTGATGAAGCCTCACGGCTAACATCATGGCGGTTATTGTTGGAGCTCTTCGAGTTAAGATTTGAATGTATCGGTCTTGTCTCCGTGTGGTGCAGCGATACCGTCCTCCATGGCGCTCAGCCACGGTACCAGTGCTTCGGTAACGTGTCCAAAGTCGACTGATAACACTCTGACTTGTATTCAGAGCTAAAGCTACAGTACGTTGCCGGGAACCAGCTTCTATCATTCCCACGGCTCTGAGCATTTCTTCCCTGCTTAAATGACGTCGCCGCTCCATAATAACGTTGGTTTTAATCAGTAGTAGGGAAACAGTAGCACTAATAATGTCTTCAATGCGTTGTATGTTTTTATAGGGAAAATATTGACAGCTTATTTTCATCTTTTACTCGAATTTGATTGAGAGTTCCTGATTCAAATTATGAAATGCACCAAAAAGGATCCATATAAATTTATAAAATCATAAATTTATTACAAAGCCACATCTCAATCTCAAGAAATCCGCATAAAAATGCTTGATCCCTAGACATTTTTGATGTGTGTACTTATACAATAAACTAAGTTGGATAACCAGTAGACGCGAATGTGGGAGAAGGCAATGCTTGCAACAACTCTCGACTCAGTCTCATAACACAGCAGCTTTCAGGGGTAGCTTTCGCTATGCGGCTTCCAAAATATGGAATAACCTGCCACCACCGATTAGAATGATCAACACAATACACACGTTCAGAAGACGTTTACGGCAGTATCTAATAGAATCGCAACGGAAGTTGGATATGGTCGCACTCAATGTCTCAATTATATGATGTACAAACTGTCCTACCTATCAATACCCACACCATTTCCATCGCATCTGCAATTTTTATGGTACGTTTACACGCTTGCCAAGCCTTGGCAAGGATCGACAATCGCAAGCATGTAAAAAGGGCGTTTGGCTTGGCTTGCGTGGGCTTGTGCCTGCTTGCTTCCGATCCAGTCGAGTGTCGGTTTTTTTGCGCAGATCAAAGGGCGTTTGCGGCAAGCGCTTCCGATGCATTTACATGTTGGTCCGCGTTTAGTAGCCATTGTGATCTCGCGGCGAGTACACGCTTGCTTGATTTTACAAAAAATAAATAAAAAATGAGTTGCTGGTCGAATGAGGAGTCTTTCGTTTCTGGAACATTACCAAATGGAACCATGCATCTGGAATCCGAAAGATGCAAATCATAAAGATAAGAAAGAAACAAGCAGATGCATGGATTCGTCTTGCTGAACTTACTGGAACCTACTGGCTAGTAAAGGAAATAAAAAATAAAAAAGAGATATTGATGACTACTTTTCGCAAGCACTTGAAAAAAAAACGTGACTATGCGTTCTGGCGCAGGTATGTTCCTACGATACATTTATAATTATTTTGATAGTCTGTTTAGCAAGGTGTAACTTATGTTTAAAAGCGTTGGTTAGTTTCTCGATTATTCCGCAACTATGTCGCTTTAATTTTCGATGTTTTTATTTTATTTTAGGTGCCGAAGAAATATACAATCCAACTTGGTATGCTTACGAAACCATGGAGTCATTTTTACTACCAGTATATACTTGCAAAGAAGGGATAAACACCGAAACAGTAAGTAAATAAATTTATTTATTCTAAATAAAAAAAACACCGTTGGTTATTATACTTACATTTATTTATACATTTTTATCAACTTATCCAATCCTATTAAAATATGAAGTAAATTCTTCCCTGACTTCTCTGGCGTTCACCGGAGATCTTCGTGGTATTTGTGGTAAATTTTGCAATGCATTATATTCGTCGTTATCTCTACGCCATGAACCAGGGGTAACCATATTTCCACTACTGTCATATACGTCAAACGAACTCTGAGGAGTATATCGATTTGAAGAACTTTTACTTGTTCTCAAAAAGTTATGTAGTAATACACAAGTCATCGTTAATTCCGTTACAGTTTGTGGTTCTAAATTGATAGGGCGTCTGAATATTCTAGAAACTGAGGTTAAAATTCCAAACGTATTTTCAACTACAACTCGGGATCTAGATAAATTTTGGTTATATAACCTTTTTGGTGAGCCTACTTCATGGTTTCCAGGGTAGGGTTTCATTACGTGTTGACTCAATGCAAAAGCACCGTCAGCTAAAAACACGTATGGAATATTAATATTCAATCCTGGAAGTGGACATGGTGGTGGAAAATCTATCTCGTTTCTAATTATTCTTTTCCATAGTAAACAATTATTCAAGACGCCGCCGTCACTTATTCTTCCTTGACTCCTGATGTCTGCGAATACAAATTTGTATTTGCTATCCACTAAAGCCAAAAGGACAATGCTAAAAGTTTTCTTATAATTGAAATACTCTGTTCCACTATGCGTTGGGCTTTCAATGACTACATGCTTGCCATCCAATGCACCTATGCAATGTGGAAATTTAGTCCTGAATCCTTCTTCTATATTAAGCCATCCTTCTGCTGTGGTGCATCTGTAAAAAGAAAGTAAATTAAGTGTAAGTTTAAGTATATTATTTTTTTGCAGCAATCACAACAAATAGAAGAAGATACAGATCAGACAGAGGATGACCCTCTGATAAGAGACCGTACAAGTACGGTTACCACACCATCCACACCACCATCTAGATCACCATCCAGACCACCATCCATACAAGCTGTTACTAATAAACGTTGTCGCCCTGCTTCTGAAACGGCTGAAAAGCAAATGGCCGTGGCTTTTGGACAATTAACAAATGTTTTGGGTCAAAGGCAGAATGAAAATATACCTGCTCACAAAGACGATGATTGCGATCTATACGCAAAATTATTGGCTATAAAGCTACGTGAACTGTCAACTGATGAACGAAAAATTATGATGTACCAAATAGATGGGTTGTTTATCAACAGAATCAGTCAAAAATCAAATAAGCGTCATACACCATACCCTCAATATTATTCTCGACCGTCGTCAATGGCTGGTGCATATTCAACACCATCTTCTCAAGTCATTCCGAGTCGGCCAACATCAATTAATAGTGTTTATTCTGAACCTATTCATAACAACCAAAGTTTTTTTCCCTCTCCAAACACACAAACTTCTTATTCAGCGCCAGACATGGCAAAACATATACCAACTCCAATAGCTCCAGCTCCGTCTACATCAACAGCACCCTCGTTATCTATTCGTATCATATCGGACCAAATCATCAACACAGCCCCACGTGAAACCAACATTATAAACATGGCTATGTTGAATGCTTTCGAAGATTTTGATTCGTCGACATAATTCTTATTTAAATTAATAAATAATTAAACAATAAAGCAGTCGGCTAACATACATTCATAGAACAGATTTCCTATGATTCTATTAAAATCTAAATAAATGTATAACATAATGTTTTGTTTTATTCCTACCTTAACTAGATCCTTTAGAATTTCATTAAGAGCCCGGCAAACTTCACGAATGATTATTGATATCATAGAGACAGATACTTTAAACAAGTAGTGAAGGCTTTTGTAAGAATCACCAGATGCCAAAAATCGTAGCGTAATGGCAAGACGAAATTTGGCTGGTATAGCTTCTCTGAAGTCTGTATCATGCTTGGATATCATTGGTGAAATTTTTTGCAGTAAAAACTCAAAATCAGAATAGCTCATTCGGCAGAAGTTATGAAACTCTCCAGATGCTTCATATAAAAGTTCATTAAATTTCTCTTCTATAAATTGTCTGTAACAAATAAAATATATCGTAAGTATTGTGGCATAACTCAACTGCAACAGATAATGGTTAAATCAAAATAGTAGTTACCTGGTACGATTATGATGAATCTTTTTCATCCACCATCTTCGCTGTCGTCGAGCTCTCCTTTTTTTTATTTCACTTTGCTTACATTTCAAATAAAAGTACGTTAAACCAAATGCAATAGCCGTCACAAGTTCGGTGTCCGCCATGCTTGGATGTATATTGCAGACTGACGCATTCACAAGCGTATAAACGCCTTTCAAACGCCAAACGAGATTTGTGGAGGCTTGGGACTGTTTGCAGTTTGCCAAGGCTTGGCAAGCGTGTAAACGTACCTTTAAAGTTAACTTCTCATTTATTTATATTCAGGGACACTGCACTACTTGACGTAGGCGTCCAATGTTTGACATATATACTAGCACCATCTCTTACGAAATCCGCGTAAACTTGAGAGATTTAGTACGTAAAAATAAAATACTTTAGCAACACAGTTTGTCGTTAGCAGTGATTTATTCTTGAATGTTTTGAGAAAAGGAACGTAGAAAAAAAAAATATGGCGCCAAGGTACTCGTAGTTCAAACAGATGTTTTATGTCATCTGTCAAAATTGTGTCGGTTTTAATAGTGCTACGTAAATCTACGAAAATCTTCGAAAAAAAATGAGTGGGCTGGTAAGATTTAAATTAAAATTTGTTAGATATGTTCTAAATTTGATGTAATACAGTATATTTTTGCGGATACGAATCTTTTTGATACTAATTTGGAGTTTTGTTATGACGTCCTTAATTATTGCCCAGAGCCCGTTTGATTTAAACATTTTTTTCTCATTTTTTTGGTTACAGAGAAAAGCGATTCCTTTAGAAAAAATTTGAGGAGTCTTTTTGCGATATCGGATGGCGAGGAGGTGGTGGATGAGACTATTTTATTTTACGGATTACTCAAAAACTCGGTAATACTCAAATGTAAGCATAATTTTAGATGCATTTGAAATTGAAATTCAAAAACCACATAACCCCATACGTCAAGCACAGACTTGGTCCCAATACAAGAATGCTAACACGGTAAAATATTCGATTGGTAGTACTCCTAATGGGTTTGTATCTTATGTCTCAAAGGGTTATGGTGGTAGGATATCAGATAAAGCTTTAGTAGAAAAAAGTGACTTAATTGAATGTTTACCTGACTGTGCAGTCATTATGGCTGATAGGGGGTTTCAAAGAAATCGAATCTCATTTAATGGCGAAAGGCATAAAGCTTCTGCGCTCTCCAAGTGTTTATGCCTCGAGTAAACCAACGAAAGAAGGAGTTATTCAAAGTAAAGTTGTGGCAAGTTTAAGGGTGCACATAGAAAGAGTTATTAGATGAATTAGGGAGTTTCGATTTCTAAAACCTCATTCAGTAGTCAGCCACAAACATGTTGGATACCTAGATAATGTAGTGTTAATTGCATGTGGTTTAATAAATTTACAAAGTGAAATAATAAAGACTGATTAAGTAACATTATCGTTTTATTTGTAATAAGCACTAAACAGTAAATATTGTTGAAATTTTATACATAACAATAAGTTTAATGTCTTGGCACTAATAATAATCTTTTTTTATATAAACATTCTCCAAAACATCAACGCTTTATCAATCAGGTCCCTAGTGTATTGAGCGTCGTAATTTAGCCAATACAGGGTTATCTTTTTATTTTCTTCAAATTTTGGATCAGCCACACAGAATGCTGCTTTTTGTTTTTTTGCTGCATGCATGTTGGGTTTGCATTTGAGCAACATATCTATTTTGGATTATACCATTATCAACATATGTTTTCAGAGTTTTTTCTGAAGATGGACATTTACATTCTATTATAAAATCCTCCCCTACTCCATCAGGTAAAGCACCTGCTATTCCATTCATTAAGATAAAACCAGATCTTTCTATTTTGAAGTTTAATTTTTTTTCTGCCTCCTCAATAACACTTTGTTCCAAGATTTTGCCGGGTTTAATAAATTTTGTTTCTGGTACTGTTGTTTCTGTAACCTCCCAAAATTTGTTGCACAAGTGTGCCATCAGTTTTGCAACTTGACGCCTCATATATTTTAGGGGCTGTTATTCTTCCTTGTCTAATATTATGCCACAGTTTTCAATTTATTTGTGATTTTGTTTTAAGTTTAATTTCACTAATAACACTTGGGGTTACTTTATTGTTTAAAAATAACATGTATTTGTCAAAATATTCATTTTCGTTATTTAGATACTCCACATTTAAATCAAAGAGGCTTTTCATTTGAAAAACATGTTGCCAATGAATTTGATAACCTTTGCTTTCTACATTCTTGAATGAATTTGGTTAAAACACTTGGATCCTTCAGAGATAATTTAATCTTTTTAGATTTTGGAAATAAATCTTCGCATTTTATTGGGTCTGATCGGATACCAGATAGGATCGGTTTTTTCTAATAACATTGGACAGAAGTTGATGATGGTTCACTGCTCCTTTTTTCCAACCAAAATAAAAACACCAGTGTATGTTTGCATCCACCGGCAGAAGCAGCACAGCCATCACAAGTTGCTTGCAATATGACTTCATTCTTTTCGTTAAGAGTTAGTTACCATATACTGCTTATTTGACACTCGGTGATCTGGAACTACTTTGGCCCTTACAATGCACTTGACTTGGTCTGTTTTGACTTCAACATAGCCAACAGCAGAGCCCACATAGGAAGCGCGAGACGACCTGGATCACCAAAAATATATTAGTTAGGTAGTAACATTACTAATGTAATTAGGTGCAAGGTATAAATATAGGTAGGTACATCAGTAGTATAACCCAACTCGTATAAGGCTCTGGCCATATATTGGACATCATACATTGGACGAAATATCTTAAAAAATACTTTGGCAACACAGTTTGTCGTTAGCAGTGATTTATTCTTGAATGTTTTGAGAAACGGACAGTAGAAAAAAAATATATGGCGCCAAGTTAGTTCAAACAGATGTTTGATGTCATCTGTCAAAATTGTGTCGGTTTTAATAGTGCTACGTAAATCTACAAAAATCTTCGAAAAAAATGAGTGGACTGGTAAGATTAAAATTAAAATTTATTAGATACAAAATACAAAAATCTTTATTTCATTATTACACGTTATGCATACAAATACAGTTGGTGGCGTCCCCTTTTAAGCATATAGATGCCTGTGCCAGGAGGCGCCGCTCCTTAATATCTCACCATCAGTGTAACATGTTATTTAAAAAAAAAGTTAAAAGTTTATGAATTTATTATTTTATTTAGTAGTAGTTGGTGTGTGTGTATAATTATGTGCGTGCGAGCGTGTTTATGTGTGTGCGTGTGTGTGTGTGTGTGTGGTTGTATTGTACGGAAAGGGGTTTACCTTATATTTAATAGAATATTCGCTTCATCGTAGCATAATTTGTTAATCCACTTAATCAGCAACGATTTGCATTCTTTATATGGTTTAGTATGTATATCTATTTCTTTATTTATAAAGACGAGCGTTTGTCGTACTGAATATTTGCAAATTCTGTTCTTACAAAAGGGGTGGAAGCGATGTTATGTTTCCTTCTTCTAGCTAATACATTAGGATCTAAGGGTAGGGTTTTATATTTTTTTAATACTATGTGAATAAAATATAATTTTCTAACTGATAATAGTTTAGTTGTTTGGTATAGCTCATAGGTGTGAAATGTTCTTTTTTTGAAGTACATTACTTTTATTAATGTCCGTTGCGCTCTTTCAACATCAAGGAAACGTGTTTTACGCGCGCCTCCCCATATTGAGATACAATATATTATGACAGATTGAACTAGTGAGACATAAATTTCATTTAAAAGATTTTTTGCCGAGCCACTCTTAGGGACTACGTGTCGCAATGTTTTAAAAATCCAAATAAATTTTCTTATCCTCGCAGAAATTTGTTCAATTTGAGGATACCAGGACAGGCTTTGGTCCAAAATTATACCTAAGTACTTGACGTGGTTAACTTTACTGATGGTAGGACAATTGCAGTCGTAATGAACCGTCTGTCTACACTTATGTATTTTAATGTTGAAGTTAGGTTCTGGTTGTACATTTTTATATATCGAGAAGCAAATATAATTCGTTTTGCTCATGTTTAACGTAAGGAGATTTGTTTTTAGCCATGATAGATATGTTCTAAATTTGATGTAATACAGTATATTTTTGCGGATACGAATCTTTTTGATACTAATTTGGAGTTTTGTTATGACGTCCATAATTATTGCCCAGAGCCCGTTTGATTCAAACATTTTTTTCTTATTTTTTTGGTTACAGAGAAAAGCGATTCCTTTAGACAAAATTGAGGAAATTTTAGAGTCTTTTTGCGTTATCGGATGGCGAGGAGGTGGTGGATGAGACTATTTTATTTTATGGTGGATGCAGCAATTACGAATGCATATATTTTGTATGCTCAAAAAGTGCGTTACCCAATGTCTCCTTTACAGTTTCGTACACTTCTCGGAAGAAACTTGATTGGCACTTTTACGAGCAGAAGGAAGAGGGTATCGAACTTGCCATCTTCTGTATGCAAAAGACCAAAAGTTGATAGTCGGCAGAAGGCAAAGTATGGTCTTCCAGATGATCTACGGCTTTCAGACGTTGGATCCCACCTCCCCGGTCCACTAGACTCTTACAGACGATGCAGGGCTTGCAGCAGCAATGCTAACAGCAAAAAATCGAAGATACAATGCATACGATGCCAGGTAGCCCTATGTATTGTTCCATGTTTTGCCAACTTCCACAAGCCGTAGTACGGCTCTGTCCAAATAATGGACACCATGTACCGTTTTATATATGTATCCTTTTTTTTCCGAAATTTCTAAAGTGCTCATATATGATGTATACCACTAAGTTTCATTTCTGTACCTTCAGCCGTTTCTTCTGCCTTATAAAGGGATAAGCAAATTCAAACCTTATTTTAACGGCCGAAATTAATATTGAATCCATGATCCAAGATATAAATCGATCGTCGATATATACCAATCTATGGATCTATCTCCAAACCGCGTCCCATAACGAAAAAAGACGATCCTGCTGTCGCTCAATCCGCAGATATCTTGAAATTCTTTCTCTCTTCGTCATTCCGTTGTAAGCAAAATTTATAAAAATAGAAAGTATAAATAGGCTTTATAAATTTGTTTTGTAGACTATTTTACATATGTTTACCGAAGACATAACAATTCTAATAATACGAACAAATTTGTTATAAAATTCAAAACGTGTTGGGTAAAAAGGATTGTCACGACACGGCTAAAAGCTAGGACGCGTTTTATTATTATCATTTATATGTGGCGCCGCCGCCAAAGAAACATTTGATTTTGTATAAAAGCAATTGCAATTGATCTAATTTCCTTGTGATACCTAAATAGCTATGGATTCCAAATGGATTCCGAAGTGGTAAGTGATTTTATAATTTTGGAGGTGTATCAACTCCTGTGAACCTTTGTACGTGCATTTAACGAAAGATACTATGATTTTCATAACTCGTAAACATTTCAAAATAATATAGCTCCGTTTATATTTCTATTTTTTTTTATAGGTAAGAGGCAAACCTTTGACAAAGGACGGAACAAAGTTTTTGGTGGCTTTGGTAGAAAGTAATACAATATTACTATCAAAAACAACCAACGCCACCAACAATAAAATAAAAACGGAAGAATGGATTCGAATTGCAAACTATTTTAATGCCACTGCCTCAAATTGTCGTCGAACACCACAGCAACTACGCCTAAAATGGGAAAAATTAAAAAAGAATGCTCGCAAACAGTGCAAAACTAAGGATGAACCGCACCCAAGTAAGTTTCTGTTGCAATTTGTTTCTGTTGCAATTTGTTTCTCTATAATTATTAATTTGTTCATAAATATGATTACTTAATATATTTTTTTAAAGACTGGGTGTGGGGTTCCTGAATACATACCCACAGATGATATACTGGACAGAGTGGCAGCTAAACTAGGGAGTACAGCCAGTGGTTTTGTTGTGCCGTTTGGTGGTGACAAGGAACCAGACTTGGTAGAATTAATTTCTATTGAGGACGGTGATGTGGGTGGTGATGATGAACATATTGGGCGACAAGCTGGAGTTACCACTAGACAGTGGACTCAGCATAGAAGGCATAACTACTATACCATTGTCTTTTTTTTTTTTTTTTGGGACAAGCCCGCCACACTGTTCCCAAACCACTGTAACTCCTGAAAGCCAGAATCAACAGTGGCGACCACCAGAAAAGCGCCGAGACAATGAAGCTCGACGAAGTCCCAGAGAATGAATTTAACTGTCTTGGATCCCGCAACGAAATTAATCAGAAAAGTATAGTGGAGGAGTAGGAAAAAACCGTAATTTCCACTTCCCTCCATTTCAGCAGGAGACAGAACGAAACAAGGCCAATAGGCACAAAGGGACGTTTACAACTGGGATAGGCCCAGTTGCCTAGCACCACGGATAAATATTAACATTAATGGGTCCTAAGTTGTGAGCTGTTATATTTGATTCCAATAATAGGTATGGCAAAAACGCTTGAACGCACGGAAATTTGTTCTAGTTTCCACAAGGTCTGTATAGTAAATAACTCCGGATGTAACCTGTACACTATCCAACATAATGTTGCGTTCATTCTGCCAAAGACTGCACTCCCATAAAATGTGATGTGCTGATTGTTCATATTCGCAGTCAGATGTGGAACATTGACAAAAAGGCGAGTCAACAAGCTTGAAGGAAAATAATTTACTCTTAAAGTTACCATGACCGGTGAGAAATTGGGCAACACAGTGATCAACATCCAACCATGTCCTGGCCAGCCGCTCACGAATGGATGGAAAGAACTGGTGGAGGTGTCGGCCCTTGATGGAATTATCCCACCTACCTTGCCATTCAGACAAAAGTTCCTCCCAGACGTCGGTCTGTGGTTTGAATAATCTAGCAATCTTAACTCGGTCACGTAGGGTTAAAAAGTCTGCGTCCGCGGTCTCACGTGCGTTATAGTACATTGCAGCCCGTCGCTGCACTTCAAGATCAACTGGAAGTACACCTGCAAGTACCGGTAAGGCTTCAGTACTAACCGTCCTATACGCTTTGCATAAGAATATCAAAGCCAAACGCTGGCTTTGAAGCAATTTACGTCGTGCCGCTCCTATGGTGGCCCTATCGGCCCAGACAGGTGCCCCGTAGCACATACACCCCAAGTAAGTAGCCCCATAAATGGTCTTTAAAGTTATAAATGACAGACCCCACGTAGATTTTGATATTCTCGTTAAGGCATAAAAGTTCTTTTTAGCTTTTTCACCGACAGTTTTTATATGATCTATGAATGAAAAATTTCTCTCTAAGACCAAACCAAGGTAGCACACGGATTGCTTTCTTTTCACGGGAACGTTATTAAATTTAATACTAGGCCACGATTTAAGATTACCTTTTAAAATTAGTTGATAAGTTTTTTGCGGTGCAAAGGTCAGACGGTTTCGATCGCCCCACTGAGATATTAATCGTAGGCAAGTATCTGCTAAATTCTCGAGACCAGCCCGAGTACTCGACTGAATGAGCAGCAGGCCGTCGTCCGCGTAACCGGTTAATGAACAGCCGGGAGGAAGGGGAATCGCGAGAAAATCATCAAAACCTAAATTCCATACATACGGAGCGATTACCGACCCCTGAGGACATCCCATGGTAAGGGACTTTGACATAGAATAATGACCGAGTTTGAGTTTCGCGGAACCATTTAAAAAGTAAGAATAAACAAGATTATATATGTTTTTATAGCAGCCACGATTCTTCAGTTTAAGTAGTAGCATCGGCCACCATGCGTTATCAAAGGCCCCGGAAATATCTAAAAAGATTCCAACCACGTACTTGTGTTCCGAGTTATTAACAATTTTTCTAACAGAAAGTGCCGCGTCTACGGTAGATTTTCCCACGGTGAAACCGAATTGGTTGTTATGAAACTTTGGCCCGTCTGGCAGCAAACGTGGAACGATAAGGCGCTCCAGGAGTTTTCCTAAAGATGGCAGTAGGGTTATGGGCCTGTACGACTTAGGGTCGTCCGGTGGCTTATCACCACTTTTTGGAATTATTCGTATAAAGCCACGTCGCCATACGCGAGGGAAAACGCCGTCCGCAATACATCGGTTGAAAACAGATAGAATGGCGTCGCCCGCTGTTTTACACGCTTCTATTATCATCCGATTAGATATTTTATCTTCACCTGATGATTTGTTAAGAGGCAGTTTCCTGACAACATTAATGAATTCGTCAATGGATGGAAGGTCTGACGCTGGTGATTCAGGTGGCACAGCAGCCCACGCTCTGATCTGTTGATGGTAGTCATTGTCATTTACCGGCGAATCATCAGGAATCAGACTATTTAATAGAACTTCGGTTGTTTCCTCAATACCGGTGGTGTGTTTATTATTGACTTTAATGTTCTGGACAAACGCCAGGTCGACTGATCGATTAGCTTTGAATTCGTGATACAAAGGAGACCACGGACCTTCTTTATCTAATTTTTCTACTATTTTTCGCAGTAAATTACCCTTGGATTTTTCCACCGATGCTCTGTAGCGGGACTTGGCAACTCTAAACGCATTTAAAGCAAAGTTGAGTGGGTCTCCGGTGACCTTTTGTTTTTTAAGCTTGTTTAAATGCCTACGCGCTCGGCGATAGCTTTTACGTTGTTCAATTAAGTAGTCACACCACCAATCACATCTATGGATGTTGGTCATAGATGCGCGACCAATGGCGATGTCAGCACAGTAAGTGAAGGTGTCTGACATAATTTCAGCACTTTCTTCAGCTGACAGCCCATCACGAGTGAAGTCTTTGGCGTGACACGCAAAAAGCGAGCTAAAGAATTCCCAATTCGCGCCTTTACTTTTATATCTAAAATTACCAGTGATATGAGATGGACCTTGAGAAGACACCGGAACAAATTCGTACACGATCAGGCGATGATCACTACAAGACGCATCTGGTAGGACACGCCACCTATCCAAGCGTACGTCTGCACTAGAAAGTGTGACGTCAATACAAGATTCGCCCATTGGGCTGCAAAAAGTAGGTGGTGCATCTGGGGTATTATGAATTGATAAGTTCATTTCAGCTATAAAATCTTCAACAGCACAACGTCGGTCGAAATCCGTAGACCTAACCTTGCCATACCACAGAGACGATGACGCGTTAACATCAGCGCCAACGATAACTTTACAGCCCGCGAGTGACTGTAAGACATGACGGAGGTTATGTATATGAGGAGCAACAGGGTCTGAGTATTGAAAGTAACAGCTCACAACGTAAACTTTAAAAGAAGCTGATGAGACTTCCGCAACGGCACAGTGGGGCGTCATGAGGTTACGCAAAGACGTTACTGTAAAGTTAGAAGAACGCACCACCATACCATTGTCTATAGGTAATGGGGTTATTGATGTTACCGAGTATGAGATAACAAGTGTTCCAAGTGTAGTCGATCAAACTGATTTTACAAACACACCCAAGAGGCTTACATTAAAAACACCTAGAACAGGTAATGATTTTTTTTACATTATTGTATTTGTTTTTTTTTTGTTCATGAAATGAGGCGTATAGTTGCAAAACCCCCTAAAACTGTTTTTTTTTATAAATTAACTTATTTACATCAACGGCCAGTATTTCAAATTCTCTTTGAAATAAGAAAAAGAAATCTTAGCTAAACCCACTAACTAAAAGTCTACAAATTTACAAAGGCTAATTCGTGTTTAGTAGCAAAAACCGCTATAACGACATGTTTCACTTTCAAACGGCCCTAAAACCAAATACACCAATCAGAGCGCTTCATTCATTCATTCGCAATATGGCGATTTGTGTTGTTGTTGTGGAGGATTACGTGTGGTATTATTGTGTTTTTAGTGTTAAATAATGGAGTAATTAATGCAATATGTTAAAAAATCTGAACTTGGCAAGTCCAGGAAACGTCCTGTTATAAAATCTGGAGTCGTCCTGTTATAAAAAGTGGAAACGAGAGGTAGAACGTGAAAAAAGGTATGTTGAATGTTTACTAGAAATGCACGTTCTATTAGTTTAGGATGGCGTTATACAAGCCTGCGATAGTAGCACTAATAAAAAAGCTTTTAAAATATTATTTATTGAATTTCATTGGGAAAAGATAAAATGATACATATCGCGGGTCTCAAACCATAGGGGCGTATATGCAAAAATGTGATTTTTCGTTTTTAATGCCATTGAATTCTACTATAAGCAATACACTAACTGGATTTTTCTTGTAATTTTATATTTATTACTTTTTGCATAAATTACAAAATATTATTTGCCGTAAGCTAGATAGTCCACAATTATTTTTAGACCAAATAGCCGTATAATTGACGTAAGAGCAATATTATTGCTTATTGGGGCAGTTTTGACATGCCATAGAGACGTACGCACGTACAACTTTCAGTTTTATTGTGATCTAAGAATATTATGTCGGACCATAAAGGCGTATGAACATACTACTCTGTCAAGAAAGTACCGGGAAAAGATCAATAATACACAAAATGTCTGTTATTCATCCAAATTTATTTTATCACCTTCAAAGTATGCTCCTTTAGAAACGATACACTTGCGCCAACGAATAATCCATTCATCAAAACATTTTTAAACGCTGCTTCCGGAATTGAGTTCAGTTCTCGCCGCGAATTCTCCTTTATGTCTTCTATCGATTGAAAACGGGTGCCACGAAGTGGTAATTTGAGTTTAGGAAAAAGAAAAAAGTCAGCAGGAGCCATATCTGGTGAATATGGTGGTTGCTGGATGGTATTTGTTGAGTGTTATTATTGTAAAAATTCGTTCACAATGATAGCCTTGTGCGAAGGCGCATTGTCGTGGTGCAAAATCCAAGAATTTTCTATCCACAAATCTGGCCTTTTTCGTCGAATTTGCTCTCTTAAACGCCGCATAACGCTCAAATATTATTCTTTATTTACCGTTTGACCTTCCGGCAAGATTGTCAGTCACTATTTCCTTCACTTTTGCGATGTTAACTTCAGTTGCAGACGTTGACGGCCTACCAGAGCGAGGCAAATCCAACCACTCATAAGCACGAGTTTTTGATAAAGTCGATTCACCGTAAGCCTTCTGTAACATTTTCAGTGACTCCGAACACGAAATTCCATTGGCGATGCAAAATTTAAGACAAACTCTTTGTTCGATATTTTTGTCCATTATGAAATTCGCAATACACACTATATATGATATTACTAAAACCAGCACTGTATTTAATATAAATAACAGATGCAACTCAAACTTCGCGCCAAAATGGAAAACAGTTGTGCCAATCTAACAACTACAAAAAAACAAAAATTTGAATTTGGAACCATAAACAAATCATCCATTCCCGATACTTTTTTGACTGAATGTACGACTGTTTATTTTACTTTAACCTGAAATCATTAGGTCAAGCCATAAAGGCGTATGAACATACGACTGTTTTTTTTACTTTAATCTGAAATTATTATGTCAAACCATACAGACGTATACGCATTAGATATGAGCGCTGCGCCGGCGCGCCGCCGCCGCCGTGATTCCCCCCGCGCCGCCGCCGCCGGCCATAGGCGACGGCGCGCCGAGCAAGCCCGAGCTTGGTCAGTGTAACCAAACACGCGGACTGAATCGAACGCACATCTGTGTGAATGTGGACAAAATGGCGGCACTAGACGTAGACGTTTATAAAACGAAACTCTTTGACATTAGTATTTCTGTTTTGTCCAAGTTATCAACAAACAAACATAGTTTTTGTTGGATTTATTTTGGTCAATTAGTTATTAATATTGATGGAAGAAAACGAACTGTGTTGGGCGACCAAGTGTTTTGTGACGCATGCTTGAAACGAGAGAAAGAAAAAGATTGCGATGTACTTTTTTCCAAGTAAGTTTATGTAACTTCTATTATTTTTAAACAATGAAATACTTACTAACATGCTGATAGCTTTCTTACGAGGTTAGTATTTCAGTTTTATGTTTTTATTAGTGCCTGGTTTTAACATTTTTTTTTATTTCTTTCTACAAAAAGTTGGTACAGTATAAAGTCAAGTAATTAGTAATATTTAATATTATATGTATTATACAATATTTTGCTATTTATTTCCGTGAGGTTGCCGGTTGGTTATTATAATGTTACGTTTTTGCCTATTGCGATTTTATCTCTCTTAATATTTTATTTAAGGTATGGAAGCTTGATAAACAAAATTTCTTTAATTTTGTTTCAGAGCACTGGTCAAAGCCTACAGTAAAAATATAGCCACCAGCAATTTATTGCGTCATTTAAAGGACGAACATAACCTAGAAGATACGCACACAAAAAAAATAGCCGGCATTAAAGATTTTTTTTCTGTACAGAGAAAATCGAAACCAGTAACAAAAAGTGGTGAAGCTGGTGGGAAAAAAGACAAGTGGTTGCTGGCGCGCGATCTAGCGCTATGGTTTGCTAGATCACTATTGCCATTCGACAGCATAAATGATGAAGCCATGATTGATTTTTTAAAAAAATACAATATTATTGTGGCTGATGACGATCTACCCTCACGGCATAATATTGCTAGAGAGGGGCTAGAAGATGTTTATAACAGTATGTTGGCATTTGTACAGAGTACTATTCAAGAACAAAATATAAGATTTGGTGCATTAACAACAGATTTGTGGACAGACCAATTTAGACGACGCAATTATATAACCTGCACTTTCCATTATGTTTCTCATGAGATGAGTCTTTTGAAATTCACGCTAGCTACTCAACAAGTTACTGGAAAACATACAGGTGAAAAGATTAAAGACGAAATTCAAGGTATTTTGCGTACATTTCAGATTGCACAAAAAGATATTGTGCTTGTGACCGACTCTGGCAGTAATATGAAAAGAGCCGCTGATTTATTGAATATGAAAAGTCATCTTTGCCTTGGACATGGGTTGCATAATCTGATCACCGTTGATGGTATTCAGAGCACTCATGAGGTTCTTTGCCTTATTAATAAATGTAAGAAGGTAGTCAAGCATTTGAGGTATAGAGCTCCTCAACTAGAAGCCGCTGCCAGCAAAGAACAGCGTGATCTGCTCTCATCTTTTGAAGATATTGGTATAAACCACTCGGATGATGAATCTTCATCGAATGATGTTCCCATAGAAGAGCCTTTGACAAGGTCTGAAACCGGCGCCCCTCCTACAATAAAAACAAGTACACCAACAAGGTGGCACAGCTTGCTTATGATGCTAACCAGCATCAGCCACAATGCAAATCGCCGACCGATTAGAGATATGTTGCTTGATATAGGTCGCAGTTCTTTACTATTAGACGAAAACGAGTACAATTTAATTACCAGCTTGGCGTCGTTCTTTGATAAATTCAAGACGATAGTGGAAATCCTGAGCTCAGAATCACAACCCACAATCAATTTGGCATTGATTTTTAAATCTGAAATTAGAAGGTTGCTGGAAGAATGTGATGACGATGAACCTGTCATTGTCAGTAGACTCAAAAATAACATGTTGCAACGTTTGGACCATCGTTTTCCTGTTACAGATACTATTGTGGCGGCTACTTTATTGGATTGCAGATTTCAAGCAATTAAGGATATCGACAGTTACATGGAAAATCAAGACACTAATAAAGTAGCATTTTTGACTAAATTTGTAAAGAATATTTTGATAGATGAGGATGTTGTTGACCCAGCAAGAGATGCAACACCTGGACCGAGTTCTGCGCCTACACCACCATCAAATTTTTTGATGTATTTGGGTCAGAAGCACAGCAGTACTTCCAGTGATATAGACAGCGAGGTAGAAAATGAATGCTGGAAGTATTTCAGCACAGCAAGCGTCAAGGATCTTCAGCCATACGACGGTAACGTATTGATGTTCTGGAAAGACAGAAAGATCTCCTTTCCATGGTTGTCAACTTTGGCTCGAGCAATATTGTTTGTACCGGCGACAAGTACCCCAAGCGAAAGAGTTTTCTCTGTTGCAGGTCAAGTAATAACTGCAAAACGATCTCGATTAAATCCCTTTAGAGTAAATCGAATAATATTTATACATGACAATTATAGCCATTGTAAAAATGCTAATAGTAATCCGATTTTAAATTGTAAGTAAACTATTTCATCTTTTAACTGACTAAACCTATATTATATTAACATCGTTATTAATGTTTACAAGTTTTAATATTAAAATTGTTTGTTTTCATATTAAAATTTGTCATTGAGGTGTAGTTGAAGACTGTCCTTGTTGATTATTTAATTATTTTTATTAGGTAATTAATATCATATGATATAATGATAACGTTAAAGTTTATAATAATGTTTACAAATTTTTATATGAATAATATTTATATGTACGTTGAGTTAGAGATGAAAGTATATAGTATACTTTTGTTGATTATTTAATTATTATTTATTAAGAACTTAATCACAAAGTTTTGTTCCCGATTTCCTAATCTATTGATTAACAGCTAGTTACTGAATCACAAAGTAAGATTTTAATTTTGTTTGATTGTAATTTTCTCTTAAATTCATCTTGTCAATTTAATTTGTCACCTCAAAATTATAATAAAGCTTAATGATACGTAAATTATTGTTTCATTTCTTTTTTTTAATTAAGGTACCTAAGAAACTAGTTAGATTCTTCAGTTAAAAGTTATAATTATGATGGTCACGCCGCCGACGCCGCCGCCGCCGGCTTCGAAAAGTCGGCGCGCCGCCGCCGATAGATTGACTGTCGGCGCTCATATCTAATACGCATACGGTCAACTAAATTAACATAAACCTAACGACATTTAGTCATTAATGCAGGCGTATTCATATTTTAGTATTGCTGTCTCAAGATTTCGTCGATACGTAGATGTATAGCCATGTCAACAACACCGGAAACAATCATTCTGCAGTGAGTTGCCATAGCGAGTAGATGTAATTTTAATGCGTGGAATAATTGCGGTGAATTTACTGTTAATAATGAATCGTAGAGACAATATCTTGCGTTTAGCATTAAACAGTGATAATGTGTTAATCAATAATGGTAAGTAATTTTGATTATACCTTATTTCTTTAAAATAATCTTATTTCAAAGACAGTTTTTAAATACCTACACTGCTCATTTTCAGATTAGGTTGTTTTTTTTTTTTATTATGATGAATTTTCTTGTTATTATAACAATAACGTAAATAATACTGATGTAAGGTGTTTTACGATTGTTTGTGTTGAACAGGTAGGTATCTTTAGCGTGTGTAGGTAAGGGCGGTATTTGTAAATGTTAAATTGAATAAGTGTAGGTATCTACCTATTACGTACGTATTACTGACTGCGATTATTTAATTGTGACTGGACAGAAAAAATGGCAATAATAAGGTTTTGATGACCTGCATTATATTTGATTTTTACTTTTTCTCTAACATTTTTTTTTAATTACAGGGTCTCGGACAATGAATTACAAGGAGTTACCATTTCCAGTCGAAGAACCAATTCGAATTTTGCCTTCATCGTCTGTACCAACACCCAGGGATTCACCTCTAACGGTTGAGCAACAAGTGGTAATTGTTGAAATGGAAAACTTAGGCTTTACTGGCAGTTTCTGCGATAGTAGTAACAAAGATATTTCATTAGCCTCGCATTTGTCACCAATGTCAGTATTTAATATACCCAACGATATACCTTTTGAAGAACCTGAATGTGCTTCAATTCAAAGTAAACAGGAGCTTACACCACTTTTTACTCCAATCCCTTCTGTGCAGCCTATGTCAAGTTCTAGCATATTATTAGAGACGCCGACCTCTGCATCCGAAATTAATGATAAAATGTTGCCTGAAAGAGGGATAGACTTTGATGACGACGATGATTCTGTTGCAGACCCTAATTATGTTCCTTCAGATATTGAAAGTCAGCCATCCCCAATGTCACCAACTACACCATTATCTAATCAACCTCAGGTAAAAAATACAAATAACCCACAACAACCTTTTGAAATAGAAGAGTCAGTATCAGTAAACAACATCAGTCAAGGTTCACAAGAAGAGGCTGACTCCCCTTTAGCAAAAAGAAATAAAAGAAAGTTACCAGAGCTGTGGAAAAAAAACCAAAGGAAATTTAAAAGGAACAGTGGCGCTGCATATACGTCGGCACTAGGTAAGAATAGACCTGCAAAAAAAAGCAGCAGTGAACCATGCAAATGTCAAAAACAATGTCACTTAAAGTTTAACGGTGAAACAAGACAAAAGCTTTTTGATTCTTTCTGGAGTTTAGGAGGTATTGATAGACAAAGGGATTTTTTGTCCAAAAACGTAACCGCAACTGAAGCTACAGGATCAAGAGTTATACAATCTAGAAGAAAGTTTACACTGCAATACACTTTTAAGGTTAATTTTGATACTGTTGTAGTATGTCAACCTTTTTTTTTAAAAACATTAGATATAAGCGATAAAATGGTTCGCACTGCTATAGAAAAAGCACGCAGAGGAGTTTGTGAAATTATTTCACCGGAAAAACGAGGGCGACATGTACCATCAAATAAATACGATGATATTAAAATTCAATTTGCGAAAGATCATATTGATATGTTTCCAGCAGTACCATCACACTGGTGTCGTAAAGATACAAAAAAAATATATTTAGAGCCTACTTTAAATAGAGAAAAACTTTATCAGTTGTATAAAGAACATTGCATGGAGAATAACAGCGTTCCTATTTGCAAGACTTCATACAAAGAATTAATTCTGGAAAAGAATATCGATTTTCACAAGCCGAGAAAAGACCAATGTTGGTGTCATAAATTTGAGCAGTTATCCGAAGAAGAACAGAAAGAAAAACAGGAGGAATATGAAGAACATGTTAATAGGAAAGAATATGCCAAAGAAGAAAAGAAGACTGATAAATTAAAGGCAATGGTTGACTCTACTGTTCATGTATGTACTTTTGATTTCGAAGCAGTATTATATTGTCCATTAGTTTTAGGTAAACCTGTCTTTTATAAAAGGAAATTGGGCTGTATGAATTTCACAATTCATAATGCAGTGACTAAACAGGGTTACTGTTACTTTTGGCCAGAATACGAGGGGAACCGAGGGGCAAATGAAGTCTCAACATGTCTATATACTTATATTACCAAGCTTATCAATGTGGAACACCTGATTCTTTATTCTGATTGCTGCCCAGGACAAAACCGAAATTCAGTAGTTGCTACAATGCTAAGATATGTAATGATGTCTTCAGAAAATAATGTAAAGATTATATTTTTATGTTGATTACAAGTTTCTAGAACCAGGCCATACCCACATGGAATGTGATAACATGCATTCTACAATAGAACGAGCTTCAGAATACGCAAAAATCTATATTCCCGAAGACTGGCTAAATGTGATACGATTAGCACGGAAAGACAATATATACATGGTTGAGGTATTGGACCATTCAAAATTTAAGGACTTTAAGGCAATGCGAAGTATCTCTATTGGTAACACAATAAAAGCCATGGATGGCACACTTTTAAAATGGGCAAACGTCAGATGGATACAGGTAAGGAAAGATGTCCCAAATTCACTTTTCTTCAAATTTGACTACTGGGAAGAATTTAAAGAGGTGAGATTTAGCAGAATAGTAACGCGGTCGGATATTTCCTCCTCTATTGATACAAATCTGTATTCGGAGCCACTTCCACTAAAACAAGCTAAATATAAAGATCTCATGGCTATGTGCAGGGATGGAACTATTCCAAAGAATTACCATAGCTATTACGAAAATTTACCGGTAAGAGAAAACGAAAATTCGGACACTCGAGCTACAAATGACGACGACGACTTAACCCTAGCTGCAACAAGAGCATCTTATATACGACGCCGTCCTAGAAACAGAAAGTAATTGTTGTTTTAGAGAATTTATTGTATTTGATTTTATGACTGAAGAAACTCAGGGCTGATATTTCAATGGTCAGATAACTTTTAATTAAGGAGTAAAAACGACGTTTTGTCAAGTTTTGTATAGATTACTATTGATAAATCAGCCCTGAGTTTTTTTTAAGGTATTCGATTTTATTTTTATAAAGATCTCAGGTGTAAAGCCTTTTTTAAGTTTCAAATAATTAATTTTAATAAAAATTCTAAACATGTTTTAATTTTTTTAGAAGTTTTTTTTTTAAGATTATGCTGTTTTGTTTCAGCTGAATTTCAAATGTTTATGATTTAAAAGTCATTTAAAACAATTATGTTCAAATTTATGAATAAATTTTATTTTTATAATGCTTATTTTTGTTTTCACATCCGAAAATATTGTGTAATTACATACTAATCATTTTTTTTTTTATTGTAGTATTAAACTGGTTTATACTTCCTCTTTGAGTTAAAACGCCTCTCAATATTAATGACAAGCTAGACAGGCGTATGATTTCTTGAAATTACGTAAATAATGTTAATTTGGATGGGTTCTCGTTCTTAAATTGCAATATTTTAAGTTACCAATTAAGTAATAATAAATATTGGTATAAATATTCACAATTTGAGGAAAAGTGTTTTACGTCCATAAATTTCATATATTTTAGGTAGTATTTTGACGAAGTTTTACTGTACAGTTGCCATGCTATATAGACGTATCAACCAAAAACTAGTATTACACAGGAAATACCTTAAAATTAAGAATACTATATTAATTATAGTATAAATATATGGCTACATGCAAAAAAACAACGAGCTGGCTCAATCACAGGAAAAGTTATTAAGTTTTTTATTTCTCCTGAAAAGTAGGGGTTTTGTGGATACGCCCCTATGGTTTGAGACCCACGATATACAGTTTTTTTTTTAAGATTTTATTAGTTCTTTGAGTCGAGTTTTAATTTTAATTTGTTTCTTTCAGGTACAAGGCTCCGGGTTTTCCAACATATCCTTCATGTAATCACAATCAAAAGGCATTTAAATGTAAGGAACTAACTACGCAAATGCTCAGAAAATTTTACGAGAAATTCTACAAATGTCCCACAAAAATTAACCAAGACAATTTTATTTTAAATTTTTGCTAAGTACAAGAAGCAAAACTTATTAAAAATGAGAGAAATCGAACAAAGGCTATGAAATACTACATTTTATGGAATAAAGGTGTCAAAGTTCCAGTGTGTCAGAAAACATTGATGGGTGCTCTGCTAGTTAAGAAAGATCGAATACAGGGTGTTTTGAAACGATTTCATTAAAGTGGAGGACAAATGCCTCAAGAAAATCGGGGCGGGGATAGGAAAATTGACAAGTTTATTGCTAGAAAATTGTCTGTTCTGTTCATTGAATCATTTAAAGGCCAAGAAAGAGAGTCACTATTGTCGATCTAAAAATATGAATAGAGTGTATCTTTCGTCAGAACTAAACATACGCAAAATGTGGTGTATGTATAATCAATCTCATGAACCGGACTTACAAGTAAAACAACATTTTTTCAGAAAAATCTTTAACCAATGCTATAATATCGGGTTTGGAACACCAAGAACCGACGTATGTTCAACGTGTACAGAGATTGGGGAACGTTTAAAAACAGAAACAGATACGTCAAAAAAAAACAATTAATTATTGAAAAACGTTTTCACAGATTGAAATACAAAGCATTTTACAGCATACTGCGGGAAGAAGTTGATGGGCTTTTGACAATTTCTTTTGGATCACTCTGCTTATTATACTACGTCGTCACATCCTCAGATTTATATAATTCACTGGGTAGTAGTACTTCCACTGCACTGGGCATCGCACAATATTTAGAGCTAAAAATAAAATGTTTTTAAAGTAAGTATATTGACTACTCGACGTAGTACCTTCCCCCACTATGTTACCTGCGCCCACGCTACCATTACTCTTGTCATTCGCTTTCGTTGTGCGGGCATCGCAAATCCTCTCTCAATTTTTTTCGTGTGCAACCAAGTATTATCGTGCAAGTCAGTGAAAAGTGTGACTATTGTGATAGTTAGTGAAAAGTGTGACTCTGGTTTACCATAATGGGTAAACGAAAACACAAGAATAAAGAATCGCGCACTCGGAAGAAAATAAAAAGTTTACAAAAACAAGTTAACCGCTCCTCGGAAACGAGCGAAGGTGAGTCATACTTGTTTACATTGTTAATTAAGGACTATTCCTAATTACAGTAACGCAGGATTCATGCAACTATAATAATGTAACGTTGTTACCAGATGTTTAAAGTCACAATTTATGTACCTACCTACCGTCAACTGACTTATTTTTAAAATTAGTTTTTTCTTTTTTTCGTACATGCATTCTATAATTCTATCCCAACCTAAGGTATCATTTAGACACACGTTAACGATGTCGTATAGTTTGAATTATATTATTCTATATGGATGGGGAAAATAAATAAATATTTTGTGGATGCTATTCTCTGCGACACGATCGCACTATGGCGCATGCCATAGTTAGGTATCTGTTGCGATATCATAACGGTGTCACCTTATCAGCTACATAGCTGATAAGGTGACACCGTTATTCTCCATGACGTGATCAGGGCTGATAACCCATACAGCCTCGTATTATGTCGTGAATATAACCAATGACTTTAAAATACACAGCTGCAAATGCAGCATATCAATGGCATGTAGCTGATGAGGCGACACCGTTATTCTCCATGACGTGAACATGGCTGATAACCATACAGTCTCGTGTTATGTCGTGAATATAACCAATGACTTTAAAATACACAGCTGCAAATGCAGCATATCTATGGCATGTAGCTGATGAGGCGACACCGTTATTCTCTACGACGTGATCATGGCTGATAACCATAGTCTCGTGTTATGTCGAGAATATAACCAATGACTCAGTCTCGTGTTATGTCGTGAATATAACCAATGACTTTAAAATACACAGCTGCAAATGCAGCATATCTATTGCATGTAGCTGATGAAGCGACACCGTTGTTCTCCACGACGTGATCATGGCTGATAACCATAGAGTCTCGTGTTATGTCGAGAATATAACCAATGACTCAGTCTCGTGTTATGTCGTGAATATAACCAATGACTTTAAAATACACAACTGCAAATGCAGCATATCTATGGCATGTAGCTGATGAGGCGAAACCGTTGTTCTCCACGTCGTGATCATGGCTGATAACCATAGAGTCTCGTGTTATGTCGAGAATATAACCAATGACTCAGTCTCGTGTTATGTCGTGAATATAACCAATGACTTTAAAATATACAGCTGCTAATGCAGCATATCTATGGCATGTAGCTGATGAGGTGACACTGTTAATTTTGGACTGGACTCACCACCATTCAAACAAGTGCGAGTGGACCCCTCAGAATCGGACGATTCAGAAGTCAACACGACAAATCAGGTCCAAGGTAGCTCCTGGCTCCGCGTTTGAAAATGAAAACAGGTCCTCCCTATTGGATAGGGATATTGAACACGAACTACAAATCGGGGCCAACCCCGCTCTCAGAACCAGGTCCCCGTACAAGTAAAGATATGGTAATAGCTACCACTACTCAGGATTCCTGACGAGATTGCTAAACGTTGGGGGTGTGTCGTAGCTGATGGCCTGACGCGGGAACAAAAGAGCAAGAAGGTTTGGAAAAATCACTTATACCAGAAAACTTCAAGCTTGCCAAAGCACCTCTGTTAAATTCAGAAATCACCCCCGTTCTAAGCGACTGTGAAAAACAGGCTCAAATAAATAACCTAACATTTTGTACATATTTGGGTTATGGAATTGCAGGTTTAACAAACCTGGCATGCTCCATTATTGACGGAGATACAGAATGGTGTGTTTGTAATATAACAGACGATCATGCCGTTTTAAGTTTCAAGTCATTTTGAAATAAACGACTTAAATGTCGAAATATCAAAATTACAGTCGTCCGGTGCTGTCGTAAAGCGTGTCGACGTACTTTACCAGTTTTTATCAAAAATAGGTCCTATATCTACTAAACCAATATTTCTGGCTAACAAAAGTGACGGTTCATTTCGATTTACTCTTAATACACAACATTTTAAAATGGAAGAAATACGAACTGTCTCAAAATTATTACTTACAAACAATTGCTACGAGTTGCATATTGGCAACAATGAAATTATCAGGCAGTAATGAAATTATCAGTGCTGTATACCACTTTCTGCAAAATATTAATATGACTGACAATATTAAGGATACCACTTTCTGAAAAATATTAATATGACTAAGGTATAAAGAAGAGGGTATGATTAAGGTATTAAGAATAATATTAGATGGATGTTCTGGACAGAACAAAATTACCGGCATGATCTCAATGCTCGGTAAATGGCTTTACTTGGAATCGCCAAGGCACCTTAAAAGAATCGATTTGATTTACCCAATTGTTGGTCACTCATTTATTCCCCCAGTTAGGGTATTCGCCAAAATTTAAAAGGTTTTAAAAACTAAAGAAGTCATTACATCACCAGCTGAATATGTGTTCGTATTGCAAGAGCATACAAAATGTACAGATTTAGCATCAATTCCTGTATATTACTGGAAGACTAGTTATCAAAATATTATAAAGCCTACTACTAGTTGGCATTTTGCTTTCATGAAGTGTAAACGAGTTTTTATTACCCAGACTAAGACTGAAAATGTATTTGTGCAAGGCGAAGTTAACTACCGGGCAGAAAACAATACAAAAATGACGATTACCAAGAAAAACAAAAAAATTACCATGGTACACCCTAATATCATTCAACCTAATAAAATAATTCCGAATGCTGCCAAATTACAAGATGTTTTGAAATTATTAAAAACCCATTTTGGTGATAATTGGGAAACCTTGGATATATTAATTTTTTATAAAAAAAAATAAAGAAAGAGCAGAAGGGCAACCGGAAAATCACCTTAGTACCTTGTCTGACTTGTGTGAGCCTGGATTTACAGAAAATAATAGCTATGTGTAATTTGAATCAACTAAGCAAAAATAAAAAGTTTTAATTTCTTTCATACATACTTGTTTTATTATACCTAATATACTAACCACCATTAATCCTAAAGCGCAGGCCACACCGCCAGCTAGCGGGCGGGCGGGCTAGGCGGGTGGGTGAAGCGAACGAAGGAAACTATACAAACTACGCGAAATATTGGCGAGCTAAACTATGGGGTTCACACCGAAAACTACGGACAGACGAGCGACGGGCGGAGCGCGCGGAGCGGGCTAAGCGGGCGAAGCGGGGGGCGCGGATGGGAGAGCGAGAGGTTAGCGTTCTATCTGTCCATTGTCATTTGCGCGCAGTCGCATTGTGCACGTCATTGTTGCAAGCGTCATGGAAGAATTTATCGAGAGTGTCCGACAGTTTCCTTGTTTATATGATGTAAAATGCAGGAAATACCATGATTTAGTGAAAAAAGAAGCAGCATGGAGAAGAATCGTGCAAGAATTAAACGACCCAGTTATTTCTGACAGTAAGTACTTTTAATTATTATTATTTAAAAAATCACAAAATAAATCTCTTACACGAAAAGCTTCCCTAGAAACCCGAAAGTTATTGTTGTTTAGTCTTATAGATGATGTTACTTGTTGTTGTGTTATTAAAATATTAGTGTCCCTGGGTAACGTTCCTTTACATAATAAATAATTATGTAGAACACACGTAGCCTTTACTATACCATCTGTTGTATCCAATCTGCATGCAATAGGGCGGCGATATATTCGCCATGTTGTAGCTAAAATTCCGAAAGCATCCTCCACAACATTTCTTGCTCTGCTGTGGCGATAATTAAAGGTTCTTTTTTCTCTGCTATCTCGGCACGCAGTTTTCGAATACGGTCTTAGAAAATTTCTCATTAAGGGAAACGCCTGATCTCCAATAAACACATACGGAAATTCATAACCGCCAGGTTGTAGAGCCTCGTTAGCAGGCAAATCCAACTCTCCATTAGATAATTTTTTCCCAAAGGTACTATTCGAAAAAATTCCTCCATCACTGAAACGTTCCATGGAACCAACATCAATGATGGAAAACTTTTTTTTTGCATCGACAACTGCTAGCAGAACTATAGAATAATAATTTTTGTAGTTATAAAATTGTGAACCTGATTTAGGAGGGCATTGCACTTTAATATGTTTGCCGTCAACGGCTCCAACGCAGTGTGGAAATTGCCACAAATTGTAAAAATCGATGGCAATAGCCTTCCAATTTGCTTCATTCAAAACTCCCATATATATTGGCTGTAAAGCCTCCCAAATGGCTTTACAAACATTTCTTATGATTTCTGAAACTGTTGACTTGCCTAATCTGTAATTATAGCTGATTGTTTTAAACGAGTCACCCGTTGCCAAAAACCTGAAAAATAAAAATAAGAAGTTTTCAAATACGGTAGAAGCGGTTAATATAACGCATAGCGCCATATTCCGCGCAGTTTGTACATCGTATTTATTATACACTAGCTGTGCCCCGCGGTTTCACCCGCGTTTTTCTCGTTTCCGTGGAAATACCGAGATAAAATATTGCCTATAATTGCCTCCCTCAATAAATGGACTATTTATTGAATATTTAAACAGTTTTCATATCAGATCAGTATTTCCCAAGATTACCGCGTTCATAAATGTATTTATTATACTCTTCAAAGATCTTATACTTACAATCATCAACAAATATATTTCGAAAAAGATTATTACAGGATTTTATGTTGATAAAAAAACTCTATGGCCCATAACTCATTAATAGGTACCAACTCTTAACATCTTACACACGTGATAACTTTTAAACGAAATATCCGATTGAGATGAAACAAAAAGTATTTTACTTCTACATAAATACTTTTGATAACATAATGCTTAATTTCGATAAAGATTAATATTACGATACATATTTAACGTAGTTTTTTTTTTCTTCAGACGATTTAATAATTATTTTGAACACAAAACCGGTTATTGTGATTAAACCATGATAGCTAGATATATGTTCTCGCGGACTTTTTTGTAGGTCTTAATGGGATCTACAAACCCGTAGCACATCATTTTGTTCTATTGTCAATAGTTTTTGAAGCGCACGCAAAAATAGGTTTTCGATTTTACACCTTGTGTTACAAAATAGCAATTTTATTACGGATCCCTAATTTTGAAAAAAAACCATAGCCTATAAATGGCGGCAACGACATATCGACAAAAGTTATCGATAGTTTTGATAACTTTATTTTAATTTTTTTATGAAGTAAAATATTTCTGAGAGGCCTTTGCCTAACAGTGGGACAGTACAGGTTGAGAAAAAAAGACAAATATATTATTTATTATTTTAGAAATGGCTTTGAACGTGAATAGTGGTGCCGTGCCCGACAACTTTGACGAGCTGCTCCGAGAGAGCGACTCGGAGGAAGAGGGCGTGAGGCAGGAGTACCTCGATGTCCACATGTCTAGGGAGGACATGTCCGAAGATGAGTTGGCCGATGAGCCGGAATTTCTCGATGACTTTGAGGAAATTGTATTTTGTCAGTTATTACAATTAGATTTTGTTATCGTCCAGCAATTTATCAGAAAGACTGGAAGGTGAGTCCCAATGGAAAAGGGGTGATCGATTAGTGGAAGTAAATATAAATGACGAGTACGTGACAGAAGAGCTGTGAGCTGGTGTAATGAAAGTGGTGCTGCGAGAGTGAGGAGGCAAAGGCCAGAATACCAAGAGCATGACCAGAATGCAGATGATGAGTTTTTAGATGCTGATGTAGGTCAGGACGACGCTTTCTTTGCTGGGACAGCGATTACATCTCGCTTTGAATGGTCAACCATGCATGACTATTGGTGAGGTGACAGGTGAGAGGGAGCAATTTCTGCCTGACCAAACGGGGCCTGTTATCGCATCTGAAAATGCGTATGGGGCGTTTAGGACTTACTGGGATGACGGCATCTTGTCACGTATAGTAACAGAGACCAAACGTTATGCTCAGGGGATAGCTAGTTCATCCGCTAGCTTTGCCCGGGAGTGGTATGACACAAATATTCATGATATTTTGGTCCTATTTTCCTTCTGGATGATGATCATAATCATCAAGATGACCTCCACTAAGTCCTGCTTTACGAACAACCCACTCCTTCACACAAACATCTTTAGAAAGATGTTTATTTCAATGACAACAGCAATAGACCGTCTGACGACTCTGACAGACTTTTTTGTTTTAGCCCCATTTTAGAACATTTAAAAGATATAGTGAAACCCAGGCACACCCAAAGCAACTTTGAGATTAAATTGAAGAGATGGTCGCAAATAAGAACCTGTTTCGGAATCTGTTAACGAAAGTTTTCTCGAAGTTGAAGCTAGTGGTAATTTAATCGCCCGAAAATAGACTCTAATTTTAACGACGACAGCGAGTCTGGTTCATCTAGACTGCTCTAGAATCTAGAGCAAGCGACTTCAGACAAAGAACTTTACGTAATCCAAAAAAAACGAGAATGACGCATTTTCAACAAAAAAATTTGAAATGCTAAACAAAAAATTCGAACGTTTAATGAGAAAAACGACAAACAAGACGATGAAGACATGTTGTTCTAATCATTGGAGCCATATTTCAAGTATTTAACGCCTGTACAAAAACTCAGACTAAAAACTAAAATTCAAAATTTTATTGCTGATGAAATTAGTCTCACTACCGTTACAACATCATCTACGCCAATATCGCAATCTATATTACCCTCTACGGTAAACGCGTCATATGATTAAACGTCGCCGTCGTCGGTGCGGGACTACTACGAAAATGATCCCCTAGGTCTACATGGGCACCTCCTTCTGCGAAGCAGTAATGCTAGAGAAGGAGGTGGCGGAACGTGAGAGGGAGAGAACCTCACAGCGTCCCGGCCGCCGCGGGAGACGCCCCGGGCGTCGGGGGCCACCACGTGGCCCCCGGCCACCGTAGGCGCGGGCCTGTGGACGGTGGGCTATGGGCTAGCTCGCCGTCCGTCCGTCTCATGACGACAGGCCGTGTCGACGGCGCGTCCGTGTTCCACGCGCGCCTCAAAGAGAGTCAGCAAAAAGGATGGGGTCCGAAAGGACCGATGCCTGCCGGGGTTGCGGGACTATTCGAAAGAGATACCGTGGCCCCGGAACACAAAGGGCGATGAAGGAACATGGATGGGTTTTAGTCAGTAAAAGTCTGACACTCCCTCCTGCTCCGCCCAGAGCGGGAGAAGTCATTTGATGATTTCCCATCCGAAAAAAAAAAAAAAAAAAAAAAAGGTCTACATGGGCACGATACCTCAACAAATGGTTACTAACTTTGCAGTTTTTTTTTTTTACTTTGAACTTAAAATAAACCTTCAATTTAATTTATACGAAATTTGGTATCCTTTCTTTCAATAAATTAAATTAGTCAGCAAAATTCGACTCCAAAAGACTTGAAATCTCAAATATAATTCTTACTAAGTGCGTAGTTCCCAAATATTCTGCAGACATTAGCAGACTTATTTAATTTAAAAAAAAAACAACAACTAAATCGAATGAATGAATGCTATCCTATTTGACCGAAAGGTTGACTGGTAGAGAATGCCTTGTGGCATTAAGTCCGCCTATGTACCACCCTTGTACATGAAGTTTAAATAAATAAATAAATAGGCACATAGTCCACAGCACATAAAGCGTAAGATGTTGTGTGCCTGTTATACGCATGATGTGGTGTTGACTGTATCAATTTCTTCAAATAAAGCGGATTGATTCTCATACAAACACTCGAAAACCCCTTCTGACTGACACAGTCGCAGTTTGGAAGTAAGATTTCAAATAGAGTCACCGCCATTTATAATCATATTCTTTATTTGAACAAGTAGTAAATTATTATAGAAATTACACTCACCTAATCGTCCGCACCAATCTTTCCTCCACACTTATAGGTCTTCTGTAGTTCGTAACAACATGATTGCAATCGTCTCTGATCATGTTGCATATGTAGTCAAATGATTCTGGTGACATAGACATATAATCGACGACCCGAATGGCGCAGCGGTAGTGAGGCTGCCTTACGTTCTTAGGGTCCCGTCCCGGGTTCGATTCCCAGTAGGAGCAAATGTTTGTGTGATGAGCATGGACATTTGTTTCAGAGTCATGGATGTGTATATGTATAATAAGTATGTGTTTACAAACAAAAAGTATATATTTAGTATATCAACTATCAGGTGTCCACGACACAAGACTCGTTGCTTAGTATGGCACTAGATGGCGCTGTGTATAATATCCAGCGATATTTATTATTATTTATAATCATAAAATGTACCCATCTTCTCATACGTCAAAATATTGATTATTAAATTTACCACGAATTGGTCTCATTTTTGACAAAGCACTTTGCGTCCCACGTTGTTTGTTTTCATTTCCATCTAAACCCGCACAATAAGTCATCCAAATATTTCCCGACAGCAAAAATTGAGCGTCTCTGACGTCCATGGCTGTTGGTATCAACCGTGCCACTGTCCTGGTCCACGGCGCGGCGGCTCGTTCGCGCGCGTCGTCAATTTGCGCGATGATAGGGACACACAGTTTTTGCCATCGCGCGAACACGCGATGGTCGAATCGCTTACTCGCGCGTTGATCGCGCATTCGTTTTCTATTTGGACGATGCCTTAACCACAAGCGTTGTGCACAGTACGCGCGTACATTGTACAGTAAACATTTAAGGAAAAATAATGCATGGAAGGAAAAATAATGCATGTATAATGCTAGTTTATTTATTTAAAAATTATTCTGCCAGGGAACACATTCTTCTTCACTCATGAAATATTCAGGAAATTTGTTTCTTATTTGCTTAGCAGATTCAGGGTGGCGTCTTCCTATAGCATTTAAATTAGACATATTAATAGATTTAATTTATCTGCACCAAAATTCTTCTAAAATATCGTGATCCACATTTTCAGAATCAAAGGTTCCATGTGGGTTGGACAGTGATCTCGATTGACTATTTCGCCTTAAAAAAATATAAAGGTATACGCAAGCCATTACAACAACTTCGTTGGAGGGTTATGGGAGTTCGGAATATGCGAAATACAACACCTAAGATACCGAACACATTTTCGACAATTCTTCTAGCTCTTGACAGTCGATTGTTGAAAATTCGTCTTGTTGTCCCCACGTCGTGATCACCGGGATATGGCTTCATCATGTTTTCTGTCAGTGCAAATGCGCTGTCTCCTACAAGTACGTAAGGCTTATTTGGCCCATCTTATCGTATTGGGTCTGGACTTGGCCAGTTGAGTTGGTTATCAGTCAAAGCTTTATAAAAAGCAGTCTCTTGGAATCCTCCACTGTCAGAAGATTTTCCTTTAGCACCACAATTTGCATAGATAAAATTAAAATATGCATCCACAATACCCATAGGACAATACTAAATTGTTCTTTGTAGTTAAAATAGTCACTTGACTTCAAACAGTCTTTACCGTCTATGTATCCAACGCAATGCGGAAAATTCCACATAAATTGCTTTTAGCCTTGGCTTTCCATTTATTTGCAGTAGCTGGGACCTGTATAGAAATAATTATACATTAAATACTATTTTTGACATTCACAAACGATCCGTCAGACATTCGGAGATCACTTAGGGCTAAGTTCACCAACAGTAAAATAACCGACTGTTTCGTAATCGGCCCGCTAAACGTAAACAGTTGTTTAAACATGACGTGGGAATTTTGGTGTTCACCACAACTTATTCTAGCTCGGTTATGTAAACGAGCGTTTTAGGAATGAAAGACCGAATGATTATAATACAGTCAAATAAGGTGGGTAACTTAACACGTAAAAACCGTACAAATGCGAAACATCTTAAAATGGTTGCGTTATACCCATAGATAATACATTATACCTGAGATGACAGTTCTCTAACCATTAAAGTATCTGTTTTTTGAAGTTTTGTTTATTTTCGTTTGTAATAGTTTTTAAATTAAATACAATGGATAAGAAGCGCAATGCTAAATTTACGCATGACGAAAAGGAAATTGTCATTAGTTTAGTGTGAAGTAGTGTCGTCTGGTGGAATACAAACGAGGAGTTCGCAAAAGTCTTTCAACGGTTTCAAACTCGGCCAAAACGTCATTCTCTTCCAAAATATAATTCAAAGCAGACTGTATGTTAAATTCTCACAATAATATCTAGATGTAACCTTAAAATGTATTATATTTGCAGTTTACAAACGTCAAAATACACCGATTAACTACTAACCGGGACTTTAAACAACCTCTCCGACGTGGGTTAGAGAAAACAGTTGATTAGCGTGTTTAATCGGTTGATTTGCTTTGGTGAACATGAAAATGTGCTTTAAACAGCTGTTTTTAGATTATCAGATCTTTTCGGTGAACTTCGCCCTTAGAATACTTACTTACTACTACTTACTTATTACTTTTCTTTCTCGTTGTAGTAAGAAATTCCACATCCACCACCTTCTCTTTCTCTTACGTTTCACCACACTCGATATAATTACTATGTACGTAGCACTATTAGCCACAACCTCCTCGGGCGACATTTCTATGAGCACTCATTAGTGTGGCCAGCAAAATGTTCCGCGGCAATTGTCTCGGGCACTTCACGTAGTTGTTGAGGGACTTGTTCCGCAACATGTTTCTTCATTTGCTCCCAAATGTATACCAGGCTTAAACGTCAGCAGAGCAACAGTGGGACGTTACCTGAATAAAGCCCGAGAGTGCTTAACGAGAGATTTTGTGCAACTTCATTTAGGATACGACAACAATCAGCCGAGATGAAGTAATAAGTCACAGCACGACTGTTGCGAGGGCAGTATAATATGGGGACTCAAAAGCCATCATTTTATTCGACGGGGCATACATTTATATACAGAAAAGTAAGAATTTCCTGTCCCAGAAAATAACTTACAGCCTGCATAAGTTTAAAAACTTATTGAAGCCATTGCTTTTAGTGTTCCAGGACCTAACTCTGCCAGAAAATCAGACGCTCAGATTATGAAGGATATCATGAATAACATTTATTCTCCGTTTCACTACTTGCTCCTAGAAAATGAAGCTTTTATTTTAGGCTTTAATTTTTTTTTTCCACAAGGTCGGGGACGGTGTCCACCGTGACCGTAAGATAACTTCGTCGTTTATGAACCGATTTTGATGATTCTTTTTTTGTTGGAAAGAAGATATTCTAAGGGTAGTACCCTGACCATGAAACCATCTATCATGGATCTGATGATGGCACCCCGGAGAAATCGAGGGCTACCTTTGAACAACGTAGTGCGACTAGTGCGTTAGTTATTTTTTTATCATTGAGTATTTTAAAGCACTACTATTTAAAGAAAGTCTGTAGTCGATCTGATGATGGTACCCGAAGACAGTCGAGGGCACTCTTCAACGATTCACGACAATTACCTGTTGTTTGGACTTGATTAATTTATATTGATGAGAACTTTACACCTAGATGTGTTGTGGCTATCATTAGGGGTCTGATGATAAAGGCGAAGGACAGTCAAAGGAACTCCTTAACGTTTTACAGTAGATACCTTGTGTTTGGATTTAATTAATTTCTATTGATAAGAACTTTGCACCCATATGGGTTATAAGAGCCATTAGTTGCATTAAGTGCCATTGGTCTGATGATGGAAACCATAGACAGTCGAGGGAATTTCTCAACGATTTACAGTAGTTACCTTTTGTTGGGCTTCCTTCAAATGGTTCAATGTGCCAATATGTTCTGTTCGTACAAAAATAATACCTAATTAAGATTGAAGTTTGCATAGCAAATATTTGTATAGGATATTACAACAAAAAATGTGACAAATGGTGGCAAAAAAACGGAATCAAATAAACAAGTCACCGACTTCTGAAGCTAAAAAACTTTTTTGTTTTTTGAAGTCGGTTTTATTTTTTGCAAAAAAGTGTTTATGTTATTAGTTTTATTCTTTTGTTTGTGAAGGGGAATAAAAATAAAAACAAGAAAGTAGCTAGGTATAAAGTGTTATTTAATCGTCGTTGCTTTTGCCATTTGTTAGTATGTGGTAGAAATACATTTTTAACCGACTTCAAAAAAAGGAGGTTTCTCAATTCGATCGTTTATATATTTTTGATGTGTCGCGCATAACTTCGTCGTTTATGAACCGATTTTGATGATTCTTTTTTGTTGGAAAGGGAAGTTGTGTTTCCCCTTTAAACTTCATATATATATATATATATATATCATGATGATGAGTTTCGAAGACAGACAACGGAACTCTTCAAAAAATTACAGCAAATTAACCGCGATTGCGAGCGCAGCAATCACTTGAATGTTTATTGTTTACACAAATTTATACGCAATAAACTTATTTTATTTTTTATTTTTATTACACAACATAACATCACGCCTGTATGCTCTGAGCGGGTACGTAGATGTGTACAATACACCCACATTTTGACAAATAGGTATGTTAAGTTATAAATTTTTAAATAGTAATGTACGAACGAAATTTTCAGTGCCGCCCTCTATACCGACTCTATGGTGCAGTTGCCTTGCATAAACTTTACCAATAGCAAAATATGAAAATCAAATTATGTTTATTTTTCAGGTGCTTGAACAATGCCATGAACATGGCATTAATGTAGAAGCAAGTGTGTGTGACATGGATGGAGTCAATAGAAGGGCCTTAGGCATTTTAGAGGCAACTGCTACCTGTCCACAATTTGAAATAAAACATTAAAAAATTGTTGCACGTTTTGATCCACCTCATTTAATAAAGTGCTTCAGAACTTTTTTTTTAAGTATGACATACAATGCTCAACAAATATAACATCAGCTGGAAACCAGGGAAAGGTAAACATTACATTTTATACATAACTGGCAGTTTTCATTCAAGAAGAAGCCTATTCAATTTGACAATGTATTAAAACTGGTCATGATAATTATATTGTTTCAGGTGTAGCCAAATGGGAGTCACATTGTCAAATTTTATGAACTGGACAACTCGAATCCAAACTTTGTGTTTGCACCCTGTCTCAAACAAGAACATCTGAATCCCAATACTAAACAAAAGATGAGGGCAAAACTAGAATGAAGCCACTAGTTCAATCATAGGACTAGGTGTTATTAAACCATTATGTTTTGGAGATCTGCTATGTTCTTTGAAGAACTTTGGAGTGCAGACTTATTCTCAAGCCTTACCTGCTATGTTAATTGATTTTGTATCTGGAAAATTGTTATCAGTAAAATTTTGTTTCGAGCCTACTGGAAAGATGTCTGAGCGTTATGGAGAATGGGCTATTGCTGTTGTGCCCGTCCGTGATCAAGAAGGACTAAAGCGTTTTCACGTTCAGTCTGGAACTGGAAGAGAATGGATGACTCCTAATTTTGAGTCAGTTAAGAATTTGCCTGGAGCTGTCTTTGGACCAGCAAAGCAACCAGTTACTGTAACTTGGATCCCGCAGTTTGTTCGAGATGGTGATTGTGCTAAGGAACAAACCCTCAATACAGATAAAGTTTTGGCATTATTAATTGTTGCATTTCAAGAGATGCGTGAAGCATATAGCAACATTTCAACTGAAAATTTTAATTTCAAAGCCACCGTGTCCGTTAAAGCTCGTTTTAGCGAGAGAATTGTGATTGATGGCTATACAGATTATGCAGGAGGTAATTCTACTGTTTTGAAGCCTAAAAGTGAGAAGCCTAAAGACATTTATGTCATGTCCTACTTTGGAAAAAGGTTAAAATTCTCATCCGAAGATCCTGGAACTGAAGATATAAGTACACAAGGTGTTAAGAAATTTAGAATTTCTAGTAATAACGAAAATTTTGATATTATTAAAGATATGAATATTGAAGATTATGAAATGGTAGGGTAAAACTAGCTGTTCAAGTGCTGAGCCACACAGTTGCTGCTGGCATGTTTGCTAAAATATCACAAGGTAACCTGATTTATTGCAATTTATATAAAATGTAAAAAGTCTAAAGTAAAGGATTCCAAGATATTTTTAGGGTTCCGTCGCTCGAAATGGCAAAAATGGAACCTAAAAATGGGAATTATAATTTCGTTCTGTCCATCTGACCATTAGTCACAGTACTTTGAGAGTATTCATCATCATCATCATCAGCCTATTAATGTTCCTCTTCTCCCGCTCAACGGCTATTGAGCAGATTTCGAGCCATCGAAAAAGGAGCCGAAAACGCCATTGGCTCGATATCAGGCCATGACGTTTTTAACGAAAAAAGTTGCCAATTCCTTCTAAAAATCGGTCTTTTAGGTCAGTTTTCTCTGTTTCATTGCATTAACATGAATATCGTCCTTATAAATTTGCAACACTAGCTGTCAAAATGTCTCTGTCAATGGGGAAAAAAAAATGCCAAAATCAGTCTGTGAAGTCGCGACGCGAAGCGCGTTAAATTCTACAGAAAAAATATCGTTATTTGGTCATCGGGTGAGTATTTTTGAGTACACTATTGATTTATTGGTTAATTACATTATAGTTAATGTGTGTGCAACTGGGTTTGTACCAGAGGTAAGTATATTTCAATTTCTGTATGGTTTTCAGTGAAGTCGTAACTCGTAACGGACTTTTGTCGGAATGCTTTCGTAATTTTTTATATAATTACGACCAATACTGTGTAATAACTAATAACTATCGCATTGAATAATTACTCGTTAATAGTTTTCAAGCAAAACATTTACGAAATCCACAAAATTTATGTTAAGATTATAATTTTTGTTCAACTTTAGGATGAACGGTGAAATTTTGAACTATTTTTGTTTGTATGTTTTGAAGATGCTGTTGGAATGTTTTTTGCATTTTTTTTTTGTTTTTGTTTTTTTTTTTATTTACTTTTTTTTTTCAATTTAGGATGAACGGTGAAAAGGAAAAGGGTCGTGGTGGTGGTGCTCGTGGGCGTCCACGCGGGCGTGCACGTGGGCGCGGGCGTGGGCGTGGGCGTGCCCTTTCCAGGCGCTCCCTGGACATCAATGAAATGTTTGTGCTTTTTTATTTATTTATTATATTGGGTTATCTTAGATTCTTACTCAAAATGTTACTTAACTTTTAACAGCCTGAACGAATTGGAAGGAGAGGAGAGAGAGCCAGATACGGCGCCGTAAGTAAACATTTATTTGAAATTTAATCATGTTTTTTTTTTCATTCAACATTTTTCTTCTGCTAGGTTGTTGGCTGTGGTCCCTCCAGCAGCAACTGCAGCTGCAGAGGCTGCCGAACCGGCGCCGTGAGTAAACATTTATTTGAAATTTAATCATACGTGTTTTATTTTTTTCATTTAAAATTTTTCTTCTGCTAGGTTGCTTGCCGTGGTTCCTCCTCCAGCAGTAACTGCTGCTGCTGCTGCTGCAGAGACGGTGGTAGTATGGACGCCGCACACACGGGTATTTGAGTGATTTGGCCGGCCAAAATTCAATTTCCTAAAATTCAAAGCAGGTAGATAAAAGAAGGGTACTCAGGTAGATAATAGTTCTAAGAAACGTAAACAATACTTCATTGTTTCTTTTCCGGAACTACCATGCGGGACGGTCAGTCCAAACTTGATCGTTAATTTGAGTGCATGTATCAATGTTTGGTGTTCGCTGCGCAAACGAAAGTGTTGATTACATTTCTATATTTGTTACCAAATTAAATAAAGTGAAAGCTATGGACTGCGATAAAGCAGGTAAATGTGTATACTTTTTATATTTTTCTCGTAATAATAGCTCAGAAATCTATTTAATACAATTTTTCTAGCAAGTGCTGTTTTAAAGGCATTATTTTTTATATTTATTTTATATTTTAGCAATTTTGTTATATTTCCCGGCATTTCCCGATATTGATTTTAGTCAATTCGAATACCCTGTGTTTTAGTCTTGACAATACGTGTAAAATGTTATCCGGTTTTATCCGATATTTGAAAATATAGCTTAATGTAGCCGACTGGAAAATAAACACCAAAAATATCGATTTCTTATTTGTTGCTATAACTTGTCACTTTTTTGTTTTAGGGTCGTCAAACGTCCGAGTTATGACTCGAAAACACTTGTTTAGTATTATGATGGCAGAAAATTTAAATAATATTAATGATAAGTTACAGTTTTTGGAAAGATACGTTCTAAAATTTGGCCTATTTTCTGACGAGGATATGAAAAAAATTAAGCAAGATTTATCACGTTTCAAGTCGGAAATTAAAAGGAGATAGACTGATTCTCACTATAAAGGAGATTCTTTTCTGAAAAACAATGACACATGGCTAGAAACAGCAGAGCAGTATGTTGCGCTTTACCCATGGCATCCCATAACGCCAACATTGCACAAAATTCTGATGCATGGATCTGAAATTATAGATAAAGCATTGCTTCCGATTGGTCAATTATCAGAAGCTGCGGAAGCACGTAATAAACATATACGTTTGTATCGCCAGAATTTCGCAAGAAAATTCTCTCGAAAAGCCTGTAACATGGATGTTATTAATAGGCTACTCCTTAGTTCTGATCCGCTATTAACAGGAATGCGACCCATTCCAAAAAACAAAACCAAACCTTTTATGAAGGAAACGATAGGTTTGTTACTTTCGGCTGAGCCTGACATCGTAGAAGATGATGATGAGTCATCATCAGATACGATGTCAGGCTATGGTTCTTCAGATGAAGAACCGTGGTCTTCTTCTAGTTAAATAGTTTATGGTGATTTCTCTAAGACATTGTAATTATATGTATTCATTAATTAATAAAATAAGTATTTTAACAGTAAAAATGTTTTTTTTTTTTTCATGTAAATGCATAAAAATCAACTGAAATGATAAAAATCCACCTATAAGCACTATTATCATTGATTAAAGTTAAGAAAAAGTTTTGGCCGGCCAAATCGCTCAAATACCCCTGTGTGCGCCGTGAGTAAACATTTATTTGAAATTTAAAAAATCATACGTGTTTTATTTTTTTTTCATTCAAAATTTTTCTTCTGCTAGGTAGGTCGATGCTTCACGTCCGAGTTCCCGGTCGGTTCCTGAGCCATTTGCGGGGCCGCTTGTGTAAGTAAACATTTATTTAAAATTTAATCATTATTGAAAGCAATACCATGTATTTTTATAATCATTGTTTTTTTTTAACTTTCAAGTTACTCAGAAGAATACCATAAACTTCTGAGAAAACGAGCGGCCCTGGAGAAAAAAAAGGAAGTGAAACTGGCCACCGACATAAGGGCACGGCTATATGCAATGCGTAGGCAGCGGGAGTCTGGGACGTTTGACGTTCCGGACATGCCGCCACGTTCAAAGAGCCAAAAGTAAGAAAGATATTTCGAAAAATAATATGCTTTTCAGTCACAAATGTTTAACTGATTTATATATTTCCAGACGTAACGTGTCCCCAAACCGCGTTGTGCCGTGCCCTTTGGTGCCGGGAACTCCGGCAATACCGCCCCCACGAGTTCGGCAGAGGTGGGAGAGCTGCAGACGTCAAGTGTGTAAATTGTCTGCTTACATATTTTAATACTTTTTATTTCTTTTCCAACCTAACATACTTTAATACTTTTCAATACAGCGCTGGACGCCAGTGACGCCGCCTCCGTCGCAGTAAGTTTGAACTTAATCTCTATTAAAGAAGTCGAGCTCGAGCGACGAGTTTTTCTCCCCGCCGTCGACACCACCACCACCATCAAGAGGACGACGACGAGGAAGAGGACCACCAGCGGGGTTGGGACCTCGAGGCCAACAGGCCCCGAGCAGGGTCCCCGCTGCCGGTGGAAATGTGTCGCGCATTCGTTGGACACAGTCCATGAACGAAAATGTGATGCGCGCATATTATGGGGCTACAGAGGGAGGGATTAACTTGACTGCGTATCGTGGTCAGATGCTCTCTCTGTTTCAGGTGCTTGAGCCAGGTGTCAGCGCGTCGGCGCAACGACTGTCGGATCAGGTGCGAGTCATCCAGCGTAACCATATGTTGGATGACACCGTACTTGATCGACTACGCTCCGAATCACGGAGTAACCTAGTTACGCCTGCTTCGCCAATGAACGCGGTACAGGTACAAAATGTATCCAGTGCACCGCCGCGATCCGACCGAGATGGTGAAGAGGATGATGACGAAGTTATTTCCGTGAGTACCCAGTGCAACGCACAATTGAGGAGCGCTTTGGAGAGTGCATTCTGGGAATACCGTTCCACACCGCCTGAACTTAGACCACGTCTACCTCGTTTGCCTATGCACAACAAAAACAAGGCGCTGGTGTGTGCTCTAGATTCGCAGCTGTCAAACTGCTTTGACAGCAGCAAAGACCTCGCCGATACTCACTCAATATTGTACTGTGGAGCTGTGGCGGCATGTCGTGTAGCTTACGTCAAATTTCCCAACAACGACAGAGCTACACGACCAAAATCAGCTGCTCCAGCTTGGCAGTGCAGGATTGAGCGGCGTATCGGTGAGGCTAGGGCACTCATCGGGAAGTTAATCTGCTTTAGGGAGGGAAATACTCGCCCTAGAGTGATGCGTTTTGTTAGGCGGGCGTTCTCGGGAACTGATATTAGTTTTCGAGATTACTTGACCCGCGTCACAGAGCGTATCGACTTCCTGAAGCAGAAGATCTGTGCATGGGCAAGCCGTATTCGTCGGTACAAGCGGCAAGTGGAGCGGTACACTCAGAATCGCACATTCCAAAGCGATGAAAGGTGGGTATATAGGGCTTGGGAGCGACCGGACCAAGGTGTGACTGATACGCGTCTGCCGGATGATAACGCGATGTGTTCATTTTGGCGCAGCATCTGGTCGGTGCCTGTCAGTCACACTGAGGGCGATTGGACCCGGGAGGTTGAACAAGCGTGTGATCCTATACCAGATATGGGGGCAATCATCATCAGCCCCCAAGACGTAGCTCGTGCAGTCCGTCCATTGCCTAACTGGAAATCTCCAGGCCCGGACGGACTGCAAAACTTCTGGATCAAGTGGTTCCAAAGATCACACGCTCGCTTGGCGTCCCAGTTTTAATCAGCCTTAGAGTCAGGGTCGCTGCCCCAGTTCTTGACGACAGGAATTGAGGTATTACCCACCTGCTCCATAAATCAGGTATTACTGCGGAGCCCAAAAATTATAGACCAATCACTTGTTTACCAACGGTCTATAAAGTTCTTACATCCATTTTGAGAGCTAAAATCAACCAACATATTGAGAGTAATTCTATCATGTCTGCCTCTCAGAATGGATGTAGGAACGGGTCTCGCGGCACTAAGGAGCTGCTCCTCATTGATAAGACCATTAGCCAACAGGTTCGCCGCTCCCGAAAGAATCTGTCTACATGTTGGATAGATTATAAGAAGGCCTATGATTCTGTGTCTCATAAATGGCTCATGAGGGTGCTGGAGTTGTATAAAGTAGATGCAACTCTACGTACCTTCCTGGTGTCATGTATAATAATAATAATAATAATAATGTTTATTTCCAGTAAAGTGTTTACAAAGGTTACAAGTACAGTAATATGGTACAACATAAAGTGCATTAAGTATTATCTCCTGGCACCCAAACTAGGTTTATAGCCTGTGACTTGGGGACCAGTGATTCCATAAGGTGGAAGATCAAAAATGTCAGTAAAACTGTTTTCACCAGTAACATGGTTAATATAAATTTAATTATTATTTTTGTGTTTAGTAAAAGAAAAGTAAAGTAAAAAATAAAAAATAATTCGTAATAAAAATGTTTGTGAGTGTTTGAGTTAGAGTGAGTTGGTTGTGGTAGGTGTAGTAGGTATGTTGTGTATGTGTAAGTAATGTGAAAGTGCAGTTCGTCTATGGTGTGAATGTGTCCTAGTAGATGTAGTAATGGTGGATGTGTGAGTAAGTGTGAAAGTGGAGCGGAGATCTGTCTTATGCATGTGGGAGGAGAAGTTTTTCGGTCTCGTCATATGATTTCTCAATTAGCCATTCTTTAACTGTGCTTTTGCATTGGTGATAATTTAAACTGTGGATATGGAGAGATTTATTGATTTTATTATATATAATATAGCTGAGGTAGGTGAATTGGTGTTGCGCGAAAGTTGTTTTGTGTCTAACTGGTGGAAGGGCAATGTCTGCGCGGCGTTTAGTACTTGCTATGAACGGCAGACGATGTTTCCTTAATACACATTGTAGTACATATAAGCCTCTCACTGTCAGAACCCTGCATTCCCTAAAAAGTTCCAAAGTAGGGTATCTATAGGGCTTGCCGAACATAACTTTGAGAACTGCTCTCTGGGCTCTCTCTAAATTCAGAAAGTATGTTTTGCAAGCGCCACCCCAAGCCGGCAAACAATATAGGAGAAGAGACTGACAGAGTGAGTAATAGACCATCATAAGTGTTTCCGAGTCAGCCGAACAACGGAGTTTCTTAAAGATGGAAATTAGTTTACGCGTTCGGTTAACTAGATTATCAATATGACTATACCAGTTCAGGTGTTTGTCAATTTGCACGCCCAAGTATTTTATACAAGGTGTGGTTGCCAGAGTAGGACAGGTACAGCAGGAGTCTTGAAAACAACTGTGTACTTTAACAATCGGCGTTGTGTTTGGCTGAGTCTTATTACTTAAAGAAAAACAAACAAGCCTCGATTTTTCTGCATTCAGTGTCAACAAATTATTGACAAACCAGTTCATGACAATGTCCAACACCATCTGAGCATATTTTTCTGTTTCACTCCAATCATTCCCATGAACAAGTAGGGCTGTATCATCAGCATATGTAAATAAGAAGCAGTTAGTTAGTGGAAGTGAACACAGATCATTAATGTAGATGAGGAACAAGGTTGGACCCAGAATGCTGCCTTGTGGGACGCCGTATTCTATTCTAGCTTTATCGCTTATTACCTCATCCAATTGAACATGTTGGAAACGATTCTCCAAATAACTTGAAAAAACGTCAAGAGCAGGGCCACGAATTCCCATGCGTTCCAGTTTCGACAAAAGTATGGGCGCAGAGACAGTGTCAAAAGCTTTCGAAATATCTAGAAATAAACCTATACACCGCTGCTTCTTATCCATGAGGTGAGTCACTTTTTCAGAGAGTGCAATGACTGCATCCTCGGTTGAAATTCCGGTTCTGAAGCCATATTGGTTTCCGGATAGGAGTTTATGAGCATTAATGTATTTAAGCAAACGGTTGTTCAGTATCTTCTCCAGAGTCTTCGAAATGGTTGGTAAAATAGAAATAGGTCTATAATTTTTGACACTGCCTTTGTCCCCTCCCTTATAAATAGGGTGGACTAGAGCTGTTTTGAAACAGCCTGGGAAGACACCGGTAGATATCGCAAGATTGCAGATATGTGTGATGTAGGGGATTAAAATATTGCGCGTGAGCTTCAATATTTGTCCAGAAATACCGTCAATTCCAGCTACAGAACTTGATTTCAAGTTGATTATAACTCCCTCTACTTCGGAATCGTCGGTTTCCAGGACACACATTGAGCTACAAGTTGAAGATAAACTTGATGGGTGAGCTGCAATATTCCGACACTGACGTATATTTGTAGCTAGGTCTTTGCCTACATTAATAAAGTAATTATTGACTCTGTTTGCTGATGCAAGTTTGTCAGGTTCGAGTTGTTGCAGTTCTTTCAATGGTGAGGGTGTGGATTTTGAGTGCGTTATGGATTTGATTAAATCCCATGTTGCTTTGGAGTTATTTTTTCTTTTCATAAATTCAGTTTTCTCGTAATTTATCTTTAATTTCCGGAGCAGAGAATTACAGTGATTGCGATAGCGAGAATATGTTAATTTGAGGATGGGGTTATCTGGTTGAGTTTTTAAAGTAAGATGCATTTTATCCCTGTTTCTAATACAGCGAAGTAATCCTGGGGTGATCCAGGGCTTGATGTTACGGTCCTTTCGTGAGACTTTGGAGAAGCGTGTGTGTTTGTCAATAATTTGAGTCAATAAAGTTGTTAAGGTGTCCGCTGCTTCATTAGCGTCATGAGAAAAAAGGATTGTGGAGAAATCAGTACACTCAATATCTTTTTTGATGTTTGAAATATCAACAACTTTGGCATTGTAGGTGAGCTTGGGCTTAGGAACATCAAGGTTGACACTCAGGAATACAGGTAAATGGTCGGTAATAGGTGAGTCTATGACAATAGATGTTCCTGGTTGTTTGCTTTTTAAAAGAATATGATCTAAACAGTTATTTACTCGAGTAGGATATAGGTGCGCCGGTAATAAACCATGGGAGGCAGTTAAGGTGAGGTATTCGTACGAGTGTCTGTCGGTGTTGTTCGGCTTAATATCAATGTTGATATCGCCGACTAAGGCAACGTGTTGAAATTTTGTTAGGGGTTTTAAAATGGAATCCAAGCTGTTTAAAAAAATATCAACGTGGATGAAGGAAGGTGATCTATATAGGGCTAAGATCCCAACATTATTGCCAGTTTTGCAAAGTAGACAGTTTGCGTCAGTTATATCAGGTTCTGAAACGGTGCAGTGCAGCGAAGACTATATATACATAACCACCCCATCATTCTGGTTTTTTGTATTTTTTGTGAAGTGCACATTGTAACCATTCATGTTAGGAATTACAGCAGATTTAAGCCAGTATTCGGTCAATATAATAATATCACAATCAATTTTAAGGAGATGTAAGAACGATATAAAATTATCAAAAATCTTATTTAGACGACGAATATTGAGTCGTAGTATAGATAAGTTTTTTTGTGTCTTCGGTATTTTAGATATACAGTCACCTAACGGTAGTTTATAAGATTTTGATACTTGGTACGCATCTAATTCTAATTCAAAGGCATTAATGTGGTTAGCCATTGAAAGTAAATATGTTCCAAAATGAAGTGGTGCACATATTTAGGCATGTGAAGATGAGGCAAACTGTAACTGCAACAGGTACATTTATCGTGTAGTGGCGTTCGTTGTAATCGAAACGGTGAAGTTTTTTTCCTCCATTAAAAAAATTGTGATGTAGGAATGGATACAAAAAGATTGGAATGGTATTGACGGCGAGAGTAAGTGTGTGCGGGACGAGAGTGTGAGTGATGTCCAGAAGTTTGTGGATGGAGAGTGAGTGTATTGAGGATTATGTGTATGTGAAGGATGATTGTAGTGGTGTGTTATTCTTAATACATAATCAAAACAAACAGTGTTAATAATCTTAAACATGCGGGGAATACAGCTTATAAAAAGGTAGAAATTAGTTATTAAGAAACTAGTACAAAAAAACAATAATGAATGACGTTTTAGTAGTCATTGGTTGGTTTGTGCTAGATCCCGAAGCGTCTGCTCGGATTTGACCAGTACTGATTTGACTCCCTCTTTCTTCCGCAACAGTATGTTACTATTGGCCGTCCAACAAAATTTATACTCCTTACGCTTTGCAAACTCACGTGCAGCAAAAAATAGTTTTCTTGAGCTGGCCGGGAGGTACTCACTGACATATATCCAAAATTTATACTCCTTACGCTTAGCAAACTCACGTGCAGCAAAAAATAGTTTTCTTGAGCTGGCCGGGAGGTACTCACTGACATATATCGGACGGTGGTCGCCAAGACCTCCTACGTTTGTAGTACTGAGTTGAGACCCCTTGGGTTGCTTGTTGTTGTAGTTGCGCACCGAGCTTAGGAACACGTTCTTAGTCTCCATAGTAGTAAATTCGGCGACAACCGGCCTGACGGTACCTGGTTTGCCAGTCAATCGGTAAACGTCACGAATATCGTTGACTTTAAGAAGCACTTTGACGGCAGCACTCACGCGGGAAACAATCGCAGACAAATCTTTTGCACACTCATTTTCTTTGAGTGGTATATTGCGAATCTCGACACAAGAAGAGCGTGATAATTGTTGCAAATCTCCGATTTTCATCTCTAGATTTTGTATACAATCCCTGTACATTTGTTTATCTTTTTGTAATAAATCAATTTGTTTCTTCAGATCGTCATATTGATTATTGATGAAACTGACCGTCTTCTCAATTTCAATGTTAGCTTTTTGAATGGCTAAGTTTTGCGATTTCAGCTCAGCTACCTCCGAGAATAGTTTAGCTAGGGATGAACTTTGTTCTTGAGAAAACTTAAGGAAATTAGCTTGTTCCTCCGCCTTCCATGTATTGAGCATATCTAAAATTTCTTGCTTGAAGTCCTGCAGTTCACTGCCAGGTGAAAAAGCTGATCGTGGACGTTTATATCGCAAGGTGATATTAACACTTTCATATGGACTGCTTGCGGTCGCCTGAGGAATGTCAGAATCAGACATTGACTGAACCAGCTGAACCATGCTACTATTAGATGCAGGAGTAGCTGGGGGAGTCCGTTTTAAGCGAGGCATTACTAAGCGCCAGCCGACACTCAACCTTAGCCCACAGAAAATAAGAAGCAAGGCGTAATCTCAGGGACACCCGTAGCAGCGCAGCTTGTAGCCGATGCGCAGGCTCGTAGGCGCGTAGCAGTCACGCGGCGCGTCGTAGCACACACGATGAAATCAGCTCGTAGCACTGCTCACAGGCGGCAACCGCATATTCGCCGCTCGATGACTAGTACGGTTGGTTCGGGACGACAGCGCGCGACCGCCAATGCACCGGTCGCCGGCTCAAATCCACCGCCGCCGGGGCAAATCAGAGCGCCACAATCCCAGACGACACGACAAAAAGCTATTTGTTTCACTTGTGGCGTAACCACAATACATTATAATTATAAAATTACATAAACTAAAATTAATCATATGTACTTATAATTAACATCACAAATATGTATTACAATATATTACATATGTATACATTTAAATATACTATAAATACTTTACATACTAAATACACAAGTACAAACATAAACATTAAACATTCACAATAACACTTAACATAATAATAAACATACTTACCAGTACTGCAGAACCGCATCGTTGAGTCGTCGAGCGTCACCGCAAGTCGTCGTCGTGTCGTACCGAGTAAACGTGCACCGAGTCCCGCTACTCACCGAAACAAAGGAAGCCTAGAAACATCGCCGGCGCACCGACCGCGCGCCCGCGCCCGCCAGTCCGTCTCGCTCGCTCACGACAGACGCACGCTCGCTTGCTGCGCGAACATAATCCTTCCGCCTACGCTTTATCGCCTATTCGCAATACCTGCTTGTTTGTGCTTGTTGTTATTGTATTATTAGTGGTGAGAATAAACTGTTGATAAAGTGTCTGGACCGTTTGATTGTGTTCCCTGAAGAAGATCTCACATCCCGAACAGAAGACACCTACAACACTATCACTCTCCTACACACTCTACGACCGCCCAATAGGAGGAGTTAGTCCATAAAAACACTTAAGGTGTAAAAGAAAATTCAAAATTTAAACGACACCCAATCAGATGAGGGCGCACAAAATCAATGAGCTACTGGGGAGCACAGTCACTGTACACGTCCGCAAGGCGTTGCGACTCGCGATGGAATGATGATGTATGGGGCACTGGATGACGGTTCTTCGCTATCCAGGATGTCGACAGATCCAGGGGAACAGCGAACCGATAAGGATCGAGCGTGGTATATTCCAGGGTGATAGTCCATTGTAGTTTTGTCAAGCCTTGAACCCTCTCAGCACACTGCTGGAGCGTTCAGGTCTAGGCTATCTGTTGAGGAGAGATGGTCAGGTCATATCTCACCTTCTTTACATGGATGATCTGAAACTCTTTGCCCCCAACAATTTGCAACTGATGAAGCTACTGAAGGTAACAGAAACTTTCAGTAGCGCCATCAGGATGGAATTTGGTGTGGACAAATGTGCAGTCATGCATGTCAAGCGAGGGGAGATTATGGAATCCGTGGGAACTCAACTCTCGGATTCCATACACCTTAGATCCCTCTCCTCAACAGAAACTTACAAGTATTTGGGTATGTCGGAAGCATTAGGTATCAATACAGCTGACATGAAACAATCGTTGAGGGGGCGCTCCTTTGGCCGCTTGAATAAAGTGCTAGGCAGTCTTTTGTCAGGCGGAAACAAGGTGCGCGCTTTCAACGGTTGGGTCATGCCGGTTTTGATGTATTCTTTCGGCATACTCAAATGGACTCAGACGGAACTTGATGCCCTGGATAGGAGGGTACGCACACTGCTGACCGCAAATCGAATGCATCACCCACGGTCGTCGGTGATGAGACGGTGTATCCCGCGGAAGTGCGGGGGTCGTAGCTTCTTAAATGCTAAGACCCTACACAACCGTGAGGTATGCAGTCTCAGGGAATACTTCCTGGAAGCCGACGACGGGGAGATGCACCGAGATGTGGTCTCAGTGGACAAGGGCCTCACCCCGCTCTCCCTGGCTAACGAGAACTGGCGCAAGCCTAAAGTATTAGACACTAATGACCGCAAGGAAGAATAGCAGGGCAAGGAGCTTCACGGACGCTTTTACCGGGCCCTACATGGCCCCGATGTAGACTTCTTAGCGTCGGCTCTTCGGGGAAACCGAAGGTTTTGTCTGTGCAATAATGGACGAAGTTATGATGACGAATAACTACCGGAAATTCATTGTGAAAGATGGCACGGTTGACATACGTCGGGCATGCCACCGTCCGGGAGAATCGATCCGACACGTTATTTCTGGGTGTTCTAGTCTGGCTAGCTGAGAGTACTTGCCTATGCAAGTACTCTCCGTTAGCCAGACTGTGCGTTAGCCAGGTTGTGTCTATACACAACCTCGTTGCCAGGATTATCCACCAGCAACTTGCTTTGAAATACAACCTTGTGGAATCAGAAGTGCCATACTATAGGTATGCGCCCGACCCAGTTCTCGATACTGGTAATATCACGTTGTATTGGGATCGACCTATCACCACTGACAGGACTGTTGCTGCCAATAGGCCTGACATAGTGGTGATAGATCGATTGGAGCGTCGCACAATGATTGTTGATATAACGGTCCCGCATGATGAGAACCTCGTGAAAGCAGAGAAAGATAAACCATTCAAATATCTAGATCTGGCTCGCGAGGTTGTTGACATGTGGGTCGTGAATACAGCAGTAATTGTGCCGATAGTCGTGTCGGCCAATGGCTTAATAGCCAAGAGCCTCGACCAACATCTTCGGAGGCTCTCGCTTGGCAGCTGGATCAAGGGCTTGATTCAGAAAGCAGTACTTCTGGACACGGCACGTATTGTTAGGAGGTTCCTCTCTCAAGAGCCCTGGCCACCGGCAGCTCGGACCCTGTTCCCAGCGCTGGTGGGCTACTGTTTTTTATATTTTTAAATGTTTTTATATAGTGTTTTGTATAAAAATATTTAAAAATGTTAAAAATACACACATCAACACGGTCTAGGGATATTTCATACTCAATTAAATAACTCGAAAAGTACTGGCCGCATTGGAATCTTTTATACACCGATTTGTTTGTAATTTATCTCAGACTAATTCCAAATTCAAATTTTTGAAAATTCTTTTGTCGCGGTGGCATAAAAATGTCTTGATGTATAGGAGAGGGAATTTTCATTTGTGCGAAATTTAGAAAACAATACGAATTACGTTTAGTTACAGTTTTTTTTTCATTTTTAAACGAAAGATAAAGTTAAAATTGAGGTATTGTAGCCATGCAACGCCGACATTTGACGAGGGCGGAGATGTTACGAGCTGTGGGAATGCTGGAAGCTGGATCTGTTCAGCGTAATGTTGCTGAGGCCATAGGGACCCATCAAAATGTAATTTCAAGATTGTGGACACGCTATCGTGCCACAGGTGAAGTAGCGGAGAGGCACCGGGGGCCAAGTCGCATCACTACCCCCAGACAAGACCGATTTTTGCAAATTACTGCGCGAGCACAACCAAATGCAACGGCGACTCAATTGGTCCAAAGGCTGCGAGTGGAACACCAAGTGCTTGTGAGTGACCAAACTGTAAGAAGGCGACTGCATGAAAGCAATCTACGCTCTCGTAGACCACTCCGGGTCCCACCTTTACGGAGAGGCAATCGTGGACGACGATTAGAATGGGTTCGGAACCACGTGGACTGGGGCCGTGACCAATGGTCCAATCTGCTGTTCACGGATGAATCCAGGTTCGGCTTCCATCCAGATTCACGAAGGACGCGTGTTTGGCGAGTTCCTGGACGATGGAGCCGTCTCCAGAACCCTCAGGAAGTTTACCCATACCAAGGAGGAACAATTATGGTTTGGGCAGGAATTCGTCTTGGAGGACGGACGGATCTCGTTTGGGTGCGGGGCAATATGACGGCAGAACGATACGTCCAACAGGTGCTGGGGCCCGTAATCTTGCCCCACAGAACACAAATGGGGCAAGATTTCCTGCTCATGCACGACAATGCCCGGGCACACACGGCGAGAACGGTAGCAGCTTGGTTACATACACATAATGTTAGGGCCTTAGACTGGCCTGCTCAATCGCCAGATCTAAATCCCATTGAGCATGCGTGGGATATGCTGCAAAGAAGAGCTCTGAAGGAAGTTCCTGAAAATCTGGCTACAGAAGATCAACTTTTTGCGCACCTCAGAAGGACATGGGACAATATTCCGCAGCAAGACATTGACAACCTTGTTCTGAGCATGCCGAATCGTTGCCGATGTGTTATGAACATCATGGGCGCTTTCTCAGACTAATAACTTCAAGTTTATAAACACAAATTAAATGTTTTTTTTTATTTTTTTCAGTTTTTACTCACAAATTAAAAGTTCATTCATATACGGTTTCCGTCTATGCTTCATTTTTTTTTCCATAAAATCCTGAAATTTTAATCTATACCTTAACCATTATTAAAAAATGGTAGAATATTAAATAACGTATCTTTTAAAAATATACATGTCATATAAATAATTAACACATTGATAGTAATTCGCTTTTTTAAAAATATCCCTAGACCGTGTTGATGTGTGTATGTAATATAATGAATAAAGGAATGACATAAATAACAAAAAGCTTCGGCCAATAAATAATGGATGCTAAAACACTGATGTCTTTATTCTTCTTTCTTTCTCGTGTGGTTAGTGTCATTGACTTGTTTGCTAATGTTATTTTAGGATTGATATGTATGTTACATTTTACACGTTGCAGGACGCACTGAATTAGCAGTAGATTTTTTGAAGTAGAAAAATGACAGTACGGGCACCACCGAACAATCTTCTAAAGTGAAGTACGGGCATTACAGCGAAATTTCGTATAGAGGAACAAGGTAAACCGTTTTTACTGTCGTATCACATCAATCCCTCATACGTATAGAAGCATTAGAACGCACAAAGTCACACATTGAAAACATATTATGTGTTAGTGTGTTTTCTATGAAGTCCTCGCACGCACACTACGGTTATGCCCGTAATCGGTCTATAAAGATTCTATGCGACGGCTCCCACTAAAAAACACCGCCGTGAGCCTACTGTCGCCTTTGTGGATGAGCCACGAGAACTGCTACGCATGATGTTCGCGACCCATTCAGCGCTGCCCGTCTCCGGGCACCAAACTCCTTTGACGATGTCTGGGCTCACCTAAGACATCGCCTCCACTCGTGAGAGTATAACCTAACCTAACCTTTTTTTTTTTTTTTTTTTCTCGATGTGGAAATCCTCAATGGATGTCCTCCGCCCTGGGGAGAGCGGAGGGGTCTGTCAGACTCGTACTGACTAAAACCACACCGGTGTTCCCTCGCACACTTGTGTCGGGGGGCAGCGGGAACTGATGCGACTTCCGCTGCCCCTGACTAGTGCCGGCCCGCTTGACCTGCGGGCCTCGTCGCGGGAGGAGTGAGGTGTAAGATTCCCCCCGCTACGTCCAAGAGAGGCGCGCGTGGAACACAACGCGCCGCCGTCTCGGGTCCATTGTGATAGGGGGCGACGGACGTCCCCGAATCCGTCGCCCCTGGACCAATTTAGGGGGGCCGGAAGAGGGCGTTGTCAGCCCTCTGCCGACGCTTGGCACGTCTGCTGCGGGATGGATGGGGGCTCGTGATCTCCCTTTCCCGTTCCGCAGCTTCCTTCTGCGACATGACGGTTTCGCAGAAGGACATCACCAAGTCCCAGGACTCTGCGCTGCCGACCATCGAGCGAGTGACGGCCGGCAACGACAGGTCTCCTCCTACCTCTGCAACGAGGGCACGACGCGGCTCATCCCACGCGGCGCACTCGGCCAGCGTATGCCGCACCGTGTCCTCCATACAGTGGACGCATTGATGGCACCGGGCGTCCGGCTCCCTGCTCAAGCGACACAGGTACTTTCCGAAGCAGCCGTGCCCCGTGAGCACCTGCGTCGCCCAAAACGTCAGGGAGCCGTGAACCTAACCTAACCTAACCTACACCAAACCAACCCAACAAACGTAAGAGAAAATACAATTTTAAGTAAAAAGAAAAGGATTTTTATACGCATGAGTGCACAAAGAAACTGCATTCACCGACCTTGATAGCAACGACCTTTTAGGGATAGAGAATGCAAAAAAAGAGAAGGGCACGGGCTATTTATACGCTCGACGGTGCGTTTTACAATCAGTAATGGCAAAGTCTCTCTACGTGTATCACATCATCACCGCAACCGACATATCTTCGGAACTACATTTTCTGCAACCGTACCCGCTAGTGCATCATCGAAATGAAGCGTGTAAAATCAACTGCGAACAAAGGAGCGCCAGGGAAAAATCAACGCATGGTGAACAGTCAGAGAGAACCGATGACCAGCTCCAAGTCGCCGACACCACCACCGGAGGAAGAGGAGACATCCCCGACGCAGAACTGGGACATGATACGGAAAAACATGTACCAAAACATGGGCCAGATGGGGTTATCGAACCTGAAGAGCCAAGCGGATACCGAGTCATCTGGAGACACGATCGAGTCAGAAGATATTCAGACAGAGGAGGAAGCAAAGATCGAGTTCGACAAGACGATGGAAGCCTGGGAAAAATCGCTCGTATCCAACATGCGTTGAAGGTCAATCTAACCAACTTTATAACGGACCTTATAAACTCATTCTCACAGATTTCTCAGAACCAAATTAGGGAACATATTTATGCAGCAAATGAGTTGGTAATGGCTCAATGTAGTTGACAGACAGTTACCAACCATGATGCTATCCAGCCTGAGGTAATGGAGGACCCATACCAGGTGGAGAATTTGTCTCAGGACAGCATATTGAACCAACAATCAACTAATTTTCACTAGATAATTCACACGTGATACAGCCTGAGTTGTATGATAGTCTGCCAGAGATTAGTAATTTTGTTTCTCCATTCAGTTATGTTCTCTGACAGTATAGGTAGGGGGCTAGGTAAATTAATTAGTAATAACCTGAGTTATTTTACCCAAAACAATTGTATGCCAGGGTCAACCTACAAACAGATTATGGCATCAGTAATAAAGACTGTTTGTGATCCTTGTACCACCATTACTATATGTGTTGGTAATAGTTCAAAGATTAAAAAGGATACATCACTGACTGTGTTTCAGAGTTGTTGAAGTTAAAGTGTAACAAAATAATATTGTGTACTTTCCCATACTTTGAAAATTTATGTAACAGAAAAAACAATTATATTCACATGCTAAATAAACATTTACATTTTTTAGCAGGTCATTATAGTGTCAAACTCATATATCTTGATATCAACACTGTCCAAATAGATTAGCGTTTTGTATACTGAGCCTATAGATATGTTTACGTAGTAGCTAATATAGCTATCTATACATGTATATTTTACAGTCCACTATGTTTTGTCTCAGTTGCGAATAAACCTGCATACTAAATACACGTTGTTTTCTTCAAAAAATCCCGGCAAACAAAAGTCAACCTTATATGTTCTACATTTTGGTCCGTATTCGAACCGGAGCGTGTTAATGAGCATCGAGCCCGGCCGGCCCGCGAGAACAAAAGAAATTACCTGAGTGCGATAAGGAGTCGTCGGGAGCCACGTGTTGCTAAAGACAAATGTGCAAGTTATAAAACATTACTAACAAACGAGTTATTAATTACAGTGATATTGATTGACTATAAACTGTTACTTGTTTACAAGGAGTATGTGACTTTTTGTGTAAATCATAATAACAGTACATTGAGTGAGTGAGTGTTCATTAGATTAAAATTAACAAACTGTTACTTTGCGAGAACTTATTACCTAAAACAAGTGACTGATCAGTGTGTTGTTTGCTGGGACTGCTGTGCGAGTTTATTGGTTACCACAATGGAGGCACTTTTATCGTTACAAGATGAGTTGTTCGACAATTTGACGAAAGCTGAGAGAAATTTTAAGAAAACGCCGAAAGAAAGAATTAAACGTCAATACATAGAAACGAGATTGGAATTATTAGAACAACTATTTAAAGATTTTAAAGACGGACACAAGGAGGTAGTTGCAAAAGCGAAAAATAAGAAAGACGCAGATTATTTTACAGAAGAAAAATATGAGAATTTTGAGGAGCTATATGTGCAATATAAAACAAGTTTGCGAGAAGCTTTACAACAGTTTTTACCGCCAGTTACCGGGTTTTCTAACCCAGCGGTTACCCATTACGAGAACATATGAACATATTACAAGTGACATAAAACCTACTTTTGGGGGTAAATATGAAGAGTGGCCAACCTTTTACGACATGTTTTCCTCATTTATACATAATAATAAGCATATTTCATCGGTTCAGAAATTACATTACCTCAAGTCCAATTTGAGTGGAGAAGCATTAAATTTATTAAGTAATTTTTCGACGACTGATGCAAATTATGAAGAAGCGTGGAATCAGTTAGTTCGGCGATACAATAATAAGCGTTATAACTGCAACGCTATTATGAGGACTTTATTTGGTACAAAGAAAATTCAAACCGAGTCAGCCAACGCAATTAGGAGTTTGTTGGATACGACATCTACCTGTCTTAAATCTTTGGAAAACTTAGGCATTGGTACTGAATCTAGTTACGCTGACGCGTCTGTCGTTCACTTAGTCGTTTCGAAATTGGACACTGAATCTGTCAAACAGTGGGAACAGCAGATAAATATGAGTGATGACTTGCCCACTTGGACACAATTGAGAGATTATTTGGAGTTCCGATTCAGGACGTTAGAAATGATAGATTCGAATGGAAACCGCGCCGCGCAACAAGCTAAGCCTGCTGCCAAGTCAAAATCTTTTCACGCATCGGTAGAGAAGGAGAAAGAGAACAAGTCTAAGCCTAAACAAGAGTGTCCGATGTGTCATGAAATTCATTATCTTAATCAGTGCAAGCGTTTCAGCCTTATGACACCTAAGGAAAGGCAGATTTTTGTTCAAACAAGTAAATTATGTTTTAATTGTCTGGCACCGACTCATGCAGCAATTAAGTGTCGTCAGTCATTCAGCTGTAAGAAATGTGGGAGAAGACATCACACGTTGTTACATTTTGAGAGAGAGAACCAGGAGCCAGCCAGTAGCGTGGAGCAGGCAGCCTCCGTGCCACCGAGTGAACCACAACAGGAGAGAGCGAGTACATCACGAGGTGACACAACCATAACTGCTACATTTTCTAGAGGAGAGCTACAACCCAACAGCGTGCTACTTGCGACGGCTAAGGTTAAGGTAATCCGTTCTAACGGTTTTAAACAAGTAATTCGTGCTTTACTTGACCAAGGGTCACAGGCATCTTTTGAATCTGAGTCAACTGTGCAATTATTAGGTCTTGTACGCAAACCAGTACGTGGCTGGGTGTCAGGGCTGGGAGATGGTCGCATGAGGATAAAAAACACGGTTTCACTTCGCCTGGAATCGCGTCATAATCCAGCTAGTTACATCCTAGTTAACGCTTACGTTTTGCATTCCTTAACGTCACTACTTCCTTCAACCAACGTGAGCACCACCAAATGGGTAGAGATTGACAATCTTCCTTTAGCTGATCCTACATACGCGACGCCAGGTAAGATCGACATTTTGCTAGGTGCAGAGGTTTATAGCGAAATATTACTTGATGGTGTTATGAAGCATCCTGATTGTAATTGAATAGCACAAAATACGGTGTTTGGATGGATTTTGTCAGGAAGAATGTCAAAAGGGTCTCGAACGTTAGCAAAGGATAATCTCATTAGCATGCATGTACAGGTAAAGGAGGATGAGTTACTTAAAAGGTTTTGGGAGATGGAAGATGAGCCTAATTTAATAAAGAAAGAGATGTCTAATAGCGAGAAAGTATGTGAGGATTTGTTCGACTTAACTACAGTGAGAGATAATGAAGGGAGATTTATAGTGAGATTACCTTTTGCAACGGACGATCCTCAGTGTCAATATGGTAATACAGAAGAGAGAGCAGTGAAGAGGTTAGAGTATTTAGAGAGAAAGATATCGAAAGATTCAAAGTTGAGAGAAGAATATAATAAAGTTATGAGTGAGTACTTGAGTATGAACCACATGAGACTGGTTTCTGAGAGTGAGTTAGAGAAGTCTAAAGCTGTGTATCTTCCTCACCATGCGGTGGTGAGAGAAGACAAAGACACTACTAAAGTGAGAGTTGTCTTTGACGCTTCTAGCAAAGGTGACAACAATATATCACTAAATGAGGAGCTTCTTGTTGGACCAAGATTACAACAAGATTTACGACATATCTTGATGAGATGGCGTCATCATAAAATCTGTATCGTAGCCGATATAGTGAAAATGTATCGGATGGTGAGAGTGGCGGACAAGGACACAGATTTCCAGAGAATACTCTGGAGATTTGATCCGTCAGAGCCTATGCAACGTTACAAATTGTTACGTTTAACGTTCGGTACAGCATGCGCGCCATATCTTGCTGTCAAGGTGTTGCACAGACTTGCTGAGTTAGAACAAAATAAGTATCCATTGGCTGCGAGAATAACAAAACAATGCTATTATATGGATAACTTAATGACCGGGTGTGACACGGTTAATGAGGCAATTCAAATTTATGAGGAGATGAATGAGTTAATGAGGAGTGGTGGTTTTGAGTTACAGAAATGGAATAGCAATAGTGACAAGTTTTTAGAGCAGATTGGAAAAACTGAGTTGAGTGAAAAGCAAGCTATTAAATTAAACGATCTAATAAAAGTGTTAGGTTTGAGTTGGAATAGGAAGAATGATAATTTTGAATACGTAGTAAACTTACCTGAACCTAAAGATTTAGTCACTAAAAGACAAGTCTTATCTGAAGTAGCGAGATTGTATGACCCTTTAGGCTGGATTGCCCCAGTGATAGTTAATGCTAAGATTTTAATTCAGAAACTGTGGAAATCTGGTCTGGGGTGGGATGAGAGTTTGACGGATGAATTACATGGTGAGTGGCTAAAATACAGAGAAGAGCTAACAGATTTAAAAAATCTTAAGGTACCTAGGTGGGTGAATTTTACACAAGAATGCAAGAGAGAGTTACACGTATTTTCAGATTCTTCAAAATCAGCTTTTGCGGCAGCAGTTTACATACGAGTGATTGATAGTTCAAATGGAGTGCGTGTACATTTGCTGTCCGCAAAGACTCGAGTTGCCCCAATAGTAAAGGAGATTTCTATTCCTCGACTTGAATTGTGTGGTGCCACCTTAGCAGCCAAGCTTATATGTGAAGTATCACAAGTTTTAGAGATACCAAAGGAACATATCTATGGGTGGACTGACTCCACCATAGTGTTAGCATGGCTCAAAGGAGGCTCAAGTCGCTGGGCAACATTTGTTAGCAACAGAGTGTCCACTATATTAAATATTATGGATTACGACCAGTGGAGTCATGTCTCATCAGAAACAAACCCTGCGGACTGTGCTTCGCGTGGTCTGCAGCCCAATGAGTTGAGTGAGCATACATTGTGGTGGAGAGGACCGCACTGGTTGTCAGAAACCACAGTACACACAGAGAGTAAATTTATTGAAGACACACACGAAGAGGAACGAATCCAATCTTTATCCGTTTTATCTGACGTTGACGAAGAATTTGTTTGGTTAAAATATTCATCTTTAAATAAACTATTAAAAATTGTATCCTATTGTAGACAAGTTTTGAATTACAAATTAAATAAAGAAAACAGATGTATATTACCCAAATATGTCACACCAAGTGAAATGAACGAGACTTTATTAGCATGCATTAAACAAGTACAAGAGCGCGAGTTTTTGTTTGAAATGAAACGGTTAAAGACTGGAGGATGTGTGCCTAAAAAGAGTAAGTTAAGAGCTCTTTGTCCCTTTTTGGACCAAAAGGGGATACTAAGAGTAAGTGGACGCATAGCACAATCGGACGCATGTTATGACACGAAGCACCCGATAATTATGCCTGGTAACCATCATTTTACCAAGGTTTTAATTGCAGATGCTCATGCAAAAACATTGCACGGTGGTCCACAGGCTATGTTAAATTATCTGAGAACCAAGTACTGGATCTTACGTGGTAAGGAACGCGTTAAAAAATATTTTAGAGTGCACTATTTGTTTGAGATACTCCACAAGGAAGACTACTCCTCTAATGGGCCTGCTTCCAGAGGCAAGGTTGAAACCCAGTAAACCATTCAAATCCACTGGTGTGGATTACTGTGGTCCTGTTTTTATCAGATTTTCGCCAGGCCGAGGAGCCAAGTCTTATAAAGGTTATATTTGCATATTCGTGTGTATGGTTACACGAGCAGTCCATTTAGAAGCAGTAACCGACATGACTGCCAAAGGTTTTATTGCTACGTTTAGACGGTTTACTGCTCGTAGAGGCCATTGTCAAGACTTATACAGTGACAATGGTACTAATTTTGTTGGTGCCGATAAGCAAATGCGAGAAATGTTTAATAGTGCCCAATCGTCTCTTCCTGGAGAATTATCCGAGCTTCTTTCTTTAGAAAGAACCACTTGGCATTATATTCCTCCCCACTCGCCTAACTTTGGCGGGCTGTGGGAATCCTCAGTGCGCGGTACTAAGACCCATTTGAAAAAGGTAGTAGGAAATAGTACACTCACGTACGAAGAAATGTCGACTGTCCTGGCGCAAGTGGAGGCGTGTTTAAACTCGAGACCAATTTCCTTGTTGAGCGATGACCCAAATGACCCTCTGCCCTTGACACCAGGTCACTTCTTGGTAGGCGAACCATTGTTGAATATTGCAGATGAGGATTACACTAATTGTAACGTTGTTGGTTTGGATAGATGGCGATTGACGCAAAAAATTGTAACAGATTTTTGGAATAGGTGGTATAAGGAATACCTAGTTAATTTAAATCAAAGGTATAAATGGAACACTAAACGAGATGAACCAAAAATAGGCGATATTGTTGTTTTAAAGGAAGATAATATACCGCCAGCTAAATGGTTACTTGGTAAAATTATGAAAAAATATCCTGGACCTGATAATGTAACCCGAGTTATTTCTGTAAGGTGTAAAACCGGTGAATATAAGCGTCCAATGAGCAAAATTTGTATTTTAACTAAATGAAATCTGTTTAAATTTTCATGTTTCTTTTTGTTTAAAAATTTCGTTAAAATCGATTTAAATTGTTTTCAAATTCAGAGTTTATTTTACCTACCTATCGAAATGAAGTTTAAAAAGCCAATGTTTATCTGTTATTATTGTACTATGATGAGTTCTCCCGAACCTACTCTTTACCTGCATCATTATGTTCAGTTGAGCTATTTACTAATCACCTACTTATAAAACCTGTTTGTTATCAATGTACTTAATTGAATACGCCTGGCTTGAGACGCACGTGTTCTGTGTTACTTGAATATTTGTTAAACTATTAATAAGAACGGTACAGGTTGTTCTGTTAATCATTAAATTGTTTTTGTTATTATTAAGATTTTGAGAGGAATGTTTTTGTTTTAAGATTGTATTTACTCTTGTTATTTGTGTTAAGTTTTTTTTAAATTTTTCGAGTTTAAGTGTAGTTAAAGAACTATGTTCTTCGGCGGGCGGAATGTCCAAATAGATTAGAGTTTTGTATACTGAGCCTATAGATATGTTTACGTAGTAGCTAATATAGCTATCTATACATGTATATTTTACAGTCCACTATGTTTTGTCTCAGTTGCGAATAAACCTGCATACTAAATACACGTTGTTTTCTTCAAAAAATCCCGGCAAACAAAAGTCAACCTTATATGTTCTACAACACTTTTGTTGATAAACTTAGATCGACTCGAGGTAAAGTGTTTCTACCTATTAGTTGTAGACACAAAATAGCTCGGCTATTAGCTTATACTATTCACACAGACATAAATAGTATGTCTAAGTTGAGTTATATTATTAACACTGCGACTATTAGTAATAATACTAATGTACAGGTGACTTTAAATGAAAATAGCATTAGTGCTATAAATGTTTACAAACATTCTGAGGAGGATCCATGTGTCACCGTGGAAAATCCTCAATTAGGATGTATTAGTGATAGGGTCTTGTTGTCTGAGGATGGCACGGGAGTCTCCGGCCTCACTCCAAATATTAATATTAATTTAAACTAGAAAGTGAGACAACAGAAGGTACCATTAACAATATTGTTAATCCTACCAATAGCAAGGTATCTTCTTGCACTCAATTAATTAGAAAAAAAGGGCCTCAGCAGAACACCTTAAAATTATTCCACCAAAATATCCAAGGCATTTCTTCCAAATTATTAGAAATTGAATTGCTTTTAGAAAATAGTAAGTTTGACATTATTTGTTTTACTGAACATTGGCTAAAGGATTACCAAATGCTTATAAATTATGAGAACTGTATGGTGGATAGCTGCTTTAATCGTAAAACTATGCTTCGTGGAGGTTCCCTAATATAAATAAAAAATGTTTTAAATACACACATCAAAAGTATCTAGGGATCAACATATATTTTTGCAATAACTTTTCTCCTGATTGATATTAATTAAAATTTTCTTTAAGGATTCATCAAATAAAGTGTTTTCGTTTGTCACAGTAACGATAAACCAAGTCACCTTTGCATTAATAAAGAAATTTGCCATTTTCCTAATAAAGGGATTTTTGACATTTGAACCACTAACATTAAAGTTCGAAAAAAAGACTGAAATAACAGTTTTCTTTAAAATTTTATTGGGTAACTTAAACAATTAATAATCCGTGTTTCTACCGCGAACACTAACAACACAAGAACATCGGTTTGGCATACTCAAAATGAGTTCATCCAAATCACGCTGTGGAATGGCCGCCCATGTTCGTTGCAACAACAAAAAAAGGTCTTCTTGCGACTGGATACCCTCCATATTCGGCAGAGCTCTTCTCTGTAGCATATCCCATGCATGCTCAATCGGGTTCAAGTCTGGCGACTGAGCAGGCCAGGGCAGGACATTGATGTTAGCTGCGGCGAGAGTCTGTCTTACAACTCTTGCGGTGTGCGGTCGTGCATTATCATGCATTAACTGAAATAAGGGACCGATTTGCACTTGTAGAGGAACGATGACGTCTGATACAATCGTCTCAGCATAAATTTGAGCGTTGAGGTTGCCTCTGATCCAAATCAACTCAGTTCTTCCGCCGAGTTCATACGTCTTGTATCCGGTCTCATACCAAAACGAGACTCATCAGAAAAGCACACGAAACGCCATTGTTCTTCTGCCCAATTTCTGTGTTCAAGAGCCCATTGATATCGAATCCTACGATTGTGCATTGCTATAGGTGGTACCCGTAGCGGTCTTCGGGAATGAAGGTTCACTTCATGCAAGCGGTTTCTGACTGTTTGGTCGCTAATTAAGTTCCCTGAAGAGTGATGAAGCCTCACGGCTAACATCATGGCGGTTATTGTTGGAGCTCTTCGAGTTAAGATTTGAATGTATCGGTCTTGTCTCCGTGTGGTGCAGCGATACCGTCCTCCATGGCGCTCAGCCACGGTACCAGTGCTTCGGTAACGTGTCCAAAGTCGACTGATAACACTCTGACTTGTATTCAGAGCTAAAGCTACAGTACGTTGCCGGGAACCAGCTTCTATCATTCCCACGGCTCTGAGCATTTCTTCCCTGCTTAAATGACGTCGCCGCTCCATAATAACGTTGGTTTTAATCAGTAGTAGGGAAACAGTAGCACTAATAATGTCTTCAATGCGTTGTATGTTTTTATAGGGAAAATATTGACAGCTTATTTTCATCTTTTACTCGAATTTGATTGAGAGTTCCTGATTCAAATTATGAAATGCACCAAAAAGGATCCATATAAATTTATAAAATCATAAATTTATTACAAAGCCACATCTCAATCTCAAGAAATCCGCATAAAAATGCTTGATCCCTAGACATTTTTGATGTGTGTATAAGCAACGTAATAACATATTAGGTCTCTCGGTTGAACATTGCGTCGAACTGTCCTGGTGTTTAGCTAGATAAGCATGTAATTGTGTGTGTGTACAGACCCCCAAACTATCAAATATTTCCTTATTTGAATCAATAATGGAAGATGTTCTGGCAAAACTTGCAGCCAGTAATAAACCTTCAATTATTTGTGGTGATTTAAATATCAATATTTTAGAAGAAAGTTCAAATAGCAGTCGGTTATTAAATCTTTTTAAGTCATTTGACTTGACCAACACTTTTATAGAACCTACTGGAGTCACTCCATCTTCTGCTACTTGTATAGATAATGTTTTCTGCGATTGTGATTACTTAGATAAAGCCACAGTAAATTGTCTGCCTCTGACCATTGCGGACAAACTGTAACTTTTAGGTGTAATACACCACTGCAAAAAGTTCAGATCAAATTTAGACCTATAACTTCTAGCAAATTAAATAGGTATAATATTTCCCTACAGAACAAGTTAGGTGATAAGAGCCATGACGATATTAATATAAATCAATTGTACGATCGTTTCTTTTCAATAGTTCACACGGAATTCAACAAAACTTTTGAAAAAAAGACAAAAAGTATTAGCCCTAAATTCATATTTAGTGATTGGGCAACTAGAGGTATCAGAAAAAGTAGGGAAAGACTATTTGAGCTTTATGGCCTGAAGCCTTATATAAACACTGAAACTTTTAACCGGTATGTTGCTAAGTATTTAAAAATTTTTAGAAATACATGCAAGATTGCTAAAGCCCTGCACATTAGCAACAAAATCAAAACAGCAGAAAACAAAATAAAGACAGTCTGGAAAGTTATAAATAATGAGACTAATAGGAAGAAAATACGTAACACTAGCTACACATTAGATTCAGCATGTGGTCCTAAAAGCCGTAATCTGGAAGTAGCTCAAGAATTTGTAAATTTCTTTACCGAAATACCATTAAAAACGACGGAAGCTCTTAATTCCTCACCTGAAGTCTCAATTGGTTTATTAAAGGCGAATGTATCTGGCTGCACGGTTGAATTTAAATTTAAACACATAAACCCTATGACAGTTATTAAAGCTTTCCGGCAAATAAAAATCAAACTGACCGAAGATCTATGGGGAATGTCTATCAAAGTTTGTACATCCATACTTGAGACTATAGCCCCATACTTCGCTTTAATTTTTAATTTGTGTGTAGACCAAGGAGTTTTCCCTGATCTAACGAAATACAGTAAAGTCATACCTCTTTTTAAATCCGGGGACAGTAAAGATACTAATAATTATAGACCTGTATCCGTGTTGCCAGTTTTTAGCAAGGTGTTTGAAAAGGTAATGCTTAATCAAATGCTCAATCATTTTACCACCAACAAAATTTTACACGATGTATGGTTACACCAAGGGACGTTGTACGACTGACGCCGGTGTAACCTTATTAAAGCACATATTTACTGCATGGGAAGTCTCAAGACGCCATAGGAATATTTTGTGACCTTTCCAAAGCATTTGATTGCGTTAATCACGACACATTACTTTTGAAACTTGAGCATTACGGATTAGGTCAACTTGCACTTAGTTTGGTAAAATCATATTTGAGTGATAGACAACAACGTGTTCAAATAAATGGTATTAATTCACAGGGTTTAAAAGTAAAAATGGGGGTTCCACAAGGCTCAATATTGGGTCCTTTCCTCTTTCTCGTGTATATAAATGATCTACCCTATTTAATGAAAAACCAACCACAAAATATGGTGTTGTTTGCTGATGACACTTCCCTTATTTTTAAGATAAATAGACGGGCCCAAAATCTAGATGACGTGAATAATGCCCTACTTCAGGTCCATAATTGATTCACAGCAAACAATTTAGTATTAAATGAAAAAAATACTAAATGCATAAGATTTGCTTTACCCAATGTAAGTAGTGATTGTGAAATAATATTAAATAAAGAGAAACTTGAATTCGTAGATAAAACGGTTTTCCTGGAGATTACGCTTGATTCAAGGCTGGGTGGGTGGGTTCTCATTTAACATCCCTTGCGGCGCGTCTTAGTTCAGCAGCATATGCTATTAGAAAAATTCGTCAATTTACTGATGTAGATACCGCTAGACTGGTCTATTTTAGTTACTTTCACAGTATAATGTCTTATGGCATTTTGCTATGGGGACGGGCTGCAGATATTGAGTCTATATTTATTCTACAAAAAAGAGCCATCAGAGCCATATATAATCTTCGTAGGCGCGATTCACCAAGGGAACTGTTTAAGGATATTGGCATCATGACGGTACATTGTCAGTACATCTACGAAAACATAATGTACGTGAAAAAAATCTGCATCTTTTTGGTAAAAGAGGTGACAGACATAATTACAGTACTAGAAATAGGGACCAACTAGATCAGCCAGGCTTCAGACTCGCTAAAGTAGACTTATCTTTCATGGGGTACTGTTTGAGATGCTATAATAAAATTCCACAAAGTATTCTTGAACTAAATGAGACGAAATTTAAAACATGCATCAAACGCACACTATGTAAGCAAGCTTATTACAAGTTGGGCGATTATATCGCTGATAAAAATGCGTGACTCAATATACTGGTCCTGCTCCACATGGACAGGGGCGCATAAATTGATAGCATTAAATAGAATTGTTGGAGTTGCTGAAGATTGTACAACTGTCTTTGCATTGTATAGAATCAATCTCTAGTATTATATAATCGCATAGCCCATATAGTGTGAGTACTATGTACTAGAAAGCTATCATTCACTGAAATCCTACGTTTTTTCTTGACTTGAATGTGCCCTGGCGGTTGAGAGTATGTCACGCTCACTCTAATGTCTCGCTGATGGTGGCGCGTGTGTCGGATCATTCAGTTTCCTTCAAAATGGTTGAGTTGAATGGTGCTGATCCATGCGTTGTTCGTGAACGGGCGCTGTCAGTTGTGACTGGTCATCTTTTAGTTGCCATGGCTTATTTGAATGTTTATTTATGAATAGTATTTTTTGTTTTTACTATGGACACTTTTAACGTGCACATCTTGCTACATTGTTCTCACATAATTACCATCTCAACATGAATGATGTAACCAAGATTTTGTAACAATATTTTGATTTAGAGTGTCCATGGAGTTTCTTGCCCGTTCTTCTCCATAGAGAACTACGCTAGGGAATGGGCAACTACAGTACTTTCAGTTTTTATGTCTTGTGACTGGGACTGTAGCTACATTTAATTTTCGTCTTTTTTTCGACAATTCAAAAGTGCCTGTAAGTGGCCTACTTGAAATAAATGCTTTGATTTTGATTTCATCGCTTACCATAGTGGAAACAGAAGACCCCATTGGCATCTTATAAACTATTCTACGAATAAGCAGTGGTGATTTAACTCACGACTGGGACGAATTATTCGACGCGGAACCTACAAGAATAAGTCAGTTGACTGCCTCTCTTGTGTACGCGAGTATCTTTATTCCGGCAATGGTCGTCAAGTATTACAAGACGTTTTCAGCAAAGAACATATTGCAACTTGTCAGAGCGCCGAGCATCACTGTGGAAAGGGAGGCACGAATCAATGGAAAACGGCGAAGTACGAAGCTGATTGTACCGAGGGGGGAAATCCAGTATTTCAATCAGAAGGCAGAACATCTGGAGAAAGGAACAATGGAATGGATAATGCAGCTTTTCAAGCCGATGGCGATCAAGATGGGAAGCCGGAGATCAAATTCCAAGCAAAATCAGGAAAATTTTGGATGGACAACAAGACGGTTCCAACTCAAATGGCGGAGCAGGTAGCGCGGACGGTCACCGAAACGCAGATGTTATTATACTTTTATGTCGCCACGGTGCTTTCACAGAAGCAGAAGCAATGGGATTATTTGCTCAATCAAGTGAAGGGATTAACTTTGTGTGCTCCAAACACTATGCAGAAAAAATCCGGACTTACATCCACGTCGCAAGAGTTTCGGTATTTTCGGAATCGATAAAACAAAGATTCGAAAGAGCCAAAGCAAAGTTTGAACTCGCAAAAGGAACAATAAATGAAGAAAACCAAGAAGAAATTAAGATGAAGTTTAAGGAAATTTTAAATATTAACTAAATTGATAAAGAAAAATTCTTCAAATAAACATTCAAACACTTTACAAGACAAAGCGAGAAGAAGAATAACCTGTTTTTCCTGGGACCACCATCGACGGGCAAGACAATGATAATGAACAGTCTAGTCGAATGTCATTACAACTTTTGTCGACTGACTGGTTTAATATCAAACAGCAGCTTCAACTTTAGCGGGCTATACCAATCGCTGATTTCCACTTTGAGGAGTCCTCATCGGGACCAAGAATTGATGTAAATAGCATTAAAGCATCAAGAATTGATGTAATAGAATAGCCGTAGCGTAATTTTAACATGTCATTTATGCATAATTAAATGACAGTACGGCTATAGAGCAGTGGTGGCCCAGTGGTGGCGGCCCCGACTGAGAGCATTGGTGGCCCAGTGGTGGCGGCCCCGACTGAGAGCAGTGGTGGCCCAGTGGTGGCGGCCCCGACTGAGAGCAGTGGTGGCCCAGTGGTGGCGGCCCCGACTGAGAGCAGTGGTGGCAAAGTGGTGGCGGCCCCGACTGAGAGCAGTGGTGGCCCAGTGGTGGCGGCCCCGACTGAGAGCAGTGGTGGCGCAGTGGTGGCGGCCCCGACTTACGAACAGTAAGTCGTGGGTTCGAACCCAGGCAGGCGCATTACTTTGTGTAATTTATTTCATCACCACTGCTTTCAAAACGGTGAAGGAAAACATCGTGAGGAAACCGGCATGTCCTAGAACCAAAAAATTCGAAGACATGACATCTACTGTAAGGCTGGTTTATTCCTTACCCAAACCAGCTAGTCAGGGTAGTATATTAAGCATGAGACTTATAACGGGCGATGAGCTTGAAGGGATTCATGAAAGAAAACATACAACATTGTCATACAAATGGTTTAATTATGATGAATGTCTATTTACACATACATCTAAAGTTCCTTCTTCAAAACACTGTGGAGATCATAAATTTGCAGGTTTGAAACTTCATCTACAAGATTACCATACACTGTTTCAACACAGGGAACACGCTGATCCAACCAGTATCGTTGCCCGTGTGGAGATGCTCCGTATCCTCACAACGAGTGGCAGCGCACTCTGGTTTTATCCCTGTTGTTTGGAACCGATGGACTTGCCTTCATTATTCATTTACCATGTTGTATGACCTTTTTTTGTTTTTATACTTTCATATATATTTAATACGTCATCGCGTCTTAGACACGCCGTAGACGTAATGTGGAGCCCTGATTGACAAAGAAACAAAACGAGATTGAAATTCAGAGTAAATTAGGCTTGAGATACAACGCGTCACATTGGGAAAACGTTCAAGTACTTACAGCGTGGACATCAGATGGGCACTTGTTAATAACCTCGAACCATACGCTGGCTCCTTGCTGTTAATTATACCACATAGTGGTCAGGTGATATGCTTAGCTTTAATTTATTTATTTCAATTATTTTTCCTTTTTCGTGACCTTCACTTAGCGACGCCATGCAAAAAGAATGTTGCTATCCGAAACCCGCCACGCGTCAATCTCAATTTCATTGATGGCTACACCGAAGCCTGCCTTTTTATACAGTCGATCACAATTAGCTATTTAATTTAGCTTTATTTCAAATATTGATTTATTTTATGAATTAATTGAGTTATTTAAGCTATAATGATGTTTTCCCGGAAGAATAAAGAAATTGACTCCAACGATTTGCTACTAACGCCATCTAGGCACACTTTTTGGAACGCACAACAGAATAATTTTCCATCACGTGCACAAGAGGTCGCTACCTGCCTCTGTAAATGCAATGTGACTTTTTAATTATTACACTACCAATCCGCACTGGGCCCGCGCGGTGGATTATAGCCCATTCCCTCTCATAGAGAGGAGGCCTGTGTCCCAGCAGTGGGAACATTAATAGGATGATGATGATGATGACGGCTTTAACCGGCATACGGCTATGAAAGTACTATCGTTGTATTATTATTCTTTAGTATTGCTCTAGGTAAGTACGGATATAGCAGTGGTCGTAACTTGTATGGGCAATTTTACCACGGGCGTGCGCTCCTAAGAGGCAATTAGGCAAAGCCTACCCTACCAACTGGGCATTCATTATAACGAACTAACTATGTAATAAAATAACACATTCTGTACAAAATGTCCAGTGGCGCCACCGCTACTGTAAACAACTAGCTCCGTATTTAAAATTATCAAAAAATAGTATTTCACCGTAAAAGTTCCTAAAATTGTGAACAAACGATCAATAGTTGCTAGGTAGCGTTTGCAACAACTTTGAGTGTGAATTCAGTGAAAAAACTTAATCTGTGACTTTGACAATATAAACAGACAGTGAAAAGTTCAGTGTGAACAACAAAAACTGAGTGATAAAATCATTGCGGTGTATTGTGAACCATATTTTCGCCACAGTTTGTACCTTCCTCTTGACAATCTAAACCTAATGGACTCCAATTCAAGTGTATTTAGAATAGTTGAAAATTTTCAAACTCATTTTTAAAACAAAATCATGAGTCACACGGTCGATCGCAGAGATACAAAATTTAAAACACCGCCATCTATCGCCGAGTAGCGGTATCATGTCGAACTGCTGTCACATACATTTGCTGTCAATCGATAATAACGCCATCTAGTTATACGTCATTGAACTAGGTGGTATACACAATACGCACCGAGAGATAACATGTCATCCCAATCGACCTCCTCAAACACTTCAAACAAATGCCACAAGATGCCAGCACTAGTAGTATGTTACAAATGTAAGAAAACTGTTGACATAAAAAAACTGCGTTGTGCTCAGTTTGTAACGACAGATTTGAACCCGACTGCGATGGCTATCCGGAACACACGTACCGATTAATGAATCAAGAATCTAAAAATAAATGGCGCTGCAAGATGTGTATTAAGAAAAAGACTACCAATTCTACAGAGCCATCCAATGTAACAATGAGAAAAACACCGACGTATCCTACTACAAGAACGCCTCTGCAAACTCGCACAGAAAAAGCAGTCGAACCCTGACCAAGATTCTCATGTACTGACCGATTATGATACATCTTACGAAGTTGACACCACACCGAACAAACTCTCAAAAAGTGTAGACGGTACTACAACTAACATAATCTTCAATGTCTGAGATGCAAGATACAATAACCCAGCTGACTACAAAACTAGAAAGCACGGAGTATGAGTTAGAAAATACGATATTAGAAAACAATGACTTTAAAAGACAAGTGAACAAGCTGACTCAAGAAATTATTGTCCTGAAGTCGTTATGTCACTCTTCGACAAGCAAAGAAAGCCCTCTATGCAATAACAAAAAGAAAAGACACTTTCGTTTAAGTCAAATAGTGTCTTCCACTCCCTCCTCGCCGGGACTTACTACAAATGCTGAACGTAATAATAACTTTATGTATTTACATCTGCAACAACATATCTCAGTCTTACAAAAGGAACTACAAATCGCAGAAAATGAGATAAGATCTCTAAATACACAAATACAGGATTTGAAGCCATCTCTTAGGACTACACCAAAACCAGAACAGATTTTTACAGCCAATACCAGTACAACAAAGCAAATTGCCTCAGAACTAAAAAACACATATTCGGAAAAGCAATATGGATTTTTGGTGCACAACGATGCGTCGGATTGGCAGCTGCCCTTATAAATTCAAGAAAGACTACACAGTATGAAAAGTATGGTGTCCTCGCCCATACGATGCCAAATGCACAGAGCGACACAATAACAAAAAGCTGTACCAACATAGACCTACAACCAGGTGACAAAATTGTAATATCTTTAGGTGAAAATGACTATAACATGGGACATGTAATATATCAGTTAAAAATTATATTACAGACATTTTCTAGGAACAGCTTAATAATATTATACGTTTTAAAAAGTAGCCATTTAGATGTCGACAAATTGAATTATCGCATCAAAAATATTTGTAAACATTACAAAAATTGTCATTTCATGAATTCTGACATTTGCAAATCAATAAATTACATAATAAATTGTGAATATATAAATCCAGCCGAGCTTAGGAAACATCTCGCGAGTAGCAAATCAAGTTCTTTGCCAAAAAGGGAGACAAATTTGCCAAAAAGGGAGACAAATTTACCAAAAAGGGAGACAAATTTACCAAAAAAAAGGAACTATTCCCTTTTATTTTAGAAAAAGAAATACACACATCAAAAATGTCTAGGGATCAAGCATTTTTATGCGGATTTCTTGAGATTGAGATGTGGCTTTGTAATAAATTTATGATTTTATAAATTTATATGGATCCTTTTTGGTGCATTTCATAATTTGAATCAGGAACTCTCAATCAAATTCGAGTAAAAGATGAAAATAAGCTGTCAATATTTTCCCTATAAAAACATACAACGCATTGAAGACATTATTAGTGCTACTGTTTCCCTACTACTGATTAAAACCAACGTTATTATGGAGCGGCGACGTCATTTAAGCAGGGAAGAAATGCTCAGAGCCGTGGGAATGATAGAAGCTGGTTCCCGGCAACGCTTTAGCTCTGAATACAAGTCAGAGTGTTATCAGTCGACTTTGGACACGTTACCGAAGCACTGGTACCGTGGCTGAGCGCCATGGAGGACGGTATCGCTGCACCACACGGAGACAAGACCGATACATTCAAATCTTAACTCGAAGAGCTCCAACAATAACCGCCATGATGTTAGCCGTGAGGCTTCATCACTCTTCAGGGAACTTAATTAGCGACCAAACAGTCAGAAACCGCTTGCATGAAGTGAACCTTCATTCCCGAAGACCGCTACGGGTACCACCTATAGCAATGCACAATCGTAGGATTCGATATCAATGGGCTCTTGAACACAGAAATTGGGCAGAAGAACAATGGCGTTTCGTGTGCTTTTCTGATGAGTCTCGTTTTGGTATGAGACCGGATACAAGACGTATACGACACTGGAGAACCCCTGGACGCCAACAGCGATTAAAATCCTGCCAGGAAGTCCATCCTTATAGTGGTGGAACCATCATGGTATGGGCGGGTATTTGGATCGGCGGAAGAACTGAGTTGATTTGGATCAGAGGCAACCTCAACGCTCAAATTTATGCTGAGACGATTGTATCAGACGTCATCGTTCCTCTACAAGTGCAAATCGGTCCCTTATTTCAGTTAATGCATGATAATGCACGACCGCACACCGCAAGAGTTGTAAGACAGACTCTCGCCGCAGCTAACATCAATGTCCTGCCCTGGCCTGCTCAGTCGCCAGACTTGAACCCGATTGAGCATGCATGGGATATGCTACAGAGAAGAGCTCTGCCGAATATGGAGGGTATCCAGTCGCAAGAAGACCTTTTTTTGTTGTTGCAACGAACATGGGCGGCCATTCCACAGCGTGATTTGGATGAACTCATTTTGAGTATGCCAAACCGATGTTCTTGTGTTGTTAGTGTTCGCGGTAGAAACACGGATTATTAATTGTTTAAGTTACCCAATAAAATTTTAAAGAAAACTGTTATTTCAGTCTTTTTTTCGAACTTTAATGTTAGTGGTTCAAATGTCAAAAATCCCTTTATTAGGAAAATGGCAAATTTCTTTATTAATGCAAAGGTGACTTGGTTTATCGTTACTGTGACAAACGAAAACACTTTATTTGATGAATCCTTAAAGAAAATTTTAATTAATATCAATCAGGAGAAAAGTTATTGCAAAAATATATGTTGATCCCTAGATACTTTTGATGTGTGTATTATAAGAACTGAACAAGACGTAAACTCTCATCTTCCTTCTGAAGACCATAGAAAAGGTACTAAACCTTATTATTTTCCGACACTTAAAAAGAACGATACATTTTTTCGTACCTAAGAACACAACACCTACATCACACAACTTTAGAATACTCCATCAAAACATTGCAAGTGCTTTACCTAAACAGGAACTATTGGAGTTAACGTTACAGGAAATGCGTGACTTACATAATGAACCCCATGTAATTTGCCTCTCCGAAACATTTATTAAAAAGGGCATGAGAACTATCTCAAATTATCGAATTTTGAAATGGCAACTAATTTTTGCAGAGAAAAACACAGAGGTGGTACTTGTATTCTAGTCAAAAAGGGTCTACACTACAAAGAATTACAGTTTATAAAAACATATGCGTCGGTAAATACATTCGAGGCATGTGGCATAGAATTAGAAAATAAGAAATTAGTGATTATTTGCTTATACCGAACACCTCAATCCGATCCTAACGAATTTTTAACTAAGCTAGATAGTATCTTACATGATTTATACAAGAAATAAAAATCTAGAACACGCATAGTTTTAACCGGTGACTTTAATATTAATACCTTGAAAAGAAGCAAAATCACTCAAGACTTTCAAGACTTAGCAAACAATCACAATTTAAAAATTCATATTGAGGTAGCTACTCGGAAATTATCTTGTATAGACCACATATTGAGTAATATACCTGACGCAATACCAGCAGTGCTACCACACCATCTCTCTGATCACGACACAGCACAAATGTTGAGCTTCCCTTTAAGACTTCAGACAACAATAGCCGCAATATACGAGTACTATAATTACAAAAGAGACTACAGTTTAGATAATATTCATAAATTCCGTAAATGCTTACAAAATCTATCCTGGACTGATATTTACAAGGAAAACGATGCAAATGCAGCATTCAGCGCTTTCCATGAATTGATATGCTTATTTTACAATCTCTGTTTTCCAAAAGTTAGGGTTAAGGTAAATTTAAACAATAAAATAAAGCGAATGTGGATAAGTAAGGGTCTAAAACAGAGCTCTAAAACGAAGCGTTTCTTACGATATCAATATTACAAGACTAAAAGTATAATAAACAAGAGTAGATATACCTCATATTCAAAACTATTACAAAAGTGTATCTACAATGCTAAACGCAACGCTAACATAAAATGTATGAATAATAATGACAACAAATGTAAAGCCGCTTGGACAGTCGTAAGAAACGAAATACACATGGACCCCAAAGACAACATTGAACACATTAAAATTGACAACACCATACTTACCAAACCAGCGGAAATAGCTTCTGCCTTCAATAGTCATTTCACAAATTATATTCCTACTTAAAATTGCACAAAAAGGTTCCGCAGTGATACCATGAGTGAGACTGCTAACTCCAATGTTCCTAACACCTATATCCGAAAATGAGGTGAAGAAACAGATATTATCGTTAAAAAATACCAACTCTGTAGGCTATGATGAACTTAATAAACAAAACACACCATTTCGATCAGTTTACTAGCTAGAGCAGACGCATTATCAGTTTTACTTAATAGTGAAATTCGGTGCCATATAAAATCTAACCTTGCTACAAAGACAAAAACCTTATTTTTGTCATACACTTATTTGTTTAAAATATTAAAGTGCGGGTCACAGTGCGCGTGTCGCGAGAGTGCGGCCCTCTTCACCCCAGCGAGGAAACAGTGTGAACTATATTTTTTGTCTCGCTCACCTCACTCAGTGCAGCGGTACTCTCGAGAGTGCGACCCCTTCACCCCCGCGAGTAACAAGAACAAATGCCATAACAGCTGACTATCGCCGAATTGGTCGTTTTCATTATGACACTCTCGCCGAAAAGCAGTAAATGCCAATCCGTTCCTGATCTATACTCAGGGGACGACTCTGACCCTAATGTAACTCAGAGAACCATGAAAAGGAAGCAGCCACATTGCGACCTGAGAAGGGATATCTCAGCACTTTCCGAGGAATTCAAGAGATCAATGAGCTTTCTGAGCACTGAAATACGTGACCAGTTTTCCAATATTAACTCAAATATTAGTAATCTTCGAAATGAATTTAATAATTTAGCAACTACCTCCTCTCAAATTCAATCTGAGTTAAAAGAATTACGCTCTGATTTTTCCAACACAAAAAAGGATATTTCTATTTTAAACATAAAACATCTCGAGTTATCGAAAGTTGTCGATGACTTGAAGTCATCGGTGGAATTTAACTCAGTGAACATTATTGACACTGTAAAGCGTACGAATGAGATGGAGTCGAAGATCGTTACCTCTGCGTCGGAGCCCGTAGTTGCACTGATTAATAAAATGGATCGCCTGGAACAACAGGCCAGGCAGTGCAACATAGAAATTGGTAACTTGCCGGAAAAACGTGGCGAAAACCTAGTGGTTATTTTGGAGTCAATTGCGGCAGCTATCAACATACCTATAGCACAGAGCGACATAGTGGCTATTCACCGTGTTCCACACGCACACACGCAAAATTCACGTCCTAAGAATGTTATCGTCAAGTTTACTTCCCGACTACTACGTGATAACGTGCTGAGCGCTTATCGACTGTCTAAAGGTTTCACAACAGATCGTATAGGACTCGCTGGGACTCAATGTCGTATCTATATGAACGAACACCTGACGCTTCGTAATAAGGAGTTATTTCGTAAATGCCGGGACGCTGCCAAAACACACAAGTACAAGTATGTGTGGGTCCGTAATGCCACTGTGCTGGCCGCCAAAGAGAATGATGACTCGCCTACGATTGCAATCCACTCAGAAGACGACATCTGTAATAAGTTTAGGCCTAATCATTCGTCCTAATACGCTATTGTTATTTATTATCAAACGATCACTTTATTACATAATGTACCCGTGTCTAAATAACAGCTGTTTGAATGTTTGTTTGTCATATTTTTTTGCCCACAGCTGGGTACTTATTTCGCATATGAGTACATTAAACTGTTTACAATATTATTTGCTTATCTTTGTAGGATCTGTACCATATAACAAATGATTGTTATATGGTACAGATCCTACAAAGATAACCAATAAATATGACCAATAAAAATAAAAATATAGCCAGGTATGAACCTGGCTATATTTTTATTTTTATTGGTCATATTTTTTTTCTAACAATTGTGTGCTTAATTTGCTTAAGATTATAATTTACTGTTTAGAATATCTCTTAACCTCATTAAATGTAATTTACGATGTTAGAATAAGTCCTTACAATCAAGTCCTGAAAGCTGTCCTTATATTGTTGCTTGTGATTTCTATGATTTACCTGGTCGATTATGTCCACTTTTTAATGTTATCGACACAGAACGTACCGTGTGAACTTTCAGCGTTGGTTAGTTATAGGTATATTTATAAGTTTCAACGTGTTTATTATTTTGTTTTTGGTTTCTGTTATTGTATCCTCGCATTTATGTTTGATATCTCATATGACTCGCATGTTTTAAGTATACTTATGAGTTTCATAGTGAATATTTATTTGTCTTTGGTTTATTTTGTTGTACCCTCAGATTTTAATAATGTCTAATGATAGTAAAATATCAATATACTATCAGAACTGTCGAGGAATCAGAACAAAACTTAATACCTTATACTTAAATATTATGTCGCATGCATATGACGTCATTATTTTGACCGAGACCTGGTTGACGCTAGACATATCTGAGAATGAATTTATTGATCAACGCTATTTGGTGTTTAGATGCGATCGTAATCGTTCACTCACCAACAAAAAGGATGGTGGTGGTGTCCTCATAGCCATATATAAAGAACTTAATCCCTCTAATATTTCATTTTTGCCCCCGTTAACTTTGCCCGAGCATGTGATAGTTAAAGTCCCCGCGAAAAACAATAAATATCACATAATCTGTGCTACTTACATACCACCTAACGCTGTTGACGATACATATTTAACTTTTCTTAATTCTCTGTCAGTGTTGTGTGATGACTCTGCTGTAGAAAATATTATTTTAGCAGGTGACTTTAATTTACCCTCACTTACTTGGATAAAAAATATGTCATACATGGAATATGCTGCGAACAACAAACTGACAAATGTAACTCGTTTTTTATCAAATTTCTGCTCGCAACATGTTTTGAAACAATATAACCATTTTTTCAATTCCAGCGGACGCATCTTAGACTTACTTTTTTGTAATACTCACGCAGCCTCATTCTCTCCTGATATCCCCCTTTTACCTGTTGACGCCTATCACCCAGCCTTCTATGTACACATTTCTTTCTCTCACCACACACATATTCCGATATGCACTGCTAATGACAAACTCAATTATTACAAAGCTAACTACAACAAAATAAATTCTGATATAAGTGACGTGGATTGGAATGCCTTACTGGATAACTTATCACCTAATGAATCTGTTTCTACATTTTATGAAAAACTTTATGAAATTATTAAATCACACACACCAAAAATGTTAATTTCCCCAATTGGTTTTCCAAATCCCTCATACATTCCTATAAAAAGAAGACTCAAGCCTGGGTTAGATGGAAGAAGTATGGGAATTTACGTGACTATGAGGTATTCTCGAGTAATAGGAAAAAATTTAAAAATGTAGCTGACATTTGCTACAGTAAATATATTAATTCAATTGAAGACAGTGTTGCTACCAATACTAAGGCATTTTGGACGTATGTTGCAAGCCGTAAAACTACAAATCAAATCCCATCCACGGTTCATTATAATCAAATTTCATCCAATGATCCTATTACTACTTGCAACTTGTTTGCTTCATTTTTTCAATCTGCATATGAGCCCTCAACATTTGACTGTAACTCTTGGGAACCACCACCCAGTAGTGCTGACCACGATGTCTCCCTATGCAAACTGCAACTGTCTCTTGATGAAATTCATAAAGAACTAAAATCACTTGATTCAACCAAGGGTCCCGGTCCAGATGGGATTCCTTCGATTTTTCTGAAGAATACTTGTGATACACTATGTTATCCTCTACTTATATTATATAATAAATGTTTATCTTGTGGTATTTTTCCGGAAGTGTGGAAACATGCAAATATTGTACCAGTTCATAAGAGTGGTTCCAAGCATGACGTGGGGACCTATCGACCTATCTCTATACTACCTGGTTTTTCTAAGCTATTTGAGAGACTGGTACATAATAAATTATATCCGGCTATTCACAGTGTTCTAATAAAAGAACAGCATGGCTTTGTTAAGGATAGATCTTGCATTAGCAATCTCCTCATTTTCACGTCTCAACTATTTGATAGTCTCGATAATAGACAGCAAATTGATGCGGTTTACACAGATTTTCAGAAGGCCTTCGATAAACTAGACCACACACTACTACTTAATAAAATTGCATACAATGGAATCAGAGGGGACCTTTTAAGGTGGTTTATATCTTACATAACTAACAGAACACAAAAGGTAGTTGTTAATGGCTTTGAATCTGGCTCTTTTCAAGTCACCTCTGGTGTACCACAAGGTTCCATTTTAGGCCCTTTATTATTCATTTTATACATTAATGACATAAAAGACTGTTTTCAAAATTCAAATTTTCTTCTCTACGCGGACGATTTAAAGGTCTATAAAATTATTTCTGATAATGCCGATTGTTATAACTTCCAGCAGGATCTAGATCGTTTCTCTAACTACTGCTCTTCCAATAAGCTTTACCTTAGTCTTCCAAAATGTCATGTTATCAGTTATCACATTTACAAAAAAAAAAAATGCTATTAAGTTCGACTATCGTCTTGCAAATACACCTATTAGTAAAGTAAGTTTTCTCCGCGATCTTGGTGTTCTACTAGATTCGAAGCTCCATCTGGATGTTCACATAGAAAAAATTGTAAACAAGGCCTTCCAAATGTTTGGTTTTGTTATGAGATCATCCAAGGATTTTCGCCGACCTTCTACTTTCTTGCATTTATATAAATCAATAATTAGGCCACAGTTAGAGTTTGCAGTACCTATTTGGAACCCTTTTTACAAAAAATATAGTGAAAGATTAGAGCTAGTGCAACGTAAATACCTTCGTGCTATGAATTTTAGATGTTATCGGAAAAAAATGTCATACCACTTACTTCTTAAAAAGTATGATCTTCTGACCTTACAATCAAGACGGAAACTTCTGGAAGTTATGACTCTTTACAATGTGTGCCGTAATCATTTTGACTGTCCGGACTTAGTAAGGAGTCTGTGTTACCTGGTTCCTCGAACAGTTCATGTACGTGAGATTCGCACTCGACGTCTATTTGCTACTAGTCTCTGTAAATCCAACGCTGGCTCGCGTTCACCACTTCATCGTTTAGTTGAGACATACAACAGTGAGTTCCATTCAATCGACATTCTTTTTCTAAGTAAAATGCATTTAGGAAGCAAATCCAAGCAGCCCTAAAGGACCAGCAAATTACTGTGTAATTTTTTTTTTATTTGAATTCAGTTGATATGTACATATTTTACAATATACAAATCTATTAAAATAAACAAAACGAAATACTGTATAATTAGATATTTAATAACGTAATGTTAATACGCACACAAATTAAAATTTACTTTTTCTTTATAATATGTATAATCACATACATTTAAAAATCTTAGTTTTTAGTTAGTTTTTAGTAGCTAGTTTTTAAATACTTTAAATTGTAATCTGTGGAAAACGTTGTGGGTAGCATAATTGTTTTAAAATTTAATATTTAAATTATTGTTACTAATTCTTATTGTGCTACTGTTTGTTTTTCCTTAAATAAATAAATAAATTAACACCAGAATTATTAAGACATGTGTTAATGAAATAAGTGGGGTGATGACTTATCTCATTAACCTGTCCTTTTCACAAGGAATCTTTCCTAGTGCTTTAAAAATATCTGTTGTCAAACCTATATTTAAAAAGGGTGAAAAAGGTGACATGAATAATTATCGCCCCATAACACTGATACCTATTATGTCAAAAATCTATGAGAAATGCCTGTATCAAAAATTAGTGAACTACTGTGAGAAATTTAATATTATCCAAAAAGTGCAATTCGGCTTTCAGAAACATAAGTCCACATCATTAGCCATCTTTTCACTGTTGAAAGAAATACTAACCAATATTAACAACAAACAGCTAACGACAGGGCTATTTTTTGATCTGTCAAAGGCATTTGATTTGGTTACACATGAAATATTATTACAAAAACTAGAGACTATCGGTATAAGAGGACTACCACTTCAGTAGATATCGTCGTATTTAACTAACAGACAACAGAGAGTCACTGTCACGAAACTTAATGAAAGTTGGGACATGACAGAATATTCGTCTGATTATATAAGTATAAAACGCGGCGTACCCCAGGGTAGCGTAATGGGCCCGCCCTATCTTATTTCTACTCTACATCAACGACATTGTTAATGTAACCAATCATAAATGCTTTCTTTTTCCCGATGACATTTCCATAATTGTGACTACCGATAAAAAATATAAATCAATTACGAAGCGGACATAAATAAAACAATAGACAATTTAATTAACTGGTTAAATAATAATAATTTGTCTATTAATCTTAACAAATCAATATATATACAATTTAATCAATCTTATAATAATACATTTAATTTTAAAATGGACATTCCAAAAATTACACAAGTGGCACAAACTAAGTTTTTAGGAGTAGTAATTGACGAACATTTAGACTGAAAAGCACAAGTTGATACTGTATGTAATAAAATAAATAAATTTGTCTATGCTTTGAGACAAATAAAAAAAGTCACTAATATAAAAACGGCTGTGATGTCATATCGCGCATATGTTGAGTCCTCACTACGGTATGGACTAATGATGTGGGGAAATAGTACTGACCACAATAGAGCATTTGTCACCCAAAAGAAATGTTTACGAGCTCTTTATGAGATTCCATCTGACGAGTCATGTCAACCAATATTTAAAGAGCTTGGTTTGCTACCGTTACCTTCATTATATGTATATGAAGCATGCATGTTCGTTCAAAAACACAAAGAACTACAGGGTGGGCCAGAATAAAGTTCACTTTCCCTTGTCAAAAAAAACCGTTGCTCGCGGCAGGTAGCGGGGTGCGCGGGGTATGATCGGTTGCCGCGTCTCTCGCATTTTTAGTCGCCATGAGTCCGTTCACGGGTGAGCATCGCGCGTTCGCTATTCAAGCGTTTTACGAAAATGGTCGTTCTTATATTGTTGCGCGGCGTAAGTTCAAAGTTAAATTTAATTTACGAAGTATCCGCCAGTGTCCTAGCACTCAGTTACTTAAGCAATGGCTAAAGAGGTTCCAAGAAACTGGTTCGACGCTTCCTAAGAAACGTCGAGGTCGTTCCCGCACAGTACGCACAGTGCAAGCGATTGAAGAGGTTAATCAATCTGTTGAGCAAAATGCGAAACTCTCTACACGGCGACGTTCGGCAGCTATGGGAATTTCAAGAAGCAGTTTACGACGAATTTTACACGATTTAAAACTTCATCCGTATAAAATCCAATTAGTCCAGCAACTCAACCCTGATGACCATACAAAAAGAGAGAGATTTTCTTCCATCATGTTAAAGCGGTTTTCCAACTTCGGGAACATCCTTTTCTCAGACGAAGCCCATTTTCACCTGAGCGGATTTGTAAATAAACAAAATTGCCAATATTGGAGCGCTGAACAGCCTTCACGCAAACATCAAAAGCCTCTTCATTGCCAGAAAGTGACGGTTTGGGCAGCGGTTTCAGCTAGAGGGCTCATTGGGCCTTATTTCTTCGAAAATTCTAGCGGCCAAGCATTGACGGTAAATACGGAGCGATATGTCAAAATGCTAAAAGATTTTTTAAGACCAACTCTTGCTGGGCTGCAGGAGTACAACCCCCTGACTTGGTTCCAGCAGGATGGCGCCACCTGCCACACGTCTAATGCCAGTATGGAGGTCGTAAAGGAGATGTTCCCCGGTAAAGTGATCTCTAAGAGGGGTGATATCGAGTGGCCACCACGAAGCCCCAACTTGTCTCCACCGGATTTTTTTTTGTGGGGATACCTCAAAAATAAGGTTTACTCCAATAAACCAGAGACAATTACCGCCTTGAAAGAAAACATTCGAACGGAAATGGCGGCTATATCAACAGCAACGTGCCAGCGCGTTTTTGAAAATTTTAAACACCGCTTGGAAGAGTGCTCCCGGCGAGAGGGAGCACATCTAGATGATGTTGTTTTCAAAAAATAAATTATAATAATGTTACATTAAGTTACTTTTTAAATAAATTGTTTTAGTGCTATCAGTCTTTTTTTATAAAGGCTTCAAAAGTGAACTTTACTCTGGCCCACCCTGTATTTAAAACAGCAGAGGAAGTAAGCTCTCGACGTCGACGTGACCAATACAGACTTGTGCTAGATGTACTGCCTCGATCAGCGAAATAAAATAAAAACTCTGTGGCTATGTGTGTACGTCTCTATAATAAATTACCAAAAATGTTTAAAACATTAAATTGTAAATTATTTAAAATAAAATTATATAAATGGCTCAATAATAATAACTTCTATTGCATTAATGATTTTTTTAATATGAATTCATAATGTATCTATAGTAAGTAAGTTTGCATGCTTTAGTATTAAGCAAAACGTCCGATCTAATGTTTTTTTTAACACATTGTTAAATATTAAAAAAAAAACGTTCTCAAAAAAACTCCTGTTAGAATACTTATAGCAATTTGTCGCTCCCGAGTCACGTAACTAACACTTTACTGGAAGTTACTACAAAGGTTGGAGCTCCGCCGGACAGGCAAGCACTGGACTAGCCTAAAACCCATTGATAATTTTACGCACACATTGGGTCAGATTGCGTTTCTCCCCGAATCTAAATAATGACAGACTAAATTTTTACTAATTATGTCCATGTCCTTAACCAAAAGCTATTACGTTTCTGTTAAAATAAGTTCACGTCACTAAATTTAAACTTAATTCTGCGTCTATGGAAATGGACTTATTTATGTTCGTTTGCCGCCGCAAATGGCAACACCACACCGCTAGTCTGTCAACTGTCATGTTCATTTCGCAAAGATAAATAAATAACATTATTACAGTATAGTGTTCTGTGATTATAACATAAATATGGATACAAAGAAGCCAAGAATGAAAAAAGAACAGCAACAGTATCTATTGAACTTCTTGATGAGGAATCCGGTAATGGTCAACGGTATGTTTACAAAATGTTTCGTGTGATTTTTTGTTCTATTAATGTAAATTGTTATATTATAATCTATCAGTTTACCCTACTCATAAATTTTTAAATCAACAGGAAATTCTCAGTTGCCGGCTACCAAAAAATTGTGGGCTGAACTGACAGAAGCCCTCAATGGAATGGGAGGTGTTCGTAAGACACAGAAAGATTGGTTAGAGGTTAGTTAGTGGTGCTTCATGGGTACATTAAATTGTCATAATTTTGTACTAAAAATATCAGTGAACATGGAAAATTTAAATTATAACCAACCAACATTTACCCACTTGGATATTAATAGTTGTTAAATGTATAATCTAAATTTTTCAGACATACAAGTTAATAGCACGCAGGGCGAAGGCTAAGATGCGCACACAGCGTGCATCTATGCATAGGACTGGAGGAGGTCCTCCAGCAGATATCTGCTTGACAGGATTGGAGAAAAAAACTGTAAATATAGACATCAAGTGTATTTGGATTGCCTGGAGCTGTGGAAGCTGTAAGTCATTGACATTAGTTTCTTGTAAGCTCTTTGTTACAAAATTCAATAGGTATCAATAACATAACAACTCATGTTTTTCATGATTTCATCGATCATCACAATTGTGTTCATTTTGAGAACTATATAAATTAGACAGCATTAATATTATAAAGATGTCCTATTTTAATATTAATGGAAAACCTTGATTCTTGATCTGTAATTTTCTTACAGGGCATTACTATTGTCCCAGAGACTTCACAGCCCATTGTTGATGTTCCTGATCTTCATATTAAACAAGACATAGTCATGGTGAGTGTTATGGCAATGCTTGTATCAGTCCTGATATTACCCATATTGTTCGATGTTAAGTTTATTTTTTTATTTTCACTACAGGTTTTGGGTGATACTCAACTACCAAAACCCAAGCAGACGTTGATTTTAGATACAGTAACAGTTGTGAGTATACACACATCAACACGGTCTAGGGATATTTCATACTCAATTAAATAACTCGAAAAGTACTGGCCGCATTGGAATCTTTTATACACCGATTAGTTTGTAATTTATCTCAGACTAATTCCAAATTCAAATTTTTGAAAATTCTTTTGTTTCGGTGGCATAAAAATGTCTTGATGTATAGGAGAGGGAATTTTCATTTGTGCGAAATTTAGAAAACAATACGAATTACGTTTAGTTACAGTTTTTTTTCATTTTTAAACGAAAGATAAAGTTAAAATTGAGGTATTGTAGCCATGCAACGCCGACATTTGACGAGGGCGGAGATGTTACGAGCTGTGGGAATACTGGAAGCTGGATCTGTTCAGCGTAATGTTGCTGAGGCCATAGGGACCCATCAAAATGTAATTTCAAGATTGTGGACACGCTATCGTGCCACAGGTGAAGTAGCGGAGAGGCACCGGGGGCTAAGTCGCATCACTACCCCCAGACCGATTTTTGCAAATTACTGCGCGAGCACAACCAAATGCAACGGCGACTCAATTGGTCCAAAGGCTGCGTGTGGAACACCAAGTGCTTGTGAGTGACCAAACTGTAAGAAGGCGACTGCATGAAAGCAATCTACGCTCTCGTAGACCACTCCGGGTCCCACCTTTACGGAGAGGCAATCGTGGACGACGATTAGAATGGGTTCGGAACCACGTGGACTGGGGCCGTGACCAATGGTCCAATGTGCTGTTCACGGATGAATCCAGGTTCGGCTTCCATCCAGATTCACGAAGGACGCGTGTTTGGCGAGTTCCTGGACGATGGAGCCGTCTCCAGAACCCTCAGGAAGTTCACCCATACCAAGGAGGAACAATTATGGTTTGGGCAGGAATTCGTCTTGGAGGACGGACGGATCTCGTTTGGGTGCGGGGCAATATGACGGCAGAACGATACGTCCAACAGGTGCTGGGGCCCGTAATCTTGCCCCACAGAACACAAATGGGGCAAGATTTCCTGCTCATGCACGACAATGCCCGGGCACACACGGCGAGAACGGTAGCAGCTTGGTTACATACACATAATGTTAGGGCCTTAGACTGGCCTAGGGCATGCAAACCGATAACCGATAATCGATAATTTATCGGTTATCGATCCATTCTGACAAAACGATAAATATCGAAAACAAAAACGATAAATACCGATAATCGATAATTTTATATAAAGAATTCTGACACATTTCTGAACGAACGTTGGATGCGTCCCGTTCCCTCGCCGCGCGCGTTTTCTTTCCCGTCACTGTCATTTGCTCATTGCGCAATATTTGTGTGTGAAGTGTGAACGTGTCGATCGCTGTCGGTCTACCATGTGAGTGAAGAGTTGAGAACGCCCGGATTAACTGAATTGAGAGTTTTGCGTCAATAAGAATATTATTGGTAAGTCAGATTTATACTACTTAATTGCAAACATTTAGCGTTGTTATTCGAAATGTTTCCGTTCAAAATGCTACACCATTTAAACATATGAATATAGAAAGTAGGTACCTAAACAAGGCTTTTACCTTAAAAATGAAAAAATATATAGTTTGTAGTACGACATACACACAATCAATTTCTACCGATTAATTTCTTGTAAAGTGAACATAAAGCATATTTTATTGTTTTAGGTACCTACTTTTTCAGTTTAGAATCTTGTTTACCACTTAAATGGTTACTTGATGTGATGTGAATGTAAAATTCAATACAGAAGTTCTGTCTACTTAACTAATCTACATCGTAATATTTTCATGTAGTTCAGTAAATTCATAACTTCGTATGTTTTTGTTTTAGGTACTTTACGTACTGCACCTACTCATTCAGTAAAGTATATTAAGCATGTCTAATAAAAACACAGTTAACTATGTACCTGTGTACAAAAAGTGTTCGGACCAAACGTCGGTATGGCGGCATTTTTTAAAAGCAGAAACAGGTGACACAGCAAAATGTAAGATCTGCGACAAAGTTATTAAGTGTGTGGGTGCTACAACAACGGGACTTCGCAGTCATTTAAGGTCCTTACATGCCATAACACTTGACAGCGAAAAGTTTACACCGGAAGAAGGTAGAAGAGAGATTGCTGGGCCTTCAAAAAGAAAAAACGACGGTCCATCTTTGTTATTGTCTTTGGCGTCAATAGATGCTCCTGTATCAGTTAAAAAAAGTAAAATGTCTGATTATTTTACAGAATCAAACAGATCTTTAGATATTATGATATCAAGAATGACAGCTTTAGACGGAATGCCTTTTAGGGCATTTACAGAGTCTGAAGATCTTAGGCGTATCTTTAACAAAGCTGGTTATAAATTACCCTCTAGTGCAAATTCTATAAAAGATATAACTGTTAAGTTTTACGATAAAATTAAGAGTAAGGTTATAAAAGAGATACAGGAGCTAAAAAATGAAGGACACAAGTTTTGCTTATCTTTAGATGAGTGGACATCGTCAAGAAATAGGCGATATGTAAATGTAAACATTCACTGTGCATTTTTCCAATGTAAGGATACTGCAAAAAACCTTGGCTTATGTAGAACATATGGCTCTGTAAACGCTGATAAATATGAAGAATACCTTCGAAAGAGGCTAAATGAATTTGGTATAAACTTTGACACTGATATAATTTGTATAACATCCGATGGAGCTTCAGTCATGACAAAACTTGGCCGAAATCTAAACTGCATTCATCAACTTTGCTTAGCTCACGGCTTGCAACTGGCCATAGTAGATACATTTTATGCCAAATCTCTAGAAGTAACTCATTATAACGAAGCTCAAGATGAGGAGGAAAATGATAATGATGACGCACTTGTTATTAATGATGATGCTGGTGGATTAGAAATAGAGGAAGCGTTTTCATATGTTGAAACAAATATTCAATTCAAACCTATTATAGAGAAGGTTAGAGCAGTCGTACGAATGTTTCGAAAGTCACCTACAAAATCAGATGTTCTTCAGAAATATATAAAAATGGAACTTGGCAAGGAAAACGCATTGTTGTTAGACTGCAAGACACGATGGAGCACACTATGTGATATGATAGGTAGATTCATTAAAGTAAAAGCTGCAATCTTAAAAGCTGTCATTGATGTCCAATGCGCAATTCAAATTTCGGAACAGGAGTGGTCAGTTCTTCGAGACATATATGAGAATCTTGAAATTATTAAGGTCACAGTTGAGGCCCTCTGTCGAGAAGATGCCACTCTAGTTAGTGCGGATGTTGCTACGAATTTTGCTTTAAAGAAACTTGAAGTTCGCAATACGCAACTTAGTCGGGACCTTCATACAAATCTCACAAATAGATTAAAACAAAGACGGCTTCCAATTGCTAGTCTTATGCAGTACCTGCATGATCCAAACCGTTATTTCAATGACGACGAATATAATACAGATGTATACCCTCGCTTAGCCAATGATCGTTTACAGGACATGATACTAAACCTTTTATCAAAGTATGGTTCTGCTGCAGTGACTGCTTTGGATGTGATTGAAGATGACCACAGTCAAGCTCATTCAAGTGACCAAGTCACTGAAGTCACTGACAGCAATGCCCAAGTGACCAATAAAGACTTGCTTGATCAATATATAAATAAAATTAATTATGACTCGAGAGGCCCAGGCATTTCAGCTTCAACGGAGGACACTTTGACACTTCTTAAAGTTGAAATGCTACTATTTGAAAACGGTGGTGATCGTGGTCAACTGCTAACAAAACTATACCGATGGCTTCGCTCAATTAAGCCAACTAGTGTAGAAAGCGAACGTGTCTTTTCCGCAGCTGGAGTACTATGTAATAAGCTGCGTACTAGCCTAAATGACAAAACAATTGATTGTCATTTCTGCGGACATATTTTCAGCAGCAAAAAAAAAACAAAAATCTCTTTAAAATGTGATTATTTCAAATGTGATCTCTTTTAATTATAATACAAAATTACTATTTTAAATGTGATTTCTTTTAATTATAATACGAAATTGTTATATGTTAATTTACCTATTGTCGTTAATTAATCGTTAAGAAATCTTGTTAGGATGTGTAATACATACACATAAAAAACGATAATTATCGGTAATTACCGGTTTTTATCGAAAAAAAATCGATATCTTTCATTTTATCGATTATCGGAATATTTCGATAATTGCATGCCCTAGACTGGCCTGCTCAATCGCCAGATCTAAATCCCATTGAGCATGCGTGGGATATGCTGCAAAGAAGAGCTCTGAAGGAAGTTCCTGAAAATCTGGCTACAGAAGATCAACTTTTTGCGCACCTCAGAAGGACATGGGACAATATTCCGCAACAAGACATTGACAACCTTGTTCTGAGCATGCCGAATCGTTGCCGATGTGTTATGAACATCATGGGCGCTTTCTCAGACTACTAACTTCAAGTTTATAAACACAAATTAAATGATTTTTTTCATATACGGTTTCCGTCAATGCTTCATTTTTTTTCCATAAAATCCTGAAATTTTAATCTATACCTTAACCATTATTAAAAAATGGTAGAATATTAAATAACGTATCTTTTAAATATATACATGTCACATAAATAATTAACACATTGATAGTAATTCGCTTTTTTAAAAATATCCCTAGACCGTGTTGATGTGTGTATTAAGCAATCTAGTGCATAAAATAATCTTACCTTAGACATATGGCTAATCTTTGTTCTGGGAAAATACATTCTCTGAAACTTGTATCTCGTACTCTTATGTCTAGTCGTCCCAGTAAATCGTCAAAAGTGGTTGCTGTCATTCGAAAATAATTGAAGAACTTTGATTCGTCTCTTCTAAGTTCACCCATTAATGTTTCAAATGTTCCAAGTGAAAATCTTTCCCGTAAAATAGGGTGTACCCAATGTTTTCTTTTTCGCCTTCTAAGATACCACCACAACACAACAATTTCGTCGTCCATTGTGCGCGCAGGTCCAAATTCAACTGAGGTACTGCCTCAATTTCTTCCGGGATCCGATGTAATGTGAACACTCTGTCCGGTGTCCGGTTTTCGGCAGATCTGCCGGTCCGGCGTAGTGGGAACGCTGCCTTAGCCTGCGGCAGAAAAGACTTCAATATTCTACAGGGAAGTTATCTCGTCACTATACCCATGGACTGCTATCTTCAAACAACAGAATTCACAATCATCAACGACAGCAACGAGATAAAAGGACAGCCACTAAAACCATCAAAGATCCCTTATAACGACATAAATCAAACGACTGACTCCACTCACATCATCGGCTTCAATTCAGTCAACTTGGAAGAACTTCACAGCATCCAGAACAAACTTCTGATGGAAAGCCCTATTCAGATTGACATACCACTATACCATTTTATATAATTGTACTATGCGCAACCATACTAATCATTTTGGTAATAAGCCGCAGATACAAATGCTGGAACCTTAGAACAGACAACAAAGAGAAGCAGCAGACCCTTAATAAAGATGTGACCAGAAAACGAAATGAACTCCCAGCAACATTTTCTCTCAATATGAGCAAATAGTTGCTGTTCTGCGGATGGAGGTGTTACTCGTAATTACGGATCCCTAGTGGATATCGCCGACCTCGCACATTCCTGCCTGTTTACGCCAACCGCACGAAAACTGCAGCGCCGACACCCGTCCAGCCACGAGCCGCCGACGCGGCAAAATTCATCATAGCAATTAATTAGTTTTAAGTATTTTTTCGTTCATTCCATATTCTAGCATCGAATCATCATCATCATCATCATCATCATCATTTCAGCCGAAAGACGTCCACTGCTGGACATAGGCCTCCCCCAAGTGTAGCTACATTGACCGGTCCCGTGCGACTCGCATCCAGCGGATTCCCGCAACCTTCACCAGGTCATCGGTCCACCTAGTGGGAGGCCTTCCAACGCAACGTCTTCCGGTTCGCGGTCGCCACTCCAGAACTTTTCGGCCCCATCGGCCATCCGTTCTGCGAGCAATGTGCCCTGCCCACTGCCACTTAAGTTTGGCAATTCTTCGGGCTACGTCGGTGACCCTGGTTCTCTTGCGGATGTCTTCATTTCTGATTCGATCACGCAAGGAAACTCCGAGCATAGCCCTCTCCATTGCCCTTTGGGTGACTTTAAGCCTTCTGATGAGGCCCATTGTGAGCGACCACGTTTCGGTCCCTTATGTAATCACTGGCAACACACACTGGTCATAGACTTTCGTCTTGAGACACTGTGGTAAGTTGGACGAGAAGATACCGCGCAACTTCCCGAACGCTGCCCAGCCGAGTCGGATTCGACGATTGACCTCTTTCTCGAAGTTAGACCTACCTAACTGGACCGTTTGTCCCAGGTACACATAATCGTCTACAACTTCGAGTGTAGAGTCTCCGATCTTGATAGGAATGGGTGTGACATGGGCATTCAACATGACTTTGGTTTTGTCCATGTTCATTTTAAGACCCACTCTTCCGGAAACTCTACTGAGGTCATCGAGCATTGTACTGAGGTCCTCCATGGTTTCAGCCATGGCCACTATATCGTCGGCAAACCGAAGGTGGGTGATGTACTCGCCATTGACGTTAATGCCTAGCCCTCTCCAGTCCAGAACCTTGAAGACATCCTCCAGTGCAGCGGTGAACAGTTTCGGAGATATGACGTCTCCCTGTCTCACACCTCGCTGCAGGCGAGGCTTGGTCCTGAAGTCGGACTGACATGGTTTGTACAACTTCAACACCTCGATGTACCGATAGTCGATTTGGCACCGTTGGAGAGACTGCAGTACAGCCCAGGTCTCGATCGAATCGAAGGCTTCTAGTAGTCCACAAACGCTAAACAGAAGGGTAGGTTATACTCTTCGGTCTTCTGTATAACCTGCCGCAGCGTATGTATGTGGTCCACGGTGCTAAAGCCTTTCCGGAAACCGGCTTGTTCGAGAGGCTGGAAATCGTCAAACCTGCGCGCGAGACGATTCGTGATGACTCTTGAAAACAACTTGTAGACATGGCTTAGAAGTGAGATGGGCCTATAATTCTTCAACCAGGCATTGTCGCCCTTCTTGAAGAAGAGTACCACCACACCCCCTGCACCATGCCTGTGGCGTTTTTCCCTCAAGTATGACGGAATTAAACAGCTTCTGAAGGGCCTTAAGTACCGGTTTTCCACCCGCCTTCAGGAGTTCGGCCGTAATTCCGTCATCACCCGGTGCCTTGTTGTTTTTGAGCTGCTTCAGAGCCATCCTAATCTCGTACAGGCTGACGTCCGGGATGTCTTAGGTATAGTGTCGGGTCAGTCTAGCTCTTGGGTCGTTTGCTAGATCTACGACCGGTTGACTGGTTGACGTGTACAACTGTCCATAGAAACTCTCGATCTCCCTCAGAAGCTCCGGTTTGGCGGATAAGATCCTACCATCGTCGGTCTTTAGTTTCGTGAGCTGGCTTTGCCCAATAGCCAGATCTCTTGCAAATACCTTGGAGCCTTTATTCCGCTCAATCGCGTCTTTAATACGCTCGGTATTACAGCGGCGGAGGTCGCTCTTCAAGGATTTAGAGATCCGTCTATTGAGCTGCCGGTATTTACACGCCTCGTCTGAAGACTAGGATCATCTCACGCCGCTCTAGCATCGAATAGGTTTCACTTATTTGATTGTAATAATTTCTTCTAAATTCAAATTAGTTTTAAAGTATCTTTGGTTTTTTTTCGATCCACCGTCTGCAGTTTACATATTTGGCGCGTATTATTATTATAATAATTAATAATATTATTGTTATTATATTTTTCTTCATGGGTGTCGGTTTCGTGGTTATTGGGGTTGGTGATAATGAAAATCCAAGATGGCGCCGACGAAAAGTTTCGGTTTTTTCTACATGGGTGTCGTTTTTGTGGTTTTTGGGGTCGCTAATGAAAATGAGTTCAAAATGAAAATCCAAGATGGCGCAGACGAAAAATTATTTTTGCTATCATTATTTCGTGGCACACCCTTCGTGGAATACCACAGCACGCCACTAAATTTTACTGTCATATCGCATAATTTGAAAAAGTCATTACCGTCCCGCAACGTGTTAAGTATTTTGGGATCTTATTTTCGAATTTAGAAAACGTCGTACAGCGCATGGCTAATGTAGCCACTCTTTAGGCCGAACGTCAGTGAACTATAACATGTGTCCGTTACCCATTCCCGCACGAATATCTAATATAATATATTATTTTCACGAATATCGAAGCGCGGCGGGTTGAAGCGGAATTATTAACAGCGCAAGCATTTACTAAATTGGCCGAACACATTACCAATATCAAAAGTGCTTTGATGTCTATTGCTAATGCAATTTCGTATGCTGGGAAAGAGGCAGATGATACAGTACCAAATGAACAAATTGGCGTAGTGGGTCAAACCGTTTTAAAGCTCATGAGTGTAGTTCCAAGACGACAATCATATTGTGTACTTCGACAATTACCACACCTCTTTACCACTGATCTATCTACACATTTTTGAAACAACATCCCGTGCACACGATGTCCACATCTGTTTACCGCCCTTACTGCTATTGGTCCGCACAAAGAGTGTGCGGAACAATAGTAAATTTGTGTGCAATCATCACTGAGAAATACACCGCAAACATGCGGGATCGGAGAAAGGCCCTGTGCCTAACTCATTAATAGTATTAAGTACTAAATCTAAAATGGCAGACTACCATCACGAAAAATTTAGTCTTTAATGGCTCATAAAAGAAAAGCTCATACGCAATTTAAATGAACCGAGTGTATTAGTCATGGATATCGCCAGTTACCACTCAATCATTGTAAATAAAGCTACTACGTCACAAAGACGCAAAAATTAGATTAGAGAATGGCTTACTTTGAATGATATTCCATTTGAACATTACCACACAAAAGCAGAGCTGCTATGACTTGTGTAACGAAACACCAGAACCAGTATATGAAGCTGATAAACTTCTGAAGCAGAATGGGCATGACGACTTCCCCCGTACCACTGCGATCTAAATGCCATTGAGCTGGTATGGAGATTGATGCTAAACGTAACGTGGCAACCAAAAATATTGCCTTGCCTGCTGTGGAGTTAAGAGAAACTAATCAACCCTTCATTTGGCATTGTATATCCACATATACATATACTTTTAAACAATTATCAACCTTGTTGTTTTTTTTTGCATACGCCTTTTACACCCAATACCTACACCGATAAATCCGAAGTTGACGCATCCACTTATGATGCTTTCTACAATAAAATACATAGACCAAATCAGATTGGTCAGTGGTTTGATGCAAACTTGAATGCAGCAGAGATTAAGAAAAACTTTTGGAACTACATGCCACTCTTTGTGAAGATTCAGCAAGAGTTGAATGAACAAAATAATGTCACATTCAGTTTATTTTCTATATATTCACATGGATTAAACTGTGATACTGTATTCATGACTTATTAAAAAGAATTGATCCAACCACTTGGCCAACATTTTCAGAAAAGCCTACTATGTACTGGAATACACTTCACAGTATACCACGTAAGTTTGGATATAACGTCTCAACAGATGTGTAGCTATTTCATTGTCGATGAATCGAATCATAGCAAAGGGTAACAAGTTTAAATCGAAAAGAGTCAAGAAGGGAGTCATCTCATGAGAATACTCTTCTACATTGTGGCCAGCCGACCATTTTTAAATGGCCCTCGCAAGCCTGAAAACTTGTAGAGTCCGTGTACGGTGTGCCTACCTACGCATGAGCGGGACGCGGGAGGAGAGGATAGCTGAGGCCGGCCGGGCGGCCGCGTCACGCTCGGCGTCTCAACCAAGCGCGCCCGCACCGCGAAAGTTTGTGAGAGGCAAATCATTCGAAAATATTAAATCGTTTTAATGAACGTTGGAGTGCCTATAAAAACCGTAAAGGTAAATGATGTACGAAATCTTCTAATAAAACATTTTGGTGAAGATTGGTTGGATTGATTTCTTACGATCATCTGCGCTTTTACAGTTTTCTTCAAGAAGAAGAAAATGAAACTAATGTAGAAGAAACTGATAGTGAAGAAACTTTAACGCATGAAGAAATAGACAATCTTAAAAGTAGAAATATTAATAGAGAATCTTAAGAGTAGATAGAGGTAGAGTAGTAGGTAGAGGTTCAACTGCCTATGTTGATTGAATACAACTGCAAAACTGTCTATGTTTAATTTTAAATGCAAATTAATTGATTATTGATGAACAGTGATTTCATTTAATAACATAAATTAATTTGGTATGATCCTACACTTAAGTAATGCGCAAATGAATGCACCTTTATATCTCAAATAATTGCTTCAATAACATAGCGTGGTTTGCAAGTGGACTACTCAATTGGAATATAAAGTAAATTTTGGAACCCTAAAAAGGAAGGCCATCTTGCTCAGCGCACTCACTGAGGCCACCTACCAACTAACAGAGGAGTTCATTTTCCTAAAGCCGTTGAAGATGCACCCGACGTAAACCTTTTATCACTACTGGATAACCATTTTACTCCCGAATGTGTCGGGTTTGGTAAGCGTGACAGTACGCAGAGGAATCTCACCCCTAGGGGCCTCAATACAAAGCACTAAACACACACGTCATACACCTCACAATTAGTAGGTTCCTCTGTAACTTACGAAAGGCTGTTTTCCAAAGCTGGCGCAACAGTCCCTGCTTCCAGGAATCGCCTAGCAGGCAAACTTTTGAAAAATAAATATTAATATGAAGCACTACAAAAACAGACGTTTTTTTCCTAAATTCTTATAATTTTTTCTTTTCAATAAAGAATACCAATACTTGTTACGGTTTTTACTCAAAATTTTCTAAACCCATTCAATATGTTTCAAAAGTTAAACTTTTTAGTATTTAGTTTTCAATTGATACAGAGTAAGTATCGAAATCTCATTGGTATTGTTTCATCCCTACTTATAAACACCTCATTGAACCGTTTTTAAAGACTTCAGTGTTTAAGATTACCAGATCTATGAATCAATAAGACATGGTAGTGGAATGGGTGATCACTATGCAGTTGATATAAAAGCACTGAGGTATAATTCAAATGGCACCATAGACATGGGCATAGGCATGGCTTTGCTTGGCAGATGAATTCATTCCTTTGCCTAGAACACCAAAAGGGTTTCATCTTGAATTGACTGTGTGCTTTCACTTTATGAATCAAGACAATCAATAACAAAAACAAAGTACCTATGATCGGAAAGGAGCTTAGGAGTGTCATTTCAAGAGGTAGTATATATGACAATTTAGTTTATAATTAATACATAGTATATAGGGCATTCCACGTGAAGCGGACAGGTAAAAAAATGTGATGTGTCCGATTTTAGTATTATTTGATTGAGTTGTAAGTCCTCGACCCAGATATACAATATTTTTGCGGTACAATATTTTAACTTCAAGCCCGAGTACCAAGTGTTAAAAAGTTATAATCAAATAAATAAAGTAGTGGAATGTATACTTGACTTAACAAGCTACCTGACTGTGTTTTTCTTTTTCTTTTTTAATTATTATTTATTTAAAATTAAGTGATTTTATTTTTCAAACTTGATTTTTTCAAGCTAAGACCAGTTTTATTTTTTTATTTTTTTTCTCACAATAGGTATTAGTGTAAAGATAATCCATGCTAAGTTGCATAATGGGCCTAGAAGCCGTTTCGGGGTCAGCTTCCAGTCTAACCGTTTGCAGCTGAATACCAGTATTTTACATGAAGCAACTGCCTATCCTTTACAACCAAGTTAGTACTGGATAATGCGATACCCCTTGGTAAGACTGGTTGTCAGACTTTTTGGGTGCACTGACTACCTGTAACAACTGTCAAATATCTACAAGTGACAGCCGGGACCAACAGCTTTACGTGCTTTCCGAGGCACAGAGGAAACTCGGTATGTAAGGGTGGTTACCCATCCACAGACCAACCTAGGCAGCATGGCTTAACCTAAAGATCGACCAGAGCGGCTGTTATTATTAAGCTACAAGCTCCTCACTACATATTAAAACCAGTTATTAATAGGTTTTAAATGCTGTAATTATTTGATAATAAATTTTAGAGCTCCCAACCTGGGCCACTACCTGTAATGACTATTGAAGATCTATAAATGAAAGCTGGATGAGACACAGAAGAAACTCGGAATGTATTCGGTGGTATGACTGTCTGACCATGGTATGCTCAAATCGCCCCTGAAGACCCTATTACCCTCCTCCAGGGAAGCAGTAAGGAAACCAGTATCAGCCATTACCAAAATCAACGTAGTATGGACAATGGCACCCTAAGTGATTTCTGCCTTAGGTTAACAGCAAGTTTTAAGTACCAACCAAATAAGGGTCAGTGGGTCGTCTTCAAGCCAGTATGTTCTGCTATGAAAAGCGACTTTATGATAAACTAACATTTAGAACAGCAACTAATTCAACCAATTGAGAACTTCTATTTGGAACTAGTTTAACAACACATTCTAGCAATTCTGGCAAATAATTGCAAGTAATGAACTTTAAAATACATTTACGTTACTATGAATCAAGATAAATATTGTGTGATTTGAAACAGAGGTCAGTGGGTCGTCCTATGGGATGAATGGACCTCTTCACCACCGTTTCAATTTGATGTGATTCCTGTTTTACAAGTATTTCGATTTTCTTGATTAATTTTATCAATGAAAAAAGACGATGAACGACAATGATACATCACTGTAAAGGAATCAGTAGGATTTATTAATCAAATATAATGTTCTTGCGAAAAGCGACCTCTTTATAAATAAACTGTAGATTTCGAATAGCAATAGAGACACATCTTCAACTACAATTAACTCACATTCTGATAACCCTTTTTTTTCGGAACTACAACACAAGTCCTGGCGATATCGACATTTGGAATGAGCAAGTTTCAACTACCAACAAAATACGGCGACTCTATTTTACAATCAACGAGAATTGGAAAATGTGGCCGGTTTTATTGTTACCTACAAACCTTAAAGCGACACATTTCTAACGTCAAGAAAATCAACCCAAAATCTTCTTTTTGCAACTAGAACAACAATGGAACCAAGCGATTTCTGAATTTGTTAACGGTGTTACTACAACACAACGACGGATGGCAGTTCTATGTTGACCACAGATTAGATATTAGTAGCTAGCTAATGTTGACTTGATTGACTGCACAGGCACTTCGAGCAACATGCACACAGAACACTAATAAATGCATGACATAAATGGAACTCGCTACTCATTAACACAGATTAGATATTAGTGGCTAGCTAACTTTTCTGGACAGAACAGAACACAGGACCCATTTAAATACAATTCAAAAAACAATAGAAGCACGATCTATTCGGATCTATGGATTTTTACGACAATGGGTTTTTTTTATTTTGTATTATTTTATACCTAGCCTAGCAGTGTTGCCGACTTTATTTTTTATGAGATCGTACCATGGACTAGAAAGTCTAGAAAAGATCGTATTTTGCCAACATTTCAAGGAAAAAAATAGGTGTACTACCTATTTTTTTCCTTGAAATGTTGGCAAAATACGATCTTTTCTAGACTTTAACTGTAATGAAATTTCAGTAAAACAACGAAAATAATAAGGGATTTTCTTGAACAACTTGACGCCGCCAAACCTAAAACGTTCTTTTGAATATCGCCAACCCGCCATGACAGTTTGTTTAGATAATAGTTAATTTGAGTAAAGTAAATTCAGTGCAAGATGATTATATAGAGATTCTTGTCACCCGTGGCCGTGAGACGCGCTACCTTGAAAGCTAAGTATTAACTTTCTGTATGTAAGGTTTAATGATTTGGTATGTTTGATAATCAATGTTTTACGAAGGTATGTTTGCCTGCTTGAATAATTTGCAACACTTAGTTTATTGGAAGTGATGGTCGTGTCTTCAGTCGCGGTTTTGGTTCAATGAGATGGTTCCATGATCGCGGCTAAAGGTGTAACGACGACCTTTCACGCGCAATTAGTCCGGACATTTAAAGCGCTGGGGTTTGTGGGAAGGGTCGTGGGCCAACCAATCTCACAAACCTTCTTGTTTGTTCCCCATGGCCTACGTTGCGTCGACGGGCGCAAGCGTCGACGGGCGCTATATATAGATATAACATTATACATAGATTATGTATAATGTTAAGGGGAGCGTTCCAGATGAAGAGGCAAAGGGCCGAAGTCAACTGGAACGCGTGTGTGTTACTGCAGAGGAGGTGACATCCAGAATCTGATTAGCACACAGGTGATGCAAACGCTAACGATAAAATGAAACTAGCGAGAAAGCAAAATAGATTTGTTAATCATAAACAGATAGGTAATACTAAACCCAGAGATTCATGGGTGTTTAAACTTACAGATGTCCTAGTCGCGCCTGAGAAAACGAATAAACTGATGGTTGACCATATGATAGCCACTTCGGTGCCTTTGAGGGCCGAAGCGTAAGAGACTGGATTGAGAAACACTCCGTATCGGTGTGTGATCCGTATCGGTGAGTGTTTCTGGCATTTCGTGAGGCGGGGGTTTCTCTTTGTATTAATAGCGAAGCAGTAAAATTCTATATTATTACTATAAAACAAATTACAATGTAAATTTGGGGACAACTTGAATATAACATGAATATAAGAGAAACGCACGCCGCCGTCGCGACAAGTGGCACCACCAGCGCCGGCCTAGCTGCTGGCCAAGAAGCAAAGAAGGAGTTCACAGCCCGCGCCATCCGCCTACTGATGGACCTGATCAGCGCCATCAGGCAGGGTCGGGACGTGGAACTGGTCGTCCTTGACGTGGATAGACCGTCAAGGATGACCCAGTGGAGCGTCCGCGACCGGCAAGACATGGTCGCCCCCCTCCGCCGCCCCGTCTCTACCGGATTGACCCAGGTAAGCTGCTCCTCGTTACACGCAGCTTACCTGCACAATATGACTCCACACACATCACTCACACCCAGCTGCGCGACTAGTTTTAAGTTAATATAGACAGGGTGCGCAGCTATAACCACACATGCATTCTCTACACTCACGTAGACACACGCGTGGACTCGGCTCTCGAGCCCGCGGGAAACGCAAACATGGGCGGTGTTACACATACAATACCGCCCACACACACACGTCGTTCAAGCAGCCCGAACCACTGCCGGCTAGCTCTGGTTAGTGGGGCGGGCGGGTTTCACACATCCACTGTAGGTGCGCTGTAAGTCGGTGCCTTTGTCGCTGGTTGTCTCCCGCTGGGCTTCCCTCGGGTAACCGGGGGTCTCACCTGGCGGAGATGGACCGCCGGGGCACTGTGAAGAAAGCAGCGCTGTGCAACAGCGCTGTGGCGCGCCTACAGGACACATACAGCAGCCACACACATGGGCGCATGTTACATGCGCCCACTAGGTCTAGGACATAGGTCCGACCAAGGGACGGGTCCGTAGTAGCGGACCCAGGTATGGCCGCCGCGGTCTGAGGGCATAGCCCTGAAACCGCCTGCCGCGCCCCCTGGCGGGGGCGCAGCGAATTCCAATTGTTATTGTTGAGAATTTTAAAAGTGTCATAACTTCGCCCATTTTGGTTTACGTAACAAAAGAAAAAATACGGGTTAAATATTTTTTGAAAATCTAAATAACGGACTAATTAGATTTTTTCAGTTGGCAAGCCTATTGACACTGAAATAAAATTGCGTACTTAATGAAATTGTGTACTTTAATTACAGGTCTTTGTGGAGTCCCTCTGTGGTAAAAACCAAATGCACGCTACAGTAAGTAGGTATATTAAAGAGTTCGTCAAGTTAGCAGCGGGGTGGAAAGATGTCTAGTTCTTTTTTTTGTTCTGATGAGAAGATTTATGATAATTTTAGTTTTTTTTTTAGTTAGCCTGAATTGTCCCACTCCTGGGCAAAGGCCTCCCCCGCATTCCTTCCACTTTTCTCGGTGTTGCGCCTCTTCTCGCCAATTAACGAGAAAGCCATCCAATGCGTCCCGCCATCTTCCCCTCGGTCTGGCGAGACTCCGTGTAGCTGTCTCAGGGCTCCAGTTTTGTGATATGCGGGGCCAGCCCACACAGCTTCACCAGCATCCAGACATGGCCTGCCCAGTGCTTAGTCCCATTTAAGTTTAACGGCTTTTTGAGCTACGTCAACAATTAGAGTTCTGGAGTGCAGTGTGGCGAAAAAAATATCTGCTGTTCCATACATTTTGACGAGTTATTGCGAACTTATTGTTGCGATTCAGGGTTTGTTATATATTTGGTTTGAGGGTTTGGTCCCATTGTTAAAGTTATTCATAATGATGAGTACAATGACCCCATAAGAGATTTCATGTATGAACAGATACAGTTTTCTTCCTGACGTACCGTATGCACCATTGACCTGCACCATCAATGGTGCAGATGAGACTAATTAGTTCTGTTTGCACCATTAATATGAATACAACTTACTTCACAATACTATCCTTGTCATCGCGAAATAAAAAAAAGTACATAAGGCCGTATTAATCGTGGAACCAAATTTTGTTTATGGTTCGACGGAGTTCTTCTCCACAGGTATTTTTACTCTTTGGTAGTTTTGACAGTGAGAGCATCAATAAAACACTGGCAATACTGATTCGGCCATAGAGTAAACGAAAACAGTGTTGCCAACCCCAAGAAACTAAAAAACAACAGCTCACCAATAAATAAAGTAAAAAAAGCAGATTTCATACTTTCCTCATAAAATTAAAACAATCACCTACTTTAATTCGTTAGCAGCATAGCTATTCACAACTCTTCGATTTATTTTCGATTCGGAAAGTCGTATGTCTGTCTCGCTCGATTTCGTAATGTCAAAAAAAGATAGACATACGACTTTCCGAATCGAAAATAGAATCACAGCGTTGTGAGTAAGGGGCCAGGACTCACTTAGGTACATTTTTATATTGATCACAGCATAATAAAAAGCAAAATTCTAAGTAAAATTATTTTTCACTTTCATTATGTTTGTAAATTATTACCTACCTACTTTCTTAATATATATGACGGACTTGAAAGCCTGCCTAATGTTTTACTCCCCTTTTTTCTTGGTGAGCTTCTAAAATGGCAATACCAAAATCACTACTACCATAACTTTGCGTCGCTAGTCAGTGGTCTCAAACCCAACGATTTTTCGGTATTTCTACCGATATGGGCTCTGTTCTACCGAAAAACCGTAATATAACGATTTTTCTACGATTTCAGAGTATACATGGAATTTCTCCCGATTTTTCTACCGATTTTACACTTTTAAGTTGGCAACCCTTTTCGCTTTTACGAGGAAGCCTTAGATAAGTATGGATATAGTAAATATGGATGGACCTAGTGCAGAATGTTCAATATATTTTAGGGAATACTTTTCTGTCCTACAACTCGATATATAATATTAGGCTGTCTACTGAATCAATCACTGGTCTATTACATGCAAAACTACTCTCTAAACAGCTAATTGTTATAATTTTGAAATTAATTCGAAAATGACCGCGGCTATGGCCAAAGAATATTGGTATAAAAATAACTATACTGAAGTATGATTGTTATATTAGTCTGTAAGTTTTTTTTTTCAATAAATAACTGAATTTGATTGATTATTGTATTTTTAAGTCAAATACCGATTTTGGGTACAAATATACCGATTTTAGCTGGCAACTCTTCCGATCTCGCTCTATGACGTTCGAGACCAATGTCGCTAGTTGTAGTTAGTGCTAGGTGCTAGCTAATACTAGCTAGCTATATACTCTATGGTGCTAGCTAATACTAGCTAGCTATATACTCTATGGTGCTAGCTAGGCTTCCGCCCGCAACAGTCTATCTAAGGCCGCTTTACATTTGGCTAAATTCAGTTAGCTAAATGAATTAGACTCTGAATTTAGACTAGTGTATAGACATTCAGACTGTTAGACACACAAGTTAGACAATCATAGTCGTGTCTGCCGATCTAAATCAGTTAGCATGCTGAATTTAGCCAAGTGTAAAGCGATTTAGACAAGAAATGCGTTTAGTTGTCTGCTACTCTCAGCGGAGAAAACTATGAATTCTGTAGTGAAAATTTTCTCAATACTTCCTCATCAACTAAGAAAACGTTAAAAGGCATTAGGTGCATAGGTTTAAAAAATACTTTTTCTGCATTTTTTTGTTTCCTACACCTTTATGAACTTGGAGGGTTGTATTGATGATTTTGATGATAATAATTCTATAACTACATACGTCTTACAGCCGCGAATAATATTTTAATCAACATACATTCAGTCAAAGAAGTATCGGGAATGGATGATTTGTTTATGGTTCCAAATTCAAATTTTTGTTTTTTTGTAGTTGTTAGATTGGCACAACTGTTTTCCATTTTGGCGCGGAGTTTGAGTTGCATCTGTTATTTATATTAAATACAGTGCTGGTTTTAGTAATATCATATATAGTGTGTATTGCGAATTTCATAATGGACAAAAATATCGAACAAAGAGTTTGTCTTAAATTTTGCATCGCCAATGGAATTTCGTGTTCGGAGTCACTGAAAATGTTACAGAAGGCTTACGGTGAATCGACTTTATCAAAAACTCGTGCTTATGAGTGGTTCAAAGCGTTCAAAAGCGGTCGAGATGTGATGGAAGATTTGCCTCGCTCTGGTAGGCCGTCAACGTCTGCAACTGAAGTTAACATCGCAAAAGTGAAGAAAATAGTGACTGAAAATCCCCATTCAACTCTGAGAGAGATAGCCGCCGAACTTTCTGTATCTCACGAGTCGATCCGTACCATTTTAACTAATCATTTGGGTATGAAACATGTTGCTGCTCGGCTAGTCCCAAAAGATCTGAATTTTCTCCAAAAACTCAATCGCATGAAAGTCGCTGAGGACATGCTAGAACGAGTCAGTTCGAACCCAACATTCATGAAACGCATTGTTACTGGTGACGAGACGTGGGTTTACGAGTTTGACATGCAAACTAGTCAACAAGCTTCGGAGTGGCGCCTCCCAACTGAACCGAAACCGAAAAAACCACGCCAAAGTCGATCAAAAGTCAAAGTCATGTTGACTGTTTTCTTTGACTATCGTGGTGTTGTGCACTCTGAATTCTTACCGGAAGGTCTAACGGTAAATAAAGAATATTATTTGAGCGTTATGCGGCGTTTAAGAGAGCAAATTCGACGAAAAAGGCCAGATTTGTGGAAAGAAAATTCTTGGATTTTGCACCACGACAATGCGCCTTCGCACAAGGCTATCATTGTGAACGAATTTTCGACCAAACACTCAACAAATACCATCCAGCAACCACCATATTCACCAGATATGGCTCCTGCTGACTTTTTTCTTTTTCCTAAACTCAAATTACCACTTCGTGGCACCCGTTTTCAATCGATAGAAGACATAAAGGAGAATTCGCGGCGAGAACTGAACTCAATTCCGGAAGCAGCGTTTAAAAATGTTTTGATGAATGGATTATTCGTTGGCGCAAGTGTATCGTTTCTAAAGGAGCATACTTTGAAGGTGATAAAATAAATTTGGATGAATAACAGACATTTTGTGTATTATTGATCTATTCCCGGTACTTTCTTGACAGAGTAGTACAACCTAGCACTGGCCTGAAAATTGCAAAAAACTTAAGAAATTTTGAATTTCGCGGGCTGCCCTGGAGCATCAGTCTTAAAAGCAAATATTTTTCAACCAACACTTCCTGCTTCTTTTTTAGTAATTAAAATCGAGCTCGACGCAACCATAGCTAAAACGATTCTTTGACACAGCCTTTGACGTTTTGATGGTGCCATGCGAGTGCCATGAGAGTGACAAATACGTACGACACTTTTGGAATTCGCTGTTATACTGAGTTAGCTAGCTAATTAGATCAAGTGTAAAGAGCAAGCTATTTTTCGCCAACGCTCACTGTCTGAATTTCGTGAACTAAATTTATTCAAATGTAAAGGCCGCTTAATAAGTGTTGTGTGGTGTGACCTGACAGTCTGAGTCATATATTACTATACTCTATGGTCTGAGTCTCCTTGGAGTATATAGCAGTGTGACCAGATTCAGTATTTTAATACTTTTTCAGTATATTTCATCGATTTTTCCGAACATCAGTATATTTTCAGGTATATTGCTGGCAGTCAGTATTTTTGGGTATATTTTGGTTGAACTTATGGCACCACCGTAGTGAGTGATCGTCTTTGCGACAATGTTTGCGGAATTCCCGGAACGCGAACATTTTGGACTTTCCCGGATTTAATTTATACTCATACATGTTATCTATGAGCAAAGATGAGTAAGTTACAGATATGACAAGAAAGGCGGCCGTTGCCGGCGTTGTAGTATTGTTATATTACATATACAATTATCAATCAATACATAGTATTAATCAGACTTGCAGAATGTATGTTCGCTTATAACTTTACAACTGCTGGACCGATTTTAATGCGGTTTGCACTATTAGATAGAAAAACGGACCAAAGAAACAGATTTATAAACAAAAATGTGTCAGCTATTTTAAAAACAAAGCAAGGTGTTAAGGATGAAGGAGGTTGTGTAAATTTTAATCCTTCGAAAAGGATGTTAAAATATAACTTTAACATTTATTGTGAGTATGAATAAATAAAACGTGTTAAGAAAATCAGTATTTTTATTGGTATATCTGGCATAATTAAGTCGGTATAATTCAGTATTTTTTTGAGGTGCCTCGGTATTTTCGTAAAATTTAATCTGGTCACACTGGTATATAGTATTCTGTGGTCTGACTTCTGAGTCAACGAAGAGTTTAATAATCGAAGCCTCGAAGGCACGGTCACGGGTCAAGTCAAGCAATAGGCCAACCAATAGCAAATTCAAAGAGAGGAGTAAAGGGCTGTTCGTGTTCGTACTCGTGCTGTTTCCATAATTATTGTTGTCTTGTTTTGGTTTCTTGCTCATTTTCCTAATCTGTTCCTAGTTCTTACTTCTTTGCACCATGACATTAGTGTTAGTAGGCTTTTCTCGTTGTTCGCCATGGTTTGTCAAAAAAATAAATAACGAAAATCGTCAAAATACTATTTAAAATGACGTCTAATTAATCCACGTAATGAGTCCTCGTAATGGGTCCACGTAAAATTCTGATAAATAGCTGCACCGTTTTTCCTGGAAGCCGAGCCGACGCCAACGTACTTCAACGTAGTTTAGTTGGGTTGCATAGAGGCTAAGCAGACGATTAATAAAGGTAGTTTCTAAACGGTATTTTCATTTGTCGAGCAGAGCTTGCCAGTTATATAGTATAGCCTTTGTGCAGAGCAAAGAGGACCATTATTTTTGTTAAAACGAGAAGGGAAGTTCCATTACTGTTGCGAAATACGGACATTGAACGTTATTGTTGCTGTCTGAGGCTTCTGGCAATAGAATGTCATTAAAAAGTGTCATGGTGATCAAAGTTAATGTAATGTAGTGCTATTTGTTAGTTGTGGTTGTTTTGTCGGTCTTGATAAGTTCTAGGTGGCAAATTGAAGGTTTTTTGTTTTCAAGTAAAATATTCTAAACCATGGTTGTAGTTTCCTATAAAACTACAAAACAGATCTTTGTTTTTTGAAGTTCATCAAACAACTAAGATGATATTACTAAATGTTTGTTGATTGGTTAAGCAATTCCTGTATTTTAGTAATGGATGCATAAGTGCATGCACCACTGCATGTGTTACCTGCAGCAACGTCCTAAACTATTAGACAACCCTGTAATATTTATATTGCAAGCATCTAGGTGGTGGTAATAAGAAATCCAATTTAATTTTTTTATTCAATACATCTAAATACGTAGTGGAGTGTGGAGTACAGGCTACAGACAGCTACAGTTGTACAGTAAAGACTATAAAATTGTGATATATTGGCACGTCTTTAAGACTTAAATTACTGCTGCATCCTCCACCACCACTCCGATACTGGTACATTCTTTTGTGTTATGGTACAAACATAAAGAAAGCATTTTTGGTATGGGTTAGTACCTATCAGTACAGGTAAAATATTGCAATCTAAAGGGTACACACATAAAGAATGCATTTTTAAAGTACTGACAAATCGGTATGGGTCAGTATTGATCATTGTGAATGAGCGCATTAGATTGCATAAGGATAATTTAGCCGTACTGATAGGTACCTGTACCGATTGTCAGTACTTTAAAAATGGATTCTTAAGTGTGTACCCATACTTTGTTCCATCCATATTGGTCACCACTGTTTGAAATTGAGTCCTAAATGTTCAATGGAATTTAGATCTGGTCATTATGGGTAGGTGACGTGGGTGTATCCCACTATTTCCATGGAAATACAAAATAGTAAAAGTGGGACCAGCGTTTTTCACAAAGAATGTTAAGAAGCTGTAAACAAAACAGTATAATTGTGTCATCTAGTATCAAAACCAGCCAGATCCAAAAAAGTCAATTTTACAATAAATTACTTTTTTCTCTATTGCAGCTACAGACGAACCATTTTACATATTTTAAGTAAAATTGCTTTGTTCGAATTTCCGACTAGTCTAAGTTAAATTATTTTCAGGTTTTAAATTATACAACTAAATTATAGGTAAAAAAATGGATGTAGCAAATATTGATATTGAATTATGGATCTGACGGATTTTGTTACTCAGCTCATTGGATGTAGCGGATTTTGACATTCACTTTCCTAAAATACAGGATGTATTAAAAGAGTGGCATTAGTGACTCTGGTTTGAGTATTATATAAAAAAGGGAAACAAATGACTGATAATTAGAGAATATTAATTAAGCTGTAATAAATAAAACTACTTGTGTATTAATAAATTTTTTTTTTATTAATGAGCACAACACATAAAAGGCTCAAATCACCAAGACTAGCAGAAAAAATGTACGTAAGTGAATAAGCAAAAAAAATGTTATTATATAAAATTTTCGCTTTCTTCCAGAGCGACACATTGAAGTTCCTCATGTTCTTCTAAATTGTTATTATTATCTTCTATTTCTTTAAAATATTTCAAACTGTCGATAGTCCTCCAGTCTTTACCGAAGTGCTTTTTCAAAAGGTTAGCAACACCAAGTATTTTCTTAGGGTTTACTTTATTGCCTCTCTGTAAAATTGCAGGTGCCATTTCAGAGATTTTCTTACCTCGTTTTGTTACATATTTAGGTTGCCCAATTTCACTCCGATAATTTTCTTCTCCTTGCACGCTAACATTCTGTCGACCCCTGTGCAGCATAAAACGTTTCGAGGGGTTGAACTTCAAATGCCAAGATCCTGGAATTTTTAGTATTTTATTGACTTCTTTCTTCCAGTCACGCACTTCAACGTCCTCATCGCCTAGATGATAAACAGTCGCATGTTCCTTGAATAAATTCACATAAATTTGTGGATCGCATATGATGGATTTTTTCTTGGTTTCCTTTTCAATCTTTGCAAATATGCGGTCTGGTGGCAAAAACGAGTGGCCTACCATGGGAAATATAATTTCAAGTTGCTTTACATGTGATGGTGCATGAGAAAATAACCAACTGGAGCACATGCCCAAAAGAGTTGTATTCTTATTCTGGCCTCCACAGCCGTCAGCGAATAGTCTTATTTCATAAACATTTTCAGTAATTTCAAGATTGGCCAGTGTATGAAAGACTGCACTTGCAATTTCATTCGACGATTTTGAGTGTTCGTTTTCACACCAATAGTATGTGCGTACATTATCTAATGCTGATTTGGAGGTGCCGATAACAACTGTAAAGTTATACATATTAAATTGTCTACTGAAGTAAGCCGCTTGATCGGGCAATTTGGGTAGTGGATTGTTTTTTTGGCAATCAAAGGAGAGTGACATTGTATTTTCTGGCTCAACTTTTAGTAATTCATAAAAAGCTTTAGCTTTTAAGGTGTGAATTCGTTTTTGTGTCATAAATGTTACCTTTTCCTGGCTTGTGGAGGAAGTTTCTATTTTTCTAGTCAACTCAAAACATCGAGAGCAAGTATCCTTTAATGGCGATCCAAATCCAACATTATGGAAATACTTTTTGTTAAAAATGTTACGGAAAAAGGATTGTTTAACTTTAAGATGTGGTATGTCTTGAACTTGTTCTTGGTACTGTAGGGGTTGATATTGTAATGTGTGTACCGCGAATGGTACACCTAAGTCCCTACTGTCTTGAAGGAATGTTCAAAGAAATACTGGTTTCGGTATTGACAGTTTATTTTACTCACATACACTGTTACACGGTAATTTAGAAATTTGGGATAGCGGCGTGTGGCCGGCTAGCGAGTACCGGAGCGACTGATGACGCTACCGAGTTACGTATGAAATGTCTGAGTCGAAATATTACAATGTAGTGTCGCCTCTAACCCTACATCACACCCCTCCTAAAATTTGGTACAAAAAAAAATTTTTACAATCCAAATTTTAAAACAGAATTTACGTATCAAAACAACCTAGTGCTACTCTACTAGTTACAAGTACAAAATGCAATTCAACAAAAGTACGAATACATTATCAAGGCTGTAATACAATATGCTGTATGTTATGTCTATGACTAACGGTGTGACGATAACTTGAGTACAATTTGTGTGATCTACTTACAATATAATGTTGCTTAGTACTACGTGGTTTAGTTGTTACAAGGCTGTGGGTCTTAGGTTCGATTTCAGTTACATTTTTCATATACATGTGTTAAATTACACTAAATTGTATTTACAGTAAATATGGATATGTTAATATGAGTAAGATAATAACTTGTTTCAAAATACATGTTTGTAATTTTATCTAAATAATGAAATTAGTTACAGTGACATTGGGTTATTTTATTAATTAATCGTCAGTCATAATTCAATCTGATGTTACCTTAACCTACGAAATAAAGTTTAAAATATCATTTAAGAAAATATCACCTTAGTTGATGAAGAGTGTGGTTCACTCTTTGAGACAGGTGTTGGATTTTTGGGTACCACCACGACGTCCTGCAGCTGTGCCCGTATCCACTTCCGACCATATCTGCAGCAGCGTTGACAACAGAGACAAAATATTATTAAAATTACACATACGATTGCTGCTCCACTGATGTATTTATGTTGGTCTACTATTGTTGAAAGGTGTAGACTTTTTCAGCAGGGTGCTACACCAGACTTTGTAGACTGCAGACCATAGGTAATAAACTTCAGGAATTTAGGATGATAAATAATAAGACGAATTTTGAGATGAAAGCTGCGTGTGGAGTGTAGTGCGTGTGGAGTGTAGAGGGACGGAAACTTCTTCTTTTAGTGTGTCTTCAGCAGCGGTCGAGTGAATAATAATTCAAATTTTTAGGTGCGCTATATTTATAAGAAACGCTCCTAGCGCCGTGAGCGGCGGCGTCGAGCCAACATGGAATCTTTGTTTGACCAATCGGAAACGAGTATTAAAGTTGTATATGTGTGTGTGAGACGTAATCGCATGTCTGTATGTGTGTGTAATGCAACTTTATTTATTATAAACGTAAATCGGTTACATAATATGCAGTTAATTACTTGCTTATGATAAAATCTATATATATCTACGTTATATCTTTACTTAGCGAGCTAAATCATAATAACTTGTGTGTTAGATACTAAATAAGAATTAAATGAGATTCTTATAGGTCACTAAATGAGTAACAAGATTCTAATTAGGTTTATAAACAACTAATAAAAATCTAGCAGGACTAACAACTAAAAATAACATGTTTACATAGCCATTTTCTACATGTGTCTAGCCTTATATTTAAGCTGTTATTTACAATCTTCCCCTCGTGCGCGAGCACCAAAACAAAACGTTTTTAGTCCGCTGTTGAGATCAAGATGAGGCGAGAGGCTGGGCGACGAAGTAATCCAGCTGCTGTTCGTACTTCAGTTACTCGAACTCGTCCATCTGGGCCTGGGTAAACTTTCATGATCTCACCTCGAGGCCACACTCCTCTGGGCATCGTGCCATCACATATTACGACGATGTCGCCGACCTTTAGATTTTTGTGCTGAGGATTGGAGCTGTATCGAGGCATTAAGAGAGGCCTGTATTCTGATGTCCAGCGTGCCCAAAAAGTATCGGCTAAAGCTTGAGTGGTTTTCCAGGAGTGTGAGTTCAACTGCGTGTCTTTGAACGACCCAAGTGGTGACATCCCACTCGAGCGCCCAATGAGGAAGTGATTGGGAGTCAGCGCTTCTTCATTTAAGTTGGGATTCACCGGGGTCAATGGCCTCGAGTTTATCACGTGTTCAGCTTCTAGTAACAACGTGTGAAGTACGTCGTCAGGGGGAAACTTCTCTTTGAGAGTGATTCGTAGCGCTGTTTTCACTGATCTGACCATTCTTTCCCAGGCGCCACCCATGTTTGGGGCACCAGGTGGTATCTTCTTCCAGGTGATCAGCTTCCCAGTTGCGAAAGCTTTTAGGTCATGGTCGTTGCCTTGCATGGCTTCGGCGATCTCTTTTTCGGCGCCTACGAAATTAGTTCCGTTGTCGCTGTATATCACAGTCGGAGTGCCGCGGCGAGCTATCAGTCTTCGCAGGCTCATGATCATGGAGGAGGCCGAGAGGGATGTGGCCAGCTCCAGGTGCACTGCTCGTGTGGTGAGGCATGTATATAGCGCGCCCCACCTTTTCTCTTGCCTTCGTCCGACATTGACGTGCATGGGCCCAAAATAATCCACCGCTGTTGCTGTGAAGGGTGGTTGGTTTTGGGCCAGCCTTTCTGCTGGTAAGTCGCCTAAGGGGATTTTTGAGGGAATACCCCTATAGGTCCGACACCATTGGCACTTGTTGCATATATAGCGTATAACACCGCGCAGTCCTATTATGTGGTAGCGTTGTCTCAGTTCATTCATGACAGTTTGATGGTTGCCGTGATTGAAGGTTGTGTGCGTGTGATGCACCAACAGCTGAGTGAAGCCTTCTTTGGCGTGTAGGACTGGCAGGTTGTGCTTTTCTTTTATTCTGCTATCAAGACACAGGATGCCGTTGCGGTCGATCTTCACGGAGAGCTTGTAGAACGGTGACTTCTTTGGCGGTCGTCGTCCAGCCTCAATCGTCGTGATGTCCTCGCCGAACGAGTTGACTTGACTTCTTCTTGCTAGCAATAGTTCAGCTAGTTTCATGTGGTTTGGTGCGAGTTCTTTACTTGTTATTCTTTTGAGTAGTTTGGCTTTAAATACCTCGGCGGCGAGCAGAACGGTGGCAGCAACACGTAATAATCGAGTGTATTTCGAGAAACGTTCTAAACGAGGTAAGTAATCGCTTACGTCGTGCCTAATAGTCACGTGGACTTGTTTTAATACTCTTTCCTCCCCTGAAGGGGGTGGCGGTGGCGCCGCGGCTCGCTTTTCCTGCGGCCATGATGCGGGCTCGCTGGTTATGAACTCGGGTCCACAAAACCATCTATGATTTGAGTCGAAATCGATAGGAATGCCCTTGGTCGCGTCGTCCGCGACGTTATCGGCACTGGGCACCCATCGCCAGTTATTCGGAGTAGTCAGGCTTTCGATTTCAGCCAGTCGATGTGCTACAAACGACTTGAATGTGCGCGGGTCTGATTTTATCCAGGCTAATACTGTTTTAGAGTCTGACCAATAATGGCATTTTATTATTTTATAATCCGACTCGCGCTTGACTGATTCGGCTAATCTACTGCCTAACACTGCAGCCTGAAGCTCTAGGCGAGGTATTGAGATAGGTTTCAGCGGAGCCACTTTGGCTTTACCTGCTATCAGTCGCGATGTTCTTGTACCGTTCGACATTGTACTTACGAAATAAATTGCGGCTGAATACACTTTTTCACTTGCGTCACAGAAAACGTGTAACTCCCCCTCGTTAGAGGGCGTGGCAGGTACGTACCTATCTATTTCTAATTTTTTCAGCAATTGTAAGTTTTTGATAAATGATGACCACGTCACGTGATGCTCGGTTGTGATGGGGTCGTCCCAATCTATCCCGCTGCGCCATATTTCCTGTATGAGACATTTGCCTATCATTGTAATCGGCGAAACTAAACCTAGCGGGTCGAATACCGACATGACCGCGCTAGTTACCTGTCGCTTGGTAGGCAGAGTGTCACCTTGTATGACGCTCGCGGGCGTGCTTCTTAGGTTGACGTTGAAACCTAACGTATCGCGTGCGTGGTTCCATATAAGGCCTAATGTTCGCTCTGTATCGCTTTTCCCTAGCGTGGTCGAATCGCTACGGCGCGTGTCGGTGACGTTACTTATCACTTCGGGCACGTTCGACGCCCATCCGCGTAATTCGAAAGACGCGTCTAAGTGTACTTTGTACATGGCGTTTATTACACGCTTCGCCTCGCTTTCAGTATCGAACGCGCCTAAGTAGTCGTCCATATAAAAATTACGCACTGTGGCCCTCGCGACCTCGGGGTATTTTAGGCCGTGATGTTCTGCGTTTTTATTTTTAACATAGATGGCAGTACATGGGGAGGAGGCTGCTCCGAATATTAACGACGTCATACGGTACTCCTGCGCCGGTCCTTCCCTATCTTCACCCCTCCATAAAAATCGTAGGCTATCACGGTCTTGCTGCGCGATTTTGACCTGTAAAAACATTTCTTTAATGTCGGCTACTACTGCTATTTTTCCTTCTCTAAACCTAACCAGTACACCGAATAGCGATTGCAATAAATCTGGGCCTGGTAATAACGCGTCGTTTAGGCTTTTTCCCCCATACTTTGCGGCTGCATCGAACACTAAACGTACTTTACCCTTCTGCGGGTGCACTACTGAAAAGTGCGGTAAGTACCAGCTGCGTGGCGATGTAGATGGGGTGCCTATCCTTTCGGCGTAGCCCGCTTCTAACAGGTTATTTACTTGCTTGCTATACTCGGACTTTAAGTTTGAGTTTTTGTCTAATTTATTTTCCAGACTGTACAGACGACTGAGAGCTTGTTTTTTGTTATTAGGCATTACCTCGTCGTCTGTTCGCCACAGTAATCCTGCTTCGAACCTGTTGCAGCTCACCTTCTTACACGTTTTATTTAAGATCGCTAGGGCGCGCTGATCTGGGTCAGACGTTGGCCGGCGTGGCTCTATTCCTAACGATTCTAAGCTAAAGAAATTCCTGATAAGTTCTAACGCGGGGTCGACTGTTGGCGTAGGCCGCACGTGATTCACCAACGCTACCGTGTTGCGTGGGCGTGCGTCTTGCCCGTGCAGCACCCATCCCAACTTGGTCAACGATGCTACGGGCTGGGTCTTTTGGCCGATACGTAACTGTCTAGACGTAATTAAATGCCAGTTGTCCTGGCCTATTAAAATAGTCGGTTTTCCCAACTCGTAGCACAGTTCATCCTCTAATTCCGCTAGGTGGCTGCACTGGCGCACTATATCTCTGCTTACCTCCTGCGGAGATAAATTTAAATTTCCTATGGTGTTCGCACTCATAGTTTCTAAGTTTCGACTACATATACCGCGGATTGACAATTTAACGTGACACGACTCCGTATCGTCTATACGATTGCCTCCTACTCCTTCTAGCGATAATAGTTGACCGCGACCTCTATGTATTACGCTGTCTGCCACGCCTCGTTCAACGAGCGTCATGGTTGAACCTTCATCCAGTAAGGCGTAGGTGGCAGTAGAGCCTATGGGGCCGCTTAACTCGACCGGTACTATTTTCAGGTAGGTACTAGACGTATTTACGTGATTCACCGAGCTCACGTTACCGCGGGTAGGCAGAGCTGTATTGTCGCTGCCGTGTAGCATTTTATGGTGTGACGCTTCACACCCGTTAATTCCGCATGGCACATATTTGCACCTAACCATCCGCGTGTGCGAGTTATTTAGGCACCTGAAACACAACCTATCGCGTTTAGCCACGTTCCATCGGTCGTTAATGGTTAATTTCGCGAAGTCTGCGCACTCTGCGGCGCCGTGATTTCCCGCGCAAATAACACATTTTTTATTTATATCTATTTCTACCGACGACTCGTTATTTGGTCGTGATGGGCGTGGCTTCTGCGGTTTGGACGCCTGTTTCTTTGAGCTTGACTTATTTACGGCTGCGACCGTTTTACGTGATGAGCTTGCCTCGATTTCAGAGTCCTCGCTTTCAGAGTCAGAGTGTTGACGACGCGTGCGTTCACGGGCCGTGTTCACCCCGCGCGGTTTCGTACGGTTTTTTCTCTCATCTCGCGCTGTTTCGTAGGCGAACATAGCGCCACACTGGTCGGCCATGATATTCAGAAATCGAGCCAATAACTCTAACTCGGGCGCGCCGGTGCGTTCCGATTTGAATTCGTACCATTTATATTTTAAAATTACGCTGAGTTTTTCTACGATTCGGCTTACTAACTCAGGTGAGTACAGATATTGCGGTTGATTGAGTGATTTTATCGCCGCTACTGTGTTAGATACTCTGCTCGCGAAACTACTCACATTGCGCCCGTCTTCGCTCATACGTGGCATACGTTTTATGTTTTCGAGTTCTGATAGGACGAGTAATTCCGGTCGGCCGTAACGTCTTTCTAACGTGTCTATTACTTCATACGGATCCGATACAGTGAATAATAACGCCCTAACCGTTTCGCGGGCTGCACCTCTCAGTGCTCGTCTCAAGCGGGCCACGTTTTGTACGTCAGAAAACATGCCTACTGTGTCGCTAAAGACAGATTTAAAAGCCATCCACTCGGCAATCGCTCCGTCGAAATGGGGCAGTTCGTGGATGAACTTTGGTGCCGCGGATTCGGATTTATTAGAATTTACCGCCTGCATTATCGCGTTGGCCAGCATCGCCATGTCGCTGCTACTATTCGACGTGTCGTTGCCAACGCGCGGCTCGTTCTTAGTCGCATTAGGTGGTCGCGGCGCCTGTCCCGAGGCTTGGGCGTTATCTAATACTGCTGGCCTTTCTGCTACATACTGTTCCGAAATCCAGCCCTCAACACGTGACTCTTCAACTCTGGGTGGTCGCTCCGCGTCGTTGGAGCTTTCCAGTTCTATTCTGGCTATTTCCAAGCGACTTAAGGCAATTGCGGATGCCGCCTTAGCCCGTGCTAATTCGGAATTATATAACTCTACCTCGGCTTTTAACATAGATAATCGGCTACATGCCCTATCCACGGGAACATTAATTACGGTGCCCGGCGCACTCCTAACCAACGTGTTATTTAAATCGTCGACTTGCGCGGACCTATTTTCGATTATTTTTTCGACACTATGCGTGCTGCTTTCACCGTTCGTGTCCTCTGTGCTGGTGCCCTTACTCCACGTATTTGATTCGGTCGACATTGTCTGACCGGACGCCGGCGTGGCGTCGGTGGTAGGCGTAGATTTGCCTGAACGCAATACACGTGCGTTTTCCATCGTGCACGAGGGGTCCCTAGTCCTACCAATTACTTAGAATTAACACTTTATCACTTTCACTTGCACTGTTCTTCTTGATGTGACGCCTACCTTGCCTATCAGCCTGGCCGGACTCCTAACGCGGTGATGCCGGACCAGGAATGGGAATGCAGGGGATTGGAAAGGTAGGAACCTCCCAGCAGAGGGCGCGGGCGCTCACGGGTGCATCAGAGTGTGGCGGGAAAACCAACACCGTCGTTGCGTACCAACTTGTGGCCCCAGAACGTATCCGCACCGTACCGGCGGGGTCTGACTGTTACACCTGGGATGGTGCGTGGAGCCGTCAGGTACTCCACTATGCCTCCGTACGTAAAGAATGGCCGTTAACACCGCTAGGTGGCCACGTACGTGTGATGGTGATTGCTTCCAAGTAATTAGCAGCGGTTAGGCAAGACCGACTACTAACACTCGCGCGTACTTGTTTCTTTCTTGACTGATGAAACCGGAGCTTATTCTTTCTTGAAAGATCCGGCCGAGAAGGACCATTGAAAGGTGTAGACTTTTTCAGCAGGGTGCTACACCAGACTTTGTAGACTGCAGACCATAGGTAATAAACTTCAGGAATTTAGGATGATAAATAATAAGACGAATTTTGAGATGAAAGCTGCGTGTGGAGTGTAGTGCGTGTGGAGTGTAGAGGGACGGAAACTTCTTCTTTTAGTGTGTCTTCAGCAGCGGTCGAGTGAATAATAATTCAAATTTTTAGGTGCGCTATATTTATAAGAAACGCTCCTAGCGCCGTGAGCGGCGGCGTCGAGCCAACATGGAATCTTTGTTTGACCAATCGGAAACGAGTATTAAAGTTGTATATGTGTGTGTGAGACGTAATCGCATGTCTGTATGTGTGTGTAATGCAACTTTATTTATTATAAACGTAAATCGGTTACATAATATGCAGTTAATTACTTGCTTATGATAAAATCTATATATATCTACGTTATATCTTTACTTAGCGAGCTAAATCATAATAACTTGTGTGTTAGATACTAAATAAGAATTAAATGAGATTCTTATAGGTCACTAAATGAGTAACAAGATTCTAATTAGGTTTATAAACAACTAATAAAAATCTAGCAGGACTAACAACTAAAAATAACATGTTTACATAGCCATTTTCTACATGTGTCTAGCCTTATATTTAAGCTGTTATTTACAATTGTAGACAGCTCGTCGATTCTTTGGTTCGTGCCTGACTGTGCTATGACAATCTCCTCGTTCTTGGTGTTATACTGGCCCATGTCGAATATGATTGTAAGGGTAACTGCTGCTTCAATCGTCTGTCTCGTAGTGACTAATAAAAATTACGACTTACTTCGAATTGAGAATTTGACCTACTTAAAACGTACTGGCGTTTTGACGGTGCGGCCGCTGCGTGTTTTTCTTTTTACGTGGTCATCATTGTTGGCCTGTACGCGTGTTGGACTTGGTACCGCAAATGAATCAGTTGCGTCATCTAGCAAATAAGCAGGTTTGATCCTATCTATAGACACAGTCGCTTGTCGATTAGGGTACTGTATGTCGAAAAACTTAACACCTCGCTTGACTACTTTAAACGGGCCGTCGTACGGGGTCTTAAGCGGTTTTCGAACAGAGTCATCCCTGACAAACACATGACTGCAGATCTGGAAACGTAAACCATTTGCGATTTGCGCGATGTGAATTTGAAATTGGTTTCAAATTTAATATTGACGAACGAATATCTTTTAGTAATTCATTTGCGTCACCAAAACTTAGGTTATAGGTATCAAAAAATTCTCCTGGTAAACGTAGAGTTTTCCCGAAAGTATACTCAGCTGGACTTACGCCGTTTTCACTGCGTCCTGCTGCACGCAAACCTAACATGACAGTTGGCAACTCGTTTACCCATGTGCTGGTGTCTAAACGGGCTGTCAATGCTGCCTTCAGCGAGCGGTGCCATCGTTCAATTAAGCCGTTTGCCTGTGCGTGGTAACTGGTAGTACGAATTTTCTTTACGCCCAAATACCTTAGTAGCTCGGTGAAAAGTTGGCTTTCGAATTGTCGACCTTGATCTGACGTTAGCCTGACTGGACAACCATAACGCGTTATCCAACCGTCGTAAATCACCTTTGCCACTGTTGCCGCCGTGATGTCACGTATGGGAAACGCCTCTGGCCATCGGGTTCCTCGATCTATTAACGTAACGCAATACCTAAAACCATCTTCAGATGTTGCGAGGGGACCGATGATATCCACTTGCACGTGCTCGAAACGGTCTGCTTTCTGGAATTCCTCGTAGCATGAGATGTTGTGTCTACTTACCTTACTCTTTTGACACGGGATACACGTTTTCGCCCATTTACCTACGTCTACGTTCATACTAGGCCAAAAAAATCTATCTGAAATAATTCTGCGCGTTGCCTTAATGCCAGGATGGCTGATGTTATGCAACATATCAAATATTATTCGCCTAAAATTTTTGGGTACGTAAGGTCTGGCTTTATTAGTTGAGATTTCGCAATAAATATTAGATTTGCAAAACGGGAACTTAACACTTATTATTTTAATTTTATTATTTCCATTGTCTCTTGACTGTTGGTATTGTTTGATCGAGTCATCGTTACTTTGCGCTTCGGCAAATTGTTCGTAGTCAAGACCTGTAGGGCAGGAAATAGTCGCGACGCGTGATAGCGTGTCTGCCACAACATTGTTTTCGCCGCTGACATGCCTTATATCGGTAGTGAACTCACTGATAAACAGCAATTGGCGAGTCCTACGAGGTGTTTCAGAATCGGTACTGAGCTTTGTAAACGCATGTACCAATGGTCTGTGATCGGTATAGACGATTAATGGCCTGCCTTCGAACAATTTACGAAAATGCTTAATTGACATGTAGATGGCGAGCAACTCGCGATCATACGTACTGTAACGTTGCTGTGTTTCGGACAAACGTTTTGAGAAATAACCAAGGGGTTTCCACCTACCTTTGTCTAGTTGTTGAAGTACTCCCCCCACACAGGTATCACTTGCGTCCGTGTTGAGCGCAAGCGTCGTGTCCGCACACGGGTACGACAACGTGACCGCGTTCTCGAGCTGCGACTTACATTCTCGAAACGCTGACTCTGCATCCGGTGACCAAACAACGGGTGTTTTGTCGTTCTTTCTTGCGTTATGTAAATACTTAGAAAGAATGGCTTGGCTTTTTACAGCATGAGGAATATGTTTACGATAAAAATTTACCATACCTAAAAATCGCCGAAGTTCGTTCACGGTTTTAGGTTTAGGATAATCGCTGATCGCCTTTACCTTGTCATCCAAAGGTCGAATTCCTTCTGCCGACACGCGAAAACCAACGAAATCGAGTTCTGATACACCAAAACTGCATTTCGCTAATTTGATAGTTAAGCCGTACCTGTTAAGTCGTTCGAAAAGGAGCTTAAGGTGTTCCTCGTGCTCTTCCTCGGTATCGCTCGCGATGATAATGTCATCAATATAACAGAAAAGAAAATTCAAACCCTCCAGAACGGTATGATGCATGAACCTTTGGAAGGACTGTGCTGCATTTTTGAGTCCGAATGTCATTCTGGGAAATTCGAATAATCCGAATGGCGTAATAATAGCTGTTTTTTCAATGTCCGCTGGATGTATAGGTATGAAATGGTATGCCCGATTAACGTCAACACTGGAAAATACTTTCTTACCTGCGAGGAAATAGGTGAAGTCGTGTAGGCGCGGAATCGGATATCTGTCCGGTTTGGTGATGGCGTTTAACTGCCTGTAGTCACCGCAGGGACGTATATCCCCGTCCTTCTTCGGCACAACATGTAACGCGCTGGCCCAAGGACTCTTGGATGGCATACAGATTCCTGCCTCCATCATTTTCTGAAATTCGGCCTTTACCTTTTTGAAACGGTCTGGTGGTAGCGGTCTTGCTCTAGCATGGACAGGCGGACCACTGGTCTCGATGTGATGAACTGTCGAATGCTGAGGAGGGTCCTTAAAGGAGGTCGGTCTAGTAAGATCTGGGAAAGAATTTAACAAATCGAAATACGGATGACTTTCACAAATGGTTTTGACTGACGATTCACAAATTGCGATACTTCCTACTACTTTTAAATCTGTCAAAGTGTCAATTAACTTTTTTGTTCTTAAGTCGACTAACAATCCATAATGGCTTATAAAATCTGCTCCTAAGATGGGTTGTTTGACATTAGCAACAATGAAAGTCCATTTAAAATCACGCCTCAATCTAAGATCGACTGACAAGGAATGAGTACCGTACGTTTCGATTTTAGTGCCATTGGCCGCAAATAAAGCAAAGTCTTCCTGCAAATACTTATTTTTACACTTAACTACAGCGAAAGGAAGTACAGAAACATTCGCACCAGTGTCTACTAGAAAATTTAAGTTATTATTCCTATCAAATATACATAATCGACGGTTAACGATACCTCCGATGCAAGATTCCGTCGTCGTCTGCACGGTTGTTAGTTTTCCGAGTTATTGCCTTTCCAGGTGCACGGTGTTCGGCATTTTACCGCCTTGACGCCGAAACGGTTATGGTAGAAACATAGCTCTGGCTGTCGGGATCGGGATCGCTTTCGACTAGTGCTACGCCCACGCGATCCTGGCGGCGCGCGGTTGACGCGGCTTTGTTGTCGGCCTTCTCGCTCGAAACCTCTGGACTTCCGTAGCTCCGCGACCTCGACGCTGAGCTTGGACACCTGTTCTGCCAAGGAATCACCGCTTCCGGAAACCGACGCCACTACACTGGGCCTACTGGTCTCCTGAATCTTGTCAGCCACGGCTGCCAACTTCTCCGGATCCGTGATCGCTGTCGCTGCTAAGACCGTTCTGACGGTCGATGGTAGATGGTTTTGCCACATCAGTAGCAAAGTTTCCGACGTTACTCTCTTTCCCGCAAAGGTCTGCATGCGGCGAAGAAGTTGAGACGGCTTCTGGTCACCGAGTTGCATGTCTCCGATCAGCTTCTGTATCCGTTGGTTTTCTGACTCCTCGTAAACGTGTAGGAGACGCTGTTTGAGCGCCTCGTATTTGTCCTCCGCCGGTGGGTTGGTCAAGATATCTGCGACCTGTACGACCACCTGCTTGCCGAGTTTCGCGACGAGTAGTTGGAACTTCGAGTTGTCGCTGGCCTTTTGAGGAGCCACGGCAGACTCGAATTGCACGAACCACAGGCTTGGCTGGTCCGTCCAGAAATCCGGGATGCGTGAAGATACCGATATGAGCATGACATCGGGCTTGATATCTTCTTCCTGCTGCTCACGTTTCTCGTTGGACATGGTGGATGAAGGAAATCGCGGCCCGTGGGGTGCGACGTATGAAGAAATCAGCGCCTACGTATATAGGTCGCTAACTTGATGCTCCTCGCTAGCCACGCGGTGAGTTGCTCCGTGCTGCGCGGTTGTACGTTACCGAAAAGTATTTGATTCACAGGGTGTCACCAATGTAGGGGTTGATATTGTAATGTGTGTACCGCGAATGGTACACCTAAGTCCCTACTGTCTTGAAGGAATGTTCAAAGAAATACTGGTTTCGGTATTGACAGTTTATTTTACTCACATACATTGTTACACGGTAATTTAGAAATATGGGATAGCGGCGTGTGGCCGGCTAGCGAGTACCGGAGCGACTGATGACGCTACCGAGTTACGTATGAAATGTCTGAGTCGAAATATTACAATGTCAACTTCTGTTTGCTAATTTTTCTGTACCCTTGTGACTGTTGTGTACTTTAATATGTGTCAAACTTGTATTATCCTAATAAAGACTTATTATTATTATTATTATTATAATGTAGTGTCGCCTCTAACCCTACAGTACATTTTCCAAAGCTTTACAATATTGAGTTCTGGTGGCAAATACAGTCTAATAGATGATTTGGCTCTACAATAATGCGGTTCTGCAGCTTCCAAACTTTCAATAAATTGCTCCACCCTTCTTCGTTTTTCAGCATATCGTGCTATTTTATGATTACCACCGCGATTTTCCTTTGCTGTACTCCCTCCTTCCTTATAAGACCTTTGTAAAATGCCTGTAACTCTATCTTTACCCACCTTTAATACATTTAGAAAGGCAGCTCTGCAAACTCTTATCTGTTTGTGTGGATTTTTTATAGTTAAGTAGTATTCTGCACTTAGATTTTTTGGCCCTCTAGATCCATTTTTTAGTCTAACTCTAGAACTTTTGCAATACGGCAGTGTTGTAGAATGAAATTATCTTGATCAAGTTTATGTCGCAATTTATAAAAATTACGGTGCATCCGAGCAATGTCTTGCGTCTTTATTGTTGAGCAATGAAAAGTTGTATTTTTTTATGATTGCACTGTGGAAGTTGCGGAAAGGATTTAGGAGCATACCTAAAAAAAAAGTTATTTAAATATTTTAGTATAAAAAACTAACCTAAATAACGAAATCTTACAAATGAATTTAATTTTAATGCCATTGACACAATAAAAATTAAACTTAGGTACCAAAGTACATTTTGATTCAAAACTGTAGCAACCTGTATAGCCATTTCAATGAAATTTTAACTTACAAATCTCGACGTTTTATTTCTTAGGCGGAACTTTTTCTATTTTTTTTTAGTAAATCAGTCATTATTTCCAATATTATTTACAAAAAAACACAGCACAAAATCCATATAAATTGAACGGGCGGCCATACTGACGCGGACGACGCCATGACAGTTCTTCGGTCAAAATCCTGTCTTCTAATTGGTCTATTTGGATCTGGCGGCGAATGAACCTTATTGTGCAAGGATCTGGCGGGATTTGATTCTAAATGCAGTTTTTTACCTCAATTTACTAGGGATGTAGCCGGATTTGATACTAACTTGTTAATGGGAAACATAGATTAAAAAAAAAAAAACCACAGAGCATACTTTTTTCATTTTTTGATAAAAATGGATCTGACGGGTTTTGATACTAGACGACACAATTATTAGAAATATAGAATAATTTGTTTTTTAGTGTTTTTGGACTCTTTAATTGAGGAGTCCAATTTCAAAACCCGCCAAAACACTTTTCATTAAATAACGGTAAAACGTAAAAAACGTTACAAAAAGCATTATTCTAAACAACATCTTTAAAAACCACAGTGACAGCTTTATATTGAGACTGGCAATACTTAAGAACTTCGTTCAAGGGAGAATAACTCAAAATAACGGAAAAATAACCATTCATATTTTTGTTTTAGCGGATTTTGATGTATACATTTGATTTTAGCGGGGTTTGAAATAAACATTGTTCGTTTTAGCGGGATTTGCAACTGACAGATTTGTACACGTGGATGGTTTTATGCAGTCAACAATCATGAATACTAAAATGTTAGAAGCAATTTACATTATTTTATACGATATGGAGAATCATAAAAATTAAAAATAAAATAAATTATTTATTAATAAAACTAATACAGAATAATGGATGGAAGATGAAAGAATAGTTCAGGAAGAATATTAAATATGTGTTTCAACATCCTCAAAACCATGTTCACAGTAATGGTCTTCAATAGTATTTCCACTATTGAAGCTACTGACTACTGGATCAACACTTTGCATTCTTTCTTCAATTTTTTTGTAATACTCCAAAGTAGGTAAATTTCTCCATTCTGTCCCGAAATGCTTTTCGAGGAGTTTGGCAACATCATCGACCTTTGCTTTCATCGGTAAAATTGTGTTTGGTAGTATTAACTCTGGAGAAAGCATAGTAATTTTTTTATTCTTTTTTGTAATTATTTTTTTATCATTAAGTTCACTTTTATAATTAATCTCTCCTTGAACCAAAACATTCTCAGATTTCGACCTAGTTAAGAAAAAGCGCTTAGATTTCATAAAAGGAAAATGCCATGAACTAGTGGGTTTGATAATCGTTTCATAACCTTTCTTCCAGTCGTAAACTGGTATTGTTGAAAGGTCCCTGACAGTTCTGTTTTCTTCGAGCACAGAGACGTATTCTGCTGGACAAGTTACAACTTCTTTAGTTTTTAATACTTTTTCGATTTTGGCGAATACACGGTCAGGAGGTATGAACAAATGTCCGACTATAGGGTATATTACTTCAACTTTTTTTACATGTCTAGGTGCTTCACAATACAGCCATTTACCCAACATAACAACCATTGCAGTGTTCTTATTCTGTCCGGAACATCCGTCGCATACCACACGTAAGATCTTGATTTTCTCGTTGAATGTTACTTGTTGTAGGTAATGATACACAGCACTTACAATTTCATTCCCTCCCTTCTTATGGACTACTTCACTCCAATAATATGAATAAACATTTTCTTTGTTTAATTTAGCCTTAGAATTTCCATCTACAATAGCAAAATGATAAAAATTTAACTGACGACTAAAATACGCTGACTGGTCTGGAAGCTTTGGTAGTGGCTGGTTTTTTTGACAGTCGAATGTAATAGTTTTTATGGTATCATCTTCCTCTTGGAGTATTTTATAAAATGCTTTATATTTTAATCTGTGAATTATTTTATTAGTCATAAGTTCATTTCGTTTTCTTGTATCACTTTCAGCTTTTATTTGTTCTTGCAGGGAAGTACATTTGGAACAGACGTCTGTTCTCGGGGAACTAAAACCACTGTTGTAAGATGTATTAAAAATGTTGCGAAAAAAACATTGCTTAACCCTTTGATCATTCTGATGTCCTGCATTATAGACCCGCCATAATTTTCGAATATTAAGCTCGGCTGGGAGATATAATCTTTGTGTTTTTGAGCGACAATAGTGGCTTTCTTGGCACTTAAGTTTTTCAATGAAAGATTCGACTGACACTCTCTTTGTCGCGTATTTTTGGGATTTTCGGTCACCCACTCTCTTTTCTACTGGATGACTTCCTCCACTTTTATAAAACCTGCTCATAATACCCTTAATTCTATCTTTTTTAACCAGAAGAGCATCCAAAAACGTTTTTTGGCAAACTGGGATCATTTGACCGTGGTTTCCAATAACATGATATTTAATCGCAATGTTTCTTTTAGAGTTTTCTTTTTTATTATTAGCTTTTTTTACGTTGCAATATTTTAATATGAAAAGGTCTTGAGAAATTTTAGTCGTACATTTATAAAAATTCCTATGAAATCGGCTTATATCCTGGCGAGTTAATTTCACGCATCTAAATGATTTTTGGTTATGATTGCATTGCGGGAACTTCGGCAAACCTTTGCTTTCATACCTGAAACAATATGTTTTTAATTGATTAGGTCGGAGTAGAGTGGAGAGCGTAGTAGCGAAGCCACCAAACCGAAAAATAAATAAAATGGCTGTGACATTCGGACGGACAGACAGACATGAAGTAACTATAAAGGTGCCGTTTTTTTGCCATTCGGATACGAAACCCTAAAAATAAGCTTATTTAATTTTTATTACTTGGGTTTTACAACATAACATAAACAGTGAGTAAGCTATATATTATTATTATATATTATACATATACCTACATAAAATCTCGATTTCATTTCCCCAGAAATGGATGCAAGAACAAATAACGAGAAAATTGACCCCCGGAATAGTTTAAATTTAGAACTAATAAAACAACTTAAGTCTACTATAGATTTGATAAAATTTTGCATAACACCATCCCCTTCACTTTAACAGGTAGTTTGATACAAAACTTTACGTACCGTTTCTTTTGCTCCGTCGTACGTTTCCATGTTGATCTATCACTTTTTCTCTTCCTGGCATGTTTAGGTTCACATTTAGTAACAAATTGTGTAGAATCATCCATTATTTCTTGATAAAAAACATAAAAAACCGACAGCACTTCTTCACTTTGTTAACAAAATCGCCATACTGACGTTGAGCAAATACCGTGCTGTGATTGGTCGATTTGGATTTAGCGGAATTTGAAATGCACTGGGACTCTTTTAGCGCTGTTTGCAACAAACTGTTACTTTTGAAAGCTGATTTGTTAGGCTTATAGCGGGATTTGATAATAATTTTTAAACCAAGAAAAAAAAAAGAATTATGGCGCTTCTTATTCATGCGAAACAATGTTTTTGTTCAAATATCGTTTTAGCGGGTTTTGAAATTGAACTCCTCAATTATTGAATACTTATTAAATTAGTGTCATTGGACTCTTTGAAAAAAATTTTTGCAGAATTTCATCTATTTTATAATATTTAAAAAACGAAGAACTAGAAGCGTTTTTTATGTTTTCCACCAAGCAGTAACAAAATTTCAGCATGAAGATTTTATTTAAAACTAGATGACCCGGCGAACTTCGAATTTCGAACGCTTAGCTTAAATATAAGGGCCATCTTTAATAAGTTCAGGTGCTTCATCGCCTTGGAGTAATTTCATTTGTTCATCTAAGATCATCTCATCTTTTTGCAATTGGGCTATTACTCGTTTTCGGGAATTATTTGTTATTGAGTATTCGATTAATTTATCACCGTCTTTTATTATGTGCAAAAATTGAACAATGTTTAATTTTTTTGGCACCAGTCTATTTAATTTTCTATTTCAAGATTCCACCGCATTATTAGTGCGGTGACGTTCTCCAAACACACCACACCCTTGAAAAAATATTTTTCATCCAGTAGTTCTCTATGTAGTTCTTAAATTTATTTTCGGCTTCACTGTCACCCATCGCTGCTAAAATGTTATTCCAACCATCTTATATTTTATTTTTGGGCAAAAGCGGCAGTCTGCAAGTAAGTTGTATTATCTATGTCATGCGGATGGATTTATGCCAAGAGATTTAGCTTTCTTAGTCAATGATTTTACAAAATGAAAATAGCAGCCGTTTATTTTAGCTGCAGGAAAACTTGCTGTTAATGCAGAAATCAAAGCCCTTTCAAAATCAACTGTCAATTTAGTAGGGCTCCATTCAAGTAACCTTTTTTTAATAAGATCAAATAAAATGCCATGTGCTTTCCGTGATTTACTCGACAAAAGCGCATAAATCACTGGCACCACTTTGCTATGATTCCTGTCACCACTTTGCTATGATTCCTGTCACTTTCAAAATCAGCGTGGATTGACAATAATTGTGCAAATGGCGCTGGACACGCAAATAATGTCCCGTCAATCAAATAATTGCCGCTTTTTAATTCGCCTCTAGTTTCTTCACGACAAATTATTATTATTAAATCGGAGTCAATATAATCAGCAAGCGCAAAGTCTTCAAATGTTACTGGAATTTGTACTTCTTGAACGGTCTTGTAACACACCTTTTTAACATTTAGAGCTTTGTTACGACGTCTGTACCTACATGGAAGACTTTTTAGAGATAATAGTTTAAGCTCACTAGAACAAATAGAATAATCCTACAAGTACTAAAGTATTGAACTATAATGTCCCCAAGGTAAAGTGTTGAAATTACCTTCAATTCTCTGCCTTTTATCGTCATCACTATTAAGTATAAGCTTATTTATTTTTTGTGTAAATACTTGATGATTTTTAGAACTTATAAAATACATATCACCTCGCAGGTTATCATTAAACATTAATGTCCTTTTATATTTTTCAATATCCAATTTTTTCGTCATCGGCTTTGTTACTCCCTTTGCTTTCTTTATAGTTTTATTTTCAGTACGTACACAATACAACTTAGCTCGTAAACCTACAAATTCTGAAATAATCTCCACCCAATTCGTCTTTGAAATAGCCTGGCATTTTCATGTTGGCTTTAGGTAACCCATATACAGGATGGAATTTTGTAATGCCACCTGGAGGGAAAGCACTCTTAATACTGCAGATAGAAAATTTTACTCAAAGGAAACGTTCCTTTATTTTTGAATAGAAAGCAAACTGCATTCAAAGATTTTCGAAAATTCTTTTCTCCCACATCCGGGAATCGAACCGGCTAAAATCTGAAAAAATTATACCCTGTACTTTTATTGCATAGATCGTTACGGTCAATTATAAGGATGAAATCTCTCTAACAAACATGATAAATTAAATGAAAGGAAAACCAGGAAATTTGAAGTTACAAATTCAATGAGTCAAGTTAAAGCTCTTTAACTAACATCCATCTTTTGTAATGCAGACTCCTTTGCGACATACTCGTAGCTGCGTGTATGAGGTAATTTAAATATGGAATGTTAAATTATAATTTGAAAATTAGATTGTCACAGTTGTTATTCACATTTGATTGTTTTTACAACTCATTTCACATTTTGTCTCACGGTGAAAATGGCTTATCAAGAACAGTTTGATTTAATGGAAGCTTATTTTTTAAATAACAAAAACGTGAATCTAGCTCTGCGGTGGTATGGAGAGAGATATCAAGACCGACAGGCACTAACTCGGTTCGCATTGAAAAGAATGGTAGAAAATTTAATGAATACGGGTGGTTTCAAGAAGAGACGGCAAACTATTCAGCAAAACTATTTCGATTTTGAACTAGATGTTTTAACATACTTTGAATCATTTCCGAAGGCTTCAAGTAGAGATGCTGCCGATGAATTAGGAACAACTCACATTTCATCCTTATAATTGACCTAACGATCGATGCAATAAAAGTACAGGGTATAATTTTTTCAGATTTTAGCCGGTTCGCTTCCCGGGTGTGGGAGAAGAGAATTTTCGAAAATCTTTGAATGCAGTCTGTTTTCTATTCAAAAATAAAGGAATGTTTCCTTTGAGTAAAATTTTCTATCTGCAGTATTAAGAGTACTTTCCCTCCAGGTGGCATTACAAAATTCCAGCCTGTATATTCTCTATATCCTCAAAGTTGCTTGTGTCAAAATAACGAATATTGTTTTTCATATCCCCATAAAAATCATCAGTTTTTACAAAATAAAGTAAACTATAACATCATCAGTATAACATAAAATTACATTATTTTCATACATTTGTTTAATTACAGAATAATGAAAATGAGATAAATGTGTTTTAGAAATTTCAAAAATAGAAAATCCGATATAAATAGGACGATCTAATATAACTTTTGTCTTATTTAATTGAATAGCTACTAAATTTTCGGATATAATTGACAAGTCTTTAAAATGCGGTGCACTAATATATCTTTCAGCGCCATACAATTTGTTGGTTGTATTTAACTGATCCTTCCATAATTTTACGAGCCTAACATCAACTTGTTTCCGCTTGTTTTCAATTTTTTTTCCGAAAATAGAATTGTTTTGTTTCTTAAAAAAATCTTTTTCAAAATCCGATTTAGTATTTTGCCTAAGAGTAGTATTTAATAAAATGTATGGTTTTAAAAAGTTATCTTGATAGAATGACAATATTCTATATATTTTTAACAATATTAAACCATTTTTTAAGCACTCTTGTAAATGTATATAATGGATAACAAAACGATGTTTGTTGTGTAAATTTGCAATTATTTTTTTTACATTTGCTTTGCATAAGAGAATATTTTTCGGCAGCAAATGGCAGATCCGAATGAGCATTATGAATGTTAGGCGGGTAATATAAATCTACCTCTAAAATGTATCCTTTATCACTATTTTTATTAGAGTTGCCGCGAATACTCGCTATTATTCGGTATTCGGCATTACTCGTAATTTTTTTGATATTCGTCGAATACCGAATAATAGCTAGTATTATTCGGCATTCGGCGAATAGTCGTCGAAAATAAACTTTTAACGAACAAAAGAACTAATGAGTTAAAAATAATCATTTTTTTAATTATTTTCCAAAATAAAACAATACACAATATCAATTATTATCTGTAATATGTGCCTGTGCCTATCATATTCATGAAATTAAATTAGTAAGGCTTTTTAATTAATATTTAAAATCCAACAGAGGCAGATTGTGGTGCAAAAAAACATTTTTTTCTGCACGTTCTGGAGCAAGTCGGTTTCGTTTTTCCTCGTAAATTAAACCTGCCTCGGAAAATAGTCTTTCTGAATAAACAGAGCTTGCTGGTGTGATTAAGTATCGTTTAGCAAGCTTACTTAAAATAGGAAATCTATTCTTATTGGTACTCAAAGCCCACCATTCATATGGGTTTATTTTTCTGTCAGCCTTTGCTAATGCGATGTAGTTGGCGATTTCTTCAGCAGTGGCATTCTTGGGTTGCTCTTCAGTAGGTTGCTCTATAGATGATTCTTCAAAACATGCCCAAAATAGTTTATGAGTTTCCGAATCATGCTCACTTTCATTGTCTCAACGAGACCTTTTGGATGCCGTTTCTGGATCCGAATCATCATTTTCGTCATCTAAAGAAAGCCTAAGACCTTCTCTGAGCGCAGCTCTACGGATCCGTTCAACTTGGGTAGCGTCAAAGTAAAAGTTCTTGTAGCGGGGGTCTAAAAATGTCGACAAGTAATATGTCTTCGTAAAGCATAGATCATCCAAGTTAAAACGGGCTTCCATATTTTCTATCAACGCCTTTCTAAAATCATCAACGTGTGCAGTTTGTTGAATCAGCGCATCTTTCATTAGGTATCTGATTAATGAAACAGTGCTAGGTATCACATCTGATATGGGTGCATATGTGGAACTCGTGATTTTTGTTATCTCTTCGAAAGGTTTTAAGAGCTTTATCAGATGTTCTATAACCTCCCACTGATCACTGGTCAAATTTTCAAAATTCACGCTCCTTGATTCTGAAATATACACCGAAATTGCTCTTTTTTGTTCAGATAGACGCTCCAGTAAGTAATATGTTGAGTTCCAGCGAGTTTGAATATCTTGAATCAGTTTATGGTTAGGAAGTCCGAGCTCAGATTGAATACTTTCAAGTTTTGTATATCCTGAATGATTAAAATGTGTCACTATGCGGCGGGCACTAGTAAGAATTTCTTTTATTGGAGAACTGTTATCTAATGCATTATTTATCACCAGCTGGAGAGTATGTATAAAGCAACGCTGTGAAGGAAGTAGAGTTTCCTTAACTCCTTTAACCATATTCGCCCCATTATCGTGAACAATCGCTTGAATTTTAGTGATGGGTATGTCCCATTTCGTTACACACTGTAACAGTTCTCTTTTGATATTTTCTGATGTGTGTGATTCAGGAAAATGCGCCATGTTTAGATCGGCATGATTCAGTTTAAAGTTTTCTGATATCCAGTGTCCGGTGAAACTCAGAAATGCAGCATTATTTACAGAAGAAGTCCAAAGATCGCTAGTGAATGCTATAGCTTCAGCCCTTTCTAACTCGTTTTTTAGTTTGCTAACCACTCTCTCATACATGTCTGGAATTATTTTCTCGGTAAAATATGTCCTGCCAGGAATGGTGTATTGCGGCAAAGCATTATTAATAAGACGTTTAAAGCCCACATGATGATCGACGATGGAAAGTGGCTCGTTGTCCACAGCGATCATTTCACCAATCAAGTAGTGATATCTTTTTGCTCGGCTATCGTTGATGTCCCAAAGCTTTTTTTTTTCAAGTAGTTGTTGCAGTGACTGTTGCACCAAAGGCTGACTGGGCAACTGGGTGGATGAGGTTGAAGATGATTCTGCGGGAGCATTATGTTGAGCATGACTACTTGAGCTTCCATAAATTTTACAATACTCATCTGCGAACAAAGAAAAGAACCTTTAATCAGGAACGTAGGTAGCGGCAATTATTTAAATAATGTGCTACAAAACTCACAATAGTACAATTATATACTTCATAAATGAAAATAACTTTTGAAACAAATATTATATTATATAACGTTCTTATTTTATTATTACTTAGTAACGGTAAAATAAATAATATAGGTAAAAAAAACTAACCTGGGTGTTTGAATTTCAAATGATTCTGCAAAGCCGTTGTTCCTGCTTTTTTTGCTGCTCTACTTATTTTTACACCACACAAAACACATTTTGCACTGTTCTCTTCCTCTTCAAAATGTAGCCAAACATGAGATTTTTTTCCTGGGTTTGGCATGATTGTTCTTTTTAAGTAACACTTTAACTAATTAAGTATTCATCAAGTCTTTAATTCAATAGCAATTTTCAAATAAGTATAGAAATAAAAAATAAAAAAACGTCAACCGATATCGAAAATCAATTAACAAATGCGTGCCGCCTATCCTAAACACAAGCGTATTGATTGAGCGGGAAATCCCCTACAATAATAATCGCTGGGTTATACAAAACGGGGTATTCCCCGTAATAAACTAAAGAGAAAGACAAGAAAAGGACAAGGCAAGCACAACAAGACCTTACAAGAAAAGGTAAATTTAATTTTCCATTTTTAAATGCTGGCAACCCTGCCAGCATTTAAAAATGGAAAATTAAATTTAATACATATATGTAGGTATGTATAACATGAAACAGATTTCTTTAACTTTATTGTTTTCTTTTCTCACAACCTTAGAAGAAATTAGAAATATTTTTAATGTGTTTAATGTTTTTTTTTATGTCGAATAGTAATGTCGAGTTATTCAACTATTCGCCAAAGTGAATGGCGATTAATCGGTATTCGATTATTCGCTATAAACACTATTCGCGGCAACTCTAGTTTTTATCAACATCATTATTTTATATTGAAGTTATTTATTTCATTATCATTAAGAAATTGGAAGTTACGCATTGGAAGTTTCTGCATCATTGCAAAACCGTATAAATTTACACAGTCCAGATAAATAAGGTATGTGCTTGCCTTGTCCTTATTATACGATGATTGATATTTGTTATTAGCTTTGGCATATCTTAATGAGCATTGAGCAAGACCTCCTCGAATTCCATTTTCTAACATTTGGTACATTTCTACATCATATATTAAATCATGCTCTACTTTCGTATACATTAGCATAGCATCCCAACTTAACGATGGTGATGAAACATAATAGCATGGGTCTAAATTATAATAAAGTAAACTCATTTCTCTAAACTTTTCGAAAATATCGCATAATAACACTGCCATCCCTACGAAAAGTGCAATAACTAGGTCAAACCTGATTTCGAGATTAACGCGGGAAAAGATTTTATTTTTATTTTGATTGTATCTCCATCACTATACATGGTATCGGATTGAAACTTTCACTACACGATGTAAAACAATGTAGAGTATATTATGTGGTACTTAATGTTTGTTCCTGAATTTATTCCCGATATAAAAACCAATAAATACAATAATGGTAAGTATTATTACTATGTAGAAAGAATGTTTACTAGTCATAACCGCAACAAGTAACCTATTTATTGCACTAATGGTTAGGAAACCAACATGATGCATTTTTGACTAGCAATTCATTTTTTTAACTGGTTCCTAACCAAATATGCATTAAGTTTCTTATTTATTGCGGTTTTCATTAGTAAGAGACAAGTTTAAAACGCCAAAATTTTAACTTGTTACTATTACAAAAACAGAGATGTTACACTTTTATGTCAAATACCTATGAATAAACAGAAGTTTGCAAAACATTATTTTACCTCTTACCGATTTAGCATGAAACTGTTTTCGGTAAAGTCAAGTCTACTCATAATATCTGCGTTCAGTTGTGTTTTTAAAATAATGTGAAATCGGTTATATTTATAATTTAATGAATAAAAAATAATTTATCATATTAAATCTTTTTTATTTCTAACTAAAAAAGTACAATCACAATGGTAATCACTTCGCTATTTTACTTATTAATTCTGGTCTATTAGCCAGCATTTAAAATTCAACGGTTACTACAATTAAATAACAAACATTTCAAAATTAATCTTAATAGTAGTTAAAGTACACAATCGTTATTATTAAAAACGAACTTAAAAAAATGTAATCTACTTTTTTATTTTAAGACACAATTTGAGATCAATGTTTTTTTCAGTGTAACTTATGACTAATTAAATATTTTTAGTCTAGGTTCAAAGCTCGGGACGTTTCAGGTAAGTTTAACCAAAGACCTCTCCTGGTTTCAGGCATCAAAGGTACTAAGTCGACTATTATTCTATCTTTTCGTTCTTTTGTTATTCCTCTCGGTGAATTCTTGTTTGCAAAATTAGGAAAGCATTTGTTTTTAATTATTTTGACTTGTAGAAAATCTAGTTCTTTCCAATCAGACACGTGGGTAGCTTTTTGCTTTATGGTAAATGCTCCTCTTTCGGCTCTGACTGCCATGATGTCTTTTAGATAGACTCTGGGTTCCATGTTTCGAATTTTATGCTGAGACGACACATCCTCATAACTATAAAAATCAGATACTGTCATCACTCTTACTATGTTTGTTTTTGAATTGGCCATTTTTACCGAATCTACTAAGTCATCAAAATCATAAACTTTCTTTTTCTTTTTTAATGCCATTTCTACCTGATGGTGAAAGCTATCAGCCGACATGAACGTATGGCCTGGTTCAAAATATTTTACGGTAATTGATTCGGCAGCAATCAGCTGACTATTTACTATGTTCACCAGAAAACACATAAACGCCCAGTTTTTGTTTTAGGCCGCGCAATTGTCGGCCCATACAACGATATGTTTCATGTCGCGTTCATGTATAAAAAACGATCTGAATGCTGAAATTATATCTTCTTGGCTTCTACCAGAGACAGTTTCATTCCAAAGCACTGCATAAGGAACATTTGTACCATTACTACCTCCAAGTGGAACGAAACTTTCGTTAAATGTAATAACACGAGGACAAAATATCGCTGTTTTATATTGGTCCATTCGTGGCAACATGATTACTTTCTGTAGATCTACAGAAAAGTATATGCAGTCTTTGTCAGTAAGACCTTGCTCTTTGTCTCGTTGATATTCCTCTCTGGATTCCGTGTATCGTGACTTATGTTTACTGTTTTGGATACAGAGGTCACAGTTTTCCTGAGAACACCCAGTATGTGATTTAAAGAGAGCACATTGCTCACATTCTTCATGCCCGAGATGAGCAAAGGAAATATTCATTTCTTTTACAACCTTTCGATATGTTTCAAAAGAGACCGACATATTGGGATATTTTTCAATGAAGCATTGATGCATCATTGTTACATTGATGTCACTCGGCAGACAAAGTTTATTAGGGGCATGTTCGCGACGGTAATGTGAAATTGTTGGATTAAAACTTTGTATATGATCCTTGATTACGTCTCTGTCTATGACATTTTGGCGTTTGTATGATCCTCGTTTATCTTTTTGATTATCAGTTTCCTTACTGAGTGCCGAGTTAATATGTCTGTTATTTTGTGGGTTGTAACCAAGTGTCGTTAAAAAAAAAGTTTTGCAAACATCAATTTTTTCATGTTTGACTTGAAAATGATAGTAATACGAAACATCTCTTCTCTTATTTCGACCTTCCTTAGTAGTTCTTGTTTTTATTTCCTTCGATTCGACCATTCCTTTAATGAATAAACCTCTGACTCCCAATCTAATCTTATGTACCGATCATGTATTTCTCTTCTAATTTCTTCAGAAATCTTAGTTGTGCATTTTTTACATTTACCATCACACGGTGGTTTCAGTGACAGCTTTTCATCAGCATTTTCTTTTTTCTGTCTTTGTCGATCCGCAAGGGATATATCAAATCTACGTCTTTTCCTTGGAAAGCCCGCTTTAGTCAGTCCTTTCTCATTCTCAGGTATTACGTATTTTTCTACTTCACTATTTTCACGTTCAGTCTCCTCATGTTCAGTCTCTTCACGTTCAATCTCCTCATGTTCAGTCTCTTCATATCCAGTCTCCTCACGTTCAGTCTCCTTACGTTCAGTCTCTTCATGTTCAGTCTCCTTACGTTCAGTCTCCTCACGTTCAGTCTCCTCACGTTCAGTCTTATCATATTCAGCCTTTTCACGTTCTGCTTTTTCACGTTCAGTCTCCTTACGTTCAGTAGTCTCCTCACGTTCAGTCTCATCATATTCAGCCTCTTCTCGTTCAGTCTCATCTTGTTCAGTCTGTTCACGTTCTGTCTTTTTGCCTCTAGTTTCTTTATGTTCAAGTAAATTTCTTTTAATACAAATGGGTGAATCAGAATCAGAATCTGAAATTATAAAATCTGGGATATAGTCTTTATCAATGACACTATCGTCGGAATCTTCAAAATAATTTACAGGTCTGTTCATGTTTTCATATTCTTCTTCGGATGGTAGGGTTTCATAGCACTTTAGAGAATGTCTGGTAACAGTTGTTTCAAAAGATTTGACTTTTTGAACAGCAGACGGTTTAATTATTGATGGCCTTGGAATCAGCTGATGGCTGGTAGGTTCAGATGGAGAAACATGTGGTTTTGAGTTTTGTTTTTGCGAAATAGCCAAAGAAAGAATTTTGTCTCTTCTGGACATGGTGTTGCCTGAAAAAAAGAAATATTATGCTTAGGGACAAAAAATCAACAGGCGTAAAGAAAGCATAAAACACACACTGATAAATATAAATAAACATAATAATACTGGGTATTGCCTCAATGGTCAAGCGGTCACAAGCGCCTAATTCTCGTGCCGGGCAAGTGTTATTGGATTTTTCTATCGAGAAATTCTTAAGATTTCCACCTACCTATTACAAATGGCTCTTAACCATCGTGATAAAACATCCACTACGCTACCCGAGTGTGGAGTAGTAAACTATATACTTATATTCAAGAACTTGCAGGCTTATTATAGGTTTTCTTACTTTTCCCTTCACGGTCAGAGATCGTGTCAATGAAAACAAAAATAAAAACTGGAAAAGTTAGTGATGAGTACCTGAGATTGAATCCGAGTGACTTTGAAGTCTAAAGAGAGATGCCACACGAGCGTTGCTGGTGCGCTGTGACGCCTGGACGGTGACGCTACGAAGTTCTATTATAATATAAACGCTTACATATTAATCGTTTTAATCCGTTGGACCAATGATTTATCTTACAAAATACTATTTATCAAAAGCTTGCACAGTATTGCACTTAAAATAAAAAAAGGAAGTGATAACGTAATAATAGCAAAATGCAATTAACCGGTAGAAGCGCCACGAGCTAGTACGCAAACGTCGCGCGTCGTAATCGTCGGTCGGTGCGTACCTAACTACCTACACTCAGCCGCGTCCGGCGCGCGGCGCGCATTTTGCATTGCCAATCAAATGGTGTATAAAACGATGGAGCGTGGTCAACGGCCGTGTGGCATCGCTCTTCAAAGTTATATCAACTTTTAAGTACATAAAATTAATAACTAAATAAAGTAACACTGGCTAATAACATCATAGCGTATATATCCGTGATATGTAAACATATTGTAATATTAAATACGTTAGGTACTTACCGCCCAAACTGGTCGCACGTGCGTGTGTTCGTCCGACTCGAAGTAAGCGAGCGCCGCGACTGACGTTTGTACGAAATATTTTACTCCCCCCTCACCTCCTGGTGCTAGTTATAAACGCAATAAATAGTGAATTTATTGCAATTTATTTCGCGTAGGTATACTGTATTCGTTTAATCTTTCTACAAATAAATGCAATATATCTACTTACTAAATCAATTTTAGTATTCATCCCATAATTATTAGTAAGGTCCCTTAAGATAACTGCAATAACTCAAGCTTATTGTACTTATAACTAGTAAATGAGAATCACAAAAAACTAAATATGGTAGTTATAAATGCAATAACTCTACTTATTGCAGAAATAATTAGCAAATTATTTAATACCAAAAATAAGGATCCGTATCATATCTGCAATAACTCAAACATATTGCACTTATAACTAGTCAATCAATATTACAAATGTCGAACTAATCTCAATTTGGTGCAAAACTCGAGTTATTGCACTTTTCGTAAGGACGGCAGAACAGTACATCACATTTTAAATAAAGGTCTGTATACTCTCCTAAATTTTTTATTTTAAAAGTTTGCCATACGTTTAAAGCGTGCTGATAATTGTCGGCTGAAATATTTTCTCCCGTTAGTTTATTGAAAAATTTTGACTATTCTGGCAGTTGGGTTTCATCATATTTTTCCCATTTGTCTACATAATCATAAGAATATACACCTTTTCTACACGCTAAATTATATAAACGATCGTGATTAAAAAACAAGCGCATGTGTTGAAAATCATCCGAGTGTAACATTTTTACCAATTTATCTAAACTAGTATTTAAAAAGTTAAACGAATCAATAAATTTCAACTGAATTATATTTTTATTATCAATAGGCATGATTTTTGTGAACGATATGTACTTTTCTTTCGATTTAGGAATAAAAGTTATTTTGCCAATTACATCCGACAGCTCTTTTATAAATAAATGAGAATCATATTCAGATAGATTGTGAAAAATTATAGGTATGAACTGGCATTGTTTCAAATTTAAATTACAAGCATTGTGTGCAGGACCTCTATATCTACCTGTGAAATGATCATGATCTTTAACTTTTTTATCATTTTGTGCAAACTTGGTTTTACATATGTGGCATAATTGAACTGTTTTGAATGATTTAACTCATCAGAAGTAAGAGGTGACATTGGCTGTTTAATTTGTAAAATTTTATATAGCCTTTTTAGGTCATTTGTAATAGTTTCAACAAATTTTTGTGCACAGTTTGGACCTCTATAGCTAACAAAATCATTTAATTCAGGTTTAGATTTGCAACAAATATAATAAGCATACGATGATGCTTGATGTGACTGTACAGATTCAGTAAAAAGCGATTTATTTTTGTCTGAGTAATTGCAAAGCAAACTTTAAAAATCTCCGTATACTACAATTGGAATTCTTTGAATTCTTTCAAAGTTCGAAAATTTTAATTTGCTATGTTCATCAGGCAAAACTGTTTTTATTCTACTACAATCGTGATTTAATAATTTATCTTCATTTTCATAATACAAAAAACACTCATCACACAAAAATACTTTAGATTTATGTTTGGTTAATTGTCTATGCACAAGGCGACTAAAGTTTTTTATTAAACAAAAATGGGCTTTATCGTCTTTCGTTATGTACAACAAATTGACATGTGTAAGTTTTTGTTCGCGTGTCAAATATAGAGGACCCGTTACATGATTATTAGCTTCCAGACCATAAACATTCACACTTAAAGAAGGATTATTTTTCTCAAAGTTTTTAATATCATCGAAGCTTGGTGGAAAAGACATCGCATTTATTTTAAAAAGCAACGTATAGTGTGGGTACGATTGCATTCTATTTGCATTTAGTCTTTTTGGGAACATATGGGCAATAATACACCACAAAAAACAATGATTGTCATTATTGCGGATATTCAAACATGACTTTGTGTTTTTTATAACCTTAGGCAATTCTAAGTACATATGTTCCAGCTCTTAAAGGATTGTACTCGTTTATGTTTATTTCCAAATGGTTTATACAATCAATAGTCCATTCAGCAAGTTTAAACTCTAAACATTTAGATATTAATTTTTCAGAGCATTTAAAATACATTTTATAAATATTTGTATTCGGAACTGCTATCATATATTTGGTATTGAAAGATTTCATAGAACTTTCATTATTTTTTGGCAAAATTTATGACACAAATAATTCAAAATTGACTTTAATTGCATTATGTTTTTGAATCATAAGATTGATAATATCACATACAGATTTTGAAATTTCATTTAAAACGTTTCTAGAGTTATTGTTACTTCACTAGATTTAAGCGGATTCACTTTGTAACTTATGATTCTATTTTTAAACGCTGTAGCAATAATTTGAATATTTTCGAATTCAGAGCAGAGCAATCGATTAGATTTATGAATATTTGTTCTACTGTGTGCTGATAATTTTGAAACATAAATATTACAGTCTTTACAAAAAAAACATTTTATTAACTTATAAAAACTATTTTTTTCTATTTCAGAATTTCTTATTTCGGGTTTTAAAAAATCTCATATTTTTATTTCAGAATTTCTTATTTCGGGTTTTTAATTTATTTCAGCTTTTTAGCTTCTCAGTTTTTAATTTCGCATTTCAGAACTCTGAAAAGTACATGTAAAATAATTATTTTAAATAAAAAAAAATCAGAATTTCTTATTTCGTGTTTTTAATTTTGTTCAAGTTTCAATTTCTAAATCTCTCATTTCAGCTTTTTAAACTTCTCAGTTTTTAATTTCAGAATTTCTTATTTCGTGTTTTCAAATTTCTCAGTTTTTAATTTCGCATTTCAGAACTCTGAAAAAGTACATGTAAAATTTGGTGGAGTCGAGAAACCTATGGGTATCAGGAGTCCGTATGGTCGCTCCAAGGCTTGCTCCGTTGCCCCAGGCATAACAAAGCCACTTTTCTGTGGCGTGGAGGCGTCATCATAACGTGGGCAGTCGGCTCCTGATACTGTTGCGGGGTGACTTTTATTACATCAACTGGTGATAGTACCGGACTGGGTGTTTCCATCATTGGTGATTCCACTGCAGGCAAGCACACACTGGATAAAATACCCGCAATATCCTTGGGCTCTTCCGGACTCTCTGGATTCAGATCGTAGATGTTATGCGGCTCATCAGTGAAATTACAGGTTCTCTGGGGTAGGTCTAGCACTAACATAGCATCTTCTTCTATCTTTTATCTTCTGCCATCATGTGTCTAAAAAAGACAGTGAGGTATTACGTAGATAATCAGAGTCCTGTCTTTTCTTGCTTCCTTGATATGTCGAAGGCCTTTGATATGATTAATTATGATATACTGTGGGGTAAATTACGCAAAACAAATATGCCATTAGAGCTCATAAATATATTAAAGTACTGGTATGGGCACCAAGTGAACTGTGTGCGTTGGGCGGATGCTAGTTCTGATGAGTATAAGTTGCAATGCGGGGTCAGACAGGGTGGTTTGACTTCTCCGATTTTGTTCATTAGTGAGCTCAGTAGCTTGCAGGCCGGTTGTTATTTAGATAGAGTGGCTTTTAATAACATCAGTTACGCCGATGATATGGCTCTCTTGAGCCCTTCAATATCAGGCTTGAGAAAGCTGTTGGATGTTTGTGAGAGGTATGTTGAGGAGCACGGTTTAAGATATAATGCCAGAAAGAGTGAGGTTCTTATTTTTGGAGCAAAGTCCTCAGATAGGTTTCCTTCTGTAAAGCTAGCAGGTAGTGTCTTGAATCGTGTTTAACAATTTAAATACCTTGGCCATATTGTTACCGCAGACATCAAAGATGACCTGGATGTAGAAAGGGAGCGAAGAGCATTGGCGGTTCGATGCAACATGCTTGTCCGTAGGTTTGCTCGCTGTACGTGTAAAGTAAAAGTGACGCTTTTTAAAGCATATTGTCAGACACTGTATACGTGTAGCCTCTGGACAAGCTGTACGCAGAGAGCCATCAATGCTCTTCGAGTTCAGTATAACAATGCATTCAGGATGCTGCTGGGGCTGCCACGCTTCTGTAGTGCGTCCGGAATGTTTGCTGATGCGCACACTGATGGCTTTATAGCTATCAGACGTAAGCGTGCTGCGTCGCTACTGCAGAGGGTCCGGGGCAGCTCAAACAGTCTTGGAAATTTGATTGCCCGTTTATGCATTTCATGTCAAACCTACATGTTTTACTAACATAGTTTTTAAAGGTCATGTTTACTAACAATTTATATGGATGTAAAATAATTTATCTGAAATAAAATGATTATTATTATTATAAATCCTACCCCAAGTAGTGTCCTGTTTTCTCGGGCTTCAGGGAAGATCACAAATGAAGTGACCACATCTCGGCCATAAAGGTTGACGATCGTCTTAGCTGTTAGTACGTCCTGCCTCCTTGGTACTCCGTCGGCTAGGGTTATGTACATACCTTCCTTCTCTAAATCAACGCCTTTTTGTTCCAGCCGTTGATAAAGTTGATAGGAGGCGATACTTGATTTAGCACACGTATCAATATACGCCGTCCCACTCATTCCTTCGATGGTAACAGGTACCGTGGGACGTGGTCGTACATCTGCTGTCATGTCGACAGCCGTTAGCGACTCCTTGTTTTTACATTTTGGACAAAATAAAAGTTAAAACTTGCTTGCGAGAAAGTATTACAACTAACATACACAAGTAGAACTACTTACAGTAGCCACCTGCGCTCCCTTCTTACATGCAGGGGCGTCTCCAGACCCCAGCCCTCCGGCAGGTCCTCGACGTTCATCACATTTAGGCAAAAGTACAAAACGATTAAATTGTAGGTATATACTCGTATGTGTGTGGAAAAAGAAAGGTTTAATTTTGCTAAACTAACTCTTCAATGTTGTATGGCCCCGGGCGCTCATGGAGGAACCTGCGGCCTCCGCGCCCTCTAACAAGGCCTGTAGTGCCACCCCAATCTGTCGCCTCCTTCGCCACCACCGCCGCCTCCACAGCCTCTGCAGCAGCTGCCCTGCCACCTCGCACACGCACACGCACACTCCTACCACGTCGATTCATGAAAACATAAAATATGCGCCATAGTTATATTCGATACATAAAAACCAGTTTTGCCAACTATATTTTTACGAACCCACCAAATGTGGCCTCGTGGCCCACCAGAAAACCACTAAACCTATCGGTCTCGCAAACCACCAGAAAACCACTAATTCAACTCAACAAATTCCGTGCTAAGTGCTCATATCCCTAAATGTTATTTGGAAATAAAACAACAATATTGTAAATAGAAATAACGATTAATTTTTGTAATCACAAAATAGAACTGCCTACTATCTAAAGATGATCATCTTCAGAAGAGTCACTTTCATTTGCATTTTCAGCATTTTTTTAAGAATAGATTTCCTTCGTTCCAATTTTCTGCACTACACTATTTTGGTAATATGTACACACATCAAAAATGTCTAGGGATCAAGCATTTTTATGCGGATTTCTTGAGATTGAGATGTGGCTTTGTAATAAATTTATGATTTTATAAATTTATATGGATCCTTTTTGGTGCATTTCATAATTTGAATCAGGAACTCTCAATCAAATTCGAGTAAAAGATGAAAATAAGCTGTCAATATTTTCCCTATAAAAACATACAACGCATTGAAGACATTATTAGTGCTACTGTTTCCCTACTACTGATTAAAACCAACGTTATTATGGAGCGGCGACGTCATTTAAGCAGGGAAGAAATGCTCAGAGCCGTGGGAATGATAGAAGCTGGTTCCCGGCAACGTACTGTAGCTTTAGCTCTGAATACAAGTCAGAGTGTTATCAGTCGACTTTGGACACGTTACCGAAGCACTGGTACCGTGGCTGAGCGCCATGGAGGACGGTATCGCTGCACCACACGGAGACAAGACCGATACATTCAAATCTTAACTCGAAGAGCTCCAACAATAACCGCCATGATGTTAGCCGTGAGGCTTCATCACTCTTCAGGGAACTTAATTAGCGACCAAACAGTCAGAAACCGCTTGCATGAAGTGAACCTTCATTCCCGAAGACCGCTACGGGTACCACCTATAGCAATGCACAATCGTAGGATTCGATATCAATGGGCTCTTGAACACAGAAATTGGGCAGAAGAACAATGGCGTTTCGTGTGCTTTTCTGATGAGTCTCGTTTTGGTATGAGACCGGATACAAGACGTATACGACACTGGAGAACCCCTGGACGCCAACAGCGATTAAAATCCTGCCAGGAAGTCCATCCTTATAGTGGTGGAACCATCATGGTATGGGCGGGTATTTGGATCGGCGGAAGAACTGAGTTGATTTGGATCAGAGGCAACCTCAACGCTCAAATTTATGCTGAGACGATTGTATCAGACGTCATCGTTCCTCTACAAGTGCAAATCGGTCCCTTATTTCAGTTAATGCATGATAATGCACGACCGCACACCGCAAGAGTTGTAAGACAGACTCTCGCCGCAGCTAACATCAATGTCCTGCCCTGGCCTGCTCAGTCGCCAGACTTGAACCCGATTGAGCATGCATGGGATATGCTACAGAGAAGAGCTCTGCCGAATATGGAGGGTATCCAGTCGCAAGAAGACCTTTTTTTGTTGTTGCAACGAACATGGGCGGCCATTCCACAGCGTGATTTGGATGAACTCATTTTGAGTATGCCAAACCGATGTTCTTGTGTTGTTAGTGTTCGCGGTAGAAACACGGATTATTAATTGTTTAAGTTACCCAATAAAATTTTAAAGAAAACTGTTATTTCAGTCTTTTTTTCGAACTCTAATGTTAGTGGTTCAAATGTCAAAAATCCCTTTATTAGGAAAATGGCAAATTTCTTTATTAATGCAAAGGTGACTTGGTTTATCGTTACTGTGACAAACGAAAACACTTTATTTGATGAATCCTTAAAGAAAATTTTAATTAATATCAATCAAGAGAAAAGTTATTGCAAAAATATATGTTGATCCCTAGATACTTTTGATGTGTGTAGATATTGCAGCATTTGCTTTCACGTGCTAAACCAGCACGAATTGCGATATAAGAATTGAAGATAGAAGCTCTTATCTTCATCCGGTTTTTAACGATACGGTGAACTAGCAACAAAAAAAATTACCCTTTTCAATCATTTCTGAGTATTTTTGTAAAACGAACTAGTGGTTAGTGGTTTTTGTGGTACCTTATCACTAATTAAAGCAATCAAAGCCACTAGAAAAATCCACTAGCCACTAAATCCAATATTTACTCGCTAAAAGGATGGTCTAAACCACCAGAATTAGTGGAAAATTCACTGGTTTAGCAAAACTGATAAAAACACATGTAATAGCCATAGTTTGCATTTCTATCAATAATTAGTGCCAAAATACCGCCAAATGTATATAATATTTAAGCGTTTCTTCAACGATTTTTCATGTTTGTTGAAATGAAATGACTATTTCTGGCCGCGTTCTCCTGTTTCTATAATAAAAAATGTTTATTACTTACCCAGGCATGTTTGTCAACACAATTCACAAAAAAACACGTATGGTAACATAACGCGTTTAAACTCTTTGTAGTCTATGTAGCCCTAACTCCAGTAAAATCCTCGATTTTTTTTCTATCAACCTCACTTGGTTTTTTTTCTTCTTGTGTTAGGTAATGGAATGGATATTGTGGTTTTACCAAGATCGTCTGTGTATGATCCTGACTTGCAATGGTCAATTCTTTGACAGTAAAATTATTTGTAGAATCTATAAATCCTTGTTCAAATAAGGGTCTTCATGATATCTTTTTAACAATGTTACTTAATGGTTTGTATTCAACAATGCAATCGTTCAGAATGAGATAGTATGCTGAAGTTTGATCTGGTATCTCTAAATCACTCTCAATTTCTACTCACATCTACAACCGAAACAGTCTTTATATTATCTGCTTGTCTAGAGCAATCGACTACAAACACCGGTGCTAAATCTCTAAATTGTTTCTCGCGTAGTATGGGCTCCGAGCGACGTCCGTAATACGACTGTATAAATATGATTTATTGCTTGTATATTAAAGCGATTCTGTTATTAGCAAAACTCACGTTTAAGTTATCATCTGAAAACTAGGTTGATACACTATACGTCTCGATTATGATAGTGATCGAATTGAGACATGTCAGAACTTGCATTGTTTTTTCTATTTGTCTGTATATCAATAATGACGTATCTTGGTTTTTCTATTTGAGATGAAGTTTTGATAGAACAGGTATGTTTTGTAGTTTTAGCTGGATATTCATACAGATCCCAATTTTGTAAATCATTTGAAGTGGACGATCTTTTTCTAATACACACATCAAAAGTATCTAGGGATCAACATATATTTTTGCAATAACTTTTCTCCTGATTGATATTAATTAAAATTTTCTTTAAGGATTCATCAAATAAAGTGTTTTCGTTTGTCACAGTAACGATAAACCAAGTCACCTTTGCATTAATAAAGAAATTTGCCATTTTCCTAATAAAGGGATTTTTGACATTTGAACCACTAACATTAAAGTTCGAAAAAAAGACTGAAATAACAGTTTTCTTTAAAATTTTATTGGGTAACTTAAACAATTAATAATCCGTGTTTCTACCGCGAACACTAACAACACAAGAACATCGGTTTGGCATACTCAAAATGAGTTCATCCAAATCACGCTGTGGAATGGCCGCCCATGTTCGTTGCAACAACAAAAAAAGGTCTTCTTGCGACTGGATACCCTCCATATTCGGCAGAGCTCTTCTCTGTAGCATATCCCATGCATGCTCAATCGGGTTCAAGTCTGGCGACTGAGCAGGCCAGGGCAGGACATTGATGTTAGCTGCGGCGAGAGTCTGTCTTACAACTCTTGCGGTGTGCGGTCGTGCATTATCATGCATTAACTGAAATAAGGGACCGATTTGCACTTGTAGAGGAACGATGACGTCTGATACAATCGTCTCAGCATAAATTTGAGCGTTGAGGTTGCCTCTGATCCAAATCAACTCAGTTCTTCCGCCGATCCAAATACCCGCCCATACCATGATGGTTCCACCACTATAAGGATGGACTTCCTGGCAGGATTTTAATCGCTGTTGGCGTCCAGGGGTTCTCCAGTGTCGTATACGTCTTGTATCCGGTCTCATACCAAAACGAGACTCATCAGAAAAGCACACGAAACGCCATTGTTCTTCTGCCCAATTTCTGTGTTCAAGAGCCCATTGATATCGAATCCTACGATTGTGCATTGCTATAGGTGGTACCCGTAGCGGTCTTCGGGAATGAAGGTTCACTTCATGCAAGCGGTTTCTGACTGTTTGGTCGCTAATTAAGTTCCCTGAAGAGTGATGAAGCCTCACGGCTAACATCATGGCGGTTATTGTTGGAGCTCTTCGAGTTAAGATTTGAATGTATCGGTCTTGTCTCCGTGTGGTGCAGCGATACCGTCCTCCATGGCGCTCAGCCACGGTACCAGTGCTTCGGTAACGTGTCCAAAGTCGACTGATAACACTCTGACTTGTATTCAGAGCTAAAGCTACAGTACGTTGCCGGGAACCAGCTTCTATCATTCCCACGGCTCTGAGCATTTCTTCCCTGCTTAAATGACGTCGCCGCTCCATAATAACGTTGGTTTTAATCAGTAGTAGGGAAACAGTAGCACTAATAATGTCTTCAATGCGTTGTATGTTTTTATAGGGAAAATATTGACAGCTTATTTTCATCTTTTACTCGAATTTGATTGAGAGTTCCTGATTCAAATTATGAAATGCACCAAAAAGGATCCATATAAATTTATAAAATCATAAATTTATTACAAAGCCACATCTCAATCTCAAGAAATCCGCATAAAAATGCTTGATCCCTAGACATTTTTGATGTGTGTACTTTAACAAACCAATTTTTTCTTTGTCTGGTACTTAAACATGCGGTACGCGCCATATGATTTTGTTGATCTGAACATCATTCACTACTTCGCCTGTATTAAGTTTTACAGCGTTCAAATAAGTGTTACTTCGTAACAATATCAGTCCATGTCTACTATTTATCACGACTTTTAATAAATCTTCAGCAAAACCGCGGAGGTTACGTAGTGGTATAGAAGCAGAAAATCTGGTTGGAGTGTACGTAACGGCCCAACAAACAAAAACGTCATATAAGTCTTGACTTATACGACATAAAGTTGGATAGCAGTCTTATAATGATAGTGAGATGACTACTAGGTCCTTTAGACGTCATTAATTTAACTTATTAGTCGTGCGACGAATATGTCATACTAAGCTGGTCTTAGCAACGTTGGTAAGACTAAACTAAACGACGTTATTTTACAGTCTTAGCTAAAACGTTTGTACGACAACGCAATAGTCATACTAACGTTATAGTCCATTAAAACGTTTTGAACTGACCAAATTAGGTCTTTGAAAAACCTTTATATGACATCTATGTAATGTAGCAGGTGTATAGACGTTTTCAGAGTGACGTTTATATAACTTTCACTGTCCTGTTTTACAGCGGTCAATAGGAGACTCTTAAATGACTTGGTTGTTTATTTAATACTCAAATATAACCTATATATTACATGATGTCCGTTTAATGTCATGCCCTGACTTTAATCAAACTTGTAGTCGCATTTAAGTCAGGTTTTGACTTTAAAACGTCTAGGCCGCCATATTAACGGAACGTTTGATTAAATTTACTACAAAAATGGAAGCAAAAAATTCGTGGAGAAGACTTAAACGTAGTGGAACTTTCAAAAGGAAAGTAAATCGAGATTTCCTTTTATTAAAAAGTACAACGCCAACAACCGTGGCATTAATAACAAATGTTGAAGAAGAAAAGTGTACAACACATGAACAACAAAAAGGTTCAGTATCAATATTTATTTTATTTCTTTAAAAATATTGTGTGTGATTTTTTCCGATATTGAATTCGTTATTTATCAGTAAATGTTGTATTGATTGATTTGTTTTTAATCAGTAAATTTTAAAATGAATCTATACAGGTTGTAAAAAAAATTGCCAGCAAAACTTACCAAAAAAAATTTTTTTTTTTTCGTATTTTGACCCATGTTTCTTGGGGAAAGTTGTTCAGTCTCTTGGGTAGGTTCACCCCTGAAAGTTATGCCAGCAATTTTTTTTACACCCTATACAATTTATGAAAATGAATTTAAAATTATGAAAATGATTTTTTTGTTTACAGTTGACGTTGTTCAAAGTGTTCCTAGTGGGTCGGCTGTGGTAACAAATGGTAAGATTTTTTTCGGCGTATTACCTACCAGTGTATTAAGCTTCAAGTATATAGGGTATAATCTTTTTAGTGTACGACCCGTCAAGGTGTGAAAGTATCCATCAAAACAATTAACTTTCCCTTAGAAACATGGGTCGAATTGTAAAAAAAATGATTGAAGTTCCCATAATAAAGCGATCACAGGGAAGTATGGAAAGGCAATTTTTTTTTTCATATTTCGACCCATGTTTCTTAGGAAAAGCTATTTGTTTTAATTCCATACCTTGACGTGTACTGATTCATAGGTGTAATTTTATCATTAATATGAATTTCTAAAACTATTTGTTTTGGTATTTAATTATCTTATTGATTTATCTTTTAAAAATAAATTTATACTTAGTTTTTGATTTTCAGGCGACTATAATAGCGATCATTCAGAGTTGTCAAGCACAAGAGAATCAATAATTGAATCTTCTGATACAGATAATGACAAAGACAATACGTTTCGAGAGGATTTGAAAAAATGGGCTCTTGAATTTAACATTTCTCATCATGCCCTCAAAAGTTTAAGCGGACTCGTGAACAAAAGACTTCCTAACATTGTTCCTAACGATCCTAGAACTCTTCTCAGAACAAATGACATCAATTTATTATTTTTTTCAGTAGGCACTGGTAAATATTGGCATAATGGCTTAACGTTGCAACTAAAAGAAACATTAGAACATATTGATGACGTTCCAAATACAATCTCATTGCTTTTTAACATAGACGGTCTCCCTCTTTATAAAAGTTCACGACATCAAGTATGGCCTATACTTTGCCAAATTTATGAAAAAAGATATTTCTCACCAATTGTTGTTGGTATTTATGAAGGAACAGGAAAACCAAGCGACCTAGAAGCTTACTTTTCACATCTTGTGGCAGAGTTGAAGAGTCTTCTTCAAAATCCAATGAAAATTAATACAAAGAAAGGCCTTCAAAAACTCTGCACAATTCAAATTAAGGGTTTTATTTGCGATTCTCCAGCTAGAGCTTTAATCAAAGGTAACCAACTCATTAGAAGTGAATTTAATGCAATATTCTTTTCATTGTTATTTAACAATAAAAAAATTGTTTCAGGAGTTTGTAATTTTAATGGGAAACATGGATGTTTAAAATGTACAGTAGTTGGAGAGTACTCGCAAATATCCCACACTGTTTTTTTTTCTAAGATTGATTGTCCAAAACGAAATGATGCTGATTTCAGATCAAAAAAATATGGAAATCATCATAAGTATGATTCTCCTCTACTAAAGCTGCAATCAGTGGATATGATTGAAGATATACCTGTAGGTGATTCTTTACATTTAATAGACTTAGGTATAACAAAAAGACTGCTTATGGGTTGGCGAGATGGCAATTTTGGAAACAAAAACTTAACGAAGTTGTGCTCCAGAGATATATGTAAAATATCAGAATTCTTACTTTCTTGCAAATTGCCGACGGAAATTCATAGGTCCATTAGATCTTTGGAAGTACTGGCATATTGGAAAGCTTCTGAATTCCACACATTTCTAATGTACCTTAGCTTCATTATTCTCAAGGATGTGTTGTGTTCTGAAGTATACTACCATTTTTTAACTTTTTTTTGCGCCATTACTGTATGTGCTAATGAGAAACATTTTACGTACCTTAGACTTGCAGAAGAAATGTTAAAGTATTTCATTACAATATATGCGAAGATTTATGGAAAAGAATATTTGACTAGTAATGTACATAATCTTTGTCACCTGATAGATGAAGTGAAAAGATTTGGTATTTTGCTAAACTTCAATGCTTACCCATTTGAAAATAAACTTTTTAGCATTAAAAAAATGGTAAGACAGGGAAACAAACCTTTAAGCCAAATTGCAAAAAGACTTACAGAGCAAAGACATTTAGAATTGCAAATCTGTGCCCACCAAAATACACATACCTATCCGTTTTATAGTACTAAAAGAAATAAGAGCGGTATTGTGTTAATTATCCATTTAAAAAAATATATTTTGTCAACTGAAAGTCACAATAAATGGTTTCTAAGTACAGAAAATAAAGTCATTGAAATTTTGTCTATAAATAATGATGGTAGAAATATACAGATCAATGGGAATAGCTTGGAGAATTGCACTGATGCATTTGAAGCTCCAATGAAATCTTAATTTCTTGGTATTTATATGTGTGATGTGAATAACACCATTAAATCGAAATCTACGTATCTTATAAAGATTATCAAATGTAAAATTGTTGGCATTCCTCATAATGAGCGTGTATATTTTATACCTCTCATCCATACTTTGTAAAGGATTTATTTAAAATAAAAATATAAAACTACTTTTTAAGTCTTTTTATTAATATCAGCAAAATCATCAAAATTGTATTATTAATATTATTATCAAAAAACAGTGCGTACATACCTACTTGTGGAATAATTTTACTACCTATTCTTGAATCATTGGTTTGGGTCCTTATATGTATATAATGACAATACTTGACAAAAGTATTAAATCACGTACGATGAGTATTAATTATTACCTTTTGTTTTATCTACTCTTAAATTAAGAATAATTAAAAATCGAACAAGTTAAACAAAAACCAATAATATCCGTCTCAAAATCAAATTGTACAAACTGAACGTACCTACTTAAACAAGATTTTTGTACTACCTATTCAGTCTTAAATAATTGGCTTAAAATCATAATAACAAAAAAATATCACTACTTTCGTACATAAGTATCTCACTAAAATATATTTAAAAACATTAAAATCACAATCGAATAATTAATAAAGAGAGTATTAATTTATGAATGAACATAGTACCTACCAACTTATCTTTTAAATTTACGAGGTTATTTTTTAATCAGTGTACAAACTATAATTATTTCTTTCAGACCGTGAAACTAACAGCTTTTGCCAAGAAACTTTTCGATCTATCATACAAACATAAAATTCAACTATTAGTATGGAACGTTGAACATAAACAATAAATAAAATATAACACCGTATTGTTTTTAACAATTAATGAAAAAATAAATCTAATTACAAATCTGTAGTGGGGTCAGTTGAAGAACCATTGAAGTCAGTAGTTGATGCAGGCTGGGTTGAAGCAACAATGTTGTTAGTCGATGAGCCATTATTATTTTCTGTGGGAGATGGCTGGTTTGATGCCACAATGTTGTTTGTAGTGATAGTTGACGAACCATTATTGTTAGCTGTTGGTGCTAAAAATGCAGTCGGCTGTTTTGATTGTTTTTGCGGTCTACGTCTACTGGACGCAGCTCTTTGAATATTTTGTTTATTTCTACTGACTGAGTGGCGCATTATGTTTTTGAAAAATGTTTCATTTTCTTTCTTTGTATAATCAGCATCCGATTCATGAATGACGCTAAAGAATAACTCAACGGTATTTGTGTAGGATTTGAAGCAAAGTTTACTTATCTCTTTCTTTGAACCGCCACCCCAAGAACATTGTGTCATAAAATGCCTCGTAAACATAGTGTTGTCGATGGCAACATTTCTAAATAATCTGTGGTAATGTGATCAGCCCGACTACTTTTTTACTAGCTATATTTCCTGTTTGTTGTTTATTAAAATACGAATAAGTAAGTAGGTTGATACGAAATGTATTAGATACCTAAATTAAGTTAATAATTTAAGAGATAATTTGTAATAAATATTTTGATTGTCTTTGCATTAAAACATGTTTGTATAAGTTGATTTTCTAATAAATGGGAACAAAATTGGGCAGAATGCGACTCGCGCATGCGCGAGACAATGCGCTCTTATTGGTCAATTCATGCCATTGGGCACCAGCGGCCATTACGCAACCTTTTGATATCCTTTGGAGTCTGCATCGTATGCTCATAGCGTTCACCCGCGTTATGCTGTAGCACCATTCCCGCGCAAACGGTCAAGCTAGGCGCCATTCGCTTAGTGCCTGGTTTCTTTCCCAAAATCGCTGATCCACCAGTATTTTCTTTATTCTCACCACCAACTACCACCTATCAGCTACAAAGTTGGTCCATCGAGCCGAATAGTATATCGGTAGTGAGAAACAAAACCTGTGTAGCAGGGATGTCGTTGTTCCACACGCCGCGTGTTGTGAAAACACGTGCACAAATGAAAAAGGAGCAACTGACTAACGAAGAAGGAAAACAACTTGAAGTCAAATCGGATCTGCTGCTTGGCAGCAAGGTTGCAGTGAAAGAAGTCGGGAAAGTGCATTCAGATATCGGTGCACGCCCACGTGCTAACTCGAGCTTGAACTTGAAGCGACAAGATGGCGGCAGCGAGTGCAAAAGTTCTCGCATCTCACACGCGCCGTCGTCAGCAATACGGCGGCAGCAACTGGAATACGAAGCCGCTCAAGTCAAAGCGAAGATCGAAATGGAATTGATCGACAAGAAATTGGCCATAGACTTAGCCGAGTTGGAATCGAAATCGCGCTGCTCAAATCAATCTTCATCAGTTTCCTACAAAAGCAAAGTGGAGAATTGGCTAGAAAAGTCTGTTGCTGAACCTGACACGTCGCACGATCGCAACAAAGCGACTGTCGGGGGCGGTGAGTGCCACCGATACATTGACGGCGACGAGATGGCTATGCCACCTACTACTGCTACAAGTACTCATCGCGCCATCGAGGAGCTGACCAACGCGATTAAGGAGGCTGTCGACTCATCTAATTCTAACACTGGCAATAAGGTGCTGTTGTCTAGGCTGGCCACCTCGAAGGATCTGCCCTTGTACTTTGGGGATCCGTTGGAATGGATACAATTTCGGGAAGCTTTTTATGAATCGTCACGGGTATGTAAGTACAGTGATACTAAAGTGTTTGCGCGGCGACGCAAAAGATGCAGCCGCTGCATTGCTAATGGGAGCGAGCTCGCCCCACGATATCATAGAAACGCTCGAACTGAGGTTCGGCAGACCAGAAAACGTCATGCGGCAAGTTATATCACAACTGAAAAAGTTATCACCACTGCCACACTCATACCACGCCGAAATTGTGAAATTCGCCATCAAAATAAAGAATTACGTCACCGCCGTAACTACAATGAAACAAATAGATTACTTGAAAAGTCCAGAGTTGTTAACAATCGTCGTATCCAAATTGCCTACAGGACTCGTTAACAAATGGGTAGAATACCTACACGAAAACCGAGTACACAGTGAAACGCCTAAATTAGAACTACTGTCCAAATTCCTATACGGGGAAGCACAAAAGGTTGCAGAGTCGGGAGTTAGCCACATCCCTAGTAGCATTTTTTGTTGGCATTTAGTTGGGCCACATACCTCTGGTTAGTTGGCAAATGCATACAATTGGCGGGCAGTTTGCGGGTTGGGCCAAACACTGATGGCCTACGTGGATTTGCCTACGAAGGCCCAACTTGCGATGGGGCCAACGTGCATTGCCCTACGAAGGCCCAAAAACAACGTGTTATGGGTAGGCCCAACGATACATATTACATGTAGGCAAGCGGTTGTATGTTGGTTGGTTCTATGGCTGGTTTCAGAGCGACGCGTCTCGTACCGCGGCCGTACGCGCGTCGCTGTACATGAACCATAGTGGCTTCAAAATAAAGTTGGTTTTAGCGATGTGTTTTGAAAAACCAACCTTATTTTCATCTGCAGAGACGTGCATGCGGCCGGCGCAGGCGCGGATACAGTTAGGGGGGGGAGGCAATGGGTGCAATTGCCCCCCCCTGAACTGGACCAAATAGGTACGTCATTAGCCAAGCTTGAACTAGTTTAAAACTAATTATTCTAGTTGAGTATTATATATATTGTCTTGGGCGTCGCCAAGAGGAGGCAGCTGCCCCCAGCCTAGAGGCTCAGGATTTTTAAAAGTTATAGCTTTCCCTGCCTGATGCCATAGACTGGTATTGTACGTAATAAATTAGCGTAAAATGAAATCTTATGTGATTGTGATTAAGATATTGTTTAAACCTGCGAAAAAACATTTATCAAAAAGGCTTGTACCTCTGGATTGGCACTCCTATTGGATTTTTGCATCGATCGACCTATACGTATAGACAGAGCCTGAAATAAATGAGCCCCTTGCCCCGAGGCCTTATATGCAATTAGGAATAGTATATATTTGAGGCTGAAAAATTTCGAGGCCAACCCAGACGACGACATACAAACGTCACCGATACAGTATTGTCTCTCTTTTGCACTTTGACGTGATGAGTACATGAGAGGACGTTGTGTCGTCTGCATTGACCTACTTTCTGTCAGTTAATTAGCTGAAATTAAATGAAATACAAATTATGTTAAGTAATTGAATAAGTATATTTGTGTACAGTTCAAATTTTACACCACGGCTGAAGAAGAAACAAAACTTAAAAATAACTTCTTTGGAATAACAAAAAAACAAAACTTAAAAATAACTTCTCTATAATAACAAAAAACAGAACTAAAAATATCTATAAAGTAAGTACGTTAACATTTTAATGACTAAGTGTCATACTTACAAATGGAATGCAAATAAAAGTATCATTTTCAATAAAATTTGGTAGCAACAAACACTTCTTATTTAATGTTGATGAAGAAATATATTTTTTTTCTGTACGACTAACTTTATATATGCCTATCAGACTACTTCTTACTGGTACTGTATAAAAATCAACCTTATCCAAAAAATTATCACATTCCAATTTGTAAGACCCTCTTTCAGGAAATTCTTCGATAGATTTTATGACCACAATATCACCTTTAGTATTAAAGCAAGAATTGACACTTAAGATACATTTATTATCTAAAATTACTTTTACAATTCTTTTTTTTCTAACTATCACTGTTTTCTTTTGTGAATATTTACTTGAACATTTAAATTCACCCATCCTTTTTGCAACCTGTTCTAAAGGGTGACTGTGAGATCGAACCATTTGTTTAATTTTACTCATGAAATTTTCAAAGGGAAAAGCAGAGAAGTTATCTAGATTACCAAATTTTTCAGTATCTGCTGTTAAATGTAAAAGATTATGAAAGTTATATACCAGAAGTTCTTTACTATACAGGGTTGGAACATTACGGACAAAACAATGCAATAAGTCATTGGCGTACGTGCGCCATTCGCTTACTGAAAAAAAATCACTACATAAAATATACACACATCAAAAGTATCTAGGGATCAACATATATTTTTGCAATAACTTTTCTCCTGATTGATATTAATTAAAATTTTCTTTAAGGATTTATCAAATAAAGTGTTTTCGTTTGTCACAGTAACGATAAACCAAGTCACCTTTGCATTAATAAAGAAATTTGCCATTTTCCTAATAAAGGGATTTTTGACATTTGAACCACTAACATTAAAGTTCGAAAAAAAGACTGAAATAACAGTTTTCTTTAAAATTTTATTGGGTAACTTAAACAATTAATAATCCGTGTTTCTACCACGAACACTAACAACACAAGAACATCGGTTTGGCATACTCAAAATGAGTTCATCCAAATCACGCTGTGGAATGGCCGCCCATGTTCGTTGCAACAACAAAAAAAGGTCTTCTTGCGACTGGATACCCTCCATATTCGGCAGAGCTCTTCTCTGTAGCATATCCCATGCATGCTCAATCGGGTTCAAGTCTGGCGACTGAGCAGGCCAGGGCAGGACATTGATGTTAGCTGCGGCGAGAGTCTGTCTTACAACTCTTGCGGTGTGCGGTCGTGCATTATCATGCATTAACTGAAATAAGGGACCGATTTGCACTTGTAGAGGAACGATGACGTCTGATACAATCGTCTCAGCATAAATTTGAGCGTTGAGGTTGCCTCTGATCCAAATCAACTCAGTTCTTCCGCCGATCCAAATACCCGCCCATACCATGATGGTTCCACCACTATAAGGATGGACTTCCTGGCAGGATTTTAATCGCTGTTGGCGTCCAGGGGTTCTCCAGTGTCGTATACGTCTTGTATCCGGTCTCATACCAAAACGAGACTCATCAGAAAAGCACACGAAACGCCATTGTTCTTCTGCCCAATTTCTGTGTTCAAGAGCCCATTGATATCGAATCCTACGATTGTGCATTGCTATAGGTGGTACCCGTAGCGGTCTTCGGGAATGAAGGTTCACTTCATGCAAGCGGTTTCTGACTGTTTGGTCGCTAATTAAGTTCCCTGAAGAGTGATGAAGCCTCACGGCTAACATCATGGCGGTTATTGTTGGAGCTCTTCGAGTTAAGATTTGAATGTATCGGTCTTGTCTCCGTGTGGTGCAGCGATACCGTCCTCCATGGCGCTCAGCCACGGTACCAGTGCTTCGGTAACGTGTCCAAAGTCGACTGATAACACTCTGACTTGTATTCAGAGCTAAAGCTACAGTACGTTGCCGGGAACCAGCTTCTATCATTCCCACGGCTCTGAGCATTTCTTCCCTGCTTAAATGACGTCGCCGCTCCATAATAACGTTGGTTTTAATCAGTAGTAGGGAAACAGTAGCACTAATAATGTCTTCAATGCGTTGTATGTTTTTATAGGGAAAATATTGACAGCTTATTTTCATCTTTTACTCGAATTTGATTGAGAGTTCCTGATTCAAATTATGAAATGCACCAAAAAGGATCCATATAAATTTATAAAATCATAAATTTATTACAAAGCCACATCTCAATCTCAAGAAATCCGCATAAAAATGCTTGATCCCTAGACATTTTTGATGTGTGTATATTGCACAATGTAATGCTAGAAAATGTTCATACAAATTTTTAGACAAGATGTTCAGTAAAACTACAGGGCCGAGGTATAAAACAAAAGATCGGAACTCCGTAGCCTTCCAATGTTTAAATAATTGTATAGGTCTTGGTCGTCTAGAAAATTCAGCTGGATAATGTTTTTTAATTTCTAATAGCCTTTGTGATATTGTAGTCACTTTTAAAAAATTAAGCTTACACTTTTTTGGTCCATTTTCAATCCAAACACGTATTAATTTTTTTACTACACCTAAACACACTAAGTGCATATAGTCTAAGGGTACTTGTGTCACTAAACCGACGTCCAGTTCTGTAAGAATAGATTTTGCAATCTGGTGATCTTCATAGTGCACATTATTAAAGTCAAGATCAGTTCTAAGATTTAAGTTTCGTGAGTATTGCCATGTGGTTCTACCAATGTACACTCCTTCCTGGGTGCATTTTTCACAACCATGTAGAGAATTGTGTGATTTAATGGATTTTATAAATGCACGTGCAGGTGCATCAGCTACAATGCAACTCAATCTAAATGCATACTTTTTTCCTTGAATGGTTATATGGTATAACCATTCAAGGAAAAAAGTATGCATTTCTAACTCAAAACACTCGTCAACGAAGGGTCGTAAATAATTATTAACATTATTTGGTTTTGATTCACCATAGAAAAGCCCGACAATGAAAGGCTTTTTGTTAATACACTGATCTAGAATACATAAAATGGGCCAAAAAGAATAATTTGTACTAGAATGTACGGGTAAGCCATCCACATTAACAGTTACAGTCAATAAATCACTATTAATTTCTATTTTTTTTTAAATCAATTATAGGGTAGTTTTGATTGTCAATTAACCCAGTAGAAGCTCTTTCTAGTATATTAGGTAAAAGTCCGAAATATATGAAAGAGCCGGCATCACATTCTCTAACATTAATTTGCTTTGGCGTGTGTAACAATGTCCGTGAATCTTTAGGCAATGATGCATGATAAGGTTTTAGTATTTTTAACAAAGCATCTAAAGCTGAGTGCGAAATATTGTGGTCATGAGACCACGAAATGAGAGATGTAGCAAAATTCGTTTCTGTATTATTGTTATGAGATATAAGCGGTGCATTATTATTTTCCAAATTACTTTCAATCTCACTAGGACTATCATTATTATCATTATACAAAACTAAGGGTGGACTCAAACTAAAATAGTTATTCGAAATACGTTCAACCTCAAATTGTAACTCACGTGTAAGACTATTTTTAATACCACTTCGATGGCGGGATTTTGTTCTCTCTGACACACCAGAGTAACCAGAAAAATTAATTGCTTCTTGCTCTACGACTCTCACGTCCTCCATCCCTGTCCTTGGCGAATCTAAACCAACTAACTATAATTTCAGTTATTCCATGATCAGTTTCTTTCTCTGCAGCCTTGTTTTTACGTACTGCACCTAAAATATACAAAAATACACTTCAATACAAAAATAAGTAATAAGTAATTGAAAGTCTTTACAAATATTAATGCAGGAATCGAACCTGTGACCACTCGCACAGTAACCTGATCACTCTACCAGTGTGCAGTTTATTTAAATCATCCAAATGTTATTGAAGGACCCGGGTTCATTCCCGATTAGAGCAGATATTGAGTTTGCATATCTCTTTGTGTGTCCATGGCACCCACAATACAGGATCTTCCTAGGCTATGAGTGTGTATGATAGTTACAGTTAGGTACTTAATTTTTTATCTTATCACTCTCTTAGAAAAAACATAATTAAGGCTTAACTTACCTATAATTACTTTAATCAGCTGTAAATCTTTTAAAGCAATTTTATTATTTTTTCCTGTCCAGTTACACTTTGTAGCTAAGTTTTTGTCAAATATTCGTTCAAGGATTCTTCTTGTGATAGGACCAGTTTTGTTCCCACCAATGTAGGTCAAGTAGTTTATCTGCAACAAACACAAAACAACCCACTATAGTAAGTATGCCAGTAAGCAACAAATTTGCCAGTACTTAACGATAAATTATATACAAATTTTGAGTTGCAAATAAATAAGTACCAAAAGCTCTTTGTTTTCTTCGTTCTCCAGCCAAACTTCCAAACTGATTATATCTGTTCCTGATTTTAATGGTAAAGATACATTCTCTGGTAAACGCTCTGGTATAGCAGCAGATGTGGTTGATAATCTTGATAGACCTTCCCCTTGGGACAGTTGTAATTCCTTTATTGCAGACGTGATTTCCCCTAGGTAGTTTGCAATTTTAGCTGAAACATTAAATCTTTGTTAATATATTTTTTTATTTTTTTTATGTGAGCTCTGAGTTTTAGTGTGTTTATACTATTGGCTGTCCACTTTAACTAGTAGAGAGGAAGCCTTTGTTCGCAACGAGTCACACTAAATCGTGTCACCGTGTGACTGGTTGAGAAAAATATTCGCATGGAGTAACAGTGTGACTCAATGCGAATTTTTATTCTCATCTAGTAACACTAGTACACGAGTAGTGTTACTCGTTCGGAAAACCAAATCGCATGGAGTAGCAGCGTCATTCGATGCGAATTTTTATTCTCAACTAGTAACATTTTTCAGAATGTCTATTTGACAACGATAAAGTTAAATAAAAATTATAAAATAATGTTTAAATTTCTAACATATTAGTAGGTAGGGACGTAACAGAAAAAAACTGATCAGGTTTTCTACTTATTTATTAAGATTAGTTTAAATCATTTCTTAATCTAAAACAAAGTGTTTTTGTCTAATTGTACTTCGATGTAATAATAAAAAAAACAACCTGGTTACAGTACAAAATGTAAATAATTCTTTTTTACCTACTATTATATAATTTTTCCTATAAAATCAGCCTTCTTTATAACACAAAATAATCACATTTATATATTAAGATTAGTTACCAACTAATATCACATTAATAATTTCTCTTTAAAATCAGTCTCTCTTTTATCACAATATAATCAACAGTTATTCAGAAATATTCGCTTTTTGACCATTCGTAAGTTTAGTGTCGTAAAATCTCCAGGAGGGTCCCAATCGTAAGAGTACCATTTACGAAATCCATCTGAGCATCTTGTATAAAATTATCATTAAGTATTGACTTTGATAATCGTTTTCTGGATGGTTGTGTATTGTTTTGATGTTGAATGTTGCGAACGGTGTATAATTGGGAATCTTCTTTAAGTATGAGCAACAACTGCATCAAATTTGGGTTCTTCTTACCGACGGCTTTGTTCAATTTATGGTGCCAGCCTTCAATGAAGTTTGTGGTTCGATGAGTCTCCCCAAAAGCACACCAGACTTTTAAAAAATCTTCGTGGAGCCATTGCTTTTTCATATAATTCACAAATTTTTGGATTTGTGGGTCATTATCATCATATCGCGAAATAATATACTCCCATCCGTTCATGATTTCTTCTTGAGGTAACAGTGGTAGAACTGCGCTTAGGCTTACCATGCGTTTCTTCTTTGGGTCTTGAGTATTTGTTATATGCAATTCACGGCCTTTCTTAAAAATTGCCTTATTATAGTGGTAATAGCAGCCCTTGACTGCAATTGAAGGAAAAACTGTAGCAATTGCTCGCATGGCGGCCTTTTCGTAGTCTACTTTAAATATTATTGGATTCCAATTGGGTAACTGCGACTTTATTATAGAGAACAGAATCACGTAGGCTTCTGTGTTTCGGTGACTCATCAAAGCGTAGACTAGAGGTATTATATTAGTGTGATTGATCGTGCTGCCGATATCGCCATGGATTGAATATAGTTGCGTAAATGGAATATGACAACTTTTGAAAGTTCCATCGCCATAAAAGTCTGTTAGCTCGCACAAAGTTTGCCTTGCTTCGGAAGAAGAAAATACTAGTATTCGTGTATCATCACATGTGTACTCCGCTAACAAAAAATCTTGATAACGAGGTGGGACTTCGACTTCCAGCACATTTTTATGTTGTAGTTTTTGTACTTGAGCCGCTGAATTACGTGTTCTATATAACGTGTCTTTAATGGAACTAAATTTAGGTATTGAAGTAATTATGTCTATTCCCGCATCTTTTAGCTTTCCGACTATGGCATTGTATTTTTGAGGAACACTGGGAAATTCCTGCGTAGTTATATCTTTTTTTAAATGTTGGACAGATTTCAGGATTTCGTTGTTCGCAAAATCTGGTGTACATAAATGAGGAGTTTCTTCTAATATACGCTCTTCCTAAAATAGTAAAATGGGATAGAATATTAGTAAAATAAAATATTGGTAAAATATTGACTTAAAACTAAAAAGCCTGTTCTCTCAATAAGCTAATGTTTATATAAAACTAGTTGTAAAGCTACACACATCAAAAGTATCTAGGGATCAACATATATTTTTGCAATAACTTTTCTCCTGATTGATATTAATTAAAATTTTCTTTAAGGATTCATCAAATAAAGTGTTTTCGTTTGTCACAGTAACGATAAACCAAGTCACCTTTGCATTAATAAAGAAATTTGCCATTTTCCTAATAAAGGGATTTTTGACATTTGAACCACTAACATTAAAGTTCGAAAAAAAGACTGAAATAACAGTTTTCTTTAAAATTTTATTGGGTAACTTAAACAATTAATAATCCGTGTTTCTACCGCGAACACTAACAACACAAGAACATCGGTTTGGCATACTCAAAATGAGTTCATCCAAATCACGCTGTGGAATGGCCGCCCATGTTCGTTGCAACAACAAAAAAAGGTCTTCTTGCGACTGGATACCCTCCATATTCGGCAGAGCTCTTCTCTGTAGCATATCCCATGCATGCTCAATCGGGTTCAAGTCTGGCGACTGAGCAGGCCAGGGCAGGACATTGATGTTAGCTGCGGCGAGAGTCTGTCTTACAACTCTTGCGGTGTGCGGTCGTGCATTATCATGCATTAACTGAAATAAGGGACCGATTTGCACTTGTAGAGGAACGATGACGTCTGATACAATCGTCTCAGCATAAATTTGAGCGTTGAGGTTGCCTCTGATCCAAATCAACTCAGTTCTTCCGCCGATCCAAATACCCGCCCATACCATGATGGTTCCACCACTATAAGGATGGACTTCCTGGCAGGATTTTAATCGCTGTTGGCGTCCAGGGGTTCTCCAGTGTCGTATACGTCTTGTATCCGGTCTCATACCAAAACGAGACTCATCAGAAAAGCACACGAAACGCCATTGTTCTTCTGCCCAATTTCTGTGTTCAAGAGCCCATTGATATCGAATCCTACGATTGTGCATTGCTATAGGTGGTACCCGTAGCGGTCTTCGGGAATGAAGGTTCACTTCATGCAAGCGGTTTCTGACTGTTTGGTCGCTAATTAAGTTCCCTGAAGAGTGATGAAGCCTCACGGCTAACATCATGGCGGTTATTGTTGGAGCTCTTCGAGTTAAGATTTGAATGTATCGGTCTTGTCTCCGTGTGGTGCAGCGATACCGTCCTCCATGGCGCTCAGCCACGGTACCAGTGCTTCGGTAACGTGTCCAAAGTCGACTGATAACACTCTGACTTGTATTCAGAGCTAAAGCTACAGTACGTTGCCGGGAACCAGCTTCTATCATTCCCACGGCTCTGAGCATTTCTTCCCTGCTTAAATGACGTCGCCGCTCCATAATAACGTTGGTTTTAATCAGTAGTAGGGAAACAGTAGCACTAATAATGTCTTCAATGCGTTGTATGTTTTTATAGGGAAAATATTGACAGCTTATTTTCATCTTTTACTCGAATTTGATTGAGAGTTCCTGATTCAAATTATGAAATGCACCAAAAAGGATCCATATAAATTTATAAAATCATAAATTTATTACAAAGCCACATCTCAATCTCAAGAAATCCGCATAAAAATGCTTGATCCCTAGACATTTTTGATGTGTGTATAAATAAATCAAGACAAAGCTTTAGCACCCAAAATACGTCACTGTGGTTTCAACAAATCTCAAGTGAGCGTGATAAAACAAAATGGCTGCCACTAAAGGACGCGAGGAAAGTTTTTCAAGATGCAGTATTATTATTTATTAAATGATTATATACAATCACTATTTTACATTTTATTTTTTTTACATTTAACATATAAATCAATAATATTATATACAACGAAGCTATGGAATACATTTTGGTAATATAGTTTTCTTACCTTTATTCTTACAAGCCCTTTGCACACCTTTCGTTTTGTACACGCCCACACAATCAATCCACTTTTATGTTTTTTCCTGGCGTAATATTGATGACCAGCTCGAAGAAGAACAGTGCCACCGTTTTTATTAACAAAAACTAAATCAACACTGTTTGACGAACCAGACGTAGCTTCCATTTTGAATGACAGCGGAGCGTGTACTGAACTTGTCACACGCATTGCACGATTCACCATGAAGCAATGTTGCCAGATCGGTGCGTAAAAAATATCAGAAACTCATACATTATTTTATAATTTTTATTTAACTTTATCGTTGTCAAATAGACATTCTGAAAAATGTTACTAGTTGAGAATAAAAATTCGCATCGAATGACGCTGCTACTCCATGCGATTTGGTTTTCCGAACGAGTAACACTACTCGTGTACTAGTGTTACTAGATGAGAATAAAAATTCGCATTGAGTCACACTGTTACTCCATGCGAATATTTTTCTCAACCAGTCACACGGTGACACGATTTAGTGTGACTCGTTGCGAACAAAGGTTTTTTACACATTAAACATTGTATCCAATCTGCAGTTGATTTGGTCTTTTTATATTCTTCAGAGCATTCTTTGCATTCCCAATCCTTGTATGCCTCTGACTCAGATTCATCCGAATTATTTGAGATCGATATTTCATCACTCGACTCCTTGTATTCTATTCGTCTTTTCTTATTATTTTTTGCTGGAACTTTACTCTGAATCTTAGCTTGAGATCTCTGTTTTTTTTATGTAGAACAATTTCACCTGCTCTCGCCTGGTCGATATCTGAATCAGATTCATTAGAAATATCCGAGATGGTCATTTCATCACTAGATTCTCTAATGCCCTTTCTTTTCTTAATACATTTGGCTGGAATCTTCTTTGAAAACTTGACTGCAGTTCGTAACACTTTCTTCTGTACATCAGCTGTAGCTGTTCGACATTTATTTTTACAACGTATTCCTGGAGTAGCTTTACCTTTAACTTTAGATTTCTTCGCTTCAATATTTTCTTTACTGTTTAAAATTGCAGCTGATTGTTTTCCTCTCTTATGAAATGGAACCGGAACAATTGGCACCGGCGAAGATTCTTGCAAATATTTGCTTGGTGTTTCTAGTTCCTCAATGTTGATAATATTATTATTCTGTGAAAGAATTGATGGGCTTGAATTAGAAAATCTCCTATCTGGTTGATCCGTATTACAAGAAGAAACGTTGGATAGATTTAGACCGACTCCCAGAGTTTGTACATTGGATGGACCTGGTTCCTGCTCAAGAGCTTCTTCATTTCTATAATAAATATCCATATAATTAGGAGTAACGTTAGAAAGAACTCGATCAACTACAGGACTTGATCTATTAGATGAAACTTGTTCCGGTTCTGGTGCATCATTTTCACCTGCATTGTCTTCTGTAGGCCTTTGATTACTCAAAGAAATGTCAGATATTGCAAAAAAGCTCTCTGGAACTGCAGAGGGATTGAAAGGGTAAATACCACAAGCCCTAAATCCCGAAATCGCATTGGAACTCGTGGCTGCTCGGGTCCACGCATTCCCAATAAGTTTTCCTGCAACTAATCGATTAATCTTTCGTTCCTTGTGTGACACTACCCAATTTTGTGTTTCAGCAGCAAAGAATGTTTTAAAAGGCTTAAAAAAACTGCGATCCAGTGGTTGCAGCGCTTGAGTGGTGTGGCTGGGTAGGCAAAATAAAATTATATCATTTTCTTCGGCAGTTTGAAGCATATCTATAGCATTCGTGTGAGAAGAATGACCATCCAGAATCAAAATAATCTTTCCTATTGGTTTTTTAGGTACAAGATGTTCTTTCAGCCACTTGTGAAATAATTCAGCATTCACGTACGCGGATTTTCTATTCATATAGACTTCTGATCCAGGTGGGAGCCCATCCTGAAATTCTGGTTTCTTGTTTACTCCTTTAATGATGACTACTGGGGGAAGAAAGTTCCCCACAGCATTGCAGCATGCTATTACTGATAAAGTTTCACCTTTTTCACCAGAAGTTATAGAATGGACTACTCTTGCGCCTCTTGTAGCTATGACTTTTCCAGTAGAGTTATTTAACTGGACACCTGTCTCATCTACATTGTAAATCCTATCCGGTTTATCCAGTAAGTCATGCTCTGTCATTACTTTAAGCAGTAGTTCAAACATTTTGTTAACTTCATCTCGATTTAATCCCTGTGCTCTTGCAACTGATAAGCCTTCTGCCTGACGAATAATTAACTCTTTATTACGTTCTAAAAATGATGTTAACCAATGCGGCCCAGCCTTTCGAGTCTCTTTATCAAAATTGGTTTCTTTACCCAGTTTTTCAGCAAACTCGAAAGCTAATCTTCGAATCATGTCCCGGGTTGGAGGGAAACCAGCTTTTTCTAACTTCTGTATATGACTCACCAAACGTTTTTCGTTTACAAAATCAAGAAGTGGGTGTTTTCCTATAAAAAAAAAAAAAATGTTAGGAATAATACGATTTTTTTTTACTTAACAAGAACTTAGGTCATACAACTTTATTACCTAATGTCAGTTTTTCCGTATTTTTGTTAGCGAATCTTCGCCTCAATGTTCTTGAGGGAATCCCATATCTACGAGATATTTCGTTAATTCCTAGAATGCCTCTCGAAATTTCGTCTATTGCAGCTATTAATGCCTCTTGCGTCCATTCAGCTCGTGGACGAACTCCAACCTTTCTAATATATTTGCGAGGCATTTCTGAAAAGAAGAAATGGGAACATGAACAAACATCAACAAACATCAACTTAATCAATAGGGGATAGATGCCCCTAAGGGCATCTATACTCACAAAATACGAGGCGTCTATCCTTTTCAATAGGGATAGTTGCCGTAATTAAAATAAAAAAATCCCTTTTAAAAAATGACAAAATGTTACACTGACGGTAATATTCAAACTATACACTTGCAAATAATAATAAAATAATATAACTTACCTTTGGAAATGAAAAGTTCCACGCGTTTCTAAAATATCAAGATTCGTAATCCGCGATCTTTGTGAGCTAGCCCGTCGATCTTTCTTCATGAACACGCAACACGTCCGATCACAGCGGTTGCCGCTCGCACACTAGCGGGGTGGGGGGTGTTCTTTGCTTATAAGTATTAACTGCGATCATAGAACGTTTACAAGTCATAATTTGAATTTTGGGGCATCAATCCTCCTAGGGCAACTATCCCACTTTTACCCTTATTTAGTACAACATTTTAACACCCGTTTGGGTGTTATAATGATTATTATGACACTGGCTGTTTTAATGTTGGCCATAAGCTAACTGTTTCAGATACTTTTATAGAGGATTTATAGCATGGGTGTAGATAAACATAATTATGATAATTCATTATTACATTGAAAACTAATTGATTTGTAGAATATTGTTTATAGAAATCAAATAGAATCCATAATGTTGATAAACATACTATTTGTTAGACTGGGTCTATTTTGTCGGCGAGGGCGATCTGGCAAGCTGATCTAATACTCCTGAAAAATATGATTTGGTTAATAAAATCTTCTCTTCAATAAATCTAATTAATAGAATGAACACTTATTCATATAGGTATTCTAGCTATTATTACCCTGATTTATCTCGGGCACTTGTTGTGCTTCTATTTCTGGTGCTTCTGGGCTGTCAACAGGCACAGGATTTTCTGCAGTGTCTGTAAGTATGTAAGAAGTAATGTTAATTATGGTATGGTTAAACATATTAATCTAATCTATGTACACAAGTATATTGTTAGAAGTGCTATTTGTGTATTTTATCTAGTTCCTAAAATGAAATTATGCAGTTAAATGATAAAATAGATTATCACCTACCTGATATAATAACTTCTTCTGACACCACAATGTCCTCAGGTGGCACTGGAGCACTAACAGTCGCTTCAGGTTGAATGTTCTAAAACCAATAATTGTTGTTAGTAGGTGCATATTCGTACAGTCTAAATATATTTTTACATTTTATTAAGTAACTTACAAATACAGGAACTCTATGTTCATTGTCACTATACACCGCTCGTTCCCCGATGATATCCAAGATCGATATCGATCCCGGACAGATTCTCTTGGTTACTTGGACCACCACCAGTAGCTAGAGCATCCTGCCTCCGTCTAGCTAGTCTGGTCTTGGATTTAAATTTTAAATCAAACCAGTACTATAAAATAAAAATGAAATACATTTAGTGCATCTATCAATTAGAGCTTCTAGGAGCATGCAGTTATTGGAAACTGTTTCAAATCATAAAAATTAAACACCCTATTTACCTTTTTCCACCGTTCACCCGTCTTCGTTGATCCAGAGCCAAAAGAATTGAGCCTCAAGGCAAGATCATTCCAGTGCTCACTCAGTGTCAACCGTTTCTTTTGATCTTGCTTCAATGCCAATGCCTTTGGCTAAAGCGATATGCCCGGCCAAAAACTCGAGGAGTTCTTCTATTTGTTCATTGGACACTCTATTTGCCATTTTATACTGAAAGAGAATGTTTAATTAAGCACTGCTACTGCAAAACTTTTACTTGTATGCATTATGTTAAAAACATAAACTTACTAGTTGTTGAGATGAGAACAGCCGAATAGCGCTTGGAATCGAAATAAACACTGATTTCGTGCACTTGAAACCATCTTAAAACCGATGCCGAGCTATTTTTGGTAAATTTCAAGTGGATATTAAGTTTTTTCAACGTGTAAACAAAACTTTTGTTTCATCTGTTTGACACTTGATTAGTACCCAGTGATTGCTACTAAATAGTTTGTGGCGCTAGTATCGTTGCGATAAATGCATATTAGCAAACTGCGAACGATTAGCAATCGGTTTTTAGATAATACCGCAATAAGCGAATGATCGCGCGATGATTGCGCTATGATTGCGCGATAGCTGCGGATAAGCCCGGATTGTGAGCGAGATTGCAGCTTCGTTGTCCACTTTGAGCGTCGGTGTGCCTTGTAGCGTCATAAGTTGGCTAAATACTCTCTGTAGCCAAACTAGTTCGCGAGCACCTTCACTGGCAGCTACTATCTCTGCCTCCGTGGTTGAGATGGCAACGGATGCTTGCTATTGACTAAGCCAGGACACCGGTCCTCCAGCGTGCAGGCAAACATCTTCAGTGGTAGAGCGTCCTGTGAGCTCATCACCGCCGTGATCTGCATCACTGTATCCTTCAATGATGGCTTTGTGGTTTCCAGACTTGTATCTTATTCCGAAAGATATAGTCCCTTGAGATATCTGAATATCCTCTTCACTTTGAGCCAATTAGTCCAAGAAGGATTCTCCAATTTCCTTGAAACTACTCCGACAGCGTATGCAATGTCGGGGCGCGTACTCGTCATTAGATACGCTAGTGCTCCTACAGCCTCACGATAAGGAAAGTACTTATTTTCAGATGTATCGTCAACTTTCCCTTCTTCAGATGTCCTTTCATTGGGCGTCGAGACTGGATTGTAATCTGGGCATTTGGAAACGTTCCAGGATCTTGAACTTATCAGTCCAAGAAGGATTCTCCAATTTCCTTGAAACTACTCCGACAGCGTATGCAATGTCGGGGCGCGTACTCGTCATTAGATACGCTAGTGCTCCTACAGCCTCCCGATAAGGAAAGTACTTCTTTTCAGATGTATCGTCAACTTTCCCTTCTTCAGATGTGCCTTTCAATGGGCGTCGAGACTGGATTGTAATCAGGCATTTGGAAACGTTCCAGGATCTTCTTAGCGTACGATTGCTGAGAAATCAGAATAGAACCGTCTTCCGATCGATCAATTTCCAATCCCAAATAATAGGATGCTGGTTTCGTGGTGATCTTCAACGTGTTTCCTAATTTCTTGGGGAATTGGTTCTCTAGAGCTTCATCTGTCTTGGCTACCAGTCCGTCATCCACATATAGGGTAATTAATATTTTCTTGTCTCCCACTACCTTCGTGAAAAGACAGGGTTCAGCTTCGTTCTGTATGAATCCTTTATACAGCAGAATCTCTTCAAAACATAAGTTCCAACACCGAGGTGCTTGTTTGAGGCCATACAGACTTTTTTGAAGTTTGCAGACTTTTGAAGATTTATCTGAGTATCCATCAGGCTGCTGCATGTATATCTCCTCTTTCAACTTTCTATTCAGAAAAGCTGTGGATACATCGAACTGTGTCAGATGTAACTTCTCCATGGTGCTGACAATTAATAGAGCTCTTATGGTAGACATACGGGCAACAGGGCTGTACGTCTGATCATAATCTACCCCCTTCCAAGCAACGTATGCTTGAATCCTTTGACTACCAGTCTTGCCTTGTATTTGTCTATTTTACCGTCTGAATTTCGTTTGATGCGAAAAACCTATTTACAAGGTAGCACCTTTCTGTTTGGAGGTAAATCGCATAGCATCTTAACCTTGTTGTCACCTAGAGATTTGATCTCGTTTGCCATGGCTTTAAGCCATTCGCCACTATCATCCCTCTAAACAGTTTTTTTGTATGTCTCAGGATAATACTCTGTTCCTACGAAGCATAACAAGTCTTCATACTTCTTAGGTCGTGCGATAGTCGACCTGTCTCGAAGATTGTATCGAGGCTCAGCTACAATTATTTGCTCTTGCTCATCACTAGCATCAACGAAATCATCCACTTCGATATCTTCTTGAACTGCTTCACCTTGATCATCAACTTGATCTTCAGCTCTTTCTCCCTCAAGATCATTTTCATCGCTTTCCTGGTATTCAACAAGTGACTCAGGTACTTCTTGAATGAGAACACGTCCATTATCGCCAACCTCAGCTCCCTCTGACATAATGGAGTCGCTTGTCGTTATCCCGAACTCGACGTCTGATTCGAACGTTATGTCCCTTGATCTCAGTGTGTGCGTTCCGTCGTAGACGCGATAACCGTCATGATTCTCGTAGCCTATAAGTTTTCCTTTAAATGCCTTTTTGCACATCTTCCTGCGCATTTGTTTAGGCACGTGAGCTTAACAAATGCTTCCAATCACTCTCGAGGTGTGAGATTCTAGGCTTTCTTCCAAGCCATAACTCGTATAGAGATTTTCCTTCAACCCTTGATGGTCCTGTCCGATTTAGAACATATGCTGCAGTGTTCACAAGTTCAGCCCAGAGCACTTGAGGTAGCTCTCCACCTGAGTACATCATGGACCTTGCTGCCTCTACAAGTGTACGGTTCTCCCTTGCAGAGTATACATTATGCTCCGGTGTGTACGGTTCTCCCTTGCAGAGCATACATTATGCTCCGGTGTGTACGGTTCTCCCTTGCAGAGCATACATTATGCTCCGGTGTGTACAGCATAGTGAGTCGCTGCTTGATGCTTCTCTAGAATATTCCGAACGGTTTCATTTTCGAATTCACCACCGTTGTCACTCAACAGCGTTTTGACGACATGATCTGTATTATTTTCTTCTTGAAGCATCTGTATCAGCTTATTCTTAACCTCTGACTTCTGTCTTATGGAGTAGAGAAAGCGATATCCAGAGTAATCATTGAAACCTTAAATAAGACGAAGTACTTGTACTTAGAGATGCTTGGTTTTGCAAAGGGTCCGCAGACATCAGCGTGAATTAGTTCACAACAAGCCGATGCTCTTTCCCTAGGTCCGAATGATTTTCTATGAGCCTTTCCATATGCATTTATGGAAAGGCTCATAGAAAATCACCCTCACATTTAGTTTTGCCATGACTCGGCTTCATGCCTAACTCGCGATTCACCACACGAATGACATGGTCCTGGTGAGCAAAGCGTTCATGGTACAGTTGCAGCATATTTGACCCGATAATAGCATTAACCTCTATGGTTTTCTGCTTTTTATGAATAACTGTCTCCATATCCAACTTCTAAAGTCCTCCAAAAAAAACTCTCTTGCCAACTACTTTTATGATATTTTCAATGTCGAGCTTGCACTCTCTAGTTGTTGCCGTAAAAATGCTGTTTTGCATCCTATCTTGCGCTGCTAACGGAGAGAATAAGTTCTTCGTTAACGATGGTACTAGCCACACATCATTAAGCTTGATTACTTCCTTCTTGCCATTGACATTTGATGCTACCACTACGGTTCCCTTTCCTAACGCTGCAATTGTGGTCCCATCTGCAGTCGTAACTGTATGATCAGCATCAAATTCATGATATTCCATTAAGAAATCGCTCCTTACTGCAATGTGCTGTTACGTTGTTTTTTGTACCTAATATTTACCTGTGAGCATACGTTGTAAATTGTGAGGTTTCCAATATTGATCTCAATGATTTCCAAGTGAAATGTTCAGTGTACTTTGTACAAATAACTTTGGCTTGCGATTTGAAGAAGGAGTCATCCCTTCACCTGTAATTCGTCACTGGACTCTTTAGTAACGCTTCCTGACGATAATTCACTTTTCAAAACCATAATAAATAGGTTTTCACAATAAATTAGATTCATCATATCGTAAATAAGCTGCGATTGTTTATATTCCAAATGCCATTCAGTTGAACGTCAGTTTTGACAGTTAGAGGCGACATCTAGCGGCAGCGATATGCAGTTGTAGTTTTAATCGATACATTTTAACATTTTCATTGGAAACCATCGAACTATATCTTATAGGCCAATCCTTAATCATTTTCAGCTTTTGGTTAAAATATTGAATTGTTCTTTTAATCGTAAACGGAAGTGAAATTATTTTTTTATTATAGACTTTATTCTAGAAACATCCTGGACCGCACAATCCATATTTAATCTGTGGTTTTTCTATGACTTAGTGTGACCAGGTTATACATTCTCAATTCGCCGATGGAATCAAGGGAAAAGTTACCCCACTCAACACAAACTTTAGTGTTTGAAATAAGAAATAATTAGTTTGTCAGCTTGGATCCTGAATATTGTTATTGTTTCAGAGTATAAACGCCATGTTGGACAGTTGTTAGGGATTTTCAGGAATGAAATATCTTAGTGTGGTGATTCTGGCATCCGTGCTCTTATAAGTTTTGCCTGCAACAGGGGAGATTTTCTAGGTGCTCCGCCTAATTCCGGTTTGGAGGCATGACAGGACAATGGAAGGTCACGGGCGTCAATTTGCTATTGAACCCGCTGCCGATGTGAGCTGCAAACTTTACCCCATGTTTTGAAAGGTAAGGATTTTGGTGAATTAGTGTTTGGAAGTGATCTCTGAGGCCCTCCCAGGTCGTTGCGAGGATATTGTCGTAATCCCTGGATACTTATTACAGGACTCCATGTGCTGAAAGGATTCGCAAATGAAATAGGCGGACTCGTTCACAAGCTGCTCGAATCTTGCAGTAAAGTGTTTTCATCATTACACCAACCGTGAGTATTACCATTGTTGTCCCACCACGCAGGGTTAGGCAAACAGAGGTCGTAGCTCATTCAATTGCTTGCCAAAGACCATGTTGACCGGCTAATGTTTTAGCCTTTAGATTTTCTAGCTCCTCACCTCCATTCATTCTCAAGGAATGTACCATAGTTTCCCCTTATATAATAGGGTCCCCGTATTGTCAATTCCAGGTGAGGCAACTCGAGCGATTCGTCTCGCCGCCAGGATCTAGACGAGCCTCTGGGACCTGGACGCGAGACCCGTTCCTCGAGTCCACTCAAAGCCTCCTGTGGAGACGACCGTGCGTTGGCAGAGTCCGCCTAGCGATTTAACGCAGGCGGGAGTTATATAAGCGTAACAAGGTTATTACACAATAACCTTCATTGTAATTAGGTAATAAGATTACATTACGAGTAACTTCCTGGTACTGCGATAACAGGAAGCATTTAGATTATAATAACCCTTTGTTTTATATACTTAGGATATAATATTTGAGATAAAATAAAGTTAGTATTGCACTGCTCTTCAAGCGGAACACACCTCTCGTTCCTTTTTAAAAAGCCTTTCGTCTCAGCCCACAACCTAACTGGCGCAGCCGGTACGTCGCGTTTATTGGTTCCAGTGGAAGATTTCCGTAAACCTCGATTCCGTGGCGTGCACAAAGAACCTACCGTGGGCAACTAGCAGAGCGTCAGGCAGCAGAAAAAGCAGCAGCAGCGCAGCGCAACATCAGCGAAGTCTCATCTAGCATCGAACAGCCTCTCATCGGCTATGCTCGTGGGGTAAGGCATTGAATCTGATTATTCCCGAGACTCCTTATATTCTATTCCTGTCACATTAACTATAAGCAACTTTTGTGTGTTTCTAGTGACTAGGTATCAGTATTTTAATTAATACAAGTTTGTCGCTTGTTTTTCATTTCTTGGTTGCTATCTGACTCACTAAGATAAACATGTCTAATGATAAAGGCGATCCCCGCCGATTACTCAACGTTCTCAAAATTGTTACCCTGTTACGATGGAAACAAGAGAACGTTAGCATTCTACATCGAAGGTGTAGAAAATGCTTTAGAATTAATAACTAATAAAGATGACGATTGCATAGCGTGTCTTATTAGGAATCAACTGACAGGTAAAGCCGTTGAAGCACTGTCAGAAAATCCAGGCACTAAAACCTGGAGTGATATTAAAGGTGTTCTTCAAAAAAAATTTGGAGAATTCAGAACAGAAATCCAATTAGTCCAGGAACTTATGCTAATTAAGAGAGACAATAATACAATAGATGCATTTGGTGATAAAATTAGAACCTTAATGTGTACGCTTATTTCAGCTAACCCGGAAAAACGCGATTATTATGAGCAAATGGCTCTTGAAACATTTCTTGATAAACTAAACCCTATTACAGCTATCTTAATTAAACTTAAATACGTGCAAAACTTAGACCAGGCCATTACGGTAGCTAAACAGGAGGAAGTGAAACTAAGAGCTAGACGTAATGAAAATCCTAAACCCAACACGTACAAACCATCGGTATCAAATAACAAACCATACAAACCGGGTTCGTTTCAAAAGAAATTTCCAAGTAAGACTCCAAACAATCCGGAACAATCAAAGAAAATTCATTTCCAAAATGAAGTCGAAGATAGTGTAGAAAACAGTGACACCCCAGAACAAGAAACGGAGGACGTCTCTGAGGAAGTAGAAGATGAAAATTTTCTGACGGACCTAGAAAATCAACTCGCAATATAGTTTTCATGAACAACATACAAAACTATAGCCGCCTCCCATACATTTACATTAGTGAATTAGGCGGTAGATTTCTATTAGACACAGGTGCCTCACAATCTCTTATTAGCCCGCAAATCTTACAAAACTCAAAAAACATAGATATAACAATAAAAAATGAAACGCATTTCATCAAAACAGCCCATGCAACCTCCAAACATAAGCAGGTAGCATATATTAAACTTCCGGAAAAACTATTTAAGGCAGATATAACTCACAAGTTCTTAATTTTTAACTTCGACTCAGATTTTGTGGGACTACTAGGATTAGATTTACTAGTCCCACTCAAATGCAAAATAGATATCAAAAACATGGTACTTCGCACAGACAAAACTATAATACCAATTAGAGACGACATAAAATCATACAGCCAAATAGGACCCAAATGCGAGCAAGTAATAAACATACTATGTAACTATAAAGAAGGAGAATACTTTTCAGAAAAGAAAACAACAAAAAGTGGATTAATTTTTCCATCGGCATTAGTTACAGTAAAAAATGGAAATGCAGTAATGTCAGTTATAAACACATCCGATAACACAATAAACTTTAAAAATAGTTGTGTCCTAAACTTCCAACGGTTAAACACACAAAATAAAAACACCCAAAAAGAAACAATAAACAACAATAAGGAATTACATAAAACCTTAGATAAGTTACAAAAACAGAACCTAGAAAGATTACGAACTAATCATATGAACCCGGAGGAAAACCGCGAAATTAGGAAACTATGTTACAATTACAGAGACATTTTCCATTGCGAGGAAATTCCATTAACATTTACACACGAAATTAAACACCAACTTAGGTTAACCGACAATAAACCCATTTTCGTGCGTAATTATATACAGGCTCCGAAACAAAAAGAGGAAATTAAAAAACAAATTAATCAGCTACTAGAAAACAATATAATACAGGAAAGTAATTCCCCGTGGTCGTGCCCAGTACACATAGTTCCGAAGAAAACGGATGCTTCAGGAGAACAAAAATATAGGTTAGTTATAGACTATAGGAAACTAAATGATAAAACCATAGAAGATAAGTATCCTCTACCTAATATAGATGATATTCTAGATAAACTAGGACGGGCCCAATATTTTACTACAATAGATTTAGCCTCGGGCTATCATCAAGTAGAGATGCACCCAGAAGACGTAGAGAAAACTGCATTTTCTATAGATCGAGGACATTACGAATTTCTCAGAATGCCCTTTGGTTTAAAGAACGCACCAAGCACATTTCAGAGACTAATGGACTCAGTACTACGAGGATTAGAGAACGTACTAACTTATTTGGATGACGTGATTATTTATTCCACATCATTACAGGAAAACCTGGATAAATGTAAACAAGTATTCGATAGATTCAGGACACACAACCTTAAAATCCAACTGAACAAATCAGAATTTTTACAGAAACAAGTCAAGTTTCTAGGGCATACATTAACAGATAAAGGCCTTCAGCCAAATGAAGATAAGATTGCAGCCGTAAAGAAGTTTCCTCTACCAAAAACTCAAAAAGAAATTAAGTCCTTCTTAGGATTAGTAGGCTATTATAGAAAGTTCATTCAGGACTTCGCAAATTTAACAAAACCACTTACAAAATGTTTAAAAAAGGGTAGTAAAATATCTTTTACACCAGAATACACTCAAGCATTCGAAAAATGCAAGGAAGTACTCATTAATGCACCGATACTTCAATACCCAGACTTTGAGAAACCTTTTATTCTTACTACAGATGCATCAGATGTGGCAATAGGCGCAGTATTATCTCAGGGACAAATAGGTTCAGATAAACCAATAGCATACGCTTCACGTACACTATCAGAAACAGAACAAAGATACTCCACTATTGAAAAAGAACTGCTGAGTATCGTATGGGCTATTAAATACTTCCGCCCTTACTTATATGGTAAACGATTTACTATTTATACAGACCATCGCCCGCTTACATGGATAATGTCTATAAAAGACCCAAACTCAAAACTCACACGCTGGCGCCTAAGACTAGCAGAATACAACTACGAGGTACAATACAAAAAAGGAAAAGCCAACACTAATACAGACGCACTCTCAAGAGTTCAAATTATACACCATAATAAAGTTAGCGAAAACCCCCAACCCAGTACATCAAATGACGACGTAGACTTGACAAACATAGACATTCGAACGCTATTAGGCATACCCATTACTCCTGATGCCATAAACCAATCACAAGAAATTCAGGATCAAACAACAAAAACGCACCAGGACCTCGACAGTACTCAAACAGAAATAGACCCAGTCATAGACAGCAGTCAAACCGAAACGACTATAGAGAAAATCCCAGAAATTGATGATACAATCGATAGACAATTAAAACAATTCCACATTAGAAAAACACCCGGATATACTTATAAAAAAAAAAATGAAAAATATTTTTATTTAAACAAAATGCTTCAAACAATGATTTGTGTTTGGAGCCTCCTTTTAGGCAAACAATGCCTGTGTTAGGAGACTCCGCTCCTCCATATCTTAGAAATATTTGTTACATCACAGCAAAATTGCTATTTCATAATCTATCATCTTGATTATGTAACATGTATCACGTGAAGCGTGGTGTGCTTTATAGTTAGACGTGGCGCGTGTGTAAGATGTAGTGCGGTTAGATGAGATGTGCGGTGTGGTGTGTGGTGCGGTGTGGTGTAGTGTAGTGTGGTGCGGCGGTGTAGTGTGTGGTGCGGTGTAGTGTGGTGTGGTGTGGTGTGGTGTAGTGTAGTGTGGTGTAGTGTGGTGTGTAGTGTGGTGTAGTGTGGTGTGGTGTAGTGTAGTGTAGTGTGGTGTGGTGATTTGTAGAGTAGTGTAGTGTATGAAGTAGAGTAAGATTTGTATCATTATGGTGTGTTGTATTACTCATGATAAACCAGAAGAGCTTCCGTATCCTCATAACTAAGAGACTTTGTCCAGTTTGTTATAACTTTTTTACAGTCGTGATTATTTTTATTATGTATATATATGTTTTTATTAATCCTATTGTATATTTGAGCTGAAAGATGGTGAAATTGTCTACTACTAAATTTGGTTTTACATGGGGGAACTACTGCAATGATGTCCTTTCTCCTTTTGTTTGTTTTATTCATATGATAAGGGAGGGTTTTATGTTTTTTTAGAACCGTTTGGGTTACATACAGTTTGGGTTACATACAGTTTTCTGACTGAGAGTAAATTGCTGATTTCATATAGGTTTTTAGTAGAGTGTCTTTTATTTTTAAAATACATAACCTTTATAAGTGCTCGTTGTGCACGTTCCACGTCCAAAAATCTAGTTTTAGCTGCGCCACCCCAAATGGGGATACAATATAGAAGGACGGACTGTGCTAGAGCAAAATAGATCTCATTGAGGAGATTTCTAGGTCGCTTATCACTCCTAAACATTTTAGTAGGAGCCACGTGTCTTAATGTTTTGAAGATCCAAGTAAGCTTTCTGACCCTGGCAATCACCTGCTCAAGGTGAGGATACCAGGACAGAAACTGGTCAACCATCACGCCCAAGTATTTCGTCTTAGAGACTCTATTTAGACATGCACAATTACAGCTTATCCTGTTTAGATCTCCGCATGTGTGTACCCTCAAATTTAGGTCATCATTGGGCTGTGTCCGGTTACTAACACTAAAACATATGTAGTTAGTCTTGGTGGTGTTTAATGTTAGTAGATTGTTTTTCAGCCATTCAGCTACATGGGCAATCCCTACCTCTGCACTCAGTTTAACATCTTGCCAAGAATCACCAGCAAATACAATAGCAGTATCATCGGCGTATGCAAATACCCTGGCGTTTGTTAATTTTATATTGCACAGATCATTGATGTATATTAAAAACAGGGTAGGACCCAAAACACTACCCTGTGGTACGCCGTATGTTACATCTGCATTGTCGCTAGTGTACTGTCCTATTTTGACTTTTTGTTTTCTGTTAGAAAGGTAATCCCTGAGCAGGTCGAGTGCAGTACCTCTAATTCCGGCTTTTTGTAATTTGTTCACTAGGATAGGGACAGAGACGGTGTCAAAAGCTTTTTTGAGGTCTAGGAAAATAGATAGGCACTTTTTTCCCTTGTCAAGATGCTCAACAATATGAGAAGTTAATGAAGTTACCGCATCTTCGGTACTTACAGCCTGTCTGAAGCCAAATTGTGAAGGAGATAGTAAATTGAATTTGTTTAAGAATTTAGTGAGTCTAGAATTAATAATCTTTTCCAGAACTTTTGATATGGCTGGTAAGACCGAGATAGGTCTATAGTTATTGACATCGTCTCTGTCCCCCCCCTTGTGTACTGGGGTTATTATAGATTGTTTTAGGGGTGCTGGGAAGACGCCTTGCTGGAGACACAGATTTGCAAGGTGGGTTATTACAGGAACGACTTCCTTTCCTACAAACTTTAAAAATTTTGTTGAAATGTTATCCCAACCCGGGGCACTGTCAGATTTTAAATTCATTAATATACCATTTACTTCAGATTCGTCAGTGTCGATTAGTACGAAAGTGTTTAGGGGAGATGTATCTGGGAGAACAGGGATATGGACATTATTTAAAGTTGGGTGAATTTGACAGGCTAGTTGTTTACCAATGTTAGCGAAGTAATCATTAATATAATTTATCGAGTCATGAGAGGTGGGTTTTATATTTAACAATTCTAAGTTTTGACTTTTTATTTTATTAGAGTAAGTGATATTTTTTATGTTTTTCCATAGTATTTTATTATTAGTTACAGATTTTGCAAGTAAGTCTCGTTCATATTTCCTTTTTAATTTTTTTATTAGCTGATTGCAGTAATTCCTGTATCTAGTATACGTTATTTTTAGTATTTCATTGTAGGGGTCAATGCGATTCTGTTTTTGTAGACGATTTCGGTTCTTAATACATCGCAGTATACCCATAGTGATCCATGGTTTGATGATTCGTTTACTATTCGGAATTTTTTTCGTGATCGAGTTGTCATGTATAATAGAAGTTAAGGTATTTATAAATCTAATAATTAATAAGTCTGGGTCATCACAAAATAATAGATCAGATAATTTCTTCTCCTTTAGGTCTTTCAGGGCTTGCTCGTAATTTAGTGTAGTCGTATTTCTATTTGCCGCGTAAGTATTTTTTAATTTTGCTAGAGATAGGAATGTGGTGTGATGGTCAGTGATAGTTGAGTATAGGACAGCAATAGAGGCAGAGAATTTCGTTTTGTTTATATTTAACATAAAGTGGTCAAGGCAGTTTTGTTCCCTGGTGGCAAGTGTATGTCCAGGCAGTATACCAAAATGAGATAGAGTATTTAGATAACCAACTCTATTCTTGCGATCTTGGGATGATTCAGACTCTCTAGCGATGATGTTGATGTTTATATCTCCGGCTATAATAGTGTTTTTATGTGACGATTTCATGTTAAGCTGTGTGCTAAGAGAGTCAGTGAATCCATCAATATTAGAATTTGAAGGTGAGCGGTATATACAATACACATCACAACCCAAGACATCCAGCCGTAGACAGGAAGCTTGGTCGAGCCGTATTTCCTCAACTATGTGCTTTATAGAACATTTTACATAAACAACCACCCCATCGTTCTGATTAAGTTGTCGAGTTGTCATATAAGAGTGGTAATTGTTTATTTGCGGAATTGGTTTGTTAGAACTTAATCTACATTCTGTCAGGATAATGATGTCTAGTTCGAGATTAAGTGTAGACAAATTGATAATAAAATCGTCAAAGTTACGATGTATACTTCTTATGTTTTGAGATATGATAGTAAGGTCATTTTTGTTTATTATGACGTGATCGTGGAGTTCTGAATAATCGCAAGTGATAGAACGAGCAATTTCAATGTTGTCTAACTCAGACACAGTTTGTAAAATATTATCCATTACGACAGAGCGAATCTAGGATGAATAGTTGTATCAAGGAAGTGTATATTTCAATATAATTAGACTTTAGAATACTACTTACTGTAATAATGATTGTAATATGAGTTTTGAGTGAGGAATATGTTTTTGTTGTTAAAGTTCCGGTGGTTGAGTAAACGAATGGGTGTGTATATTGTGTATATGTGCAATGAGTTTGTGTGTTTGCATGTATGAGTGTGATTCGGTTGTGTACTAAGTGAATATGTGTATTAATAACAATAATAAAAAGGCTTAAAGGACCAGGCAAAACATCATCATAGACATGGCAAAACTGAACCAAATGTTGGTTAACAAGAACATCTAATATAAACAATAATAATACTAATTTAACAGTGACATGAAACTTATCTATACAACTACAGGATAATAGTCATTTTTCTAGTAAAAGTTTGTGTACCTGGTCTTCACTTCTAATGACTATTGATGGGGAATTTTCATCCTTCTTTGCGTAGACTTTGCCGTAGGCTGTCCAGCAAAACTTGTAGGTTCCAGACTTGGTTAGTTCACGTGCCAGGAAGTGGAGTCGGGAGCCTTTGGCGGTCAGATGTTCCGATATAAATACTGGTGTATCTTCTTGAGTTTTAAAACCCATATGTTTACACGATAATTTGTATTTATGCTTTGAGTTAAATGTCTTTGCCATTTTCAGAATTTCAGTCTTCAAGATCGTGGAGCCCGTTTCTACGACAATAGGCGTGTTCTGTTTATCTGCTGATTTCCCGCGTACTCTATAAATGTCTTTTATATCGTATTTTTTAATGCTGCACTCCATGTTTTGGAAAAGACACATGGTCATTTCAATAAGATCCTCTTTAGTCTCACCATTTTTTCTAGGTACGTTTTTAACCACCAGATTACTTTTTCGGCTTCCTATTTGCAGGTCTTCAATTTTATTTTCCAGGATAGTGATATATGTATTATCTTCTTTAGTCTTTCTTTCAAGCTGGGCAATTTTCTCTCGTAACTCCTCATTCTGTGCAGTAAGAAAAGTTATAGAACTTTCTATATTTATATTAGATTGTTGAATCTCCTGTAATGTTGTGTTCATGATTTGTATATCTTTACCCTGTTTTTCAGTGAAGGTCGATAACATTTTTTTCATTTCCTCTTTAAATTCGTCCAGTTGTTGCCCAATAGTAACCTCCATGTACTCCCTGCTCCTTTTAGTACGCTGAAATACATAGTTTGGCGGTGTTTTATCCATACCCGCACTGCTAATTTCCGTATCCGATAACGATTTGTTCAGTGAACTCATATTAGATTCGTAGCAATAAGAAGAAACACAAGCCGTGCGCTGCTCACCCTCGAAGCGCAGTCGTGAGCGTGTAGCAGTGCTTCGTCCGCGCGCAGCGAGGTAATCTTATTGTAGCTAGAGCTGTGAGTCACTGCTCGCCGCCGCGCTAGCTGTAGCGATAAGTACGTGAAGGAGCAACTTGCGTAGGCGCAGCGGTAAGTGCATGCGTCCTTGAGCGTAAGCTACGCTGTCACAGTTAAAGACTACTCACGTGAAAGTATATCTGTCTTTGTCTCGCGCGAACTGTTCTCGCTCGCTCGTTGCCGGTGAAAGTATGCGTCCTTGAGTGTGAATTATTCGTTCACAGTGAAGACGACTCAGGCGAATACATATCGGTCTTTGTCCTGCACGGGGTGTTCTCGCTCGCCGGGCGCTTAGTATCCACGATGCTATGCGCTCCTGGTACTTCACTTGATTTATTCGGCTACAATTTTACGATTATTTTGTTTTATTTAAATAAAATATTAAAAATTTACTGAGTATTTGTGTACACACGTCTGCACTGCACAGAATCCGAGGGGGAAGGGGGAGATGTGTAGATGGGGGGATTATAGAGTAGATGATAGGTCTAAAGGTAAAATAGTAATCAAAGACGTGTGGATCCCGATCAATAACACGAAAGAACAAATAATACAATTTCTAAAAGATCATACAATTGCAGATAGAGTTTTTCATTGTTTTTTCCACTACGAGGAATATTATCCACTATTTTGCGAAGTATACAAATCAATATTCAGCAATCGTGGACCAAAACTAATTAGATGCATGAATAGGGTCACATTAATAGAAAATATTTCCGAACAAACAGATTTAATAAGGAAATATCATGAAGGAAAAACTATACATAGAGGTATCCAAGAAACATACAAACACATACATAGAAATTACCACTGGCCTAATATGTTAGCTTCAATACAAAAATTCATTAACAAATGCGACAGATGCCTCAAAAGCAAATATGAACGCAACCCATTAAAATTACCTCTGTCTTTAACTGATACACCACATAGACCAATGGAGCACATGTTCATGGATCTATACAGCACCGGAGGTATAACCTTCCTAACAATAATAAATAACTTCACGAAATATGCACAAGCAATACCACTTAACGCTTCAAATAGCATACACATCGCTTGAGCTTTACTAAGCTTATTTTCAGTAATAGGAGTACCTAAGAAAATCACAACAGACTCCGATACAAAATTCGACAACGAAGTAATTACGGAAATCTGTGCAATGCATGACATCCACATACACTTCACAACACCATATAACCCAAATTCAAACTCTCCAATAGAAAGACTACATTCAACCCTAGCAGAAATAATTAGAGTACAGAGAATAACGGACAAGGATGACACCACAAACTTAATGAAATACGCCATGATAGCTTACAACAATACGATCCATTCCTCAACAGGTTTTACACCCTTTGAATTGCTTTACGGACACACTGATAGCAGAAACCCGTTAGAATTACACTGCCCTAAAGAATTCTACCAGGAATACGTAATCAAACACAAACAAATAATGGAAAACGCACAAAAACTAATAAACAATAAACTAGCAAACGATAAACAACAAGTAATTGAACAATTCAATAAAAACAAAGAAACTGCACAATTTAAAGTAGGAGATTCAGTATACAAACAGGTAGCAAAGACAGCCAGAAGCAACAAGCTAGAGCCTAAATATTTAGGGCCGTACACAATAGTTCGTATACACCCGGAACAAATAGCGGAAATAGTAGGCAAACACGTGAACGCAAAAACAATCAGAGTTCACTTCCGTCTACAAAGGCGCCCTGAAAATGTTTCAGGAACGCCATCGCCTGCTGCGCAGTGCTCCACATCGCCGCTGCCACAGCAGTCATACAGCCAATAGATAACCACAATGGGATCTTGGTATTAACGGAAGCTAAAGCCCAATACCAAGTAGATACATACCACCTAGCAGTAATTTACAATACAACTAAATTAAGAGAAGTTTTCCTAGAAATCTGCAGTAACTATTACACAATTAAATTAAAACAAAATTGTTCGGCGGATACCAAATCCACTACTAAACAAATAGATTACCGTATAGATACGATAGAAAGTAAGTTACTTTATTTAGGATTAGAAACCATAGGTTATAGACTAGGCTATAGGTATAAACGTGGCCTTATAGATGGCTTAGGCACTGTAGTAAAAGCCATCACAGGTAACTTAGATCAAAATGATGCTACAAAATTTGAAAACGAAATTAAATCAATTCAAACATCACTCAGTAGTAATAGAGTCAATCAGAAAAAGACTATTAGCATCATGCAAGAATTCATGAAACAATACGAAAACAATCTAAAAAACATTAAAGATAACCAAATAGAAATATATAGAGCAATAGATAGATATTCAACTCAGGAAACAGAATTCGAAACCAACTACCTAACTATGAGCATCTTTAATAGCATTGAACAGTCGCTTCAACAACTTTACGATAGACTAGACACGCTAGAAAACGCATTAACATTTGCACACCTTGAAAAGATGCATCCTAGCATAATCGACCCTTCGTATTTAATGGGAGAGCTAAATAACATCCAGAATGAAATCAGCGCAAACTTGGCTTTTGCCCCAAACCTAAACAACATACAACTATGGGAAAAAGCTATTACAGTTCAAGCATATAGCACCAATGAAACAATTAACTTCATATTAGAGATACCAATAGTTGCAGAACAACCTTATAACCTCTTACACCTATATTCCATCCCTAACAATAATAACACAATCCTTATACCTAATAATCCTTACCTTATCTTGGGCAATAATGAGTTCGCATATCCCCACGAGTCATGCACCAAGATAGTAGAAGACGAAGTCATCTGCAAGCATCTAGAATGGAACACCCTGCTGCACTCAAGCGATTGCATAGCGCAACTCATACAACACCAAGAGCCACACAACTGTACATATGTAACCGCAACCTTTCAAAATAACATAATCCAACAAATTAAGGATAACAGCTGGATAGTCATCATGAAGCAAGAAGAAGTCATCAAAACCATCTGCGGCAATGACGTACAATACCAACGTAACAAGGGAGTATTCCTGATAACAACAAACAATAACTGCAAGGTTCAAGTTATGGATCGAACCTTAACAACACATCAGCGGTACATTAACGTCAGAGAAACCATACCATTACCACGTGCACACCAGACACCGAAAGCTTTACCTATCAAAATAAAGCTAGAAAACATAGAACTAGACAACTTGAAGAAAGCCTTACAGCAATCGGAAGAAATCAAGGACGCTATAATGGATCCAGTAATCATCTCAAGCACACCTAGCTGGTCATCAATAGTACTGTACATCCTTATACTTGCAACAGGAATAGGAGTGGCAGCATACAAACTCTGGTGGATACCCAGATCGGCGCGCACTTCAGTCCTGCAACAACCTGAAGCTGAAACACTTCAACTTCAGTCGCAGCCTTCGGCGCGCCTCCATCTTAAGGGGGGAGGAGTTATATAAGCGTAACAAGGTTATTACACAATAACCTTCATTGTAATTAGGTAATAAGATTACATTACGAGTAACTTCCTGGTACTGCGATAACAGGAAGCATTTAGATTATAATAACCCTTTGTTTTATATACACACATCAAAAATGTCTAGGGATCAAGCATTTTTATGCGGATTTCTTGAGATTGAGATGTGGCTTTGTAATAAATTTATGATTTTATAAATTTATATGGATCCTTTTTGGTGCATTTCATAATTTGAATCAGGAACTCTCAATCAAATTCGAGTAAAAGATGAAAATAAGCTGTCAATATTTTCCCTATAAAAACATACAACGCATTGAAGACATTATTAGTGCTACTGTTTCCCTACTACTGATTAAAACCAACGTTATTATGGAGCGGCGACGTCATTTAAGCAGGGAAGAAATGCTCAGAGCCGTGGGAATGATAGAAGCTGGTTCCCGGCAACGTACTGTAGCTTTAGCTCTGAATACAAGTCAGAGTGTTATCAGTCGACTTTGGACACGTTACCGAAGCACTGGTACCGTGGCTGAGCGCCATGGAGGACGGTATCGCTGCACCACACGGAGACAAGACCGATACATTCAAATCTTAACTCGAAGAGCTCCAACAATAACCGCCATGATGTTAGCCGTGAGGCTTCATCACTCTTCAGGGAACTTAATTAGCGACCAAACAGTCAGAAACCGCTTGCATGAAGTGAACCTTCATTCCCGAAGACCGCTACGGGTACCACCTATAGCAATGCACAATCGTAGGATTCGATATCAATGGGCTCTTGAACACAGAAATTGGGCAGAAGAACAATGGCGTTTCGTGTGCTTTTCTGATGAGTCTCGTTTTGGTATGAGACCGGATACAAGACGTATACGACACTGGAGAACCCCTGGACGCCAACAGCGATTAAAATCCTGCCAGGAAGTCCATCCTTATAGTGGTGGAACCATCATGGTATGGGCGGGTATTTGGATCGGCGGAAGAACTGAGTTGATTTGGATCAGAGGCAACCTCAACGCTCAAATTTATGCTGAGACGATTGTATCAGACGTCATCGTTCCTCTACAAGTGCAAATCGGTCCCTTATTTCAGTTAATGCATGATAATGCACGACCGCACACCGCAAGAGTTGTAAGACAGACTCTCGCCGCAGCTAACATCAATGTCCTGCCCTGGCCTGCTCAGTCGCCAGACTTGAACCCGATTGAGCATGCATGGGATATGCTACAGAGAAGAGCTCTGCCGAATATGGAGGGTATCCAGTCGCAAGAAGACCTTTTTTTGTTGTTGCAACGAACATGGGCGGCCATTCCACAGCGTGATTTGGATGAACTCATTTTGAGTATGCCAAACCGATGTTCTTGTGTTGTTAGTGTTCGCGGTAGAAACACGGATTATTAATTGTTTAAGTTACCCAATAAAATTTTAAAGAAAACTGTTATTTCAGTCTTTTTTTCGAACTTTAATGTTAGTGGTTCAAATGTCAAAAATCCCTTTATTAGGAAAATGGCAAATTTCTTTATTAATGCAAAGGTGACTTGGTTTATCGTTACTGTGACAAACGAAAACACTTTATTTGATGAATCCTTAAAGAAAATTTTAATTAATATCAATCAGGAGAAAAGTTATTGCAAAAATATATGTTGATCCCTAGATACTTTTGATGTGTGTACTTAGGATATAATATTTGAGATAAAATAAAGTTAGTCTTGCACTGCTCTTCAAGCGGAACACACCTCTCGTTCCTTTTTAAAAAGCCTTTCGTCTCAGCCCACAACCTAACTCGGGACGGTTTTTTTTTTAATTTAAACATACACCTTTAAACCTATTTTCTACCGGTTCATATACGAACCCGTGTATTAACATCCCGGTTTTCAAAATTAGAAGCCGGTCTTCAACTTAATTAAATTAAGGACCCCGAGTTCGACACCTACGCTTAACTGGAAGTATATTGGACATCTTCGTCGACTCCGGGATCCGGGACTCTTCAAGTCCCTGGCGCCCATTTAGTATTAATTCACATTAACCAAACTGGAAGGTTGTACCTTGATATTTTAGTAAGAACTAATTTAATTTAAACTTTTAAGAAAAGGAACAGTACTGGGTTTATCTTCAACCCCCCACGACCATAGTTCAAAACCAACTGAATTTAACGCTGGCTGGCATCACCCTTATTACCTTTATGTTTATATAGGTTTAAATCAATTCAGTTTCTTATATTTTTGTTCTTATAGATTTAAATAAATAAACTTACATTGTTTGAGATAGTTTGTTATTTCTTTGTCTTTTATTACCAACCCAACTTGCATCTGGGCCTTTGTTCCATTACCACTAGAGGGACAAAATCTCTAATGTAACAGTGCGTCGTTGCTCCGTTGCTCCGTTGTCGACAAACCAGCTGTGAACATCTTGTGTTGGTCCTGATGAGCATGTGTTGTGTGTCACTTCGAGCCTGACGTACTTGGAGTTGGTTTAGGTGGCTCTGTCCACTTTCTGCACTTGTGCACTCTGTCCTTTGCCAGAACAGTTGTTGCAAGTCAGTTGCTCGTCTTTATTGAGCTTGATTTGTCGTATGTGTAGTCACTAGTGCTTCCTCCTTCGAGCTTACTTGACAAACCAGATCACTCTTAAATGCGCACAGATGACTTGTTAGACTGTCAATGGTTCTCTCAGACTTCTTTAGCATCAGCCACCTTGACTTGAAGTTGAAGAACCAGTTGTGTCCAGTGTGTCTTAAGACCTTACAGGTCAGAAACATTTCAGGAAGTTTAGCTGTGGAGTCAATCTTGGCAACTTCCACCTTCAACCAACCAGACTTCATGAGCAGTATGCAGGTCGGTCGTATGCAGCTAAATACCGCTCCTTAGACTTCTCCGGTAAAAGATTTTCATTAATAGTTTTTGCTGCATGGATAATATCTGAGGAGCTCGTGGCTAACTAATAACAGCCGCTCGGGTCGATCTTTAGGTTAAGCTGTGCTTGCCTAGGTTGGTCTGTGGATGGGTGACCACCCATTACATACCGAGTTTCCTTCGTGCCTCGTAAAGCACGTTAAGCAGTTGGTCCCGGCTGTCATTTGTGATCTCTGACAGTCGTTACAGGTAGTCAGTGGCCCAAAAAGTCTGACAACCAGTCTTACCAAAGGGTATCGTATTACCCAGTACTAACTGGGTTGTGGAGGTCAGATAGGCAGTCGCTCCATGTAAAATACTAGTATTCAGCTGCATCCGGTTAGACTGGAAGCCGACCCAATAAAACTTGGGAAAAGGCTAGGCAGATGATGATGATGGATAATATCTGGCGGTGTTGCATTTAAATCACACTCTTCGGACGACGAAAACATTTTTTTTATAACGGGTGATTTTTTAAGAGGTTTAGGATTTGATTTTCAAAAAAAACACAAAAAAATTGAAAAATTTGATGAAATCTTTATTGGAATCGATAGAACGATCAAAATAATTTAATGTTTGAAGATGATTTCATGCAAATGCTGGCCGCGGCTCTGGTTTAGATGGCCCATTCGCAAGGCCCAATTTCGGCACACTCTCTTTAACATATCAGCCGGTATATCACGAATAAATGCTTCAATATTGGCTCCCAGTGCGTCAATCGTTGCTGGTTTATCCCTGTAGACATGAGCCTTAACATGGCCCCACAAGAAATAGTCCAAAGGCGTTAGATCACACGATCTAGCCGGCCAATTGACGGGCCCAAAACGTGAGATAAACTGTTTACCGAAGGCGGCTCTCAATTGGGCCATTGTTTCGCGTGCCGTGTGGCATGTGGCACCGTCTTGTTGAAACCACATGTCAGGCATGTCCAATTCTTCCATTTTGAGCAAAAAAAAATCGCCAATCATCACACGGTAGCGCTCGCCATTCACAGTAACGTTTCGGCCATTGTCGTCTTTGAAAAAGTACGGCCCGATAATGCCACCGGCCCATAATCCACACCAAACAGTACATTTTTCGGGATGCAGTGGTAGCTCTTGCAATGCTTCTGGCTGGTCTTCACTCCAGATGCGGCAATTATGCTTATTGACATATCCATTCAACCAGAAATGAGCTTCGTCGCTGAACACAATTTTTCGATAAAAAAGTGGATCTTCCTCCAACTTTGCCAATGCCCATTCACCAAATGTTAGACGTTGTGGGAGGTCGTGTGGCTTCAATTCTTGCACCAGCTGTATCTTGTAAGATTTTACACCCAAATCCTTTCGCAAAATTTGGCCCAATTGCTGCGAACGGCGGCGAATACACATTTCACGGTCATCACTAACACTGGCGGATACAGCCGCAATATTTTCTTCGGTCCTCACTCTACGTATGCGTGTTCGTGGTTTAATGTCCAATAATGTAAACTGGGTTCGAAATTTAGTCACAAGCAATGATTTCGAAAGGAAGGATGCGCCCATCAGAACATTTCTTAAAAACCTTCTTATTACAAGCAAAAATAGCGACATCTGTGATAACTCATAGGAACTACGTGACTGCCGCACTGCATAGGTGTTCGACGTAACCTTGTTCGCGCGTATGTATTTTTTCGCATATTGGCAGTCAGTATAATTAAATCAATTTCATACCGTTATAGGTAGGTACATACATAACGATTTCCTTTTTGCGATGATATTTTACAGGTCACTATAAAAATATAATTAAAACAAATTAAATGAGTCTCAATCAGCTTTATTTGAAATTTGCTTTGCGGACCAGTACTTTCAGAGATTAAAAAATCTCTGAAAGTACTGGTCCGATTACGAAAATTTTTAAACAAAAAAAAAAAAATGTGATATTGATAATTTATGGTCAATAAAAGATATTCCAAAAGGTCCCTCAAGTAGGACTTAATAAATTAACCGACTTTGTATTACATGGATGTCACAACTAAAAAATGAGTCGTAATTCGTCATCGCGAATTTGTCCATACATCCATACTTTTACTTATACATATTATAAATACGAAAATAACTGTCTACCGCGTTTTCATGGCTAAACTACTGAACTGATTTCGATGAAATGTGGTACGGACTAAGCTTGAGCCCTAAGAAAGGATATAGGTAAGCAATTTTTAATCCACTTGCAACCGCGATAACCGAAATTCACGCGGTAGTAGTCGCGGGCGAAAGCTAGTAGTTAACGGTCATCTCAGTTAGCGTGAAGAAAATAAAACTAGATTTTCAAAATAATTTAAGAATAAAATTTTCAGTTTCAATTAGGTAGTTATCGATTCTAAGCTTTTTTTTAATGTTTTGTTTTACCCTTATTGAATATAAAACACATTAGATACTAAAATTCAAAATTACAAGCACTAAGTTCAACAATGAAATAAATAAAAATTACGTCAGTACAAGTTTACTTCGTGCACTTCGCGCGTTCAGTAGCGGCCACACAATGGCTGCCACTATGGAATTCGATAGTAAATTATTTATCGCTATAAAATGTGTTTATTTAATAACATAATGGTAAAAAAAATAATGTAATGTTACTTACCGATGATACGATATCCCATGTTCCTTTTTAACCTTTGTATCATAATTTTTGCAGCCTTTTACCACACAACTAGGCATTTTTATGACAAGCAAATATTCGCACACGGACCACTGTCAACTGAGTCGCGTTGGCCCTAAACTGTAATTTTAGGGCCAGCGCGCTAGTGCCATTTAGTCGCGCGATTGGCCTGGTCCTTACGCTAATAATATATATGTCAATGGTCACAAGCTTCCGAATAGCTGCCTCAGTAGGCCGACCAAACTGCCCATAAATTGGAAGAAGTGCGCGATGCACTCTCTTAACCGAGCATGCATTTTGATAGTAAAATTCAATAATTTGCAAGCGTTGTTCGTTCGTAAGTCGATTCATGGTTAAATTATAGACCAAACTGAACAAGTTTGACAATGACACAAGACACGATTCACGCGTGATCTGTCAAAAACAGTGTTGCCAAAAAGATACCAGCAAAAAAATCACCCGTTACATAAAATACAGCTTTACTACACAAGTCAGCACAACTAATATTATGAAATACGATATATGCGATATACGATACGATAATACGTATACAGCTTTCGCGCACGTAGGTCGGTTAACTAGTGTCGACGGTATGGGAATCGCAAAATAAGTACTTGATTTACTTAGTGATGGAGTAGGTTTATTAAAATAAATTACAAGGAGCAAGAATGCCAACCGAACCCGGAGACGAAAAGTTACTGACTGAATTCCACATTTTAACAATTATCTAAAACTTGGGATACGGTCGGAGCGGCACGTTACAAACAAAAACTGTACAAAGGTTTCTATAGCTAGCTAACACAATAAAAATAGTTAAACAATAAACACATTACAAACAGAACCGTCGGCATCTCGACAAAAATATCAAAGGCACTGAACAATAAGCAAAATGGGCAAGGCCCTACCATAAAGTATTGTTATCCTTACATAGCCAAAGAACAAAACCACCCGCAATAAAACATCTGCGGGCTTGCCGTGAGAACCTAAAGCTAATGGTACGTAACAGTTAACTTAAAATACATACTAATTTCACACTAATTTCACTAAAGTAATACCTATAATATTAATACATAACCAATGAAAACGCTGCAGTACCCCCCAGCCAGTGATCGAGATCACGAAGAACTGGCCTGGTAGTAATCAGGAAATCGTACGCGTGTACCAGACCTTTGCGGCCCCTGCGTTTCAGGAACCTGAGGTACTGATGGCGATCATTGGGGAACTGATTCAGGTGCGGTTTGAGAACGTGAAGTGATTTCGGGAGCGAGATCTACGACAATATTAGTAGCGCTGTCCGGATGACAATTAGAATCCCTTAAGAAACAAGCTGGTTTCAGTCTATCGATTGATACCGTAACCTCGGGGCCACGTATATCTAATACGAATATTTTATCCTTCCTAGAAATTACTCTGTAAGGGCCGTCGTAAGGTTGCTGTAATGGAATTTTGACTGTATCGTTCCGCACCAACACGTGAGTAGCGTTATTAAGGTCTTTGAAAATGAAAGTGCTTTTCTGTCCGTGCTGAGTACTCGCGACAGGCTTGAGGTTATTAAAATGCGAACGTAGCTCTTTAGCAAATTCAGCCTGCGTTGTTTCGTTAGTCGGATTGTCACCTAAAAATTCCCCGGGGAGGCGTAAGGTCTGTCCGTAAACTAACTCTGCGGATGTGCTTTTCAAGTCCTCCTTCCAAGACGACCTAATTCCTAGCAAAACGGTCGGGAGAATTCGTGTCCAACTACTGGTTGCTGCATTGTGACACTTTAGTGCACTCTTTAATTGACGGTGGAAACGCTCGACCATGCCGTTAGCTGCAGGGTGATAAGCCGTCGTTCGAAAATGAGCCGTACCGATCAGGGCATTAAGATCTCTGAATAGATGCGACTCAAACTGTTTTCCTCTATCAGTTGTGATTCTAAGTGGTATGCCAAAACGAGCAATCCAATTGGAATAAAATGCACGGGCTACTGTGTCGGCTTCTTGATTGACAATGGGAATCGCTTCCGGCCATCTGGTAAATCGGTCTACCATAGTAAGACAATAACGGTATCCCTCAGAATAGGGCATTACTGCAATGTCAATATGTACATGATCAAATCGAGATGACGGAAGTGTAAAAGTTCCCGGCGTTGTAACGACGTGACGAGACACTTTTGATCGTTGACAATCAACACATGCTCTGGCCCATAACTTACAATCAGAATTTATCGAGGGCCAAACAAATCGTTTAGTGATAAGCTTAGTCGTAGCCTTACTACCTGGATGGGAGATGTTATGAAGCATATTGCAAAAGCACATCCGCAGAGTTAGTTTACGGACAGAGCGAACTCTGTCCGTAAACTAACTCTGCGGATGTGCTTTTCAAGTTCCATACTAATTTCACACTAATTTCACTAAAGTAATACCTATAATATTAATACATAATCAATTAAGACGCTACACAGCCATGGCGGTGTAAAAGTAATATGTAGCGAAATTGCAATAAAATTCCTGTTTAGAAAACATTTTAAGACATTTTTTTTTATTTCGATCTGATATAAACTCCTTGCTTGAATTTGAACCTGCATGACCTGCGTGCAGTGCTACAAATTAAAAAAAAATGGATCGACCATGGGCTTCATGGGAAGAAAAAGGGTCGAGGGTTTTATACGGGGCATTGCGGCCAAGTTAACCTGCATGTTATGATGCTGTTTAGTGTAAGTGTGATGAAAAGTATTTATCTACACCCATGCTATAAATCCTCTATAAAAGTATCAGAAACAGTTAGCATATTGCCAAAATTAAAACGCCCAATGTCATAGTAACCATATCATCCAAACGGGTGTTATAATGTTTGTAATGTGTATGTCTTTTATATGGTTTTTAAATTTCTAAATCCTGAAATTTTAATCTATACCTTAACCATTATTAAAAAATGGTAGAATATTAAATAACGTATCTTCTAAATATATACATGTCATATAAATAATTAACACATTGATAGTAATTCGCTTTTTTTAAAATATCCCCAGACCGTGTTGATGTGCGTATACGAATTATACGGTCGGTCGTGTACCTTACGCTTTCTATCGAGTAGGAATTCTTGTTAATTAATTTCTTCTTAATTTTGTTACCTAGCAACGCGTGACAAATAACAAGTCAACCCAAAATAATTTTATGCAATTTTACCCGACTAGGGCGAAACTCAAAAAGGAGGTTATGTATATTATCTGTATGTATGTTAGTCCGTTTTTTATCAAAAAATGAAAGATTTTTTAACGAGTATGTTTATAAGATTTTGGTGTTATTGAATAAGTATATCACCCAAAATTATCATAACTCAGTCTAGATTTAATTCGTTAGAATTTCTTAGAAAAATCTAGATTTAGTTATTTTATAATAGCCTAAAGATTCAATTTTACGCCAGATTCGCGTATGACAAATTTATAGTCTAGGACCAAGTAATTTTTCAGTGTAAAAATGTATAGATTGCACTAGCCGTGTTATCAGATCAAAACTAAATAAAGTAATAGTTCAGAATATATTAGTAAAGTATTTGTAGTGGGTGTAACGTAGATTTATAGGGTTATATAAACGTCCACAGGATATTCTCCTGTTTCTGTCGTGAAGTGTCCCAACGACCCACTTGGGAGTGTCCACGAATGGATTAACACATCAAGCGACCATTGGGTACGAATACCAGAGGGTAAACGTAGTGGTGTGCAAGTCTGTGGGATGCAGTATAGCGATGTTTTGGTAGAGAGTAAGTATAATATGAGATGAACGATTACGGGATATTGTCCAATAACCGTCGTAGAGTAACCAATCTCCAACCTTGGCAATGCCCACAAGTGGGTTAACACAACCAAGAGGCCGAAAGGGTGCCAATTATCTTTCGATAATGGAATGTGTGAGATGAAGAATACCTAGGTGATGTTTAGTTGTAAAAGAGTTGAGTAATAGTTGAGATGGATGAAAAGATGAAAATAATAAAATGCTTACCAAATATACTCACTTGGGGAAGTGTTATTTTCGAATTTTGAGAAGTGCAGAATGCCTAGAAATAATTTAAGAGGGGTGGTTTAGTAAATATTTGGGCGCCAGTCTGTAACGATACAGTTTCCTGGATAGGATCCACAAAACTGTAAGGTCACTCTGAGCACTCACCTACCTAACTTTCAGTCTGGAGGGGAGCACTATTAAAAGAAATAGACAAGGGGACGAGTTATAAGAATTTATTAACAAAGATCCTAACCTAAAAACTGGAGCTACTTAAATCACAAATGCCAGTGAAGCTGGCGGAAAATACTGAAGATGAATGCAGAATGGAATAAATAACTGAAGAACGTCCGTCTTCAGACTGTGGAGGAGGACCGAGGAACCATCAACTCTCAGGCCGTAGAGAAGGGCCGAGGGCATCCGTCTTCAGACAGTGGTGGACGGCCGAGGACCGTCAATTCTCAGGCCGTAGGAGGAGGGCCGAGGACATCTGTCTTCCGACCGTGGAGGAGGGCCGAGGAGCATCAAATCTTCATCATCAGGCTTGTGCAGCTCAAGCATCAAGGTTTCCAGGTGTTCTAGGTGAGGGTGCGGCACGGAGAGAGGCCGACTTAAAACAGAAGAATAAGGGGAACTGCCCTTTAAATATACTTTTATGGAGCTTCTCAGAGGTGTTCCTGCTCTCAGCTCCGAACGTAGACTCCCCATTCCCCCACCAGGCTCCTGTCAACTCCAGATAATTTACATTTTAAAATTAGAAAATTATTAAAAAGAAAATCGAATGAGGTCGATGTGATTTACCTATACAACCTACAACTAGCTCCAGCAATAAATTAAAAATAAAACTAGGGTTGCCACTAACTGACATCACAAAAGTAAACAAAGATTTAATAAAGATAAAAACTTAAATAACATGAATTACAAGGTAAAAAGGCCAAAGCCGTTGCTAAGCCTCCAAGAAATGACCATGAAGCTACCTAGGGAGGACGAATGCTTAAATTTTCAGGTTAATAATATCCAAAAATGTAAGTAAAAAACCATATAAAAGACATACACATTATATGTGTAATGCTCAAAGCACATCCGCAGAGTTAGTTTACGGACACAGCTAACTCTGTCCGTAAACTAACTCTGCGGATGTGCTTTTCAAGTTCCATACTAATTTCACACTAATTTCACTAAAGTAATACCTATAATATATTAATACATAATCAATTAAGACGCTACACAGCCATGACGGTGTAAAAGTAATATGTAGCGAAATTGCAATAAAATTCCTGTTTAGAAAACATTTTAAGAAATTTTTTTTTATTTCGATCTGATATAAACTCCTTGCTTGAATTTGAACCTGCATGACCTGCGTGCAGTGCTACAAATTAAAAAAAAATGGATCGACCATGGGCTTCATGGGAAGAAAAAGGGTCGAGGGTTTTATACGGGGCATTGCGGCCAAGTTAACCTGCATGTTATGATGCTGTTTAGTGTAAGTGTGATGAAAAGTATTTATCTACACCCATGCTATAAATCCTCTATAAAAGTATCAGAAACAGTTAGCATATTGCCAAAATTAAAACGCCCAATGTCATAGTAACCATATCATCCAAACGGGTGTTATAATGTTTGTAATGTGTATGTCTTTTATATGGTTTTTTACTTACATTTTTGGATATTATTAACCTGAAAATTTAAGCATTCTTCCTCCCTAGGTAGCTTCATGGTCATTTCTTGGAGGCTTAGCAACGGCTTTGGCCTTTTTACCTTGTAATTCATGTTATTTAAGTTTTTATCTTTATTAAATCTTTGTTTACTTTTGTGATGTCAGTTAGTGGCAACCCTAGTTTTATTTTTAATTTATTGCTGGAGCTAGTTGTAGGTTGTATAGGTAAATCACATCGACCTCATTCGATTTTCTTTTTAATAATTTTCTAATTTTAAAATGTAAATTATCTGGAGTTGACAGGAGCCTGGTGGGGGAATGGGGAGTCTACGTT